>JAIOJX010000023.1:14448924-16923111 GCA_022376925.1 Tragulus kanchil | reverse complement strand
TCAGTTGCTGGTGTAATTATGCTTAAATTTAGCTTAGAAGACAAACATTGGTGTGATTGTGTTTTTTTCCTTTCATTTTTCTCCCATGACTAATCCATAGAACTATAGAATCATTTGGTCCCAAGTCCTGCCAAGCATTAGTAACCACAGCATTTACCCTACTTAACTCTTTCCATAGGATTTTTGTTTCTTTCCTGGATGCCATAGCCATCACTGCTCACTGATGATAATGCTATCCATGATTCTGTTTTTTTTTTTTAAAGATTTATTTATTTACTTTGGGCAAGGGGCGGGGGAGTGGGCGGGTCACTTCTATTGGTCTTTCATTTCTCTATTTTTTTTTCATTCGTCTTCCTTCTTTGGCTCCTGTGGGCCTCCCATCGCGGTGGCGTCTGTCGTTGCAGAGCACAGGCTCTGGGCGCATGCGCTCCAGAGCTCTGGCTCGGTGATTGGACACATCAGTCCAGCCGCTCCGCGGCACGTGGGATCTTCCCAGGCCAGGGCTCGAACCGGCGCCCCTTACACTGCAAGGCGGTGTCCTTATCCACTGGACCACCAGGGAAGCCCCACTTCAAATTTTTTAAAAAGCTATTTTGACAGGAGCCTAGGTATCATTCTAAGAAAGGTCTTTCTTGCTGATCTTTTGTAATATAATTTATAATTTAACCTCTAGTTTTTCAGATCTTTACTTTTGTGTATAGTGTAAATTTGGGAATTAGTTTCCTTTTTTCCCCACAAAATAGGCCTTATGTCCCAATACCATTAATCAGGCCATCCCACTTTTCCCCCAGAAAATTATAATTCCCTTTTATTATACCTGACTGATCTGAATTGTAAATAGATTTGTCTGTTTGAATGAAAAGAAATCCATTGTCATAGCGTAGTGCAATTTTTGTTCTTTTTGAAAAATGAGCAGATACAACCTCTAAATATACATGTGAAATTGCATTTGGTCCTCCAGATAAGTCTTTTGGTTGTACCTGTTAAAAAAAATTAATGGATAAATATTATATACCCAAGATATTAAATTTTATTTATTTATATCATTTATTATATTAATGATGATCACATTAATTTTACATTATTAACCAATTATATCTTATTATAAATATATTAAGATAATAAAAATGTGTGTCTTTCAGGTATCTATGAAAATGATTTGGATTTTTATCTATATGCAACAAATTTAAAAATTTTGTAAAACAGTTAATATATTTTTCCAGAAACACCTCTGTATTTTAGTTTCTTATCAAATTTAGTTTGAAACAATTACTTTTAAAAAGTTGATCCAGAGTAAATGTCTATTAAAAATGACCAATCACTAAAAAATTCTATTATTAATAGACAAGATAAGCAAAAGTCACTGAGAAAGATGAAAAGCTCTAAAACAGATCCGCAGTAGATGGATGGGAGAATGGGAAGATTCATATGTCAGGTGGAGAATGGACTAAATCACATAGGAATATAAATCAACCAAATAGCTCTTATAATTTAGTTATATCTAGACTCATGTTGAAAATCAAAATCTTTCTTTTGCTAGTGTTGCCAAGTTTTTTCATCATTATATAATTAGTAAACAGCCCTTGTCAAGTATGCAGCATATTGTCATATATTTTATAGAAAGTTTGAACACATCTCTAATTTTTCTTGAACAATATTCACAAATTTGTTTGAAAGAAAATTTGACTCAAGTCCAAACAGGACGTACTAAAAGTCTTTGATAAATGCACATTTTAAGGAAAAAATATTTTTTCTGGGAAACCATGGGATTTGAATGTTGTATATAGTTTAGGAAAACAAATGTTCAAATGTTCTCCATTCACTTGTCTGAATTTTTAAAATCAAGACAAACCTATTTTTTATGTCTCTATTTATTAATATTTCTTTTCCTCATAGTGAATAATATTTAGGTATCTGAATCTCTTTCTAGTATTCACTGTGTAATTTAAAAAGAAACACATGTGTTGGTTGATTTAGTTTTCAACTCACATCACCCAATCTTTTCACCTAATAACCCTTACCTGCTTCATTAAAATTTTTACATTTTTCTTACATTGCCCCTAATCAGAAGCAGATTGCCTATTTAACCTTTCCCACTTATATACATGTATAAACACACGCCACTTATTTCTCACCAACTAGTGAACTCAATAGTGTTATGTATACACATTTTTATCCTTATATGTAGAAAGGATCAATGTACCATCTATATGTGTGTTTTACAAGGAAGCATTTGGTATATAAAAAGAAATTATAAGAAAAATACAGGGCTTCCCCTGGTGGTCCAGTGGGTAAGGATACCGCCTTGCAGTGCAAGGGGCGCCGGTTCGGTCCCTGGCCTGGGAAGATCCCACGTGCCGCGGAGCGGCTGGACTGATGTGTCCAATAACCGAGCCGGAGCTCTGGAGCGCATGCGCCCAAAGCCGGTGCTGTGCAACAACAGATGCCACCCCAATGGGAGGCCCACAGGAGCCAAAGAACGAAGACGGATGAACATAGAGAAACAAAAGACCAACAGAAGTGGCCCGCCTGCTCCCCTCCCTCTCCAATCCGACCCCCGCCCAAAGTAAATAAATAAATAAATCTTAAAAAAAGAAAAATACATACAGTTAAGTCTGCAGAGCTTTGGAATGTGTTTTCTGGAGACAAATTAACTTGGTAAGAAGAATACGTAAAACTTTTATCAGGGTAACTTTTAATGGCAATGGTTACTGGAAATGATATCTTGAATCCATGAACTTGAATTACTACATTTTCAAAGGCTCCAACATAGACTACTTTAGGTGCTGAGACTACGTATCTGTGGAAACAGTTAAAATTATAGAGTCAGTCTTTAATACAACATAATTGTTAATGTTTTTTAGTTAATTCAAATTAGCCATTTTTCTTACATTTAACAATATATATTTTATTTCTGAAAATTTTATTATCTAGGCTAAAGCCAGGATAGTGTCCTGAAAAAGCAGGATTTCATCCTAAGGATGAAATTTCAGAGAGACAGACAGAAATGATTTTGATCAGCTACAGCCAGGGCAAGATTTAATAGAGTCCTCTATAAGAAGTGCAAATAGGGATCACGCTTCTGTCTGGAAATTTTCATCAAAATACAGCCAGTAAATTACTCTTCTTCAGGGCGGGGGTAACAGCTGTGAAAATACAGGGTAGTAGAATACAAGTTATGCTAGCTCACAAAGCATTCATATTGAAAAACAGGGAAATAGCATTAGACGATAAAGAAAAGGAGAAATTCACTCGGAGTTCTCAGAACTAGAAACTTAATTTCATGTGGCATTGACTGAATTCTGCTTTCTATAGAACTACAACCAAAACACATTGTAAATGAAAAGGGGATCCTTCACTTACATTTGCTCCTGTCCCCAACTTCTTCCCAAGTAGAAAAAAAATAAACACTATGCTTAAAACGTCCATGGCTGGGTTAGGATTCAACTGTTGATATAACCTTTCTTGAAACTGCCCTTCTTTTTTGTGAACTCAGTTTGAAGAATTTGGTTAAATAAGTCCGCAGATTAATTATTAATGTCAAATAGTGGGATCACTGAAAAAGAAACCTAAAACTTTGAATGATAACTTTTCAATGTCGACAAATAATTTTGGAATTCAAAGCAGATAAACTTGTTTTGATGACAAAAGCAGAAAAGATACCCAAATGGGAATGTGTAGGAAAAATGTTTCAAAGATGGACACAGATACAAAATATTTGGAGGCTGCTCTGGTCTTGAACACTTTCTGGATGTAACAGATGCAGTTGAAGTCCTCACCAGATCCCCTTTTCTGGGCCTGGCATACCCCTGCTACAGATGCTATGAATGTTGATTGCTCAAGTTTCCTAATGCTCACTTCTTCAGGTATGAGTAATTCACTTCAGCCACAGGAGACAGCTTGCCCAGAAATGCCTGAGAAGTTACATCCTTTTCTTGGGATTGGCCCATAGTTAAAATTGACTGGTTCTGAGGATACAACAATCTAGCTCCCTTGACACAAGGTGGGACAGCCTAGTGGTACCGTTCATGCTACAGAGCCCTTCACCGGATCAGGTTGAAGCTAGGCCTTGGTTGAAACTACTTTTTTGCTTATCTTCTCTCCTGCCCTGTCCTGCTTCCCTCACCCCTTACAAGTTTCTCTTAAGAGAAGTCTCACAATAAACCACTTGTAAAGAGTGTCTCCCAGTCTCAGGTTCTGCTTCTAGGAAACCATTTAAAATTTAGGAGCATGAGAGGGGACCATCTTCCTGGTTTCTGTGTAGAGAGCCTCAGGTATGGAAATGGTTCTGAGGCTTCCCTATTATGAGTCTGGTTTGAATTGTGCCCACAAGGCCTATACTGATCCATTTTAGAGCAGATCTGCAATTTCAAGACAGTCTCCCAAACGCTGGGGTGTTTCCAGGAACTCTGGGATTAGAAATGACCCATCAGTAACCAGGACATGGGTAAGGAAACTATGAAGCTATCGTTGTCTCATTTTTCTCAAGCCTGGGTTCAATTGCTTGCACAGACCCATCTTCAATTACAAGTATCCAGGTATCACCAGGATGGCTAGTGGTTAGGATGATGGATTGTGTAGTTGTCTCTTCACTTGTTTGTTTTCCCTTTTAAACCATATTTCCACAAGAGGACAATTTGTGTTTCTTGTTTTGTACTCAGTCCTATGCATGGACTTAAATTGTAACTAAGCAGGAACAAACACAGTGACAAAGATTTGGAACTGAAAGAGCTTCTGGTCAAATTTCACACTATTATCAGTTCTATGTAAATAGTACTGATAAGCCACAAACATTTGTCATTCCTTAATACTGAAACTTTTAAAGACTCCCCCCAGTCCCGACCTTGTGACAAATGAACAAAAAATGATACAACTGAGGTTCTCTTACGCTTCCTCAACCATAGCACTACTGACGTTTGGGGCTGAATAATGTTTTGGGTGTTTGCCCTGTGCACTGTAGGCTATTTAATAGCACGCCTGGCCTCCATCCAGTAGGTGTCAGAAGAACCTTCCCAGTCATGAAAGCAAAAAGTCCCTGACATTGCCAGTGTCCCCTAGTTGAAGGGTTTAGGCGGAGGGCAAATAGTCTTTGGCTGAGAATCAGTTGATTGTTACTGTATGGTTTACCATTTAAAGGGAGAATGAGGAAAGTACTTGTGTCCTATCTAAGATACAGAATTCAGCAGGCTCTTCACTTCAGCTGTTTGGCTATTTTAAGTTACACTGCAAACTATAATTGCCTCAGTTTCCCTCATAAAGAGTAAAGTCATTACCTCAATTACAATCTCTCTAATGATGACTTTCAACTTTACATCTCCAGTGAGAAACTCTCCCTCTAAATGCTGGAGTGCTCCAGGCTTCCAGTCTTTTTTCTATCTTTTTCTACATACATTTACTGATAGGCAATCTCATCTAATTGTATACATTTGCACACCATCTCTGAACACCAACACACCTAAATTTCATTCCCTGGAGCACTCTTCTAACTGCCTTACTCCAAATTTGCACTTGGATTATCTAACTGCCTTACACCAAAATCCCTACTTGAAAATCTAATTAGCACCTTAAATTTAATACCTCACAAACTGAACTTCTATCGATCTCCTCCCCCCACACCCTGCCCACCGCCTACACAGAGCAAACAACAAAAAAATTGTCAGACATCTGAATAAAGCCTCCAACATAAAAGATAAACTGCCTTAATTTCCACAAGAGGACAATTTGTGTTTCTTGTTTTGTACTCAGTCCTATGCATGGACTTAAATTGTAACTAAGCAGGAACAAACACAGTGACAAAGATTTGGAACTGAAAGAGCTTCTGGTCAAATTTCACACTATTATCAGTTCTATGTAAATAGTACTGATAAGCCACAAACATTTGTCATTCCTTAATACTGAAACTTTTAAAGACTCCCCCCAGTCCCGACCTTGTGACAAATGAACAAAAAATGATACAACTGAGGTTCTCTTACGCTTCCTCAACCATAGCACTACTGACGTTTGGGGCTGAATAATGTTTTGGGTGTTTGCCCTGTGCACTGTAGGCTATTTAATAGCACGCCTGGCCTCCATCCAGTAGGTGTCAGAAGAACCTTCCCAGTCATGAAAGCAAAAAGTCCCTGACATTGCCAGTGTCCCCTAGTTGAAGGGTTTAGGCGGAGGGCAAATAGTCTTTGGCTGAGAATCAGTTGATTGTTACTGTATGGTTTACCATTTAAAGGGAGAATGAGGAAAGTACTTGTGTCCTATCTAAGATACAGAATTCAGCAGGCTCTTCACTTCAGCTGTTTGGCTATTTTAAGTTACACTGCAAACTATAATTGCCTCAGTTTCCCTCATAAAGAGTAAAGTCATTACCTCAATTACAATCTCTCTAATGATGACTTTCAACTTTACATCTCCAGTGAGAAACTCTCCCTCTAAATGCTGGAGTGCTCCAGGCTTCCAGTCTTTTTTCTATCTTTTTCTACATACATTTACTGATAGGCAATCTCATCTAATTGTATACATTTGCACACCATCTCTGAACACCAACACACCTAAATTTCATTCCCTGGAGCACTCTTCTAACTGCCTTACTCCAAATTTGCACTTGGATTATCTAACTGCCTTACACCAAAATCCCTACTTGAAAATCTAATTAGCACCTTAAATTTAATACCTCACAAACTGAACTTCTATCGATCTCCTCCCCCCACACCCTGCCCACCGCCTACACAGAGCAAACAACAAAAAAATTGTCAGACATCTGAATAAAGCCTCCAACATAAAAGATAAAACCAAAAATTCAGGGGCAGGGAAGTCTTGGAGCAAATACAGACAATGAAGCAATATCTTCAAAGTTCTAAAGGAAAATTGTTTCTAATGTAGAATTCTATCTTAAACCAAACTATCATTAACTGTAAGAAAAGAATAGACATTTTTCTTTTCAAGTCTTTTTTTTTTTGCCTCTAAGTCATCGTTTATTTTTCATCCATCTATATTCTTTGACCTGTGTGAGCCTCCCATTGCAGTGGCCTCTCTTATTGCAGAGCACTGGCTCTGACCACATGTGCTCCAGAGCACTGGCTCACAATTGAACACACCGGTCCAGCTGCTCCGCCCAATGTGGGATCTTTCCTGGCCAGGGATTGAACTGGTGACCCTTGCACTGTAAGGCAGACTCTTTACCCACTGAACCACCAGGGAAGCCCAGCAGGCAGATTCTTTACCACTACCACCACCTGGGAAGCCCAAACATTGTATTAATTAAGGACAAATATATCCATAGAAGGGATCCTCAGGTGGCGCTAGTGGTAAAGAACCTGACTTCGGGAGACATAAGAGACGCTGATTCGATCCCTGGGTCAGGAGGATCCCTTGGAGAAGGGAATGACAGTCTGGAGAATCCCATGGACAGGGTAGCCTGGTAGGCTTTAGTCCATGGGGTCGCAGAGTTGGACATGACTGAAGCAACTTAGCATACATACACATATACATGGAAAAACTATAGGGAAAAGCAAAGAAATTACTAAAATAAAAGTCAGAATTATTAATATAAATGTTGTCTTCCTTTGGGAAAATGGGTGGAAATGATAAAGAGGATGGGTATATTGGGGTCATATGGAGGGCGTCTGTTTCTTAATGTGGGTGGTAAATATTCAAGTATTTATTATGTTATTATTCTTTAAGCTGTACTTACATATTTTATAACCTCTCCTGTATGTATGATAAATAAATTAAGAAATAAATGCCATGTAAAAGATTAAATAGTGCATTTTAAGAGTGATGAGAACTTTTTACAGAAAAGAACCAAATCTAAATGGAAGGTAAACACAATATACTCTACAAATATTTACTTGCTCTCCTTTATTTGGTTAGCTTTGTTAATAAATTATATGAGGTAACAATAGTTGTCAGACATCTGAATAAAGCCTCCAACATAAAGTCATCAGGGAAGTCTTGGAGCAAATACAGACAATGAAGCAATATCTTCAAAGTTCTAAAGGAAAATTGTTTCTAATGTAGAATTCTATCTTAAACCAAACTATCATTAACTGTAAGAAAAGAATAGACATTTTTCTTTTCAAGTCTTTTTTTTTTTGCCTCTAAGTCATCGTTTATTTTTCATCCATCTATATTCTTTGACCTGTGTGAGCCTCCCATTGCAGTGGCCTCTCTTATTGCAGAGCACTGGCTCTGACCACATGTGCTCCAGAGCACTGGCTCACAATTGAACACACCGGTCCAGCTGCTCCGCCCAATGTGGGATCTTTCCTGGCCAGGGATTGAACTGGTGACCCTTGCACTGTAAGGCAGACTCTTTACCCACTGAACCACCAGGGAAGCCCAGCAGGCAGATTCTTTACCACTACCACCACCTGGGAAGCCCAAACATTGTATTAATTAAGGACAAATATATCCATAGAAGGGATCCTCAGGTGGCGCTAGTGGTAAAGAACCTGACTTCGGGAGACATAAGAGACGCTGATTCGATCCCTGGGTCAGGAGGATCCCTTGGAGAAGGGAATGACAGTCTGGAGAATCCCATGGACAGGGTAGCCTGGTAGGCTTTAGTCCATGGGGTCGCAGAGTTGGACATGACTGAAGCAACTTAGCATACATACACATATACATGGAAAAACTATAGGGAAAAGCAAAGAAATTACTAAAATAAAAGTCAGAATTATTAATATAAATGTTGTCTTCCTTTGGGAAAATGGGTGGAAATGATAAAGAGGATGGGTATATTGGGGTCATATGGAGGGCGTCTGTTTCTTAATGTGGGTGGTAAATATTCAAGTATTTATTATGTTATTATTCTTTAAGCTGTACTTACATATTTTATAACCTCTCCTGTATGTATGATAAATAAATTAAGAAATAAATGCCATGTAAAAGATTAAATAGTGCATTTTAAGAGTGATGAGAACTTTTTACAGAAAAGAACCAAATCTAAATGGAAGGTAAACACAATATACTCTACAAATATTTACTTGCTCTCCTTTATTTGGTTAGCTTTGTTAATAAATTATATGAGGTAACAATAGTAACAAAGCACTGGGTGTGTTTGTAACATATCCAGGTACTAAGTACTACAGTAAGAGCACAAAAATGGGGAAAAGAAATAAAGCTATTTCCATGAATAACATTTCTATGTTTCACTGGCATTAGATTAGTACAAATATGAAGGAGATTTGGATTAGTTAAGGTATATATGGTAAACCATAGAGCAATCATTAAGAAAAGAAGTTTTTTTTCAGTGGGGAGGGCTTGCCTGGTGCTCCAGTGGGTAAAGAGTCTGCCTTGCAGTACAAGGGGCACCGGTTCGATTCCTGGCCCATGATGATCCCACGTGCAGTAGAGTGGCTGGACCAGTATGTCCAATTACGAGCCAGCATTCTGGAGTGCATGCACCCAGAGCCGGTGCTCTGCAAGGAGAGAGGCCAATTCAATGGGAGGCCACACAGGCCAAAGAATCAAGATGGATGAAAATAAATAAATAAACAAATAAGAGAGGCCAAAATTTTTAAAAAATAATGAGGTTTTTTTTTTTTTAAAAGAGTTAATTACAATGCTAACACTAGGGCTTCCCTGGTGGTCCATTGGGTAAGGACACCGCCTTGCAGTGCAAGGGGCTCCAGTTCGATCCCTGGCCTGGGAAGATCCCACGTGCCACAGAGCAGCTGGACTGATGAGCCAGAGCTCTGGAGCGCATGCGCCCAGAGCCGGTGTTCTGCAGCGAGAGAGGCCACTGTGACGGGAGGCCCACACAGGCCAGTCAAAATGAATTATTAATATAAATGTTGTCTTCCTTTGGGAAAATGGGTGGAAATGATAAAGAGGATGGGTATATTGGGGTCATATGGAGGGCGTCTGTTTCTTAATGTGGGTGGTAAATATTCAAGTATTTATTATGTTATTATTCTTTAAGCTGTACTTACATATTTTATAACCTCTCCTGTATGTATGATAAATAAATTAAGAAATAAATGCCATGTAAAAGATTAAATAGTGCATTTTAAGAGTGATGAGAACTTTTACAGAAAAGAACCAAATCTAAATGGAAGGTAAACACAATATACTCTACAAATATTTACTTGCTCTCCTTTATTTGGTTAGCTTTGTTAATAAATTATATGAGGTAACAATAGTAACAAAGCACTGGGTGTGTTTGTAACATATCCAGGTACTAAGTACTACAGTAAGAGCACAAAATGGGGAAAAGAAATAAAGCTATTTCCATGAATAACATTTCTATGTTTCACTGGCATTAGATTAGTACAAATATGAAGGAGATTTGGATTAGTTAAGGTATATATGGTAAACCATAGAGCAATCATTAAGAAAAGAAGTTTTTTTTCAGTGGGGAGGGCTTGCCTGGTGCTCCAGTGGGTAAAGAGTCTGCCTTGCAGTACAAGGGGCACCGGTTCGATTCCTGGCCCATGATGATCCCACGTGCAGTAGAGTGGCTGGACCAGTATGTCCAATTACGAGCCAGCATTCTGGAGTGCATGCACCCAGAGCCGGTGCTCTGCAAGGAGAGAGGCCAATTCAATGGGAGGCCACACAGGCCAAAGAATCAAGATGGATGAAAATAAATAAATAAACAAATAAGAGAGGCCAAAATTTTTAAAAAATAATGAGGTTTTTTTTTTTTTAAAAGAGTTAATTACAATGCTAACACTAGGGCTTCCCTGGTGGTCCATTGGGTAAGGACACCGCCTTGCAGTGCAAGGGGCTCCAGTTCGATCCCTGGCCTGGGAAGATCCCACGTGCCACAGAGCAGCTGGACTGATGAGCCAGAGCTCTGGAGCGCATGCGCCCAGAGCCGGTGTTCTGCAGCGAGAGAGGCCACTGTGACGGGAGGCCCACACAGGCCAGAGAACAAAGATGGAAATAAATGAAAGACCAATAGAAGTAGCCAAAAAAAGGAAAAAAAATGCTAACACTAGAAAATTCTTAAAATATCCATTTAAAGTAAAAGAAAGCTGAAGGAGGAAGAGATAAAGAAAAATGAAATGTATAAAAAAACCCAAAAAATGGCAGCTATAAATCAAGCTATATTAATTATAACATTAAATGTGAATAAATTAAATTGGACAACCAAAAACTAGAGACTGTCTGAATAAAAGACAAGATCCAACTACACACTATCTAGAGGATATACAATTTTGGTCCAAAGATTAAAAATAGGTTGAAAGTAAAAGGATGGGAAAAGATGTATCATGCAAACAGCAATTATTAATACAAGAAAACTGGGATGACTATACTATGTTAGACAAAACAGACTGAAATTTAAAAAGTTACTAGGGATAAAGAGGGGTTTTTCTGAGAACAGAAAGGTCAATTCATCAGGAAGATATAACAATTATAAACGTACATTTATCTGCCACCAGAGCCCAAAATATGTGAAGCAAAATGGACAGTGAAGGCAGAAACAGAAACATCAACAATAATAGTTTCAATTCTGGATAGAACAACTATGCAGAAGATCAACAAGGACATAGAGGTCTAGAACACCACCTAAATCAACTAGACCTAGTAGACATCTGTAGAACATTACACCCCCAAAGAACAGAACACACATTATTCTCAAGACCACATGAAAGATTTTCCAGGGTAGTTCATATGTTAAACTATAAATCAAAGCCTTAATTAGTTTAAAAGGATTGAAATAACATATTTCTCTGGGCACAATGGAGCAAAATTAAACATTAATGACAAAAGAAATTGGAGGAATTTCCACATCTGTAAAAATTAAACAATGTGATCCTAAAAAAGCAATGGAGCAAAGAAATCACAAGGGAAAGTAGAAAATACTTTTAGATGAATGGCAATGAAAACACAACAGACCAAAACATATGGGTTACAGCAGCACTTAGCAGAACATCTTTTTCTATAAATGCCTGTATTAAAAAGGAAAAACGATCTCAAATCAGCAGCCTAATCTCCCCTTTAAGACAGTGAGCAGAGTAAATACAAAACAAGCAGAAGGCAATAAATAATAAGGATTAGAGTAGAAATTAATGAAATAAAGAGTAGAGGAACTCCCTTGGTGGTCCAGCAGTTAAGACTGTCCTTCTACCTGAGGTCGTGTGGGTTGGATCCCTGGTTGGGGAACTAAGATCCTGCATGCCATGTAACCAAAAAAATAAAAAGGAATGGTCAGCTTTCCCTTGAGCCGGCCTGCTGTGAGGCCTGCTGTTCTCACAAGTATCTCCTACTTTCTCCCTTAAGTTGGCCTGCTGTACTGGCAGTGACTCTTCCTTTCCTCACTCTAATAAACTTTACTTTCCTCTTAAAAAAAAAAAAAAAAGGGAGACAGAAAGAAAATTTCTTGAACTGAATAAAAATGATAATGCAGCATATCAGCTTAGAAAAATAACAAAAAAAGAGTGGAAAAACAGTAGAGAAAATCAACCTAACCAAAGCTGGTTCTTTGAAAAGATTAACAACATTTTAAGCTCTTAATGAAAAGAGAAAAGATTCAGATTGCTAAAAATCACAAATGAAAGAGGAAACATTACTTCCAATATTCTATAAGCAAAAAGGATTATTGGGGAATTGCCAAAGGTTCATGTTGATCTCTCTCACTTTACCCTATAGAGGTACCAGCCAGAACTAACTAAAGTGTCATCCTAAATGAACGCCATGAAAGGCCTTATTTCTGAGGCGGTCTTCAGAAATCATTATGAGAGAGAGTTAGGAGGAATTCAAGCTCCTGCGGAGGTGGGAAGACAATTCTGATAATAGCTCACTTTCTGCCATTCTGACTTTCCTTGGGCTCAGCTTCAATAGACTCATGCTTGAGTCCCAGGAAACCCTAATAAAAACCTAGCTAACATGCTCAAATCTTCATGGGGCATTAAGAGACAAGACCTCACTAGTACGGTTTTGACTGGTTACACTGATGATTAGCATTAACAATGACAAGAGAGTCATTTATATCTCCTAAAACTGAAAAAGGAAAAAAGAAAAAACAATGAGAAGGGCCAAGACCTCCTAGTTCAGGAGACTCCTCCCTCAGTACAACAAAAGTACCCTGGCCAATAGGCACTTAAACCCTCAGCACATACTTCATGCACTTCGGCAATAGAATGATGTCTTTGGTGGTTAAAGCAGTGTGGCGGCCATGGAAATGGGCTGCTCAGATTTCCCTTGATTAATGAACTTCTCTTCAGTTGCAAGGGGTATATTCGCTGACATTCTGCAGGTATTAATGCCTTCAAGTCCTACCTTAATTTTTAAGCTGAGGCCACATTCTTTCCAAGAAGCCCTCAGCCAATAACTGAACACTAGAGCCTACCATTTCGATGGAAGATAATAACTTTATCTTTTAGGACTGAAAATTAACGTAAACTGTAAACTGAAGGAGTAAAGCTAGGTGATACGACTGAACCTGAGATTCTCTCTGCTTCTTGTTGTTGTTCAGTCGCCATGGTGTGTCCGACTCTTCACGACCCCATGGACTTCGTGTAGCATGCCAGGTTTCTCTGTCCTTCTGGGGGACATAAATCTTTTTAAATCTATTGAAAAGAATCTGGGAAAATTTTGTATGTATGATCAGTCCTTGGTTTGTAACCCTGGTTATTATTCCTTGGGATTCATGTGGTCTCAGCCTTTTAGTTTATGAATTATTCAAGGTTTTAGGGGTCTTGTTTCTGACTACTGAATTCCAGCTTTGTACAATCTTGTTATTTTCCAGTAAGTTATTCTGACAAATAAGAGGAAATTTCATTAATATTAAATATTATTATTATGAAACTGCAAGGTCTTCAGAAATCATTATGAGAGAGAGTTAGAGGAATTCAAGCTCCTGAGGTGGGAAGACAATTCTGATAATAGCTCACTTTCTGCCATTCTGACTTTCCTTGGGCTCAGCTTCAATAGACTCATGCTTGAGTCCCAGGAAACCCTAATAAAAACCTAGCTAACATGCTCAAATCTTCATGGGGCATTAAGAGACAAGACCTCACTAGTACGGTTTTGACTGGTTACACTGATGATTAGCATTAACAATGACAAGAGAGTCATTTATATCTCCTAAAACTGAAAAAGGAAAAAAGAAAAAACAATGAGAAGGGCCAAGACCTCCTAGTTCAGGAGACTCCTCCCTCAGTACAACAAAAGTACCCTGGCCAATAGGCACTTAAACCCTCAGCACATACTTCATGCACTTCGGCAATAGAATGATGTCTTTGGTGGTTAAAGCAGTGTGGCGGCCATGGAAATGGGCTGCTCAGATTTCCCTTGATTAATGAACTTCTCTTCAGTTGCAAGGGGTATATTCGCTGACATTCTGCAGGTATTAATGCCTTCAAGTCCTACCTTAATTTTTAAGCTGAGGCCACATTCTTTCCAAGAAGCCCTCAGCCAATAACTGAACACTAGAGCCTACCATTTCGATGGAAGATAATAACTTTATCTTTTAGGACTGAAAATTAACGTAAACTGTAAACTGAAGGAGTAAAGCTAGGTGATACGACTGAACCTGAGATTCTCTCTGCTTCTTGTTGTTGTTCAGTCGCCATGGTGTGTCCGACTCTTCACGACCCCATGGACTTCGTGTAGCATGCCAGGTTTCTCTGTCCTTCTGGGGGACATAAATCTTTTTAAATCTATTGAAAAGAATCTGGGAAAATTTTGTATGTATGATCAGTCCTTGGTTTGTAACCCTGGTTATTATTCCTTGGGATTCATGTGGTCTCAGCCTTTTAGTTTATGAATTATTCAAGGTTTTAGGGGTCTTGTTTCTGACTACTGAATTCCAGCTTTGTACAATCTTGTTATTTTCCAGTAAGTTATTCTGACAAATAAGAGGAAATTTCATTAATATTAAATATTATTATTATGAAACTGCAAGGTTGAAGAATTTCTACTGGGGGCTATATGAAATATAAGACATAACTCCTGTCAGGAAGCTGCCTGACAACCCGTCTGGTTCTTTTCTGAAGAAATTTGCAAAATGATTAAACGGGATTGTGAAACATGAGGCAAGTTAAAACAAACAGAATAGCTTTGCTATAATTTGGAGAAAATAACTGAAGGATAGCTAGGTCACTCTGCTGTGGCTGGTATTTGTATTGTAAATGCAACTCAGAAGAGTAACAACTTCTTCCTGTGTTTGTGTGCAGTCAGTTCTGTCAGACTCTGCAATCCCATAAACGGTAGCCTGCCAGGCTCCTTTGTCCATGGAATTTTCCAGGCAAGAATACTGCAGTAGGTTGCCATTTCCTACTCCAGGGAATCTTCCTGACTCAGGGATGAAAAGCAAGTCTCTTGTGTCTCCTGCACTGGCAGGTGGGTTCTTCACCACTGGCACCTCCTTGGAAGCCCCAACAACTTCTTCATATTATCAGTTAAGTCCAAATTAGGGTGGAATCAAAAAGTTGCCCTCCAAAAAAAAAAAAGTTGTCCTCCTTTCCTATCCTCCTTCCTGCTTTAGGGAGAGAGGTTCTTTCAGCATACTAAGAAAGGCAGTTAATATTCAAATGAGCTAGGGAAAGGTTTCACCTTTGACAGCTCTAACGCCTGAGGTCTATCCAAGGCCTTTACCATGCTGGGCACCAGCAGAGGGTCTGGATGAAGGAAAACCAGCCAAGAACATACTGACAAGTACCCACCCAAGGATAAGTGATAGGGGCTGAGAGACTACCCAAGGGAAAAGTGCTTTGCACCACCCTCTGGATTTCATGTATATTTTTGACAGCTACTTATCAAATTGATAATGAACTACCTCAGCATATCATGATTTGATAATGGATCCTACCTGAATATAATTACACACTTTGAGAGGCATAGCAGTGAGGTGACACAAAGAATCTCATTCTCTGTTGGAAAAGGGAAAAAAAAAAAAGAGCGTCAAAACAAAACAAAAACATAGAACTGAAATCTGGGAATGTACACATTCCAAACTAATAAATACCTGAAATTAAAAAATTTTTAAAAAGTAAATAGGTCTTCCTTTCAATTTAAAATAGGGGGCTTTTCATGAATTCTGACGTTTCCATAACTCCAAGGGCTTCCTTCTGTAAATCCAAATACTAGGAGAGAGAGAAGCATCATTTACATACATGTGAATGGTGCCCCCTGCTGAAAGCCACCTGGATTTCCTGTTCCTGAATCCCTCTCCGCCTTTAGGAAAAACTGCAAGTGCTTAGCGCAGTTTACGGGACTTCCCTGGTGGCTCAGCTGCTAAAACATCACCTGCAGTGCACAAGACCTGGGTTCGATCCCTGGGTCCGGTAGATCCCCTGGAGAAGGGCATGGCAACCCATTCCAGTATTCTTACCTGGAGGATCTCAGGGACAGGGGAGCCTGGCGGGCTCCAGTCCATGAGGTCCCAAAGAGTGGGACACGACTCAGCCACTAACACTTCCAACATTTTCACTTTCATAAGATGGCTCATAATAAGGCCCCTTTGCTAAAGCTCTACACTCAGATTTTTGGCTGCCATCCTGGTCTCCTAGCGCCTAGCTCATTGCCAGACTCTGAAATTCCCCCTCCTCCTGGGGTTCACAGGAGCTGTTCCCTTTGCCAAGCAAACTCTTCCGCACTCCCCAACGTCTTGACTATAAACTCTTTGCTTCTTTCAGGACTTAAGGATGATGTAGTTTCTGCTGGGAACCCTTTGCCTAAGAAACACTCAAGAAACTAAAACATACTGAGAACTTAAGGACAGGAGGAAGACCGCAGAACTCTCTCATGCATTAACTTTCATAATTATCTGGATAACTGTGGGAAGTACGTAGATCATCCCGTTTCATCGAGGAGGAAATTGTGGCCTTGGCTGAGGAAATTCTTAAAATTTGAGTGTTGAAACCGAGGTTTCTTCAATTGCTCATCTTGCTTTGGGGTCACAACATGACGACTGTTCTCAGCCGGGACTTCCAGGCTGTGCTCATTCCCTTAACATCCGGTGCGTCGGAGGCCGAAGCCGCGCTCCCCCAGGGGTTCATGGACGCCCGACCTGACTGGCCCCTGAAGAGGCGAAGTCGCCTCAGAAACGCGGGGTGACAAGGCGGAGCGCTGCGAGGCGCGCTAGTTCAACCCAGACGGCCGGCCCTGGAAATGCGGGCGCGTGGGGACAGGGTTCCATCGGTTCTTCAGGTCGTCCTCAGGCCCAGCCCCCGCCGAGCGCGTCGAAAGCCTGGGCGGGACGAGGCGGCCGCCTCGCCCCCGAGGAAAGAGCGGGGCTTCTCGCGGGCCGCCGCAGGAAACCTCGCTGGCGCCGAACCCCGCGGGCTCCCCACGCGCCTTTGCGCGCCCGCGGCCCCGGCACGCGAGGCGGCGGGAAGCCTGGCCCCGCCCCCGAGCTCCGGGGAGGGGCGTGTCCGCTGCAGGCTCCGCCCACGCGGCGCGCTAGGGCCCCGGCAACCGGCACAACATAACAAAATGGCTGCCGCGCCGCTGGGCGCCTGAAGGGGACGACCGGCACCTCTCCACCCGGTCTCGTCCCGCGGGCTCGTTTGGCCCGGCTCCTTCGCGGTGAGTGCCAGGCCCGGCCTAGGCCGTTCTCCTGTATCCAACGGAGCAGTGGGAACCGGCGGCGAAGGCGGGAAGGCCTGAAGCCGGCGTGGGGTGGGTTCGAGGCGGGGGCGTGTGCCTGGAAATTGGGATTGGATGGGAAGGAGGGGAGGGCCCGGAACCGGCGTGGGGGGGAGCAGGATGGAGGGAGGTTTGGCTGAGGAGAGAGGAGGTCGCGGGATGGGGGGCTTTGGGATAAAGGACCAGAGTGTGGGAAGGTGTGGACGCGGGGAGAGCGGTGGGGTCCTGCTGCCGAGCGGAGGAGGGAGGTGTGCCGGCTGTCTGCCGGAAATGAGTGGGATGCAGGATGGTTTGGCTACCCTGACGGGCGTCCTGGAATCGAGCGAAATACAGTACATGGAGAAAAAGGAGAATTAGGCTGTTGGGAAGAAATGTTTAAAGAAAGGAAAGAGCAAATGCTTTATTGTATAATGGTTAAGGGACTGGTGCATTTTCAACTCAAAACCTGGCAACTGGTCTTGATTCTGCCACCTGTGCTGCTGACCGGCTGTGAGATTTGGGCGTGTGCCTTAACTTTCCTGAGCAAATGTTTTTTCGTTTGTAAGAATATTCACTGATTACTTTTGAGTGTACCTTGTGCGGCAGATTCCGTTCTCAGTCCTTAGCATTAACTGATTTAGAATTTAAAATAACTTGAATGAGATTTTCATCCCTATTTTAACAGTGATGAAGCTGTGAATCAGAGGGTTAAATAATTTGGCTTGTGTCACTCTGAAAATGGAAAATTAGAATTTGAATTCAAGCTGCTCGGTTCCAGAATCCAAGCTCTTAATTCTTAATGATACACTGTCGCTTATAAATGAGGTTAATAATATACACTATCTGCGAGAATTTGAATTTGGTAATGTCTTTAGAGTGCTTAGCACCTTCACTCATTTAAAAGATACTTATTATGCACCAAACTTTAAAACCCTACTGTCTTGTAGCATAAACTCTAGACGGAGAAACAAGCAATAACCGGGTCATCATTTCACAAGTAATCATTTAATTCTAATTGTAAGGTGTTGTGAAGGATGCTATATGATGCAGAGACCTAATCCTGTTTTGCATCTTGAGTGCAGAAACCCCTCTTCCTGAGCCCTGTATTCGTAGAGCCTAGCACGGTTCTTGGTGCATGAAAGATGCTGAATAAAACTGAATGACTGAATAAATAAACTAATGGAAAGGGATAGGAAACTTGGTTTGCGGATATCTCAGCAGAACTGAGAGAGAAGTAAGAGTTCAGGATATTAATAGGATGCAGAGGGACACAGATGCCAGGGTGTTAGAAGGGCAAGGGGGCTTTCCTGGTTGTCCAGTGGGTAAGGACACCACCTTGCAGTGCAAGGTGTGCCGGTTCGATCCCTGGCCTGGGAAGATCCCACGTTCTGCGGAGCGGCTGGACCCATGTGTCCAATTACCAAGCCGGAGCTCTGGAGCGCATGCGCCCAGAGCCAGTGCTCTGCGACAACACAGGCCACTGCGATGGGAGGCCCGCATGGGCCAAAGAACAAAGATGGATGAAAATGGAGAAATGAAAGACCAATAGAAGTGGCCCGCCCACTCCCCTCCCTCCCCAACCCGACCCCCGCCCAAAATAAATAAATAAATCTTTAAAAAAAAAAAAAAAGCTATTGTCATTGCGCTGTGAGAAAAAGGGATCCTGCAGAGGTGCTATGCGACAGCCCGGAGGGGTGGGATGGAGGGGACATACATATGACTAATCTGGGATCATACATACCTGTGAACAACAAAACTGTGTAGAAGTAAAAAGTAAAATAAAAATTAAAAATAAATTTAGAAGGGAAAGGGAAGTAGAAAGGTAATTGGGTTGAGATGAAGAGGAATGGTGGAGATTTGAGTGTTTTGTTGGAAGAGGGGATAATTAGAAGCCAGAGTATTGGAAAGGATTAGGATGTCAGTATTTGCTGTGATGAGCTGTTTTGGAAATCAAGATGAATACAGAAATCTTGAGGCAAGGCATTGGAAAGAACTGTAGAGAAGTGGAGGAGACTAATACAGTGTTAGGGAACAGAATTTGTGGGACAGCTTGGCAATCAGAATGGCGTGAAGGGTGGGAGGCAAAGATCGATGAGCACAGGATGGGAGAACTGCTGCTGGAAGGAAACAGGAGTCAGGATATTTGAAAGGATTAGAGAGTAAGAGTGTTTAAATGGGTCAGAGGGTATGGGATGAAGCCAAATTATAGGGAAGGTACTGAGATGTGATTTCAGGGCTAAGGGGTGCAGTGGAGAGGGATACGGGGGTCAAGCAATGGGGATGGATATTGGCCTATTGCGGTGGCTGGGAAGAGAGAGAGAAGGTTTGGGGTTTATTGAGGCCTGCCGCATTGGGTGAAGATCAGAGTAACAGAAGACTTTGTGATATTCTAGTGAGGCCCAGAGAGTGTCGGTCATTAGGGTATTCTAAGAGAAATTCAGGATGGTTCAATATTGAGAGAATTTAGAGATAAGACTAAGGTGCAGGATACAAAATAGTTGTGTTGCATAAAAATGTAAGGTGTGTATTTTTAAACCAAGAATCTAAAAATATGTATAAAGCGTATCTCTGTAGCATGTGGCACATTATCATTCTAGTTTTATAATTATCTATCACGCTAAGGTCTAGAGAAAGACACGTAGAAGTAGGAACTGGGCCCTGTACCTCTCGTCTTTCATTTTTAAAAATTTCCTGCGTTTTATGAAAACTGTATTAATTCAGGAATGAATAAAATTGTACTATTAGAGCACATGCCTCTTAGCTCATCTCAAGCTTGAGTATATTATTATTTAAAAAGAGAGCGTTATCACAGAATGAAGAGTATTACTAAGAGACTTTTTGCCTTGGCAGAATGGAGAGACAAAAACTGTTTACCGTGCTGGTGAAATTAGGACCAGAAGCCTGTGTCCGTGTTATCCCAGTAGCAGTTATGTGAATTGGAGGAAACTTTTCTGACCTATGTAGATGATTTGACGTGAAAAAATGAAAGAGAAAGTAAAGATAATAAATTTTGTGACCTACACTATTGGAAAAAGGCATGTGGCCATCTTGTCTTTTTGGTTATTTGGGGGGCACGTGGCCATCTTATACTATATACCTGTGAAACAATAATCACTTAAAAAAAAAAATGCATGGGCTTCCCAGGTGGTCCAGTGGGTAAGGACACCGCCTTGCAGTGCAAGGGGCGCTGGTTCGATCCCTGGCCTGGGAAGATCCCACATGCCGCAGAGCGGCTGGACCGATGTGTCCAATTACTAAGCCGGAGCTCTGGAGCGCATGCGCCCAGAGCCAGTGCTCTGCGACAACAGAGGCCACTGCGATAGGAGGCCCGCATGGGCCAAAGAACAAAGATGGATGAAACTAGATAAATGAAAGACCAATAGAAGTGGCCTGCCCACTCCCCTCCCTCACCAAACTGCCCCACATCCAAAAAAAAAAAAATTAAAAAAAAAATTGCAGGTTTTTTTTAACTTCAGACTAGTCAGTTGGATCATGCTGGATGTTCTTGTTGTATTAAATTTTCTGTTTTTCCTTCTAAAATGAAAATAAGATTTAAAAAAATTTATTTATTATTACTGTTATTACTTTTTTGGTTGTGCTGTGTGCAGCATGTAGGATCTTAGTTCCCCAATCAGAGATTGAACCCACAGCTCCTGCAGTGGAAGAGTGTAGTCTCAACCACTGGACCGTCAGGGAAGTTCTTGCCATTAAGATTTGAGCTGTCCAAAACTTTAGATTGCAAACTACTTTTCTAAAAGGAATTTGTGTTTTGTCTTCACATCTTAAGTAGTGGGGGGGTTTTAAAAAAAATAAATTTTGGTCTAAACAAAACTATTAGAGCACATGCCTCTTAGCTCATCTCAAGCTTGAGTATATTATTATTTAAAAAGAGAGCGTTATCACAGAATGAAGAGTATTACTAAGAGACTTTTTGCCTTGGCAGAATGGAGAGACAAAAACTGTTTACCGTGCTGGTGAAATTAGGACCAGAAGCCTGTGTCCGTGTTATCCCAGTAGCAGTTATGTGAATTGGAGGAAACTTTTCTGACCTATGTAGATGATTTGACGTGAAAAAATGAAAGAGAAAGTAAAGATAATAAATTTTGTGACCTACACTATTGGAAAAAGGCATGTGGCCATCTTGTCTTTTTGGTTATTTGGGGGGCACGTGGCCATCTTATACTATATACCTGTGAAACAATAATCACTTAAAAAAAAAAATGCATGGGCTTCCCAGGTGGTCCAGTGGGTAAGGACACCGCCTTGCAGTGCAAGGGGCGCTGGTTCGATCCCTGGCCTGGGAAGATCCCACATGCCGCAGAGCGGCTGGACCGATGTGTCCAATTACTAAGCCGGAGCTCTGGAGCGCATGCGCCCAGAGCCAGTGCTCTGCGACAACAGAGGCCACTGCGATAGGAGGCCCGCATGGGCCAAAGAACAAAGATGGATGAAACTAGATAAATGAAAGACCAATAGAAGTGGCCTGCCCACTCCCCTCCCTCACCAAACTGCCCCACATCCAAAAAAAAAAAAAAAATTAAAAAAAAAAAATTGCAGGTTTTTGTTACCTTCAGACTAGTCAGTTGGATCATGCTGGATGTTCTTGTTGTATTAAATTTTCTGTTTTTCCTTCTAAAAATGAAAATAAGATTTAAAAAATTCATTTATTATTACTGTTATTACTTTTTTGGTTGTGCTGTGTGCAGCATGTAGGATCTTAGTTCCCCAATCAGAGATTGAACCCACAGCTCCTGCAGTGGAAGAGTGTAGTCTCAACCACTGGACCGTCAGGGAAGTTCTTGCCATTAAGATTTGAGCTGTCCAAAAACTTTAGATTGCAAACTACTTTTCTAAAAAGGAATTTGTGTTTTGTCTTCACATCTTAAGTAGTGAGAAGAGAGGAGGAGGATATGGAGGTTAAACAAAGATAGAATCGTTGTGAATGCAGCCTTGTTCAAGACCTAAACATAACATTTTTTGGTCTAAAAATTTGTCATGTTTATAATTTTTGGCATGTACTTATAAGAGCAATTGTATTTTATGAAAATCTTCTTTGCATAAGCCTAGCTTTTAAGTTAGGACTCTTTTGATACTGAGGATTATTACTGCTCATGAAGATATGCTTTTGTTGAAGTACTAAATAGCATTTTATTGATGCCAGGCTCTTTATTAATAATTTTGTTCAATAAATAGTTATTATCCTCTGTCTTCTAGGCTCTTTGCTAAGTATGGAATATATTGATGAACAGTATCCTTAGTTTCATGGAACTTTATTCTACTATATTAATTATATGAGTTGACATACAAATTAAGAGGAGAACTGACTGTCATCATTCCTTCAGCTAGCACTGTGTCTGACCAAGTCATTTACCATTCTGGGCCTTAATTTTCTTACATAAAAGTAAAGAAATTTGGTCAGATGAATTTTGGTACAAGGGTACTAAGATCATTCAGTGGGAAAAGGGAAGACTTTTCAATAATTGTGTTGGCAAAACTGGATATCCACATGCAAAAGAATGAATTTGGACCTTTACATAATATCCTATATAAAAATTAACTCAAAATAGATCAAAGACCTAAATGTAAGAGCTAAAAAGAAATCATTGGGTGATAGTTTCATGACATTGGCTTTGGCACCAATGGCACAGGCAGCAAAAGAGAAATAGCTATCTTAAAAGTCAAAAGTGTTGTATTAAATTTTCTGTTTTTCCTTCTAAAAATGAAAATAAGATTTAAAAAATTCATTTATTATTACTGTTATTACTTTTTTGGTTGTGCTGTGTGCAGCATGTAGGATCTTAGTTCCCCAATCAGAGATTGAACCCACAGCTCCTGCAGTGGAAGAGTGTAGTCTCAACCACTGGACCGTCAGGGAAGTTCTTGCCATTAAGATTTGAGCTGCCCAAAAAACTTTAGATTGCAAACTACTTTTCTAAAAAGGAATTTGTGTTTTGTCTTCACATCTTAAGTAGTGAGAAGAGAGGAGGAGGATATGGAGGTTAAACAAAGATAGAATCGTTGTGAATGCAGCCTTGTTCAAGACCTAAACATAACATTTTTTGGTCTAAAAATTTGTCATGTTTATAATTTTTGGCATGTACTTATAAGAGCAATTGTATTTTATGAAAATCTTCTTTGCATAAGCCTAGCTTTTAAGTTAGGACTCTTTTGATACTGAGGATTATTACTGCTCATGAAGATATGCTTTTGTTGAAGTACTAAATAGCATTTTATTGATGCCAGGCTCTTTATTAATAATTTTGTTCAATAAATAGTTATTATCCTCTGTCTTCTAGGCTCTTTGCTAAGTATGGAATATATTGATGAACAGTATCCTTAGTTTCATGGAACTTTATTCTACTATATTAATTATATGAGTTGACATACAAATTAAGAGGAGAACTGACTGTCATCATTCCTTCAGCTAGCACTGTGTCTGACCAAGTCATTTACCATTCTGGGCCTTAATTTTCTTACATAAAAGTAAAGAAATTTGGTCAGATGAATTTTGGTACAAGGGTACTAAGATCATTCAGTGGGAAAAGGGAAGACTTTTCAATAATTGTGTTGGCAAAACTGGATATCCACATGCAAAAGAATGAATTTGGACCTTTACATAATATCCTATATAAAAATTAACTCAAAATAGATCAAAGACCTAAATGTAAGAGCTAAAAAGAAATCATTGGGTGATAGTTTCATGACATTGGCTTTGGCACCAATGGCACAGGCAGCAAAAGAGAAAAATAGACAAATTGGACTTCTTAAAAAGTGTTAAATGAGCATCAAAAGACAATATCATAGGGCCTTCCCTGGTAGCTCAGTGGTAAAGAATCTGCCAGCCAGTGCTGGAGACATGGGTTTGATCCCTGAGCCAGGAAGCTCACACATGCCGCAGAGTAGCTAGGCCCATGTGCCACAAGTACTGAGCTTGTGCTGTAGAGCTAGGGAGCCGCGACTACTGAGCCTACGTGCGACAACTACTGAAGCGTGCTCTAGAGCCCATGCTCTGCAGCGTGATAAACCACCACCATGAGAAGCCCATAACGATGGCAAAGAAGATGGTAAAGAATCTACCTGCAATGCAGGAGATCCTGGTTTGATCCCTGGGTTGGAAAAATCGCCTGGAGAAGGAAATGGCAGCCCACTCTAGTATTCTTGCCAGGGAAATCCATGGACAGAGGAGCCTGGTGGGTATAGTCTGTTGCAAAAAGTTGGACACAACTGAGTGACTTCCACACACATCCAGACAAGATCGGGCACATTCAGGGTGATATGACCATAGACATATGGTCATATAGAGAGAACTATATGGTCATATAGAGAGACATATAGAGAGAACTCCTGAAAAGGTTAAATAGAAGAAAAGACAAAAAACAAGCATTTATAGCAGAGGCAGTTAGATACAGAGGTCCATGTAGCTGGAGCCCGCAGAGGCAAGGGAACCGGTGACAAATGTGAGGCTAGAGAGACAAGGCTATGTCATGGGGAATCTCATGGTTTATGATAAATATTTCATTTGTTACAGGCCCATAGATCAACTTTTTAAGTAGATCACTCAGGCTGCAATGTGGTGATGGAGGAGGAAGGCAAGAGAGCTTGGTGACAGATCAGTTAGAAGCTATTTTAGCAGTTTGATAAGAGTGTGGATTAGAGTAAACAAGAATGGAGATGGAAGGAAGGGGACTAATTTGAGAGCTATTTAGGAGGTAAAATTGACACAGCTCGGGGACTGACTGGTTATAGGAAAAAGGAAACAACTCCCAGGTTTCTGGCTTATACCCGAGAGCATTGTCCACTATTTAGGGGACCCTGGAGGAGGAACAGGATGGGAAGAAAGGAGGGAAATGCTGAGTTCGGTTTGGATGTGTTGATTCAGGATGCCAGTGAGAGATCAAGTAGACAGTTGAGAACTCAAAGAAAAGTTGGATTGAAAATATAAATACTGGTGTACAGGTGGCACCAGGAACCATGGGGTGCATTAGATAGTCTAAATTGAGATTAGAGATCAGAAGAGACTTGAGGAGCTCTGACATTTAAGGACTGCATCGGAGAGTCTCAGCCGGCAGAGGAGGCTGAGGAGTGGTGAGGAAGACAGGAGAGTGCCAGGGGAGTGTGGTGTCCCAGAAGCCCCCTCAGGCTCTGCTGGAGTCTGTGTCAGAGTAAGACCCGCTGGAGGTCTCATTTCTCTGTGGTGAGGTAATCAGCAATGTCTAAAATAGTGTCTGCTTCCCTCAGCTTGGTGTAGTGTGGGTTCTAGCATCTGTAACTTCGGAAGTTAAAGCTTTATAGTCTTGAAAACTCTAGAAATAGATGAGTAGTTTGGATAGCTCTAAAAATTAACCTTGATAAATATACTGGAAACTCTTACAGGTTTTAATGGGTACCTGGCTTTATTCTTGCAATGAAGAAGGGTTCTCAGCAAAAAAAATCCAAAGCAAAGTTGCCGCCATCGTCTCACTCTCCTGGTCCATCATCTCTTACACCCAACATGAGATCTCGGTCACTTTCACCTTTCAGAAGATCCGAGACTCTGCCTTTTCATTCTGGAAGACAGTGGTTTGAGCAGGTCGAGATTATAGGTGAGCTTTTGGACTACCAGGACCATAAAGGTAATGCTTTTTAATCTAAGGGTGTCACCAAATATTCTTATGTACAGATGGAAAATAATGGACTTACAGTTTTGGTCTAAATGTAACCTGCATCCCACTAGTAACGTGACCCATTGTTTTCACTGACAAATTATATAAAAATAGTGGAGGATGGAGGGTTCTGGGTGAGAGTTTAAAGATGTGGATTAGAGTAAACAAGAATGGAGATGGAAGGAAGGGGACTAATTTGAGAGCTATTTAGGAGGTAAAATTGACACAGCTCGGGGACTGACTGGTTATAGGAAAAAGGAAACAACTCCCAGGTTTCTGGCTTATACCGAGCATTGTCCACTATTTAGGGACCCTGGAGGAGGAACAGGATGGGAAGAAAGGAGGGAAATGCTGAGTTCGGTTTGGATGTGTTGATTCAGGATGCCAGTGAGAGATCAAGTAGACAGTTGAGAACTCAAAGAAAAGTTGGATTGAAAATATAAATACTGGTGTACAGGTGGCACCAGGAACCATGGGGTGCATTAGATAGTCTAAATTGAGATTAGAGATCAGAAGAGACTTGAGGAGCTCTGACATTTAAGGACTGCATCGGAGAGTCTCAGCCGGCAGAGGAGGCTGAGGAGTGGTGAGGAAGACAGGAGAGTGCCAGGGGAGTGTGGTGTCCCAGAAGCCCCCTCAGGCTCTGCTGGAGTCTGTGTCAGAGTAAGACCCGCTGGAGGTCTCATTTCTCTGTGGTGAGGTAATCAGCAATGTCTAAAATAGTGTCTGCTTCCCTCAGCTTGGTGTAGTGTGGGTTCTAGCATCTGTAACTTCGGAAGTTAAAGCTTTATAGTCTTGAAAACTCTAGAAATAGATGAGTAGTTTGGATAGCTCTAAAAATTAACCTTGATAAATATACTGGAAACTCTTACAGGTTTTAATGGGTACCTGGCTTTATTCTTGCAATGAAGAAGGGTTCTCAGCAAAAAAAATCCAAAGCAAAGTTGCCGCCATCGTCTCACTCTCCTGGTCCATCATCTCTTACACCCAACATGAGATCTCGGTCACTTTCACCTTTCAGAAGATCCGAGACTCTGCCTTTTCATTCTGGAAGACAGTGGTTTGAGCAGGTCGAGATTATAGGTGAGCTTTTGGACTACCAGGACCATAAAGGTAATGCTTTTTAATCTAAGGGTGTCACCAAATATTCTTATGTACAGATGGAAAATAATGGACTTACAGTTTTGGTCTAAATGTAACCTGCATCCCACTAGTAACGTGACCCATTGTTTTCACTGACAAATTATATAAAAATAGTGGAGGATGGAGGGTTCTGGGTGAGAGTGAAGACGTCTCTCTGGGTTAGGAGAAGGGAGTTTCCAGAAAGAGGAAGCTTTATCCCCTGGTGTAAGAGAGCGGCTTCAAGCTCATATACCATTACTAGTTGAGGGGAGGACATATCTGGCCACTCTGGAATGGAGTGCCTTTCAGTATGGAAATGTTGTCCACCCCTCAGCTATTCCAGTCTGCTTATTGACAAGCTGCTCATCTGTGAAAGGACTGATTTCCACATTAGGGACATGCATATGAATGTCCCACCAAGGTTTTTATTTTTTTCTTAAAGTCGTTCTGTCAATTTGGGAATCTGTTTTCAAAAATGGGTTCTTTTTTTTGTTTCTTTTAAGATATTTACATACTGTGATTAAATGCCAAAGAAAACCTTTTGTGATTTCTTTGCTGTGTCGTGAAATCATAGTCATCAAACTCTATTGATGACTGTTGATCAGTGTTTATTAATAAACATTATGAGCATTGAGTTTAGACTATATGCTTGCTGCCCATTGACACACTGTTATTCCTAATTTGATTAATATTTTAGAATATTTTCTTCCCTAGAATGGGCCAAATTTTTAAATTTTTTTCATTTTGAATCAAAATAAATGTAATAGTAACTTATTATAAGTAATCATGAGGGAACTTTGGCCCACAGCCTGCATCTGAAACCAGGATCCATCTTTGATTTATAAAGAAAACAATTTAATTTTTTAAATAATTTTTAAATTGGAGTATAGTTGATTTACAGTGTTGTGTTAGTTTCACATGTGCAGGCAAGTACATCAGTTATACATACGCATATATCTTCTGTTTTTTTCCCATGCAGACCATTATAGAGTAGTGAGTTGAGTTCTCTGATTTTAACATGATTTTAACAAGTCAAAGGACTGTAGTATTTAGGATGCCTTTTCATTCTGGAAGACAGTGGTTTGAGCAGGTCGAGATTATAGGTGAGCTTTTGGACTACCAGGACCATAAAGGTAATGCTTTTTAATCCCAAAAATTTTTAGAAAAAAACTTTTTTGAAACCCATTGTTTTTTCACTGACAAATTATATAAAAATAGTGGAGGATGGAGGGTTCTGGGTGAGAGTGAAGACGTCTCTCTGGGTTAGGAGAAGGGAGTTTCCAGAAAGAGGAAGCTTTATCCCCTGGTGTAAGAGAGCGGCTTCAAGCTCATATACCATTACTAGTTGAGGGGAGGACATATCTGGCCACTCTGGAATGGAGTGCCTTTCAGTATGGAAATGTTGTCCACCCCTCAGCTATTCCAGTCTGCTTATTGACAAGCTGCTCATCTGTGAAAGGACTGATTTCCACATTAGGGACATGCATATGAATGTCCCACCAAGGTTTTTATTTTTTTCTTAAAGTCGTTCTGTCAATTTGGGAATCTGTTTTCAAAAATGGGTTCTTTTTTTTGTTTCTTTTAAGATATTTACATACTGTGATTAAATGCCAAAGAAAACCTTTTGTGATTTCTTTGCTGTGTCGTGAAATCATAGTCATCAAACTCTATTGATGACTGTTGATCAGTGTTTATTAATAAACATTATGAGCATTGAGTTTAGACTATATGCTTGCTGCCCATTGACACACTGTTATTCCTAATTTGATTAATATTTTAGAATATTTTCTTCCCTAGAATGGGCCAAATTTTTAAATTTTTTTCATTTTGAATCAAAATAAATGTAATAGTAACTTATTATAAGTAATCATGAGGGAACTTTGGCCCACAGCCTGCATCTGAAACCAGGATCCATCTTTGATTTATAAAGAAAACAATTTAATTTTTTAAATAATTTTTAAATTGGAGTATAGTTGATTTACAGTGTTGTGTTAGTTTCACATGTGCAGGCAAGTACATCAGTTATACATACGCATATATCTTCTGTTTTTTTCCCATGCAGACCATTATAGAGTAGTGAGTTGAGTTCTCTGATTTTAACATGATTTTAACAAGTCAAAGGACTGTAGTATTTAGGAAGGTCTTAAGATAGGGTATGCTATCCATTAAGTTACTGTCTATCTCTATAAAATATGTTGGGATCTTCTGTATTTAAAAGAGCAACAACTGGGCGTCCAGTGGGTAAGGACACCGCCTTGCAGTGCAGGGGGCGCCGGTTCGATCCCTGGCCTGGGAAGATCCCACGTGCCGCCGAGCGGCTGGACCGATGTGTCCAATTACCGAGCCAGAGCTCTGGAGCGCACGCGCCCAGAGCTGGCACTCTGCAACGACAGACGCCACCGCAATGGGAGGCCCACAGGAGCCAAAGAACAAAGTCGGATGAAAATAGAGAAATGAAAGACCAATAGAAGTGGCCCGCCCACTCCCCTCCCTCCCCAACCCGACCCCCGCCCCAAATAAATAAATAAATAAATCTTTAAAAAATAAAAAAATAAAAGCGCAACAAATTTGAGTTTCCTACAATAAAAAAAATGTGAAAAGGAAAATTTTAAGAATTCCAGTATTTCTGTACTTTAGATTAGAATTGTTTAAAACAAACAACTGAATAATGCCAATATATTTTTAAAAAACTAACATTATAATACCGCTAAAAACCTCAGTGCTGCATGTGCTTAAAATATGTTTTAGATTCATGTATATAGGTTCAAGTCCTAGATTTGTACATTTTTAGCAGCAAGAGCTTGAACAAATTTTTTTTAATAATTTTTTTATAAAGGAGAATTGTAATTTCTATCCCAAAGATTTGTTGTACAGATTACATTTTTTAATGTAAAACATTTAGCACAAAGCTTGTACACAGTTAATATTTATAAGGTATGACTTATTGTCATCATTATGAGATGCTACATGAAGTAAAATTGTAATTAGAACTAACCAGCTATTTTTATAGTTGCATGATTTAATTTGTTGTTATATAATAACATCAAGACAATTTCTGTCTCAAAATATTCAAGTCTTCCTCTACTGATAATGATCTGTTTGTATAATTTCAGAAGCTGATTCACATGCAGGAGTTCGATACATTACAGAGGCCCTTGTTAAAAAACTTACTAAACAGGACAATTTGGCCTTGGTAAAATCTCTGAACCTTTCACTTTCCAAAAATGGTGGCAAGAAATTTAGGGTAAGTTACCAACATTTCTGAATACAGACATGGTTTTTAATTTTTACGTCCTTTAAAATGAAGAAATAAGAAGAGCATACGGAATTTAAAGTAGTACCAGCTCATCCTAATGTTGCCGAGTTTGTGGCAGATCTTTTATTGTTTCTACTGAAAGTTCTCCATCAGAAGTGTGACATCTTCAAATTCATAAGCTCCTGCTATTCTATACGTTATTGATTGACTCTAGAAGGGGTCATCAGCCTGCAGGCCAAAGTGGGCCTACTGCTTGGTTTTGTTAATAAAGTTTTATTGGAACGCAGCTAGACTCATTTGTTTACGTATTGTCTGTGGCTGTTATTGCACTAAAATAGCAGAGGTAAGTGATGGTCAGAGACTGTAGGCCTCACAAAGCCCCAAATATTTACTCTCTGGCCTTCTACTGAAGGTGTTTGCTGATCCCTGCTCTAGACTGTTCACTACTTTATTCATAAACTATACAACATGAGCACACTGAAATAGCTTAATTTTTTAATTGGAAAAAATATAAACATAGACGCCTCCTACTTTAGTCACAAAAGTTAATTTCAGAATATTGACAATCTTAATGAAAACAAAAATCAACCAACAAAAGTGCTGTGAAAGTATTATGAAAGAATATAAGAGAATATATTTTTAAATCTTAGACTTGGGAAGGGCCTTCTAATCAAACACCAACCCTAATACCACAAAGAGAATATTGACAGATTTAGCTTACATAAAGAATAAAAAATGTTTGATGAGTGATTATCTTTTTGAAAGTTAAAGAGAAACAAGAAATTGGTTGGCAGATAGTGTTTGCAGCATATGTAACAATATCTGTATAATATAAAAAGCGCCTACAATTCAATAGAATGAGACAACTAAATAGTGAATGTGCAAAGGATAGTTTGTTCACAGAAGTATTATAAATGCCTAAGTTAGCACAAAAATATGTTCTATTTCATTAATGTCAAAGAGATGTGAAACATAACGGTGGTTTGATGCCCTTTTCCATCTGATTGACTAATGGACAAGAATTAAAAAGATTATTTCAGCGTTCAGAAGGTGTGAGAAATGGATATTATTATATGGTCTCGATGTATAGATTGGTACAGCATTTTAGGAAAACGGTTTATAGTATTTATTAAAATTTCAAATGTAATTATTTGATCTAGCAATTGAGTTTATATTTAATGAGTTTATACTCACCAACACAGCCGTTCTATTCCTTGATGTCTATTAATATTTGCACATGTATCCAAAAGTGTCTGAAGAGGCATGCTTATTAGTTAGGCATTATTTAAAATAGAAAAATTGGAAATAACCAGTTGTCAATAGAGAATTGCTTTAAAAATTGTGGTGCAATATATTGTGAAATGCTATCAAGTTTCTTAAAAAAGAAGAACAACAAAACCCCGGAACTCTATGTATTAATGTGGGAAAATGTTCCAGAATATTTAATGGGAAAAAAAGTCTAAAATATTTTATATAGTAAGGTCTCAAAATAATTTTTTAATTCTCTTTTTCTATATATGTATATATGAATGCAAATGAATAGAAAGGTCTGGATGTATATATACTAGTCTCTTAATAAGGATTACCTTTGAGCAGTGAGATTTTTTTTATGGGAGCCTGGAGACCTGATGAAGACTTGTTTTATTTGAAGTTTTTATTAGAGTATGTTTATGTCTTGTGTAATTATATAGGAAGAAAAGGAGACATCCTGGAGTTTAATGGTTGTAAAAATGAAATACCAAGTTAGTTAATCTTCACTGTGTGGTTACTGTATATGCCAGGTATTGTTAGGCTGTGGGAATAAATATGGACGTGAATGAGCTTAGTTTCTCATTTTGGAAAGTTAGGGCTTAGTGTGAAGAATGCTTAGGATTGATTAAGAGGAGAAATATTGAGGAGGAATCAAAGAAAGTGAATGAACACATTGAAGAGACAGACCCAGTGAAAAAGTCTGAAGGGCTGTTGGAATAGAAGATCCAAGAGTATGAGGAACAGAGACCAAAGCAAGAAGAACTTCAGGGGAATAAGGTGTGCTATAAAATATCACAGAATTGGGCTTCCCTGGTGGTTCAGTGGGTAGAATTCACCTTGCAGTGCAAGGGGCACTGGTTTGATCCCTGGCCTGGGAGAATCCCACATGCCATGCCGCAGAGCGGCTGGACCGTGTGTCCAACTATGAGCCAACGCTCTGAGTGCATGCGCCCAGAGCTGGTGCTCTGCAATGAAAGAGGCCACTGCAATGGGAGGCCCACACAGGCCATTAGGAACTTTGCATTTTCTAGCAATTGAGTTTATATTTAATGAGTTTATACTCACCAACACAGCCGTTCTATTCCTTGATGTCTATTAATATTTGCACATGTATCCAAAAGTGTCTGAAGAGGCATGCTTATTAGTTAGGCATTATTTAAAATAGAAAAATTGGAAATAACCAGTTGTCAATAGAGAATTGCTTTAAAAATTGTGGTGCAATATATTGTGAAATGCTATCAAGTTTCTTAAAAAAGAAGAACAACAAAACCCCGGAACTCTATGTATTAATGTGGGAAAATGTTCCAGAATATTTAATGGGAAAAAAAGTCTAAAATATTTTATATAGTAAGGTCTCAAAATAATTTTTTAATTCTCTTTTTCTATATATGTATATATGAATGCAAATGAATAGAAAGGTCTGGATGTATATATACTAGTCTCTTAATAAGGATTACCTTTGAGCAGTGAGATTTTTTTTATGGGAGCCTGGAGACCTGATGAAGACTTGTTTTATTTGAAGTTTTTATTAGAGTATGTTTATGTCTTGTGTAATTATATAGGAAGAAAAGGAGACATCCTGGAGTTTAATGGTTGTAAAAATGAAATACCAAGTTAGTTAATCTTCACTGTGTGGTTACTGTATATGCCAGGTATTGTTAGGCTGTGGGAATAAATATGGACGTGAATGAGCTTAGTTTCTCATTTTGGAAAGTTAGGGCTTAGTGTGAAGAATGCTTAGGATTGATTAAGAGGAGAAATATTGAGGAGGAATCAAAGAAAGTGAATGAACACATTGAAGAGACAGACCCAGTGAAAAAGTCTGAAGGGCTGTTGGAATAGAAGATCCAAGAGTATGAGGAACAGAGACCAAAGCAAGAAGAACTTCAGGGGAATAAGGTGTGCTATAAAATATCACAGAATTGGGCTTCCCTGGTGGTTCAGTGGGTAGAATTCACCTTGCAGTGCAAGGGGCACTGGTTTGATCCCTGGCCTGGGAGAATCCCACATGCCATGCCGCAGAGCGGCTGGACCGGTGTGTCCAACTATGAGCCAACGCTCTGGAGTGCATGCGCCCAGAGCTGGTGCTCTGCAATGAAAGAGGCCACTGCAATGGGAGGCCCACACAGGCCAAGGAATTAAGATGGATGAAAGTAAATAAAAAAATAAATAACCAATATAAGAGGCCAAAACTAAAAAAAAAAAAAAAGTCACACAATCATCCAACAGCTTGAAAACATGGAAGAAGTTGTTTGATGTGGCAGTTCGAGAAGCCTCCATTCTTGAAGCCCACCGGCTTCATTCTTTAAGGGTCTTTGCTTTTTTTTCTGCCTAGTGTTCTATCTCCCTCTCTCTCTAGATATTCACACAGCTGGCCTATTATTAGGGTCTCAGCTCAGTGCTCTTCCTCTCTCTGTGAGGTCTTCTCTCACCACCCAATTACAATTAGCCACCTTCTCAGTCACTCCCTCTCATTGTTTCACTCAGCAGATACTGATCTAGTCCCCCCCACATGCTGGGCATTAGTACTGTAGTAGTGAACACAGCAGACAGAATTTGCCCTCTTGGTGCCTTGCATTGTGTCGCATCACGCTGTATGCTTCAGGGCCTGAAAATTGTGTTTCTCTGTTTGTTTATTGACTTTCCCTGTGAATGAATTCAAGAACCTTGTTCTTATTCATCATGGTTTTTCATATTTTCAGTACCTAGAACAGCTCCTGGCACATAATCCATGTTTGCTAAATATTTGTTGGAATGGATGAGTGAATGGTAGTCTTGGAGAGAACTTTTTGAATACATAGTAAGGGTGTATAGTAATCCTGTCACCTTACCAGTAGAATAATACTGAATGGAAGGCAGCTTACCCAGTGAAAAGTCTGAAGGGCTGTTGGAATAGAAGATCCAAGAGTATGAGGAACAGAGACCAAAGCAAGAAGAACTTCAGGGGAATAAGGTGTGCTATAAAATATCACAGAATTGGGCTTCCCTGGTGGTTCAGTGGGTAGAATTCACCTTGCAGTGCAAGGGGCACTGGTTTGATCCCTGGCCTGGGAGAATCCCACATGCCATGCCGCAGAGCGGCTGGACCGGTGTGTCCAACTATGAGCCAACGCTCTGGAGTGCATGCGCCCAGAGCTGGTGCTCTGCAATGAAAGAGGCCACTGCAATGGGAGGCCCACACAGGCCAAGGAATTAAGATGGATGAAAGTAAATAAAAAAATAAATAACCAATATAAGAGGCCAAAACTAAAAAAAAAAAAAAAGTCACACAATCATCCAACAGCTTGAAAACATGGAAGAAGTTGTTTGATGTGGCAGTTCGAGAAGCCTCCATTCTTGAAGCCCACCGGCTTCATTCTTTAAGGGTCTTTGCTTTTTTTTCTGCCTAGTGTTCTATCTCCCTCTCTCTCTAGATATTCACACAGCTGGCCTATTATTAGGGTCTCAGCTCAGTGCTCTTCCTCTCTCTGTGAGGTCTTCTCTCACCACCCAATTACAATTAGCCACCTTCTCAGTCACTCCCTCTCATTGTTTCACTCAGCAGATACTGATCTAGTCCCCCCCACATGCTGGGCATTAGTACTGTAGTAGTGAACACAGCAGACAGAATTTGCCCTCTTGGTGCCTTGCATTGTGTCGCATCACGCTGTATGCTTCAGGGCCTGAAAATTGTGTTTCTCTGTTTGTTTATTGACTTTCCCTGTGAATGAATTCAAGAACCTTGTTCTTATTCATCATGGTTTTTCATATTTTCAGTACCTAGAACAGCTCCTGGCACATAATCCATGTTTGCTAAATATTTGTTGGAATGGATGAGTGAATGGTAGTCTTGGAGAGAACTTTTTGAATACATAGTAAGGGTGTATAGTAATCCTGTCACCTTACCAGTAGAATAATACTGAATGGAAGGCAGCAGAGTGAGCGGAGGTACACAACTTTTATGAGAACATGGTAGCAAATAAGGGTGGTAGCATGAAAGCTTGGTAGGAAACAAGTTCGGTGTGAGGAGACTTGTATCATATAAAGGAGACTGGCGTGTTGAGCATAGGCTCCTGCATCAGGGTAATTGTCTGGTTCACTGGCATGTCGCTGCATGTCGCATGTAGTAAGTGTATAATGAATGTCTGTTAAATAGTGATTGTTTTTATTTTTATTTCTTTTTTTTATCTTTTGTCCATGCCACATGTGGCATGTGGGATCTTAGCTCCCCGACGAGGGATTGCACCTACACCCTCTAGATTGGCAGCTTGGAGTCTTATGCTCTGGACCACCAGGGAAGTTCCAAATAGTGACTTTTTTTAACTTGAGGGGAAGATCCAGGAACACAGGGAGAGGAGATAGGTAACATGAGCATGAGTACCTTAGCTGAACTTGGAAGAAAGGAAGGAAGGAAGAAAGAGAGAAACGTAGAGTTGAAAATGAGGAAAAGATTGATAGAGAAACTCTCATTGAACAGTCTTCACTTTCTTAGTACATAGGAAGAACCATCTTCTGCAGGGCAAGAAAAGTTTGGCGGCTCGAGGAGCCTGCACCCTTTCGGCCAAGGAGAGCTGTACCATGAGAGTGCCCAGGGGAGCAGTAACGGCTTAGTCTCTGGTGACTGATCAGAACAGCCCCTGATGCACATGCTTCTATGTTGTGCTTATGTTAAGGCATCTGTTATATAAAGCATTTTCAGTCAATTGTTTCACTCAGCAGATACTGATCTAGTCCCCACATGCTGGGCATTAGTACTGTAGTAGTGAACACAGCAGACAGATTTCCTTGGTGCCTTGCATTGTGGCGCATTACGCTGTATGCTTCAGGGCCTGAAAATTGTGTTTCTCTGTTTGTTTATTGACTTTCCCTGTGAATGAATTCAAGAACCTTGTTCTTATTCATCATGGTTTTTCATATTTTCAGTACCTAGAACAGCTCCTGGCACATAATCCATGTTTGCTAAATATTTGTTGGAATGGATGAGTGAATGGTAGTCTTGGAGAGAACTTTTTGAATACATAGTAAGGGTGTATAGTAATCCTGTCACCTTACCAGTAGAATAATACTGAATGGAAGGCAGCAGAGTGAGCGGAGGTACACAACTTTTATGAGAACATGGTAGCAAATAAGGGTGGTAGCATGAAAGCTTGGTAGGAAACAAGTTCGGTGTGAGGAGACTTGTATCATATAAAGGAGACTGGCGTGTTGAGCATAGGCTCCTGCATCAGGGTAATTGTCTGGTTCACTGGCATGTCGCTGCATGTCGCATGTAGTAAGTGTATAATGAATGTCTGTTAAATAGTGATTGTTTTTATTTTTATTTCTTTTTTTTATCTTTTGTCCATGCCACATGTGGCATGTGGGATCTTAGCTCCCCGACGAGGGATTGCACCTACACCCTCTAGATTGGCAGCTTGGAGTCTTATGCTCTGGACCACCAGGGAAGTTCCAAATCGTGACCTTTTTTAACTCGTGGGGAAGATCCAGGAACACAGGGAGAGGAGATAGGTAACATGAGCATGAGTACCTTAGCTGAACTTGGAAGAAAGGAAGGAAGGAAGAAAGAGAGAAACGTAGAGTTGAAAATGAGGAAAAGATTGATAGAGAAACTCTCATTGAACAGTCTTCACTTTCTTAGTACATAGGAAGAACCATCTTCTGCAGGGCAAGAAAAGTTTGGCGGCTCGAGGAGCCTGCACCCTTTCGGCCAAGGAGAGCTGTACCATGAGAGTGCCCAGGGGAGCAGTAACGGCTTAGTCTCTGGTGACTGATCAGAACAGCCCCTGATGCACATGCTTCTATGTTGTGCTTATGTTAAGGCATCTGTTATATAAAGCATTTATTCATTTGTTTCCAATTAGTATATCGAAAATTTGGAAAAATGTGTTAAGCTTGAAATACTGAATCTCAGCCATAATCTAATAGGGAAGATTGAGAAGATGGACAAGCTGTTAAGATTACGTGAACTCAACCTATCCTATAACAGAATCTGGTAAGTAAATACTTTCCTGTTTGTTAAAGAGGTAGATTAATACTGCCCAGGTGACAGAAAAAATCCTTTGAAAGAGCAGGCACTTTGGTTATTCATTTGTACTCTAGCCCTTCACATAGGATAACTGTCGTATTTTGGCATTTCTAAAGTACAGAATACTATCTAGCGTTATCAAAGGAGATGACATTTTTTGAGTACTAAATTTTGTCTTGGTTCCATTTGTGACAGCCGTAGTCTGTGATTAACTGTATTATTCATTAAGAAAGCTGGCAAGAAGCAGAATGTGTTAACTGTGTCATTCTGGTCCTGAATGTATTTCAACTTCTTTTGAGCCTGTATATTCATCCTAGTTTTTTGCTCATTTCTATGATAAAGTTGCCCCTCATCTTGTTTCTACTTCATAACATATATTGCTCTGAAAAATAAACATAATAAAACTGACAGTGGCTAAAAATACACATAGAAAACGTTTATAGGGAGAGTAATATAGTTACCATATGTTGAAAATTCCCTCCACATAAGACTTGATATATATATAATGGCCAAAGAACAAAACAGCTAGCAGTAACAGAAGCTCTAATATGGCAAACATTAAATGGGGAAAAATGTGATTAATGAATCAAATCCTTAATCTAAAGTTTGTATTAAAAAAATGAAAATAATTTCAACAAAATAAAACTGAAAGTAAAGAAGCTTGGAAATATTTGTCAAGTATAGAAAATTGACTGAGGAATTAAATTGGAATCAACTTGGGAAAATATTTCATCAATGAAAATTCACCAATACAGGTGATAAATGTTTTATTAAATATTGATTAAAATATTTTTGTTCATAAATACAGTATCATTCTGGGATCCACCAGCTCAAAATAGCGGCTGTATTCAGCTGGCATAGCTAATCTTTTGGTGACGACTTAAGGTAATAATTAAGGTCATTTTCTGTGCAGGATTGTAGCACATAGCACAGTGCATGGTGTTGAACTTTCCAACTCTCCCCTTGCTCTCCACTGGTAGTCTTCACAGTGGTTAGTGAGAATGCCATGGACAGACTTCTTTTCTGTTTTGGGGGGTCCTACAGTCTGATAGTAAGATAGGCAGGACTCCTGGGCACAGACAGTAATGGAGAGTTTACAAGAGCTCTGCTGGTGAATTTATTTTTAGCCACTGTTTTTAAATTCTCATTTGTAAATTATAATTATGAAAAGTAACTCCTCATAAAACCAACTATTGTATTTTTAAAATACAATGGAGAGACACTATCATTGTGCTTATTACTGAGTTTGATTTTATTTTACCCTTTGGTTTCCAGCAAAATTGAAGGCATAGAAAATATGCATAATCTGCAAAAGCTAAACCTTGCAGGAAATGAAATTGAACATATTCCAGTATGGTTAGGGAAGAAGTTAAAGTGTTTGCGAGTCCTCAATCTGAAAGGCAACAAGATATCATCGGTAAGTTATTCAAAGCAGCAAGAATATGTTAAAAGCTTTTGGACTTGTTGAAGCTTGAAGTTAAAAATCTAAGCTTTTTTGTTTTGAATGGGACTTCTTCTAATGTCCTTGGTCCTTTGACCAAACATTAAATCCAGATACCCACTAGTGTTCTCTGTGGTGGTGAAATACAGACAATCCTGATTTTGCATGGTTCGATCCATGGTAACTGAGAGTTGACTTCTTAGCTTTTTCCCATCATTCATTTCATTTGAGCCTCTGAATCCTCTTCTTGCAAATCCTTAATCTAAAGTTTGTATTAAAAAAATGAAAATAATTTCAACAAAATAAAACTGAAAGTAAAGAAGCTTGGAAATATTTGTCAAGTATAGAAAATTGACTGAGGAATTAAATTGGAATCAACTTGGGAAAATATTTCATCAATGAAAATTCACCAATACAGGTGATAAATGTTTTATTAAATATTGATTAAAATATTTTTGTTCATAAATACAGTATCATTCTGGGATCCACCAGCTCAAAATAGCGGCTGTATTCAGCTGGCATAGCTAATCTTTTGGTGACGACTTAAGGTAATAATTAAGGTCATTTTCTGTGCAGGATTGTAGCACATAGCACAGTGCATGGTGTTGAACTTTCCAACTCTCCCCTTGCTCTCCACTGGTAGTCTTCACAGTGGTTAGTGAGAATGCCATGGACAGACTTCTTTTCTGTTTTGGGGGGTCCTACAGTCTGATAGTAAGATAGGCAGGACTCCTGGGCACAGACAGTAATGGAGAGTTTACAAGAGCTCTGCTGGTGAATTTATTTTTAGCCACTGTTTTAAATTCTCATTTGTAAATTATAATTATGAAAAGTAACTCCTCATAAAACCAACTATTGTATTTTTAAAATACAATGGAGAGACACTATCATTGTGCTTATTACTGAGTTTGATTTTATTTTACCCTTTGGTTTCCAGCAAAATTGAAGGCATAGAAAATATGCATAATCTGCAAAAGCTAAACCTTGCAGGAAATGAAATTGAACATATTCCAGTATGGTTAGGGAAGAAGTTAAAGTGTTTGCGAGTCCTCAATCTGAAAGGCAACAAGATATCATCGGTAAGTTATTCAAAGCAGCAAGAATATGTTAAAAGCTTTTGGACTTGTTGAAGCTTGAAGTTAAAAATCTAAGCTTTTTTGTTTTGAATGGGACTTCTTCTAATGTCCTTGGTCCTTTGACCAAACATTAAATCCAGATACCCACTAGTGTTCTCTGTGGTGGTGAAATACAGACAATCCTGATTTTGCATGGTTCGATCCATGGTAACTGAGAGTTGACTTCTTAGCTTTTTCCCATCATTCATTTCATTTGAGCCTCTGAATCCTCTTCTTAAGATGACAGTGCAGGGGTTATTTTTATAATTCTGTGAAGTAGGTACGATTGTATTATTTCCATTTTCAAGTAAAATCTCAGAGAGATTAGCGATCTTACCCAAAGTCATTCAGCTTGTGCCAGAATCCATGTCACTGAGTGCCTGGAGCAGAGTTCTTTTTTTTTTTTTCCCCAAGTTTATAAATTAATCTGAATTAACCTTGATTATAGTATCAAGTGTTACAGGATGTGTTAGTCACTAGCTTTTTATAGTAGAACAAGTTTATCACCTTCACATAAGCTGGTTATGATGTATATTTTTCTCTGGAGTATATTTTATGATTGTAATATTTAGATAGTTAAGTATAAATGAGCCACCAGATGGTAAAGAATTTGCCTGCCATGCAGGAGACCCAGGTTCAATCTCTGGGTTGGAAAAAAATCCCCTGGAGAAGGGAGCAGCTACCCACTCCAGTATTCTGGAGAAGCCAGTGGATAGAGGAGCCTGGAAGGCTTCCAGTCGTGCGATCACAAAGAGGTAGACACGACTGAGTGACTTTCACGTCACTTCACTTCAGTAAGAATGTACATCCACTTGGGAGAGAGTTATTTATACTAGCTATTACTATAGCTAGTATACTAGTATAGCTAGTATTTTAACCTTTTAAAATCCCTCTGGATAAATGTTAAAATCTCACTTTAAAGCTATGAGTGAAAAAACAAACAAACAAACAATGAGTGCTCTCATTATCCTTATTTCTTTTAACTATCAATTATAACAGTTATCTGAAGATTTATAAAACTCCTTCTTTATAGCTTTTTACATTTTTTATGTGTTCATTTAGTGTAATGAAAAGATAATAGGATTAGAGTTACAAAGTCTTGAATTCAAATCCTTGTTCATTCACATATAACCTCTGAGCTTTGAGCAAGTCACCTAAATTCTTTGAACCTCAGTTTCATGATCTGTAAAATTAGATGATTCTTATGTCAAAGGTTTCTGTAAAGCATCACAGATGGAATGGTATATGGAAAATGCCCCGTATTGCCCTTGATGCATTCTAGATTCTCAAATTCTCCTTTCTATTCCTCCCTTTGGCACTACTTTTTGGATAATGGGCTTCATGAATGGGTTCCTTGCCATGTTGATAGAAATTTCCTTGACTGATTACTTCTCTTGGGCATGTTTATAGTTTTTAAATTCAGTTATGCCAAATAATAATAATATATATCATTTCAGCTCCAAGATGTAAGCAAATTGAAACTATTCAGAAAATTTTTTTTTTTCCCCAAGTTTATAAATTAATCTGAATTAACCTTGATTATAGTATCAAGTGTTACAGGATGTGTTAGTCACTAGCTTTTTATAGTAGAACAAGTTTATCACCTTCACATAAGCTGGTTATGATGTATATTTTTCTCTGGAGTATATTTTATGATTGTAATATTTAGATAGTTAAGTATAAATGAGCCACCAGATGGTAAAGAATTTGCCTGCCATGCAGGAGACCCAGGTTCAATCTCTGGGTTGGAAAAAAATCCCCTGGAGAAGGGAGCAGCTACCCACTCCAGTATTCTGGAGAAGCCAGTGGATAGAGGAGCCTGGAAGGCTTCCAGTCGTGCGATCACAAAGAGGTAGACACGACTGAGTGACTTTCACGTCACTTCACTTCAGTAAGAATGTACATCCACTTGGGAGAGAGTTATTTATACTAGCTATTACTATAGCTAGTATACTAGTATAGCTAGTATTTTAACCTTTTAAAATCCCTCTGGATAAATGTTAAAATCTCACTTTAAAGCTATGAGTGAAAAAACAAACAAACAAACAATGAGTGCTCTCATTATCCTTATTTCTTTTAACTATCAATTATAACAGTTATCTGAAGATTTATAAAACTCCTTCTTTATAGCTTTTTACATTTTTTATGTGTTCATTTAGTGTAATGAAAAGATAATAGGATTAGAGTTACAAAGTCTTGAATTCAAATCCTTGTTCATTCACATATAACCTCTGAGCTTTGAGCAAGTCACCTAAATTCTTTGAACCTCAGTTTCATGATCTGTAAAATTAGATGATTCTTATGTCAAAGGTTTCTGTAAAGCATCACAGATGGAATGGTATATGGAAAATGCCCCGTATTGCCCTTGATGCATTCTAGATTCTCAAATTCTCCTTTCTATTCCTCCCTTTGGCACTACTTTTTGGATAATGGGCTTCATGAATGGGTTCCTTGCCATGTTGATAGAAATTTCCTTGACTGATTACTTCTCTTGGGCATGTTTATAGTTTTTAAATTCAGTTATGCCAAATAATAATAATATATATCATTTCAGCTCCAAGATGTAAGCAAATTGAAACCACTTCATGATTTGACTTCTCTGATCCTAGCTGAGAATCCAGTTGTGACCCTTCCTCATTACCTCCAGTTCACCATTTTTCACCTCCGTTCACTAGAAAGTTTGGAAGGTCAGCCAGTAACTACTCAGGACAGACAAGAAGCTTTTGAGAGATTCAGTTTAGGTAAGGTGACAATTTTTAAAAAAAATTAAATTTGAGTGGGAGAGGAATTTATTTTCAGAAATAATCTAGAGAAGATGTATCTGTTATTAACTTTATAATGCTATTAAAATTTGCATAGAAAATGGCACCGTAAATCAGTGAACTCAACAAGTACTCAGTGGGTGTGTATGGTGAGCAAGACATAAGGTACTGGCCTTCAGGCAGCTTCTGTTTGAGTGGAGAAGACAGAGGAAAAGAAAAACAAGTAAACCCAGAAAAAGTAACAGAGAAAAAGCCCCTTTTTGGAAAGTGGTGTAAAGGAATGGCTGCCTCAGGAAATGCCCTGTAAGCTGAAAGAAAGGCAGGAGGATGAGGGAGAGAGAAAAGCTTACACTTTGCAATTGGAAGGATGCTAATGAGTTAAGAGACAGAAGGAAGATCAGTCTGACAGGAGGCTAACTCAACATTAAAGTTTGGAGAGATGGGGAGGGGCGAGATGGCCCAGGGCCTTGGGGTTTGGGTTTTATTCTGGGTGCAGTGAAAAGTCACTGATAGCTTTTAAGCAGGTGTTATACACAAAGAAAATTATTTTGATACAGGGTGGAGAATGACTTAAAGCAGGGCCAAATGGTGATAAAGGGGCATGTTAGGAAGGCTTTTGCCTTAGAAATGTTGGGGGCTTGTGTTTAGATGGTTGATGTGGATATCCACTTTGCCAGTAGAATCAGCAGCACTTTTTTGGGAAGCGGGGGGCGGCCACTTCTATTGGTCTTTTATCTATCTATTTTCATCCATCTTTGTTCTTTGGCCCATGTGGGCCTCCCATCGCAGTGGCCTCTGTCGTTGCAGAGCACCGGCTCTGGGTGCATGCACTCCAGAGCTCCAGCTCGGCAGTTGGACACATCGGTCCAGCTGCCCCGTGGCACGTGGGATCTTCCCAGGCCAGGGATCGAACCGGCGCCCCTTGCACTGCAAGGCGGTGTCCTTACCCACTGGACCACCAGGGAAGCCCTCAGCAGCACTTTTTAATGTACTGGAGGATCCCTGAGCTTCTGGCTTGAGCAAGTGGTCAGATGGTAATACTGTTTTGAAAAATGGGCTCATTCAAAATGCTGAATTTGAATGTCTGGGAGGCAACGAAGAAGAGACTGGAGTTCAACGGAGATCTGAACTAGAGTGTAAATCTGGGAGTCATCAGCATAAAAATGATACTGAATTCCACCTGAATCAACTAGCTCACTCCGGCAGCTGGAAGAGCAAAAAGGGGAGCCAGTTAAGAAGACTGAGAAAGAGAGGCCAGCAAGGTCGGTGAAAACCAGGAAGTAGTGGGTTGCAGAAGCTGAAGATTTCAGAAGAGGAAGAGGTCAGCTATGTTGAACGTCACTGCGACATGAGGAAGAAAGATGAGCACAGAGAAGTGCTTTCGACTGGCAACATAATAATGAACTTGACAGGAGCAGTTAAGAGTGGTTGGGACAAATGCTAGATTATAGATTGAAGACTCAATGAGAGGGAGACATTTGGATAAAGATTTGAAATTTCCTGCTACAGTTCCTCTCCCCTAGTACCTCATAAATGAGTTTTAAGAAGTTTAAAAAAATTCACCAATAGCTTTCAAACCAGGAAATACGCAGAAATCTCAAAGCTAGTAATCAAAGAAACAGAATATTCAGAAGCAGAGAGGAGAAACAAGCCATGGCTTAGTTCTTTTGGTCCTTGAGAGGACAAGGAGATGAGAGCAAAGAAGAGGAGTGAAGAGTGTCTCTTGATAAGCAGGATGGGACACTTTCTCCATCAGAAGGGAGAGAAGATGTGTGTGGATGTGGTTAATTTTGTTGCTTTAGTGGTAGGAAAATGAGGAGTTCTCACTTGTGGAGTTTCTTTTATCAATAAAATATGAGATTATCAACTGAAAAAGAAAATAAAAGAAATATGAGAAGTTTGAAGGGAAAGGAAGGTATGAAATAGCCTAACATGATAGTGTCAGAGCATGAGCCTGTGTGTTCAGCCATTTGAAATTCATATTAGTTCATTTTTACTTATAAACAGCAGTTTCATATGGTTTGATCCAATACTTGAGAATTGCAGTAAACTTTTATTAGTTTGGGATCTCCCAGCTCAACTTTGTTGCCCAAAGGGGTTGTTTTGGAATCATCAAAAAAAAAAAAAAAACCATAAATAAAGCAAAGGGAAGTCATTATATGAATTTACTGTTGGGGGAAATGTTTATAGTCCTTTTGATTCATTTGTAACTTTGAATGTTAATTAGGAGCTTAGTGATGCTGAGCTCTTGGAATCCAATGGTAATACAGAGAGATGCAGTTTAAAGACAGACACCAACTTCCCCGGTGACTAGGGCCACAGCAGAGCTGCAGGGTGGCATCATGGCATCCCTGAGAAGCATTTGATCTCGCGAGGGTAGAGTCAGGTTGACTTCTCGTAGTATTTTCTTTAAACCAAGACCTGGAGGATGCAAAATAGGCCAGTAGAAGGTAGAGAGTGAGAGTTCCAGGCAGAAGGTGTGACTAAAGCCTGCAGATGAGACTAGGCATCAGAAATCTAAAGAAGTGGAATCATTTCCGATATGTGTGCTTGAAAACGAGACTGGACAGGTGATTTGAGACCAATCATGAAAACCTTGTCAGTTCTTGATTTAAGCTTTTTGGATCCTGTCCCAAGAATCATAGGATGCCTATGAAGGAGTCTTAAGATTACATGGTATTTTGTAAACATGCTTGCAGCATCCTTTAAAGTGTAATCACTAACACCGAATAAAATGTTGCATTTTTTTTTTTTTTTTTAGGAGACCTGGGGGGAAAAACCTCATTTATCAGCACATGAATTGAATTAGATGTTTGGAATTTAAATGTTATCTTTTAAAATTGCCACTCAGGGCTTCCCCTGGTGGTCCAGTGGGTAAGGACGCTGCCTTGCAGTGCAAGGGGTGCCGGTTGGATCCCTGGCCTGGGAAGATCCCACGTGCCGCCGAGCAGCTGGACCCATGTGTCCAATTACCGAGCCGGAGCTCTGGAGCGCATGCGCCCAGAGTCGGCACTCTGTGACGACAGACGCCACCGCGATGGGAGGCCCACGGAAGCCAAAGAACAAAAGATAGATGAAAATGGAGAAATGAAAGACCAATAGAAGTGGCCTGCCCATCCCCCTCCCTCCCCACTCCACCCACCAAAAAGATAAATAAATAAAATTAAAAAAAAAAAAATTGCTACTCAGATGTTAATACCTTCCTACCTCTTCGTGTAAATCACTTTCTAGCTCGAAATAGTCTTTTTTTCTAAACCATAGTGAGTAATTTTAAAACTAGAGTTGTATTTTTACTATTCTAAGACTTAATTTGCTGTTATTTGAGAAATAGTTCTGCCTTTCTTCAAATAGAAAATGTAATGATTAATAAGCTATTCAATTTGTACTGGCAGAAGAGGTAGAAAGATTGGAAAGAGACCTGGAGAAGAAGATGATGGAAACTGAAGAGCTTAAAAGCAAACAAACTAGGTTCCTCGAGGAACTTAAAAATCAAGATAAACTGAACAAGTCATTAAAAGAGGAGGCTATGCTACAAAAACAGAGCTGTGAGGAACTCGAGAGTAACCTTAACACGAAAAATGAACTGGTAAGTCCACATTTTACATTGCCTTGACTGTATTCTCTTGAAACAGAAAATGCTATGTTCTCAGGTCTGAAAACAACTTCCTGCCCATAGAATGGGGAAGCTGTGGTTTAACAGAAATAGCGCGCAAGAGGTTTGACAGGTCGTAGCTGATGATGTATGGTACGGCTGACCAAAAGAAGCATGCTGTCTCGGGCTACGTTATATGAAAGTATGAGAGCCCAGCAAGGGGGAAAGACGAAGCCCCATAGCATGGGGAGGTGGTCGGACTGCGCCTCGATATCTGTATTTTGTGTGTATGTGTGTGTATTTTTTTTTAAACAGCAACATTGTTGGTGAGACTGTTCATTGGCAAAAACTTTTAGAAAGTAATTTGTCAAGATTGTCCAAATTAAAAAAAAATTGTCCAAATTTAAATGGATATACCCTATGTCCTATATGTTGAAAATATTGCATATAATAGTTATATTACTTATTATTATATAATATTTCCAATCATATATTCTATAGAAATGGTAGTAAGAATGTGTAAAGATATTATATATTAATATATGTACATACATGTGTATATGTATGTAGTTATACATACACACATGTATATACAAAGACAGTCATATTATTTATATTAGCAAAATCTTTAGAATAGCTTAAATGTCCCACAGTGGGTAGCCATGTGGTAGAGTCATAGTGTTCCTATCACAGCAAGGTAGAGCTGCATATCCTCATTTGGAAAGAGGTCTAACACATACTGCTATATGAAAAAAAGCAAGCTGTGAAACAGTATACAGTAACAGGAATTATATAGTAGTACAAGTGTGCATAAGTCAAGTGGTAGAATGTATACCAAATTCTTCTTTTTTCATTTATTTTTATTTTCACTTTACAGAGTTTTGTTTTTTACTGCTCTACATAAACCGACTTCAGTCATAGGTATACACTTGATGCCTCCCACCTGAACTTCCCTCCCCTTATACCAAATTCTTGACAGCATTTAATTGGTGGGAGTGGAATTACAGAGCACTTTGAAATTGTCATATATACATATCTGTAATGTTTAAATTTTCAATAATTTAGCCTTATGCTTGAAATAGGTAGAAAAGATATTTTAAAAGAGAAAGGGGCTTCCCTGGTGGTCCAGTGGGTAACAATCAACTTGCCTTGACTGTATTCTCTTGAAACAGAAAATGCTATGTTCTCAGGTCTGAAAACAACTTCCTGCCCATAGAATGGGGAAGCTGTGGTTTAACAGAAATAGCGCGCAAGAGGTTTGACAGGTCGTAGCTGATGATGTATGGTACGGCTGACCAAAAGAAGCATGCTGTCTCGGGCTACGTTATATGAAAGTATGAGAGCCCAGCAAGGGGGAAAGACGAAGCCCCATAGCATGGGGAGGTGGTCGGACTGCGCCTCGATATCTGTATTTTGTGTGTATGTGTGTGTATTTTTTTTTAAACAGCAACATTGTTGGTGAGACTGTTCATTGGCAAAAACTTTTAGAAAGTAATTTGTCAAGATTGTCCAAATTAAAAAAAAATTGTCCAAATTTAAATGGATATACCCTATGTCCTATATGTTGAAAATATTGCATATAATAGTTATATTACTTATTATTATATAATATTTCCAATCATATATTCTATAGAAATGGTAGTAAGAATGTGTAAAGATATTATATATTAATATATGTACATACATGTGTATATGTATGTAGTTATACATACACACATGTATATACAAAGACAGTCATATTATTTATATTAGCAAAATCTTTAGAATAGCTTAAATGTCCCACAGTGGGTAGCCATGTGGTAGAGTCATAGTGTTCCTATCACAGCAAGGTAGAGCTGCATATCCTCATTTGGAAAGAGGTCTAACACATACTGCTATATGAAAAAAAGCAAGCTGTGAAACAGTATACAGTAACAGGAATTATATAGTAGTACAAGTGTGCATAAGTCAAGTGGTAGAATGTATACCAAATTCTTCTTTTTTCATTTATTTTTATTTTCACTTTACAGAGTTTTGTTTTTTACTGCTCTACATAAACCGACTTCAGTCATAGGTATACACTTGATGCCTCCCACCTGAACTTCCCTCCCCTTATACCAAATTCTTGACAGCATTTAATTGGTGGGAGTGGAATTACAGAGCACTTTGAAATTGTCATATATACATATCTGTAATGTTTAAATTTTCAATAATTTAGCCTTATGCTTGAAATAGGTAGAAAAGATATTTTAAAAGAGAAAGGGGCTTCCCTGGTGGTCCAGTGGGTAAGGACACCGCCTTGCAGTGCAGGGGGCACCGGTTTGATCCCTGGCCTGGGAAGATCCCACTTGGCGCAGGGTGGCTGGACTGATGTGTCCAACTACCGAGCCGGAGCTCTGGAGCACATGCGCCCCAGAGCCGCTGCTCTGCGATGGAAGAGGCCACTGTGATGGGAGGCCCACACAGGCCAAAGAACAAAGATGGATGAAAATAAATAAATGAAAGAGCAATAGAAATGACCACACACAAAAAAAGAACATTATAATTTCCATATGGTAACTCATGGTGCATGTTAGTCAACCGGTTGAAAACCTTGGAAAAATATTGTATTTTATATTTATGTGCTATCCCAAAGTTATGAGTTCTTATAGTTGCCTAGTTTTCTCCTTTGTTTTTTTCTTTTATGTATAATATTTATGTCTGTGCTTTAAATAAATGTGTAAATCATCAGCAGTTTTTGCTGTTTTTCCTTTTTTCTGTAATTATTTTTGGTGAAAAAGGCAGGCAAAGCTCTTCTTTGAGTCTTTGTTATTTTTATCATTAACTATTTAAAACACATTATATACAAAGTGAATAGATGTTTATTATAACAAATTCAGACAGCACAAATGTATACAATAGAAAATGAAGGTTTCACTCTTTCCTTGTTGCATTCCTTGGAGGTTAGTATGTATCCTTTTTGTTTACTATGCTTATATAATATGTATGAAATTACATATCTAATTGAATATATATACCCATATATACCTTTGAATGTTTTCTGATTTTAAAAAATCTTACTATATATACTTTTAAATTCTGCATCTTATTTTTATAAAAAAGTATATCATTGGACAGCCCTCCAAGTTAAAAAAATATATACACATGTACATGTGTACACGCATACATATATTCTTTTTCTTTTCAAAGTCTATATTGTTTCATTATATAGATTTTCCATAATTTATGTAATCTACTGAATATTTAGGTTACTGCCACTTTTTCATTGTTAATAACAACAGTATTGAGACAATTTTTTTTTTTTTTTTTTTTTTTTATTTTTTTTTTAATTAATTTATTTATTTATTTTTGTACATGTATGTTCCCAGATCAATCAGATGCATATCCCTTGGAAAAATATGGAACGCTTCACGAATTTGCGTGTCATCCTTGCGCAGGGGCCATGCTAATCTTCTCTGTATCGTTCCAATTTTAGTATATGTGCTGCCGAAGCGAGCACGAGACAATCTTTTTTTAAAAAAAAGTCTTTATACCCTATACATTCATACTACTAATTCTTTAGCATAATCACTATAAGCTTAAAATTTTTAAAATTTTGATAAATGTTAGTATACCCCTCAAGAAGCTTCTAACTGCTTCTCATTTCTATAGCAGTGGGTGAAGGAGCCCCGTCTCCCAATTGATATTATTATTTTGAACTTGAAAATAGGGAAGAAAAAAATGGAGTCTCATAGCTTTAATTTCACAATTTTTTTTAGTCATTGAAGTACTGCATATATATTTATTGGCTATTTTGTATTTTGTATTAAGCTATTTTGCTTTAAATTCATATTGTTTTGCATGTCGTTTTATTATTCCGAAGGACTATTCTGTGTTTTTAAAAAAGACTTCTATATCTTATTCTAGAGAACCTACATTTGAAAAACATTTTCTGTTATCTTATACAGAACGTCTGGTGGTATATCTATAGTTGTAAAATGTTTTCTAGTTTCATAAAGTATTTTCTCATGTAGTAAATCAATTAACTTAATCATGAAACATGGTAGCATTGAAGGAAAACTTCTGGCGGCCTTTTAACGTTGTAATAATCCTTTTCTCCTGCCACTAACAAATAATGAATTTTAACTTTCGTGTTAATATTACTCGTTTTTTTTTTTCAAGTTATTTAACTCTTCTTGTTTCCTCACTTTTTAAAATGAGGATTATTTACCTGCTACTAAGTGAGGTTATGAATATGAAAATGATTTAAAATGAACTAAACTAGTAATATGGTAGTACATTTGAAGTTCATAGTTAGAATGATGATAAAATGTGTCCATGTAAAAATAACATAGGTGCTAATACCCATGTCTTCCTAAGGTAAGTTTTCGGTAAAGAGCAGCTTATGTTGTCACAGTGTCACTCTCTAGAATTCTCCAGGTGACGGTGTCTGTCTGCTTCTTTCTCCTTTCAGCCCTTGTCTTGGTTTCTTGCAGACCCTTGTCTGCCGATTCTTTATTCTTCCTTAAAGGTAGTTTGTTCAGGGCTGAATTGTATGCTGTGTTTTTCATGGTTTGCATGATAACTTGTGTTAATATACTTAAATACATTTTAAGTTTTGAAACTGGCTTGCCTTTTGAGAAGTATCCTTGTGTATGTATACTTTTTAATGAATGTGTACATAGAAGAGTGAATTTGAATGTGGGGGAAAGAATTTGTATTATTTTTCCTCTTGGTAAATATGTTAGCTTCAGTCAGCTCTTGATTATCCACAGCTAATACTGTGACTAGCCTACTTTCCGGGCCTTTGACTCCCAGTTGGCTCTCATTTATGCATTTCTTCAATGGACATCTATTGAGTGCTTACTGTATGCTAAGCTACTGCTGTCAGAGGCGCAAAGCACGGAGTATTTATTGTTAAAGTTGACCCTTGAACAGTATGGCGGTTAATGCATGTATGGCTTGGGTTAACCCTTGTATGACTTGTAGTAGGCACTCAGTATCCTTCGTTTCTTGGCATCCACAGATTCAACCAACCACTGCCGACAGTACTACAGTACTACAGTAAATACTATTGGAAAATTGTATAAGTGGACCTGCTCAGTTCAAACCCATGTTGTTCAAAGGTCACCTGTATTTGCCTGCTGAGACCAATCCGTGTATGCTCCATGGTTCAGTCACATTTGTTTGACCCCACTCCTACTGAAGAAGGAAATGGCAACCCATGCCAGTATTCTTGCCTGGAAAATTCCACTGACAGGAGCTTTGTGGGCTACAGTTAATGGGGTCACAAAGAGTTGAACATGACTGAGCAATTGAGCACAAAGCCACTGATCTTTGAGGAGAAGACCCCAGGAGTAGTTGATGCTGTTGGTTGTGAGTTGCTTCTTAAGACTGAAGGACTTGAGAACATTAGTGAAAGCATCAGTGTGGTTAGTGTGCTTGGCACCCTGCAGCACGCCATCAAAGGCGGTGTAGTATAACAGAGTGTTAGATTTGAAATCAGGAAATGTGGAATGGAACTCTGCCTCTTCCACTACCAGCTATGTAGCTGGGCAGCTTGTTTAACCTCTCTGTTCAGCTTTTGTCATCTCCTAAGGTAGTTTGTTCAGGGCTGAATTGTATGCTGTGTTTTTCATGGTTTGCATGATAACTTGTGTTAATATACTTAAATACATTTTAAGTTTTGAAACTGGCTTGCCTTTTGAGAAGTATCCTTGTGTATGTATACTTTTTAATGAATGTGTACATAGAAGAGTGAATTTGAATGTGGGGGAAAGAATTTGTATTATTTTTCCTCTTGGTAAATATGTTAGCTTCAGTCAGCTCTTGATTATCCACAGCTAATACTGTGACTAGCCTACTTTCCGGGCCTTTGACTCCCAGTTGGCTCTCATTTATGCATTTCTTCAATGGACATCTATTGAGTGCTTACTGTATGCTAAGCTACTGCTGTCAGAGGCGCAAAGCACGGAGTATTTATTGTTAAAGTTGACCCTTGAACAGTATGGCGGTTAATGCATGTATGGCTTGGGTTAACCCTTGTATGACTTGTAGTAGGCACTCAGTATCCTTCGTTTCTTGGCATCCACAGATTCAACCAACCACTGCCGACAGTACTACAGTACTACAGTAAATACTATTGGAAAATTGTATAAGTGGACCTGCTCAGTTCAAACCCATGTTGTTCAAAGGTCACCTGTATTTGCCTGCTGAGACCAATCCGTGTATGCTCCATGGTTCAGTCACATTTGTTTGACCCCACTCCTACTGAAGAAGGAAATGGCAACCCATGCCAGTATTCTTGCCTGGAAAATTCCACTGACAGGAGCTTTGTGGGCTACAGTTAATGGGGTCACAAAGAGTTGAACATGACTGAGCAATTGAGCACAAAGCCACTGATCTTTGAGGAGAAGACCCCAGGAGTAGTTGATGCTGTTGGTTGTGAGTTGCTTCTTAAGACTGAAGGACTTGAGAACATTAGTGAAAGCATCAGTGTGGTTAGTGTGCTTGGCACCCTGCAGCACGCCATCAAAGGCGGTGTAGTATAACAGAGTGTTAGATTTGAAATCAGGAAATGTGGAATGGAACTCTGCCTCTTCCACTACCAGCTATGTAGCTGGGCAGCTTGTTTAACCTCTCTGTTCAGCTTTTGTCATCTCCTAAGTTAGTTGTGAAGATTCAGTGAGAAAGCACACACCAGATGCTTAGCGAAATGTCTCGCACACAGTGAGTCTGCAGTCAGGATTACCAGTTATCCATGTTAGCCTTGCTTCCACTCGGCTGGATAATCAGGAGGTGACTGAAAACTGAATCATGCACGAGATTGATTTCATGGACCTATAAAATGTTCACGTTTGTTTATGTTTTATTCTCTTCAGCTTGCATTTTTATATTAATGAAGTTTTTGCATGCGAATTTTTTGTCTAGTATCTACCATTGGATACTGGGGGCAATAAAAAAGCAGAAATCACTTAGTGGACCTTTGAAATGAGTCAAGAATTGGTTTAATAGAAAGGGGGCTGGTACTGGTAGTTAATAAAATATTTAACTTCTGCCACTAATCTAATTATGTAACTTTTGAAAGGTCAGTTAACCAGTCTGGGACTCCATTTCTTTATTTATAAATTCAAAGGATTAGATTTGATTATTTGTTTTCTTTTAGCTCCTAAAATTTCTAAGAATAAATAAAAGTTGTAATTATAGTAGGATTACTTTATTAAAAATTTAATATCACATATTTGGGTCTGATTGAGCTTATTTATTATATCCCTTATCCTCTATTACAAAAGCAGTGTTCTGAACACTTGAAACTGGGATGCTGTTAGCCAAAATACGACAGCAGGAGCAGTGCAGCAGTTAAAATCAGTCTCCAGTTTTCATCTTTCTGACTCCCTCTAATCTCTTTGTAATTAATATCAAATATCATACCTACCCATGAAGCTATCATGGATAAATAAATTAGTACTGATTACTGGGAAATTGGGAAGCAGGCACTTAGCAGACTAGTTACTTAAAAATAATTGATGCAGAGTTATTTTCATGTGGTTGGATAAAGTAAGTTTAAATAATTTTTTTAAAAAGCTTTTATTCATTATATCCTAAAATAACATGATAAACTTCAAAGGTCTCTCATGTGATCTCTTATGAAATAATTTGTATTTAATTTTTTATAATACTTAAGAATTAAGACAAAATGCTTAGTGTGTTAGTTTTTATCTGCTATGTAGCTGGGCAGCTTGTTTAACCTCTCTGATCAGCTTTTGTCATCTCCTAAGTTAGGTGTGAAGATTCAGTGAGAAAGCACACACCAGATGCTTAGCGAAATGTCTCGCACACAGTGAGTCTGCAGTCAGGATTACCAGTTATCCATGTTAGCCTTGCTTCCACTCGGCTGGATAATCAGGAGGTGACTGAAAACTGAATCATGCACGAGATTGATTTCATGGACCTATAAAATGTTCACGTTTGTTTATGTTTTATTCTCTTCAGCTTGCATTTTTATATTAATGAAGTTTTTGCATGCGAATTTTTTGTCTAGTATCTACCATTGGATACTGGGGGCAATAAAAAAGCAGAAATCACTTAGTGGACCTTTGAAATGAGTCAAGAATTGGTTTAATAGAAAGGGGGCTGGTACTGGTAGTTAATAAAATATTTAACTTCTGCCACTAATCTAATTATGTAACTTTTGAAAGGTCAGTTAACCAGTCTGGGACTCCATTTCTTTATTTATAAATTCAAAGGATTAGATTTGATTATTTGTTTTCTTTTAGCTCCTAAAATTTCTAAGAATAAATAAAAGTTGTAATTATAGTAGGATTACTTTATTAAAAATTTAATATCACATATTTGGGTCTGATTGAGCTTATTTATTATATCCCTTATCCTCTATTACAAAAGCAGTGTTCTGAACACTTGAAACTGGGATGCTGTTAGCCAAAATACGACAGCAGGAGCAGTGCAGCAGTTAAAATCAGTCTCCAGTTTTCATCTTTCTGACTCCCTCTAATCTCTTTGTAATTAATATCAAATATCATACCTACCCATGAAGCTATCATGGATAAATAAATTAGTACTGATTACTGGGAAATTGGGAAGCAGGCACTTAGCAGACTAGTTACTTAAAAATAATTGATGCAGAGTTATTTTCATGTGGTTGGATAAAGTAAGTTTAAATAATTTTTTTAAAAAGCTTTTATTCATTATATCCTAAAATAACATGATAAACTTCAAAGGTCTCTCATGTGATCTCTTATGAAATAATTTGTATTTAATTTTTTATAATACTTAAGAATTAAGACAAAATGCTTAGTGTGTTAGTTTTTTATCTGCTGTGGGATTTGTTAAAATCTAATCATCAGTTAGAATTAGAACTTGCTCCACCACTCTGCCTTTCTGCTAACTTACTGAATCTTGTGTTGTTTCATATCAAATTGGGCCAATAGCTAAGACAGAAGACCATGGAACTAACGCGAGCATGTCAAAAACAATATGAACTGGAACAAGAGTTGGCTTTTTATAAAATTGATGCTAAATTTGAGCCACTAAATTATTATCCATCAGAGGTGAGTTATTTCAATTATGTAGTAATCCAAAATTAAAGCCAGCATAGGAGGAGACGGGGAGGGCAGGGCAGCGGAGATGTTTAAAAATTTTTATCGGTGATCACGTTCTTGTTATGAGGATATCAGAAGAATAAATGTATTTTGGTTGAATCTGTGAATGATTTGGCTCAGTGAGGTAGAGCAATATCCAAAAGAGATTAAAAGCCCCAAAAGGATATTTGCCCACACCCATATTTATAACCCAAAGCAGCCTTCTATTCCTCAGTTAGCTCACCCAAAAGTGCATTTTGATCAGCTTCCTTAAATACAAACTTCTAGGAAAAGTGCATTGCCTGCTTCAGTGACCTTGGCATAGTCATCTCCCTACATTGTTTGTTAGGCGTCACTGGGTTCACTATTCATCAACCATTGTCTATACAGATATCATAAATGTCACTGTAATGGGAAGCCGTTTAGCTTCCAAGATACATTGATTCCAATCAGTATCATATTATTTAGTAAAAATTCAGTAGTTAAATTTATTAGATTGAGATTTTACTTATACATCAGCCTAGAAACCAAAATAAAACACCTAGACTTCTGATTTGAAAGATTCAGCAGTGCTTAAAAAAAACACGTATCTGTTAGCACTTCCTTAATCAGTCAATCCAGCTCACTCTTCAGGGATAGGCAGAAGAATCCTTTTGTCACCATTTTTTGTTCTAGTTCCTTTTTAGTATTAAAAATACTAAAATACTAAAAGGAAGATATGGGCTTCCCTGGTGGTCCAGTGTGTAAGGACACCGCCTTGCAGTGCAAGGGGCGCCGGTTCGATTCTTGGCCTGGGAAGATCCCACGTGCTGCGGAGCGGCTGGACCAATGTGTCCAGTTACCAAGCCAGAGCTCTGGGGCACATGCGCCCAGAGCCGGTGCTTTGCAACAACAGAGGCCACTGCGATGGGAGGCCCACACAGGCCAAAGAACAAAGATGGATGAAAATAGGTATATGAAAGACCAATAGAAGTGGCCCGCCCACCCCTACCTCCCTAACCCATCCCTCTCCCTGCAAAAAGAATAAGATACAAGACTTTTATATATAATTTTATATATTTTTTAACTGCTATATATGCAGGATTAGTATTTAGGCAATTCTGTGCTATACTCTTTGGCAATAAAATGGATAATGACTACATAGCAAGTACTTACTAAATCATAAACTCTGTTTATTTTGTTTTTAGTATGTTGACGCGTTGATAAAGCCCCAGATGAAAGCCCTTACATCGGCAAGTCCAGATACAAGAGAAACATGTTCGCCACAGAGAGTTACATTCCCAATAATGCCCAGCCAGTCGAGGTCAAGAGGGTAGATCCAGAGGAAGGGGAGCAGCTTAGGAGCGAGCATGTGAACTTGAAAGCCCGTTCGCCACTGGACACGCAGCTGGAGGACAAAGAGAACAAAATAAGTGCAGGTTGAAACAACTTACTTTGAATTCTTTAGCTACAGAAGAAGATTGAATATATAAGCAAAGTTTATTTTGTCATTCTTCTAGTTAAACATGCTGAAAGTATTTATTATGATGTGATTTACATGAGAAGTTTCAAACAAAAGATTCACTGAGCAGGTTATTTTTAATCATTCCTGTTATGAGGGAAAATGAGGTTTTTGACCATAATTTGGCAACATGTCCGGGGGCTCCAAGAATGCTTAAATCTGGTTGTCCTGCCAACAGGTTCTTCTCAGCATTAGACCTGCACATTCAAAGGCACAATTAGTAATAACTGAAGCAAGTACAGTTATTGATTCCTATACCTGTTGCTAAAACCTGAAGCAGGGCTTCCCTGGTGGTCCAGTGTGTAAGGACACCGCCTTGCAGTGCAAGGGGCGCCGGTTCGATTCTTGGCCTGGGAAGATCCCACGTGCTGCGGAGCGGCTGGACCAATGTGTCCAGTTACCAAGCCAGAGCTCTGGGGCACATGCGCCCAGAGCCGGTGCTTTGCAACAACAGAGGCCACTGCGATGGGAGGCCCACACAGGCCAAAGAACAAAGATGGATGAAAATAGGTATATGAAAGACCAATAGAAGTGGCCCGCCCACCCCCCTACCTCCCTAACCCATCCCCTCTCCCCTGCAAAAAAAGAATAAGATACAAGACTTTTATATATAATTTTATATATTTTTTAACTGCTATATATGCAGGATTAGTATTTAGGCAATTCTGTGCTATACTCTTTGGCAATAAAATGGATAATGACTACATAGCAAGTACTTACTAAATCATAAACTCTGTTTATTTTGTTTTTAGTATGTTGACGTTGATAAAGCCCCAGATGAAAGCCCTTACATCGGCAAGTCCAGATACAAGAGAAACATGTTCGCCACAGAGAGTTACATTCCCAATAATGCCCAGCCAGTCGAGGTCAAGAGGGTAGATCCAGAGGAAGGGGAGCAGCTTAGGAGCGAGCATGTGAACTTGAAAGCCCGTTCGCCACTGGACACGCAGCTGGAGGACAAAGAGAACAAAATAAGTGCAGGTTGAAACAACTTACTTTGAATTCTTTAGCTACAGAAGAAGATTGAATATATAAGCAAAGTTTATTTTGTCATTCTTCTAGTTAAACATGCTGAAAGTATTTATTATGATGTGATTTACATGAGAAGTTTCAAACAAAAGATTCACTGAGCAGGTTATTTTTAATCATTCCTGTTATGAGGGAAAATGAGGTTTTTGACCATAATTTGGCAACATGTCCGGGGGCTCCAAGAATGCTTAAATCTGGTTGTCCTGCCAACAGGTTCTTCTCAGCATTAGACCTGCACATTCAAAGGCACAATTAGTAATAACTGAAGCAAGTACAGTTATTGATTCCTATACCTGTTGCTAAAACCTGAAGCAGTGCTTTGGGTAAGCCGGATTAGTGCACTTTGCCTAGGCTTGGGCCTAACGCTGACCTCTGACTCTTCCTGACCTGTCCCACACTCCACCTCTTCAACTGCCTCCCAAATCATGTAATTCAAGGAATCTTACCACTTCTGAGAAGTCATAAAGAGGAAGAAATCAATCCAAGGGGACACTTAGAGACCTTCCAAATGGCAGACTTTGAATGCACTTACCCACTTAGCTGGAGGCATATGGAGGAAGGAGTCAGCAGTCTTGAGTTCCTGTACCTCACTAGTAATCATGGCCCATTGTGGGGATCTCAGGCAATGAGATTAGTGGCCCATCTTCCCTTGATTAGCAGCTAAATGGAAAACTCAGAAGACCAGTAGAGGTTGACTTGGAGAGGGGAAAAAGAAGAGGCTGGTTGTATCTGCATACGCTGTATTGAAGGCTCTGGATGGGAAAAGAGAAACTAAATTAGAAATATGTACAGACTTGCTTTAGGGGGCTCATAGTATTATAGGAGGCAAGAGGGAGGAAGGGAAAGAGAAATCAGAAATTTGAGGTAGAAAATCATTGATTTGTAACTGCATATTTACAAGCAGAATATTTAGTCTCTCAAAAGAGTTCCTTAATTTTGGGACTATCAAGTAAATCTCCTTTTATGTTAAGAATTTTACAAGTAAATGGGTCAATTTTTAGCTCTGTGTCATATCATGAAACAATCCTGTGGATTAATGGAGAGGAAAACCATCATAAAAAAATTACTTTTTTCTTTTTTTAGAAATTACTTTTTAAAAATTCTTGTGATGTATAACTACAGAACTTAATTGGGAGGAGAGGACATTATTGTTAAGAAAAAGTAGAAATTTGAGAATTCAAGATTTTTTTCTTGTGTGTGAATTTGCAGCACAAGCTCGACTTTCAAAACTGCATGATGAAATAGAAAAGGCAGAACAACAAATTTTAAGAGCTACTGAAGAATTTAAACAACTGGAAGAAGCTGTACAACTTAAAAAAGTATGTAAAAGTAAAGCTACATTGCTAAGAGGAAATGCCAAAAATGAAATATCTTTTTCTCTTCATAACTGTGTAAAGCAGTCTTTAAATCAGTGCTGCCTCATTAATTGTGGAGTAACAAATTTTATTTCCTTCCATTCAGGATGATACTCTATTAGAATTTTATAGAGTGTACAGTTATCACAGTAGTTTAATGTGAAAAGATATAGTCTATATACTCTATTATCAAAGTGTCTGATTTACCAAGGAAAACTGCTTCCTAATACCTCTTTCTTCATTTAACTAAAAAGTCCCACTATTAAGATCCTGGGACCTAGATTAAGAGCCAGAAGACATCTCTATAATGAACATTATTAAGCACAGACAGAAAAAGTATAAATAATATAAAATATGATACACAAAAAGATGATGTAGTGAGGAAGTAAGTAACTCAAACCCATTGTGGGGATCTCAGGCAATGAGATTAGTGGCCCATCTTCCCTTGATTAGCAGCTAAATGGAAAACTCAGAAGACCAGTAGAGGTTGACTTGGAGAGGGGAAAAAGAAGAGGCTGGTTGTATCTGCATACGCTGTATTGAAGGCTCTGGATGGGAAAAGAGAAACTAAATTAGAAATATGTACAGACTTGCTTTAGGGGGCTCATAGTATTATAGGAGGCAAGAGGGAGGAAGGGAAAGAGAAATCAGAAATTTGAGGTAGAAAATCATTGATTTGTAACTGCATATTTACAAGCAGAATATTTAGTCTCTCAAAAGAGTTCCTTAATTTTGGGACTATCAAGTAAATCTCCTTTTATGTTAAGAATTTTACAAGTAAATGGGTCAATTTTTAGCTCTGTGTCATATCATGAAACAATCCTGTGGATTAATGGAGAGGAAAACCATCATAAAAAAATTACTTTTTTCTTTTTTTAGAAATTACTTTTTAAAAATTCTTGTGATGTATAACTACAGAACTTAATTGGGAGGAGAGGACATTATTGTTAAGAAAAAGTAGAAATTTGAGAATTCAAGATTTTTTTCTTGTGTGTGAATTTGCAGCACAAGCTCGACTTTCAAAACTGCATGATGAAATAGAAAAGGCAGAACAACAAATTTTAAGAGCTACTGAAGAATTTAAACAACTGGAAGAAGCTGTACAACTTAAAAAAGTATGTAAAAGTAAAGCTACATTGCTAAGAGGAAATGCCAAAAATGAAATATCTTTTTCTCTTCATAACTGTGTAAAGCAGTCTTTAAATCAGTGCTGCCTCATTAATTGTGGAGTAACAAATTTTATTTCCTTCCATTCAGGATGATACTCTATTAGAATTTTATAGAGTGTACAGTTATCACAGTAGTTTAATGTGAAAAGATATAGTCTATATACTCTATTATCAAAGTGTCTGATTTACCAAGGAAAACTGCTTCCTAATACCTCTTTCTTCATTTAACTAAAAAGTCCCACTATTAAGATCCTGGGACCTAGATTAAGAGCCAGAAGACATCTCTATAATGAACATTATTAAGCACAGACAGAAAAAGTATAAATAATATAAAATATGATACACAAAAAGATGATGTAGTGAGGAAGTAAGTAACTCAAACCCATGATGTAGTTTCATAGAAAAAAGTTCATAAAAGGAAATATTTTGACAGGTTTTAAGTACGGAAAAAGTTTGCTATTTGCAGCTTCTAAAAATCAGTATTTCAAAATTATGATGGTAACTGTATTCATACCATAGTAGGTAGAAAAGAACATGAGGTCTAGAAGATCATATATTCTTTTAAAAAAGATACCCTGTGTTGTTACTTTCAAGTTATTTAGTAACCAGAAGTTGATTCAGGTTTGTACGGTAGTTGCTGACTGGGCTGGGCCCTGAGTAGTGAACAAAACAATCGTGTTCCTCCCTCAGGGGCAGGAAGTAAGCAAAAAAATAAGTAAAAATAAGTTTAGAAGAAATGTCTAGTTAAACAATGTAAGTTGTAGGGAATCGAAAAAAAGATAATTAGAAAAGAAGATTAAAAATGATGTAGATTGTGGTAGCCGGCAGAGGCCTCACTGAGGAGGTGATATTTGGGCTGAGAAAGGATGACCAGAAGGAGCCTGTGAGGCCTTCCAGGAAGAGGTGACAGTGTGTGCAACAGACCAGCCTAAAGGCTCCTCTGCAGAGTCAGGAGAGTGTAGCGGAAGGTGAGGTTAAAGCTCATGCCAGGCATCATAAGCCATATTTTAAGGGTCTGAATTTTATCCTGAATGTAGTGCAAGCCTTTGAAGGACTTCAGGTGGTTAAGTGGTTGATTCATTAAGGGCCTTGTAAAAGTAAAGCTAGCTGGAAAATGAATATCTTTTCTCTTCATAACTGTGTAAAGCAGTCTTTAAATCAGTGCTGCCTCATTAATTGTGGAGTAACAAATTTTATTTCCTTCCATTCAGGATGATACTCTATTAGAATTTTATAGAGTGTACAGTTATCACAGTAGTTTAATGTGAAAAGATATAGTCTATATACTCTATTATCAAAGTGTCTGATTTACCAAGGAAAACTGCTTCCTAATACCTCTTTCTTCATTTAACTAAAAAGTCCCACTATTAAGATCCTGGGACCTAGATTAAGAGCCAGAAGACATCTCTATAATGAACATTATTAAGCACAGACAGAAAAAGTATAAATAATATAAAATATGATACACAAAAAGATGATGTAGTGAGGAAGTAAGTAACTCAAACCCATGATGTAGTTTCATAGAAAAAAGTTCATAAAAGGAAATATTTTGACAGGTTTTAAGTACGGAAAAAGTTTGCTATTTGCAGCTTCTAAAAATCAGTATTTCAAAATTATGATGGTAACTGTATTCATACCATAGTAGGTAGAAAAGAACATGAGGTCTAGAAGATCATATATTCTTTTAAAAAAGATACCCTGTGTTGTTACTTTCAAGTTATTTAGTAACCAGAAGTTGATTCAGGTTTGTACGGTAGTTGCTGACTGGGCTGGGCCCTGAGTAGTGAACAAAACAATCGTGTTCCTCCCTCAGGGGCAGGAAGTAAGCAAAAAAATAAGTAAAAATAAGTTTAGAAGAAATGTCTAGTTAAACAATGTAAGTTGTAGGGAATCGAAAAAAAGATAATTAGAAAAGAAGATTAAAAATGATGTAGATTGTGGTAGCCGGCAGAGGCCTCACTGAGGAGGTGATATTTGGGCTGAGAAAGGATGACCAGAAGGAGCCTGTGAGGCCTTCCAGGAAGAGGTGACAGTGTGTGCAACAGACCAGCCTAAAGGCTCCTCTGCAGAGTCAGGGAGAGTGTAGCGGAAGGTGAGGTTAAAGCTCATGCCAGGCATCATAAGCCATATTTTAAGGGGTCTGAATTTTATCCTGAATGTAGTGCGAAGCCTTTGAAGGACTTCAGGTGGTTAAGTGGTTGATCTTACTTGTATTTTCATCAGGTCTCTCTGCTACTGAATAAGAGTGCAATAAGTTGAGAGAGATGGAAAGAATGGAGATAGTACATCAGTTAGGAGGCTGCTATTTAGTCCAGGCAAGCCCAGGAGAATGGCGTGGGCTACAGAGGTGGTGGTGTTCGTGGAGAGGAAGGAGGCTAGGTCAGATCTGGCAGGAGAAATGACAGGAGCTAATGAAGGATGGAAAATGGGAGATGAGATGGATGGAGCCATCAAGAATGGTTTATAAGAATTTATAATTTGTAAGAATAATTAAATAATGTTTTATAACATACTGGCCATATCTTTATATGGATAAATTGATAGAAGTAAATAATATACAGATATTTAAGTAAATAGTTGCTTACAAAATATACTTAGAAAAAAGTAGCAATTTTAAATGAGTTATTCAGATAACTCACTTAAAGCCTAAATTTTTCATTACACAATCTCAATTGGTTCGATATTCTAATACAAGTGTTAAATGCTGTATAAAGTCAGCAGCTGTCAAGGTTATGGTTATTATTGTTAATAATTTATGTTATTTATACTAGGATGGCAATTTCATTTCTATCTGCAATTATGTTTTTATAAACTCCTATAAAATAAACATTTTTACGTATAATAAGGGGAAAAGTATAAGATATGAATGAAGTGCTTAGGTCACTCTTATATTTTATTTAAAAAAAAACTGATAAGAGTTTGGAATTGTACTTTTTAAATTGTACTAGTTTTTTTCTATAAATTTGGAAACTAGTGTTGCTGTCCTTCTCTAATTGTGTGTTGGGGTGTGGGGGGAATTAGATTTCAGAAGCAGAGAAAGACTTTCTTTTCAAACAGTTGAGTGGCAGGATACAACTTCTAAATAAATTACGCCAAGAAGCTCGGGATCTAGAAATGCAGATGGAAAAGCAAAGAGAAGAAATTGTTGAAAAGCAGAAGGAGATCAAGGACCTCCAAACAATTATCGATAGTATGGATTCTAAAGACCCAAAGCATGTAAGTAAAAGAAGAGTGCTTTAGCTTCTTCTTCTTGGGGGAAAGAAAGTATCATTCTTTCTATTAATATATATAATGTCTCTTCATTTTTAGCCTCAGAGTCCTTTCTGAAAATTTCTTTTAGTTTGATGCACAAATGTGAGCAACATATATGTTTAAGTGTGTGGGTATGTATATAATATGTGTGTGTGTGTGTATATACATATTGTTTGCTATTTTTATTTAGTCACTAAGCATATCCAACTCTTTTGTGACCCCATGGACTGTAACCTGCAGGCTCCTCTGTCCATGGGATTTCCCAGGCAAGACTACTGGAGTGGGTTGCCATTTCCTTTTCCAGGGGATCTGCCTAGCCCAGGGATCCAACTTGTGTCTCCTGCATTGCAGGTGGATTCTTTACTGCTGAGCCACTGGGGAAGCCCACATATAAATATTAAGTAAATAGTTGTTCTTACAAAATATACTTAGAAAAAAGTAGCAATTTTAAATGAGTTATTCAGATAACTCACTTAAAGCCTAAATTTTTCATTACACAATCTCAATTGGTTCGATATTCTAATACAAGTGTTAAATGCTGTATAAAGTCAGCAGCTGTCAAGGTTATGGTTATTATTGTTAATAATTTATGTTATTTATACTAGGATGGCAATTTCATTTCTATCTGCAATTATGTTTTTATAAACTCCTATAAAATAAACATTTTTACGTATAATAAGGGGAAAAGTATAAGATATGAATGAAGTGCTTAGGTCACTCTTATATTTTATTTAAAAAAAAACTGATAAGAGTTTGGAATTGTACTTTTTAAATTGTACTAGTTTTTTTCTATAAATTTGGAAACTAGTGTTGCTGTCCTTCTCTAATTGTGTGTTGGGGTGTGGGGGGAATTAGATTTCAGAAGCAGAGAAAGACTTTCTTTTCAAACAGTTGAGTGGCAGGATACAACTTCTAAATAAATTACGCCAAGAAGCTCGGGATCTAGAAATGCAGATGGAAAAGCAAAGAGAAGAAATTGTTGAAAAGCAGAAGGAGATCAAGGACCTCCAAACAATTATCGATAGTATGGATTCTAAAGACCCAAAGCATGTAAGTAAAAGAAGAGTGCTTTAGCTTCTTCTTCTTGGGGGAAAGAAAGTATCATTCTTTCTATTAATATATATAATGTCTCTTCATTTTTAGCCTCAGAGTCCTTTCTGAAAATTTCTTTTAGTTTGATGCACAAATGTGAGCAACATATATGTTTAAGTGTGTGGGTATGTATATAATATGTGTGTGTGTGTGTATATACATATTGTTTGCTATTTTTATTTAGTCACTAAGCATATCCAACTCTTTTGTGACCCCATGGACTGTAACCTGCAGGCTCCTCTGTCCATGGGATTTCCCAGGCAAGACTACTGGAGTGGGTTGCCATTTCCTTTTCCAGGGGATCTGCCTAGCCCAGGGATCCAACTTGTGTCTCCTGCATTGCAGGTGGATTCTTTACTGCTGAGCCACTGGGGAAGCCCACGTGAAAAATTAAGAGATTTTATATAATATATAATGTGGCCTGTAATATCTTCGCTTATCACATTTATTTGTTCAGAAATCTACTACCCCATGAAAGGCCCCTGAGGATAGGAACTGTATCGCCAGGGGCCAGTACTGTTTAGAATGATTGTATCAAGGGAAAAAGACAAGAACTGGTCTATAGCTACTACCCAAAGCTCCTTTTCTCTCAGTTCAAGTTCTGTGATAGATGACTGTAATTAGAACCTAGATTGTCTATTTGCTTTCAACAAACAACTGTAATAGTTTTGGCATAGAGGGAGTCTAATACACACCAGATGTCTGTAAAATATTACATATAGAAAGAGGTAAAATGAAAAGTTGGAAAGGCATTCAAGTTTTGGAGGTAGTCAAAAATCAACTTGTATTAGTAGAGATGAAGCATACAGGCCGGATTGTTTTGAAATTAAAACTCCTAAAGGTTAGTTCTTAGGGTTATAGCTTTAGTCTGAGCACCAGAAGATGTCTCTTTTTAATCCATTTACCCAGAAGGAGCAGCTTTTTTCTAATTTGCACAAAGTCACCTTATTGTTTGCTTCTGCTTCATTGACTCCACTAAAACCTTTGACTGTATGCATCATAACAAACTATGGAAAGTTCTGAAAGAGATGAGAATAACCAGACTGCCTTACCTGCCTCCTGAGAAAGCTGCAGGTCAAGAAGCAATAGTTGGAATTGGACATTGAACAACTGACTGGTTCCAAATAGGGAAAGGAGTACATCAAGGCTGTATATTGTCACCCTGCTTTTTTTTTTTTTTAATTAATTTATTTATTTGTTTTGGCGAGGGTGGGGAGGGAGGGGGTGGGCGGGCCACTTCCACTGGTCTTTCATTTGTCTAGTTTCTTCCATCTTTGTTCTTTGGCCCGTGTGGGCCTCCCATCACGGTGGCATCTGTTGTTGCAGAGCACTGGCTCTGGGCGCATGTGCTCCAGAGCTCCGGCTCGGTAATTGGACACATGGGTCCAGCCGCTCCGCAGCACGTGGGATCTTCCCAGGCCAGGGATCGAACCGGCACCCCTTGCACTGCAAGGCGGTGTCCTTACGCACTGGACCACCAGAGAAGCCCCCACCCTGCTTATTTAACTTATAATGCAGAGTACCTCATGGGAAGTACTGAGCTGGATGAAGCACAAGCTGGAATTAAGATTGCTGGGAGAAATTTCAATAACCTGAGATATGCAGGTGATGCCACCCTTATGGCAGAAAGCAAAGAGAAACTAAAAAGCCTATTGATGAGGGTGAAAGAGGAGAATGAAGAAGCTGGCTTAAACCTCAGCATGCAGAAAATGAAGATCATGGCATCCGGTCCCATGACTTCATGGCAAATAGATGGTCCAATAATGGAAACAGTGACAGACTTTTATTTTCTTGGGCTCCAAAAACCACTGCAGATGGTGACTCCAGCCATGCTTGATCCTTGAAAGAAAAGCTATGACAAACCTACATATTAAAAGCATAGACATTATTTTGTCAACAAAGGTCAGTATAGTCAAAGCTATGGTTTTTCCAGTGGTCATACATGGATGTGAGAGTTGGACAATAAAGAAAGCTGAGCACTGAAGAATTTCAAACTGTGGTGTTGGAGAAAACTCTTGAAACAAGTTTCTTGGGCTAAAAGGAGATCAAACCAGTCAATCCTAAAGGAAATCAACTCTGAATATACATTGGAAAGACTGATCCTGAAGCTCCAACACCTTGACCACTTGATGCGAAGAGCCAATTCATTGGAAGAGACTGATGCTAGGACAGATGGAAGGCAGGAGAAGAAGCAGGCAACAGAGGACAATATGATTGGATGGTCTCACCAACTCAATGGACATGAGTTTGAGCCAACTTAGGAGACAGTGAAGGACAGGAGAGCCTACGGTTCAGGGGATCACAAAAAGTTGAGTGTGACTAAACAAAAGAAACCTTACTGGCTGTTGTTAGACATCTTGTTTTATGCTGCAAAATGTTAACAGTTTAGCAAGACCCGTGGGCCTCCCATCACGGTGGTCTCTGTCGCCGCAGAGCGCCAGCTCTGGGCGCACGCGCGCTGGAGCTCCTGCTCGGTAATTGGACACATGGGTCCAGCCGCTCCGCAGCACATGGGATCTTCCCAGGCCAGGGATCGAACCGGCACCCCTTGCACTGCAAGGTGGTGTCCTTACCCAGTGGGCCACCAGAGAAGCCCCCACCCTGCTTATTTAACTTATAATGCAGAGTACCTCATGGGAAGTACTGAGCTGGATGAAGCACAAGCTGGAATTAAGATTGCTGGGAGAAATTTCAATAACCTGAGATATGCAGGTGATGCCACCCTTATGGCAGAAAGCAAAGAGAAACTAAAAAGCCTATTGATGAGGGTGAAAGAGGAGAATGAAGAAGCTGGCTTAAACCTCAGCATGCAGAAAATGAAGATCATGGCATCCGGTCCCATGACTTCATGGCAAATAGATGGTCCAATAATGGAAACAGTGACAGACTTTTATTTTCTTGGGCTCCAAAAACCACTGCAGATGGTGACTCCAGCCATGCTTGATCCTTGAAAGAAAAGCTATGACAAACCTACATATTAAAAAGCATAGACATTATTTTGTCAACAAAGGTCAGTATAGTCAAAGCTATGGTTTTTCCAGTGGTCATACATGGATGTGAGAGTTGGACAATAAAGAAAGCTGAGCACTGAAGAATTTCAAACTGTGGTGTTGGAGAAAACTCTTGAAACAAGTTTCTTGGGCTAAAAGGAGATCAAACCAGTCAATCCTAAAGGAAATCAACTCTGAATATACATTGGAAAGACTGATCCTGAAGCTCCAACACCTTGACCACTTGATGCGAAGAGCCAATTCATTGGAAGAGACTGATGCTAGGACAGATGGAAGGCAGGAGAAGAAGCAGGCAACAGAGGACAATATGATTGGATGGTCTCACCAACTCAATGGACATGAGTTTGAGCCAACTTAGGGAGACAGTGAAGGACAGGAGAGCCTACGGTTCAGGGGATCACAAAAAGTTGAGTGTGACTAAACAAAAGAAACCTTACTGGCTGTTGTTAGACATCTTGTTTTATGCTGCAAAATGTTAACAGTTTAGCAAGAGGGAGAGAATCACGAATGTTTTTTTGCATATTTTTCTGCAAATAGAGACTTCAGTTAACTTTTATTATCTAATCAGATGAAATGTCTTTCTAGATTGCAAATAGAATTGAAAAGTAAAAGCTTAAGAGTTTGGAAAGCAGAAAATGACTGAGATGTGATGGAAAACAAATAGATTAAGTGCCAATGATGTGTCTTGCATTGCACTTGGTTTTAGGCATATATGATGAGGAACTTTATTACAACATCCCAAGGAGATTGATGACTTTTTAAATTTGCATAAGATTAAAAAAGGGGGGGTTTACCTGGTGGCTCAGTTGTAAAAAATCTTCCTACTAATGCAGGAGACCTGGGTTAGACCCTTGGGTGTGGACAATCCCCTGGAGAAGGAAATGGCTGCCCACTCCAGTATTCTTGCTTGGAAAATCCCATGGACAGAGGAGCCTGGTGGGCTACATGGAATCACAAAAGAATAAGACTCGACTCAATGACTAAACAACAAAAAATAAGATAAAAGTATAATTCAGAAGGATTAAATGATTTCCCAAGTTCCCTTTTTAGGAAGATGAAGAGCCCATGCTTATGTTACTACAGTGACTTCTCACAAAGGAGTTACGAATCTAAAGAGATTCATTATTTTTAAAATTAGTTCAGAGCCAAGCCTAGTCAAGTGTTCAAGAAACATAAGCATTTAACTAGTTTTCAAAAGCGAAAGATATCATGCAAAAATCAAATCCGCTTTTGTTAGAGAAAGCGAGCACAGCTAGAAGCAGAAATATCAGAGGAACAAGCAATAATAAGGGAAGATTTGTATCCCTGTTCAGTATCTCGCTATGCCCTATGGAAGGAAAGGTAACTGTTGTACTCTAGAGGGAATCAGCCTGTAGTAATCTGTTGCAGAGGTTTTGCGTGATTGGCCTGGGGAGCTTCCTGTGTTGTGATTTAAAGCTAGAGGGTGGGGCCTGTTTGCAGAGCTGCTTGTGATTGGACAGACCGGGCTGCCGCTCAGTCTCCGCCAGGCAACAGAGGACAATATGATTGGATGGTCTCACCAACTCAATGGACATGAGTTTGAGCCAACTTAGGAGACAGTGAAGGACAGGAGAGCCTACGGTTCAGGGGATCACAAAAAGTTGAGTGTGACTAAACAAAAGAAACCTTACTGGCTGTTGTTAGACATCTTGTTTTATGCTGCAAAATGTTAACAGTTTAGCAAGAGGGAGAGAATCACGAATGTTTTTTTGCATATTTTTCTGCAAATAGAGACTTCAGTTAACTTTTATTATCTAATCAGATGAAATGTCTTTCTAGATTGCAAATAGAATTGAAAAGTAAAAGCTTAAGAGTTTGGAAAGCAGAAAATGACTGAGATGTGATGGAAAACAAATAGATTAAGTGCCAATGATGTGTCTTGCATTGCACTTGGTTTTAGGCATATATGATGAGGAACTTTATTACAACATCCCAAGGAGATTGATGACTTTTTAAATTTGCATAAGATTAAAAAAGGGGGGAGGTTTACCTGGTGGCTCAGTTGTAAAAAATCTTCCTACTAATGCAGGAGACCTGGGTTAGACCCTTGGGTGTGGACAATCCCCTGGAGAAGGAAATGGCTGCCCACTCCAGTATTCTTGCTTGGAAAATCCCATGGACAGAGGAGCCTGGTGGGCTACATGGAATCACAAAAGAATAAGACTCGACTCAATGACTAAACAACAAAAAATAAGATAAAAGTATAATTCAGAAGGATTAAATGATTTCCCAAGTTCCCTTTTTAGGAAGATGAAGAGCCCATGCTTATGTTACTACAGTGACTTCTCACAAAGGAGTTACGAATCTAAAGAGATTCATTATTTTTAAAATTAGTTCAGAGCCAAGCCTAGTCAAGTGTTCAAGAAACATAAGCATTTAACTAGTTTTCAAAAGCGAAAGATATCATGCAAAAATCAAATCCCGCTTTTGTTAGAGAAAGCGAGCACAGCTAGAAGCAGAAATATCAGAGGAACAAGCAATAATAAGGGAAGATTTGTATCCCTGTTCAGTATCTCGCTATGCCCTATGGAAGGAAAGGTAACTGTTGTACTCTAGAGGGAATCAGCCTGTAGTAATCTGTTGCAGAGGTTTTGCGTGATTGGCCTGGGGAGCTTCCTGTGTTGTGATTTAAAGCTAGAGGGTGGGGCCTGTTTGCAGAGGCTGCTTGTGATTGGACAGACCGGGCTGCCGCTCAGTCTCCGCCAGGAATGTGGTTTGAAAGCGCTGGGAGGTTGGAGGCTCGGAGGCTCTTACGAAAATGTGGCTGTCAGAGAGGGAAGTGCACATGAATTTCAAGGCAGCATTAGAAAGCGTTCTGCCCACAGCTGCTCTGTTCTCAACGGCTCAATTTTAACAGGACACATTCTGAGTTGAGGTACGATCATTTTCCCTCTCTCTGTACAAAGGACTTAGAAAGGAGGAGGAGTCAGAGATGTGAGTTCCTGTTTTTACAATACCTCTATTGTGAGCTCCATGGTGGTGAAAATCGCTGAATCCTACTTTTGCTCCCATGTGTTTAATGTGGATCTTTGGCGTATTGAACTAATGTTTCGTTCTGCATGTGGAGATTTCAGTGGAGGCATTAATGGTGAAATTTTAAGATGTATTGATACAGATACAAGTGCAGAAGTTTTTTGAAAATTCTCTCTTGAGCCATAAAAATCCTAAATTTACTTAGACTTTAAGCTTTTATCTTTAGTTACCTTTTCAGAAAGATCTCAGGTAGGTAGCTGGGGAGAGTAGGACGAGGTTTGAAAACCCTATTGAGGTTTACCTGTCAGGCTGCCCCTCATTTATTCTTCAGAAATGAAGAGACTTTCTTTCTTGTCCTTGGAGGCAACAGATGTGTAAAATCAAGAAATGATCTTTTATAATCCAGTTATAGTTTTAGGGTTGAGAAGCAGGGAGTTTGTTATTCAGATGAATGTAGTTCTGTCTCCTGATGACTCGATTTATTTTTGTCTGTTCCTCTGACCCTGTGGGGGCAAACTCAAGCTGTGAGGGTGTGAGTGGGAGGGCATAGGTTCTCCGGGGAATTATTTTGTCTCCATATGAACAGTTGCCTAAGGAGACCCGGGCAAGTCATTTGATGGATCTGAGATTCAGTTCTCCCTCTTGAAAGGAAGAATTATAGACTAGATCATTGATTCCCAGTTTTTTCTCCCAGCACACCTGGGAAATACAATCCAGTCCTTTCAGTTAACAGTACCTCCCTAGAGCAGAGCTGGTCAGGTGTGTGGGTGTGTGAAGGCCCTTTTTCCGCCAGGGGCATGTGTAGTGGTTGGGGTGGAAGGGGTGCCTCCATAGATCCCTCCATCTTGAGGATCACTGGGCTAAACCATCTTTGAGGTCTCTCTCAACTCCCAGTTTATAGAACTTAAAAGCAAAATGTTCCTTTGTATAAGGAATTGAAAATAAAATCGAATTCTAAGGAAGTATTTATTTCATCTATTTCCCCCCAAAAAAACTTTTTTAAAAATAATATTTAATGTTTTTAATAAAAATTTATTACTTGTCTATTACAAAATTTTTTTACTGAAAAAACTAAGAATCCTGTAATCTTTCCACCCAGGTATTACCCTTGTTAACCTTTTTCTATAATCAGTTAACTTCTGGAATTTTTTTAAAAGATACACTTTTGTGCAATGCAAAGAACTGAAATTGGCTGTAATATCTACTAGGTGTTCTTTGGGAAAAATCTCTTAACCTTTCTGATCCTCAGTTTGTTCATCTGTAAGATGATTCCTACATCGAGTTATCATGAGGTTTAAATGAAAACTGCTCATGTAAAAACAACAGTATCTGGCACAAAGCAGATGAAAATTGTTACATTTTCTTTTCCATTCTTCTTTAGAAATGTTTTTAAGGATTATTATTTTTATAAGAATTAAAAGAACTTGGATTCTTTTTTTTCAATTTAGTGCCATATGAAGGCTCAGAAAAGGGGTAAAGAGCAACAACTTGACATTATGAACAGGCAGTACAAACAACTTGAAAGCCGTTTGGCCGAGATACTTTCTAGAATTGCTACAGAAGCTGAAGAGATTAAGGACCTTGAACAACAGCTTACTGAAGGTGAGAATTTATGTATATTTAAGGTAAATCAGTTAAATGACAGGCTTTAATCTAAATATTAGCCAAATATGTTTCAGCTGTTAGTACTAGTATTTCATAAAGAAATAGTTACAGAGAACTCAAAAATATTTAATAAAGTTAAAAATGTTTTACTTTTCTTGAGTTGATGTCTTCGTGAGCCAGGTCACTTTGGCAAGAAATCCATGCTAAATGCTGGCATGTGATTGTCTTCTTCTTTTTTTTTTTTTTAAAAAAAAAAGTTATTTATTTATTTGGCTGTTTGGGTCTTAGTTACAGCATGTGGGATCTAGTTTCCTGACCAGGTAATGAACCTGGGCCCTCTGCATTGAGAGTGCAGAGTCTTAGCCACTGGACCACCAGGGAAGTCCCATGATTGTCTTCTTCCAGGCATAAAATCCTTGTCACTTAAAACTGCTATCGGGGCAAAGCTTGCCCACCTGCCTGCTTGCATCTCTTACAGGCATCCTGTCCTGATAAATCTACTTCTTGCCTATTAAAAACAAAAACTGCTATCAGGGTCTCCCTGGTGGCTCTGTGGTGAAGAGTTCACCTGCCAGTGCGGGAGATGGGTTTGATCCCTGGTCTGGGAGGATCCCACATGCTGCAAAGCGTCTGAGCCTGTGAACCACAGCTGTTGAGCCTGTGCCTTAGAGACTGAGTTCCACAGCAAGAGAAGTCGCTACAACAAGAAGCCTGCTCACCTCATCTAGAGAGTAGCCCCCGCTCCTTGCAACTAGAGAGGAGCCTGCAGCAGTGAAAACCCAGAATAGCCAAAAATAAATTAATTAATTAAGTATTTTTTAAAACAGGAGGGATTCCCTGGTGGTCCAGTGGGTAAGGACACCGGTTTGCAGTGCAAGGGGCGCCGGTTTGATCCCTGGCCTAGGAAGATCCCACGTGCCGCGGAGCGGCTGGACCGATGTGTCCAATTACCCAGTCCTTTTTTTGCCATTACCAGCTGTGTGCCCTGGGACAAGTTATTTTTGTCATGAGCATTAGTTTGGGGGAGGATTAAATAAGATCACGTCCATAAAGTCCCTGGACATAGTAGGTACCCAATATATGATAGGTGGTTTTTTGTTTTTTGTTTTCTAGTTTTCAGATTATAGGTTAATATTGCCAGTCTTGGATTTGACTGGTTTTTTGGGGGGTGGGGTGGGGAGGGAGGGGCGCGGGCGGGCCACTTCTATTGGTCTTTCATTTATCTATTTTCATCCATCTTTTTTGTTCTTTGGCCCATGTGGGCCTCCCATCGCAGTGGCCTGTGTTGTCGCAGAGCACCGGCTCTGGGTGCATGAGCTCCAGAGCTCCGGCTTGGTAATTGGACACATCGGTCCAGCTGCTCCGTGGCATGTGGGATCTTCCCAGGCCAGGGATCGAACCGGCGCCCCTTGCACCACAAGGCGGTGTCCCTACCCACTGGACCACCAGGGAAGCCTTTGACTTGGTTTTGTTTTGTGTGTCTAACAGTAAGATCTCAGTTTTGTTGCACATTTTTCATTATTTTATTTGGAAATTACAACTTTAAACTTTTTACAGCATGAATTAAGCATTTCATAAGCAATGTCAATGATAATACTATTTTTATTGTATACCTGTTTAATACTCCTGTACCATGGATAATAGAGGGAACTGTTATTATATATTGAATATGAAAAATAAGATAGTAGGAAATAATTAGAATCTTAGAATTTCATTCTCAGTAACAAATAGTTAAGGCGTCTAAGTGCAGTAGTTATATACCTTGAAAGCGTTTTCTTGTATACATTATCACCTTCCCTTTCTGTCTCTCTTAGGCCAGATAGCAGCAAATGAAGCCCTGAAGACGGATTTAGAGGGTGTCATCAGTGGGTTGCAAGAATACCTGGCGACTGTCAAAGGCCAGGCTACTCATGCCCAGAACGAGTGCAGAAGGCTGCAGGATGAGAAGGAGATACTGCTGCAGAGGTTGGCTGAGGTCGAGCAGGAAAGGGACCAACTGGAAATAGTTGCCTTAGATGCAGAAAATATGAGGAAGGTATGGTTCATTTCTTCTTGTCTGTTTTCCTTAGCCTCAGGAGTAGATGATGTCCAAATTAAGTTAGTTTAGGAAATTAGCAACAGTGTAGTTATAAGTGGCAAAAGAGGTAGTGGCTATTGAGTATTTTAAGTTTTTTTTCCTTTGTGATGCACTTGGAAGAATTAATTTTCCTTCACTAAGAAAAGGAAAGTTGTTTCCTTTCTTAAAATTTCTTAAAATTTCTGTAACTCAAAAGAATAAGAAAGTTTTAGCTATTACAAATACTGTATTAGATGTTCATATTTTATTATTCGTGTAGCAAAATTAAGCACAACATATTTTTTTTTTATTCTTGTGGGCTGTTACTTCATAATGTTAGTGTTATCTTTCAGATAACCAGATGGATACAGCATTGTAAATGAAACCCTTCCATGCTTGATGTGTTGATATTCTTTCTGAGATTTGACTTGCTTTGTTTTAGTTGTTTGGCAAACTTTACATTGCAAGAGAACCCAGGTTCCCAAATCGCCACCTCAGTAGGGCTGGCTTTGGAAATGAATTAATATGTTTTAATGTTATGAAATTTATCAAGTCCATATAAGAATATCAAAAATATTTAACACCATGTACTAACAACTCAGTTTAATAAATACAATGTACAGATCTATATGAAAGCCTCTGTGTAGCACCTCCTAGTGGTAACAAAACCCTGAATATGGTTGTTAATTCCCTCTATCTCTCTTCTTTTATTATATGTGTATCCATCTATAAAAAATATGTAGTATTGTTTTGCATAATTTTAGGATTTACATAAAAAGTACATAGTGTATTTGCCTGCTTCCTTTCTTCCATCATGTTTATTTTTTGAGAATTGTGCACACTTGTACGTTTAGCTCTGTTTTTCTTGATGTATATAGCATCCCATTGTATGTGTAAACCACATTTTTAACTTACTCATTCTCCTCTTGGGGGATATTGAGGTAGTTTCCAGTCTTTTGCTGTTTCAGTATGGAGAGTGGCATTCTGACACACACCCTGAGCGTCAGGACCGGGTTCACAGTGGAGCCGTAGTCAGAGTGTATGCACTTCCTCAGGGTCACTAGGTTTTGGCACAGGGCTGTCCGTGGTGATTCTGGGGATTTCTCTTTCTACCAGCAGCGCGAGGGCTGCTGTTACAACACACGCTTGCCATCACCTTCATGTTATCTAACTTTTATTTTGTAAGCCTTAATTTTGAAATAATTTCAAGCGTACAGGAGAGTTGCAAGAATAACTCACTCTGTCCTCCATTCAGACTTATCAATTAACATTTTGCCACATTTGCTTTATCTCTCTCATATTTACATTTACATGGTTTTTATATATTTTTATATAATGTATTTCCTAATCGTTTTAGAATTAGTTGTAGACAGTCATGCTTTTTGGCTTCTAAATATTTCAGCATGTGTTTCTTAAGAACAAGGACATTTTCTGACATAAACACCGAATAAGGATCAAACTCAGGAAATTTAGCATTTTGTCAGACTTAGTGTTTGCCAATCTGCCGAGTCTGAAATGATGCCTTTGTATTATGAAAGTTTTTACATTTACAGGAAAGTTGAAAATAGTTCATTGAGCATTTATTTGCTCTCCTAGGTTCAACAAATATGTTGATATTTTATTTATTTAGTTTTTTTGGCTGGGCCATTGGAAAGTTGTAGAGGTTACAACAATATCCCTTGAATCTACATCTCTTTAAAATGAGGATATTTTCCTTTACACCTAGAAAATCATGCAGTTCCTAATATTGTCTAATATCTGAACCATATTCACATCACATTTTCTTAATTGCACCAGAAATGTCTCTTATAGTGTGGTGTGTGTGTGTGTGTGTGTGTAGAATGTAGTGGATAATTTGATAGACTGTCCCACCGTCTAGATTTGTCTGATAGTTTCCTCATAGTTTAACTTGTTCCTCTAAGCTCTGTGCAAAATAATGTCTCGTTTAACTGCATTTCCTGATTACAAAAACCCTCTGTTTAGAATTCTCTTTAGTGTTCCCTTTTTTTTATATAGCATCCCATTGTATGTGTAAACCACATTTTAACTTACTCATTCTCCTCTTGGGGATATTGAGGTAGTTTCCAGTCTTTGCTGTTTCAGTATGGAGTGGCATTCTGACACACACCCTGAGCGTCAGGACCGGGTTCACAGTGGAGCCGTAGTCAGAGTGTATGCACTTCCTCAGGGTCACTAGGTTTTGGCACAGGGCTGTCCGTGGTGATTCTGGGGATTTCTCTTTCTACCAGCAGCGCGAGGGCTGCTGTTACAACACACGCTTGCCATCACCTTCATGTTATCTAACTTTTATTTTGTAAGCCTTAATTTTGAAATAATTTCAAGCGTACAGGAGAGTTGCAAGAATAACTCACTCTGTCCTCCATTCAGACTTATCAATTAACATTTTGCCACATTTGCTTTATCTCTCTCATATTTACATTTACATGGTTTTTATATATTTTTATATAATGTATTTCCTAATCGTTTTAGAATTAGTTGTAGACAGTCATGCTTTTTGGCTTCTAAATATTTCAGCATGTGTTTCTTAAGAACAAGGACATTTTCTGACATAAACACCGAATAAGGATCAAACTCAGGAAATTTAGCATTTTGTCAGACTTAGTGTTTGCCAATCTGCCGAGTCTGAAATGATGCCTTTGTATTATGAAAGTTTTTACATTTACAGGAAAGTTGAAAATAGTTCATTGAGCATTTATTTGCTCTCCTAGGTTCAACAAATATGTTGATATTTTATTTATTTAGTTTTTTTGGCTGGGCCATTGGAAAGTTGTAGAGGTTACAACAATATCCCTTGAATCTACATCTCTTTAAAATGAGGATATTTTCCTTTACACCTAGAAAATCATGCAGTTCCTAATATTGTCTAATATCTGAACCATATTCACATCACATTTTCTTAATTGCACCAGAAATGTCTCTTATAGTGTGGTGTGTGTGTGTGTGTGTGTGTAGAATGTAGTGGATAATTTGATAGACTGTCCCACCGTCTAGATTTGTCTGATAGTTTCCTCATAGTTTAACTTGTTCCTCTAAGCTCTGTGCAAAAATAATGTCTCGTTTTAACTGCATTTCCCCCTGATTACTGAAGAAGTTAAGTACTTTTCATCTGTTTATTTGCCATTCAGTTCTTCTCTTCAGTGACTTCCCTATTCATATTCTTTGACCATTTTTTCTATTGGATTGTCCAGCTTTTTCTTAATGATTTGTAGAAACTATATATTCTGGATATTGATCCTCTGTTGGTTATATGTAAAATCTGTGTCTTGGACAAGTAACCCAGATGATTCAGATGCTAGGTGGTCTTTTTATCTTCCACTGAGAAACTCTTCTATACAAGTTCTCATCAGAGGATTCTTGTTTTCAATCCAGAATAGTTAGGTCTAATTCTTCAAGATCCCAAATAAGTAGATGCTTTTAAAGAAAAGGATAGACTAAAATCAATCAGAACTGTGGCATACTAATCAGTATGTACTTATATTCTTGTCAGTACTCATTTAAGTTTCTCTAGCATCCTTAATATTAGAGATGCTAGTCCCATTTTGTTCTTGTGATAAGTGAACATACAGTGGCTTAATAGAAAGTGTGGGCTGCGGAGTCAGAAATCTCAGCTCATATTCTTTTTTTTTTCTTCATTTAATTTATTTATCTTTTGGGGGGTGGGGTGGGAAGGGAGGGGAATGGACAGGTCACTTCTATTGGCCTTTCATTTCTCTATTTTCATCTGTGTTTGTTCTTTGGCTCCTGTGGGCCTCCCATCGTGGTGGCCTCTGTCGTCGCAGAGCGCCGGCTCTGGGCGCATGCGCTCCAGAGCTCCGGCTCGGTAATTGGACACATCAGTCCAGCCACTCCGCGGCACGTGGGATCTTCCCAGGCCAGGGATCGAACCGGCGCCCCTTGCGCTGCAAGGCGGTGTCCTTACCCACTGGACCACCAGGGGAAGCCCTCAGCTCATATTCTGACTATCTTTTTTTAGCTCACAGCACTGTGTTTGTTGATTTAGATGTTCATTCTCCATTTCCTCATCTATCAAAAAGGGATAATACCTTGCCTTACACCATTACTGTGAGAATATAATGAAATAATGAATGTGAAAAGATTTACTCCAGTGTCTGAAAGACAATAGGCCTTAAATCTTGTTCTCCTCTTTTTTTTCTAGTTATGAATGCCTAAGACATGTTTAAAATATCACACATCTGGTTACTTTGAGAAACATGTAGTTTATTGATTTTTCTGATGACATTTAGTCAGGGCTTTGTTTTCCAACCTAGATTCACACAGCCTGCAACTTCATTGTCTTGCCAATAAATCCTCTTTGTGCCTAGCCAGCACTGGCTGGCCAGCATTTGGTATAAGTGCTCAGGTTACTTATAATGACTAGCAGATGCTGAAGCACAGTGAGGGCTCTGTACCTAAACACGCACTGAATCCTTGCAGGAGCTCGCAGAGCTAGAAAGTGCCCTCCAGGAGCAGCATGAGGTGAATGCGTCCCTGCAGCAGACCCAAGGAGATCTCAGTGCCTATGAGGCTGAGCTAGAGGCTCAGCTGAAGATGAGGGATGCCGAAGCCAGCCAGCTCAAAGAAGAACTGGGAAAACTAACAAGGCTCAGCCAGGTGGGTGAGAGCACAAAGCCATCTAGAAACCAAGTAGCCTGGGCGTTAACATAACAGCTTTCCTTTCATTTAACCTAAGATAAAACACTTTCTTTTTTCAACTTCATGCTATGAGCTCTTTCTTAGTTATTTATTATTTTCATCCACCTTTATTCTTTGGCATGTATGGGCCTCCCATTGCAGTGGCCTCTCTCGCCACAGAGCACCAGCTCTGGGTGCATGCGCTCCAGAGCACTGGCTCACAATTGGACACCCAGGCCCAGCCACTCTGTGGCATGTCGTATCTTCCCAGGCCAGGGATTGAACCAATGCCCCTTGCACTGCAAGGTGGACTCTTTACCCACTGGACCACTAGGGAAGTCTGATAAAACTCTTTTTAATAGAGTGCATGCAGAGTGATGGGCTTCCCCAGTGGCTCAGCGGTAAAGAATCTGCCTGCGATGCAGGAGACACAAGTTGGATGCCTGGGCTGGGAAGATCCCCTGGAGAAGGAAATGGCAACTCACTCCAGTATTCTTGCTGGGAAATCCCATGGACAGAGGAGCCTGGCAGGCTACAATCCATGGGTCACAAAGAGTTGGACATGACTGAACACGCACACAGGCACACACACATATACACACAATGGGATCTTAACCATAAAAAAGAATGAAACAATGCCATTTGCAACAATGAATAGGGCAATAGGCCTTATATCTTGTTCTCCTCTTTTTTTTCTAGTTATGAATGCCTAAGACATGTTTAAAATATCACACATCTGGTTACTTTGAGAAACATGTAGTTTATTGATTTTTCTGATGACATTTAGTCAGGGCTTTGTTTTCCAACCTAGATTCACACAGCCTGCAACTTCATTGTCTTGCCAATAAATCCTCTTTGTGCCTAGCCAGCACTGGCTGGCCAGCATTTGGTATAAGTGCTCAGGTTACTTATAATGACTAGCAGATGCTGAAGCACAGTGAGGGCTCTGTACCTAAACACGCACTGAATCCTTGCAGGAGCTCGCAGAGCTAGAAAGTGCCCTCCAGGAGCAGCATGAGGTGAATGCGTCCCTGCAGCAGACCCAAGGAGATCTCAGTGCCTATGAGGCTGAGCTAGAGGCTCAGCTGAAGATGAGGGATGCCGAAGCCAGCCAGCTCAAAGAAGAACTGGGAAAACTAACAAGGCTCAGCCAGGTGGGTGAGAGCACAAAGCCATCTAGAAACCAAGTAGCCTGGGCGTTAACATAACAGCTTTCCTTTCATTTAACCTAAGATAAAACACTTTCTTTTTTCAACTTCATGCTATGAGCTCTTTCTTAGTTATTTATTATTTTCATCCACCTTTATTCTTTGGCATGTATGGGCCTCCCATTGCAGTGGCCTCTCTCGCCACAGAGCACCAGCTCTGGGTGCATGCGCTGCAGAGCACTGGCTCACAATTGGACACCCAGGCCCAGCCACTCTGTGGCATGTCGTATCTTCCCAGGCCAGGGATTGAACCAATGCCCCTTGCACTGCAAGGTGGACTCTTTACCCACTGGACCACTAGGGAAGTCTGATAAAACTCTTTTTAATAGAGTGCATGCAGAGTGATGGGCTTCCCCAGTGGCTCAGCGGTAAAGAATCTGCCTGCGATGCAGGAGACACAAGTTGGATGCCTGGGCTGGGAAGATCCCCTGGAGAAGGAAATGGCAACTCACTCCAGTATTCTTGCTGGGAAATCCCATGGACAGAGGAGCCTGGCAGGCTACAATCCATGGGTCACAAAGAGTTGGACATGACTGAACACGCACACAGGCACACACACATATACACACAATGGGATCTTAACCATAAAAAAGAATGAAACAATGCCATTTGCAACAATGAATAGGGCAAGATAGTATCATACTAAGTGAAGTAAATCAGAGAAGGATAATTACATGGTATCACTTATACGTGGAATCTTAAAAAATGATACACATGAACTTATTTAGTAAATAGAAATAGACTCACAGATATACAGAATAAACTTATGGTTACCAAAGGGGAAAGGGAAGAGGAGGGATAAATTGGGAATTTGAGATTAACATACACATGGCAACCCACTCCAGTATTCTTACCTGGAAAATCCCATGAACAGAAGAACATGGTGGGCTACAGTCCATGGGATCACAGAGAGTCGGCCACCACTGAGTGACTAAGCAACTACTATATAGAAAATAAGTAACGAGGACCCACCCCGTAGCACAGGAAACTGTATACAATATCTTGCATGGAAAAGAACCTGAAAAAGAATAGGTGTGTATTTGTACACAGCTATTTATCAGTTCAAGATAAATTAGTTAATTAAAACATAGTTTGGATCCCAGAAATTCATGTAAAATGGCATTCATATGATTAGAAAAGGAAATAAAAATAGGTCTGGCTTACTATAGTAATTGCATTACTTTGCATTCCTTATCAAACAATCATTTGACAGTTAACAGTATTATATTTCTTAAGAGTGCCAAGTTTTATAAAACTGTAGTTGACCTGATCAGAGTCTGGAAAACAGGAGGTTGTGAAGAAAACAATTAAAATAACAATAAATGTTAGTATATATATATTTTTTCCACATTTTAAATTTAATAAGAAACAATAAAATAGTGTTATGAACCCTTAATTTTTGTATTTTTAGAATTTAGAATAATAATATTCTAGGACTTGGATATAATTGTAGTTCTAGCACATCTGTATACAGTTTATTTTATGTTTATAAACCTTGGTTTTATCATATATAAGTGGACTCCTATGACAGCAAAATGAGGTGAACAGTATACAATAACAGGCAAACCAAATGGGACATTGTAGCTTTGTATAAAAGGTGTCCAGTAAATATTTGTTTGTTATTGTGTTCCTCTATTACCATCCATTTTTTCAAAGTATTAAAGTAAAAATAAACACCAACCAGTTCAACAATGATTGTTTTCATAGTCATCTGTATCCTTTCTCTGTTTTTAATGTAAAGTTATAACACTGGTGACTTACCACTATTTTTAGATTAATTGACTAATAAAATAATGTCCATTGAAATGATTAGATACTGAAGAAATACAGATAACACATAAGTTAACAGTAATTTAGAATTTGTATTAGTTATGGTAATAGAAGTTCTTACAACAGATTATCCCAACATGAGAGTTTTAAATTTTTTTCACTTTTCTGATTGTCGGAGTTGTCACTGTGCTCCATAGTATTTGTTCTGTAGTCAGAGCAGATACATTCCCTGGTGACTCTGTCACTCTGCCAGAGGGCAGGGAGAGTCATGGCTGCATTCATGGTGTAGACCTCTGAGACACAGAGTACGACCAGGAGAAGATGAAGAATGCCTCTGACTGTGGAGGCTTGATGAATCCAAAACCCGATGGAGTAGGTTAGCAGGCCTCAGACGCCTCCAGGAAGAGCTGGAGCTGCAGGGAAAGCTCATTTAGTATATATTTTTAAATAACAGTAAATACAATTTCTGGATGACGTCCCCTTTGAAATAAATTTTAGGTGTTTATGCCAGCTCTTACTAGCTTAAAAATCTACTGTCTTTGGTACTTCCATTGTCCTTTATTTTTTCTTATAAATCTTGACAAAAATATTATAGGAGGTTGTCTGTGGCCTTTTCACAAAGTCACGTGGTGTTGAAAGGGCCATTCGCTCCTTGGCATCGAGACCACCAGCACGGGCCTTCCAGCCACACGTTGAGAGTATGGAGCGAAGCAGATCTTCTCTCTCTCTCTCGGATTCACAGAGCTCTCTTTATTCTAGGACTTGGATATAATTGTAGTTCCAGTATAATTATTTGTTAAAACCTTGGTTTTATCATATATAAGTGGACTCCTATGACAGCAAAATGAGGTGAACAGTATACAATAACAGGCAAACCAAATGGGACATTGTAGCTTTGTATAAAAGGTGTCCAGTAAATATTTGTTTGTTATTGTGTTCCTCTATTACCATCCATTTTTTCAAAGTATTAAAGTAAAAATAAACACCAACCAGTTCAACAATGATTGTTTTCATAGTCATCTGTATCCTTTCTCTGTTTTTAATGTAAAGTTATAACACTGGTGACTTACCACTATTTTTAGATTAATTGACTAATAAAATAATGTCCATTGAAATGATTAGATACTGAAGAAATACAGATAACACATAAGTTAACAGTAATTTAGAATTTGTATTAGTTATGGTAATAGAAGTTCTTACAACAGATTATCCCAACATGAGAGTTTTAAATTTTTTTCACTTTTCTGATTGTCGGAGTTGTCACTGTGCTCCATAGTATTTGTTCTGTAGTCAGAGCAGATACATTCCCTGGTGACTCTGTCACTCTGCCAGAGGGCAGGGAGAGTCATGGCTGCATTCATGGTGTAGACCTCTGAGACACAGAGTACGACCAGGAGAAGATGAAGAATGCCTCTGACTGTGGAGGCTTGATGAATCCAAAACCCGATGGAGTAGGTTAGCAGGCCTCAGACGCCTCCAGGAAGAGCTGGAGCTGCAGGGAAAGCTCATTTAGTATATATTTTTAAATAACAGTAAATACAATTTCTGGATGACGTCCCCTTTGAAATAAATTTTAGGTGTTTATGCCAGCTCTTACTAGCTTAAAAATCTACTGTCTTTGGTACTTCCATTGTCCTTTATTTTTTCTTATAAATCTTGACAAAAATATTATAGGAGGTTGTCTGTGGCCTTTTCACAAAGTCACGTGGTGTTGAAAGGGCCATTCGCTCCTTGGCATCGAGACCACCAGCACGGGCCTTCCAGCCACACGTTGAGAGTATGGAGCGAAGCAGATCTTCTCTCTCTCTCTCGGATTCACAGAGCTCTCTGATTGGTGAAGTGAAAGCCTCTCAGTTGTGTCTGACTCTTTGCAAGCAATCCCATGGACTATAGCCTGCCAGGCTTCTCTGTCCATGGGATTCTCCAGGCTAGAATACTGGAGTAGATTACCATTTCCTTCTCCAGGGGATCTTCCAACCCAGGGATTGAACCCTAGTCTCCCACACTGCAGGCAAAGTCTTTACTGTCTGAGCTGAGTACCCTTAGGTTATACAAAGTTACTTGCGATGCTTGTTAAATGCAAATTCCTGGGCCTTGCCCTAGATATTCTGGCCAGTCAAGCCTGGGATGGAGACCATGCATCTGCATGTTTAACAAGCATGCCAAGTGATTCTGATGCAGGTAATGAAGGATGATAGTGTGAGAAATACTGATCTAAGGAAAGAGAGAGCAGTAATTGTTGAATACCTCACAGAGATTTTAAAGGTCAGTATTGGGGCTTCCTCCTGGAGATTCTGATTTGATGTGTTGGGCTAAGATGATTCTGAGGCTTACTCTTCCTTACGTATTAACAGTTGAAAGAGGCCTGTGAAAAACCTACCTTCAGCTTTTAAATTTGGAGGTACAAACGTAAAACTGAATTATTATAAAACCAAAGCTCCCAAGGGATTGCATGTGTATGTAAGTTTAGTTATGCCTTATTAGATCATAAATTATTGCTGTTTTACATTTCTATATCATTGCCTCCTCTGGTAATAGCTGGAACAATCAGCTCTACAAACAGAACTTGAGAGAGAAAAGCAAGCCCTCAAGAACGCCCTGGGAAAAGCCCAGCTCTCAGAAGAGAAGGAACAAGAAAATAGTGAGCTCCGCACCCAACTTGCGCAGCTACAGGTAGAGACTTGTTGGCTCCCCATACATTCTTACGTGGGACCCTCAGAGATGTTGCCGTCTTTATTAGACACTCTGCAGTCTGCTCGTACATGTAATAAGCTACTTGGATTATTAGAAAAAAGTAATTTAGATAACAGCATAGCCTCTGTTCCTTGTGAGCTCGTCATTTTAAGATTATTACTGTGCATATCCTTTGTGTTGTTATGATGATCCACACGTTGAGAGTATGGAGCGAAGCAGATCTTCTCTCTCTCTCGGATTCACAGAGCTCTCTGATTGGTGAAGTGAAAGCCTCTCAGTTGTGTCTGACTCTTTGCAAGCAATCCCATGGACTATAGCCTGCCAGGCTTCTCTGTCCATGGGATTCTCCAGGCTAGAATACTGGAGTAGATTACCATTTCCTTCTCCAGGGGATCTTCCAACCCAGGGATTGAACCCTAGTCTCCCACACTGCAGGCAAAGTCTTTACTGTCTGAGCTGAGTACCCTTAGGTTATACAAAGTTACTTGCGATGCTTGTTAAATGCAAATTCCTGGGCCTTGCCCTAGATATTCTGGCCAGTCAAGCCTGGGATGGAGACCATGCATCTGCATGTTTAACAAGCATGCCAAGTGATTCTGATGCAGGTAATGAAGGATGATAGTGTGAGAAATACTGATCTAAGGAAGAGAGAGCAGTAATTGTTGAATACCTCACAGAGATTTTAAAGGTCAGTATTGGGGCTTCCTCCTGGAGATTCTGATTTGATGTGTTGGGCTAAGATGATTCTGAGGCTTACTCTTCCTTACGTATTAACAGTTGAAAGAGGCCTGTGAAAAACCTACCTTCAGCTTTTAAATTTGGAGGTACAAACGTAAAACTGAATTATTATAAAACCAAAGCTCCCAAGGGATTGCATGTGTATGTAAGTTTAGTTATGCCTTATTAGATCATAAATTATTGCTGTTTTACATTTCTATATCATTGCCTCCTCTGGTAATAGCTGGAACAATCAGCTCTACAAACAGAACTTGAGAGAGAAAAGCAAGCCCTCAAGAACGCCCTGGGAAAAGCCCAGCTCTCAGAAGAGAAGGAACAAGAAAATAGTGAGCTCCGCACCCAACTTGCGCAGCTACAGGTAGAGACTTGTTGGCTCCCCATACATTCTTACGTGGGACCCTCAGAGATGTTGCCGTCTTTATTAGACACTCTGCAGTCTGCTCGTACATGTAATAAGCTACTTGGATTATTAGAAAAAAGTAATTTAGATAACAGCATAGCCTCTGTTCCTTGTGAGCTCGTCATTTTAAGATTATTACTGTGCATATCCTTTGTGTTGTTATGATGATGCTAAGAGATGGAAGCATATCAGTCATAAACAGAACGCAATGTAAACTGATGGGTGACGGCAATACCTTGCATTTCCCCTAGAAGTGGCTTTATTAACCAGACTGGGTGAAGTGATCAGATTAATGCATTCTTCCTCCATTGAAATATCTTTGTAATTATCCAGGAATTTAACTAGAACGGGCTGCAGTAGAAAGTTGTTAATTGTAAAGTTTTCACAGTCCCCTTCTCAGAAGTGATGTCATTAAAAATGCAGTCATTTTATGTTTATGAGAGTTTTGTCAGGTTAATTTTACAGCTATTTTCACAATCATCTGCCTAACAAATTGCAGGAGAAGCAGGTAGACAAGATTTTCCTGGTAATTAAATGCTCTCAAAGAGGACACATGTCTGAACAAATGAGTACCTGGTTCAGCACACAGGTTTCCAGATCTGCGAGGTCAGGAGCCCCTTAGCTGACTGAGGTGGCAGCTGTTCTCTTCACCAGAAATCGAGGGCAGAAATAAATAAAACAGAAAATAAAGAAAGAAAGAAAGAAATTGAGGGGCAGAGTTGTGTTTATTTCTGGGAAAGACTCCAAAAATTTATGTAGGGGGTTTGTGACAAATAAGACCAAGTAAGTTCACCTAAATTGTCCCTCTCTTCTTCCAATGTGTGGAATTTTTTTTTTTCTCTAAATTTAAGGAAATCTAGTTACCTGAAATCTCATTTTTACTGCTGTTACTTCAACTTCTGAAGCAAATATCATAAAAGATACTTGTTTTCTAGTGCGAGTTCTGTGTTTGCTAAGTGTTCATTGGATTCTTATTTTTTATTTTTACTATGGAAATTTGCAAATCATCACAAAGAGAGAAGCCTTCTGCCCTTTTGTTTACTTAGCTTAAACAATCCTCAACATTCTGCCATTCTTGTTTCAGTTAGTTCACTTTTTTTTTTTTTGGCTGGTATATTTTCAAGAAAATTTCATACGTCTTTATTTCAACCCTCAGTACTTAAAGAGAAAGACTTCAGGGGCCTTCTCTCCCAGAGAAACTGAGGTCAGCTTTCCAGAATGCTGGTCCATGCTATGAGACTCCCTTAGGTGGAACTGGGTCCTTGGCTACTTGGCCTTCTAACCTCTGATACAGAGTACAAGTCAAACTCTGCATTTATCTTTGCCAGAAATCATTACAGTGAACTGAAACCTACTGACACTGGCTCGGGGGAGACAGACAGCCTGCTAGTGACGGGAGCTGCTCTGTCAACCTTCCAAGGCCTGTGCGGCTCTCATTTCTCCTTCTCTGTCTCCCTGCCATTGTATTTGGCCCACATTAACCCCAGCCCTGAGCTGATGCAGCTTTACAGGACTGCCTCTCTTACAGACTTGCTGGACTGGATCTTGGTTCAAATTCTAGAGGGAGGGAAAACTTGTCTTCTGGCTAGCCAGTGGATTGGTTGCCTTTGGGTCAAATCACCTGTGACCAGGATTAGATAGTAGTGCAAATATGGGTGCCTCAGGGCAAAGGGCAGGGACAGGTAAGAAACCCCAGGTAAACAAGCGTGTCCACTGTAATGCTGAATTCTCCATTTGAGTTAACAACGTTAAAACAAACAAACAAAAAACCCAATGTTAGGCCAAGTTTGAAGAAAATGAATCATTTAAGTAGCATACAGGTACTCATGGGAATATAATCAGTTAGCTTAGGATATAGAATGATTTCTCTGTCTAATTTAGGGAAATTTTATCTGTTTATTTTTGCTTGGAAGAGGCATTGTCTGGATTTAATTCTGGTGTCTAGATGTGTTCATTAGTTTGTTAGTGAAAATATGCTCACATGTAGCAAATACTTCCGCAGAGTACTGTAAGCTGTTGGAGAAGCTTCAGTATTATGGGAAAGTGTTTTTTGTTTTTGTTTTTTTTCTAACATAGTTATATACATTCTCAAGCATATACCAAAATAGAATACTAAAATGAAACCAAATGTGTGTATAACTCATCTTCAGTTTCAGCACATGGCCTATCTTACTTCATCTGTAACACAATCCAGTCTTATTTCATCTATAATATCCCCTACCCCTCTCGCCTTTCACACACTGAATTATTTTGAAGTAAATCCAAAACATCTGATTTTATCTGTCAATACTGGAGTATTGTATGTTTCTCTTAAAAATAAGGGATTTAAAAAAGAAGCATAGGAGAGTTCCCTGAAGGCCTCACGGTAAGGATTCTGGGCTTTCACTGCCGTGGCCCGAGTTCAGACCTGGTTGGGGAACTGAGATCCCACAAACTGCACGGTGTGGATGGGAAAAAAAACCCATAAACATGGATACCATTGTGACATCTTAAAATTATAACTCCCTAATATTATTCAGATAGCTTAAGCATACAAAGTGTTCAAATATTGCAGAAGTTTTTTAGAAGTGTTTTGTTGCAATCCAGATAAGGTACACACATTGCACTTGGTTGACTTGATTCTTAAGTCTCTTGTAATCTATAGGTTTGCTTTTTTTTTTTCTTTTTCCTTTTGTTCCATACTGAGTAAAACCAGGTCTTTGTCCTGTAGAGTTTCCCATAGTCTAGGTTTTACTGGCTGCATCCCCAGGCCATTGATTAACATGTTCTTATGTCACATATGGAGACTTACTTAGATTTGCATTATTTCATTTTTGCCAAAAAGACATTCATTGGTAGTGTTCATAGGTATTACTTTTTCTTTTCTTTTTTTTAAAGATTTATTTATTTATTTATTTTGGGCAGGGGTCGGGTTGGGGAGGGAGGGGAGCAGGCGGGCCACTTCTATTGGTCTTTCATTTCTCTATTTTCATCCGTCTTTGTTCTTTGGCTCCTGTGGGCCTCCCGTCGCGGTGGCGTCTGTCGTCGCAGAGCGCCGACTCTGGGCGCATGCGCTCCAGAGCTCCGGCTCGGTGATTGGACACATCGGTCCAGCCGCTCCGCGGCACGTGGGATGTGGGATCTTCCCAGGCCAGGGGTCGAACAGGCGCCCCTTGCACTGCAAGGCGGTGTCCTTACCCACTGGACCACCAGGGGAAGCCCCGGTATTACTTTTTCTATCACTATGGAATACGTGGTAATGCCTGTTGGTATCCTTTGTGACTTTGGATTAATCAGTAGATTCAGATATTGTCAGCCATAGTGGAAAGGATTTTTAAAAAATTGGTAAAGGGAGTTGACTAGAACTATTATATGGTAAATAATACAGGTTGTGAGTGTACATATGAGTTTTTTTTTTTTTTTTCCATTTTTTTCTGGTAACTCTTACCCCTCTCCATTTTACCTTCCTCCGTAGGGTGACAACAACCTGTTAAAACAGCAGCTTAAAGATTTCCAGAATCACCTTAACCATGTGGTTGATGGTTTGATCCGTCCAGAAGAAGTGGCCGCTCGTGTAGATGAGCTAAGAAGAAAACTGAAATCAGGAGCTGGAGAGATGAGGTAATGGAAAGTCAGGACTTCCAGGTATAGAGTGGGCTGAGTTGTAAATGTAGGCTTCAATCATGAAATCCTCTTTCCACTACAGTGCATGGCTGATTTCTTTTGTAAGATTTTCCCCTTATCATATGACCATGTTTGAGACACAGATGGCTTAATTCACGTTGTCCGTCGCTGATTTTTTTTTTTTTAATAGTTTTATTGCTTCCTTTTGGGGGGAGCGGGTTTGGGGAGGGAGTGGGGCAAGCGGGCCACTTCTATTGATTTTTCATTTATCTAGTTTTCATCCATCTTTGTTCCTTGGCCCGTGTGGGCCTCCCATCGCAGTGGCCTCTGTTGTCGCAGAGCACCGGCTCTGGGCGCATGCGCTCCAGAGCTCTGACTCGGTAATTGGACACATTGGTCCAGCCGCCCCACGGCACGTGGGATCTTCCCAGGCCAGGGGTCGAACTAGCGCCCCCTGCACTGCAAGGCGGTGTCCTTACCCACTGGACCACCAGGGAAGCCCCGTCACGGATTTTTTTTTTAATCTTTCATAGTTTTTGGTGTGTTTAATTTAAAAAACATAAAGGTTTTGTGAGTAACTCATTCGTGAAGGCTTACCATGGATGGCTAGGAAGTAGAGTCACATTATGCCCTTATAGAAAACAAACAGCAAAAGAAAACAGCTAATTTGGAAGTGTGAAATGGACATTTTGTTAGCCTGACGGGAGCCTCTGCTTTCAGAGTGGCAACAGTCAGTTGATGGCACAGTGCTCTGCACTCCAGAGATGCACAGTGACTCATTGCGGGCTGACACAGGTGCCACTCCCCACGACTGCACTCCTGCACTCCTGTTCCTGGTGTGCCGCATCCAGCGTCAAAAATGAAATGGCACACTTATACCATCTTTTCTTTGCCCCCTTACCAGAATCCATACTCCTTCAGACGTCTTAGGAAAAAGTCTTGCTGATTTGCAGAAACAGTTCAGTGAAATCCTGACACATTCCCAGTGGGAAAAAGAGGAAGCCCGAGGGAGGGAGAGAAGACTGCAGGAAGAAGTGGCTCTGCATCAAGAGAAGCTGGCGAGCGGACAGGAGGAGTTCAGGCGGGCCTGCGAGAGAGCCCTCGAGGCCAGAGTAAGACGGGCAGGGGCTGCTGGAGGGAAGCGGCCAGAAACACTCCTGTTTTTCAGCAGATCACAGTGCTGCTTTCTCGTGTAGATCACAGTGCTGCTTTCTCGTGTAAACGCAGTGGAAGGAATTCCCTGGTGGTCCAGGGGTTAAGAGGCCTCGCTTTCTCTGCCGAGGGCGGGGGTTCCGTCCCTGGATGGGGAACTGAGATTCCTCAAGCTGCATGGCATGGCCCCCCAAAAAAGTGTCTCTTATATTAATTATATCGTCGTAAGGGTAATTATACTTTATGAAGGTATAATTAATAAAGGTATAATTTTTGGAAAATACAGTGTAATTGTTGTTGTTAGTTTCACTCCTAAGTCAAAGTAGGTGTGACTAAAATTTGGCCCTAAATGTGGTGACTGATGTCAAAGTCAGTTTCTTTGTGACACTGTTTTCCTCGTTTTGAAAGCAAGTGAGATGTTTCTTCAAGTGCAGGTAATTAACACCACATTGCCAGAGCGTAGTATGGTGCAAGAATCTGAGTTTTTGATGTAGTGATTTTAATGATGAGACGAATGTTAAAATGGATCCTAGAGAACAGCTGTGATTAAGCCATCCCCAGTAAGCCACTGATACTCTTTAGTAAGATGAAATATGGTTCTCTAGAAAGTGTTCATTTTTGCTCAAAAAAAATTTTGCTTAAAATCAAGGCTTACCATGGATGGCTAGGAAGTAGAGTCACATTATGCCCTTATAGAAAACAAACAGCAAAAGAAAACAGCTAATTTGGAAGTGTGAAATGGACATTTTGTTAGCCTGACGGGAGCCTCTGCTTTCAGAGTGGCAACAGTCAGTTGATGGCACAGTGCTCTGCACTCCAGAGATGCACAGTGACTCATTGCGGGCTGACACAGGTGCCACTCCCCACGACTGCACTCCTGCACTCCTGTTCCTGGTGTGCCGCATCCAGCGTCAAAAATGAAATGGCACACTTATACCATCTTTTCTTTGCCCCCTTACCAGAATCCATACTCCTTCAGACGTCTTAGGAAAAAGTCTTGCTGATTTGCAGAAACAGTTCAGTGAAATCCTGACACATTCCCAGTGGGAAAAAGAGGAAGCCCGAGGGAGGGAGAGAAGACTGCAGGAAGAAGTGGCTCTGCATCAAGAGAAGCTGGCGAGCGGACAGGAGGAGTTCAGGCGGGCCTGCGAGAGAGCCCTCGAGGCCAGAGTAAGACGGGCAGGGGCTGCTGGAGGGAAGCGGCCAGAAACACTCCTGTTTTTCAGCAGATCACAGTGCTGCTTTCTCGTGTAGATCACAGTGCTGCTTTCTCGTGTAAACGCAGTGGAAGGAATTCCCTGGTGGTCCAGGGGTTAAGAGGCCTCGCTTTCTCTGCCGAGGGCGGGGGTTCCGTCCCTGGATGGGGAACTGAGATTCCTCAAGCTGCATGGCATGGCCCCCCAAAAAAGTGTCTCTTATATTAATTATATCGTCGTAAGGGTAATTATACTTTATGAAGGTATAATTAATAAAGGTATAATTTTTGGAAAATACAGTGTAATTGTTGTTGTTAGTTTCACTCCTAAGTCAAAGTAGGTGTGACTAAAATTTGGCCCTAAATGTGGTGACTGATGTCAAAGTCAGTTTCTTTGTGACACTGTTTTCCTCGTTTTGAAAGCAAGTGAGATGTTTCTTCAAGTGCAGGTAATTAACACCACATTGCCAGAGCGTAGTATGGTGCAAGAATCTGAGTTTTTGATGTAGTGATTTTAATGATGAGACGAATGTTAAAATGGATCCTAGAGAACAGCTGTGATTAAGCCATCCCCAGTAAGCCACTGATACTCTTTAGTAAGATGAAATATGGTTCTCTAGAAAGTGTTCATTTTTGCTCAAAAAAAATTTTGCTTAAAAATCATCTTTGAAACTTGATTTCCTCACAGATTAATTTTGACAAGAGGCAACATGAAGCAAGAATTCAGCAGTTAGAGAATGAGATTCACTATTTACAAGAAAATCTAAAAAGTATGGAGGAAATCCAAGGCCTTACAGATCTCCAACTGCAGGAGGCTGATGAAGAGAAGGAGAGAATTCTAGCCCAACTCCAGGAGCTAGAGAAGAAGGTGGGCAAAAGAAGGAAAGACTCGTGACTCCCCACCACATAGGGACCTGCTCCCAATGGTAGGGCCGCTGAGAGGGCTGTGATCCACCGTCACCGCTGGCTGCCTTGCTGGCTCAGAGGTGGACCTGACCAGAGAGACCTGGATGCTGGTCCTCGAATCAGGAGCCTGAGACAGGGGGCTGTGATAGTTGGAATGGGAACCACGATGTAAAGAGTGGCTGAAGAGTCGGTTCGGTGGTACTTAGATGCTGTGGGGATGACTTTGCCTCCTTCTACACCCAGTCTGGACACATCTGTGGAAAATTACTTTCAAACTCCTCATTTTTCTTTCTAGTACCCTGGCCTCTTTCTTAAACTTCTCCAAAGCCACCTCAGCCATCTACTGCCCTTGTCACAGCCCAACCTTGTCCAGTTCAGAGGCTGCACCCACCTCTCTGAAGTCACAGACGGAAACTCCCCACTCTGCCTGTGCCCGCTGTTGCTGTCAGCACCCTCATGGCTGATGGTGTTTCCACCTCACTGATGCCCCCGTGTGTCAGGCCCACCTTGCCTAGTGTGTGGCTTTGTATGCGTTCTTCCTTGTCCAGGTTAAATTCCACGGTCTCTCTATGGCGTTTAACTATTCCGTGGAATGTAAACTATTCCATTGTTGGCATATCCTCAGTTCCTTGGCATATCCTCAGTTCCCTTGCTCTCCTTTCTTCTGTGACAAAGAGGCAGCTGTTTACTGTCTTTAGCCCTGCCCCCATGCCTGAGCGTTCCTGAAGGAGAAAACCACCCAGCCAGGAGTCGTGGTGACACTGTAAATGTTTGCCAGCCCCAGGCAGGCAGCGTTGCCCTTTTCTCTGGGACACTGGCTCGAAGGCTGCACTGTTTCATGCCTTCTCATACCTCATGCCCATCCTCTCCCTTCTCCCAGCCCCAGTGAGTGACCTGCTTCAGGCTGCACTGAGAACCCATCCGTTCCCATGTCATTCCTAAGTCTGCCTCCAGAATCTCTGTGGAACATCTGCACTTTGTCCTTCTCCAAGGCCACCACCCTCATCCACCAGGAGGGGTCATCTCTCTGGACAGCTGCTGTGGCCACCGGACAGGCCCCACTTCCACTCTCGACCTGCTCCGCAGAAGAGCCAACACAAAAGCACGAGTAGGCTCTTGCCAGTACCCCTCCGCCCCATCTTCCCTTCTCTCCAGCAGCTTCTGTTGTTTCTAGGATAAAGACAAAAGCTTTAGGCTCAGAGGCCCTGCATGACTGGCCTCTGCTGAGCTCTCTCCTTTTCTCACCATGCTGCTGCTTTCAGTTCCCAAAAATACCCAAGTTCTGTCTTCCCTCCTGGCCATTCTTTCCACTGGACCATGTCCCTCCACCTCTTTTCTCCCTGACTCCCTCTCCCCGCCAATCTAGGTCTTCCCTGCCAGCCTCTCTCAGAGCCCCTTGTTCTAGCCTGGATAGCGGTAATCACAATTGGAGTTACACATTTGAGTATTTGTTTAATACATGTCTCTCATCAGCTCCTCGAGGGCAGCAGGCAGGTCTGTTTTGTGTACTGCCATGTGCCCCTGCAGTCACAGGGGACTGGTCCATCGCTTGGCCATGGTGCCAAGAAATGTTTTTCCAACAGATGAACGGACTTACAAGCACAAAGGTTCTTGACTAAGTATACTGATTTTTATTCTGAGTTACTGTACAGTTTTGAGGTGTTTGTATTTATTCACTCAGGAGCACCTGCTGTGTACCAGGTGGTGGTGTAGGCGTGGGGTGTGTGAACCAAGTCCCTGCCCTTATGGGGCCTACATCTTAATCATTGCTACCAAATGAGTTCACCTCATAATTTTTTTTTTTTAATCTTAGAAAAAACTCGAAGATGCCAGATCTCAGGCACAGATTCTTGGTTTAGATAAAGAATTGAAGAAACTAAAGAAGGCTGTGGTTACCTCTGATAAGATAGCCACCGCTGAGCTCACCATCGCCAAAGACCAGCTCAAGTCCCTTCATGGAACCGTGATGAAAATCAACCAGGAGCGCACAGAGGTGAGTCCCCAGCACAGAATGCGTTCCCACCAGGACTGCCCTGTCAGAACACGTCACCCTCGTACCACTGACTCTTGTTGCAAGACTTGGACTCTCTCATAAAGTTGTCTGTTTCGCTTCAGACGTGATGATTGTATTTCCCCATCCCAGCCCTGGGGTGGGTGCTGTGCTCTAGTGTGGCCCCGGAGAGCCATCTGGGGAAGCGTGCTGCCCTTGCCTCGGAGCGGAGGGGCCGGCTGCGGGTGGTGCTGCCGGCACACACCTGAGTGGGTCCTCAGGTCTGCTGTGTCGTCCTCCGGAGCCTCAGCCCTTCGTTTTGTGCAGTCAGGATCATGTGTGCCTTCCCAGGGTTATTGCAACTTCTGACTGAGACAGGTCTTCCCAGTCTTTATGGGATGCCAATGCTAATGCGGTTAGGACAGCAGGTTGCAGGAGGGAGAAACCTAAGCATGGGAGTCCACGGAGGCCACCAGTCATGGGAGACTGTAGAGCAGGGAAGCCCAAATTAGCCTCTGCTCTTGCTGACGTAGCATCGTGTCCACTTGGCCCCCACGGAGGGTGGAGCGGGCCGCCAGGTGGTAGGAAGAGCACAGGTGAGGTGGGGCCCAGCACCACCTGTGCGCAGGGGAGCCAGGCGTGCGAGCAGATGACAGCAGAGGACCGGGTCCGAGAGGGAGGAGGGAATGAAGAGGACAGCCGCAGTAGTGGTGCCTTCCTCACGCCTCCGTCCCAGCAGGAGCTGCAGGAAACGGAGAAGTTCAGCAGGAAGGCAGCGCAGGCCGCGAGGGATCTGACCCGAGCTGAAGCGGAGATCGAACTCCTGCAGAATCTCCTCAGGGAGAAGGAGGAGCAGGTCAGTGCCGGGGCCGCGTGAGACCACCTCCTTCTTGGATCCTTATCAGTTCCTACATGATTGAACTCTTGTCGGGGGCCTCTCAGAGAATGTTGAGGTACCATCAGTAGTCTGTCAGTGCTTGATCTTCTGCTGTGTGCCAGACATTGTGTGGTTTAAATGTCAGGGGTAATGGGGTAAGATCAGAGGATTATAATCACACTGCAGGAAGTGCATCTGGAAAAGAATATTCACTGGCAACTTAGCATATGTGATTTTTTTAATAGTTGCGAACTGAGATGGAGAAAGTAGAGGTGGGCACCCAAGGAGCAAGCTCACAGGTGCTAGAAATCGAGAAACTGAATGAGACCATGGAAAGACAAAGGAGAGAGATCACGAGGCTGCGGAACGTACTAGACCTCACTGGGGCTGGTAAAGTACTGGGCTTTGGTTTTAGTAGTGGTTTTGTAGTTGTTCTAACATCAGATTGTTTTGTTGGGTTTTCACCTTTAGCAGATTGATTTCACTGCTAGAGATCAAGCCCATGCTTAATTTATAGAGCTGTGATAGTTACTTTAATAAACAGAGAACTTTTTAAAATGTATGTCAGTGCAGTATCGAGGGACTTGAATACAAGAAGAGATTTATTTTTGTATTTTCAAAAGAAAGAATGTTTACAAATATGTTTCATCCTCTGGCTCATTTTCTAAGTGAACAGCAATAATGATACGTCTGTCCTCTTTAAGTATCAACGAACACTTATTACCAAGGGACAGGCTGAACAGCGATTTTGAAGAACTAATAAAACTCATTGGCTCTCATGGAATCACTTCCGTATTTCGAGAGAGAAAGGTGGTAGCCAATTTCATACCCAACTTCATAGAATGACTTTCCTTTACAGATAACAGAGGAGGCTTTGAAAATATTTTGGAAGAAATTGCTGAACTGCGATGTGAAGTTTCCTGTCAGAATGATTACATCAGCAGCATGGCAGATCCTTTCAGAAGACGAGGCTATTGGTACTTCATGCCACCACCGTCATCCTCAAAAGTAGGGAGTCTGTTTTGTTGGGGATATGTACTAAATTTTCCCTAAATCTGTGATCAGGTGTAAAGGACACCTAGGCTAAGCCACATGTTGAAGTTCTTAAGTGTCTATACTGATAGGGAAATGGAGCGTTCCCAGGGAATGTGGCAGTTGCCCACTATGCTCAGGTCATATGTGGTGAGGTCCCAGAATGAGAATCCTATAAAGGTAGGTAAAGTGACTTGAGCCCAGAGAGCCTGCTGAAAATGTTGAAAATGGCAGTAGAAGTATACAGAGACTCAGACAGAAAAACAGACACCTGGATTTCATTTCCTTTTAACAGACATTCATTCACTGCTTATTGAGGTCTAGGGTAAGTGCATGCCTTTGGTGGGGAGCCATAGTGAATGATACAGCCCCTGCCCTCAAAGAGTTCATGGGGCTGGTGGGGAAGACAGTCACACCAGTGTAATTACAGAACAGTGACATCCACGTGACAACAGGCTGGACTTCTGTGTCCCAGTTGCCAAGAAGTTAAAGATTCATTGCACAGGGACGTTTGGGAAAGAAGGCTTCACAAGCAGGGGCTTGAACGTCAGCACTAAGCAACCCTGAAAGGATGGGCTTTTGGGACCGAGGGAACAGCTCATGAGGATGGGAAATGAGCCATGGCAGGTAGCCTTGGGCTGGAGGGTGGGATGGCAACAGTGAAAGATAAAACTGGGAGGTTAGGTGGGGGCTATGCTTTTTTAAGGTGGTGATGGGGCCTCAAAAATCCCTTGCCCTTAATTACGTAGGCCTTGGAAACTGGTTAAGTGTCCTGTGGTCAGAGCTGTAGTTTCAGAATAGTCTGGCAGAGCGTGGAGGCTGGACTTGCAGTATGTGAGTTGCTCTGTGTGGGACTGTTTGAACTCTTTTGCACAAAGGATGGAAAAGCCAGAGCAGTGGAACTGGAGAAGTGGACTGAGGGCTGTTCAGGGGCAAATGGTGGGCTCGTGACCTGAACGTGGAAGGAGGAAGGCCAGAGGAGGCTTTGAAAATATTTTGGAAGAAATTGCTGAACTGCGATGTGAAGTTTCCTGTCAGAATGATTACATCAGCAGCATGGCAGATCCTTTCAGAAGACGAGGCTATTGGTACTTCATGCCACCACCGTCATCCTCAAAAGTAGGGAGTCTGTTTTGTTGGGGATATGTACTAAATTTTCCCTAAATCTGTGATCAGGTGTAAAGGACACCTAGGCTAAGCCACATGTTGAAGTTCTTAAGTGTCTATACTGATAGGGAAATGGAGCGTTCCCAGGGAATGTGGCAGTTGCCCACTATGCTCAGGTCATATGTGGTGAGGTCCCAGAATGAGAATCCTATAAAGGTAGGTAAAGTGACTTGAGCCCAGAGAGCCTGCTGAAAATGTTGAAAATGGCAGTAGAAGTATACAGAGACTCAGACAGAAAAACAGACACCTGGATTTCATTTCCTTTTAACAGACATTCATTCACTGCTTATTGAGGTCTAGGGTAAGTGCATGCCTTTGGTGGGGAGCCATAGTGAATGATACAGCCCCTGCCCTCAAAGAGTTCATGGGGCTGGTGGGGAAGACAGTCACACCAGTGTAATTACAGAACAGTGACATCCACGTGACAACAGGCTGGACTTCTGTGTCCCAGTTGCCAAGAAGTTAAAGATTCATTGCACAGGGACGTTTGGGAAAGAAGGCTTCACAAGCAGGGGCTTGAACGTCAGCACTAAGCAACCCTGAAAGGATGGGCTTTTGGGACCGAGGGAACAGCTCATGAGGATGGGAAATGAGCCATGGCAGGTAGCCTTGGGCTGGAGGGTGGGATGGCAACAGTGAAAGATAAAACTGGGAGGTTAGGTGGGGGCTATGCTTTTTTTTTTAAGGTGGTGATGGGGGCCTCAAAAATCCCTTGCCCTTAATTACGTAGGCCTTGGAAACTGGTTAAGTGTCCTGTGGTCAGAGCTGTAGTTTCAGAATAGTCTGGCAGAGCGTGGAGGCTGGACTTGCAGTATGTGAGTTGCTCTGTGTGGGACTGTTTGAACTCTTTTGCACAAAGGATGGAAAAAGCCAGAGCAGTGGAACTGGAGAAGTGGACTGAGGGCTGTTCAGGGGGCAAATGGTGGGCTCGTGACCTGAACGTGGGAAGGAAGGAAAGGGCCATCCTGGCTCTTATCCAAAGCTGCGGGCAACATCCCGCTGGACTCGGCTGACGGCAGCAGTCAGGAGAAGCAGCCCTGACCCTCTAGGATCTACACAGGTTCCATCACGGCCCTGAAGAGCAGAATCTAAACCTTCCTCCCAGAGCTCTAAGGGAAGCCGGGCATCTTGGCACAACCAGGGCCGTAGGTGGAAGCAGTGTAGGTTAGAGCGAAGCCCGAACTGGCTAAGGGTCTGAAGGGTCAGCCAAAACTGGGAAGGAAAAGGAGCTTAACAGATGAGAGCCCTGAGTCCAGGCCAGCCCCCAGCACCACAGGAGACAGACATCCCGGGTTGCCCTCAAAGCACCTGGTTTCCTCGATCTCATTCGCTGGCCCATCGAGGACCAGACAAAAGAAACCACCAGGAAGATGAGTAGCAGAGCTTGGAGACTGACGCCTATGAAGGTTATTAGGGAAACCTAAATCACCATTGTCCAATAGAACGTTCTGTGATCTTGGGGAGTGTCCTGGATCCTGGATCATATGACCATGTGATCACGTCTCACTTCTGCCTGTGAACAGGAGAATTATGATGTAGGAAAAGAAGCCAGTTCTTTGCCAGCTTTGCTCTAGACTTTGACGTTTCTCCACATCAGTCTTTTTATTTGTAAGAGGTGGTCTGCTCCACTCTCATTTATTTCAGGTTTCCAGCCACAGTTCCCAGGCCACCAAGGACTCTGGGGTTGGGTTGAAGTATGCAGCCTCAACTCCTTTTAGGAAACCACGTCAGGATGGGAAGGAAGACAGTGCCCCTGCCTCAGGATACTGGGTGTATTCTCCACTCAGGAGTGGGTTATATAAACCATTTCCAAATAGAGGTAAGTCAAATCACATCAGGGAAGTTGCATTTCTCTAGCCTGTTTAATGACCTCCAGTTCCATGAAATCCATAAGATACAGTCTACACTCGTAGCTTGTTCTGCAGGAACTCTGTGACCTGGTCACCAGCCAGTGACCGCTCGTCCCACCTCCCATCACTCTTCGCACATCAGCCGCGCCTAGCTGCGTGCCATGGCTCTCACATGCTCTACGTCTTCTTTTCTCTCCCAAACCTATTCCTGCTCATCCTTCAGCAGGACCCAGATCCTCAAACAGCACTCTTTTTCTGGAACCTGCCTCCTCCCTGCCTTCCCCAGGCACACTTGAGCAGCTGTTCACATGTGCTCCTGGAATATGGCGATTTACATCCTTGTCTCACGGCTCTCGTTACCTCCACTGAAACGAAGTGTGACAGATCTGTCTTCCATGTCAGGGAGCAGAACAGCCCGAGGCTTAACAGCCAAAACTGGGAAGGAAAAGGAGCTTAACAGATGAGAGCCCTGAGTCCAGGCCAGCCCCCAGCACCACAGGAGACAGACATCCCGGGTTGCCCTCAAAGCACCTGGTTTCCTCGATCTCATTCGCTGGCCCATCGAGGACCAGACAAAAGAAACCACCAGGAAGATGAGTAGCAGAGCTTGGAGACTGACGCCTATGAAGGTTATTAGGGAAACCTAAATCACCATTGTCCAATAGAACGTTCTGTGATCTTGGGGAGTGTCCTGGATCCTGGATCATATGACCATGTGATCACGTCTCACTTCTGCCTGTGAACAGGAGAATTATGATGTAGGAAAAGAAGCCAGTTCTTTGCCAGCTTTGCTCTAGACTTTGACGTTTCTCCACATCAGTCTTTTTATTTGTAAGAGGTGGTCTGCTCCACTCTCATTTATTTCAGGTTTCCAGCCACAGTTCCCAGGCCACCAAGGACTCTGGGGTTGGGTTGAAGTATGCAGCCTCAACTCCTTTTAGGAAACCACGTCAGGATGGGAAGGAAGACAGTGCCCCTGCCTCAGGATACTGGGTGTATTCTCCCCTCAGGAGTGGGTTATATAAACCATTTCCAAATAGAGGTAAGTCAAATCACATCAGGGAAGTTGCATTTCTCTAGCCTGTTTAATGACCTCCAGTTCCATGAAATCCATAAGATACAGTCTACACTCGTAGCTTGTTCTGCAGGAACTCTGTGACCTGGTCACCAGCCAGTGACCGCTCGTCCCACCTCCCATCACTCTTCGCACATCAGCCGCGCCTAGCTGCGTGCCATGGCTCTCACATGCTCTACGTCTTCTTTTCTCTCCCAAACCTATTCCTGCTCATCCTTCAGCAGGACCCAGATCCTCAAACAGCACTCTTTTTCTGGAACCTGCCTCCTCCCTGCCTTCCCCAGGCACACTTGAGCAGCTGTTCACATGTGCTCCTGGAATATGGCGATTTACATCCTTGTCTCACGGCTCTCGTTACCTCCACTGAAACGAAGTGTGACAGATCTGTCTTCCATGTCTCCAGAGGAAAGAGTCGGACTTAGCATAAATCCTGGCTCTTTCACTCACTAGCTGTGTCATCCTAAGCAAATTACTGAGCTTTTTTTTTTTTTTTAAATTTATTTTGGTGGAGGTGGGGTGGGGAGGGAGGGGAGCTGGCGGGCCACTTCTATTGGCCTTTCATTTCTCTATTTTCATCCGTCTTTGTTCTTTGGCTCCTGTGGGCCTCCCATCGCAGTGGCCTCTGTTGTCGCAGAGCGCCGGCTCTGGGCGCATGCGCTCCAGAGCTCCGGCTCGGTAATTGGACACATCAGTCCAGCCACTCGGCGGCACGTGGGATCTTCCCAGGCCAGGGATCGAACCGGCGCCCCTTGCACTGCAAGGCAGTGTCCTTACCCACTGGACCGCCAGGGAAGCCCATTACTGAGCATATTACCTCCTAAGAACCTGTTCATTCAGGAACTGTTTATTGAGTGCCTGCTGTGTGATGGGCTGCCTGCCATCAGTGATAAGCCACACCTGGCTCTTGGTTTTGGGGAGATAAGTAGGTGGCCCACTCCCCGAGAGAGGCTGTGTCTTGGTGGGGGGCCGCTGGGAGCTGTAGGATCTCACGGCACTTCTTTGCTGGTCATCATGTAGCACGAAGCAGGCACCCAAATGTTTCTGAATGAATGAATGAATGATGAAAAAAAAAACAAACCAACACATAGGTTTCAGAGAAACTCAAGTTTGCCTAGTGAAAAGAACTGGAATTCCTCTTTGATCCACTTTTCAAAACTGCTTTTGACCATTTTTACAGAACTTTATTTTCACGCTGGTATCTTGGCCTGAATCTCTTTTCTCCGAACTGTTTACCATATACTGGAAGTCTACACTCGTAGCTTGTTCTGCAGGAACTCTGTGACCTGGTCACCAGCCAGTGACCGCTCGTCCCACCTCCCATCACTCTTCGCATCAGCCGCGCCTAGCTGCGTGCCATGGCTCTCACATGCTCTACGTCTTCTTTTCTCTCCCAAACCTATTCCTGCTCATCCTTCAGCAGGACCCAGATCCTCAAACAGCACTCTTTTTCTGGAACCTGCCTCCTCCCTGCCTTCCCCAGGCACACTTGAGCAGCTGTTCACATGTGCTCCTGGAATATGGCGATTTACATCCTTGTCTCACGGCTCTCGTTACCTCCACTGAAACGAAGTGTGACAGATCTGTCTTCCATGTCTCCAGAGGAAAGAGTCGGACTTAGCATAAATCCTGGCTCTTTCACTCACTAGCTGTGTCATCCTAAGCAAATTACTGAGCTTTTTTTTTTTTTTTAAATTTATTTTGGTGGAGGTGGGGTGGGGAGGGAGGGGAGCTGGCGGGCCACTTCTATTGGCCTTTCATTTCTCTATTTTCATCCGTCTTTGTTCTTTGGCTCCTGTGGGCCTCCCATCGCAGTGGCCTCTGTTGTCGCAGAGCGCCGGCTCTGGGCGCATGCGCTCCAGAGCTCCGGCTCGGTAATTGGACACATCAGTCCAGCCACTCGGCGGCACGTGGGATCTTCCCAGGCCAGGGATCGAACCGGCGCCCCTTGCACTGCAAGGCAGTGTCCTTACCCACTGGACCGCCAGGGAAGCCCATTACTGAGCATATTACCTCCTAAGAACCTGTTCATTCAGGAACTGTTTATTGAGTGCCTGCTGTGTGATGGGCTGCCTGCCATCAGTGATAAGCCACACCTGGCTCTTGGTTTTGGGGAGATAAGTAGGTGGCCCACTCCCCGAGAGAGGCTGTGTCTTGGTGGGGGGCCGCTGGGAGCTGTAGGATCTCACGGCACTTCTTTGCTGGTCATCATGTAGCACGAAGCAGGCACCCAAATGTTTCTGAATGAATGAATGAATGATGAAAAAAAAAACAAACCAACACATAGGTTTCAGAGAAACTCAAGTTTGCCTAGTGAAAAGAACTGGAATTCCTCTTTGATCCACTTTTCAAAACTGCTTTTGACCATTTTTACAGAACTTTATTTTCACGTCTGGTATCTTGGCCTGAATCTGCTGTTCTCTGCCGAACATGTTTACCTAGTAAATCACTGGAATGAGACGCACTCTGTGTTTCCGTTTCCAGATGCAGACAGCGGAGGAGTTAGCCAGGAGGAGAGTGAGCCGGATGACGATGAGGACCACCCATTTGTGCCTCCTCCTGGGTACATGATGTACACCGTGTTCCCCGATGGCTCTCCTGTGCCCCAGGGCACGGCCCTCTACGCACCACCGCCTCCCTTGCCCAACAACAGCCGACCTCTCGCTCCTGGCACTGTTGTGTATGGTCCACCTCCTACTGGCGCCCCCATTGTATGTGGACCTCCACCCCCCAGCTTCTCTGTCCCCCTCATCCCGGTGGGCGTGCTGCACTGCAACGTGCCGGAGCATCATAACTTGGTGAGTGGAGACCCCATCCACACGGCCTTCGTGGGAGACTAGCTTAATGAGTTGGCCTACACGGGCATGGGTTATATCCCAAAAGTGTGTTTGTAAGACCGGTGTTTGGAACAAAGTAAGCATTCTCCTATTAAAATGCTGTTCTGGTCAGAAGTTAGGCTACCAGATTACTCTGTGAACCTACTTGAACCATTTTATAACAAAAATGTTTTTAGTCCAGAAATCAGCCATGTTTTAGAAAGCTTATTACCTATTTTCTATTGACAGGTGCTATATGAATGTGTGTGTATAGGTATATTCATGTATTCGTGCCTGTGTGTACTCGTACACACACATGTAGGTGTGGGCTTGTGTATAGACACGTGTGAGCAGCATACAGTCAGGTTGGACTGGGGATTATCCCTGGGTGGAGAGATTAATGACTGTTCTTTCTTTTCATAGTTCTTATCTTACTGTGCACATGGTTTTGTGTTCTGTTTTTCCTACTTAATGTTACATTCTCTTCATGGTTTTCACAAGCATTTTTAAGCCTGTGTTAATGACTGCATTGTTGTTGTTCATTTGCTCAGTGGTGTTCACCTCTGTGACTCCATGGACTACAGCACGCCAGGACTCCGTCTCCTGGAGTTTGCTCAAATTACAGTTCTTTATTTGTAGGCAGTGTAGTTCATTTAACTGTGTGTAAATTCTTACCTTATTTTTTTTCCTTTAGGCTAAATTTCTAGAAATGATTACTTCCTAATCCCTAGCTTACTTTATATAATGTTTGGTTCTAAAGAAATAAGATGCATTATAAACACCTCCTTCAAACTCAGGACACCTGGAGCTCTTGATTTTTCCTTTTCCTCTCAGCAGAGTGAGAGGAAGATAAAGGATCAGGCCTCCTAGCTGCAAAGCCAACAGCCCCATTTTAATCAGTCAGACTAGTTTCAGAGGAATTGTACATGGTTAAAAACAGTAGTTACACTACAGTTCTCCCGTGCATACTGTTTTTGTAACACTTTTGTTGCCTCAGCATTTGATAATCTCTTAAACTGGTTCTTTTACCCGCTACCAGTGCCCAGCTGTTAAAGTTTCCCAGGTGTGCCTTTATAACTCCTGCATTGGCACATTACTTTCTTCAGCTTCCTTGTTTCCTATATCACTTATTCTTCAACACCAGGCGGAACACCCCTGCCTCCAGGCAGCCTTCTCGGTCACTCCCCTCCCGTGTGCCCAGAGGAGGGAGGGAGCTCTGTGTCTGTGGCTTCCGTCAGATGCTGAGCTCTGGAGCCAGACAGTGCCCACCAGAGGTGCTTAGTGACTGTGGACCGCCCGTGACTGGACGGGTGGAAGAGCCTTAAGATCTGCTGGTCCGTCCGTTTCATCTATGGCCTGTGAAAAAATTGGCTTGACCTAATTTTTCTTTTCATACTGACGTCTTAAGAAGCTACCACTATTTTCAGGTCATGGATACCACTTTAATGGCAGTTCATTTCACTTTCGGTCAGGAAAAAGGGGGAATGTCATGTGATATTTCAGTCTTGCATTTTTTTCTTTATTCAGGAGAATGAAGTTTCTAGATTGGAAGACATAATACAGCATTTAAAATCAAAGCAACAGGAGCAGAGGATGAGAGTATCCAAGCGGCAGTCTGAGAAGGAACTAGAAGAGCTGCATCATAATATTGACGAACTTTTGCAAGAGAAGAAAGACTTAGAGCATGAGGTAGAAGAATTACATAGAACCATCCAGAAAAATCAACAACGAAGGTAATTATTAGCTGTTTTATTTTTATAATTCAGATGAATATGATGTTAGTTTATTAGGGAAACCTAAATCACCATTGTCCAATAGAACCTTCTGTGATCTTGGGGAGTGTCCTGGATCTGTCCTGCCTAGAACAGTAGCCTTATCCGCATGTGGTTATTGACCACTTGAGATGCGGCTAATGAAGCTGGGGGACAGAATTTAAATGGTGGCCACAGGGGGATTTCCATATTAGGCCGGACAAGTCTCTCTTGTCCAGTAATCCAGATCAGCTCCTCTTTCGGTCCCTCCTGGAGAATGGCCCAGCTGCCACCTCTCCCCATCGACCTGGCTGAACACATGCCAGGTATCCTCGACCCTCCCTTTCCCTCGCTCCCTCAGGCATCCAGCTGCTCTCCAAGTCCCACTGACCTGTACACAGAGAGCTCTCAGACTGGTGCCCTTCTTTCTCCTCTGCTGCCCTGGCCTCTAGCCATCCTCATCCTGCATCAGGCTTTCCAGGTCTAGCCTCCCTCCGTCCTGCTCTCGACATGGCTGCAGACCTGACCGCAGCCCCCGTATGGCTGTCATTCCCTTCGGCGTACGTCCTGCTCTCCGGGATCTGAACCCTGCCTCTTGTTTTTATCCTTCTCTCCCACACAGGGTTTACTCTGGCCCTGCGTACTTTGCCGTGGTTTCCCAGAGCACCACCTTTTCTCCTGCCTCCCAGCCTCTGCACACACTGTCCTTTTCCTGTGGTGACTTTCAACCTGCCACACCCTGCACCCGCCTAACTCCAGTGTGTCTTTCCAGATGAAAGTCGGGGATCTCTTCTGAAACAAAAGCTTTCTCATCTCAGGCTCCCACAGTTAGGAGCTGGCAACCTTGGGTGTAGTGCTGTTCGTATGATATTGTAAGGTACCCAGGGGGGCGGGAGCAGGGCCTCCGTCTCTGTGCCCCAGCGTCCGACATAGGGTCTGCTCGCTGACACGGTGCCTGCTGTACGGGTCAGTTGTGTAGAAGCCCATCTTCTGCACGAGACCATTAGTTAGGACAGTTCCACCGTTTTTGTCCTTTTAGCCAGACTGTCAGGTCCCAGGGTTGGGAGGAGACCCATGGAGGGGACATAGAGGGGAGTCAGCTATGTCTCTGCCTTCTAGAAGAAAATGCAAGAGGGACTGACAGACCACTGGCAGGAAAAAGCAAGGGCCACCCCAAGAGAAGGTTGGGACTAGATGTTTGAAGGCTTGTGGGATGGTTATTTCATTTCTCTAGGTGTATGTGAGAGTGAAGTTCTTTGAGAGGTGTATAGGGCAGTGGGATAGCCACTTCTTTTCTAGTTATAAAAATATAATAGATGGTAATTTGGAGGAATTTGAATAACACAGAAATGTTCAAAGAAGAAAGTAAAAACTGTATGCCTTCCTTCATTTAAAAACAATCTTAATATGTTGATGAATTCATTTTCATGTTTTTCTATATAGATAGTCCCATTTTCAAGCAATTTTGACTTTAGCCTTGAGTTGTAAGTCATGAGTTACGCTTTTTTTTAAAAAAAAAATTTGGCCTCTTATATTGTTTTTTGTTTATTTATTTTCTTCCGTCTTTACTCTTTGGCCTGCATGGGCCTCCCGCCACAGAAGCCTCTCTCGCTGTAGAGCGCCGGCTGCAGGCACATGCGCTCCCGAGCACTGGCTCGTAATTGGACACACTGGTCCCGCCACTCCAACGGCACATGGGATCCTCCCGAGCCAGGGATCAAACCGGTGCCCCTTGCACTGCAAGGCAAACTCTTTACCCACTGAACCACCAGGGAAGCGCCTGGGTTATGCTTTTTAATTTGTCAAATATTGTCACCAGAGTCTTACTCTAGCATAAATTTGAATAGTTTTGAGGGGATGTATGATTATCTAGTTAGCGGTTTGCTTTATTTTATTACCACAGAAGAATTGAAGTTACCAGCATTGTCTTGACCAAGTGCTGATGAAAAAATAATCTTTATATTTAAATGGACAAAACAAATGGGGGCCGGGAGCAGGGCCCCTCCTCTGTGCCCCAGCGTCCGACATAGGGTCTGCTCGCTGACACGGTGCCTGCTGTACGGGTCAGTTGTGTAGAAGCCCATCTTCTGCACGAGACCATTAGTTAGGACAGTTCCACCGTTTTTGTCCTTTTAGCCAGACTGTCAGGTCCCAGGGTTGGGAGGAGACCCATGGAGGGGACATAGAGGGGAGTCAGCTATGTCTCTGCCTTCTAGAAGAAAATGCAAGAGGGACTGACAGACCACTGGCAGGAAAAAGCAAGGGCCACCCCAAGAGAAGGTTGGGACTAGATGTTTGAAGGCTTGTGGGATGGTTATTTCATTTCTCTAGGTGTATGTGAGAGTGAAGTTCTTTGAGAGGTGTATAGGGCAGTGGGATAGCCACTTCTTTTCTAGTTATAAAAATATAATAGATGGTAATTTGGAGGAATTTGAATAACACAGAAATGTTCAAAGAAGAAAGTAAAAACTGTATGCCTTCCTTCATTTAAAAACAATCTTAATATGTTGATGAATTCATTTTCATGTTTTTCTATATAGATAGTCCCATTTTCAAGCAATTTTGACTTTAGCCTTGAGTTGTAAGTCATGAGTTACGCTTTTTTTTAAAAAAAAAATTTGGCCTCTTATATTGTTTTTTGTTTATTTATTTTCTTCCGTCTTTACTCTTTGGCCTGCATGGGCCTCCCGCCACAGAAGCCTCTCTCGCTGTAGAGCGCCGGCTGCAGGCACATGCGCTCCCGAGCACTGGCTCGTAATTGGACACACTGGTCCCGCCACTCCAACGGCACATGGGATCCTCCCGAGCCAGGGATCAAACCGGTGCCCCTTGCACTGCAAGGCAAACTCTTTACCCACTGAACCACCAGGGAAGCGCCTGGGTTATGCTTTTTAATTTGTCAAATATTGTCACCAGAGTCTTACTCTAGCATAAATTTGAATAGTTTTGAGGGGATGTATGATTATCTAGTTAGCGGTTTGCTTTATTTTTATTACCACAGAAGAATTGAAGTTACCAGCATTGTCTTGACCAAGTGCTGATGAAAAAAATAATCTTTATATTTAAATGGACAAAACAAATGCATCATACATTATACATAGTATACACATACTGTGAACAATATGCCATGTTGAGTCAAAAGGTAAACATAGACCTTGAACATAATCACATGTAGCTGTCTGTTCCATCCCTTCTTATATAAAATTAGGAAATCACTGTGCATCTTATTATCATGAGGGTACATGTATCAATATGGTCACATTTAAAATTTGTCTATGGGTGTGTATGTGATTTTTTTTTTTTAGAGACTTCATTGATGGAAATGTTGAGAGTCTTATGAATGAATTAGAAATAGAAAAATCACTCAAGCACCATGAAGATATTGTAGATGAAATCGAGTGCATCGAGAAGACCCTCCTGAAACGTCGAGCAGAGCTCAGGGAGGCTGACCGACTGCTGGCGGAAGCTGAGAGTGAACTTTCGTGCACAACAGAGAAAGTACGCTGGTTTTTTTGGGTGGAGATGGCTTACTGTCGTTGGCAGGATGGGTTAGAGGGAGAACATGTAAGAGCGCAGTCGTCCATGTCAGACTGTGCCCTTCTTGTCAAGGAGCTGCAAGGATGTGGGCAAGTCACTTAAGTCCGCAAGCTCTGCTTTCCTCATCTGTAAATTCAGGCTAAGGAAACATAGGCTGGGTGACTTCCCGGGTGGCCCAGTGGTTAAGAATCCATCTTCTAAGGCAGGGGATGCAGGTTCAGTCTCTAGTCAGGAAGCCAGGGTTCTACATGATGCAGAGCAACTGAGCCTGCACGCCACAGCTCCTGAGATTCACTGAAGACCCAGGGCAGGAAAAAAACTAGCCTAGACTGTTCACTATGAATGAAATGAAGTAGCATATTTAAAGCTCTGGAAAGTCATTTTGTTTCTAACACACGCCACCTTCTTGTCCCGTGTGTGTTTTAAAAATAATTTGTTGGACTGTGATGTTTATTAAATAGGTTAATCTTATATTCTTTTTTTTTTAAAATTTTGGCCTCTTTCATTGATTTTTGATTTATTTATTACCACAGAAGAATTGTTACCAGCATTGTCTTGACCAAGTGCTGATGAAAAAATAATCTTTATATTTAAATGGACAAAACAAATGCATCATACATTATACATAGTATACACATACTGTGAACAATATGCCATGTTGAGTCAAAAGGTAAACATAGACCTTGAACATAATCACATGTAGCTGTCTGTTCCATCCCTTCTTATATAAAATTAGGAAATCACTGTGCATCTTATTATCATGAGGGTACATGTATCAATATGGTCACATTTAAAATTTGTCTATGGGTGTGTATGTGATTTTTTTTTTTTTAGAGACTTCATTGATGGAAATGTTGAGAGTCTTATGAATGAATTAGAAATAGAAAAATCACTCAAGCACCATGAAGATATTGTAGATGAAATCGAGTGCATCGAGAAGACCCTCCTGAAACGTCGAGCAGAGCTCAGGGAGGCTGACCGACTGCTGGCGGAAGCTGAGAGTGAACTTTCGTGCACAACAGAGAAAGTACGCTGGTTTTTTTGGGTGGAGATGGCTTACTGTCGTTGGCAGGATGGGTTAGAGGGAGAACATGTAAGAGCGCAGTCGTCCATGTCAGACTGTGCCCTTCTTGTCAAGGAGCTGCAAGGATGTGGGCAAGTCACTTAAGTCCCAAGCTCTGCTTTCCTCCTCTGTAAATTCAGGCTAAGGAAACATAGGCTGGGTGACTTCCCGGGTGGCCCAGTGGTTAAGAATCCATCTTCTAAGGCAGGGGATGCAGGTTCAGTCTCTAGTCAGGAAGCCAGGGTTCTACATGATGCAGAGCAACTGAGCCTGCACGCCACAGCTCCTGAGATTCACTGAAGACCCAGGGCAGGAAAAAAACTAGCCTAGACTGTTCACTATGAATGAAATGAAGTAGCATATTTAAAGCTCTGGAAAGTCATTTTGTTTCTAACACACGCCACCTTCTTGTCCCGTGTGTGTTTTAAAAATAATTTGTTGGACTGTGATGTTTATTAAATAGGTTAATCTTATATTCTTTTTTTTTTAAAATTTTGGCCTCTTTCATTGATTTTTGATTTATTTATTTTCATCCATCTTCATTCTTTGGCCTGTGTGGGCCTCCCATCGCAGTGGCCTCTCTCGTCACAGAGCACCGGCTCTAAGCACATGCGCTCCAGAGCGCTGGCTCGCAATTGGACACACTGGTCCAGCTGCTCTGCGGCATGTGGGATCTTCCCGAGGCAGGGATCAAACCCGTGCCCCTTGCACTGAAAGGCGGACTCTCCACCCACTGGACCACCAGGGAAGCCCTAATCTTATATTCTTATAAAATAATAGTGGGCCTCATAGACTCTTAGTTTGGTCTCTGGGTTGATAGTGGTATAAAATCAAATATTATTTGGCCTGAGGTACTGTTCTTTTTTTTTTTAATTTGTGCATTGATTGCAATGTATTTTCATGTATTTTAACCATCTTTGTTTCTTTTATGCTATTGGATGTTCATCCTTTTTTTTTTCCTCTAAGTCATCGTTTATTTTTCATCCATCTTTATTCTTTGGCATGTGTGGGCCTCCCAGCACAGTGGCCTCTCTCACTGCAGAGCACTGGCTATGGGCGCACACACTCCAGAGTGCTGGCTCGTAATTGGACACACTGGTCCAGCCACTCCGCAGCACGTGGGATCTTCCTGGGCCAAGGATCGAACCGGTGCCCCTTGCACTGCACTTTTACCCACTGGACCACCAGAAAAGCCCCTATTCTAGAGATTTAACCAGAGAGTAAGTTGGGGAGCAAAAGGAACTGCCTTTTATTGAGCCCCTGCTATGCCACATATTGGCTACCTTATAAATAACTCTTCACTTAATCTTCCTGGCAACGCTGTAAGAGAGTCATTAGCCCTGTTCACAGATGTAACTCAGAGAGTCTGGTCTGGCCTTTGGTCACACAGCTCAAGTTCTACCTAACCAAGAGAGCTTTTTTTAACTAGATGGGAATTCCAGAATAGGAAAAAAAGTCCCATATCCATATGGGACACTGCAAGAACTATTTTTTGGGTCGGGGGGGCACTTCTATTCATCTTTCATTCATTTATCTTTGTTCTTTTTTGGTCTGTGTGGGCCTCCCATCGCAGTGGCCTCTCTCGTCACAGAGCACCGACTCTGGGCACACGTGCTCCAGAGCTCCGGCTTGGTAGTTGGACACATCGGTCCAGCCACTCTGTGGCATGTGGGATATTCCCAGGCCAGGGATCGAACTGGCTCCCCTTGCACTGCAAGGTGGTGTCCTCACCCACTGGACCACCAGGGGAGCCCTAAGAACTATTACCAACAGCGACCAATTTGAGTGAATACAGATCTATTACCCAGGAACCAAAATGAATTATTTAAAAAATTCTGTAAGTAGTGGCTTTAAAAAAATGGAGAAGTGTCCTCAGCTTTTTTTCAGATGACCAGTTCCCTCTTCTATCATGTGATAGGTTACTATGAGAGCAAATAGGTGTGAGCAGGACCAGAGAAAAATGTTATCAGTCAGTGGTGTATAAAAGAAAATTGTTCAGACTGGTAGTTGGCAGATAGTAAGTGAACCTAGGCTCAGGCTGATAAGCTCTTCCTCCCGAAATGACTCAGGGAGGCAGCTTGCTCAGGGGGGAAGAGGAAAGGAGAAAGTGCTGCATTTTGTAAGGAATGTGCCAGACTTGTTAAAACAGACATATACAAAGATAAAAAACTACTTAGCGTTGTGGCTGGCTTTTATAGCGGGTCGTGAGTTTGGTCCATTGCTTTGTTGATGAATCTGGTAGAAACCAGCTCTCCAAAGTGGAAAGAGGTGTGGTGAAATATTTATCACTTAGGAGGCAGCCAAATCCTCCTTCATCCACACGGGGTATTTACTAGATGAGCTTCCCAGACACCTTGGACTTGAGTGCAACTGCAACACGGAATGTTTTGCTGAAAAGTGAGTCACTCCTCAACCAAGTGCAAACAGTGCTCTATATTTGGACCTCTCATGACATTGTTTTTAGGAAAAAGCAGCTCTTTTTTAAACTGTAAGAGAGTCATTAGCCCTGTTCACAGATGTAACTCAGAGAGTCTGGTCTGGCCTTTGGTCACACAGCTCAAGTTCTACCTAACCAAGAGAGCTTTTTTTAACTAGATGGGAATTCCAGAATAGGAAAAAAAGTCCCATATCCATATGGGACACTGCAAGAACTATTTTTTGGGTCGGGGGGGCACTTCTATTCATCTTTCATTCATTTATCTTTGTTCTTTTTTGGTCTGTGTGGGCCTCCCATCGCAGTGGCCTCTCTCGTCACAGAGCACCGACTCTGGGCACACGTGCTCCAGAGCTCCGGCTTGGTAGTTGGACACATCGGTCCAGCCACTCTGTGGCATGTGGGATATTCCCAGGCCAGGGATCGAACTGGCTCCCCTTGCACTGCAAGGTGGTGTCCTCACCCACTGGACCACCAGGGGAGCCCTAAGAACTATTACCAACAGCGACCAATTTGAGTGAATACAGATCTATTACCCAGGAACCAAAATGAATTATTTAAAAAATTCTGTAAGTAGTGGCTTTAAAAAAATGGAGAAGTGTCCTCAGCTTTTTTTCAGATGACCAGTTCCCTCTTCTATCATGTGATAGGTTACTATGAGAGCAAATAGGTGTGAGCAGGACCAGAGAAAAATGTTATCAGTCAGTGGTGTATAAAAGAAAATTGTTCAGACTGGTAGTTGGCAGATAGTAAGTGAACCTAGGCTCAGGCTGATAAGCTCTTCCTCCCGAAATGACTCAGGGAGGCAGCTTGCTCAGGGGGGAAGAGGAAAGGAGAAAGTGCTGCATTTTGTAAGGAATGTGCCAGACTTGTTAAAACAGACATATACAAAGATAAAAAACTACTTAGCGTTGTGGCTGGCTTTTATAGCGGGTCGTGAGTTTGGTCCATTGCTTTGTTGATGAATCTGGTAGAAACCAGCTCTCCAAAGTGGAAAGAGGTGTGGTGAAATATTTATCACTTAGGAGGCAGCCAAATCCTCCTTCATCCACACGGGGTATTTACTAGATGAGCTTCCCAGACACCTTGGACTTGAGTGCAACTGCAACACGGAATGTTTTTGCTGAAAAGTGAGTCACTCCTCAACCAAGTGCAAACAGTGCTCTATATTTGGACCTCTCATGACATTGTTTTTAAGCCTCTTATTTTAGACCAAAAAAAGAGACCAAGCTCATTTTTTTAAAAAAATGGTCTTTTTGCCAAGTCTTGTTTAGGAGGACTTTGAAATACTTCAGAAATATTAAATAGGGCTTCCCTGGTGGTCCAGTGGGTAAAAAGTACACCTTGCAGTGCAAGGGGCACCGATTTGATCCTTGGCCCAGGAAGACCCCACGTGCCGCGGAGTGACTGGACCGGTGTGTCAATTACGAGCCAGTGCTCTGGAGCACATGCACCCAGAGTCGGTGCTCTGCAGTGAGAGAGGCCACTGCAATGGGAGGCCCACACAGGCCGAAAGAACAAAGATGGATGAAAATAAATAATAAAAAAAACAATAAAAGAGGCCTAAAATTTAAAAATGTTAAATATTTGATTCTCAGTCATAATCAAATCAGACTGGATTAATGGGGTTTACTTAACAAGATGTGTCTAGGTTAAAGGAAGAATCTCTAGGGACTTTCCTGATGGTCCAATGGGTAAGAATCTGCCTGCCAGTGTAGGGGACACAGGTACGATTCCTGGTCATGGCAGGCTCCACATGCTGCGAGGCAGCAGCGCCTGCCTGCCGTTACTGCTGAGCCCAAGCGCTGGAGCCCGAGCTCCGCAACAGAAGCCAGAGCCGTGAGACGCCCACACGCTGCAGCTGGAGAATAGCCCTGCTCACCACAACTAGAGAAAGCCCGTGCGCAGCAATGAAGACCAGCTCAAAAATAAATAAATTTATTTAAAAAAATAAAAAGAATCTCTATGTGGAGGGAGTATTGGTAAAATAACTTCATTGCCACTTAATGGGTAAATATTTGTTTTTTCTCTTTTGTCTTTTCTTTTTAATTTTTTTCCCTTTTTTTGGTCATTGTTTTGGGGTAGTTTTTTTTTTTTTTTGGCCACTTCATTTGGTCTTTCATCTATCCATCTTTGTTCTTTGGCCTGTGTGGGCCTCCCATCGCAGTGGCCTCTCTCGTTACAGAGCACCGGCTCTGTGCACATGTGCTCCAGAGCTCCGTCTTGGTAGTTGGACACATTGGTCCAGCTGCTCCACAGCACGTGAGATCTTCCCAGGCCAGGGATCAAACTGGCGCCCCCTGCCCTACAAGGCGGTGTCCTTACCCACTGGACCACCAGGGAAGCCCCGGGTAGATAATTTTTAAGTTAAAAAAATAACAAATAATAGTACAGGGTTTCCCTGTGGTCCAGTGGGTAAAGAGTCCGCCTAAAATTAGCTTTGACAAGCTAATTTTATAGAGTTGCTCTTACAGTGCTTATACCATTTTAAATTTCTTTCTTTTTTTCAGCCAATATTATATCATTAACATTCTTCCATGTCCTACTTTGTCATCTTATTTTAAGGACTACATAGTATTCGCTTGTGTTGATGCATTATCACTTACCGAATCGATTGTTTGTCAAGTCCTATATTATTTCAGTAAACAATGAGCAGTTTTGTGTAGGAGTTCTTCTGAATTCTTTTTTGAAAACTGGTGGTTCAAAGTGAATGAATATTTTTATCAGTCTTTCTGTATCGTCTTGTAGTTTTCCAAGAGTTATGCCAATTTGCAATACCAGTAGTTGTGCGAAAGTGTTGCAGCTGAACTGTTTTTAATGACAGTTTCTTTTCTAGACAAGAAATGCTGTTGAAAAGTTCACTGATGCCAAGAGGAATTTGTTGCAAACTGAGAAAGATGCCGAGGAGTTAGAGAGGAGAGCTCAGGAAACTGCTGTTAACCTTGTCAAAGCTGATCAACAGCTTAGGTAGGTGGACTTCCTCAGCCATTGACATATTCAGTGAGATTCATGAGACGTGTGATGCTAGGAGGATGGTAATTGCTTAGGATAAATAATGCATGTCAAGTCTAAGGCGTCTGGGGGACATAAAGTGATGCGTTTTAGATTGCTGCAGGCTGACGCAAAGGATTTGGAGCAGCACAAGACTGAGCAAGAAGAAATCTTGAAGGAGATAAACAAAGTTGTTGCAGCAAAAGACTCTGACTTCCAGTGTCTACACAAGAAGAAGGAAACACTGACCGAAGCGTAAGTTGGCCTAAGCTGGCGTCAGGGGGCTTGTGTGCTTGGGGGCTCAGTCTCCCTTCCAGTTTGCTCTAGTACTGCTGGTGCTTGTAGGCTGCAGAAGCTGCAGAAAGACATCGAGACCGCAGAACGCACAGAGGGTCATCACCTGCAGGTCCTGAAAGAGTCGGAGACCCTCCTGCAGGCCAAGAGAGCAGAGCTGGACAAGCTGAAGAGCCAGGTATGGCAGCAGACACCTCAAGAAAGCCAGTTCATGCTTCTCGGAAGCCTACATTCATGTTATGATTGTAATAAGGGATACATGTTTGATTGTGGAAAGCACCAGAAAATACAAGGGTATATATCCTAGTGGTTAAGAATAGCGTCCAACCCAATTTGAATCTCAATATGATATATTTTTGAGTGAGTGAGTCTCAGAACACCATCTACTCTGAGATCCTTTATGTTACATGCGTTTACGAATACTTATGTTTGAATTTTTAGTCTCTACCCAAGTACAAACATGGTCATCTGACAAGGCCGGGGGAAGTGGGGGGAGGCTGTGAATTCTGATTTTGTCCTTTTGCGTGTCTGCATTTTCTGCTTTTCTGTAACTGAAAATATATTGCCATGAAAATTGTAAACTTTAAATTTACAAAAGAAATAAATTTCTTGAATCTCTGCCTAACTTTCACTGTCAGGGTGGTTGTCAGTTGGAATAAAGTACAGATAGGGAAGTTCTTTGAAAACTGATAACCTGCAGGGTAACCATTGTTCTCATGGTACTATTTTTGTTATGATTTGAGTGAGCTCAGGGCCTTTATTAGGCATTTTATGCCTACACTGCCTGGCCTGGCCTTCCTGACTCTTACAGTTAGGATAACTAGAATTACACTACCTCCTCCACACAGCCTTTAGCTGGACTAAATAGTCTCCATCTCAGCATTTGGTCAAGCTGTGTTCTCTTTCCTTTTCCTTATGAAGGTAACGGGTCAGCAGCAGGAGCTGGCTGCCTTGGACAGACAGTTGGGGCATAAAAAGGAGGAGCTGCAGCTGCTCCAGGGCAGCATGGTCCAGGCCAGAGCTGACCTCGAGGAAGCACTGAGACTGGGAGAAACTGAAGTCACTGAGAAGTGCAGTCACATCAGGGTACGTTTTTCAATAGTTTTTGAGTCCTAGTATAGTGCTGTAGATTTATTTTGAGATATTTTTATTGGTTCCCCCAAAAATGCAAATATAAATTCCTGAATCTTGACACCTCTATACCATCAGCTTGGTGTTACCTAGCCACACCATGGCTATCGTGCATGGCTCTCCCTCCACGTTTTTTTCTCAAGGTTTTCTATCTCTGGGCCTTACTCATACTATTTCTTCTCCAGGAATTTAATTTCTGGGAATGTCCAGATCTGACCCAAGTTTTGTAGTTCTGCTTCACTCCACTAATAAGACTTCTCCAACTTTTCCTTTACCCTGGAAGGAATTTCTCTCAGTTCTGAGTTTGGTAGCATTCGGCACATTTCCTAAAGCACCTTAGCCTTCATGTTTCTGTTCCCTGCCTTACTTCCCCCAAAGGTGCTAAAAGCCCCCTGAGAGCATATATCTGAATCAGGCTTTTTTTCACTGCAGCATATTGCCTGGCCTATAGTAAATAATTGCATATACATTTTAAATGTAGATATTATGTTACTTTTTTACTTCTGTTACAGTGAAATATGTTCGTGTAAATACAGTGTTGTTGATATAAAACACAAAAAATGAGCTTGTTTCCAAATGAGGATTTCTATGTGAGACAGTTAAAAACAGAACTGATTTTAAAGTAATTTCTATTCACAATTTGGTGGAGGTGGGTAGACTATTTTTCTTTTCTTTTTTTTTCTTTTGCATAGGAACTAAAATCTCTTCTGGAAGAACTGAGTTTTCAGAAAGGAGAACTGAATGTCCAGATAAATGAGAAAAAAAATCAACTTTCACTTATAAAGCAGGAAATTGAAAAAGAGGAAGAAAATCTTCAGGTAGTTTTAGGGCAAATGTCTAAACATAAAACAGGTGAGTTTAATGTTGTTTCAAGCTGCTATGAAGGTAACTCAGCAGGGAGCTGGCTGCCTTGGACAGACAGTTGGGGCATAAAAAGGAGGAGCTGCAGCTGCTCCAGGGCAGCATGGTCCAGGCAAGAGCTGACCTCGAGGAAGCACTGAGACTGGGAGAAACTGAAGTCACTGAGAAGTGCAGTCACATCAGGGTACGTTTTCAATAGTTTTTGAGTCCTAGTATAGTGCTGTAGATTTATTTTGAGATATTTTTATTGGTTCCCCCAAAAATGCAAATATAAATTCCTGAATCTTGACACCTCTATACCATCAGCTTGGTGTTACCTAGCCACACCATGGCTATCGTGCATGGCTCTCCCTCCACGTTTTTTTCTCAAGGTTTTCTATCTCTGGGCCTTACTCATACTATTTCTTCTCCAGGAATTTAATTTCTGGGAATGTCCAGATCTGACCCAAGTTTTGTAGTTCTGCTTCACTCCACTAATAAGACTTCTCCAACTTTTCCTTTACCCTGGAAGGAATTTCTCTCAGTTCTGAGTTTGGTAGCATTCGGCACATTTCCTAAAGCACCTTAGCCTTCATGTTTCTGTTCCCTGCCTTACTTCCCCCAAAGGTGCTAAAAGCCCCCTGAGAGCATATATCTGAATCAGGCTTTTTTTCACTGCAGCATATTGCCTGGCCTATAGTAAATAATTGCATATACATTTTAAATGTAGATATTATGTTACTTTTTTACTTCTGTTACAGTGAAATATGTTCGTGTAAATACAGTGTTGTTGATATAAAACACAAAAAATGAGCTTGTTTCCAAATGAGGATTTCTATGTGAGACAGTTAAAAACAGAACTGATTTTAAAGTAATTTCTATTCACAATTTGGTGGAGGTGGGTAGACTATTTTTCTTTTCTTTTTTTTTCTTTTGCATAGGAACTAAAATCTCTTCTGGAAGAACTGAGTTTTCAGAAAGGAGAACTGAATGTCCAGATAAATGAGAAAAAAAATCAACTTTCACTTATAAAGCAGGAAATTGAAAAAGAGGAAGAAAATCTTCAGGTAGTTTTAGGGCAAATGTCTAAACATAAAACTGGTGAGTTTAAAGTTTAACCTCATTTCTAACCCAAAAAAACAGATTATAAATGGAATGTATTTTCTGCTGTTCAAATTAACTGAGAACAAAATCATCATCTTCACTGCTAGCTGGGCGTGACAAAAGAAAGCCACTTACAGACTGTTGACTGAAATATAAAATGAAGCAACCTCCCAGGGTCTTAAACTCTTAAAACCTACACCTATTAAAAAAAAAAAAAGAAAAAACCCACACCTGTTAAACCAGGTATCTGTTTCTAGTTATCTAGAGAGGGCAACCGTTTACGCGCATCACAGCAATATTTATTTCTCTTTTTTAATTTTAATAAGACATAAGCCTTTATTTCCTTGTTTTACAAAATAAGCAGACTGAGTCAGTTACAATAGAATTCATGACAAATTTGGAAACAAATGACCAATTTAAAACTATATTTTAACATTTAATGACATGCAAAAAATGCTGATGAAAGAAGAGTGAAAAAACCAGATAAAAATTAAACATTGAATGTAGTCCCAATTTATTTTAAAAAATATGTGTTTGGGGACTTCCTTGACAGTCAGCAGCTAAGACTTTGCCCTTACTCTTGGTCCAGGAGCTAAGATCCTATGTCATACCTCACAGCCAGAAAACCAAACATAAAATAGAAGCAGTGTTGTAACAAATTCAGTGAAGACTTTAAAAATGGTCCACATCAAAAAATCTTTAAAAAAAAAAAAAAAGCTGTTAAAGTCTTTATAAAATATTTAAAAATAAATGTGTGTGTATGTGTTATTGCACACAAACATGCTCCTGGAAGAAAACTGTCAAAATGGTATTGCACTAGTGATCATCCTTGGATGGTAGGATAATGATGGATTTTCATTTTTTCTTTTATACTTCTTCCAAATTTTCCATAATGAATAAATGTTCTTAAAATCAAAAAAAGTAGTTAATATTTTAAAATCTGTATTTCAAAGGACAAAAGAATTGATATATAAATTTCAGCTGGTATATTTTAAAGTTTTCCTATTTTAATTTAAATTATTTTAGGTAGGGTAAGTTTTTTTTAGAACTGGATCTTTGTTGAATGTTTTTGTTTAAATGTTTTTAACGAATTAATGTTTAGCAATACTTCTAAAAGATTTTTTTCACTCCAAATACAATTAATTAGCTCCATTACTCTAGCACAACAAATGCATTTTCATTACCTATTGGTTTTTTTTAAAATTTTGGCCTCTTTTATTGATTTTTTGTTTATTTATTTTCATCCATCTTATTTTTTGGCCTGTGTGGGCCTCCCATTACAGTGGCCTTCCTCATTGCACAGCACTGGCTCTGGGTGCATGCACTGCAGAGCACTGGATCGTAATTGACACAGTGGTCCAGCCGCTCTGCGGCACAAGGGATCTTCCTGGGCCAGGGATTGAACCGGTGCCTCTTGCATTGCAAGGTGGACTCTTTACCCTCTGGACCACCAGGGAAGCCCTACCTGTTGTTTCTTATATCAGCTAATAGTATTATTTTCTGTTTCATTTTGTAAATGTTCCCACATTCATTTAATAACCCGAACCATGCTCTGTTTCTGTTAGAACTAAAGAATATTCTGGACATGCTGCAACTTGAAAACAATGAGCTGCAAACATTGAGGCTACAACATGACCAAAAGGTGTCTGAGTTAGAGAAGACTCAGGTTGACGTGCTGGAGGTAATGAACAAAGCTGATCTACTAGTAGCAAACCAGTCCTTCTCTGTTGGTGCGATCGGGTCCTCTTTTATGTGCCTTAGGAGAAACTGGAGTTGGAGGCTTTGCAGCAGACAGCCCTGCGACAGAAAGGGGAAATCGAGTGGCAGAAGCAGCTTCTGGAGAGGGACAAGCGAGAACTTGAGCGGATCGCTGCGGAGAGCCGAGCTCTGCAGCTGGGTGTTGAGTCTTTGTGCAAACAAAAGGATGATCTCGAAGAGAAGTGTGATGGCTGGGAGAAGAAGCTGGCACAGACTAAACGGTGAGAGCAGGACACGTAAGCTTCCCAGGGCCCTTCTGGAAGGTGGCAGCATTGTAAACACACTGTTTAAAAAATTGGAAAATTGAGAAAAGGCAAAAAATATATGTATGAAATACACCACAGGCTCAATACAACTCACCGCTAGCATTTTGGGGTGAGTTTTCCTTTTGTTTTTTCTCCCCTAGAGCATTTTTAAAAATAACTTGTGATTATTTTTAAGTAAAATAATATATGTGAATTAATAGAGAAACATACCTTATTTTGGGTAAGAAGACTCAATATTAACCCACTGTTAAGATTTAGTTCGCATCAGATTAATCGACCTATGGATTCAGAACAATCAAAATCCCAACAGGCTTTTTTTTTTTTAATTCTTTATTTTAAGATTTTACAGAGTTTTGTTGTTCACCAACATGTATGTTCCCAGATCATTCATATGCATATCCCTGGACCCTTCCCCCACCCAATTCCCCCCCTCCCACCCCTGCAGACCATCGCCCCAAGTGATTGTAGGTACTCCTATTCCCTTAGCACAATGACAATAGCTGTCTTTTCCACACATGATAGTATAGGTTTCCATGTTACTCCCTCCATGCCTCCCCCTCCCTGTTTCTTCCCCACAATGTCCATATGTCTATGCTCTGTCTGTTTTTCCATGAGTTCCCTGCGTGTGTTATCAAGACCGTCCTACTAGATTCCGTATATGTGTGTCAGTATACTGTATTTGTCTTTCTCTTTTTGACTTACTTCACTTTTTATGATAGGTTCTAGAGCCAGCCACTTCATTAGGACTGAGTCTTCTGCATTTCTTTTAACAGCTGAGTAGTATTCCATTGTATATATGTACCAGAGCTTCTGGATCCATTCGTCGATGGACATCTAGGTTGCTTCCATGTTCTGGCTATTGTATAGAGAGCTGCAATGAACATTGGGGTACAGGTGCCTCTTTCAGTTTTGATTTCATCAGGATATAGGCCTAATAGTGGGATTGCTGGGTCATAGGGTGCTTCTATTTTTAGTTTTTTAAGGAATAAAAATACGGAATGCTTCACAAATTTGCGCAGGGGCCATGCTAATCTTCTCTGTATCGTTCCAATTTTAGTATATGTGCTGCCGAAGCGAGCACCCAACAGGCTTTTTAAATAGAAATTGGCTGTCTGACTCTAAAATACATAATGAAATGCAGAGGCCGAGAATAGAATCTGAAACTTTTTAGATACGACACCAAAACAACCTTTACAAAGAACAGAAGTTTAGGGCTCACACTGTGATTTCAAGATCGTGTACAACTATGGTAATCGAAACACTGTGATATTCATATGAAGATAGGTAGGTCAGTGGAACAACAGAAAGTCTGTAGGTAAACTCACAAATATATGCACAACTGATTTTGAGAAAGGTGCAAAATAGAGGAAAGTTGGTGTTTTCAAAATAGGTTGCTGAAAGCATTGCACACCCACAAAACCAAAAAAATGAGCCTTGGTCTATACCTCACACTAAGTATAAAAATTAACTCGAAATCCTATACATAAATGTAAAACCAAAACATAAAACTTGTAGGAGAAAATATAGGGGAAAGAATCTTTATGGCCTTAGGTTAGGCAAAAATTCCTTAGAGAAGACACAGAAAGCATGATCCCTAAGAGAGTAAGCTGATAAAATTGAACTTCATTTAAATGTAATACTTCTGTTTTTGAGGAATTCCCTGGTGATCTAGTCTTAGGATTCCATGGTGCTTCTTGCCAAGTGTACAGCTTCAGTCCCTTGTTGGAAAACTAAGATCCCACAGACTGTACAACACGGCCAAAAAAACCCCCCTTCTGTTTCTTAAAGCTTCTTTTCTTAAGAAAACTTCTTTTCTTAGAAAAGACATCTCGCAGGGGCTTCCCTGGTGGTGCAGTGGGTAAGGACACCGCCTTGCAGTGCAAGGGGCGCCGGTTTGATCCCTGGCCTGGAAGGATCCCGCATGTTGCGGAGCCGCTGGACCAGTGTGTCCCAACTGCCGAGCCGGAGCTCTGGGGCCTGTGTGCCGAGAGCCGGTGCTCTGTGGCCAGAGAGGCCACTGCGATGGGAGGCCCACACAGGCCAAAGAACAAATGAAAGATCAATAGAAGTGGCTAAAAAAAAAGAAAGACATCTCGCAGACTGGGAGAGAAGTCTTTGCAGTCATGTATCTGATGAAGGAATTGTACCCAGGATGTATAGACATACATAATGAACTCTCAAAACTCAACAATTAGAAAATGAAGAACCCATGTTGTCAAATGGGCAAAAAATTTGAAGATTAAAGAAGATATATGCATGTCAGAGAAGCACATGGGAAGATCCTCAGTTATTATTAACAGAAATGGGAATGAAACCCACAGCTAGATACCATTATACACCTATCAGAATAAGTGAAGGGGTTTAAAAAAGGGCTCACACTGTGATTTCAAGTGTAGGTAACAACTGTGATATTCATATGAAGATAGGTAGGTCAGTGGAACAACAGAAAGTCTGTAGGTAAACTCACAAATATATGCACAACTGATTTTGAGAAAGGTGCAAAATAGAGGAAAGTTGGTGTTTTCAAAATAGGTTGCTGAAAGCATTGCACACCCACAAAACCAAAAAAATGAGCCTTGGTCTATACCTCACACTAAGTATAAAAATTAACTCGAAATCCTATACATAAATGTAAAACCAAAACATAAAACTTGTAGGAGAAAATATAGGGGAAAGAATCTTTATGGCCTTAGGTTAGGCAAAAATTCCTTAGAGAAGACACAGAAAGCATGATCCCTAAGAGAGTAAGCTGATAAAATTGAACTTCATTTAAATGTAATACTTCTGTTTTTGAGGAATTCCCTGGTGATCTAGTCTTAGGATTCCATGGTGCTTCTTGCCAAGTGTACAGCTTCAGTCCCTTGTTGGAAAACTAAGATCCCACAGACTGTACAACACGGCCAAAAAAACCCCCCTTCTGTTTCTTAAAGCTTCTTTTCTTAAGAAAACTTCTTTTCTTAGAAAAGACATCTCGCAGGGGCTTCCCTGGTGGTGCAGTGGGTAAGGACACCGCCTTGCAGTGCAAGGGGCGCCGGTTTGATCCCTGGCCTGGAAGGATCCCGCATGTTGCGGAGCCGCTGGACCAGTGTGTCCCAACTGCCGAGCCGGAGCTCTGGGGCCTGTGTGCCGAGAGCCGGTGCTCTGTGGCCAGAGAGGCCACTGCGATGGGAGGCCCACACAGGCCAAAGAACAAATGAAAGATCAATAGAAGTGGCTAAAAAAAAAGAAAGACATCTCGCAGACTGGGAGAGAAGTCTTTGCAGTCATGTATCTGATGAAGGAATTGTACCCAGGATGTATAGACATACATAATGAACTCTCAAAACTCAACAATTAGAAAATGAAGAACCCAGTTTTTCAAATGGGCAAAAGATTTGAACATTTAAGAAGATATATGAATGTCAGATAAGCACATGGGAAGATCCTCAGTTATTATTAACAGAAATGGGAATGAAATCCACAGCTAGATACCATTATACACCTATAAGAATAAGTGAAAGGGCTTCCCTGGTATCTCAGTGGTAAAGAACCCGCATACCAATACAGGAGACATAAGAGACTGCGGGCTTGATTCCTGGGTGGAGAAGACCCCTGGAGGAGGACTTGGCCACCGACTCCAGTTTTCTTGCCTGGAGAATCCCGTGGACAGAGGAGCCTGGCGGGCTACAGTCCACAGGGGCACAAAAGAGTCAGACATGACTTAGTGACTGAACAACAACAACATACCATAGGCTACTACTAGGCAATAAAAAGCAATGGACTATTAATACATACCATTAGACGGATATATAAAAAAAAGCCTACATGGATTATTCCCAAAGTAATTATGCTCAGTGAAAGAAGCCAGACAAAAACCAGTCCATAGTGTATGATTCCATTCATATAAAGGAGCACATGCTCATACATAGGTTATTTTTTTCAAATCATATTGTCCATACAGGTATGTTTCCTGCTTTTCACTTATCACAAGTTAGTGATCCATTTTAATCACATGTTTGGAAGTATAAGTGTTATCCATGTGGTCCCTGATGTTTATAAAACTTAAATTTTAGCAAGTCACTTTTTGAAATGACAGACATTTCCAGATGTTCTATTTGGAAAGCTGAAAACAAGATTTCTTTTGAAGATGAGTTGAAGAGTCTTACATTTTGTTACTATTTATTAACATTTGTTAATTTAGTACATTATTAACATTAATTTATTAATACCATCCAGGCTCCACAGCTGCATTGTGACACGTAGTGCACGTGGTATTCCTGAGCTGTCTGGGACATGTGCTTGGACCTTTTGTATCTGACAGTCTAACGTGTTCTCATTTGCAGGGTTTTAGCTGCTACAGAAGAGAACGGCAAAGCAAAGCAATCAGACTTAGAAAAGTTGGAACAGGACATCAGAAAGCGGCAGCAGGACCTTGACCAGCTAAACCAAAACAAGCTCTCACTGCACAGGGCCATGGCAGCCATGCAGCAGCAGCTCCAAGGTACAGGAAAGCCCAGCAGAGGAGGCGATGTTCTTCCCTTTGCTGGATTCTTTCCTTAATTGTTTGCTTTCTCAGTGCAGAGATAATTCATGCTACCGCACATGGGGTTTCTTTTAGAAGTGAGAAAAATGTTCTAATATTAGACATGGTGATGGTTGCACAACTCTGAATTTACCGAAAGCCATGAAATTGTACACTTTAAATGGGTGAAATGCACAGTATGTGAATTACATCTCAGTAGAGCAATTTTTTTTAAAAAAAGATGAATTCATATTCCTTAGACAAAAATTTAAAAATATAGCAAAGCGACAAAATAAAAATTACCATTGACCTCATTCTTGAGATAATTTCTATTCTCAATTTAGTAAATATCCTTCCAGATTTTTCCTTTGGGGGAGGTGTGTGTGTATAGATCTAAAAACAAAAAAATGGGAGTAAGATGTTTATGACCAGGTCTTTGTAAATCCTCATGACTAGCCAACAGTATACTTGTTGAGCACTTACTGTGTCCTGGGCATAATGTAGGTGTTCCATATGCATTTGATCATTTGATCCTTGTAACATTTTTATGAGGTAGAAAGCCCAAATTGTAATTATGACTCATTTTAATCACATGTTTGGAAGTATAAGTGTTATCCATGTGGTCCCTGATGGCAAGTCACTTTTTGAAATGACAGACATTTCCAGATGTTCTATTTGGAAAGCTGAAAACAAGATTTCTTTTGAAGATGAGTTGAAGAGTCTTACATTTTGTTACTATTTATTAACATTTGTTAATTTAGTACATTATTAACATTAATTTATTAATACCATCCAGGCTCCACAGCTGCATTGTGACACGTAGTGCACGTGGTATTCCTGAGCTGTCTGGGACATGTGCTTGGACCTTTTGTATCTGACAGTCTAACGTGTTCTCATTTGCAGGGTTTTAGCTGCTACAGAAGAGAACGGCAAAGCAAAGCAATCAGACTTAGAAAAGTTGGAACAGGACATCAGAAAGCGGCAGCAGGACCTTGACCAGCTAAACCAAAACAAGCTCTCACTGCACAGGGCCATGGCAGCCATGCAGCAGCAGCTCCAAGGTACAGGAAAGCCCAGCAGAGGAGGCGATGTTCTTCCCTTTGCTGGATTCTTTCCTTAATTGTTTGCTTTCTCAGTGCAGAGATAATTCATGCTACCGCACATGGGGTTTCTTTTAGAAGTGAGAAAAATGTTCTAATATTAGACATGGTGATGGTTGCACAACTCTGAATTTACCGAAAGCCATGAAATTGTACACTTTAAATGGGTGAAATGCACAGTATGTGAATTACATCTCAGTAGAGCAATTTTTTTTAAAAAAAGATGAATTCATATTCCTTAGACAAAAATTTAAAAATATAGCAAAGCGACAAAATAAAAATTACCATTGACCTCATTCTTCGGAGATAATTTCTATTCTCAATTTAGTAAATATCCTTCCAGATTTTTCCTTTGGGGGAGGTGTGTGTGTATAGATCTAAAAACAAAAAAATGGGAGTAAGATGTTTATGACCAGGTCTTTGTAAATCCTCATGACTAGCCAACAGTATACTTGTTGAGCACTTACTGTGTCCTGGGCATAATGTAGGTGTTCCATATGCATTTGATCATTTGATCCTTGTAACATTTTTATGAGGTAGAAAGCATTATTCCACCCATTTAAAGATAAGGCAACTGAAGCCTAGTTTCTTTGTGACTTACATGAGAAGTGACTTCCTCAAGCTCACACAGCTAGTAAGTGACAGAAGCAGTACAGATATAAAATTTATTCTCAGATTGTCTTCCTGAAAGGTTGTACCAGATTTACAGATTTATCAGCAGTGTGGAAGGTACATGTGTTTTAAACCATGCACCTCTTCACCACTAGGTATTGTGGGTAAGTTATTTTTATCATGAGGTTTTGAATGTACAAATCTTTTCTTTTTTAACATGTAAGTCTTTAAAAATGTAGGCTCCAAGCCCAGATCTGGCTTACGTGTGCGCCTCTCTTGCCCTGTAATAAGACAGGTTGACGCAGTCATCCACTTCACAGGGGAAAGTGTGCATTCACGGACACTCTATTGTTCTGAGGGGACTGATGGGAAACAGGAAATGTATGCATATGTATTTCTTACGTTATGTAAATGTTATTTCTGTAGAAAAACGAGAAGCAGTAAGCTCATTACAGGAGGAACTCGCTGATGTCCAAGACCATTTGAACCTAGCAAAACAGGTAAGCCTAGCAAGTGTAATCTTCTAGTAGTGACCTGAAGATGTGCAGATATTTCGTTGAAAGAGATCAAGGAGGCTGGTTCCTTTTCACGTGACCAGGTCCCAGTGAGCCGTTTATATGACACAAAGATAGACAAAATTTTTGATGCAGATCAGTGATTTTCTGGTTTATTTTAGCCCTAGAATTCTTCATTCAAATGTTTTACTAAAAGCTAGTAAGTTCGGTGGCGGCCAGAAGAGCCCAACAGTCCTGCAGCAGCCGGTCTGAGGGCTTCAGGGGCCAGATGGACACCTCTTCCGCATGGCCCAGATGAGGCCTCCAAAGGCTGGGCTTAGACCCGGTCACTCATAAGCTGGAGAATGATAGCCACATCTGCGCCTTCATCTTGTCGGCTGTTCAGTAGAGCAGATTCTTTACTGTTGTGCTTCTCAGCACCTTCTTACAGTAGTCAGTGTTTCCTGTGAGATCATTGCCATAAGCTGAGTTCAGAGAACTTCAAGCAATGTGAGCACTTACTGTGTCCTGGGCATAATGTAGGTGTTCCATATGCATTTGATCATTTGATCCTTGTAACATTTTTATGAGGTAGAAAGCATTATTCCACCCATTTAAAGATAAGGCAACTGAAGCCTAGTTTCTTTGTGACTTACATGAGAAGTGACTTCCTCAAGCTCACACAGCTAGTAAGTGACAGAAGCAGTACAGATATAAAATTTATTCTCAGATTGTCTTCCTGAAAGGTTGTACCAGATTTACAGATTTATCAGCAGTGTGGAAGGTACATGTGTTTTAAACCATGCACCTCTTCACCACTAGGTATTGTGGGTAAGTTATTTTTATCATGAGGTTTTGAATGTACAAATCTTTTCTTTTTTAACATGTAAGTCTTTAAAAATGTAGGCTCCAAGCCCAGATCTGGCTTACGTGTGCGCCTCTCTCTTGCCCTGTAATAAGACAGGTTGACGCAGTCATCCACTTCACAGAGGAAAGTGTGCATTCACTTCCACTCTATTTTTTTGAGGGGACTGATGGGAAACTGGAAATGTATGCATATGTATTTCTTACGTTATGTAAATGTTATTTCTGTAGAAAAACGAGAAGCAGTAAGCTCATTACAGGAGGAACTCGCTGATGTCCAAGACCATTTGAACCTAGCAAAACAGGTAAGCCTAGCAAGTGTAATCTTCTAGTAGTGACCTGAAGATGTGCAGATATTTCGTTGAAAGAGATCAAGGAGGCTGGTTCCTTTTCACGTGACCAGGTCCCAGTGAGCCGTTTATATGACACAAAGATAGACAAAATTTTTGATGCAGATCAGTGATTTTCTGGTTTATTTTAGCCCTAGAATTCTTCATTCAAATGTTTTACTAAAAGCTAGTAAGTTCGGTGGCGGCCAGAAGAGCCCAACAGTCCTGCAGCAGCCGGTCTGAGGGCTTCAGGGGCCAGATGGACACCTCTTCCGCATGGCCCAGATGAGGCCTCCAAAGGCTGGGCTTAGACCCGGTCACTCATAAGCTGGAGAATGATAGCCACATCTGCGCCTTCATCTTGTCGGCTGTTCAGTAGAGCAGATTCTTTACTGTTGTGCTTCTCAGCACCTTCTTACAGTAGTCAGTGTTTCCTGTGAGATCATTGCCATAAGCTGAGTTCAGAGAACTTCAAGCAAGTTTTGGGCCTCGGTTTCCATTGTCTAAATTGTGGGTTAGATTAGACATCTAAATCATCTTCCTTCTGCTTTTAAGATTCTAAGATCTATAAAACAAAGTATTCTGTCTTTTAAGAAGTCTTACACAGGCAGGTCCTTATGAACATTTTACGTGTTATTAGAAATATGGCAAGTTTATCAAGTGTTTAATTTGGGATTTTTGAAGAAAGAAGTATGTATTGTTTTCTGTATAAATATTTTAGATGGTAACTAAACCATGACTTTGGGTTCAGTTACAATCAGTGTTAAGGCTTATTCACATCTCCCCTGAATCTTTAGCAAGCCTGTGAGCTGGGTGTTGTTTATTCCCACCTCGGTGAGAAGACAGCGAACGCTCGGAGGAACTTGAGGCTCTTGCTAAGGTTCTGACATCTCTGTCGTCTTAGGTACTAGAAAGAGGAAAGCCAGTGATTAAATTGAGCTCTGGCTACCGTTGTGTATTTGTTGAAATAATAAAGGACTTACTACTTTTAGGCTTTCATTTTGTCAGACTTAGTGGACAAATGCAGGTGTGGCCCTAGCCACCTGTGGTGAAGGTGGCTTTGTCCCTAGTTTCCATTTACTCTTTCACCTGAAGGACCTGCTCCACACCATAAAGCGTCAGGATGCACTGCTCAGCGAGCAGGCCAGGCTCCAGGAGAACATCCAAGAAGGAGTAAAGAAGTTGGAAGCCTGCCAAAAAGAAGTGGAAACAAAACAACAACAACTGCAGGTGCTTCAGAATGAGATTGAAGAAAACAAGACCAAACTCGCCCAGCAGGAAATGGTACTGCACATCTCCAGGTTACGTAAGAGGAGACACTTGAATCATTTGTGTAGCTTTCTCCCCTTGGCAGAAAGCTGCTGAGAAGCGGCCCGCTTGGGACTAGCTTCCGTTGCTTACTCTGTGTGATGGGAGGGGGGTATTTTACACCAGTTCTTCAGCTCCCTTGGTGTTAATATTACGGACCATTAAGACCATAGAACAGGCCCCATAAAGAATCTTGGTGACCACGTGCCGGTTCCTGCTTGTGCCCCTCCTCACATGCTGGCCAAGTCGTCTTCCAGTCCCTACTTGATCGTATTTGTAAAGAGAACTCCTTCTCTGACCCCATGGACTGTTTTCTACTTTCTGTTGAACGGGAATCTGTCTAGTGTCCATGATGATTCCCTTGGACATTCAGTGTATGTGTTTATGCCTAACTCAGGTTGTTCTCCATTAAGACATTTCAGAGACTCCAGAAAGAGAGAGAAAGTGAAGAAGAAAAGTTAGAAGCGAGCCGAGCAACACTGAAGGAGCAGCAGCAGCTGCTGGAAAAGGAAATAACAGGCCAGAGGAGCACACTGGACCAGCTGCTCAGCAAGGTCTCGGAGGCTGAGGAGCGCGTCAGGACCCTGCAGGAGGAGGAGATGGGGACCAAGCCCCCCTGCGTATTCTGGAACGCTGCACCCACCGAGGCTGGGGATCGGCTTTGCTAAGGTTCTGACATCTCTGTCGCCTTAGGTACTAGAAAGAGGAAAGCCAGTGATTAAATTGAGCTCTGGCTACCGTGTATTTGTTGAAATAATAAAGGACTTACTACTTTTAGGCTTTCATTTTGTCAGACTTAGTGGACAAATGCAGGTGTGGCCCTAGCCACCTGTGGTGAAGGTGGCTTTGTCCCTAGTTTCCATTTACTCTTTCACCTGAAGGACCTGCTCCACACCATAAAGCGTCAGGATGCACTGCTCAGCGAGCAGGCCAGGCTCCAGGAGAACATCCAAGAAGGAGTAAAGAAGTTGGAAGCCTGCCAAAAAGAAGTGGAAACAAAACAACAACAACTGCAGGTGCTTCAGAATGAGATTGAAGAAAACAAGACCAAACTCGCCCAGCAGGAAATGGTACTGCACATCTCCAGGTTACGTAAGAGGAGACACTTGAATCATTTGTGTAGCTTTCTCCCCTTGGCAGAAAGCTGCTGAGAAGCGGCCCGCTTGGGACTAGCTTCCGTTGCTTACTCTGTGTGATGGGAGGGGGGTATTTTACACCAGTTCTTCAGCTCCCTTGGTGTTAATATTACGGACCATTAAGACCATAGAACAGGCCCCATAAAGAATCTTGGTGACCACGTGCCGGTTCCTGCTTGTGCCCCTCCTCACATGCTGGCCAAGTCGTCTTCCAGTCCCTACTTGATCGTATTTGTAAAGAGAACTCCTTCTCTGACCCCATGGACTGTTTTCTACTTTCTGTTGAACGGGAATCTGTCTAGTGTCCATGATGATTCCCTTGGACATTCAGTGTATGTGTTTATGCCTAACTCAGGTTGTTCTCCATTAAGACATTTCAGAGACTCCAGAAAGAGAGAGAAAGTGAAGAAGAAAAGTTAGAAGCGAGCCGAGCAACACTGAAGGAGCAGCAGCAGCTGCTGGAAAAGGAAATAACAGGCCAGAGGAGCACACTGGACCAGCTGCTCAGCAAGGTCTCGGAGGCTGAGGAGCGCGTCAGGACCCTGCAGGAGGAGGAGAGGTGGGGTCAGGCCCTGGAGGAGACGCTCTCCCAAACCCGTGCGTATTCTGGAACGCTGCACCCACCGAGGCTGGGGGATCGGCTGATTGTAGCCGACAGGAGGCATGACCTGAATGGTGGGAGGCATGGCCCCTCGCTTGGTCCTCCTGGACCTGTGGATGAGAAAGAGGGCCCAGAGGGACGCAGGGAAGCTGTTGTTATGGAGATGGAACTTGATCCTGAGACTGTCAGGTCTTTTTACTTGACTGTCATGCTTTCTTCAAGAATTTTCTTTCAAGGAAGTGGGATCTTAAGGCCAAGAAGTGCCAAAAGGTGCCCTAAAGGCTTTCTAAAAAAGTACATTAGTTCTGAGCTTGGAAACAATGATCCACTTCATCTCAGCTACAGAAAACAAAATTGACAATTCTTCGTCTGTGTAAATTTGGCATCATGAATGGTACCGAGATACAGGTGTTGGCGGTTGGGACTGTTTACTCTTTTGAGCCATACATAAATGAAGCTGACATGGGAATCCAGGGTAAATGACGTTCTCATGTCAACAGATGAGTTTTATTTTTCTCAGGCTTCAGATTTCAGTAATGCTCAGAAAATGATATTCTCCCCTGCAGGAACTTTAAGGACTTGGGATCTGAAAGGGTTATGCGTCCTTTTTCCCTGGAAACTCTTGACTCAGACCCAACCATTTCATTATGAAAGTGAAACAAGTATGCTGAGTCTGACCATGCCAGAGTACAAGAAGTGAAATCTGGGCAGGGTGTTCCTTTACAGAGGGCGATTAGAAGACTCTGTCTTAGATATCACTGTTGTGTATAACATTATTGAGTATACTCAGCGTGCACTAGGTGTCCACATGCATGATTCTCTTTAAACACTAGGAAATAGGTTCCTTCAGTAGAAAATAAGATTCGTGCATTCCAAACCCTGTGTTCTTTCATTGTGTTGCTTCCCATGAAGGAAGAAATACTGTTTGCTTCCCTTTATTTAAAACAAAGCTTATGAAAAGCCTTTCAGGGACTTCCCTGGCAGTCTAGTGGTTAATTAAGACTGTGCTTCCAATCTAGGGGGCACAGGTTTGATCTCTGGTCAGGAACTAAGATCCCAAACCCGTGCGTATTCTGGAACGCTGCACCCACCGAGGCTGGGGGATCGGCTGATTGTAGCCGACAGGAGGCATGACCTGAATGGTGGGAGGCATGGCCCCTCGCTTGGTCCTCCTGGACCTGTGGATGAGAAAGAGGGCCCAGAGGGACGCAGGGAAGCTGTTGTTATGGAGATGGAACTTGATCCTGAGACTGTCAGGTCTTTTTACTTGACTGTCATGCTTTCTTCAAGAATTTTCTTTCAAGGAAGTGGGATCTTAAGGCCAAGAAGTGCCAAAAGGTGCCCTAAAGGCTTTCTAAAAAAGTACATTAGTTCTGAGCTTGGAAACAATGATCCACTTCATCTCAGCTACAGAAAACAAAATTGACAATTCTTCGTCTGTGTAAATTTGGCATCATGAATGGTACCGAGATACAGGTGTTGGCGGTTGGGACTGTTTACTCTTTTGAGCCATACATAAATGAAGCTGACATGGGAATCCAGGGTAAATGACGTTCTCATGTCAACAGATGAGTTTTATTTTTCTCAGGCTTCAGATTTCAGTAATGCTCAGAAAATGATATTCTCCCCTGCAGGAACTTTAAGGACTTGGGATCTGAAAGGGTTATGCGTCCTTTTTCCCTGGAAACTCTTGACTCAGACCCAACCATTTCATTATGAAAGTGAAACAAGTATGCTGAGTCTGACCATGCCAGAGTACAAGAAGTGAAATCTGGGCAGGGTGTTCCTTTACAGAGGGCGATTAGAAGACTCTGTCTTAGATATCACTGTTGTGTATAACATTATTGAGTATACTCAGCGTGCACTAGGTGTCCACATGCATGATTCTCTTTAAACACTAGGAAATAGGTTCCTTCAGTAGAAAATAAGATTCGTGCATTCCAAACCCTGTGTTCTTTCATTGTGTTGCTTCCCATGAAGGAAGAAATACTGTTTGCTTCCCTTTATTTAAAACAAAGCTTATGAAAAGCCTTTCAGGGACTTCCCTGGCAGTCTAGTGGTTAATTAAGACTGTGCTTCCAATCTAGGGGGCACAGGTTTGATCTCTGGTCAGGGAACTAAGATCCCACATGCCTCGTGCTGCAGCCAAAAAATAAGAAAGTGGGGAAAGGACTTGAATAGATATTTAAATAAATAAGTAAATAACTAAATAGCATGTCAGTAGTTCCGTGTTCCCTGGACGTCATGGGATCGGTGCTCCCTGACCTCAGAGACTCAAAAGGGAAAATGGTAGCTATCTCTCACTTTGGAATCAGGCCCTCTAGGAACAAATGACTTCAAAAGGCAAGCCTTCTTCGCCTTTTCTCTGGGCCTCTGGGGTGGGTCTGCAGAGACTTGGATGACCAGCTGATGGAGGAAAGTACCCACGTGGGCCCCGTGTTGTTGCGCACTCTGCCCTCGGCCCGGCCAGGGCCTCGGGCTAAACATTTGAACTGCTTGTTTCAGAACAACAGCTCTCAGAGCGGGAGCAACAGTTGTTGCAAAAGTCAGGCGAGTTGCTGGCTCTTCAGAAAGAGACGGACTCTATGAGGGCAGACTTCAGCCTCTTGCGAAACCAGTTCTTGACAGAGAGAAAGAAAGCCGAGAAGCAGGTTGCCGGCCTCAAGGACGCACTTAAGACCCAGCGGAGCCAGCTGGAGAAGAACCTTCTCGTGAGTACCCACTGCCCTGTCCTGGCAGCTTGTGAGGAGTTGATGCCTTTCAGTTTTTAACTAAAATATGGCTTGAGTGTAGAAAACAAATGACCTGTCAACCCAGTCCCTAACCCAGCCGTTGGTTTCGGTGTATCCATGCATATTGTGCCTGAAGTAATGGTAGACTTTGCCCGGATCTGTGGCTCAGCCATGAAGGCGCTGGCTGTCTGGCTGGCACGACGGTCATGTCCTCAGACAGCAGCCTCGGCTCGCCCTCCCCAGCAGGGCGCAGGGGTTTGGGAGGAAAGCTTCCGAGGACACTCTTCCCCAGCGGCCGCCTGTGCTCACAGGCTTTCTCCTCGTGCCCTGTACGGTCACCGTCAGCCTTAATTAATCACTACCCTAAAACCAGGAGGCTCAATCTGTCATGTTCTTACCCTTGAGATACGTTGTGGGAAGTGGTACTCAGATGAGTTCAGTACAGTTTACAGCGAGAGAAGGCCGATGGGCAGAGCTAGGGGCTGTCACAGGAGTGCATTTTTTTAACACCCTCTGGAGGAGTTAATGTCTCCCTGCTGTGTACATGGTGCTTTCCACCAGGTGTGTTTCCCAAAGAGTGATACACGTACAGCCAGTGGTGGGCAACATGATGTCTAGATTGTAATCCTCCCCGGAGGCCTGTGATGGTGGGTACTGTTCGCATCTCACAGACAAGGGAGGGTAAGCAGGTATCAACGGCAGTGTTGCAGAGCTAGGATTCAGACTTTCCCCTCCGGGCGCTTCCACCGCTGCTGAGAAGGCCGGTAGATCACCCGCCCTTCATAGCTGCAGCCCAGAGGGGAAATGAAGTCACAGAGCTAGTGTCTCAGTCCCGAGCAGCGGGCGCCTCCTGAGTCCCCCCCTCCTCCCGTGCCAGGAGCAGAAGCAGGAGAACAGCTGCATGCAGAAGGAGATGGCGACCATCGAGCAGGTGGCCCAGGACAACCACGAGCGGGCCCGGCGCCTGATGCGGGAGCTCGGCCAGATGCAGCAGGAGTACGCGGAGCTCAGGAGGCAGGTGCGCCCGCTGCCCTGCGGCCGCGGCGGAGCTCGCTCCTTCAGCAGCTCTTTCAAAAGGAGGGTTTCTTTGTGAAAATTGTCAGATTAAGTAATCAGATCTGTTTGTCTAGCTTTGAAATTTAGAACTGCACCTCCCCAAGAAAAAAGTAATTGTTCAAGAGATACTTTTAAAAATGCTCTTAAGTTCAACAAGCTTATGTTAGTTTTTGGGGGGGAAGAAATGGCAGTTCTTCAGCATAAAAGTTATATCCCAAAGTGCTGTGTTGAAGTATTAGATGTTATTCCAGAAACAAGTCTGTAAGAGCCAAAATCCCAGGGAAGGAAACTTTTGATAGCCTGTCATGTACCAGGCCAAGGATGGGAAAGCTCGAGGACACTCTTCCCCAGCGGCCGCCTGTGCTCACAGGCTTTCTCCTCGTGCCCTGTACGGTCACCGTCAGCCTTAATTAATCACTACCCTAAAACCAGGAGGCTCAATCTGTCATGTTCTTACCCTTGAGATACGTTGTGGGAAGTGGTACTCAGATGAGTTCAGTACAGTTTACAGCGAGAGAAGGCCGATGGGCAGAGCTAGGGGCTGTCACAGGAGTGCATTTTTTTAACACCCTCTGGAGGAGTTAATGTCTCCCTGCTGTGTACATGGTGCTTTCCACCAGGTGTGTTTCCCAAAGAGTGATACACGTACAGCCAGTGGTGGGCAACATGATGTCTAGATTGTAATCCTCCCCGGAGGCCTGTGATGGTGGGTACTGTTCGCATCTCACAGACAAGGGAGGGTAAGCAGGTATCAACGGCAGTGTTGCAGAGCTAGGATTCAGACTTTCCCCTCCGGGCGCTTCCACCGCTGCTGAGAAGGCCGGTAGATCACCCGCCCTTCATAGCTGCAGCCCAGAGGGGAAATGAAGTCACAGAGCTAGTGTCTCAGTCCCGAGCAGCGGGCGCCTCCTGAGTCCCCCCCTCCTCCCGTGCCAGGAGCAGAAGCAGGAGAACAGCTGCATGCAGAAGGAGATGGCGACCATCGAGCAGGTGGCCCAGGACAACCACGAGCGGGCCCGGCGCCTGATGCGGGAGCTCGGCCAGATGCAGCAGGAGTACGCGGAGCTCAGGAGGCAGGTGCGCCCGCTGCCCTGCGGCCGCGGCGGAGCTCGCTCCTTCAGCAGCTCTTTCAAAAGGAGGGTTTCTTTGTGAAAATTGTCAGATTAAGTAATCAGATCTGTTTGTCTAGCTTTGAAATTTAGAACTGCACCTCCCCAAGAAAAAAGTAATTGTTCAAGAGATACTTTTAAAAATGCTCTTAAGTTCAACAAGCTTATGTTAGTTTTTGGGGGGGAAGAAATGGCAGTTCTTCAGCATAAAAGTTATATCCCAAAGTGCTGTGTTGAAGTATTAGATGTTATTCCAGAAACAAGTCTGTAAGAGCCAAAATCCCAGGGAAGGAAACTTTTGATAGCCTGTCATGTACCAGGCCAAGGATGGGAAAGCAAGTCACACTTGATGGAGAGTCTGACTCTAGACTCCCTGGTGTCCCTCAGCCCGTGCGTGTCACTGGCTGCGCTACCTGGAATTCTCTAGTCGGGCAGCTGGGGCCACTCAGTTGACCCTGCTACACCTTATCCTTTGGATGACTCCATGTGGCCTTTCAGTTTCATCTGTACCTGTAACAACACCCTCCCCACCCCATACACACATCCTTTGGCTCAAGAAAAAACAACTTTTATTTGCCTCTGTAGACTTGGAAGGGCACATAGCAGTGTATATGACTGTAGTATCTTTTTTTTTTTAAAAAAGATTTATTTATTTATTTATTTATGGGGGTGGGCTGGGAGGGAGGGGAGCAGGCGGGCTACTTCTATTGGTCTTTCATTTGTCCATTTTCATCCATCTTTGTTCTTTGGCTCCTGTGGGCCTCCCATCGCGGTGGCTTCTGTTGTCGCAGAGTGCCGGCTCTGGGCGCATGCACTCCAGAGCTCCGGCTCGGTAATTGGACACATCAGTCCAGCCGCTCCACGGCACGTGGGATCTTCCCAGGCCAGGGATCAAACCGGCGCCCCTTGCACTGCAAGGCGGTGTCCTTACCCACTGGACCACCAGGGAAGCCCTGACTGTAGTATCTTCAGTTCAGTCGCTCAGTCATGTCTGACGCTCTGTGATCCCACGGACTGCAGCACGCCGGGCTTCCCTGATCTTCACTGTCTCCTGGAGCTTGCTCAAACTCCATTGACTCAATGATGCCATCCCACCATCTTGTCATCTTTTGTCCCCTTCTCCTTTTGCCTTCTATTTTTCCCAACATCAGGGTCTTTTCCAATGAGCTGTCTCTTCACACCAGGTGGCCAAAGTAGTGGAGCTTTAGCTTCAGCATCAGTCCTTCCAATGATTATTCAGGGCTGATTTCCTTTAGGATGGACTGATTTGATCTCCTTCAGTCAAAGGGACTCTCAAGAGTATCTTCAATGAAGTCTTTATGGAGAGAGCCACATAGGGTGGTCTCAGGTATTGTTACACAATCTGTAGCACCCAGGGAGAGCTCCAGACTGCCCGCTCCACCACATTTTCACCTATAAAATGAAAACATTTGACCAGACCTTTTCTAAGCTTCCTTTCAGTGTTAACATTTATAGCCTAAATCACTTATGACTTGTCTCAGTAAACAACCCTGGGTTCCTTGAGCCCGTGCGTGTCACTGGCTGCGCTACCTGGAATTCTCTAGTCGGGCAGCTGGGGCCACTCAGTTGACCCTGCTACACCTTATCCTTTGGATGACTCCATGTGGCCTTTCAGTTTCATCTGTACCTGTAACAACACCCTCCCCACCCCATACACACATCCTTTGGCTCAAGAAAAAACAACTTTTATTTGCCTCTGTAGACTTGGAAGGGCACATAGCAGTGTATATGACTGTAGTATCTTTTTTTTTTTAAAAAAGATTTATTTATTTATTTATTTATGGGGGTGGGGTGGGGAGGGAGGGGAGCAGGCGGGCTACTTCTATTGGTCTTTCATTTGTCCATTTTCATCCATCTTTGTTCTTTGGCTCCTGTGGGCCTCCCATCGCGGTGGCTTCTGTTGTCGCAGAGTGCCGGCTCTGGGCGCATGCACTCCAGAGCTCCGGCTCGGTAATTGGACACATCAGTCCAGCCGCTCCACGGCACGTGGGATCTTCCCAGGCCAGGGATCAAACCGGCGCCCCTTGCACTGCAAGGCGGTGTCCTTACCCACTGGACCACCAGGGAAGCCCTGACTGTAGTATCTTCAGTTCAGTCGCTCAGTCATGTCTGACGCTCTGTGATCCCACGGACTGCAGCACGCCGGGCTTCCCTGATCTTCACTGTCTCCTGGAGCTTGCTCAAACTCCATTGACTCAATGATGCCATCCCACCATCTTGTCATCTTTTGTCCCCTTCTCCTTTTGCCTTCTATTTTTCCCAACATCAGGGTCTTTTCCAATGAGCTGTCTCTTCACACCAGGTGGCCAAAGTAGTGGAGCTTTAGCTTCAGCATCAGTCCTTCCAATGATTATTCAGGGCTGATTTCCTTTAGGATGGACTGATTTGATCTCCTTCAGTCAAAGGGACTCTCAAGAGTATCTTCAATGAAGTCTTTATGGAGAGAGCCACATAGGGTGGTCTCAGGTATTGTTACACAATCTGTAGCACCCAGGGAGAGCTCCAGACTGCCCGCTCCACCACATTTTCACCTATAAAATGAAAACATTTGACCAGACCTTTTCTAAGCTTCCTTTCAGTGTTAACATTTATAACCTAAATCACTTATGACTTGTCTCAGTAAACAGCCCTTTTCTCATTTGGGTACTACTCAGGTGCTTCATATAAATCTTCACCCATTTCTTATGTTTCAGGATGCAAGGTATTGTATTTGTGTATAAATGAGGTAACAGAGGTTTAGAGGTTAGCGGGCTTGCCCTGAGTCATACTGGAAATGGGATTGGAATCCAGCTCTGTCTAGCTCCAGAGAGTCTTGACTTTTATAGAAAATCCACCTTCAAGGAACAGAGTACCCACGCTTTTCTAAATGGGAGTCTCTCCAGTCAAAATACCAATACAATCCTCTACTTGGTAGCTTAGAGATACTTGACTAACTGAAAAATTGCAAGTTTTTACAGTTCTAATCATAGTAATTAACATTTGTGGGTCTTTAAATACATGAAAACATATTTAGAACCCTACATCATTAACAATAACAGTTCAATATGAAGTGAGTTCTGAACTTTACCTGGTGGTATTTGACTCTCACTCGCTCTTCAGATGATAAACCAAAAAGATTTGGAAAGAAGACAAATAGAAATCAGTGAAGCAATGAGGACACTTAAGTCTGAAGTGAAAGATGAAATCAGAACCAGCCTGAAGAATATCAACCAGTTTCTTCCGGAATTGCCAGCAGATCTGGAAGCTATTTTGGAAAGGAACGAGCACCTAGAAGGAGGCTTGGAGAGCCTGAAAGAGAACTTCCCATTCGCCGTGAGTGAGAAACCATCACCTTTTGAAGAGAAACTGAATTTTTCTCGTGTTCACATAATGGTAAGGATCTGTTTATCCCGCTGTTCTCTGAACTTAGTAAAAGGACCCAGTGGTTCCCAGCCCCGCCCCCACCACCTCCCCCAGATAAGCTCAGGCATAGCCTTGAGGGTGGGAGGAGGGAAAGGCAGGCTGGTTCCTGATGATGGTACTCAGAGACTCTGATGTTTGTTTCCCTTTCCCCCTGAAAAAGGATGAGCACTGGCGTGGAGAAGCTCTCCGGGAGAAACTGCGTCACCGTGAAGATCGACTCAAGGTTGCCTTTTTAAAAGACAAATACAGTATGAGATGCTTGGCATGTTTTTTAAAACCAGACCTTTTCTAAGCTTCCTTTCAGTGTTAACATTTATAACCTAAATCACTTATGACTTGTCTCAGTAAACAGCCCTTTTCTCATTTGGGTACTACTCAGGTGCTTCATATAAATCTTCACCCATTTCTTATGTTTCAGGATGCAAGGTATTGTATTTGTGTATAAATGAGGTAACAGAGGTTTAGAGGTTAGCGGGCTTGCCCTGAGTCATACTGGAAATGGGATTGGAATCCAGCTCTGTCTAGCTCCAGAGAGTCTTGACTTTTATAGAAAATCCACCTTCAAGGAACAGAGTACCCACGCTTTTCTAAATGGGAGTCTCTCCAGTCAAAATACCAATACAATCCTCTACTTGGTAGCTTAGAGATACTTGACTAACTGAAAAATTGCAAGTTTTTACAGTTCTAATCATAGTAATTAACATTTGTGGGTCTTTAAATACATGACACACATATTTAGAACACTACATCATTAACAATAACAGTTCAATATGAAGTGAGTTCTGAACTTTACCTGGTGGTATTTGACTCTCACTCGCTCTTCAGATGATAAACCAAAAAGATTTGGAAAGAAGACAAATAGAAATCAGTGAAGCAATGAGGACACTTAAGTCTGAAGTGAAAGATGAAATCAGAACCAGCCTGAAGAATATCAACCAGTTTCTTCCGGAATTGCCAGCAGATCTGGAAGCTATTTTGGAAAGGAACGAGCACCTAGAAGGAGGCTTGGAGAGCCTGAAAGAGAACTTCCCATTCGCCGTGAGTGAGAAACCATCACCTTTTGAAGAGAAACTGAATTTTTCTCGTGTTCACATAATGGTAAGGATCTGTTTATCCCGCTGTTCTCTGAACTTAGTAAAAGGACCCAGTGGTTCCCAGCCCCGCCCCCACCACCTCCCCCAGATAAGCTCAGGCATAGCCTTGAGGGTGGGAGGAGGGAAAGGCAGGCTGGTTCCTGATGATGGTACTCAGAGACTCTGATGTTTGTTTCCCTTTCCCCCTGAAAAAGGATGAGCACTGGCGTGGAGAAGCTCTCCGGGAGAAACTGCGTCACCGTGAAGATCGACTCAAGGTTGCCTTTTTAAAAGACAAATACAGTATGAGATGCTTGGCATGTTGAGCGCGGGGCAGCTGCCTGGCGCATCTCTCACGGCAGTTTTATAGATTAGAGCTGGAAGCTCAGAGAGCCCGGCACCACAGCCTGGCAGCGGCAGGTCAGGGTTCAGAACCACGAGTCCTGGTGCCGAGCCCAGGGCTCCTTACCTAGGGAACGATGCGTTGCCTCAGCCGAGGCCGACAGGACCTGAAGACAGAATACACAGTGCTAAACATGGAACTCACAGGCCAGCAGTGGGGACAGGCTCGGGCACAGGAAAGTAGGCTTGACTATCAGACAAGAAGCCGTTTGACTCAGCATACGTTGCATTTGAATGTTCCGTGCGATGCCCTGGGAAGGACGCCTGTCTATAGGCAGCTGAAAATAGGTGTCTAGAATTTAAGTGTAGACCTAAAAGTTGGGGGGTGAATAGTGGGAGCTGCCAAAGGAGAGTGAAGCGGACGGAACAAGAGAGGGCGGAGGGCACCTCCGGGGAACGCCAGCCCCCTGACCGAGGGCCAAGCGAGCCACATGCAGCTCCGGGTGAGCGAGGCCCTTCCCGTCACACAGCCTCCAGCCAGCGGTGGCTGCTCGAGTAGAAATTCATCATGATTAAACCAGGTTAAAACTCAGTTCTTCAGTTACCACATTGCAGGCGTTCAGTAGCCACCCGTGACGAGTGGTGACTGTGGTGGGCAGCAGGTGCCCAGCGTTGCCGCCGTCACGGGACGTGCTGTGGGGCGGCACTTGCTGTCAGCTTTAATACGAGGTTCATCGCAGAGGTACGGTGGGGACACCGGAAAGTAGCCTGGGGTTGAGGATTGCACACACTGAGAGAGACTCCGAAGATAATAAGCCAGTCTTCTGAGTCTGGGCATAGAGAGAGAGAGAAGGCAGCCCTCTAATGAGGAGGGCGCTGAAATCCTGTGTTACGACAGCAGAGAGAACAGGCCCAGTTAGAGGCCCAGTTAATGACAACACACAGAGTAGCCTTTTTTTTCTTTTTAAAATTTTAAGGACAAGAGGAGTTTCAGCAGCCACTTCTATGTTCTGACACAGTAAGGTTTGCCTTTCAAATGTTAAACATGAGGAAGCTCCTCATTGTTAGTCCTGACACATCCCCTGGGTGAAACTCTAAATTCTACCCTAACACTTCCAGGCCCAGCTTCGGCACTGTATGTCCAAGCAGGCAGAAGTGTTGAGCAAAGGGAAGCGGCAGACGGAGGGCACTTTACACAGCCTGAGGAGACAAGTGGATGCCTTAGGGGAACTGGTCACCAGCACCTCTGTGGACTCCACGCGTCAGCCATCCAGTCTCAGGTGGACTCTTCCCTTGCAGAGGACGTCCATCTTGGACCAAGTCAGGTAGGAGGCTCTTCACAAGCGCTCTTGTACATGGAAAGTACCTGAAAGCTTTGGGGTCCACAACCTAGAAGAGACTCAGGGGGACCTGGATGGCACCTTCAGATCTCAGGGAAACTTAGGGAAGACTTGCTTTTTCATGGTCCGTGGGGAAACGGGAGTCAGTTGGTTGCTAGAAGTATAAAGAGGATAAGCTGATGATTGAAGAAATCGACTAGGAAATAGAGACATAGTTAATTTTACTATAAAAATTTTCCACTTCTGGATTTCCTTATCGTCTACTTGGTAAATATAGAGTTTAGGGAATTTTCTGGTGGTCAGGACTCTGTGCTCTCACTGCTGAGGGCCTGGGTTCAACCCTGCTCGGGATCTAAAATCCCATAAGCCATGTGGCCAAAAATAAAGAAAATAGTTTAGACCTCTGAAGCCAACTTGTGAGGCGTTCAGTACCCGTCGAGTGGGACGGTCAGGTGCCCAGCGTTGCCGCCGCCACGGGACGTGCTGGGGCGGCACTTGCTGTCAGCTTTAATACGAGGTTCATCGCAGAGGTACGGTGGGGACACCGGAAAGTAGCCTGGGGTTGAGGATTGCACACACTGAGAGAGACTCCGAAGATAATAAGCCAGTCTTCTGAGTCTGGGCATAGAGAGAGAGAGAAGGCAGCCCTCTAATGAGGAGGGCGCTGAAATCCTGTGTTACGACAGCAGAGAGAACAGGCCCAGTTAGAGGCCCAGTTAATGACAACACACAGAGTAGCCTTTTTTTTCTTTTTAAAATTTTAAGGACAAGAGGAGTTTCAGCAGCCACTTCTATGTTCTGACACAGTAAGGTTTGCCTTTCAAATGTTAAACATGAGGAAGCTCCTCATTGTTAGTCCTGACACATCCCCTGGGTGAAACTCTAAATTCTACCCTAACACTTCCAGGCCCAGCTTCGGCACTGTATGTCCAAGCAGGCAGAAGTGTTGAGCAAAGGGAAGCGGCAGACGGAGGGCACTTTACACAGCCTGAGGAGACAAGTGGATGCCTTAGGGGAACTGGTCACCAGCACCTCTGTGGACTCCACGTCGTCAGCCAGCCAGTCTCAGGTGGACTCTTCCCTTGCAGAGGACGTCCATCTTGGACCAAGTCAGGTAGGAGGCTCTTCACAAGCGCTCTTGTACATGGAAAGTACCTGAAAGCTTTGGGGTCCACAACCTAGAAGAGACTCAGGGGGACCTGGATGGCACCTTCAGATCTCAGGGAAACTTAGGGAAGACTTGCTTTTTCATGGTCCGTGGGGAAACGGGAGTCAGTTGGTTGCTAGAAGTATAAAGAGGATAAGCTGATGATTGAAGAAATCGACTAGGAAATAGAGACATAGTTAATTTTACTATAAAAATTTTCCACTTCTGGATTTCCTTATCGTCTACTTGGTAAATATAGAGTTTAGGGAATTTTCTGGTGGTCAGGACTCTGTGCTCTCACTGCTGAGGGCCTGGGTTCAACCCCTGCTCGGGGATCTAAAATCCCATAAGCCATGTGGCCCAGTCAAAAAATAAAAAGAAAATAGTTTAGACCTCTGAAGCCAACTTGTGTCCCAGTTTAGTCTGTCCACTTGGGAAAGATGATTGTCTCAACTGTTAATCCTCAGCAAAGTCTGAACACATTTTTTTTTTCCCCCAAATATTTATTTTCTGAAAAAAAGAAAAAAAAGCCCATTATGAAAAGGGCTTCCCTGGTGATCCAGTGGGTAAGGACACCACCTTGCAGTACAAGGGGTGCCAGTTCGATCCCTGGCCTGGGAAGATCCCACGTGCCACGGAGCGGCTGGACCGATGTGTCCAACTACCAACCCAGAGCTCTGGAGCGCATGCGCCCAGAGCCGGCGCTCTGTGACGAGAGAGGCCACTGTGATGGGAGGCTCACACAGGCCAAAGAACAAAGATAAATAAGTGAAAGATCAATAGAAGTGGCCAAAAAAAAAATTATGAAATATTTCTGTTACTTTTTTGTTGTGGCTTATGATCTTTAGTGGCAGCATGCAGACTTTTAGTTGTGGCATGTGGGATCTAGCTTCCTGGCCAGGGATTGAACCCGTGTCCCCTACATAGGCAGCATGAAGTCTTAGCCACTGGACCACCAGGGAAGTCCCACAGTTTGAACTTTTAACTCAAGAGACTGTCAGAAAGAAACACTGGATTTCACAAGTTTTCTGTGTGAGACTTAGACAAGGTTAGTAATTATTTAGGAGGGACATAAAATATACTTGTAGAATCAGTAAACAGTAAAACAGTATTCTCGTCAGAGACAGCTAATAGCTACCACTTTGAGTGCCTGCCGTGTGTGCTGGCTCAGAGGTGGAGAGTCCGCCTGCGACGCAGGAGCCGCAGGAGACAGGTTTGATCCCTGGGTCTGGAAGACCCCCTGGACGAGGGCATGGCAACCCACTCTAGTGTTCTTTTCTTTTTTTAAATTTTGGCCTCTTTTATTGTTTATGTACTTATTTTCATCCATTTTTTATCCTTTGGCCTGTGTGGGCCTCCCATTGCAGTGGCCTCCCTCGTTGCAGAGCACTAGCTCTGGGCACATGCACTCTAGAGCACTGGCTTGTAATTGGACACACCGGTCCAGCCGCTCCACAGCATGTGGGATCTTCCCAGGCCAGGGATCAAACCAATGCCCCTTGCACTGCAAGGCGGACTCTTTACCCATTGGACTACCAGGGAAGCCCCACTCCAGTATTCTTGCCTGGAGAATCCCAAGACAGAGGAGCCTGGCGGGCTACAGTCCACGAGGTCGGCAAGAGTTGGACACGACTGAAGTGACTTAGCACAGCTTAGCATGCACTGTATGTGCGTACTAAACACTTTACATATGGTCTTATTTACATCGTGGAAACTATATAGGTAAGGAAACTGTAGAAAATGAAAATGCTATCAAGGTCACAGCAAAAGACAAAACCAGGATTTAAGAAGCTGTCTTTTCTGCAGAGCAGTACATTGAACCACAAGAACATTCAAGGTCAGATTGCATCTTTAATAGACACACAGCTCACTCATTAGGGCAGAGCGAAGATTTGAATATGATCACCTTAAACCTTCCATGGTAGGACCCAAGTCAGATACAGGACAGAACCATCATGGGCCTGGGAGGCACAGAGCATTGTAGAGTAGATGACTGGAGGTAAGAGCCAAATAAATGGAGGCACTGACGTCAGAAAGAAGACACGTCCCACAGTTTGAACTTTTAACTCAAGAGACTGTCAGAAAGAAACACTGGATTTCACAAGTTTTCTGTGTGAGACTTAGACAAGGTTAGTAATTATTTAGGAGGGACATAAAATATACTTGTAGAATCAGTAAACAGTAAAACAGTATTCTCGTCAGAGACAGCTAATAGCTACCACTTTGAGTGCCTGCCGTGTGTGCTGGCTCAGAGGTGGAGAGTCCGCCTGCGACGCAGGAGCCGCAGGAGACAGGTTTGATCCCTGGGTCTGGAAGACCCCCTGGACGAGGGCATGGCAACCCACTCTAGTGTTCTTTTCTTTTTTTAAATTTTGGCCTCTTTTATTGTTTATGTACTTATTTTCATCCATTTTTTATCCTTTGGCCTGTGTGGGCCTCCCATTGCAGTGGCCTCCCTCGTTGCAGAGCACTAGCTCTGGGCACATGCACTCTAGAGCACTGGCTTGTAATTGGACACACCGGTCCAGCCGCTCCACAGCATGTGGGATCTTCCCAGGCCAGGGATCAAACCAATGCCCCTTGCACTGCAAGGCGGACTCTTTACCCATTGGACTACCAGGGAAGCCCCACTCCAGTATTCTTGCCTGGAGAATCCCAAGACAGAGGAGCCTGGCGGGCTACAGTCCACGAGGTCGGCAAGAGTTGGACACGACTGAAGTGACTTAGCACAGCTTAGCATGCACTGTATGTGCGTACTAAACACTTTACATATGGTCTTATTTACATCGTGGAAACTATATAGGTAAGGAAACTGTAGAAAATGAAAAATGCTATCAAGGTCACAGCAAAAGACAAAACCAGGATTTAAGAAGCTGTCTTTTCTGCAGAGCAGTACATTGAACCACAAGAACATTCAAGGTCAGATTGCATCTTTAATAGACACACAGCTCACTCATTAGGGCAGAGCGAAGATTTGAATATGATCACCTTAAACCTTCCATGGTAGGACCCAAGTCAGATACAGGACAGAACCATCATGGGCCTGGGAGGCACAGAGCATTGTAGAGTAGATGACTGGAGGTAAGAAGCCCCAAATAGTAGAAGATGAGTACATGGTTTGGGGCTGCATTCTGAATCCAGGAGAGTAACAGAGGTGTTAAGAGGCACACAGAAGAGATGAGTTTGTTAGGATGATTTTGGATTCTGGAGTCTTACTCTGGTGACGAAAGTCTGAACCAGGTTGGAGTTAGGGGGCTGGCTTCTGAGCCTAACGTTTTCTCTTCCTTCTTTTCAGAGCTCTTTCCAACAGGTTCTGCAAGGTTCATCACAGTCAGCAGACAGCTACCGACCCTGATGGCATTCTGTTTCCCGCTCACAGGGTACATGTTACAAGGAGTTTTTTACTTATAACTAGCACTTCCAGTTGGAAGATCTTGAATTCTAGCTTATTGTGCAGTCTTAAAGAAAAGTTATCTTCTGTCTGTTCCCTGGGTAATCTTGTACAGTGGTTCATCTTAAAACATTTTTCTAAAGAGGTACTCAAATATTTATGTTAGCCATGATGCCACCATTTGGTTCTGTGAATTTAGTTAAATCTGGTTTTACTGTTGCAGGAATTCATCCTTACTACTTGCTCATCTTGTTTGGCTTAGCCAGATGGAGAAAGACTATCTTGCATAAAGAGGAGGAAATATCTTCTCCGCTACCTCACTAACTACATGATCAGAATGCCACTTGGTTTTTATCGAGATCCAGTGTACTCCAATGCTGGAACTCCACTGTAGTATATTCCACTTGTACAGCTATTATCAGGGTTTTTTTTAAAAGTCTTTTGTACATATGGGAATGTCTACAGTTTAAACCAGCATCTTACATGGCTGAGGGTTTTTTTATTTAATCTTTGAAATGTATTATTATAAAGCCAGTGCTGATCTGAATCTATAAACTGGCAAAATCTGGTTAGAAAGGTTAAAAAAATGTACTTAAGCTCTTCATTTATAGTGGTAAAAGCTATTTTTGAATTTTGTTTAAAATCTATTTTCATATGAAAATAAAAGACAAAATAAATTTGGGTCTGATATCTGACTTTACATTTCACATATTTATAGTAAAACCGTAAACTACCTTAATTCCAAGAGAATGTCAATTTTTCAAATGGTTTTCCATCTCTGACTGCAGGTTGAAGTGTGTTGTACCTATCAATGAATGTATTTTATCACTTGAAAATATCTATTATAGGGTTTCCCTGGTAGCTCAGTGGTAAAGATTCGCCTGCCAATGCAGGAGACATGGGTTTGATCCCTGATCCAGGAAGATCCCACATGCTGCAGAGCAGCTAAGCCCATGAGCCACAACTATTGAGCCTGTGCTCTATAGAGCCTCAGAGCCCCAACTATGGAACCTGTGTGCCACAACTACTGAAGCCCATGTGCCCTAGAGCCCGAGTTCCCCAACAAGAGAAGTCACTGCAACAAAAAGCCTGCTCACCTCAACTAGAGAGTAGTCCCCACTCCCTGCAACTAGGGAAGAGCCTGTGGCAGCAGTGAAAACCCAGAATAGCCAAATAAGTATTTTTAAAATGTTTAAAACATACCTATTATAAAACTATTACATACTTCAGATATATGTATTTCAGATGCTTTTCCTCAATCAGGAAAACTTTGGAAAAGCTGTGGACGTGCGTGCTTAGTCTTTCGGTCACATCCATAGCCTGCCAGGCTCCTCTGTCCATGGGATTCTCCAAGTGAGAATACTGGAGTGTGCTACCATTTCCTTCTCCAGGGGATCTTCTTGACCCAAGAATCGAACCCAGGTCTCCATGTGCTAAATGAGGACAAAAAATATTCTCTTCCTAAACTGCCAAATAAACAGGAATCATTTGGTCTTCTGTTAAGGAGTGTGAACTGAGCCACATAAGTCTTTTGTACATATGGGAATGTCTACAGTTTAAACCAGCATCTTACATGGCTGAGGGTTTTTTTATTTAATCTTTGAAATGTATTATTATAAAGCCAGAGCTGATATGAGTCTATAAAATGGCAAAATGTGGGTAGAAAGGGTAAAAATGTACTTAAGCTCTTCATTTATAGTGGTAAAAGCTATTTTTGAATTTTGTTTAAAATCTATTTTCATATGAAAATAAAAGACAAAATAAATTTGGGTCTGATATCTGACTTTACATTTCACATATTTATAGTAAAACCGTAAACTACCTTAATTCCAAGAGAATGTCAATTTTTCAAATGGTTTTCCATCTCTGACTGCAGGTTGAAGTGTGTTGTACCTATCAATGAATGTATTTTATCACTTGAAAATATCTATTATAGGGTTTCCCTGGTAGCTCAGTGGTAAAGATTCGCCTGCCAATGCAGGAGACATGGGTTTGATCCCTGATCCAGGAAGATCCCACATGCTGCAGAGCAGCTAAGCCCATGAGCCACAACTATTGAGCCTGTGCTCTATAGAGCCTCAGAGCCCCAACTATGGAACCTGTGTGCCACAACTACTGAAGCCCATGTGCCCTAGAGCCCGAGTTCCCCAACAAGAGAAGTCACTGCAACAAAAAGCCTGCTCACCTCAACTAGAGAGTAGTCCCCACTCCCTGCAACTAGGGAAGAGCCTGTGGCAGCAGTGAAAACCCAGAATAGCCAAATAAGTATTTTTAAAATGTTTAAAACATACCTATTATAAAACTATTACATACTTCAGATATATGTATTTCAGATGCTTTTCCTCAATCAGGAAAACTTTGGAAAAGCTGTGGACGTGCGTGCTTAGTCTTTCGGTCACATCCATAGCCTGCCAGGCTCCTCTGTCCATGGGATTCTCCAAGTGAGAATACTGGAGTGTGCTACCATTTCCTTCTCCAGGGGATCTTCTTGACCCAAGAATCGAACCCAGGTCTCCATGTGCTAAATGAGGACAAAAAATATTCTCTTCCTAAACTGCCAAATAAACAGGAATCATTTGGTCTTCTGTTAAGGAGTGTGAACTGAGCCACATAAGTGCACACTTAAAACCACGGGTGTGGAGAAGTTCCCAAACTATAGTCTGATGGAATTAAGAGGTGAGAGAATTCATGTATGAAGCCAAACACCTGGTTCCAAAAGATATCTTTCCAAGTAAATTTTACTACCTCTTAACTAGTATATGTAAACACCACCAACCCCCCGCCCCCCCCCAAGAAATCAAAATCACTGCATCAAACACTTTATTGTCCATGAAAAACACTTGAACATCATACTGGAATGTCTAACGCATAGAGCACTGAGCACCAGTTACTAATCAGGAGGGTCTCATAGGTGCAAGGGCAATGAGTAACCCAGAAAAGCAGGTGACCACACAAGTAGTAAGCTCTCCATGGATTAAAAATTAAAAGAATTTCACATTCTCTCCAAGGTGTCCTTGCCCAATGTCTGGCACACAGATGTTACAACACAACAATCTGCCTCTCTGTTTTTGAGCACCCAAATTTATTACAGCGGATTACACATGCAAATGACAGAATTTGGCCCCAAGCACAGTTGAGGGAACATGGTCAGCCACCAAATGTGCTGATCTCACACTGAAAAAGGCTAAGAACACTGCAAGTGTGATCTGAACACACAGGTAAGACTATAGCTCAATTACTGAGCAATGTGGATTCATATGCTACTTAAGTAGACTTCTCTTTTTAAACAGTTAAGGGCAATCTGCAATAAAAACTGTCAACTTAATGCCTGAAGAAAATATGAAATCCAATTATAATTCAGAAAATAATGAAAACCATTTTAATTGAATCTAGATACAGGTACTTTATTTACAAATATTTAGATTAATAGCATTTTGTTACATCAAATGAAGAGTACAGCAGTCTGAGTAAATCCTGTCACAAAAACAATTAAGACCCACTGTAACTAACTTTGGGAATCAGGGTGTTGCACCTAAATAAGCCGCAGTCTTTAGTCTGATTGCTACCTTATATCCCAATGAGTGGTTTGTTTGTATTGTTTTTGTAAATATATACACACACCAGCAGGTCATGGTCCCTGGGCGAGTCCCTTGTGATGCAACAGTGTAAGCAAATGGATCACTCTAAGTCTTTAAAAGAATATACCTGATATATTGCAGGTATATTTTTTTTTCAAAAAAAAAAAAAAGTTAAAACACAAATATAAAGATGAGTCCACAAATTAACCAAATCCTAGATTCTCACATTCCAGGTTTGGCTTTTATTTTACATTGAAGTTCCCAAACTATAGTCTGATGGAATTAAGAGGTGAGAGAATTCATGTATGAAGCCAAACACCTGGTTCCAAAAGATATCTTTCCAAGTAAATTTTACTACCTCTTAACTAGTATATGTAAACACCACCAACCCCCCGCCCCCCCCCAAGAAATCAAAATCACTGCATCAAACACTTTATTGTCCATGAAAAACACTTGAACATCATACTGGAATGTCTAACGCATAGAGCACTGAGCACCAGTTACTAATCAGGAGGGTCTCATAGGTGCAAGGGCAATGAGTAACCCAGAAAAGCAGGTGACCACACAAGTAGTAAGCTCTCCATGGATTAAAAATTAAAAGAATTTCACATTCTCTCCAAGGTGTCCTTGCCCAATGTCTGGCACACAGATGTTACAACACAACAATCTGCCTCTCTGTTTTTGAGCACCCAAATTTATTACAGCGGATTACACATGCAAATGACAGAATTTGGCCCCAAGCACAGTTGAGGGAACATGGTCAGCCACCAAATGTGCTGATCTCACACTGAAAAAGGCTAAGAACACTGCAAGTGTGATCTGAACACACAGGTAAGACTATAGCTCAATTACTGAGCAATGTGGATTCATATGCTACTTAAGTAGACTTCTCTTTTTAAACAGTTAAGGGCAATCTGCAATAAAAACTGTCAACTTAATGCCTGAAGAAAATATGAAATCCAATTATAATTCAGAAAATAATGAAAACCATTTTAATTGAATCTAGATACAGGTACTTTATTTACAAATATTTAGATTAATAGCATTTTGTTACATCAAATGAAGAGTACAGCAGTCTGAGTAAATCCTGTCACAAAACAATTAAGACCCACTGTAACTAACTTTGGGAATCAGGGTGTTGCACCTAAATAAGCCGCAGTCTTTAGTCTGATTGCTACCTTATATCCCAATGAGTGGTTTGTTTGTATTGTTTTTGTAAATATATACACACACCAGCAGGTCATGGTCCCTGGGCGAGTCCCTTGTGATGCAACAGTGTAAGCAAATGGATCACTCTAAGTCTTTAAAAGAATATACCTGATATATTGCAGGTATATTTTTTTTTCAAAAAAAAAAAAAAGTTAAAACACAAATATAAAGATGAGTCCACAAATTAACCAAATCCTATATTCTGCACATTCCAGTTTTGGCTTTTATTTAACATTGACTATACAATACTCTGGTACTACCACATGTTTACAACCCAGAAAGCAGTATTTCTTACTTTAGTGTCTGTAAATAGGGATTTAAAATGTGTATTTTAAACACAGTGGTTGAGCTGAGGGTGCATTTTATATCATATACTGACGTTTACAAACTATACTACTTCAAATAACTTCTCAATTCCCAGCCTGAACCATAAACTCATAGAAATCAATCAACAGAAGTAAAGAACTTGGTAAAACACATGTTGGTTGTCTAAAGAAGTAAGATTGTTTTCCTTGCAATACAGTATTCTGTCAGTGGCCATACCACCTAGTGCAAAGTAGTAACTTACTTTGTATCAGTACAAACATTAAAACACCATTAGAAACCCTTTCCCCTTTAGAAAACAGTTTATGCCAACATGACATAAAATACACTAAGAACACAAGGGATATTTTAAATTATTTCACTCTAGTGTTAAAAATGCACAATTTAAAATCCCTTAACAGCAGACCTGCGGTTCCGGCTGTCTGGTTCAGAATCTCACCATTCCAGGAAGGTACAGGTATAAAAGCTTAAAATGTGCAATAATAAACCTAGCCTTTTTTCTTTTTCTATACAGTAAGGCAAGAAATGCAGCCTGTAATGCAAAATGTTTACAAAAAAGAGAAAAGCAGGTTAGCACATTGTTGATTGCACAAGAACAGTTAAGAAAATCAGCAGGTAAGCCACAGTGCAAAGATGGAACAGAATCTGCTAGTGTTAATCCTCTCACGCCTGGAACTCTTTCCAGCATCATGTCCCCAAACACTGCCAGCACCAAAGGGTGGAGCCAGTATATTGTGTGAACTGCAGTTGTGTCTGTTTCCTTGTGTGAAATGGAAGGGAGTATAACATGGTCACATATAGGTCATACTGTACAAACTGGTATTTTATACTGTTCCAATGCCAGTAATCAATTTATTTTCTTCATTAAAATAATATACACAGAATGTATTGTTAGTTCGGTTCCTTCAAATTTTATACATATTTACTTTCTGCTAAAGAGAAAAAGATAAAATGGTGTAAAAAAAAAAGGGGGATAAAGCTATTAATTAAGCACAAGAAAAAAGATAAATGGATATTTTCCCTGTGCAAGGCTAAGACAGAAGCAAACCGCCTCAAGAAAAATGCCACCCACACAATAGGGAATTCATCCGACAAAACAAAAGGCTTTAAAGAACCCTTTTTCTATCATCAGAAATCACTTCACAGCAATAAACTTCTGGGTTACAACAGATATACCTGAACAGTTAAAGATGGGAAGAAAGGCTTAAGGTATCATCAAATTAAACCATACAATGAGACAGAGCCTTGCCAGAAAGAGGGAGGGGTAGAAATCAAGTCCAGCATCAGTGCTCGTTTAAATCATGGATTGGTGACATACCTATCACGAGGACAATCGGGGGAAAAAAAGTCTAGATTTACCATGCAGGAGAGATTTATTACTCTACTTGCCTTTGATAACCTGATTACATCTAGCTGTTTAGCAGTTTAGTATTGTGTTAAACTGTTTTTACAACAGAGTTGTTTTTTCTTTTTAATTAAACCCAGTAAGATGTACAGAAGACAAGGATGCAGTAAAAAGTACTGCTTCCAACAGACAGAGGTGAAAAGGTCAAATGAGAGCCACTGCAAAGAGGTCACTAGCAGCCACAGCCTTCTCTCTGGGGTTGGGGTTCACTGGTTAGCCGGCCTCCCTGTGGGGCTGAAGGTTTGTGTTGTACACCAGACTCGGCAGCATTCAGATCCAAGCTTCCATCCTGAATGTTCTGATAGATTTTCTTGGCAGCTTCAAGGAAAGCGTCTTCTACGTTCTCTCCCCTAAGAGGCAATCGACAATTACTGGCGAACCATAGTTTTCTACGACAGATATGATATACTGACCTTTTGCTAACCTTTAGTCAACTGCCATGATGTCTTCAACTTAGCCACTGTCATCTAGACTGAGCTAAGAGAACAACATGGGAAAGTATTTTCTGTGCAAAGCATCTAAACAATACTAAGAGCTCTTTCTACAAACCCTATTTGAACTATGTGCTCCAATCATTAAAATGCTATATACTTATACATAACAGTAATTAAGACAGGCCATAATAGAGAGTATTCTAATCAGAAATGAAATTATCTCCAAACAGTATTCCAAGGACAGACGCTTTCCTTGAAGCTGCCAAGGATTTGTATGGTCTGATTAGCCAAGCATGAACTGCACTGTTGTTATGATACTTAACGATGTTCACATTTGAGATCGGTTCTTTTAGGACTAACAGTACAGATGAGGCTACACAAAGAGGGGCCAGCTTCTTACCACTGCATGGAATACTTGGCTTAATAAATGAAAACTATGATAGGAGTCCTGGGGTTCAGTACTGAACATGGAATAACAATTAGAAAAATGTGAATTATGCTTCTACTTATTCTTAAGACACTGAGTACTTCCTTAAGTCACGCTTTTTACTGCAATGAGAAGTATTAAATCAACAGGTTGACCAACCTTGAGTCCAAGATGCCAAATTCAATCTTGGCTGTAAAGGTCAAACACTTTTGACCTTTACACAATTTGTGTTAATACAGTTTCATTTATTAACCTTTTTTTGAACAAGGGTCTAGATTTACCATGCAGGAGAGATTTATTACTCTACTTGCCTTTGATAACCTGAACATTGACAGAGGTGAAAAGTTTTTTTTTAAACCCAGTAAGATGTACAGAAGACAAGGATGCAGTAAAAAGTACTGCTTCCAACAGACAGAGGTGAAAAGGTCAAATGAGAGCCACTGCAAAGAGGTCACTAGCAGCCACAGCCTTCTCTCTGGGGTTGGGGTTCACTGGTTAGCCGGCCTCCCTGTGGGGCTGAAGGTTTGTGTTGTACACCAGACTCGGCAGCATTCAGATCCAAGCTTCCATCCTGAATGTTCTGATAGATTTTCTTGGCAGCTTCAAGGAAAGCGTCTTCTACGTTCTCTCCCCTAAGAGGCAATCGACAATTACTGGCGAACCATAGTTTTCTACGACAGATATGATATACTGACCTTTTGCTAACCTTTAGTCAACTGCCATGATGTCTTCAACTTAGCCACTGTCATCTAGACTGAGCTAAGAGAACAACATGGGAAAGTATTTTCTGTGCAAAGCATCTAAACAATACTAAGAGCTCTTTCTACAAACCCTATTTGAACTATGTGCTCCAATCATTAAAATGCTATATACTTATACATAACAGTAATTAAGACAGGCCATAATAGAGAGTATTCTAATCAGAAATGAAATTATCTCCAAACAGTATTCCAAGGACAGACGCTTTCCTTGAAGCTGCCAAGGATTTGTATGGTCTGATTAGCCAAGCATGAACTGCACTGTTGTTATGATACTTAACGATGTTCACATTTGAGATCGGTTCTTTTAGGACTAACAGTACAGATGAGGCTACACAAAGAGGGGCCAGCTTCTTACCACTGCATGGAATACTTGGCTTAATAAATGAAAAACTATGATAGGAGTCCTGGGGTTCAGTACTGAACATGGAATAACAATTAGAAAAATGTGAATTATGCTTCTACTTATTCTTAAGACACTGAGTACTTCCTTAAGTCACGCTTTTTACTGCAATGAGAAGTATTAAATCAACAGGTTGACCAACCTTGAGTCCAAGATGCCAAATTCAATCTTGGCTGTAAAGGTCAAACACTTTTGACCTTTACACAATTTGTGTTAATACAGTTTCATTTATTAACTTGGATTACCAATGGGTATAATGAAGGTATAATATTTTCAGGAAAGTAACAAGAAATATTATTTTGAAATGTGAAACACAAAGTAAAGGGATTTTTGCTATTTTCCCTGCCATAAGCATTACACATTTATCTATTATACATTATATGTATATATTATACATTATATATGTATATGGTTATACTTTGAGAAATTTGAATTAAAAATGATCTAGTTTTAGTCATACTTACGTTTTTGCACTTGCTTCAAGGAACAATAAACCTAAAAATAAAATTCAGACTATGAAGGACATTTTGAATTAACTCAAAAGGACATTCTCTTTAGTAACTTCTGAGTAAAAGTTTCCCATCCACTTTCAGTACTCCTACCACTGTATTTTATGAAAGACTGCGTTTGAGATGGAGGTGACTTTTGTTTTCATGTCTTTTTAAAAAAATTTTGGCCTCTTTTATTGGTCCTTCATTTATTTATTTTCATCCATCTTTTTATTCTTTGGCATGTGTGGGCCTCCCATTGCAGTGGCCTCTAGCTGCAGAGCACTGGCTGTGGGCGCACGCACTCCAGAGTGCTGGCTTGTCATTGGACACACCACTCCAGCCTCTCTGCGGCACGTGGGATCTTCCCGTGCCAGGGATTGAGCTGGTGCCCCTTGAACTGCAAGGTGGACTCTTTACCCACTGGACCACCAGGTAAGCCCCTGGAGGGACTCTTTGTCATTAAATAATTCTTTTATTTTCTCAAAACAAATCTCAGAAAGAAACACATTTTGTTATTTCCTCATTCACTGACTTGAGCAATAGGTATTTTTTTTAAATGTCTATGATAGGGTCCTGAGGTTCTATGATAGGAGTCCTGGGGTTCAGTACTGAACATGGAATAACAATTAGAAAAATGTGAATTATGCTTCTACTTATTCTTAAGACACTGAGTACTTCCTTAAGTCACGCTTTTTACTGCAATGAGAAGTATTAAATCAACAGGTTGACCAACCTTGAGTCCAAGATGCCAAATTCAATCTTGGCTGTAAAGGTCAAACACTTTTGACCTTTACACAATTTGTGTTAATACAGTTTCATTTATTAACTTGGATTACCAATGGGTATAATGAAGGTATAATATTTTCAGGAAAGTAACAAGAAATATTATTTTGAAATGTGAAACACAAAGTAAAGGGATTTTTGCTATTTTCCCTGCCATAAGCATTACACATTTATCTATTATACATTATATGTATATATTATACATTATATATGTATATGGTTATACTTTGAGAAATTTGAATTAAAAATGATCTAGTTTTAGTCATACTTACGTTTTTGCACTTGCTTCAAGGAACAATAAACCTAAAAATAAAATTCAGACTATGAAGGACATTTTGAATTAACTCAAAAGGACATTCTCTTTAGTAACTTCTGAGTAAAAGTTTCCCATCCACTTTCAGTACTCCTACCACTGTATTTTATGAAAGACTGCGTTTGAGATGGAGGTGACTTTTGTTTTCATGTCTTTTTAAAAAAATTTTGGCCTCTTTTATTGGTCCTTCATTTATTTATTTTCATCCATCTTTTTATTCTTTGGCATGTGTGGGCCTCCCATTGCAGTGGCCTCTAGCTGCAGAGCACTGGCTGTGGGCGCACGCACTCCAGAGTGCTGGCTTGTCATTGGACACACCACTCCAGCCTCTCTGCGGCACGTGGGATCTTCCCGTGCCAGGGATTGAGCTGGTGCCCCTTGAACTGCAAGGTGGACTCTTTACCCACTGGACCACCAGGTAAGCCCCTGGAGGGACTCTTTGTCATTAAATAATTCTTTTATTTTCTCAAAACAAATCTCAGAAAGAAACACATTTTGTTATTTCCTCATTCACTGATTTGAGCAATATGTATTTTTTTTTTTAAATGTCAAATCTGCATTGTCAAAACCCCACTTATCCTTAGAAATTCTCCCATGTGTGACCCAAAAAAACCATTAGACCTTAAAAGAAACCCACCATTTTCTTCAGCAAACTGTTTGGCTTCTTCATATGTAACATCTCTCTGTGCCTCCAAATCTGCTTTATTTCCTATGAGAATTATTACCTAGTTTGTAACCAAAAGAAAGACATCTTAAACAAAAGCAACAATTTTAATCAAACATAAAAATTCTAAAATCCAAAAATCCTGAAGAAAAAAACAGTCTAAAAAATGCAAACTAAATACTAGCAATTATCCATCAGACAAAGGTGTTACAATGGTATTACTATGAAGAGGGACAGAGTGGATGTACCAGATTATTTCACCATTTACCTACTGATGGCCATCTAGGCTGTTTCCAGTTTTGGGCTACTGCAAAAAAAGCTGCTATGAACATTCATCCATTGATCTGTATGTGTAACTACAGTGGGTTTAATGTGACAATGAATAGGAAAGTCCAGAAACAGTCCCTGGCATAAAAGGCCAACCATGCTGACTCTCAATATAATTAAAGTTGCTGTTCCCTGATGAAAGCCAATCTTTTTACTTTTACAGAATTTTGTTTACAAATATGTATGATCCCAGATATATCCCCCCATCCCACCCCTCCAGGCTGTTGCATGGCACCCCTGCAGGCTCCCCTTTTCTCATAGCACAATGACAACAGCTTTTTGTATGCATGTTTTTAAATTTGTCATTGGTCCTTCATTTATTTATTTTCATCCATCTTTTTATTCTTTGGCATGTGTGGGCCTCCCATTGCAGTGGCCTCTAGCTGCAGAGCACTGGCTGTGGGCGCACGCACTCCAGAGTGCTGGCTTGTCATTGGACACACCACTCCAGCCTCTCTGCGGCACGTGGGATCTTCCCGTGCCAGGGCTTGAGCTGGTCCCCCTTGAACTGCAAGGTGGACTCTTTACCCACTGGACCACCAGGTAAGCCCCTGGAGGGACTCTTTGTCATTAAATAATTCTTTTATTTTCTCAAAACAAATCTCAGAAAGAAACACATTTTGTTATTTCCTCATTCACTGATTTGAGCAATATGTATTTTTTTTTTTAAATGTCAAATCTGCATTGTCAAAACCCCACTTATCCTTAGAAATTCTCCCATGTGTGACCCAAAAAAACCATTAGACCTTAAAAGAAACCCACCATTTTCTTCAGCAAACTGTTTGGCTTCTTCATATGTAACATCTCTCTGTGCCTCCAAATCTGCTTTATTTCCTATGAGAATTATTACCTAGTTTGTAACCAAAAGAAAGACATCTTAAACAAAAGCAACAATTTTAATCAAACATAAAAATTCTAAAATCCAAAAATCCTGAAGAAAAAAACAGTCTAAAAAATGCAAACTAAATACTAGCAATTATCCATCAGACAAAGGTGTTACAATGGTATTACTATGAAGAGGGACAGAGTGGATGTACCAGATTATTTCACCATTTACCTACTGATGGCCATCTAGGCTGTTTCCAGTTTTGGGCTACTGCAAAAAAAGCTGCTATGAACATTCATCCATTGATCTGTATGTGTAACTACAGTGGGTTTAATGTGACAATGAATAGGAAAGTCCAGAAACAGTCCCTGGCATAAAAGGCCAACCATGCTGACTCTCAATATAATTAAAGTTGCTGTTCCCTGATGAAAGCCAATCTTTTTACTTTTACAGAATTTTGTTTACAAATATGTATGATCCCAGATATATCCCCCCATCCCACCCCTCCAGGCTGTTGCATGGCACCCCTGCAGGATCCCCTTTTCTCATAGCACAATGACAACAGCTATTTTTTTCACATATGACAGTATAGGTTTTCATGCTACTTCCTTTAAGCCTCCCACCCTCTGTTCCTTCCCCACAATGTCCATGTGTATTCTCCATGTCTGTTTTTTCAACGCTTCACTGTGTGTAATCATTACCATCTTGCTAGATTCCATATATATGTGTCAGTCTATTGTATCTGTCTTTCTCTTTTTTACTTTTTATGATAGGTTCTAGATCCAGCCATCTCATTAGGATTGAGTGTTCTGCATTTCTTTTTACAGCTGTGTAGTATTCCATTGTATATATGTACCAGAGCTTCTGTATCCATTCATTCATCAATGGACATCTAGGTTGCTTCCATGTTCTAGCTATTGTACAGAGAGTTGCAATGAACACTGGGGTACAGGTGCTTCTTTCAGATTTGATTTCATCAGGGTATAAGCCTAAGAGTGGGATTGCTGGGTCATATGGTGCTATTCTTCCATAGCAGCTGTACCAATTTACATTCCCACCAGCAATGCAAGAGTGTTCCCCTTTCTCCACAGCCTCTCCAACATATATTGTCTGTCAATTTGCGGAAGATGGCCATTCTGACGGGTGTGGGGTGGTATCTCATTGTAGTTTTGATTTGCATTTCTCTAAAAATAAGCGAGGTTTAGCATCGTTTCATGTGTTTTTTGACCATTTATATGTCCTCTTTGGAGAAGTGTCTGTTTAGGTCCTTTCCCATTTTTTGATTGGGTTGTTCATTTTTCCGGTGCTGAGTTGTCTTTGAGTTGCTTCTAGATTTTGGAGATTTAATTCTTTGTCTGTTGTTTCATTTGCTACGATTTTCTCCCATTCTGTGGGTTGTCTGTTCAGCTTTTTTGCAGTTTCTTTTGATGTACAAAAGCTTTTAAGTTTCATTACGTCCCACATGTTCATTTTTGTTTTTAATTCCACTATTCTAGTAGCTGGGTCATGGAAGATCTTGCTTTATGTCCTTGAGTGTTTTGCCTATACTCTCCTCTAAGAGTTTTAGGGTTTCTGGTCTTCCATGTAGGTCTTTAATCCATTTTGAGTTGATCTCTGTGTATGGTGTCAGGGAAATGTTCTAACTTCATTTTCTTCCATGTAGCGGTCCAATTTTCCCAGCACCATTTGTTGAAGAGGCCATCTTTGTCCCATTTTAAATTTTCACCTCCTCTGTCAAAAATAAGGCACCCATAGGTGTGCAGGTTTATCTCTAGGTTCTCTTATCTTGTTCCACTAGTCTGTATTTCTGTTTTGGTGCCAGTACCATACTGTCTTGATGACTGCTGCTTTACAGTATAGTCTGAAGTTGGGGAGGCTGATCCCTCCAGCTCCATTCTTCTTCCTCAGGATTGCTTTGGCTATTCGAGGTCTTTTGTGTTTCCATATGAACTATGTTATTCTTTGGTCTAGTTCTGTGAAGAATGTCCTTGGTAGTTTAATAGGGACCACACTGAATCTGTAGATGATATTCGGTAGTACGGTCATTTTCACAATACAGATTCCTCCAATCCGGGAACATGGAATATCTCTCCATCTGTTTAAGTCTTCCTTAATTTCTTTCAGAGTGTCTTGTACATGAGTATTCTGTGTACAATTCTTTTGTTTCTTCAGGTGAGTTTATTCCTAGATATTTTATTCTTTTGATTGCAATGGTGAAAGGGATTGCCTCTTTGATTTCATTTTCTGATTTTTTTACTGTTTGTATATAGGAATGCCAGTGATTTTTGTATATTGATTTTGTATCCTGCGACTTTGCTGAATTCATTGATTAGCTCTAGTAGTTTTCTAATAGTGTCTTTGGAGTTTTCTATGCATAGTATCATGTCGTCTGCAAACAGAAGAGTTTTACTTCTTTTCCATTCTGGATTCCTTTTCTTTTTCTTCTCTTACTGCTGTTGCTAGAACTTCCACGACTATGTTGAATAATAATGGTGAAAGTGGACACCCTTGTCTTGTTCCTGATCTTAAGAGGGACTGCTTTCAGTTTTTCACCATTGAGAATAATGTTCACTGTGGGCTTCTCATATATGGCTTTCACTGTGTCGAGATAGGATCCTACTATGCCCATTTTTTGAAGTTTTTTTTTTTTTTTATCATAAATGGGTGTTGGATTTTTGTCAAAGGCTTTTTCTGCATTTAATGAGATTAACATGTGGTTTTTTTTCTCTCTCAATTTGTTGATATGGTGTATCACACTGATTGATTTGCAGATACTGAAGAATCCTGGCATGCCTGGGATGAACCCAACTTGATCATGATGTATGAGTTTTCTGATGTGTTGCTGAATTGTTTCCTAGGATTTTGGTGTCTAAATTCATCAGTGAAATTGGCCTATAATTTTCTTTTTTTGTGTGTCTTTGCCTGGCTTTTGTATCAGGGTGATGGTGGCCTCATAGCATGTGTCTGGAAGTGTTCCTTCCTGTGCAATTTTTTGGTTGAGTTTTAGAAGGACAGGCATTAGCTCTTCTTTAAATGTCTGGTAGAATTCACCTGTAAAGCTATCTGGCCCTGAGCTTTTATTTCTGGGTATATTTTTGATCACAAATTCGATTTCTGAGCTTGGGTTGTTCATAGTTTCTATTTCTTCCTGGTTGAGTCTTGGGAGATTAATCTTTCCAAGAAACTGTCCATTTCTTCCAGGATGTCCAGTTTATTGCCATATAGTTGTTTATAATAGTCTCTTGTAATCCTTTGTATTTCTGCATTATCTGTTATAATCTCTCCTTTTTCATTTTTGATTTTTTTTTCTTTCAGGCATTTTATTCTACCCTTGGGGAAAAAAATGTTAAGGATCTGAGAGTCTCCTAGTAAGCTAAGAGTCAGGTCATTTTCTGATTTTTTTACTGTTTGTATATAGGAATGCCAGTGATTTTTGTATATTGATTTTGTATCCTGCGACTTTGCTGAATTCATTGATTAGCTCTAGTAGTTTTCTAATAGTGTCTTTGGAGTTTTCTATGCATAGTATCATGTCGTCTGCAAACAGAAGAGTTTTACTTCTTTTCCATTCTGGATTCCTTTTCTTTTTCTTCTCTTACTGCTGTTGCTAGAACTTCCACGACTATGTTGAATAATAATGGTGAAAGTGGACACCCTTGTCTTGTTCCTGATCTTAAGAGGGACTGCTTTCAGTTTTTCACCATTGAGAATAATGTTCACTGTGGGCTTCTCATATATGGCTTTCACTGTGTCGAGATAGGATCCTACTATGCCCATTTTTTGAAGTTTTTTTTTTTTTTTATCATAAATGGGTGTTGGATTTTTGTCAAAGGCTTTTTCTGCATTTAATGAGATTAACATGTGGTTTTTTTTCTCTCTCAATTTGTTGATATGGTGTATCACACTGATTGATTTGCAGATACTGAAGAATCCTGGCATGCCTGGGATGAACCCAACTTGATCATGATGTATGAGTTTTCTGATGTGTTGCTGAATTGTTTCCTAGGATTTTGGTGTCTAAATTCATCAGTGAAATTGGCCTATAATTTTCTTTTTTTGTGTGTCTTTGCCTGGCTTTTGTATCAGGGTGATGGTGGCCTCATAGCATGTGTCTGGAAGTGTTCCTTCCTGTGCAATTTTTTGGTTGAGTTTTAGAAGGACAGGCATTAGCTCTTCTTTAAATGTCTGGTAGAATTCACCTGTAAAGCTATCTGGCCCTGAGCTTTTATTTCTGGGTATATTTTTGATCACAAATTCGATTTCTGAGCTTGGGTTGTTCATAGTTTCTATTTCTTCCTGGTTGAGTCTTGGGAGATTAATCTTCTCCAAGAAACTGTCCATTTCTTCCAGGATGTCCAGTTTATTGCCATATAGTTGTTTATAATAGTCTCTTGTAATCCTTTGTATTTCTGCATTATCTGTTATAATCTCTCCTTTTTCATTTTTGATTTTTTTTTCTTTCAGGCATTTTATTCTACCCTTGGGGAAAAAAATGTTAAGGATCTGAGAGTCTCCTAGTAACAGTGTCTTAAGAGTCAGGAACTGCTCTGCTTAAACAGTTTCTCTTTCTATAATTTAAGCTTTAGTGAAAATGAAAGCAGTTGGTTACTTTGATTTCTATAAAAATTCTTTGTATTCATGGAAACCATTAATTACTACTTAGTATTCTTTTCTTCAGGCGATCTAATCCCACCCTGTTATCATTTTATCTTAGATCTCCCCTGAAACATCTAGTGAGCTCTCAGAAGAGATTCCAGGGCCAGAGTTGATCTGTAATATACCCTAATCAAGATTTCTTCAGTCCCAAAGTGTGGACGAGATGGGTCTCCTTGGGGTACTCACATCTACTGAACCCCTCGTGACAACTGTTTGCTTTGAGAGTGTCTACTCTTTTGCTTCCTGGATACTGACTTCTCTTTTCTTTTTTTTTACTTTTTACTTTTACAGAGTTTTGCTGTTTACAGATATGTATGATCTCAGATCAGTCATATGTATATTCCCCCCATCCCACCCTTCCAGGCCATTGCACAGCGCCCCTGCAGGATCTTCTTTTTTCACAGCGCAATGACAATAGTTATTCTTTTCACATATGACAGTATAGTACAGGTTTTCATGCTACTTCCTTTACACCTCCCACCCACTGTTCATTCCCCACAATGTCCATATGTCTATTCTCCATGTCTGTTTTTTCATCGCTTCACTGCTTGTGAACAGAGAAAACCAAGAATGATATCCACCAGTTAATAACCAAACTAACTAGAGTACAAACTGGGAGAATAATGCTAGAGCAGTCCCAATTGGGGATAAGGCGATGAGAACAAAACAGACTAGGAAATATGGTGAGGAAAGGAAAAAAAAGAGAGGGAGGACAGAAGAGAAACACAGAATAATAATGCAAAATTAAATATAGGGAGATAAAGATTTGTATGAATTAAAGTTCAGTGCTGTAGGAAAAGAGCATCAGAGAAAGCAAAGAAATAGTTGTAGGGTAAGTAATAATACATACAAAAATTTAAAAGTTAACAGAGATAAGTATATAGAAAAATACAGAAAAAGAAAGCAAAAACAATAAAAACCAAAATCCCCACAGAACCATAAAAGGCCAATGTGGAATCAGAAGTATATACCAAAATAAAATGTGTCATTTAAAAGAGAAAAAAAAAATTGTGTAAACTTGAATATATTCAGTCTTACTAGTAAGACTGGTAGCTTCAATAGAGTTCAATGGAGGAAAAAAAAAAATTGGGGGGGCTGAGGGGATGAGGAAAAAAAGAAAAAAGAGAGTGAAAAAAAAGCAAGAAAAAAATACAATTTTAAAAATTCAGCTCCAGTCAAAACATGAAAATAGTGATTGTTTATGCTCTTTTGTCTCTTGCTGACTATTTGGGAATTATCAGTCTTTTCCTTGCCTCTGGCAGTGGTTGGATCTGAAGGCCTCTTTTACTGCTTATTTCTGCCAATTCTAGAACTAAAAGGCCCACCCAGGCTGGCCCTGGTAGTTTCTTAATCATTAATCCTGGTACCTTTGTTGCTGGGTGGAGCTAAGCTCCCTCCCTGTAGTTTGACCTGCAGCCAAACCACAGTAAGGGTAATGGCGTCTCTCTCACAGAGGATTTATTCCCATATGCTCTATGAGAAGCACTTCCGCAGTGCCCCCGACCCTGCTGCAGACCACCAACGACCCCTGGCTCTGCTGGAGACTTCCGAATACTCAGAGGTGACTCAGTCTCATGCGGGATTGCTATTCCCCTCTCTCGGATCTTGGTGCGCACAGAGTCTCCAGTCCTACCTGGCAGCTCTATGATTGGGTTAATGATAACCTCCTTCAAAGGGAATTGAATGCCGTCTTTCCGAGGACTGCTCAAGAGCACTTCTAGCTTAAGGGGGTACTTGGACCCTCTAAAGCAGGTCTGGCTCAGTCCCTTGTGGGGGTCACTGCTCCTTTCCTGGGTCTTGATTTGCAACAGGCTTTGCGTATTTGGCCCACCCAGCCTCTCTGGAGGGTATGAGGTCTGACTTTTAAAAGCGCGATTACACCTTTCCTACCATCTTGTTGCGGCTTCTCCTTTGTTCTTTGACGTGGGGTATCTTTTTTGCAATCAGATCCAACCCTCCTCCTGTCGATGGGTTTTCCAGGAACTTGTTGCATTTCACGCAATCGATTTTGCAGGAGAAATGAGTGCACGTCTTTCTATGCCACCATCTTAGCTCCACTCTCTCCAGTCACTCTATTTCTAACCCATAATTTATTTTATTTTTCAGAAGAGTTATCTATCCCTGCAGGTCATCTCCTTGCTAGACTATAGCCTTTTATTGGCCAAGGACCCACATTCTTTTTTGTATACTGCAGAGTCTAGTACGGTGGCTAGTCTTTAAAATCTCAAATAAGTAACTGTCGTCTCAGACTAGCTAGATTCTTAGGGTATGCAGAACTCTTTATTTTTAATTGAAATTCTATTGAGACTCATGTAGCTGGAAGAAGTAAAACAGAGTACACTTTGGGACTCTCCACCCAGTTTCCTCTGATGGTAACATTTTATGAAAATAATGCAGATTAGAGTGACAGCTTTAGACTTCCCAGTCTCCACTTGACCTGAGATCACTACCCCACGTGTAACTTTCATTTTTCTCAAACCACAAATATGAACCAAAGGTTTTTAAGTTTCTTCAATTAATTTAAGAATAATCACTCTCTCATTCTTAGTACCCAAATACAAAAAAAGCAAATGGCTTTCCTTTCAGGGTCAACTTAGATGATCTGAGACGTCTTTTAACTTACAGTATTTGGATTGGTGAGGTTCCTTGCATCTGTCAACCAGCTGCTTAAGTGATTATATGTACTTCTTCTGCAAAAATTAAAGTTTATTTTTGTGACTGTCACATACAATTGCCATTTCAATAGAAAAAAAGCAACTTCACCAAACATGTTTTAAATATACACTTAAAAAGTATATTTGACTATTTACCCTAAAAAACTATAGAATGCAAACATTACTTTTCAAATATCTAGCCAAACTTTTTATTTTAAATAAACAACTCGATAGCCACTTATTAACTACTTACTTACATGTCGAGAATAAATTATTTACATTTAAAAGCACATCCATAAACAGACCTTACGTAAGCAAGCAAGTAACAACATAAAAAATTGAGGGAAAACAATTTTGAACTCAGAATTTTGACAACTGGCTTTAAGACTTAATACATTTAACTGCAAACTGAAGTCCCCAGGTATATCAGATGGAATTTATCCTAACTGTACACTCTTATTTACCAGTAGCTAAATCATCTGGGGCCTTCAGACTGCCTCTGTCTCCATTTTCTCCAATCTGAGAGTTTAAAAACTCCCGACTCCTTTGCACTAGACAAGTAGGACCTAAGATAGCAAACAAATCCAAATAATTTACAATAATACACTACTAATATTAATTAGACTCTACCAAAAAGGTCAAAAATTTTAAAATTTTGATGGTTAAAAATATTTTTGATTTATACAGACTCACAGGACATTAATTAGGTGAGACAACAGAGGCCCATACAGATGTAAATGACTTCAGAGCCAGGTGTAGAACCCTTTACACACACACAGTCCCTGAACTGTTTTGAGTTCAGCCTAGTGAATCTGCTCCATGATCTCCAGCTCCCAGTGTTCATATAAAGTCTGCTATTCCAAACACTGCATCCTTTCCCAGAGAAAACTGGAAAGAATTCCTTACTCAGAATCTCTTTTTACTATGCTGTATCGTATTATACACAAATCACCACCTACATGTCAGAAAAGGTCACATAAAAAATTTTTCCCCAATGTTTTCAACTTTTCTATGTAAACAATGGTCAAATATAACAAGCCTCATCATTCATATCTCAATAGGCTGGAATTAAAAAAAAAAACACATAAAGAAAAAGCAAAACAAACTATAATACTATAAATATAGGCACACATCACCACATTTAAATTTTATTAATAATGGATGCAGTTTTCAATTATGCAGTCTTCAGGAATGCAGCCCTCATAAAAGGATGTCCGTACAAATGGCCAGTCTTCCCACAAAACTATTTACCAGCCGCCTGCCTCCAGTGGAAAGCAATAAGGCTGTTTCCCTCTGTTCTGCCCGGAGACCACCCATTCAAGAATTTAGTGAAACTTTAAGCACTTCAATCATAATCATCCACTACCTTTATTCTAAATAAATGAAATAACCTTGGGGAACACCAAATTACACAATTTTTATAATGTTTTTTAAATGTTTGGAATTCTTTTACTATAGAACTCATTGTGACTCTTCAAGAGGAAACAGTGTGAAGCACTTCCCAAAAGGAAAAAAAAATTAAAGTAAAGAAGTATTTCAGATCCAAGTATGAGAACTTTGTATATAATCTACCACGATAGATTAGCAAAACTACTCAAATCCTTTGCTTGGCCTTATTTTAAAAAGGTGTTAACTTTAACACTAGAAGCTGAACAGAGTAACTCTTAAAGATTTGCTTGTTTTCTACTGAAGTGAAAATATTTGGTATGAAGTATTACTTCACCTCAAATTATTCAACTGATACTGCTTTTCAGAAAAGTATTCTTTTGCTAGCTGCACCAGCATCTCCTACAGCTTTTATTCAGTCATATCCACTTTCAGGAAAGGAAATCAACACGTTATCCATATAGCAAGTCTTACACACCGCAACTTAGAGATAAATAAATAAATAAATAAATAAATAAATACACTTTCGGATACATAAATACCAACTATAGAATGCCTAAACCAATTTAAAAAGCCACACTGCCTAAAGTAGATTTCCTTTTTCAAGTATGAAGGCTGAAAATTATGTGTCTCTTACCTAGTTATATCGTACACCATAAGTGCTCCCGCGGCTCCTCTGTAGTAGCTCCGTGTGACAGCCCTAAACCTCTCCTGTCCTGCTGTATCCCAAATCTGCAGTTTGATTTTTTGGCCACTAACTTCAATTATTCTTGTACCAAATTCAACACCAATTGTGTGAGGACAGTCAGCCATAACTGTTAGGGAGGAAAAGAAATAAAACATTGCAACTTGTAGAAAGCTTCAAATTAAGACCAATGGGGAAATGATTCACGACAACATCAAATGACTCATTAATGCGTGTAGGCTATCCACAGACTAAAGTTTGCTTGAAAAGAAAAAAATTAGCAAAAACCCTTAAGTAAGGAGTCACAGAGATGTGACTGGAACAAGGCTGAGCAAACTTCTGCAGGGAACCAAGTAATAAATATTTCAGGTTCTGAAGGCCACAAGACCTCCGCCACCAGGACTCCACTCTGCAGGAGCACAGAGCAGCCAGATAATACAGAACACGGCAGGGCTGCATTCTAATATGACTATTGCTAAAGACAAGCAGTGGCTGGATTTGGCCCACAGGTTACTATGTGTTGACCTCTAGACTCAAAAGAATCTGCCAATTAAAAATAAAGATTTTACTCTGTAAAACCTTTAAAATAAAGAACAAACAAACAAAAAAAATAAAGATTTTAGTAAACACATCATAATACCAACATTGTATTATTTAGACTTCTGACAATTCTTACCTACTAACAAACCAATGGTTTTAGAACTCTCGGAGTTTTTGGTCAAACAAATATTTAGTCTGTAAAATACTATCAACACTTCAAAGACAGTCACCATATTTAATATATATTTATAATTATGTATTTGGCAAGTTACAGATGTCTAACCAACAGGTCAAGTCTGTTAATCTTTCCCTTATAATTAAGCCACTGAGAACCCACACCCACTCTTCCTCCTCTACAGTACATAGACTGCTAGACACTTCATAAAATATGACATTAAGCCAAAAAAGGCTTCAGAAATAATTTCAACTATTGGAAACAATTTCTATTGTACTTAGCCTATCAGTTACATAAAACAAAAAGGCCCCTTCCGACCCGAGACAGAGTGGCACACTTTGAATCTTAAAGAATCAGTCATGAATACAGAAAGAATTCCATTTTAAATACAGCCCTAAACCTCTCCTGTCCTGCTGTATCCCAAATTCATTGATTTTTTGGCCACTAACTTCAATTATTCTTGTACCAAATTCAACACCAATTGTGTGAGGACAGTCAGCCATAACTGTTAGGGAGGAAAAGAAATAAAACATTGCAACTTGTAGAAAGCTTCAAATTAAGACCAATGGGGAAATGATTCACGACAACATCAAATGACTCATTAATGCGTGTAGGCTATCCACAGACTAAAGTTTGCTTGAAAAGAAAAAAATTAGCAAAAACCCTTAAGTAAGGAGTCACAGAGATGTGACTGGAACAAGGCTGAGCAAACTTCTGCAGGGAACCAAGTAATAAATATTTCAGGTTCTGAAGGCCACAAGACCTCCGCCACCAGGACTCCACTCTGCAGGAGCACAGAGCAGCCAGATAATACAGAACACGGCAGGGCTGCATTCTAATATGACTATTGCTAAAGACAAGCAGTGGCTGGATTTGGCCCACAGGTTACTATGTGTTGACCTCTAGACTCAAAAGAATCTGCCAATTAAAAATAAAGATTTTACTCTGTAAAACCTTTAAAATAAAGAACAAACAAACAAAAAAAATAAAGATTTTAGTAAACACATCATAATACCAACATTGTATTATTTAGACTTCTGACAATTCTTACCTACTAACAAACCAATGGTTTTAGAACTCTCGGAGTTTTTGGTCAAACAAATATTTAGTCTGTAAAATACTATCAACACTTCAAAGACAGTCACCATATTTAATATATATTTATAATTATGTATTTGGCAAGTTACAGATGTCTAACCAACAGGTCAAGTCTGTTAATCTTTCCCTTATAATTAAGCCACTGAGAACCCACACCCACTCTTCCTCCTCTACAGTACATAGACTGCTAGACACTTCATAAAATATGACATTAAGCCAAAAAAGGCTTCAGAAATAATTTCAACTATTGGAAACAATTTCTATTGTACTTAGCCTATCAGTTACATAAAACAAAAAGGCCCCTTCCGACCCGAGACAGAGTGGCACACTTTGAATCTTAAAGAATCAGTCATGAATACAGAAAGAATTCCATTTTAAATATTTCCAATGTATTATTATTTAGTTGTCAGCAAATGATATATGAGCACATTTCATCTAATAAGATAATATCTATAATGGAAAATAAGAAAATAATTTAAATTTGACATTATACTTTTATTTTTTATAGTATATATTTTTAAAACAAGTTTGTATGATCAAAAAAATCTAAAGTCAATCAAATTATATATGGCATTAAAAAAATCAACACTCTACACATACAAGTATATTTCATCTGTACCTATTAAAAAAAATCACTTTCTAAAGACAACAGTGTATATATATTTAATTGGAAAGGCTGTATTTAATTGCATAGAGTACACTGAAAGTAACACTTTTTAAAAGGTAGGAAAAGAGTGACAATAAGAATTTATTCATGTTTTATCTTACATATTGAACTTACACTTTTTTTCTGTAAATTGGTGAAGCAAGCAAGATTTTCCTACTCCCATGTCCCCTGTTTAAAAAAAAAAAGTTTCAAGTGATAATTACGTTTCTCTATTTTATACTCTTATAATTATATGCAGTGATTGCTATACCTCCTTTACTATATCATACCACAAACATCTGGGCACTTAAGAGAGTTTTATTTCCGTAATTTATAATGAATTCAAAAGATCCTAACGGTCAGTTTTCACTGTGATACGTAAACTGCCTACTCCTAACCTTCATTGGTGATAGAATTTGGTTACAAATTATGTTAATAAATAGACACCAGCTGGGGAAAGCTTTTTAAAAATTTTTTATTTATTTATTTATTTTTATTGTTTTCATTTTCTTTTTGGGTAAAGCTTTTTAAGAGAGAAACTGTTGTAACAGTATTTTTTACTTTAAGCTATTTCAACTTTGTTTTTTCCCTTAACCCATGCATAAAAACCAACACCTCCTAGGAGTGACCAATATGGCTGCATATATAACAAGCAGAAATAATAAGCTTTTGGAAGCTTGGTTTACTAGTTCCCATTTTATCTCATATTCCTTGTAGAATTTCACAATTTCTATTGTACTTAGCCTATCAGTTACATAAAACAAAAGGCCCCTTCCGACCCGAGACAGAGTGGCACACTTTGAATCTTAAAGAATCAGTCATGAATACAGAAAGAATTCCATTTTAAATATTTCCAATGTATTATTATTTAGTTGTCAGCAAATGATATATGAGCACATTTCATCTAATAAGATAATATCTATAATGGAAAATAAGAAAATAATTTAAATTTGACATTATACTTTTATTTTTTATAGTATATATTTTTAAAACAAGTTTGTATGATCAAAAAAATCTAAAGTCAATCAAATTATATATGGCATTAAAAAAATCAACACTCTACACATACAAGTATATTTCATCTGTACCTATTAAAAAAAATCACTTTCTAAAGACAACAGTGTATATATATTTAATTGGAAAGGCTGTATTTAATTGCATAGAGTACACTGAAAGTAACACTTTTTAAAAGGTAGGAAAAGAGTGACAATAAGAATTTATTCATGTTTTATCTTACATATTGAACTTACACTTTTTTTCTGTAAATTGGTGAAGCAAGCAAGATTTTCCTACTCCCATGTCCCCTGTTTAAAAAAAAAAAGTTTCAAGTGATAATTACGTTTCTCTATTTTATACTCTTATAATTATATGCAGTGATTGCTATACCTCCTTTACTATATCATACCACAAACATCTGGGCACTTAAGAGAGTTTTATTTCCGTAATTTATAATGAATTCAAAAGATCCTAACGGTCAGTTTTCACTGTGATACGTAAACTGCCTACTCCTAACCTTCATTGGTGATAGAATTTGGTTACAAATTATGTTAATAAATAGACACCAGCTGGGGAAAGCTTTTTAAAAATTTTTTATTTATTTATTTATTTTTATTGTTTTCATTTTCTTTTTGGGTAAAGCTTTTTAAGAGAGAAACTGTTGTAACAGTATTTTTTACTTTAAGCTATTTCAACTTTGTTTTTTCCCTTAACCCATGCATAAAAACCAACACCTCCTAGGAGTGACCAATATGGCTGCATATATAACAAGCAGAAATAATAAGCTTTTGGAAGCTTGGTTTACTAGTTCCCATTTTATCTCATATTCCTTGTAGAATTTCACAAAAGAATCACATGAAACATTACAAAACAGATACCATCTCTGACTGTACTAACAGCAATTTATCCTTCACTGAAGGAAGCATTACAATATAGTCACATAAGCTCAATATTATGTCAAACTATTCTATTATGAAGAATTAACAGAAAAATACGTGTATTTTCAACTTACTCTTAACAACTATATTTGGATAAACAGCATTGTCTTAATTTGAGCCAAATCTTCTTGAAAGTTAATTAACAGAAAAGCCACCATTATATTTTACATATTTTTGCATAATATTGGACTCGCTTGTGGCTCAGCAGGAGCTCCTGTGCAATGCAGGAGACCATCTGCAATATAACAGACACAGGTTTGATCCCTGGTTCGGGAAGGTTCCCTGGAGAAGAAAATGGCAACCCACTCCAGTATTCTTGCCATGGAGAGAGAAGCATGGTGGGGTAAGTGGCGTCGCTAGAGTCAGACACAACTCAGTGACTAAACCACCACCACGCAATTATTCTGAATTTTTATCAATTTTTGGAATGCAGGGAGGGGGCTCTGAGTTTTCACGATACTTTTGGAATGTTTCAACATTCCTAGAAAATTAGTATCATTCCCAGTATTAACTAACTTTCAAGTAGTCCTCAAGAAAAACCAACATCAGGGGATTTCCCAAGTGGTCCAGTGGCTAAGACTCCATGCTCCCAATGCAGGGGGCCTGGATTCAATCCCTGCTCAGGGAGCTAGATGTCACATAACCCAACTAATGAGTTCACATGCTTCAACAAAGACAGAAGATATCATGTGCTGCAACTAAGATCCAGCACAGCTAAATACATAAATAAATATTTAAAAAAAAAAGGAAAGAAAGAAAAACCAGCATCCGTTCAAAGGCAGCCAGTTCTGTACTCCTAAAGCATCCAGGGTCAGAAAGCAACAGGTACACTGTTGGTGCAAAAATAACTTTTATCAAATGGACCTTTAATTTTACAGTGAAAAAGAAAATCATTCACTTCTTCTGGAGTACTATGTTAAGTATTAGCATATAAACATTTTTCATTTTAATCTCTGGAGAACAAGAGAGTAAGTTAAGGAAACTTACCAATAATAATATATTTAAAGATGTAAGAGTAGTTGTATGGTGCAGTTGCCATGGTGGCACTAGAAACAAAGAAAATCCAGTTACTTCAGACAAAAAGTACATACAAGTTATCCAAGCTGTGTATTCTTTACAGATACATAAAATAAAGCAAGGTCTTCCCTGGTGGTCAGTGGGTAAGGACACCGCCTTGCAGTGCAAGGGGCGCCGGTTCCATCCCTGGCCTGGGAAGATCCCACGTGCCACGGAGCGGCTGGACCGATGTGTCCAATTACCGAGCCGGAGCTCTGGAGCACATGCGCCCAGAGCCGGCACTCTGCGACAACAGAGGCCACCGCGATGGGAGGCCCACAGGAGCCAAAGAACAAAGATGGATGAAAATAGATAAATGAAAGACCAATAGAAGTAGCCTGCCTGCTCCCCTCCCTCTCCACCCCCCCCGCAAAATAAATAAAGCACAGTGATTATAAACAAAACATTGGTTCCAATATTCCAGCAGGACTGCATTTCTCAAATTATCAAATACGTTAGTTCTCTTGGATGAACGCAGCTTTAACACTCTTCATGTATTACCCACAGGAATATAAGAGCATACATCAAAACAATTCCAATATTTCACTTTAGGAAATCCCTAATAAGAAATGCTACTCTGGAAATTTTCAAACAAGGAAATCTTTATAAACTAATAGCATCATTATAAATAGTCCTCCTCCTCTGTTAAGGTTCCCATCCCTGTTAATTTTGATCAAGTGAATACTGACGACCTGTTTGTTTGGAACTCTATGATATTACAAAAGAATGTTATAAAAAGTAATCACCAACTTATAAACACAAAAAGACCTTTTCATTCTACTTGAAATAATCACAGCATCCAAAAGAAGAGTAACCATATTAATTTAAATCAAATGTCAGAATTAGAACCACATGAAACTATTATTCTTATAGATGTTTTTAAAAAGGTCAATTAATTGACAAGTTCAACCTAATACAGGACTGGAAGATAAATAATGTACCCAAAGGCCCGCTGTATTTTTCTAGAAGTTAAGAGGAATAATGGCATACTCTGGTTGTAAAATCTGAATATGTACTAGAAGATACTACAGCTCATTCTCTTACCCTCAGAGACTTAACCTAAAGAATTCTACTTTTAATAACGTAAAAAAACTCCTGCTTATTCAAATGAGTCCCTTGACTGTATCAAACACTGTGCTAAGTGCTAGAGAAATAAGAGGTAAATTCTAATACTGGTAATAATTTACAATAAACTTTATTCTCCAATAAAGCAGAAAAGAAAAAAAAGCTTCTGCTCAAAGCAGTTTTCAGCTAAAGATAAAAAATTCCTTATAAATACGAAGGTTTAATCCCATATTTAACTAATTTTCCAGTATGTCTTTAATCTGGTTTTAACTGTTCTAGCCAACTGCCAATACACAAGCCAGACACTTAATAGGATCGGGGAAACTCATTTACTGAAATTAACATCTTACTATCTGTCATATTTCAAGTAAAATTTCTAAGTAGCTAACAAAATGTAAGAAAAAGTACATATTTTAAGTAAGTGAACTATTGTCATTAGGAAAGGTCTGATATTCCAGCAGGACTGCATTTCAAATTATCAAATACGTTAGTTCTCTTGGATGAACGAGCTTTAACACTCTTCATGTATTACCCACAGGAATATAAGAGCATACATCAAAACAATTCCAATATTTCACTTTAGGAAATCCCTAATAAGAAATGCTACTCTGGAAATTTTCAAACAAGGAAATCTTTATAAACTAATAGCATCATTATAAATAGTCCTCCTCCTCTGTTAAGGTTCCCATCCCTGTTAATTTTGATCAAGTGAATACTGACGACCTGTTTGTTTGGAACTCTATGATATTACAAAAGAATGTTATAAAAAGTAATCACCAACTTATAAACACAAAAAGACCTTTTCATTCTACTTGAAATAATCACAGCATCCAAAAGAAGAGTAACCATATTAATTTAAATCAAATGTCAGAATTAGAACCACATGAAACTATTATTCTTATAGATGTTTTTAAAAAGGTCAATTAATTGACAAGTTCAACCTAATACAGGACTGGAAGATAAATAATGTACCCAAAGGCCCGCTGTATTTTTCTAGAAGTTAAGAGGAATAATGGCATACTCTGGTTGTAAAATCTGAATATGTACTAGAAGATACTACAGCTCATTCTCTTACCCTCAGAGACTTAACCTAAAGAATTCTACTTTTAATAACGTAAAAAAACTCCTGCTTATTCAAATGAGTCCCTTGACTGTATCAAACACTGTGCTAAGTGCTAGAGAAATAAGAGGTAAATTCTAATACTGGTAATAATTTACAATAAACTTTATTCTCCAATAAAGCAGAAAAGAAAAAAAAGCTTCTGCTCAAAGCAGTTTTCAGCTAAAGATAAAAAATTCCTTATAAATACGAAGGTTTAATCCCATATTTAACTAATTTTCCAGTATGTCTTTAATCTGGTTTTAACTGTTCTAGCCAACTGCCAATACACAAGCCAGACACTTAATAGGATCGGGGAAACTCATTTACTGAAATTAACATCTTACTATCTGTCATATTTCAAGTAAAATTTCTAAGTAGCTAACAAAATGTAAGAAAAAGTACATATTTTAAGTAAGTGAACTATTGTCATTAGGGAAGAGGAAGTTGTTAATTACAGTAAATTACTAGACAATTATTTCACATAATATAGTCTTCCCACTTAACTGTATGAATTACATTCAACAAAAGTGGGACATGCTGTACACATTTATAACCAGTCACATCACAGAAAACTCCTTTAACCAGTTATTTCAGGAAAGAAAGTATTCCTAGTGAAAGTAACTCTAATTCCGAACACTGTACATTAGTACGATTTGAGTCTCTTTTACCAGAAACAAGAATGACCTTGGTCCCAAGGCTCAAATTGGTCTGTATTATTCACCACATTCTGAAGACAAGGTAAATAATAATCTCTCACAATAAGAATGAAGGTATTAATTTCTTCTTGAGCTGCATTCCTCTCAGGTTCTTTTCTTCTAATTCATTTTTTACTTCTTTTTTAAGCTTCTATTTTTCCATTCAAACTTGGGGAAAGTAACTAGTCACATCTTTAAACTACTGCTACTCTCATGCTCTCCTTCTGATTTTCGTATTTTTTTTCTTTTAACTTAAAAGTTATAGCTGTACAGACTATGCTTCCTTTCATTCTATTATGTAAAACTGTGGACTCTAACAATCCCAGTTTCTACTTAAAATGTTCTAAAGGCTAATCGTGAAGTTATAAACCAATTCTAGTTGTACTAATTTGTGTACTTGCTAATTCTCATATAAGCATTTAATTAAATATCTGAAATGACTGATTTTGAAATTTTTAAAATTTCCAAGCATTAATTAGTATAAGCTATTTACAATAAACTTTATTCTCCAATAAAGCAGAAAAGAAAAAAAAGCTTCTGCTCAAAGCAGTTTTCAGCTAAAGATAAAAAATTCCTTATAAATACGAAGGTTTAATCCCATATTTAACTAATTTTCCAGTATGTCTTTAATCTGGTTTTAACTGTTCTAGCCAACTGCCAATACACAAGCCAGACACTTAATAGGATCGGGGAAACTCATTTACTGAAATTAACATCTTACTATCTGTCATATTTCAAGTAAAATTTCTAAGTAGCTAACAAAATGTAAGAAAAAGTACATATTTTAAGTAAGTGAACTATTGTCATTAGGGAAGAGGAAGTTGTTAATTACAGTAAATTACTAGACAATTATTTCACATAATATAGTCTTCCCACTTAACTGTATGAATTACATTCAACAAAAGTGGGACATGCTGTACACATTTATAACCAGTCACATCACAGAAAACTCCTTTAACCAGTTATTTCAGGAAAGAAAGTATTCCTAGTGAAAGTAACTCTAATTCCGAACACTGTACATTAGTACGATTTGAGTCTCTTTTACCAGAAACAAGAATGACCTTGGTCCCAAGGCTCAAATTGGTCTGTATTATTCACCACATTCTGAAGACAAGGTAAATAATAATCTCTCACAATAAGAATGAAGGTATTAATTTCTTCTTGAGCTGCATTCCTCTCAGGTTCTTTTCTTCTAATTCATTTTTTACTTCTTTTTTAAGCTTCTATTTTTCCATTCAAACTTGGGGAAAGTAACTAGTCACATCTTTAAACTACTGCTACTCTCATGCTCTCCTTCTGATTTTCGTATTTTTTTTCTTTTAACTTAAAAGTTATAGCTGTACAGACTATGCTTCCTTTCATTCTATTATGTAAAACTGTGGACTCTAACAATCCCAGTTTCTACTTAAAATGTTCTAAAGGCTAATCGTGAAGTTATAAACCAATTCTAGTTGTACTAATTTGTGTACTTGCTAATTCTCATATAAGCATTTAATTAAATATCTGAAATGACTGATTTTGAAATTTTTAAAATTTCCAAGCATTAATTAGTATAAGCTATTTCCAAATAAAAGAGAATTACCACTATTTCAGACTGAGTACCAGCTCCCTGTCTCCACCTCACCGTACAATGTTATGGTTAAGCTTCTTAAAAATTAGAAGTCCTAAAAAGGCAGAGTTAAAAGAACTACTCAAACTTACTAATTTCAGTAGACAGGAAGACAAAATCCATCTAGCACTACAGCCACTAACACAAGGTTTAAAAAGACTCCCATAGTTTATTTATATAGTTCACTCAAAATTATGTATTTGCAGTAGAACCATGTTCAAGTGGCCCCTTTTAACTATGCTTCAGACTTCCCTGGTAGCTCAAGAGGGTGAAGAATCTGCCTCCCATGCAGGATACTGGGGTTCGATTTTTTGGATCAGGAAGATCCCCTGGAGAAGGGAATAGCAACCCATTCCAGTATTCCTGCCTGGGGAATTCCATAGACAGAACAGCCTCACAGGCTACAGTCCATCAGGTTGCAAAGAATCGGCCATGACTGAGCAACTAACACACTGTCCCTTATTAATACCGTTTTAACAAAGGATTTCTCAACCTCATCTCGGGAACATGAAACATACACCACTGTTAAGGTAAGACATATATTTAAAATGGGGTATGCTACTAAATGAAACTCTACAATATGCCTTTTTTCACTTCACAATATCATAGATCTATTTCCAAGCCAATACATGTAGGTCTAAATAGTTACTAACTGCACATTAAACACTAATCACTGTTTTGCTAAAATAGAATCACACTGTCTCCATATACTGAATCAGACACTTTTCCAAATAATACTATATACACATGAATGACTAGTTTTGCAATGCATAAACACAGATTGAAGGTAGGCACTTTCATACACTGTATTTGTGGAATTTGAAGTGCCCCAACATTTTGACTAAATAAAGTATATCTGTACTATAAAATCGCTTCCCTGGTGGCTCAGGCAATAACGAATCTGCCTGTGATGCAGGAGACCTGGGTCAGAACCCCGGGTTGAGAAGATTTCCTGGAGAAGGGAAAGGCAACCCACTCTAGTATTTTTTTTTTTTTTTTGGTGGGGTGGGGAGGGAGGGGAGCAGGCGGGCCACTTCTATTGGTCTTTTATTTGTCCATTTTCATCCATCTTTGTTCTTTGGCCCGTGTGGGCCTCCTATCACGGTGGCCTCTGTTGTGGCAGAGCACTGGCTCTGGGCGCATGCGCTCCAGAGCTCCGGCTCGGTAATTGGACACATCGGTCCAGCCGCTCCGTGGCATGTGGGATCTTCCCAGGCCAGGGATGGAACTGGCGCCCCTTGCACTGCAAGGCGGTGTCCTTACCCACTGGACCACCAGGGAAGCCCCCACTCTAGTATTCTTGCCTGAAGAATCCACGAAGAGGAGCCTGGAGGCTCGGGGTCGCAGAGAGTCAGATGTGACTGATGGACCAACACTTTCACTTTCACTATGAAACAATACACATCTAGTTTAGGAACCATTTAGACATACATATTAACCTGGAAGCATATTCATGATTTCAAGTGGAAAAAAAAAAGCATGCTGCAGAGTTTTATGAGACAGCATATCCCTATTTTTTAAAAAACACATACACACACTTAACCCCATATGCCTGTAACTGAGAAAAATTAACACATGGGCTGAAAGAGGAAAAAAAGGGGGGAAACTATAAGCATGTACTATATTCATTAGTAATACTATGAAATACTGAAAGAAATAAAAGACCGTTAAATATTTTAAGCACTTTTATACATAATTCTAATACAAAACAAAAACAAACAGAAAAATCCCAGTCATGGGGGGGATACACATATAACTAATCTGAGATCATACATTGTAGGTCTAAATAGTTACGAACTGCACTTAAACACTAATCACTGTTTTGCTAAAATAGAATCACACTGTCTCCATATACTGAATCAGACACTTTTCCAAATAATACTATATACACATGAATGACTAGTTTTGCAATGCATAAACACAGATTGAAGGTAGGCACTTTCATACACTGTATTTGTGGAATTTGAAGTGCCCCAACATTTTGACTAAATAAAGTATATCTGTACTATAAAATCGCTTCCCTGGTGGCTCAGGCAATAACGAATCTGCCTGTGATGCAGGAGACCTGGGTCAGAACCCCGGGTTGAGAAGATTTCCTGGAGAAGGGAAAGGCAACCCACTCTAGTATTTTTTTTTTTTTTTTTGGTGGGGGGGGGGGGGGGAGGGGGGGGCGCAGGCGGGCCACTTCTATTGGTCTTTTATTTGTCCATTTTCATCCATCTTTGTTCTTTGGCCCGTGTGGGCCTCCTATCACGGTGGCCTCTGTTGTGGCAGAGCACTGGCTCTGGGCGCATGCGCTCCAGAGCTCCGGCTCGGTAATTGGACACATCGGTCCAGCCGCTCCGTGGCATGTGGGATCTTCCCAGGCCAGGGATGGAACTGGCGCCCCTTGCACTGCAAGGCGGTGTCCTTACCCACTGGACCACCAGGGAAGCCCCCACTCTAGTATTCTTGCCTGAAGAATCCACGAAGAGGAGCCTGGAGGCTCGGGGTCGCAGAGAGTCAGATGTGACTGATGGACCAACACTTTCACTTTCACTATGAAACAATACACATCTAGTTTAGGAACCATTTAGACATACATATTAACCTGGAAGCATATTCATGATTTCAAGTGGAAAAAAAAAAAAAAGCATGCTGCAGAGTTTTATGAGACAGCATATCCCTATTTTTTAAAAAACACATACACACACTTAACCCCATATGCCTGTAACTGAGAAAAATTAACACATGGGCTGAAAGAGGAAAAAAAGGGGGGAAACTATAAGCATGTACTATATTCATTAGTAATACTATGAAATACTGAAAGAAATAAAAGACCGTTAAATATTTTAAGCACTTTTATACATAATTCTAATACAAAACAAAAACAAACAGAAAAATCCCAGTCATGGGGGGGATACACATATAACTAATCTGAGATCATACATATCTGTAAACAATAAAACTCTGTAAAAGTAAAAAGTAAAATAAAAAGTAAAAAAGAAAAAATCCCAGTCGTAACATTTCCAACATTACTTCCACATTTACCAATAACATGAGGAACATCATATGAAGTGACTGGTGCTCAGATTCAGAAACAAACAAAAGGGGAATTCCCCGGCAGTCCAGTGGCTAGGGCTCTCTGCTTTCACTGCTGAGGGCCCAGGCTCAATCCCTGGCTGGGGGAACGAAAATCCCAGAAGCCCCCTGGTACGGCAAAAATAAAAACAAACAAAACCAAGAACAACAAAAAAAAAAAACATAAAAAATAGAAAGTTTTAATTCCCAATAATGGAGGGTATTTTTTTCATTTTTCTTATGGTTTGCCCTCTTGCTGAGTTAACTTACGCACTTGTCTGACTCTTTCACCATTGATACACATCTATTTTATTCCACTCTTAGAACATAAGGTGTCATTGTGTCAAGACAACACAGGAAAAAGGCAACCCCTAAGCAAAAATACTCCAGGTGACTTAAACTCTGATCCTTGTTTCTAAAACTGTTTTTTTAAGAACACAAAAAACACTGTTAAAAACACGTGAGTGAAGATAAACTGCTTTTGTGATTTCCAATATAAAAATATTTTTAAATTATTTTTTAATTATTTGACAGTACAGCAATGATCAAGATATATACATGTATTTCCCTGCATAGAACTCAAGAAGAGAAGCATTTTGGTGTGCTTATTACCAGCCCACTACAGTGGACTGGTACTTCATTTGTCAGTTAAGTGGACACAACACTTTGGGAGTTAATCTACTAAACTAATCAAAATTGTATGGTCAATTTCTGTTCCTCAACAGTAAAGTAACCTCTGAAAATGAACCCACTCATTTCTGAGACTCGCTTAAAAAAAACTCAGTTCTGACAAGATATTTAATGTCACACTTTTATATAAATTAATATGATAAGAAAAAAGTAGATTTATGTGTCAAGAGAAACAAAATTTTTCAGCTAATTATTATGGCATGCTATGAACAGGAAATAAAGCACTCTATTATTGTACTTCTGTTCACAGAAGTATTTAGGAGAAAAACAAAGCTAAATTCCTGCACTTACTGTTAGAGTTAAAAGGATTAGCAATAGTGAAAAATTTACTGAGGAAATGATGACTGAGATTTGCTTCAGAATAATCTGGTAGATGGAAAAGAACCTGAAGAAGAGCGAAGGGACTTCCCTGGTGGCTCAAGGGATAACAATCTGCCTGCCAATACAGGGGACACTGGTTCCACCCCTGGTCTGGAAAGAGCCCACAGGCTCCAAAGTAACTAAGCCTGAGCACCACAACTACTGAACACCAGTGCTCAAACTACTGAAGCCTGAGCCACTGCAGCCTGTGCTCCACAGAGAAGCCACCACACTGAGAAGCCTGTACACTGCAACGAAGACCCAGAGCAGCCTTTGTGAAGTATACAGTTTTTCACTAAAAATATTCATCGTTATTTCATTTTAAATAAATAAATTTTAAAAGTAAGAAAGAAATAATAAAGAGTGGATATATACGTATGTATAACTGAGACACTTTCTGTATGGCAGAAACACACACACCATTGTACATCAACAATATGTATGCTAAGTCACTTCAGTCATGTCTGACTCTTTGTGACCCCACGGACTGCAGCCCGCCAGGCTCCTCTGTCCATGGGATTCTCCAGGCAAGAAGACTGCAGTGGGCTGCCATGTCCTCTTTCGGGGATCTTCCAGACTCAGGGACTGAACCTGCATCTCTTACATCTCCTGCAGTGGCAGGCGGGCTCTTTACCACTAGTGCCACCAAATCAATTACATGCCAATAAAATTTAAAAAAAAAAAAAAAATTGGCGGAGAGGGTACAGGTACATACAGATAACACTGTTGACACTGGATGATGGGTATACGAAGGCTCAATATACTACTCTTGTTTTGTGTATTTCAAAATTGTCTAGGATAAAGTTTCTTAAAAGTACAGTATCTTAGACACCTCTGTCTGTATACTACTGTTTCCAGGCACGCCCAACATTCTTAATCACATAAAAACGTTTCAAGCTTTTAAAAAAAAGAAACATCTCTCACTTTTAAAATATCTTATTTGCTTTAACCCAAAGCCTTCTCTAATTGTACAATGCCTTACTAAGATTATGCGAAGATATTTAATACTGATAAAAATCAGTTGTTAAAACGCTTCACATTCTGTTGCAAGGTTGAAGTATGCAACAGCTATCAAGTTTAATGTGAAAAGAAAAGAAAAAAACTTTTTTAAAACTGCAGCTTTAATTTCAAGGAAATATTTTAGGTTATTAACGTGTAAAGGTTTTACATCTTTACAAGGTTTCCTGGTGGCTCAAGGGATAACAATCTGCCTGCCAATACAGGGGACACTGGTTCCACCCCTGGTCTGGAAAGAGCCCACAGGCTCCAAAGTAACTAAGCCTGAGCACCACAACTACTGAACACCAGTGCTCAAACTACTGAAGCCTGAGCCACTGCAGCCTGTGCTCCACAGAGAAGCCACCACACTGAGAAGCCTGTACACTGCAACGAAGACCCAGAGCAGCCTTTGTGAAGTATACAGTTTTTCACTAAAAATATTCATCGTTATTTCATTTTAAATAAATAAATTTTAAAAGTAAGAAAGAAATAATAAAGAGTGGATATATACGTATGTATAACTGAGACACTTTCTGTATGGCAGAAACACACACACCATTGTACATCAACAATATGTATGCTAAGTCACTTCAGTCATGTCTGACTCTTTGTGACCCCACGGACTGCAGCCCGCCAGGCTCCTCTGTCCATGGGATTCTCCAGGCAAGAAGACTGCAGTGGGCTGCCATGTCCTCTTTCGGGGATCTTCCAGACTCAGGGACTGAACCTGCATCTCTTACATCTCCTGCAGTGGCAGGCGGGCTCTTTACCACTAGTGCCACCAAATCAATTACATGCCAATAAAATTTAAAAAAAAAAAAAAAATTGGCGGAGAGGGTACAGGTACATACAGATAACACTGTTGACACTGGATGATGGGTATACGAAGGCTCAATATACTACTCTTGTTTTGTGTATTTCAAAATTGTCTAGGATAAAGTTTCTTAAAAGTACAGTATCTTAGACACCTCTGTCTGTATACTACTGTTTCCAGGCACGCCCAACATTCTTAATCACATAAAAACGTTTCAAGCTTTTAAAAAAAAGAAACATCTCTCACTTTTAAAATATCTTATTTGCTTTAACCCAAAGCCTTCTCTAATTGTACAATGCCTTACTAAGATTATGCGAAGATATTTAATACTGATAAAAATCAGTTGTTAAAACGCTTCACATTCTGTTGCAAGGTTGAAGTATGCAACAGCTATCAAGTTTAATGTGAAAAGAAAAGAAAAAAACTTTTTTAAAACTGCAGCTTTAATTTCAAGGAAATATTTTAGGTTATTAAAGTGTAAAGGTTTTACATCTTTACAGTAAGTGCAACTTACTGAGTGCCTAATATATGCCAGCTACTTTATAAGTAATCCCTAATTCTAAAAACTAACTCACTTTACAGTAAGAAAACCAGCTCAGAGAGGAGATACATCCACAGTCATACACTAAAGGGAATACGAGAAAGATTAAGGGAAAGCTAAGACTAAGGCCCAGGTCTAACTCAACAGCTCTCCAAAGCCATGCTCCTCGCCCTTACTCAACAAATACTAGACACTTTCTACATGCCTGGCACTGTCGAAGACAACGGGGACTGATCAAATTTCTAGCAACGTGCAGTGTTCTAAATCGCATTAAATCTTCAGAACAAGTCTAAAACGCAGGTACAGTTAGCTTTGTACAGATAAGGAATACACTTAATCCGAGAGGCAATGTAACTTGCTTAAGGTCACTCCGCTAGGAAGCAGCAGTCCTGGAGTGGGAACTCTCCTGAACGCCTACCACGACCGGTCTCAAAGGCATGACCAAGTAAATGGGTCTAAGCAGAAACCTGAAAAAAATTCTGCAGAGTCTAGGGGCAGGGGGGGCTGGGTTATGGCAAGGTCAACTGTGTCCTCGACCACCACACCTCAATAAAAGGCAGTTCTGACAAGAAGGAAGAAGAAGGAAGGCAACAAGCAGTAAACTTCCCAGAGTTCCAGTCTGGACCCTGACTCTTGCTGTGGGACCACCAGGCACGCATTTGCTCTCTGGAAGCCCCAGTTTCTTCTTCAAATATAAAATGGAAATCTTGTGCTCTCTTCCCTTGGGAGAATGAGAACAGGCAGGGTAGGGGCCGGCACGAGGGGTTCGGGGTTATAGAGGAGTAAAGCGGATACCCAAATGCAAACACAGAAAAACAGGAATTACGCGGTAGCCACAGTTTCAGTGGCCGCGGTCTGTACCCCTGGCCCGCCCTGCGTTTTGCCTGGACCATCGTGAACCAGCCACCTCGCACCTTCCCGCCTCCGTTTCCTCACCTGGGCGACGGACACGCGCTGCCCACCACCCAGGGCTACGCGGAGCAAGACCCACCCGCGGGTCTAGACACCTAAATCCGCGTCTGGCGCACAGCGAAGTGCAAACCACCCAGACACGCTCGTTCCGCCTTCTTTCCTTCAATTACAGAAAAGGTTATAAGTAATCCCTAATTCTAAAAACTAACTCACTTTACAGTAAGAAAACCAGCTCAGAGAGGAGATACATCCACAGTCATACACTAAAGGGAATACGAGAAAGATTAAGGGAAAGCTAAGACTAAGGCCCAGGTCTAACTCAACAGCTCTCCAAAGCCATGCTCCTCGCCCTTACTCAACAAATACTAGACACTTTCTACATGCCTGGCACTGTCGAAGACAACGGGGACTGATCAAATTTCTAGCAACGTGCAGTGTTCTAAATCGCATTAAATCTTCAGAACAAGTCTAAAACGCAGGTACAGTTAGCTTTGTACAGATAAGGAATACACTTAATCCGAGAGGCAATGTAACTTGCTTAAGGTCACTCCGCTAGGAAGCAGCAGTCCTGGAGTGGGAACTCTCCTGAACGCCTACCACGACCGGTCTCAAAGGCATGACCAAGTAAATGGGTCTAAGCAGAAACCTGAAAAAAATTCTGCAGAGTCTAGGGGCAGGGGGGGCTGGGTTATGGCAAGGTCAACTGTGTCCTCGACCACCACACCTCAATAAAAGGCAGTTCTGACAAGAAGGAAGAAGAAGGAAGGCAACAAGCAGTAAACTTCCCAGAGTTCCAGTCTGGACCCTGACTCTTGCTGTGGGACCACCAGGCACGCATTTGCTCTCTGGAAGCCCCAGTTTCTTCTTCAAATATAAAATGGAAATCTTGTGCTCTCTTCCCTTGGGAGAATGAGAACAGGCAGGGTAGGGGCCGGCACGAGGGGTTCGGGGTTATAGAGGAGTAAAGCGGATACCCAAATGCAAACACAGAAAAACAGGAATTACGCGGTAGCCACAGTTTCAGTGGCCGCGGTCTGTACCCCTGGCCCGCCCTGCGTTTTGCCTGGACCATCGTGAACCAGCCACCTCGCACCTTCCCGCCTCCGTTTCCTCACCTGGGCGACGGACACGCGCTGCCCACCACCCAGGGCTACGCGGAGCAAGACCCACCCGCGGGTCTAGACACCTAAATCCGCGTCTGGCGCACAGCGAAGTGCAAACCACCCAGACACGCTCGTTCCGCCTTCTTTCCTTCAATTACAGAAAAGGCCCAAACTTTCCGTCTCGATCGCGTCTGCACGCTGCCCAGGATCGAGACCCTACGGGATGCCACCGACATGCCAGGGCTTCCCTCCAGTCAGACCCGCGCCGCACGGAGCCCCAGACCCCGGCCCGGCCCGAGCCCCAGACGCTCGAGCCCCCCTCGGCAAGGACGCCGGAGCCGATCCAAGATGCCGGCGGGCTGCTGCCTTTTGTGCTCGGGGCCAGGCGCGGCCCCGGGGCCGGGGGGCGCCACGGCCGGGGCTCGCGGCTGCAGGGCGGCGCGGCCCGAGCGCAGCGACCCGGCGGCCAGGAGACGCGGCCCGCGGGCGGTGCGAGTCGGCCTGGGCCGGCCGAGGAGGCGGGGAAGGCGCCGCCGAACACACCCTGGCTCACGCCGCGCCCGGCGCCCCTCGGCGGGGCGGGGAGCCCCGGGCTCGGGCGGGCGCCGCGCGGGGACCCCCGCGCCCCGGCCCGCGGCCGGTCCGGCCCGGCGCCGCAACAACCCCCGCCGACCCCGGGCTCGCCGGGGCCTGACGCCGCCCGCCCTCGGCGCCCCGCGCCCGCGCCCCCGGCCCGCTGTCGCCCCCACCCCCGGCCCCGGGAGGCCCCGGCGAGGAGGCCCCGGCCGGCCGGCCGCGGCGGAAGGCCCGGGGTACCTGGGGGGTTGCTGGTGGCTGGGCAGCTTTCCGGACGGGAGGGGGGCGTCAGGACGAGGAAGAGGAGGGCGGGCGCGGCGGGAGAGGGGCGGGGGCGGTCGGCCGAGGCCCGGGCAGGCAGCGGGCAAGCCGACGAGCTGCGGGCGCGCTGGCAGCAGCGGCGGGGGCGGCGGCGACCGCTCCTGGGGCTCCCTCAGGATCTTCCTCGGGCAGGTCCAAGATGGCGGCGCTCCCTGCACAGGGTTTCCTGTCACCCTCGCAATGGGCTGGACCACAAAAGAAGCGGGGGGGAGGAGCATGCGCGCGCAGCTGGAGGAGCCCGGAAGCGGGTGGCCGGGGCCCGGCCTGCTGGCCACGCCCCTTCCTCAGTCCTCCCCTCCGGACTCGTCACGACGCCGCCGAGCCCGCCCCGCCGGGCCTCGCTGCCTGAAGGGGCGGAGGAAAGCGCTCATGCGCAAGCGCAGTCTGGCGTCCTCCCCTGCTGGGGGTTACTGCGTAGGTTCGTGTAGGACCTGCTGAGGTACGTCTAGGTATTGCAGGTCTAGGGTTGTGACTCTGAGGCCTTTTTATTTATTTATTTATTTACTGAAAGAACTTTTAAAAAAAGTATTTATTTATGTGATTGTCCTGGGCCTTAGTTCTGGCACGTGGGATCTAGTTCCCTGACTAGGGATGAAACCGGGGCCCTACTGCATTGGGAACACAGAATATTAACCACTGGACCACCAGAGAATTCCCTCTTTTTACTGTTTTTAATGTCAGCAACTGCCACTTACTGGAGACTTGCCGTCCATCGGACATTATGCTATGTACACATTTGCAGCGTTCAATTCACGTATTTGTACTGAGCCCTTCGTACCTAACTGTGAACACGCTAGGTCCCTGTCCAACAATCCCAGGAGGTACGTATTCCCATTTTCTTGATATTGAAACTGAAGCTTAGATTGATCAAGCCATTTGTCCAAGATCATGCAGCTAGGAAATAACACTTTCTGCCTTGTTTGACCGCCGCCCTTACAACCTCACTTTGAAGGGTGCTTTTAATGAGGAGAATTGTGACATGTTTCAGAATTTGGCCACTACCTACCTTCTTCCAACTTAGTCTGCTATATCACCTCCCCAGAAAGTTTAGTGCACACCTGTACAAGGCCGCATTCTGACTTTCGTCAGCCATGGGCACTTTTGCTTTGTGTTTGTGGGTATATATATATTTATGTAGTAGACAATGTTTGTTTAATATATATTTCATACTTTACAACTGCACAGACATAGAGGGGAACATATTAATGTTTTACAGCAAATCATTTTCTTCAACTTAAAAATTCATTTTTCTCTTATGTTTTTGAAAGAACTTAAAGTATTTTGTAGACTCATAAGGGTATCGTGGACCCCAGGCACTGTGCCTCCTATATTTAATGGGTAAGAGGGTGCTGCCTCAGTTCACCAAATGAAGTTCAAGCTTACTTTTGGCATTCAAAACCTTTCATAGACTGATTCTGCCATGGGCAAGTGAGACTTCATCAGAAAAAATGGGAATTTATATAAGCTTGTTTTTTCTTCAGAATGAGCTGAGAGTGAATCTCTGCTCTACAGCTTACTAATGATATCTTTGAGCATGTCACTTGATTTCTCAGATTTTCAGTCTCTTCAAAAAGTAAGAATAATAGTATCTATCCCATGTGACTCTTTGTGAAAATTAAATGAGATAATATTTGCAAAATGCTTGGCATATGAGAATTTACTACATGGGATGGTTATTACATGATGGGACTTCTCTGATGGCTCAGACAGTAAAGAATCTGCCTGCAATGCCAGAGATCCCTGAGTCAGGAAGATCCGCTGGAGAAAGAAATGGCAATCTACTCCAGTATTCTTGCCTGGGAAATTTCATGGCCAGAGGAGCCTGGCAGGCTGCAGTCTATGGGGTCACAAAAGAGTCTGACACAACTTGGAGACTAAACGGCAACAATGCTTATTGAACACTTACTGTGTTCCAGAAACTGTCCTAAGAATCATGCGTATATTCGTATTTGTTACCTACAGCATCCCCATGAAGTCAATACTGTATTCACCCCCATTTTGTGAATGAGAAAATTGAGTGTCATATAGGTCTAAAATCTTATCAGCAAAAATTGATATTGGGATTTGCACTCAAACACATATGACTTCAGATCTCCCATCCTAAGCATTACTGTGTGCTTCATTGTTTATTTGCACTTGTACCAACTTAACTGTAGATCCCTAAAACCTTAGGAATCTGTGTCAGATGCATTACACTTTGACGCTGCATTGAAGATAAACATTGTTGTGACTGCAGAATGCCTATTACATGCTATGCTATGCAGTTGAACACAGCAGAAATTGTCAATTCTTACAATAATTCACAGAATTTTCAAAGTAGGAAGAGACGATGTGTCACTAATTCCAGCATAATTAAGATGAACCGCCCTTTGGATGACAAATACCTCTCAGTGTTTCTGTCAACCTTTTTTTAAAGCTGTTTATGTGAACAGTATGCACAAAATTTTCAGCACTGTTGGTAATAGCAAAAGACTAGAGACTATCACTAGAGAGCTGTTATCATAAATTTTAATACATCCATATTGTGAAATATACAAAGCAATAATAAAAAAAAGAATGAGGCACCTGTACATTTCCTGATATGGAACAATCTCTAGGAAAAATATTTCAAGTGAAAAATGAAAAACAAGACATGGAAAAGTAAATAGCATGCCGGCATTTATTAAGTTATAAAAGGAGAGGAAAAAAATGTATTTGTGTGTAATTGGTCATCGAGAGAGGCTTTTCCTTTTGTCCTGTAACTGCTGCTGAAACCCAAATCTGAACCAAGAAGTCCCTAAGGAGCCCACATTCTACATTTAAAGCACTGCCAATAGTTAGAACCAGCTATCTTCCAGCAGGGCAGCCCTTATTCTGCCAGCTCTTCCACTTCTCCCCGCCTAGTCCCCATTCCCACCTCCCTCCCCACACACAAACCATCACCACTCTTCAGTGCAAAGAATGGATGGAGAGAAGGGAGGAAAGCCAGCCTTGAAGGCAAATACCGTTTTCTGAAAAGAGACTCATCTTTCCCTCTCCCTCGATCGGAAGAGGGTGGAGGAGGTGTCAGCTCTTAGAGGCCAGGGAGCAAGCTCAAGAGAGTCATTAGGGAAGCCTGGGCATGGCTGCAGGAAGAGGAGACTGGCAGCCCCCGCTTCCTGTTACTTACTAGTCTGCTCTGCCCGTTGCTTCTCAAGCAAAGGAAACACAAATGGAGAGAGACCACAGGGAAGGGGACTTTGGGTGACGTGGCGGAGGGCTCTAGTGGGCAGGAGGCTAACACTGTCCTCACCCTGTTCACACCCCCCTTAACCTTCCCGTCCTAGGTTGATCTCACAAGCCGGCAGTCAGCTGGAAGACGCATCGACGTGCAGTGCGGCCCACCCATCCCTAGAGGCGATGCCTGGGAGCGCTCCAGGTACTGATTCCTTCTCACATCGACATGTCTCTGTTTCATTTATGCCTGTTTATATATTTATACTCTCTTTTGTAAAACTAGATATTATTCTGGTCTTTCTCTTTTCCAGAGCCTATACATTTAAATTCCTTTTCAGGTCTCCCTATCGTATTGCTTATTTATACCAAATTGATTCATCTCCTTGTTGGTTTTATAGGCTAAATTTTATTTGTTAATTTTATTCATAGGTTTTAGAATTTGGGTTCATGGACTTACCTTGGATTGTGCATTTTTTTTCCCTGTCTCTCTCTGTGCTCACCTGGTTTTTATGTAGTTCCAGGTGGCACTAGTGGTAAAGGATATGCCTGCCAACGTAGGTAGATGTAAGAGACACAAGTTCGATCCCTGGGTTGGGAAGATCCCCTGGAGGAGGAAATGGCAACCCACTCCAGTATTCTTGCCTGGAGCATCCCATGGGCAGAGGAGCCAGGTGGGCTTCAGTCCATAAGGTCCCACCCTGACAAGTACAATCCTGTGGAGTCATAGCTTATAAGGGTGTGAGTGCAGGTGTGTTCAGTCATGTCCCGACCTTTCCCCTTGTAAACAAAAACTTCACTCTTCAGCACCCCTTTTCTGAGCTCTTCTTTCCTCCTCCCCCCCCCCAAAAAGATGGATGGAGAGAAGGGAGGAAAGCCAGCCTTGAAGGCAAATACCGTTTTCTGAAAAGAGACTCATCTTTCCCTCCTCGATCGGAAGAGGGTGGAGGAGGTGTCAGCTCTTAGAGGCCAGGGAGCAAGCTCAAGAGAGTCATTAGGGAAGCCTGGGCATGGCTGCAGGAAGAGGAGACTGGCAGCCCCCGCTTCCTGTTACTTACTAGTCTGCTCTGCCCGTTGCTTCTCAAGCAAAGGAAACACAAATGGAGAGAGACCACAGGGAAGGGGACTTTGGGTGACGTGGCGGAGGGCTCTAGTGGGCAGGAGGCTAACACTGTCCTCACCCTGTTCACACCCCCCTTAACCTTCCCGTCCTAGGTTGATCTCACAAGCCGGCAGTCAGCTGGAAGACGCATCGACGTGCAGTGCGGCCCACCCATCCCTAGAGGCGATGCCTGGGAGCGCTCCAGGTACTGATTCCTTCTCACATCGACATGTCTCTGTTTCATTTATGCCTGTTTATATATTTATACTCTCTTTTGTAAAACTAGATATTATTCTGGTCTTTCTCTTTTCCAGAGCCTATACATTTAAATTCCTTTTCAGGTCTCCCTATCGTATTGCTTATTTATACCAAATTGATTCATCTCCTTGTTGGTTTTATAGGCTAAATTTTATTTGTTAATTTTATTCATAGGTTTTAGAATTTGGGTTCATGGACTTACCTTGGATTGTGCATTTTTTTTCCCTGTCTCTCCTGTGCTCCCCGGGTTTTTATGTAGTTCCAGGTGGCACTAGTGGTAAAGGATATGCCTGCCAACGTAGGTAGATGTAAGAGACACAAGTTCGATCCCTGGGTTGGGAAGATCCCCTGGAGGAGGAAATGGCAACCCACTCCAGTATTCTTGCCTGGAGCATCCCATGGGCAGAGGAGCCAGGTGGGCTTCAGTCCATAAGGTCCCACCCTGACAAGTACAATCCTGTGGAGTCATAGCTTATAAGGGTGTGAGTGCAGGTGTGTTCAGTCATGTCCGACTCTTTGAGACCCTGTGAAATGTTACACCCTTATGAGAGTGTAACAGCAAAAATCGCAGAAGATGAAAGATGTACTTGAAAATACCTTAGGAGAGCTGTCCACTGAAGACAGGTCTATTGCCTCTGAATTTTCCTCTAGCATTTGATCTGATAGCTTTCTCTGGCTGACCACCAGAAGTGGGTGGTTTGGATTTAGAGGCCATGTTCCATGAAAAGAATATGCAGTTTTGAACATTGGAATCACACTCAGTGTGGCAAAATGACCACACCATGAAATCCACATGAAAACTAAGATCTGGTAAGAAAATAGCAGATTCAGCTCTCTGATCACATGCTTTCTCCAAGACATACACTTAGTTAGAAAAAGGGAAGGCAGAGGGTATTTAAACATTCCTTATTGCTTGTTGACCTTGTACATTTAGTCAGAGAAGAGCGGTGATGTGACACAACTGGATGGAACATGGTAAATCTTTCCATGGCACACACATGGCAGGTGCTGTCAGGAGCGAAGATCTTACCCTAGTTTTGAGCCAAAAACTTAGTGTAATGCAGTTTCATGCATATGGGCAGAGGACATGGGATTTCGGGTCAGAGGTAAAGGACTTTGTTATTTACAGTACCACAAACAGCATTAGCATCAGCATATTTAGATCAGTTCCTGAATGTTGGGAACCCTGAGCTTAGGGAAACCAAATCTTCTATAGTGGGGAGTAAGCACTTCTGTCCTTCACCCTGGAGGGAAGTACTCTCTCTTTGAAGGCCATTTGCTCTCCAGACATCCTTGTAGAGATAGTCTGGGCGCAACGATAGTCAGTGCCTCTGCCCACAGATGTACAGAAACAGAAGAGATCCATGAAGAATTGATGCTTTCCAACTGTGGTGCTGGAGAAGACTCTAGAGTCCCTGGGACAGCAAGGAGCTCAATCCTAAAGGAGATCAACCCTGAATATTTATTGGAAGGACTGATGCTGAAGCTGAAGCTGCAGTACTTTGGCCGCCTGATACAAAGAGCTGACCCAGTGGAAAAGACCTTGATGCTGGGAAAGATTGAGGGCAAGAGGAGAAAGAGGCAACAGAGGATGAGATGGTTGGATGGCAATGGACATGGGTTTGAGGCAACTCAGGGAGATAGTGAAGAACAGAGGAGCTTGGCGTGCTACAGTTCATGGCATCACAAAGAGTCGGACATGACATTGAATGAACAACAACAATTGTACTATATTTGGCAGAAGGGGACAGTGAGTAAATGATTTGCTGTGAAGGAAAGAATGTGATTTTTAAGAGTCACACTGACCCTAGCTCCATTTCTAGCATAACCTAAAAAAGTTTTTAAATTGTATTTATTTTTGACTGCACTAGGTCTTCATTGGTATGCATGGGCTTTCTGTAGTTGTGGCGAGCGAGGACTACTCTCTAGTTGCAGTGCGCAGGGTTCTTGTTGCAGTGGCTTCCCTTGTTGCGGAGTGCAGTGTCTAGGGTGTGTGGGTTCAGTAGTTGGAGTGTATGAATTTAGTTGCCCCTCAGCATATGGAATCCTCCTGAACCAGGAACTGAACACGTGTCCCCTACATTGGCAGGTAAATTTTTAACCTCTGGACCACAGGGGAAGTCCTAGCATAAATTTTTATAAGCTTAACAACCTTAGTCAAAGCACTTAACTTCTCTGAGCCTCAATAACATAATGGGATAATAGATCTTCCCTCATATAAATTGCAGTTTGGATCAGCTAAGAAAATGTAACAGAAAGGATCAGTCACAGTATCTGGAATAGGCTAAGCATTCAACGTATGTCCAATCTTTCTGTCTTTCCCTCATTCATTGATTTCCTCAGATATGTGGATCAGATGCAGTTAAAGCTCTGCCAGAATCCTAAATCCCTCCCCCTAATGGAGAAGGAACTTTTGGAGTCCCTACTTAATTAGGATACATGGGTTCAGATGTTGTAACTAATAGACCCCAAAATGATAGTGGTTTTCAGAAGTGAGAAGTTTAAGTCCTCTCTCATATAGAAATCTGTCCACTTGTCAAAAGTTGATCCAGCAGCTTGCTGATGGCCATTTTTAAGCTCTTCCTTGGTGGTTGTACTACCAATCAAATACATAGCTTTCATCTCATGGTTCAGAAGACTTATTCCAGCTGCTAAATCTTGTCTTGTTCCAGCCAGCAGAGGGGAGAAAAAGACGTGGACAGCACAAGCCCTCCCTTTCACACGTGAGCTGGAAGTTGGGCTCATCACCCCCGCTCACATCTCCTTGATGAGTCAGGTGGTCACACCTTGCTCAGAGGGAGGTTGAGAAATTTAGTCTTTATTCCATGGAGGATTGTTAGGAATAGAGGAAGGAAAGAATGCTATGAAGAAACAACTGGCCGTCTATTCCACACCACCCTTCTTTGCTTAGAAGAGGGCAGGCCTTAGAGCTCAAAGGCCTAAGGAAGCTGGGTTTAGACTTGAGCTACCAAGTCAATGCCTGGAGTCAGCAGTAGGTCTTGAAACTTCCCATCAATGTAATTCTTTCAGGGAGACTCTCAGTGAGTAGCAGCCCACTTGCCATGCCTGAGTTCTGAACAGGTTGAAGAATAAAACAAAGAGAAGAGAGGGAAGTCAAAAGGTCACCTTTATTTCTGATATTTAATATCAAGTAGGAGAATGAGCTTTTAGACTGGTGGCTTATAGTGAATCCCAGGGCTAGGCTGCAAAGACCATGGCCAGTGGCCTACTTTGCTAGTTGGGGGGTGGGTGTCAGTTGGAACTCCAGTGGCACTCCCTCCCAGTAAGAAGAAGTGGAAGTGTTAGTCGCTCAGTCATGTCTGACTCTTTGTGGCCCCATGGACTGTAGCTGCCCCCACCCCCAGCCCCTGCTCCTCTGTCCATGGAATTCTCCAGGCAAGAAGCCATTCCGTTCTCTGGGGAATCTTCCTTATCCAGGAATCAAACCTGGGTCTCCCACATTGCAGGCAGATTCTTTACCGTCTGAACCACCAGGGAAGAAAGGATGATGCCAAATTGAGCATGACCAAGTATTTTCAAGTTTACCAAACTGATCAGCCCCTCATCTACTCAGGAATGGATAAAGCGAGGAGAGGAGCCAGGAACGTGCTTGAGAAAACCAACCAAATAAAAATCCTTCCTCACCAAAACTGGGACTAGAGGAACAAGATTTTGCTCTTCCATCCATGGTGAGCAAAGACTGAGGCTTAGAAATAGCAAATGAGACAGCTATAGAGACTGCAAATAAAAGAAGGACCCAAACTGATAAACTGGAAACTTCCCACGTTGTAACTGAATTTGAGTCCCAGGCTTGGCTCTTAGTAGCTGTGTGGCTTCGGATGAGTTCCTTAAAGTGTATAAATCTTCATTTCCGTGTCTCTAACATAAGGCATTAGATCCTACCTAGTAGTATCTAATTCCTAGGATCTGGTAAGGTCTAATTCCTTAGAAGAGAAAATGAGGGTAAACAGGAGGAGTTCAGTGAGCGCCTGTCAGCACACCCTCAGGAAACAGTAGCTGGAGTGATCATTTCTAAGAGGTGGTCAATAGCTACTGAACCAGTCCCTCCATATAAACTGAGAAAGGAAAAAACTTTATCTGCTTATTGTGGAACGCAACAGAAAGCTGAAGTTTTCTGCAGGGTAATAAAAAAATTAGTGTGAGAGAGAGAGGAGAGGAAAAGAATGGGAAGCAGGCTGGCTGTAGGCATGTGTGTTACTTGCTCAGTCGTGTCCAACTGTTTGCAGCCCCTTGGACTGTATGTAGCCCGCCAGGCTGCTCTGTTCATGGAATTCTCTAGGCAAGAACACTGAAGTGCGTTGCCATTTCCTTCTCTGGGGCCTTAGGTAGAGCTGGTTTGAAAAAACTGAGTGGAATAGGCTCCAGGGGCAAACTTGGGTGGGCCTTTCCTTCCCTGTACTGTTGTATCACCCCCTATCATACCCCCCCACACACACACAGACACACACACACATGCATACAGAACCATAGACCAGCCAGTACTCATCCTGGGTCTGACGTCAGTATTCCAGGAGAGGGTACTGTCTTTATAGATGTATTAGTTAGGACAGGCTAGGTCTTGCTGTGTAGCAAATGACCCCCACATCTCAGTGGTGCGCAGCCACAAAGGTTTGTTTCTTGCTCATCCCTAAGTCCATTTTGGGTCCTGTTCTGTGCTATCTTTACTCCAAGACTCAGGCTGAGGAAGTTCGTTCTCGCTCTCTCTCTCTGGAACTTTGCCAGATTTTAGAGCCAAAGGAAAAAAGACACAGTGAACATCATGCTGGATCTTCAAGCTTCTGTTCCAAAGGGATGTACATCCTTTCTTCTCATGTTTCATTGGCCAGAGAAAGTCTTGTGGCCTCATGATGACAGGTTTGGGGCACATGGTTCTCCTCCAGGGAGGTTACACAGATGAAGAGTGATTCGATCTACCACAGTGGACTATTGCCCCATCCAAACCCCCTCACGTGCCAGAGGGACAGCCAGCCACGTAGCACTGCTTATCAGCCTATGCTGGGTCTTCTCTGAGCCTCTATCCTCTGTGGAATGGAGGTAGCAATACTTGTCCTGTGAACCTCACAGCAAAGGGGTAAGGATTCAAATGAGATCACATATATGAATGTCACTTGTAGAGTCCTGCGCTTGGGGGAGGGTTTCATTACTAGGATGAGTCTAATAGAGCTTTGCACAGATCAGCTGCATAAGGGAATCTCTGACATCTCTGACGCTCAGTGTTCTCTTATGCGATAGCTGTGTGGTCCACTCAGGAGAGGCTGCCAGGTGAGCACGTATCACAGGTAACCAGGCATTCACACATCAGTGATCCACTCATCAGTAACTGATGTGTGGATGTGGATGTGGGCTCCTGTCTCCTTCTGACCACTGGAGCTCCTCCATGCCTCCTTCCTTTTTTCCTGTTCAGGCCCTTAAAAGTAAAGGTCAGTGGATGCCTTTCTAAATAAGCCCCTGGAATGCACAAGAGAAAATAGAGATCCAAAATGTTAACTGACTTGCCCAACTCAACAGAATTGGAGACTTGAAACTAGACTTTGAATTCCTAATCTACAGCTTTTCCAAGACTTAGATTCCAACACTAGAGCCTGTTAGCTCAGAGATTTGGGCAAGCGTCTTAATCTCTCTGGGCCTCAGTTTCCTCAAAATAGGTCTGGTAAAATAGGTCTGGTGGCTCTGGCTTTATTGATTTTTTTTTAATGCATTTTATTTATTTATTTATTTTTGGCTATTCTGGGTTTTCACTGCAGCTGTCGGTTCTTCTCTCGTTGCAGGGAATGGGGGATACTCTCTATTTGAGGTGAGCAGGCTTCTTGTTGCGGTGACTTCTCTTGTTGTGGAACTGGGGCTGTAGGGCACACGGGCTTCAGCGGTTGCGGCACACGTGGCTCCATAGTTGCGGCTCTGAGGCTCTAGAGCACAGGCTCCATAGTTGTGGCTTACAGGCTTAGTTGCTCTGCAACATGTGGGATCTTCCTGGATCAGGGATCAAATCTGTGTCTCCTGCATGGGCAGGTAAACTCTACCACTGAGCTACCAGGGAAACCCTATTGAATTGTTTTGAAGGTTAGTCATGCATATAAAAATCCCTCTCCACCAAAACGCTCAACCCCACCCCATGTTTCCACCCCTTCTGGTCTCTCTGCCAGGTATCAGCTCCCTCCTGAAATGAGGCCTCTGTGTCCTTCAAGGTTGATTTTGGGCATGGCTGCTGGCTTTGCTGGAGGTAGGGGGGATTCCCTTCCTTGTGGTACCTCAGTACAGATGAGGGTTTCGTTATTTTAGAATTCCAGACCACAGTATCTGTGAAACAAATGATACTTTTGAGAGCAGATAGACAATTTAATGAATCCTAATTCTTCAAGGTCTTTATCTCTTTTCTTGGGTCTTTCTAAAGATCCTTTCCCCCTCCAGGTATTGAAAAGAAAGCTAAGGATAAGACGGAATACGAAGGAAGAATTCTTCCCTGGCTGTATATTTATTCTGGGTTTTATGGGTTTAATGCCTGACCTTTCACTCTGAGTGCAGAGGAGGAAAGGTGGCATTTCTGTTGAGTTCACTGCTTTATATCTGATACAAGTGTGTACAAGATGTGACAACAAAAAGTGACTTGTTTCATTAATAAATGAACACAGGGCAGCTGGGCTTCTCTAAGTGGCTCATGCCTTTAAGAAGTCTCCATTTTCGGACAATAGCTAGAGCCACTGGTTTGCAAAAACTACTGGGAAAACCACTTCCTGCTTCCCCTGATGCGTACATCTATCCTGGTATCAAAATGAAAATGTTGGCAAAACAGAGCATTTCGGACCTGATCCACAAGAGGGTGTCACAGCCCTGCGCCTGGCCAGGTCCCTGGTCGGAATGCCTGCACTTTGGTCCCTCTCCTGTAGCTCAGACAAGTCTGGGTCAGCAGGACTCCTTCAAGCTCTGGTTTAGTTCTTCTCTTTTCCTGGCTCAGGAGGAAGTGGAGAAGCCTTTGGAATCAGATGGACTTGGATTAAAATCCTGGCTCTGTCATTTGCTGAGACATTGGCCAAAGAGTTAGCATTGTCAGCTGCTGTATTACTAATAATTGCTAAATTTTTCCCAGGGCCAGGGAATTACTGAATTATAATGCAAGAAGGGCCTTTCAAGATTGGTCAGCAGAGCCCAACGTTTCACAGATGGGGACACTGAGGCCCAGGATACACTAAAGCACAGCTTTTTCCTTCAAAAATGTGTAAGACAGGGGCTTCCCTGGTGGTCCCAGGGTTAAGACTCCACATTGCCACTGCAGTGGGCACAGGTTCGATCCCTGGTTGTGAAACTAAGATCCCATGTGCTGCACAGTATCGTTAAAAACAAAATACATAAGACATAAGAGCATTCATCAATGAATGCATGAAAAAAAAATTAGCCAGCAAGAACTTTGGATGCAGACAAAAACACAGACTTGTATGTTCATCATCTAGCTTCAGTGGTGACTGACTTGATCAAGTTGCTGACCTCTTGTGCCTCAGTTTCCTCATCTCAGCACTGAAGGGGAGNGAACCAAGGGAAAAAGGGTGTGGTACGAAGGAAGAATTCTTCCTCTTATATTTATTCTGGGTTTTATGGGTTTAATGCCTGACCTTTCACTCTGAGTGCAGAGGAGGAAAGGTGGCATTTCTGTTGAGTTCACTGCTTTATATCTGATACAAGTGTGTACAAGATGTGACAACAAAAAGTGACTTGTTTCATTAATAAATGAACACAGGGCAGCTGGGCTTCTCTAAGTGGCTCATGCCTTTAAGAAGTCTCCATTTTCGGACAATAGCTAGAGCCACTGGTTTGCAAAAACTACTGGGAAAACCACTTCCTGCTTCCCCTGATGCGTACATCTATCCTGGTATCAAAATGAAAATGTTGGCAAAACAGAGCATTTCGGACCTGATCCACAAGAGGGTGTCACAGCCCTGCGCCTGGCCAGGTCCCTGGTCGGAATGCCTGCACTTTGGTCCCTCTCCTGTAGCTCAGACAAGTCTGGGTCAGCAGGACTCCTTCAAGCTCTGGTTTAGTTCTTCTCTTTTCCTGGCTCAGGAGGAAGTGGAGAAGCCTTTGGAATCAGATGGACTTGGATTAAAATCCTGGCTCTGTCATTTGCTGAGACATTGGCCAAAGAGTTAGCATTGTCAGCTGCTGTATTACTAATAATTGCTAAATTTTTCCCAGGGCCAGGGAATTACTGAATTATAATGCAAGAAGGGCCTTTCAAGATTGGTCAGCAGAGCCCAACGTTTCACAGATGGGGACACTGAGGCCCAGGATACACTAAAGCACAGCTTTTTCCTTCAAAAATGTGTAAGACAGGGGCTTCCCTGGTGGTCCCAGGGTTAAGACTCCACATTGCCACTGCAGTGGGCACAGGTTCGATCCCTGGTTGTGAAACTAAGATCCCATGTGCTGCACAGTATCGTTAAAAACAAAATACATAAGACATAAGAGCATTCATCAATGAATGCATGAAAAAAAAATTAGCCAGCAAGAACTTTGGATGCAGACAAAAACACAGACTTGTATGTTCATCATCTAGCTTCAGTGGTGACTGACTTGATCAAGTTGCTGACCTCTTGTGCCTCAGTTTCCTCATCTCAGCATTGAAGGGGAGAGAGAACCAGGGATAGTAACACTACCTATTTCATAGGGTGTGGTGAGGATTCAGTGAGCTCAGACATAAAGTGCTCAGCTAGGTGCCTGGCGCCTAACAGATGTTCTATCTTATGTATAATCTTAGGACTAGGTCATGTAACTTTTCAAGCCTCAGTGTTCTCATCTATAGAGTGACAATTTTACATAGCACTGTGGGAAGGATTAATGGCACAATAGTAAAAAGCCCTCAACATGATGGTGATGTAAAATGATGTTTATAGTAGGGACTTCCTTGGTGGTCCGGTGACTAAAACTCTCCCTTCTCAATACAGGGGACCTGGGTTCAAACCCTGGTCAGGGCACTAGATCCCACGTGCTGCAACTAAGCATTCACATGCCACAACTAAAATCCCGCATGCCACAACTAAGACCCGGTGTAGCCAAATAAATACTACTAATTTATCCCCATCCATGAAGTGAAGGAAGATTGTTTCTAAGAACAAAGCTTGTCACGCACCCCGTTGTTACTGCCTTAGTTGAGACCTCTTGTCTCCCCTGGATGGTGGCTGCAGTCTGCATCTGGAGAGGCATGACCGTTGCCACCTGGCGGGAGGCTCACCTCCAGGGGGCACCTTCCTCAGCTCCACACAGGTGTCGCCAGGACATAGAGGTTCCTTGTTGAATCAGTCGGTTTCCTACAGCCACTGTAACCAGTACCACAGGCTGGTACTTGGAACAACAGGAATGTATTCTCCCAGGGTGTTGGGAGTTAGAAAGCTGACACTGAGATGTCACAGGGCCCTGCACCCTGTGAGGTCAGGTCAGCTCCTGCCTTGACTCTTCTGGCTTCTGGTGGTCAATCCTTGCTGTCCCTTACTGACAGTTACATCACTCCCATCGCTGCCACATCATCAGCCACATGGCCTTCTCCCTCTTGTGCACCTGCGTCCTGTCTCTTCTCATAAAGACACCAGTCATATTTGATTAAGGGCCCATCCTATTCCAATAACACTTCATCTTAAGTTACTTCTTAATTCCATCTGCAAAGACCCTATTTCCAAATAGGTTGACATCACAGGCGACCAGGGTTTGCACGTCAACATATCGTGGGGGTGGGGGAGATGCAGTTCAACCCGCAACACTTGCTAAAAGATTTTTCAAAACCGTTGAAATGTTATGAGCTCTTCCAACTTATCAATATTTATATTCATATAGAAAGTATATCAACATAATTGGATTTTGATTATCTTTTATTTATATAAAATTAACATGATAAATTATATGTAATATTATCTAGATTAAAATCATACCGATAAATTATAAATTGCATTATGTATCTAAATTAAATGTTTATACTTTATAAACTGTTAAAACAATTATTTAAAAAAAAATAGATAGATGAGTCAAAGAAAACACGCCTGTGGATGTGAAAGGCCCTGGGGCCGTGCCTTTTCAGCCCTGGCTTCATGGGCTTCAGGGTTTTCTTTCTACTAAGAAATATGAGGCTGTGACTCCTCCGCAATGGCCTATGGCTGTCATCAGTAGCTGACAAGTGGATACTTAAAGGGTCACTTGCAGTGACATCTACCCCACATCCCTGCTGAAGAAAATTGTTTCTAAGAACAAAGCTTGTCACGCACCCCGTTGTTACTGCCTTAGTTGAGACCTCTTGTCTCCCCTGGATGGTGGCTGCAGTCTGCATCTGGAGAGGCATGACCGTTGCCACCTGGCGGGAGGCTCACCTCCAGGGGGCACCTTCCTCAGCTCCACACAGGTGTCGCCAGGACATAGAGGTTCCTTGTTGAATCAGTCGGTTTCCTACAGCCACTGTAACCAGTACCACAGGCTGGTACTTGGAACAACAGGAATGTATTCTCCCAGGGTGTTGGGAGTTAGAAAGCTGACACTGAGATGTCACAGGGCCCTGCACCCTGTGAGGTCAGGTCAGCTCCTGCCTTGACTCTTCTGGCTTCTGGTGGTCAATCCTTGCTGTCCCTTACTGACAGTTACATCACTCCCATCGCTGCCACATCATCAGCCACATGGCCTTCTCCCTCTTGTGCACCTGCGTCCTGTCTCTTCTCATAAAGACACCAGTCATATTTGATTAAGGGCCCATCCTATTCCAATAACACTTCATCTTAAGTTACTTCTTAATTCCATCTGCAAAGACCCTATTTCCAAATAGGTTGACATCACAGGCGACCAGGGTTTGCACGTCAACATATCGTGGGGGTGGGGGAGATGCAGTTCAACCCGCAACACTTGCTAAAAGATTTTTCAAAACCGTTGAAATGTTATGAGCTCTTCCAACTTATCAATATTTATATTCATATAGAAAGTATATCAACATAATTGGATTTTGATTATCTTTTATTTATATAAAATTAACATGATAAATTATATGTAATATTATCTAGATTAAAATCATACCGATAAATTATAAATTGCATTATGTATCTAAATTAAATGTTTATACTTTATAAACTGTTAAAACAATTATTTAAAAAAAAATAGATAGATGAGTCAAAGAAAACACGCCTGTGGATGTGAAAGGCCCTGGGGCCGTGCCTTTTCAGCCCTGGCTTCATGGGCTTCAGGGTGTTCTTTCTACTAAGAAAGATGAGGCTGTGACTCCCTCCGCAATGGCCTATGGCTGTCATCAGTAGCTGACAAGTGGATACTTAAAGGGTCACTTGCAGTGACATCTACCCCACATCCCTGCTGAAGTCTGTGCTCAGGTGCATCTGCCTGGTATTGACCTGACTCCAAACAGACTTTCGCTGTTTTTGTGTTTCCTTCCATAACAATCCCATCTCCCCCATTCCCCCCCCACCAGCACCCCCCAACTCCCGTTTTCTCGTCTCCTCGTCATTCCAGGCCCAGCTCAAAGGCCACTTCCTCCGTGAGAGCTGCCAGGCGTGACACTGCCTCCCGCCTACACGTCCACAGGGTCGTGCTTCTGCATTTTACAGCACTTCTCCCACTTGTCCTGGTATCATAGTAGGCTGTAGCTCCCAGAAATCAGGAGCATCACCTTGGTGGTTGTACCAGTGTACGAGGCCTGGAACAAAGATTCCTTACTTGACCAAACTGTGTTCAGCCTTCTGAACCTTCTCCTAGGCACCTCTCTTCCCTGTAAACTCTACTTTTAGCCAGAACCCTGCTAAGTCAATTTAACCCAGCTCTCCAGCCCCTGATATTTGATCAGGTTTCTTATCCTCTGCATCTCTCAAGTGATGTCTGATTATCCTGGCCTGCCTTCAGCAGAAAAATCTGTTAGGCTGATCTAGCCAGAGTTCCTATTCCCCTTGATATTTCCTCCCAGAAATTTTCCATCACTGACCACACCCTGCTCCCTGGCTATGAATTCCCCCTCACCTATGCTGTATTTGACTTTAGCCCAATCTCTCTCCCAGACTGTAAAATCCCACTGTAGTCCCTATACCTGTTATTATGGTCCTGAATTAACTCTGCCCCACTATCTTTAACAAGTACCATTAATTTTTTTTTTCCTTTAACATCTTCCATAACAAAGATCACAGCAACAGGGTAACTTAAACAACAGAAATTTAATTTCCTCACAGTTCTAGAGACTAGAAGTGTGAAATCAAGGACTGATTCCTTCTCAGGACTCTCTGCTTGCTTGTAGATGGACCCTGTCTCTGTGTGTGTGTATGTGTCCTAAATGTCCTCTTCCTATAAGGACACCGTCATATGAGCATGTGTGTGCACTCACTCCTGTCCGACTCTGTGACCTCACACTGTAGCCCGCCAGGCTCCTCCATCCATGGAATTCTCCAAGCAAGAATACTGGAATGAGTTGCCATTTCCTACTCCAGGGGGATCTTCCCAACCCAAACCCGTGCCTCTAGTGCCTCCTGCATTGGTAGGTGGGTTCTTTAGGATTGTGCCACCTGGGAATCCCCATATTGGACTATGGCTGACCCTGATGACCTCGTTTTGGCTTAACGACCTCTTTAAAGACTGTCTCCAACTAGAGTCACTTTCTGAGCTACTGGGGTATAGGACTTCAGTCTAGGAATCTGTGAGGAGACACAATCCTGATGGTACAAGTGATAAAGAACTTGCCTGCCAGTGCAGGAAACATATTGAGACTTGACTTCAATCCCAGGGTTGGGAAGATCCCTGGAGGAGGGCACAACAGCCCACTTCAGCCTTCTGAACCTTCTCCTAGGCACCTCTCTTCTGTAAACTCTACTTTTAGCCAGAACCCTGCTAAGTCAATTTAACCCAGCTCTCCAGCCCCTGATATTTGATCAGGTTTCTTATCCTCTGCATCTCTCAAGTGATGTCTGATTATCCTGGCCTGCCTTCAGCAGAAAAATCTGTTAGGCTGATCTAGCCAGAGTTCCTATTCCCCTTGATATTTCCTCCCAGAAATTTTCCATCACTGACCACACCCTGCTCCCTGGCTATGAATTCCCCCTCACCTATGCTGTATTTGACTTTAGCCCAATCTCTCTCCCAGACTGTAAAATCCCACTGTAGTCCCTATACCTGTTATTATGGTCCTGAATTAACTCTGCCCCACTATCTTTAACAAGTACCATTAATTTTTTTTTTCCTTTAACATCTTCCATAACAAAGATCACAGCAACAGGGTAACTTAAACAACAGAAATTTAATTTCCTCACAGTTCTAGAGACTAGAAGTGTGAAATCAAGGACTGATTCCTTCTCAGGACTCTCTGCTTGCTTGTAGATGGACCCTGTCTCTGTGTGTGTGTATGTGTCCTAAATGTCCTCTTCCTATAAGGACACCGTCATATGAGCATGTGTGTGCACTCACTCCTGTCCGACTCTGTGACCTCACACTGTAGCCCGCCAGGCTCCTCCATCCATGGAATTCTCCAAGCAAGAATACTGGAATGAGTTGCCATTTCCTACTCCAGGGGGATCTTCCCAACCCAAACCCGTGCCTCTAGTGCCTCCTGCATTGGTAGGTGGGTTCTTTAGGATTGTGCCACCTGGGAATCCCCATATTGGACTATGGCTGACCCTGATGACCTCGTTTTGGCTTAACGACCTCTTTAAAGACTGTCTCCAACTAGAGTCACTTTCTGAGCTACTGGGGTATAGGACTTCAGTCTAGGAATCTGTGAGGAGACACAATCCTGATGGTACAAGTGATAAAGAACTTGCCTGCCAGTGCAGGAAACATATTGAGACTTGACTTCAATCCCAGGGTTGGGAAGATCCCCTGGAGGAGGGCACAACAGCCCACTTCAGTATTCTCGCCTGGGGAATCCCATGAACAAAGGAGCCTGGCAGGCTACAGTCTATAGGGTGGCGAAGAGTCGGACATGACTGAAGTGACTTAGCAGCAGCAGCAGCACAATTCAGCCTGTAACAGTGATTTATTTAAAAATTTGAGGGCTTCCCTGGTGGTCCAGTGGGTAAGGACACTGCCTTGCCACACAAGGGCCGCCGGTTCAATCCCTGGCCTGGGAAGTTCCCACGTGCCAGGAGCAGCTGGACCAATGTGTCTAACTACTGAGCCGGAGCTCTGGAGCGCATGCGCCCAGAGCCGGTGCTCTGTGGCGAGAGAGGCCACCTGTGGTGGGAGGCCCACACAGGCCAAAGAATGAAGATAGGTGAAAATAAATAAATAAACAAATGATAAAAGAGGCCAAAAATTAAAAAAAAAAGTTAGAAGCCTAAAGAATGTAGAAATTTGTTATTATTATTATCTCAAAATCTCAAACAATACAAGTGAAACTAACGTCTTCCTTTCCCCTTCCACTCCACCCAGCTGTGAACACTGCTGCCAGATCTGTTTGTAAGCTTTTCTAAATACAGGTGCATGTACATAAAGAATAGCTTCACTGATTTTTTTCTTTCATCTAAATAAGATCATATTGTCCATATTGTTTTACAAATTTTCATCTTACCATTTTTTCAATACATATAACCACCTCACTTCCTGCCCTGACCCAGAGTTTAGCTACGGTTAAGCATGTTCAGAACATTAGTTGAAATACTAGAAAGAATGAAGGCATGGAGAACGGGTCTGCTCTGAGTTTTCTGGCAGTCATCAGATAGTATAGTCTCATTTTCTCATTACTGGAAAACGGTAATTATAATACTCATTTCATTGGGTCCACAATACCACATATAACCATCAAAATACCTCAGCATTTTCAGGACCAGAATGGCAGACTCAGATGACTTAATTTCATTTTAAATGTTTTCTGAAAAATTTTGCCAATATTTCCCATCAATAAGATTGAAGTGATTTTTTTAAGTAATGGTTTTTGGTTATCTGCCCATGAAGCAAAGTATATTCACAATTGCACAAAAAGTATGTGTGAAGTTCTTTAGGCACAGTTTAGTAAGTTAGCTGCCAGGAAAAAACAAAACAAAACAGAATTGCCGTTTATCTCCAGTGGTTATAATTTCCAATGGCTGTAGGAGGGTGTCTCTTTGCAGCGGTGGCTGAAGGTTACTGATCCTCTCCTGTCGCTTCATGGCAGCGCCACCAGGTGGGGCAGGTTGTTGTGACGCACCAGGTCTGTCATTTAGAGGTTACTTTTCACTGTAATGCTCAGCCAGGCCTGTCTGAGTGTCCGTCCTGCGTGACCGTGGAAGTACAATATCTTCACTTCCTTGATAATTCTAAGAGTCGGAGGATGCTTCCCATTTCTGCAAATCCACCCTTGGTGCAAGTTAATTCTGTTGACAGTGCAACCTCCTGCCCGTCTCTCCCCCTCGTGTGTGTTAGTTGCTCAGTCATGTCTAACTCTTTGTGACCCCGTGGACTGTGGCCCACCAGGCTCCTCTGTCCATGGGATTCTCCAGGCAAGAATTCCAGAGTGGGTTGCCGTTCCCTTCTCCAGGGGATCTTCCCCACCTAGGGAGTGAACCTGGGTCTCCTGGGTCTTTCCCACCTAGGGATTGAACCAACTGAGCCACCAGGGAGATCCTCTTCCCCTATTAAGTAAAGCAGAGACCCAGACTGTTCATTCAGTTGCCCAAAGCAAACCTAATATCCGAAAGTTCAGTTTAAAGAATTTTACCGAAGCTACGGTTAAGCATGTTCAGAACATTAGTTGAAATACTAGAAAGAATGAAGGCATGGAGAACGGGTCTGCTCTGAGTTTTCTGGCAGTCATCAGATAGTATAGTCTCATTTTCTCATTACTGGAAAACGGTAATTATAATACTCATTTCATTGGGTCCACAATACCACATATAACCATCAAAATACCTCAGCATTTTCAGGACCAGAATGGCAGACTCAGATGACTTAATTTCATTTTAAATGTTTTCTGAAAAATTTTGCCAATATTTCCCATCAATAAGATTGAAGTGATTTTTTTAAGTAATGGTTTTTGGTTATCTGCCCATGAAGCAAAGTATATTCACAATTGCACAAAAAGTATGTGTGAAGTTCTTTAGGCACAGTTTAGTAAGTTAGCTGCCAGGAAAAAACAAAACAAAACAGAATTGCCGTTTATCTCCAGTGGTTATAATTTCCAATGGCTGTAGGAGGGTGTCTCTTTGCAGCGGTGGCTGAAGGTTACTGATCCTCTCCTGTCGCTTCATGGCAGCGCCACCAGGTGGGGCAGGTTGTTGTGACGCACCAGGTCTGTCATTTAGAGGTTACTTTTCACTGTAATGCTCAGCCAGGCCTGTCTGAGTGTCCGTCCTGCGTGACCGTGGAAGTACAATATCTTCACTTCCTTGATAATTCTAAGAGTCGGAGGATGCTTCCCATTTCTGCAAATCCACCCTTGGTGCAAGTTAATTCTGTTGACAGTGCAACCTCCTGCCCGTCTCTCCCCCTCGTGTGTGTTAGTTGCTCAGTCATGTCTGACTCTTTGTGACCCCGTGGACTGTAGCCTACCAGGCTCCTCTGTCCATGGGATTCTCCAGGCAAGAATTCCAGAGTGGGTTGCCGTTCCCTTCTCCAGGGGATCTTCCCCACCTAGGGAGTGAACCTGGGTCTCCTGGGTCTTTCCCACCTAGGGATTGAACCAACTGAGCCACCAGGGAGATCCTCTTCCCCTATTAAGTAAAGCAGAGACCCAGACTGTTCATTCAGTTGCCCAAAGCAAACCTAATATCCGAAAGTTCAGTTTAAAGAATTTTACCGAAGCCTACCTAGTAGCATCAGGCTTCCCTGATGGCTCAGAGGGTGGATAATCTGTCTGCAATGCAAGAGACCTGGGTTCGATCCCTGGATCAGGAAGATCCCCTGGAGAAGGGAATGGCTACCCACTCCAGTATTCCCTTTTTTTTTTTCCATTTTCTAAATCTTTTTTTTAAATTGAAGAATAACTGCTCTATAGAATTTTGTTGTTTTCTGTCAGATATCAGTATGAATCAGCCATAGGTATATATATGTCCCCTTCATCCTGAACCTCCCTCACTCCAGTATCTTGACTGGACAATTCCGTAGACAGAGGAGCCTGGCAGGCAGTCTGTGGGATCGAAATGAACTAGACACCCCTGAGCGACTAATGCTTTCATTTTCACTTTTTTTCCTAATAACATCACTATCATTCTCACCTTTATCACAGTTATTACCTCTCAGAGGAGGTAATACATCCTGTCAATGTGCTCCGAGGTTCAGAGAGGTTGAGGAATTTTCCCAAGATTATTCAGCTAATGGGTCGAGTTACTTAGCCATCAGCCCTACCTGACTCTTTGGACTGTAGCCCACAAGGCTCTTCTGTCCATGGCATTTTCCAGGCAAGAATACCGGAGTGGGTTGCCGTTTCCTTCTCCAGCAGGGCCCAAAACATTGTCCAAAGTTTGACTGTGATCACTGATAGAACCATAGCAAATTTAGGCTGTTTCACAAAGGCATTAAGTAACTGAACGCCATAGTGAGATAGTCATTCTATTTTCAGTTACCTTTCATTCCTTCTGATTAAATCAGAGAAAGCCTCCAGTTGCTTCTAATAGCCTTTTAGAAGTTCTCTAACACGTGCCAATCTCCTAGAGTGCAGGCAACGCTGTCTAGCTGGAATTTTATGACACTGTTTTGTTTTCCTTGTATTTATTTTTAGGAAAGAAATATCGGTTTCCCAGGAAGGTAACCATATAAATGCTCTTTACATATTTAAATTATTATAAGTGAGTCCACCAGGAGATCCTCTTCCCTATTAAGTAAAGCAGAGACCCAGACTGTTCATTCAGTTGCCCAAAGCAAACCTAATATCCGAAAGTTCAGTTTAAAGAATTTTACCGAAGCCTACCTAGTAGCATCAGGCTTCCCTGATGGCTCAGAGGGTGGATAATCTGTCTGCAATGCAAGAGACCTGGGTTCGATCCCTGGATCAGGAAGATCCCCTGGAGAAGGGAATGGCTACCCACTCCAGTATTCCCTTTTTTTTTTCCATTTTCTAAATCTTTTTTTTAAATTGAAGAATAACTGCTCTATAGAATTTTGTTGTTTTCTGTCAGATATCAGTATGAATCAGCCATAGGTATATATATGTCCCCTTCATCCTGAACCTCCCTCACTCCAGTATCTTGACTGGACAATTCCGTAGACAGAGGAGCCTGGCAGGCAGTCTGTGGGATCGAAATGAACTAGACACCCCTGAGCGACTAATGCTTTCATTTTCACTTTTTTTCCTAATAACATCACTATCATTCTCACCTTTATCACAGTTATTACCTCTCAGAGGAGGTAATACATCCTGTCAATGTGCTCCGAGGTTCAGAGAGGTTGAGGAATTTTCCCAAGATTATTCAGCTAATGGGTCGAGTTACTTAGCCATCAGCCCTACCTGACTCTTTGGACTGTAGCCCACAAGGCTCTTCTGTCCATGGCATTTTCCAGGCAAGAATACCGGAGTGGGTTGCCGTTTCCTTCTCCAGCAGGGCCCAAAACATTGTCCAAAGTTTGACTGTGATCACTGATAGAACCATAGCAAATTTAGGCTGTTTCACAAAGGCATTAAGTAACTGAACGCCATAGTGAGATAGTCATTCTATTTTCAGTTACCTTTCATTCCTTCTGATTAAATCAGAGAAAGCCTCCAGTTGCTTCTAATAGCCTTTTAGAAGTTCTCTAACACGTGCCAATCTCCTAGAGTGCAGGCAACGCTGTCTAGCTGGAATTTTATGACACTGTTTTGTTTTCCTTGTATTTATTTTTAGGAAAGAAATATCGGTTTCCCAGGAAGGTAACCATATAAATGCTCTTTACATATTTAAATTATTATAAGTGAGTAAATTTACAGAAAAAGGTTAGTTAACCATAGTGTGGTTAGTTCAATGAAATGGCAAAAATCGTGATATTTGCGGCCTCGAGGCTGGGGAACAGTACCTGTTATATAAGGAGGAGCTTAAGAATGACCTGGCCTTTTGAGTCCCTATGGGCCACGTCTCTCCTGTTTCTGGCAGGGACCCCAAGAAGAGGCGCCTGGACCTCGGGCGGCTCTAGCCCCAAGCAAAGCCAGTTAACAGCTTAATACTCAGGCTCACCTGGAGCACAGCCTTCCCTTTCTGCTACCTTCATGTCCCAACTTCTCCATTTCTAGGGGAATTTCCAACTCTCTTTGCATAACAAGGGGCTTCCCTGGTGGCTGAAAGGGCAATGAATCTGCCTGCAATGCAAGAGACCTGGGTTTGATCCCTGGGTGGGGAAGATCCCCTGGAGAAGGAAATGGCAGCCCGCTCTAGTAATTTTGCCAGAGTTCCATGGACAGTGGAGCCTGGTGGGCTATAGTCCATGAAATTGCAAAGAGTTGAACACAACTGAGGGACTAACACTTTGCATAGCAGAAGTCCCCTGGGTCCTGTCTTTCCTCAAACAGAAACAAGGAGCAGCCAGTGTTCCCCTCCAAAGCACTTAAGTGGCCCCGGGCAGTCTGTGAAAGGCCTGGTAGAGTGGTGGTGGCGTCAGGCCCTGAGAATAGACCCCTCTCCCCGCTGCCTTATGGGGGAGAGGTTATGCTCCTCTCTGCTCTGAGTGAAAATGCTTCCTAAACACAATGTGTTCCATTCAGATGTGCCTGTTTGCCTTAGGCCAGCCTGTTCTTCACACTCAGACCAGTATTCCTGGCAAGGTGAAAGGGCTTTGGGCCAGGACTGGATATCTGGGCTCTAGTGCTGGGCAGACCCCTAGTTTGCTGGGTGATCTGTGTGAGTTCCCCCTCTCCAGGCCTCAGTTTTCCTCTGGGTAGAAAGCAGGGATGGGGTGGAGGAAGTCTTTTCCTTAGCTGACCTTCTGTGGACGATGGCCAGAGGCTGAATTCATTGACCAGCTCAAGATCAAAGAGGCTGAAAGAGCCAGCGCTGAGGTCCAGCCCTCAGCTGGGCCCCGAAAGCCAGGGATGGGGTCAAGAAGAACAAGTCTCCTGGGAAGAAAACTTTAGTCTAGCAAAATCGTGATATTTGCGGCCTCGAGGCTGGGGAACAGTACCTGTTATATAAGGAGGAGCTTAAGAATGACCTGGCCTTTTGAGTCCCTATGGGCCACGTCTCTCCTGTTTCTGGCAGGGACCCCAAGAAGAGGCGCCTGGACCTCGGGCGGCTCTAGCCCCAAGCAAAGCCAGTTAACAGCTTAATACTCAGGCTCACCTGGAGCACAGCCTTCCCTTTCTGCTACCTTCATGTCCCAACTTCTCCATTTCTAGGGGAATTTCCAACTCTCTTTGCATAACAAGGGGCTTCCCTGGTGGCTGAAAGGGCAATGAATCTGCCTGCAATGCAAGAGACCTGGGTTTGATCCCTGGGTGGGGAAGATCCCCTGGAGAAGGAAATGGCAGCCCGCTCTAGTAATTTTGCCAGAGTTCCATGGACAGTGGAGCCTGGTGGGCTATAGTCCATGAAATTGCAAAGAGTTGAACACAACTGAGGGACTAACACTTTGCATAGCAGAAGTCCCCTGGGTCCTGTCTTTCCTCAAACAGAAAAAAGGAGCAGCCAGTTTTCCCCTCCAAAGCACTTAAGTGGCCCCGGGCAGTCTGTGAAAGGCCTGGTAGAGTGGTGGTGGCGTCAGGCCCTGAGAATAGACCCCTCTCCCCGCTGCCTTATGGGGGAGAGGTTATGCTCCTCTCTGCTCTGAGTGAAAATGCTTCCTAAACACAATGTGTTCCATTCAGATGTGCCTGTTTGCCTTAGGCCAGCCTGTTCTTCACACTCAGACCAGTATTCCTGGCAAGGTGAAAGGGCTTTGGGCCAGGACTGGATATCTGGGCTCTAGTGCTGGGCAGACCCCTAGTTTGCTGGGTGATCTGTGTGAGTTCCCTCCCCTCTCCAGGCCTCAGTTTTCCTCTGGGTAGAAAGCAGGGATGGGGTGGAGGAAGTCTTTTCCTTAGCTGACCTTCTGTGGACGATGGCCAGAGGCTGAATTCATTGACCAGCTCAAGATCAAAGAGGCTGAAAGAGCCAGCGCTGAGGTCCAGCCCTCAGCTGGGAGCACCCCCAGATCAGCCACTTGACCTCTTAGGGTCATTTTATGCCTGAGTGCCCGAAGTCAAGAAGAACAAGTCTCCTGGGAACTAGAAAAACTTTCTGAAGACCATGTGGTCCATTGAACGTGTGCTGCTTCTGGGTCTAGCTCTCCAAAGCGTTAACTTTTAGGGATGTTTAACACTCAGTTTCTCCCTCTGAAAGTCTAGAACCACCATGCATGCGCAGAGCACTAGCCCAACAGTTCTTATCTCAGGCATCCCTGGAAAAGCACTGTTTACTTAATGGCTGTTAGTGGGGTTTCCCTGTAGAACCTCTATATTGTCACAAGGATTAATCCACAGACACTTCCGCTAGGTGTCTTCAGTGGCCTGAGGACACCTTGTGGCCAAAAGAAGCAAATGTCCCTTTTTTGGAGTTGAATAATTCAGTCTCTTATTTCATTAGCAAAAAGTTTTGTTCAGACCATATAGCAACTTATTTTGTTTTTGCCATTTAAACCAAATTTAACAGAAACCCAGCTACCCATATTTCCCTGGGCCTCCTGCCTGTATCCCCCAGGTCCCTGCCTAGGGAACGCACGGGTGCCTTTGAGGCTCTGAGTCTTAAGTAAAAGCAGATCAAATAAAATTTTTAGGATCATCATTTAAAAGCAATGAAATCTAGATACCAGGAAGAGTCCCTGGAACCCCTGAGGAGTTCTGAGAAGCTGGTGGGGCTCCACAGGTCTAGGTTGGTACCAGGCCCTAGTTCAGGGTGGACTCCAGGGGTCCTCAGGTGGCGTCTCTGATTTTGGGGGCTATTCCTGTGTCGATCAGAAAGTGAAGGGTCGACCTAAGAAAGACAGAAATTGTGCACAGCCTCTGGGTAGAAAGCAAGGTGAAAGGGCTTTGGGCCAGGACTGGATATCTGGGCTCTAGTGCTGGGCAGACCCCTAGTTTGCTGGGTGATCTGTGTGAGTTCCCTCCCTCCAGGCCTCAGTTTTCCTCTGGGTAGAAAGCAGGGATGGGGTGGAGGAAGTCTTTTCCTTAGCTGACCTTCTGTGGACGATGGCCAGAGGCTGAATTCATTGACCAGCTCAAGATCAAAGAGGCTGAAAGAGCCAGCGCTGAGGTCCAGCCCTCAGCTGGGAGCACCCCCAGATCAGCCACTTGACCTCTTAGGGTCATTTTATGCCTGAGTGCCCGAAGTCAAGAAGAACAAGTCTCCTGGGAACTAGAAAAACTTTCTGAAGACCATGTGGTCCATTGAACGTGTGCTGCTTCTGGGTCTAGCTCTCCAAAGCGTTAACTTTTAGGGATGTTTAACACTCAGTTTCTCCCTCTGAAAGTCTAGAACCACCATGCATGCGCAGAGCACTAGCCCAACAGTTCTTATCTCAGGCATCCCTGGAAAAGCACTGTTTACTTAATGGCTGTTAGTGGGGTTTCCCTGTAGAACCTCTATATTGTCACAAGGATTAATCCACAGACACTTCCGCTAGGTGTCTTCAGTGGCCTGAGGACACCTTGTGGCCAAAAGAAGCAAATGTCCCTTTTTTGGAGTTGAATAATTCAGTCTCTTATTTCATTAGCAAAAAGTTTTGTTCAGACCATATAGCAACTTATTTTGTTTTTGCCATTTAAACCAAATTTAACAGAAACCCAGCTACCCATATTTCCCTGGGCCTCCTGCCTGTATCCCCCAGGTCCCTGCCTAGGGAACGCACGGGTGCCTTTGAGGCTCTGAGTCTTAAGTAAAAGCAGATCAAATAAAATTTTTAGGATCATCATTTAAAAGCAATGAAATCTAGATACCAGGAAGAGTCCCTGGAACCCCTGAGGAGTTCTGAGAAGCTGGTGGGGCTCCACAGGTCTAGGTTGGTACCAGGCCCTAGTTCAGGGTGGACTCCAGGGGTCCTCAGGTGGGCGTCTCTGATTTCCTGCTGGCTGTGCTATTCCTGTGTCGATCAGAAAGTGAAGGGTCGACCTAAGAAAGAGACAGAAAATTTTATTTGAGCCAACGTGAGAATTATAACCTGGAGACAGTCTTTCAGAAAATGCTGAGGACTGTTCTACCCGAAGGACACTGAAGTCTTTGGAACAAACAGTTATTCATCAAATAATGTATTGACAGTTGACACAATCCAGATCTGCACAAAGTGAGTGAGTAGTCATCGTGGCTCCTTACAAAACTGAGAAAGAGCTTATCTCCCAAGAAGATCTGATTTAATGCAGTTGCATAATTACACTCTAAAAGGGAGGGAGGAGACCCAAACGAGCAGAGAAAATTTTTGTTTAAATTTTTCTTGTCTTTCCATAAAATAGAAATTTTCTTTCATCAGTGGCTACAAGTCCACTTGTAGGCAAAAAAGAAAAAAAAAAAAGGAAGCGGCGTTCTAGTGAACATCTAGCAATCTCGCCCACGCATCATTCCAGCAGCCTGCATTTCCCTGAGCATCTATGTTAGCTTCCTCGGGCTGCATAACGAAGTACCAAGAACTGGATGGCTTAACACAACAGAAATTTATCATCTCACATTCTGGAGGCCAAACTCTGACATTCAAGTGTCAGCAGGGACATGCCACGTCTGAACTCTCTGGGGCAGAAGCTGGTCTTCCTGTCACTTTTCTAGTTTCTGGTTGCCTCCAGACATTTCTTATATTCCGGGCTTGTAGATGTGTGATTCCAGTTCTCCATCTTAATGTGGCCGTCTCCCTGTGTGTCTCCACACTGTCTTCCCATCGTATGTGTGTCTGTGTGTCCAGATTTCTTCTTTTTAAGGACACTAATCATATTGGACGAGGGCTCACCCTCATGACCTCATTTTAACTGAAGTATCTCTGTGGAAATCCTATTTCCAAATAAGGTCGCATTCAGAAGTGTTAGGGATGAGGACTTCCACATATCTTTTTTTGGTGAGGAGGCGCAATTCAACCCATCACAAGAGATACTGGGACTTCCCTGGGGGTCCAGTGGTTGGGAATCCTCTTGCCAGTGCAGGAGATACAGGTTCAGTCCCTGATAAGGGAAGACTCCACATACCTCGGAGCAACTAAGCCTATGCACTACAACTTTTGAGCCTGTGCTCTAGACCAGGCGCCACGACTCCTGAAGCCTGCATGCCCAGAGCCTGGGCTCTGCAACAAGAGAAGCCACTGCAATGAGAAGCCCACGCACCTCAACTCGAGGATCACAGCCCTTGCACTACAGCGAAGCCCCAGTGCAGCCAAAGTAAACAAATGTAAAGAAAAAGACATATTATCTGCAACCGACTCTTGGCCACTGCTAAGATTCTGTATCATTTGCAATGAAAGCCAAGCTAAACAAACAATGAGAATGTATTAGAAGGATATTGGGTAGCTCCTGGCATCAAAGGACCCCTTCACTAGGCTCTGGTAGAGAAACTCTGGGAGTCTGAGCAGAATCTGAAGTCAGGGCAGCCCCCGGCAAAACCTCATGGGCCTCTCCTTAGGGTCTGCCTGCTGTAGGACTCGGCTCCAACATCCTTCTGGCCAAGTGTCCCTTCTCTCAAGACGTGAATTCTTGGAAGAGCCCATCAGGTCAGCCTGTGGTAGAACCAGGGCCTCCTGAGGGGTTTGTGAATGGGATAGATGATCTTGCCAGGACCGAACGGAGGGTGCGGGAGAGGCAGATACTCCAAAGGGCTGCTACCAAAAGATGGGAGAGGCATACATTTTGCAGGCAAAAACCACAGCTGTTTGCGGTGTCATTCCTTTGTAATTTGTTTGAGAAAGATTTTCAGCTCAGACAGTTATATTTCTAAATATTTTGGCACTTAAAGGAGCCATTTAGTCATCTGGAAAATGCAGAGTTGTGGAAAAACGCCGTGTCATGTGGTACAAGGAGCACTCATGGTGGAATCAGGAGAGCAGGTTTTATTTTTTAAAAGTATTTGCAGATGGTATAATTCTACCCTGGAAACTGAAGCGAATCCACTGGGGAGCTCTTAGAAACAACAGGAAGGTTCAACTGAGTATCAGGTTGCTAGCTGAAAATAAAAAGAACGTATTATAAATCAGAAGAAAAGCATAACAGAACCAAAGGTGGTGTTCAAATTATCGATCGAGGCCATGTGTAAAGGAGTTAACTCAGCAAAAAAAAAAAAAAAAAGGCAAAGTTATAAAAAATTTTTTTCCTTTACTAAGAAAAACCATCAGAGACTCCCCTGGTTGTCCAGTGGTTAAGAACTCCATTGCTAATGCAAGGGACACAGGTTCAATCCCTGGTCCTGAAAGATCCCACATGACTTTTAAGCCTGTGTACTGTAGCTGCTGAAGCCAACTTGGCTAGAGAAGCGCCCTCAGTAAGAATCCCATGCACACAACTAAGAGAGTAGATCCCACTCACCGCAACTAGAGAAAGCCCGAGTGCAGTAACAAAGACACAGTGAAACCGTTTGGTGTCATTTTAGGGGGACTCTGAGCCATTTCAGGGGAGTTCTGAAGAGCTTGGGTACCACAGTCCTTTATATCTCAGTGTGGAAAAGAATTCTGTGATAGAAAAAGTGATAAATAATGAGTGATTTATTAGACTAAGATGGTTGTGAGGTTAACAAACAGGTGGACGAGAAACATCACACCCTGAGAGTTTTCTAGGCTATGGTTTTAAAATCAAACGAAAAGTGGGTAAGTGGAGAAGAACTTCCTTTTCTTTCTTGAGTAGATGTCATGCTTCTACATCATCAGTTCCTCCTTTAGGCTGAGCAGGGGAGTTTTCTTGTCCCTACATGGTCAAGCGAGATTCACAAATCATTGGGTTTTGTTTTTTTTTTTAATGTGTGTACAGAGCATGTGCTAGGGATCATTACTTTATGGAGCTCCCTGGGCACGTTGTGAGTCTTGTGCCCTGTTGTTTTATTGTTTTGTGGCATATCCCATGCTTCTGTTACATGGTCTTATGGTTAAGCAAGCCTGCTTGGTTTTGTGGTTAAGCAAACGTGCTTTCTTTTTTTTTTTTTTTTTTAAATATTTTTTTTTTTTTTTTGGGCGGGGGTCGGGTTGGGGAGGGAGTGGGCGGGCCACTTCTGTTGATCTTTTCATTTCTCTATTTTCATCCGTCTTTGTTCTTTGGCTCCTGTGGGCCTCCCATTGGGGTGGCGTCTGTCGTTCTGGGCGCACGCGCTCCAGAACTCTGGCTCTTAATTGGACACATCGCCCAGCCGCTCCACGGCACGTGGGATCTTCCCAGGCCAAAGGTTAACTCAGCAAAAAAAAAAAGGCAAAGTTATAAAAAATTTTTTTCCTTTACTAAGAAAAACCATCAGAGACTCCCCTGGTTGTCCAGTGGTTAAGAACTCCATTGCTAATGCAAGGGACACAGGTTCAATCCCTGGTCCTGAAAGATCCCACATGACTTTTAAGCCTGTGTACTGTAGCTGCTGAAGCCAACTTGGCTAGAGAAGCGCCCTCAGTAAGAATCCCATGCACACAACTAAGAGAGTAGATCCCACTCACCGCAACTAGAGAAAGCCCGAGTGCAGTAACAAAGACACAGTGAAACCGTTTGGTGTCATTTTAGGGGGACTCTGAGCCATTTCAGGGGAGTTCTGAAGAGCTTGGGTACCACAGTCCTTTATATCTCAGTGTGGAAAAGAATTCTGTGATAGAAAAAGTGATAAATAATGAGTGATTTATTAGACTAAGATGGTTGTGAGGTTAACAAACAGGTGGACGAGAAACATCACACCCTGAGAGTTTTCTAGGCTATGGTTTTAAAATCAAACGAAAAGTGGGTAAGTGGAGAAGAACTTCCTTTTCTTTCTTGAGTAGATGTCATGCTTCTACATCATCAGTTCCTCCTTTAGGCTGAGCAGGGGAGTTTTCTTGTCCCTACATGGTCAAGCGAGATTCACAAATCATTGGGTTTTGTTTTTTTTTTTAATGTGTGTACAGAGCATGTGCTAGGGATCATTACTTTATGGAGCTCCCTGGGCACGTTGTGAGTCTTGTGCCCTGTTGTTTTATTGTTTTGTGGCATATCCCATGCTTCTGTTACATGGTCTTATGGTTAAGCAAGCCTGCTTGGTTTTGTGGTTAAGCAAACGTGCTTTCTTTTTTTTTTTTTTTTTTAAAGATTTATTTATTTATTTTGGGCGGGGGTCGGGTTGGGGAGGGAGTGGGCGGGCCACTTCTGTTGATCTTTTCATTTCTCTATTTTCATCCGTCTTTGTTCTTTGGCTCCTGTGGGCCTCCCATTGGGGTGGCGTCTGTCGTTCTGGGCGCACGCGCTCCAGAACTCTGGCTCCTTAATTGGACACATCGGCCCAGCCGCTCCACGGCACGTGGGATCTTCCCAGGCCAGGGATAGAACCGGCACCCCTTGCACTGCAAGGCGGTGCCCTTACCCACTGGACCACCAGGGGAAGCCCCGCAAACGTGCTTTCTTGAGTAATCATTAACTTACAGGGATCTCCCATATTGTTTTACTTACAGTCCCCTAGCGGGATTAACTATTTAATCATCTGCTTTCCAGTGATCCGACTCATTGGAAAAGCCCTTGATGCTAAGAAAGATTGAGGGCAGGAGGAGCAGAGGGCAACAGAGAATGAGATGGTTGGATGACATCACCAACTCAATGGACATGAGTTTGAGCAAACTCCTGAAGACAGTGAAGGAGAGGGAAGCCTGGTATGCTGCAGGCCATGGAATGGTCAGTAATTGGACACGACTTAGCGACTCAACCACAATTTTGCATCTCCACTGCACAGCATATTTATGACTATCACTGCTCTCTTTTGTGGACCAACTTTCTTCATTTTACGGTCCACATCACATTACATACACATCACTTGTCTCTGGTTCTATATGCTCAAGGTCAGCCATTCAGATAGTGACTGATTTTTCTTCCCTGAACTCAGTTCCAAAACTTTTGGAAGGATTACTTGGTCCAGGAGCTGGTATTGTCCTAGCCAAGGGAAGGGATTGCTTCGGTCAGTCATGGCCAGGGTTCAAGGCGTGTGCTAAACGGCTGATCCTGTGGTTCCGGTGGTGTTCATGTGAATGGAGTAGGTGGCAAGAAAAATACCCGGAGATAAGAGGATAGGAAGTAGCTGGCAGATAGACAACAGGTGTCTGGTTGAGTCAGGCCAGATCACAAAGTTTAGACTGGGTACAGAGATGGGCGAGAATGATGACTTGGATGAGTTTTATTTTGTGACTCAGGAAAGCAAATGTGCAGCTCATAATACACTTGTGGGCCAGGGTACAAGTGAGGAGACTTGGCTTCCGGCTGTTCCTGTGTCCTCATCCAAGAAAATTCAGTGGGTAGTTCAGCCCCTTCCCCCATGATGGAGCGGTTAGGGGGCGGTGGTCAGAAACCAGCCAAGCCAGAGGTGCTTGGGCCATGGCACGGGGGAGAGCCTGTACCAGTGCTCGGGGGTCCAGTTACTCCCATATAAGGGACCCTTGGCATCTGGCTGTCCTACATTAGTCTCATGTTGCCCCAGTTCTTACCACACCATCAGGGCCAAACAGACCTCACCTGGTCCATCAGACAAGTGCAACGTGACAACTATAAGCTTCCATCTGTGCAACTTCTGATTTCCTTCTGTCTTCTGTTTTGGTTATGTAGTATCGTGAACACCCCCCAGCACACACCATTCACACAGCTAAGTAATTGCAAACTGAAGCAGTGTTTCATCTCCCATTGCATTGTCAGGCCCGAGTCATGAATACTTTCCCATTAAACTGAGCCGGAAGCTTGAAGAGTGAAGTGTGTAGCAAAGGTTCAGCTTGGGGGCTTCCCCTGGTGGTCCAGTGGGTAAGGACACTGCCTTGCAGTGCAAGGGGTGCCAGTTCGATCCTTGGCCTGGGAAGATCCCACATGCCGTGGAGCGACTGGACCGATGTGTCCAATTACCGAGCCAGAGCTCTGGCACGCGTGCGCCCAGAGCTGGCGCTCTGCGACGACAAAGGCCACCGCGATGGGAGGCCTACAGGAGCCAAAGAACAAAGACAGATGAAAATAGAGAAATGAAAGACCAATAGAAGTGGCCCGCCTATCCCCCTCCCTCCCCACCCCACCCCCCAAAAGATAAATAAATATAATTAAAAAAAAAATGTTCAGCTTGAGTTTAAATCATCAACAATAGCCACTGGCCATGGCTCTTCCTTATTATGCGTTTAACTCAGGAGAAAAAGAACACCCAAGATTTAAAATCAGTGTAGGGACTACCCTGGTGGTCCAGTGGTTAAGACTCCAAGCTTCCAATGCAGGGGTAATGGTTTGACCCCTAGTCAAGGAACTAGGATCCTGCAGGCCACACGGTGAGGCCGAAAAAACAAGTATGGAAAGTATCTGAATAGAATAATTAGAATAACGTGCTCAAATCTACACACTTGTTACACTGTAATCCTAATGAAGACCAGTGTCAAGCCCACCTGACCCACAGGTTCTGGTAATGAATCACTGATAAGGCGTAACTAAAATTACCTAACTCACCTTGACTCTGACCCTCTGCAAGGGAGTCCTCACCAAGGAAGGTGGGCCACTAAGGTTGCAGTCTTCAACTGATTAACGGAATAAATATTACACAATTGCCAATTAATAATAGCTAAATGAATAATAACTAAATGAATAACTAATGAATAAAATGCTTCCATATTCCTCTTTATTTGCTCTCTAAGAAGTCGGTGAGTTGGACAGGTAATTTTATAAAGGACGAGATGAGTCTCAGAGAAGTGCTGTAACCTTCCGAGTCAGTGATAAACAGAAAAGTGTTGCAACTTGAAGCCCCTGCCTTCCTCAGTTCCCCCTCTTCTTTTCTCTTCTCCTTCATTCCTTCTTTCTTTTCCTCTCCCTCCCTCCTTTGCACTCTGCCTCCCTTCTTACATTCTTCCATGAGCGTTTGTTGATTCCTAACTGTAGGCCATGCCCTAGGGAACTAGGGATTGAAAGGTAAATGAGACGGGACTATTGCTCTTAAAGAACGCAGTAGGGGAGACAGGTGTAACCAGAGCTAGAAATGAACGCAATGTGGAGGTACCACACAGGGAGGGAGAACATTTAACTAGACCTTGAAGGGTAGGTAGCGTCCTCAGACCAAGATCATGGAAATGGGCAAGTTATGCTGAGCAGAGAGAACAGAGAGAGCACATGCTTGAGAAGACATGAGAGTGCAGACTGCCGGTAGGGAACATGGGGGTGGGCGTTGTGGGGAGAGGGGCGAGTCCTGGTTTTCAGAAAAGAAGGAGAATCGATGAAGCTGTTGTGGATCAAAAGGGACCTTGAAGGCTGTGTTAAGAAGCTTGGGAGGTGACAGGGGCCCTCGAAGAGTTCTTGTTTTTTTTTAATGGTGGGTTCCCTTTTATCATCACAGTTGCTCTTTCCAGTTTTATGGAGGGTCTCTCCTCAGCCTTCCAAGTTTTAAACTCTTCTCAGATCACTAAGCAGTCTTGAGAGCCTGGTTAACTAATTTGTTATCCTAACACAAAAGTAGTACATTTACAAAAAGTGAAAGTATTAGTCACTCAGACCTGTCCAACTCTTCGCAAACACCCCTGGGATTCTCCAGGCAAGAATACTGGAGTGGGTTGCCATTTGGGATTTGCACGTAGAAGTCAAGGAAGGTGGGCCACTAAGGTTGCAGTCTTCAACTGATTAACGGAATAAATATTACACAATTGCCAATTAATAATAGCTAAATGAATAATAACTAAATGAATAACTAATGAATAAAATGCTTCCATATTCCTCTTTATTTGCTCTCTAAGAAGTCGGTGAGTTGGACAGGTAATTTTATAAAGGACGAGATGAGTCTCAGAGAAGTGCTGTAACCTTCCGAGTCAGTGATAAACAGAAAAGTGTTGCAACTTGAAGCCCCTGCCTTCCTCAGTTCCCCCTCTTCTTTTCTCTTCTCCTTCATTCCTTCTTTCTTTTCCTCTCCCTCCCTCCTTTGCACTCTGCCTCCCTTCTTACATTCTTCCATGAGCGTTTGTTGATTCCTAACTGTAGGCCATGCCCTAGGGAACTAGGGATTGAAAGGTAAATGAGACGGGACTATTGCTCTTAAAGAACGCAGTAGGGGAGACAGGTGTAACCAGAGCTAGAAATGAACGCAATGTGGAGGTACCACACAGGGAGGGAGAACATTTAACTAGACCTTGAAGGGTAGGTAGCGTCCTCAGACCAAGATCATGGAAATGGGCAAGTTATGCTGAGCAGAGAGAACAGAGAGAGCACATGCTTGAGAAGACATGAGAGTGCAGACTGCCGGTAGGGAACATGGGGGTGGGCGTTGTGGGGAGAGGGGCGAGTCCTGGTTTTCAGAAAAGAAGGAGAATCGATGAAGCTGTTGTGGATCAAAAGGGACCTTGAAGGCTGTGTTAAGAAGCTTGGGAGGTGACAGGGGCCCTCGAAGAGTTCTTGTTTTTTTTTAATGGTGGGTTCCCTTTTATCATCACAGTTGCTCTTTCCAGTTTTATGGAGGGTCTCTCCTCAGCCTTCCAAGTTTTAAACTCTTCTCAGATCACTAAGCAGTCTTGAGAGCCTGGTTAACTAATTTGTTATCCTAACACAAAAGTAGTACATTTACAAAAAGTGAAAGTATTAGTCACTCAGACCTGTCCAACTCTTCGCAAACACGTGGTCTGTCCATGGGATTCTCCAGGCAAGAATACTGGAGTGGGTTGCCATGCCCTTCTCCAGGGGCCACTGAAGAGTTTTAAGCAGGGAAACGTTAGGATTATATGTCTGTAAGAAAGATCATTTGGAGACCAGCTTGTCAGGGATGATTAAAATGAGGTTAGATAGGAGACAAGGGGACCAGTTGAGAGACTATTGCAACACTCCAGACCAAAGAAACGCTGCTGCTGCTAAGTTGCTTCAGTCGTGTCTTTGCAAGTCGTGACTCTCTGTAACTCTATAGTCCATAGGCCACCAGGCTCCTCTATCCATGCGATTCTCCAGACATGAATGCTGAGTTGGTGGGGGGGAGATATTTCATAAGAGATTTAGGAAATAGAATTAATAGGATTTGGCAGTGGGGGTCCATGCAAGATGAGGTACAGGGAGAAACAAGAGACTTAACAATGAAGTGGCTCCTGTCATTTTATTTTGGTCCCAAATATTGTGTCCTTATTCTCCATTCTTTGCAGAGACTATACTTGTATTTATATACTCTTTCTCTCTCTCTCTCTGAAGCTACCTTCTCAAGAATGCTTCTCCTCTTTCCTGATTTTAGTAGGCAACAATTGCTTTTTCTTCCCAGCTCCTGTTTTCTAGCGCCTCCGTACAGAAAATCATGGTGAGAACCAGCCATGTGTTTACCTGGGGACATTCCGTTCTGGTCAGTCACTTGTGCTTGGAACAGGTGAGCAGGTGAACAAGCTGGGCCAATCAAAGGCCTTCTCTGAGGTCCTGAAATTGGGTCAAAGAATATGGCTGTTGCTCTCTGGAATGGAGATGGAAACTGGGTTGCTGTTGTCTGATCGTCTTCCTGGCTGTTAGGTGAAAGGCTTGAAGGCTGTGTTAAGAAGCTTGGGACAGGGGCCCTCGAAGAGTTCTTTTTTTTTTTTAATGGTGGGTTCCCTTTTATCATCACAGTTGCTCTTTCCAGTTTTATGGAGGGTCTCTCCTCAGCCTTCCAAGTTTTAAACTCTTCTCAGATCACTAAGCAGTCTTGAGAGCCTGGTTAACTAATTTGTTATCCTAACACAAAAGTAGTACATTTACAAAAAGTGAAAGTATTAGTCACTCAGACCTGTCCAACTCTTCGCAAACACGTGGTCTGTCCATGGGATTCTCCAGGCAAGAATACTGGAGTGGGTTGCCATGCCCTTCTCCAGGGGCCACTGAAGAGTTTTAAGCAGGGAAACGTTAGGATTATATGTCTGTAAGAAAGATCATTTGGAGACCAGCTTGTCAGGGATGATTAAAATGAGGTTAGATAGGAGACAAGGGGACCAGTTGAGAGACTATTGCAACACTCCAGACCAAAGAAACGCTGCTGCTGCTAAGTTGCTTCAGTCGTGTCTTTGCAAGTCGTGACTCTCTGTAACTCTATAGTCCATAGGCCACCAGGCTCCTCTATCCATGCGATTCTCCAGACATGAATGCTGAGTTGGTGGGGGGGAGATATTTCATAAGAGATTTAGGAAATAGAATTAATAGGATTTGGCAGTGGGGGTCCATGCAAGATGAGGTACAGGGAGAAACAAGAGACTTAACAATGAAGTGGCTCCTGTCATTTTATTTTGGTCCCAAATATTGTGTCCTTATTCTCCATTCTTTGCAGAGACTATACTTGTATTTATATACTCTTTCTCTCTCTCTCTCTGAAGCTACCTTCTCAAGAATGCTTCTCCTCTTTCCTGATTTTAGTAGGCAACAATTGCTTTTTCTTCCCAGCTCCTGTTTTCTAGCGCCTCCGTACAGAAAATCATGGTGAGAACCAGCCATGTGTTTACCTGGGGACATTCCGTTCTGGTCAGTCACTTGTGCTTGGAACAGGTGAGCAGGTGAACAAGCTGGGCCAATCAAAGGCCTTCTCTGAGGTCCTGAAATTGGGTCAAAGAATATGGCTGTTGCTCTCTGGAATGGAGATGGAAACTGGGTTGCTGTTGTCTGATCGTCTTCCTGGCTGTTTTCTGAGACATAGAAAACGCTGGCTCTTAGTGTATGATAAGAATGAAGCATATAAGGAAGAGGGCTCTGTGTTTTCCCCATAGCACTCAGGTCCTGGTTGCACCTGATTCTGATGCAGGATCTTTGTATTTTGGGGGCTCTCTTTTGCATTAGCTAGCTTGGCAGATACTGCCAAGCTACCTAAAAAATCTTTAATATTTTTGTCTACAGGTGCTATTTAAAAACTCACACACCAGTGGTTGCATCTTCTAGGAATATTTTTGTGTCTGTGAAATTTACTCTCTAAATATTTACCTTTTCTGCTTAATGTTCATTTGTTTTTTAGAGTAAACTTCTAAACTTTTTTTTGGCCACAGTGCCAGGCATGCAGGATCTTGGTTTCCTGTGTGCATGCATGCTTAGTCATATCTGACTTTGCAACCCGTAGGCTACAGCCCGCTGTTCCTCTTTCCATGGAATCTGCCAGGCAAAAATACTGGAGTGGGTTGCCATTTCCTGCTCCAGAGGATCTTCCCGACCCAGGGGTTAAACCCACATCAGCTGTGTCTTCTGCGCTGGCAGGCAGACTCTTTACCACTGAGCCACCCAGGAAGCCCCTAAGCTCCCCGACCAGGGATCAAACCCTTACCCCTTGCATTAGAAGCACAGAGTCTTAACCAGTGGAAGGCTAGGGAAGTCCTGAGAATAAACTTTTTAAATTTAAGTGTAATACATACACATCGGATGTTCATTTAAAAAAGAACCCCTCCCAAATAAAATAGAAGATCTATTCACAATTATTTTAAAATCATCATTCAAAATTATATGTAAGGTAAATTAATCAATTCTCCCCAAACATTTAGTGAATATTTTTTCAGTGCTGGTAGCTAATGGCGAAATCCAGAGTTCACAGCTGGTTGTGTGTGGGTGGATGGCTATGGAGAGAGACGTACAAAGTGTTATTTGAAACATTCTGAAGTTGAAGCATTTATTTGACAAATATTTTTTTAGTGCCCACTATGTGCCAGGCACTGTGAAAGCTGACAGAAGTCAGTCCCATGGACCCTAAGTGCTAAAGCAAGTGTATAAAAAGATGCGTGGCAGAACTGAAAAGGGTCAATTAATTTTGCCCCGAGGGATCAGGAGCAGAGAAGGTGGTATTTGAGCTGGACTTAAAAGTAGAATTTTGGCAGATGGTGAAAGTAGAAAAGGGGCCGTCTATTGTTCAGGGACCAGCATGAGCAAAGGGCTGGGAAGCTGGGAAGGGGGGTGGTGGCAGGAAATGAAGTGGGAGAGAATGCTGGGGGCAGATGACCCAGGGTCTCAAATGCTACCTGTCCCATGGGCAGAGGAACCTGGCGGGCTGCAATCCGTGGAGTCACAATGAGGAGGACATGACTGAGTGACTAAGCACAGCACAAGCATCCGCCTCCTCCCCCACATCTCCAGTCTCCCTGAAGACAAAGGAACCATTTGGTGGGCTCACCGATGGCTGTCAACAGAAGTTACACATGTCCGTTCTGGACTAAAGAATAAGAACCCAAGTGCTTGGGACTTTGGTGGTGCTCCAGTGGTTAAGAATCCGCCTTCCAAAGCAGGAGTGCTTTCCTGATGACTCAGATGGTAAAGAATTTGCCGGAGACCCAGGCTGGATCCCTGGGCCGGGAAGATCCCGTGGAGAAGGGGATGGTTACTCACTCCAGTATTCTTGCCTGGGAAGTCCATGGACAGAGGAGCCTGGCAGGCTACATTCTATGGAATCACAAAGAGTTGGGCATGACTGAGTAACTAACACTTGCAATGCAGGGGACGCAGGTTTGATCCCTGGTTGGAGAGCTAAGATCCCACATGCCGCAAAACAGCTAAGCCTCTGAGCAACAACTGGAGAAGCTTGTGGTGCCACAACTAAGACCCCACACAGCCAAAAATAAATAAATTTCCAAATTTTTTTAGAAACAACCAAGTTCTCTCTTGGCTTTCCCACCTTCCCAAGTAGCTTCCCAGGGAGCCCTTGTGTTCCAAGTGGTAAAATTCCAGCATGGTGGGCCCTCCATCCATCTGGGTGCGTGAATGATTATGTGCAGTACACATGGGACATGGGCCATGAACAAGAAATCAATTTATGTTGTGTTAAGCCATTAGAATTTGGGGATTTGTTCATTACGGTAGACTAATTAGCCTACCCTGACAGATACACCAGGCTGCGAATTCTGGAATTTACCCTAGAGCTGGAGTATAACCCTTGAAAGTAACATAGTCAGATTTGCCAGACACTGCTGTCCAGATGGTCCCCGTCTGTGGGTAATAGCCACCATTCCACCTCCGGAGGCTTAGAGCGTGCTCAGTTCAGATCCCTCCTTTCTCACTCCCACCCCACCAAGTACAGATGTCCAGGGTTTTCCTGTCACCATTCCACTGGGCCCAGGGCACCATTCCCTTGCGTTGGGCTTATAGGCTTTGTCCTAGGGCATGCTGTCATGTGGAGTAACAGGTTCATGTTCTGTGGTATGGAGGGCCATCTGTCCAGCTGGGCAGGCTTCCAGCGAGTTAACGATGCTAATGGAGTGACCTCCTCCCACATCTCCAGTCTCCCTGAAGACAAAGGAACCATTTGGTGGGCTCACCGATGGCTGTCAACAGAAGTTACACATGTCCGTTCTGGACTAAAGAATAAGAACCCAAGTGCTTGGGACTTTGGTGGTGCTCCAGTGGTTAAGAATCCGCCTTCCAAAGCAGGAGTGCTTTCCTGATGACTCAGATGGTAAAGAATTTGCCGGAGACCCAGGCTGGATCCCTGGGCCGGGAAGATCCCGTGGAGAAGGGGATGGTTACTCACTCCAGTATTCTTGCCTGGGAAGTCCATGGACAGAGGAGCCTGGCAGGCTACATTCTATGGAATCACAAAGAGTTGGGCATGACTGAGTAACTAACACTTGCAATGCAGGGGACGCAGGTTTGATCCCTGGTTGGAGAGCTAAGATCCCACATGCCGCAAAACAGCTAAGCCTCTGAGCAACAACTGGAGAAGCTTGTGGTGCCACAACTAAGACCCCACACAGCCAAAAATAAATAAATTTCCAAATTTTTTTTTAGAAACAACCAAGTTCTCTCTTGGCTTTCCCACCTTCCCAAGTAGCTTCCCAGGGAGCCCTTGTGTTCCAAGTGGTAAAATTCCAGCATGGTGGGCCCTCCATCCATCTGGGTGCGTGAATGATTATGTGCAGTACACATGGGACATGGGCCATGAACAAGAAATCAATTTATGTTGTGTTAAGCCATTAGAATTTGGGGATTTGTTCATTACGGTAGACTAATTAGCCTACCCTGACAGATACACCAGGCTGCGAATTCTGGAATTTACCCTAGAGCTGGAGTATAACCCTTGAAAGTAACATAGTCAGATTTGCCAGACACTGCTGTCCAGATGGTCCCCGTCTGTGGGTAATAGCCACCATTCCACCTCCGGAGGCTTAGAGCGTGCTCAGTTCAGATCCCTCCTTTCTCATTCCCCTCCCCCCACCAAGTACAGATGTCCAGGGTTTTCCTGTCACCATTCCACTGGGCCCAGGGCACCATTCCCTTGCGTTGGGCTTATAGGCTTTGTCCTAGGGCATGCTGTCATGTGGAGTAACAGGTTCATGTTCTGTGGTATGGAGGGCCATCTGTCCAGCTGGGCAGGCATCCAGCGAGTTAACGATGCTAATGGAGTGACCTGCTCACCACCTGCCCCTAGAGGAACAATGTGTGTGGGAGAATTTAGGGCAGGCAACAGGAGGTTCTTGGTCATGGCTGAGTGAACTGTAACAGTGACCCAGCTTTTGCTCCTTGTTGCTCAAACAGTGTCCCTTAAAGCCTTTGCTTAATTCTGTTCACCTGGCTCAGCTGTGGTTTGGGTCCTGTTCCTTTTTTGATAAACTGCCCCAGATCAGCTCCCAGGCCAGGGGTGTCCTTGAGTCAACGCCTCCTGAATACCTTCCTCTCTTCTTATATCCTCTGACCTCCTTCTACTCTTCAGAAAACCTTTCATTCTTCTTTGGGTCTCCTCCATGGTTCTTCCTCCTTTCTCTCTTCCAGTCCCTCTGTTTTTTTTTTTTTTTTTTTTTTTGTGGGAGGGAGGGAGCGGGTTGGGGAGGGAGGAGGACGGGAGGGCCACTTCTATTGGTCTTTCATTTATCTGTTTTCATCCATCTTTGTTCTTTGGCCCATGTGGGCCTCCCATCGCAGTGGCCTCTGTTGTCGCAGACAGAGCCCTGGCTTGGTAATTGGACACATGGGTCCAGCTGCTCCGCGGCACATGGGATCTTCCCAGGCCAGGGATCGAACCAGCGCCCCTTGCACTGCAAGGCGGTGTCCTTACCCACTGGACCACCAGGGAAGCCCCGCTCTATTCTTTTAAAAAATTTTTACTTGTTTATTTTTGGCTGCACTGGGTCTTCATTGTGGCACATGGGCTTTCTGTCATTGTGGCGAGTGGGGACTGCTCTCTAGTGGCAGTGCGTGGGCTTCTCATTGCGGTGGCTTCTCATGTTGTAGAGCATAGGCTCTAGGGCACACGGGATTCAGTAGTTGTGGTGCATGGACTTAGTTGCTCCACAGCATGTGGAATCTTCCTCGACCAGGGGTGGGACTCACATTGGCAAGTGGACTCCCAACCACTGGACCACCAGGAAGTCCCTCTCCATTCTTCTTTAGCTCATTAGCAGAAGACTTGATGACCTGCTAAATCTGGATCATCATCAATTAATACCAACAAGCCAATAAAGTAAAAGATTTCTCTTTTCTTAAGGATAGGGAGGGCTCACCATTCAAACCACGCAAAAAGTAAGGGCACATAATTGTGGTGAGTAGATGAAAAAAGAGAGACAACTGCAGGCTGTTTTGCTACTGAAATGGTTTGAACCCTCACATCGTGCCACATGCATAGCGATGAGATCTGCTTCCCCCTAAACAAGAGCTACCTGTTTTAACACCGTTATAGGAAGCCATGTCAGCACTGGGGGGTTATGTCTATTTCTTCTTCTTATTCAGTTCCTACTCTTTCTGCACTTCTCAGCGCCCTAAACTCCTGGCTCTTGGATCCACCCCAGAAGACATAAAGAATTACCTAAAATCAGATCTGTTTCTCACTCACAGAGGTCACCCTTTATTTTCTGACGGTTTTAGTTGGGCTTTAGCTTTGCACAATGAAAAGGCCCTTAGAAAATTTTCTCCCCAGAAGGAGAGCAATTTTCTCCAGAATATGACTTCTTCTGCCATCTCTTTAGGAATAAGCACATATAGTAGTAGTTTTGTCTCTGCGACCTATGTTCTCTGTTATTATTGTTCTGAATAGATAATACATTCAGGTGGTTTAAAATTCAAAGGCAGCAAAGCACCTACACAGAGAAAAATCTCCTTTCTGCCCCCATCTAACGGCCCCCACATTCTCCCCAGAGGTGAGCAATATCACTAGTTTTTGATGTATCCTTCCAAAGTACTTTATGCAAGTATACAAACACATATCTATTCTCTCTCTCTCTCTCTTTTGTTAGTCTTCTCACATATGGTAGCATTGCATAAGGTGCTTTGCACTTGCTTTCTAAAAAGCCTTTATTTATTTATTTATTATTTGGTTGACTGCATTGAGTCTTAGTTACAACGTGTGGGCTCAGTAGTTCTGCGTGGACTTGATTGCCTTGGGGCCTGTAGGATCTTAGTGCTCACGTTTTCCCGGGGGCCATTGGCAAGTGGACTCCCAACCACTGGACCACCAGGAAGTCCCTCTCCATTCTTCTTTAGCTCATTAGCAGAAGACTTGATGACCTGCTAAATCTGGATCATCATCAATTAATACCAACAAGCCAATAAAGTAAAAGATTTCTCTTTTCTTAAGGATAGGGAGGGCTCACCATTCAAACCACGCAAAAAGTAAGGGCACATAATTGTGGTGAGTAGATGAAAAAAGAGAGACAACTGCAGGCTGTTTTGCTACTGAAATGGTTTGAACCCTCACATCGTGCCACATGCATAGCGATGAGATCTGCTTCCCCCTAAACAAGAGCTACCTGTTTTAACACCGTTATAGGAAGCCATGTCAGCACTGGGGGGTTATGTCTATTTCTTCTTCTTATTCAGTTCCTACTCTTTCTGCACTTCTCAGCGCCCTAAACTCCTGGCTCTTGGATCCACCCCAGAAGACATAAAGAATTACCTAAAATCAGATCTGTTTCTCACTCACAGAGGTCACCCTTTATTTTCTGACGGTTTTAGTTGGGCTTTAGCTTTGCACAATGAAAAGGCCCTTAGAAAATTTTCTCCCCAGAAGGAGAGCAATTTTCTCCAGAATATGACTTCTTCTGCCATCTCTTTAGGAATAAGCACATATAGTAGTAGTTTTGTCTCTGCGACCTATGTTCTCTGTTATTATTGTTCTGAATAGATAATACATTCAGGTGGTTTAAAATTCAAAGGCAGCAAAGCACCTACACAGAGAAAAATCTCCTTTCTGCCCCCATCTAACGGCCCCCACATTCTCCCCAGAGGTGAGCAATATCACTAGTTTTTGATGTATCCTTCCAAAGTACTTTATGCAAGTATACAAACACATATTTATTCTCTCTCTCTCTTTTGTTAGTCTTCTCACATATGGTAGCATTGCATAAGGTGCTTTGCACTTGCTTTCTAAAAAGCCTTTATTTATTTATTTATTATTTGGTTGACTGCATTGAGTCTTAGTTACAACGTGTGGGCTCAGTAGTTCTGCGTGGACTTGATTGCCTTGGGGCCTGTAGGATCTTATTTCTCCAACCAGGGTTTGAATCTGTGTCCCCTGCAGTGAAAGATGATTTCTTAAGTATTGGACTATCAGGAAGTCCTTGCACCTTGCTTTTTTCACTAACAAATATAGATATAGTTTGGGAATGCTCCCATTTTAGTACCATCCCCCAATCTATGGCATTCTGGTGTATGTATGTATATGACAGAATGTATTTAAATCATTCCCTGTTGATGGACATTTAGGTGATTTCCAATTTTTTGCTACTATAAGCAGTGCAGCCCTAATCACTTTGTAGATGTGTACTCTTTTGTACACTTTTTTTTTTAAAAAGATTTATTTATTTATTTATTTTGGGCAGGGGTCGGGTTGGGGAGGGAGGGGAGCGGGCGGGCCACTTCTATTGGGCTTTCATTTCTCTATTTTCATCTGTCTTTGTTCTTTGGCTCCTGTGGGCCACTTTATCGCTTAGGAAGGTTTTAGGAGCTCTGTTTGTTCCATAATACTCACGTATTTAAATGTTCAATGGTACTGAAAATACTTAAATGTCTTCAATATAGTCTTTAATTTTAATAACAGTAACCAAATTTCCCCAGCTTCCCTCAAGTCAGAGCATACCACTGGATACAGGACTGCAAACGATCAGAAACTTAAACCCAGGACTGCCCTAGACTATTCTGGGTGGGTAATTAACAAACCCACAGGTATTTCTATTTTTACATAGTTGTGGTCATCTCATTTAAACAATTACATACACAGCTGTTCTTCCCCTCGCTTGGTTATTTAGCAGACATTTTTCCCTGTCACAATACACTCTTTGTATTTTGTCTGAAAAAGACATAACTTCCCGAGTCTGTGTCTTCTCACCTTAATTACTTCATCTCTGCCTGTACTTCCTCTGGAGCTCTGGAGGGTTGAGCAGGCTAATGGGGAGGAGGCTATTCTAGCAGATGAGAGTGCAGGCCTTGGGGTCGCACAACTTTGTGGAATCCTGGTTCTGTCACTTCCTTGTTATGTTGCTTTTGGCAAGTTACTTGTCATGTTTGGTCCTCAGTTTTTTCATTATGCAGAGACCTAGTATAATGATTAAATAGACTTAAAGAAATGCATCTGTAGTACATAATCCAGTGTCTGATATGTAATAGTTCTGAATAAACAACAGCTACTATTAATACAAGATCAAATATCTTGAATTGCTTAGCCCAGTTCTGTTTTTCTTAGTTTTATTTTTGTGTATTATGCTAGTTTTACCAAAATATGGTATTAAACTTAGAGCTTATATGAATGTGTATATTCTTCAGATACAACTTTATCATGTAATTGCTAATCAGAAAAAAATCAATTCCTTAGCACATATTAAAAAAACAATAGCTGCTATTACTATTGCTATTATTATTATCATTATACTTTACTTTTCCATAAAGTTCATATATCATCATTACTTAACCCTCACCAAGCGATTTCTTATTCCTTATAGGTAATTCCACAAGGTACATCCTCAGGCATACAATATTTTTATCCAGCCTAAATTATCAGTGAGTCAGCTCTTTGCATCAGGTGGCCGAAGTATTGGAGCTTCCGCTTCAGCAAACAAACTAGTAACTTAATTCATTACAAATAACTATCATTTATAAGCAAATTAAGCAAGGTTCTGGGATGAAGAATCATATGACAGGGGAACCTGTTTTGGTAGAAGGGTCCAGGAAATGTTAGGATGGAAGTATTGCAGGGGTCATATAGTATATATTGGAGGAGTTGGAGAAGGCTTTGCCAGAGAGTTTCTTCCCAAATTAAATCTGAAAGATGGGGAAGAGTTAAACAGGGGGAAAATGTCAAGATGGGCAATCCTAAGACAGCCAGAACTGGTACAAAAGTTTGAAGGTGTCAGGGTGAAAGAAAGCCAGGAGATACAGGTGATTTAGTGGCAAGAAGTACAGGGTTCAGGGGAGGGGTTTATGAGATAGAGCTGAAAAGACATAACTTCCTGAGTCTGTGTCTTCTCACCTTAATTACTTCATCTCTGCCTGTACTTCCTCTGGAGCTCTGGAGGGTTGAGCAGGCTAATGGGGAGGAGGCTATTCTAGCAGATGAGAGTGCAGGCCTTGGGGTCGCACAACTTTGTGGAATCCTGGTTCTGTCACTTCCTTGTTATGTTGCTTTTGGCAAGTTACTTGTCATGTTTGGTCCTCAGTTTTTTCATTATGCAGAGACCTAGTATAATGATTAAATAGACTTAAAGAAATGCATCTGTAGTACATAATCCAGTGTCTGATATGTAATAGTTCTGAATAAACAACAGCTACTATTAATACAAGATCAAATATCTTGAATTGCTTAGCCCAGTTCTGTTTTTCTTAGTTTTATTTTTGTGTATTATGCTAGTTTTACCAAAATATGGTATTAAACTTAGAGCTTATATGAATGTGTATATTCTTCAGATACAACTTTATCATGTAATTGCTAATCAGAAAAAAATCAATTCCTTAGCACATATTAAAAAAACAATAGCTGCTATTACTATTGCTATTATTATTATCATTATACTTTACTTTTCCATAAAGTTCATATATCATCATTACTTAACCCTCACCAAGCGATTTCTTATTCCTTATAGGTAATTCCACAAGGTACATCCTCAGGCATACAATATTTTTATCCAGCCTAAATTATCAGTGAGTCAGCTCTTTGCATCAGGTGGCCGAAGTATTGGAGCTTCCGCTTCAGCAAACAAACTAGTAACTTAATTCATTACAAATAACTATCATTTATAAGCAAATTAAGCAAGGTTCTGGGATGAAGAATCATATGACAGGGGAACCTGTTTTGGTAGAAGGGTCCAGGAAATGTTAGGATGGAAGTATTGCAGGGGTCATATAGTATATATTGGAGGAGTTGGAGAAGGCTTTGCCAGAGAGTTTCTTCCCAAATTAAATCTGAAAGATGGGGAAGAGTTAAACAGGGGGAAAATGTCAAGATGGGCAATCCTAAGACAGCCAGAACTGGTACAAAAGTTTGAAGGTGTCAGGGTGAAAGAAAGCAGGATCAGCTGGAAGATGAGCAGGTGATTTAGTGGCAAAGAAGTACAGGGTTCAGGGGGAGGGGTTTTCGGGGAGGGGATGAGATAGAGCTGAAAAGATAAAGCACTGCCCTACCGTAAGTGGCCATCAAGGCCTGGCTAAAAATGCTTAGAATTTGGGTGGTGATAAAATACAGAGCTTACCAACCTATGGCTCTTAGCACATAAAGTTCACACAGCTTTCCATGGGTCCCATAAAATCAGAACATATTGATTGTATTTGATGCCATGATTAAGTTGTATACTTTAAAAGAGTGTTAGGTTGCCTGCTAAAGATTTATTGCTTTCTTTTTCATCTCATGGCAAAGATGACCTTAGAGGTCCTCTTCGAGTAATTCACCTTTAACTGCTTAAAGTTTACTCCCTCATGCCTGAAGAAGGACAGGTAAGACACCTGGAGACCAAAAAAAAAACAAAAAAGAGGAGATCTGGGGCCCCTTAGGCACACACATTTTGATATGAACTCCTGGTAAGCTGGGACGTTAGAGAATGACTGCGTGAAAAACTGAGCGTGGGGTCTGGGATGAGCAGTGAGGGAGCTGGACAGCTCCTGGAGACCCCCAGCACCTGCCCAGGGACCTGGATCTGCAGGTCCAAGGTCAAGGTCAATACAGCAGGACTGAGCCAGGGAGAAAGCAAAACTTCAGATTGCCTGCTTGGTGTGAGTGTTGGGGGAACCCTCTCCCTGCTAGGGCTGCTTCGGCCTTGGAGTTTAGAGAAACATTCTGGAGAGGAAAGCACCATCAGGAAAGCACCGTGTTTCTTGTTAATTAGGTATTGCATTTCTCAAATTGGTGGTTTTAATTTGAGAAAAAAAAAGAACTGAAGTGACTGCATTTGCACTGTGAGTTTTTGAAGACATTCTTACAAGTCACAGCTGTAAAATAAAATAACCTAGAGTGATTTGACCCGAAGTTTCTAACGTTTTGAAGGACATTTGACTAGATCTTACAAGACAAAAGCCCTGTGTCTTCTCTTTGGGGCCAGTGCAGCAGAAGACGGGGCTGCAAAAGCTCCAGGGTTTATGAGTCAGGTATGACGAGGTGGCTCAGTGCTAAAGAATCCGCCTGCCAAGCAGGAGACCTAGCTTTGATCCCCCACTGGCTCCATCCTTGGGTTGGGAAGATCCTCTGGAGAAGGAAATGTCAACCTACTCCAGTATTGTTGCCTGGGAAATCCCACGAACAGAGGAACCTGCTGAGCTACAGTCCGTGGGATCACCAAGAGTCAGACGTGACTTTAAGACTAAACGGCAAGAGCAGCATAAGTTTTCTCAGAGGTGATTGCTTCTGTCCCAATTTGCCGCTGAGACGATGGAGGCTCAAAGGAGCGACTGACTTGCCCAGAATCATCCTGTAAGATAGAGGTGGGGCAGGGAGTGAACTCAGGTGTTCTGATTCCCTGGGCGAGGCTATCTGGACTTCAGCGAAGCATGGCTACTGCTGAAACGGCAGTGAGAAAGAAGAGGAGAAGAGGAAGAGGCAAAGAAAAAGAGAGGCACAAAAGAATAGAGGGAAGGGAAAGGAGGAGGAGAAAGTGGGGGAACCTGATCAACTTTGGACGAAAGCCTTAATCCCCAGTCTCCAGGCCTGATGATCTGAGGTGGAACTGATGTAATAATAATAGAAATAAACTGCACAATAAATCGAAAGCGTTTGAATCATCCCCAAACCATCCTCATCACCCTGGCCTGTGGGAAAATTGTGTTCCATGAAACCCATCCCTGGTGCCTAAAAGGTTGGGGATGGCCACCATGCCATCAGCTGTTATGGATGAGTTTCTGTTGTTTCTTTCTTCATTCCTCAAAGCCCAAAGACGTTAATTAGGTATTGCATTTCTCAAATTGGTGGTTTTAATTTGAGAAAAAAAAAGAACTGAAGTGACTGCATTTGCACTGTGAGTTTTTGAAGACATTCTTACAAGTCACAGCTGTAAAATAAAATAACCTAGAGTGATTTGACCCGAAGTTTCTAACGTTTTGAAGGACATTTGACTAGATCTTACAAGACAAAAGCCCTGTGTCTTCTCTTTGGGGCCAGTGCAGCAGAAGACGGGGCTGCAAAAGCTCCAGGGTTTATGAGTCAGGTATGACGAGGTGGCTCAGTGCTAAAGAATCCGCCTGCCAAGCAGGAGACCTAGCTTTGATCCCCCACTGGCTCCATCCTTGGGTTGGGAAGATCCTCTGGAGAAGGAAATGTCAACCTACTCCAGTATTGTTGCCTGGGAAATCCCACGAACAGAGGAACCTGCTGAGCTACAGTCCGTGGGATCACCAAGAGTCAGACGTGACTTTAAGACTAAACGGCAAGAGCAGCATAAGTTTTCTCAGAGGTGATTGCTTCTGTCCCAATTTGCCGCTGAGACGATGGAGGCTCAAAGGAGCGACTGACTTGCCCAGAATCATCCTGTAAGATAGAGGTGGGGCAGGGAGTGAACTCAGGTGTTCTGATTCCCTGGGCGAGGCTATCTGGACTTCAGCGAAGCATGGCTACTGCTGAAACGGCAGTGAGAAAGAAGAGGAGAAGAGGAAGAGGCAAAGAAAAAGAGAGGCACAAAAGAATAGAGGGAAGGGAAAGGAGGAGGAGAAAGTGGGGGAACCTGATCAACTTTGGACGAAAGCCTTAATCCCCAGTCTCCAGGCCTGATGATCTGAGGTGGAACTGATGTAATAATAATAGAAATAAACTGCACAATAAATCGAAAGCGTTTGAATCATCCCCAAACCATCCTCATCACCCTGGCCTGTGGGAAAATTGTGTTCCATGAAACCCATCCCTGGTGCCTAAAAGGTTGGGGATGGCCACCATGCCATCAGCTGTTATGGATGAGTTTCTGTTGTTTCTTTCTTCATTCCTCAAAGCCCAAAGACGTTAACGCATTGCTGGCCTGATTGTTTCTACCACAAGTTGCAGCCCAAGATGCAGCACCACCACTCAAAGGCCCATTGTTCCGCGGAGCGCTGCTGTAACTCTTGTCCATGGGGCAGTCTAGTGCACACAGCGCGGCCCGCTCCTCCCCGCTGGTGACCTGCAGGGACAGCTGAATGCCTTCTGGTCCGCTGAACCCAGAAGAGTGGGGCTGGGCTTTCAGAAACAGCAGTGCTGATTCATCGAGAACAAAAGCCAGCTCTTCCTGCTAAATCCCTGCCAGGCAAGGGCTGCGAGGCCCGCAGGCCCCTGCGCCCTTCCGCAAAAACGTCTTGTTGATCCAGCCACCAGCGTGTCGCCCCATGGCAGGAGAGCCAGCGGCCCGATGCCCCGTCCCTTCGGCCTAGCCTGCTCTCAGCCCCACCCGGGAGGCAGTGACTTGGGAGTGAAATCCACGTTCTCAGCCCAGTCCTGCCATTTCCCGGGTATGCCATGAAACGAGGGACTTCACTTTGCTGAGCCTCAGTGTCCTCTGTGACGTGGGAATGAGAATAGCTCTAGTCTGAGGAACCACTGCTGGATTTGAAGGAGATAACGCCTGGAACAGGAGTCTATGATTACTTCTCCTCACACTGTCTGGTCTCATCTTTCGTAACCCAGTCCAGTCCCTTGCACTCCAGACACGCTGGCACAAGCTCACCCACCTTCACTCTTCCTCGTCATTACCTGTAGACTTCCTGTAATGATACCAGCTCACGTTTATAGACCCCCTGCGCTGCCCCCGGCCTGGCGGCAGACAGTTGACCTGATCAACTTTGGACGAAAGCCTTAATCCCCAGTCTCCAGGCCTGATGATCTGAGGTGGAACTGATGTAATAATAATAGAAATAAACTGCACAATAAATCGAAAGCGTTTGAATCATCCCCAAACCATCCTCATCACCCTGGCCTGTGGGAAAATTGTGTTCCATGAAACCCATCCCTGGTGCCTAAAAGGTTGGGGATGGCCACCATGCCATCAGCTGTTATGGATGAGTTTCTGTTGTTTCTTTCTTCATTCCTCAAAGCCCAAAGACGTTAACGCATTGCTGGCCTGATTGTTTCTACCACAAGTTGCAGCCCAAGATGCAGCACCACCACTCAAAGGCCCATTGTTCCGCGGAGCGCTGCTGTAACTCTTGTCCATGGGGCAGTCTAGTGCACACAGCGCGGCCCGCTCCTCCCCGCTGGTGACCTGCAGGGACAGCTGAATGCCTTCTGGTCCGCTGAACCCAGAAGAGTGGGGCTGGGCTTTCAGAAACAGCAGTGCTGATTCATCGAGAACAAAAGCCAGCTCTTCCTGCTAAATCCCTGCCAGGCAAGGGCTGCGAGGCCCGCAGGCCCCTGCGCCCTTCCGCAAAAACGTCTTGTTGATCCAGCCACCAGCGTGTCGCCCCATGGCAGGAGAGCCAGCGGCCCGATGCCCCGTCCCTTCGGCCTAGCCTGCTCTCAGCCCCACCCGGGAGGCAGTGACTTGGGAGTGAAATCCACGTTCTCAGCCCAGTCCTGCCATTTCCCGGGTATGCCATGAAACGAGGGACTTCACTTTGCTGAGCCTCAGTGTCCTCTGTGACGTGGGAATGAGAATAGCTCTAGTCTGAGGAACCACTGCTGGATTTGAAGGAGATAACGCCTGGAACAGGAGTCTATGATTACTTCTCCTCACACTGTCTGGTCTCATCTTTCGTAACCCAGTCCAGTCCCTTGCACTCCAGACACGCTGGCACAAGCTCACCCACCTTCACTCTTCCTCGTCATTACCTGTAGACTTCCTGTAATGATACCAGCTCACGTTTATAGACCCCCTGCGCTGCCCCCGGCCTGGCGGCAGACAGTTGACCTGGATTTCACTTCATTTTTCCGCCCCTCTTGAGGGTGGACACAGTTCTCAGGTGAAGAAACAGAGGCATCGAGAGGTGTCCTCCAAGGCCCAGCTCGTCTTCTTTGCAGTCTTCTGGAATCCCGTTTCCCAGCCTCTCCCCCCATCCACACCCTGAGCTTCCTTTTTCTTAGTTCCTCTAACACCCTATTGTAATTGTCTGTTTCCTTAGCCACAGGCCCTTTGAAGATTAAATCTTATGACTGATGCATCTCCAGGCCCTCTGCACAAGACATGGGGTTTGTCCTCAGAAAAGCAGTATATAAATAATAAATAAGGAGAAAAGAAAAACCCACAAACTTTCAACATGGGTACAAAATAAAAGAATACAAAAATAGCCCTGTGTCAAAGATTTTTATGGTGTGTGTGTGTAAGGGGTTTTATGAATTGCTTTTCATTTGTGAAGCACAGCTGTTTACAATCTTTCTTAAAATAAGCTGATGTTTCTTAAATAATTCCTGGTACTTTCCACATAAAGAAATAGTGAATGTTCATAAAACAGTATATGACATGTACAGGGAAGGGCCCAACCTCAGGCCCTCACGTTGTCAAGATGAAGAGAAAAAATTCCTGATCATGAATAGGAGGCGTGGACAAAGGCATTTTACCTTCCCCTTGACCTACACTTTGACTGTGGAAAGAGTCTGGACTCTGGAGATAGACCTGGGTTCAAATCCCAGGCTACCACTTGGGAGTGAAATCCACGTTCTCAGCCCAGTCCTGCCATTTCCCGGGTATGCCATGAAACGAGGGACTTCACTTTGCTGAGCCTCAGTGTCCTCTGTGACGTGGGAATGAGAATAGCTCTAGTCTGAGGAACCACTGCTGGATTTGAAGGAGATAACGCCTGGAACAGGAGTCTATGATTACTTCTCCTCACACTGTCTGGTCTCATCTTTCGTAACCCAGTCCAGTCCCTTGCACTCCAGACACGCTGGCACAAGCTCACCCACCTTCACTCTTCCTCGTCATTACCTGTAGACTTCCTGTAATGATACCAGCTCACGTTTATAGACCCCCTGCGCTGCCCCCGGCCTGGCGGCAGACAGTTGACCTGGATTTCACTTCATTTTTCCGCCCCTCTTGAGGGTGGACACAGTTCTCAGGTGAAGAAACAGAGGCATCGAGAGGTGTCCTCCAAGGCCCAGCTCGTCTTCTTTGCAGTCTTCTGGAATCCCGTTTCCCAGCCTCTCCCCCCATCCACACCCTGAGCTTCCTTTTTCTTAGTTCCTCTAACACCCTATTGTAATTGTCTGTTTCCTTAGCCACAGGCCCTTTGAAGATTAAATCTTATGACTGATGCATCTCCAGGCCCTCTGCACAAGACATGGGGTTTGTCCTCAGAAAAGCAGTATATAAATAATAAATAAGGAGAAAAGAAAAACCCACAAACTTTCAACATGGGTACAAAATAAAAGAATACAAAAATAGCCCTGTGTCAAAGATTTTTATGGTGTGTGTGTGTAAGGGGTTTTATGAATTGCTTTTCATTTGTGAAGCACAGCTGTTTACAATCTTTCTTAAAATAAGCTGATGTTTCTTAAATAATTCCTGGTACTTTCCACATAAAGAAATAGTGAATGTTCATAAAACAGTATATGACATGTACAGGGAAGGGCCCAACCTCAGGCCCTCACGTTGTCAAGATGAAGAGAAAAAATTCCTGATCATGAATAGGAGGCGTGGACAAAGGCATTTTACCTTCCCCTTGACCTACACTTTGACTGTGGAAAGAGTCTGGACTCTGGAGATAGACCTGGGTTCAAATCCCAGGCTACCACTCGCCCAGCTTAATCAGGTTGCTTCCTTTTTCTGAGCCTGTTTATTTGTTAAATTGAAGATGATACCTAATTGGAGGTAGCTGCAAGACTTAATTGAAATAATAAAGTAGCCAATAAGCATCCCCAAAGTGGTAGTGATTAACTACAATTCTAGTTTTTATTATTGAAAGTGCTGCTGTCCTGTGGCTGGCTATGTAGCTGCAGACAGCAGTGGCTGGCATGGAAACAGGAAGAGGGTATCTGGGTGATCTTGAAATTTCCTTGAAACTCCAATCCAGGAGGCCGGGTAGAGGGGAAATCAGAATCAGGACCCTCTCTGAAGCTCCGTTCAATGTTTTTCTGGTATGGATGGGACACAGGGATAGAATCAGGCCTTCCAGGCATGCCAGGGATGTGGAAATGTATAAACTATGGGTTAGGACTGAGCTGGCAGTGATCTCATGGTACCCATCTTTCCAAGTTCTCATTAAAATAGTGGGACACACACCTTCCCCCCCCCAGGGCATTCAGAAGACACTAGGGCTGGCAGCTTTTAAAATTCCAAGTCCAGCTCTCTCCTGAGTCCTTCTGGCATATCCCAACTCACTCTGTCAACCAAACGTATCTCTCGTTTCCCTCGTTTACTGATTAATTAATTCAGTAGAAATTGGTTAAGTACCAGCTTTGTGCCAGGCACTGTTTGACACCGAGTGTACATTGGCAAACCAAGCAAACACGCTTCTTCCTTCTACTGAATGCCCAATCAGTGAGGGAAGAGATGCGTGTGAACAAGTGAGCTCAATGGGGAGACTTGAGTGTGGTGTGCTGGTAAATGCTAAACAGACTCCTGGGGTGGGACTGGGGCGTGGAGTAAGTCAGGAAGAAGGGAAGCTCTGATCTCTGCAAACTTTGCTGATTTCCCTGGTGTGAATATTTCTACCAAGGTTGATTTCAGATTACCAGTATGACATCACTGAATGTGAAACTGGGAAGTGACAGGGAATAGTACACAATTTATAATAGTATTTTTTGAATAGGAGGCGGGGTTTTTGACCTACACTTTGACTGTGGAAAGAGTCTGGACTCTGGAGATAGACCTGGGTTCAAATCCCAGGCTACCACTCGCCCAGCTTAATCAGGTTGCTTCCTTTTTCTGAGCCTGTTTATTTGTTAAATTGAAGATGATACCTAATTGGAGGTAGCTGCAAGACTTAATTGAAATAATAAAGTAGCCAATAAGCATCCCCAAAGTGGTAGTGATTAACTACAATTCTAGTTTTTATTATTGAAAGTGCTGCTGTCCTGTGGCTGGCTATGTAGCTGCAGACAGCAGTGGCTGGCATGGAAACAGGAAGAGGGTATCTGGGTGATCTTGAAATTTCCTTGAAACTCCAATCCAGGAGGCCGGGTAGAGGGGAAATCAGAATCAGGACCCTCTCTGAAGCTCCGTTCAATGTTTTTCTGGTATGGATGGGACACAGGGATAGAATCAGGCCTTCCAGGCATGCCAGGGATGTGGAAATGTATAAACTATGGGTTAGGACTGAGCTGGCAGTGATCTCATGGTACCCATCTTTCCAAGTTCTCATTAAAATAGTGGGACACACACCTTCCCCAGGGCATTCAGAAGACACTAGGGCTGGCAGCTTTTAAAATTCCAAGTCCAGCTCTCTCCTGAGTCCTTCTGGCATATCCCAACTCACTCTGTCAACCAAACGTATCTCTCGTTTCCCTCGTTTACTGATTAATTAATTCAGTAGAAATTGGTTAAGTACCAGCTTTGTGCCAGGCACTGTTTGACACCGAGTGTACATTGGCAAACCAAGCAAACACGCTTCTTCCTTCTACTGAATGCCCAATCAGTGAGGGAAGAGATGCGTGTGAACAAGTGAGCTCAATGGGGAGACTTGAGTGTGGTGTGCTGGTAAATGCTAAACAGACTCCTGGGGTGGGACTGGGGCGTGGAGTAAGTCAGGAAGAAGGGAAGCTCTGATCTCTGCAAACTTTGCTGATTTCCCTGGTGTGAATATTTCTACCAAGGTTGATTTCAGATTACCAGTATGACATCACTGAATGTGAAACTGGGAAGTGACAGGGAATAGTACACAATTTATAATAGTATTTTTTTACCATATCGATAAATAGCTAAAAAAAAAAAAAAAAGCTTAAGATATGATAGGGACAGAGTAGAATAGGTAGTTGTGGAGTCCTAGTAGGGGACTGAAGGTGGAAAGATAAAACCTGGGATAAGTTGGGAGGCCAGTAGGTTAATGATAACTCAAGAATGCTGCTCCTTAGTCAGTAAAGCAGGAAGAGCTGGGGAAGGAGGAGCTAATGATGTATGCCTTGTGTTTGCATCTGTGTCTACTTGAGAAAGGCAGTCTTCTACCTTCCTATATATATGTTGCTGCCCACCCAAAGAAATGGAGCAGAGATTTCCTGCCTGCCCACTTGCACCTCTTACAAGTGCCCTATCCTAATAAATCCTCTTCTTGCCTATCACTCTGCCTCTCGCTGAATTCCTTCTGCGTTGAGGCACGAAGAACCTGAGCCTCAGTGGGTTCAGACGTTGGGTGAGTGCTGGATTAAGTCCCAGGTGTGTGCGTTCAAGTCCCAGACAGAGTTTTTGGCTGGGATTGAGTCCTGACTACATGGGTTCAAGTCCCAAGCGGGGTTTTGGCTGGGACTGAGCCTCAGCCACTGGGTTCAAGTCCCAAGCAGGGTTTTGGCTGGGACTGAGCCTCAGTCACGTGGATTCAAGTCCCAAACAGGATTTTGGCTAGAATTTCAAGCTCCAGCCACGTGGGTTCAAGTCCCAAACAGGGTTTGATTAGGTCTGGGCCCTGGGTTTAAGTCTCAAATCGAAGTGGAACCCTTTCAGATAGATCATAGTTGTTGAGTCGTTAAATCGTGTCCAGTTCTTTTGCAGCCCCCTGGACTATAGGCCTCCACGTTCCTCTGTCCATGGGATTTCCCAGGCAAGAATACTGGAGAGAGTTGCCATTTCTTTCTCCAGAGATTGCACCTGAGAGAGATCAAGCCCAGATGTCCTGCTTGGTAGACAAATTCTTTACCGTTGAACCACCAGGGAAGCCCGTAGATCATAGAAGAGTAAAATAATTAAGAAGTGACAGGTTTTGAGACATTATCACCTTTATGATTTATTGAATTATAAGCATACAAACATTAATTTTTATTGAAGGCTATGTTTAACAGCCAGCTGTAAAAACTCCTGGAAACTGAACAACCAGCTCTGTAAGCCCGTTCAAGCTGGCTCCAGCACATCACCAAAGGGACCCAGGTTGAAGACTCCTCCCCTTATTCCAGGCTTGGCTTCCTCCAGCCTCCACGTCTTCCCTTAGTCTGTGCCCTAAGCAAAGATGCCATCCATTCCTACTGCCACTCCTGGTCTTTCTGTCTTTCCCCTGAGGGAAGCTGGGAGGCTCTGCCTGGCTTCCCCTCCCCTTTTCCTCCAGGTTACAGTGGGAGGGGCCGGCTTTGTGCTGTGTGACTCCGCCTCTCAGCTAGAGTCAGTTGGGTGAAGGGTAGGCATCTGGCCCAAATTGACATGTGGGCCGCAGTCAAAGGAGTGCAGCTCGCTGCTGGTAACAGCCATTTTGTGGAAAGCAGAGAGGCCTTCTGATAGGAGGCAGAGCAATACAGAAGATGGGCAGATCTGAATGATGGAGTGACAGTACTGCCTGGGTTTCCTCAGCACTTGGGCCCTGCTTCTCGTCTGACCCCGGGGCCCAGCTGCATCCTGCCCTGGGGCTCCTTGGGACATTCCAGGGTTTCCTGAGAGCACCAGCTCTTCAATTACATCTTTGCCCAAAATCTCCACTTGGGCTCTGCTTCCAGGAACCTGCTATAAGTATTCATCACTCAAAAGGCACTTGTTTTAGGCTTCCCTGGTGGTCCAGTGGGTAAAGAGTCCACCTGGCAATGCAAGGGGCAGTGGTTCAGTCCTGGCCCAGGAAGACCCCACAGGCTGTGGAGTGGCTGGACCAGTGTGTCCAATTATGAGCCAGCGTTCTGGGGTGCATGCGCCCAGAGCTGGTGCTCTGCAGTGAGAGAGGCCACTGTAATGGGAGGCCCACATGGGCCAAAGAATAAACAGATGGATGAAAATAAATATAAATATAAAGAGGCATGATGGGGAAAAGAAAAAAAAAAAAAAAGACACTTGTCTTGGGCTTCCCTGGTGGCTCAGTGGTTAAGAAACTGCCTGCTAATGAAGGAGACATGGGTTCAATCCTCGTTCAGGAAGATCCCTCATGCCGCAGAGCAAATAAGCCCATGTACCACAACTATTGAGCCTGTGCTCTAGAGCCTCTGGGCTCACAACTACTAAGTCCACATGCTACAACTACGGAAGCCTGCACACCCCAGAGCCTGTGCTCAGCAACAAGAGAAGCTGCTGCAGTGAGAAGCCTGAACACTGCAACTATAGAGAAGCCTAAGTGATCGTCGCTCGGTCATGTCCAACTCTTTGCAACCCATGGACGAGCCATTGAACTCTCCAGGCAAGAATACTGCAGTGGGTTGCCACGTTCTTCTCCAGGGGATCTTCCCAACCCAGGGATTGAACCCAGGTCTCCTGTATGGCAGATTCTTTACCATCTGAGCCACCAGGGAAGCCCAAAGAAAAGCCCAAGCAGCAGTGAAGACCCAGCACTGCCAAAAATAAAATAAAGTAATATTTAAAAAAATATCTATCTTAATAAGTTGGCCTTCAGAGATGCCCAGTTCTCAACGACCCCGTTAATTAAGCATGACTGTTCTGTCCCAAATTCTAATTCCAGATTCTGATAGTCTAATTTGGTTGTGGTATCAATTCCTAAATGCTGTCAGTGTGTTTGGGTTGCGGTAGGAGTTCAAATAAAACCGTGGGTGTCAAAAGGTGGGGTGCCAAGTGGAAAGCCAGCCCTGCGGGTGGGGAAAGGCATTCTTAGAAGAGGGAGCAGGTACCCCCAAACTGTCTGTGGCGTGGCCCGGGTGTGGCTTTTGTTTCCTCCATCCTCACTTCCAGGAAAGAGGTGCTCTTCTGCCAAAAGACGTTGAATTGTTTCCATGAGATGAGATCCATGTGAGCAAGAACAAGAAGGCATTCACACTGAAGGTAGAGAGAGGGGAACATCTGTTACAGGGCAAACAGTCCTTCCTGACCCCAGACCAATGGGAGAGGGCTACAAGACAGAGCCTAGAAAGAAAGGAGAATAGGACACCAAGGCAGAGTGGACCTCTGCGTATCTATGTGAGGCAAACTTGAGCTGACTGAGTGTCAGGCCAAGACATACCCGGATTAGCTGTGAAACGCACATGGTCCCAGTGACAATACAGAACAAAGCGCTAGCAATTTGCTTGGCGCCCCGATGTCTTACTTGTTGTCACTATTGTTGTCATAATCATTATTTCAAATTATTTCTGGTGAAAGCCTAGACCTACGGGCTCCTCCAGCACCAAATGGAGCCATCAGAGAGTTCTACAGGCAAAGCTTTCTTGGCCTCAGTTCCCCCACTTCTAAAATAAGGGGTGGGAATAGATGTTCTCCAGTGTGGCCTCCCTCCTGACATGGCATTTTTCAGTTCTCTGGACGCAGATTCAGAGGTTTCCCTCTCTTTGCCCGAGTGAAGTTGCTGGGGTTGGAAATGATATGTTAGATAATTTCAGGCCGTGTATGTGCCGGGGACTGTAATCAGAGAGCTGAGAACCAAATGGTCTGTGTTTATGCCTTTCTCCCCACCTGTCCCCCAGTGGGCCACAGGGCGCCTCAGAAAAAGAGGGAGTGGCAGAGAGAGAGAGTGGGAGAGTGCCTAGGGGTGAGGGGAGGCACCTTGTTTTGGTTCTCAGAGAAAGTAGAACTGGACGGAGTTTCCCAAGCCAGGAAGAGTAGTGGAGAATGACAGAGGACATTGAGCAAGGGAGGGCCGAGGACCCAGATGTGTACAGTGTCCCTCAAATGAACTCAGGAGTGGTACTTAACCCTCTCCTTGCCTGGGTCTCCGTGGTGATCCCAACTTTGTGAGGGGGGAGGGTGGGAAGGGGGGTTGGGTAGCAGGCCGGTAAAGAGGTGAGGATGAAGGTCAGTAGCACGTGGGAAGCCAGAGCACGGCACAAGGTGTTGAAGAAATGGTTCTTATAATCACTGGAGAGGTAGAGAGGGGTGGCGGCGGATGGGAGAGCCAGGCTGGGATCCTCCAGGCCCTGTGGCTTCCCTGGCTGTTACTTAATGGAAAAACTAGGAAAATCCAGGAAGTGGGTGCTGTGCTCTTAGGTGCTCTGCTACGTAGATAACACTGGATTTTGTCTGATTCTGAGCACCCAACAATTATTGACTTCATACCTTTTATCTTGTGCTGGAGAGAAAGTGACCAGCTAAACCTGGGGCTACTGCCAGCACCTAGGCTGGGAATGGACATCTCAGTCTCTGGCTTGGTCTCTTGTGGTTGGGGGTCCCAACTTGGAGTCGCAGAGCAGCTGCAAGAGGCCGGGACCTCACACACGCATGAGGACGGTTGCCAGGCTGTCCTGTGCCCTGCTCCTTATAAATAGCTCTCTCTCAGATACAAGTGGGATGTTATTGCGATAAATAACATACTACATTTGTTTAGAAGTGACCTTGCCTTCATCTTTTTGACAGTGTGGATTTGCTCCGTCCTCTGGAATCATATCTGCTATCACATTAATAAGAACTTCTATGTACAGAGAACTCACACTGGAGCTGAAGCTCCAGTACTTTGGCCACCTGAGGCAAAGAGACCGACTCATCGGGAAAGGCCCTGATGCTGAGAAACAGAGACAGCAGAAGGCGAAGGGGACAACAGAGGACAAGATGGTTGGGGGATAGCAGTGAATCAACGGACATGACTGAGCAGGCTCCGGGAGACAGGGAAGCCTGGCGTGCACTGTCCGCCGGGTCACAAAGAGTCAGACCCCGATGAGCGACTGAACTGAACGTAGAACCAGGTACTGTGTTGAATCTTTCTCTCATTAGGTCTTCCCAACAGCCCCATGAAGAAGAAGTTAGGATGCTCACTATACAGATGAGGAAATCGAAACTTTGATACCTTTACTCACTGACCCAAAGTTGCGGGATTAATAGGTGTCAGGGGATCCACCCCAGGCGGTCTGACTCCAAAACCCCCGCTTAACATTTTGAGGACAGGGTTGCGCTTTGGCATGTCTTGTTACTTCTCGGTTCTGAATGCAGTTGGGAGTCATTCTGTTCCTTTGATCCCCTTCAGTGAGTCTAGCTGCTGTTCATCGCTGCCTCTGCTTTTGTGGGTTGGCCAGTTCACTCTGTGAGGGCTTGGTCTCCTGAAGTCGGCCGTCCCCCGGAGCCGAAGAATCTAACTCCGCACGCTGTCCATCCTAACTGAACGCCTTGACTCCAGCCCGGTTCTGTGCCCCTCGGGTCTCCTCTCCTCCCGCCAGGCTCCGGCCGATCTCCCCTCCACGCTCCCGGCCTCAGTTTCCTCCCTCGTAAAGCATGCAGCTTGATGCCTTCCTGGGCAAGGGGAACGGGTGCGGGCAGTGCCTCACAGCACTCCACAAGGCCAGTCCAGAGCCAGACTCGCCGCCCGCCTCCCCGCCGCCTCTGGGAGGGGCCGGCGCTCCTCCCCGCGAACCCCCACCGCCCGGCGGCCCCGCCCCGGGGGCGGCTCCCACCGGCGCCCTGCCCACCCCCGCCCAGCGACCGCGGCGCCCCAGCCCCGCCGCCCGGAACCAGCTGAGCACAGCTGGACCCAGCCGCCGCCGTCGCCAGCGCCGCAGGAGCAGGTAGGGGAGGGGAGCGGCCGCGACCCCGAGGCTTGGGGGATCCCGGGCTTCTGGGTCCTTTCTCCCTCCTCTCGCGGTCCGAGCTCGCCCGCGCCTGGAGCTCGGCCCAGCAGCAGGGGCATCGCTGGAAAACGGCTTCCCCTTCCACCTTGGTGGTCTTCCAGGGGGCCGGGGAGAGTTGGATTGGGGGCTGGGGTAGGGAATGAGCGGATCCAGGCCTCCACCCACAGGCCCCGTGGCGCTGCAGGCACCCGAGCTAACTTTAATCCGGTTTGCACCGGTGGGATGCGTGGGCTCGAGGTCATTCCGGCCCTCGCTTGCAGGGGGTCTCCAGCCCGCCGTGGGCGGCTCCGCTGGGGAGGCTGCCCCGAGCAACCTCGACTCCAGGATGCGTGCCTTTGCCTGCGCTCCCCTGGCGACGGGGAGCCCTCCACCTCCTTCCCCTTTCTAGGGCCCTCGACTGTTAGAAAGTTCTTCCTCCTAACTCGTCTGCTCGAATCTGCTCGCCTCTGCTACCTGTCGGTTCTCTCCCTTCCTCTGCCCTGCAGAGGTCGATCCCTTCCCTGACTCACACGGCGACTTCTCTCAAAGTTGACGACAGTGATTGGAACCTGCCTTTCTCTCTGGGCCCCCATTTCTGCTCGGGTCCAGATGTCCCAGAACCCGATGACTGCAGAGTCCCCTGGCCCGGCGCAGGCGGGCTGCTCTGGGCGTGGCCAAAAGCAAGGCCGGGTCCTAGCAGGCTGTTGGGGCTGCAGGGAACCTTGGCCTCATCTTCCCGGACGTCTACCTTTTCTCCTGCTCTCAGATCTAACTCAAAGCAGAGAGGACATCTTTAGGACACCCAGAATTCAGGAGAGTCAAGGACAGTCAGGGTGCCCTGGGCGTGACTGCTTTTTGCGGCAGCCAGGGCCTCCAGGGACTCTTCTGAGGCTTAATCCTGCAGGCCCTGTTCTCCCATGTTTCGGACCAGAGCCCATGTGCTCTTGCTGTGTTGCACCTTACAGTGACCACAGCTTCTTGGAATCTCACCTCAGCCCGGTTCCACAGTTGAGAAAACTGAAGGGCCCTGAGAATTTGTGACTGACTGATAGCCACACAGTGAGGAAAGGGCAGGCCTGGGACCCGGTCCCAGCCCCCTCTTGGCTGACTCCTTCTAACTCCTGGGGCCTTAGACTCTTGGGTCTGGAGTTCCATTCACTAAGAAACCGAACACTGCAACCCCTCCGGCCCAGCCCCAAGTCACCCACGCTCCAGGGTGCCCATTGGTCTTTCTTGGGGATGTTAATTAAAGGGAAGAGGCTTGGAACAGAGAAGAATTAGGAGGGGGTCCTTCAGCATCCAGTTCCCTTGAAACTCCATTTTCCTTTTTGGGGCCTCGCTATTTATAAGTGCCAGGAAATTGTAAACAGCCGGGAGAGGTTAGATTGGCACGGCTCCGCTGGGGAGGCTGCCCCGAGCAACCTCGACTCCAGGATGCGTGCCTTTGCCTGCGCTCCCCTGGCGACGGGGAGCCCTCCACCTCCTTCCCCTTTCTAGGGCCCTCGACTGTTAGAAAGTTCTTCCTCCTAACTCGTCTGCTCGAATCTGCTCGCCTCTGCTACCTGTCGGTTCTCTCCCTTCCTCTGCCCTGCAGAGGTCGATCCCTTCCCTGACTCACACGGCGACTTCTCTCAAAGTTGACGACAGTGATTGGAACCTGCCTTTCTCTCTGGGCCCCCATTTCTGCTCGGGTCCAGATGTCCCAGAACCCGATGACTGCAGAGTCCCCTGGCCCGGCGCAGGCGGGCTGCTCTGGGCGTGGCCAAAAGCAAGGCCGGGTCCTAGCAGGCTGTTGGGGCTGCAGGGAACCTTGGCCTCATCTTCCCGGACGTCTACCTTTTCTCCTGCTCTCAGATCTAACTCAAAGCAGAGAGGACATCTTTAGGACACCCAGAATTCAGGAGAGTCAAGGACAGTCAGGGTGCCCTGGGCGTGACTGCTTTTTGCGGCAGCCAGGGCCTCCAGGGACTCTTCTGAGGCTTAATCCTGCAGGCCCTGTTCTCCCATGTTTCGGACCAGAGCCCATGTGCTCTTGCTGTGTTGCACCTTACAGTGACCACAGCTTCTTGGAATCTCACCTCAGCCCGGTTCCACAGTTGAGAAAACTGAAGGGCCCTGAGAATTTGTGACTGACTGATAGCCACACAGTGAGGAAAGGGCAGGCCTGGGACCCGGTCCCAGCCCCCTCTTGGCTGACTCCTTCTAACTCCTGGGGCCTTAGACTCTTGGGTCTGGAGTTCCATTCACTAAGAAACCGAACACTGCAACCCCTCCCCCGGCCCAGCCCCAAGACACCCACGCTCCAGGGTGCCCATTGGTCTTTCTTGGGGATGTTAATTAAAGGGAAGAGGCTTGGAACAGAGAAGAATTAGGAGGGGGTCCTTCAGCATCCAGTTCCCTTGAAACTCCATTTTCCTTTTTGGGGCCTCGCTATTTATAAGTGCCAGGGAAATTGTAAACAGCCGGGAGAGGTTAGATTGGCACCCGGGTGAGTTTCACAGCAACAAAGGTTTCCATGTGAATCAGGGAAAGGAACTTTACTCCAGAATTTTCCATAGCCTTTTTTACTGGGGACTGATGTGAATCTGGAAAACAGGCAGCTCCCAGGAGGGGGCTGTAGGGTCTCCTTCCTTCCCTCCTGTCTTGATTCAGCACTCTTCAGAGCCTGTGCGCTGTGTCTTGGCCTGTGAGGGCCCAAGAGCCTTGAGGAGGACCAAGCCATTGGTCCTCAAGGTATTTCTCATCTATGGTGGTCAGAACAAACCTGCAATACTGAGAATTATTTCAGCCTATAAAGGGATGACCAAGTCTGTCTGGGCCACTCAGGCCTCCAAAATGAGTAATGGTTTCCCAGGACATAAAGCGTTTGGGGATAAAACATGCTAAAAAGCAGGAACAGCTCATGCAAAGGCACTGGGGTTTCTGAGCAGTCCACAAGGTGAGAATGGCAGGTGAAGGAAAGGTGGAGTGATGGGAGTTGAGACTATAAATCAAGACAGAATGAGGTTGTAAAGGCTTGGACTTTATCCAGAGGGTGGGGATCAAAACTGTCAGTCATATGGTGGCTGATGTAGCAGGTGCGTTGGAAGGGGCTACACTGGCGCTAGAGGAGTTCCGTAGGAGGCTGTTGGATGGTCAAGTGAGAGAGAGGGCAGCTCTGCACCAGACTGGTGGCCACGGGATGGAGCAGCGTGGCAGACTCTGGAAGCCCAGCTGAAGAAGCCTTCAGAACCAGCAGTAAGTGTTATCTGAAAGCAAGCAGTGGGCTTATAGCTATTGTCCAAGGTTGCTAGGTTAGTCTTGAGTTTTTCAGTGTCTGGTTTTACTTTTAAAGCAAAGAAGTAGTGTTGAAGTTTCAGCTGTAGGGAAGAGGATAGAGGAAGCTTCATCCGTCTGACCTCCTGTCTTGCTCCCCAGAGGTGGCCCTGTTGGCAGCCGCTAGTGCATTTCTGCGGAGCCATCACAAGCACAAACTGAAGACTGGTGGCCTTCACACGTCTTAGCCATCCAGTGCCAGAGGGCCGCTTCTCCCCCCTCCATTTGGGCAGTTTGGGTCTCTTATGTGAAGTTGTCAGGTCATGGGGATGATTTCTTCATGGTCTGTCATCTCTTGCTGAGGCTTTGGTCTCTTGTTTTCTTCAAGAAAACTTTATAGCCCATATCTACAGTCTCTGAGCGTGTAGATGGGTATTACATGCAGATGGCAGAACTGAGAGAAGGTAGATGCAGTGACTTAGGAGTGGAGCTATAGTCTGAGTTCCACTGAGTGACCTTGGGCAAGTCCTGGCTCATGGGGCCTCAGTGTTCTCATCTGTAAAATGGGGTGGGGGGTTGTTGGTCTCCAGGGTGAAAAATGAAAAGCTACCTTTTAGTGAACCAAGCACTGGAACGTTAATTACTCTGTTGGTTCTTCACAATCATGCCTCTGAGTTAGGTCCTATTATCTGCTTTTATAGAAGAGGTAACAGGCTCAGAGAGGCTAAGGAACGTATTATGGGTTGTGAAGTTCTTAGGTGTTGGTGCCAGGGTTCCGGAGGTCTGACCGTAGGTTGTCTAAATGTTCCGCGCTGAATGTTCTGCTGGAGGTTCCGTCCAGTCCTGACATTCTGAGAACCAAAGGTAGAGCTTTGCTGGGGCTGAAATGAGGGATGCACATCAGCGTGGGGTGCTCGGACCTGGAGGGGTCAGGACTTTTGTAAACTCATGCTATTCTGTACTGTCTACAGGGCTCCATCTTTCCTCCATTTCAGGGACTCCAAGCTCTGAGAGGACCCAGACTTGCCCAGGGTCATTTGGAGAGTTGCTGGGGGCCCAAGCAGGGCCAGTCTCCCTCTTTTCACCATTGGCACCCCTGCTCTGGGGAAGCCAGGAAGAATGGGCAACACCTCCCCCCGCCCCTCCCCACGGTTATTTCCTGAGAAAATGCCAGCAGAAACAGGAAAACTCGGTCCTAGGAGCTATGTATTTTGCGGGGGGAGGGAAAGAAAGAGACCAGTGTTCAGGCAACTGGAGGATGTTAAGTAAAAATACCTCCTCTCTCTCCACCGAGTGAGCGTGTGTCGTATTTCAGCCTGATGTGGTTTGTGAGTTTGGAGACCACAGACAGGCTGGGCTCCTGCTGCTCTCTGGCTTTTTTGCCCCATCCCCCAGCCCCTGCTATCGACAGATTTGCTCTCCCCTGCCCTGCCCAGGACCACATCAGCCGTTTAAGGGCAGGGTGGGTGGGGTGGGCAAGGCCAGGGAGCAGAAGTCCTGGACTTGGGTCCTGGTTTTGCCACTGATGAAATACTGGCGCTTGCACTAACCCATGCCTTCCTCTGGGCTCCAGTGTCCACCTGGCACTAGGGGGATAGATAGAATCATGTCAGGCTTTCCTGGCTCTGGTGGCCTCTGAGTCAGAGGGCTTTGTGCTCAGTGCAGGAGCCTGGGACCTGCGTGTCTGTAAGCATCAAGTGAGCCGACCGCAGTCCCCGTTGTTAAGTGACTTGTACCAGCGTCAGCTGGAGATTCAGCTGCTGCTCATAAATTTGTTCTGTGTGGATTCCGTTGGTTGCCCATTTTACAGATGAGGAAGTTGAGGCCTAGGGTTCCTGCATGTCTCTTCTTCCTTGTTCCACAGGCAGTAAGGATGAGGCCCCCGTCTGTAGCACTCTTACTGTCTGTGTTCACTTTTCATCGTCACCACCTGGTTTAATCTTTTAACAGCTCTACTAGGGAGGAGATATTGACTCTGTTTTACAGACAAGGAAGCTGAGGCTCAGCCCAGAGAGTTGATATGCCTTCCTCTGTCTTTTTGGAGCCTCCTAGTAGCCCTGAGGTTGTTATGGGCCCCACTTTGCAGATGAGGAAACTGAGGTCTGGAGATGTGAGCACTCCTGCCCATGGCTCCTGAGGGACCACGTGGCCAGATACGTTCCTTCCCAGGCCCCCCATCCCATCCTCCTCGCTGGATCTGCTGCAGGGTGAGCCTCTGTACCTCTTCCTTCAATACTTGGACTCAGGAATAACAGTTTCCTTTCTGGGCTGTAATGTATCCCTGAAACGAGCTCTTCCCCAAGGGGCTCCCGAGGCAGTTTGAGCCATGGAGCTTCTCAGAAACTGGAGTGAAAGTGCCACACCAGTGGGAGTGGAGGTATTTATTCTGCTGCACTGGTTAAGCAAACAACCTTCTTTCTTTCCAACTTCAACAAGGAGATCATTTGATCCCAGCTTATTTGCCAAACAAAGAATATATGCATACGGTATATGTGAGCCTGCAGGGTGGGGCTTGACCCTTAATTTCCCTTCTGTAGTGGCTGCGGCTGGGCTGGGCCCTTGGTGCTCAGTAAATGCTGGTTAATTCTGGAGGGGTGGTTAGAGTGCTGTGGGTGGGGTAGCCCTGGGATATGAGGCCTTTCTTTCCCCTCCTTCAATGACCTATTTCTTTTTCTAAATATAGTACTCTTCATGGTAGAAAATACAAATACTATTTTAAAAATAAGTGCTATCCATAATTCTGCCCACACAAGATAACCAGTGCTATCATTTGGGTGCATTTCCTTCCTGATATTTTCAGCGCATTTTCTTTTACTCCCTACAGAATTCTGATTATACCACAGTTGTAATCTTCTGTTCTTACTTTCTGGGTATTTTTCCCCTAACGTTATAACATACATTTTTTTCATGTTGTTTAGTACTCAATATAATTTTAGAAAGAGTTTTAAAATTATTCTCTAAGTGGATAAATGGCATGTTTATCTAAAATCTTTCATTCCAATAGACTGGGGGATTAAAGAAAAGAAATAATGCATTTTATTTGTAAAAAACAAGTTTCCCATTTTTATTATTGCAATGATAAATGCTGACCTGGTTTTTTGGTTACTCTCTATTATTGTATCTGTGGTATGAATGGTTACTTCACATTCTCTATCATTAGGCATTCAGGCTGTTGATAAACAGGGCTGCCATGAACATTCTAGTGCATCAGTTATTCATCTTTCATTATTTTCTAGAAGAGAGCCCAAGAAATGGAGTTGCTGAGTCGAAAATGACATGTTTACAGCTACATTTGCCAAATTGCCACCCTTGAAAGGTTGTAGCGGTTCGTATTTCTGCCAGTCATTCTTGTAGCAGCATCAGAAGCTGGCGAAGTATCCCGAAGGCTCTTCCCAAGGGGCTCCGAGGCAGTTTGAGCCATGGAGCTTCTCAGAAACTGGAGTGAAAGTGCCACACCAGTGGGAGTGGAGGTATTTATTCTGCTGCACTGGTTAAGCAAACAACCTTCTTTCTTTCCAACTTCAACAAGGAGATCATTTGATCCCAGCTTATTTGCCAAACAAAGAATATATGCATACGGTATATGTGAGCCTGCAGGGTGGGGCTTGACCCTTAATTTCCCTTCTGTAGTGGCTGCGGCTGGGCTGGGCCCTTGGTGCTCAGTAAATGCTGGTTAATTCTGGAGGGGTGGTTAGAGTGCTGTGGGTGGGGTAGCCCTGGGATATGAGGCCTTTCTTTCCCCTCCTTCAATGACCTATTTCTTTTTCTAAATATAGTACTCTTCATGGTAGAAAATACAAATACTATTTTAAAAATAAGTGCTATCCATAATTCTGCCCACACAAGATAACCAGTGCTATCATTTGGGTGCATTTCCTTCCTGATATTTTCAGCGCATTTTCTTTTACTCCCTACAGAATTCTGATTATACCACAGTTGTAATCTTCTGTTCTTACTTTCTGGGTATTTTTCCCCTAACGTTATAACATACATTTTTTTCATGTTGTTTAGTACTCAATATAATTTTAGAAAGAGTTTTAAAATTATTCTCTAAGTGGATAAATGGCATGTTTATCTAAAATCTTTCATTCCAATAGACTGGGGGATTAAAGAAAAGAAATAATGCATTTTATTTGTAAAAAACAAGTTTCCCATTTTTATTATTGCAATGATAAATGCTGACCTGGTTTTTTGGTTACTCTCTATTATTGTATCTGTGGTATGAATGGTTACTTCACATTCTCTATCATTAGGCATTCAGGCTGTTGATAAACAGGGCTGCCATGAACATTCTAGTGCATCAGTTATTCATCTTTCATTATTTTCTAGAAGAGAGCCCAAGAAATGGAGTTGCTGAGTCGAAAATGACATGTTTACAGCTTTTGCTACATTTGCCAAATTGCCACCCTTGAAAGGTTGTAGCGGTTCGTATTTCTGCCAGTCATTCTTGTAGCAGCATCAGAAGCTGGCTATCAAAAGACTGGCTGTCCTCTTAGGAGGCTCAGGGACCATTCTTCTGAAACATTTCTTCATTTAGCAAATGCAGGCATAACTCGGAGATATTGTGGGTTCTGTTCCAGACCACTGCAATGAAGTGACTATTGTGATAAAGCAAGTCACACAAAATTTTTGATTTCCCAGCACATGTAAAAGTTACATTGACACTACACTGTAGCCTTCAAGTGCGCACCAGCATCCTATCTAAAAAAGCAACGTACGCGCCTTCATTCAAAAGTACTTTGTTGCAAGGCTTCCCTGGTGGTCCAGTGGGTAAGGACACTGCCTTGCAGTGCAAGGGGCACCGGTTCAATCCCTGGCCTGGGAGGATCCCACATGCTGCAGAGCGGCTGGACCGATGTGTCCAATTACTGAGCCGGAGCTCTGCAACAAGAGAAGCCACTGTGATGGGAAGCCCACACAGGCCAAAGAACAAAGATGGAAATAAATGAAAGACCAATAGAAGTGGCCAAAAAAAAAAAATACTTTGTGGCCAAAAAATGCTACCCATCATCTGAGGCTTCAGTGAGTTGTAGAAGTTAACAGCATAGATAACTACTGATGACTGATCGCCATAACAGGTAGAATAATCATGAATAAGTTTGAATATGGCAAGAATTACCAAAATGTGATGCAGAGAGACAATAGCGGATGCTGTTGGAAAAATGATGCTACAAGACCATTTGCTCAAAGAATGCCACAAATTTTCAGTTTGTGAAAACTGCAGTGTCTCTGGAACACAATAGGCTGAAGTGCAGTATATCGAGGTATGCCTATGGATTTGCACAATTCAGCATCAGCAAGAGCTTATGATTAAGATCCCAGGCAGAAGAGGCAGAGAGAAGCTGGTTTGCACTCCAGTTCCCGCTTTGCACTTGCCACAAGACCTCTGCTTCTGCCAGGTCCCTGTACGACCTCCATGTTTAGGGTGGAAGTACTTGCCTTCGTGTTCCCAGACTTCGATGTGATTGTGGTCACCCTCTGCAGCAGGTCCATCTCCTGACTGTCTCCTCACCTGGAAACCATGTCCAGAGTCTGACCTCAGGAGTTTCCTGGTCTCCTCACTTCATGGCCAGGAATACGCACGCACAGGGAGAGCAAGTGCAAATTTTCTGAAGCTCAAAGCAGGTTCTCCAATGGCTGCCCCACCACTTGTGAGATTTCAAAAGTCCTCACATAAACCAAAATGATTTCAGTTATTATAAAGCCCCAGGCCTGCGAAAATGGTCCTGGGAAAGTTACATTGACACTACACTGTAGCCTTCAAGTGCGCACCAGCATCCTATCTAAAAAAGCAACGTACGCGCCCTCATTCAAAAGTACTTCGTTGCAAGGCTTCCCTGGTGGTCCAGTGGGTAAGGACACTGCCGGGCAGTGCACGGGGCACCGGTTCAATCCCTGGCCTGGGAGGATCCCACATGCTGCAGAGCGGCTGGACCGATGTGTCCAATTACTGAGCCGGAGCTCTGCAACAAGAGAAGCCACTGTGATGGGAAGCCCACACAGGCCAAAGAACAAAGATGGAAATAAAAGAAAGCCCAAATAGAAGTGGCCAAAAAAAAAAAATACTTTGTGGCCAAAAAATGCTACCCATCATCTGAGGCTTCAGTGAGTTGTAGAAGTTAACAGCATAGATAACTACTGATGACTGATCGCCATAACAGGTAGAATAATCATGAATAAGTTTGAATATGGCAAGAATTACCAAAATGTGATGCAGAGAGACAATAGCGGATGCTGTTGGAAAAATGATGCTACAAGACCATTTGCTCAAAGAATGCCACAAATTTTCAGTTTGTGAAAACTGCAGTGTCTCTGGAACACAATAGGCTGAAGTGCAGTATATCGAGGTATGCCTATGGATTTGCACAATTCAGCATCAGCAAGAGCTTATGATTAAGATCCCAGGCAGAAGAGGCAGAGAGAAGCTGGTTTGCACTCCAGTTCCCGCTTTGCACTTGCCACAAGACCTCTGCTTCTGCCAGGTCCCTGTACGACCTCCATGTTTAGGGTGGAAGTACTTGCCTTCGTGTTCCCAGACTTCGATGTGATTGTGGTCACCCTCTGCAGCAGGTCCATCTCCTGACTGTCTCCTCACCTGGAAACCATGTCCAGAGTCTGACCTCAGGAGTTTCCTGGTCTCCTCACTTCATGGCCAGGAATACGCACGCACAGGGAGAGCAAGTGCAAATTTTCTGAAGCTCAAAGCAGGTTCTCCAATGGCTGCCCCACCACTTGTGAGATTTCAAAAGTCCTCACATAAACCAAAATGATTTCAGTTATTATAAAGCCCCAGGCCTGCGAAAATGGTCCTGGGAAAGTCATTTTCCTCTCTAGCTGCCTTCCCACATTGTGAAAGGAAGGCTGGCATCCTTTCTGGTCCGCTTGGGTCTACTTTTCCACCAGTCAATGGCTTAATTTCAAGACTCAGTGGCAGGTCTTCGTCTCTTGAGTGTGCATCCTAATGTGGGGTACTTTTTGAGGTCACAGGTGGCACTAGTGGTAAGACTCCGCCTGCCATCGCAGGAAATGTAAGAGACACGAGTTCGATCCGTGGTTGGAAAGATCCCCTGTAGGAGGAAATGGCAACCCACTGCAGTATTCTTGTCTTGAGAATCCCATGGACAGAGGAACCTGGCGGACTACAGTACATAGGGTCGCAAAAGAGTTGGACACAACTGAGTGACTTAGCACACAGATGTGCAGATGTGAGGGCAGAGACTTATTTATTAGGACTCCCAAAAAGATTGCCTTTGGACCCTTTCTCTCCTCAGGGGAAGGGTTTTGTTAATAATGTTGCAGCTGGACATAGGAGACCTTTTAGAGCATCTCAGACTTAGCCTGCTTGCAAACCATCTGGGAATTTTATGAAAATGAGGATTCTGGCTCAGTAGATCTGGAGTGGGGCCTGACGCTGCCTTTTTGGTGGGGAGGCTTGCAGCATTTGGGGTCTTCCCCAAACAGGGATGGGACCCAGGCCTCCTGCATTGGGAGCACAGAGTTTTAACCACTGGACCACCAGCCAAGTTCTGCTCTGCGTTTCTAATGAGCTTCCAGGTAATTCAGATGCTGCCCATCCAGGGGCCACACTTGGCATGTTTGGTGTGTGCACGCACTCAATTATACCCCACTCTTGTAGCCCACCAGGCTCCTCTGTCCATGGAATTTTCCAGACAAGAATACTGGAATGGGTTGCCATTCCCTTCTCCAGGGCATCTTCCCGACCCAGGGATTGAACCTGTGCCTCTTGTGTCCCTGGCATTGGCAGGCGGGGTCTTACCAGCTGAGCCACCAGGGAAGCCTAGTAAGATTCTAAACCCTTCATTAAAGGCCCAGACGAGAAACCAGAACTCTTGATGTCTTATCCTTGCGGTTTTTTCTACCCGTTTGCCTCTCTTGTCTCTTACAGCACTGAGGTGAACTGTATGTGATCCTCAGTTATGTCTCTGGAATCTGAACAGCCCTCGAGTTATTTTAGTGCCTAACCGCAGAGCGAGGCAGGGCTCTTCTTTAGGAGAGAGTGACTCAGTGGGATGCCATCTGAAGGGGGGGAACTACCGCCGAAGGGCCTAGCATTTGGCATAAACATTTCCACCAGAAGTTTTTATACTTAAGATTATAAATATTATTCTCTTACTGCTGTAAGGCTGCAAACTACAGCCCTGGGGAAGCCCCACCGTGTTTTTGTATGGCTCCAAGATAAGAATGGTTTTTACATTTTTAAAAGATTATAGAAAAGAAAATCCAAAACTGAACAAGGAAGAATACGTAACAGAGAGAGAATGTGGCTGCAAAGCTTAAGGTATTTCTGTATGGTTCTTTTCTCTTTCTCTCTCTCTTTTTAAATTTTTGGCCATGCCCCATGGCATGTGGGATCAGGGATGGAACCCAGGCCCCTGGCAGTGGGAGCTCAAAGTCCTAACCACTGGACCCTCAGGGAAGTCCCTGGAGCTTGACAGTATAAGCTTGCTAACCTCTGGTCTAGAATAACTGGAGCTTTATAGTTTTCTCTAGTGAACAAGAGAGCTTGGAATTTAGTGGGACCAAGATATTGGGGAAGCCACCTGACTTTGAGGCGAGCTGCTTAGACATCTGAGCTGTGTGACCCCCAAGTACATTACTTCGCCTCTCTGACCTTGTGTTCTTTTCACAGAATAGGGACTATGACATCTGCCGGCTGAGTTGTGAGGATGAGACGTGATGTATGGAAGGAATTTCCTGAGCACACTTGATAGGTGCTCAGAAAATGACACCTGTTGTCCCTTGAAACCTTCTGGCATTGCTGGAAAGATGACACACCCTCACCAACTCTGATTGAGGAGGCAATGGCAGCCCCTCCAGTATTCTTGCCTGAAGAAGCCCATGGACAGAGGAACCTGGCAGGCGACAGTCCATGTCATACATGGCTGAGGGACTTAACATGCACATGCACACCAAGTCTCAGGGTCCTCTCAGTGAGCTGCGAACAGTCTTCTGGGAGAAAACGCCTCTGTTCCAGCATCCCCCAGCCACCTCCTTGCTCACGTCGAACTCCTTCCATGGGTGGGCAGCTCTGACTATTAGAAGGTTCCTCTCCTCCCTCTCTAAGATCTAACTCAGCAAGCAGGTGCCACACGAGCCCCAGGCTGGGACGGTGCATACTGGAAGGAGATCGGCCCTCTCTTTAGGGCTCCATCCAGCATGGGAGCAGTGGACTACATTAAAGCCAGTGGTTTGCAGACCTCGTTTCTAAGTTGCAGCAGCCTTAAGGTCCAAAATGGAAAACAGACTGACTTGGAGTTAGTTGGAGTTACATATTCTCGCCTGGGAAATCCCAAGGACAGAGGAGCCTGGCATCCATGGGGTCACAAAGAGTCAGATACAACTTAGTGACTAAACAGTAACAATTCTAAACTTGGTTGAGTCTGAAATTCTAGGGCTCCCTGTGTCCAAAGCCTGGGAAAGAGTAATACTCTTTTTGCCCATAGATGGCAGCACCTACACTCTTTGCCGTTTCTGTGGAAGTGTTTGTGCATGAGTGTTTACGCACGTGTGGACACACGTGTACATACATGTGTACATCCATGTGAGTTACTGGTGTCTGCCTGAGATGAACCTTGAGCTGTGGTGGCCCTAGGCGAGGCGCTGGGATACACCAGAGCCGCTCTTAGTCTGATGGGGGAGGCTGACTTGGAAACAGATGGTAACAGCGTGGCGGGGAGATGAAGCTCAGCCTCATGGGGCTGCAAAAGGGGAGGTTAGAGATAAATTCTTGGAGGAAAGCTGGGCTTGATCGTGAACGGAAGGAGTAAAGAACAGGGATGGAAGAGAGTTCGGGAATAGAGGAAAGTTTGTGCAAAGATTACAGGAAGATTCAAGGCACAGCACAGCTGTGTCTGGCTGGAGCTCGGAGGAGTGTGGGTGGGAGACAGGAGCTGATGAGAGCTGAGGCTCCCGCCTCTGATGAGGGCAGGTCAGAAGAGGCGTTGATGGTTTTGCTGAGGTCACTGGGTTGTATCTGGGGGGACATCAGGGAGTCATGGTTGGTGCTGAGCAGAGGTGTAACGAGGTCTGGACTTGCTCTGGAGGGGAAGAGAGAAGTGGGAAGACCAGGTGGAATGCTCAGCCGTCTCCCAGGTGTGGGAGAGGCGATGGTGCCCGGACCCAGGTGTTGGCGGGGGGGTGGGGAGACCTGAATGGGTTCCGGGAGAGGCAGCAGGCAGCGGGACGCAGTGGAGGAGGAGCACGGAAGGCTGAAGAGGGCGGCGCCCAGGGTCTGTCTGGACGGCGCTGCTGATGCTGAGATGGGACGCGTTAGCATCAGAGACAGGTTGCCCTTGGGAACAATGACAGCACCGCCCAGAGGATGAGGGAGAGGTTTGGAGGTGAGTCGAAGAGAAGGGGGCTGGATTTGAAACATTCGTCCTCACAGAGTTGACGGAGAGTGGGAAGTGGTTAATCATTTGCAGGAACCCAGCTCTGCTTTCATCTGCCCCCACGGAACCGGGAAGTTTCTGTGGAAGCTTTTGAAGGGGGCCCGTGGAGATGGCACTTAACTCCGAGTCTCAGGGCCCAGAAAAGCGCCAACCTCTTTCCAGATCTCTTGCTATGCACCTGTGCTACTCACCCTGCTGAAATACCCAGGACTGTCTGGCCCGTCAGCTGTCAACTACGAATAGGGTTCAGGTGTGTCTTCATCCTGGGCGCCTGCAGGGCTCCACTGCATGTGGGATCTTGGGCTCTTGCCCCTTAGCTTGGAGAAGCTTGGAGAAGCTGGTTTGCGCAGAGACGTTTTCCAGTTCAGGCAGGAGCCGGTTTGTTCAGCGGCTCCCTGAGTGTGGGTGACTCGGAGTCTGGGAGTGAGGGAGGGCGAAGACCGGGGTTGTCTCTGAAAGCGTGGGTGCTGGAAGGCTGGGCTGCCCAGCCTTGTCTGGGGTGGATGTAGGCCGGCCCTTCATTTAGTCACCCAGCATCCAGCATTTCCCGGCTGGTCCTGCTGTTTGCCAGCTCACCTGCCTGGCCTGGAGCTTCAGAGGCAAAGCAGTCTGTGGAGCTCCCAGTCTCACACAATTGTGAAAGACACAATTGTTGCCTTGAAATGCTAATACAATCTTATAACGGTGGAGCAGTGCTCAGCATAGAGGCAGGGCTGTGGCATGTAAGCAGCTTGGCTCCCTAAGCTGCCTAAGTATAGCGTGAGAAAGATATACTTTCTAAAAACAAACTTAGAGATTTAAGTGGTAGAGTGAGCACGTGCACTATTCAGAATCCTGGACGTATTTTATCTCATTTGATCCTCATTAGCGTTCGGACATGAATGAATGATTCTCACTCACTCGCTCGCTCACTCACTCACTCAATGACCTTAAGGAGTAGTCCTAACATAATCCCCGTTTTACAGAGAAAGAAAATGAGGCTCAGAAAAGTGACGTAGCTTGGTTAAGTTACATGTCAGTTAAATGAGGGACTCTCTTGTCTAACTCCACGATCTTGAACTGCAGCGCTGAAGTTGACCACAAGCTGAATTCAATCATGCAATGAGGTTACCTTAAGTGCTCATGGGATTTTAGGCTGGATTAATAGAGGTGTGGTATCTAGAACGATGGAGGTGAGAGTTCTGCTTGCCCTGCCCTGAAAAGAGCTCTTCTAAATGCTTAATTCTGGATCGTGTGCTGTCAGGAGGGACAGGATTCATTTGAAGTAAATCAAGGAAGTAGAAGAAGGAACGAGACACCTTGATTTCAGGAATAGCTGGAGGGAAAAGGGTATATAACTTGAGGGTTCTGGGGTTACTGCCTTCCAGTCTCTAAGGAGACAGTGGGAAACAAGGTGACAGACCTGTTCCCGGTGACCCCGGAGGGTAGAGTTAGGACCAACGTTGTCTGTGGGATTCTCCAGGCAAGAATATTGGAGTGGGTTGCCATGCCCTTCTCCAGGGGATCTTCCCGACCCAGGGATTGAACCCAGGTCTCCTGCATTGCAGGCCAATTCTTTTCTGTCTGAGCCACCAGGGAAGCCTGTATAGGGCATAGGGAGAGAATTTCAGCACATTCCAGTGACAGTTCTTGTAACCAGCCAAACTCCCTAATAGAAGGTCTTGCAGCCTTGACAGGAAGTGAGTGCCCATTGCTGGAGGTGTGCAAGTCGGGGTTGTGTGACCCTGGTGGGGACAGGATGGGGACTGGGAGGGGAGTTGGAAGCATCAAGTGGGGCTCTGACCAGATGGCCTAGAGCCTCTGACCCAGAGAGTCTGTCCCTTTCTTTACAGGTGGTGCTGTTTGCCTCCGGTGCCACGCATCTGCCTTGGTGGCAACACCCTCTGACCAAGCAGCCCTCTTCACCGACAGCCCCACAAGGTAAGTAGAGTCAAGCAGACACCCTAGTGTTTTTCTAGACCCAGCCCTGGCTGCCCAGGGGTTCTGGATGGGCCCGGGGAAACAGCCACTGGTCGCCACACGTGGGTGCAAGGGCAGTCGCAGGGATTTTTCTAGTAAAGCTCAGAGAACACTCTGCCCTTGCTTCATTGGCTCTCCACCCTCCCTTGAGAAGGAGGCTGGGCAAGGGTGATCTGGGGAAGAACATGCAAGAGCTGGGCTGGGAGCCAGGGCTCCTGGGCCCCGCCTGGCCATGCTGCTCACGGGCAGGTGGGTGTAGGAGAGTGCTTTGCTCTCCCGGCTGTTGGCTCCTCTGTCAGAGGGTGGACTCCCGTGAGGAGGAGGTGCAGGAATTCTTTGGAGGGGTGAGAAAAGCCGGGGTGCAGCGGTGAAGGCTCCAGGCTTATTGACCGGAGGATGGGTGAGAAGTGTGAGTCACGGGGAAGGTACATGAGTCAGATTCACCTGGGACGGCTGGCAGGGCGGGGCCCGCCTGCCTCTCAGATTCACAGGTGACCCACTGCTGCAGAGGCTGGGTGTGGAGCGCAGAGTCCTTTGGCCAGAAGCAAGAGACCTTGGGTTCGGTCCCAGCTCTGGCCTCAGTTTCTCTGCTTGTGAAGTGGGTGCATTGGTCCCCCTCCACCCACCTAACCAGGTTGTTGTGAAGGCTGAACAAGCTCATAGATGCTAAAGGGCTTTGTGAGCTGGGAAAGGGGAAGGATCCGCACTAGGGAATAACCCAGCCTCCCGTGTTAGAACGGAAAAATGTGAGTTTCTGATAGCAACCATGCCGAGAGCCTGGAAAACACCCCTCTGGGTTGTGACATCATGCTTGGCTGCTGAAAGGAGAAGGGGCTGAGGGCCTCCGGGGCTTGCTCACCCCCGCAGCCCGGCCGGCTTCCAGGCGCTGACGCGATAAGCTGACCACAGCTGGAGCCGTTCCTCTTTCCCCAAGCTCAGATGAAAGGGTTTTCCAGCGGTCTCCAGCATGCTACGTCCTTAACCTGGGGATTCCCACAAGGCCCGCTGGGCTCAGAGATGGGGACTTGGCGGCTGCAGCCACCTCCCGAGGGCTCTGGATAAAGGCGTATCCCCGAGCCGCCCAGCTGGAGGGATGCGGGCTGTCCTGGCTCTGACGCTCCTGAGACTGAACCCCGGTAGCTCCCAGAGCCCACCTGCCTCCGTGTTTTGTCATCAAAATGGTTTCTACTCCGTGAATGCTTCTGGGCACAGTGAACAGGAACCATCTTGTGCCTTCCCACTTCTGCAGAAGCAAGCCACTGCTGCGTGCCTATCCGCTGAGGGCTTCACGTTGTCACCCCAGGGGGACCCCAGTGACCTCTCCCTTGTCTAAACCCACTGGTGTTTCCTCGGCTCTCCAGTCTCACCTCTCTGGACCCCCAGAGACTTCCTCCTTCTAGACGCTGTCTCTCCTTTTTGCTTCTGACAGTCTGCACCATTCACTCTCTCTCCTACTTCTGTGACCTTCTTCACTGGTGCCTGTTTGTTTTGCTTCAAATGTCCAGCAGGTTTCTGACCACCTCCTGTTGGGAGGAGTCTGGAGTTACATTCTCCAGACTCATTCACTCATTCATCCATTCATGTGTGTGTGTATTCATTTGACAGATATTTAGGCCCTGGACTAGGAGTTGGAGAATCAGCAAAGAATGAGATATTCCCAATCCTCATGGGTCTTCAGTCTTGAGTCTTACCTAAGTCATTGTTGTTTAGTGGCTAAGTCATGTCTGACTCTTGCAACCCCATGGACTGTAGCTCACTAGGCTCCTCTGTCCATGGAATGTCCCAGGCAAGAATACTGGAGTGGGTTGTCATTTCCTTCGCCAGGGTATCTTCCCAATGCAGGGATCGAACCCGGGTCACTTGCATTGGCAGGTGCATTTTTTACCGCGGAGCCACCAGGGAAGCCCTCCATAAGTCGTTATACACATAACAAATTTATTTCTTCCTCAGCTGCGAAGGAAAGGATCAGTGTTAGGAGAGCAGATGGGACTGAGCGGGTGTGATGGGCTCTTGTCTGGACAGATGACGGAGCCTTTCCTGAAAACGGGCATGAACAGAGCCCTAGTCAGAGGGAACAGTATGAGTAAGGCCTCGAGGAACCGAAAAAGGAGAGCAAGACGACAGGAGAAGGGGCTGGAGACCAGGCAGCACCTCTGCTGTGCAGGCCCTTGGAGGCCTTGGTTAGGGTTTGGAGTTTTTTCTGGACCCTTGGGGGACCACTGGAAGTTTTAAAGTCGGGGAGAGTTTCATTGTTAGAACCCTTGGAAGCTTCAGTCTCAAATTCCAACCTGATGAGTCCAGGGGCTGTAATTTTGGGCTCTTCCACACTGTGGCATCCTGACACTGTGCCTCAGTAGGGCTTGGTGTTGGGCAGTCCTGGAAAGGTGCACTTTCCGCCTTCTCTGGGCTCCTTGCATGTTTATTGCCGAGCTTCTGCACTGGAGAGAAGGTGCATCAGACCCCGGGGCTGGGGATCCAGACTGGGTGAGCTTCTCTCCTTTTGTGACAGTCTGCACCATTCACTTCTCTCCTACTCTGTGACCTTCTTCACTGGTGCCTGTTTGTTTTGCTTCAAATGTCCAGCAGGTTTCTGACCACCTCCTGTTGGGAGGAGTCTGGAGTTACATTCTCCAGACTCATTCACTCATTCATCCATTCATGTGTGTGTGTATTCATTTGACAGATATTTAGGCCCTGGACTAGGAGTTGGAGAATCAGCAAAGAATGAGATATTCCCAATCCTCATGGGTCTTCAGTCTTGAGTCTTACCTAAGTCATTGTTGTTTAGTGGCTAAGTCATGTCTGACTCTTGCAACCCCATGGACTGTAGCTCACTAGGCTCCTCTGTCCATGGAATGTCCCAGGCAAGAATACTGGAGTGGGTTGTCATTTCCTTCGCCAGGGTATCTTCCCAATGCAGGGATCGAACCCGGGTCACTTGCATTGGCAGGTGCATTTTTACGCTGAGCCACCAGGGAAGCCCTCCATAAGTCGTTATACACATAACAAATTTATTTCTTCCTCAGCTGCGAAGGAAAGGATCAGTGTTAGGAGAGCAGATGGGACTGAGCGGGTGTGATGGGCTCTTGTCTGGACAGATGACGGAGCCTTTCCTGAAAACGGGCATGAACAGAGCCCTAGTCAGAGGGAACAGTATGAGTAAGGCCTCGAGGAACCGAAAAAGGAGAGCAAGACGACAGGAGAAGGGGCTGGAGACCAGGCAGCACCTCTGCTGTGCAGGCCCTTGGAGGCCTTGGTTAGGGTTTGGAGTTTTTTCTGGACCCTTGGGGGACCACTGGAAGTTTTAAAGTCGGGGAGAGTTTCATTGTTAGAACCCTTGGAAGCTTCAGTCTCAAATTCCAACCTGATGAGTCCAGGGGCTGTAATTTTGGGCTCTTCCACACTGTGGCATCCTGACACTGTGCCTCAGTAGGGCTTGGTGTTGGGCAGTCCTGGAAAGGTGCACTTTCCCGCCTTCTCTGGGCTCCTTGCATGTTTTTATTGCCGAGCTTCTGCACTGGAGAGAGAAGGTGCATCAGACCCCGGGGCCTGGGGCGATCCAGACTTGTGGTGGTTGGTGCCTGGGACCCTAGGAGCCACGGAGGGCTTCCCCCTGCAGAAAGGGTGGGTGCTCCAGGCAAGGGAGGCGCGGGGGAAAAGCCTAGGGCCCCTCCGTGTTTGGGGGCCAGTGAGCAGCGTGGCTGAGCAGGAGGGTGGGGCTGAGGTGGGGAGTGGCAGCATTACCTGAGAGAGGCTTCCGATGCAGGGGCCCGATCGTCTCGGTGCCAGGGTGCCAGGGCGGGTCTTGAACTGAGGAGTGGCTTGAGCAATGGGCTTTGAGAACCATCGGTTGGTGGGACGCAGAGGGGAGGGTGAATTGGAGAGAACTGGTTGGAGAGAATGAGTATCCCTGGGTGAAGCCTTGTCCCTCCACCCACCTACACAAGGTAGACTCCCCTGTCCCTGTTTCTGTCCTGTGCCCCACTGGTTGGTTCCCTCATCGGTCGGCCCTCCTCAGCTGTTTCGCTGGGGTTTGGTTACAACCTGGACTCTAGAGGCAAGCAAGTGCACGCATTATTCTGGCTCTGACTTGCTCTGTGTCCCTTGGCATATACTTTAACTCCTCTCAGCCTCTGTGACCTCCTCTGTGAAATGGGACAATAGGGTTGTTGAGGATTAATGATGGGTAAGTAAAGGCCTAAGCATATGCCTGGTACCTCGTGATGGCCTGGTTATCTTTACTCCCCTGTTGGTTGATAATGGCCCAGTCCATGTCAGTTTTTGCCCCTTGGGGAGTCTTCCTGTGACCAGAAATCTGTAATCTGAATGGGAAACAAGGTTGGTTAGGGTTTGAGTTTTTCTGGACCCTTGGGGGACCACTGGAAGTTTTAAAGTCGGGGAGAGTTTCATTGTTAGAACCCTTGGAAGCTTCAGTCTCAAATTCCAACCTGATGAGTCCAGGGGCTGTAATTTTGGGCTCTTCCACACTGTGGCATCCTGACACTGTGCCTCAGTAGGGCTTGGTGTTGGGCAGTCCTGGAAAGGTGCACTTTCCCGCCTTCTCTGGGCTCCTTGCATGTTTTTATTGCCGAGCTTCTGCACTGGAGAGAGAAGGTGCATCAGACCCCGGGGCCTGGGGCGATCCAGACTTGTGGTGGTTGGTGCCTGGGACCCTAGGAGCCACGGAGGGCTTCCCCCTGCAGAAAGGGTGGGTGCTCCAGGCAAGGGAGGCGCGGGGGAAAAGCCTAGGGCCCCTCCGTGTTTGGGGGCCAGTGAGCAGCGTGGCTGAGCAGGAGGGTGGGGCTGAGGTGGGGAGTGGCAGCATTACCTGAGAGAGGCTTCCGATGCAGGGGCCCGATCGTCTCGGTGCCAGGGTGCCAGGGCGGGTCTTGAACTGAGGAGTGGCTTGAGCAATGGGCTTTGAGAACCATCGGTTGGTGGGACGCAGAGGGGAGGGTGAATTGGAGAGAACTGGTTGGAGAGAATGAGTATCCCTGGGTGAAGCCTTGTCCCTCCACCCACCTACACAAGGTAGACTCCCCTGTCCCTGTTTCTGTCCTGTGCCCCACTGGTTGGTTCCCTCATCGGTCGGCCCTCCTCAGCTGTTTCGCTGGGGTTTGGTTACAACCTGGACTCTAGAGGCAAGCAAGTGCACGCATTATTCTGGCTCTGACTTGCTCTGTGTCCCTTGGCATATACTTTAACTCCTCTCAGCCTCTGTGACCTCCTCTGTGAAATGGGACAATAGGGTTGTTGAGGATTAATGATGGGTAAGTAAAGGCCTAAGCATATGCCTGGTACCTCGTGATGGCCTGGTTATCTTTACTCCCCTGTTGGTTGATAATGGCCCAGTCCATGTCAGTTTTTGCCCCTTGGGGAGTCTTCCTGTGACCAGAAATCTGTAATCTGAATGGGAAACAAGGTGTCCCTAAAAGCCCTGAAGGGAGCCGCTGTGGGGTGCTGAGTGGTTTGCAAATGCCTTTATGGTTCCCCACTGGGGTCTGGCACAGGGCTGGGCTCAAGGGCTGGACCAGGGCTTGGTCGTCTTTTAGCCCCAACACAAGGCTGGCCTGTTACAGTTCTTTAAATACTAAACAACAAAAAAAGATTTAATTAAAAAAGTCATCAACCTACTAGTGCCCTCCTATTATGGCTGAAGAATCTGAGGCCCAGAGAGGGACAGTGACTCCTCCAAGGTCACCCAGCTTTTCAGTGGCAGGGCTTGGATCTGACTCAAGTATTTACTGCAGTTTGAATTTTTAAATACCAATACTTATTAATAAAAAAGAAAATCCCCAAGTCAACTAGGAAAGGGGTCACAACGGCATGAACATTTGAGGGTAGGGGTTACCCCGAGACAATTCTGGGAAGCATCCTGGCTGGAAGGGCCCCAACAATATCACATTTGACCTTGCAGTTTACATTTGGAGAAACTGAGGCCCAGAGCTGGGGTAGTGGCTTGCTCAGGATCCCTAGAGAACAGAAAGCAGAAAAGCAGTCACAGCCCTGTCCAATCATCTGCCGTGGGTCGGCGGCTCTTTCCCCCAGCCCACTGCCTCGTGTTTAAGAGAGTGAATTAGAGCACGAACGATGGTTTCCTGAGAAGTTTTCACGTGTCAGGGAGAAGGGCCGTTTCCGGAACAGCGCGTGCCCACGTGGTGCCTGTGCGGTTGGGCCTGGCACGGCCATTTCAGACTGAGCCACAAGGCCCTATTTATAGTCCGATGCGGTGAGGTTGATGTGGTCGGGAGAGGCTCGCCTGTCCCCGGCCCAGCCCAGCCATGGAGGAGGAAGAGGCCCCCGGCAGCGACTCTGACCAGTGGGTGAGCAGCCAGGGATCTAGGCCCGCCCCCGAGCCTGCTTGGAAGAGGGGCTCCAGGGAGGCCCGGGCCTGGCTCCCTGTTCCCAGCCAGGCCCCCGGCAGAGAGAAAACTGGCTCTGAGCAGTTCTCTCTGGGCTTGAAAAAATCCTCCGCTGCCTCAGATCAGGCCAGGACCCCGAGCAGTCCAGCCCCTCCGGGGTTTGCCCATCGGGTCTTCCCCCAGGCCCGCCTCGCCAGCGTTTGCATTTTCCTGTAGGGACCAGACCCCTGAGCCTCTGTTTCGGCTGTTCCCCGCACTTGACCTGTGGGCTCCCTGTTCCCCAAAGACAAACACCCATTCTATTCATCCTTCAAGGCCCTGCTCCAGGGCTGCTCCCGTGGGGTTCATCAGGCCCTGGGCGCTTCCTGCCAGGAGTTCCCGATGCTGAGGACCACCGGGGTGAATGCCCAAGTTCATGTGTGTGCCCCACTGGGCTGGGAAGTCCTGACACAGGGAAAAAGGGAGTAAAGCTTGTGTGGTCAGGCCCCTACTGGGCCATTCACCTTACATGTTTGATGAGACATGACTTGCAAGCCATGCTACACAGGAGGTATTTTCAGAAGGTGTGTAGAAATGGTAGTAAGCCTTTGGAGTTAGATAGCCCTCGGTTCCAGACTCTGTTCTGCACTTCTTCACATTGGGCTGCACCTTTATGAGCCTCTGTCTCCTCATCTGTAAAATGGGCATATGCCAGCCTTGGGAAGCATTGTCAACAAGACAAAGCTGGGAAGGACTTCTCGTGGTACCTGGTGGATACTGAGCTTCTGTGTGCAGTGGTGAATGTTTTTTCACTCAGGAGAAACTGAGGTTGGAGCAGGTCAGTGTGCTCTCCAGGGCTTGGTGGTTTGGGGTCCCCAGCTTCCAGCTCCACCCTGTGTCCTCCTCCCATTCCTCTCTTAGCCTCCTGGGCCGATTCTGTTCCCTGGATTGGGAAGGCTTTGTTTGGGGATTGTTTTTCTGAAGAAGTTTCCTCTGTGGTGTCACTGGATGACTCAGAGCCCTGAGTCACCAGGAGGCTGGGGCCAGGGAGGAATGGAGTGGGAGGAGGAGGGAAGGCGAGAAGGAACCAGGAAGGGGCCTCCGTCCCAGCCCAGGCTCTCCCCCGCTTGACGGACCAGATCTGGCAAGTCCCTGGCGCTGTCTGGCCTCAGTTTCCCCCAGTGTGAGAGATGCTGGGCTTTGATAAGCGGTTCCCCATGGGGGCTGAGCCTCAGAGTCCCGGGTTCCCCGGGCCCCACCCTAAGCTGCAGACTCCAAAGCTGGGCGTGGGACCTGGGAACCGGAGCTCTCGGGAGCTCCCCGGTGACTCTGCCACACATCTGCTCTGCGGAGGTGTCGGGGAGCCACGGAGCCCGAGGCTGCTTTCCTCCGGGGCCTCAGAGGGGCCTCTGGTTGGTCCTCTCCGCTCACTCACGGAGAGCGCTTTGCTTGCCGAGCGTCTGGGCAGCATGGTGCCTGGGAAGCGCGCGATGGGCTTTAAACCAACCGACCAGCTTTACAGAAGTGTAAATTATATACATTGCTGGAGTTAGTTTACATATCATTTACACACATACAATTCACGACTTTTAATGAATTCAGTGAAGTTTAGTAAGCTTGCAGAGTTACGCCAGTGTCACCTCAAGACGTCTAATTCGAGCACATTTTTATTACCCCTCATCACCCCTAAAAGGTGCCCGTGCCTGCTGGCCATCAAGCTGCACACCCTCCCCTTAATCCTCCCTCCCCGAATCTCCTTCCTGTCTCCCTAGATGCACAGACCTGGGTGCCACTCCCGGCTTGCTCTCCTGGCTGTGGGACCTCCTGCAGATTACCACCCCTCTCTGAGCCTCGGATTTCTGCCCCTGTAGGAGAGGAGGTACACAGCCTCCTTGTAGCTGCTGTTTGAATGTCACCAACGTGATAGAGTGTCTGAGGCATGGTCGGTGGGTGCCAGGGTCGTGGGAGCCCGGCAGGCAGCACACAAATTGTGGTACAGACACACGGGCTCCGTTGTCACAATCCAGCAAATAGCTGGTAGACTCGCTGTGCGTCAGACCCTGGGCTCAGCCTTGCAATGGCTGTATCTCCTTCGATCCCTACAGCACATAATACCTGAGTGTTAGTACCTCCATTTCATAGCCAGAGAGACTGAGGCCCTGAGAAGGGACATAGCTTTTCATGGTCATGGAGGTAACGATGGGGAGGGCTGGGAGGCTGTCCCAGAGCCTCTTCACCTTGACCTTCACACGACCCTTGGGAATCATGGAGCGAGGGACAGTGCGTGGACCCAGGACAAGGTTTATGGCACGCACGTCTAAGGGACGGGGCTTGGGACAGGGGATGTGGGGGTCACAAGGTGGTAGACAGAACAGACGTTCCTAGACTCACGGTGGGATTTTATCCAATGAGCTAAAGATATCTCAAGTCGAAAGGCATATATTAATAATACACCTGTCCTATCCTACCTTCCTACGCCACAGTGTAGCCTTGCCTGCCTTACGTGGGCTCAGAGCACTTAGACTAGCCTCCAGCTGGGCAGCGTCTCACAGAGAGACATGTCGACTGCCTCCGGTGATGTATGAATACTGTATCATCGGTGAACAATAGAATGGTTGTCTGGAGGAAGCATGCTTGTAAGGATACCAATTGTGTCCCCTGTGAGCACGGGGCTGACTGGGAAAGATTACCAGCCCAGGAAAGAGCAAACCTCAAAGTGCGGTTTCTGGAGTCAGAACATCACAAGTTGGACCATCGCAGGTTAGGGACGCCTGTGTAGAGGACGTTATACGGCAGACGTGACATGGTGGGCACGGGGCGTGATCTTAGGTGTAGGTGACCTGAGACGCAGCCTGAGGACCGGGCCCCAGGACGCACGGCAGGCAGGACAAGGTGCGAGGAGCACAAGGCCTGGTGTGGGACACAGAGGACGCAGTGTATGTGACTCTGGGCGTGGTTCAAAGTACATGATGCAGGGACAGAGTCCCCAGGGTGTGGGGCTTGACATTTGGCCGTGGGGCACAGAGGGTCCCTTTCTCATGTCAGCGCCCGGGGCCTCGACGTGCAGTGGCAGGAGCGTTTTCTCCTCTCACAAAAGGCCTGTCTGTTTTTGTTTTTTTCCCTTCCCCCTCCTCTCTCTCTTTGGTTGCCAAAGAGTGAGTGTGTCCCAAAGGGTGGGGCAAGGTACCCTGCACCATCCTGCCAGCTCAGACAGGGCTCGAGGCTTGGGGCCAAGCCCATGGCTCTGGGAGGCTGTCCCAGAGCCTCTTCACCTTGACCTTCACACGACCCTTGGGAATCATGGAGCGAGGGACAGTGCGTGGACCCAGGACAAGGTTTATGGCACGCACGTCTAAGGGACGGGGCTTGGGACAGGGGATGTGGGGGTCACAAGGTGGTAGACAGAACAGACGTTCCTAGACTCACGGTGGGATTTTATCCAATGAGCTAAAGATATCTCAAGTCGAAAGGCATATATTAATAATACACCTGTCCTATCCTACCTTCCTACGCCACAGTGTAGCCTTGCCTGCCTTACGTGGGCTCAGAGCACTTAGACTAGCCTCCAGCTGGGCAGCGTCTCACAGAGAGACATGTCGACTGCCTCCGGTGATGTATGAATACTGTATCATCGGTGAACAATAGAATGGTTGTCTGGAGGAAGCATGCTTGTAAGGATACCAATTGTGTCCCCTGTGAGCACGGGGCTGACTGGGAAAGATTACCAGCCCAGGAAAGAGCAAACCTCAAAGTGCGGTTTCTGGAGTCAGAACATCACAAGTTGGACCATCGCAGGTTAGGGACGCCTGTGTAGAGGACGTTATACGGCAGACGTGACATGGTGGGCACGGGGCGTGATCTTAGGTGTAGGTGACCTGAGACGCAGCCTGAGGACCGGGCCCCAGGACGCACGGCAGGCAGGACAAGGTGCGAGGAGCACAAGGCCTGGTGTGGGACACAGAGGACGCAGTGTATGTGACTCTGGGCGTGGTTCAAAGTACATGATGCAGGGACAGAGTCCCCAGGGTGTGGGGCTTGACATTTGGCCGTGGGGCACAGAGGGTCCCTTTCTCATGTCAGCGCCCGGGGCCTCGACGTGCAGTGGCAGGAGCGTTTTCTCCTCTCACAAAAGGCCTGTCTGTTTTTGTTTTTTTCCCTTCCCCCTCCTCTCTCTCTTTGGATGCCAAAGAGTGAGTGTGTCCCAAAGGGGTGGGGCAAGGGTACCCCTGCACCATCCTGCCAGCTCAGACAGGGCTCGAGGCTTGGGGCCAAGCCCATGGCTCTGGGAGGGTCTGCTAGGTCCCCAGGTCCCCTCTGTCAGAGGCAGCTGTGAGCCTCTGTTGGCTGGGCCAGAGCTGAGTAATTTTCCTCTAAGCCGCCCTCCCTCCTGCTCCCCTCTTCGGCTGCTGCTGGCTGGGAGCCTCTGCGTTCCAGGGCTTAGGGGAGAGGGAGCCCTCACCCCTGCTTGAGGCTAAGGAGCCGATCCCCACCAGCTGCTGTCGGGATGCCGGGGAGGAGGCTGCAGGCTTGCATTTCTGGAGCTCTCCAGGCATCTGACATTCACTCCCTTATCTTGTCTTATCTGCACAAGTTCCCCAAGAGCGGGATGAGAAGACAGAGGCTCAGAGGGACATAGAGCTTGCCCGAGGTCACACAGTCAGATGCAGAGCCACGGCTAGACCCCTGCTCTCCTGGAGGCAGGAAACAGCCTGTACAGAGGCAAAGAGGTGTGGCAGAGGGTGTCTAGGGTAGCCTGGGCTGTCAGTGGGGGATGAAGCTGCAAGAGCCTGTAGGCACCAGATCCCAGGCGGCCTTGAAGGCCAAGCGGAGGTGTCCTGAACTTCTTTCAATTTGCACCGAGGGCTGCGGAAGGGTCTTGAGGAGGGAATGACATGGTCTCTGTGGATACCAGAGAGCTGAAGGCCCTGAGGCAGCTGGCGCAGTGGTTCCGGAGGGGAGACGGGGGTCCCTGAACCAGGACAGCGGCTGGGAGAGGAACTGAGCATGAATGGGGTGCACGTGGGCCGAGCGTCTCTGCTCTGGCCTCACCCTTGGCGTGTGTCCTGGGGGGATGACTCTGGAGTGTTCCAGAGGGTTCTGGAAGCCTTCAGGAGGATGCGGGTGACTGGGCAGGTGCCTGGATGGAGGTGAGGCTGGGAGCAGCCCTGGGGAGAGGAGGCAACACCCATCTGGAGCCTTACCCAGAACCAGGCCCTGTGCTGTGTGGACTGGATCTCAGTTCATTCTTCCAGCTGGGGAGGATGATTCTCTGAGCTGGGAGAGGCCCACGAACAATCCAGCACTACACTTCTGTGTATGTTTAAGAGGGGAAAGTACACGTTTAAAAAACCTTATTAAAGTTAAAGGGATTAGTAAGGATCAAATGTATCTTTGAATCTCTGGTAGTACTATTGTAGTTCAACGTTCGAGAGAAATTGCAAAGGATTTCTAACCATGCGACAGCATTGGGAGTTTTTCCGTGACTGGTCTTTACTGGTAGCAAGTCCCAGAAGGCCTGGGAGATCGTCTGGCTCTTCTGTGCCCCAGACCCAGGCTCAGAGAGGTTGAGTCACTTGCCCAGGGTCACCTAAGTGGGACGAGACAGGGCTGGGGACCAGTGGTGACTGCAGAGCCCTCGTTTCTTGAGGTGGGAGCGGACGAGAGCAGAGGGGAGGGAGTCGTCAAGAGATCTGTGGATGGGGTGGGAGGCAAGGTGGGCTCTTGAAGCGCTGGCTGGAGACCTCCTGAGATACCTCCCCATCCTGGGCCCCAGCCTCCCCTTCAGGTCTCTGGGCTTTGGCTGGGACTCTTCAACCCTCCCCTGCTTTGGAGACAAAGAGGCCGAGATAGAAGTCAAGGGTGGGTATAGGGGGCCCGTAGGCTAGACACTTGCAGGGCCTAGACACACGCTGGGGGATTGTCTCTGGGTGTTGTGGTTCTTGAGTGCCTGTTGTATGCCTGGAGCTCCTTCAGGCCTCCCAGGCTGACCCGAGGGTATGACTCATCACCTCATTGTACAGAGGAGGAGTGGAGACACTCGGAAGGGCCGGTTGCCCAAGTCCCCCCTGAGGCAGGGTTTCAGGCTCCGTCCAGACACAGCTGACGTTATCTTGTCTTTGCCTGGACAGAAGTTGTACACCCCTCACCCTGCCGGTCATTCCTGATATCCTGAGCTTGCTGGGCACCCTGGCTGCCCTGGATTCTGGACTCACTTCTCTGTCCCCTTTGTTTCTTGGAAGTTCTGCCTGCCTGGCACCCGGGCAGTGGGGTCCCGCTCCCAGGGAGGTCTTGGCTGTGGCTGGCTCTGAGAGGCTTGGGGAATTAGGAGCTTGCGGCAGGAGGGACATGCTGCTGTCTTCTCAGATCCTTATTTCCGTCCTGGAGATTCTTGGCCGAGGGAGCTGGATCCTGCTGACGGATGGACTTGATCCCCAGACAGACCGGGGGTGGCGGGGTGGGTTTGGGGTGGGGAACATGGACCAGATGCTCACCCATTTTTTGCCTTTTGCTGTTTCCTTCGGAATCTTAAAAGTCCCAGGGCCCAAAGGGTCCTTAGAGATGGTTTGCTTATCACTTGAGTCTCCTTGGCTGGGTCCTCAGTAGGACACTCCTTATCTCTGTGGAGAGGGGGGAGGAAATACATTTTTGAACATCTGTCTCACGTCAGACATGGCCCTAGGATCTCCCATATTTATGGGCTCATTCAATCCTCAGTCAAATTTGTTATATGTATTTATTTTGGCTTGAACCCAGGCCCCCTGTGTGGGGAGCACAGAGTCTTGCCCACTGGATCACCAGGGAAAGGCTACCACTTACCTTTAAAAAAGATGTTTGAACCCTGATTTTATCCATAAGGAACTTGAATGTCAGAGAGAGATTAATAGATGCTTCCTGACCCCGGTAGCTCTGGTGGTCAAGAATCTGCCTGCAATGCAGGAGACTTGGGTTTGATCCCTGGGTCGGGAAGATCCCCCAGATCCACTCCAGTATGCTTGCTTGGAGAATTCTATGGACAGAGCAGTCTGGGGGGCTACAGTCTATAGGGTTGCAAAGAGTTGGACACGACTGAGCGACTAACACACACAAGCCCCCAGCGAGCAACTCCCTCCCCAGCTCCCTTTATACTCGCACATCCCACACTCCAGGCCAAGCACTGTGCTCACCCCCAAGGCTCTTTTCTTTTCTAAAATTCTCCCAGCAACCCCAGGAAGAAGCTCTTCTAATCCCATGTTATACATGAGGAAATTGAGGCTCAGAGAGCAGAAACCGCACAGCTGCAAGTGGTAGGTCAGGGATTTATACCCAGATTTTCCTGGCGGGAGCTCTTTCCACAGTCATGCGGATTGTTTTTCTTTCTGCTGGAAAGCCCTTCCTCTGGAGCAGGGAGCTGCCTCCTGTGGCTGGTGCTGCCTCGGGCACTGGTATCCGAGGCCCCGCTGCCCGAGGAGGCTGGCGCCCCATCTTGTTCTGGTCCTGCCTCTCGGTGCCTGGAGTTGGGCCTCATTGTCCTGGCTGCTGACGTGTGTTTGTGCTTGGACGCCCCTGTTGGTGGGCCGTGGGGTCTTGGAGCGGCTAGGAGACAGTTGTTGGCAGTTGTTTGCAGCTGTCTGCGGTTCCAGCTGCTGGCTCACCAAGCCTCCCAGGGCCTCCCAGAGAAGGGGAGACCAGCTTCAAAGGGGACCCTGGCAGGAAGGACACTGGCCCACACCCATGGCCAGATATGGCTGCTTCCAGGGCACGGGTCAGGAAGTGGCAGGGCCAGGCCTCTCTGAATGTCCTGTCCTGGCTCTCGGCACTAGGTGGGGTTCCTCCAGAAGCTGGGGAAAAGCCAGTGGCTTCGGGCCCTGGGAGAGCTGGCCTCTTGGAAGTGGCTTCAGCCAAGTCTCCCTGGCCATCTCGCCAACAGCTGTCCACACCAAGGATAGACGGAGCCAGGGCAGAGGTCCAGCTGGCTCTCCCAGGGCGCCTTGTCATGTCACGGGCTCAGGCCTGAGAACGGAGACCTGGACTCTAGGTCTGCTCTGCCTGGTCCTCGCTCAGTGACTCTGAGACGCCACGCTCTTGTTCCTGGTGTCATCGTCTCCACAGAGAGGCTGGCCTAGTGATGTTGCTACACGTAAGCCCCACTCTGTGCCGCGCGCTCCAGAGCTCCCAACCGTCCTGCCACTGGGTGGGACGGTCCCTTGTTACAAATGAGTGGCCTAGCGCTCAAAGAGGGAAAGCAACGTACTCTGGGTCACACAGCCCAGACCCGAGCTCAAGAAGCTCACCGTGAAGTCTGCAGCCTTTCTCCGTCACCACCACGTGGCTCTCACATGGTTGCACAGGGCAAACAGGCCTCCGTGGAAAGAAACACGTTCCCATATGGGGCACGCACTCTGGGAGCTCCTACTGTGTTGTGTGTCGGGCCTGGGACCTCCTCACTCCTCTGTGAGCTGGGGATCACTCTCCCTATTTATAAAATAGGGAGACTAAGGCCCTGATTACAGCAGCCGACGCGTCCAGATTTGAAAACAAATCCCCAGGGCTCCCCACACCGAGGCCCTGTCCAGTTTCACCGAATTTCATAACTGGCTTCTCTGTTTACCAACCATTGTCCCATTTAACAAAACCCCTGGCCAGAGGGGCGGGTGTTCCCAGGAGGACCCAGAGCCCAGCCGTGAGCCAGAAAGCAAACAAGCTCCGAGAAAGAGGGCTGCCCGCGAGTGGCCGGCTGCCTGGGAATCGAGAACAGCAGTGTTTGGAGTGAAGAGAAACAGGGCGAGTCCTCCAGGACAGCCAAGGCCTTTTGTACGCTGTGGCCGGGGGCGGAGGGTGGGCCGGCCTCCTCCCTGCTCTGGTAGCTGCCTTGGGAGGCCCAGGGAGACACGGAGGCTAGCCTAAGCTCCCAGAGGGAGCAGGGCCATTGCTGGTGGAGGACGGTGGCCATCCTGGATCCAGCTCCAGGGGAGGCGTGGGAGCGGATGCTGAAAGCTGCCTGCTGTGGGCAGCATGGGCAGGAGCCAGGAACACCCAGGGTCAGAGGTCAGGGGGTCTCAGGTCCAGAGAAGGGGCTAGGCCGGGCTCACAGAGTGAGTGGAGGCAGAGCCGGGCCGCCTCTCAGTACAGAAGAGCACACCTAACCTGCGTGCCCGCGAGTGGCACAGAGTGTCGGCGCCGTCGTCCATCCTCCACCCAAGGACGCAGCCTGGGGGCCTTCCTGAGACCTGCCTCTGTCCTGGGCGCCCACCCAGGTGCGAGGCTGGAGGACGTTCCTGGGGTGTGACCTCTTCAGCCTGAGAGGCGTGGCCAGGACGACCGCCCCAGAGGGTCCAGGCTGCCAGGCTTGGCCTGGGCCTGTTGGGTCAGCAGCTGGCACCTTGCACCTGTGAAGGGTCCTGTTGGTCCCTTCCTGCTGAGGCAGGAGGGTGCTGGGGGCCCAGACAGAGCCTGGCACCGAAGCCAGCCAGACTTGAGCTGGAATCTCAGCAGCGCCTCTTTCCAGCTGAGGGTCCCTGAGCAACAGACTGAGACTCCCTGAACCTGTTTCCTGCTCTATAACATGGGAACTTTAGTATCTATTTTCCCTGGTTGTTGTGAGGAGAGTCCGTGTCAGACCCCGCCTCCTTTCCTCCCTCTCCTCCCAGAGACGCCCAACTCAGAGGGGAGGTGGCAGGCTGGGGTTCACGATGGCTGTGCCGCCCTCCCGTGTAGGTCAGGGGCCCCACACTGTCTGATTCAGGACGACCTGTAGAGGCAACCTGGACCAGCGCCCTCATTTTACAGGTGGGGACTCTCTGGATAGGACTGCAGAGCTTGTATCTGGGAGTGCTGGGACTGGGGATGAGGCTCAGAGTCAGGGCATCGGGGCCTAGCCTGTCTCTTCTATATGGGGACCCTGAAGACCAGAGAAGGATGGTGATTTGCCCAAAGTCACTCAGGAAGTCAGCACTGGGTGGGGAGCGCTTCCTTCTACCTACAGGTTTTTCTTCTGCACTTAAGTGCTACCTGGTCTCCTGAACTCATCCATCATTTTCCAGGCAGGGAGCCAGGAAGCCTGTGGGCCCATCATGGTCTCCACACGTCACTGCCCTGTAGTGAGAGTTTCCAGGCCTTGGATTCCCCGAGGGCGGGAGTCAGGGCCTGTTCACCAGGTCTCTAGCGTCAAAGACCCAGGCTCCAGAACTATGTGACAGGCGAAGCTGCAGGGCCTCTGCGATCATTAACCTGGGGTCAGTGACCCTGGGCTGGGGGTCAGTGACCCCTGGGACCAAGGCCAAGCCACACCAGCCCTCTGTTAATCACCAGCTGAGCAGAAGGGACTGCACGGCTGGACTGGGTGCCGGCTCAGGTTCCCTTGGGGTAGGGGGTGGGGGGTGATTGGGATGACAAGGGAATGTCCTCTTCCTCCTTGTTTGAATTTTCCAAATTGTTTAATGAGCAAGTATTACTGTGTCTATTTTTAAGGTATTGTTTCTAACTCAGTCTTTTATTTAAAAAAAAAAGAAAAACTATATCAGAGAAATACTTGTAAATAGTTTCAAACCCTATAGCACATTTAAAACTTTTTCCACACAAGTTTACTGCGGTGTAATTGAGACGCCGTGACAGGTCACCCATTGTAAGCAGACAGCGTTATGACTTTTAGTACATTTTTCGGGGTGTCATCATCACTGTAATCCAGCGTTAGAATGTTTTCGTTACCCTAAAATGTTCACTCGTGCCAGTTGCGGTGTTGGGGGTGCCTAGCTCCAGCTTCGTCATCTCTTTCAAACTTGCCAGTTTGGTGTTTACTCTCAGTTGGATTTTCTTGAGGAGAAAATGTATGCAAAGTCAGACGCCCTTAAAAAACAGAAGCGCGGGACCACAGTATAGTTCTTGTACACGTTGCTTTTTCACCCTGTGCTCGCTGACTCCCTACTATGTGCCGGGCACGGTCTGCACTAGCCCGTTCTTTTGTCACAGCTGCAGAGTGGCCCCATTGTACGGCGGCTCCATACTTTATTGAACCGGGACCTTTGGGTCCTTTCCAGTTTTCTTCCAACAATGCTTCAGTGAACGTCCTTGCACGTATATTTTCATGTTCCTCTGTACGTAAGACTGAAGGAAATGGCACTCCTGTCACATTGTGTGTTTTGCATTTGTAGAGATGTAAAGTGCACTCCGGGGGGGGACACAGATTCGTGCTTCCATCAAGAACATGGGAGAGCTGTGGGGTCTTATAATCCTCCGAATGCCTGGGGAGAGGGCAGCGCTCTCTGATTCAGGCCAGGGTTGGCCCACTGCAGGCTCCGCAGGCCCAGGACTAGACAGACAGCTTTGAGAAGTCAGATCTCTTGTGGGTCCCCACAGACACTGGGATAAAATTCAGATTCTTCAGGGACTTCCCTGGTGGGCCAGTGGTTAAGAATCCACCTGCCAGTGCAGGGGACATGGGTCGGATCCCTGGTCTGGGCAGGTTCCACGTGCCACGAGGCACCTGAGCCCGTGCGCCACGACCCTTGAGCCCGCACTGCTGAGCCCATGCTCTGCAACGCGAGAGGCCACCGAAGAAGGCAACCTGTGTGCCTTGAAGAGGCGCCCCTGCTTGCTGCAATTTAGAGAAAGCCCGCTTGCCATACTGAAGACCCAGTGCAGCCTAAAATAAATAAGTAAATAAAATTAAAAACCAAACAGGCTGTCTGGCAAGCTCTTCATCTATATACATCTATTTCTTTAAAAAACAGTTCAGACTTCTTGAGTGTGGCACACAGGCCCCTGCGACGCCAGGCACGCTCTCCAGCCTCATCTCTTCCTGCTCCTGTGTTTCACATGGGAGCCCCCTCAGTCACTGCACGAGGCCTGTATTTTCTTGCCCTTTGTCCGAACTGTTCCCTGCCACGACATGCCTTTCTTCTCCATCTCCCTCCTCCCTGTGTTCAAGGCCCAGGTCCCACGTCTCTCTGTCCACAAAGCCTTATCATCCCTGCAGTCTGATTCAGCGTCTCTGTGTGTGCTCCTTTAGCCCTTTATCTGACCCGCAGTCCCCGTTAAATGGGAGGAAGTTGCATGTGATGGAGAGCAAACTTCAGCCCGATTAGATAGAAGCTGGGCTCCAGGAGGAGCTGGGATGGATGACGAGAGCTCGTCGGGGAGCCAGGACAGGAGCCCCCATTTACTCATCGGCAGACCAGGCCATTTTAACACAGAGATTGGGTTAATTCTTGGCAGCCCCTTTATACCCATTTACTAGATGAGGAGACTGAGGCAGAGAAGGAAGTAACTTACACACGGTGGAGGTAGAGATCCAACCCAGGTCTCCAGATCCCTCATTCTCTTCCCTGTCATTGCATTTCCCTGCTCTGGGAAAGGAGGAGACCTGGGATGCAAAGGGTCTTGGAAACAGAGACATGGAGTCTGGCAGAGTAGCGGGAGGGTGGAAAGAGGGGTGTTCAAAGTGGGAAGCGGGGCTGGGGACGTCTGAACAACACTTTAAACTCAATGACTGTACGTATCCAGTGAGAGAGTAAGGGAGGGGAAGGGAGCCTGGGAGAAGGAGAGGAGGCTTGAGTCCTTCCCCAGGGGGAACCAGCAGATAGGACCTGAAACTGAAAAAACAAGAGCAAAACAAAACAATTCCCCACTCCACCAAAAAAAAAAAAAACCCAAACAACAAAGGCTTGTCACCTAAGACATGAAGTCAGACTGTGAAATCATCAGCTGAAGGAGGAAGATAAAAGTGGGCTAGCTTTCCTGGTGGACCAGTGGGTAAAGACTCCACCTTGCAGTACAAGGGGCACCAGTTCCATCCCTGGCCCGGGCAGATCCCACGTGCCGCGGAGCGGCTGGACCCGTGTGTCCAATTACGAGCTCTGCAACGTAATTACAACCAGTGTGTCCAATTACAGAGCTCCGCGACAAGAGAGGCCACTGTGATGGGAGGCCCACACATGCCAAAGAATAAAGATGGATGAAAATAATGGATAAACAAAAATCAATAAAAGAGGCCAACATTAAAAAAAAAAAAAGAAAAAGTGGGCCAGTTGCTCTGGGGTACAAGTAAGCAGGGTTGAAAGGTAAACCTTTGTATATAAATAATGTGACTTTAAGTTTTGATAACAATACACTTTAAAAAATAACTTTTGCATTCAGCGTCTCTGTGTGCTCCTTTAGCCCTTTATCTGACCCGCTCCCGTTAAATGGGAGGAAGTTGCATGTGATGGAGAGCAAACTTCAGCCCGATTAGATAGAAGCTGGGCTCCAGGAGGAGCTGGGATGGATGGCGAGCTCTGGGGAGCCAGGACAGGAGCCCCATTTACTCATCGGCAGACCAGGCCATTTTAACACAGAGATTGGGTTAATTCTTGGCAGCCCCTTTATACCCATTTACTAGATGAGGAGACTGAGGCAGAGAAGGAAGTAACTTACACACGGTGGAGGTAGAGATCCAACCCAGGTCTCCAGATCCCTCATTCTCTTCCCTGTCATTGCATTTCCCTGCTCTGGGAAAGGAGGAGACCTGGGATGCAAAGGGTCTTGGAAACAGAGACATGGAGTCTGGCAGAGTAGCGGGAGGGTGGAAAGAGGGGTGTTCAAAGTGGGAAGCGGGGCTGGGGACGTCTGAACAACACTTTAAACTCAATGACTGTACGTATCCAGTGAGAGAGTAAGGGAGGGGAAGGGAGCCTGGGAGAAGGAGAGGAGGCTTGAGTCCTTCCCCAGGGGGAACCAGCAGATAGGACCTGAAACTGAAAAAACAAGAGCAAAACAAAACAATTCCCCACTCCACCAAAAAAAAAAAAAAACCCAAACAACAAAGGCTTGTCACCTAAGACATGAAGTCAGACTGTGAAATCATCAGCTGAAGGAGGAAGATAAAAGTGGGCTAGCTTTCCTGGTGGACCAGTGGGTAAAGACTCCACCTTGCAGTACAAGGGGCACCAGTTCCATCCCTGGCCCGGGCAGATCCCACGTGCCGCGGAGCGGCTGGACCCGTGTGTCCAATTACGAGCTCTGCAACGTAATTACAACCAGTGTGTCCAATTACAGAGCTCCGCGACAAGAGAGGCCACTGTGATGGGAGGCCCACACATGCCAAAGAATAAAGATGGATGAAAATAATGGATAAACAAAAATCAATAAAAGAGGCCAACATTAAAAAAAAAAAAAGAAAAAGTGGGCCAGTTGCTCTGGGGTACAAGTAAGCAGGGTTGAAAGGTAAACCTTTGTATATAAATAATGTGACTTTAAGTTTTGATAACAATACACTTTAAAAAATAACTTTTGCATTTCCTCGGTGGTCCAGTGGTTAAGACTCTACCTGCCAGTGCGAGGGACATAGGTTTGAGCCCTGGTCAGGGAAGATACCATATGCCATGGGGCAACTAAGCCTGTGAGCCACAACTCCTAAAACTCACCTGCCCTAGAGCCCGTACTCCACAGGAAGAGAAGCCACTACCGTGAGAAGCCGGGGCACGGCCACCAGAGAGTAGCCCCTGCTTGCCGCCTCTAGAGGAAGCCCTCCTGCAACAACAGGGACCCAGAGCAGCCAAAGATAAATATTTAAAAAATAAAAAATAACTTTTTAGTAAGGAAGGAAAGAAGGGTGGTTTTGAGTAAAGCAGAACCTGCACTCTCCGAAGTTGAGAGAGCTGCTCACCCTCTCTGTCCGGCTTGCTCAAGGGTCCAGTGAAGGGCGGACCCCCTGGACTGTGTCCTCAGTGGTGACAACCACATGTTGCACCCTGACCACCTGGGGTCCAATCTTGACTATTTCGTTTCCTAGATGTGTTCAGATTGCTTGAGCTTTGTGAACTCGGTTTTCCCCTCTTTAGAAGGGTGCTGTGGATTCTACCCAGTCTGTAAGGATGTTAGGATGTGTCCGTTTTTCATATGGTGCTGAAAACTTTCAATAAATGTTAGTTCCTGTTATTTTTTGCTGGAGATGTTAGGGGTGGAGAGGGGTGGGGTCCTGCTGGGATCACACAGGAAGCTAAGCTGGGTGGGCTCCCCGTCATTCGTGTGTGGGCCCATTTAGTGTGCGCTGAATTAGCGCCTGCTGCATGCCAGGTCTTGTGCTTGGCCTTCACCCTGGAGCTAGAGTGAAGGGGAGGCTGCGCCTGGTTGGGTTGGTCCGGTGGGAACCCCCGGACCCCCGATGTCTCTAAAATCCAGGCCAGATTCCCGCCCCTCCCCTGCCCGCAGGGGCCCAACCCTGCCCTCCGCCCTCCCAACGGGGCGGTCCCGGGCTTGGGCGGAGTGGCCGGGAGGCTACTTAAGATCGGTGACCCCCGGAGGCCCCGGCTGCCTGCCGCCCCGGTCTTCTGCCGCTGTCGCTGCCATGGCTCCGCACCACTCCGCGCTGCTGGGCGCGCTGGCCCTGGCGCTCCGTCGCCGCCTAGGGGTCCAGTGGTTAAGACTCTACCTGCAGAGGGACATAGGTTTGAGCCCTGGTCAGGGAAGATACCATATGCCATGGGGCAACTAAGCCTGTGAGCCACAACTCCTAAAACTCACCTGCCCTAGAGCCCGTACTCCACAGGAAGAGAAGCCACTACCGTGAGAAGCCGGGGCACGGCCACCAGAGAGTAGCCCCTGCTTGCCGCCTCTAGAGGAAGCCCTCCTGCAACAACAGGGACCCAGAGCAGCCAAAGATAAATATTTAAAAAATAAAAAATAACTTTTTAGTAAGGAAGGAAAGAAGGGTGGTTTTGAGTAAAGCAGAACCTGCACTCTCCGAAGTTGAGAGAGCTGCTCACCCCTCTCTGTCCGGCTTGCTCAAGGGTCCAGTGAAGGGCGGACCCCCTGGACTGTGTCCTCAGTGGTGACAACCACATGTTGCACCCTGACCACCTGGGGTCCAATCTTGACTATTTCGTTTCCTAGATGTGTTCAGATTGCTTGAGCTTTGTGAACTCGGTTTTCCCCTCTTTAGAAGGGTGCTGTGGATTCTACCCAGTCTGTAAGGATGTTAGGATGTGTCCGTTTTTCATATGGTGCTGAAAACTTTCAATAAATGTTAGTTCCTGTTATTTTTTGCTGGAGATGTTAGGGGTGGAGAGGGGTGGGGTCCTGCTGGGATCACACAGGAAGCTAAGCTGGGTGGGCTCCCCGTCATTCGTGTGTGGGCCCATTTAGTGTGCGCTGAATTAGCGCCTGCTGCATGCCAGGTCTTGTGCTTGGCCTTCACCCTGGAGCTAGAGTGAAGGGGAGGCTGCGCCTGGTTGGGTTGGTCCCGGTGGGAACCCCCGGAACCCCGATGTCTCTAAAATCCAGGCCAGATTCCCGCCCCTCCCCTGCCCGCAGGGGCCCAACCCTGCCCTCCGCCCTCCCAACGGGGCGGTCCCGGGCTTGGGCGGAGTGGCCGGGAGGCTACTTAAGATCGGTGACCCCCGGAGGCCCCGGCTGCCTGCCGCCCCGGTCTTCTGCCGCTGTCGCTGCCATGGCTCCGCACCACTCCGCGCTGCTGGGCGCGCTGGCCCTGGCGCTGTGCGCGCTGTCGCCGCCGGCCCTAGGCGCGGCCACCCCGTCGCGGGGGGCGACCCAGACAGGAGCACCGCAGGGGCGGGCCCCGGAGGCGCGGGTGAGTGCCCTAGGGGGCCCCCAGAGTAACTCTTTATTGTAAGTTCTTGCAGATACAGCGCTAGGAAAAGGGGAGTAATTCAGGTCTAGAATGGAAAAACTGTTTTGTTGCTTTGTAAGTATCTCTTGCTGCTTCCGGGGCTCTGGTGGAGGGGGGCGATCCTCAACCTGGCTGATTCCCTCCCAAGAGGCTAACCTCACCTTGGCCGGATTTCTTGTTTCCTCTGCCTCATTTCTCTCCTTCCCTTTTGTGATTTCTTCTGCCACTTAAGAGGCTTCTTTCTCATCTAATTTCTCTCTCCCTCTTCAGTATCCCCCCACCTCTTCCTGGTGTGATCTCACCTCCGCTTACCTTCATCGCTGTTACTTCTTCTCCCCTCTCTGTTACCTCCTCCGCCTGGTCTGGTTTCTCCTCACTCCAGCTGTTCTTTTGTGTTCTCCATTCCTCTGCCTGAGTTCTTCCATCTGTTTGTTTGACGCCTTCCACCAGATCCGCCCGGTGACCTCGCCTGCTGATTTCTGTCCTTTGACTCCAAGCTAACCACCCTGCTCTGCTCCGATTTCTAGCCCCAGTGCATGTCTGACTGCCTGTCCCCCACCCTTGACCACCTCGTCTCCAACAGGCTCCTGCAGATCCTGGCTGCGTCCTCTCCCCTTTTCTAAGAAATGGAATTTGGGGGTGGGGTGGGGTTTTAGGGGGGGCAGGAGGCATTGCTCCCTAGTAGGTGAAGGCTGCTGCGCCGGTTGTGCTTGGCCTTCACCCTGGAGCTAGAGTGAAGGGAGGCTGCGCCTGGTTGGGTTGGTCGTGGGAACCCCCGGAACCCCGATGTCTCTAAAATCCAGGCCAGATTCCCGCCCCTCCCCTGCCCGCAGGGGCCCAACCCTGCCCTCCGCCCTCCCAACGGGGCGGTCCCGGGCTTGGGCGGAGTGGCCGGGAGGCTACTTAAGATCGGTGACCCCCGGAGGCCCCGGCTGCCTGCCGCCCCGGTCTTCTGCCGCTGTCGCTGCCATGGCTCCGCACCACTCCGCGCTGCTGGGCGCGCTGGCCCTGGCGCTGTGCGCGCTGTCGCCGCCGGCCCTAGGCGCGGCCACCCCGTCGCGGGGGGCGACCCAGACAGGAGCACCGCAGGGGCGGGCCCCGGAGGCGCGGGTGAGTGCCCTAGGGGGCCCCCAGAGTAACTCTTTATTGTAAGTTCTTGCAGATACAGCGCTAGGAAAAGGGGAGTAATTCAGGTCTAGAATGGAAAAACTGTTTTGTTGCTTTGTAAGTATCTCTTGCTGCTTCCGGGGCTCTGGTGGAGGGGGGCGATCCTCAACCTGGCTGATTCCCTCCCAAGAGGCTAACCTCACCTTGGCCGGATTTCTTGTTTCCTCTGCCTCATTTCTCTCCTTCCCTTTTGTGATTTCTTCTGCCACTTAAGAGGCTTCTTTCTCATCTAATTTCTCTCTCCCTCTTCAGTATCCCCCCACCTCTTCCTGGTGTGATCTCACCTCCGCTTACCTTCATCGCTGTTACTTCTTCTCCCCTCTCTGTTACCTCCTCCGCCTGGTCTGGTTTCTCCTCACTCCAGCTGTTCTTTTGTGTTCTCCATTCCTCTGCCTGAGTTCTTCCATCTGTTTGTTTGACGCCTTCCACCAGATCCGGCCCGCGGTGACCTGCGCCTGCTGATTTCTGTCCTTTGACTCCAAGCTAACCACCCTGCTCTGCTCCGATTTCTAGCCCCAGTGCATGTCTGACTGCCTGTCCCCCACCCTTGACCACCTCGTCTCCAACAGGCTCCTGCAGATCCTGGCTGCGTCCTCTCCCCTTTTCTAAGAAATGGAATTTGGGGGGTGGGGTGGGGTTTTAGGGGCAGGAGGGAGGAGGCAGACAGCTCAGGAGGCCACTTGGGCTCAGCTGCCTAAGCCCTTCTTGGAGGGATGATGGGGACATGGATGGGGAATGGGGAAGAGGAATCAAAGCAGACAGCTTTCGTGACCTTGGGCGAGTCCCCTCTCCTCTTGGTCCCCTATCTGCAGGGTGGAGTTGGATAATGAGCTCTCGGAGGACCCTTCTATTTGTAAGGGCCACGGAGGATGATGGAAGGGAATCAGCTGAGCCCCTGGCCACATTCAGATTCACCATTGCCATCTGCCGGGTCTCCCCATGGTCCCAAAGCTCTTGGAGTCTGGGCCCATCTCCGCTCTGTCATTTCATAGCTGGGGGTCCCTGGCTTCACCTCTCTGTGCCTCAGCTGTTGCATGGAATTGGCACGAAGACAGGAAGGGAGAAGGCAGGGAGAGCCTTCTGTCCCCACATCGCCAGGGAGTTGAAGAGGAGCGACAGATGCTGGCCAAGGACAGGGTTTGGAGCCTAAACTCCACCCTGTGTGCTCACTCCTCGAGACCGGGGCTGTAGGACAGGGTAGGGAGAGTCAGAGGCTCAAGTGAGATGCTCTTGGTGCTGGAAACCACCCTCCCTCGTGCCCCAGGGTCTGTCCGCCGCGGCGTCCACTCAGGCTCTGCCTCTTCTCTTGCAGCCCAGCAGCATGGTGGTGGAACACCCCGAGTTCCTCAAGGCGGGGAAGGAGCCTGGCCTGCAGATCTGGCGTGTGGAGAAGTTCGATCTGGTTCCCGTGCCCCCCAACCTTTACGGAGACTTCTTCACGGGCGATGCCTATGTCATCCTGAAGACCGTGCAGCTGAGGAACGGCAACCTGCAGTACGACCTCCACTACTGGCTGGGTGAGGCTGGCCCCGCCCCCGCCCCGCCCCTCTGCTCTAAAGCACAGACCTACCTTTGAAACACGGTTCTGGGAAGCACCCAAGGGAATTAAGTGACTATGGAGCATCAGGTATGTGCCAGGCCCTTGGTTACGTGTTCCCAAGACTCTAGGCCAGCCTACCCGCGCTCAGACCCCACTCCGCCCTTTGGCAAGATGCTCAGTGGCTCTATACACGGGATGTGCTGATGGCACCAGACTGCCTCGTAGGACTGTTGTGAGGGTCAAACAAGCCTCTCACTGTCTATGACCCTCAGAACTGCGGGTGACTTAGGAACCCAGGACCCCTCCGCAGCCCCCCTCCCGGACTCCAGCTGGCCCTCAGAGTCAGGAGCCAGAAGTCCTGCCACAGCTCTTCCTTGCAACTCCGTGAGTCCTGGTCCCTCACTCTTCCTTGGTTTCCTGGTGCTCACTGACTTGACTTCAGGCTCAGGAGAGCTGAGAGTGAGGGCAGGGGGACGTGTCGGAGCTGGGAGCACTCTTAGAGACCTTGGAGTCAACCTCCCACCTCCCCCATTATGCAGGGGGAGGGTAACGGGAGGCTCACAAGAGCCCGGGGCTGACTCAGCTTCTCGGACCTGGCCAGGGCGCTGCCTCCGTGGGAGGCTGGGCCAGCCTCTGGGACCCAGGCTTATGCTGCTCTGATGTCCCCCAGGCAACGAGTGCAGCCACGACGAGAGCGGGGCGGCCGCCATCTTCACCGTGCAGCTGGATGACTACCTGAATGGTCGGGCTGTGCAGCACCGTGAGGTCCAGGGCTTCGAGTCGGCCACCTTCCTGGGCTATTTCAAGTCTGGCCTCAAGTACAAGGTGAGTGTTGGGCAGCAGGGGCAGATGCAGCAATAGCAGGACTCACTCAGGCCCATTCAGTCTCGTGCGGTGATGTAGGCAGACAGGCCGGAGCTCGGCCGTTGGAATTGGCTAACCCTGGGTTTGCGTTTCAGGCTCTTCCTAGCTGTGTGACCTTGGACAAATCACGCTCCCTCTCTGAACCTCTGGTTTCTTATTAAATTGAGAGAAGAAAATTCCCTATCGCTTCACAGGGTGGTCTGATGAGCCCCAGCATAAAAGGGGGCTATAAGCTGAAACCTAGTTGCCCAAGGTTTGAGCCTATATCCGTTAGTTCAGAGGCCCTGCCCAAAGAGGGGCCTGTCTTGGGTAGTTGAAAGGGCACCCTTGATCCCATGTCTCTTTCCGTTTGTTAGAATCCTCTTTGAGCTTGAACTCTTAGTCATGTGGTACTGAGCAAAGCCAAGCTGGGAGCCCCACGAAGATGTGTCATATATGCTGTGTCACTTCTGGCCAGCCACTTGGCTTCCCTGAGCCTCCCTTTCCTCTTTGGTTACATGAGAGCCAGTTGTACTGGCCCGTCAGGCCTGGGGAGAGGATTTGGTGAAGGCGTAGCTGAGAGATGCCTCGCACAGGGCTTGGCATCTTGGAAGGGCTCCTAGAAGGCCAGTATTGCAGAGCTGGAGTTCTCATTGGTCAGGATAGAGAGGGGATCACAAGCTTTGATGGCCTTAATGTCAGCATTCAGATCTCTTGTTTTAAGGGTGGGGAAACTAAGGCATAGAAAGGTTAAACAGCTGGTCCAGGGCCACATAGCAACTCAGTCTCAGAGCTGGGACCAGAGCCCAGATCTCCTGATTCCCAGCTTTTCCGCACTACATCAATGTGTCTCTCATGAGCAGGATTCCAGGATAGATATTCAGCCCCACCTACGCTACTGAAACGCCGTGTGACCTTAGAGAAGTCATTCATTGTCTGTCTCTGGCCTCCAGGTCCTCTGTGTTAGCAGGGCGACGATGCTGTCTGCCCAGCTGACGCGCCAGGGACGAGGTGATGGAAAAGCTCTAGGGAGACTGAGCTCGCACAAGGCAGGGTGTGTCCTGGGAACTCAGCGCGGGGCTGGGAGGACAGGGTTGGATTCCCTGGAGCCTATCAGCGCCCCCTGTCGGCCAGTTCGCCCGTGCCCACAGCGCGTTCTCTAGCTCTACCTTCTTTCTACACACCGCCTCTTCCGGGGCCTGGATATCAGCTGGAGAGACGAGACGTTTGGGAGCCAGGCCCTGGACTGGGAGAAGGACCAGGACTTTTTGCAGCTCCTGGAGCAGAAGGTGCAAAGAACACCCGATCAGGACTTAGATTGGTCCTAAGGTCACCCCTCTCACGGCCGTGTGCCTCTGGGTGGTGCACTCACACGGTCCCTGCTTGTCATTCATTCAGCAAATATTCATCAGGCCCCTTCAACAGCGGTGCCTGCTTACTGTTGCTGTATGGACAGCTTCGACTTAACTTGTGGACGAATTAAGCAGCTTACAGAACTGGTAAGCGACCGAGCTGGGATTTAAACCCAGAGACAAAGGGCATGTCAAAGCACAGGTTCTGCGCAGGCATCTGAAGACTCTGGTGTCTTATCGTAGCTCAGGTGGAGCCTAGGAATCAAGAAGGGTAAATGCTATAAATGTTTAGCAATTCTCCTATACCCTCTGGTGAGTTTTCCCAGATGTTCTTGGACCCTACTCTGAGGAATGCTCTGGGGATGGGCTCCCAACCTGGGCCTGCGTTTGACTTCAGTCCTGAAAGGCCCTGACGTTTGCTGGGAGTGTGAGGTCCCAGGCCAGTCCTGTTTTCCACCTTCTGCATGTCCTCCAGCTGCCCCCGCACTTGGCAGACCCAGCCCCGGGTTCTCGGCCTGGTGCCCTCATCAATTATAGATCTCCAAGGAATAGAGTTGTTATGCAAGACTTGTTTCTGTGAAAGCCTGCTTCTCAGAGCCAGTCCTGTCCTCTGGGTGTGAGAAGGGGCAGCAGAGGTGCAAGCCTGTAGGAGGCGTTTGTTTTTTTTAAATAGGGCCTGCCTTGTCCTGTGACCCCAGATCCTTAGGAGTCACTGTTTGTGATCCCGCCTCCGCCTCCTCTTTTCTTCTTCCTCCTCCTGACTTTCAGACAGAACCCCAAAGACCCCGTGGGGTGGGTTATTTGAAACCCTTTGTTCAAGCAGAGTCTGGGCCGGGTTGGGTCCTAGGAACCCCTGGCTCCAAGGAACATCACAGGAAACCACAAAATCGCTTGAACCCTTCCTGTTTTTTCAATAAGGAACCCTGAGATTAGAGGGTGGAGGGAATCTGCCCCAATCAACAGGTTTTTCTTTGTTTTATAAAGCAGTTAACATACTTTCTTTTGAATTTTTATGTATGTATTTATTTATTTATGGCTCTTCTGGGTTTTCACTGCTGCCACAGGCTCTTCTCTAGTTGCGGGGAGTGGGGGCTACTCTCTAGTTGAGGTGAGCAGGCTTCTTGTTGAGGTGATTTCTCTTGTTGTGGAACCTGGGCTCTAGGGCACACATGCTTCAGTAGTTGCAGCACATGGGCTCCATAGTTGCGGCTCCGAGGCTCTAGAGCACAGGCTCCATAGCTGTGGCTTACAGAACTGGTGCGAGCTGGGATTTAAACCCAGAGACAAAGGGCATGTCAAAGCACAGGTTCTGCGCAGGCATCTGAAGACTCTGGTGTCTTATCGTAGCTCAGGTGGAGCCTAGGAATCAAGAAGGGTAAATGCTATAAATGTTTAGCAATTCTCCTATACCCTCTGGTGAGTTTTCCCAGATGTTCTTGGACCCTACTCTGAGGAATGCTCTGGGGATGGGCTCCCAACCTGGGCCTGCGTTTGACTTCAGTCCTGAAAGGCCCTGACGTTTGCTGGGAGTGTGAGGTCCCAGGCCAGTCCTGTTTTCCACCTTCTGCATGTCCTCCAGCTGCCCCCGCACTTGGCAGACCCAGCCCCGGGTTCTCGGCCTGGTGCCCTCATCAATTATAGATCTCCAAGGAATAGAGTTGTTATGCAAGACTTGTTTCTGTGAAAGCCTGCTTCTCAGAGCCAGTCCTGTCCTCTGGGTGTGAGAAGGGGCAGCAGAGGTGCAAGCCTGTAGGAGGCGTTTGTTTTTAAATAGGGCCTGCCTTGTCCTGTGACCCCAGATCCTTAGGAGTCACTGTTTGTGATCCCGCCTCCGCCTCCTCTTTTCTTCTTCCTCCTCCTGACTTTCAGACAGAACCCCAAAGACCCCGTGGGGTGGGTTATTTGAAACCCTTTGTTCAAGCAGAGTCTGGGCCGGGTTGGGTCCTAGGAACCCCTGGCTCCAAGGAACATCACAGGAAACCACAAAATCGCTTGAACCCTTCCTGTTTTTTCAATAAGGAACCCTGAGATTAGAGGGTGGAGGGAATCTGCCCCAATCAACAGGTTTTTCTTTGTTTTATAAAGCAGTTAACATACTTTCTTTTGAATTTTTATGTATGTATTTATTTATTTATGGCTCTTCTGGGTTTTCACTGCTGCCACAGGCTCTTCTCTAGTTGCGGGGAGTGGGGGCTACTCTCTAGTTGAGGTGAGCAGGCTTCTTGTTGAGGTGATTTCTCTTGTTGTGGAACCTGGGCTCTAGGGCACACATGCTTCAGTAGTTGCAGCACATGGGCTCCATAGTTGCGGCTCCGAGGCTCTAGAGCACAGGCTCCATAGCTGTGGCTTATGGGCTTAGTCATTCCACAGCAAGTGGGATCTTCCCGGATCAGGGGTTGAACCCATGTCTCCTGCATTGGCAGGCAAACTTTTTACCGCTGAACTATCAGTGAAGCCCCTGTTAACATATTTTTAAAATGTAGATCTTTATAGGTTTTATCCTTCTCTAGACTACAAGTATAATACAAGCTTATTGTTAAATGTCAAAGATAGGACCATAGCTTTTAAGAGGTAAAAGTCCCCCGTGATTCTACTCTTGGAGATATACACCAAATGGCACATAATTTTTCTCTCTCTATATGAACATACAGATGTGTGTATTTATATATAGATATAGAATTTATCCGGGCTTCCCAGGTGGTGCTAGTGGTAAAGAAATCGCCTGTGAGTGCAGGAGATATAAGAGATGCAGATTTGATCCCTGAGTCGGGAAGATCCCCTGGGGAGGCATGGCAGCCCACTCCAGTATTCTTGCCTGGAGAATCCCACGGACAGAGGAGCCTGGAGGAGTACCATCCATAGGGCTGCATGGAGTTGAACACGACTGAAGCAACTTAGCATGCACACATAGAATTTATCCAATGTGTGTGTATATATACACATACACACACACACACACACACATATCTTCACTTTAATTTGGAAAATAGCTTTTAAAACAATATTCTGTTAAATTTTGTTCAAATAGCTTGATGCCAGTCTCTGCTAATTATTAGACCATAGAAGCAACAATTAACCTTAAAGATTAAAGTAAAAATAATTTAAAAAATAGTAAAACTTTCCAAAAAATCTTGCCCCTTATGCTTGGAGTTTCACTGATGTCTCCTGAGAGCTTACCTTTATTTTTGTATTAACTGATCTTTCCAAGTCTAATTTCCTAGATCCGTAAAATTAGAGGAGTTTAATTAATCAGGAAATGCCTGTTCACACTCATTAGAAATCATGTATCTGGGCTTCCCTTGTGGCTCAGTGGATAAGAACCTGTCTGCCAATGCAGGAGACACAGGTTCGACCCCTGATCCGGGAAGATCCCACATACCGTAGAGCAGCTAAACCCATACATCAACAAAGACCCAGCACAGCCAAAAATAAATAAATAAAAGGTTTAAAAAAAAAAAAAAGAAATCATGTATCTTTTAATTTATAAATTCATATGCAGAGAATTTATTGGAGACGAGATTTATGATATTAGACAATCCTTTTAGTTTTTTAAAAGAAAAGTTTTTATTTTTTGACAAAAAATAGAATACAGTCATGAACAAGTAAAGTATCTTAGAGATATATTAAAAAATGTTAAGTGCCTTTCTCTTCCCTCATTTTCCCATTTCCTCCTCTCTCTCAGGAATCCATGGAAATGGTCCGTGTGTCCGTTCAGCACCTGTTAGAAAGTCTTTTCACATCCACTGACGCATTATCTCCACATAGATGGGGTCCTGGGCTCAGCACTGCCCACAGACAGTCCGGAGATCCTGGGCAAGGCTGATCCCAGGAAGGATGAACTTGGTGGGGTCCACCAATTAACTGGGACCCTGGGCATGGGCTGAACTTCTTTGCACCTAAGCTTTCTCACCCATATAGCAGGGTAATGAGACTTGCTACCTCAGGAGTGAGTTGGGATACATTGCATGTCCATACAGAGGAGCTTTGACCTCTGGCATGGGCTTAGTATGTGGGAGCCTCTGCGGTCATTTCCAGAGGAGGATGGGCATAGAAGCTTGTTCCCTTGCTGCCCACCAGGAAGGCCTCTGGAGCTGGGTGAAAAGAAAGGCTCTGAGAATACCAAGGGGGCCCTGCTGAGCCCTAGTGGATGCTTTTGAAAGGCGTCTTGCTGGTACCAAGAAAGGACACCAGGGGGCGCTCCACTCACGACCAGGAAAACATTTCTACTTGAGTCACCTAGCTCTGAGCGGGGTTTGTTCCTGCCTCCCATCCTGGATGACCGTAATGACCTTCACTCTAAGAAAACCTGATGTTGGGGGGAAATGTGGACCTTACAGATTTGGTTACGCCTAATGTGGTTACAGATTTGGTTTGAATCCTAGCTCCACCGTTTTATAGCTTTGAGATCTCAGGCAAGCCTCTTCCCTTGCGGCACCTGTTCTCCTCGCCTGTGAGACGCTGATAATGACCCCGCCCTGCGGGTGGCTCGTGCAGCCTGCCCAGCACAGGGGGCACTGCCGCGTCAGAGCCACTTCTGTGTTGCTTGCTGTGTGTAGGTGTAATAAGAGCCCGGTCACACTCCCTTTGTCCCTTTGCCCTCATGGACTCTGCCACAAGCCAGACTTGGCTTTGCTCTACAAAATGAGGCGTCCACAGGGGCCTGGAGGGAGTGGCCACACAGTCCTGGCCATAGAGGCTGGTGACGTGTGGAGCAGGGAGACGAGAGGCAGGTTGGGAACGGGAGATGTGGTTTCACTCCTTAGCTTTGTTTGCCACGTGCCCGCTGAGTGCCCGTGAGTCAGTCACTCCTCTGGTCTTCCGTATGCTCATAGGCAGAATGGGAAGCTGGTAAGGACCTTCTCAGCTTTGATTTGATGTCCCTGGGGCTTGGGGCCAGTGAACATCAGGGGCTGGGGACAGCTTATGAGGACACCCAGCCCACTTTATGTGGCTTTCTGCTGTGCCGAGGACAGGCTTATTTTTTTAAACTTTATTTATGTTTGACTGTGGTGGGTCTTTGTTGCTGGGTGGGTTTTTCTCTAGTGCTGAGCAGGAGCTGCTCTCTAGTTGTGGCGAGCGGGGACTCCTTTCTAGTTGTGTGGGCTCCTCCTTCATGGTGATGGCCTCTCCTATTGCAGAGCACAGGCTCGAGAGCCCTCGGGCTTCAGTATTTACAGCATGTGGGTTCCGTAGTTGTGGTTCCCAGGCTCTAGAGCACAGGCTCAGTAGTTGTGACCCTGGGGCTTAGTTGCTCCAAGGCATGTGGGATCTTCCCACACTAGGGATTGAACTCATATCTCCTGCATTGGTACCTGGATTCTCCACCACTGAGCCACCAGGGAACTGCCAGAGGCAGTGTTGACCACTTCCAGGAAGCCCTCCTGAACTTCCCTGGGACTTGGTGATGACTGTGGAGGGCAGCACAGCAGGGGCTTAAGAGTGCCATAGCGGAAAAAGGAGGCCAGAGGCTCAGAGAGGGAAAGAGACTTGCCCAGAATCAGTCAACACTCTCTACTGGCAGGGCAGGGACTTGAGCCTGAGGTCGGTGGTCTGTGCGTTACCCACAGCTGCCTCTGAGGGCCCAGCGGGGTGGAACGTGCTGCAGCACCATGGGGGCGGTGAGAGGGGACAGTCTTGATTCAGGCAGTCTTCCTAGAGAGCCTTGAAGGAAAGGAAGGATCTGAATGAGCCCTTGTTAAAGTGGGTTTTGCAGAACGCTTAAGCTGCAGGCAGAAGGTGGAGGAGAAAACCAGAGTCTTGATTCAGTAAGGCAGGGAAATGCTCTCTAAACACAACAGGCAAGTTTATTTCCCATCGGACTTCCCAGAGTCTTTGTTTTGTGGACGTGTGTTGTGTAATAGTCTGGGGGCCAGTGAGGCGCATTCCTTGTGCTTACTTGATCGTGGAATCCTTTCCTAGCAGAGTATCCTGGAGGGATTCACACTCCTTAGAACATCCCCTGGGGAATGCAGGTTTTGAGAAGGGAATGTTTGCCGCTTTTGGATCCAGGAAAGTGGACTGAAGGGTCTTTGTTAGTGGAGTGACGAGAGTCGAAGGGGATGGCAGCAAGGTGCAGTGGGGGGAAATCTGCAGAAAGCACTGGTGCTTAGGGCAGAGTGTCCTTCAGCTCATCTCTATCCCTTCCCCAGATTTCTACCCTGGACTAACACTGTCTCTTGGACCCAACAGAAAGGAGGCGTGGCGTCAGGATTCAAGCACGTGGTCCCCAATGAAGTGATAGTGCAGAGACTCTTCCAGGTGAAAGGGCGGCGTGTGGTCCGTGCCACCGAGGTGCCTGTGTCCTGGGAGAGCTTCAACAACGGCGACTGCTTCATCCTGGACCTGGGCAACGTGAGTCCCGCCTTGCCCTTTCCCAGGGGCCAGGGAGGTGCTCTGGGCTGGACTCTGGGGTGGCGGACGTGTCCACATGAACAGATGTAAAGGCACAGTAGAGCAAGGCGCAGTAGGGCCACGCCCGTGCTCACATGTGCTGTGCGTATGAGTCAGACACACCTGAAGAGCCTCCGATGGAGACGGGCCTGGTGTGTGGACTCAGACTCGGCACGTGCATACACACTGACCTTGTGCACAGCATAGCCCGCTTCCGCTGATGTGTGACTCCTGACGTGCTCGTATGCACATCTTGTGTGTCTTTTATTCAGTCACTCACTTGCAAATACATGGCGGGCGTGTGCAGAAACTACAAGCTCTTGAAGTATAGTCATTATTTTATAATAACTACAAATGGCATATAGTCTTTAAAAATCATGAATCACTGTATTATATACCTGAAACTCACATAGTGCTGTAAGTCATCAGCTGTACTTCAGCTAACGAAAAAGCCATAAGCTCTTGCCTGGCAGGCGTAGACATGGCTCCCTGATGAGTGTCTACACATGGAGACTTGGTGTGTTGTTCAAAGACCCACATATATGTGTCGTGTGTATCATTGCACAGGCCCACTTGTATATGGCCATGTGTATGGGATGCACTTACCCAGGCCCACCTGACAGATGTGTGATGCTTTGTACACTTCCTTGCCAAATCCACATGTGCTCATCCCTGCAGAAGGACATGGCCAATTCTGTCCCCAGCCTCATATAAACGCATGATGTCATGTCCCATAGGAGAAGGAAATGGCAGCCCACTCCAGTCTTCTTGCCTGGAGAATCCCCGTGGACAGAGGAGCCTGGTCGGCTACAGTTCATGGGATCGCAAGAGACAACACGACAGGACCTCATAGCAACCACAGCAAGCAATGTCCCTAAACAGATTTCTACCCTGGACTAACACTGTCTCTTGGACCCAACAGAAAGGAGGCGTGGCGTCAGGATTCAAGCACGTGGTCCCCAATGAAGTGATAGTGCAGAGACTCTTCCAGGTGAAAGGGCGGCGTGTGGTCCGTGCCACCGAGGTGCCTGTGTCCTGGGAGAGCTTCAACAACGGCGACTGCTTCATCCTGGACCTGGGCAACGTGAGTCCCGCCTTGCCCTTTCCCAGGGGCCAGGGAGGTGCTCTGGGCTGGACTCTGGGGTGGCGGACGTGTCCACATGAACAGATGTAAAGGCACAGTAGAGCAAGGCGCAGTAGGGCCACGCCCGTGCTCACATGTGCTGTGCGTATGAGTCAGACACACCTGAAGAGCCTCCGATGGAGACGGGCCTGGTGTGTGGACTCAGACTCGGCACGTGCATACACACTGACCTTGTGCACAGCATAGCCCGCTTCCGCTGATGTGTGACTCCTGACGTGCTCGTATGCACATCTTGTGTGTCTTTTATTCAGTCACTCACTTGCAAATACATGGCGGGCGTGTGCAGAAACTACAAGCTCTTGAAGTATAGTCATTATTTTATAATAACTACAAATGGCATATAGTCTTTAAAAATCATGAATCACTGTATTATATACCTGAAACTCACATAGTGCTGTAAGTCATCAGCTGTACTTCAGCTAACGAAAAAGCCATAAGCTCTTGCCTGGCAGGCGTAGACATGGCTCCCTGATGAGTGTCTACACATGGAGACTTGGTGTGTTGTTCAAAGACCCACATATATGTGTCGTGTGTATCATTGCACAGGCCCACTTGTATATGGCCATGTGTATGGGATGCACTTACCCAGGCCCACCTGACAGATGTGTGATGCTTTGTACACTTCCTTGCCAAATCCACATGTGCTCATCCCTGCAGAAGGACATGGCCAATTCTGTCCCCAGCCTCATATAAACGCATGATGTCATGTCCCATAGGAGAAGGAAATGGCAGCCCACTCCAGTCTTCTTGCCTGGAGAATCCCCGTGGACAGAGGAGCCTGGTGGGCTACAGTGCATGGGATCGCAAAAGAGACAACACGACAGGACCTAACAACTTAATAGCAACCACAGCAAGCAATGTCCCTGCAAACAGACACACACACTGAGCATAAGCGTGTTATGAAAGTGTAACAGGTACACAGAAGAGTGTAAATTCTGAGTGTGCAGCTCTACATTTCACGGAATGAACATGCTCATATAACTAACACCCAGGTCAAGCAAGAGAACCCCAGCAGCCCCCGGAAAGCCCCGACTTCCTCATGTAGTTCCTTCCTCCGCTTGGGTAACCATCATCCCGAACTCACTCCACCAGCAGCACAGACCGGTTCCACCTGTTTCTGAACTTACGTACCCGAAATCTTGCCTTTTGATGTCTGGCTTTTTTTGCCCAACATTCTCTTTCCATCCACATTATTGCCTTTAGGTGTAGCTTGTTCTTTTTTCTTATATAAGATCTGATTGGGTGAATATGCCACAGTTTACCTGGCCTACTGTTGATGGGCACTTGGGATAGTTTGTGGCTATTCCAAGGATTGTGACTCTGAACCTTCTTGTACAAGTCTCTTTTTTTAACAACTAGGTACATGATTTTATTAGCGCTCAATGTATATGAAGTTCTGAAATCATTGACAGATGAATGCATATTCAATGCAAGTGAAAAGAAAAATAATACACACAGAACCACAGTAAATATAAGTAAGGTTCAACAGCCGAGATGTGTCATGCAATTATAAAAAATTGAGCATTGTGTGGTGGTTATGCATGAAAGAAATCCATAGTAGAAAAGGCAAGGAAGGAAAATGTAATCAGTTTAATATTCTCAGTGATCGATGATGAAAGATCTGGACAGCAACCGATCGGAATCAGACACTGCGTTTCCGCACAAGTCTGTTGGTGGACATTTGCATGCGTTTCTGCTGGGTGGGCATATTCCCAAGAGCGGGATGGCTGGGTTGTAGGATGTTTGTCTATGGAGCTTTAGAAGGCACACATGGTTTTCCAAAGTGGTTGTACCAATTTCACTCCCACCAGCAGGTAAGTATTTTTATACACATTCTATGCCTAGATATACTTGTGGAAAACAGATATCCCAAACTATGCAGTCACGTACTCTGGTGCACACAAGCCACACCTGTTGTGCTTGGATGTGCGGAGTGTGTACGCCCCCTGTCCTCCCTTGAGCAAGCAGAGAACAGGTGAGCTTGTCATGTCACGGGGCAGGGCTTCCACGAAGGTGGGGGCCCTGCCTCACTGGGGGTCCTTGTCTCACAGAACATCTACCAGTGGTGCGGCTCCAACAGCAACCGCTTTGAGAGGCTGAAGGCCACGCAAGTGTCCAGGGGCATCCGGGACAACGAGCGGAGTGGCCGGGCCCGCGTGCATGTATCTGAGGAGGGTGCCGAGCCCGAGGCGATGCTCCAGGTACCCACGGCCACGTCCCAGAGCACAGGATGGGGCCCAGCAAGGGGACGGGGGCGCATTCCTTCCCTCCATCCTTGAGGCATTGTTGAGGTGAATTTGTTTTTCCACCAAGCTGGAAGCGTCGCTCCTCAACAATTCTCAGACTCCCCTGAGAGGCGGGGCTGGAATCTCAGGGTCCAGTGCATCCTGGGTTGGTGAGCCGCACACCTCTGCTGGGAGGGCAGATCCTCTAAAGGAGCTGAGCAGGAGGATTTTCGCATCTTCTGAGGACAAGCCTGGTCCTGGAGCCAGGCCAGAAAGAGACAATGGGGACTCAGTCGCCTCTTTTCTCTTCTGACTGTTCCTCATAGTTTATAACCCATTTCGTCAATTGCATGATGGCATTGCCAGCCATCGTACTTTGAGGACATATCAACAGAGGCAAAGGTCACTAGGAAAAGGAGGAGACCATGGTCTCTGCTTCATGCCACTTGTCTCTCCTGCTTGTATGGGACTGTTTAGTGCTAGTTTTTAGGAAGAGCAGAAGGTGATTGGGGAGTAGGCTGGACACCAGGCATGGCTTGAGAGGGACAATAGCTGAGGCCATTGAGACTGAAGATAGCTCAAAACAGAGGCATGAGAAGAGACCCAAATGTCACAGGGATGTGTGGGTTCAGATTTCTACTTAGCCACCTTATAGTGGTGTAGACAAGGTGCTTCTTCTCTCTGGACTTCCATTTCCTCTCCTGTGAAATGAGTGGTGGTCTGTGCCTCTTAGCATGGCTGCGAGGCTGAAACGTGGCCTGTTAAAGGCGGGTGGCGGGAGGCGTAAGTAGCTGTATTCATCATTCTTAGAAGGCTCGGTGGAAGTGGCAGGTATCGGAAGGACTGTGCTGGAGGCAGAGGAGCCAGGGGTCAGGGGGGGAAGGACTGAACAGGCAGCCCTGGTTGAGCATCACACACAGGGGGCATGGCCAGAGATGCAGGACGCCTCCGTCTTCGCTAAGTGAAAGGTCCCTGTGGATGGTGGATGCCCGTGTGGTCCCTGCCTGCCTGGGGAGGGAGCCGTCTCAGGGGCTCAGTCTCCTCTGGGAGGCGCGAGGCTGCTGGGAGCTCACACCACGCTTTCTTCTATCTCGCCGTCTCCTGCAGGTGCTGGGCCCCAAGCCGGCTCTGCCCGCGGGTACCGAGGACACCGCCAAGGAGGACGCGGCCAACCGCAGGCTGGCCAAGCTGTACAAGGTGAGTCTGGGCTGAGTTCTCCAGGTGTGGGGTCAGGATGGGGAGGCAAGAGGCCGGATCTTCCTCAGCTCTGCGGCCATGGGCCCTTGAGGCAAGCATGTGTAGGGTGGAATGGGGGCTCGGCCTCATCACAGCTCCCGTGAACACCCATCTGCGGCCTCTGCCCTCCTGCCCCAGGAGTAAGTGTGTGAGCGACTGCAGACACGTCCGTGTCACGTTCATCCGTGGGGGTCCGTGTACTGGGGAGGAGGGCAGTAGATGGCAGAGTTTCTGGGGGTCCCCCGAGAAAACTGGCAAGAGTGTTTTAGGAAAGAACTACAGAAGTGTGTGTTATGGTTTAGTGACTTTATAATTTCTTCTTGTAATTTAAAAAAATTGAATTGAGGCTGATGTTGAGCCAAGACAGTCTGGCCTCTGATCTGAGCCTGTGACGCCCGTGTGGTGCCCTAGGCTTGTTTGTGGCAAAACACCAGCAGAATGAGGTACAGACTCTCACCAGCGACACAGGGAGACCGCGTTATTGATATTTCTTCTGATATTGAAGTAATACTTATTTGTTGTAAATAATAGGACTGAGTAATGCTCAAGAACAGAAAAGTCAATCTAGTTTTATTAGTTTAAGAACACCAGTACTGGCATCATACATATCTGTAAACAACAAAGCTCTGTAAAAGTAAGAAGTCAAATAAATTAATAAAAAGAGCATCAGTACTATTTAAAACATGGGTTTTACTTACAGAAGTAACAATACTCAATTGAAAACGTCAGCATCCCCTCCTCCCCGCTCCACGGGTTGCATGGTTACTCTTTTGGTAAAAGAATCTCCAGATGCAGCTTTCTGGGTCTAGTTATGTATTTTTCCCTCTCTATTTGAAATATCAATTCCAGAGATGCAGGACGCCTCCGTCTTCGCTAAGTGAAAGGTCCCTGTGGATGGTGGATGCCCGTGTGGTCCCTGCCTGCCTGGGGAGGGAGCCGTCTCAGGGGCTCAGTCTCCTCTGGGAGGCGCGAGGCTGCTGGGAGCTCACACCACGCTTTCTTCTATCTCGCCGTCTCCTGCAGGTGCTGGGCCCCAAGCCGGCTCTGCCCGCGGGTACCGAGGACACCGCCAAGGAGGACGCGGCCAACCGCAGGCTGGCCAAGCTGTACAAGGTGAGTCTGGGCTGAGTTCTCCAGGTGTGGGGTCAGGATGGGGAGGCAAGAGGCCGGATCTTCCTCAGCTCTGCGGCCATGGGCCCTTGAGGCAAGCATGTGTAGGGTGGAATGGGGGCTCGGCCTCATCACAGCTCCCGTGAACACCCATCTGCGGCCTCTGCCCTCCTGCCCCAGGAGTAAGTGTGTGAGCGACTGCAGACACGTCCGTGTCACGTTCATCCGTGGGGGTCCGTGTACTGGGGAGGAGGGCAGTAGATGGCAGAGTTTCTGGGGGTCCCCCGAGAAAACTGGCAAGAGTGTTTTAGGAAAGAACTACAGAAGTGTGTGTTATGGTTTAGTGACTTTATAATTTCTTCTTGTAATTTAAAAAAATTGAATTGAGGCTGATGTTGAGCCAAGACAGTCTGGCCTCTGATCTGAGCCTGTGACGCCCGTGTGGTGCCCTAGGCTTGTTTGTGGCAAAACACCAGCAGAATGAGGTACAGACTCTCACCAGCGACACAGGGAGACCGCGTTATTGATATTTCTTCTGATATTGAAGTAATACTTATTTGTTGTAAATAATAGGACTGAGTAATGCTCAAGAACAGAAAAGTCAATCTAGTTTTATTAGTTTAAGAACACCAGTACTGGCATCATACATATCTGTAAACAACAAAGCTCTGTAAAAGTAAGAAGTCAAATAAAAATTAATAAAAAAAAGAGCATCAGTACTATTTAAAACATGGGTTTTACTTACAGAAGTAACAATACTCAATTGAAAACGTCAGCATCCCCTCCTCCCCTCTCCACGGGTTGCATGGTTACTCTTTTGGTAAAAGAATCTCCAGATGCAGCTTTCTGGGTCTAGTTATGTATTTTTCCCTCTCTATTTGATACTAATGGATCCGAATTATTTGTACTTTTCTGTGGCCTTCTTTTTTCCACTTGATGTGGTCAGGAATATTTTTCTGTGATAGACATCCACCTGACCTTTTATAATGGCAGTATAGTATTTTATTTTATGAGTGTAGACATCTCTGCAGATCCCTAAGTGATGGCTGTTAGAATGTTTCCACCTGTTCTGATTGCAAACAATTCCTCCTTGCGCGTGTGTGCTAAGCATGGCATTGGGAGAGGTTCCTATTTTTGGGTGACTGGGGCACAGGCTGAAGAATGAGTCAGTGAGTGAAAATACTGGTTCCTGCACAGGGAATTACAGTCAATATCTTGTAATAACCTACAGTGGAAAATAATCCCCCAAATCATATAGTGTATGTGTGTCACTGAATCACCTTACTGTACACCTGAAACCTTGTAAGTCAACTATACGTCAGTAAAACCATATATTAAGGAAAAAAGAGAAACCATTAACAAAATAGTTACATATACTTCACTCCTTGATATTAATTTTTTTTTGGTATATACCAATTACCATAACTAAAATAAATGACAATTTGAAAAAGAAAAAAGAAAACACTGGTTCTTGGGAGTTCCCTGGTTGCCTTGTGGTTTGAACTCTGGGCTTCCACGGCTGTGGCCCTAGTTCAGCCCCTGAACAGGCAACTGATATCTGTGTTCAGCGGCGTGGCACATCCAGAAAAAAAGGAACAGCCTGAAAATACCAGTTCTGGAGTCAGACTGTCTGAGTTCGAATCCCGGGCCTGGTCCTTTCTAGCTATGCATGTTACTTCACCTCTCTGTGTCTTGGTTTCAAGGTGAATAAAACAGGGATAGTAATAAGATTGCCTCTAGGGTTGTTGTAAGGATTAAAGGTGTTCTAGAACTGTAGAAGTTGCTAAATTACATACATTGCTTCGAACAGTGCCTGACTCATGTTATGTTTTCAGTAAATACAGAACACTTATTAGTTAAAAGTCCTGATAGGTATTACTAAACTGCACCCTGGAAGGGCTCCTTGATTTCCTTTACCAGGGATTTGAAAGTACCTGTTCACCCAGAGCCTTGTCAGCACTGGGTACTGTCAGTCTTATGAATTTTGATGAGGGGGATACACTTCCAAAACGTTTAGTGAACTTTTTATTTTGCAGTAGTTTTCAAACTTACAGAAAAATGGCAAAGACAGTACAGAAAGCTCCCCCATACCCTTCACCCAGCTTTCCCTGAATGTCTTTTTTTTTTTTTTTTTCCCCTGAACATCTTTTTTAAAAAAAAAACAAAACACTCATTTCATTAATTTATTTGTTTATTAATTTATTTATTTGGCTGCACTGGGTCTTAGTTGCGGCAGGTGGGATTTAGTTCCCTGACCAGGGATTGAACCTGGGTCCCCTGCATTGGGAGCACAGAGCCTCAGCCACTGGACCACCAGGGAAGTCCCTGCCCTGAACATCTTAACATTTGTCAAAATGAAGAAACATTGGTTCAATACTATTAACTACACACTTTATTGAGATCTCTCCAATTTCTTTTTAAAATGTTGACCTCTTTTATTGTTTGTTAATTTATTTTCATCATCTTTATTCCTTGGCCTGTGCGGGCCCCCCACTGCAGCGGCCTCCCTCGCCACGGAGCACCGGCTCCAGGCGCGTGTGCTCCAGAGTGCTGGCTCATAATTGGACGCACCGGTCCAGCTGCCAGGGCTCAAATAGGTGCCCCGTGCACTGCAAGGTGGACTCTTTACCCACTGGACCACCAGGGAAGCCCCTTTGCCCAATTTTTCATTCCAAGTTCTAGTCTGGTATACACACTGCATTTTGACCTCTTTCCTTTTCTCTTTTTCTTTCCTTTTTTAAACTGACGAGGCTGAGTATCTCTTCCCGGGCTGCACAGTGCTTGGCCTGTGCCACCTGCCTCTGACCTCCCTTCCCTCTCTGTGTGCAGTGCCCGTGCTACACCTGCGTGTAGGTCACAGAGGTGGTGTGGGGGCCAACAGGCAAATTACATACATTGCTTCGAACAGTGCCTGACTCATGTTATGTTTTCAGTAAATACAGAACACTTATTAGTTAAAAGTCCTGATAGGTATTACTAAACTGCACCCTGGAAGGGCTCCTTGATTTCCTTTACCAGGGATTTGAAAGTACCTGTTCACCCAGAGCCTTGTCAGCACTGGGTACTGTCAGTCTTATGAATTTTGATGAGGGGGATACACTTCCAAAACGTTTAGTGAACTTTTTATTTTGCAGTAGTTTTCAAACTTACAGAAAAATGGCAAAGACAGTACAGAAAGCTCCCCCATACCCTTCACCCAGCTTTCCCTGAATGTCTTTTTTTTTTTTTTTGTCCCCTGAACATCTTTTTTAAAAAAAAAACAAAACACTCATTTCATTAATTTATTTGTTTATTAATTTATTTATTTGGCTGCACTGGGTCTTAGTTGCGGCAGGTGGGATTTAGTTCCCTGACCAGGGATTGAACCTGGGTCCCCTGCATTGGGAGCACAGAGCCTCAGCCACTGGACCACCAGGGAAGTCCCTGCCCTGAACATCTTAACATTTGTCAAAATGAAGAAACATTGGTTCAATACTATTAACTACACACTTTATTGAGATCTCTCCAATTTCTTTTTAAAATGTTGACCTCTTTTATTGTTTGTTAATTTATTTTCATCATCTTTATTCCTTGGCCTGTGCGGGCCCCCCACTGCAGCGGCCTCCCTCGCCACGGAGCACCGGCTCCAGGCGCGTGTGCTCCAGAGTGCTGGCTCATAATTGGACGCACCGGTCCAGCTGCCAGGGCTCAAATAGGTGCCCCGTGCACTGCAAGGTGGACTCTTTACCCACTGGACCACCAGGGAAGCCCCTTTGCCCAATTTTTCATTCCAAGTTCTAGTCTGGTATACACACTGCATTTTGACCTCTTTCCTTTTCTCTTTTTCTTTCCTTTTTTAAACTGACGAGGCTGAGTATCTCTTCCCGGGCTGCACAGTGCTTGGCCTGTGCCACCTGCCTCTGACCTCCCTTCCCTCTCTGTGTGCAGTGCCCGTGCTACACCTGCGTGTAGGTCACAGAGGTGGTGTGGCACAGCGGAAGAGGACAGAGAACTCCCAAAGGAGCCTCAGGGCTGTGCCCTCTGCTGTGTCATTGGGGTGGGGGTGGGATGGCAGCCTCCCGACATGTGGGCTTGGGGACGCCCCTGGGCGGCCGTGGTGGCGGAGGTGGTTCACGGGTCGGTCTGCTTCTCTCTGGTCCCCCCAGGTCTCCAATGGTGCAGGTACCATGTCTGTCTCCCTCGTGGCTGACGAGAACCCCTTCGCCCAGGGAGCCTTGAGGTCAGAAGACTGCTTCATCCTGGATTATGGCAAAGAAGGGAGAATCTTTGTCTGGAAAGGTACCAGGGCAAGGGAGGGGCTCTAACAGGACCTCCTTAACCTTGCAGGCACTCAGCTCAAGAGCCTGGGGAGAGGAGGGGTCTGAGGGACTGAGTCACAGCTTTCCCATGGCTGAGTGGCCTTGGTCAAGTCACTTAAACTCTCTAAGACTCTGACTTCCTTATATGCAAATAAGGACAAGATAATGATCTTCATCACGGACGGTTATTGTGTGGATTAAATGCACTCATTTTTGTATAGTTCTGAGCTCCGTAAATGGGCCACAGTGGTTGGTGTGCTTGTGGTCCTCAACCAGGACCCCTGGCTGGACCCCTGAGAGCTCATGACTTGGTCAGCTGTGGAGTCGCTGGCCTTGGCTGTCCCCAGAAGAGAGAGGGCGTTTTCCTTCTGCTTTTCCTGGACCACTGGATGCTGGGGTGCCGCACGGACCCCAGGCCCCTTACTCTCTCTCTGCCGACAGGCAGGCAGGCCAACACAGAGGAGAGGAAGGCTGCCCTCAAGACAGCCTCCGACTTCATCTCGAAGATGGACTACCCCAAGCACACCCAGGTGAGTTCTGGAGCCAGGGAGGACAGTGAGAACGGGCCCAGTGGGGTGGAGACGGCTGGGCCTGGGGTGGATGCGCTGCCCTCCGTGTGGACTGGGTGTCTGAGGCTCTCTGGAGGACCCGGTGGCCCCTGACCTCCAAGGGACTGTCCCAGCCCAGCCACATCCTTCTCTCCCCTCCACCCCCTCCAGGTCTCCGTCCTTCCCGAGGGTGGCGAGACTCCGCTGTTCAAACAGTTCTTCAAGAACTGGCGGGACCCAGACCAGACGGACGGCCTGGGCCTGGCCTATCTCTCCAGCCACATCGCCAACGTGGAGCGCGTGCCCTTCGACGCCGCCACGCTGCACACCTCCACCGCCATGGCCGCCCAGCACGGCATGGACGACGACGGCACGGGCCAGAAGCAGGTACCTGGGGGGCTGGGCGGGCGTGTTCAGGCCCCGCCCTGGCTCCCTTCCTGGCACCTCTGACCCATCCATGGCCTCCTGCTTCCCTGAGGATGTTTCTCTAAGGGCCTTTGACCACAGTGTTGGTGGAGGGAATTCTTTGGCTTGCTTGATTTCTACAGCCAACTTGCTCTAAGCACCCACTGTCTTCCAGGCCCTGTGCCGAGTATCTGACATCCCGCTGTGCCGTTGGAGAGTCCCTCATCTGGGCGGGGAGGTGACCACAGCCACAGCTGGTTTTTCAGACCTTTGTGGTCCGTGAAAGATGGGAGGTGCCCAGGGATTACAGAATCACAGGAAGGGTAGTGAAGGCGAGTGGTGGGGCACGCTTCAAAGAGATGGGGCCCCTTGGGTTGGGCCTCAGAGTTTGAGTAGGAGTTTGCTGCCAGAGAGGAAGAGTGGATGTTTGGTCAGGGAGCTGTCCTGGGCCCCTGGTGCTGATGGCATCCTCAAGGAAGGGCCTTAAATTCTGTGTCCAAAGGTGTGGACCCAATTCTGTATCAACCATTATGCACTCCTGAGGGTTTTTTTTTTTTTTTTAATTGTTTATTTTAAAGGCAGAAGTATGACAGGCTCAGTTCTGCACTTCCAAAACGGACTGTGAAAATGGGTTAGAGACAGAAGACCGAGAGGAGAGACCTCATGAGGAGGTTGTTATAATAGTTTAGGGAAGATCAGATGGCCTTGAGATCAAGAAGGTCACAGTGCAGATGGAGAAGTGGAGGGTGGCATTCAGAGATCTCTACGAGGTAGGATTCACTTCAGGAGAACATTGATCCCATCCTACATAATAGAAATAACAGAAGTATTTTGGTTTTTCTTTTAATTTTTGGCCTCTTTTATTGGTTTTTTATTTACTTATTTTCATCTGTCTTTATTCTTTGGCTTGTGTGGGCCTCCCATTGCAGTGGCCTCTCTCGTTGCAGAGCACTGTCTCTGAGCACATGCACTCCAGAGCGCTGGCTCCGTAGTTGGACACATCAGTTCAGCCGTGTCATGGCATGTGGGATCTTCCCAGGCCAGGGATCGCACTGGTGCCCCTTGCACTGCAAGGTGGACTCTTTACCCACTCTTTACAAGGGAAGCCCGAGTGTTCATTTTTATTTATTATTATTTTTGTCGTTGGTGTTAGTCTTCATTCATCATCTATTTATTTCTTTGATGGGAGAGGACAATGCAGTGAACAGGATCAGGAAAGAGCAGTGTGGAAAGAGCCCTGGCAGCTCATCTGTGTGATCTTTAGCGAGTTACTTAACCTTTTTGAACTTCACTTTCCTTGTCTGTAGAGTGAGGTTTAATCCCACTCCATCTCCTTCAAGAATTTTCAAGGTCTGAAAACTGTTTCCCTGCATCACCACCAGGTGGCGCTGCGGAGCCTTGTGACCACTTGAAACTTGCAGAGACGTCTGCCAGCAGGAGTCATTCTGAGGTCACTCAGGGAGGACCCTGTCTCTGCAGGTGTTTCTGAAATCCAGACAGCTTAATAACGATACAGTTAATGGCAACATTAGTAACAAAAATAATAATAATTTTAATAATTGAGAGTACCCGCCACCTGCAGAGTCTGTGCTGGCCGCTGTGCTAGACTTTCACGAGTTAGCTCATTTGATCCTTACGTTTCTTATAATTCCCGTTTTTCAGATCAGGAAATCGAGGTTCATAGACATTAAGCAAGCTGTCCTAGGAGGAACAACCTGTGAGGGGGCAGAGCCTGATTTGGGTCTAGGTGGTTAGACTTGTATCCTTAGCCTGTGTTACATTGTATAATACACACTGAAAACATTTTGTACACACTACCTCGCAGCTACCAGTCCCTGTGTGATCTCTATAAGGAGGCAGTGCAGTGGGGAGCAGGCATGCCATGGAAGGGTCTGGAGCAGACCTGGGTTTGAATCCTAGTGGCTCTGTGCTTTGGACCAGTCATTTAACTTCAGTCTGAGGCCGAGTGCCGTCCTGTTGTGTAACCACTACCCAGCACTCTTGCTGGTCTGCACTTGGGTCTGAGGAGGCGGCACGGTGTCTGAGCCCAGTTTTGCCCTGCAGATCTGGAGAATCGAAGGCTCCAACAAAGTGCCCGTGGACCCTGCCACGTATGGACAGTTCTACGGAGGTGACAGCTACATCATTCTGTACAACTACCGTCATGGCGGCCGTCAGGGACAGATCATCTACAACTGGTGAGGGTCTGGGGTCCAGGGCTTGGGGAGGAGCGTGGGGGTGCAAGCGGGGAGCATGGCAGTGGTGGCCAGGATGGGCCGGGTGAACAGGGCTAAGGGAGGCTTGCAGGTGTGTGGACCAGAGCCAGGCAGCCATGCTCTGCTGGGAAAGGCTCTCGTCCACAGGACAGCACCGCTTGTCTTCCGTCTCAAAGCAGGTTTTAAACTAGTCTCCTAAAAACATTATGGGTCTGTTGTAGGAAAGATGGAGACTAGGGAGAAATGAACAGAAAATGTCTCTCACAATCCCACTCTAAGTACTGTTTACCCTCCCATGTTTTCTCATGAAGAATTATTGTTAGTTCTTTAAAAAGAGATGATACATTCATGAGTTAAGGATCAAAACAGGTTAAAAACCCATGTCTGGAGAAATCTTGACCCCATTCTGTCCCTCATGCTCTCCTATCCTCACTCCTCCGTGGATTTTCACTTTCATTAGTTTCTTGTATATCTTTCCAGTAATTTTTATGCAAATATAAGCAAATCTGACCCTGTATTCCTAGTTCTCTTTCCTTACACTAAAGATGGCATATTGTATATATTGTTCGGCACTTTGCTTTTTTTATTTTTTCACTTAATACTTCCTGGAGCTCAGTCTATGTCAGTATACAAAGAGCTTCTTTACTCTTTTTGATAGCTGCATAATATTCCACTGTGTGCCTGTTCTGTAGTTTATGTCACAAACTCCCTGCTGATGCATATTTGCTTTGATTCCAGACTCCTGCTATTTCAAGCACTACTGTCATTAGTCAGCCTAAACAAACATCCTTTTGGATGCACTTAGAGAAATATCTTTAGAGTGAGTTCCCAGAAGTAGGATTGCTGGGTTAGACAGTGAATGCCCTTGTCATTTTGACAGATTGCACCCAGTATCCCTAGATGAACTTTGTATCATTTGCATGTTCACCAGCAACCAACAAGAGCGTCTGTCTCCTCACGGTTAGACTGTGTTACCAGACTGTTCGTCAACCTGTTTGTCAACCTGATCGTTGATAAAATATCTCAGTGTAATATTTTTCTTTTCATTTCTCTTCCTATACCATCTCAAACTTTTCCAAGATTTACTGTTGGGTTGCTTCCTTTTTAAGCTTTTCATTTTGAAATGACTTGCTGAAACGTTGCAAAAATAGTCCAGACAGTTCCCGGTACACAGCTCCCGCCATGGTCACGTCTTGCTTAACCATCGTTCAGTTTTCAGAACCGGGAAATTAACATTGTTACAATACCATTTACTTGCCTACAGACCTTACCTGCATTTCAGCAGTGCTTCCACCCAGGTGCTTTTATCTGGTCTAAGATCTAACCCGGACCTCACACGGCATTTAGTCATCACGTCTTATCTTTAATTGGTGACAGTGCCTCAGTCTTTACTCTTGCTTCACAGCCTCGATCCTTTGGAAGATACTAGTTTTATTCTGTAGGATGCCTCTCTGACTCGACAACTTCAGACTTTTAAAAGCAGCTTGAAAGAAATGTTTTGGACTAGGTATTAGGATACAGTCAGCGTACAAAATTCATGAGAAGGGTTAAAAATTTTTTTAATCAGCACATTGATTGGTTCGATTGCTTATACAGATAACACATGTTAGTTATGGGAAGTTTAGACCATAGAGGAAGAGGTGAGGCAAAAAGCCACCCAGCCTCCATCTCCCCGTGGGGCAGATTTAGGATGAGGAAGTCCACTGCTTGTGGTCAGATCTCTGTAAGAAGACAAGATACTGAGCTGGGGTGTGGGGCGTCTTGGTTTGGTTCCTGGCTCTGGTTCCTTTTGAAAGAAGCTCTTTTTTCTCTCTATGTGTTAGTTTCATTACCTGTAAGCTGGAGATCTGTGGGTGTCTCAGGCCCGGGTGATGGAGGCTCCCAGGGTTCTGTGCACACCAAGGTGCTGAGAATCCCTTCCCTTCCCCCGGCAGGGGGTGCCCAGTCCACCGAGGACATGATTCTGAGATTCCCACCAGTATCCCTAGATGAACTTTGTATCATTTGCATGTTCACCAGCAACCAACAAGAGCGTCTGTCTCCTCACGGTTAGACTGTGTTACCAGACTGTTCGTCAACCTGTTTGTCAACCTGATCGTTGATAAAATATCTCAGTGTAATATTTTTCTTTTCATTTCTCTTCCTATACCATCTCAAACTTTTCCAAGATTTACTGTTGGGTTGCTTCCTTTTTAAGCTTTTCATTTTGAAATGACTTGCTGAAACGTTGCAAAAATAGTCCAGACAGTTCCCGGTACACAGCTCCCGCCATGGTCACGTCTTGCTTAACCATCGTTCAGTTTTCAGAACCGGGAAATTAACATTGTTACAATACCATTTACTTGCCTACAGACCTTACCTGCATTTCAGCAGTGCTTCCACCCAGGTGCTTTTATCTGGTCTAAGATCTAACCCGGACCTCACACGGCATTTAGTCATCACGTCTTATCTTTAATTGGTGACAGTGCCTCAGTCTTTACTCTTGCTTCACAGCCTCGATCCTTTGGAAGATACTAGTTTTATTCTGTAGGATGCCTCTCTGACTCGACAACTTCAGACTTTTAAAAGCAGCTTGAAAGAAATGTTTTGGACTAGGTATTAGGATACAGTCAGCGTACAAAATTCATGAGAAGGGTTAAAAATTTTTTTAATCAGCACATTGATTGGTTCGATTGCTTATACAGATAACACATGTTAGTTATGGGAAGTTTAGACCATAGAGGAAGAGGTGAGGCAAAAAGCCACCCAGCCTCCATCTCCCCGTGGGGCAGATTTAGGATGAGGAAGTCCACTGCTTGTGGTCAGATCTCTGTAAGAAGACAAGATACTGAGCTGGGGTGTGGGGCGTCTTGGTTTGGTTCCTGGCTCTGGTTCCTTTTGAAAGAAGCTCTTTTTTCTCTCTATGTGTTAGTTTCATTACCTGTAAGCTGGAGATCTGTGGGTGTCTCAGGCCCGGGTGATGGAGGCTCCCAGGGTTCTGTGCACACCAAGGTGCTGAGAATCCCTTCCCTTCCAGGCAGGGTGCCCAGTCCACCCAGGACGAGGTGGCCGCGTCGGCCATCCTGACCGCTCAGCTGGACGAGGAGCTGGGAGGTACCCCAGTGCAGGTGAGCCCAGCCCACGGCCCTCGGGGCCCCGTCCTGGCCCTGTTCCTCTGCTCCCTGATCTGACCGTCCCTCAGCCCATCCATCCGTCCTTTCGACAGACATTTATGCAGGACTCTGACGCTGTGTCTGAAACCGTGAACGCACAGCTTTCCCCGCCACCCCGCCGCCCCGCCTCCCAGCCCTACCCTGAAGCGCTGTGATGTGGTTTGTAGTCTCGGTGTGGGGAGAAGGATGTTTGGCACGCATGCGTGGACAGGATGCACAGTCACACACGGCCTGAATTCTCACCGTCGGGGTGGAGCTGGGGTCTGAGGTCTGACCCAGCAGCGGTGGCTCATGTCGGGAAGTGGCCAACCCATAGGTGACGCTAGTTAGATGTAGGCAGCCAGGGTCACCTCTGGGTTCTGCAGGGACACGGACACACCGGGCAGGAGCAGGTGGCGTACATCTCAGACCTCCTCGTCCCCTCCCGCCACCATCCAGGGACCGCGGTCGGCCTGTGGGCTGCACTGGCAGTGCCGGCGGGGTCTTTCCAGGTCCGGAAGGCTCTACTCTCACCACTCTGCCAGCGTTCATGGCCGAGGCTGATGTCACTCTCCTGGAAGGATGGCCACGAGCGATCCGTGTGCTTCCATTTAAGGGAACATTTGCTCACTCGGGCTCTCTCGGCTCTTGGACGGGACTCAGCCTCGGCCAGGCAGGGCCTCCTGGGAGGGGGGCGGCCGAAGGAGTGCCCAGGGGACCTCCAGCAGTGGGGCTGCCTCCAGCATGCCTGGACCTGCTGGTCCCCGGCCGGCCCCTGCGTGCTGCAGGGCCACGCAGCTTGTCTGCGTGGGCTTGTCTGGGGGCTGAGCTGGCGCCGCACCAGCTGCTCAGTGGTGAGCCTGGCTTGGGCCGCACAGGACGATGCTGCTCCCGCTCCCTTTCCTGACCTGCTCTCTCGTCTCCCTTCCAGAGCCGTGTGGTCCAGGGCAAGGAGCCCGCTCACCTCATGAGCCTCTTTGGCGGGAAACCCATGATCATCTATCGGGGTGGCACCTCCCGCGAGGGTGGACAGACGGCCCCTGCCAGCACCCGCCTCTTCCAGGTCCGGGCCAGCAGCTCTGGAGCCACCCGAGCCGTGGAGGTAATGCCCAGGCCCCGGACCCCAGGCAGGACGGGCCTCTCGGAAACCTCTCAGCCTGACGGGCAGATCTCTGCCAACAGGATTGGGTGTGACTGGGCGGGGGCTAAGAAGCAGCTTTTTGTACCTTCCTGCCCTGGCAGCAGGTTTGTCTGTCTTAGATTTTCCCTTGTGTCAAGAATGCCTTTTGCATTCCTTCCGTGACGGGCAGCTCACTACCCCACGGGTAGTCCATTCTTCACAGTCTGGACATTGTTCTTGATTATATTCCAACTGGCTGCCATCCCTTTTATGGTGGAAGGGGCAGACTTGAACATAATCCTGCTGAGCAGCCTAGAGGAGAATGGGTTATCGCCTCCTGTGTTCTAGGCTCTCAACTTCTATTAACGCAGCCCAAATTTCTAGAGTCTCCTTGGCTAAGCACCGTGCACTCATGGCTCGTGGGGGTCACTAAGCCCCTCAGGGTCTAGAGGCCATGTCCTCAGCTCTGATGGGTTGTGTGCTCATTCCTCCAAGTCTGCATCTAAGAGCTGGTCTTGCCGAAGTGTCTCCGGGGAGGTGAGAAGGGGGCTGAGGGCTTTGTACCTGATTCCTGATTGATTAACTGAGCACTGCCCTTCCAGGTGATGCCCAAGGCTGGCGCGCTGAACTCCAATGATGCCTTTGTCTTGAAAACCCCCTCCGCTGCCTACCTGTGGGTGGGTACAGGAGCCAGCGAGGCAGAGAAGACTGGGGCCTTGGAGCTGCTCAAGGTGCTGCGGGCCCAACCTGTGCAGGTGGCAGAAGGCAGCGAGCCAGGTAGGGGTGAGGGGCAGTGGGGCCTGCGGCTCTCTCGGGAGATAGCTGGTAGGTTTTCCCGCCCTTCTGTCTGCCTGAGGCTTTCTCTCCCTCCCCTCCCCTCCCCACCTCAGCACCTGGTTTATTAACACACATTAGGGTGAGATGTAGGCGGGGGCTTCCCTGGTGGCCCAGGTGGTAAGTAATCTGCCCGCCATACAAGAAACCTGGGTTGGATCCCTGGGTTAGGAAGATCCCCTGGAGAAGGGAGTGGCACCCACTCCAGTATTCTTGGCTGGAAAATTCTGTGGACGGGGAGCCTGACAGGTAACAGTCCACGGAATCGCAAAGAGCTGGACATGACTGAGCAACTCATGCATACACATAAGAGGAAAGTGAGACTGGGCAGGGAGAGGCAGCTGCCCGGGAGTCAGAGAGAGGGAGCTCGGCGTGCACTGGGGCAGGCGGGGACAGCAGCTGGAGTCGGGCTCACTTGCTAGGCAGGCTTCAAAGACTGTAGGCAGCTGTCGTAGCCTCACAGGGGCTGCGGTCTGTCCTCACCTTGAGAATCTCTGGACAAAAATGCCAGAAGCCTGCTTTGTTCTTGGAGAGTGGATTAGGAACACCCTCATTATGCCAGTGCTAGGTTCTTCTATTCTTCCTTTTAAGCCCACTTCCCCAGAAATGGGGAACAATAGTCTGGTCTAGAGCCCCATAATCCACTGCAGACTTCTGAACGAGTGGACGTGTTCTCTATCTGCTGGGTCTAATTTGGTGGCCATTAGTCACGTGCTTATGGGCTTCCCTAGTGGCTCAGCAGTAAAGAGTCCCCCTGCCCATGCAGGAGACTCAGGTTCGGTTCCTGAGTCTGGAAGATCCCCCGGAGAAGGAAATGGCAACCCACTCCAATATGCTCGCCTGGGAAATCCCATGGACAGAGGACCTTGGCAATTAGTTCATGGGCTTTCCAAAGAGTCAGACACAGCTTAGCAACTAAACCACCACCAGTCACGAGCTTAGGCTAATGAATAAAACATGACTGGTGAGGAAATGCATTTAAATAGCTATGTGGACAGAGCGGGTATAGTGGGAAAAATACGGGGAATTGGAGTCAGATAAGGTGGCGTGACCTCATCCTAGCTGTGTGATGTTGGGTGAGTTGCTTAACCTCTCTGAGCCTCATCTGCTCATTTGTTGAGCAGGGATAATTGTCCCCAGCCTGCAGTGCTGTCGTCAATCTCAAACCAGAGGTAGTCCTGACTGTGTGTCTATTGCTAAGTCTGCCCTCTCTGGGCCTCCGTTTCATCACCGTCAAGTCCCTCAGGCCCCTTCCTTCTTTGTCACCCAGGGATTTTAAGATGCAGGGTTGGGGGTAAGAGCCATTGGCTGTGATAGGGCGGTATTTGTCCAGGTTAAGGGGACGTGCTGGAGGGCGAGGGTGGTGTCCGCTGGTAACTGGCGTGGCTTCCCCTCACAGACAGCTTCTGGGAGGCCCTGGGTGGGAAGGCCGCCTACCGCACGTCCCCACGGCTGAAGGACAAGAAGATGGATGCCCACCCTCCTCGCCTCTTTGCCTGCTCCAACAAGATCGGACGTTTTGTGGTGAGTCCCTGCAGAGGTCCGAGGCCGCGCCCTCTGCTTGCCCCTCGGAAGGCGTGTTCCAGAGACCAAGCCTGTGCATCCACAGCCGGGACGGGGAGAGACTGCCCAGCACAGGCTCACGCAGAGTGGAGCCGGCTCAGCAGCTCCCCCATGAGGGCGGAGAGAGCTGGGGCAAGGCGGCTTGCAGGCGGGTTGTCATAACCTCTTCCGTCTTCTGCCCAGATCGAAGAGGTCCCCGGCGAGCTCATGCAGGAAGACTTGGCCACCGATGACGTCATGCTCCTGGACACCTGGGACCAGGTGGGTGTAGGATGCTGCCACAAGTGACTTCTCTTTCTGAGCTCCTTCTCCTCATTTGCAGCATGGGCTGATGGTACCTACCTTGCCTAATCCAAGCAGATGAAAGAGCGGTAAAATCCCTTTGCCAGTCGCAAAGCACCCTATACATGCAGCTCAGATGAGCCGTGATCTTTCCCAGACCTTAGGGGAGAATGAACTCTTCCTTTAAATCTGTTGGTAAAGAAAGTGGAACTCTGCAGCATGTCCCACGCAGGCATGCACTGTCACCTGGAGGGAGATATTTCCCTGTCCCACATTGCTTGCGTTCTCGTAGGGGTGGCAGTCAATAGCCCCTCCTGTCAAGCTGGCTTCTCCCCGAGCTGTCAGGGTTAGAGAGAGCAGCCATGCAGCCATGAGACCGCTCTTGACCCTCCTGGCTGCTTCTTGAAAGGTTTGGAGGTTAGCCATTCATCTGCTGGCAGTTTTGTTCCATTGGCCACTTAATCTGCTTGTTGATCTGTATCTGTTTATTGATTCATTTAGTCAGCATGTATGAAGCACCACTGCCTCCAGGCAGAATGCTGGGATGCTGGGAATTCTTTGGTGAGCAGGATAGACCCCATACCTGTTGTGGAGGGGCTGATGTAGCAGGAAACACAACTGTACACAAATGGGGGCGAGAACGTCTGGCATTCTCTTACCTGATGCTGTTTTATGAACGGGCTTTGCTGGTGGCTCAGGTGGTAAAGGGTCCACCTGTAATGCAGGAGACCTGGGTTCAATCCCTGAGTCAGGAAGATCCCTGGGAGAAGGGAATGGCCACCCACATCAGTATTCCTGCCTGGAGAATTCCATGGATAGAGGAGCCTGGTGGTCTCACATAAAGTCAGCCACAACTGAGCAACTAACATTTTGACATTTTATGAATGACAGGCATTCTTTAAAGTATTTTAGATACACATCAAAGTAGATGACACATAAAAATAGCTGAATTGATGTTTTGTGTAACAAGGCTTGTCCTAAGACTCAAGATGGTGGTAGTGGTGGTGGGTTGCTTTTCTTCTGAGCCTTAGACCCCCCCTGGCTCAGGTACCCAGAGTGAGCCCTGTTCTAATGAACATGGCGAGGGGGCCCTACTTCTTTTTGAGCTCCTTCTCCTCATTTGCAGCATGGGCTGATGGTACCTACCTTGCCTAATCCAAGCAGATGAAAGAGCGGTAAAATCCCTTTGCCAGTCGCAAAGCACCCTATACATGCAGCTCAGATGAGCCGTGATCTTTCCCAGACCTTAGGGGAGAATGAACTCTTCCTTTAAATCTGTTGGTAAAGAAAGTGGAACTCTGCAGCATGTCCCACGCAGGCATGCACTGTCACCTGGAGGGAGATATTTCCCTGTCCCACATTGCTTGCGTTCTCGTAGGGGTGGCAGTCAATAGCCCCTCCTGTCAAGCTGGCTTCTCCCCGAGCTGTCAGGGTTAGAGAGAGCAGCCATGCAGCCATGAGACCGCTCTTGACCCTCCTGGCTGCTTCTTGAAAGGTTTGGAGGTTAGCCATTCATCTGCTGGCAGTTTTGTTCCATTGGCCACTTAATCTGCTTGTTGATCTGTATCTGTTTATTGATTCATTTAGTCAGCATGTATGAAGCACCACTGCCTCCAGGCAGAATGCTGGGATGCTGGGAATTCTTTGGTGAGCAGGATAGACCCCATACCTGTTGTGGAGGGGCTGATGTAGCAGGAAACACAACTGTACACAAATGGGGGCGAGAACGTCTGGCATTCTCTTACCTGATGCTGTTTTATGAACGGGCTTTGCTGGTGGCTCAGGTGGTAAAGGGTCCACCTGTAATGCAGGAGACCTGGGTTCAATCCCTGAGTCAGGAAGATCCCTGGGAGAAGGGAATGGCCACCCACATCAGTATTCCTGCCTGGAGAATTCCATGGATAGAGGAGCCTGGTGGTCTCACATAAAGTCAGCCACAACTGAGCAACTAACATTTTGACATTTTATGAATGACAGGCATTCTTTAAAGTATTTTAGATACACATCAAAGTAGATGACACATAAAAATAGCTGAATTGATGTTTTGTGTAACAAGGCTTGTCCTAAGACTCAAGATGGTGGTAGTGGTGGTGGGTTGCTTTTCTTCTGAGCCTTAGACCCCCCCTGGCTCAGGTACCCAGAGTGGCCCACGGAAGACCCAGTGCATGCTGGCTGAATGAACGAACCAATGGGTACATGTTAGGCTGCTCATTTGTTGACTTAAGTAGATGCCCGGAAAGGGATCATTCGTGAACTTCTAGAAAAGGGTTTCCATCCGTGGCTGTCCTGGACAGTTGGCAACGTGAGTGAGTGAAGCAGGAGGAGATGGGAGACATGAAGGCGCAGTGGAGTCTGAAGCAAACTGGAGCTTCCCATCAGAGGGGCAGCTGCCGCTCCACTTCATCCACCTGCAAGTGGACATTGCCAGGTCCTCCCCGATCTCAAGGAAAGCTGGACGTTTGGGTTGAATGTAACCAGCTAATAACTCCATTTGTCTAAAACGACACTGCGGATCATCCACAGGCAGGCCAGCAAAGCAGGCTGTAGGTCACCAGTTTGCAGCGTTTGTTCCCAAGCCTCTAGACACATCTGTGGGCTCTGTGAGCGGAGTGGGTGTCCGGGCCCCACCTGGAACCTCCTCCCCTCCCTCCAGCGGCGAGTTGCGTCCGTGCGCCTCATGCTGTTTCATCTCATGCCTTTCCTTTCACGCCTCCCCTCCAGGTCTTTGTCTGGGTTGGTAAGGATTCTCAAGAAGAGGAGAAGACGGAAGCCTTGACCTCTGGTGAGGACCCCGGCGTGCCCGTGGGCCTGTTTCAGGCGGTGGGGTGGGAACAGCTTCCCGTGCAGGTCGGGTCGTTCATGACAGCGGGGTGAGGACTTCCTCCCCCACGGTTAGCTCCTGGCAAGCGCTCCCTGGTTGGTGAGAAAACAGCTCGGTTCCTGCAGAAGCCTTAGGCCACGCCATAAAGAAGCAGACAGAAGCTGCACGCTTGTCCGGATTTAGATGTGGGAAGGCATATCTCAAGATCGCAAGAGGTTGGGAAAGATTGAGGGCAGGAGGAGAAGGGGCGGCCGAGGACGAGATGGTTGGATGGCATGACTGGCTCAGTGAACATGAGTCTGAGCAGACGCCAGGAGACAGGGAAGGACAGGGAAGCCTGGCGTGCTGCAGCCCAGGGGCTCGCACAGGGTTGGACAGGACTGAGTGACTCAACAACAAAAGCACATCTCTGGTAGCTGAGTATTTGGGAGCTGGAACTCCAAATGCTGTGCTTTAATATCGTCCAGTAGGGGACACTAGAAAAAAAAAAGGATACAAGCCTTGTGAAGCTGGAGGTGAAACAGTGACCCCGTCCCTTCCTGTGTTTCTGAGTGGGACAATGGAGGAGTCAAACGGGTGTCCTCGCCTCTAAGGAGTGGTGGTGTCCAGGGCAGGGAGTGGGCATTAGGGCAGCAGAACCGCCTCTGCGTGGTGAGGGAGATGCTCAAGATTCTTCTCCTGCCCGTGTGTCTGCAGCGAAGCGGTACATTGAGACAGACCCAGCCAATCGGGACAGGCGGACCCCCATCACCGTGGTGAAGCAAGGCTTCGAGCCTCCCTCGTTCGTGGGCTGGTTCCTCGGCTGGGATGACAGCTACTGGTCTGTGGATCCCTTAGACAGGGCCCTCGCGGAGCTGGCTGCCTGAGGAGGAGCAGGCCCCACCCCGTCACCAGTCAGTGCCTTTCAGAACTGTCTGTCCTTCCAGGAAGCCGTATAGTGAGCAGGGTCGCCCTGGTGTGTGTGTGCGTGCGGTTGGGGTGTGTTGTTTTTTTTTTCTTCTTTTTTTAATTGTGACTGTAGCCAAAAACGGCCTTGCAAAAAGTCAGGGTCTTTGCGGAATGATCTCAAATAGCTTTGCTTTTGGAAATTGAATTCAATAAAAAGCTTTTGAAGTGTGGTAGCCTTCTGCGGCTGAGTTTATCCTGGTCGTTGTTCTGAGAGGGGTCCGGCGGGGGCTCACTGTGTCTGGACCCAGTGAGTGAGCTTCATTCACCTCTGAGTGTGAATCCTGGCCTTCCGAGAAGCAGCGCCAGGATGGAATGAGATGGGCAGAGACCGAACCAGGGGGAAGAGGCTTGTGTGGAAGGAAACTGAGACGCAGCCAGGGAAGGCTGGGGAGCCGTCAGGCAGTTGCAAAGGAAGAGGGCTTGGGCGGACGTGTCTTAGACAGCTGTGCTGTCTGAGAGGTTTTGGCAAAGCTTTGGGGAGCCCTTGAACCAACGTCAAAATTTAATGGCACAGTCCCATTTTTGTTACGTTTATTGTCCTAAACTACACGTGATATTTATCATTTTGACCATTTGTAAAGGTACAACGCGGTGACATTAGATACGTTGGCAGCATTTTTGTTTACCCCTTTTACTTCGTCCTAACCTTTCACGTGAAATATTCATCATTGACCATTTATAAGTAAACGGACCTTTTGTCCGGAGGAGTCACGGGTGTCCTCGCTCTAAGGAGTGGTGGTGTCCAGGGCAGGGAGTGGGCATTAGGGCAGCAGAACCGCCTCTGCGTGGTGAGGGAGATGCTCAAGATTCTTCTCCTGCCCGTGTGTCTGCAGCGAAGCGGTACATTGAGACAGACCCAGCCAATCGGGACAGGCGGACCCCATCACCGTGGTGAAGCAAGGCTTGAGCCTCCCTCGTTCGTGGGCTGGTTCCTCGGCTGGGATGACAGCTACTGGTCTGTGGATCCCTTAGACAGGGCCCTCGCGGAGCTGGCTGCCTGAGGAGGAGCAGGCCCCACCCCGTCACCAGTCAGTGCCTTTCAGAACTGTCTGTCCTTCCAGGAAGCCGTATAGTGAGCAGGGTCGCCCTGGTGTGTGTGTGCGTGCGGTTGGGGTGTGTTGTTTTTTTTTTCTTCTTTTTTTAATTGTGACTGTAGCCAAAAACGGCCTTGCAAAAAGTCAGGGTCTTTGCGGAATGATCTCAAATAGCTTTGCTTTTGGAAATTGAATTCAATAAAAAGCTTTTGAAGTGTGGTAGCCTTCTGCGGCTGAGTTTATCCTGGTCGTTGTTCTGAGAGGGGTCCGGCGGGGGCTCACTGTGTCTGGACCCAGTGAGTGAGCTTCATTCACCTCTGAGTGTGAATCCTGGCCTTCCGAGAAGCAGACGCCAGGATGAAATGAAATGGGCAGAGACCGAACCAGGGGGAAGAGGCTTGTGTGGAAGGAAACTGAGACGCAGCCAGGGAAGGCTGGGGAGCCGTCAGGCAGTTGCAAAGGAAGAGGGCTTGGGCGGACGTGTCTTAGACAGCTGTGCTGTCTGAGAGGTTTTGGCAAAGCTTTGGGGAGCCCTTGAACCAACGTCAAAATTTAATGGCACAGTCCCATTTTTGTTACGTTTTATTGTCCTAAACTACACGTGATATTTATCATTTTGACCATTTGTAAAGGTACAACGCAGTGACATTAGATACGTTGGCAGCATGGCCGTCCCCACCGTCTCCACTCAGACCATTTTTATAATCCCCAGCTTACGTGTATACGTGGTGCCTGTGAAACAATAACTCCTCCCCCTTCTAATCTGCCCTGGTAACCTTTATTCGACTTTTAATTGTGAAAAACTGGAATAAAATAGTCATGGTCGATTATTCCATGAATCTGTCTATTCTAGCTATCTTGTAGAGGTGGAATCATGGATTGGTCTTCTGTCTGACTTATTTCACTTAGCATGATGTTTTTGAGATTCATATATTTTACAGCACATATGAAAATTACATCCCTTTTTGTGGCTGAATAATATTCCATTATGTGTATATACCACATTTTGTTTATCCATTCATCCATTGATGGAGCCGTTCCACCTTTTGGCTACTGTGAATGCTGGTGGTGCTGGGGGTCTTCTCTGGTGGTCCAGTGGTTAAGAATCCACCTTCCAGTTCAAGGGGCACAGTGTTCAATCCCTGGCCAGGACATGCCGCAGAGCGACTAAGCCAGCACGCTGTAACTGGAGAGCCCGTACGCAGCACAGATATCCCGTGTGCCACAACCGAGAGTCAGCACAGCCAAATAAATATGTTTTTTAATTAGTAATTTAATTAGCTCTACTGTGAACATTGGTGTACAAATATTTGTTTGATTCAGAGTGTTCTGGAGCCCATCGGCCAGCAAGGGAGTTGAAGGTCTCCCTGGAGCACTCGGGGTGGATCTCCCCACTACCCTCAGTCTCTGGGAGGTGTGGCCTTGGAGCACTGTGGGCAAGGAGTTCAAAGCCAGTTGCTGGACCCTAGCATCACTAACATTCCCTGGGATAGAAAGTGGGCAAGAGACCACGCCCTGGAACATCTGTCTGAATCTTCCTTGCTTCCTCTGTTGACCACAAGTGTTTCTGCTGACAGGAGGTGTCCCTGGACGCTCTTGAAGTTTTGCAGCCTCTGGGGTGCAGGCGAGGAACGTCCTCTGTGCCGCCATTGGTCCCCCTGACCCGGACTCTGCTCATGCTCAGGTTGTCACAAAGTCCCTCTTAGTCCCTCCATGAACTTGTGTGTCTAAACCATTTCTCTGTGGAGGTTCCAAACCAGTTCAAGGCTCTGCTGGGGACCAGTCCCCTCCCTTTCCCTGCATGCTTCTGGTCTTCTCTCTCTTGTTCCATGCTGCTTGCCTCTTCCAGATCTCTATCAAATTACAGAGTGAAAACTCCCCTGCAGAGGATGTGGAAGAACAGAAGCCAAGAGTGTGGGAAGGGCGTGTGTGCGTGTGTGTGTGTGTTTACACCTTTGTTTCCAAAGCTGGCTGATCACCCAAATTGCCCAGGGAGCTTTTTAAAAGTGTAAATTCCCCGGGAGCCCTTCCTCAAGAGAGTGTGATTCGTCACCGAAGTGATGAAGTGAGGAAGGTAGTGGGAAGGAATTTTCTAGGTGAAGCACGGGTGTGGCAGTGGGGGTGGGGGTCACGTCATCTGAGGCGGGATGTGCAGCAACCAAAAGAGAACTTGAGGGAGGCTGTTGTGCTCAGGGACGGACAGCAGGGACTGGGGGGTGGGGGGCAGGCTGGGTAGAAGGTGGGAAGCCAAGTGTTCACAGAGGGGCTCAAAGGCCACATGGAGGCGGTTGGACTTGATCTTGTAATGCCTGCCTTTATTCCAGAGGGCTGCTTTCCTGGGCCAACCTATCAACATGACAAATGGCAAACTCTGAAACAAAGGGGCCTTTACCACCTGGAGCTTGTAAGGACTTTCTCTAGAGGAGGCAGAGGCCTCCTCCGGTCCTGGAAACCTGTTGGAGGTCCGACACAGGTGAACCTGCCCTGCAGTCTTTATTTCCATTTACTGGCATTCAATGAGGTTAGTGGGCCAGTTGTGGTTTATTGGTTCCCGTGGCTTCTGAGAGAGAGGTCTGTGTGCTTTGAGAAAGCCACTTGCTTGAGGCTGCCGTATTTTTTCTCTCAAAGACAAAATAATGAGTCAGGAACACTATCACTTTAACCACGTATTTTTCTCTTCCTGACGGTTTTTGAGAGGAGACGGTGGACGTCATCATGCACGAAGAAGTCATTGTCAAGTGCCACGACGGGTGCCAGAGGTCTTGGAAAGAGACTGGCCCGGGCTCGGAGCCTGCGTTCTGTCGTGGACAACGCAGTATGTATTTATGCCAGGCAGTGTGCTCGGCACTAGGGACAGGACGGCACGTTTCTGTGAGCCTCAGCTTCCCCATCTGCAAAATGGTAATATTGTCTTCATACAGTACCTAACCTGAGTCGTTACAGTGTGGGGGCTGAAAGCAGGGCTTTGACATCAGACCTGGGTTCAAATCAAATTTGCTGATTTTAAAACTGGGATCAATAGAATTCCTCAAAGGAACAAATTGAGCCTAATTTAAGGATAATTGCCTTTCATAACTCCAATTTTTTTTTTTCAAAATAGCCTCATTGATTGACATTAAGTAAATGTTGTAGGTGTGGACTTGAGGATTTATCCTTTAAATCATTTACTTTGCAGCTTCCTTTGAGGGGAAAAAAAAAACAGGGGAGTTTCTGCTAAAAAGAAGTTTGGTTCTTCTTGGAACAGTGGTCCACTATTCACTTGCTGGGTGACCTTGCAAAGACCAATGTGAAGATCACAGAGATATTTTAAAAGGCCACGTAATCTCAAAGATCCGGGAAACCCTGGCTTCCTCCCACTCAGGTGAGTGGATTGTTACAAACACCCAATCTACCACTTTCATGTGGACTGAACTTCAGCCTAGATCTAATGGCCCAAAACTAAATAAAGTTTAAGGCCTGCTTGGATATGAATGCTAAGCTTCACTAGTCAAATGAACCTTGACAGTCTTGAAAAGTTGTGATCTACGTATAAAACGACTGTTGGTGGTGGTGTGTAATATATGGGAGTGGTAGAGGCGGGCACTATTACGCAACAATACAGTAGATGCCTTTAGGAGTCTCCGGCATTAGACAGAGTCCTGTTTGAATCTCAAGTCTGCTTCCAACTAACCATATGACTCTGGGTAAGCCGCTTTGAGCTCCAGGGTCTTCATCAATAAAATGGGGATAAAAATGTATCTCATCAAGCTCTTCTGAAGATAAAATGATAGAAGGTGATAGGGACAGAGTAGAACAGGTAGGTGGTTGTAGAGTCCTAGTAGGGGACGGTAGGTAGAAGGGTGAAACCTGAGAAAGGTTGGGAGGCCAGTGAGTTGATGATAACTCAGGAGAGCTGCTCCTTGTTCAGTCAAGCAGGCTTGACTGGGTATAAACAGCTGATGAAGGAGGAGCTGGCAAGGAAGGAACTAATGATGTATGCCTTGCATCTGTGTCTACTTGAGGGGGGCGGTCTTCTATCATCCTATATATATGGCTGCTCACTCAATCAAAGGGAGAGCAGAGCAGAGCTTTCCTGCCTGTCCGCCTGCACCTCTTACAAGTACCCTATCCTAATAAACTCTTTTCTTGTCTATCACTCTGCTTCTCACTCAATTCCTTCTGCATTGAGGCACGAAGAACCTGAGCCTCAGTGGGTCCAGACGTTGGGTGAGTGCTGGATTAAGTCTCGGCCGCATGCGTTCGAGTCCCAGAAAGGGTTTTGGCCGGGACTGAGTCCTGACTACATGGGTTCAAGTCCAAAACAGGGTTTTGGCTGGGGTTAAGGCTTAGCCATGTGGGTTCGAGTCCCAAACAGGGTTGGATCAGGTCTGGGCCCTGGGTTTAAGTCTCAAATCAAGGTAAAACCCTTTCAGTAACTGAACACAGAGCCAGGTACCTGGTGCTCCACAAGTGGTAGCCATTAACTCAAGGCAATTCTTTTTCTCTGGGTTTCTCAGGTAGTGCTGATGTCAGAGAACCCGCCTGCAATGCAGGAGACCTGGACTCGATCCCTGGGTCAGGAAGCTCCCCCAGAGAAGAGAATGGCTACCCACATCATGAATCCTTGGCTGGTCTCATTTCCTGACCGGCCACGGATTCATGGATCTCAAATTCCCCGGGGAAGCTGACTGGCAGATGCACCAGAGGGAGCCAGACAGGAGAGACGGCAGATGGGCCAAGGCCTCTGCTCTCCCTCTGGCCCAGTTAGAGGGCACAGAAGCCAAAACAACCCATCGAGGCCTGGAGGAACTGATGGGCCGCTTCTGAACAACGAAATCCACATGCACTACATGCAGGCAGAAACAGACTCTCACCCCAAAAAATCAGTCAAAGCGCACCTTTATTATGTACAGCACTGCAGAGGGAGGCCACCTGGAAAAACTCACATGAACACTATCCTCTACAGCTCCCTCCACGCTTCCTCCCTCCCAGGCGATTTAATTCCAACCCACGATGCACAAGGCAGAAGGGCGAAGACTGGTGTCTAGAGACAGACTCAAGGAACAGAATGCACTGAACCTCTAAAGCTGAGAAGAGACTTTTTGACCAGGGCATGTGGTTGCCTCCTGGTCCTTAGTGGTCAAGGGTGAGCCACCTCACAAAAGAGAGAAAATTGTTATTTTAAAATGCAAAATATAAATGCAGCTTGAGTTCCAAGTCAACGTGCTCCACGTACACCTGAAGAACTCAGCCAGCCCCCGGATCCGTGGTGGTACAAGGCTTTGAAAATAAACCTGGGAATGGGCCGTGGGGGAGGGGGCTCTCGGAGAGTGACAGAGTGGCCCAGCTAAGGACAGACAGGAAGGGTGGCTCTGGGGAGGGAAGTCGCTAGTCTCTGATTTTGAAGGTCATCTCAGGGCTTCAAAGCGGAAGCGGCATGAATGTCACCAGCTGGCTATCCAGACCAGGAGGAGGAAAGCCAGGTCACTGGTCTTCACAGGCATTTGTGAAATGGAAGATGCTTCCTAATACCACGGCAGTGGCGGTTCAAAAGAGCTGACCACGTCCCCTTCAACATCCACACATACAACAGAAAAATAAAGAGCTGAGTATCTATATGGATATGCCAAGTTTGTCTTTCCAAACTCCTTGGATCCTGTGTGCCCAACAGACTGAATTCCTTCTGCTATTTAATGAATGGTAACCAAGATAGCTTACAGCGTAAGAGCTGATAGCATGCAGGCAGTAAAGAAGAGCAGTTTTCTGAAGATGTATTTTATCAAATATTAGTCCTTAAGCTATTGAATGGGCATATAAACAACTATTTATAGGACTTGAGAAAAGTTTATTTTAAAAAGTCAAAACTCTTTAGAATCTTGATACATGAGAACAGGGAAAAGTGAGAAAAAAGCACTTCTGTGATTAGTATGTAGCTGGTCTGAAAGACATAGGAGTCATTTACTCAAAAAGGGGCTCAACGAAGTTAAAAAAGAAGTCTACATTATTTTAAAAGGACTCCTATAGCCGTGGATTTAAAAGTCTCTCAAGAGTGAGGGGAATCATTTTCCTTGATCTTCACCTTTATCTCTAACACTGAGAGGTATAGGCAAGAAAATGTCTGCTCTCAAGTTAGGATTGTTTTGCAACCTGCTTTGAGTTTAGAAAGTAAATGGACATTAGGAAAACTTGCTTAACTAAGGTTTCCCGGAAGTAAGGCACACATGGCCCAGAGAAGCTGGCTATAGCCCAAGGTCACTGTGGTCTGCAAAACGTTTGTCCAGCCAGGGTATCAGGTTGGGAGGATAGTCTGTCTTCTTCCTTTTGGCCTGGCTGCTGATAGCACAGAATGACTCAGTGAAATTTGAAAGATGGACTTAACCTATCATGTCATGATCTAAAAATATGAATTTTTAAATATTTTAGAGTAAGAGGTTATCTTACATAAATCACCACTCTCTCTCTCATGTCGTATTTACAAGCTAACAACCTTCATCTGTTGCTAGGATCACTACACATTCTACGAACATCACATTCAACCTATGGAAGAGAGAAGGGAGCGAGAAAAGTCAAGGTTCCCACCCTGCTCCCTCCTTATGGGTTAGAAGCTGGCTTGGTCCCCATTTCATCCTCAGGAGGGAAGAGCTCATCTCTGATCGGCCTCCATGGCTCACTGTTTTGCCCCTATGATGCCCTGCAACAAATCTATGGGCAGAGGGAAGACGATGGTCGAGTTTTTCTCGGCAGCGATGGTAGTCAGCGTCTGAAGGTACCGGAGCTGAAGGGCAGCGGGGATTCGGTGATGACCATGGAGGCTTCCTTCAGCGCCCTGGGAAGCATGTCGCCTTCTGCTATTTAATGAATGAACTTCGTTTAGAATACAGCGTAAGAGCTGATAGCATGCAGGCAGTAAAGAAGAGCAGTTTTCTGAAGATGTATTTTATCAAATATTAGTCCTTAAGCTATTGAATGGGCATATAAACAACTATTTATAGGACTTGAGAAAAGTTTATTTTAAAAAGTCAAAACTCTTTAGAATCTTGATACATGAGAACAGGGAAAAGTGAGAAAAAAGCACTTCTGTGATTAGTATGTAGCTGGTCTGAAAGACATAGGAGTCATTTACTCAAAAAGGGGCTCAACGAAGTTAAAAAAGAAGTCTACATTATTTTAAAAGGACTCCTATAGCCGTGGATTTAAAAGTCTCTCAAGAGTGAGGGGAATCATTTTCCTTGATCTTCACCTTTATCTCTAACACTGAGAGGTATAGGCAAGAAAATGTCTGCTCTCAAGTTAGGATTGTTTTGCAACCTGCTTTGAGTTTAGAAAGTAAATGGACATTAGGAAAACTTGCTTAACTAAGGTTTCCCGGAAGTAAGGCACACATGGCCCAGAGAAGCTGGCTATAGCCCAAGGTCACTGTGGTCTGCAAAACGTTTGTCCAGCCAGGGTATCAGGTTGGGAGGATAGTCTGTCTTCTTCCTTTTGGCCTGGCTGCTGATAGCACAGAATGACTCAGTGAAATTTGAAAGATGGACTTAACCTATCATGTCATGATCTAAAAATATGAATTTTTAAATATTTTAGAGTAAGAGGTTATCTTACATAAATCACCACTCTCTCTCTCATGTCGTATTTACAAGCTAACAACCTTCATCTGTTGCTAGGATCACTACACATTCTACGAACATCACATTCAACCTATGGAAGAGAGAAGGGAGGGAGAAAAGTCAAGGTTCCCACCCTGCTCCCTCCTTATGGGTTAGAAGCTGGCTTGGTCCCCATTTCATCCTCAGGAGGGAAGAGCTCATCTCTGATCGGCCTCCATGGCTCACTGTTTTGCCCCTATGATGCCCTGCAACAAATCTATGGGCAGAGGGAAGACGATGGTCGAGTTTTTCTCGGCAGCGATGGTAGTCAGCGTCTGAAGGTACCGGAGCTGAAGGGCAGCGGGGGATTCGGTGATGACCATGGAGGCTTCCTTCAGCGCCCTGGAGGCATTCATTTCTCCCTCAGCTGCAATGACCTACAGAACAGCAGCAAGGAGAGGTTAAACTGAAGGAAATGACCTACGGAACAGCGGCAAGGAGAGATTAAACCGGAGGAAATGACCTACAGAACAGCGGCAAGGAGAGGTTAAACTGGAGGAAATGACCTACGGAACAGCGGCAAGGAGAGATTAAACCGGAGGAAATGACCTACAGAACAGCGGCAAGGAGAGGTTAAACCGGAGGAAATGGTGGGTGTCGAGCAGCAATCTTCAAACCAGTGTAGACCTAGCTCAGGAGGTACTCAGAGCTATCCAGGGAGTTGGCCAGAAGAGTTCTAAGGAAAACAGTTTCCAGATACTCAGTTTCTGTATATTCTGTACGTTTTTCCTGTAACTGATTTGCCTGAGATTGTGCCAGGGATCGAGACATCCTCTTTAGGGGGGGATTGCTGTATATACACTACTATGGATAAATAGATCACTAATGAGAACCAACTGTATAGGGAAAACTACTCAGTGCTTCACAGTGTCTTATATGGGAAGGAAATTCAAAAAAAGAGGGGATGTATGTGTATGTATGGCTGATTCACTTTGCTATACAGCAGAAACTAACAGCACTATATAGCAACTATACCACAATAAAAATTTTTAGAGGGCATTTTACTCAGTGAAATTTGAAAGATGACTTAACCTATCATGTCATGATCTAAAAATATGAATTTTAAATATTTTAGAGTAAGAGGTTATCTTACATAAATCACCACTCTCTCTCTCATGTCGTATTTACAAGCTAACAACCTTCATCTGTTGCTAGGATCACTACACATTCTCGAACATCACATTCAACCTATGGAAGAGAGAAGGGAGGAGAAAAGTCAAGGTTCCCACCCTGCTCCCTCCTTATGGGTTAGAAGCTGGCTTGGTCCCCATTTCATCCTCAGGAGGGAAGAGCTCATCTCTGATCGGCCTCCATGGCTCACTGTTTTGCCCCTATGATGCCCTGCAACAAATCTATGGGCAGAGGGAAGACGATGGTCGAGTTTTTCTCGGCAGCGATGGTAGTCAGCGTCTGAAGGTACCGGAGCTGAAGGGCAGCGGGGGATTCGGTGATGACCATGGAGGCTTCCTTCAGCGCCCTGGAGGCATTCATTTCTCCCTCAGCTGCAATGACCTACAGAACAGCAGCAAGGAGAGGTTAAACTGAAGGAAATGACCTACGGAACAGCGGCAAGGAGAGATTAAACCGGAGGAAATGACCTACAGAACAGCGGCAAGGAGAGGTTAAACTGGAGGAAATGACCTACGGAACAGCGGCAAGGAGAGATTAAACCGGAGGAAATGACCTACAGAACAGCGGCAAGGAGAGGTTAAACCGGAGGAAATGGTGGGTGTCGAGCAGCAATCTTCAAACCAGTGTAGACCTAGCTCAGGAGGTACTCAGAGCTATCCAGGGAGTTGGCCAGAAGAGTTCTAAGGAAAACAGTTTCCAGATACTCAGTTTCTGTATATTCTGTACGTTTTTCCTGTAACTGATTTGCCTGAGATTGTGCCAGGGATCGAGACATCCTCTTTAGGGGGGGATTGCTGTATATACACTACTATGGATAAATAGATCACTAATGAGAACCAACTGTATAGGGAAAACTACTCAGTGCTTCACAGTGTCTTATATGGGAAGGAAATTCAAAAAAAGAGGGGATGTATGTGTATGTATGGCTGATTCACTTTGCTATACAGCAGAAACTAACAGCACTATATAGCAACTATACCACAATAAAAATTTTTAAAAAGACATCCTCTTTTACTGTCTGTTGTCTTTCTCCCACTTCTAGGGCACCAAACAAAGGGAAAATTCAGACTACTGTGTAAGAGCTGAGAAAGTGAATGACCCCCATGACTGGATACAAAGCCTTTTGCAAGTCAGATGGATTTCCAATTCTTTTGATTTCAAAGAAAGGGAAGAGGACCTTATGGTACTGCAAACTGACTGATAGAATGTTTTTTGATGAAAGATTACCATAGAATTTTTCAGTACATAAATTTGGAGGGAGTACCAAGAACAGTATAAAGGTACTTAAAAAGAAACCTTCCATTTTCATCTACTTATTTATATAAATAAGGTTTCTCATGTCAAAATTAAAAATAGGAAGAGAAATGAGGCTGAATCTTGCCTTGTTCTAACAAGTAATAGCCATCTACAAAGATATACATTCATTCCTCATTCATCTCATTGAGACCCTTGCTTGTAGTCAGAGGAAACTGAAAAGTACTTTAACTTACATATGAGATATGTTTCAGAAGGGTGACAAAATAATTCATAACGAAATATGTTAGGAAAAGACTCTGTAGGAGAGGTGAAATAAAAATATAAATTCAAGGAGAAAAAGGAAACCTGAACATTCCTAACTGCTAAAAGAGCTTATTTTTCACCATTCTATAAAATAGAGAATGGGATCATTGTATTGTCTAAATTTCAAAGAATACACTTAAAAGAATGATGCCAACAGTTTTTATCTTAAATATCAATATTTAAAACATCCCAAGCTCTGAGTGACCTGGTGCCAGTCACCAGGAGTGGGGACGGAGAAGGAAATGGGCTGGAGCTGCTCGGGAGGGAGACTCCACACTGTGAGGCAGCCCGGACGGCAGGGGAGCGGAACAGAGGCTGTGTCCAGGTTCTGGGTTGCGTGTTAGGTGAAATCCTTACTGGAAGATGCGATCATATTAGAGGAGAGTAACCTGAATTTAGACAGGCAAACCATTAGGTCCCACTAGACGTGTGAAAAGGGGCCAGTGCCAGCCACACTGAGAGGGACTCCTGGAACTGTCCCCCAGCAAGTGCTGCAGAGAATGCACAAGCCGACCCTGCCGCGAGAAGAGCAGGCTCTGATTTTTACCATCATCTCAGATGTCGGACATAGACCAACTGCAGAGACAGTACAGCTCCCACTACCCATCGCCATCTCTTGGCTGGGAAGCAGACCCACCCGGCCGGGCACACATTTTGTTAATAGAAGAGTTGCTCTGGGCAAGCTGCCAAAGATGTGCACACAATACCGCGGGCTGTGTCTAACACAAGCCGCGCGGGAGCTGCGGCCAGGGTCTTAGAAAGCTATACGAGCTACCCATACACCCGCAGGCTTTGGCCAGAAGTGCAGGAGTCCCCTGAACATCAACATCTTCTGTTTACAGACCATCATGTCAAAAGCTGGCATTTTCAGGGTTGTGGGAAGGGTCCCGCTGTCTCCTCCTGTGGCCCTGGGGGGCTGCTCTAACGGATGGGTGACCTGCATCCTTGCACTCCACCCTCTCAGTTATTACAGGAGCCCGAAAGCCCACGCCAGGCACTTTTCTGGCATGACAAAGGAAATAAAGGAGGTTTTACAAACACAAAAGATATCACATTTCCAGTCGCGGTCTGAAAACTTTAAAAAGAGGTCCCACTAACATATCGTACCTTGCTCGGGAGAATCAGTTCTCTTTAGTAACTTTTCCCTGCAATGACGCTTGTGGGCAAAGAGCTCATTCTCTTTGCTGTGCAGCATGGCTTCATCTCAACCAACCATTATCCTTCCAGCTAGCGGGGGATATTTGGGTCATTTCTAGCTGGGCTAATTACAAAGTGCTGCTGTGAATACTCCAGCACATGTCTTCCTAGATCCATGTGATCTGACGTTCCTGAACTGTTGGACCAACCTACAGCCTCACCTACAAGACCTCCTCCCTCATCTGCACTCAGATCTTTTTGTTTCTTTAAGAAAAAAAAAAAAACCATCCTGGTGAATGTTTAGTGTGGCACTTGCGTGTGATTTGAATCTGCATTTCCCTGATGGCTAATTAATTTGAGGAATTTCTCTCTGAAGTCTCTTGGTCTACAGACTCTTCCACTGTTTTCCTTTGTGATTTAAGAAACGGTGACCCCAATTTCCCTGAGAACTTGAGGACAGGGGCTTGTGGTTGTTGCAGTTATTGGACTTTATGGAGGAATTCGATTCCTTGAGATCCTGCGTGTTAGCCCCGACCTTAAAGACAACCATATCCAGTGAGAGCCCAGTAACTGAGAATTCTAACTGGCTTCCTCTATTTCTTCTTATAAAGGGAAGTCAGGAACTCCCTTTCCTAACCGGTGAGAATGTTTGAAGAAGAGGCTTAGTCCTTCCTGGAAAGTCCCAGAGGAAGCAGCAAAGAGCAGAGAAAATTCTAATTACCATGGTTTCTAATCGACGTCCCTGAACATCCCTTAGTTACAGACCATATGTCAAAAGCTGGATTTTCATTGTGGGAAGGGTCCCGCTGTCGTCCCCTGAACATCACTGTGCTGTTTACAGACATGTAACTGCATTCTTGTGAACCCTGGGGGGCTGCTCTAACGGATGGGTGACCTGCATCCTTGCACTCCACCCTCTCAGTTATTACAGGAGCCCGAAAGCCCACGCCAGGCACTTTTCTGGCATGACAAAGGAAATAAAGGAGGTTTTACAAACACAAAAGATATCACATTTCCAGTCGCGGTCTGAAAACTTTAAAAAGAGGTCCCACTAACATATCGTACCTTGCTCGGGAGAATCAGTTCTCTTTAGTAACTTTTCCCTGCAATGACGCTTGTGGGCAAAGAGCTCATTCTCTTTGCTGTGCAGCATGGCTTCATCTCAACCAACCATTATCCTTCCAGCTAGCGGGGGATATTTGGGTCATTTCTAGCTGGGCTAATTACAAAGTGCTGCTGTGAATACTCCAGCACATGTCTTCCTAGATCCATGTGATCTGACGTTCCTGAACTGTTGGACCAACCTACAGCCTCACCTACAAGACCTCCTCCCTCATCTGCACTCAGATCTTTTTGTTTCTTTAAGAAAAAAAAAAAAACCATCCTGGTGAATGTTTAGTGTGGCACTTGCGTGTGATTTGAATCTGCATTTCCCTGATGGCTAATTAATTTGAGGAATTTCTCTCTGAAGTCTCTTGGTCTACAGACTCTTCCACTGTTTTCCTTTGTGATTTAAGAAACGGTGACCCCAATTTCCCTGAGAACTTGAGGACAGGGGCTTGTGGTTGTTGCAGTTATTGGACTTTATGGAGGAATTCGATTCCTTGAGATCCTGCGTGTTAGCCCCGACCTTAAAGACAACCATATCCAGTGAGAGCCCAGTAACTGAGAATTCTAACTGGCTTCCTCTATTTCTTCTTATAAAGGGAAGTCAGGAACTCCCTTTCCTAACCGGTGAGAATGTTTGAAGAAGAGGCTTAGTCCTTCCTGGAAAGTCCCAGAGGAAGCAGCAAAGAGCAGAGAAAATTCTAATTACCATGGTTTCTAATCGACTGTGTGATTTTGAAGAGATCTCATTACTTTTCTGGGATTTGATGTTTTTATCTAATAGTGAGATGGCAAATAAATTCCATTTTTAGGGCCAATTCCAAGCAGTTGCAGGTTGTGACCTAGAGCGCTCTGGAGCTTCGCAGGCGGCGCTAGTGGTAAAGAACCCACCTACCAACGCAGGAGACACAAGCGACGTGGGCGCGGCCCCGGGGCCAGAGAGCCCCTGAGGAGGGCACGGCAGCCCGCTCCAGTTCTCCTGCCTGGAGAATCCCATGGACGAGGCGTCGGGTGGGCTGCAGTCCACCCAATCACAGAGAGTCAGACACGACTAAAGCAACTAAGCGTACGTGCACGCACACCTGGCGTGTTTCAGCAGCGCTCTGCAGCCAAGCCAAAGCTCAGTGGGAACCAGTACTGTGGCTAATTACTGGCATGGGAGCTGGAGGGTGGAAAGGCAGCACCTGGGCCAAGTATTTGTCACCTGCAGAAGATAATCTCTAAGGATCTTTGGGGCTCCAATATTCTATGTAGTCTACGTATGATAAATTCTGTTATTAAATGCGGTTTGGAGATGGGATTTTTAGTTAATTTTACCTAATCACTTTAGGTAAAAGTAATCCCTAATTTTCAAAATAACTAGATTATAATGAGGCATACTTAATATCCTCCTAAACATAATTTAACCTTCTAAATAAAACACGATGGTCTTGGGGCGAGGTGAATTTTCTCTTGGTCTACCCTGATGGCTAATTAATTTGAGGAATTTCTCTTGAGTCTTTTACAGACTCTTCCACTGTTTTCCTTTGTGATTTAAGAAACGGTGACCCCAATTTCCCTGAGAACTTGAGGACAGGGGCTTGTGGTTGTTGCAGTTATTGGACTTTATGGAGGAATTCGATTCCTTGAGATCCTGCGTGTTAGCCCCGACCTTAAAGACAACCATATCCAGTGAGAGCCCAGTAACTGAGAATTCTAACTGGCTTCCTCTATTTCTTCTTATAAAGGGAAGTCAGGAACTCCCTTTCCTAACCGGTGAGAATGTTTGAAGAAGAGGCTTAGTCCTTCCTGGAAAGTCCCAGAGGAAGCAGCAAAGAGCAGAGAAAATTCTAATTACCATGGTTTCTAATCGACTGTGTGATTTTGAAGAGATCTCATTACTTTTCTGGGATTTGATGTTTTTATCTAATAGTGAGATGGCAAATAAATTCCATTTTTAGGGCCAATGCCAAGCAGTTGCAGGTTGTGTCCTAGGCGCTCTGGAGCTTCGCAGGCGGCGCTAGTGGTAAAGAACCCACCTACCAACGCAGGAGACACAAGCGACGTGGGCGCGGCCCCGGGGCCAGAGAGCCCCTGAGGAGGGCACGGCAGCCCGCTCCAGTTCTCCTGCCTGGAGAATCCCATGGACGAGGCGTCGGGTGGGCTGCAGTCCACCCAATCACAGAGAGTCAGACACGACTAAAGCAACTAAGCGTACGTGCACGCACACCTGGCGTGTTTCAGCAGCGCTCTGCAGCCAAGCCAAAGCTCAGTGGGAACCAGTACTGTGGCTAATTACTGGCATGGGAGCTGGAGGGTGGAAAGGCAGCACCTGGGCCAAGTATTTGTCACCTGCAGAAGATAATCTCTAAGGATCTTTGGGGCTCCAATATTCTATGTAGTCTACGTATGATAAATTCTGTTATTAAATGCGGTTTGGAGATGGGATTTTTAGTTAATTTTACCTAATCACTTTAGGTAAAAGTAATCCCTAATTTTCAAAATAACTAGATTATAATGAGGCATACTTAATATCCTCCTAAACATAATTTAACCTTCTAAATAAAACACGATGGCTTGGCGAGGAAGTACCAGAGTTCTGCAGTACTATCCCAAGCAGCAATTCACCCATGCTGCTGTTGTTTAGTCTCTAAGTTGCGTCTGACTCTCTGCAACCCCACGGACCAGCCCCCCAGGCTCCTCCGTCCACAGGATCTCCCGGGCAAGAATACCGGAGTGTGGTGGCATTTCCTTCTCCAGGGGATCTTCCCAACCCAGGGATCAAACCTGAGTCTCCTGCTTGGCAGGTAGATTCTTTACCACTGAGCTACCTGGGAAGCCCAATCAACACATTAGGAAAATCTAAAAATTCTGGATGCAGTGTGTCAAGTGAGCTACTATTTTATTTGGTAATGGCTAAAACATTAGAGGGACCCATCTGTGCCTCACAGGGCGCCCTAGCAGAAGGACAGGAGTCTGTGGTTAGCCAAGTATCACCAGTTACTACTGTTTTCTACCAACAGTGAATTGGTTCACTCCTGGTGTCTTAGGAGATCTGTCATGTCCACAGCAACTGCTCCTAAGAAGATTATCCCTCTTCCTCCTTTTTAGGATCTTTGATCGAAGATGGACCTAAGAGAATCACTCTGCTGTGAATCTGGTATGGGGGCTGGTCTGTTTCCCACAGCGTTCAGCTGGCAGTCACGTGCACTTGGGATTCAGACATTGTCTCTCCTTCCAGCTGTCTGCAGCGAGACGTGGCCCAGGATACAGATGCCTACCTCCCCCGAGGCTGCCTTCTGGTCCCTGGCTTTAATTCTGGTGAAGCTTGACTCTACTTCCTACCCTTGGATTTGGTAAGACATCCCTAGGAACTCATCTGAATATATCTTCTTTTCCAGATTTACAAATATTCCCTCAGCACCTCCCATGGGTGCCAGGCACCCACATAGGCTTAAGACACAGTCAGGGATAAGGATAAAAAAAAGATGGGGGAAAAAAAGCAGACCTCAGCAAAGAAAAGTGGAAAAAAAGAGGAGAGACAGGAAGATGGAAACCATAAGAAAAGAAGAACTTGGGAAAAGAAAGAATGAAAGAGAAGACAAAAATAAGGAAGAAAAGAATGGTAAGCAAGCTACCATTTGCTCATTTGCCGCCCATTTGCTCTGAAGTCAGAACGGTTAATGCGTCCTTAATAATAGAGGACCGGGAGAATAAGGCAGGCGACATGCAGTTCTCACAGAATGAGGTGGTTATCTAGGTACCGAGATTCCCAGAAGATGTGGTTTGTATAAGAGCAAGGTGAAGAACTATATGCATCATATGACCCTACTTGTGTCAAATAAACAAGCCAGTAGACTAAAATCCTAGTCAAAGAAACTTCAAATGAAAATCTGGAAGTATTAACCTACACACTAAGTGCTAAGAGCGGTGGCCTCTAGTGGGAAGGGGATATGATTTAAAGTGATGACGAGGGTCTTCATCTTTACTACTTCAGGATTTTTAAGATTATTTTGAGTTTTTACAACCAGCATGTTTTACACTGTATACTTAAAAAAGAAAACTCAACAGGAAAACAAACGACAAAAAATAAAAAAAGTTACCTTGGCTCGGGCCTCCCGGGATGCCTCCGCCTCTGCTGCCATGGCTCTCTGCAGCTGCACGGGGAGCTTCACGTCCTTAATTTCCACCCGCTCGACCTTTATTCCCCAGTCATCAGTGGCATCATCCAGGGTAGACTGTCAGCAAGAGAGAAAGCAAGCCAGACAGGCTCAGCCCCGGCCCAGGGCCCTGAGGCAGCTGTGTTCACTGGCACCTGGAGCGGCTGAGGCGCTGGTGACGGCGCCAGAGATCAGTTACCCGTGGAGGCAGGAAGGCTGAAGTGGGAGGCTGGGGAGCTGGGGAGCTGTTTTTGATTTTGCTATTAATAAGCTAATGTGGGTTCGCAAACTTTTCCTAAAAGGGCCAGATGTGCGAGCTAAGTTGTTTCAGTCGTGTCTAACTCTTTTTGACCCTATGGACTGTTTCCCTCCAGTCTCCTCCATCCACGGCATTCTCCAGGCAATAATACTGGAGTGGGCTGCCGTGCCCTCCTCCAGAGGATCTTCCTGACCCAGGGTTCAAACCAGTGTCTCTTACATCTCCAGCCGTGGCAGGTGAGTTCTTATCACGAATGCCACCTGGGAAGCCCTAAAAGGGTTAAGATAGTGATCGTTAATTTTCAGTCTCTGTTGCAACTAACTCTACCCTTGCAGGTTAAAAGTGGCCACGGCTAATACAGCCATCGACAGGTGTGGCTGGGTTCTAATAAAATTTCACTTAAAAAACAGGTAGCCAAAGGACTCCTGGACTAATGTGAGTTCGTGTGAGCCATGTTACTTTTCTGTGTTTCAACCTCCTCCCTTTACAACGGCAGGGATGAAATCATACTACCCTACTTCATATGCTTGTTGTGGGTATCAAATAAGACCAAAGAAGTCCATACCAATAATAACAGTTCAAATTTACAGTACTTGATCTTTTCTGACCAAGTCGCCATCTGTTACAAAAGCAAGATTGGAAAGCGTAAGAGTTACAAAGGAAGTCATGGGACTCGCATAGAATACAGCTCTGACTACACCTGCCCTGTCTTGCAAAATGGCCTAAAGAAAAAGGTTAACACTAATTCTGGGGAAATATATGTGTATATGTATATATATACACACATACATACTGGAGGGAATCAAACAATGCATGCATTTGAATGTTATTAACCTATGAGGTACTTATGTGAAGAGAATCCCATCCCATCAAGTTTGGGGAAAGTCTTCCACGAAGTTAAAAAGGCCAGTGATTCCCCAACCTGACTCAATTAAAAGTTCTCAAATGCCCACGGACCCTACACTTCACTTTCCGACTTCAGGTGAGTGGCAGCAGCGAAGTCCTCCTCACCTGCATGTTGTGTGCAATTTCTTCCCTGTCAGAGAGGATCTGGGAAAGGTTCTTGGTGCCTAGGACGTTCCTCAGAGTCGTTTGTGCCAAAAGACGGGTTGCAGAGTCAGCGTTGGTGATGTTGGCCACGGCCAGCGTCGCGTTCTGCACGCGGTAGTAGACCACACCATCCACACTGATGGTCACGGAATCCTTAGTGAGGATCTACAACAAAGGGGAGCAATTTGACATCTGTCAACATCCTCTTTAATAAAACTGTAAGGGATGTTATTCACCAGAACATCTTAAAACACGAGCTGATTTTTTTTTCTGTAAGTGCTATCTATTGAACGTTTGTATCCCCCTAAAATTCGTGTTGAAGCGTCACCCCCAGTGTGTTGGTGTTTGGAGGTGGGGCCTTTGGGAGGTGATTAGGCCATGAGGGTGGAGCCTCAGGAATGGGAGGACTGCCCTTACAAAAGACCCCAGAGAAAGCCCTCCCCCTTCTACTATGTGAGGACACAATGAAAAGATAGTGACCCAGGGGTGAGGAAGCCGGCCCTCATCAGACACTGGATTTGCTGGTGCCTTGAGAGTGCTCAGTTCTCAGCCTCCAGAACCGTGAACAATACCCATCTGGTTTATAAGTCACCTAGTTTGTTACTTACTAATTCCATTCATTCATTCTCTCATTCAACAAATACTGAGACTCAGTCACAGTCAGTAGCAGGCACTGTGCTAGGTTCCAGAGATAAAGGTATGAAAAAAGACTTAGTTCCTACTTTCAAAGAGGTTGCGGATTCAAGGGAAGCTGTAAGAGACAAAGGATGGATAGCTGTAGGTATCAGAGGGGAGACAGGAACTGAGTCTTGAAAAAGGAAATAAAAATGTTCCGAGGATGGAGTGAAAGAGTATTCAAGGCAGAGAATAATGTGTGAAAATGAGTAGAGGTACTGCAAGAGTCTATGTTTGATGAACTGGAACAGAAGGGGAACTGACCTCTCTTCACAGGGTGAGGTCAGGGTTAAAGCACAGTGCTATCTATCATGTGCACGGGCAAAGTCCCTACTTTGGTACAAAGTCCTTTCATATCTGCCTTCCGGCCTCATTCCTCCCAAGTTCACATACGCCTCTGCTAGACGACGTGGGGGTTCCCACGTGCACCATCTTCCATGTCCCAGGCATCCGTGCAGGTGCCCCTCTGCTTGGATGGCCTCCCCTATCTCCCCTCCCCACAACGTCAGACTGATACAGCATCTAAGACACAGCTCAGGCACCCTCTTCTCTATGAAACTTCCCTGACTCACCTGGCAGTTAAATACTCTGTCCTGTCTCTTCCTGTAGTGACATAACTTACTGATGTCACTACTTCTGTTAGACCAGGAATTTCCTGAGGGCAGCCTGTCTTTACATCTCTAACCCTGGCTGAGTGCTTGCAACACAGCAGGTCACAATAAAGAAGAGGCGGACACGAGACCGCAACGTGGTCCCAGGGACAGAGTGAGGGAGGAAGAGTGGGGGGAGATTCAGGAGACCCACAACTACTGTTCCAGCTCTGACCTTCAGCAAGGTTTTTAGACTGTTGACTTAGCGATTCCTCTTTTGTGAGACAGGGCTACTAACACTGCCCAATGGTATGCAAATTTTCTTTGGCAGGCCTTTTACGAAATATGGAAAAGTAATTTGGGAGGTGATTAGGCCATGAGGGTGGAGCCTCAGGAATGGGAGGACTGCCCTTACAAAGACCCCAGAGAAAGCCCTCCTTCTACTATGTGAGGACACAATGAAAAGATAGTGACCCAGGGTGAGGAAGCCGGCCCTCATCAGACACTGGATTTGCTGGTGCCTTGAGAGTGCTCAGTTCTCAGCCTCCAGAACCGTGAACAATACCCATCTGGTTTATAAGTCACCTAGTTTGTTACTTACTAATTCCATTCATTCATTCTCTCATTCAACAAATACTGAGACTCAGTCACAGTCAGTAGCAGGCACTGTGCTAGGTTCCAGAGATAAAGGTATGAAAAAAGACTTAGTTCCTACTTTCAAAGAGGTTGCGGATTCAAGGGAAGCTGTAAGAGACAAAGGATGGATAGCTGTAGGTATCAGAGGGGAGACAGGAACTGAGTCTTGAAAAAGGAAATAAAAATGTTCCGAGGATGGAGTGAAAGAGTATTCAAGGCAGAGAATAATGTGTGAAAATGAGTAGAGGTACTGCAAGAGTCTATGTTTGATGAACTGGAACAGAAGGGGAACTGACCTCTCTTCACAGGGTGAGGTCAGGGTTAAAGCACAGTGCTATCTATCATGTGCACGGGCAAAGTCCCTACTTTGGTACAAAGTCCTTTCATATCTGCCTTCCGGCCTCATTCCTCCCAAGTTCACATACGCCTCTGCTAGACGACGTGGGGGTTCCCACGTGCACCATCTTCCATGTCCCAGGCATCCGTGCAGGTGCCCCTCTGCTTGGATGGCCTCCCCTATCTCCCCTCCCCACAACGTCAGACTGATACAGCATCTAAGACACAGCTCAGGCACCCTCTTCTCTATGAAACTTCCCTGACTCACCTGGCAGTTAAATACTCTGTCCTGTCTCTTCCTGTAGTGACATAACTTACTGATGTCACTACTTCTGTTAGACCAGGAATTTCCTGAGGGCAGCCTGTCTTTACATCTCTAACCCTGGCTGAGTGCTTGCAACACAGCAGGTCACAATAAAGAAGAGGCGGACACGAGACCGCAACGTGGTCCCAGGGACAGAGTGAGGGAGGAAGAGTGGGGGGAGATTCAGGAGACCCACAACTACTGTTCCAGCTCTGACCTTCAGCAAGGTTTTTAGACTGTTGACTTAGCGATTCCTCTTTTGTGAGACAGGGCTACTAACACTGCCCAATGGTATGCAAATTTCTTTGGAGGTCAAATATGATGTTTGCAAAGGAAACCCTTTTGAACGTGTAAAGAGCTATCTACACGGAAAAGTCCTAACAATGATAATACATAGCCATAGCTGTTCAGTTCTGCCAGGCATCAAAGCAGTAATTCTTTTTTTTTCAGTAACCTAAAAATATTTCAAACTTGGAAGAGAAGTGGGGGTTTGTAAATAGATACCTAGTATATTACCATCCTGTGTGTGAACACTGATTTTTCCCATGATGTGATGGAACACGTAGGTCATTTCTAAAGGAACTCTAGCCACGGAGACTGATGCGGCTGGCGCTTTCTAAGCTGCAGCCTCACTCTCTACCGATTATTGTAGGCAGAGTGTTTATCTCCCTTCACAGCAAGTTCACAGGGGATCAGAAAAAGGACTGCTTGCCAAGTTCCAATCCGCTCTGCATTGAGAGAGCAGCTGGAAGGCAGAAGCTGACCGTGATCCGGCCAGATGCCTGCCGTATTTACAGAGCCAAGTGCCAGAAGAATTCCCCACTACCCTGAAAGGGCTCCTTCTGAGAGTCACCCTTCCACGCAGAGACCACACCATGCTCTCAGTCTTGTCCTTACGGGTGAAGATGATTTCTGGTGTCACGACGTATGTGTGGATTCCAAGGCCTGACCTCACTAATGACGTGGCTCAGGACCAGCAGGGAAGCTCCAGAGCTGTTTCTGGATTTAGCGACCAGGCTCCACCCCTCTGCCTCTGGCCAGGGAACACCGGCAGTTCTCTTTTGTCCCTTCATCTGTTTTCAGGCTTTCTGGCTGGGACAGTTATGACGCCTCAGACACAAGGGCCAGGATGGCCATCGCTGTGTCAAGGGCCAGGATGGAGCTCATGTAGGATGTACTCAGCATGGAGCTGGGGAGCCTTGGTCAGGGAATCTGAGGGGCCGACATCGAGCCCCGCCCTGCCACTGCAGTCTGGAGGAATCCCTCTGTCTTACTGCTGCTGTCTACTTTCTGGGGTCCTGCTGTGAGTTTCAATGAGGAGGCACTTTGAAAAAGCCTGAAATAGTTACTAATATAAAATGTCATGTGCTTATCTGAACCACCAAATGGGCAGTTTCTAATTCTTTGGCTTCTAACCAGTTTACCTAGACTACTGTCAAGAAGTGTAAGAAGACTGTTAGATCAGAAACTCAGAGAGAAATGTGGTAGGGAAAATGCCGACCACAGTGATAACGGCAGCATTATACTTACGTTAACATTATAGTATGTTTCGTAATAATAACAACAAGTACTTTCACTGCACTTACTATTTATCAGCCTCTGCTCTAAGCACTTTACAGGGGGCCGCTCATCTAGTCCTCATGCGAACCCTATGAAGTAGGTCCTGCTGCTACAACCCCTATTTGATAGATGAGGAAACAGAGGCTCAGAGAAGTTAAAGCACAGCCAGAACACGGCGCGAGCTGACGGGCTCTCCAGCTGCGCTCTGACCGCTGGCCCCAGCTGGCTCTCCACGCCAGGCCCGCGGGCGCTTAGTCATTCACAGCCAAGACCACCTCACCTCCTGTGGAGGAATGTCAAAGGAAATAGTCCTCATGTCGACTTTGATGAAGCTGTCAGTGCACGGCAGGATGAAAAACAGGCCTGCAACAGAGACACGGCCTGGTCAGAGGCAGACACCAGCACCTCAGCAGCTCACCGCACCACTGCGTTCCAGCAGATTCAACCCCACTGGCCGAAAGAAAGCCCCTCAAGCAGTGAGCCAGACGCCAGGAAGGTCACCCTTGAGGCCCTCTGCCTTCTTCCCACATCCAACCGTCCCCCAAGGCCCGTGGGCTGTGCTTCCTTGCTCCACTTTTCCTGTAACCCATTTACGTGCACTTCTGTCTTTGGCGCCCCGCACAGCACGTGGACGCGAAGTTCCCCCACCAGGGACTGAACCCGTGCCCACTACAGTGGAAGTGTGGCCGCTTAACCACTGGGCCAGCAAGAAGTCCCTGTTTTCACTTAGACCAGTGCATCCGCTTTTTTTTTTTTTTCTGCAATTGCTTCCTGAGTCATCTTTCTGTTTCTTCTAGTTTCTGTCCTACAAACAAGCTGTACAAGATCCTGCACGACCTCTCCCCTCGGACCTCCTTAGCCACTCCCCGCTCCTCCCATCCTGCAGGCTGGCTGCGCTGGGCTGCCTGCCGTTCGCTGAGCCTGCAAGTGCTCTCCTCCGCATGGCTCTGCACATGTTTTGATCCTGCTGGGAACCTCTCCTCCAGCTCTCACCTTTTCCTGCCAAGATGTCACCTCCAGAAAGCATCCTACCACTGACAGTCGTCACTCTTCTCTGGGTTTCGCATCCATCTCTGACTACTTGACCATACGCTTAGCACGTGGGATGGTAAGTATCTGTTTCCTTGTCGGTGTCCCCCACCAGGCAGTAGGCTCCTTGAGGGCAGGGGCTGTGTGTTCATGTCCCTTGAATTCCCAGAGCTTGGAACTCAGTGGGAGCTTAATGGGAGCCTGCCCCAAATAATGACTGGAAGCATTTCTTTCAGTAGGGATTCTCACGCTCACATTTTGATAGCTGCAGCTATTCCTGGCCCAAGATAATCTTATCAACTCAAATAGGAAGGGGAGGGGAGAGACAGGAAGGAAAGGGTAATTTACGGTCGGCAGCACTGCTATTGTTGTACAATTCTGCTACAGAACTCTTCTAAGTCAATGGTGACCTTCATGAAGGAAATCACATCAGTAAAAGGAGGGATACTGTTTCCCAGGCAAACACTGCAGAGTCCTAGTACTCACCAGGTCCTTTGGCTCCTCCTTGTAAAATGCGGCCCAGTCTGAAGATGATGGCTCTTTCATATTCTTTTATGATCTACATTAAAAACACAAATCATAACTTAACATGAGGAGTGCAGGTGGGATGCCTCTGTTTTGCTTTCTTCTCTATAATCTAGGTAACAGTTACAGGCAACATGGTTAGTGCTTAATGCCCCTGTCAAAATAGCCAAAAAGCATTTACCTTTTTATGGGCTAGAAAAGCAATAGATACTCATGGTATAAAATCTGGAAAATATAGAAAAGAGTATACAGAAGCAACTAACAAGTGCATTCTTCAGCTGTTAACATTATTACTCAATGACTCATGCACTGTTTAAACGGGGGCGGGGAGAAGCTGAAATCTTCATAGTTTGTCTCCTGATTCCTTAAATTATAATAGTAACATATCTGAAAATTCTTAGAGCATATTTTATCCTTTTAGGAATATGCAAGTGACTGTCATTTATCACAGTATTGATTACTTTATAGAAAACATAACCAGCGTTGGTGGGACGCTAACCACGTGCCAGGTGTTGAGTACATTTAAGTACATTTAATCCTCACAGCAGCCCCACGAGGCAGATGCTGCTATGTGCTCCCACTTGACAGGCGAAGAAACTCGGCAAAGGTCACACAGTGAACAGGGGCACTTGCAGTCGTACCTCAGCCTCCTGACTCTGGAGGGTTTGTTCTCACAAGACCGTCCTACATCCCTGACTTTAGAAAATTTTAGATGGCGATCCCTACCTTAACCCGCAGGAAGGACTGACTAGACAGGTGCTGAAGTCTTTTTTTTTTTAAATGTATTCATTTTTTGGCCAGGCCCCAAGGCATGTGGGACTCAGTGTCTTGACCAGGGATGAACCTATGCCCCTGAGTTGAAAGGTAGATGGCCTTAATCACTGGGACATGAGAGAAGTCTCTGAAAAGAGGTTTTAAAATTCCATTATAATAGGTGACTAGAGTAAACTTTTCAAGGGAGATGAAGGGAAAAGAATTACAGGTCAGTAGGTCTCTATCTCTCTTACACATTTCCACACACACACCCACACCCCATGGGTTTATGTCCTTAAGAGCTGACCCTTTTCTAGATGTGAATGAAACAGTCTTTACCTTTATGCACATCCATACTGAAAGTGGGAAAGTTATGACTGTGAATAAGAATGATACAACCACCAAAATCCATCCACAAACACCCAGGCCTGTACTTGGGCTATCTGTGAAAACAAAAAACAGACGGTTCTTAGCACTGTTCTTAACTTAGCATGATTCCCCCATCTTCATCCCTGCCATTCACTGAACATCATTTGTTTACATGAATTTTCCCATTGAATCCTCATAAAAACCTTGAAGTACAGGTATAAAATCTGGAAAATATAGAAAAGAGTATACAGAAGCAACTAACAAGTGCATTCTTCAGCTGTTAACATTATTACTCAATGACTCATGCACTGTTTAAACGGGGGCGGGGAGAAGCTGAAATCTTCATAGTTTGTCTCCTGATTCCTTAAATTATAATAGTAACATATCTGAAAATTCTTAGAGCATATTTTATCCTTTTAGGAATATGCAAGTGACTGTCATTTATCACAGTATTGATTACTTTATAGAAAACATAACCAGCGTTGGTGGGGCCTAACCACGTGCCAGGTGTTGAGTACATTTAAGTACATTTAATCCTCACAGCAGCCCCACGAGGCAGATGCTGCTATGTGCTCCCACTTGACAGGCGAAGAAACTCGGCAAAGGTCACACAGTGAACAGGGGCACTTGCAGTCGTACCTCAGCCTCCTGACTCTGGAGGGTTTGTTCTCACAAGACCGTCCTACATCCCTGACTTTAGAAAATTTTAGATGGCGATCCCTACCTTAACCCGCAGGAAGGACTGACTAGACAGGTGCTGAAGTCTTTTTTTTTTTAAATGTATTCATTTTTTGGCCAGGCCCCAAGGCATGTGGGACTCAGTGTCTTGACCAGGGATGAACCTATGCCCCTGAGTTGAAAGGTAGATGGCCTTAATCACTGGGACATGAGAGAAGTCTCTGAAAAGAGGTTTTAAAATTCCATTATAATAGGTGACTAGAGTAAACTTTTCAAGGGAGATGAAGGGAAAAGAATTACAGGTCAGTAGGTCTCTATCTCTCTTACACATTTCCACACACACACCCACACCCCATGGGTTTATGTCCTTAAGAGCTGACCCTTTTCTAGATGTGAATGAAACAGTCTTTACCTTTATGCACATCCATACTGAAAGTGGGAAAGTTATGACTGTGAATAAGAATGATACAACCACCAAAATCCATCCACAAACACCCAGGCCTGTACTTGGGCTATCTGTGAAAACAAAAAACAGACGGTTCTTAGCACTGTTCTTAACTTAGCATGATTCCCCCATCTTCATCCCTGCCATTCACTGAACATCATTTGTTTACATGAATTTTCCCATTGAATCCTCATAAAAACCTTGAAGTACAGGTGCTACTCTCCCTAATATTTATTACACGATGAAGTGAAAAAAGTAAGACTCATACACAGCTACCCAGAAGGTTGAAGTTCAGTGGCAAAATCATTATAATACTCAGCAATAAGTACAGATACTGTACCTGTTCAGAACATTTTGAAAACACAGAATAGGAGTAACTCATACCGTCACATTGGGCTGGAGGTGAAAGCAGAGTGGGGTGGGAAGGCGATGATGGTGGTTGTCAGAAGGGTTTCTTGCAGGATGCAATGGTTAAGGAAAAACCAAAGAAAAAGAAGGGGAAGGAAGGTAAAGGGCTTTTAAGCTGAGGGTACAGCATAATTAAAGGTGAAAATCATCGTACACTCATACAAGCTCATTTAGGTCCTCTTTTTAAAACACCTGTAAAATATCTCACTGGGTATACACATAATTTATCGATCATGTTGGTTTTGATTTCTTACTATTATGAACAATGCTATCATGCACACCTTTGTACACAGTTTTCCTCTTACATTTCTAATAGCTTCCCTTTTCTGTAGGGCTTCCCGGTGGCTCAGCGGTAAAGACTGCCTGATATGCAGGGTACATGGGTTCAATCCCTGGATTGGGAAGATCTCCTGGAAGAGGGCATGGCAACCCACTCTTGGCTGGAAAATCCCATGGACAGAGGAGACTGGCAGGCTACAGTCCATAGACATGACTGAGCATGCACACACCCCTTTTTCTGTAACATGAAACAGGTTTTGTTTTTTCTTCTTTGTTTGGCTGTGCTGTGTGGCTTGTGGGATCAAGCACAGAAGGTTCTTCTTTCGAGGAGCTTTTTAATATTGTGAGGGAGGGAATGTGGTCGTGGTCGGGGGGGGGGGGGGGCAGGCCAGGCGTGGCTGACTGCTTAGATCAGGAGGGATGAAGATAGCAGTGAGAAGGTGTTCTGAATAAACAGGAACCCAAGGAAGAAGCTGAGTGATGGCTGAGAACACAGAGGAAAGACACACATGTGAGCTACAGAATTCCCATTGAATCCTCATAAAAACCCTGCCATTCACTGAACATCATTTGTTTACATGAATTTTCCCATTGAATCCTCATAAAAACCTTGAAGTACAGGTGCTACTCTCCTAATATTTATTACGATGAAGTGAAAAAAGTAAGACTCATACACAGCTACCCAGAAGGTTGAAGTTCAGTGGCAAAATCATTATAATACTCAGCAATAAGTACAGATACTGTACCTGTTCAGAACATTTTGAAAACACAGAATAGGAGTAACTCATACCGTCACATTGGGCTGGAGGTGAAAGCAGAGTGGGGTGGGAAGGCGATGATGGTGGTTGTCAGAAGGGTTTCTTGCAGGATGCAATGGTTAAGGAAAAACCAAAGAAAAAGAAGGGGAAGGAAGGTAAAGGGCTTTTAAGCTGAGGGTACAGCATAATTAAAGGTGAAAATCATCGTACACTCATACAAGCTCATTTAGGTCCTCTTTTTAAAACACCTGTAAAATATCTCACTGGGTATACACATAATTTATCGATCATGTTGGTTTTGATTTCTTACTATTATGAACAATGCTATCATGCACACCTTTGTACACAGTTTTCCTCTTACATTTCTAATAGCTTCCCTTTTCTGTAGGGCTTCCCGGTGGCTCAGCGGTAAAGACTGCCTGATATGCAGGGTACATGGGTTCAATCCCTGGATTGGGAAGATCTCCTGGAAGAGGGCATGGCAACCCACTCTTGGCTGGAAAATCCCATGGACAGAGGAGACTGGCAGGCTACAGTCCATAGACATGACTGAGCATGCACACACCCCTTTTTCTGTAACATGAAACAGGTTTTGTTTTTTCTTCTTTGTTTGGCTGTGCTGTGTGGCTTGTGGGATCAAGCACAGAAGGTTCTTCTTTCGAGGAGCTTTTTAATATTGTGAGGGAGGGAATGTGGTCGTGGTCGGGGGTGGGGGTGGGCAGGCCAGGCGTGGCTGACTGCTTAGATCAGGAGGGATGAAGATAGCAGTGAGAAGGTGTTCTGAATAAACAGGAACCCAAGGAAGAAGCTGAGTGATGGCTGAGAACACAGAGGAAAGACACACATGTGAGCATTCAGGTCAAGTGCTCCAAAACATAAGATGAATGATGAGAAATACACACAAATACTTTGGTTTGGTTTTGGCCATGCCAAGCAGAATCTTCCTGACCAAGGATCGAACCCATGCCTCCTGCCATGGAAGTGTGGAGTCTTTTTCTTTTTTTTACAAATGAGGCAATTTATTTAACCCAGCATCACTTGTTCTAATGCTTGTGGGCAGCTGCCACCTGTCCGGCAATTCTGTCCAGATCTCTCTGTCCCTGAGGTATTAGTTTGCAGCCCCATTCTTGGTCCTTTTCCACCATTTTCAGCCCCTCCAGGGCTGGGAGGACCCGACAAGCCGCGTTCTTGGAGCCTCTGCTGAAGTGGCTGGGCATGATGCCATTCCTCTGACGCTCCCCGTAGATCTTGGTCACAGAGCCAAGCCCAGCACCACCCCGGAGGTACAGGTGGCATGCCATGGAAGCAGCTCGTGTGTAGGACCAGTTCTCATCGTAGGGAGCGAGCTCTTTAGGCTTGGCCAGCTTGACAGCGTCCACCCATTCAGGGACTTTCAGCTTCCCGGACTTTTTGAGGAAGGCTGCCAGAGCTCTGACGAACTCTTGCTGGTTCACGTCCTGTACAGTAACTCCGGGCATCGTGCGGCCTCCGCACTGCCAGCCAGGGGAAAGCAAAGCATGGAGTCTTAACCACTGAACTGCCAGGGAAATCCCTACTTTGGTTATATATGACTTTGTAGTTTTCTGATCCTGTGTCAGAGCGCGAGATAAATGTCCTACAAGTTATCTAAGTTAACCCTGGAGGCTTCTAAGTTGTTGCTTTGAGAGGCACAGACATATTCAGTGAGAAAATATTCCAAGTAAGGTCATGTGCTGCCTGTGGAGAAGCCCTACCAGGTGTTGTCATAACAAATACGAATCACAGCAGTCTGTAGAAGGCTTGTTTTACTTCATGCACTGCGTTAAATTACTTTAGACACGCATCTCATTTACTCCTTACAAAACCCTGGGAGGTGTTTTTAATTCTTCTTTACCAAGAAAGTAACTGAAACAACATCTTTCCCAGGGTCACACAGTAGAAGACTTGGGATTTCAATATAGGTTATCTCACTCCAAAGCCCATTTTAAATCAATTCACTCTTTCACCCTTTGCCTCTGAATAATAATAATAATAAAATCCTTATTAAAGTTGTGTTTGGAGCATGTCCTCAAGACAGAACCAAAGCTGGCAAAGCATGGTGGGAGTTCTGAGAGTGAAATCTGATATTCTTACAGAGGAAGCCCTCAATCCCAGCTGTGCCTATTTACAGCAAAAGACAGTCTCAGGGCTAATTGCCAGGTTCAGGTCTAGGTTTCCAAAGTGAAAGGAATTTCAAACAAGGCACAGACGGGCCACAAAAACTTATCTGACAGCGTCTGGTGCTTTCTAAAACACTGCCCCAAGACTCCCGTATTCCAGGCAAAGCTCTGTGTCCTCGATATCCTAGACTAAAAGCTCCCTGAGGGCAGGGCTGTTTCTTTTTCATTCTCAACGTCTAGAGCAGCATCTCACAGAGTAGATATAAAACACTTCTTAGTCAGCTTACCAGCTGGATGTATAATTTCTTTGTGCACTTACATCCCTTGTTAGATGAGTTTCCTGAGATGAGGAGTGTGCAAGTTTCAATCTTCTGTGACTTCTTGCCGTGTGATCTTTACCAATCTAAACCTTTGTGTCTTGAAAATAATCAGACTTGCCTCCCAGGACTGAGACAGTGCTCAGAAAACACGGATGACAGTTTTCAGTTATTCTCCTATTTTATTCAAGTGTTCCATTTCCACCGTGAAATAATGGGAAAATAGGCAGCTTTTATCCTTGTTGATAAAAGCCTCTGAAACTACTTAATGTTTCTCTCACTTTGTGCCTCCCTCCTGCCCGGGTGGGCCTGGACAGGCAAAGACCCTCAAGAAGCTCCCTCATGAATGAATTACTAAGTGACTGAATTGTTATCTGCATGAGGATAAGCTGGAAAGTGCAACCCAGGCGTTCTTGTGCTGTTTCCACTATGTTCTTGCAACATAAATTAAGTGGACTTTCTGAAAACTGGGCTTGGTCTTTCGCTTTTCAAATGCTTAGCTAGAAATAATCCAAGCACACACACAGGGGTAATGGCACTGTTTCTTAATATTCTAGTGCCTTTAAGACGGAGTGATCTCATTTTCAACTCCTAAAACTCTTCCCCATCTGGTTATATAGCTTTAAAAGGTGTATAATGTCACATTCCTCAGAAAGGTGAGGCTTAAACTCCACCAGGCTGTAAGTGAAGCTTCCATCATCTACAGCTACTATAGGCCAAAGGGGAAAAGAAATTCTGTCATTCCCCCAAATTTTGCTTCACATTATCACCTATTTACAGCAAAAGACAGTCTCAGGGCTAATTGCCAGGTTCAGGTCTAGGTTTCCAAAGTGAAAGGAATTTCAAACAAGGCACAGACGGGCCACAAAAACTTATCTGACAGCGTCTGGTGCTTTCTAAAACACTGCCCCAAGACTCCCGTATTCCAGGCAAAGCTCTGTGTCCTCGATATCCTAGACTAAAAGCTCCCTGAGGGCAGGGCTGTTTCTTTTTCATTCTCAACGTCTAGAGCAGCATCTCACAGAGTAGATATAAAACACTTCTTAGTCAGCTTACCAGCTGGATGTATAATTTCTTTGTGCACTTACATCCCTTGTTAGATGAGTTTCCTGAGATGAGGGAGTGTGCAAGTTTCAATCTTCTGTGACTTCTTGCCGTGTGATCTTTACCAATCTAAACCTTTGTGTCTTGAAAATAATCAGACTTGCCTCCCAGGACTGAGACAGTGCTCAGAAAACACGGATGACAGTTTTCAGTTATTCTCCTATTTTATTCAAGTGTTCCATTTCCACCGTGAAATAATGGGAAAATAGGCAGCTTTTATCCTTGTTGATAAAAGCCTCTGAAACTACTTAATGTTTCTCTCACTTTGTGCCTCCCTCCTGCCCGGGTGGGCCTGGACAGGCAAAGACCCTCAAGAAGCTCCCTCATGAATGAATTACTAAGTGACTGAATTGTTATCTGCATGAGGATAAGCTGGAAAGTGCAACCCAGGCGTTCTTGTGCTGTTTCCACTATGTTCTTGCAACATAAATTAAGTGGACTTTCTGAAAACTGGGCTTGGTCTTTCGCTTTTCAAATGCTTAGCTAGAAATAATCCAAGCACACACACAGGGGTAATGGCACTGTTTCTTAATATTCTAGTGCCTTTAAGACGGAGTGATCTCATTTTCAACTCCTAAAACTCTTCCCCATCTGGTTATATAGCTTTAAAAGGTGTATAATGTCACATTCCTCAGAAAGGTGAGGCTTAAACTCCACCAGGCTGTAAGTGAAGCTTCCATCATCTACAGCTACTATAGGCCAAAGGGGAAAAGAAATTCTGTCATTCCCCCAAATTTTGTCAAATTCATTTCATTACCCTGACGACTGGATCCTCCCTTCTACCTTTATGAGGTAAAAGACAAATAATGAGTTCTAGTTATTGATATTTTTGAGGTATTTTGGTTGCTCCACTGGTTGATATTGCTGGGTAGGTACAATTGTAAACAGCAGGAACTCCATGAGAATGGTTGTAAACACTACTTGGCTGTGGTTTAGAGTATTTTTTTTTTCTTTTACTATCAAACACTTTAACAAACACTGTGTTAGAATAAATTTTTAACCAAAGCAAGGTTCTAAAAATGGATACAAGCCCATACATTAAACTTTTTAAATTGAGTATTCCAAATGGGCTTTTTTCCAGGAAACTTGCATAAATTTGTAAAAATCTTACTTTTTTTCCTTATTTTAAAAGCAACGGGGCTTCCCTGGTGGTCCAGTGGCTAAGACTTCACACTCCCAGTGTGGAGGATCCTGGTTCGATCCCAATCAGGGAACTGGGTCCCACATGCTGCAACTAAAGATCTCGCATGCTGCAGCTAAGGCCCAGCACAGCAAAATAAATATTTGAAAAAAAAAAAAAAAAAAGCAAAGTACTGCATTATATTAAAATTACAGTTTGAAATAGAGGAAGGAAAAAGTGACACATACTTTCATTATCTCTGGATGGTGATTATTTTCTGCCTTGCTATGTACATGTCCTTTATATTTTTTCTGTCCTGTTTTCTTTTTTTCAAAAATGAAATAAGTGATATATGTAATAATTTGAAATCTGTTTCCTCCTTTAAATTGTAGACATCTTTTCATGTCAGTAAGTATTCTTTATTATTAGCAATTGAATAATATTCCATTGTTCATATGATGAACACTTAGGTTGTGTCCACTTTTCTCAGAATCTCTGCTGTTTTGAATATACTTTTAGCAAAGCTTCCATACATTTTCACTGTGTAAGCTAGTTTTGCTGAAAAGATGAAATTATAGAATTCTCACATTTTTCTCATTGTGGCGGTATCTTTTATTAATACTACTAATAACCATTAATTGGTATTACATGTTAGCCTACAGCTATCATAAGAACCCAGTACTAGGCCAAAGGGAAAAGAAATTCTGTCATTCCCCCAAATTTTGTCAAATTCATTTCATTACCCTGACGACTGGATCCTCCCTTCTACCTTTATGAGGTAAAAGACAAATAATGAGTTCTAGTTATTGATATTTTTGAGGTATTTTGGTTGCTCCACTGGTTGATATTGCTGGGTAGGTACAATTGTAAACAGCAGGAACTCCATGAGAATGGTTGTAAACACTACTTGGCTGTGGTTTAGAGTATTTTTTTTTTCTTTTACTATCAAACACTTTAACAAACACTGTGTTAGAATAAATTTTTAACCAAAGCAAGGTTCTAAAAATGGATACAAGCCCATACATTAAACTTTTTAAATTGAGTATTCCAAATGGGCTTTTTTCCAGGAAACTTGCATAAATTTGTAAAAATCTTACTTTTTTTCCTTATTTTAAAAGCAACGGGGCTTCCCTGGTGGTCCAGTGGCTAAGACTTCACACTCCCAGTGTGGAGGATCCTGGTTCGATCCCAATCAGGGAACTGGGTCCCACATGCTGCAACTAAAGATCTCGCATGCTGCAGCTAAGGCCCAGCACAGCAAAATAAATATTTGAAAAAAAAAAAAAGCAAAGTACTGCATTATATTAAAATTACAGTTTGAAATAGAGGAAGGAAAAAGTGACACATACTTTCATTATCTCTGGATGGTGATTATTTTCTGCCTTGCTATGTACATGTCCTTTATATTTTTTCTGTCCTGTTTTCTTTTTTTCAAAAATGAAATAAGTGATATATGTAATAATTTGAAATCTGTTTCCTCCTTTAAATTGTAGACATCTTTTCATGTCAGTAAGTATTCTTTATTATTAGCAATTGAATAATATTCCATTGTTCATATGATGAACACTTAGGTTGTGTCCACTTTTCTCAGAATCTCTGCTGTTTTGAATATACTTTTAGCAAAGCTTCCATACATTTTCACTGTGTAAGCTAGTTTTGCTGAAAAGATGAAATTATAGAATTCTCACATTTTTCTCATTGTGGCGGTATCTTTTATTAATACTACTAATAACCATTAATTGGATGTCTATTACATGTTAGCCACAAGCTAACTCCTTATATACATTGTTTCTCATGTTTACAAAGATCTGTAAAGTAGGTGTAAAATATTCCTCCCAGAGTCCCAAAGTACTAAAGCAAAAGACTTTTTGGAAAGAGAGAAAGGAAAAACAAATCAAACCAAACCATGAAACAAATGAAAAAAAAACAAAACACACACACACAATCAAGTTGTACGGTGATTTTTGTTGGGCTGGCTTCCAGACAAGCAGTAAAATATTCTTTTCAAGATGATCACAGGCATAATATCAGAGCACTGCTTCTTGTTAATGATACCATATCAGCCAATTTCCTTTAAGGTTGATTGAATTTGGCACTAGAAATTATGTGAAGTGATAAATTCCATTTACCACTGGGACTCTATAAAGTTCAAAAGATATTGGACTTCCTCTTTTCGGCAAAGGCCAGAGACATACCTTCCTATGAGCCTGAGAATCTGACTGAATCATATACATTACTACACACAGAAAGAAAAGGTGTGCAAGATAACTGCTGAAATATCAACATCTAAAGCACAACCTCTTCCTTCCTTTTTCCCAGAATGCAGGTGAAATACTTCATGTTGTAAATTGCCAAAAATGCTATTGCTTGAATAGAGAAAGAAACCTTGGCCAGGAATTTAGTCTCAAAACATGTTATATTGTTCTAACAGTAAGTGCTACGGGCAACAGTAAGTCAAAATGAAAGGTCTTGGCATCTTTTTTGTTTCCTTAAAGGCATATACATTCAGCAAACAGGTATTCTCTTTCGGCCTCACTGGAGATTCTGAGTTAATGTGGCAAACTTTTCGCTTGCTACATGTTTTTTCTTTTTAAAAATGAAATAAGTGATATATGTAATAATTTGAAATCTGTTTCCTCCTTTAAATTGTAGACATCTTTTCATGTCAGTAAGTATTCTTTATTATTAGCAATTGAATAATATTCCATTGTTCATATGATGAACACTTAGGTTGTGTCCACTTTTCTCAGAATCTCTGCTGTTTTGAATATACTTTTAGCAAAGCTTCCATACATTTTCACTGTGTAAGCTAGTTTTGCTGAAAAGATGAAATTATAGAATTCTCACATTTTTCTCATTGTGGCGGTATCTTTTATTAATACTACTAATAACCATTAATTGGATGTCTATTACATGTTAGCCACAAGCTAACTCCTTATATACATTGTTTCTCATGTTTACAAAGATCTGTAAAGTAGGTGTAAAATATTCCTCCCAGAGTCCCAAAGTACTAAAGCAAAAGACTTTTTGGAAAGAGAGAAAGGAAAAACAAATCAAACCAAACCATGAAACAAATGAAAAAAAAACAAAACACACACACACAATCAAGTTGTACGGTGATTTTTGTTGGGCTGGCTTCCAGACAAGCAGTAAAATATTCTTTTCAAGATGATCACAGGCATAATATCAGAGCACTGCTTCTTGTTAATGATACCATATCAGCCAATTTCCTTTAAGGTTGATTGAATTTGGCACTAGAAATTATGTGAAGTGATAAATTCCATTTACCACTGGGACTCTATAAAGTTCAAAAGATATTGGACTTCCTCTTTTCGGCAAAGGCCAGAGACATACCTTCCTATGAGCCTGAGAATCTGACTGAATCATATACATTACTACACACAGAAAGAAAAGGTGTGCAAGATAACTGCTGAAATATCAACATCTAAAGCACAACCTCTTCCTTCCTTTTTCCCAGAATGCAGGTGAAATACTTCATGTTGTAAATTGCCAAAAATGCTATTGCTTGAATAGAGAAAGAAACCTTGGCCAGGAATTTAGTCTCAAAAACATGTTATATTGTTCTAACAGTAAGTGCTACGGGGCAACAGTAAGTCAAAATGAAAGGTCTTGGCATCTTTTTTGTTTCCTTAAAGGCATATACATTCAGCAAACAGGTATTCTCTTTCGGCCTCACTGGAGATTCTGAGTTAATGTGGCAAACTTTTCCTGTAAAAGGGCCAGAGAATAAACACAGGCTTTATAGGCCATCAAATCTGTTACCACCGTTGAATGCTATGAAAAAACAGCCACAAACTACACACACATGAAATAACATGGCTGTGTTCCAGGAAAACGTAACTTACAAACACTAAAATCTGAGTTCCATAAAATTTTCAAGTCTTCCTCTTTTTCTAAAAATGTATAAATATAAAAACTATTCTCAGCTTGTAAGGCATACAAAAGCAGACAGTTGGCCAGATTTGGTCTATGGGCCATATAGCCCATTCCTGTTCTACATCATATTCATCTATTTGAGGAAGAGGACATCATAAGTTAATAAGACATTTGATCTTTCTTGCAGTTTTTCAAATAAGGGTATAGTTTTCAGAGTCCCAGCTTCTCTTCCCTTTGTCTTGAAATAGGGTCTTTGAAAGATCTGTTGGATAAGAACTCAAGGTGGAAACAGGCAAAGGACAGATAAAATATGTGAAGGTAAATATGTCTTCAATTAATCAGAATTTTAGCATAACTGTGTTTTTCAAATGACTGAGATTTTAGGAGAAAGAGAAGAGAAGGAAAAAATAAAAGAAAAGAGAAATAAGAGAAATAGAGAAAAGAAGAGAAACAACAAAGTAAAGGTGTATCCTATACAAAGAAAGATGAAAACAGGGGAAGAGAGGGGAGCGGCAGAAGTTAGCACATAGAAATTTATCAATAAATCTATGTGGAAAAGAATGATGGCATTTACTTGACCACTACAACTTGCAGTTCATCAGGCAGAAGCTTTGGAAGTAAACAAGAGCACACTATACTCCATCTTTCAAATGATTAATTAGGCTAGGTTTATGGTTCTTCGAATGCCCTTATCCTTAAACCTCTAGGGAAGAAATTATTCTCTGGGTTGCAGTAGATACAGGCCAGATGATATCAAGTTAAGAACCATGACTGAACACTAACTTTTCCTCCGGTTATTACTAGACTGCAAGAACTGGTACTGATGAAGCATTATGTGACCTGAATTATGAAACTGAAAATGTGTTTACTGTGAGATTGTGAGGAAAGGCAACAGACTAACTTCTTTTAAGGAAGATTTTCAATAAGAAAATGAAATAAAGAGAATGCTGTTCTTAGCTTGAAAAGAATAAGGAAATTAAATAAGTATGAATATTTTATTTCCCAAGCATCTTGAGGATTTTCTATAGATTTCCTTCATTTGAGTATTTCTAGCTATACAATGGGAGGAAAGAAATACATGAGAGTATCATCAATAAGTTTAAATTTGAACCCCTGAGTCTTTAGTAAGGCTCTCTCTCCTAATCTATAGATAGCACTTCACCATCTCTAAACACCATTTACTGTATTTTTAATTGTCTTATTCAATGCCTGTCTTCTTCAGGAGATTTTTGCCTTGTTAAAATAGTAGGGCATCATGGCTTCAGAGCTGGCTCTGCTACTTAGTAGCTGAGTGACCTCCAGCAAGTGTCTTAACTCTCTGTGCTTCACGCCGTGCTTGTGCTCAGTCGCTCTTCCCTTTGTCTTGAAATAGGGTCTTTGAAAGATCTGTTGGATAAGAACTCAAGGTGGAAACAGGCAAAGGACAGATAAAATATGTGAAGGTAAATATGTCTTCAATTAATCAGAATTTTAGCATAACTGTGTTTTTCAAATGACTGAGATTTTAGGAGAAAGAGAAGAGAAGGAAAAAATAAAAGAAAAGAGAAATAAGAGAAATAGAGAAAAGAAGAGAAACAACAAAGTAAAGGTGTATCCTATACAAAGAAAGATGAAAACAGGGGAAGAGAGGGGAGCGGCAGAAGTTAGCACATAGAAATTTATCAATAAATCTATGTGGAAAAGAATGATGGCATTTACTTGACCACTACAACTTGCAGTTCATCAGGCAGAAGCTTTGGAAGTAAACAAGAGCACACTATACTCCATCTTTCAAATGATTAATTAGGCTAGGTTTATGGTTCTTCGAATGCCCTTATCCTTAAACCTCTAGGGAAGAAATTATTCTCTGGGTTGCAGTAGATACAGGCCAGATGATATCAAGTTAAGAACCATGACTGAACACTAACTTTTCCTCCGGTTATTACTAGACTGCAAGAACTGGTACTGATGAAGCATTATGTGACCTGAATTATGAAACTGAAAATGTGTTTACTGTGAGATTGTGAGGAAAGGCAACAGACTAACTTCTTTTAAGGAAGATTTTCAATAAGAAAATGAAATAAAGAGAATGCTGTTCTTAGCTTGAAAAGAATAAGGAAATTAAATAAGTATGAATATTTTATTTCCCAAGCATCTTGAGGATTTTCTATAGATTTCCTTCATTTGAGTATTTCTAGCTATACAATGGGAGGAAAGAAATACATGAGAGTATCATCAATAAGTTTAAATTTGAACCCCTGAGTCTTTAGTAAGGCTCTCTCTCCTAATCTATAGATAGCACTTCACCATCTCTAAACACCATTTACTGTATTTTTAATTGTCTTATTCAATGCCTGTCTTCTTCAGGAGATTTTTGCCTTGTTAAAATAGTAGGGCATCATGGCTTCAGAGCTGGCTCTGCTACTTAGTAGCTGAGTGACCTCCAGCAAGTGTCTTAACTCTCTGTGCTTCACGCTCGTGCTTGTGCTCAGTCGCTCAGTTGTGCCTGACTCTCTGCAACCCCATGGACTGCAGCCCCCCAGGCCACTCTGTCCGTGGAGATTCCCCAGGCAAGAATACTGGAGTGGGTTGCCATGCTCTCCCCCAGGGGATCAAACTTTAAAAAAAATACAGTTCAGAATCATTCTCGGTCCCAAATGGTGGCCACGATGCTTTCCCCAAATGTTTTCTTTCCCCTTTTCTCTTTCAAATCAGCCCTTTTCACCCTTGAGGTTAGAAAATTCAGGAAGGTATGGACAGAATATGACCCATGTTAGAAAGATAAAAACAGTGATGTTCAGAAAAACTGTAGAGAAAAACAATTTCATGATGTTACTAATTAAATTTAGATTGGGCCTGAACATATTAAACAGAACAAAACCCCTTGTACTTCTTCAGTTGTTTTTAGTTCTTTAACCTGGACATCTTAAAAGTATCTATAATTGAGTTCTCATAAACGTCTTTGGAGGGCAACATCACTTTATTAAAAAATGGGAAACAGGGCTTCCCCTGGTGGTCCAGTGGATAAGGACACCGCCTTGCAGTGCAAGGGGCGCCGGTTCGATCCCTGGCCTGGGAAGATCCCACGTGCCGCGGAGCGGCTGGACTGATGTGTCCAATCACCGAGCCGGAGCTCTGGAGCGCATGCGCCCAGAGCCGCTGCTCTGCGACGACAGACGCCACCGCGATGGGAGGCCCACACGGGCCAAAGAACAAAGATGGATGAAAATCGAGAAATGAAAGACCAATAGAAGTGGCCCACCCGCTCCCCTCCCTCCCCAACCCGACCCCCGCCCAAAATAAAAAAAAAAAAAAAAAAAATGGGAAACAGAAGCACAAGGAAACTAGCTCATCAGGCTCCTAATTTTTCAACTGATGCTGAATAGCTAAGCAGTGGTTAAAAGCTTAGAGTGCTGCTGTCAGATTTCCAGTCTACCACTAAATTTTCTTATTAGTAAAATGAGGGAAGAGAATAGTTTTTATCTCATGAGAAAATACGTAAAGGACCTGACACTTAGGAAGTGTTCACTGAATAGTAGCCATTATTATTATCAGAACTGTAAGGTCGTTATTGATACAGTTCATAGGAATAAACTCTGTATTGAGTGAATTGCCTTCTGGGATCTGCACACCATAGAGAAACATCCAGACTAACAACCTGTTTGGGGATTCTCTCCCTAGAGGAGAAACAGAGCACATTTGGGCAGAGCAGGGGGCAGGAGGGGGCGGGGAGTGTAAATCAGCAACTGAGCACAAGCACGAGAGTGAAGCACAGAGAGTTAAGACACTTTCTTGGACTGTCTTTCACACAACTTTTCGTCCACAAATTTTAATTTCCTGTATAATTACTAGGGTTCCTGAACAGTCATTGTTAACTTTATTCTTTGTTTTCCCCAATAAATAATCTGAATAATTAACACTTGAAATTTTCCAAATTAAATGCTCTCATTTGATACTCAAAATGTTGGGGAGCTAGATGCTACAGTAAGATGATGCTCGATATCTAGATGAGGAATTGACTTGGGATTGAGAGATTTCCCCAGCTGAGTGATGCTACTGAGGTCTCAATTCAGATCCCCAAATTCTAGATTCCACTTTGCTATCTCTACTATCTTACCATCAGTGCCTATCTACAATGAGGCAAAGGTGGTATCTAATTTTCCCTGTCTGATATTTTAGGGTAGACATGTTATCACTTGGAACTTCACGGCCAATCTACTGAAATGGCAGGGCAGACGCTTGGGGTTCAGGTGTCTTTACAAGTCTCAGAGTGTAGACAGAAGTTTGAAAAGAATGGAAGAATGATATGCATCAACAGAGACTGGACACACACTTCCTTTTTTCTATTGTGACCTCTAACTGCTCTTCCCACATTTTCATAAGTAAAAGGAGAGTCCTTATTAAGTACAATATTACATTGACAATTATAATTCCTTTAATAACATAAACCCAGACAGTCTATCTGCAATGAGGACATGTATGAGGAACATGTCCACACCCTAAAATCAATAATAGGGTTGTAACAAAGCTAATAAAACAAACTGTAAACAGAAAATATCTCCACTAATTTAAACTTTATCAAACTGCTTCCTTTTTCTTTCAACAAATACTTTGGAAAACCGACTAGGCACTTGACCCTGAACTTATTACAGTGATAAAGGACATGGTCCTCTGCTTTCAGAAGCTCCCTTGGTCTAACAAAGATGATTACAATTTATATGCATTAAATAGTACTGTGTAACAAACGTCAGGATAAAGGAAGGCACACGATGCCAGACAGGAACAGAGAAGAGGCGCTAACTTTTCCCGGTTACAATAGTTTTCAGGAAAATGTTTTTTGACATCTTACAAAACAGACTTTGAATCCAATCTTCATCATTATTTATCAACATCTAAAATGTTTTTTTCTTCTAAGTTGACCAGGGGATCAATGATTCTTTTACAGTGCACAAATTACACCATAACTTCTGTAGACTTGGTTGTCATCTGAGTTAATCTGTGACCACTGATGATTTACCTCAGATTAATCATTAAATAAATTACAAAGTTCTCTCCAATCTGATCGGCTATAACAACCGAAGTAAACAAAGCAGTCCCCTGATTCTGCTTATTTTCAAGCGTTCTCCCAACAGGATTTCTTCTGTTGACATGACTCTTAATTATAATCACACACTACCTTGCAACCCAACTGCATTACTTCATTACAAAGCATACGCTCTGGCTTTAAGAGGAACTAGTACGGCCCTAGGTTTGGTCACATGTATGTTCCTGATCAGCAAACTCTTAAGGGGACAGAATATAAAAGGGCTTTTACATTCCACTGTTTCTCTCGGAAGCAGCCCTTTGCACATATGCAGGAAGTCTTGATTGGAAGCAATTCAGGTACTGAAATGGCAGGGCAGCGCTTGGGGTTCAGGTGTCTTTACAAGTCTCAGAGTGTAGACAGAAGTTTGAAAAGAATGGAAGAATGATATGCATCAACAGAGACTGGACACACACTTCCTTTTTTCTATTGTGACCTCTAACTGCTCTTCCCACATTTTCATAAGTAAAAGGAGAGTCCTTATTAAGTACAATATTACATTGACAATTATAATTCCTTTAATAACATAAACCCAGACAGTCTATCTGCAATGAGGACATGTATGAGGAACATGTCCACACCCTAAAATCAATAATAGGGTTGTAACAAAGCTAATAAAACAAACTGTAAACAGAAAATATCTCCACTAATTTAAACTTTATCAAACTGCTTCCTTTTTCTTTCAACAAATACTTTGGAAAACCGACTAGGCACTTGACCCTGAACTTATTACAGTGATAAAGGACATGGTCCTCTGCTTTCAGAAGCTCCCTTGGTCTAACAAAGATGATTACAATTTATATGCATTAAATAGTACTGTGTAACAAACGTCAGGATAAAGGAAGGCACACGATGCCAGACAGGAACAGAGAAGAGGCGCTAACTTTTCCCGGTTACAATAGTTTTCAGGAAAATGTTTTTTGACATCTTACAAAACAGACTTTGAATCCAATCTTCATCATTATTTATCAACATCTAAAATGTTTTTTTCTTCTAAGTTGACCAGGGGATCAATGATTCTTTTACAGTGCACAAATTACACCATAACTTCTGTAGACTTGGTTGTCATCTGAGTTAATCTGTGACCACTGATGATTTACCTCAGATTAATCATTAAATAAATTACAAAGTTCTCTCCAATCTGATCGGCTATAACAACCGAAGTAAACAAAGCAGTCCCCTGATTCTGCTTATTTTCAAGCGTTCTCCCAACAGGATTTCTTCTGTTGACATGACTCTTAATTATAATCACACACTACCTTGCAACCCAACTGCATTACTTCATTACAAAGCATACGCTCTGGCTTTAAGAGGAACTAGTACGGCCCTAGGTTTGGTCACATGTATGTTCCTGATCAGCAAACTCTTAAGGGGACAGAATATAAAAGGGCTTTTACATTCCACTGTTTCTCTCGGAAGCAGCCCTTTGCACTGTCATATGCAGGAAGTCTTGATTGGAAGCAAGGTTCTTTTGTTTGCTGTCTCTCAGCTTCAGTAAAATACAGATGCTTGACAAGTCCTTCCTTGTGGGTATGCATTTTGGAGACAGCTCTGGGGCTCCCCTTGTGGCTCAAACAGTAAAGAATCCACCTACAATGCAGGAGACCAGTGTTCGATCCCTGGATCTGGAAGATCAATCCCTGAGTCAGGAATATCCCCTGGAATAAGAGAATGGCTACCCATCCCAGTATTCTTGCCTAGAAAACTCAATGGACAGAGGAGCCTGGCAGGCTACAGCCCACGGTGCCACAAGGAACCGGACACGACGGAGTGACCAAGGCTTTCACTTTCTGGAAACAGCGCTAGGATAGGGAAAGTCACTGGGAAAATCAGCCCAAGTCTGAACCGAGTTCATGAGTGTGGTGATTTTTCCATTCTGAGTTTCAGTGTTTTGGCTGTAAAATGCTAGAGAATGGCTTTCTCTTTGGAGCTTAAAGGATTGCACTGGATAATGCTTTTAAAGCATTTGGGCTGTGTTTGGCATATGGCAAGACTCGGTAAATTCTATTTAATAAATTCTAGTAATGGCTTTTGTGTCAGTATCATATCTTTTTTTTTTTTTAAGGTGACAAGAGACCAGGCAACATTTTGTTTGTATGTATGATTTTCAGAGGAAAGGGTACACAGTTTTCACTAGATTTCAAAAGACTTCTGTTTAAAAAGTAGTGAAGTGCAGAACCAAGAGAAAGAACTTAGGGTGAAAGTCGTTCTGTGAGGACAGTTAAATCCAAGTTAATCATTAAATAAATTACAAAGTTCTCTCCAATCTGATCGGCTATAACAACCGAAGTAAACAAAGCAGTCCCCTGATTCTGCTTATTTTCAAGCGTTCTCCCAACAGGATTTCTTCTGTTGACATGACTCTTAATTATAATCACACACTACCTTGCAACCCAACTGCATTACTTCATTACAAAGCATACGCTCTGGCTTTAAGAGGAACTAGTACGGCCCTAGGTTTGGTCACATGTATGTTCCTGATCAGCAAACTCTTAAGGGGACAGAATATAAAAGGGCTTTTACATTCCACTGTTTCTCTCGGAAGCAGCCCTTTGCACTGTCATATGCAGGAAGTCTTGATTGGAAGCAAGGTTCTTTTGTTTGCTGTCTCTCAGCTTCAGTAAAATACAGATGCTTGACAAGTCCTTCCTTGTGGGTATGCATTTTGGAGACAGCTCTGGGGCTCCCCTTGTGGCTCAAACAGTAAAGAATCCACCTACAATGCAGGAGACCAGTGTTCGATCCCTGGATCTGGAAGATCAATCCCTGAGTCAGGAATATCCCCTGGAATAAGAGAATGGCTACCCATCCCAGTATTCTTGCCTAGAAAACTCAATGGACAGAGGAGCCTGGCAGGCTACAGCCCACGGTGCCACAAGGAACCGGACACGACGGAGTGACCAAGGCTTTCACTTTCTGGAAACAGCGCTAGGATAGGGAAAGTCACTGGGAAAATCAGCCCAAGTCTGAACCGAGTTCATGAGTGTGGTGATTTTTCCATTCTGAGTTTCAGTGTTTTGGCTGTAAAATGCTAGAGAATGGCTTTCTCTTTGCGGAGCTTAAAGGATTGCACTGGATAATGCTTTTAAAGCATTTGGGCTGTGTTTGGCATATGGCAAGACTCGGTAAATTCTATTTAATAAATTCTAGTAATGGCTTTTGTGTCAGTATCATATCTTTTTTTTTTTTTAAGGTGACAAGAGACCAGGCAACATTTTGTTTGTATGTATGATTTTCAGAGGAAAGGGTACACAGTTTTCACTAGATTTCAAAAGACTTCTGTTTAAAAAGTAGTGAAGTGCAGAACCAAGAGAAAGAACTTAGGAGTGAAAGTCGTTCTGTGAGGACGAAAAATTCATGTTAAATCCAGAGATTATGTTTATTCCCAAAGAACTTCTGCAGGTTTTCTACCACAGAATCACCAAACTTCTAACATTGTTCTCACGGTCCTTTAGTTTCCCACCAGGACGTCAGGGTACAGAGGAAAGGATCCTGCCACCTTCCCTTCCAGAAAAAGGCAATTAGCAGGGAGGCAGACTGCACCGTTTTTACATGGGCAAGTTTCTGGACCAGTCACATTCAGACTTAAAATCGGACTCCATTCCTTAAGACAGGAAATGGAGACATTGTGGATTCATGGACAAGGCTGGAATCACAAATAATTAAGAAACGAGTCCAGCGGAGCGGTCACCAACCTTTTTAGCACCAGGGACCAGTTTCCTGGAAGACAATTTTTTTTTTTTTCATGGATCGAAGCAGGCGCAAGGGTAGATGGTTTGGGAGTGATTCAAATTCATCATCTTTACTGTTTTTCTATTATTATTACATCAGCTCCGCCTCAGATCATTAGGTCTTAGAGCCCTGGAGGCTGGAGACCCTGCCCTATAGTGTTCTTTGTGGGGTGCTGGAAAAGCCCACCCGCCCCTGCGTCTTTTTCACTAGGTCATTCTATCTGAAATTCCATCCTTAGAAAGAATACCTTTGGATCACTAAGAAGCCCCGGGAGGGAACCGGTACTCCTGAGAGGTTTATTGCTTGTCTTTACGAGCCCCCCTCCCATCTCCCCCTAAGGAGTTGTCGCTCTCGAGAGTGCTAGTTCCTTCCCAGGGGAGCAAAACTGAGTCCCCATCACAATTTCTGTCTTCAAGATGGGAAGGCCCTGGCAGGGTGGGGAACTCGCAGAGCCTGGTGAGGGACAAAAGCCCGGATGGCGATGTTCCTAGAACAAAGGAAGTAAGTGGAGGGGGCAGGGTGAGGCAGAAAGTGAAGCTGGAAAGAGGTATCAGGAAGGATGCCCCCAAAAGAGCATTCTTTTCTCCCCGCAACGGTGTCGGGAAGCTTGGCGAAACCTCCCAAGGCTGGTTAGGAGGCAACTGGCGAAGGAGGAGGGCAGTTTTCACTAGATTTCAAAAGACTTCTGTTTAAAAAGTAGTGAAGTGCAGAACCAAGAGAAAGAACTTAGGAGTGAAAGTCGTTCTGTGAGGACGAAAAATTCATGTTAAATCCAGAGATTATGTTTATTCCCAAAGAACTTCTGCAGGTTTTCTACCACAGAATCACCAAACTTCTAACATTGTTCTCACGGTCCTTTAGTTTCCCACCAGGACGTCAGGGTACAGAGGAAAGGATCCTGCCACCTTCCCTTCCAGAAAAAGGCAATTAGCAGGGAGGCAGACTGCAACTCTTTTCCATGGGCAAGTTTCTGGACCAGTCACATTCAGACTTAAAATCGGACTCCATTCCTTAAGACAGGAAATGGAGACATTGTGGATTCATGGACAAGGCTGGAATCACAAATAATTAAGAAACGAGTCCAGCGGAGCGGTCACCAACCTTTTTAGCACCAGGGACCAGTTTCCTGGAAGACAATTTTTTTTTTTTTCATGGATCGAAGCAGGCGCAAGGGTAGATGGTTTGGGAGTGATTCAAATTCATCATCTTTACTGTTTTTCTATTATTATTACATCAGCTCCGCCTCAGATCATTAGGTCTTAGAGCCCTGGAGGCTGGAGACCCTGCCCTATAGTGTTCTTTGTGGGGTGCTGGAAAAGCCCACCCCGCCCCTGCGTCTTTTTCACTAGGTCATTCTATCTGAAATTCCATCCTTAGAAAGAATACCTTTGGATCACTAAGAAGCCCCGGGAGGGAACCGGTACTCCTGAGAGGTTTATTGCTTGTCTTTACGAGCCCCCCTCCCATCTCCCCCTAAGGAGTTGTCGCTCTCGAGAGTGCTAGTTCCTTCCCAGGGGAGCAAAACTGAGTCCCCATCACAATTTCTGTCTTCAAGATGGGAAGGCCCTGGCAGGGTGGGGAACTCGCAGAGCCTGGTGAGGGACAAAAGCCCGGATGGCGATGTTCCTAGAACAAAGGAAGTAAGTGGAGGGGGCAGGGTGAGGCAGAAAGTGAAGCTGGAAAGAGGTATCAGGAAGGATGCCCCCAAAAGAGCATTCTTTTCTCCCCGCAACGGTGTCGGGAAGCTTGGCGAAACCTCCCAAGGCTGTTTAGGAGGCAACTGGCCAAGAAGGAGGGCAAGAGTCCTCTTCTAGTTCGGGAGGGCCCGGGATCACTCTGGGGGTGGGCGAGGGGAGCTGTCCTAGGATGCGGCGGGAGAGGATGGGGCGAAGACGCCCGCTCCTCCCCCGGGGGTGGCGAGCAGCTTTGGGCCCCGACTCCACCAGCCGCTGCCGCCCGTCACTCTTGCACCTCCTCGTCCGCGTGCATACCACGAGATAATGAGCGGAAAGCGCTGGCACGGGGCCTGGCATCTGGCAGCCGCTGGATAACGCGAGTGCCTGCTCGGGCGGTGGGCGCTGGCGACCCGCCCTCGATATCGCGTCCCCGGCGTGCGGGGCACCGGGCGTGCCTTCTGCACCCGCAGAGCCCTAAACCTCGACCACCAGCCTGCGAAGGAGGGCTCGTCGCTCTCAGCGTGCAAGGCAGGGTGGGGGGAACTTGACTTTGAGCAACAGTCGCTAGGCTAAGAAATATCGGAGACCTTCCTGGGGCCCCTGGGCTGGGACTTTTCCCGAAAGGAGGAGAAGCGGATGGCGGGCGACCCCAGGGGTCTCGCCAGGGGCTCGGGACTCACCCTTGAAGGAGTCGGGAAGCCGGCGAGCCTGGGTGTCCGCTGCTGACCGCTTGTCAGACATGCTGCCTGAACCAGAGTCTCGACTCTCGCGTCAAAGTCGCCGGAGCCTAAGATGTAGCTGCGAGGAATGCTCGGAGTTGACCCGCGAGCAGTTAGACACAGGCCGAGCAGTCCCGCCCCCTCTCCGCGGCCCGGCCAATCGATGCCCTAGACCGAGGAGGCCACGCCCCCAGCCTCAACCGCCCGCCCCCTCCAGCTCGGAGGTTTTCCTAGCGCTTCCCGCTTTCCTGGGGCTGAGGGGGCGTGGCCTGAGGGGCGAGGCGCCCTCGAGGCGCGGGTCCCGGCCGAGGCAGCACCGGAAGGGAGGGCCTTGCCGGAAGTGAAGAGCGGAGGCCCACCGGCGTGGGAACGACGGCAGAAGGGACAGGAGGGGAAGCCTTGGCCCTAGGAACTCCCCGCAACGGTGTCGGGAAGCTTGGCGAAACCTCCCAAGGCTGTTTAGGAGGCAACTGGCCAAGAAGGAGGGCAAGAGTCCTCTTCTAGTTCGGGAGGGCCAGGATCACTCTGGGGTGGGCGAGGGGAGCTGTCCTAGGATGCGGCGGGAGAGGATGGGGCGAAGACGCCCGCTCCTCCCCCGGGGGTGGCGAGCAGCTTTGGGCCCCGACTCCACCAGCCGCTGCCGCCCGTCACTCTTGCACCTCCTCGTCCGCGTGCATACCACGAGATAATGAGCGGAAAGCGCTGGCACGGGGCCTGGCATCTGGCAGCCGCTGGATAACGCGAGTGCCTGCTCGGGCGGTGGGCGCTGGCGACCCGCCCTCGATATCGCGTCCCCGGCGTGCGGGGCACCGGGCGTGCCTTCTGCACCCGCAGAGCCCTAAACCTCGACCACCAGCCTGCGAAGGAGGGCTCGTCGCTCTCAGCGTGCAAGGCAGGGTGGGGGGAACTTGACTTTGAGCAACAGTCGCTAGGCTAAGAAATATCGGAGACCTTCCTGGGGCCCCTGGGCTGGGACTTTTCCCGAAAGGAGGAGAAGCGGATGGCGGGCGACCCCAGGGGTCTCGCCAGGGGCTCGGGACTCACCCTTGAAGGAGTCGGGAAGCCGGCGAGCCTGGGTGTCCGCTGCTGACCGCTTGTCAGACATGCTGCCTGAACCAGAGTCTCGACTCTCGCGTCAAAGTCGCCGGAGCCTAAGATGTAGCTGCGAGGAATGCTCGGAGTTGACCCGCGAGCAGTTAGACACAGGCCGAGCAGTCCCGCCCCCTCTCCGCGGCCCGGCCAATCGATGCCCTAGACCGAGGAGGCCACGCCCCCAGCCTCAACCGCCCGCCCCCTCCAGCTCGGAGGTTTTCCTAGCGCTTCCCGCTTTCCTGGGGCTGAGGGGGCGTGGCCTGAGGGGCGAGGCGCCCTCGAGGCGCGGGTCCCGGCCGAGGGGCAGCACCGGAAGGGAGGGGCCTTGCCGGAAGTGAAGAGCGGAGGCCCACCGGCGTGGGAACGACGGCAAGAAGGGACAGGGGAAGGGGCTGAGAGGATGGCCCGAGGAAAGGCTATGGAGAAAGGCTACGAAACAGCGCCCTTCTAGGCAAACGAGTTAGAAGAAAATGGTGCGCCCCCTTGGGCGGGGTAGGATCCAGGTGAAGGGAGGAGGCAGAGGGGCACTCAACGTGGCCAGGGTGCAGGCGCCCAAGCCAGCCCGAGGCCGGGTGCACCTGTGGTGTGAGGGGAAGAAAGCGGGGCGACCACCCTCCAGGCCAACGGAGAGAGTTGGAATGCAGTGCCCTTTCTTGAAACAAAGTCCTTTCCGAGCCCCTTGCCGCAGTCTGGCAGGTGTCCTCGCTGCGGGGGCCCGAGCGCGCAAGGGGGAGGCACGGGGCCCGCCAGGAGGTGTTCCGGGTAACAAGCAAGTAAACAGAGCACATCCTTACGCGTAGCCAAGGGCGCGCGCCGGAAGGGTGCGGGGAACTCGGAAAGCCCCGAGGGCCGTGGCTCTTAATTACGGGGACGAGGGAAAGCCTCTGCATGGAGGCGGCCTTGAGGTGTGACCCGAGAGATGAGAAGGAGCCACCCTCGGGAAGGGGGACGGGCGGGGTGGGAGGTCGGAGAGGGAATCCCAGGCCAGAGAATTCCCACTTCCTGGCGGAAGCCTGGCGCGTGGCGGAAACCTCACATTAGAAAGCCAGGCTGTATGTTACCGTCCCTTGTCCCAATGCAAACCAAAGTATGGCGAGGTACGCAAGCAGATGCACTTTTAAAAACATTTCAGCTGGAAATAATACAGATGCTCGGGAAGTTGCCAAGACAGTACCGAGAATTTATGTATACATTCTACCAGAGTTATGTCTTTTTTTTTTTTTTTTTAACTTTTATTTATTTATTTTTGGCTGTGCTGGGTCTTTGTTGATGTGTGGGTTTAGCTGCTCTGCGGTATGTGGGATCTTCCCGGATCAGGGATCGAACCTGTGTCTCCTGCATTGGCAGAAGAGTTCTTATCCACTGAGCCACAGGAAGCCCCAAGAGTTATGTCTTAACTGTAGTACGAGCCGGAAATTGACCGTGGCACAAGGTGTGTGGGGGTTCTGTGCCATTTTATTTTCCCTCATGCTTAATTTTGCATCCGAGGTGGGAACGACGGCAAGAAGGGACAGGGAAGGGGCTGAGAGGGCCCAAAGGCTATGGAGAAAGGCTACGAAACAGCGCCCTTCTAGGCAAACGAGTTAGAAGAAAATGGTGCGCCCCCTTGGGCGGGGTAGGATCCAGGTGAAGGGAGGAGGCAGAGGGGCACTCAACGTGGCCAGGGTGCAGGCGCCCAAGCCAGCCCGAGGCCGGGTGCACCTGTGGTGTGAGGGGAAGAAAGCGGGGCGACCACCCTCCAGGCCAACGGAGAGAGTTGGAATGCAGTGCCCTTTCTTGAAACAAAGTCCTTTCCGAGCCCCTTGCCGCAGTCTGGCAGGTGTCCTCGCTGCGGGGGCCCGAGCGCGCAAGGGGGAGGCACGGGGCCCGCCAGGAGGTGTTCCGGGTAACAAGCAAGTAAACAGAGCACATCCTTACGCGTAGCCAAGGGCGCGCGCCGGAAGGGTGCGGGGAACTCGGAAAGCCCCGAGGGCCGTGGCTCTTAATTACGGGGACGAGGGAAAGCCTCTGCATGGAGGCGGCCTTGAGGTGTGACCCGAGAGATGAGAAGGAGCCACCCTCGGGAAGGGGGACGGGCGGGGTGGGAGGTCGGAGAGGGAATCCCAGGCCAGAGAATTCCCACTTCCTGGCGGAAGCCTGGCGCGTGGCGGAAACCTCACATTAGAAAGCCAGGCTGTATGTTACCGTCCCTTGTCCCAATGCAAACCAAAGTATGGCGAGGTACGCAAGCAGATGCACTTTTAAAAACATTTCAGCTGGAAATAATACAGATGCTCGGGAAGTTGCCAAGACAGTACCGAGAATTTATGTATACATTCTACCAGAGTTATGTCTTTTTTTTTTTTTTTTTAACTTTTATTTATTTATTTTTGGCTGTGCTGGGTCTTTGTTGATGTGTGGGTTTAGCTGCTCTGCGGTATGTGGGATCTTCCCGGATCAGGGATCGAACCTGTGTCTCCTGCATTGGCAGAAGAGTTCTTATCCACTGAGCCACAGGGAAGCCCCAAGAGTTATGTCTTAACTGTAGTACCGAAGCCGGGAAATTGACCGTGGCACAAGGTGTGTGGGGGGGTTCTGTGCCATTTTATTTTCCCTCATGCTTAATTTTGCATAACCGCTATTACAGGCAAGCTTTTCTATCACCCTTTGGCCTTACAATATCCAACACGGTGTGGTGTTTGGGTAATCGAAATGGTTAAGACTTTCTAGTTTTAACTAAGGAGCCCTGTGGTTGTCAGAGTAGAACGTGGAGCACACACTGTAGCAGTTGTTAAGAGAGTGACTGAGGCTTGCCACTTTGGGGTGCAGGCGCTCGTGTGTGGTACAAGCCCAAGGCAGGGCTCTTAAGTTGATGTCCAGCCCCATGCGGGGAAAGAATTGTTTATGGTCGTGGCAGTGGCTTACTGCTTGTGCTGTCCTTGATTTATAAGCCTTCTGGAGAAGATAGATCGGGGAGTATAGCCATTTACGGCTCCTTTCTCTCCAAATCATCCTTGAGAAAGTTCACAGCTTCATTTTTTCCATTCCCCAATAAATAAGCCCCAGAGGCATGAACTTCCTGTTTGTGCCATGGTTCCCAGGAAAAAGGAGTGAACGCCCAAGCAGCTAATTAAAACCTTTAATAAAGAAGGACTTGATTACAAATTGTGTATCATGGAAAAGTAGCTTTCATTTTTACTGGAAAGGAACATATTTCAGAATGAATTTCTGCTCCTGCTGCCTTGATTCAAGTCCCAAGGCAATCCCGACAACATCACTTCTGGAGAATTAGACAAGCGGCTTCTCCCTTTGGGCCAAAGACTTTGGTAAACACTCGTTGGCCCTGGTTTCAGATTGCATCAGTTTGGGAGCTAATTCCAGGCCCCAAACTGAGAGCAAACTTTGAGACGATTTTTAAATTACTTTCAGAGTAGATGGGAATTCCAGATTTAGAGTTTAAAATGCTGAATTTCACTTTCCCATGACACTGTTGTATTCTGGCTTTCTCATGCATATTCTGCATAAATATATCAATTAAACATGCTTTAGGACTTTCTGGTGGTCCAGTGGTTAGGAATGCACCTGCCAATGCAGAGGGTGAGGGTTTGTTCCCTGTTCTGGAAAGATTCCACGTGGTATGGGGCAACAAAACGCATGGACCACAAATACTGAGGCTGAGTGCTGAAGCCCAAGCACTGCGAGAAGAGTAGCCCCCACTTGCTGCAACTGGAGAAAGCCTGCTGCAGCAACAAAGGCCCCACACAGCCCAAAATAAATAAATACATTTTAAAACGTACTTTAAAAATAAATATTGTTGTATCATCCTCTCTCTTTGGGGGAATTTCAGCATTGATTAGAAGTTAGAATGCTTTTTGAGAACTTTGTGCTTTAGAAACTGAGACTTATTATATAAAACTACAAATAATTTGAAAAGAGAGAGAGAGTGAATAGTATTATTGCCTCTAGCAGAACTGTTATCGTTTTGGTAGATTTTTCATCTAGCTCCTGTTTAAAGGATATTTGCGTGCCACTTAATATCCAAGACTATTCATTCCATATTTCTTTCATGTTTTATCTTGCTGTTATTTTCCTAGCATCTTCAGGGTACCAAATTAAGTATTGATGGATGGTGATAGTGATGACATTAAGACATGGAGCTCGGTTTAACACAGACAGGCACCATGACTTTGTAATTGAATAAGTCAGAAGGCAATTTCATTAGTGTTTTTCCTGTGTCCACATTGAAAAACGCTCTAAGAACAGAGAAAAGTCCTTATTTGTTTATTTTTCCTTTAAATTTTGATTCCAGGCTGTTCACAGTGCCTGCAGTGAAAGCAGCTAACGAAATGCTTGTGTGAGAACAGTCGTACCAACCGGCAGGCTGTTTCCATTTGTGACCTTTTCCCCAGATGGAGTCTAACGAGGTGGGTCTGTTTCTCTATGTGGACTAATTCACTTTTATTATATTACAGCAGCAATTTTGTCTTCTTGACTCTTCTGGTCTTCAGGAAATTGCTCCAGGAACTGAATCATAACAGGAGTTTCACCAGAGGATTTTTTTTTGTACTTGGGCTGTGGCGAAAGGCCAATGACACCATGGCACTTGGAGGAGGAAGTGGCAACCCACTCCAGTCTTCTTGCCTGGAGAATTCCATGGACGGAGGAGTGGAAGGGCTGCAGTCCGTGGGGTCACAAAGAGTTGGTCATGACTTAGCGACTCACGTACCACTTGGTGAAAGCACTGGGTGTTTGTGTTCTCAGGTCTTACGAAAATAGAAAGCATTACTGGTATTGAGTAGTCATCTATGGCAAGAATTTTATTAATCTGCCATATTAGTTCACAAAGCAGATATTCACTGAATACCTATTATATGCCAGGTCTTGTTCTATGTGCTGGGGATACAACAGTGAACAAAAAAGACAAAAATTCTTGCCCTCATGGAGCTTACTTTCTCATATTCCTTTCCATGTGTATTAGTCTTCTGTGTGTATAAGTGTGTGCTCAGTTGTGTCCGACTTTTTGTGGCCCCATGGATGATAGCCCACCAGGCTCCTCTGTCTGTGGAATTCTCCAGGCAAGAATACTGGAGGGGGTTTCCATTTTCTCCTCCAGGGGAGCTTCCCAACCCAGAGACTGAACCTGAGTTTCTTGCATCTCCTGCATTTGCGGGCTTTACCACGAGTGCCACCTGGGAAGCTCATATTAGTTTTCTGGGGTTTATGTAATAAAGTGCCACAGACCGGATGGCTTAAACATCAGAAGTTTATTTTTCTTACAGTTCTGGAAGTGAGAAGTCCAGTATCAAGGTTCAGCAGAGTTGGTTTCTTCTGCGGAGCCCGAGGAAGCGTCTGTTCCAGGTATCTCTCCTTGGCTTGTAGATAGCTGTCGTCTTCCTGTCTTTTCACATTGTCTTCTTTCTGTACACTTCTGTGTCCAAATTGCCTCTTCTTAAAAGGACACTGGTCATATTGGAGTAGAGCCTAAGCTAATGACCTCATTTTAACTTAATCACCTCTTTAAAGACCCTACCTCCAATTACTGTCAGATTCTAAAGTGCTGGGGGTTAGGATTTCAACATATGACTATGGTGTATCCAAATCTTTGTCTTTTTTTCTCATATCCATATCTGCAAAGTATTCGCAATCTTTTATGTTCTCCTGTAAAATGTATCCAGGTAAGCTATTTATGAGTGATTTTTTTTCTAGACATGCTTAACATTTAATAAATACTAAAAAGAAAGTTCTTGGTTAGGAAGGATTGCTCTGCTAGGAATGCTGCTCCATCTAGTGACTGCTAGATTCAACTACTTTTGTCACAGTGATAAAAATGAATAAAGGAGAGCTAAGGGGTTCTCTTTTCAATAGGTTGTTATTCACAGGGCACTAAAGATTCATGGTGAAAAAAAAATTTTTTTTCCCTGTTGTAAATGGAAGGAAAGAAAGGTCTACATAATGACACTATTTTTAGTAACTCAAGTAAAATCAATACCATCATTTACTATATCAACCAGTTACTATTTATTTTTTATCTCCCCCATCCCCCCCACCCCGCCAAGGAAACCAAGACTGGGTTTACTCCCTTGGCCAAGATCTCTCAGATTATAAGTAGTTTTTCGCCAAGTCTATCCAGAGTGTAAGCTCTTAATCATTCAGAATAAATAAAAAGAAACAAAGACTCAAACATTTCATAATACATCTTGATAAATGACACATCTAAGTATGCATCTAAATTGGTACTCATGTTTGTTTTCAACCTTGATACATACTTAATCTTTATCTTGAAGTGAGGCTTCAGTGTTTGTACTATTGTTGATATGTTGTGTCAGAATATGTCTGTCTGTCTTAGATTTATAAATGACACAATCCACAACCAGGTCAGTATCTTATAGTTTATTGTATACTTTGAATTACATGGGGCATTTAAAATAACTATTTAAAAGGTTGAAATTTTGGTAGTCTTAAAGGATAGTTTTGGTTTTTTTCTATTATACAAGTTGATTGGAGCAGCTAAACTGCCTGGAGACATCAGGAATGGCTTCTGCAGACAGCTGAGTTTAGTAAGATAAATACAAGTTAGAAAAGGATGCCTTTGGACTGTTTACAATAACTAGAACATGGAAGCAACCTAGATGTCCATCAACAGATGAATATATACAGAAGCTGTGGTACATATATACAGTGGAATATTACTCAGTCATAAAAAGAAGTGCATTTGAATTTTGGAACTCCCTTGCTTTTTCTATGATCCAGCATATGTTGGCAATTCAACCTCTTATTCCTCTGCCTTTCTAAATCCTGCTTGTACATCTGAAAGTTGCACTCTTACAGTATTATATAAGGAAGCAAAACAAACAAGGAAGTTAAATAAGAAAAGGCCCAGAACAAATAGTTTCGCATTTAATAATGGCATTTTCTTATGTAGTAAACAATTAATATATGAACATAAAGTTATTGAATGATTCCAGCATATCGTTTGTGACTAGTTGAGCATAAAATGTATTCTGTTCTTGAGATGTTTTTTCTTGAACTTTAAAACATAATGGCTTTGGGCTTCCCTGGTGGTCCAGTGGGTAAGGACACTGCCTTGCCGTGCAAGGGGCGTCGGTTCGATCCCTGACCTGGGAAGATCCCACGTGCCACGGAGCGGCTGGACAGATGTGTCCAATTACTGAGCCGGAGCGCTGGAGCGCATGCGCCCAGAGCTGGTGCTCTGCGACAACAGAGGCCACTGTGATGGGAGGCCCACACGGGCCAAAGAACAAAGATGGATGAAAATAAATAAATGAAAGACCAATAGAAGTGGCTATTAAGGAATACAAGCATAGTAATGTATGATTTGATTATTGTGCCTGTGCTACCTCTCTTTTTACAATACAGCACTCCCGTAGGTCATTACAAGCGTTCACTCATATTACCTTCCTTTTCATATTGACTAATCTCCATTTATAGAATAGGCACAAATGAGTGACGTATTAGCTACTGAAAAATACTAGCTACTGTGTCTTAAATGCTTACTTTATTCCAGGAATAATAGTATCTCCTTTAATCCTCATAAATACCTTGCCAGGTGGCTTTCAGCCTTATCCTAAACTGAGGAAGCTGAGATGCAAAGTAATTTGGTCAGAGTTACTCCGGGAGACAATATCGAGGAGTGATTAAGATCACAGGCTCTGTGGCCCCACTGCCTGTGTTAGAATCCTTGTTCTACCATTTCATAGCTCTCTGGGAAAGTTATTTAATGCCTTTAAACTTCATTTTCCCTTATCTTTAAAATGGAAGTGTAAGTGAAATAACCCATGTAAAGTGCTCAGCACAGTGCCTGGCACATAGTAAGTGCTTCATATGTGTTAGTGGTTGCCAAAAGTAATTGTATGTTACACAGACATTATATACAAATTTTTATTATTACGACAAGCAAGCAACAGCACAGACTGAAACAGTTCACTCTGACCCAAAAGCTCCCCCATTTTCCTCTAGTCAACACCATCTCTGTACATCTTTAGTCACTGATGAAGATAGAACTGATTCTCCTTAAATTACTTAGGCTCCATGAAAGAAAGTTTGCCTGCGTTAATGAACAACTTTCATATGATTTTTCATAAAAATCTTTATTTCTTACTCCCATTTCACGTCCTGGAATGACAGAGGCCTTTCCATCAGGCACCCAGGGATCTGAGTTGATGGAGGCTCCACCCTGACACACGTTTCCACCACCACAGGGAGGGAAAGGGGATGTGGTGGCTCGTGTAGTATTTCTTGAAGGCTTCTTGGAAGTGACACGTGCACTACTGTTTATATTTCATTGGCTGAAGCCAGTAACAGAGCCAGGTCCAGCTTCACACAGGCAGGGAAAATTGCGGTTTTCTGGGTTTAGGGAAGAGAGAATTAGACATCAGTAAGCAGCGTTAATGATGACTAATACCAGTAATTTGAATTTTTTTTAGTTTCCTACATTGATATTTATCTTTTCAATTTCTAAATCTGCCTTTACCCTTTTTTATGTATAAGTACCTTCCTCAACTTGTGATGGAGTTATGTTCCAGTAAACCTAAGTTGAAATCATAAGTTGAAAATACTGTAAGTCAAGAATGCATTTAGTGCACCTAACCCACCTAACCTCTCAACAACAGAGGACGAGATGGTTGTAAGGCATCACTGAGTCAATGGGCATGAGTTTGAGCAAGCTCTGGGAGATGAGGAAGCCTGGCGTGCTGTAGTTCATGGCGTCACAAAGAGCCGGACACGACTGAGCAACTGAACTGAACTAAACCCACTAAACATCATAGCATAGCCTGGTCTACCACAAGCATACTCAGAACACTTACATCAGCCTACTTTTGGGCTAAGTCATCTCACACAAAGCCAGTTTTATAATATAATGTTGACTATCTCATGCAATTTATTACTGTACTGACAGTGAAAAACAATATGGTTGTATGGATACAATTTATTGTTTCCCCTCGTGATCACATGGCCGACTGGAAGCTGTAGCTGCCCAGCATCAAGAGAGAGCATCATCGCCAGCCTAGGAAAAGATCCAAATTCACTATTCGAAGTACAGTTTTTTCTGAAGGTGTATCACTTTTGCACCATTGTAAAGTCAAAAAATCCTAAGTCGAACCATCATTAGGTCAGGGTGTGTTTCTATAGATTCTTCAGGAAAAAAGCCTAAATATGGTTTCAGAGAAACACTCCTCTTTCAGAGAGGTTATATCAGAATTGTCTGGAGACTCTTTCAAGATCATGTGCCAGGCCCTACCCAAGAAATGGAAATATCTAAAGGTTAGACTCTGGGTGTGTATCTTTTTTATTTTAATTTTGACCTCTTTTATTGGTGCTTCATTTATTTATTTTCATCCATCTTTATTCTTTGGCCTGTGTGGGCCTCCCATTGCAGTGGCATCTCTCGTTGCAGAGCACCGGCTCTGGACACATGCGCTCCAGAGCGCTGGCTCTTAATTGGACACAACAGTCCAGCCGCTCTGCGGCATATGGGATCTTCCCATGCCAGGGATCAAACGGGTGCTCCTTGCACTGCAAGGCGAACTCTTTACCCACTGGACCACCAGGGAAGCCCTGGGTGTGTATATTTTGACAAAGCTCCCCAGATGACTGTAGTTTACTCTCTGTTGTGACTTTGCAACTGTGAACTCATACTTGTTTTCAAGAATTGCCCTTAAGATAGGTGGGAGGAGGGCTTCCCCTGGTGGTCCAGTGGGTAAGGACACCGCCTTGCAGTGCAAGGGGCGCCGGTTCGATCCCTGGCCTGGGAAGATCCCACGTGCCACGGAGTGGCTGGATCGATGTGTCCAATTGCCCAGCTGGAGCTCTGGAGCACATGCGCCCAGAGCCGGCGCTCTGCAACGACAGACGCCACCGCGATGGGAGGCCCACAGGAGCCAAAGAACAAAGACAGATGAAAATAGAGAAATGAAAGACCAATGGAAGTGGCCTGCCCGCTCCCCTCCCTCCCCAACCCGACCCCCACCCCAAAAAAATTTTTTTAAATTTAAGGAAAAGAGATAGGTGGGAGGAAACAGCTGAAAGGATCAGAAAGAAGAAGGTATCTGGTGTAGCAGGTTTCTCAGCTCAGGCTGAAGCTGTGCTTACCTCACAAGTCAGTGTATCTGGCTTGTGTCATGCCTAGATAATGCCATGATTTCATTTATATAAAGTAACACCAATGCTCATGAGAAAGACCTTACCTTAAGTTTAGAGAGACTTGTCCCTGCCCCAACTTTTTATTGAAAAAAATTTAATTGAAGATTAAAAGTATTTATCCACCACTTAATTCAGTAAGTACTAGCATTTTGCCCATATTTGTCTTATTTATTTATTTAACATCCACTGATGATTGTTGCCAGAATCAATTATTTCACTGAGGGGCAAGGGTTGCCAGATGGTGAGTTTCTGATTCTACCATTCTTTCTACATTTATTATCATATCTATTATAGTATTCTTCAGTAAAGGGGAGCTTTCCTTTACTCACCTGCAATGCAGGCAACCTGGGTTCAGTCCCTGGGTTGGGAAGAGCCCCTGAGAAGGAAAATTGGGGCAGAGCACCGGCTCTGGACACATGCGCTCCAGAGCGCTGGCTCTTAATTGGACACAACAGTCCAGCCGCTCTGCGGCATATGGGATCTTCCCATGCCAGGGATCAAACGGGTGCTCCTTGCACTGCAAGGCGAACTCTTTACCCACTGGACCACCAGGGAAGCCCTGGGTGTGTATATTTTGACAAAGCTCCCCAGATGACTGTAGTTTACTCTCTGTTGTGACTTTGCAACTGTGAACTCATACTTGTTTTCAAGAATTGCCCTTAAGATAGGTGGGAGGAGGGCTTCCCCTGGTGGTCCAGTGGGTAAGGACACCGCCTTGCAGTGCAAGGGGCGCCGGTTCGATCCCTGGCCTGGGAAGATCCCACGTGCCACGGAGTGGCTGGATCGATGTGTCCAATTGCCCAGCTGGAGCTCTGGAGCACATGCGCCCAGAGCCGGCGCTCTGCAACGACAGACGCCACCGCGATGGGAGGCCCACAGGAGCCAAAGAACAAAGACAGATGAAAATAGAGAAATGAAAGACCAATGGAAGTGGCCTGCCCGCTCCCCTCCCTCCCCAACCCGACCCCCACCCCAAAAAAATTTTTTTAAATTAAAGAAAAAAAGATAGGTGGGAGGAAACAGCTGAAAGGATCAGAAAGAAGAAGGTATCTGGTGTAGCAGGTTTCTCAGCTCAGGCTGAAGCTGTGCTTACCTCACAAGTCAGTGTATCTGGCTTGTGTCATGCCTAGATAATGCCATGATTTCATTTATATAAAGTAACACCAATGCTCATGAGAAAGACCTTACCTTAAGTTTAGAGAGACTTGTCCCTGCCCCAACTTTTTATTGAAAAAAATTTAATTGAAGATTAAAAGTATTTATCCACCACTTAATTCAGTAAGTACTAGCATTTTGCCCATATTTGTCTTATTTATTTATTTAACATCCACTGATGATTGTTGCCAGAATCAATTATTTCACTGAGGGGCAAGGGTTGCCAGATGGTGAGTTTCTGATTCTACCATTCTTTCTACATTTATTATCATATCTATTATAGTATTCTTCAGTAAAGGGGAGCTTTCCTTTACTCACCTGCAATGCAGGCAACCTGGGTTCAGTCCCTGGGTTGGGAAGAGCCCCTGGAGAAGGAAAAGGCTACCCTCTCCAGTATTCTTGCCTGGAGAATCCACGGCTTGTCCGTGGGCTGCAGAGTCTGACACGACTGAGCGACTTTCAAATGCATTTTCCATTATCACCTGGAGGTGAATTACGTTTTTCCAACAAAGGCAGAATAAATGAACGCTGAATTCTTTAAATGAGGGAAGATTTCTCAGAAGCCTGGGTTTGACTGAAGGACATTTGGCCCCTCTGTGCTGAGCACATGATCTGAGTTTAGCAGAGGCTATGCTGATAGTTCTACAGTCCACCTATCAGACTCAGAGGGATAGAGTGTGGTGAGTGGAAAGTGGAAAATGGTGGAGAAATTGTAGTGGCTGTTAACACCGAGAACAGAAAGTGTCCCGAGCATCCATTGCAAGGCTTGAGAGGAGTCAGAAGACAGGACCCATGGCACAGACATGGGCAGGTTCTAGCTGTACTGGTACCTATCGGTGGATCCCCATAGCTAGTCAGTGGGCGTAGTGGCATGACTGCTGTTTTGTTCGTTAACAATGCCAGAGGAAATCACCAGCTGAAGAACACATGGTGCCATCCAGGCGCGGAGTCCAGAGCATCCCTGAGGCAGCCACCCAGGCGCCCAAAGCAGGGGCAGGGGACCTGGAGCCCCTGAAGTGTAGGTGGAGTCAGAATTTGAGTCAGAGACACCTGGATCTGAGAGGCTTACTGAGATTCGACCTCACTCTTGGGCTGCTGTGATCTGGAGAAAAAGTGCTACATCCTACCCAGAACAGAAAATGGTGTAGAAAGGGTTGTTTTTAGGCAAAGAACACTCAGGGGATAAAGTGATGTATAGAACTTGAAAGGCAGAGAGATAATCACAGGTGGAATTAGAGTGAAAGAGAAAAATCTGAAGATACCAGTCGACCAGTTGAGGGAAGCAGGAGATCCGTGGGCATTTCATGACAAGCGGAGGGAAGCTAACCTCTGGCAGGAGTCAGCAGTGCATGGATGGTTGAAGGGCCAGTTTTATGATCCACAAGTATATGTCTCTCAATTTATTCAAATCTTCTTTTCTGCCTCACAGTGCCATGTGATTTTTAATAGTAAACACTGAGTTTCAATTAAATATAAATGAAAAGTTTATTCCTGATAGAGTCTACCTTCCCTGAGTAGTTAAAATGGTCTGAACATAAGGTTTCTTCTAATCTGTACTAAACATAGGGGTTGTGATTACTAAAGTTAGTCAAACCCTACATAGGAAATATAACTGATTGCTTTTTCCTTTAACTTGTAGGGTTTTTTTCAAATACAAAAACAAAGTGACTTTTTGTCACCCTCATTTCTCCTGAACATTGGTTTATCCATGGAGAAATGGAAACCTTTTCTGTTGGAAGAAAACAAATTGTGTTTTGTTCTCTTTTTATTATTTATTAATCAAATACACAGAGCCTGAAAGGGAAATAAAAGACAGGCTATGCATTAAATCATGGCAAACAGTCTATGTTGTAATCTGAATTTCATAAAATTAGGGGTGATTTTATACAATCTTCTCAAAATTGATAAAATTAAATTATGCTTAGCATTGAACAGGGTGATAATAATTTCAGCATAGTGGAACTGTCGTTTTTCCCCTGTTTTAACCTGAAATAATTTTGTCAATATTTGAATTGTGTTCAGTGGGACAGTTGCTTTAAACCATAGATATCTCTATCTGGATTATCAGAGTACAAAATCCCTTCTCTCCCTGCCACCCCCAACCGAAGCAAACCACAAAATAAACAAAACCCCAAACCTACAACTCAGTTTCAAATAAGCTTTGAAGAAATGGAACTCTAAATACTTACATATGGGTCAAGAAATAAATCACAAACTATATACAAAAATATACAAGCTTACGTGCATTAAAATTCACACCAGTTCATAAAAATAATAAGACATAAAAAAGCACTATATAAACTAAAGTTAAGAACTCAGAAGTATGATCTAAAACTCCCTAAAATGCATCTCTTATGCAAGTCATTGTTGAAAAAATCAGAGTTTGCTACCTTGGAACCTAAACTGTTAAACAACCATTTTAATTCTTTGAACACTAATAGCACTAACCAAAAAAGGAAGAAAGACCCTCCATGCACAGTAACATTGTCTTGTACTCAGTTATAAAAGATACCATGCCTGACATTTCCATAACACACAGTTAAATCACATGCCTCTATTTGGAAAGAACTTTCTGACATACTTTTGCTTTCATTATTATTCCTTATACACACTGCTCAGACTATCTTTTTTTTTTTTAATGTAAAGGCTACTGTGTTTTTATAGCGTGACAATGCAGTAATCAATAAAAGTGTGGTTGTGTGCATGATTTTTTTCCCCCTTGAATGAAATTAATCAGTTTTATACGCTGTTAGCAGTCATTGAATCATTCTTAGCTCTATGCCAGGTAATTTATTCAGGTGATGAAATCATTACAAGTCTTTTTTGAGAACTCTAGACCTTCCAAAGTGACAGAAGGTAAATTGTTGCCTCAGCAGTACGAACAGGAGCACTGGGCCTGCACAGTTTCATGACTGCAAGGAAACTGAGCAGCACAGTGGTGGTATTTAGTGATCAGAAGAAGCCTCCTCTCTGAATCCATCATGTAAGCCCTGCTATAGAAGCAGGTGAACCACATAACGAACCAGAGAGCAAGTGAAGTGCAGAAACAAGAGTGGAAGATTTCTGAGTCTTGAAGTGATCCTAGGCAGGTTGTCAATCAGTGCATTTCGTCCATTCACTTCTCTTATCTGCTTCTCTTTATTTCATAGTGAGAGTGAAAAGTGAAGTCGCTTAGTTGTTGTCGACTCCTTGTGACCCCAGGGACGAGCCGTGGAATTCTCTGGGCAAGAATACTGGAGTGGGTAGCCTTTTCTCTCCTCCAGGGCATCTTCCCAACCCAGGGATCAAACCCAGGTCTCCTGCCTTGTGGGCAGACTCTTTACTGTCTGAGCTACCAGGGAAACCCAAGAATACTGGAGGGGGTAGCCTATCCCTTCTTCAGGAGATTTTCCTGATCCAGAAATCACAGTGCTTGGTGCTAATTACCCTAATTACCACATTGCCCTAATCCATCTGAGTCTGTCTTCTTTCCTCAAAGCTCTCTTTGGTCCATAATTACCTACATTCATCTTTTGGAGAGTCTCTGCTATTAGAAAAAAAGTAACTTCATTGTATTGATTTACCCTAATAAATACATGTGGGCTTCCCTGGTGGCTCAGTGGTAAAGAATCCACCTGCTAATTCAGGAGACCTGGGTTGGACCCCTGGGTTGAGAAGATCCCTAGAGAAGGGAATGTCTAACCCACACTGCTCAACTATGTTTTTTTTTTTTAATGTAAAGGCTACTGTGTTTTTATAGCGTGACAATGCAGTAATCAATAAAAGTGTGGTTGTGTGCATGATTTTTTTCCCCCTTGAATGAAATTAATCAGTTTTATACGCTGTTAGCAGTCATTGAATCATTCTTAGCTCTATGCCAGGTAATTTATTCAGGTGATGAAATCATTACAAGTCTTTTTTGAGAACTCTAGACCTTCCAAAGTGACAGAAGGTAAATTGTTGCCTCAGCAGTACGAACAGGAGCACTGGGCCTGCACAGTTTCATGACTGCAAGGAAACTGAGCAGCACAGTGGTGGTATTTAGTGATCAGAAGAAGCCTCCTCTCTGAATCCATCATGTAAGCCCTGCTATAGAAGCAGGTGAACCACATAACGAACCAGAGAGCAAGTGAAGTGCAGAAACAAGAGTGGAAGATTTCTGAGTCTTGAAGTGATCCTAGGCAGGTTGTCAATCAGTGCATTTCGTCCATTCACTTCTCTTATCTGCTTCTCTTTTATTTCATAGTGAGAGTGAAAAGTGAAAGTCGCTTAGTTGTTGTCGACTCCTTGTGACCCCAGGGACGAGCCGTGGAATTCTCTGGGCAAGAATACTGGAGTGGGTAGCCTTTTCTCTCCTCCAGGGCATCTTCCCAACCCAGGGATCAAACCCAGGTCTCCTGCCTTGTGGGCAGACTCTTTACTGTCTGAGCTACCAGGGAAACCCAAGAATACTGGAGGGGGTAGCCTATCCCTTCTTCAGGAGATTTTCCTGATCCAGAAATCACAGTGCTTGGTGCTAATTACCCTAATTACCACATTGCCCTAATCCATCTGAGTCTGTCTTCTTTCCTCAAAGCTCTCTTTGGTCCATAATTACCTACATTCATCTTTTGGAGAGTCTCTGCTATTAGAAAAAAAAAAGTAACTTCATTGTATTGATTTACCCTAATAAATACATGTGGGCTTCCCTGGTGGCTCAGTGGTAAAGAATCCACCTGCTAATTCAGGAGACCCGGGTTCCATCCCTGGGTCGAGAAGATCCCTTAGAGAAGGGAATGTCTACCCACTGCAGTATTTTTGCTGGGAAAACTCCATGGACAGAAGAACTAGACAGGATACAGTCCATGGGGTCACAAAGAGTCAGACATGACTGAGCGACTTACAGAGAGAGAGAATGAATACATGGATTATTAATAGCCAACGTCTTAATGTGTTCAGATATAATTGTTTAAGAGGAATGCCTAGGGGCTTCCCTGGTGGTCCAGTGAGTAGAGTGTGCCTTGCAGTGCAAGGGGCAGCGGTTCGATCCCTGGTCTGGAAGGATCCGACCATAGAGTGGCAGGACTAGTGTGTCCAATTATGAGCCAGCACTCTGGAGCACATGCGTCCAGAACCAGTGCTCTACAAAGAGAGAGGCCACTGTAATAGGAGGCCCACACAGGCCAAGGAATAAGGATGGATGAAAATAAATAAATAAAAAACCAATAAAAGAGGAATGCCTATTCAAATAAACTTAAATTTGAAAGAATTTCTTTCATTATTAGAATGTAAAAAAAAAAAAAAATCAGGCTGTTTAAAGAGAGCATTTTTAGGAGGTAGGGGTGAAAGCAGTTTGGTTATTTTTTGGAGACCAGTTCTGTGTGCACTTAGATGCCTAAGCTTCCCCCGATTTACTTTCCTGTGTGAAGAGCCTATAATTTCTTAGGCTCTTAGTTCTTTTACACAGTCTCTTTTGACGATGGTAGCAGGGATGTTGGTTTTATTATATGAGTTGTTTGAAAACTCTTTCCTGTATCTTGGTTACTAGGTTACTAGGTATCTGTGTTACTAGGTCTCTGTCTCGAGAGACTTAGTTGAGGAGGAAAAACAGATAAAGACAACTATGTAATAAACACTATAATAAAGTTTCTTAGAGGAACTGACGTTTGAACTTACTTAATTCAGCAAGACTGCGTACCTTAAGTTTTTAAAAAGATTTTCAGTCTTCTTTCCTCAAAGCTCTCTTTGGTCCATAATTACCTACATTCATCTTTTGGAGAGTCTCTGCTATTAGAAAAAAAAAAGTAACTTCATTGTATTGATTTACCCTAATAAATACATGTGGGCTTCCCTGGTGGCTCAGTGGTAAAGAATCCACCTGCTAATTCAGGAGACCCGGGTTCCATCCCTGGGTCGAGAAGATCCCTAGAGAAGGGAATGTCTACCCACTGCAGTATTTTTGCTGGGAAAACTCCATGGACAGAAGAACTAGACAGGATACAGTCCATGGGGTCACAAAGAGTCAGACATGACTGAGCGACTTACAGAGAGAGAGAATGAATACATGGATTATTAATAGCCAACGTCTTAATGTGTTCAGATATAATTGTTTAAGAGGAATGCCTAGGGGCTTCCCTGGTGGTCCAGTGAGTAGAGTGTGCCTTGCAGTGCAAGGGGCAGCGGTTCGATCCCTGGTCTGGAAGGATCCGACCATAGAGTGGCAGGACTAGTGTGTCCAATTATGAGCCAGCACTCTGGAGCACATGCGTCCAGAACCAGTGCTCTACAAAGAGAGAGGCCACTGTAATAGGAGGCCCACACAGGCCAAGGAATAAGGATGGATGAAAATAAATAAATAAAAAACCAATAAAAGAGGAATGCCTATTCAAATAAACTTAAATTTGAAAGAATTTCTTTCATTATTAGAATGTAAAAAAAAAAAAAAATCAGGCTGTTTAAAGAGAGCATTTTTAGGAGGTAGGGGTGAAAGCAGTTTGGTTATTTTTTGGAGACCAGTTCTGTGTGCACTTAGATGCCTAAGCTTCCCCAGATTTACTTTCCTGTGTGAAGAGCCTATAATTTCTTAGGCTCTTAGTTCTTTTACACAGTCTCTTTTGACGATGGTAGCAGGGATGTTGGTTTTATTATATGAGTTGTTTGAAAACTCTTTCCTGTATCTTGGTTACTAGGTTACTAGGTATCTGTGTTACTAGGTCTCTGTCTCGAGAGACTTAGTTGAGGAGGAAAAACAGATAAAGACAACTATGTAATAAACACTATAATAAAGTTTCTTAGAGGAACTGACGTTTGAACTTACTTAATTCAGCAAGACTGCGTACCTGTGGTGTGCCCAGCACAGCTTAGGTACTGGAGACATTGTGATTAATAGAAGAGGCTTGGTCCTTGCCTTCCTGGAGCTTCTTGTCCAGTTCCAGACAGTGTCGTCAGAGAAATGGTTATTACATAGAGGGCAGACAAAATGCAGACTTGCTTTCATATTCCGTAATGGTAAAGTGGCATTTTATATGAAATGGAAAAATAGTAATCATTTTAATGGTCAAGTTATCATTTATGATTACGTGGGACTGTGTGCTCACTAAGCAGGAAGTTCTGGGGAATCAGATAAGCTGTTGCCGTATGTCAATTTTAAAAGGAACAGGCATGATTGAACCATGATGGGTGCCTTTAATGGCATAGGGTAATTTAAAGTATGCAGGTGACACACTCAGGCTGCAGAAGTATGCTGTAATCGAGTGAAACTCAAAGCCTTTACGCGATAGTGTTGTGAAAAATATCTCTTATAGCTTGTAGTCATAGGGCTGAAGTAACTGAAAACCAAAGTCAGAGATGGATTCTGTGATTTGGTAATTGTGTTAGTATGTGAATTCACATTCACATTGAATTTTATATGAAGCATTTTGTATGAACGTCAGGTTAAGCTACATTAGTGAAGAGTGGGGTCTTAACACATAGAATAGCAGTATATGAAAACATTAAGGCTTAGAGGACCCTAAACTCCTAGATTTATCCAAAACAGAATTCTTGACTATGGCACTGTTACCATTTTGGAATGGAGTATTTGATTGTGGAGGGCTGCCCTGTGCATTGTGAGATGTTTACCAGCATCCCTGGCCTCCCCCTACCAGATGCCCCATCCCCGAAACATGGCCATTAAAAATGTCTCCAGATATTGCCAAACACCCACTTACACCCCATCCCAGGTGAGGCAAGGGAGGAAATTGCCTCTGGTTTGAGAAGCAGTGGATAAATGTTACCTGTTGTGTAAGCATTGCTTGAGGAAACCATGAGTCATTGAGATAGAAAACTGAGAAGTTGTCTCATGCTCCATCTTATCTGATAATTCAGACTTACCATTTTGCTAAAATCATATTAAGCATTTTATAAAAGTAAAACAAATTATAATTCTAGAATAAGTGTTTGTCTCTCAGTGTAAAATGCACAGCTCACTTCATACTTGTTACATCTGGACATACATACACATTGTGATTAATAGAAGAGGCTTGGTCCTTGCCTTCCTGGAGCTTCTTGTCCAGTTCCAGACAGTGTCGTCAGAGAAATGGTTATTACATAGAGGGCAGACAAAATGCAGACTTGCTTTCATATTCCGTAATGGTAAAGTGGCATTTTATATGAAATGGAAAAATAGTAATCATTTTAATGGTCAAGTTATCATTTATGATTACGTGGGACTGTGTGCTCACTAAGCAGGAAGTTCTGGGGAATCAGATAAGCTGTTGCCGTATGTCAATTTTAAAAGGAACAGGCATGATTGAACCATGATGGGTGCCTTTAATGGCATAGGGTAATTTAAAGTATGCAGGTGACACACTCAGGCTGCAGAAGTATGCTGTAATCGAGTGAAACTCAAAGCCTTTACGCGATAGTGTTGTGAAAAATATCTCTTATAGCTTGTAGTCATAGGGCTGAAGTAACTGAAAACCAAAGTCAGAGATGGATTCTGTGATTTGGTAAATTGTGTTAGTATGTGAATTCACATTCACATTGAATTTTATATGAAGCATTTTGTATGAACGTCAGGTTAAGCTACATTAGTGAAGAGTGGGGTCTTAACACATAGAATAGCAGTATATGAAAACATTAAGGCTTAGAGGACCCTAAACTCCTAGATTTATCCAAAACAGAATTCTTGACTATGGCACTGTTACCATTTTGGAATGGAGTATTTGATTGTGGAGGGCTGCCCTGTGCATTGTGAGATGTTTACCAGCATCCCTGGCCTCCCCCTACCAGATGCCCCATCCCCGAAACATGGCCATTAAAAATGTCTCCAGATATTGCCAAACACCCACTTACACCCCCATCCCAGGTGAGGCAAGGGAGGAAATTGCCTCTGGTTTGAGAAGCAGTGGATAAATGTTACCTGTTGTGTAAGCATTGCTTGAGGAAACCATGAGTCATTGAGATAGAAAACTGAGAAGTTGTCTCATGCTCCATCTTATCTGATAATTCAGACTTACCATTTTGCTAAAATCATATTAAGCATTTTATAAAAGTAAAACAAATTATAATTCTAGAATAAGTGTTTGTCTCTCAGTGTAAAATGCACAGCTCACTTCATACTTGTTACATCTGGACATACATACACACGTGGACTTAAAGAGTAATATGAATTATTTAATATTATAAAGCATTTCTCAGCTGCTACATATAATGATGTTGACCAGTACGCTAATTCCTCCAACTAGAATTCAGAGAGAAATTTAAAAATGAACACCCAATACTCTGAGACTTCAATATACAAGTATCTATTTCACCCGTGTTCTCATTTTCTCTTATCAAGGTGCTTCTGCTGTTCATATTTCTTTCATAGTAAAGTCTGTCTTTGACAGAAGAAGCACAACCCACACATCTACGCAGCATTCAGGGACAGCCACCTTTTATTTAGAGGAGAAAGGAGGATAGGAGCAAGAGAGGTGGGAAAGCATCTCCCTGCAGCCCAATTGAAATCAGTGCCACAGAGGAGACATGTTTCAGGTTATGGATTACACTGTGGCAGCCCTGAGCACTGGGCCCTGATAGCGATACCCATCTGTTCTTTTGTGAACTTATTCTCTGTCTCTGATACGTAGAATTCTCTAACAGGTGGGGCCCAGCTGCCTAGTTCTCGGTCTTTTGTTGGGTCTTATCGTTCAGAGTGCACTGCTTAGGTTATGCTGGTATTTCCCAGTAGGGTACCTACTCCACAACTGTTCTGTCAGTCTGCGTTCACCAGTTTAGTCTTCTGCAGAAAGAGTTCATGCCTTGAGAGAGGGAAACTAGGGCTCTAACTCCTTTTCCTTTTTATATTTGTAAATCTTTCTATCTCAAAACACTTTTATTTTTTATTTTTTTAAAGATTTATTTATTTATTTATTTGGGGCAGGGCTTGGGTTGGGGAGTGAATGGAGCGGGCGGGCCACTTCTATTGGTCTCTCATTTCTCTATTTTCATCCGACTTTGTTCTTTCGCTCCTGCGGGCCTCCCATCGCGGTGGCGTCTGTTGTTGCAGAGCACCGGCTCCGGGTGCATGTGCTCCAGAACTCTGGCTCAGTCATTGGACACATCAGTCCAGCCGCTCCGCGGCACATGGGATCTTCCCAGGCCAGGGATCGAACCGGCGCCCCTTGCACTGCAAGGCGGTGTCCTTACCCACTGGACCACCAGGGGAAGTCCCTCAAAACACTTTTATTTTTTAAATAATTTTATTTATTTTGGCTGTATGGGTCTCCACTGCTGCGTGGGCTTTTCTCTAGTTGTGGGGAGCGGGGGTATTCTCTAGTTGCAGTACATGGGTTCTCACTGTGGTGACTTCTCTTGTTGTGGAGCATGGGGGCTAGGGAGCAAGGGCATCAGCAGTTGTGATGTGTGGTCTCAGTAGTTGTGGCTCCCAGGCCTTAGAGCACAGGCTCAGTAGCTGTTGTGCATGGGCTTAGTTGCTCCGCCGCATGTGGGATCTTCCCAGACCAAGGGTCAAACCTGTGTTTCTTGCCTTGGCAGGCAGATTCTTTACCACTGAGCCACCAGGGAAGCTGTGGAAATAATTTTATATTTATAAAAACATTTGCAAAGATAGTACAGATTTCCTGTACAATCAGTCTTCCCCAGGCTTCCCTGAAAGGTAACATAATCAAGCTGCATTTGCCAAAACTAATCAAGCTGCAATGCCAAAACATTGTGATCACTCAAGAAATTAACATGAGTACAATACTGTTAACAAAACCAGACTTTATTTGGATTTCACCAGTTTTTTTGCTGTTGCCCTTTCTCTGTTTCAGGATGTTACACAGCATTCAATCATCATAATCCTTTCATCTCCAAGCTGTGATGGCGTTTTGGTTTTTCCTTGTCTTTCGTGACCTTGACAGTTTTGAAGAGTATAGGTTAGGTATTGTAGTCTTTGCTTGGTGTTTGGGTTTGTCATGATTACATCAGGAATATGGATTCGGGGGAAGAATGCCACAGAGATGAGCTGCCCCTTTCACTGCATCAGATCAGGAGAACATGCAACAACCTGACTTACGATGAGTGATCTTAATCTTGAGCGCTCGCTCACTTAGCTAAGGTGGTGTGTCTGGTTTTCCTAGTTATCTTGTGTCTCTTTTCCCATACCGTAATCTTTTTGTATTTTAATATTTATTTGGCTGTGCCAGATCTTTGGTTGCAGCATGCAAACTCTTAGTTGGCATGTGGAATCTAGTTCTCTTATCAGGGATCGAACCCAGGCCCCTGCTCTGGGAGCTTTGAATCTTAACCCCTGGACCACCAGGTAAGTCCTTTTGTACCCTATGCTTTAGAAGAAAGTTGCTAAGCCCAGGCTATACTCAAGGGGGTGGGGAATGTGTCCTAAAACTGTATTCTGCCAATCCTTATTTAATATCCCTTCTTACCCCTCACCCCCACTTCCAAAAGTCCACTTCATTCCTGAACCTTCGAAATATTCACATCAATTTAGTTCTTGGCTTTCCCCACTATATCCTAAATGACTTTTCTGCATTCCAACCTTAATATTTTATTGCTAGTGTCTCCTCTTCTCTTCTCTCTGGATTTCAAGGATTTTTTTTTTAAACCCTTTAGAATAATTTTAGTGGAGTATCAGAGGAAGTGAAATTCAGTTATTATATTCAGTCTGCCATCTTTATCTGGAAGCCTCAGGGGAAGCATATTTTAATAATCAAAACTGACATGTAATCTATGCAAAACATTGTGATCACTCAAGAAACTTAATTCACAGCTAGAGAAATTAGGCTTCTAGTGTTGGTTGGTGTGATCAACCCTGGTTATCAAGAGTAAATTAGGGTTATTGTTATAAAGCAAGCAGAATCTGAATGCTTCCTTTTAGATGCCCAGTTTATCAGTTTAACAAAAAACAAGGCAGGCTTAAACACCTCAGGAATCAAAGTTTGTGCCAGCTGACCAGGCAAAGAACTTTAACTGATTTAACGCTAGCCAGAGGCAACCAAAGCTTGAATTGGTAGAGGGAGGAAATGTGGACCATGAATTCTGAATCATTATAACTAGGCTCAGACACATCTTTATTAATCAAAATAGGAACCATTACAGTCAATACATTTTGGCCAATGAGAAATAAGTTTGTTTATCCCTGTAGTGTAAAAATCCATGGTTCGTAATTTGATATACTCTTGGAAAGCATTTTCTGCCTCTTGCTGCTTGTGGAAGCATTTTCCTGCAAAAGTTGTCAAGATGCTTGGCCAATGAGAAAGTGTAAGTGTGCCAGATCTTTGGTTGCAGCATGCAAACTCTTAGTTGGCATGTGGAATCTAGTTCTCTTATCAGGATCGAACCCAGGCCCCTGCTCTGGGAGCTTTGAATCTTAACCCCTGGACCACCAGGTAAGTCCTTTTGTACCCTATGCTTTAGAAGAAAGTTGCTAAGCCCAGGCTATACTCAAGGGGGTGGGGAATGTGTCCTAAAACTGTATTCTGCCAATCCTTATTTAATATCCCTTCTTACCCCTCACCCCCACTTCCAAAAGTCCACTTCATTCCTGAACCTTCGAAATATTCACATCAATTTAGTTCTTGGCTTTCCCCACTATATCCTAAATGACTTTTCTGCATTCCAACCTTAATATTTTATTGCTAGTGTCTCCTCTTCTCTTCTCTCTGGATTTCAAGGATTTTTTTTTTAAACCCTTTAGAATAATTTTAGTGGAGTATCAGAGGAAGTGAAATTCAGTTATTATATTCAGTCTGCCATCTTTATCTGGAAGCCTCAGGGGAAGCATATTTTAATAATCAAAACTGACATGTAATCTATGCAAAACATTGTGATCACTCAAGAAACTTAATTCACAGCTAGAGAAATTAGGCTTCTAGTGTTGGTTGGTGTGATCAACCCTGGTTATCAAGAGTAAATTAGGGTTATTGTTATAAAGCAAGCAGAATCTGAATGCTTCCTTTTAGATGCCCAGTTTATCAGTTTAACAAAAAACAAGGCAGGCTTAAACACCTCAGGAATCAAAGTTTGTGCCAGCTGACCAGGCAAAGAACTTTAACTGATTTAACGCTAGCCAGAGGCAACCAAAGCTTGAATTGGTAGAGGGAGGAAATGTGGACCATGAATTCTGAATCATTATAACTAGGCTCAGACACATCTTTATTAATCAAAATAGGAACCATTACAGTCAATACATTTTGGCCAATGAGAAATAAGTTTGTTTATCCCTGTAGTGTAAAAATCCATGGTTCGTAATTTGATATACTCTTGGAAAGCATTTTCTGCCTCTTGCTGCTTGTGGAAGCATTTTCCCTGCAAAAAGTTGTCAAGATGCTGGAAGAAGTGGTAGTCAGCTGGTGAGAGGTCAGATGAATATGGTGGATAAGGCAAAATTTCATAGCCCAATTTGTTCAACTTTTGAAGCATTAGTTATTCAACATGTGGTCAGGCATTGTCGTGAAGAATTGGGCCCTTTCCGGTGACCAGTGCCAGCTGCAGGCATTGCAGTCTTCAGTGCATCTCGTCAGTTTGCTGAGCATACTTCTCAGAGGTAATGGTTTTGCCAGGATTCAGAAAAATGTAGTGGATCAGACCAGCAGCAGACCACCAAATACTGACCATGACCATTTTTTGGTGCAACTTTGGCTTTGGGAAGTGCTTTGGAACTTCTTCTTGGCCCAACCATTAAGTGGCCATCACTGGTTCTTGTAGAAAATCCACTTTCTGTCGTGTATCACCATCTGATTGAGAATTGGTTTGTTGTTGTTGCATGGAATAAGAGAATAACACTTCAAAATGATTTTGGTCAACACATGAGATATCCACTTATTGAGTTTTTTCACCTTCCCAATTTGCTTCAAATGCTGAATGACTGTAGAATGGTCAATGTTGAGTTCTTCAGAAACTTCTTACGTAGTTGTAAGAGGATCAACTTTGGTGCTGGCCCTCGGTTGATTGTTGTCAACTTCTGATGGGCGGCCACTATGCTATTCATCTTCAAGGCTCTCATCTCCTTTGCAGAACTTCTTGAACCACCACTGCCCTGAATGGTAATTAGTAGTTCTTGGGTCAAATGCATTGTTAGTGTAGTGAGTTGTCTCCACTGCTTTATGACCCATTTTAAACTCAAATAAGAAAATCACTAGAATTTGCTTTTTGTCTAATAGCATTTCTATAGTCTAAAATAAATAAACGGCATGGAATGTCATTAGCAAAAAACCCCATAGAAATGCACATTAAAATGATGTATAAAATAACCACATTTATTTAAGAATGCATTCCAATATCAAATGGCAAAGTTCAACAATGCAAATCACAATTACTTTTGGACCAACCTGATATCCCCTATGACTTCTTGACCATTTGTGTAAATGAAGACTGTTGCTCTCCATGTATTTGCTCTCTTTCTCTCTCTCTTTCTCCCTCCCTTGTATTTTATCTTTCCTCCTATTCTTCTTAGTATTTTTTAAGACTTCTGAAGAGCAGTTTACAGTTTATACGTACAGAGCTTTTCCACATATAGGCATACCTTTTTTTATTGTCCTTCATTGTTTAGTGCTTGCAGAGACTGTGTTTGTTACAAATAGAAGGTCTGTGACAACCCTGCATTGAGCAAGTCTGTTGGAGCCATTTTTTTCCCAACAGCATTTGTTCAACTCGTGTCCCTGTGTCAATTTCAGTAATTATTGCAATATTTAAAACTTCTTCATTATTTGTTATGGTGCTCTGTGATCAGTGATCCTTAATGTTAGTATTGTAGTTATTTGGGGTAGCCATGAACCATGCCCATATAAGATAGTGAACTTAATTGATAAATGTGTATATTCTGACTACTCCACCAATTGGCTGTTCCTCCATCCCTCACCCTCTCCTATGGCCTCCCTATCCCCCGAGACACAACAGTATTGAAATTGGGCCAGTTAATAACTTCACAGTGGTCTCTAAGTACTCAAGTGAAAGGAAGAGTTGCATATCTCTCACGTAAGCCAAATTGTAAATGCAGAGGAAATGTTTTTAAAAGAAATTAAAAGTGCTACTCCAGTGAACACACAAATGATAAAAAAGTGAAACAGCCTTAGTGTTGATGGGGAGAAAGTTTTAGTGGTCTGAGATTAGACCACTAGATTAAATGAGATAGAAGATTAAATCACCATAACATTCCCTTAAACTGAAGCCTAATCCAGAGTAAGGCCCTAGATCTTCAATTTGATGAAGGCTGAACAGTAAGAAAACTACAGAAGAAAAGTTTGAAGCTAGCAGAGGCTGGTTCATGAGATTTAAGGAAAGAAGCCGTCTATATAACATTGAAGTACAAGGTGAAGAAGCATGTTCTGATGTAGAAGCTACAGCGAGTTTCCCCAAAGATCTAGCTAAAATACTTAACAAAGGTGGCTACTAAAAATGAATGTCAAAACTTTTGGACCAACCTGATATCCCCTATGACTTCTTGACCATTTGTGTAAATGAAGACTGTTGCTCTCCATGTATTTGCTCTCTTCTCTCTCTCTTTCTCCCTCCCTTGTATTTTATCTTTCCTCCTATTCTTCTTAGTATTTTTTAAGACTTCTGAAGAGCAGTTTACAGTTTATACGTACAGAGCTTTTCCACATATAGGCATACCTTTTTTTATTGTCCTTCATTGTTTAGTGCTTGCAGAGACTGTGTTTGTTACAAATAGAAGGTCTGTGACAACCCTGCATTGAGCAAGTCTGTTGGAGCCATTTTTTTCCCAACAGCATTTGTTCAACTCGTGTCCCTGTGTCAATTTCAGTAATTATTGCAATATTTAAAACTTCTTCATTATTTGTTATGGTGCTCTGTGATCAGTGATCCTTAATGTTAGTATTGTAGTTATTTGGGGTAGCCATGAACCATGCCCATATAAGATAGTGAACTTAATTGATAAATGTGTATATTCTGACTACTCCACCAATTGGCTGTTCCTCCATCCCTCACCCTCTCCTATGGCCTCCCTATCCCCTGAGACACAACAGTATTGAAATTGGGCCAGTTAATAACTTCACAGTGGTCTCTAAGTACTCAAGTGAAAGGAAGAGTTGCATATCTCTCACGTAAGCCAAATTGTAAATGCAGAGGAAATGTTTTTAAAAGAAATTAAAAGTGCTACTCCAGTGAACACACAAATGATAAAAAAGTGAAACAGCCTTAGTGTTGATGGGGAGAAAGTTTTAGTGGTCTGAGATTAGACCACTAGATTAAATGAGATAGAAGATTAAATCACCATAACATTCCCTTAAACTGAAGCCTAATCCAGAGTAAGGCCCTAGATCTTCAATTTGATGAAGGCTGAACAGTAAGAAAACTACAGAAGAAAAGTTTGAAGCTAGCAGAGGCTGGTTCATGAGATTTAAGGAAAGAAGCCGTCTATATAACATTGAAGTACAAGGTGAAGAAGCATGTTCTGATGTAGAAGCTACAGCGAGTTTCCCCAAAGATCTAGCTAAAATACTTAACAAAGGTGGCTACACTAAACAACAGATGTTCAATGTCAACAAGACAGCCTTGTATTGGAAGAAGATGCCATCTACGAGTTTCATAGCTAGAGAAGAGAAATCAATGCCTGGCTTCAAAACTTCAAAGGACAGACTCACTCTCATATTAGGGACTAATGCAGCTGGTGACTTAAAATTGAAGTCAATGCTCATTTACCAGTTCAGAAATCATAGGGCCCCTAGGAACTTAACTAAATTTACTTGGTCTGTGTTCTATAAATGAAGCAACAAATCCCAGATGACAGCACATCTGTTTATACGATTTGCTGAATATTTTAACCTCATGTTTGAAACCTACTGCTCAGAAAAAAGGATTCCTTTAAAAAATAATATTGCCGGGCTTCCTGGTAGCTCGGTGGTAAAGAGTTCGCCTGCCAATGCAGGAGACACAAGTTTGATCCCTGATCGGGGAGATCCCACATGCTGCGGAGCAACTAAGCCCGTGAGCCACAACTATGGAGCCTGTGCTCTAGAGCCTCAGAGCCACAACTACTGAAGCCCGTGTGCCCTAGAACCTGCATTCCACAACAAGAGAAGTCACCGCAATAAGAAGCCTACTCACCTCAACTAGAGAGTAACCCCCACTCCCTGCAATTAGAGGAGAGCCTGTGGCAGCAGTGAAAATCCAGAATAGCCAAAAATAAATAATAAATACATTATTTTAAATTTATTTTAAGATTTTTTTTGGCCTCTAAGTCATCATTTATTTTCATCCATCTCTATTGTTTGGCCTGTGTGGACTTCCCATCTCAGTGGCCTCTCCCACTGCAGAGCACCAGCTCTGGGTGCATGTGCTCCAGAGCACTGGCTCATAACTGGACACACCAGTCCAGCTGTTCTGCAGCACGTGGGATCTTCCTGAGCCAGGGGTTGAACCAGTGCCCCTTGCACTACAAGAGACTCTTTACCCCTGGACCACCAGAGAAACCCACAAATAAATAAATTTTTAAAATAATAATATTGCTTATTGATAATGCACCTGGTTACTCAAGCCGTCTATATAACATTGAAGTACAAGGTGAAGAAGCATGTTCTGATGTAGAAGCTTTAAACAAAAAAGGTGGCTACACTAAACAACAGATGTTCAATGTCAACAAGACAGCCTTGTATTGGAAGAAGATGCCATCTACGAGTTTCATAGCTAGAGAAGAGAAATCAATGCCTGGCTTCAAAACTTCAAAGGACAGACTCACTCTCATATTAGGGACTAATGCAGCTGGTGACTTAAAATTGAAGTCAATGCTCATTTACCAGTTCAGAAATCATAGGGCCCCTAGGAACTTAACTAAATTTACTTGGTCTGTGTTCTATAAATGAAGCAACAAATCCCAGATGACAGCACATCTGTTTATACGATTTGCTGAATATTTTAACCTCATGTTTGAAACCTACTGCTCAGAAAAAAGGATTCCTTTAAAAAATAATATTGCCGGGGCTTCCCTGGTAGCTCAGTGGTAAAGAGTTCGCCTGCCAATGCAGGAGACACAAGTTTGATCCCTGATCGGGGAGATCCCACATGCTGCGGAGCAACTAAGCCCGTGAGCCACAACTATGGAGCCTGTGCTCTAGAGCCTCAGAGCCACAACTACTGAAGCCCGTGTGCCCTAGAACCTGCATTCCACAACAAGAGAAGTCACCGCAATAAGAAGCCTACTCACCTCAACTAGAGAGTAACCCCCACTCCCTGCAATTAGAGGAGAGCCTGTGGCAGCAGTGAAAATCCAGAATAGCCAAAAATAAATAATAAATACATTATTTTAAATTTATTTTAAGATTTTTTTTTTTTGGCCTCTAAGTCATCATTTATTTTCATCCATCTCTATTGTTTGGCCTGTGTGGACTTCCCATCTCAGTGGCCTCTCCCACTGCAGAGCACCAGCTCTGGGTGCATGTGCTCCAGAGCACTGGCTCATAACTGGACACACCAGTCCAGCTGTTCTGCAGCACGTGGGATCTTCCTGAGCCAGGGGTTGAACCAGTGCCCCTTGCACTACAAGGCAGACTCTTTACCCCCTGGACCACCAGAGAAACCCACAAATAAATAAATTTTTAAAATAATAATATTGCTTATTGATAATGCACCTGGTTACTCAAGGGCTCTAATAGAAATGTAGGAGAAGATTAATGTTGTTTTCATGCCTGCCAATACAACATCTGTTCTGCAGCCCATGAATCAAGAGTAATTTCAACTTTCAAGTGTTATTGTTTAAGAAATATATTTCAAAAGTTTATAGGTGGGCTTCCCTGGTGGTCCAGTGGGTAAGGATACCGCCTTGCAGTGCAAGGGGTGCTGGTTCGATCCCTGGCCTGGGAAGATCCCACGTGCCGCAGAGCGGCTGGACCGATGTGTCCAATTACCGAGCCAGAGCTCTGGAGTGCATGTGCTCAGAGCCGGTGCTCTGCGACAACAGAGGCCACCGCGATGGGAGGCCCACACGGGCCAAAGAACAAAGATGGATGAAAATAGATAAATGAAAGACCAATGGAAGTAGCCCACCTGCTCCCCTCCCTCCCCACCCCACCCCCCAAAATAAATAAATAAATAAATCTTAAAAAAAAAATGTTTATAGGTGCTATAGATAGATATGCCTCTGATGGATCAGGAAAAGTAAACTGAAAACCTTCTTGAAAGGATTCACCATTCTAGATGCCATTAAAAACATTCATGGGAATAGGTCAAAATATTAATATAAATAAGAGTTTGGGGGCTTCCCTGGTGGTCCAGTGGGTAAAGAGTCCGCGTTGCAGTGCAAGGGGCACCAGTTCGATCCCTGGCCCGGAAGATCCCACGTGCCGCAGAGCGGCTGGACCGATGTGTCCAATTACCGAGCCAGAGCTCTGGAGTGCATGTGCTCAGAGCCGGTGCTCTGCGACAACAGAGGCCACCGCGATGGGAGGCCCACACGGGCCAAAGAACAAAGATGGATGAAAATAGATAAATGAAAGACCAATGGAAGTAGCCCACCTGCTCCCCTCCCTCCCCACCCCACCCCCCAAAATAAATAAATAAATAAATCTTAAAAAAAAAATGTTTATAGGTGCTATAGATAGATATGCCTCTGATGGATCAGGAAAAGTAAACTGAAAACCTTCTTGAAAGGATTCACCATTCTAGATGCCATTAAAAACATTCATGGGAATAGGTCAAAATATTAATATAAATAAGAGTTTGGGGGCTTCCCTGGTGGTCCAGTGGGTAAAGAGTCCGCGTTGCAGTGCAAGGGGCACCAGTTCGATCCCTGGCCCGGAAGATCCCACGTGCTGCAGAGCAGCTGGACCGGTGTGTCCAATTACGAGCCAGCACTCTGGAGTGCAAGTGCCCAGAACTGGTGCTCTGCAACCAGAGAGGCCACTGTGCTGGGAGGCCCACCCAGGCCAAAGAATAAAAGATGGATGAAAATAAATAAATAAAACAATAAAAGAGGCCAAACATTTAAAAAAAAAAAAGAGTTTGGAAGGAGTTGATTCCAGTAGTCGTGGATAATTTTGAGGGGATTCAAGACATAAATGGAGGAAGTATCTTCCGATATGGTGGAAATAGCAAGAGAACTAGAATTAGAAGTGCAGCCTGAAGACGAGACTGAACTGCTGCAACCTCACGATGAAACCTTAATAGATGAGGAGTTGCGTTCTCATGAGTGGGCAAGGAAATGGGCTTCTTGAGATGGAATCTACTCCTGCTTATAATGCTTTGATGATTTAGAGTATTACAATTGATAAAGCTGCGGCAGGGTTTAAGACAATTGGCTCCAATTTTGAAAGAAATTCTGCTGTGGGTAAAATGCTGTCAAACAGCATTGCATGCTATAGAGGAATGGTTCTTTATGAAAGGAAAAGTTGCTGGCGTGGCACACTTCATTGTTATCTTATTTTAAGAAATTGCCACCCCAGCCTCCAGCAACTATCACCCCAATCAGTCAAGCATCCACCAACCCTGAGACAGGACCCTCCACCAGCCAAAAGATTATGATTTACTGAAGGCTCCGATGATGGTTAGCATTTGTTGTTGTTGTTCTGGGTTTTCACTGCTGCCGCAGGCTCTTCTCTAGTTGCGGGGAGTGGGGGCTACTCTCTAGTTGAGGTGAGCAGGCATCTTGTTGCGGTGACTTCTCTTGTTGTGGAACGTGGGCTCTAGGGTACACTGGCTTCAATAGTTGCAGCACATGGACTCCATAGTTGCGGCTCCGAGGCTCTAGAGCACAGGCTTCATAGTTGTGGCTCACGGGCGTAGTTGCTCCGCAGAATGTGGGATCTTCCCGGATCAGGGATCGAACTTCGTGTCTCCTGCAAACTCTTTACTGCTGAGCTACCAGGGAAGCCCTGGTTAGCATTTTTTAAGCAATAATGTATTTTTAAATCAAGGTATGTATATTGCTTTTTTAGACATAATGCTGTTCCACACTTAATAGACTATAGTATAGGAAAACAAACATGCTGGGAAAACAAAAATTTCATGTGACTTGCTTCACTGTGATATTTGCTTTATCACAGTGGTCTGGAATGCCACAAGGCCCACACAGGCCAAAGAATAAAAGATGGATGAAAATAAATAAATAAAACAATAAAAGAGGCCAAACATTTAAAAAAAAAAAAGAGTTTGGAAGGAGTTGATTCCAGTAGTCGTGGATAATTTTGAGGGGATTCAAGACATAAATGGAGGAAGTATCTTCCGATATGGTGGAAATAGCAAGAGAACTAGAATTAGAAGTGCAGCCTGAAGACGAGACTGAACTGCTGCAACCTCACGATGAAACCTTAATAGATGAGGAGTTGCGTTCTCATGAGTGGGCAAGGAAATGGGCTTCTTGAGATGGAATCTACTCCTGCTTATAATGCTTTGATGATTTAGAGTATTACAATTGATAAAGCTGCGGCAGGGTTTAAGACAATTGGCTCCAATTTTGAAAGAAATTCTGCTGTGGGTAAAATGCTGTCAAACAGCATTGCATGCTATAGAGGAATGGTTCTTTATGAAAGGAAAAGTTGCTGGCGTGGCACACTTCATTGTTATCTTATTTTAAGAAATTGCCACCCCAGCCTCCAGCAACTATCACCCCAATCAGTCAAGCATCCACCAACCCTGAGACAGGACCCTCCACCAGCCAAAAGATTATGATTTACTGAAGGCTCCGATGATGGTTAGCATTTGTTGTTGTTGTTCTGGGTTTTCACTGCTGCCGCAGGCTCTTCTCTAGTTGCGGGGAGTGGGGGCTACTCTCTAGTTGAGGTGAGCAGGCATCTTGTTGCGGTGACTTCTCTTGTTGTGGAACGTGGGCTCTAGGGTACACTGGCTTCAATAGTTGCAGCACATGGACTCCATAGTTGCGGCTCCGAGGCTCTAGAGCACAGGCTTCATAGTTGTGGCTCACGGGCGTAGTTGCTCCGCAGAATGTGGGATCTTCCCGGATCAGGGATCGAACTTCGTGTCTCCTGCAAACTCTTTACTGCTGAGCTACCAGGGAAGCCCTGGTTAGCATTTTTTAAGCAATAATGTATTTTTAAATCAAGGTATGTATATTGCTTTTTTAGACATAATGCTGTTCCACACTTAATAGACTATAGTATAGGAAAACAAACATGCTGGGAAAACAAAAATTTCATGTGACTTGCTTCACTGTGATATTTGCTTTATCACAGTGGTCTGGAATTGAACCCACAACCTCTGGGGGGTATACCTGTGCTCCCTGAGCCCACATATGCACAGCCTCCATCATTATCAACATCACTTACCAGAAGAGTACATTTGTTATCAAGGATACACCTACACTGACACACCGTAATCCCCCAAAGTCCAGTTTACCTCAGGGTTCACTCTTGGCGTGCACTCTCTGGATTTGAACAAATGTGTGATGACGTGTGGGCTTCCCTGGTGGCTCAAGGGTAAAGAATCTGCGTGCAGCACAGGCAGGTTTGATCCCTGGGCTGGGAAGACTCTTGGAGGAGCGCATAGCAGCCTACTCCAGTACTTCTGCCTAGAGAGTTACAGAGGAGCCTGGCAGGCTGTAGTCCATAGGGTCACACAGAATTGGACACTACCAAGTGACTAAGCAGCAGCAGCATAATGACATGTGTCTATCATTGTAATATCATTCAGAGTATTTTCACTACCCTAAGGATCCTCTGGGCTCCACTTACGCATCCTTCCCTCCAAACCCCTTGCACCCACGGCTCTTGTCTCCATAGGTCTTCTTTCTTAACTGAGTCACGTGCACTGGTACATAGTTTCTTTGTTATTTCTTACAGCTCTGTGGATGTCCTAATGTATGTTTAACCAGTTCCCTATAGGAAATGGGGTTTGTTTCTCAACCCTTTGGCATTACAAACAACACTGCAATAAATAAACTGCCACAGACCTCATTTTGTAGGCATGTGGGTTGGTCACTTAGTCATGTCTGACTCTTTGTGACTCATGCGGGCTCTAGAGCACAGGCTTCATAGTTGTGGCTCACGGGCGAGTTGCTCCAGAATGTGGGATCTTCCCGGATCAGGGATCGAACTCGTGTCTCCTGCAAACTCTTTACTGCTGAGCTACCGGGGAAGCCCTGGTTAGCATTTTTTAAGCAATAATGTATTTTTAAATCAAGGTATGTATATTGCTTTTTTAGACATAATGCTGTTCCACACTTAATAGACTATAGTATAGGAAAACAAACATGCTGGGAAAACAAAAATTTCATGTGACTTGCTTCACTGTGATATTTGCTTTATCACAGTGGTCTGGAATTGAACCCACAACCTCTGGGGGGTATACCTGTGCTCCCTGAGCCCACATATGCACAGCCTCCATCATTATCAACATCACTTACCAGAAGAGTACATTTGTTATCAAGGATACACCTACACTGACACACCGTAATCCCCCAAAGTCCAGTTTACCTCAGGGTTCACTCTTGGCGTGCACTCTCTGGATTTGAACAAATGTGTGATGACGTGTGGGCTTCCCTGGTGGCTCAAGGGTAAAGAATCTGCGTGCAGCACAGGCAGGTTTGATCCCTGGGCTGGGAAGACTCTTGGAGGAGCGCATAGCAGCCTACTCCAGTACTTCTGCCTAGAGAGTTACAGAGGAGCCTGGCAGGCTGTAGTCCATAGGGTCACACAGAATTGGACACTACCAAGTGACTAAGCAGCAGCAGCATAATGACATGTGTCTATCATTGTAATATCATTCAGAGTATTTTCACTACCCTAAGGATCCTCTGGGCTCCACTTACGCATCCTTCCCTCCAAACCCCTTGCACCCACGGCTCTTGTCTCCATAGGTCTTCTTTCTTAACTGAGTCACGTGCACTGGTACATAGTTTCTTTGTTATTTCTTACAGCTCTGTGGATGTCCTAATGTATGTTTAACCAGTTCCCTATAGGAAATGGGGTTTGTTTCTCAACCCTTTGGCATTACAAACAACACTGCAATAAATAACCTGCCACAGACCTCATTTTTGTAGGCATGTGGGTTGGTCACTTAGTCATGTCTGACTCTTTGTGACCCCATGAACGGTAGCCACTAGGCTCCTCTGTCAGTGGGGTTCTTGAGTCAAGAATACTGGAGTGAGTAGCCATTCCCTTCTCCAGGAGATCGTCCTGACCCAGGGGTCGAATCTGGGTCTCCCGCATTGCAGATAGATTCTTCACTGTTGGGCCACCAGGGAAGCCCATTTTGTAGGTGGGTAGGTATATTTGTATATAGTCACCCAGAAGCGGGAGTGTTGCAGAATGTTGACTTAGTATTACAGTGGACACGGAGTGAGATTAGCTGTCATCTACAGGAACAGGAACAACCAGAACGATAGCACCTGTTTCTAGTGCTTTCAACAGAGGAAATGTAACGCAGGGAAGCGGTTACCAGGTGGTAGAAGAACTGAGAGCCTAACTGAGATAAGGAAGCAGAGGCACCACAGCTTGTAGCCGGGAGAGACAAAAATAAAAAGTCTATGTTACGAACCCAGAGCTGTGGTGGTCACCAGTTGGAGACTAGGATCTCTAAGGACCTGTCTGGTTGGGTCTGGGGTCACTAAGGAGGTGCAGACACTGGCCTGAATTAGAAGAAAGAGGGAAAGAAATGTCCTGGCCTCGTCCTTCACCCCTGTCTTCTGGTCTTTCAGAAATTAGCAGATGGTGAGTTTTGGAGTCACAGTTAACAGAAGTCAGCCCCTGCAGGCCAGAGCAGTGCAGTGGAAGGGCACTGAATGGATCTGAGGACAAATGGTTTCAGAACCTATACATGTGTCTATCATTGTAATATCATTCAGAGTATTTTCACTACCCTAAGGATCCTCTGGGCTCCACTTACGCATCCTTCCCTCCAAACCCCTTGCACCCACGGCTCTTGTCTCCATAGGTCTTCTTTCTTAACTGAGTCACGTGCACTGGTACATAGTTTCTTTGTTATTTCTTACAGCTCTGTGGATGTCCTAATGTATGTTTAACCAGTTCCCTATAGGAAATGGGGTTTGTTTCTCAACCCTTTGGCATTACAAACAACACTGCAATAAATAACCTGCCACAGACCTCATTTTTGTAGGCATGTGGGTTGGTCACTTAGTCATGTCTGACTCTTTGTGACCCCATGAACGGTAGCCACTAGGCTCCTCTGTCAGTGGGGTTCTTGAGTCAAGAATACTGGAGTGAGTAGCCATTCCCTTCTCCAGGAGATCGTCCTGACCCAGGGGTCGAATCTGGGTCTCCCGCATTGCAGATAGATTCTTCACTGTTGGGCCACCAGGGAAGCCCATTTTGTAGGTGGGTAGGTATATTTGTATATAGTCACCCAGAAGCGGGAGTGTTGCAGAATGTTGACTTAGTATTACAGTGGACACGGAGTGAGATTAGCTGTCATCTACAGGAACAGGAACAACCAGAACGATAGCACCTGTTTCTAGTGCTTTCAACAGAGGAAATGTAACGCAGGGAAGCGGTTACCAGGTGGTAGAAGAACTGAGAGCCTAACTGAGATAAGGAAGCAGAGGCACCACAGCTTGTAGCCGGGAGAGACAAAAATAAAAAGTCTATGTTACGAACCCAGAGCTGTGGTGGTCACCAGTTGGAGACTAGGATCTCTAAGGACCTGTCTGGTTGGGTCTGGGGTCACTAAGGAGGTGCAGACACTGGCCTGAATTAGAAGAAAGAGGGAAAGAAATGTCCTGGCCTCGTCCTTCACCCCTGTCTTCTGGTCTTTCAGAAATTAGCAGATGGTGAGTTTTGGAGTCACAGTTAACAGAAGTCAGCCCCTGCAGGCCAGAGCAGTGCAGTGGAAGGGCACTGAATGGATCTGAGGACAAATGGTTTCAGAACCTATATGGCCTGGCCCCTTTTTTTACTCAGCTTTTAAGCTCATCCTTCTGCCCATGTTTAGTACCTTCATACTTCTGCCTGTCATGTAGTGACACTTTCTACTTCTCCCCAAATGAGAAGAGAGACTCAAAGTCACATTAGTCATTTCTCCTTCTCAACTTGAGGATCTACTGAAGAGCCTCACTCCTCTCCAGCAGGCCCAGATAGGACTTTTTGTGGCCTGGCAACCTATGAACTAGATCACAAAATAAGTCCTACCAATACTCCATACAAAACTGTAGGAGATGGGGAAAGGGGATAAGTAGAAATCAGTGATTAATAGGTACATAACAAAAATACGCATTGGTGCTATTGTCTTATTGCTAGAAAAAGTCACACAGTCATAGCTGATATTTATCACTTTCCTCTTTTATCACTTATTTCATAATTCTTTTGTATGTAACTGCAGGTAGTTAGGGTTCTTCACTTGGCAGGGTAACTGTATCAGTTAGGATATACTCACAATAACAGAAAACACACTTGGCATTTCAAGAGAGAATTTAATAAAAGATTTTGGTTAAACAATTTTGGAGAACTGAAAAGGCCAAAAAGGGGATACTGAGCTAACACGGAGCTAGGAACTATATGATGAAGCTATCGCTCCTGGGGCTGAAGGGACAAAAGGAGCTTGAAGGAGAGTATCCTGAGACCTCCGATACAGGGCTGGGGGCCAGCAATTGCAGAGATCTTTGATTAAGTATGATGAGGCTGGTTCTAGGAGTCTCCCCCCAACCCAAAGCTAAATACAGTAATTGATAAGCCACTTGTCAGAAAAGACTGCATCCTTTCTCCCTCCTCAGCTTTGCAGAATCAAACAGAAAGCCATCTGGCAAAGTAGAAATACAGTTCTCATAGTCCTAACCCTATCACCACAAAGCAGAGGATTAAAGTGTGAGTTTGGGCTGATGGTGTAGTAACTGGGAGAGCTCATCACTTTGCCTACTCAGTATCCATACACACATTTCTACATCTGTTTCAACTTCCTGTACAGCATGGCCAAGCTTCAACTTTTCTTTAACAAAAGACAGCTGTCTTTTGTAGAAACAGTCAGTCTCACCTTTTCCACAACAAAAGAGAATGATCTTTAGATGGTATCAGTTACTCGAGTTCGGTTATTAGAGTCCCTCTTGATATCCTGTAAGCTAAAGATGAAACTGTAAAGTTGACCACTGCCATTACTTCTTACAGTGCAAAAGAAGAAAAAATTAGTTTGTATATACACAAATACATAAACACACAGATATACAGAAATACATTAAGCAAGGAAGAAAATAATATTTAGGTATTAGACCCCTTTTCTTTCTGGTCATGAGCCTGTACCTGATACGGGTAACTTCCTTCTTCCCCTACTCATTCTATATTTCCTTTGCTCCGAGCCAGCACCTGTACCAGGTGGTGTGATCCAAAGTTCATTCCTGGAAGACTCTGGATCTTCAGTGGTCCGGTCTTGACTTCTGCAGTGAGAATGTAGAGGGGGAAATGGATATGGTGACACAAGGGAGACAGAATCTACAGATGTGGTGACTGGTGACGTGGGTGGGAGGGGACGAAAATCTACATGTGCACTGGACATTTTAATAAGTGTTTGAGTTTAAATGGAGTGAGTTCTGGGCTTAATGTAAGGTTATCAGCTGCCCTGATTTGTCCCAGCCTGAGGGGTTGCCCAGAGCCTGAGACTTCCTGCATTAAAACAGGGCAAGGGCTTCCCTGGTGGTCCAGTGGGTAGGACACCGCCTTGCAGTGCAAGGGCTGCCGGTTCAATCCCTGGCCTGGGAAGATCCCACGTGCCGCGGAGCGGCTGGACCGATGTGTCCAATTACCGAGCCGGAGCTCTGGAGCGCATGCACCCAGAGCCGGTGCTCTGCGACAACAGAGGCCACCGCGATGGGAGGCCCATACGGGCCAAAGAACAAAAGATGGATGAAACTAGACAAACGAAAGACCAGTGGAAGTGGCCCACCGACCCCCCTCCCTCCCCACCCCCACCAAAATAAATAAATAAATAAATATGTTGTTTTTTTAAAAAAAACAGGGCAAGTCCCTGGACAACGGGAATAAGTTCATCACCACAGCCTAATAGGCACTGGCAAAAACTGATTCGTGACAGGAACTCCTTGGCACACGCACTGAGTCACCTTCTGGGGTAAACAGTCCTTGGGGAGGGAGCAGTCAAGATGGATTCAAGTTGGCCCAGTAAGAGAGCCTTCAAGTGGCACAGGGAAGTGGTGATTCTTAAGACTCCCACAGCAGCTGTCATTCCAGTCCACCCCCAACCCTCAGAACTCATGGGTCCAATGTGAGTTCTAGAAAGAGAGGATGTTGGGGTAAAATCTATGACACCCCCTGCCCAACAGAGTGTGACCCAGCGGGGACAGACTCTTTCTCATCACCACCCATAGCTCTGGAAATGGGCTCTAGTGCATTAATGACTAGTTGAAGATAGGCTGGAAGGTTACAAGGGATGAGGAATGGGAACTTGGTAACACAGACTGGCACATGGTAGCACCAAAATACTCAGCAGGGCAGAATAACATCGATGCAGCTGGGACATAAATCAGTGAAATTTGTGTTATTACAGCAGAAAGTAACACAAGCAGGCAGGGCATTGGGGAAGCCAGAGGAAACTTGGTAACACTCAGGTTTTCCTTGAAACAATTTGTCTGGCAGAAAAGGATTAGGTTACTTTCTTTGTAATATTCCGCCATCTAGTGTTAATGTTCATGTACTCCTTTATCCTAGTTTCAGTCACTAAGCTGTGTCCAACCAACTCTTTGTAACCCTACGGATTGCAGTACCCCAGGCTTCCCTGTCCTGGTTAGATGCTTAAAAAGAAGCAGATGAATAAGAATCTGAGGACAGTTTTCAAAGTCATCAGTAATGTGTTCTTTTGTTAATTTTATAAATATTGATCGAATACTTTCCATATGCCAGTTCCTTTTCTAGGCATTGAGATTATAGCTGTGGACAAAGCCCCTGAACTCATGGAAGCTTACAGTCTTGTGGGGATAATAAATAAACAAGTAAAATATATAGTATACTGCATGGTTGTAAATGGTGAGGAAAAACTAAAGTAAGGAAGGAAATATTAAGTTTAAACTTTTGGAGCAAGGGGACGCTATAATTTTATATCAGATAATCAGGGAAGCCTTACTGCAAAAATGATCTGTAAATAAAACACAGGATAGTAAGGAACCTTACCTGTGTCCTGAGAAACCTGTATGATGCAGGTCAAGAAGCAACAGTTAGAACCAGACATGGAACAACAGACTGGTTCCAAATTGGGAAAGGAGTATGACAAGACTATATTGTCACCCTGCTTATCTAATTTCTGTGTAAAGTATATTATGCAAAATGCCAGTCTGGATGAATTACAAATTGGAATCAAGATTGCCAGGTGAGAGACTTCTCTGGTGGCCCAGTGTCTAAGACTCCATGCTGTCAGTGCAGGGAGCTTGCGTTTGATCCCTGGTCAGGGAACTAGATCCCACATGCCATAATTAAGAGTTCTCATGCTGCAACTAAAGATCCCGCATGCCACAATGAAGATCTAAGATCCCACGTGCCACACTAAGACCTGGCACAGCCAATAAATAAGTAAATGAATATTTTTTTTAATAAAAAAGATTGCCAGGTGAAATATCAACAACCTTAGATATGCAGATGATACCACTCTAATGGTAGAAAGTGAAGAGGAACTAAAGAGCCTCTTAATGAGGGTGAAAAAGAAGAATGAAAAAGCTGGCTTGAAACTCAACATTCAAAAAACTAAGATCAGGGCTTCCCTGGTGGTCCAGGGTTTGAGGTCCAGGTCCCTTGCAGTGCAAGGGGCACCAGTTAGATCCCTGGCCCAGAAAGACCCCACATGCTGCGGAGCGGCTAGAGCAGTGTGTCCGATTATAAGCCAGTGCTCTGGAGTGCGTACGCCCAGAGCTGGTGCTCTGCAGCAAGGGAGGCCACTTAAATGGGAGGCCCACAGAGGCCAAAGAATAAAGATGGATGAAAATAGGGCTTCCCTAGTGGTCCAGTGGGTAAGGACACCGCCTTGCAGTGCAAGGGGCGCCGGTTCGATCCCTGGCCTGGGAAGATCCCATGTGCCGTGGAACGGCTGGACTGATGTGTCCAGTTACCAAGCCGGAGCTCTGGAGCACATGCGCCCGGAGCCGGTGCTCTGCGATGGGAGGCCCACACAGGCCAAAAGAACAGAGATGGATGAAAATAGATAATGAAGGACCAAAAGAAGTGGCCCGCCCGCCCCCCTCCCTCCCCAACCCGTCCCCCCTCAAAAAAGATGGATGAAAATAAATAAATGAAAAACCAATAAAAGAGGCCAAAATTAAAAAAAAAAAAACACAACTAAGATCATGATGTCCAGCCCTACCACTTTATGACAAATAGATGGGGAAAAAATGGATGAGTGACAGTGTTTTATTTTCTTGGGCTCCAAATTCACTGTGGAAACAGAGGACCAGATGGTTGGATGGACTCAATGGACATGAGTTTGAGCAAATTCCAGGAGACGGTGAAAGACAGGGAAGCCTGATATGCTGCAGTCCATAGGGTCGAAGAGTCAGACACAACTGAGTGACTGAACAATAACAACAACCTCTGCCCAGAGCCTCCCAGGAAAGAGGAGGCTGGATTCAGTCAGATCAGCCCTGAGGGAAACAGGGAACAGAGAAGGAACTAAGCAACTCCCTAGACAGAGGCTGACCTCTTCCCAGGGGATAGAGAGGTGTGAGCTACACCGCCTCCCTCTGCTCCTCACAGGGAGGGTCTCTGCTCTAAGTTTTTTCTTTTACAGATAAAGAAGCTCAAGGAAAGATGCATCTTACTATATATTTTTTATATATTGCATACACTACTATATATAAAATAGATAACCAATAAGGACCTACTGAATAGCACAGAGAACTCTATGCAATATCTTTTAATAACCTACAAGGTAAAAGAAGGCGCACTAGCTTCCCAGGTGGCACTAGCAGTAAAGAACCCGCTTGCCAGTGCAGGAGACATAAGAGACCATAAGAGACATTGGTCCAATCTCTGGGTCGGAAAGATCCCCTGGAGAAGGGCATGGCAACGCACACCGGTACTCTTGCCTGAAGAATCCAATAGACACAGGAGCCTGGCCGACTACAGCCCATGGGGTCACACAGAATTGGACACTACTGAAGTGACTTAGCACATATGCACACAAGGGAAAAGCATTTGAAAAAAAAAAATATATATATATAAAATATAAATATATATATATATATGCTTTGCTATACACCTGAAACTAACACAACATTGTAAATCAGCTATACTTCAATTTTTTTAACAACAATAAAAAAATGCACTTTGTAGCAGAGGCAGAATTTAAACCGTCAAAGGTTCTTAGCCCTGTCTCTACTTGTGCATTTGATCCATGGTTACTGAGGGCCAAATACATTCATGCAATGTTTTCAGCACTGAGGATTCTGCAATGAACCCACCCAGGAAAGGCCTCTGTTCTCACAGAGCCTACATTCTAGTTGGTAAACAAACAAATCAATAATTACAATTACCAAGTAATTAAAGACATAATAGGGACAACAGTAATGACGCAAATAGAAGGCTGGCATGTTAGAGACTGCCTGGGGTCAGGGGAAGCTGCCGTTTGGGGGGTGACCTATTTTCACTGGGTCCTCTGGGGTCTCCAAGGACTTCCCAAGCCGGCAGCTATGCTGAAACTGGCTCATGCAAGAGACAGTTGTTTAGTTAGATTAAGTGACTGAACAATAACAACAACCTCTGCCCAGAGCCTCCCAGGAAAGAGGAGGCTGGATTCAGTCAGATCAGCCCTGAGGGAAACAGGGAACAGAGAAGGAACTAAGCAACTCCCTAGACAGAGGCTGACCTCTTCCCAGGGGATAGAGAGGTGTGAGCTACACCGCCTCCCTCTGCTCCTCACAGGGAGGGTCTCTGCTCTAAGTTTTTTCTTTTACAGATAAAGAAGCTCAAGGAAAGATGCATCTTACTATATATTTTTTATATATTGCATACACTACTATATATAAAATAGATAACCAATAAGGACCTACTGAATAGCACAGAGAACTCTATGCAATATCTTTTAATAACCTACAAGGTAAAAGAAGGCGCACTAGCTTCCCAGGTGGCACTAGCAGTAAAGAACCCGCTTGCCAGTGCAGGAGACATAAGAGACCATAAGAGACATTGGTCCAATCTCTGGGTCGGAAAGATCCCCTGGAGAAGGGCATGGCAACGCACACCGGTACTCTTGCCTGAAGAATCCAATAGACACAGGAGCCTGGCCGACTACAGCCCATGGGGTCACACAGAATTGGACACTACTGAAGTGACTTAGCACATATGCACACAAGGGAAAAGCATTTGAAAAAAAAACATCTATATATATAAAATATAAATATATATATATATATGCCTTGCTATACACCTGAAACTAACACAACATTGTAAATCAGCTATACTTCAATTTTTTTAACAACAATAAAAAAATGCACTTTGTAGCAGAGGCAGAATTTAAACCGTCAAAGGTTCTTAGCCCTGTCTCTACTTGTGCATTTGATCCATGGTTACTGAGGGCCAAATACATTCATGCAATGTTTTCAGCACTGAGGATTCTGCAATGAACCCACCCAGGAAAGGCCTCTGTTCTCACAGAGCCTACATTCTAGTTGGTAAACAAACAAATCAATAATTACAATTACCAAGTAATTAAAGACATAATAGGGACAACAGTAATGACGCAAATAGAAGGCTGGCATGTTAGAGACTGCCTGGGGTCAGGGGAAGCTGCCGTTTGGGGGGTGACCTATTTTCACTGGGTCCTCTGGGGTCTCCAAGGACTTCCCAAGCCGGCAGCTATGCTGAAACTGGCTCATGCAAGAGACAGTTGTTTAGAGTTTCAGGAACTTGGTAGGCAAGTTGTTAAACACAGTTGCTATTAAAAATTAAATTCTATAAACTCACAGCTACATGAATTGTTGTCAGATCAAAGGTAGTCATAGAAGCTTGTCACTTCCTAATTGTTTCACCACGCGCAGTACCCTTGAGCTATTTACAGCTATTGTATCTAGAGGTAGTGGAAAATACTCTATAGCACCATGCTCCCCACTCCAGTGGAAGCTCGAAACTGGTCTTGGTGGAGATATTTATACTGTGGAAAAGGACAACTATGACATATCAGGGCCTTTGTTTGTTTTCCTTTTTGGCCGGGTCATGTGGCTTGCAGGATCTTAGTTCCCCAACCAGTAGTTGAACCTGTGCCCTTACAGAGGAAGCACAGGGTCCTAACCGCTAGACTGCCGGGGAAGTCCCTGGGTTTTTATTTTTTGATGAGCGGCTCATTTATGGGCACACCATGACCTCCAGCTCTAAGCCAGGCCTTCCCTGTTTGTGGGAGTCTGTTTTTCTGGGGAGAGGGTGTAGCGATGTAGTTCAATTCTCCCTGAGCTGTTTGTGGGGGTGGTGCCTCCAGTCCTGTGGCCACCTCCCTCTTCCTTTCTTAAGGCTTCCACAGTGAGGAAGCTGGTCCGGGATCTTTAAACAGATCTATCAATTCCAGCAAAAGAACTGCTCTCTTCTGCATCATTTAAGGAGGGTCCGTGAGATGGTGATTCACTCATTCCTTTATTTGTTTTTGATATGTTAAATCTTACTGTTAGTCTACTGTGCAGGTGAAAATCTAAAGGAACACCCTACAGAGAATCTGTATAAATGTATGTGGTCATACATTTATGTGGTCACTTCTGAATTCCTCTAGCTTTTCATATGTTGAGTTTCTTCCTTTGAGAATATAACTGGTCTAGTAACAGTGGAATGAAGTTACTATTAGTTCTACTACTAATAATGATAACAGTCATTGCCACTCACTAACACCGCGTCAGGCACCAGACCCATAGATGAGCTCTTAAGTGCACATTGACCCATTTTGCATATGAGACTGTTGAGGTTCAGGGGTTCTGTAACTTGACCAAGGTGAGGCTGCCCCTCTGAAAGTTCCCCAGCACACCTCTCCCTCCTGTAGCTGTGGCCCTGCGACTCTGCTTAGACCTGCAGGAGTCTGTGACACTACTGGACCCCCGATCTCGGATGGCTTTGGGGCATTTTGTGACTTCTCAGCTTAGGGCCAGTAACCCTCTTCCATCACCAGAGCAGAATGATCCAGACACTCCTCCCTGACATTCATCTGCATCTGGAATGCAGAAGAGTGACCTCCAGGTGGTCACTTAGGAGCTCTGTGTCCTAAAGAAGTAGCACCGAGGTTCAGATGCAGTGAAATGTTTCAGCAGCTCCAGTTGCGGCCAAAACTACAATGAGCTCCTGTTGAGAGACCCTAAGTGTGTGTCTGTGGCCTACCCACTGCTAGTTGCTTTTCCAGCTTCCGCAGGGATACGGTGAGCAACAGCAATAACAGATCCTTCCACCACACGCCTCCTCTGCCTCAGTGAGCCAGAAACTCCATCAGTGGCTTGTAACCACGGGTTCTGAGGAGTCCCTCTTCTCCCGCGCTTCTCAGCACACCAGCCTCAAACATTCACTGCACTTTTTCATGCCAGGGTTGAATTCCTAAGCACTCAATTAATTTGCACACAGGAATATAAGTCCCCCTCCCTCTGCACAGCTCTGGCTAACATATGAAAATAGAGTTTGAGATACAAAATACCAACCTACAGACTTTCATAGATCAACCAAGAGCATCCAGACCCAGGCCCTACTCTCCAGGGGTCATCGTCCCCTTAAAGGAAGCCTCACCCTTGATTTTGTGAAGTGTCTTGCCTTTCCTTGCAGATGCCAGGCAAGTTCCTCTCGGGGACAGCTGGCCAGCCACTTGAGGACACGCAGTTTCCCTGATAGAGGAAAAAGAACAGCTGCGCTTCTGTACATAGACGCTGTCAAGCACAATGTCACCCTGCTGGGCAGCTGACCCCCTGCCTCAGTGCCCCTCCAGACAGCAGGGCCATCTGGATTCAGGAATAGTCCTGGGGAAGGTCAGAATGTCTGGTCCTTTTGCCTGAAACACTTGACTCTTCAGCCTCCAACTCCCGTAGGCTGCAGTTGGAAGGTCACTTCCTCAGGGAAGCCCTTCTTGATCACTTGCCCAGACAGGTGCCCACCCCTGGGACCACCACCCACGCCTCCCTCTCCACTCCTCGTGCTTCTCCTTCATGGCTCCCTCTGTGCAGTTAGCTGTTTAAGGACCGTCTCCCAAGCTGACTTCTGCCTCTGCAGGGCGGGGATCGTACCTCTCTACTCACTGTTCATCTCAGGTGGGTCTAGCAGAGACGCTAGACGCTCAGTCAATGCTGGAGGCTTTGACAAGGAGTGAATAGAGTTCTGGCAGCTTGATGCGTGTTAGATAAGATCTGATTCAAAGCAAACGCCTTGGCGGGACCTGCATGTTTTAGAACCACAGTTCCTGGTGCCCAGACGCACAAGTGGGGGGCTTGAAACTTGGGATCCCTCTGCGCACTTCAACAGTTACTTCTTCCTGGCATATTTTTAGTTTGAATGTTCATGTCCTGTGGGTTCGGACTTGTCTGCATTCTGTCGAACAGCCGATAATGCTCAGAGAGAAGTTTGCTGGATCACAGCCTCAGACCATTTCGTTGACAAGGGAAACTGAGGCTCCAGCCATTTCTGCCACCACAGCTCCGGGGCCGGTGGGGCGAGACCAGCTCACTTTCAGCCCAGGGCTCTTTTCCGTGTCCCCACCCCCATGCCCTACATGGGGTCAAGTCCAGGGCCTGTTAAATTAAGGCTCCGGAAGCTGAGACACCCAGACTGGGATGGAGTTGGAATCTTTTATTAAGAACTATTTGTGGGCTTCCCTTGTGGCTCAGTGGATAAGAACCCGTCTGCCAATGCAGGAGACACAGGTTCGATCTCTGACCCGGGAAGATCCCACATACCACAGAGCAGCTAAACCCATACATCAACAAAGACCCAGCACAGCCAAAAATAAATAAATAAAAGGGGGAAAAAAATGTTTTTTGTTTTTTGTTTTTTTTTTTAAAAGAACTACTTGTAAGTTTGGCAAAAAACCAACACAAATCTTTAAAGCAATTATTCTTCAATTAGAAAAGGGGGGAATTAATCACAAGACCAGATGCTGGCCTCTCTCTCTCCACCTTCTTCCAGCTGCTACTCTGCACTCTCTCTGGCTAATTCCAGGCTGCGCAGTGCCCGGCAGGAGCCCTCTCCTGGGCTGGGAGTGGATCTGCTCCCTAGGTCCCATTCCCCACTTCAGAATCACCTTGACTCCCCCTCCCGCAGCTCACAAGGATCTCCAAGCAAGAGCAGGACTGGGTCAGGACTGGGCTTTCATGCCTGAGTTCTTTCACTCCTGTTCTTGAGAGCCTTTGGCCCAAAGATCAAAACCCTAAGCTTCAGTTTCCCCACATGTAAAATGGGGGGGATGATTCCTGCTTTGCCGATTGCACAGGGCTTCTGTGGTCCTCAGGCAAGGTGGCTGTAGGAGCTCACTTACCTAACTGTCCACTAGAAAACTCAGGTAGGAACCACACGGCAGGAATGGCACTGTTCCACCAGTGTCTTGCAATCAACCCATAGTCAGCCGACCCCTTCCAGGGCCCAGTCCTCTACTTGACCTCTCAGCCACGCGACCCTCTTGACCACATCCTTCTAGACATCCTTTCTCCCTCTGCCCTCCCACATGTGCCCCCTCCATTTCAGATCACTCCCTCTCCAGTTAGAACCCCGCCCAGGTGGCAACTCCAGGCTTCTTCCTGCTTTTCATGTCTGCCCACCACACACACCCTGCCACGGGCCCTGCAGGAAGCAGGTGCCCTTACACCCAGCTCCCTGGAGACCCCCTACGTGCGGTTTCCCCAGCGACACAAAACGTCAGCACGCAGCCTCAGGTCCCCAGCCTGCTGTCCTCACCACCTGTCCTTCAGGAAACTCTCTGGCAATAAAGCTGGAGCCCGAGTCCTGGCAGGAGCCGCGGCCAGGTCTGAGCGGAGGCCGCTGCGGCCTGGGGCCTCTCCCCGACCAACCAGGCCAAGCCGACCAGCTTATTGTCTGGAGATCCTATGACATGTTTTACTTCCTCTTTTTAGAACTGCCAGGACTTTTATCAATAATGCTGGGTCACGTATACCTAATGAGGACCCCTTTGCCTTCCATCCCCGGTCCGGATCTACATTCCTCTTTGATTTTCCCAGTCGGACCTACCTGACCTCCCTCTCACAGGAGCGAGCATGAAGCTTTTTTTTTTTTTTTTAAACAACTTTTATTTATTTATTTTTGGCTGTGCTGGGTCTTTGTTGATGTGTGGGTTTAGGTGCTCTGCAGTATGTGGGATCTTCCCAGATCAGGGCTTGAACCTGTGTCTCCTGCATTGGCAGACGGGTTCTTATCCACTGAGCCACAAGGGAAGCCCGAGCATGAAGCTTTTATCAGAGAGCTTTCAGCCCAGGCTGAGAGGAGAGGTGTTTGTTCCGGGTCTAACAGGCATCTGACGTGCCAACTTGGGCGACAGACGTCCCCCTCAGCCCAGCAGGGCGGGTCATGTAAAGGGCACTGTGGTCATGTGCACAGGGTGCTCGGGGGGTTCATGATCAGGGAGGGGAGGCGTGATGCCACGTGACCGGGATGTGTCTGTGGTGTGTACTGCAGGAACCGGGGCTGCGGGGCGGGACGGGGGAGGGCCTTAGTCACGGGAGGGGGCGCAGGATGGAGAGATTGGCTCTTCAAGAGGATGATCATTAAGCTGGGTCTTGAAGGCTGAGTGGGAGTCTTCGAATAGGTTTGTAGCGGAGGAAAGGAGGAGGTTCTAGGCAGAAGAAGCCACATGGGAGAAAGCCCAGAGGTATCAAACCGGGGTGGGGGGTTCGGGGATTGCAGGAGTTCCCTCAGGCTGGAGCCGAAGTTCCAAGGGGCAGGGTGATGAGAGCTTCAGAGAGCAGCTCCCGCAGACCTTGCCTGTCACCTAGAGGAATATGTGCTTTATCCTAAGAGCAGAGGGGAGCTTTGGAAAGATGGAAAAGGCCAGTCAGTCTGGTGTCTAGAAAGAGGACTGGGGCTGCTGGGAGAGGGTGTGCAGGAGGGTGCAAGGCCAGAGCACAGAACAAGGAGCAGGTGGCGGCAGAGGTCAGGATTGAGAAGGGCTGCCTGCCGACTCAGCGGGGCCAGCTGGGCTGAAAGTGAAGGGACTCTCTGCAGAACTGGTGAAGAGGTGGGACTGACCGAACTATATCAGATCGTGGGGCCCTTGGGGGAATGATGATGTCCAGATAGAGGGACATAAAGACTTGAAAGGCCATTGCCATGCTTGAGGAAAGGGGTGCCATGGAGCCAAAGAGCAGCAGTGTGATGAGGATTAGTCTGGAGAGTTAAAGACAGGTGTAGATCTGTTTGAGGGAGTTTCTAATAAATATATGTGGTCAGCTGCATTGCAGTTCCCAAATATCAATTCTGGACCAATAGGCAGAGCATCTCTCTCTCTATCTATGACTTTGGATGTGGTCCCATGACTGGCTTTGACTGACAGAATACAGTGATCATGGGCCAGTGCAGGAGCTTTCAGAAGCATCCCATCACCTCTTTCTTCCTCCAGTCCTCACCATAAAGTCACACACACCAGGTGGGAGCAGCGGCTTCAGTCAGGGAGGAGAGGATACATGGAGCAGATATGCTGTCTGGCTGGCAGAATCTACAAAACCCAGCACAGATCCGCAAAACCTTGTTGTCTCAACAGCCCTCCAGCAGACATGTAGTGTTAGTAGTAAATAAACCTTGTAATCATAAGCAAAGAGTCAGGGGGATTGTTTGTTATGCAGCATAACTGTAGCCAAAGCTAACTGATACACACGATACATGTGAGCTGAGAAGGGAATAGATGGTGAATCACATGCTTAGGAGTTGTGCACATGGAGAGTCAACAGAGAATTTTGCAGTTGATGAAACTTCTCCATTTTATTTTTTTCAAAAATAACCCTCCCCACTCCCTCCTGTTCCTCCCAGTACCTTGTTCCATCAGCCATCTCTTCCCTCTCCTGGACAAAATCCTTCCCCTGAGCTTATATCTCACTTGTCTTTTCCATCCTAAAATCCTTTTCTTCACCCTGTCTTCCTCCAGCTATAGCTCAGTTGCCCTCCTTACTCTCTCAAACAAACTTTTTGAGTTGACACTACTCACTCTCTCTAACTTCTTTCTCTCTCACCTACTGGCAATCTAGCTTACCTGCCCTCCCCTCAAGCTAAAACCACTCACGTGAGATACCTAAAGGGCAGGTAAACCTGAACTGGTTGCCGACAGTGGAGATCTGAACCGGAGATAAAGAGGACTATTACAGAAGTACCTTAAAACCAAAAGCAAGAGTCAGCTTGCTTATTTACAGATCGTGGGGCCCTTGGGGGAATGATGATGTCCAGATAGAGGGACATAAAGACTTGAAAGGCCATTGCCATGCTTGAGGAAAGGGGTGCCATGGAGCCAAAGAGCAGCAGTGTGATGAGGATTAGTCTGGAGAGTTAAAGACAGGTGTAGATCTGTTTGAGGGAGTTTCTAATAAATATATGTGGTCAGCTGCATTGCAGTTCCCAAATATCAATTCTGGACCAATAGGCAGAGCATCTCTCTCTCTATCTATGACTTTGGATGTGGTCCCATGACTGGCTTTGACTGACAGAATACAGTGATCATGGGCCAGTGCAGGAGCTTTCAGAAGCATCCCATCACCTCTTTCTTCCTCCAGTCCTCACCATAAAGTCACACACACCAGGTGGGAGCAGCGGCTTCAGTCAGGGAGGAGAGGATACATGGAGCAGATATGCTGTCTGGCTGGCAGAATCTACAAAACCCAGCACAGATCCGCAAAACCTTGTTGTCTCAACAGCCCTCCAGCAGACATGTAGTGTTAGTAGTAAATAAACCTTGTAATCATAAGCAAAGAGTCAGGGGGATTGTTTGTTATGCAGCATAACTGTAGCCAAAGCTAACTGATACACACGATACATGTGAGCTGAGAAGGGAATAGATGGTGAATCACATGCTTAGGAGTTGTGCACATGGAGAGTCAACAGAGAATTTTGCAGTTGATGAAACTTCTCCATTTTATTTTTTTCAAAAATAACCCTCCCCACTCCCTCCTGTTCCTCCCAGTACCTTGTTCCATCAGCCATCTCTTCCCTCTCCTGGACAAAATCCTTCCCCTGAGCTTATATCTCACTTGTCTTTTCCATCCTAAAATCCTTTTCTTCACCCTGTCTTCCTCCAGCTATAGCTCAGTTGCCCTCCTTACTCTCTCAAACAAACTTTTTGAGTTGACACTACTCACTCTCTCTAACTTCTTTCTCTCTCACCTACTGGCAATCTAGCTTACCTGCCCTCCCCTCAAGCTAAAACCACTCACGTGAGATACCTAAAGGGCAGGTAAACCTGAACTGGTTGCCGACAGTGGAGATCTGAACCGGAGATAAAGAGGACTATTACAGAAGTACCTTAAAACCAAAAGCAAGAGTCAGCTTGCTTATTTACAGAGTACAAGGACAGATCTTTAAATCTCAGTTCTGACACAGCCCTCCTGAGCCCATACATTCCTGTTCCTAGAATCACAATTCCAGCCATCATTCAGTTCCTTCCTTCTGGAGTCATGGCTCACAGGGGTCTCCCGTGGTTGTGGTTGTTCAGTGACTAAGTCGTGTCCGACTCTTTGTGATTCCACAGACTGTAGCCCTCCAGGCTCCTCTGTCCTCCACTATCTCCCTGAGTTTGTTCAAATTCATGTCCACTGAGTCAGTGATACTAACCAACCATCTGATCCTCTGCTACCCCTCTTCTCCTTTTGCCTTCGATCTTCCTCAGCATCAGGCTCTTTACCAGTGAGTTGGCTCTTTGCATTTTATTTCATATTCTTCACCCTGATCATGTTGTATTATCCAAGAACTCTTAAAATTCCATCACAAAAACAGAAGGTATAAGATACCACTATCCAGTCATTATAAAGGCTAAAAGAAAAAAGACAGACAATACCAAATACTGCCAAGGATGTGGAATAATTATGTCTTATACAGTTCTGTGGGAATGTAAAACGGTACACTCTATGACCCCAAAATTTCACTCCTACAGGATAACAACAGACTACAAAAGACTTCTATAAGGAATAATAGCCCAAATTAGAAATAACCCAAATATTAATCAACCAGAAAATAAATATGCAAGGATGCTACATCCATAAAATGAAATACTACTCAGCACTAAAAAGGAACAAACTGGGCTTTCCTGGTGGTCCAGTGGGTGGGGACACCGCCTTGCAGTGCAAGGGGCGCCAGTTCGATCCCTGACCTGGGAGGATCCTACGTGTCGTGGAGCGGCTGGACCGATGTGTTCAACTACCGAGCCAGAGCTCTGAGGCGCACGCGCCCAGAGCCGGTGCTCTGCAGTAGAGAGGCCATTGCAATGGGAGGCCCGTGCAGGCCTGAGAACAAAGGTGGAAGGAAGTAAATAAATGAAAGACCAATAGAAGTGGCCAAAATAAAAAGGAACAAACTACTCAGGTACACAACAACACAGGTGACTTTAACAAACACTACATCGCGTGAAATGTCAGACATGAAAGAGACACATAGTAGGATTCCATTGATGTGACATCCCAGAGCAGGTAAAATCACTCAGTGATGAGGAAAATCAAACACTAGTTGTCTGGAAGGGTAGAAGGAAATTCAGTGGAAATGGAAACCTTCCCGGATGATGTAAATATTTCATATCTCATGTTGGGTGATGGTTACATGGATGCAAACAACTGCCAAAACTTGGCAAACCTAGCACTGCTACTCTGTGAATTTTATATTGTATGGAAAGTGTATACTTTAGTTAAAATTTAGGCAAAGACAATAATTGTAAAGTATCTAGAAAATAAAAACTAAAAGAATGTACAGGGCAGAAGAGGTGGCTCAGTGGTAAAGAAGTTCTATCCGTGGGTTGGGAAGATCCCCTGGAGGAGGGTATGGCAGCCCACTCCAGTATTCTTGCCGGGAGAATCCCATGGACAGAGGAGCCTGGTGGGCTGCAGTCCGTGGGGTTAAGACTCCTCCGTGATTTAGCAACTGAGTATGCACAAATGCACAGGGCAGAAAACACGTTCAGTTAAAATACAGTTATATTTATGCTATGAATGCACCTGTGTGAATGTCAGACCCCCGCCCCTTCACCTAGTCCCCCTTTCAGTCCTCCTCCCCTTGCTCTTGCCCCCATCTCCATGACATCTGTTCGTTAACCAGTTTGTAGCCATCCTGAGAGATGATGTAATGCAGAGAGCAAAAGCCTTAGAGCCAGACAGAGCTGCTTTCAAATCCCACCTGTGATTTAGGAGCTGAGTGCCCATGAGCAAGTTACTCGGCCTCTGAACCATCACTCTCAGCTTGATGATATCTGTTGGGCTGGGCTAATCAAGGGGCAGTGTGCTGATTCAAAACAAATTCTTTATAGACTTCAGCGACGACTAATAAGGTTTGGTACCTGGTGCATCTTGCACACCTCTGTGTTTAGTTGCTCCACCAAAAAGGTCCAGATCAGACTGGACCTGCAGAATCTGATACCACAAACAGCCTCCGGGGTTTCCCAGTATCTAGAAGAGGCAAAGGTATAACTGAACTGGTTCTGTCTGCAAGATGGAAGGGAAAAATCAGCCCTTTTGCCAAGGCTCGCCTCCCCCACCATGGCACCCTTTGAGCCAGGATCCTAGGTCTCTCAGGGGCAAAGTTTGAAATCTCCCCGACCAGATACACCCTAGGGAATTCTTCAGCTACATTATTCAGTCATTCTGCACCTGTTCCATGTAACAATAACTAGGAATTGGCACCTTCCCTCGACGTGGTAGGAAAGGCAAAGTAGACCCGGAAATCACTCCCAGCAAGGTAGAAAGTGCTCTGTGTAGCCAAAGCAGAAGGACAATGGAAAGCCCACATCCGTCCCCTGCAGACAAACGCCCCCCAGCCCCCACAGCCTCTCAGCACTTGGTATTTCTTCACTCACAGCAGTATCTCTATACCGCGGTCGTGGAAACTGAGGCTGTCCGTGGAAGTCCCGTGGGTTGGGAAAATCCCCTGGAGGAGGGTATGGCAGCCCACTCCAGTATTCTTGCCGGGAGAATCCCATGGACAGAGGAGCCTGGTGGGCTGCAGTCCGTGGGGTTAAGACTCCTCCGTGATTTAGCAACTGAGTATGCACAAATGCACAGGGCAGAAAACACGTTCAGTTAAAATACAGTTATATTTATGCTATGAATGCACCTGTGTGAATGTCAGACCCCGCCCTTCACCTAGTCCCCCTTTCAGTCCTCCTCCCCTTGCTCTTGCCCCCATCTCCATGACATCTGTTCGTTAACCAGTTTGTAGCCATCCTGAGAGATGATGTAATGCAGAGAGCAAAAGCCTTAGAGCCAGACAGAGCTGCTTTCAAATCCCACCTGTGATTTAGGAGCTGAGTGCCCATGAGCAAGTTACTCGGCCTCTGAACCATCACTCTCAGCTTGATGATATCTGTTGGGCTGGGCTAATCAAGGGGCAGTGTGCTGATTCAAAACAAATTCTTTATAGACTTCAGCGACGACTAATAAGGTTTGGTACCTGGTGCATCTTGCACACCTCTGTGTTTAGTTGCTCCACCAAAAAGGTCCAGATCAGACTGGACCTGCAGAATCTGATACCACAAACAGCCTCCGGGGTTTCCCAGTATCTAGAAGAGGCAAAGGTATAACTGAACTGGTTCTGTCTGCAAGATGGAAGGGAAAAATCAGCCCTTTTGCCAAGGCTCGCCTCCCCCACCATGGCACCCTTTGAGCCAGGATCCTAGGTCTCTCAGGGGCAAAGTTTGAAATCTCCCCGACCAGATACACCCTAGGGAATTCTTCAGCTACATTATTCAGTCATTCTGCACCTGTTCCATGTAACAATAACTAGGAATTGGCACCTTCCCTCGACGTGGTAGGAAAGGCAAAGTAGACCCGGAAATCACTCCCAGCAAGGTAGAAAGTGCTCTGTGTAGCCAAAGCAGAAGGACAATGGAAAGCCCACATCCGTCCCCTGCAGACAAACGCCCCCCAGCCCCCACAGCCTCTCAGCACTTGGTATTTCTTCACTCACAGCAGTATCTCTATACCGCGGTCGTGGAAACTGAGGCTGTCCGTGGAAAAGGGTTTCCCAGCTAGGAAGCAGCGAGGCCAGGGCTCCCCCGTCCCACCTCCTACCCCCTGAGACCCATCATTTCCAAGTAAACGAAGGAGGCCAGGAGGCCTGCTCACAAGGAGTGCAAACGACAAGCAAAGCTACCAACGGCGACCCCGGACTCGGGTCTCTCCTGCCCAGGGAGGAGCGCGCTGGCTGACAGCCTCCGCGCCTCCCTCCCTCCACCCCTCCCCGGCCAGCGGGAAGACTGGGAATCATAAGTCGTTCTGCTTTCACTCTTCGCGCGCTGTCATTTATTTCTACTTTACTGTTTACTTGGACGCCTTTCAAGAGTTTGTGCAGTCATTCTGTTTAGCTGCTTTTTTGCCGCTTTCAGATGCAGGGTGGTGCCCCTTTGGAGTGGGAAAAGTGGTGGTTTGAAGGGCCCTGTTCGCCTCCTATCGGCGGACGCATCAAGGCGTGTAGCTGACAAAGTTACTATGGTTGCAGTTTTCCCCGTGCAGTGGCTGGGCTTGGTCCTCGGTTCTCTGAGCTCCCCGATCTCTCCCTCTCCGCGACCCTGCTTTCAGGGGTTCCTGCGCCCCTCATCTCGCCCTCCCAGGCACCACTTTCCAGGAGGGACCTTCTTCCCACTAAGCTCCTTTCCCCTTCCTGTACGGGGCAGAGCCCTCTCTGGAGACATCCTCGGTGGTCCCGCCTGCGCCATCTGAGCCTGCCTTCTCCCGCTACCCCGCGAACCCCGCGGGGAGCCCTGCCCGTAGCCTTTCAGGCCAGAGTCGGGAAAGCTGGGCAGAGGCGGCGACAGGGACGGGATGGGGACAGAGACGGCGTCGGAGTTGGGCACCATGGGAGCTTGCAGAACAAAAGCGGGACCACGGGCAGGACAGCAGTAGGGCAGGCATGCGCGGTGGCCCGTCCTCTGCTCGCGCCTTCCCTACCCGGCGCCCCCTGACTCACGGTCTCGCGGGGCTCGGGCAACGCCTCGCGGGACCCACTTGATCCGCAGAAGCTGGGCGCGCTGGGGGCGGGCCGACGGCTCGGCTCCCGGCCCGGCGGCGTCGTCTGCTGCCCAAATAGTCGCCGGGCTGCATCCGCCCAAGCCCTGCGGGGAGAGCCGGGGCGGGGCGCTCCTCCGGGGCAGCAGGCAGGGAGGCGAAAGAGCCTTGAGCTCTGGGCAGGGCGGGCGGCTCCCTATTCGGCCCAGCCCAAGCTGTTTGGGCAGAGCGATCCAGCCCCAGACAGCCACTGGGAGGCCAGGCGCGAGTGCTCGTGTGGGGGCTTGTGTGTCTGGTGGCCCGGTGGCACTGGGGATGTTTGTTTAGTTTTCACTCAGACAGAAAATAGCCTGAAACTGTTGCAGGAAAGGGAATCCCTACCAGGGCCAGAAAGTGAGCTCTTGTCTAACACTCAGGAATGAATTGTCCCAGGAGATGCACGTGCTCACAAAACACAAGAGATACTGTTGGAAAAGGCGCCCTGGCGAGAGCAGTAGGGTAAAGGAGCCCTGTAGAACTGCGCTGCCACGTGAGTCTTTTTTTGGGTTTTATAGTAATTTGGCCTCCTATCGGCACGCATCGTGCTAAAGTTCTATGGTTGCAGTTTTCCCGTGCAGTGGCTGGGCTTGGTCCTCGGTTCTCTGAGCTCCCCGATCTCTCCCTCTCCGCGACCCTGCTTTCAGGGGTTCCTGCGCCCCTCATCTCGCCCTCCCAGGCACCACTTTCCAGGAGGGACCTTCTTCCCACTAAGCTCCTTTCCCCTTCCTGTACGGGGCAGAGCCCTCTCTGGAGACATCCTCGGTGGTCCCGCCTGCGCCATCTGAGCCTGCCTTCTCCCGCTACCCCGCAGACCCCGCGGGGAGCCCTGCCCGTAGCCTTTCAGGCCAGAGTCGGGAAAGCTGGGCAGAGGCGGCGACAGGGACGGGATGGGGACAGAGACGGCGTCGGAGTTGGGCACCATGGGAGCTTGCAGAACAAAAGCGGGACCACGGGCAGGACAGCAGTAGGGCAGGCATGCGCGGTGGCCCGTCCTCTGCTCGCGCCTTCCCTACCCGGCGCCCCCTGACTCACGGTCTCGCGGGGCTCGGGCAACGCCTCGCGGGACCCACTTGATCCGCAGAAGCTGGGCGCGCTGGGGGCGGGCCGACGGCTCGGCTCCCGGCCCGGCGGCGTCGTCTGCTGCCCAAATAGTCGCCGGGCTGCATCCGCCCAAGCCCTGCGGGGAGAGCCGGGGCGGGGCGCTCCTCCGGGGCAGCAGGCAGGGAGGCGAAAGAGCCTTGAGCTCTGGGCAGGGCGGGCGGCTCCCTATTCGGCCCAGCCCAAGCTGTTTGGGCAGAGCGATCCAGCCCCAGACAGCCACTGGGAGGCCAGGCGCGAGTGCTCGTGTGGGGGCTTGTGTGTCTGGTGGCCCGGTGGCACTGGGGATGTTTGTTTAGTTTTCACTCAGACAGAAAATAGCCTGAAACTGTTGCAGGAAAGGGAATCCCTACCAGGGCCAGAAAGTGAGCTCTTGTCTAACACTCAGGAATGAATTGTCCCAGGAGATGCACGTGCTCACAAAACACAAGAGATACTGTTGGAAAAGGCGCCCTGGCGAGAGCAGTAGGGTAAAGGAGCCCTGTAGAACTGCGCTGCCACGTGAGTCTCGGGTTTTATAGTAATTGGATTAGTTTCCGGGTTGTCTTTGGCCAATCATTCTGGCTCAGAGCCCTTCCTGGTGGTCCGCACATTGCTCAGCCAAAATGCAGGGGCCCTGGAACCCTGGTGTCCTGCCAGACAGGAGGGGAGCGGAGAGCCTGGGAGGTCTAATCCACTTTTTTTTCCTGGGGAGGAAAGGATGCAGATGGCAGTGGCAAGCCCTCGGACTCTCACAGGAAACCCTAAAGGCCCGAACTCCTGATGCGAGGGGCTGGTCACGGGACCCAGAGCAAGCTGTGCCAGGGTTTGTTTGCAGATTTAGTGGTCTTTGGGGTCCAGAGTTCCTTAAACAGAATTCTGAACACACCCTAGGGTTCTCCAGTATAATTATTTTAGAAGGGAACTGAGGAGAAAAGAAATTCTATTTCAAAATTTGTGCTTCTATTAAAAAAAAAAAGAAAAGGCTTCCCTGGTGGTCCAGTGGGTAAGGACACTGCCTTACAGTGCAAGGGGCACCAGTTTGATCCCTGGCCTGGGAAGATCCCATGTGCCGCGGAGCGGCTGGACGGATGTGTCCAACTACCCAGTCGGAGAGCTCTAGAGTGCATGTGCCCAGAGCCAGTGCTCTGCGACGAGAGAGGCCACTGCGATGGGAGGCCCCCACAGGCCAAAGAACAAAGATAAATAAATGAAAGACCAATAGAAGTGGCAAAAGGAAAAAATTTGTGCTTCTGAGCCCAGCATGACAGGTGAGCTGATGTAGGCATATCCAGCTGTCTTCCTTCTGTGCTGGTAACCACAACAGTCACCTCAGCCTCACTTCTTGGGTTCTGGATCATCTATTTGCTGGTGCAAAGCTCAGAAGACTTCTTTGGCCAGGATCATTTACATTGAACTTCAACTTCAGAGGTTAAGAAATGAGCTTCTTAAATATTTTAATGCATTGGAACTATAATGTGACACCATGAAGGGCCCAGAGCCTGGGTGTGAAGTATCATTTTTAAATATTTTGTGCTAATGAGAAGAGAGCAGTAGGGTAAAGGAGCCCTGTAGAACTGCGCTGCCACGTGAGTCTCGGGTTTTATAGTAATTGGATTAGTTTCCGGGTTGTCTTTGGCCAATCATTCTGGCTCAGAGCCCTTCCTGGTGGTCCGCACATTGCTCAGCCAAAATGCAGGGGCCCTGGAACCCTGGTGTCCTGCCAGACAGGAGGGGAGCGGAGAGCCTGGGAGGTCTAATCCACTTTTTTTTCCTGGGGAGGAAAGGATGCAGATGGCAGTGGCAAGCCCTCGGACTCTCACAGGAAACCCTAAAGGCCCGAACTCCTGATGCGGGGGGCTGGTCACGGGACCCAGAGCAAGCTGTGCCAGGGTTTGTTTGCAGATTTAGTGGTCTTTGGGGTCCAGAGTTCCTTAAACAGAATTCTGAACACACCCTAGGGTTCTCCAGTATAATTATTTTAGAAGGGAACTGAGGAGAAAAGAAATTCTATTTCAAAATTTGTGCTTCTATTAAAAAAAAAAAGAAAAGGCTTCCCTGGTGGTCCAGTGGGTAAGGACACTGCCTTACAGTGCAAGGGGCACCAGTTTGATCCCTGGCCTGGGAAGATCCCATGTGCCGCGGAGCGCTGGACGGATGTGTCCAACTACCCAGTCGGAGAGCTCTAGAGTGCATGTGCCCAGAGCCAGTGCTCTGCGACGAGAGAGGCCACTGCGATGGGAGGCCCCCACAGGCCAAAGAACAAAGATAAATAAATGAAAGACCAATAGAAGTGGCAAAAGGAAAAAATTTGTGCTTCTGAGCCCAGCATGACAGGTGAGCTGATGTAGGCATATCCAGCTGTCTTCCTTCTGTGCTGGTAACCACAACAGTCACCTCAGCCTCACTTCTTGGGTTCTGGATCATCTATTTGCTGGTGCAAAGCTCAGAAGACTTCTTTGGCCAGGATCATTTACATTGAACTTCAACTTCAGAGGTTAAGAAATGAGCTTCTTAAATATTTTAATGCATTGGAACTATAATGTGACACCATGAAGGGCCCAGAGCCTGGGTGTGAAGTATCATTTTAAGTATTTTGTGCTAATGAGAAGAGAGCAGAGCCCTGACTGAGTATGTGATAGATGTACAGAGACTGCAGGAGGCTGGATGAGTTCTGGGAGCTTGGGAGAATGACATTTCCTGATGGGTCCAGTGGAGTAGCGCGTGGGACAATTGAATCGTCAGCCCCACACAGTGGCTCAGGAAGGATGGGTTCCATGGCCATCAGCACAATAGATCTTTTGCAAAAGCATAAACTGCTCTATTATTGTCCTGGGTGAACTCACTTGGAATTGTTCATTAGTGGTGAGAATCACAGTATATATACAGCGAGTGATGTTATACCAATGCCGCATTCCCCATTTTTTTATGATTGCCTTGGAGAATGCTTTGTTTCAATTGTTTGCCCATCAAACTGGATAATAAATGAGTTGTGTGGTTTTTTTTTTTTAATCAAATTATGACAGTAATTCTGACAGTGGCTCAAGTTGATAGCTCATCGTGATCAAAAAGACGAGGACATAGGAAATGAAATGTGTAAAAAAATCACTCTGCTACCATTAAACTCAATGCAAGAGGTTCGATTTCCACAACACATCATCAATCACGTTAATTTCATGTTGCAAATGTGGATTTTATTGTTTCTGAATTTGTGTCTGTATCTACTTAGACATTTTGTTTTGGTTTTATGGTTGGTTTGTAGTGATGTGAGCAGGACAGCTTCCCAGTTAATTTTAGGTTTGTGCCTATTTCAGTAACAATAAAATAAAAATAATTTAAGTCAATACTATGGATCTGGGGTTTTTTCTTTTTTCTTCATTTGTTTTGGTAAGAGCTATATAGTTCTCATAACCTAACTGGCAGTTTGCTGATGCTGAGCTGGAAAACACCTTCAAGATTACATACGTGAGCTTTGGGTTCTGGATCATCTATTTGCTGGTGCAAAGCTCAGAAGACTTCTTTGGCCAGGATCATTTACATTGAACTTCAACTTCAGAGGTTAAGAAATGAGCTTCTTAAATATTTTAATGCATTGGAACTATAATGTGACACCATGAAGGGCCCAGAGCCTGGGTGTGAAGTATCATTTTAAGTATTTTGTGCTAATGAGAAGAGAGCAGAGCCCTGACTGAGTATGTGATAGATGTACAGAGACTGCAGGAGGCTGGATGAGTTCTGGGAGCTTGGGAGAATGACATTTCCTGATGGGTCCAGTGGAGTAGACGGCGTGGGACAATTGAATCGTCAGCCCCACACAGTGGCTCAGGAAGGATGGGTTCCATGGCCATCAGCACAATAGATCTTTTGCAAAAGCATAAACTGCTCTATTATTGTCCTGGGTGAACTCACTTGGAATTGTTCATTAGTGGTGAGAATCACAGTATATATACAGCGAGTGATGTTATACCAATGCCGCATTCCCCATTTTTTTATGATTGCCTTGGAGAATGCTTTGTTTCAATTGTTTGCCCATCAAACTGGATAATAAATGAGTTGTGTGGTTTTTTTTTTTTAAGAAAATTATGACAGTAATTCTGACAGTGGCTCAAGTTGATAGCTCATCGTGATCAAAAAAGACGAGGACATAGGAAATGAAATGTGTAAAAACATCACTCTGCTACCATTAAACTCAATGCAAGAGGTTCGATTTCCACAACACATCATCAATCACGTTAATTTCATGTTGCAAATGTGGATTTTATTGTTTCTGAATTTGTGTCTGTATCTACTTAGACATTTTGTTTTGGTTTTATGGTTGGTTTGTAGTGATGTGAGCAGGACAGCTTCCCAGTTAATTTTAGGTTTGTGCCTATTTCAGTAACAATAAAATAAAAATAATTTAAGTCAATACTATGGATCTGGGGTTTTTTCTTTTTTCTTCATTTGTTTTGGTAAGAGCTATATAGTTCTCATAACCTAACTGGCAGTTCTACTGACTGAATGGCTGAGCTGGAAAACACCTTCAAGATTACATACGTGAGCTTTGGGTCAAGGTTTCTAAGTTTGAGGTCTTAGAAGAGTCATTCTTCTTGTCTGAGACTCCTTTGTATCACATGCTGATTGGGAATAAGATGACTAGTTCGTGGAGAGGTGAAATCAAAATGGGATAATGATGGGGAAGGGTTTTGGAATCACAGGAGCATGAGGTTGAACATTGACGGAGGGGAAAGGTAGGCAGGTGAACACAGGTAGCTCAGATGACTTGCCAAGCTTTGCCAAGTTTGCCTCTCAGATCCGTTTATTTCAGGCACTCAGTCGTGTCTGACTTTCTGCGGCCCCATGGACTGCAGCGTGCCAGGCTTGCCTGCCCTTGCCCATCTCCTGGAGCGTGCTCAGACTCCCATACTTGAACTCATTTCATCCTCTGCCCGGGCTAATCATATCCCCGATTTCCAGAGAAGAAAGCCGAGGCACAGGCCAGTTAGGTACCTTTATTCTCTGTCTCTCTAGGTCTGACCAAAGTGTTCTGAAGCCTTTCTGAAGTGTTCTGAAGGCTTCCCTGTATTTCTTTCATTCTTATTTTTTGTTTGCTTGTTGTATTACTTTTTTATTTATTTATCTTTTCCTGCATTCTTAGATGAAAATAAATGAAAAACCAATAAAAGAGGCCAAAATTTACAAAGAAAAAAAAAGAAAACTCTAAAAAAAAAGTAAAATAAACTCCACACACGCGCGTGTGTGCACACACACACACACGCGCACATGCCACATGACAGGTGGGTAACTGACCTAAAGCAAAAGAGAAACTTTAAAACCTTCAGAGGAAAATATCATTATTACCTCAGAATAGGTTAAGAGTTTGTTTAAACACACACACACACACACAGAGTCCTGACCTTAAAGAAAAATATAGATTTGTGGTGGTTTAGTCACTAAATCGTGTCCAACTCTTGTGATCCCATGTACTATATAGCCTGCCAGGCTCCTCTGTCCATGGGATTCTCCAGGCAAGAATACTGGAGTGGGTTACCATGGCCTTCTCCAGGAGGATCTTCCCAGCCCAGGAATCAAACCCAGGTCTCCTGCATAGCCGGCAGATTCCTTACCAACTGAGCTACGATTGGTAGATTTGACATTAAAATGCAAAACTTACTGGAAAGATGCCAACACGAATTAACGGGCTAACCAGAGATGGGGAGAAGATGTTTGCAAGTAGAAACCAAAAAAGGATTGGTATCCAGAGTCTACAGAAATCCCTGCAAATAAACAGGAAAACGCACTCCTTCCATTTTACACCTAGGGTGAATAAAAAACAGGTGAGGTTGAACATTGACGGAGGGAAAGGTAGGCAGGTGAACACAGGTAGCTCAGATGACTCAAGCTTTGCCAAGTTTGCCTCTCAGATCCGTTTATTTCAGGCACTCAGTCGTGTCTGACTTTCTGCCCCATGGACTGCAGCGTGCCAGGCTTGCCTGCCCTTGCCCATCTCCTGGAGCGTGCTCAGACTCCCATACTTGAACTCATTTCATCCTCTGCCCGGGCTAATCATATCCCCGATTTCCAGAGAAGAAAGCCGAGGCACAGGCCAGTTAGGTACCTTTATTCTCTGTCTCTCTAGGTCTGACCAAAGTGTTCTGAAGCCTTTCTGAAGTGTTCTGAAGGCTTCCCTGTATTTCTTTCATTCTTATTTTTTGTTTGCTTGTTGTATTACTTTTTTATTTATTTATCTTTTCCTGCATTCTTAGATGAAAATAAATGAAAAACCAATAAAAGAGGCCAAAATTTACAAAGAAAAAAAAAGAAAACTCTAAAAAAAAAGTAAAATAAACTCCACACACGCGCGTGTGTGCACACACACACACACGCGCACATGCCACATGACAGGTGGGTAACTGACCTAAAGCAAAAGAGAAACTTTAAAACCTTCAGAGGAAAATATCATTATTACCTCAGAATAGGTTAAGAGTTTGTTTAAACACACACACACACACACAGAGTCCTGACCTTAAAGAAAAATATAGATTTGTGGTGGTTTAGTCACTAAATCGTGTCCAACTCTTGTGATCCCATGTACTATATAGCCTGCCAGGCTCCTCTGTCCATGGGATTCTCCAGGCAAGAATACTGGAGTGGGTTACCATGGCCTTCTCCAGGAGGATCTTCCCAGCCCAGGAATCAAACCCAGGTCTCCTGCATAGCCGGCAGATTCCTTACCAACTGAGCTACGATTGGTAGATTTGACATTAAAATGCAAAACTTACTGGAAAGATGCCAACACGAATTAACGGGCTAACCAGAGATGGGGAGAAGATGTTTGCAAGTAGAAACCAAAAAAGGATTGGTATCCAGAGTCTACAGAAATCCCTGCAAATAAACAGGAAAACGCACTCCTTCCATTTTTACACCTAGCTGTAGGCCCAAGTAAAATGCCACTCGGTCAGAGTTCCTGGGGCCCCCTTGCTGGCACTAATCATAATCATAGGGATAGAACTTTCTGTGTGGAGGCTAGCCCCATCAGTCCATGGCCACATCTATCTTGTGATGCTACACCCCTAGCACACGCCTGGCACGCGAGAGGTGTGGGATGGACATGTGCTGACGGAATGGAGTGATGGGTGCACTGGAAGCACACGGAACTGGAGACTTCATACGCACCTTGTCACAAGAACAGCCAGCCTCTCTGCGCCCACCGGGGCCTTCTTTCCTATCAAGTTCCTTTTTTCCTCATATCAGAAGCACTGAGGTGAGGTGACTTTGACTGACAGGGTTTGGAATGTGAATCCAGAAGGTTTCCAGTGGATGGAGAATTGCCTCCCTGAGGTTTTTGTCGAGAAGAGCATATCAGCAGGGGTAGCGTATCAGCAGGTCTGCCGAGTTTGATGAGCCTGTCCCACAGAAATCCCAGCTCAAGTAAACGTGACTCTTCCTAGAACCAGAGACACAGACCCCTGGAACCCCAGGAGACGGTCAGTCGTGCCCTTCAATTTACTGATGAGGAAAGGAGTTTTGGACGGGAGAGTGGCTTCCTCAAAATCACCTGCGAGAACTTTTCAGAGCTAGGTTTCATTCCTTTATTCTCTCGTGTGCTCCTCAGCCCCCAGACAGGAGGGGAAACTTTTAAATCAGCTTCCAGAAAGAGTCGAATTAGGAGCAGCAGGTGACGCTGAGCACGGAGTCCTGGAGGAAGTGCGGATACAGAACGGCGGCTGGGAGGATGGAGCAGGAAGGAGAGCAGCTTGGGCAAAGGACAGTGGGCAGGACAGGCAAGGTCCACCCCTCCGGGGGGCCACGGGCCACCAGGCTGAGGCTGGGGAGCCGGACAGAGAGGCTTGGAAGGTAGAGCTCAAAGATTCGCCCTTTATCCTATCCACGGGAGCCAGTCTCTGGAGGGATTCTCTCTGGGGAGGTCGGGGAGGGTGATGGAGTTTGTCTTGAAGGGATTAGTCCCACCCCTGCTATCACCGTCACTGGAAAATAAAGTCACATGGGAAGGAAGGAGAGAGAACAGTCAGAAAGGAAGCAGGGAAGGAAGGAAAGGAGGGAGGAATTAAAGGAAACAGAATATGCCACCCCCCACCTCCCCAACCCCTCACCGCCATCCCAACCTCACTGGAGGTCCAGGGGTTAAGACTCAGTGCTCCCGCTGCAAGGGGCAAGGGTTCCATCCCTGGTCGGGAAGCTAAGATCACATATGCTTTGTGGCATGGCCAGAAAATGAAGTAAAATGATGGAGCATTTAGGTAAACAAGGTTCTCTTCTTATCAAACAAAACAATTAAAAGAAAAAAGAACATGACCCCCCTCCCCCCGCCCAAGGATGCCATGTTGGCATAAAGATTATTTGGCTGGGGCTTCCCCTGGTGGTCTAGTGGATAAGGACACCGCCTTGCAGTGCAAGGGGCGCCGGTTCGATCCCTGGCCTGGGAAGATCCCACGTGCCGCGGAGCGGCTGGACCGATGTGTCCAATCACTGAGCCGGAGCTCTGGAGCACATGCGCCCAGAGCCGGCGCTCTGCGACAACAGAGGCCACCGCGATGGGAGGCCCGCAGGAGCCAAAGAACAAAAGACGCATGAAAACAGAGAAATGAAAGACCAATAGAAGTGGCCCGCCCGCTCCCCTCCTTCCCCAACCCAACCCCCGCCCAAAAATAAATAAATCTTTAAAAAATAAAAAAAAAGATTATTTGGCTGCTACTGCTTAGTCACTTCGGTCATGTCCAACTCTGTGTGACCCCATGAACTGTGGTCCGCCAGGCTCCTCCATCCATGGGATTCTCCAGGCAAGAACACTGGAGTGGGTTGCCATGCCCTCCTCCAGGGGATCTTCCAACCCAGGTATGGAACCCTATTTGGATCTGAAGGCGATTGGGAAGCAGCAGACACAGGAAAAACTCTTGGCCACCATTTCCCTGCCCCCTTACTTTTCTGCCTAAAAGCAGGCATATTTCCCTTCATAATAGTGACCTAAATTCTCCTAGTGAAGGCCTGCCTCCCCACCCTCACTCATACCAGGAGGAGGAGCCTTTATCACCAGAGATGCAGGGCGAGTCTGCTTAAACACACTGGACTCAAATAACCCATATCTTTCATAAACTTCCTCCAGGTTGTTGCCTGCGCACAGTTTACCCTTGTATCCCCAACTCTCTTTCTTTTGTTTGGCCGCTTCTCCACCACCTTTGTTAAAATGGTGGACGAGACCCCAGGTCTAACCACTTCTTTGCATTTTCACATTTTTTTTTCTCTGTGTAACATCCCCAGACATAAAAATATTAGCATCAATCAAGGAACACATCCCCTTTTCTCTGGTTAATCTGTCCTAGTCACTTTCATTTGCAGGTTGCATTAACAGCACGGAAGAGGATAAAGGAAAAGGGCTTTCCTCCCCTACTAAGCGAGGAAGTGAGGAAAGGGAGGGAGGAAAAGAGGGAAGGGAAAAAGGCTTTCTGACTCCAGAATGGCATCAGATAATTGCTTTCCTTCCAGTCCAACAATAAATAAGATGGGCGGAATTGACAAGCCCAGGAGACCAGGGGCTGACTTGGCTCCTGAAAGACCCATCAACTTCTCCATCCTTTGTTGAACCAAGGAAATGCAATTAAAATCATCATCTCCAGACAAGGAAATACCGTTTTTACTTTTACTTGGTTTTGTCCTTGGAAGTCATTTGTTTTCTAATGATATTAAATTCTACCTCTGGCATTTACCTATATCTAATTTCAAAAGGCAGAAACAGGGAGAAGGCCAAGTATTTTAAGGAAGGCTCTTGGGTTCATTTTTGAAAACCATCAGTGCTTCCAGTGCCAAAGAATCCTACCAGCTGAAATTAAATTTTACATTTGCAACCAGAACTTGTAAACGCTACATTCCCCCATGTTGAAAGTGTGTTCCTCTTGACCTTCAAAAAAGGTCAAAGAAATAATCCACTTGAGCACAGCAGGGAATGGTGAAGGGAGGACCGCTTTTACTTAAACCCTCTTATGTTTCAGGATTGTTATTCCCTGGGAATTTTTTTTAACTTTTTTATTTATCTATTTTTTAAATTGGAATACAATTTGGAGTACAGCATGAACCAAACTGATATTTTCAATTAGACGTATAAATAAAATGAAACCACAACTTCAAAAAAGCTCATGTCCTGGGTCTTCTTAAGAGTTTGAATGAACCTTATGTTCTGGGCATTAGGAAAAACATTTGTAATAGAACAAGCCTGGGATCAGCTCAGGTTCAACTTTGGTTCCTGAAATTCCTTAAACCAGGTGGTCTTGAGGGGAAAAAGAATCACCGTTCTATATTTCTCTATTCTTTTATAGATGGTTATCTTATCTTTAAAATAAGGGAGGAAAAGATAATGATCTCTACTTCAAAAGGGTATGTTAAGATTAAAAATGACATATGTTCCTATAAAAGAGGTTCTAAATATAGTAAGGCACCAAATAAATGCAAGCTCCTATCACCAATTATACAGTTATTCTTGGAATTCTTGAGTCACTATTCCCAGTGGGAATGAGGTGCCCCACTAGGCCATGCACGTCTGCACCACTTCTCACCATGCAGAACTCCGTTCAGGCACAACCTGGCTGCCTGGTCCCTCACCTCCCAGGCAGCAGGTCGAGTACAATCAAGCCTAGGCTTTTGCCTGCTGTTCTCTCTGCTGCAGGTGCTGCCCCACCCCACAGTGCTTATTGGTAAGCATGTACTTTTTAGATTTTTTAAAATGAAAAACCTGAGATGTTAGTTTCAAAGAAAAGGTTGGGGAGGGGAGGAAATGCCATCGTGAAATAAATTTAAGAAATGCCGCAGCCCACTTCTTCCTCGTAGATTTACGGAGTTTTCAGTGTCTGAAAGGCTCTGACAAGTCCTGTAGCAAAGGACTTAGTTCCATTCTACTTAGCCTAGAATTTCCTGAAAGGATGTGATTGGGACATTTCTCTCTCATTTTTTATTCAGGTAATTTTTTTGGTGCTAAGTTTCATGCAACCCATCAATCCTAAAGGAAGTCAACCCTGAATATTCACTGGAAGTACTCATGCTGAAAGTGAAGCTGCAGCACTTGGCTAACAGATGCGAAGAGCTGACTCACTGGAAAAGACCCTGATGCTGGGGAAATAGAAGGCAGAAGGAGAAGGGGGTGACCGAGGAGGAGATGGTTGAACGGCATCACTGACTCAATGGACATGAGTTTGAGCAAGCCCAAGAGATGGCGAAGGATAGCGAAACTTCAAAAAACTCATGTCCTGGGTCTTCTTAAGAGTTTGAATGAACCTTATGTTCTGGGCATTAGGAAAAACATTTGTAATAGAACAAGCCTGGGATCAGCTCAGGTTCAACTTTGGTTCCTGAAATTCCTTAAACCAGGTGGTCTTGAGGGGAAAAAGAATCACCGTTCTATATTTCTCTATTCTTTTATAGATGGTTATCTTATCTTTAAAATAAGGGAGGAAAAGATAATGATCTCTACTTCAAAAGGGTATGTTAAGATTAAAAATGACATATGTTCCTATAAAAGAGGTTCTAAATATAGTAAGGCACCAAATAAATGCAAGCTCCTATCACCAATTATACAGTTATTCTTGGAATTCTTGAGTCACTATTCCCAGTGGGAATGAGGTGCCCCACTAGGCCATGCACGTCTGCACCACTTCTCACCATGCAGAACTCCGTTCAGGCACAACCTGGCTGCCTGGTCCCTCACCTCCCAGGCAGCAGGTCGAGTACAATCCAAGCCTAGGCTTTTGCCTGCTGTTCTCTCTGCTGCAGGTGCTGCCCCACCCCACAGTGCTTATTGGTAAGCATGTACTTTTTAGATTTTTTAAAATGAAAAACCTGAGATGTTAGTTTCAAAGAAAAGGTTGGGGAGGGGAGGAAATGCCATCGTGAAATAAATTTAAGAAATGCCGCAGCCCACTTCTTCCTCGTAGATTTACGGAGTTTTCAGTGTCTGAAAGGCTCTGACAAGTCCTGTAGCAAAGGACTTAGTTCCATTCTACTTAGCCTAGAATTTCCTGAAAGGATGTGATTGGGACATTTCTCTCTCATTTTTTATTCAGGTAATTTTTTTGGTGCTAAGTTTCATGCAACCCATCAATCCTAAAGGAAGTCAACCCTGAATATTCACTGGAAGTACTCATGCTGAAAGTGAAGCTGCAGCACTTTGGCTAACAGATGCGAAGAGCTGACTCACTGGAAAAGACCCTGATGCTAGGAAAAATAGAAGGCAGGAGGAGAAGGAGGTGACAGTGGATGAGATGGTTGGATGGCATCACTGACTCAATGGACATGAGTCTGAGCAAGCCCCAAGAGATGGCGAAGGATAGCGAAACCTGGCGTGCTGCAGTCCCTGGAGCGGCAAAGAGCTGGACACGGCTTAGTGACTTAACAACAGCAGCAAACTCTCATGTGAACCTTTTGAAAAATGCTGGAACTGCAGGACTTTGGAGGTACGGCGTTTCTTGAAGGTCTCCCTTTTTCTCATTTTCAGCAGAACTAAGCCGTCATTTATGGGTCAGAAAATGGAAGGAGGAAGTATAAGGGTCTGTGTGCTGCAGGATTTCAGGGGACTCTACCAGCACGGAGGCCAGCAGGCCAGCACTCTCCGCAAGTCGTGGCCTTTCTTTTGGGGGGGGGGGGCACTTCTACTGGTCTTTCATTTGTCTATTTTCATCCATCTTTGTTCTTTGGCCCGTGTGGGCCTCCCATCGCAGTGGCCTCTGTTGTCGCAGAGCACTGGCTCCAGGCGCATGCGCTCCAGAGCTCCAGCTCGGTAGTTGGACACATCGGTCCAGCCGCTCTGCGGCACATGGGATCGTCCCAGGCCAGGGATTGAACTGGCGCCCCTTGCACTGCAAGGCAGTGTCTTTACCCACTGGACCACCAGGGAAGCCCTCCCGCCTTTTTTTTTTAAATCATTTTTTCTTTTTTTTCTACGTCATGGTCTTTCTACATGAACAGAGCCTCAGGAGTCATGTAAGGTGGCAGCCCTGGGCAGCATTTATCATCAAAAGGAGATGTCCTGGGCTTCCCTGGTGGTTCAGTGGGTAAGGACACCGCCTTGCAGTGCAAGGGGCGCCAGTTCGATCCCTGGCCTGGGAAGATCCCACGTGCCGCGGAGCGGCTGGACCGATGTGTCCAATCACTGAGCCGGAGCTCTGGAGCGCATGCGCCCAGAGCCGGCGCTCTGCGACAACAGAGGCCACTGCGATGGGAGGCCCACCCAGGCCAAAAAACAAAGATGAATGAAAATAAATAAATGAAAGACCAATAGAAGTGGCCCGCCCACCACCCTCCCTCCCCAACCTGCACCCCCCCCCCCCCACCAACACACACAAAAAAGAGATGTCCTGAGAGAGCCTCCTTAGTGCTGGGGGCCTTTGTATATTTCCTGTGCTTCCTGACAGGGGACATTTCCTGATAGTAGGCACCAGTGAAACCGTATTTAGCACTTGGCTCTGGAGCCAAAGGAAATGCAGCTAAGAGCGACTCCCTCATCCCACGTGAAAAGAGGAAGGAGAGTGGTCTTGCCTCGTGGACCAGCCACAGGAAGCAATGCTGACCCAGTGTGACACATAGGGGCCAGGCAGGTCCTGCTGCCGGACCTGCCATCCTGACAACCATTCCAGGGCCGAAAGTCCGCATGTCAGACTCATCCTTGTGGTCCATGGGTGGTTTCCAGGCTGAGAGCCTCTTGGCCCCCAAGAAGAAAGGCCCTCTTGGGTCACATGGCCTCTGAAAACCCAAGAGTGACGTAGTTTAAGGCGTGGCCCAAAGAATTAATACGTGGGATGTCCGTGAACATTGTGAGAAAAGAAAAAACAGTTGCAGGCAGGCAATTTGGCATCCTCTATGGAAAGTCACAGAGCCTAGTTCAGAGCTGAGAACCCGTGATGGAGAAAGGCGTTGACTTATCTGTGTGCACAGCAGCTACTAAAGAGCTTTCCAGGCGACTCACTGGTAAAGAATCTGCCCACAATGCAGGAGACAGAGTTAGATCCCTGGATCGGGAAGATCCTACAGGCTAACTAAGCCTGTGCGCCACAACTACTGAGCCTGCAAGCCCCAATTAATGAGCCCCTGTGCTGCAACTCCTGAAGCCCGAGTGCCCTAAAGCCCGTGCTCCACAAGAGAAGCCACTGCAACGAGAAGCTCATGCACCACAGCTAGAGAGTAGCCCCGGCTCACTGTGACTAGAGGACAACTGCGCAGCCATGAAGACCCAGCACAGCCAATAAGTAGACAAGTACGTTAAAAAGATCACTGATCATAGATCACCATAACAAATATAAAAATCATGAAAATGTTTGAAATGTTCAGAGAATCACCAAAATGTGACACGGAGACACGAAATGAGCAAATGCTGTTAGAAAAATGACGCCGATAGACTTGCTTGATGCGGGGTTGCCACAAACTTTCAGTTTGTAAGAAAAAATAAAGTGCAAAATTTGTGAGGCGCAATAAAACCAGGTGGGTCTATACATTTTGCTGCCTCATGATAGCTGCGATTGCGTCCGCGCTGAAAGAGCCTTCCCTTACCTACACAGCTGGAGTAACTGAAGTCCAAAAACACGAAGAGACTCTCCCCGAGTCACCCAGGGTGTTAGTCTCCAGCCAAGAGTTCATTCGTCCCTCAGTTGTTCACTGAGCACCTTCTCCATTCCGCGGAAGCAGTGGCATAATTCAAGAAATACACACAGCACACCCCACAAGTCTCCGGCTTGGAATTTACAGAAGTGTTTGCAAAGTGTTTTCAGGGTACATGTGTTTTTTTAAAAGGGACATAAGAAAACATATATGTCTACTCATCTGAGTAGAAGAATACAGCAAGGATCAGCCAGAGGCTAATGGTTATGGCCTGGGTGCAAACAGAGGAGAAAGAAGGGAGAGACAGAAACAGGGTGGTGAAGAGAAAGACCAGTGAAATTTGTCTGATTTTTTTTGTGTAGCTCTAACTCTCAGAACCATGGCAAGGTTTCACACACCCCAAAGCTAACTAAATAATCAGAAACAACCGTACAGAAGCTCACTTGATTCTTTCTTTGGCTGTGTCTAGTCCACTGATATGCCTATCAAAGGCATTCTTCGTTTTTGTTACAGTGATTTTGACTTCTAGTATTTCCTTGGGGTTCTTAGAATTTCTGCCTCTGCTTACATTATCTGTTTCTGCATGCTGTCTACTCTTTCCCTGTTAATCCCCTTGACATGTTAATCATAATTTTAAATCTTTATCTGACAAGTCCAAGTCCTGCATCATATTTGAGTCTTGGCCTGATGTTCTTCATGTGAAGTTTTTTCTTGCCTTTTATCAGGGCTTGTAATTTGTTGCTGAAAGCCGGCCAGGAGATATCTAGTATTAGGCACTGAGATAGTCAGGCTTTTAGTGTGAGGTTTTATGTTAACCTGGCTAAGAGCAGGGGTGTCTTTAATGTCTGCTGCAGGCTTCCTTGCTACCTCTGGCACCTAGTTTCTCCAGGTTCCTTGCTGTTTCCTCTCCTATTGTCTTTGAGTTTCCCTAAGAATTCTTTCTTAAGTAGCGCCTTTATCTTGCACCTCTGTACACTGTGGTTGAGCTGTGTTATGGTGTTGGGGAGCGGAAGCATTCTCTAGTTGTAAATTCCAATTGTTTGTTTCATTTTTGTAGTGGATTTGACTGCCTGGGCTGTGACGTTCTTCTGCCTGCCAGTGTAAGAAATGCAAGAGACTTGGGTTCAATCCCTGGGTCAGGAAGATCTCTTGGAGGAGGACATGGCAACCCCCTCCAGTAGTCTCGCCTGGAAAATCCACAGGACAGAGGAGCCTGGTGGACTGTCGTCCATGGGATCACAACGAGTCAGACACAACTGAGCACGCATGCACTGCATAGATGCCTGGGCTGTGACCTTAGCTCCTCTGTCACCCCTGTGAGAGACAGGAAGTCTGTTCTTTACCCAAATCAGATAAGACTCTGGGAAAGCAGTTTTCCTTGGGGCAGAACTTTGTTACAGACGAATGCGCTGTGCTTGCATGCTCAGTCCTGTCTGACTCTTTGTGACCTCATCGACTGTAGCCCGCCAGGCTCCTCTGTCCATAGAGGTTTTCGAAAACATGTTTTGGCAACCGTACAGAAGCTCACTTGATTCTTTCTTTGGCTGTGTCTAGTCCACTGATATGCCTATCAAAGGCATTCTTCGTTTTTGTTACAGTGATTTTGACTTCTAGTATTTCCTTGGGGTTCTTAGAATTTCTGCCTCTGCTTACATTATCTGTTTCTGCATGCTGTCTACTCTTTCCCTGTTAATCCCCTTGACATGTTAATCATAATTTTAAATCTTTATCTGACAAGTCCAAGTCCTGCATCATATTTGAGTCTTGGCCTGATGTTCTTCATGTGAAGTTTTTTCTTGCCTTTTATCAGGGCTTGTAATTTGTTGCTGAAAGCCGGCCAGGAGATATCTAGTATTAGGCACTGAGATAGTCAGGCTTTTAGTGTGAGGTTTTATGTTAACCTGGCTAAGAGCAGGGGTGTCTTTAATGTCTGCTGCAGGCTTCCTTGCTACCTCTGGCACCTAGTTTCTCCAGGTTCCTTGCTGTTTCCTCTCCTATTGTCTTTGAGTTTCCCTAAGAATTCTTTCTTAAGTAGCGCCTTTATCTTGCACCTCTGTACACTGTGGTTGAGCTGTGTTATGGTGTTGGGGAGCGGAAGCATTCTCTAGTTGTAAATTCCAATTGTTTGTTTCATTTTTGTAGTGGATTTGACTGCCTGGGCTGTGACGTTCTTCTGCCTGCCAGTGTAAGAAATGCAAGAGACTTGGGTTCAATCCCTGGGTCAGGAAGATCTCTTGGAGGAGGACATGGCAACCCCCTCCAGTAGTCTCGCCTGGAAAATCCACAGGACAGAGGAGCCTGGTGGACTGTCGTCCATGGGATCACAACGAGTCAGACACAACTGAGCACGCATGCACTGCATAGATGCCTGGGCTGTGACCTTAGCTCCTCTGTCACCCCTGTGAGAGACAGGAAGTCTGTTCTTTACCCAAATCAGATAAGACTCTGGGAAAGCAGTTTTCCTTGGGGCAGAACTTTGTTACAGACGAATGCGCTGTGCTTGCATGCTCAGTCCTGTCTGACTCTTTGTGACCTCATCGACTGTAGCCCGCCAGGCTCCTCTGTCCATAGAGGTTTTCCAGGCAAGAATAATGCAGTAGGTTGCCATTTCCCACTCCAGGGGATCTTCCTGACCCAAGGATCGAACTTGCATCTTCTGAGGTTACCCTCATTGGCAGGCAGATTCTTTACCCTTGGCTCCACCTGGCTTCCTTACAGACAAAGATCTAGGTGTATTTGAAAAATGGTCTCTTCTTTCTCTGGTGACTCAGTGGTAAAAGAATCTGCCTGCCAGTGCATGAGATGTGGGTTTGATTCCTGGGTCAAGAAGATCCCCTGGAGAAGGAAATGGAAACCCACTCCAGTATTCTTGCCTGGAAGGTCCTAGGAACAGAGGAGCCTGGCCGGCTACAGTCCACGGGGTTGCAAAGTAGTCAGATGCGACTGAGTGACTAAACACCCACAACGACCCTTCCTCTGCTCCCTCCAGAAGCAAGCGGGAATTCCTCTCCGGTCTTCACTGTGGGAACCTGGTGCTAAAACTCATATATATTTTGTCTAAGAGCTTTTAACTCTCAGCCTGGTCCATGCTAAGCCTCCAGCAACTCATCAGTTACCATCAGACGTGTTCCTGCCCGTTGTGTCCCCCAGGAGGCTAGCCAGGCTGTGCCTCTGTGTTTTCCCCTTTAGTCCAGTCTTGAGGGTGGGGTTTGCTCTGTGAACTCAGCTCTCTGATGGATCTAAGATTTGTAGTTTTTTTCAGCTTGGTCTTCCTGTGAGCCCGGAAGTGATGCCTCCTGAGGTCTTCACACATTGGAGTTGAAAGTGAAAGGCTGTTGTATAGATGTGATTTAAAAAAAAAAAACAAAAAAAAAAACTCTTCATAAATGTCATTCTAAACATTTTTGGTTAGTGTCATCTGCAAACTGACAGAGTCCTGCCCTTGAAGCTCACAGTTTGGAAGTGGGTGGCAGAGAGAGCCTGTCATTAATTTTTGGAAAATTCTCAGCTATTCTTAGCTCCAAAATCTCTCCTCCTCCTTTGCCTCTTTCTTCTCTTCTGGGATTTCCATTACACATGTGTTTCACCCTGTTGTAATTGTCCCACTCTGTGGGGGACTTTATTTTTTTGTGTGTCCACAGGGCTTGTGGGGTCTTAGCTCCCCAAGCAGAGATGGAACCCGGGCCCATGGCAGGGAAAGCACCACATCTTAACCACAGGACCGCCAGGGCGTTCCCAGTTTTTGAATATTCTGTTCCCTTATTTTTTCCCCCATTCCTTTATTCTTTTTCCATGTCAGTTTGAGACATAAACAACGACATCAGTAAATACATGAGATGAAGAGTGTGGAGCGCTGAGAAGTGCCCCACGGGTGTCTACAGGGGAACCTGGCGCACCGAGGTGGAGGCAGGTCAGCAGCGCCCACACGGCAGCCGTGGCCGCTCTACTGGGGTCCGAGGGGTGCTGGGGCGGAGGGAGCAAGCTGGAGGAGGGCGGAGGACCCGGTCCCCCCGGCTCCCGGCCCCGGGCTTCTCCTCTGTGCTTCGGCTTCTCTGATTGTCCTCGCCTTTAGCTTGCTTGGTCAGCTCTCCTGGGCTGTGGGTTCACCATGGAGATGTTGTCTGGACCAGGGTGCCGGTGCAGAGTCGGGTCTGACAAGCCTCCCCCTTTCTTCTCTGAATAAAGCTGTTTGAGGCTGTGTCACTCACCAGTCTCGAGCGGCGTCAGGACTGCCAGGAGAGCTCTGGTCCCCGGGCCCTGCGGCCACCAGCCCTGAGCAAGGCGAGTGAAGGTCAGGGCCGCGTCCTGCTTGCTGCTGCGTGTCCTCATGTGTGAGGCCCCCTTTGGTATCACATCCTGTGAGACAAGCACTATTATCCCCACTTTGCTGTTCAGCTACTCAGTCGGGTCCCACTCTCTGCGACTCCTTGGACTGCAGCACAGCAGACCTCCCTGCGCCTCACTGTCTCCCAGAGTCTGCCTGAATTCACGTCCGTTGAGTCAGTGATGCCATCCAGCCATCTCATCCTCTGCTGCCCTCTCCTCCTTTTGCCTTCAGCCCTTCCCAGCATCAGTCTCTTTTCTGATGAGTTGGCTCCCATCAGGAGGTGGAGCTATAGTTTCAGCCTCAGCCTTCCAGTGAATAGTCAGGGCTGATTTTCCTTAGGATGGACTGGTTTGGTCTCCTTGCCGTCCCCACTTTACAGACAAGACAGCGAGGTGCCGACGGGGAAGGGTGCTCATTTGGCCTTTCTGCAGGCAGCTAGAAAGGTGCAAGAATGGGATTCACACCCAGGGTCCCAACTTGAACTCCAAGCACCCCTCCTGTCCCCACCCCCGGGGGGCTGGGCAGGCCCAGTGTGAGCGCGCCATGCTCTCTGGGGCCTCAGCGGCCAGCATCTGCCCCCAGATGCAGAGGCAGAGGCTGTGGGGGATGTCGTGGTAGGCCTGATGGAAATTTGGCTTGATGCCTCCATTGTCTCAGCAGATTGTAATCTGGCCCTGGGCAGGGGGCTACGGGTGGAGGCCATGGGAACTCAAGCAAGGAGGGAGTGTGAACCGTCAGACTGGGACCCAGGCCAAGAGAGCAGAAAGAAAGCTGGCGCCGCGGCCAGGGCTCCAGGCCCACGGGAGCCTCCAGCTGGACAGGGCCCCATGGGCTGAACCAGATGTGGGTGGCAGAGTTGCTGTCGACTCCTTGTCTACAAGAGAGAGAGAAAGAGTGAACTAAGGGGACAAGCCAGCCGATGCAGTGCTGCTATCCGGGGAAACAGGGGCCACTGGGCACTCAGCGGAGTGAGTGAGGGGGGCTTCCCAGGTGGCACAGCAGGTAAAGAATCTGCCTGCCAGTGCAGGGGAAGCCAGAGATGTGGGCTCAATTGCTGGGTCACGAAGATTCTCTGGGAGTAGGAAATGGCAACCCACTCCAGTACTCTTACCTGGAAGATTCCATGGACAGTCCATGGGATCACAAAGAATTGGACATGACTGAGCAACTGAGCACCCATTGTGAGGGAGCAGAGAGACTTACTTCTTAGAGACAGGAACTCCAGGGATGAGCAGAGGCTGGTCAGGGCAAGAAGAAAACAGGGCTTTTCTGGTGGACGGTGGGGGTCGGAAGACAAGAAGAGCCTATTGATGAAGAACTCTCCCACCCAGTCAGGGAGTTCACTGGAAAGGGTCCAGACGCCAGAGATTACATGGGACCTACTACACTCGAAACAAACCAAACTGTTTATCTGAGACTTGAATTTAACTGAATATCATGTATTTTGTTGGCTAAATCTGACAACTCCCGCCTTGGGGGCCGTTGGCCTTAATTCCTAAGTCGTGGGGCCATCAGAGGGTTGGTGAAATTTGCTTTTTAACAGGAGGTGGGTCACAGTGTGGAGTGCAGGGGGCAGGGAGACTGGTGAAGAGAAGCTTCTTAGGGATGAAGCGTGGGTGGGCACAGAGGGATTCGTTAGAGAGGCAAAGCCAGTGGACCTTGGTGAGGAATTGAGTGTGGAAATGGAGAAAACAGGATGGTCAAGGATGACACCCAAGTTTCTGGGCAACTAAATTGATGATGGTGGCCTTCCCTAGGAAGAGAAACAGGTTTGGGAGGAGAGAGAAGCCAAGGCCAGCTTTCGACAGGAGACCATTCAAGAAGAGGGGTCTGGGCTGGGGGTGGGATCTGGAGTCTAGGTCAGAGGCCCACGTTGGGGGTCAGCATCTGCAAGAGGTGAGCTTTTGGATCTAAATCACTGAAACCGTGGGGAGGTTTCAAGGAAAAATCCTCTAGGGTGAGAAGGAAAGGAGGCTGAGAAGAGACCCCAGAGAAATAATAGTTCAGAGGAAGCAGAGGGAAGAGAAGCCAGAAAATTAGATCCAGAGGCTTCGGTAGCAGTTTAGAGAAACTCAGAAAGGGTCTTCGTGATTCTGTGCCCCACATCCCCATCCCAGAAGCTAAGAGACCACGGAGTCAAACAAGAACAATTTTGAAAGTGCCAAATGTTACCCAGCCATCTAGTCATGTGAGAACAGGAAGTGGTCTTGTGGATCTGGTCCTGGAGACCCAACGAGGGGTGTTCCAGGGAGGGGTCGGGGCCTAAGTCAGGTAGGAGGGGTGAGGAGTGAGTGGGAGGTAGGGCTTTGACTGACAGCCACATGGACGTGGTATCAGCCCAGCATCTGTGCCCTGTCCTTCCTCAGACCCTCAAACTGACCGTGAAGGGTAAGAGCAGGTGTAAACCAGCCCACGATGACAAAGAAGCTGGGAGAGGAGCACAAGCAGAAGAGATGTCAACAAGGAAGATGGGATGCTAATAGAGAAGTGAGGACAATCTGAGGGGCTTGTAGAAGGGCTTCCCTGGTGGTTCAGTGGTTAAGACTCCACACTTCCGAGACAGGGCGCTCAGGTCGATCCCTGGAACTAAGATCCCACATGTTGCATGGCATAGCCAGAAAATAAAATTAAGAATAACAAATGAAGTGCCTGCAGAGAAGAGGAGGAGGAGGAGGAGCCAGCCAGCTTGTCCTGAGTATCCCAGAGGCTCAGGTCGTGGAGGGACCAGGTCTGGTGGGAAGCCTGGGCATAGAACAGGTCTTACAGGTGGAAATGGTTTCACCCACAGACAGAAGACTATTCCAGGCAGAAGGATATTAGTGTCTCCTTAGAGGAACTGAATCACAAGGGCTTGTGCGTATCAGGTACAATAGAGAAGAGGTCTGGGCTGGGGTGGGATCTGGAGTCTAGGTCAGAGGCCCACGTTGGGGGTCAGCATCTGCAAGAGGTGAGCTTTTGGATCTAAATCACTGAAACCGTGGGGAGGTTTCAAGGAAAAATCCTCTAGGGTGAGAAGGAAAGGAGGCTGAGAAGAGACCCCAGAGAAATAATAGTTCAGAGGAAGCAGAGGGAAGAGAAGCCAGAAAATTAGATCCAGAGGCTTCGGTAGCAGTTTAGAGAAACTCAGAAAGGGTCTTCGTGATTCTGTGCCCCACATCCCCATCCCAGAAGCTAAGAGACCACGGAGTCAAACAAGAACAATTTTGAAAGTGCCAAATGTTACCCAGCCATCTAGTCATGTGAGAACAGGAAGTGGTCTTGTGGATCTGGTCCTGGAGACCCAACGAGGGGTGTTCCAGGGAGGGGTCGGGGCCTAAGTCAGGTAGGAGGGGTGAGGAGTGAGTGGGAGGTAGGGCTTTGACTGACAGCCACATGGACGTGGTATCAGCCCAGCATCTGTGCCCTGTCCTTCCTCAGACCCTCAAACTGACCGTGAAGGGTAAGAGCAGGTGTAAACCAGCCCACGATGACAAAGAAGCTGGGAGAGGAGCACAAGCAGAAGAGATGTCAACAAGGAAGATGGGATGCTAATAGAGAAGTGAGGACAATCTGAGGGGCTTGTAGAAGGGCTTCCCTGGTGGTTCAGTGGTTAAGACTCCACACTTCCGAGACAGGGCGCTCAGGTCGATCCCTGGAACTAAGATCCCACATGTTGCATGGCATAGCCAGAAAATAAAATTAAGAATAACAAATGAAGTGCCTGCAGAGAAGAGGAGGAGGAGGAGGAGCCAGCCAGCTTGTCCTGAGTATCCCAGAGGCTCAGGTCGTGGAGGGACCAGGTCTGGTGGGAAGCCTGGGCATAGAACAGGTCTTACAGGTGGAAATGGTTTCACCCACAGACAGAAGACTATTCCAGGCAGAAGGATATTAGTGTCTCCTTAGAGGAACTGAATCACAAGGGCTTGTGCGTATCAGGTACAATAGAGAAGACTGCGTCAGGGATTAAGGGATATGCATTCTGAGTGACGGGATTTCTAGCCCTCTTTCCCAGCCCTGCTCCCTGAATGCCAAAAGCCAGGAGTGTTTCTTCTTGCCCTACCCCATGCAAACCACTGAAGAAATTTTCTCTGGAGCTACAAAGCCCCAGAGGATCGACCTGCACTAATGATGACTAGGAGGGCGTCCCTTATAGCTCAGCTGGTAAAGAATCTGCACACAATGCAGGAGACCCTGGTTCGATTCCTGGGTCAGGAAGATACCCTGGAGAAGGGTTAGGCTACGCACTCCAGTATTCTTGGGCTTCATCCACCTGTAATGCAGAAGACCTGGGTTCAGTCCCTGGGTCGGGAAGATCCCTTGGAGAAGAGAAAGGCTACCCACTCCAGTATTCCTGCCTGGAAAATTCCGTGGTTTCCCCATGGGTCTCAGAGTCAGACACAACTGAGTGACTTGAATTTTTTTGACCTTGAATGACGACTGGAGGCTAGGAGACCTGAAGGAGGAGGCTGATGCAAAAGCCAGGGTGACAAGGGAGGGGGGCCTGGACCAGGGTAGCCTCTGAGGGTGAGGACAGAGGGATTCTGGAGGTATTTAGGAGGCACGCTTTGTGAGGGGAGGAGGCAGTGGGCTGACTTCTAATGAGAGGGACTTGTGCGGACGGAGGGGCATTTACCAACACAAGAAGCATCTTCAGCAGACAGGATCTTCAGGGGACGTGTTGCTCAAGGAAGGCACCTCTCGGGGACAGAGTCTTGTTTCGCGTTCTGGGACAGAGACGTGGCTTGGCTGCCATGAACTGAACTTGATTGAGAAAGCCGCCTTCCTGAGACTGGCGGAGAGCGGCCGGCTTCGTCTTGCGAGGGGGCGGGTCAGAGTCGGGGCTGTGAGGGTGAGAGTGGGCAGGCAGCAGCAGACGCCAGAGACTGTGACGCCTGCCCTGGGTCCACTGGCAGGAGGAGGACTGTGCTGAAATCAGGCGGCCTCTTCTGTTGAAAAGGACACAGAGCCCAGACCACCTTAAACAAAAAAATGGCTCACGTCGTGGATAGATCCAGCTTCAGGCATAAGTGGGTTCAGGACCCAAACAATGTTGCAGACCTCTGCTTGCCTCCGCTGGGCTGGCTCTGTTCTCCAGCTCCCTGGGGGCGACCCGCAGAAGTTCCCATCACTCAACACCAAGTCCAGTGGGAGGCAGCGTGCACTTCCTCCATATCTCAAATCAAAGTCCTGGGATTGAGACCTGTTGGTCCCGATAAGCCTGACTTAGGTCATGGCTCCACGATCACGGAAAGCACTTAGACCAGGTCATGGGTTCCACCACCAAGACGGAAGGTGGAGTTTGCTACTGTGAAAATGTGGGCACACGTGGGGCACAAGGCCCCCCCAAAACCCCCAGATAAGAGAAGATGCTGCACAGTTAAAGTAGCTGATGTCTCGCTCTGTTTCTGGGTCCTGATTCTGGGCATCTCTGAATTCCAGGGACTACTAATTTTATTTTATTAAAAACATTCTTTTTTTGGCTACACTGTGCAGCCAGCAGGATCCTCTTTGCTTATCTTTACCAGTAGCCTTGTACAGAATTGCATCTTTGTCTTATTTGTTGCAGTGTCCCTAGCACCCAGCGCAGGACTAAGAGCTCTGACACCATGTGGATGAACGAATGGACTCATCCTCAGGCAGAGCGCCACAGTTGGTCACTGATCCTCTGAGCCTCAGTTTCCCCATCTGCTGCCAATGGGTGCTGCTCTGACCATGACCAAGCAGCCATGATGTGTACAGTGGCTCCATGAACTCGATCTCCAAACGCGGGCATCACCAGAACCAGCAGAAGCAACCTCTCACACAGATCACCAGCTTGACAGGACAACTCCAGCCCTGGAAGGGAAGCAGTTAATTGCTCTCCTAAAAGGCAAGAAATGTCAATTGCACCCTCCCCCACCCTTGCTTCATCCCTTCCCTCCCCTGCTTGCTAGATCCAGAATCTGATTATACAAAGGCTGGAGGACTAATCCATTTAACAGAAGTCCTGGGGAAGGGAAGGGAGGAGTTAAGTGATGGCCCCCAGGGTCAGCGATGGGAAATTAAGGTTTGGAATATGTTCAACTCCAGGTTGGAAAACTACTGGCAGATGAATCTTGACCCTACATAAGGAAGGCCCTTGTAGCCAGAGCTGAACAGAGAAAGAAGAGGCAGGCTTCCTCAGAGGTGGTGAGTCCCCCATCACTGGAGGCATCCAGGCAGACATAGGCACCTACTTAGAGGGGATGCTGTAAAGGGATTAAATGAGTGCTGCCTTTCAGTCTTAGAATTCCAGTTCAGCACTACAGAGCATCAGCTGGGTGTGCCGGCCACTGTCTTAAGAGGCTGTGCTCTCAGTCCCCCCAGGAACCCAGGCAGTGGTGGCAGCATGGTATTAGACCGGGCCCCAGACTTTGGTTCAAGAAGGAGCAAAGCCACCCGCTCCTCCAGGATCACAGGGGGAGGAGGGCCCCAACAATTTCCTGAGCACCTACTATGTGCCAAGCACTGAGCACATTTGAATCTAGTCTCTCCTTTACTTCTAACGTTGACCTAGAATACCTTTGGAAAGCAATTCTTTTTGGCTACACTGTGCGGCCAGCAGGATCCTCTTTGCTTATCTTTACCAGTAGCCTTGTACAGAATTGCATCTTTGTCTTATTTGTTGCAGTGTCCCTAGCACCCAGCGCAGGACTAAGAGCTCTGACACCATGTGGATGAACGAATGGACTCATCCTCAGGCAGAGCGCCACAGTTGGTCACTGATCCTCTGAGCCTCAGTTTCCCCATCTGCTGCCAATGGGTGCTGCTCTGACCATGACCAAGCAGCCATGATGTGTACAGTGGCTCCATGAACTCGATCTCCAAACGCGGCATCACCAGAACCAGCAGAAGCAACCTCTCACACAGATCACCAGCTTGACAGGACAACTCCAGCCCTGGAAGGGAAGCAGTTAATTGCTCTCCTAAAAGGCAAGAAATGTCAATTGCACCCTCCCCCACCCTTGCTTCATCCCTTCCCTCCCCTGCTTGCTAGATCCAGAATCTGATTATACAAAGGCTGGAGGACTAATCCATTTAACAGAAGTCCTGGGGAAGGGAAGGGAGGAGTTAAGTGATGGCCCCCAGGGTCAGCGATGGGAAATTAAGGTTTGGAATATGTTCAACTCCAGGTTGGAAAACTACTGGCAGATGAATCTTGACCCTACATAAGGAAGGCCCTTGTAGCCAGAGCTGAACAGAGAAAGAAGAGGCAGGCTTCCTCAGAGGTGGTGAGTCCCCCATCACTGGAGGCATCCAGGCAGACATAGGCACCTACTTAGAGGGGATGCTGTAAAGGGATTAAATGAGTGCTGCCTTTCAGTCTTAGAATTCCAGTTCAGCACTACAGAGCATCAGCTGGGTGTGCCGGCCACTGTCTTAAGAGGCTGTGCTCTCAGTCCCCCCAGGAACCCAGGCAGTGGTGGCAGCATGGTATTAGACCGGGCCCCAGACTTTGGTTCAAGAAGGAGCAAAGCCACCCGCTCCTCCAGGATCACAGGGGGAGGAGGGCCCCAACAATTTCCTGAGCACCTACTATGTGCCAAGCACTGAGCACATTTGAATCTAGTCTCTCCTTTACTTCTAACGTTGACCTAGAATACCTGAAGAATAAAACTGTTAGCCACTCAGTCATGTCTGACTCTGCAACCCCATGGACTGTAACCCTGCAGGCTTCTCTGTCCAAGGAACTGTCCAGGCAGGAATAGTGGACTGGACAGTACTCCCTTCTCCAGGGGATACCCCCAACTCAGGGATCAAACCTGGCATTCTTCACCATCTGAGCCACCAAGGAAGCCCCCCTAGAATACTTGTGTGACATTAATTAGTCCAGGAAGCCTGAAGATCATCCCAGCCTGGAGCTAAGTAATGCAGTGTGTATGTATATATATGTACGTGCTTAGTCGGTCTGACTGTTTTCAACCCCATGGACTATAGCCTGCCAGGCTCCTGGACTTCTCTAGGCAAGAACACTGGAGTAGGTTGCCATTTCCTCCTCCAGGGGTTCTTCTCAACCCAGGGATCGAACCCTTGTCTCCTGTGCTGCAGGCAGATGCTTTACTGCTGAACCACCGATGGAGTAGATGCATCAATTCTCAACTGCCTTCTGACCCAGTCCCCCGCTCTGCCGTGCCCAAGGCTTCCATCTGCAGCCACTGTCCTCTCAATACTTGAGACTGCCTGGCTCCAGTGCTTAGTGCCACCTGTTGGCTGATGCTGAAAGAACAAAGGGACAGTTAGGAGTCCAGCAGCCTGCTTGTTGTGGGCTGACAGGTAGATTTGCTCCCTGCCCGGGCTGCATACGGTCCATGGGCTTGCAGGAGTCGGACACGACTGAGCGACTAACACCCTGCACACACACTGGCTGCAGAAAAGATGTGGGGTAGCTTCCAAGGATGTATCATATGCAATCAGAGCAGAAAGTAAGCGTGGAAAAAGAGAGGAACATAAAGATGGGCACAGAAAGGCAGAAATGAACTTAAAATACAGACCATAAAGATTTAGTGTTGTAGAATAAGAGCACAGATTCAGGAAATTTTGTCATGTTTATTTATTTGGCTGCATCAAGTCTTAGTTGCAGAGGCAGGATCTCCGTTGGGTCACGCAGGATCTTTCGTTGCACCCTGCAGGCGCTCCCGCTGTGACATACGGGCTCCAGGGTGCATAGTCTCAGTAGTTGCCACAAGAGGGCTTGGTTGCTCTTAGGCATGGGGAATCTTAGTTCCCCAACTAGGAATCGAACACATGTCCCCTGTATGGAAATGTGGATGATTTGTGTGTGTGTGTGTCTAAATTTTGGCCTCTTTTTATTGGTTTTTTTATTCGTTTATTTTCATCTATATTCTTTGGCTTGTGTGGGCCTCCCATTGCAGCGGACTCCCTCGCTGCAGAGTACCTGCTTTGAACACATGCGCTCCAGGGCGCTGGCTTGTAATGGGACACACCCGCTCAGCCGCTCCGTGGCACTTGGGATCTTCCCGGGCCAGGGGTCGAATCGGTGCCCCTTGCACTGAAAGGCGGACTCTTTACCCACTGGACCACCACGGAAGCCCTTGGAAATGTGGATTCTTAACCGCTGGACCACCAGGGAAGTCCCAGACTCAGGACATTTTGAAGACGGCTTTTATGCCTCAAGGCATAGAGAAATGAAGGCACATCCTCTAGCAATGGCCGGGTGATCAATCTTCTTAGTCCTCATACCAACAGCTTTACAGATTCTTTATACATGGGTACAACGCACAGTTTCATGCACGGAACACACACACAGTCCCTTCTTTCCAGAAATCGTGTTGGGAGGCACAGGAGAGGGAGACTTTTATAATTTGGATTTGAGAAGTAATTCAAGGTATACATTTTGAAAACAAGGAGAGTCATTGTAAACAAAATAATGTGTTTCCATGAAAAAGATTCAGACATACACTTTGAAAAGGCGATATTCTTTCAAAAAAAAAAAAAAAAAAACCAAAGGGAGTATAATTGTGAAAGTGTAAACGTTAAGGACAATTCTGTTTAAGTTTTTAAAATAAACTTTGATTGGAGTATAGTCGCTTTGCAATGTTGCTTTCTACTGTGCAGCAAAATGGATCAGCCATACACACACCTATATCCCCTTCCTTTCGGACTTCCTTCCCGTTCAAGTCACCTGAATGCATTAAGAGGAGTTCCCTGTGCTACACAGTAGGTTGCTTGTTGGGTTTTCACTTCTGGGAGCCAGAGCAGGGAGCTCTTTGGTGCAAGAGACCAGGCTCCCTTATCCCTAGAGCCTTGCTATGGAGGCTACACATTGGCTGTACGTTTCCCTTCTACGTGGCACAAAAAGGGAACTGTACCCCTTACAGTCCCCAGGCTCAGAATGGAGACAAACCCATCTCTCAGGAGGAGCATGACCGTTGGTTCTACGAGAGGAGGAAGTTGCTCCCAGGCTGGGTGAGGAGGCTCCCCTGGAGGAGGGCAGGGCAGCCCACTCGCGTATTCTTGCCTGGGAAACCCCATGGACAGAGGAGCCGGTGGGCCATAGTCCGTGGGGTCACACAGAGTCCCATGCGACTGAGCAAGGAAAAGGCGGAGTGGGCAGGGGAGGGAGTGGGATGTCTAATGGCCAGAAAAGAGCATGCTGGACAAAGACAGATATGTTTCATCCAGGAAGTCCAATCTCAGTGGTCTTCCAAGAGCTAGTCAGGGAACTGGCGGGGGCCAAGGCGGGCCCTGCAGGGCTGTGGGTCCCCCACATCTGTCTCTCCACTTCTACCCTCTTCTGTGTGTGCTGACCCTCTCTTGAGGATCTGTGCTTATCGGCTGAGGGACACGGGACACGCTGCTTCCTCTGTCTGAAGCTCCATGTCCCCTTCTAGGATCCTGGGCCAGTGACACGGTCAGCCTCCTGGGTGGCGCTGCCAGAGCTCTCTCAGCTAAGGCGCCAAGAATACTCCGCATGCGCTGCTGTGGAAAAAGGCCGGCGGCCCTCCGAAAGGTAAGTGTAGAGTGACCACGTGACCCAGCAGTAACTCTAGGTACACACCCGACAACCGAAAGGAGGCCCAGAGGCTTGCCCATCCACTTAATGTAGCAGCGTCATTCACAATAAACAGAGGCGAAAACAACCCAAGTCCACCCAAAGAATGAACGCATGGACGAAATGTGCTATATCCACACCATGGAATATTATTTGGCCTTAATTACAGAGGAATAGAATTCTGGCATATGATGACATGGATGAACTGCAGAAACATCATGCTATATGAAATAACCAGACACAGGAGGACGAATACTGTGTGATTCCACTTAACGTGAGGCACCTAGAGTAGGCCGTTAGAGGCAGAAAGTCGAACAGAGGTTATCGGGGTGGAGGGCGGAAGACACGAGGCCTAACTGTTGAGTGGGTACAGTTTCTGCTTGGAAGCTGGAAAGAATTCTAGAAGTGGAGAGTGATTATGGTGGAATGTGCTGTGAAGTACTTAATCGCCCCTGACTCATCCAATGAACGATGATTAACATGCCAAAGTAAAAATAATTTTTTTAAGTTTTAAAAAAAACTTTGAACAGTTCTTAGCACAGAATCTGGTACATTGTACACACTGAGGGAACAGTAGCGTATATACATCGATGCTACTTTCTCAGTTCGTCCTGTCCTCTTCTTCCAATTAAAAAAAAAAAAAGCAGCAGGTGTGATCCATAGGCAGAGCCCTGCTCACACCTCTTTAGCCTCTGCTCCCACAGGCACCGACGCTGTGTCTGCTTCCCAGGAGGCAGGACTTTGGGTACCCGAGTCAGGCGAGCCAGGAGGGTTGGTCGCCTCACCTGCTAACTCCCTCTTCCCTTTGTTTGCCAGTTCCGGAACTCAGGGACCGCTGGTTTGGTCTGACATCTTTTGAAGCCAAGCTGCCAGGTCACTTACAAACTTGCAGAGGCTGTCCTTGGAGCTGGGGCCCACCCTGGGTTACTTGGGGGAGCGCCCCTTGGTGGGTCTGCAGGTGAGGCCAATGTCAGGATGGTCCCAGGGAAGGCTCACCTGGGCTGCCCTGAGTATCAGACAAGCAGCCGCGGCTGAAAGCAGACCCTGGCCCAGAGCCCTCTGCCTCAGCCCAAGACCGTGCTCCAGCCGGGTTCCTGGCCTTTGCTCCTGACACCACAGCCTTGCCCAGGATGGAATCAGGGATCCCACCACCCTGTGATTGGGCATGGCGGCCGCTGTGCTTTGAGTGGCGCCTTCCTGGAGCCTCCCAGCTGCTCCAGGGTTACGACAATGACCCCAGGGCCTTCTGAGTGCGGAGTGTTCACCACCGTCTCCCGTAAGCCTCACAGCCATCCTGGAAAGACGTTTCCAGGTGAGGAACCGAAGCTCCGCGCTGCAGGGTCACTACTCAAGTTCACCCAATTGGTAGGGGCTGAGTCAGATTTGAACCTGATCTGTCTGAGTCCAGAACGTGTGTTTTTCCTGGGTGCCTGTCCCCCAAAGTCACTCCTCTTCCACAGCCTTTCAGATTCCAGACCTCAGGGGCAAGGCCTGGACAGCCCTTGGCCCTCTCACCACTACTGAGAATGGCCATGGCGGTGGTCTCCTTCTCTGGGTTTTTCCCTGACTCATCCAATGAACGATGATTAACATGCCAAAGTAAAAATAATTTTTTTAAGTTTTAAAAAAAACTTTGAACAGTTCTTAGCACAGAATCTGGTACATTGTACACACTGAGGGAACAGTAGCGTATATACATCGATGCTACTTTCTCAGTTCGTCCTGTCCTCTTCTTCCAATTAAAAAAAAAAAAAGCAGCAGGTGTGATCCATAGGCAGAGCCCTGCTCACACCTCTTTAGCCTCTGCTCCCACAGGCACCGACGCTGTGTCTGCTTCCCAGGAGGCAGGACTTTGGGTACCCGAGTCAGGCGAGCCAGGAGGGTTGGTCGCCTCACCTGCTAACTCCCTCTTCCCTTTGTTTGCCAGTTCCGGAACTCAGGGACCGCTGGTTTGGTCTGACATCTTTTGAAGCCAAGCTGCCAGGTCACTTACAAACTTGCAGAGGCTGTCCTTGGAGCTGGGGCCCACCCTGGGTTACTTGGGGGAGCGCCCCTTGGTGGGTCTGCAGGTGAGGCCAATGTCAGGATGGTCCCAGGGAAGGCTCACCTGGGCTGCCCTGAGTATCAGACAAGCAGCCGCGGCTGAAAGCAGACCCTGGCCCAGAGCCCTCTGCCTCAGCCCAAGACCGTGCTCCAGCCGGGTTCCTGGCCTTTGCTCCTGACACCACAGCCTTGCCCAGGATGGAATCAGGGATCCCACCACCCTGTGATTGGGCATGGCGGCCGCTGTGCTTTGAGTGGCGCCTTCCTGGAGCCTCCCAGCTGCTCCAGGGTTACGACAATGACCCCAGGGCCTTCTGAGTGCGGAGTGTTCACCACCGTCTCCCGTAAGCCTCACAGCCATCCTGGAAAGACGTTTCCAGGTGAGGAACCGAAGCTCCGCGCTGCAGGGTCACTACTCAAGTTCACCCAATTGGTAGGGGCTGAGTCAGATTTGAACCTGATCTGTCTGAGTCCAGAACGTGTGTTTTTCCTGGGTGCCTGTCCCCCAAAGTCACTCCTCTTCCACAGCCTTTCAGATTCCAGACCTCAGGGGCAAGGCCTGGACAGCCCTTGGCCCTCTCACCACTACTGAGAATGGCCATGGCGGTGGTCTCCCTTCTCTGGGCCTCCATCTCCCTCTGGGAAGAGCGGCGTGGGCTGGCTGGTGTCCAAGGGCCTCCTTGCAGGAGAGGAGGGCGACCGGGGCTGAGGGCTTGCCTGGTCCTGGCCAGGGAGCACCGAGGGACCGAGAGCTTCGCAGGAGTTCTGCATGTGGGTGCTCTCCTGTCACCGTGGCCCCGACTCTGTTCCGAGGACTTTCCCAACATCGTCCCTTGGCAGCCTCACAGTGGCCTGTGAGGTAGGCACCCTGTTACTCTCTCCATTTGGAAGATGAGGAAATGGAGGGGCCCCAGACTGCATCCCTAGTATGTGGTAAAGCGGCAGAAACTGAGCCCTTCTGCAAAGCAGGTGTCTTAGTCCAGCCCTGGCCCCCAAACTCTTAGCCTCTGCTGCAAACTGCTCCACCTCCGTGTGCCCCATCCTTCACCCCGCCTCAGTCCTTAATGGCAAGCTCAGAGACGAGTGGCCAGGCTGCTCAGGCCAGCCCATCCTTCCTCCTCCCACTAGGTGGCACACAAAGACCTCTAGGAGAAAAGGGGAGCGTCTGGCTCAAGGCCAAAGAGACCAGAAAGGTGGTGCTGGGGTGCAGGGGGTGGTCGGGCTGGAGGTGGGGGAGTCTGGCCCTTGGGAAGAGGCAACCTGGCCTAAGTCCCAGCCCTTCCACTGCCTTGCAAGGCCCTCCCCTGCCGGCTGTCTCCCAGTCTGTGGAGCGGGAGACAGGGAGCGTCCTACTCACCCTTCAGAGAATTGTCTGAGTGTCTTTTTTTTTTTTTTTAAACATTTATTTATTTATCATTTGGGGCGTGAGGTGGGGAGGGAGGGGGACGGGCGGGCCACTTCTATTGGTCTTTCATTTATCTGTTTTCATCCATCTCTGTTCTTTGGCCCGTGTGTGCCTTCCATCGCGGTGGCCTCTCTCGCTGCAGAGCGCTGGCTCTGGGCGCATGCGCTCCAGAGTTCTGGCTCGGTAATTGGACACATCAGTCCAGCTGCTCCGCGGCACGTGGGATCTTCCCAGGCCAGGGCTCGAACCGGCGGCCCTTGCACTGCAAGGCGGTGTCCTTACCCACTGGGCCACCAGGGAAGCCCCGTCTGAGTGTCTTTTTAAACAGTAGGTTCGGACTCCATGGGTCTGGCGCAGGCCTTGGAAGCTACATTTCTAGCAAGCTCCCCCGATCGTGGGTCCCATGCCGCAGGTCCCTGGATGTGCCTTTGAGACTTGCCAGCTCTAGCGAGTTTGGTTTTTTGAGCTGAGGAAGGAAGACTTGCCGGGGTACCGAACTCTTCCACAGAAATGGTTGTTGATGTGTCTGTCACGCATTCTTTCATTCGTTCAACAAGCATTTCCTGGGCCTCTGGAGGCCAGGCCCCTGCTTGTGCTGGGGGTACAGAGATGGACAAGACTCAGTCTCAGTCCTGCCCTCGAGGACCTCCTGGGCACAAGAGCCAGAGATTACAGCCCACAGGACCAGGGCAACGGGAGGGGGAAGCCAGGGTGGGGGCTTATGGGACCAGAGGGACCCTAAGCAGAGATGGGGGTCCAGTCAGGGAAGACTTCGTGGGGAGAAAACCCCCTTTACGTGCTCTTGATGAATGAATAAGACAGCGCCTGGCCAAAGGGAGGGTGAGGGAAGGGAAGGAGTGTTCACGCAGAGGCAAAGGGCGTGTGCAAAGGCCCCGAGAACAGAGTGCCATGTTTACTGAGGGGAAGTGGCTGTGCAGGGAGAGGGGCCACACACACACAGACCAGAGCAAGCACGCCAGCATGTGAACACACACACACACACCTTGGAGGCGTAGGTGTGGGTAAGAAGCAGCATTCTAAAGAGATGAAAATCCTTATTCAGGGGACCTTCAGGAGCTCCAGCTGGAGTGCCTTGTTGTGAAATGGTTTCCATGGTAACTCTTGGCTTTCTTCCCCCAGAGACACAGGAAGGATGGCTTCTAAGGCTCCAAGACCAAGGCTCTCCCAGCTGCCCGTCTCCGGGGGCCACTCCCTTTTCCTTCCCCGACTCTGGGAAAACTCAGCCCCAGGGAGTGTCCCATCACATCCAGGGCCCCCACCTACCCCACCCCCTGTCTGCTCCCACCCTGCCTGCTCGGCCCAGTGCTCAGCCCAGCTGCCCCCATCCATCCCAACAACTTTGGGAGGCAGTTCTGGGAGCCTTCTTCCCAGGTGACTAAAGCTCAGAGAAAAGCCGACTTTAACCCAGCTTTGAATCTTTCCACCTGGGGAAGGGGTAGGGGTGGGAACAACTCCGCACGTGGGATCTTCCCAGGCCAGGGCTCGAACGGCCCTTGCACTGCAAGGCGGTGTCCTACCCACTGGGCCACCAGGGAAGCCCGTCTGAGTGTCTTTTTAAACAGTAGGTTCGACTCCATGGGTCTGGCGCAGGCCTTGGAAGCTACATTTCTAGCAAGCTCCCCCGATCGTGGGTCCCATGCCGCAGGTCCCTGGATGTGCCTTTGAGACTTGCCAGCTCTAGCGAGTTTGGTTTTTTGAGCTGAGGAAGGAAGACTTGCCGGGGTACCGAACTCTTCCACAGAAATGGTTGTTGATGTGTCTGTCACGCATTCTTTCATTCGTTCAACAAGCATTTCCTGGGCCTCTGGAGGCCAGGCCCCTGCTTGTGCTGGGGGTACAGAGATGGACAAGACTCAGTCTCAGTCCTGCCCTCGAGGACCTCCTGGGCACAAGAGCCAGAGATTACAGCCCACAGGACCAGGGCAACGGGAGGGGGAAGCCAGGGTGGGGGCTTATGGGACCAGAGGGACCCTAAGCAGAGATGGGGGTCCAGTCAGGGAAGACTTCGTGGGGGAGAAAACCCCTTCACGTGCTCTTGATGAATGAATAAGACAGCGCCTGGCCAAAGGGAGGGTGAGGGAAGGGAAGGAGTGTTCACGCAGAGGCAAAGGGCGTGTGCAAAGGCCCCGAGAACAGAGTGCCATGTTTACTGAGGGGAAGTGGCTGTGCAGGGAGAGGGGCCACACACACACAGACCAGAGCAAGCACGCCAGCATGTGAACACACACACACACACCTTGGAGGCGTAGGTGTGGGTAAGAAGCAGCATTCTAAAGAGATGAAAATCCTTATTCAGGGGACCTTCAGGAGCTCCAGCTGGAGTGCCTTGTTGTGAAATGGTTTCCATGGTAACTCTTGGCTTTCTTCCCCCAGAGACACAGGAAGGATGGCTTCTAAGGCTCCAAGACCAAGGCTCTCCCAGCTGCCCGTCTCCGGGGGCCACTCCCTTTTCCTTCCCCGACTCTGGGAAAACTCAGCCCCAGGAGTGTCCCATCACATCCGGGGCCCCCCACCTACCCCACCCCCTGTCTGCTCCCACCCTGCCTGCTCGGCCCAGTGCTCAGCCCAGCTGCCCCCATCCATCCCAACAACTTTGGGAGGCAGTTCTGGGAGCCTTCTTCCCAGGTGACTAAAGCTCAGAGAAAAGCCGACTTTAACCCAGCTTTGAATCTTTCCACCTGGGGAAGGGGTAGGGGTGGGAAGGTGCTGTCTACAAACGGTCAAGGTCTCAGACTGCCTTCCTGGCCGCCGTCCCAAGGCCGAAGCATTTGTTCATCCCTTCTGTGGTATTTCTGTAGATACTTGAAGTTTTAACTACGTTTACATCTGCCTGTGCCAACAGTTACTGGAAAAGGGGCTGTGAATTTGTTTACTTCTCCTTATTTAAGTTCTTTTGAGTTTTGCTTTGTATCTTTGGAGGAGACAGGAGTAGCGGCATGCAAATTTAGTAGCTCTGCCTGTTACATTAAACATTCCCCACCCCACCCCCGCCATGACTAACTCTCTTTATCGTCAGCATTTCCCCCCCTCACTTGAGCTCTACTTTTACTGGTATTAATGTAGCTACACCAGTTTATTTGTGGGTACTATTTGCCTAGCATAGCTTTTCCCATGATTTTACTGTTCTTATTTCTGTATGTTTCTATTGAACATTTTTCTCTTATAAGCTGCATACGATTGGGTTTTATTTACTTATTTTTACCCAATGTGTCAATGTTTGACTTTCACTCGGAGTATTAATCTGCTTGCACTGAATATAATTGCTGGTCTGTTCAGCTGCATGTCTTCCATGTTTCTCTGTTTTTTATTTGTTTCACTTTTTTGGTTATTTTTCTCTCCTTTCTTGCCCTCTCTTGCCAACCTGAAATTCCATGCTCAGTGAAAAAGTACCTTTTGAAAATGAAGGTGAAGCAGAGATACTCGGGGCAAATAAAGACTGTACTGATTCCTGCCCAGCTCACCCCATCGGGGAATTAGTAAAGGATGGTTTTCAGGCAAGAGAAAAATGGATCCCAGATGGAAACTTGAAAATGGAAGAAGAAATGAAGGAAAGAGAGAGAAAATATGTGGAAAATAGTGTCTATATAAAACAATAACAGGAGTGTCCCATCACATCCAGGGCCCCCACCTACCCCACCCCCTGTCTGCTCCCACCCTGCCTGCTCGGCCCAGTGCTCAGCCCAGCTGCCCCCATCCATCCCAACAACTTTGGGAGGCAGTTCTGGGAGCCTTCTTCCCAGGTGACTAAAGCTCAGAGAAAAGCCGACTTTAACCCAGCTTTGAATCTTTCCACCTGGGGAAGGGGTAGGGGTGGGAAGGTGCTGTCTACAAACGGTCAAGGTCTCAGACTGCCTTCCTGGCCGCCGTCCCAAGGCCGAAGCATTTGTTCATCCCTTCTGTGGTATTTCTGTAGATACTTGAAGTTTTAACTACGTTTACATCTGCCTGTGCCAACAGTTACGGGAAAAAGGGGGCTGTGAATTTGTTTACTTCTCCTTATTTAAGTTCTTTTGAGTTTTGCTTTGTATCTTTGGAGGAGACAGGAGTAGCGGCATGCAAATTTAGTAGCTCTGCCTGTTACATTAAACATTCCCCACCCCACCCCCGCCATGACTAACTCTCTTTATCGTCAGCATTTCCCCCCCTCACTTGAGCTCTACTTTTACTGGTATTAATGTAGCTACACCAGTTTATTTGTGGGTACTATTTGCCTAGCATAGCTTTTCCCATGATTTTACTGTTCTTATTTCTGTATGTTTCTATTGAACATTTTTCTCTTATAAGCTGCATACGATTGGGTTTTATTTACTTATTTTTACCCAATGTGTCAATGTTTGACTTTCACTCGGAGTATTAATCTGCTTGCACTGAATATAATTGCTGGTCTGTTCAGCTGCATGTCTTCCATGTTTCTCTGTTTTTTATTTGTTTCACTTTTTTGGTTATTTTTCTCTCCTTTCTTGCCCTCTCTTGCCAACCTGAAATTCCATGCTCAGTGAAAAAGTACCTTTTGAAAATGAAGGTGAAGCAGAGATACTCGGGGCAAATAAAGACTGTACTGATTCCTGCCCAGCTCACCCCATCGGGGAATTAGTAAAGGATGGTTTTCAGGCAAGAGAAAAATGGATCCCAGATGGAAACTTGAAAATGGAAGAAGAAATGAAGGAAAAGAGAGAGAGAAAATATGTGGTTAATCTCACCAAATAGTGTCTATATAAAACAATAACAGTATCCTCTTGTGGAGTTTGAAATATATAGAGAATTAAAGTACCAGATGGTGCCAGATGACAAGGGCCTGTAAGTCAGGAGGGGGTAAATGGAGATTTTAGCGGCTTAAGGTTCCTGCATTTTCCCGCGAGTAGCACTAGTACTATTCTAATTTGTCGTAGATGAGACTTTACTAAGTCAAGAATACGTGTCGTAATCTCTAGTGTAAGTAGGAAACGATAGGCAATTAGCAAGCTAATGAGAAGATACAGGTTAATAAAAAAAAAATCCAATCAATCCAGAGCAAGGTGAGGAGAAAAAAATATGTTTTTAACCAAAAAAGTAAAACATAAGCTTCAAAGGTAATAAAAATATTCTTCAGTTGGGTGGGGCACACAGGGTTCATTTCAACCTGATGTCACCTACTATGTCTATTAAACATTCTTTCACCTCCATAGTTAACAAAAACACATTTATAAAACAAAGCAAGTGGCAAAACTTTAGGCACACGTAATATGGTCTCATTTGCACATAAGTATATTCAAAATAAACAGAAAAAAATAAGTGAGACGAATAGAAATATATACATAGATTTTTTTCTGTAGGAAAAAGAATCTAGAAGCTTATTTGCCAAAATGAAATCAGTAGGTGTCTGTGAGTGAGGGAGGGCATGAATGCTGAGTGGAAACTGGCAATTTCTGCCTTACATGCAGCCTATGGATTTTGCTTATTTTTTTCAGTAAGCATGTATTACTTAAAGAGGTACACATCACAAACAGGCTGCAAATGTATCGCCATTCTGGAAAAAAAGATAGACTCTGTTCAGCTGCATGTCTTCCATGTTTCTCTGTTTTTTATTTGTTTCACTTTTTTGGTTATTTTTCTCTCCTTTCTTGCCCTCTCTTGCCAACCTGAAATTCCATGCTCAGTGAAAAAGTACCTTTTGAAAATGAAGGTGAAGCAGAGATACTCGGGGCAAATAAAGACTGTACTGATTCCTGCCCAGCTCACCCCATCGGGGAATTAGTAAAGGATGGTTTTCAGGCAAGAGAAAAATGGATCCCAGATGGAAACTTGAAAATGGAAGAAGAAATGAAGGAAAAGAGAGAGAGAAAATATGTGGTTAATCTCACCAAATAGTGTCTATATAAAACAATAACAGTATCCTCTTGTGGAGTTTGAAATATATAGAGAATTAAAGTACCAGATGGTGCCAGATGACAAGGGCCTGTAAGTCAGGAGGGGGTAAATGGAGATTTTAGCGGCTTAAGGTTCCTGCATTTTCCCGCGAGTAGCACTAGTACTATTCTAATTTGTCGTAGATGAGACTTTACTAAGTCAAGAATACGTGTCGTAATCTCTAGTGTAAGTAGGAACGATAGGCAATTAGCAAGCTAATGAGAAGATACAGGTTAATAAAAAAAAAATCCAATCAATCCAGAGCAAGGTGAGGAGAAAAAAATATGTTTTTAACCAAAAAAGTAAAACATAAGCTTCAAAGGTAATAAAAATATTCTTCAGTTGGGTGGGGCACACAGGGTTCATTTCAACCTGATGTCACCTACTATGTCTATTAAACATTCTTTCACCTCCATAGTTAACAAAAACACATTTATAAAACAAAGCAAGTGGCAAAACTTTAGGCACACGTAATATGGTCTCATTTGCACATAAGTATATTCAAAATAAACAGAAAAAAATAAGTGAGACGAATAGAAATATATACATAGATTTTTTTCTGTAGGAAAAAGAATCTAGAAGCTTATTTGCCAAAATGAAATCAGTAGGTGTCTGTGAGTGAGGGAGGGCATGAATGCTGAGTGGAAACTGGCAATTTCTGCCTTACATGCAGCCTATGGATTTTGCTTATTTTTTTCAGTAAGCATGTATTACTTAAAGAGGTACACATCACAAACAGGCTGCAAATGTATCGCCATTCTGAAGAAATAAGATTTTAAAATAAGATTTAATGAGAATATGACCTGGTAAACCTTTCAGCCTGGAAAGTTTAGGATGGGGGTGTTCTCTGCCTGGCCTTTACCGTCTGCAGCTGTGACCAACTCCTGCTGAGCTGACCTGCGTCTCCCACACGGTGGCGCTGCGGGGCAGGTTCCGCCTCGCCCGGAACGGGCGGGAGGGGTCATGGGAGAGAGTGGGATGCTGTCGGGGTGGGAAGAGGGCGGCGCATCTTCACGGAACAGATTGATTTCTTCAGCAGCCTGCCGACAGCCTCACCAGGTGGCATCCGGAGCGCTCACACACGCCCCCATAGGTGGCTCCGGAGCCTTTCAGCGCTAGCTGCCTGGTCGTTTTGTCCACGTGGTGCCGTCCAACCCTCCTAGCCTCTCGAGTTCAGTGACCCTCGGGTATCCCAGTGACCAGACTGGATTCCCAGAGCCTGTGGCGCTCTCACGGAGCTTGTTAAATCTTGCTGGAAACTGCCCCTAGAGGTAGTGAGTTCTAGGTCCCTGGAGGGGTGCAAGCTGTGTGGACCCACCTCACTTATCAAGGGAGCTACAAGGCGGGGGTCTCACCTTAGATAACAGTTCCTGACTCTCTCTGGGCTGAGATGCCATGTTTCTGGACTCTGTCTCCAAATTCCCCCACATGTAAATCTGAGCAAGTCACTGCTAAAGACACACCATGGCTTCCCATTGCCCTCAGGAAAAAAGACAATGCTCCCCCACCCACCGCCACCTCCTGGCACCAGCGCCCCCCATCACACTGAATCCTGCCCTTCCGCCCACAGTCCTGCCCTCTCTCACCTCCAAGCTTTCTACAAGCTGTTCGTGTTTGCTCACTTCTCCACCTCCTTTTTTCCTTGGCTAACTCTCTCATCCCTCATCCCTAGGCCGCCCTCGCCTATAACCACACTTGACTCTAATTACATATTGATTGCTGGCTTCTCCCTGTTGAGTGGGGGGAGGGGGCTTGAAGCCCACCTGCCTGGGTCATCATCGCTTTCCCAGGGCCAGGAGGGTGTCTGTGCCTTCAAACATCGTTCTATGAAGCACTGTGGGGCCTCCCCCGTGGCTCAGTGGTAAAGAGTCTGCCCGCCATTGGAGGAGACGCAAGAGAGGCAGGATCGATACCTGAATTGGGAAGATCCCCTGGAGAAGGAAATGGCAACCCACTGCAGCATCCTTGCCTGGGAGATCCCATGGACAGAGGAGCCTGGCGGGCTACAGTCCAGGGGGTCACAAGAGTCAGATACAGCTGAGCACAGGTATGTGTGTATGTGTGAGGCAGTGTGAACACGCATCAAATGGTTGGGGCCCCTTCTTTTTGAGGTACCCAAGGTGGGGTGGCAAAGGTGCTTTTGGGGTTGTGGATGGGGTAGAGGTGGGGGGAGGCAAGGCAGATACACCCAGAGGAACCACTGGGCTCCCCTTGGGTTCCTGCAGCCTGGAGAAATAGGCTATGATGGCCGCAGGCTGCAGGGGCCCCTCCCCAGCACACAGAGGGCGGCTGGACACAGCCTGGCCTCAAGCAACTCCGGAAAAGAGGGGGGTGGTTGGCTCGGCTCCACCCAGCTGTGCCCAGCACCCTCCCTCCATATGGTCACCTCCTAGACCCCAGTGTCTGCCCCGCATGCTCCGCTGAATGTGGACATCTCCCCTGAATGTCCTCAGCACCCTCAGCTTACCCGAATTCACCATCCTTCCCCGCGTTGCCTCTCCTCCTGGTTCCCCCTTCCCCAGGCCTCCACCAGCCCTCTTCTTCTTCTTCCCAGCCCTCTCACCACGTCCACCCAACCTTCTGGCCTAAAACTCTTGTTGAGTCAAACTTGATGGCCTCTTGACTCCTCCCTGTTTCAGCCCCGGCCCTCTTCTGCCTGCTCCCGGCCCAGCCGCCAGCCCCCTGCTCCAGGCTTTCCACAGGCCCCCTCCTCCTTTGGAGCAACAGCCAAGCCCCTCCCTGCCTCCAGGACCTCTGGGAGCTGAGCCCTCTCCCACGCTCACCCCAGGGCTGGCCTCCTTGGCTGTTCCTGAAACTCTCCGCCTCACAGCCTTTGCACTGGCTGTTCCCTCTGCCTCGGACACCCCCACCCCCACGTCTGTGCAGCCCCTCCCTCCCTGCTCTGGAGCTCTGCCCGAGTCGCCTGCCCTGACCGGTCTCCGTGCAACCCAGCTCCCAGGACTTCCTGGGTGCCTCGCTCTGCCTTATCTTCCTCGCTGCCCTTATCATCACCCCAGATTCTCTTCCCCTTACAGGTATTACAAAATACCAAGTATCATTCCCTGCGCAGTCCCTGTTGTTTATGTTTTATACATAGTTGTATATATGTGCTAATCCCACACTCTTAATTTGTCCCTCTCCCCTTTTCCCCCTTGACAGCCATAGTCTGTTTCTATGCCTGTGGGCCTATTTCTGGTCTGTGTATAAGTGCATCTGTATGTTTGGTTTTGTTTTTTTTTTTACCATTCCAAATGATATCATGATATTTGTCTTTGTTCTCATGGCTTGTTTAAAATTTTTTATTTATTTATTTTTTGCTATTCTGGGTTTCCACTGCTGCCATAGGCTCTTCTCTAGTTGCAAAGAGTGGGGGCCGCTCTCTAGTTGAGGTGAGCAGACTTCTTGTTGCAGTGACTTTTCTTGTTGTGGGACTCGGGCGCTAGGACACACGAGCTTCAGTCGTTGCAGCCCATGGCCTCCGTAGTTGTGACTCCGAGGCTCTAGAGCACAGGCTCCATAGTTGTGGCTCACAGGTTTAGTTGCCCCGCAGCATGTGGGATCTTCCCAGATCAGGGATTGAACCGTGTCTCCTGCATTAGCAGGCGAACTCTTCACCACTGAGCCACCAGGGAAGCCCTCTCATGGCTTTTGACATAGCATTTCTGCTTCTGAAAACCTCCCCAGTAAAAATCCTAGGGGATTCCCTGGTGGTCCAGTGGGTAAGGACACCGCCTTGCAGTGCAAGGGGCGCCGGTTTGATCCCTGGCCTGGGAAGATCCCACGTGCCGCGGAGCGGCTGGACTGATGTGTCCAATGACCAAGCCAGAGCTCTGGAGCGCATGCGCCCAGAGCCGGTGCTCTGCGACAACAGAGGCCACTGCGATGGGAGGCCCACACGAGCCAAAGAACAAAGACGGATGAAAAGAGAGAAATGAAAGACCAATAGAAGTGGCCCTCCCGTCCCCCTCCCTCCCCAACCCGACCCCCCCAAAATAAAAAAAATCCTAGCACTGGTGTCCAGAAATAAGTATTTGTGCTTATAATCAGGTAAAACAGGGGTCAGCCTGGCTATCCCTTGGTGAAGGACCACTGAGTGGACAGTGGCAGAGGACCACACAGTATTTGGTGGCCAAAGCAAAAAAAAAAAAAGAGAGGGATCCGCGTGCTGAGATGGGAAGAGCCAGGGTTGAATTGCTAAGTGACAAAAGCACATCCCAGAACAGCCGCAGGGTGAGCCGAGCGTGGTGTGAATAAGCACACACGCGGCGTGGGTGTGAGTGTGTGTCCGTGTGTCCATGTCGTGTGACTAGGCAGGTGACCGGACTCATACGCATATGCCTCCCTCCCCACGGTTATCCCCGGGCAGAGCGGGATTGGAGGGGAAAGTCTCCTATTTGTCTACACACTTGATTGACTTTTTTCAGTCAGCTTGTGTTCCTGTGTAATTTGGACGGTTGTGCCCCTGTATGTTTCAGCACTTGATCGAAACACACTTTTTTCTAGCTTCTTGACGGCAGGCCGTGGTGACGGCAGTTGGGTCGGGTAGACGGAGGGCTGACGGGTGAGTGGTGGGTGCACCCCTCAGGGTGGTGGGATCTGTAAGCAGGCTCTAACCAAACCAGTCCCAGAAGCCTCGGCCTGGCGTTCCAGGGCCGCCTCCACCCGGCTTCCCGCCTCATCCTCCAGTCTCCCCAGGCCCGTCCGGCGGGCGCTGGCAAAGTCTGGCCTGCAGGCCAACTCCGGCCCGTCGTCTTGTTTTTGTACAGCCTGTGGGCAAAGGATGCCTTTGACATTTTTAAGTGGCTGGAAAATAATCAAAAGCAGGGTACTATGCTATGACACAAGAAAATGCTATGAATTTCAGATTTCAGAGTCAACCAGTGAAGCTGTGGTTGGAACACGGCCACGTCCTTCACTGACATACTGGCCGGGGTTGCTTGGGAACTCCGGCGGCGAGGCTGAGCCGTCACAGCTGAGGCTGTGTGATCCGCCAAAAACATCGACCATCTATCTGGTCCTCACAGAAAAAGGTTGCTGACCCCCTGATACACGGTACCTTTTAAAATTATTTATTCATTTATTTATTTTAATTTTTTTGGCCACTTCTATTGGTCTTTCATTTATCTATTTTCATCCGTCTTTGTTCTTTGGCTCCTGTGGGCCTCCCATCGCGGTGGCCTATGTTGTCGCAGAGTGCCGGCTCCAGGCGCATGCGCTCCAGAGCTCCGGCTCGGTCATTGGACACATCGGTCCAGCCGCTCCACGGCACGTGGGATCTTCCCAGGCCAGGGATGGAACTGGCGCCCCTTGCACTGCAAGGCGGTGTCCTTACCCACTGGACCACCAGGGAAGCCCCATTTATTTATTTTTAATTGGAGGGTAATTGCTTTCATTGTTGTGTTGGTTTCTGCTGTACAACAATGTGAAGCAGCTATATGTGTGTGTGTATATAAATCTCCCCTCACTCTTGAGCCTCCCTCCCAGCCCACCCCCGTCCCACCCCCATCCCACCCCCCAGGTCATCACGGAGCACCGAGCTGGGCTCCCTGGGCTCCACAGCCATCTCCCGCTAGCTGTTTACACATGGTAGTGTCCACAGGTCAGCACTGCCCTCTCAATCCCTCCCTTTCCCCCTGTGGCCACACATCTGTTTGCTATGTCTGTGTCTCTAGTGCCTTTTATCCCAAGCAAAGCAGTCAGCTATGTGGTCCTAGGACTTGGCCTCTGCTTTCTCAGGTCCTTGCACCTGACCTACTCGTTCTCCGTGCCTCCCCTTGTCTGTTGGTCAATCACTCAGTTGTGTCCAACTCTTTGCGATCCCAGGGACTGCCGCACACCAGGCTTCCCTGTCCTTCACCAACTCCCGGAGTTAGCGCAAATGCATGTCCATTGAGTCGATGATGCCATCCAACCATCTCCCCTTGCCTACCTTCTGGAAAATTGTTATTATTATTATTATTATTATTATCATTAGGCCTGATTGTACTGCAGGAGAAATCTTAGTGTCCCCCCCCAGGGATTGAACCTGTGCCTCCTGCAGTGGACACAGAGAGTTCTAACTCCTGAACCACCAAAGAATTCCGAAAATTTGTTATTTAATTGCTACATTGTGTCTCACTTTTTTGTCACCCCATGGCCTGTGGTTCACCAGGTTCCTCTGTCCATGTGGATTCTCCAGGCAAGAATAATGGCGTGGGCAGGTATTCCCTTCTCTAGGGGATCTTCCTGACCCAGGGATTGAACCCGCATCTCCTGCTTGGCAGGCAGATTCTTTACCACCGAGCCACCTGGGAAGCCCTCTGGAAAACTAGCCGTCCTAAAGGGTTGTTTCCAGCCCCGCCCCTCCTGACCAATGCCTTGGGCAGTCCTCCCAGCCCTCCCTCTCCCATCCTACTGGAGACTCAGGGACTCAGATTCATTCCTGTGTCCCCAGCACTTGGCGCAGGCTCTGGTGAAAGTTTGCTGAATTGCATGACTGCCATCATTGCTGGATGGGTAAAATGCTTCCAGGCTCCTTGATTTTTCTCCTGACTCACCACAAAACCTGAAAACTAGCCAGGAAGCATGGGGAGGGGTGTGGGTCAGGTGGAATGCAGAGGGCTGAACTCACGTGGGGGTTCTGAGGGTCACAGGGGTCTCCCCCAAGGCCGAGTCACTCTGTGGCCACAGGGGAAAAAAGCCAAGACCTGTGGGGAGCAGCACCGGGCCAACACAGCATGACCCTCTCAATCCCTCCCTTTCCCCCTGTGGCCACACATCTGTATGCTATGTCCGTGTCCCTAGTGCCTTTTATCCCAAGCAAAGCAGTCAGCTATGTGGTCCTAGGACTTGGCCTCTGCTTTCTCAGGTCCTTGCACCTGACCTACTCGTTCTCCGTGCCTCCCCTTGTCTGTTGGTCAATCACTCAGTTGTGTCCAACTCTTTGCGATCCCAGGGACTGCCGCACACCAGGCTTCCCTGTCCTTCACCAACTCCCGGAGTTAGCGCAAATGCATGTCCATTGAGTCGATGATGCCATCCAACCATCTCCCCTTGCCTACCTTCTGGAAAATTGTTATTATTATTATTATTATTATTATCATTAGGCCTGATTGTACTGCAGGAGAAATCTTAGTGTCCCCCCCCAGGGATTGAACCTGTGCCTCCTGCAGTGGACACAGAGAGTTCTAACTCCTGAACCACCAAAGAATTCCGAAAATTTGTTATTTAATTGCTACATTGTGTCTCACTTTTTTGTCACCCCATGGCCTGTGGTTCACCAGGTTCCTCTGTCCATGTGGATTCTCCAGGCAAGAATAATGGCGTGGGCAGGTATTCCCTTCTCTAGGGGATCTTCCTGACCCAGGGATTGAACCCGCATCTCCTGCTTGGCAGGCAGATTCTTTACCACCGAGCCACCTGGGAAGCCCTCTGGAAAACTAGCCGTCCTAAAGGGTTGTTTCCAGCCCCGCCCCTCCTGACCAATGCCTTGGGCAGTCCTCCCAGCCCTCCCTCTCCCATCCTACTGGAGACTCAGGGACTCAGATTCATTCCTGTGTCCCCAGCACTTGGCGCAGGCTCTGGTGAAAGTTTGCTGAATTGCATGACTGCCATCATTGCTGGATGGGTAAAATGCTTCCAGGCTCCTTGATTTTTCTCCTGACTCACCACAAAACCTGAAAACTAGCCAGGAAGCATGGGGAGGGGTGTGGGTCAGGTGGAATGCAGAGGGCTGAACTCACGTGGGGGTTCTGAGGGTCACAGGGGTCTCCCCCAAGGCCGAGTCACTCTGTGGCCACAGGGGAAAAAAGCCAAGACCTGTGGGGAGCAGCACCGGGCCAACACAGCATGACTCCGTTGAGAGAGGACCTTACTTGGCATTGGAATCAACTGACTTCCCGAGAGGGAGGGAGCTCCCCGTCCTGAGAGGCAAGCAAGCAGCGTTTGGAGCCAGGATGTCATGGAAGAGATTCCTGCCCTTTCGGAGGAGGGGTGCACTGGGTGAGCTTCCAGCATGGGGGTCTGGGAAGCCTGGGGTTCTCCTGGGGCAACGACCAGGCACTAGAGGAACTTCCAGGGACTGGGGGAGGAGGCGGATGGAGAGCATTATTCCTGCCAGCCTCTGAAGACAGCCCCCTCCCCTCATGCCAGCTTGTCTGATCCCTGCTTCCAAAAGCCGAGGCGGGCCTGTGTCCCCAGGGTCTCCTGGAACTCGAGGCGGGACCCTGGAGCCCAGCAGCCAGGATGGCCCCTGTGGAGCTCATCACGAAATCGACAGTGTCAGGAACTTTGAGGACCCCAGGTCACCTTTCTTGACATCCCCTCATCCCTGGAAACCCCCTAACTCCCAGCAATTACTTAGGGCTTCCTTCTTCCTGGAGAGGTCTGAGGCTCTCGAATGATCATCCAGCTTCGCCATTTGCAGGATGAGAAGCCCACAGCGCGCTGTGGTCGAGAGTCCGGGCCTTGGAATCTGCTGTGTGGCCACTGAGGGCACGTGACGCAACCTTCCCGGCCACACCACGAAGGCCTCGAGTTTCTAATCTGGCCAGGCAGTGCGGCGCAAGGGCCTGAGGCTTGGGCCTTGCTCCGGCCACCTCCTGGCTGTGAGGTTCTGAGAGCCTCCCTTTTCTGGGTCCTGGTTTCCCAGGACAGCATGGTTAGGGTTCTCTGAGAGGGGCCTAGAACGCAGCGGAGGTGGGGTGGGGTGCTGTGCTTGGGAGGTGACCCTCCTCACCCTGTGGAGCCAGTGACAGGGCTGGCCTGTAATAAGCTTCTGTCACCTGCCGGCTGGCTCAGAACTCATGAAAAGGTGCCAGCCCTCAGTTTCATGGCCATTGAGCCCAAAAGCAAAGGAACCTCTCCTTCAACACAGAAGGCATAGAACAGCCGCTGGGAGGGGCCCGGGATGGAAGGCGGGGCTCCTGGGGAGGAGACCCAGGCTGGTCTGTCTGCTCACGGGCCGTCCTGCTCTGAGCCTCCCTGTCGCCTCCTCCCCGACAGGCTCCTTTTTCCTTTGGCTGGGAGGGCCCATGGGGGCTTACAGTGGTGCCCGCGGGCCCCCCATCTCTCAGACGAGGTCTCCCACCCCGCTCTGCCACTTCTTGGGATTCACTGGAGCCTCTCAGGGTTCCCGTCTGTGAAGTGGGACTCAGAAAACTGTTTTGGAAAAAGTTGGCACGCGGTGCAGAGAGAGTAGCAGGCTGACAGCACGGCCCCACCCCCGTCCCCAAGTGAAAGGCCCAGCGGTCTCCCTCCTGCTGGCCCGCCCTGGGCGCCCAGCCCTTGCTGAGAAGGGAGAACCCAGTCCAAGCAGATAAGCTTGGAAACGCGGGCGTGTGTCCGGGTGTGAGGAGCCCTGGACCTCAGTGAGAGCTCCTGGGGGGCGTCTGATTCATCAAGGCAAGGGCAATGGGGAAAACAACCATCACAGCCAGTGCGTCGCCCTCCCTCGAGTGTGTCCCTCTCCACGCGTTTCCTGGGGGTCCACTTCAGGTGGGCCCGCTGGGACTGTTCTAAGCACTGGGGTACAGCACGGTGCTTGCATGGAAGCAGGGGCTGGCAGATCAGATGCAGATAAGGATATAACTTAATATCAAGTGGTGTCTATCGAAGGGGCCAGGAAGGGGAGGGGCAGGGTGCCTGATATTTCAGAGAGGTGGTTGGAGGCCTGAACACAGAGCAGGTGAGGATTGAGGGGACCTCACTCTAAGAAGGGGGCTTCCCTGGTGGCTCAGACAGTAAAGAATCTGCCTGCCAAGCAGGAGACCGGGGTTCGATTCCTGGGTTGGGAAGATCCCCTGGAGAAGGGAATAGCAGCCCACTCCAGTATTCTTGCCTGGAGAATTCCACAGAGAAGCCTGGCGGACAGCAGGCCATGGGGTTGTAAAGCGTTGGACACAACTGAGGGACGAAGACTCATTACTTTCACTCAGAACTGGGGAAATGATCAGACCCTGGGGCAGTTCAAAGAAAAGGCCAGTAGGTCTTGCGGGGAGATGGGGGAAGGAGAGAGTTGAAATGAGCGGGGCTTGAAGGCTGTGCTGAAGACTCTCAGTTGTCGCTTTCCTGGGTGCCTTCTCCGCCCTGGTCTAAGTTCGACCCCTATTAACTCTCTAATTCTCCCGTCAGCCCTCCTGGGACTCTCCTTACCTTCTGATGACAGATGAGGAAACAGGCCCCGAGGAGTATAGTCTCTTGCCGAGGGTCCCCCCCGCAGGTAAGCAGGGAGCGGCGGCTGGGACCCAGCAGGCTTCCCTGTCCTCAGCTGAGATACCGGCCAGAGCCCGGGGAGGACCCCAGCCCACGCCGGTGTGTGCCCTGGCGAGGAGCCGTGCAGGCAGGGAGAGCGGCTGAGCCAGGGTCAGGCTGCACCCCAGTTCAGAGCCCCAGGTGGGGCAAGACACTCTGGGCCTCCCGGGGGCTCCGTCTGGCCCTGGACACAGGGTTTAAGTAGGAAGTCAGAACCCGGAGCAGAAGAGAGTTTGCATGCTCGTACCACCGGGGGTGCTGGACGTCTCCAAGCCTTGCAGTTGTGTTACCTGCCCTTTCCTCCTCGCATCTGCCAGGAAAACACCTCTTCCTCCCTCTCCGTCCGGCTCAGCAGGACGCCTCCCTGTAAGTCTTGTCTCTGTTTCTTTTTAAAGACCTGCTGACTTCTTTGGCTGCACTGGGTCTTCGTGGCTGCGTGTGAACTTTCTCTTGTGGCGGAGAATGGGGCTACTCTTCTCTGTGCTGCTGGTGCTCCTCACTGCGGCGGTGTCTCTTGCTGCAGAGCACGCGCTCTAGAGCCCGGGCTCAGGAGGTGCCGCGCGCAGGCTTGGTTGCTCCCCGGCATGTGGGATCTTCCTGGACCAGGGATCGAAGTGGTGTCCCCTGCCTTGGCAAGCAGATTCTTAACCACTAGACGACCAGGGAAGCCTGCAAGGCTTTTCAGATTCTGCTCAGCAGATCACTCCCTCCTCCAGCCCCACTTTACCGGCTGCTGACCTTCTGATCCTTGGGTTTCGATGCGTCCCCTGTGGGTCTGGCTCCCAGGCCCGCCCGGCTTGGGGGTGGCAGGTGCAGAAGGAGCGAGGGGTTGGACGCTGCGGCATCTCTGTGGAAGCTGCTGACCTGATGCGGCTTAAGCCTGCCTCTGATCCAGGAGGAAGGGCCAGGAGCAGCCCCGCTCCACCAGCGAGATTCCCAAGTGTGTGGGCGGGGGGAGCTCAGTGCCACCCAGGTAGTACGTACGCAGCAGAGTCTGGAGAGAAACCCGGGTGGTGCACTTCAGCCCCCTCACGCTATAGTGAACCAAAGTGTCTATGTGCAGGTGGGCCCCCATGGCCCCCTGAATCACTGGGACTCTCAGGACCCCCAGGGTCCTGGAGGTCTAGAGGGTGGGGGAACTGGACCTGAGCTCACCTGCCGACTGGGGGTTCAGGGGCCTCATCCGCCTCTCCTAGACCCCTCCTGCCCCCACACCCACTGAGTCAGAGCTCCAGGGAGCCCGGGGCCCGCAGCTGCCTGGGCAGGGCCCGACCTCCCTGTAATTAAGGCAGCGAGAGGCTGGCGTTGGGATCTCTGTCATCCACGGAGGGGCGGCGGGGTGACAGAAGAGCTTCCCCCAGGCTGGGCCAACCACGTCAGCAGCCGCTGGCCGTTCTGGGAGCGCTGGGCCGCAGCGGGTGGCTGGGAGGGGCCTGGGGGTGTTTCCCTCCCTGCCACCCCGGCCCGGGCCCTCCTGCCAGCCTCCTGGCTTGTCTCTGTCTCCCATCTCCTGCCTCTGTTTTTTAAAAAAAATGTTTGACAAATCCTCAGTTTTTCTTTGGCCACACCGCACAGTGTGCAGGATCTTAATTCCCCGGTTAGGGATTGAACCTGTGCCCTCTGGAAGCTTGGAGTCCTATCCATTGGACCACTAGGGATGTCCCTCGTCTCCCTCCTCTTTGTTTATCTCTCTAATAGTTCGTGTATTTAGCGGTGCTGGGCTTTCATTGGGACCTGCAGGAGCCTTCATCTGCAGCTTGTTGCATCTAGTTCTCTGACCGGGGATTGAATCTAGGCCCTGTGTGTTGGAAATACCGAGTCCTAGGCACTGGACCACTGGGAAAGTCCCCATTATTCGCCTCTTTGTGGCCCCTCTGCCTCAGCCCCTGGGCCATCCCTTCAAAAATCTGGTCCCCGAGGCCCAGCTTCTCGTGGCCCAGGAGTTTGAGGGAGCAGACAGTTTCTCTACTGTAAGTGCAGAAGGTTAAGGGAAATCCTGGGAAGGGGGCTTTCCCAGAGATATCCAGGCATTCCTTGGGATGCAGGCCATCATCCTCTGGGACAGAGGGCTTCCGAGGCTGCTCATAGCTCCCTGGACCAAGCCTGCACTCCAGGTCCTCATTCCAGGTCCTCTCGTGCCAGCCCAACCACTCATCTGCCCTGACACCCTCCCGGCCACGCGTCCTTCCCTTTGTGTGCCGTCTTCCTGCCTCTGTGCCTTTGTGCCTGTGCCATTCCCTCGGCCTGGGAGGCCTACACTTTGCCCTGTGTGCCCATCCAAATCCCCTCTTCTCTCTGTCCAGGTCAGATGCCTCCTCACCCAGGCAGCCTTCCCTGATTAGGCCCAAATGACACACTCCCTTCCTGGGTTGGGAATATCCCCCTGGAGAAGGGAATGGCAGCCCATTCCGGTCTTCTTACCTGGAGAATCCCATGAATACAGGAGCCAGGCGGCCTCTGCAAGCTCAGGGGCCCTGTTGTGTCCTGGGTCTGGGATGTGGATTGTGTTGCTGCCTCTTGTCCCTTCCCCCAGCACTACCCGCCCCCCCGGCCCAGCATCAAGGCTGTGACCTCTCCAGGGCCCAGGCCTGGTCTGAAGGCCACATACGAGCCTCGAACAAGTCACCTCCCCTGTCTAAGTGGCTTCTCATCTGTAACACAGGGTGGGCAGGGCGTCTGCTGGAGGGGTCACCGAGGAGGGACTGAGACGATGTGGGGAACGCTGGGGCGGGTGCCCAGCTGTGGTAGCCGCCCAGTGAGCAGCACCCCATGTTACTATGGCTCCTCTTTGTTTATCTCTCTAATAGTTCGTGTATTTAGCGGTGCTGGGCTTTCATTGGGACCTGGAGGAGCCTTCATCTGCAGCTTGTTGCATCTAGTTCTCTGACCGTGGATTGAATCTAGGCCCTGTGTGTTGGATATACCGAGGCCTAGGCACTGGACCACTGGGAAAGTCCCCATTATTCGCCTCTTTGTGGCCCTCTGCCTCAGCCCCTGGGCCATCCCTTCAAAAATCTGGTCCCCGAGGCCCAGCTTCTCGTGGCCCAGGAGTTTGAGGGAGCAGACAGTTTCTCTACTGTAAGTGCAGAAGGTTAAGGGAAATCCTGGGAAGGGGGCTTTCCCAGAGATATCCAGGCATTCCTTGGGATGCAGGCCATCATCCTCTGGGACAGAGGGCTTCCGAGGCTGCTCATAGCTCCCTGGACCAAGCCTGCACTCCAGGTCCTCATTCCAGGTCCTCTCGTGCCAGCCCAACCACTCATCTGCCCTGACACCCTCCCGGCCACGCGTCCTTCCCTTTGTGTGCCGCCTTCCTGCCTCTGTGCCTTTGTGCCTGTGCCATTCCCTCGGCCTGGGAGGCCTACACTTTGCCCTGTGTGCCCATCCAAATCCCCTCTTCTCTCTGTCCAGGTCAGATGCCTCCTCACCCAGGCAGCCTTCCCTGATTAGGCCCAAATGACACACTCCCTTCCTGGGTTGGGAATATCCCCCTGGAGAAGGGAATGGCAGCCCATTCCGGTCTTCTTACCTGGAGAATCCCATGAATACAGGAGCCAGGCGGCCTCTGCAAGCTCAGGGGCCCTGTTGTGTCCTGGGTCTGGGATGTGGATTGTGTTGCTGCCTCTTGTCCCTTCCCCCAGCACTACCCGCCCCCCCGGCCCAGCATCAAGGCTGTGACCTCTCCAGGGCCCAGGCCTGGTCTGAAGGCCACATACGAGCCTCGAACAAGTCACCTCCCCTGTCTAAGTGGCTTCTCATCTGTAACACAGGGTGGGCAGGGCGTCTGCTGGAGGGGTCACCGAGGAGGGACTGAGACGATGTGGGGAACGCTGGGGCGGGTGCCCAGCTGTGGTAGCCGCCCAGTGAGCAGCACCCCATGTTACTATGGCTGTGCCTTAGAGGCCCGTGTCCCTCTCCCCTGGGGACTTGACAGTCCCCGGTCCAGTCCTGCCCCAGCCTCTGCCCTCCTGCCCCGTAGCCAGAGAGGCCTTTCTAAGAACAACCTGGAGTGTCTCCCTCCCGTGGGTCATCTCCTGGATCAAACCTGAGCCCCGTCTCCCTGTGAGGCCCTGCCTGACTCTGCTACTTCTCTCCGCAAGTGCGACTCCCTGGAACTTACTGGGGGGAGGGTCACTGAACACCCCAACTGTCCTCTCGGCTCGGGGCTTCAGCACAGGCCACTCCTTCTACCGGCAACCCTCCCCCGTGCTTCCTCTCCTGGCTCTCCACTAACTGCTCACTGTGACTCAGCCATAAGGCTCAAGTGCCCAGTTCCCAAGGAAGCCATGCCCCGACCACCTTCCCCACCTGCGTGAGGCAGCCCTGTTTCATGTTCCCACAGCACACGCTGCATTGCGCTGCCGGCTTACCTGTGAGCTCCAAGAGAGCAGACGCTGCGACTCGTTCCCTCCTGCAAACCCAGCACCTGGCACCGTGTGTCTGGCGCTGAGTCGATGCTCAAAAAAAAAATTGTAGTGTCTGACTGAAGAGATGGATGAGTCGATTTCTGCACCCCCACGCTGCAGGAAATGTCTGTGGAACAGATTTGAGTGGGAGGTTCCAGCAGGGCCTGGGAGAAGCCCCTGGGGTTTGGGCACTGGGTGGTGCACAGAGCAGACCCCCATCCCATCGCCTCCCCCGGGCCGGTCCCCCTCCCCCCTGCCCGGAGACCCTGGGGGCCCCAGAGCCGGCTTCCAGATGCTCAGCTCAGGCTCAGCCTCACCTCTCCGCTTTTCCATCTGCACAGCCGGGCCAGATCCCCGCAGCCAGCGTCGCGGGCAGCCAGGCCAATCGTCCCGGCGTCTTCCTATTTTAGACATCGCGGCTGCCTTGGTCCCTTCTAATGTTTCCAGCCAGGCTGCGGGGGGAGGAAAAAGAGGTTACTGCTACTTTAAATGTACTGGATGCAGGCGAGGGCTGAAAAGGGGCCTGCTTGCAGGAATACCCAGTCATCTAGTTGGAAAAGCCGCCAGATGGAATACAAAAGGAGAAACCCAGACGCTCATGGAGACAGCCTCGGTTCATAAATCAGGTGGGGCCAGGGGCTGGGGGCCCGTCCGCCATGGAGCCCGTCTCCCTCCTGGACCAGGACGACTCTTTCGGTAAGATCAGCGCCGGCAGAGTGGCCAGGCGCCGCTCAGGGAGACTTTTCTCCGTTGGCTGCGGGAATCCCAGTTGAAGAGGGGGAAGACAGGCAACGGCCTGGCGTGGGGACCTGTGGGTCATGGGTGCGGGGGCTGCGGGCCACAAAGCTGAAGGGTCCCCGGAGTGGGGCAGCCCCTCTCGAACCAGGCGTCAGCGGGGCCAGGGGAGGGAGCGGGAGTTTTCGGCGGCTTCTGCTTTGCTCCTGGGCCAGAAGGCTCGGAAGGAAGTTTGCAGCCCCCTGCCTGTCTGCCTCACTCGCTATCCCCAGGCCTGCCGGCTGTGGTGGGGGATTTAATTAGTGAGATCCTGTAGATAAATATAGATGGACCAGGCAACAGGAACGCAGTCTGTAATTAAAGCCAGGCTGCACGCACTCCCCCTCTTTGCAGGGCCCCAGGGGTTGCCCGGGGAGCGGCCCCTGCCTCAGCCTCCCTGCAAACCCCGGCAGATTGTTGGGCGAAAGTTGCTTGGGATGGAGCCCTTGTCGGAGCGGCGGCGGCGGGGACGTGTACGGTTTCCAGGGGATCAGCCATGGCTGTATATGCAGACTGGAGGCTCCAGGATCTAAGACCCAGATTGCTCAGCCCGGCCAGGCTGTGTACCTCTGGCTAGGAGGCCTGGGGCAACGCCGGGGAAGGCCTGAGGGGGGCTGGGGAAGGAGGTGGAAGGCTTTAAGGCTCTGTAAGGAGAGGGGCCTGTTGGCCTCAGAGCGAAGGGCTAGTCAAGGGGGGCCTCGCCCCAGCCGGGATCAGCCTCTTGGAGACCCAGATCTTCCTGAGACCACAGTCCCTGCTAAGAACACGGTGTGCTTCTCCCCTTGGACCCCGACGGCCAGCCCAGCCAGGCATCGCCTCAGGGCACAGATTCAAGGCTAAATTTCTCCCCTTCTGCCAGCCTCAGCTCTTTCCAGGGAGAGGGGCCCGTTGCCACGTTCGGAGCTGCACCCCTCGGGGAACTTGGCGCCACCTAGCTCGCGGGCTTGGCATCCTCGGATGCCAAGTGCCCCCCACATGCCAGGCTGCGCCAGGGTCAAGGGTGCAGGAATAAAGAACTCAAGCCTAAGAAACAATTTGTGTTTAGTGAATGGAGGGAAGAAAGAGAGAGACGGAAGGGAGGAAAAGGAGATGGCACCTTGGTCGTGGAAGAGCTCCTGGTCTGCACTGGGAGACAAACGATGGGAGACTGGATTCAAAGTGATGAGCGCCTGAGGGGGAGACGGGGGCAGACTGGGTGTGTCACAGGCCTACCATCTCCAGAGGTGTCCCCCTGAACGCGGCACAGGGACACCTAGATGCAGCCCCACGCAGATCACAGGCCCTGACCTGAGGGGACCACCCAGAGCCCGGCAGGCTCCAAACCCCGCCGTCTCCCCACGCGGAGCCCACTGGTGGCTCAGGAGGCCGCAGCCTCAGCCTGCTGCCCCCCAGGTTTGCCAGCAGCAGGGCCCCTGGAAACAGAGGCTGCTTGCGCCCCGACAGAAGGGCCCACGCGCCAGCTCCTTGTCTGCCCTTGTTACGGGAGCCTGCGGTTGGCCTTCTGGACGCTGGCCAGGCAGCGAGGTGCCTGGGGTTGGAGGGGAAAAGGCAAAGGGACAGGGGATGGCTCTGCAGGAAAGTGATGAGCAGGAGTGGAGGGGAGCCCAGCGTGTCCTTGGGAGCGGTCCTGCGCTGAAGGGCCCTCTTGGCCAGGTCCTAAGTGTATTCATCTAACAAATAACCACTTTCAGGTCCCGAACTGAGTTTTGGGGTTGGAGAGACAAGTCAAAGCTTGCTTCTGTCTTTGTGACACTCCCAGGCTAGTCTGGGAGAGAGGTAAGTACCGATGGGGAAGGCCAAGGCCCTGGGGACCCCTGATCCCATACTTGGAGTCCAGGAGGGCTTCCTGAAGAGATGACTCCTCCACCAAAGAGGTGCATGACTCCCTCTTTTGTGAAACAATGTCTTCACCTGGCTTCTGGGATAGGCCACTCTCCTGATTTTCTCTCATCTCTCAGTCTTTTTTTTCTGGTTCTTTCTCTTGGACCCTTCCCTCTCCCTGTTACCCACAAGATCCCTTCAACAAGTTTGGTCTTTTCTGCCTCCCTCTGTGAGCTGAGTCTTCCGTCCTCACCCTGATTCTCTAGGCTCCAGCCATACTGCTCTGACCCTCCTCACACTCACGAACTAGTTATGCCCTCAGGACCTTTGCACATGCCATTACCTCTACCTGCAAAACTCTCTCTCTTCACTGAGCTGGTTTCTCTTCTGCCTCCTTATCTCCAGGAAAAGTCACTTCCTCAGAGAAGCCCTCCTTAGATCATGTTTCCTGATTCATCAAATTAGATCCCACTCTCCTGCTCTTTTTCTTTAGAGGACCAGTTGCTAGTTGCCCTACACGTGATGGTACACGTAGGTGTTTAACCGCTGTGTCCTCCACTCACCTCTGAGCGCCTGACAGCTGCTATCCCCAGAGCGTGGCTCTCTGCCTGGCCTGTAGTAAGAATCCAGCAAATGCTTGAGGACTTGTGAGTGGACGGTTCGATTGGCCCAGCCAAGGAGATGGCCGGAAAGGCATTCCAGGCCGAGAGAGCTTCAGGGGATTCTCTCACCTGCCAGAGACGGAGATGTTTCTGGTCAGGGGATGGAGAGCTGAGCTCCATGGGGGCCCAAGCATAGCTGGGGGAGGCGGTCTGGGCCCCCCTTTCCTCTTCCAAGCAGAGCAAGACTCTTGCATTTGGTGGACATAATGAGCTCTGATTCCATTCGCCAGGTGCTTGGGGCTGAGAGGAGTTTGGCCACATCCCCAGCCACTGGAGACTGATGTTCTGGAGTCTTCAGGCACATTCAGGGCATCTCATTTATGGCTATTCTGGGTTTTCACTGCTGCCACAGGCTCTTCTCTAGTTGCAGGGAGTGGGGGCTACTCTCTAGTTGAGGTGGGCAGGCTTCTTGTTGCGGTGACTTCTCTTGTTGTGGAACTCGGGCTTCAGGGCACACAAGTTTCAGTAGTCACGGCACATGGGCTCCATAGTTGTGGCTCCGAGGCTCTCGAGCACGGGCTCCATCGTTGTGGCTCAGGGGCTTAGTTGCTCTGCAGCATGTGGGGTCTTCCTGGATCAGGGATCGAACTCCAATCGTGTCTCCTGCATGGGCAGGCGAACTCTTCACCACTGAGCTACCAGGGGAGCCCCCGAGGTCTCTTTTATACAACGACCAGGGGCAGGAAGGCAAGGACGAGGGAGCTTGGAGACGGCACACTACCCCTAGCAGAGCTCTTCGTGGAGGGGGCTCTGTTTTCCTAAGCGTAAATTGGTAAGAGGACCAGGCAAGATCTGACTCTCTCTGGCATGGGCCTTTTAGAGCTACATGGAAAGGCTAACCTAGAGAAGCACTGCCCTTCCTTCCCAGGTCCCATGACAGACCAGGAAGGGGACAGAGGATCCCCTGTTCACTCACCTGACTCCCACTTGAGACCCTGAGATCCTTGCAGGCAGAGGCTGTGTCTTATTTGCCCCTCTATCTCTAAGCGGGGTGCCTGGCCCCGAGAAGATGCTCCATGTGCATTCACAGGAGGAATGAGTAGATCCTGCCCTTAATGCGCTCACGCTCTCAGGGCTCCTCCTCCTCTCTAGGTTTCTGTTTCCTGAGCTGCCCCGTGAGGATACTGCACTCCGCACCCCCAAGGTTCCAGCTCTGACCATCTAAGAGTCTAAATCTGGCTCAGCACTTGGCACGCTCTTTCCTCCCTGCAGCCTGAGCCGTATCCTCCCTCTCGCACGGAAGACCTGGGCCAAGTCTCCACTCCTTGTTCAGACTCAGCTTCTCTGTCTGACAAACGGACAGATTTGGCCCCTGCCCCGCCTGCACCTTGTGCTGGCTGGGGTCTCCAGAGGTGTGATGAGACGAAACCACGGGTGTCTGGACACCTGCTGGGGGAAGTTCATGGTTCGTGGGTGAGGGAACTGGGCTCAGACAGGCGGTCAGGATAAAAGCTCTGAAAGGGGCTGGTTGCTTTGGCAACCCCAAGGGTGGAAGAGACAGCTCAGAACTTTCTGTTTCTTCCTGAGGCTAACTGGCAAAGGATATTGGCTCCAGCTGGGGGCCCTGTAGGGCGGCAGATGGAGGCAATTCTGTAAACTTCCAGGTCCTGCAGGTACAATAACCAGCCCAAATTATTGAGCAGCTACTGCATGCCAGGCCCCCGCCAAGGTCCTTTATGTACACTGCCTACTTGAATCCTCACAACAGAAGGTTGCTGCTATAGCCCCATTTTCCAGATGAGGAAACTGAGGCTCGGGAAGGAAGTGACCAATGCCAGAGCCCACGGCCTACATACCCCTAGCAGAGCTCTGGACTCTGTTTTCCTAAGCGTAAATTGGTAAGAGGACCAGGCAAGATCTGACTCTCTGGCATGGGCCTTTTAGAGCTACATGGAAAGGCTAACCTAGAGAAGCACTGCCCTTCCTTCCCAGGTCCCATGACAGACCAGGAAGGGGACAGAGGATCCCCTGTTCACTCACCTGACTCCCACTTGAGACCCTGAGATCCTTGCAGGCAGAGGCTGTGTCTTATTTGCCCCTCTATCTCTAAGCGGGGTGCCTGGCCCCGAGAAGATGCTCCATGTGCATTCACAGGAGGAATGAGTAGATCCTGCCCTTAATGCGCTCACGCTCTCAGGGCTCCTCCTCCTCTCTAGGTTTCTGTTTCCTGAGCTGCCCCGTGAGGATACTGCACTCCGCACCCCCAAGGTTCCAGCTCTGACCATCTAAGAGTCTAAATCTGGCTCAGCACTTGGCACGCTCTTTCCTCCCTGCAGCCTGAGCCGTATCCCTCCCTCTCGCACCGGAAGACCTGGGCCAAGTCTCCACTCCTTGTTCAGACTCAGCTTCTCTGTCTGACAAACGGACAGATTTGGCCCCTGCCCCGCCTGCACCTTGTGCTGGCTGGGGTCTCCAGAGGTGTGATGAGACGAAACCACGGGTGTCTGGACACCTGCTGGGGGAAGTTCATGGTTCGTGGGTGAGGGAACTGGGCTCAGACAGGCGGTCAGGATAAAAGCTCTGAAAGGGGCTGGTTGCTTTGGCAACCCCAAGGGTGGAAGAGACAGCTCAGAACTTTCTGTTTCTTCCTGAGGCTAACTGGCAAAGGATATTGGCTCCAGCTGGGGGCCCTGTAGGGCGGCAGATGGAGGCAATTCTGTAAACTTCCAGGTCCTGCAGGTACAATAACCAGCCCAAATTATTGAGCAGCTACTGCATGCCAGGCCCCCGCCAAGGTCCTTTATGTACACTGCCTACTTGAATCCTCACAACAGAAGGTTGCTGCTATAGCCCCATTTTCCAGATGAGGAAACTGAGGCTCGGGGAAGGGAAGTGACACCAAGACCTGCAGCAAGGTCAGTGATGTAACCCAGTTTGCAGTAGAGCCCCAGGGTTTCATTTTGCTGCACTTTCCAAGAGCTCTCCCTGCACCAGGCTGCCCCCTAAAATTCCGTCTACCCAGGAGTGTTTGTTAGAGCATTCAGGAGACGAGCACAATAGGGCAGGAGCCGCCGCTAAAGGCAGTGTCCGCTCAGCTGGGGACAGTGAGTCAGGAGCCATTGTAGCCGGAAAGGGTCAGTCCAAAGAGAGGGCTATTTTGGGCCAGAAGCCGTCAGGGGGCCTGATGTCACTGCTCCCTGGCCCTTCCCCCAGAAGAGGGGGAAGCTGAAGATGTCATAAGTGACCTGCCTCAGCTGGTAGCAAATAGGAAACAAGCATAAAACTGCAGCTGTGTGGCTGGCCATGTGCCTCACATTTATCATCTTGCTTCCCCTTTCCCCCACCCTGTGAGGCGGGTGTTGTCATTCGCATGTTCAAGATAAGGCAGCAAGTTCAGAGAGGCTGGGTGACTCACCCAGAGTCACACCACGGGTGAGTGGCAGAGCTGAGAGTCCTGTCCTGCCCACAGCTCTGGACTAGTGCCCACCAGGCCCTTCTCCGAGGTGCTGCCTCTCAGGGGAAGAACCGGGGGCCTCCTCCTGGTTCAGCTAACTCACAGCAAGCCTCAGTTTCCCCATCTGTGAAACTGAGGTGATGGTGGCCCCCCAGCCTCCCTGGAGTGGGGAAGGGAGGCCCAATCCGGATCCCTTCCGTCTTGCTCTGGGGCTCAGCTGTGGATCAGCTGGCCAGGTCTCTGGGGATGAGGAAACAAACAGGAGAGGCCACACCCCCACCTGAGGTCCCTTCACAGGTGGAAAAGGAATCCAGGGGCAGGCCCTGTAGGGCGGCAGATGGAGGCAATTCTGTAAACTTCCAGGTCCTGCAGGTACAATAACCAGCCCAAATTATTGAGCAGCTACTGCATGCCAGGCCCCCGCCAAGGTCCTTTATGTACACTGCCTACTTGAATCCTCACAACAGAAGGTTGCTGCTATAGCCCCATTTTCCAGATGAGGAAACTGAGGCTCGGGGAAGGGAAGTGACACCAAGACCTGCAGCAAGGTCAGTGATGTAACCCAGTTTGCAGTAGAGCCCCAGGGTTTCATTTTGCTGCACTTTCCAAGAGCTCTCCCTGCACCAGGCTGCCCCCTAAAATTCCGTCTACCCAGGAGTGTTTGTTAGAGCATTCAGGAGACGAGCACAATAGGGCAGGAGCCGCCGCTAAAGGCAGTGTCCGCTCAGCTGGGGACAGTGAGTCAGGAGCCATTGTAGCCGGAAAGGGTCAGTCCAAAGAGAGGGCTATTTTGGGCCAGAAGCCGTCAGGGGGCCTGATGTCACTGCTCCCTGGCCCCTCCCCCAGAAGAGGGGGAAGCTGAAGATGTCATAAGTGACCTGCCTCAGCTGGTAGCAAATAGGAAACAAGCATAAAACTGCAGCTGTGTGGCTGGCCATGTGCCTCACATTTATCATCTTGCTTCCCCTTTCCCCCACCCTGTGAGGCGGGTGTTGTCATTCGCATGTTCAAGATAAGGCAGCAAGTTCAGAGAGGCTGGGTGACTCACCCAGAGTCACACCACGGGTGAGTGGCAGAGCTGAGAGTCCTGTCCTGCCCACAGCTCTGGACTAGTGCCCACCAGGCCCTTCTCCGAGGTGCTGCCTCTCAGGGGAAGAACCGGGGGCCTCCTCCTGGTTCAGCTAACTCACAGCAAGCCTCAGTTTCCCCATCTGTGAAACTGAGGTGATGGTGGCCCCCCAGCCTCCCTGGAGTGGGGAAGGGAGGCCCAATCCGGATCCCTTCCGTCTTGCTCTGGGGCTCAGCTGTGGATCAGCTGGCCAGGTCTCTGGGGATGAGGAAACAAACAGGAGAGGCCACACCCCCACCTGAGGTCCCTTCACAGGTGAAAAAGGAATCAGGCCAGAGAGGCGGAGCAGGGATCCCATTTCCTGAGCTCTGTGTTAAGTGTGTCGTTGACTCCTCACAGAGGAAGGAACAACCCATTGCTCAGATGTGACAATTGAGGCTTCGAACGGCCCAAGGCTGCAAGTTAGCGGGGGCGCCCACGATTCACACCCAGGACTGCTAGATGCCTGTGCTTCTGCCCGTCACTCTGGGCTGCCCTGTGGGTATGCTGGCCCTGGTCCGCAGTCCTTCCTTGTGTCCAGGAGAGCCTCAGTCCTGCTGATCACCCTCAAGTGGGTCTGACCTTCCCCAGCTGGGCAGGTGGATGAGAGGTGGAGTCTCTCTTCTTGCCCCACGGGATGTTGGGAAGCGGTGAAATCCGGAAGAAGCATCAACAAAGAACAATGAGGTTGGACAGGGAGGGGCTTAAATCATGGTTGCCCGCCGCTGGCGGTTGACGCCAGGGGGCGAGTCCTGCCGAGGGTAGAAGGAGTCGGGCCATAGGGCAGGAGGAAGCTCAGGGGAGAGGGGCTCCTGAGGGGAGAAACAGCTGACTCGGGAGCTCTGGGTGTTTAGGAAGCAAAGACGTTTCACCCTGGTCCCCCCAGGCTTCCATCCTGCCACACCTCCCCTGGGTCTGGGCCACGGGGCTCCTGCGGGAGGACCAGGGTGGCACCCAGGTGCAGATCGTCACTGAATGACTCAGCTGGCTGAGGCTTCTCTGTTCTCTCCTGACTGTCCACCGCTGGTCATGACCACCTCCAGCCCTAGGACGTCTCGGAGGCTGTGGCTTGGAAGCCTTCAAGGAGGGGCCGCACTCCTCTGTCTCTTGGAGATGCCCCGTGTGGGCATCGACACACAGAGACAATGCCAGTGTGGCCAGGAGTCCCGCCCCCTCCCCTGGATGGAGTCAGGTTCCCACAGTCTCAGCCAGGGGGATTCTGGGAAAGCCAAACAGAAGCCTAGAGAGGCTTCGGGTCAGACTGACATGGGTAAGCAGGGGAGGCTGGCGAGGGAGGGCGCGTTTCTGTCCAGGCTAGAAATGTCTGCCTGGATGGCTGGGTCTTCACAACCCCAGGCCCGAGGCATTCCAGCCGTGACCTACATCCCAGTGTGCTTCTGTGTGTGTGTGTGCACGTGTGCGCGCATAGGAATGCGTGTTGAGGACACAAGCACCTCGCCAGCAGGATGGAGTGCCTGCAGGTGGCTCTCCCTCTCAGAGACTGGCTGTGAGTGAGCTTGCGGGGGGCCGGGGGGGCCACAGCGACCTGGAAAGCCAGCTTAGGGAACCACAGCTCCCGAAACGGCGGGGGCGCCTGTCTCCCAGCCCCCTCCCGCCTCTGCCCAGGACTCTCCCTTGACCCAAATCTCAGATAAATGGCCTCCCCGCCCGTTGGTCCCAGTGGAATGTTAGGCATGGGGAAAGAGGGCCGTGGAGGAAGGGACCCAGCTGAGGTCGAACAGGAGGCGGGCCAGACAGGTCTGAGGAGGCCCAGTGAGCTCTGGCCTCCTGAGGCCCAGGTGCCGAGTTCAGGCAGGGGGAGAAAAGGAGGGGAGAGACGGCAGGGCGGGATTTGATCTCTGGTCTTGCTGGCTCAGGAGCCACTCGGCGTTCCACTGCGCGTCTGTGCTGAGCACCCCTAGTTGCCTGGTCCTGCGCCAGGAAGAGGCAGAAGGGAAGAGACCTGGGGTCTCTACTCCCCTGGCCCGCTCATCGTGCATGTGTGTGTGTGAGTGTGAGTGTGTGTATGTGAGCTAAGTTGTGAAGCAACTTAAAGTCGTCTCTGACTCTTTGTGACCCTATAGACTGTAGCCCTCCAGGCTCCTCTGGCCATGGGATTCTCCAGGCAAGAATACCAGCGTGGGTTGCCAGCCCCTTATCCAGGGGAGCTTCCCAACCCAGGGATTGAGCCCACCTCCTGGGAAGCCCCTACTCATTGCACAGAAGTGCACACTGAGGAGCCAAACTGGCAGTGGCCACCAACCTGGGAGGGGAGGAATTGGTGTGGGCGAGTCAGAGCTGGCTTCTCGGAGGAGGCAGCTAGAAGGAGAGGTGGGGCTGGGGCGGAGGCCGGGGGCTGGTGCAGGCAGCAAGGGATGGCCCCGACAGGTGGGAGGCGCTGGTAAGAAATGAGGCTCAGGTGAGTGGAGGGGAGCGAGAAGGGCGCTCCAGTGAGGGAGACAGACCAAGCAAGGGAGCAGAGATGGAAATGAGTGTCTGGCGCTCCCGCCTCAGCCTTGGGCATGGCTGGCCGGAAGACTGGGTCACGCTGAGGGCGCAGGGTGGGGGGCTGTACCCTCGGGCGGGGCTTCTCAGCCTTGGCACTGCTGGCCTGTGGGGCCAGAGAACTCTGTCGCAGGGACCCACTTGCACGTTGGCGGATGTTTAGCAGTGTTCCCTGGCCTCTACCCGCTAGAGGCCAATCTCATATCCGCCCTCAACCCTCAGCCCACGGTGTGACCAGCAACACTGGCTCCACACATTGCAGAAGGTTCCCTGAGGGGTAAAACTGCCCTGGATTAAGAACCACGGTCCTGGGGTAAGCAGGAGCCCAGGAGGGGGCGGGGCTTTCCTCCAGCAGGTCCCGGCCTCCCACTGCCCACTCCAGGCTTCACTCTTCGGCGACCTGGGCTCCCTGAGTGCTGGGAAAGCCTCCACCAGGGCAGTGCGCGGCTCAGGGCCCAGCTGAGTGCTGGAACAAAGGCGCTCCTGTTTGGGAGTGAAACCTCCCCCTCCCGCACTTCGGTGTGGAGGAGGGGCTCTGATGGGGCCGAGAGCCTGGCCAGGCTGGGCCAGGGGCTTGTCCAAGGATCTGGGGAGAAGGTGCTGGGATGGGGAGGGGAAGCTGACCGGCCTGAGCTCACAAACAGGCGTCCCAGCCTTCGGTCCTGGGGGTGAAGGGGTCAAGGGCTGCCCTCTGGCCGGGTGCCAGGCCAGGGTGGAACAGCCCACAGCCTCTCCTCCCCTCTGTCCACGTGCTCTGTCCGAGATGAGCTTCTGCAGTGCGTGGCTGGCCTCCCTCTGGCCTGCTTACACCCCCCACTGGCTCCCCGTGACCCTCAGGATCAAATCTACAGCCCCCAGGCCAGCCCTGCCAGGACCCATTCTCACCCCACCTCCCATGGGTGCCAAATCCACCTGTCTTCTGAGCGTGGAACGCTCATTTCTTCCCAACAACAATGGTCTCCAAGTTGGGCAAACTCCTATTCATGCCTTGGTGCCTTTGGTCACCACACCCTGCAGGAAGCCTTCCCAGCTCCAGCGAACAGTGCCTGGACCGCTGGTGGCACCTGTCCTGCTGGACGCAGCTGACTGTATGTGAAGTCCGCCCGTTCCTCCTGAAGCCTCGGGCCCAGAGCAAAGCTGGGGGCTGTACCCTCGGGCGGGGCTTCTCAGCCTTGGCACTGCTGGCCTGTGGGGCCAGAGAACTCTGTCGCAGGGACCCACTTGCACGTTGGCGGATGTTTAGCAGTGTTCCCTGGCCTCTACCCGCTAGAGGCCAATCTCATATCCGCCCTCAACCCTCAGCCCACGGTGTGACCAGCAACACTGGCTCCACACATTGCAGAAGGTTCCCTGAGGGGTAAAACTGCCCTGGATTAAGAACCACGGTCCTGGGGTAAGCAGGAGCCCAGGAGGGGGCGGGGCTTTCCTCCAGCAGGTCCCGGCCTCCCACTGCCCACTCCAGGCTTCACTCTTCGGCGACCTGGGCTCCCTGAGTGCTGGGAAAGCCTCCACCAGGGCAGTGCGCGGCTCAGGGCCCAGCTGAGTGCTGGAACAAAGGCGCTCCTGTTTGGGAGTGAAACCTCCCCCTCCCGCACTTCGGTGTGGAGGAGGGGCTCTGATGGGGCCGAGAGCCTGGCCAGGCTGGGCCAGGGGCTTGTCCAAGGATCTGGGGAGAAGGTGCTGGGATGGGGAGGGGAAGCTGACCGGCCTGAGCTCACAAACAGGCGTCCCAGCCTTCGGTCCTGGGGGTGAAGGGGTCAAGGGCTGCCCTCTGGCCGGGTGCCAGGCCAGGGTGGAACAGCCCACAGCCTCTCCTCCCCTCTGTCCACGTGCTCTGTCCGAGATGAGCTTCTGCAGTGCGTGGCTGGCCTCCCTCTGGCCTGCTTACACCCCCCACTGGCTCCCCGTGACCCTCAGGATCAAATCTACAGCCCCCAGGCCAGCCCTGCCAGGACCCATTCTCACCCCACCTCCCATGGGTGCCAAATCCACCTGTCTTCTGAGCGTGGAACGCTCATTTCTTCCCAACAACAATGGTCTCCAAGTTGGGCAAACTCCTATTCATGCCTTGGTGCCCCTTTGGTCACCACACCCTGCAGGAAGCCTTCCCAGCTCCAGCGAACGAGTGCCTGGACCGCTGGTGGCACCTGTCCCTGCTGGACGCAGCTGACTGTATGTGAAGTCCGCCCGTTCCTCCTGAAGCCTCGGGCCCAGAGCAGAAGGCTGGTGGCTCGTGAGCATTTGTGGAAGGAAGGAGGGAGTGGGGGAGGAATCAAAAAAAACCACGATTTTAGAAGAGTGAGAGGATGAGAGAGAAAACAAGTGGGCAGAGCTGGGGGAGAGGAGCAGCCTGTCCTCCTGGCCAACGTGTCGGGATAGACCGACCCCACAGCCCTGCGGGGAGAAGCTGCGAACGTTTTTCTGCACGGAGACACCTGGGACGCCTGCCTAAGGGGCAGGGGCTTGGGCACAGCCTGGCCTTGCGGACAGGCCCCTCTCAGAGTGTCCCTTGTTGCCACCAACAAGGCCAGGCAGGGGTGCAGGGGGTGGAGGCTGTCAGAAAGGCATTTTGCTGCCCGCTCAGCATTTCGGGTATCACCAGCCACCAGCAGACCCCAGATTCCTGGATTCTAAGAACCTCACGAGCTGAGCCACTCTGTCCAGGCCGGTGGTCTTCCCGCTGTGTCAGAGGACGCGCCCAGAGGTTCCCAAACAGATGCGGCCCCAGGTCCCCTGACACGGCTCTGCCTTGAGCAGCTCACTTTCACGTGGTGTAAACTTGGGGTTTGCCTGAAATTTTTCACTTGAAATGAGGGTTCTGTGGCTCAGGAAGTTTAGAAGGGACCCACCTCTTTCTGGGACAGATAAGAAGACCAAGGCTTAAAGAGAGGAAGGAGGGCATCCGCCACTAACATCCCCGTGCTCTGTCCGAGATGAGCTTCTGCAGTGCGTGGCTGGCCTCCCTCTGGCCTGCTTACACCCCCCACTGGCTCCCCGTGACCCTCAGGATCAAATCTACAGCCCCCAGGCCAGCCCTGCCAGGACCCATTCTCACCCCACCTCCCATGGGTGCCAAATCCACCTGTCTTCTGAGCGTGGAACGCTCATTTCTTCCCAACAACAATGGTCTCCAAGTTGGGCAAACTCCTATTCATGCCTTGGTGACCCTTTGGTCACCACACCCTGCAGGAAGCCTTCCCAGCTCCAGCGAACGAGTGCCTGGACCGCTGGTGGCACCTGTCCCTGCTGGACGCAGCTGACTGTATGTGAAGTCCGCCCGTTCCTCCTGAAGCCTCGGGCCCAGAGCAGAAGGCTGGTGGCTCGTGAGCATTTGTGGAAGGAAGGAGGGAGTGGGGGAGGAATCAAAAAAAACCACGATTTTAGAAGAGTGAGAGGATGAGAGAGAAAACAAGTGGGCAGAGCTGGGGGAGAGGAGCAGCCTGTCCTCCTGGCCAACGTGTCGGGATAGACCGACCCCACAGCCCTGCGGGGAGAAGCTGCGAACGTTTTTCTGCACGGAGACACCTGGGACGCCTGCCTAAGGGGCAGGGGCTTGGGCACAGCCTGGCCTTGCGGACAGGCCCCTCTCAGAGTGTCCCTTGTTGCCACCAACAAGGCCAGGCAGGGGTGCAGGGGGTGGAGGCTGTCAGAAAGGCATTTTGCTGCCCGCTCAGCATTTCGGGTATCACCAGCCACCAGCAGACCCCAGATTCCTGGATTCTAAGAACCTCACGAGCTGAGCCACTCTGTCCAGGCCGGTGGTCTTCCCGCTGTGTCAGAGGACGCGCCCAGAGGTTCCCAAACAGATGCGGCCCCAGGTCCCCTGACACGGCTCTGCCTTGAGCAGCTCACTTTCACGTGGTGTAAACTTGGGGTTTGCCTGAAATTTTTCACTTGAAATGAGGGTTCTGTGGCTCAGGAAGTTTAGAAGGGACCCACCTCTTTCTGGGACAGATAAGAAGACCAAGGCTTAGAGAGGAAGGAGCTGGCAGGGTCACGTCGACTTCCTGGTCCTTCCCACCGCAGAACCACAGGGCCCTCTGCCGAAAGCGTAAACACATGAGCGAATGAACAGGAATCTGGAAGCTGGCTTTGTTTGGTAACATGGGATGACAGCAAAGGACGCTTGGTTTCTGGGGCGAGGGGTGGGGGGTGGTGAAGAGGAACTGGCTCAAAGTGCGAAGCAGAGCCTGAGGGCCGGTCCCTCTACAAGACACCCAGCCTGCACCTGGAGCTGTGCAAACACACTGTGCAGCGTTCCAGTCTCAGCCAGAGAAGCCCTGGACCAAGAATCAGAATCCTAGGATTCAAGCCCCAGCGCCTGCACTTCCTCCCTGTGTTGACCTTGGGCAAAACCACCCACCTCACAACACTCCCCTGTCCCCATGCCAGGGACGTGGTGAGGGGTAAGTGAGAACATAGAGCAGGGGTTGAACATTCCTGCCGGGCTCAGGTCTTCCTTGTATGTGAACTTGAGGAAGTTCAGTGTCGAAGGTTCAAATCCCACCTAGGCCCCTTACTAGCTTGGGTGACTTGGGACAAATTTTATAACCTCTCTGTCTCAGCTTTCCCATCCATCAGTGGGAATAATAGTAGCACCTGGCCCCCTCACAGGATGTAACGGGTTGATATGTGTAAAGCACCTACAATAGGGCTGCCTAAGGGTTTATGATCAATATTTGTGCTCAAATAACAGCTGGGGCTTTGCAGGGGAGCGATCCCAGAAACAGAATCCAAGAATAAATGAGATAATGAGTGAATGGAAGGAAAATTCGGGTTCTCCCAGGGAGAAACCTAATTCAGCCCAGTCTTTACCCACCAGTGATGTCTTCCAGTGGTCCCCCTTGTCTGGGAGCTCCCCCGCCCCCCTCCTCTGGGCCTCTCCCTGCATTTTTCTGCAAGCCTACAGAGGTAGGATTCCATTTCGCCCCTAGATGACTTTGGGTGATAAGGAAGTAACTTCAGCCTCCTTGAATCGAATCTTCTCTCCAGAATGTGTAACAAACCTGGAAATTGGAATTGCCCTGGAGCTGATTATTCTAGGAGGGCACCTCCTGGCATTAAAACTAAATTAGATCAAGGTACCTCTGTTATTAGCCAAATAATTCCCCGCGATTACAGAATGCAGCTATGAATTCTGATGGCAGATGAACTTCAGGTGACTTGTTTCAGACAAATAACTGCAAAAATCCCAGGCTCATCTAATCGCTTCTCCATAGCGTCGCAGTCGGGTAATTATGCTAATAGCTATAAGCAATCACCTTTCTGGTCTGGAATTGGGAGGGCTTGAGACAGAAATGTGCGTGGTAGATATTACCTGCTCCCCAAGCTGGCACGGCTGAGAGCCATGCTTGGTTCGCAAACTGGTCCTTTCTGGGGAGCTGGTCTGGCTCCTCGCTGATTAGGAAGGAAAGCCATTGCACAGTCCGGGTTGTAGTGGCTTCTTGATTCCTCTCTTTTCAGGTCACCTTCATGTGAGAAGTTGAATCTGAGTTCCACTGGTAGGCATGGTAATTCCAAGGAGCAAGTTAAAGGAAGAAAGCTCCGGACTTTCGTGTCAATTCAGCACACGCGCCTTTGTGCCCTGGCACTGGTCTAGGCATGGACAGGGGGAATGTCAGCACTCGAGAGGGTGTCTGGTGTTTTCTGAACACGATCTCTAAATTGTCCCCATTTTAGAGACAAGGAAACAGAAGCTCAGAGATGAGCAATGACGCACCTGAGGTGCTACCGCTGCTAGCCAGAGGAGATGACTACTTCTATCCACCCGGAGGGGCCTGGGGAGCTTCTGGGAAGTGTGGACACAGCAAGGGGAGGGAATTGTAGGCAGAGGAAAGAGCTGATCAGAGCTCCTAGAGGTGGGAGATTAAAGGGGGAGGGGTTCACGGCTGGGGGATGAGGTTGGGACAGTCACTGAAGCTCAGACAAACAGGACCTCAAATGAGCTAATGATGGTCTGGACATTGGGGAGCCACGGCAGGTGTTTGAGCGAGAGCGGGATAGAGTGGACTCTGAGAGGTACCTGGGCCACAGGGTGGGGGACCCCTCCGTGGGCTGTTGAGAGGGAGGGAGTCAGAAGGGGATGAGGTAAGTAACAGATAATTTTTCGGTATATCACAGAGCATAGGGCACATCCTAACCAAAAATTAATTGTTTCATTCTGGCATTAAAACTAAATTAGATCAAGGTACCTCTGTTATTAGCCAAATAATTCCCCGCGATTACAGAATGCAGCTATGAATTCTGATGGCAGATGAACTTCAGGTGACTTGTTTCAGACAAATAACTGCAAAAATCCCAGGCTCATCTAATCGCTTCTCCATAGCGTCAGTCGGGTAATTATGCTAATAGCTATAAGCAATCACCTTTCTGGTCTGGAATTGGGAGGGCTTGAGACAGAAATGTGCGTGGTAGATATTACCTGCTCCCCAAGCTGGCACGGCTGAGAGCCATGCTTGGTTCGCAAACTGGTCCTTTCTGGGGAGCTGGTCTGGCTCCTCGCTGATTAGGAAGGAAAGCCATTGCACAGTCCGGGTTGTAGTGGCTTCTTGATTCCTCTCTTTTCAGGTCACCTTCATGTGAGAAGTTGAATCTGAGTTCCACTGGTAGGCATGGTAATTCCAAGGAGCAAGTTAAAGGAAGAAAGCTCCGGACTTTCGTGTCAATTCAGCACACGCGCCTTTGTGCCCTGGCACTGGTCTAGGCATGGACAGGGGGAATGTCAGCACTCGAGAGGGTGTCTGGTGTTTTCTGAACACGATCTCTAAATTGTCCCCATTTTAGAGACAAGGAAACAGAAGCTCAGAGATGAGCAATGACGCACCTGAGGTGCTACCGCTGCTAGCCAGAGGAGATGACTACTTCTATCCACCCGGAGGGGCCTGGGGAGCTTCTGGGAAGTGTGGACACAGCAAGGGGAGGGAATTGTAGGCAGAGGAAAGAGCTGATCAGAGCTCCTAGAGGTGGGAGATTAAAGGGGGAGGGGTTCACGGCTGGGGGATGAGGTTGGGACAGTCACTGAAGCTCAGACAAACAGGACCTCAAATGAGCTAATGATGGTCTGGACATTGGGGAGCCACGGCAGGTGTTTGAGCGAGAGCGGGATAGAGTGGACTCTGAGAGGTACCTGGGCCACAGGGTGGGGGACCCCTCCGTGGGCTGTTGAGAGGGAGGGAGTCAGAAGGGGATGAGGTAAGTAACAGATAATTTTTCGGTATATCACAGAGCATAGGGCACATCCTAACCAATTATTGATTGTTTATTTGAAAGTCATTTAATTGGCTGTCTTGTATGTCATCTGGCAATCCTCCCCCAGCCCCCCACATCACCTCCAGCTGGGTTCTGGGCACCAGCTGTTTCCTCTTCCTGGAAGGACCTTTCCCATTGGGCGAACGGCTCTCTGTCCTTCGAGGGCTTGCACTCCCAGTGACTGCAGTGGCAACGTGTATCAGCTTCTACTGTGGTTACTTTCTTGTGTCGTTGCTCTAATAACTGTCTTGCCTCTCAGCAGCCAGCCTTGTTTCTGGCTGCATAAGAAGCACAGGTTAAGGCCACGACTCAGTCTAGATCCTGACATTCTCCCCACCCCAAAGTGCCTGCACCTGCTGCGTCCATTGCCCTCCGCACTCTCGAGAGTATGGCCTGCCTTTCTCACTGGCCGCCTCGAGGCCACTGTCTCTCCTGGGTCATTCCCACCAGTTGGGACACGGAAGAAGTTCTCCCAGGCACAGGGTGGGGTCTCCAGGCAGCAGGCTCTGAGACATATAAAGATGCAGGAGGTCCACCGGGGCCTGCGGGCGGAAGCGCCGGGCCGGCCAGGGAGGGCGCAGGAGACGCTGAGCTACTCTGCGGTCTAAGTGCAGCAGGAGGGCTGGGGAGGCCCTGGAGCGGGGCTGGCTTTCCAGAGCCGGGCAGTGTCACGGGACTGGACGTTTCTGTGCCTGAGGTGACTGGCCACTAGACAGGAGGGAAGAACACCCGGGAAGGGGAGCCCCTCCAGCGTGGGGGGCTCACTTCAGCACAAGTCAAGTACGAATCCCTCAGTGGTGACCCCATGGACCGTAGTCCACCAGAGCCATCGCTGAAGACGGCCCTCTGGCAGCAGCCTCTCCACACCCAGGTGAGGGAAGCCTCTGTTCTGGAAGGGGGGCTGTGGGTTGCAGATCACAGCGTCCACACCCACCTACCCCAAAGCATGTCCCTTTGCTAACACCCAATCTCTTGCCCAAATCCCCGGCCCAAATCCCTCCAAAGAGCCCCGCTTCCTCACTCCCAGTCACCCACCCACCTCTGGCTCTGCTCTTCGAAGCCTCCAGGCTGTGCAGAAGGGGATGAGGTAAGTAACAGATAATTTTTCGGTATATCACAGAGCATAGGGCACATCCTAACCAATTATTGATTGTTTATTTGAAAGTCATTTAATTGGCTGTCTTGTATGTCATCTGGCAATCCTCCCCCAGCCCCCCACATCACCTCCAGCTGGGTTCTGGGCACCAGCTGTTTCCTCTTCCTGGAAGGACCTTTCCCATTGGGCGAACGGCTCTCTGTCCTTCGAGGGCTTGCACTCCCAGTGACTGCAGTGGCAACGTGTATCAGCTTCTACTGTGGTTACTTTCTTGTGTCGTTGCTCTAATAACTGTCTTGCCTCTCAGCAGCCAGCCTTGTTTCTGGCTGCATAAGAAGCACAGGTTAAGGCCACGACTCAGTCTAGATCCTGACATTCTCCCCACCCCAAAGTGCCTGCACCTGCTGCGTCCATTGCCCTCCGCACTCTCGAGAGTATGGCCTGCCTTTCTCACTGGCCGCCTCGAGGCCACTGTCTCTCCTGGGTCATTCCCACCAGTTGGGACACGGAAGAAGTTCTCCCAGGCACAGGGTGGGGTCTCCAGGCAGCAGGCTCTGAGACATATAAAGATGCAGGAGGTCCACCGGGGCCTGCGGGCGGAAGCGCCGGGCCGGCCAGGGAGGGCGCAGGAGACGCTGAGCTACTCTGCGGTCTAAGTGCAGCAGGAGGGCTGGGGAGGCCCTGGAGCGGGGCTGGCTTTCCAGAGCCGGGCAGTGTCACGGGACTGGACGTTTCTGTGCCTGAGGTGACTGGCCACTAGACAGGAGGGAAGAACACCCGGGAAGGGGAGCCCCTCCAGCGTGGGGGGCTCACTTCAGCACAAGTCAAGTACGAATCCCTCAGTGGTGACCCCATGGACCGTAGTCCACCAGAGCCATCGCTGAAGACGGCCCTCTGGCAGCAGCCTCTCCACACCCAGGTGAGGGAAGCCTCTGTTCTGGAAGGGGGGCTGTGGGTTGCAGATCACAGCGTCCACACCCACCTACCCCAAAGCATGTCCCTTTGCTAACACCCAATCTCTTGCCCAAATCCCCGGCCCAAATCCCTCCAAAGAGCCCCGCTTCCTCACTCCCAGTCACCCACCCACCTCTGGCTCTGCTCTTCGAAGCCTCCAGGCTGTGCCCTGTAAGTCTACCTTCCTCCTCCAGATGGAGGGATTTTTGTAAAACTCAAGCACTGGGTGTTCCTCCCTACTTAAGACCTCCCAGGAGCTGCAGTCAATCTTAAAGGAAATCAGTCCCGGATATTCGTCGGAAGGACTGATGCTGAAGGCAAAGTATTGAAGCTCCAGTACTTTGGCCACCTGATGCAAAGAGCCGACTCACTAGAAAAGCCTCTGATGCTCGGAAAGATGGAAGGCAGAAGGAGAAGAGGACGACAGAGGATGAGATGGTTGGAGGCATCACTGACTCGGTGGCCATGAGTTTGGGAGGTAGTGAAGGGCAGGGAAATCTGGCCTGGCGTGCGGCAGCTCATGGGGTCGCAGAGTCAGACAAGACTCAGCCAGTGCACGACAGTAACGAGGAGCTGCCTGAGGCCGCCTTCTGGGCCTGGCTCCTCCTGGCGCAGCCCTGCTCTCTTTCCCGCCCCCTCCCACCTGCTTGGTGAGCGCCCATGCAGACTGGGCCAGGCCGACGCGGGCTGTCCTGCTTGAGCAGAAGCTGTTTCCACCTGGTGAACTTCTCTCTCCGCTCCTTCAAGATACTCTCCAAAGTCATCTCCTTGGATGACTTTCCCGGAGCCTCCCCTCTGGCCCACGAGGCGGGCATCAGTGCCACAGCCACTCACCAGCCTCCGTCATGAGGACGTGGGGTCGGCACCCAGGAGTGCTCCACGGGCCCAGGCAGTGTCGTTGCCCTTCTCTTCCCCGGCACACGCGAGCAGCCCATTGTTGTGGTGATCTGTGGTCCCAGCAGCAAGCCCAGAACCTGGCAGCGAGGGAGTCCCATGGACATGGGCCCTGGTGCTCACGGAGTTTGAGATCAGCGGGGGTGGGTGAGAGGAAACTGTAAAGGCAGAATCAAAGCACTGGGGACTGCTTAAAGTCAGGCAGGGCTGTACCCACACCCCTCCCCAAACAGGTTTGTCCTGAGAACCAGAGCTCCTGCTGTACAGGGTAACTCAGTGTTAGCTGCAGCTGCGTTCTCTCTGTGTATTTGATGTGCAGACACCTCTGAGCTGGAAGCGAGGTTTGCACGTTTTACTGTGTATCCTCTGTGACCCTCAGGGCTCCACACAGACTGGATCAGAGCTTCCCTCTTCTCCCTTCTCTCCCTCTCCATTCCTGTCATCCCTGCCCCGGGGGGCTGTGGGACTGGGTGTTCATGCTATGAGACCTCCGTCGCCGTGGCTCTGAATCTCATTTCCATCATTGAGTGAGAGCCCAGTAAGCGATTAAAATCATTGGTTAGATTGTTTGACTATAAAAGGGTGGTGTGGCGTTCTAGGCTATGTGTGCTCACTTGCTCAGTCATGTCCGACTCTTTGTGACCCGTTGGGTTATAACCTGCCAGGCTCCTCTGTCCGTGGGATTTCTCAGGCAAGAATACAGGGGCAAGTGGCCATTTCCTCCTCTGGGGGATCTTCCTCATCCAGGGATCAAGCCTGTGTCTCTTGTATCACCTGCATTGCAGGTGGGTTCTTTACCGCTGAGATTGGGGAAGTCTGTAGAGATTTGGAGCCAGACAGACGCAGGGTCTGGAACAGGAACTGCATTTCCATGCTGTGTGATGTTCGCCAGTTGCTTAAACTCTCTGAGCATCCTCAGAGGTGGTTGTGAGAATTCAGCGAGAGAATACCCCACACCGCTGGCAAATCACTCCCAGCTGTAGACATGTCAACGTGCAAAGGCGTAGACATTGCTGGCAGTGACCAGTGACCAACAGTGATAAACAGAGCCCAGGGCTAGAGCAGTGTGCAGGCAGGCTCGGCTTCACTCATTCATTCAACAAACATCCATGGACCACCGACTATGTGCTGAGGCCTTTGCAGGAGGTGGGGAGGGATATAGCAATGAACAAAACCGGGTGTGGTCCCTGTCTCCAGGGACATCCAGCCCCAGGAGGGCGGCACATTCATCCAGAGGTCACAGAATGAAGGGACAATCACTCACTGCAATAAACACCATGAAGGAAAGTGACTTGTGCCACGGAATTATAGTGTGCAAACCCTGAAAAGGCTTCCCTAGGCTTCCGTGGGAAGAAGTAACCAAGGCCAGGATGGGAGGCGACAGAGGAAAGGGGTCCAGAACGGGGAGTCTCACGACCTGACTGCACAGTGGTGCCTGAGCGCGGGCGCCCTGGCTGGCGGGGATGAGGGTGGGAAGGGCCCAGTGGCGACGGAGGGGCAGGCTATTCACGTTCTGAAGGTTTACCAAGCACGTCGCCATGAGTCAGGCTTTGTGCTGAGCACTTCACAGACAGGATGACCGCACCACTTAAACAAGGAAACAGAAGTTCAGAGCTGGAGTGGATTTTATACTTTATACCATCATGTTTGTTCTGTCTCTTTAAATGTGTTCGGAAGCGTCAAGGAAACACCTATGTGCCTCTCACCCAGGCCAAGAAATAAAACCTTACCAATTGGTGAAGCCTTTTCCCACCATCCTTCACATCTCCCTCTCCCCCAAGAGGTGAACACTTTCTGAATGGTGTCTTTATCATTCATCTAAATTTACTTATACCCTTACCACATATATGCATCCCTAGCAACACAGAGTATCCTTTTGTTTTTAATGTTTTAGAAATCTACATGAGTGAATTACACCATCTGAGCTTCTGCAGATTTGCCCTCCTTCCCTCCACTTAGGACGACCCCTGAGTTTCTAGTCATTTTCATGGCTGTGTAGATTTTCACGGCCCTATCTGCCATTTGTTGATGCATTTTGTCCATGACGAATATGGGGGCTGTTTTAGATTTCTTTACCAGGATAACGCCACTGCAGTGAGCAAGACGTTCTCTAGGTTTATCCTAGAAGTCAAGGCTCTGGGCCACTGGGGCGCGAGCATCATTTCATGCTGTCAGACGGTCTTCCTGAGAGGCGGTCCCCACTCCCCACCCAGCAGAGCCTGAGCGGTCACTGCTTCACAACAGCTTCATCAGCACTTCCCGTCGTCCCCCCCTTTAGCTTTTCCAGTCTCCCAGGGGTGAGATGGCACCTTCCTGGGGTTCTATCTTGCATTTCTCTGATCGAGAGTGAGGAGTGGACATTCATGCTTCCCCTTCTTAGAATTGCCTGTTTATGTGTCTGGTCCAGTTTTCTTTCTTTTGAAAACTGATTTGTTGCTCTCTGGTTATCATGTTTCAAATGTCTTCCTTTGATACACAGAAGTTATACTCTTTAATTAAATGTATCCATCTTTTTTCTTTTAAAAAATTTTTTTTATTTCACTTTTTACTTTTACAGAGTTTTGTCATTTATAGATACGTATGATCCCAGATTAGTCATATATATATCCCCTCCCATCCCACCCCTCCAGCCCATCTTTTTTCTTGATAGTTTGTGTGCTTTCTGAGTCTTCAAAAAATCTTTTCCTACTGGAAAGTTTTTGCATTTAAGTTTTTGATCCACCTGGAATTGATTTTGTTCTATGCCCAATGTGAGGTAGGGATTCCATCTAATTGTTTCTTTTTTGCCAATATGGATGCCCAATTGCTCCATAAAAGACCATTTCTAGAAAGTCCACCCTTTCCCCAGTGGCTTGCAGTACCACCTCTGCCACAGGTGCCCTTTCCCTCCATGTGTCTATTTTTGCAGCCTCTCTTCTAGCCCATTGACCTATTTATCTATCCTTGGCTAATATCTTATGGTCTGAAAGTGAAAGTGAATGTTGCTCAGTCCCCTCTGACTCGTTGTGACCCTGGCAAGAATTCTCCAGGCAAGAATCCTGGAATGAGCAGTCTTTCCCTTCACCAGGGATCGTCCCCACCCAGGGATGGAAGCCAGGTCTCCATCCTGGTTTAAGTGGAGCAGTCTCTGTACCCGTTGATGCATTTTGTGCCATTTGTTGATGCATTTTGTCCATGACGAATATGGGGGCTGTTTTAGATTTCTTTACCAGGATAACGCCACTGCAGTGAGCAAGACGTTCTCTAGGTTTATCCTAGAAGTCAAGGCTCTGGGCCACTGGGGCGCGAGCATCATTTCATGCTGTCAGACGGTCTTCCTGAGAGGCGGTCCCCACTCCCCACCCAGCAGAGCCTGAGCGGTCACTGCTTCACAACAGCTTCATCAGCACTTCCCGTCGTCCCCCCCTTTAGCTTTTCCAGTCTCCCAGGGGTGAGATGGCACCTTCCTGGGGTTCTATCTTGCATTTCTCTGATCGAGAGTGAGGAGTGGACATTCATGCTTCCCCTTCTTAGAATTGCCTGTTTATGTGTCTGGTCCAGTTTTCTTTCTTTTGAAAACTGATTTGTTGCTCTCTGGTTATCATGTTTCAAATGTCTTCCTTTGATACACAGAAGTTATACTCTTTAATTAAATGTATCCATCTTTTTTCTTTTAAAAAATTTTTTTTATTTCACTTTTTACTTTTACAGAGTTTTGTCATTTATAGATACGTATGATCCCAGATTAGTCATATATATATCCCCTCCCATCCCACCCCTCCAGCCCATCTTTTTTCTTGATAGTTTGTGTGCTTTCTGAGTCTTCAAAAAATCTTTTCCTACTGGAAAGTTTTTGCATTTAAGTTTTTGATCCACCTGGAATTGATTTTGTTCTATGCCCAATGTGAGGTAGGGATTCCATCTAATTGTTTCTTTTTTGCCAATATGGATGCCCAATTGCTCCATAAAAGACCATTTCTAGAAAGTCCACCCTTTCCCCAGTGGCTTGCAGTACCACCTCTGCCACAGGTGCCCTTTCCCTCCATGTGTCTATTTTTGCAGCCTCTCTTCTAGCCCATTGACCTATTTATCTATCCTTGGCTAATATCTTATGGTCTGAAAGTGAAAGTGAATGTTGCTCAGTCCCCTCTGACTCGTTGTGACCCCTGGCAAGAATTCTCCAGGCAAGAATCCTGGAATGAGCAGTCTTTCCCTTCACCAGGGGATCGTCCCCACCCAGGGATGGAAGCCAGGTCTCCCGCATGGCCGTCAGGTTCTTTACTGCCTGAGTCACCAGGGAAGCCCAGTATCATAGGGTCTAGTTGTGCCTCTTTAGGTCCTTAGCACCTTCTTGTACTAGAAGAGGTAGTGGCTTCCTGAGAGCAGATTTCTTCTTCATCCTTGGGTCCCTCTCCTCACTCATTACATAAACCTACTTTTGTTGGCGAAAGCTTTCTCACAGTCAATTTCCTGGGCTCCCCTTTCACAGAGAAGGAGGCTGAGGCACAGAGGTGAGGAGGTGCCAAGGTCACACAGCCAGAAGGTATTCCTGTGAGGGCCAGATCACCCTGACCATCCATGCGTCCTATTTTGCCCAGGCTCTGAGGACCTTACCTAATCCTCCAGTCATCTGGGGCGGGATTTTCACTTTTCCTTCCTTCTTTCAGCCGGTAGATGCTGAGTGTGTGTGTGTGTGTGTGCGCGCGCGTGTGTGTGCCAGCCAAATCCCACTTCCCCGAGGAGGCTCTTCCCCGTAGTGCAGACCATTTGGGAGCGTGGGACCTCGGCTGGGCATTTTCTGGGAAGTCGGAGGCCTGGCGTCTGCAGAGGGAAGACCGGCGGGGTTTCGGAGTCGGTCTAGAGAGCCCTGTCCTGGGCGTGCCCTTGGGACCCAGGAGCCGCCTTCCGAGAGGACGCTGGCTTCTCCCAGGATTTAGAGGTTTCCTCCCGCCCTCCCGCCTCCCGAGGCAGGAATGCGAAGGATCAGCTTTCAGCCGAGCCGCGGCTGCTGTTCCGGGGAGCTCCCGTGCGGGCCTTTCCTGAGCTGTCGAATTAACTGGTTCTGTTTGTCCAACTGGGAGAGCAGCTCTTACTAAAAATAGCGACCTGCACTCGCCGGCAGCCGAGCCGCGACCGTCCCGGGAGCCCCGCACCGGGGGTCCCCACCCCGGGCCTGGCCCAGGTGCCCCCCCGCGAAGCCGAGGCCGAGGCCCGGGGCACAGCGCTGTCCCTACAGGTGCCGCGGAGGGTGGAAGGGCCGCGGGCCGAGGAGCGGCCGAAGCCGTCCGGGATGGGCGCGGGTGGCGCGGCCTCCCACGCGCTCGCCTGGGCCTCCCTGCCGCTGCTGAGGCCTCCCGCCTGCGCGCTCTGCGAGGACAGGCTCTGCTGGCGAGGTAAGGCCGAGCCGGCTGCCGGCGCGCCCCTCTCTCTCCCCCGGCGCTGGCTGGCGCCTCTTTTCCCTTCCCGACCCGGCTCCGCGGCGGGGGACGAGGGAGGGCGAACGCAGGCATCGGACCCCAGGCAGGGCTTAGAGAGGCGTCCGGAGCTCTCTGCAAACTCACCTTTAACTTGAAAAGAGTCGCAGCCACGTTCCAGACGCTTTCGTCTCCCTTTAGTCTCAGTCTTCCCATCTGGGAAATGAGACGATTAAACCGTCGCGCTTTCAAGTTGACGGTGACCTCAAGAAAAGTTGGGGAACCTGCTGTAACAAATGGCAAGCATTCTGGAGATGTTTGCCCCAACTCAGATGGGACTGAGACTTTGTTGGTGGGAGGGCTGGACGTGCCTTCTCTGTGACAAGCGCCCCCTCCCCCCGCCGCCGGAGATCTGGACCTAGCGCCAGTCCACGACCAGCGCGGGTGGAGATCCAGGGGAGGCGCACAGCAGCGTTTAAGGGGTCAACGGGGCGCAAAGATGCTTGGCGGGGGGCGAGGGGGGTGAGTCGCAGTCTACACCTCAATCTCGCGTCCGCTTGGTTCTGGGGCTGAAGCTGGGGTTAATTCCCGGGAAAAGAGCGCAGTCCGGCCACGCAGAAGGCCTCCTCCGAAGGCTGGCTGCACCCCCGGGAGGGGAGTCGCGGTGTGTGTCCCGACCCAGATCGCGGGTGCGGGGTGCTGTGGGATGGGATGGGGCGTGTGGCCTGGCCTAGATCCGGGGCCAAAGTGGGGACAGGGGGCGTGAGCCGCGAGCGGGCCCTGCCCAGTCCCGGCCCGGGCGGGCGGCAGTCGCGGGGTCGGTTGGCCAAACAGGTGCGCCCCCGCCCCTCCCCTTCCCGCCTCCGCTGGGCCCCGGCCCGGCGGGCGGAGCTGCGGGTGGCGGGGCCTGCGATTGGCGGGGCTGGGCCGGCCGAGCGGCTGGGGGAGCCCGGGAGTCGGAGCACCGCGGTGCAGGCGGCGGCGCGGAGCCGGCCGGAGCGCGCTGCTGCGGGGCCCGCCGCCTGCCTGGGCGGCTCCGCTCCGCTCGGCTCCGCCTGGCCTGCGCTGCAGAAACTTTCCTGCGCTCCGAGACCCCGCCACCTCGCCGCCGGGTGACTCGGGCCCTGTGCTGCTCGGGCTCCGGTGCCCCTGGGATGGCAGAGCCCAGCGGCCAGGCCGACGAGTAGAGGTAAGAGCTGCTCCTGCACCTCCACAACCCCACCCCCCACCCCGGGTCGGTCTGAGGGGCTTTCCGGGGTCTAGAGGGATCGGGACTTGGAAAGGATCCGTGGGCGCTGATGGAAGGTGCAGTGGTGCCTGACTGAGGGGTGGGCTGCGACTTTGCCTTCCCTAGCGCTCTTCTATCCTACAGCCCGCTGTGCCGCGGGAACCTCTGCGTGGTGTGTTGACGCTGTAAACTTTCCCGCGACTGTCTAGACCTCTGGGTCCTGGGGAGAGAACCGCGCGGTGTTGCAAGCGGTGTTGCCAGGCAGGCACCCTGAGCCGGCCCGGGTTGCCTTCTGCAGCCTCCCAACCCCAGCGCTTCCAAGCGGTGGCCCCAAACCTCGGCCGTTCCTCGGCTCCCCTCTGGAGGTCGGTGGCTGGGCAGCCGCTCGCCTCTGCCCAGAGCCAGGCACCCCTGGGCACCCAGGTGTGGGGTGTTGTTTTGTTCAACCTGTCGCTGCTCCTCGGTGTTCAGGGGGCGGAGTTACTGAAGCGAGATCTCTGTTCTGTTTCCTGGGCCGCCTTGGACCCCACCTGCCAGAAAACATCTTGAACCAGCAGAGTGGGAACAGGGGCCCCAGCCACCTAGGACCCAGCCCCCAGCCTGGTGGGAACCCCTGGACTTTTCTGGTTTCTGAACGGGCTTTTCTTTCGAGGGCTCAGGCTGCTGGCTTGAGCCGTATGGGTACCTCGCTTCTCCTCTCCTGCCCTCTTCTTCTATTGAAGGGAGAAATTCATTTTGATTTGAATTTAGTTTGAGGATGACTAGGTAGGTCGCTTGTCACCTATGAGGATCATCCTTTTGAATGATCATCATGATTTTTAAAAAATATTTTGGCCTCTTTTATTGGTTTTTCATGTATTTATTTTCATCCATCTTTATTCCTTGGCCTGTGTGGGCCTCCCACCACAGTGGCCTCTCTCCTTGCAGAGCACTGGCTCTGGGCACATGTGCTCCAGAGTGCTGGCTTGCAATTGGACACACCGGTCCAGCCACTCTGCGGCATGTGGGATCTTCCCAGGCCAGGGATCAAACTGGTGCCCCTTGCATTGCAAGGCAGATTCTTTACCCACTGGACCACCAGGGAAGCCCATGATTGCTTCTTAATGGCAAAGCCAAATGCCTTCTGTTTTCTTGACCTACGATGGTACACTTGAGAGTAAAAAACATACCAAACACAAGTTTTGGAGCCCAGAGAACCCCGACCTGGCCATTCATCCACTGTGCATCATCAGGCCAGTTTCCTAACCTCTCTTAGCCTAAAGCTTCCACTCCAGGAGGGTGTGGTGAGGCTTTCATGAGGTTAGGCACGGAAAGCATCTGACTTACGGGACAACAACCTCCTACTGCCAATCTGTGTCCTGGAACTTGGGCCTTTTTGCCACCTGAGTGACCCAGATCCTTTGTGACTCAGTTTCCTCTCCACTCAAAAGTCAGCATTAGGGGCTTCCCTTGTGGCTCAGTGGCTAAGAACCCGTCTGCCAATGCAGGAGATACAGGTTCGATCCCTGATCCGGGAAGATCCCACATACCGCAGAGCAGCTAAACCCACACATCAACAAAGACCCAGCACAGCCAAAAATAAATAAAAGTTTTTTTTTAAAAAAAAGTCAGCATGGATCAGCTGCTCTTCACCAGTTCTATTGAGAAAATTACACAGATGTATATACCCCCCAACGCCTCTGATTTCAGTGGGTTTATAGGCTCGGATTTAAGACAGCCCCATCCTTGTCATGAATCACTCAGAAGATATAAGGCCTTCTGTCTACCACGATCTCGTCCACCCGTTTGAAGGCTTGGTGGTACGGCTGAATGGAGTGCAGGGCTCAGGCTGCTGGCTTGAGCCGTATGGGTACCTCGCTTCTCCTCTCCTGCCCTCTTCTTCTATTGAAGGGAGAAATTCATTTTGATTTGAATTTAGTTTGAGGATGACTAGGTAGGTCGCTTGTCACCTATGAGGATCATCCTTTTGAATGATCATCATGATTTTTAAAAAATATTTTGGCCTCTTTTATTGGTTTTTCATGTATTTATTTTCATCCATCTTTATTCCTTGGCCTGTGTGGGCCTCCCACCACAGTGGCCTCTCTCCTTGCAGAGCACTGGCTCTGGGCACATGTGCTCCAGAGTGCTGGCTTGCAATTGGACACACCGGTCCAGCCACTCTGCGGCATGTGGGATCTTCCCAGGCCAGGGATCAAACTGGTGCCCCTTGCATTGCAAGGCAGATTCTTTACCCACTGGACCACCAGGGAAGCCCATGATTGCTTCTTAATGGCAAAGCCAAATGCCTTCTGTTTTCTTGACCTACGATGGTACACTTGAGAGTAAAAAACATACCAAACACAAGTTTTGGAGCCCAGAGAACCCCGACCTGGCCATTCATCCACTGTGCATCATCAGGCCAGTTTCCTAACCTCTCTTAGCCTAAAGCTTCCACTCCAGGAGGGTGTGGTGAGGCTTTCATGAGGTTAGGCACGGAAAGCATCTGACTTACGGGACAACAACCTCCTACTGCCAATCTGTGTCCTGGAACTTGGGCCTTTTTGCCACCTGAGTGACCCAGATCCTTTGTGACTCAGTTTCCTCTCCACTCAAAAGTCAGCATTAGGGGCTTCCCTTGTGGCTCAGTGGCTAAGAACCCGTCTGCCAATGCAGGAGATACAGGTTCGATCCCTGATCCGGGAAGATCCCACATACCGCAGAGCAGCTAAACCCACACATCAACAAAGACCCAGCACAGCCAAAAATAAATAAAAGTTTTTTTTTAAAAAAAAGTCAGCATGGATCAGCTGCTCTTCACCAGTTCTATTGAGAAAATTACACAGATGTATATACCCCCCAACGCCTCTGATTTCAGTGGGTTTATAGGCTCGGATTTAAGACAGCCCCATCCTTGTCATGAATCACTCAGAAGATATAAGGCCTTCTGTCTACCACGATCTCGTCCCACCCCGTTTGAAGGCTTGGTGGTAACGGCTGTAAATATCAGGCAGGTGCAGATGGACTGACTAACCAGCACGTGGGGAGAGGTGGATAGGCAGAATCTGGCCAAAGTCATCTTCAAGATCATCTAGCTGCTCCATCCCCACTCGACTTTCCCAAAGCCACACCTCCACCTGGTGAGCATCTAGTCTCCTTTGCTGGGCTCCTGATGGCCATCCCCTAGGCAGCTGGTTCCATGATGGGGCAACTCTAGTCTGTTCAAAAATTCTTCCTGCCTTTTCTCAGGAAATCTGTGTCCCTGTTACTTCTGCCCACGGGTTCTAGGACCACCCCTCAGACCTCTCTTATGGGCTCAGTTATTCACTGCGGTCCCTTGGTGCCCAACATCCTGTTCCTTCCTCGAGGCATTCAGCACATGGAACTGTATCTGGCAATGACCATAACGCCATTTATTGAGTGTTTATTATCTGCCGGGTCCTGTGCTGAGAGCTTTAGACCTACTATTTCGTATAGCCTTAAGACAGCCCCGTGAGGTGGATGCTTCTCCTATCCTCATTTTACAAACGAAGAAACAGGTTTAGAGAGGTTAAGAGATCCACCCAAGGTCACACAACCTGTAAGGCGCTGGGCTACGTCCTCTAGTCAGCGTCTGCCTTTAGCAGCCGTGCCTCCGCCGCTGCTTCTGTCCTGGGCTGCCTGTGTGCCCACGGGTGTGTGAGTGTGTGTGTGTGTGTGTGTCTGTGTGTGTCTGTGTGTCTGCATCTGTGGTGTTTGCTGGGAGTGCTTTTCTCCCACTCACCTGGTGGTGGTGGGTCAGTTGCTAAGTCACGTCTGACTCTGTGTGGCCCCATGGACTGCAGCACGCCAGGCTTCCCTGTCCCTCCTCGTCTCCTGGAGGTTGCTCAAACTCGTGTCCATCGAGTTGGTGATGCCATCCAACCTTCACATCCTCTGTCGTCCTCTTCTCCTCCGGCCCTCAGTCTTTCCCAGCATCAGGCTCTTTTCCAGTGAGTCTTCTCTTCACATCAGGTGGCCAAAGCATTGGCGCTTCAGCTGCTGCATCAGTCCTTCCAATGAATCGTCAGGGTGGATTGCCTTTAGGATTGACTGATTTGATCTCCTAGGGCCTTTTTTTTGGAGGGGGGAGTAGGTTGGGGAGGAAGGAGGGCGGGTGGGCCACTTCTTTTGGTCTTTCATTTATCTGTTTTCATCCATCTTTGTTCTCTGGCCTGTGTGGGCCTCCCATCGCGGTGGCCTCTCTCGTTGCAGAGCACCGGCTCTGGGCGCATGCGCTCCAGAGCTCCGGCTCGGTAATTGGACACATCAGTCCAGCCGCTCCGCGGCACGTGGGATCTTCCCAGGCCAGGGATGGAAATGGCGCCCCTTGCACTGCAAGGTGGTGTCCTTACCCACTGGACCACTAGGGAAGCCCCTCCTAGGGCCTTTTAACTCACTTGGGCCTCTGTTAAAAATGCAGATCCTTCACCTCTACTCCAGACCCAGGAATCTGCACTTTTGAAAATTCCCCAGACCATTCTCATACACACCACAGTCTGAGAACTACAGCCCTCAGGTCTGCTTAGGGAGAGCAGATGGGTTATGGGTTCCAGGAGATCTGAATTCAAATCTTTTTTTAACACATTATTTATTTATTTATCTGCACTGGGTCTTAGTTGAGGCACGTGGAATCTTCGATCTTTGTTGTCGTATGGGGGTTTTCTTCAGTTGTGACATGTGGGATCTTGGTTCCCTGACCAGGGATTGAATCCAGGCCCCCTGCAGTGGGAGCTCGGAGTGTTAGCCACTAGCACTGCCAGGGAAGTCTCTTGAATTTAAGTCTTGGCTTCACCCTTTTGAGCTGGCGACTTTCCCCACTGGGGTGGAGTGGGGCAAGGATAGCTGTCTGTGATAGCCTGTGGAGGTCTTCTGGTAGGATGTCACACCTTATAGAGCAGGGCCTCAGAGGACAGAAGTACCCCCGGGAGGCCTCTCCTGCCACGTGGATTTGCATGGCCGCACGCCTCCTCCTCCACGGCCCCATGTTGGCTCCTGGTCTCCCAGAGAGGAGGTGCTGTGCTCTGACTTCTTGGGGAGGGGAGAGGAGTGGGTCTGCCATGTGTACATTGTTTTGTTCTTTAAACTATTAATGTATTTGGCTGCATCAGTCCTTCCAATGAATCGTCAGGGTGGATTGCCTTTAGGATTGACTGATTTGATCTCCTAGGGCCTTTTGGAGGGGAGTAGGTTGGGGAGGAAGGAGGGCGGGCGGGCCACTTCAATTAGTCTTTCATTTAGTTATTTTCATCCATTTTTGTTCTCTGGCCTGTGTGGGCCTCCCATCACAGTGACCTCTCTCGTTGCAGAGCACCGGCTCTGGGGGCATGTGCTCCAGAGCTCCTGCTTGGTAGTTGGACACATCAGTCCAGCCGCTCCGCGGCATGTGGGATCTTCCCAGGCCAGGGATGGAAATGGCGCCCCTTGCACTGCAAGGTGGTGTCCTTACCCACTGGACCACTAGGGAAGCCCCTCCTAGGGCCTTTTAACTCACTTGGGCCTCTGTTAAAAATGCAGATCCTTCACCTCTACTCCAGACCCAGGAATCTGCACTTTTGAAAATTCCCAGACCATTCTCATACACACCACAGTCTGAGAACTACAGCCCTCAGGTCTGCTTAGGGAGAGCAGATGGGTTATGGGTTCCAGGAGATCTGAATTCAAATCTTTTTTTAACACATTATTTATTTATTTATCTGCACTGGGTCTTAGTTGAGGCACGTGGAATCTTCGATCTTTGTTGTCGTATGGGGGTTTTCTTCAGTTGTGACATGTGGGATCTTGGTTCCCTGACCAGGGATTGAATCCAGGCCCCCTGCAGTGGGAGCTCGGAGTGTTAGCCACTAGCACTGCCAGGGAAGTCTCTTGAATTTAAGTCTTGGCTTCACCCTTTTGAGCTGGCGACTTTCCCCACTGGGGTGGAGTGGGGCAAGGATAGCTGTCTGTGATAGCCTGTGGAGGTCTTCTGGTAGGATGTCACACCTTATAGAGCAGGGCCTCAGAGGACAGAAGTACCCCCGGGAGGCCTCTCCTGCCACGTGGATTTGCATGGCCGCACGCCCTCCTCCTCCACGGCCCCATGTTGGCTCCTGGTCTCCCAGAGAGGAGGTGCTGTGCTCTGACTTCTTGGGGAGGGGAGAGGAGTGGGTCTGCCATGTGTACATTGTTTTGTTCTTTAAACTATTAATGTATTTGGCTGCAGCAGGTCTTCGTTGTGGCACACTGGGTTTTCGTGTATCTCTTTTTTTTAATTGGGGTATATTTGCTTTACAATGTTGCATTAGCTTCAGGTGTACAGTGAAGTTATTGTTATACATTTTTACAGAGTTTTCTTGTTTACAGGTATACATAATCCCCCAACCGTCATAGGTACATCCCTGACCCTGGCTTTTGATCTTTACTGTGGCGTGTTGGATCCAGTTCCTTGACCAGGGATCAAACCCCTGTCCCCTCCATTGGCAGGTAGATTCTTAATTGGACTAGCAAGGAAGTCATGGTGTTTTATTATTATGACTTTAGTACATTTTTTTTTCTTTTGCCACACCCTGTGGCCTTTGAGACCTTCGCTCCCAGACCAGGGATTGAACCTGCGCCTCCTGCGTTGAAAGGCAGAGTCTTAACCGCTGGACCGCCGGGGCAGTCCTGCAGTGGTATTTTAAATTCAGTAGAGATCCATCCTGGAGGGCTGCTCGGCTGATGGTGGGCAGGTCTGGGGAAACAGCTGACCTGTGGCTGGCCGCACGGGGCTGGTGCTGGGAAGGGTGGGGGGTAAAGGCACCGCCTGCCTGAGCCTTGGCCGAGTCCCGGCCTTCAAGCTCTGCTGTACACAGAACCTGTGTTCCCCTTTATCCTGTTTGATCTCCTGAAAACACCGAATTAGTAAACACCCGTTTTATGGACGAGGTCACCGGAGGCCAGGGAGCTGCGCTGACATGCCCAGAGCTCTCCTGTCTGTGTGGGCGGGGGAGGTAAGAACTTGAACCCAGGCCTCTGGACGATGGCATAGGCCTGTTTTGCACTGTATCCCATGCCTCATTATTATTCTGCTTCACCTAGCTGTGGCTTTCGTGCTGGAGTCCTTGCCTGGGCCCCCACAGGGCTGTATGATCCTGGGCAGGGCTTGTCATCTCTTAAATTTGTAGTTTCCTTGTCTGTAAAGGTGTGTGTTGGGGGGAGCTGTTTAGTTAGGTCTCTAAGATTCCTACCACCCTTGACATTCACAGGTTACACTTTTTGTTCTGTACTTCTTGGGGCAAGGTGGGGGGTGGGGGTCCGTGATGGGCTCAGGGTGTGGGTGAGTTGTCGGGTGGGGGTGAAGGGCAGAACGCGGCACTGGGGCTTGCTATGAAGCCAGTCGAAAGGATTTTTGTGGGCTCAGGTCCCAGGCCTTCAGGGAGCTGGACTGGGGGTGGGGCCCAGGGCCGGGTGAGGTGGCCGACTGAGCATTTCAGGAGGGCGATGGGGGTTGAAGGGAGCGTGGGGCTCTGAGGTTGATCCAGCAGCGCCCCTCTCTCAGCTCAGGACAAGCTTGGCCAAGAGACCAAGAGAAGGTCATCGTCTCTCTCTTTTTGACCGTGCCACGTGGCATATGGGATCTCGGTTCCCCGACCAGGGACTGAATCCGTGTCTCCTGCGCTGGAAGCAGAGTCTTAACCCTTGGACAGCCAGGGGAAATCCCTGAGAATGTCATAGGCTCATATCACCTCCTGAGCCACTGCGCGTCTCTCCCCGGGGCGTCCCTAGCCTCCCCTGAGCCCAGCCCCTCTCGACTGGAGTCTGTTGGGACTGAAGGGTTTCCAGTTGTGTTCTTCATGCTGGAGCCGGCCCCCTGCCTGCTGGCTTCCTAAAGCAGGCCCTTGTCAACCGCAGCCTCCTGCCCTCAGCGCCTCCTCCCCCGTGCATCTTCTTCCCTCCCAGGGAAGCCCCCTGTCACCCACCCACGGGCTCTGACCCACACCCTCTGGCCTGGCCATCAGGGCCCCATGCCGGCTCCGCGTCCCCGCTGCCCCTTCTCCCTCTGTGCCTCAAGCTGTCTGCCTCCCGGTCTCCGTCTGTGACTCCTGTATGGTCTGCTCTCTCGGCCGCTGCTTCATTGCCCAAATTCTAACGGCCCCTCGGGGACAGGCACACATGTCACTTCCACTAGGTCTCATCACTAAGGGGGAGCCGTCCCCTTGTGCGGTCCTGGCTTGCCCCTCTTATCAACTGCCTTGCTTTTACACTTTGTCTTCGACTTGTCTGTCTCCCGAGATGGTGCTTGATGATCCCAGCTGTTTAGTTAGGTCTCTAAGATTCCTACCACCCTTGACATTCACAGGTTACACTTTTTGTTCTGTACTTCTTGGGGCAAGGTGGGGGGTGGGGGTCCGTGATGGGCTCAGGGTGTGGGTGAGTTGTCGGGTGGGGGTGAAGGGCAGAACGCGGCACTGGGGCTTGCTATGAAGCCAGTCGAAAGGATTTTTGTGGGCTCAGGTCCCAGGCCTTCAGGGAGCTGGACTGGGGGTGGGGCCCAGGGCCGGGTGAGGTGGCCGACTGAGCATTTCAGGAGGGCGATGGGGGTTGAAGGGAGCGTGGGGCTCTGAGGTTGATCCAGCAGCGCCCCTCTCTCAGCTCAGGACAAGCTTGGCCAAGAGACCAAGAGAAGGTCATCGTCTCTCTCTTTTTGACCGTGCCACGTGGCATATGGGATCTCGGTTCCCCGACCAGGGACTGAATCCGTGTCTCCTGCGCTGGAAGCAGAGTCTTAACCCTTGGACAGCCAGGGAAGTCCCTGAGAATGTCATAGGCTCATATCACCTCCTGAGCCACTGCGCGTCTCTCCCCGGGGCGTCCCTAGCCTCCCCTGAGCCCAGCCCCTCTCGACTGGAGTCTGTTGGGACTGAAGGGTTTCCAGTTGTGTTCTTCATGCTGGAGCCGGCCCCCTGCCTGCTGGCTTCCTAAAGCAGGCCCTTGTCAACCGCAGCCTCCTGCCCTCAGCGCCTCCTCCCCCGTGCATCTTCTTCCCTCCCAGGGAAGCCCCCTGTCACCCACCCACGGGCTCTGACCCACACCCTCTGGCCTGGCCATCAGGGCCCCATGCCGGCTCCCGCGTCCCCCGCTGCCCCTTCTCCCTCTGTGCCTCAAGCTGTCTGCCTCCCGGTCTCCGTCTGTGACTCCTGTATGGTCTGCTCTCTCGGCCGCTGCTTCATTGCCCAAATTCTAACGGCCCCTCGGGGACAGGCACACATGTCACTTCCACTAGGTCTCATCACTAAGGGGGAGCCGTCCCCTTGTGCGGTCCTGGCTTGCCCCTCTTATCAACTGCCTTGCTTTTACACTTTGTCTTCGACTTGTCTGTCTCCCGAGATGGGTGCTGAACCTCTTGAGGGCGAGGCCCGGCCTTAGGTCTCATCTGAGTGCCCACGAGTGGGTGGAGCCCAGAGGGGGCCTCCCGTGTCTGGTACATGCTCATAAAGCCTTGCAGAATCGAACTGGCTTGTCATCGGGCTTGGCTTTTATGCTTGTGGCTCAGAGCGTTGGCCTGCATCCCACTTCCCCACGCGAACGGGTCGGGGTCCTGTCTGTCTGCCCGCTGGGTGAAGGCGGCTCCAGCCGAGGGCTGCACAGAAAGACGTTTCTGCCTCCTTTGGCTCGTTCTTGATCGGCTCTTTAAGAAAGTCTGTTTTGGCTTTGTGTGTCAAAGACAGAGAGGCCTGGAACCAGGTCTGAAAAGGGTACCTTGTCAGCTCCCCCGCTTGCGGGCTGAACTTCGGTCTCAAGGGAGCGTAGCCAGGATGCGCCTGATTCTCTAGAATTCAGAACAGTTTGTCAAGTCTCTGCAAAGGGTCTGCGAGGTCCTGGGGTTGTGTTGCTGGCCTGGAGACATGGCTGCAGAGGCACCGGGGATCCTGTGACTTTTCGAGGGCTGCAGAGATCTTTGCGATCAGAATCTCCAGGGAGGCTGTCTGTCCCTGAGGTCAGCAAGGGTCACTGCACCAGCAGGGGGCTGCCCATGATAATGGCTCCCCATTCAGAAGGAGGCCTCTTTCTTCTGAAACAAGTCTTGCCTTGGGGTCATTTTCCCTGCCAGGATCATTGGCTGAGAGTGATCTTAGGGGGTGGGAGGTGGGCAAGGTGGGTCCAGGGAGAACGGGCGTTAGGTCAACACCCACATAGCCGGGCCATGTGACCAGGGAGGAGCTCTGCGTTCCCAAGTAAGAGGTCTCCATCTCTTTATAAGTCACAGTGGCTACTAAAGGCCCTCTTGGAGTAAGGTCTGAGGGAAGCGGAGGGTGCTGGAGGGAGAGAAGCGAGATGGCTGAGGGTCTGGCTTCAGGTTCGGATGCCGCCCAGGTCCCTTGCCCGGTTAGCGGCTGGCAGGGGCCCTTGAAGTCCTGTCGCTCCCAGGGTGCCCTGGTTACGGAGTGGCCCACGCACTTCTGTCTTCTCGGTCCGGCGGCCTCCACCGTTCGTCTGTCCCTGGACGGAGCATCCTGGCGCTGGCGCCTCGGGGTTGGCTCCTCCGGGCATCCCGGAGCGGGAGGGGTGGGAGCGGCGGGTCCATGAATGAGGAAGTGAGCGAATGCCCCGCTCAGCCGCTTTGGTGACCCTGACTGTCACCGGCTGGAGAAGATGTGACAACGGAGTCCACCAGGAAATGGCTGTCTGACGGGGGCAGGGGGACCCGGCCAGACATAATGGAGGCTGGCGCTGGCCAGGAGCTGGAATCTGGACGCCTTTCCCGTGCTCGTCCATCAAAGCGGGCGCTGCTTCCGGGAGGAGAGAATTCCCAAAGGCTCCGAGGCCCCTTGATAGGCATCTGCAGGGTGTGTGTGAGGCATTTGTTTTTCGGTCAGGATGTGGGGAGTTAAAAATAGGCTTCCTAATCCCTGGGGTTCGTGTCAGACTTGAGGCTGTGCAGGGCCCTTCGGCTCCATTATCTCACTCGAGTGGCTTGGCAGCCGCCGACGTGGGCAGAGGTCACACTGCCCGCTTATAAGGAGCGCGTGGAGGCGCACGCCCAGTTTCTGCTGGAGGCTGAACCTAGGGTTTGGTGGCAGAACCTAGGTCTGCTCCCTGGCCCCCCAGTGCCTGTGTTCTTTATTCTCGGGAGGAGCTGGGTTGAAGTCTAGAGCCAACAGGCGACAGGAGGGCAGGGGTTGGCTGGAACAATAGGGGGAATTCATTAAGAGAAGCTTCCCTTGTGGCTCAGTGGTAAAGACTCCACCTGCTAAGCAGGAGTTGCAGGTTCGAGCCCTGGGTTGAGAAGATCCCCCAGAGAAGGAAATGGCAACCCACTGCAGTGTTCTGGCCTGGGAACTCCCATGGAGAGAGGAGCCTCGGGCTACAGCCCATGCGGTCGCAAAGAGTCGGATATGACGTAGCAACTAAACAAGAACAGCTAAGTGAGGCAGCAAGGAAGATCAGGATGGACCAAGGCTCTGAGAGTTGGGGAGCAGCGGGAAGCTGTAAGTGCTGAATCAGGGGTGTAGGGGAGGGAGGTAGGGGTCGGCGAGCTGGCATTCCGGGCCCCGGGGCCTGGGGGGCCACGCATTTCGGGGGTCCCGTCGTGTCCCTGCGGAGCATCCTGGCGCTGGCGCCTGGGTTGGCTCCTCCGGCATCCCGGAGCGGGAGGGGTGGGAGCGGCGGGTCCATGAATGAGGAAGTGAGCGAATGCCCGCTCAGCCGCTTTGGTGACCCTGACTGTCACCGGCTGGAGAAGATGTGACAACGGAGTCCACCAGGAAATGGCTGTCTGACGGGGGCAGGGGGACCCGGCCAGACATAATGGAGGCTGGCGCTGGCCAGGAGCTGGAATCTGGACGCCTTTCCCGTGCTCGTCCATCAAAGCGGGCGCTGCTTCCGGGAGGAGAGAATTCCCAAAGGCTCCGAGGCCCCTTGATAGGCATCTGCAGGGTGTGTGTGAGGCATTTGTTTTTCGGTCAGGATGTGGGGAGTTAAAAATAGGCTTCCTAATCCCTGGGGTTCGTGTCAGACTTGAGGCTGTGCAGGGCCCTTCGGCTCCATTATCTCACTCGAGTGGCTTGGCAGCCGCCGACGTGGGCAGAGGTCACACTGCCCGCTTATAAGGAGCGCGTGGAGGCGCACGCCCAGTTTCTGCTGGAGGCTGAACCTAGGGTTTGGTGGCAGAACCTAGGTCTGCTCCCTGGCCCCCCAGTGCCTGTGTTCTTTATTCTCGGGAGGAGCTGGGTTGAAGTCTAGAGCCAACAGGCGACAGGAGGGCAGGGGTTGGCTGGAACAATAGGGGGAATTCATTAAGAGAAGCTTCCCTTGTGGCTCAGTGGTAAAGACTCCACCTGCTAAGCAGGAGTTGCAGGTTCGAGCCCTGGGTTGAGAAGATCCCCCAGAGAAGGAAATGGCAACCCACTGCAGTGTTCTTGCCTGGGAAATCCCATGGAGAGAGGAGCCTCGCGGGCTACAGCCCATGCGGTCGCAAAGAGTCGGATATGACGTAGCAACTAAACAAGAACAGCTAAGTGAGGCAGCAAGGAAGATCAGGATGGACCAAGGCTCTGAGAGTTGGGGAGCAGCGGGAAGCTGTAAGTGCTGAATCAGGGGTGTAGGGGAGGGAGGTAGGGGTAGTGATGCGAGTGAAGCAGAAATGTACCATCAGGACCCCAAATCGAGCCCCTTGCCTGTCAGAATAAACGGTGTGAACCTGATGCTATAGGCAATGGGGAGCCATTGAGGATCCCAGGGCACAGCAGTTCCTGCTTTATCCAAAGTGCCGTGCGATGGTGTGCCCCCCTGGCTTTGCTGCCCATGTCCTTTTATGGTGTTTGTCGGAGCAGATTTGAGGGAGGGGGATTTTGGTTTTTTTTTTTTGACCACACCATGTGGCGTGCAGGGTCTTAGTTCACCTGACCAGGGATTCCCGTGTCCCCTGCAGTGGGAGCACAGAGTCTTAATCACAGGACCACCAGGGAAGTCTCGAAAGAGTGGATTTTCACTCAGATCCTCAGGACACCCTGTCCCTTCCCAGCTCTCCGACTGGAGCCTGGTGTCGTGGAGGAGGGAGGGCCCGTGCTCAGCTGCCTCTGGGGTCCGGGACAAAGTCTGTGTCTGGGCTTCTTGGCTTTTTTCCTATTTTTAATCTGGTTCTCCTGCTTGTCTGTCTGTCTGTCCTTGCCGTGGTGGGAGGAATTAAGAAGGGAGAGGGAGGAAGCAGTGGCTGAAGTTGGAGGAAGGCGCGTCTCTCCCAGCCTGATTCACTGAAGCTTGTACAGGCTGCGTTGAGGGCCTCCGGGCCCCGGGCAGGCTCCCAGACCACCAGGATCTCCTTCCACGCATTTCAACGTCCATCCGTTGTCCCCTAGCCCATACCTCTGTTGACTTTTGCTCCTTTCCAGCTAGAGGGAGCGACCCTGGTGGGCAACATGAAAAGTAAAACCAGATCTTTCAGAGCGTTGGGAATCTGTCGTCCACCCATTTTAGAGCTGGACAGGCGGAGGCCTGGGTTTGCTGGGGCTTGAATCCAGCTCTCCAGCCCTGAACTGGCTGCACCACTGCCCTGCTTTCCAGAGCCGCGCGGCCTCTGGGCTCCCAGCGCAGGGGTTCCCAGCTCTCCATGAATCTTGGTTCTGCAGCCTGGGCTCCTCCCAGGGCTGGGATCCAGCAGTGCCCAGCCTGCGGGTTCTCGGAGAGAGCTCTTGGCTCCGGCGGCGTCGGCTGAGTCACACAGATGAGATCACTGCTCACCTCGGGGTGGGGGAGGACGCCAAGATTTGGGAGCTTTCTCTCGGAGCCGCTTGTTGATGTTGTGTGTGTGCGTGTGTGGAAGGAAAGCAGACCTGTGGCTTGGGACTTTGCACGTGGCCCGTGAGCCGCAGTTCCTGGGCTCTGCCATCTCACGGATTCCGGGAGGCTGCTGTGAGTCCAGAGCTTGAACCTGGTGGTGGTGTTTGCTCCGCCCCGGCCTGGTTGCGGGCGAGGGGTGGCGCCTTCCCGGGCTGCCGTGCTCCTTCCTCGTAGCTCACACTTTCTGAGCACTCCCTAGGAGCCAGGCCCTGGGCTCAAGGCTCTGCAAGCATCAGCCCCTTAGGTTCTCACAAGAGACCCGTGAGGTCCCGTTGTCAGCTCCATTTTGCAGATGAGGAAACTTGAGGCCCAGCAAGGAGAAGTGATTTGCCTAAGGTCCCCCAGCTGAGATCAGGCAGAGCTAGAGTTTGGATGAAAGTTCGAATGAAAGTCTTCTCTTCCCCATAACTGGAGGCATGGGTCACTGTGCCTCTATGCCCTCCAGTCTCGAGGCTCACTCCTGTGGGGCTGGCGGAGCACAAACACAGAGACATTAGCCGAGATTAGCAGGTAAGGAGCAGGAGCAGGGGGTGGATGAGGAGTCCTAGATGGACATCATCCCCCATATTCCTTCCTCTTCCAGCTCTGGCCTCACGCTGCCAGAGGAGAGCAGGTATGGCTGTATCCAGGCGCCAGGAGCGAAGGGCACATTAGAAACCGCGGTCCCATAGCCACTCAGTCCCGGGCCTGTCTCTTTTCACCCCCTGTAGCCGGTGGCTGTTTTGATGTTGATGTTAATTCCTTTGCCATCATCCTCCGGAAGGTGCCTTTAAGGCAGGATGGTCGCTAGGCATTTCCTTTGGAAGTGACCAGTGCTGTGTGGATTCAGGTTTGGAACAAGGGTCTATTGCTGTCTCCAGCGCAGGGGTTCCCAGCTCTCCATGAATCTTGGTTCTGCAGCCTGGGCTCCTCCCAGGGCTGGGATCCAGCAGTGCCCAGCCTGCGGGTTCTCGGAGAGCTCTTGGCTCCGGCGGCGTCGGCTGAGTCACACAGATGAGATCACTGCTCACCTCGGGGTGGGGGAGGACGCCAAGATTTGGGAGCTTTCTCTCGGAGCCGCTTGTTGATGTTGTGTGTGTGCGTGTGTGGAAGGAAAGCAGACCTGTGGCTTGGGACTTTGCACGTGGCCCGTGAGCCGCAGTTCCTGGGCTCTGCCATCTCACGGATTCCGGGAGGCTGCTGTGAGTCCAGAGCTTGAACCTGGTGGTGGTGTTTGCTCCGCCCCGGCCTGGTTGCGGGCGAGGGGTGGCGCCTTCCCGGGCTGCCGTGCTCCTTCCTCGTAGCTCACACTTTCTGAGCACTCCCTAGGAGCCAGGCCCTGGGCTCAAGGCTCTGCAAGCATCAGCCCCTTAGGTTCTCACAAGAGACCCGTGAGGTCCCGTTGTCAGCTCCATTTTGCAGATGAGGAAACTTGAGGCCCAGCAAGGAGAAGTGATTTGCCTAAGGTCCCCCAGCTGAGATCAGGCAGAGCTAGAGTTTGGATGAAAGTTCGAATGAAAGTCTTCTCTTCCCCATAACTGGAGGCATGGGTCACTGTGCCTCTATGCCCTCCAGTCTCGAGGCTCACTCCTGTGGGGCTGGCGGAGCACAAACACAGAGACATTAGCCGAGATTAGCAGGTAAGGAGCAGGAGCAGGGGGTGGATGAGGAGTCCTAGATGGACATCATCCCCCATATTCCTTCCTCTTCCAGCTCTGGCCTCACGCTGCCAGAGGAGAGCAGGTATGGCTGTATCCAGGCGCCAGGAGCGAAGGGCACATTAGAAACCGCGGTCCCATAGCCACTCAGTCCCGGGCCTGTCTCTTTTCACCCCCTGTAGCCGGTGGCTGTTTTGATGTTGATGTTAATTCCTTTGCCATCATCCTCCGGAAGGTGCCTTTAAGGCAGGATGGTCGCTAGGGGCATTTCCTTTGAGCGAAGTGACCAGTGCTGTGTGGATTCAGGTTTGGAACAAGGGTCTATTGCTGTTGCTGAATCCTTGGGGCTTGGGGTGGGAGGTGGGGGAACGCAGCTTGTTCGCACTCCAGAGGGGCCTGGTATTTCCTAGAGGCTGAGGATAGGGGTGAGCCTAGGGTCCATCAAACAGACCTAGGTTGGAGTCCTGCCTGTTGCACCTACCCGCTGTGTGGCTTTGGACAAGTCATCTCGCTTCTCTGATCCTCGGTATTCTCATCTGTACATTGGGAATAATAATAATCCCCATCTCCTAGGAACGTTGTTAGCTAAAAGTAGGCATGGAGCTGGAGAACACAGTACAGGGTCTGTGCCTTAGAAACACATAATACGTGCTGGTGCTTTTTATTTATTTGTTTTGGGCTGTTCTGGGGCTTCGTTCCTGTGTGTGGGCTTTGGCTAGTTGCGGTGAACAGAGGCTACTCTCTAACGGTGATGCTCCAGCTTCGCACGGCGGTGGCTTCTCTTGTGGTGGTGCACGGGCTCCAGGGTGCGTGGATTTCAGTCGCTGTGGTGTGTGGGCTCAGTAGCTGCAGCTCGTGGGCTCTCGAGTGAAGGCTCAACAGTTGTGACACAGGAGCTTAGTTGTCCCGTGGCATGTCGGATCTTCCTGGGTCAGGGTTCAAACCCGTGTCTCCTGCAACGCAAGGAGGATTCTTAACCACTGGACCACAAGGGAAGCCCAAGGCTAGTGTGTTTGTTCTTCCTTATCACGGAGGCATGGGTCACTGTGCCTCTATGCCCTCCAGTCTCGAGGCTCACTCCTGTGGGGCTGGCGGAGCACAAACACAGAGACATTAGCCGAGATTAGCAGGTAAGGAGCAGGAGCAGGGGGTGGATGAGGAGTCCTAGATGGACATCATCCCCCATATTCCTTCCTCTTCCAGCTCTGGCCTCACGCTGCCAGAGGAGAGCAGGTATGGCTGTATCCAGGCGCCAGGAGCGAAGGGCACATTAGAAACCGCGGTCCCATAGCCACTCAGTCCCGGGCCTGTCTCTTTTCACCCCCTGTAGCCGGTGGCTGTTTTGATGTTGATGTTAATTCCTTTGCCATCATCCTCCGGAAGGTGCCTTTAAGGCAGGCTAGTGGCTAGGGGCATTTCCTTTGCGCGAAGTGACCAGTGCTGTGTGGATTCAGGTTTGGAACAAGGGTCTATTGCTGTTGCTGAATCCTTGGGGCTTGGGGTGGGAGGTGGGGGAACGCAGCTTGTTCGCACTCCAGAGGGGCCTGGTATTTCCTAGAGGCTGAGGATAGGGGTGAGCCTAGGGTCCATCAAACAGACCTAGGTTGGAGTCCTGCCTGTTGCACCTACCCGCTGTGTGGCTTTGGACAAGTCATCTCGCTTCTCTGATCCTCGGTATTCTCATCTGTACATTGGGAATAATAATAATCCCCATCTCCTAGGAACGTTGTTAGCTAAAAGTAGGCATGGAGCTGGAGAACACAGTACAGGGTCTGTGCCTTAGAAACACATAATACGTGCTGGTGCTTTTTATTTATTTGTTTTGGGCTGTTCTGGGGCTTCGTTCCTGTGTGTGGGCTTTGGCTAGTTGCGGTGAACAGAGGCTACTCTCTAACGGTGATGCTCCAGCTTCGCACGGCGGTGGCTTCTCTTGTGGTGGTGCACGGGCTCCAGGGTGCGTGGATTTCAGTCGCTGTGGTGTGTGGGCTCAGTAGCTGCAGCTCGTGGGCTCTCGAGTGAAGGCTCAACAGTTGTGACACAGGAGCTTAGTTGTCCCGTGGCATGTCGGATCTTCCTGGGTCAGGGTTCAAACCCGTGTCTCCTGCAACGCAAGGAGGATTCTTAACCACTGGACCACAAGGGAAGCCCAAGGCTAGTGTGTTTGTTCTTCCTTATCACTATTTGCATAGTTATTATTGAGGACCTTCTCCGTCAACTTTGCATTGGGGTACTCTGGCCAAGGCCCTTTCCAGAACTTAACTGCCTCTGGTCAAGGCAGTCTGGGGTATGGAAACGTCTGATATAAAGAGACTATATGAATTACCCATGTATTTTTTCTTGTTAAGGTACAGAGTGACAAATTGGTCAGCAAAACGGTTTTTGAATGTGGTTTTTAAGTGCGCTACAGGGATGGATAGAAAAAGGGAATGGTGGGGGAAGAGATTTAAGGCACTGGAAGTGAAGTGTAGCTTTTGCCTGGCATGCACATCACACTAGAGCTTGTTTTTGCCGGTTAAGTCACTGAGGTGACTGTTGAAGCGGCTCTGCTGGGTGAGGAGGGTGTGTGTGTGTCTGTCTGTCTGTGTGTGTCTGTCTGTCTGTGTGTGCGTGTACGTGTGCTCAGTCGCGTCCAGCTCTTTGTGCGTCTATGGACTGTAGCCACAAAGCTCCTCTGTCCATGGGATTTTCCAGGCAGGAATACTGGAGCAGGTTGCCATTTCCTTCCCCAAAGGGATCTTTCTGATCCAGGAATCAAACCCGCATCTCCTGCATCCGCAGGCAGATTCTTTTCCACTAGCATCACCCGAGAAGCCCAAGGAGGTGGGTGTGCAGATTCAAATCAGTGTGAGGTTTGGATCCCTCCTCCATCCTGAGAGCCTCCGGGTCCCTCCCTGGGGAGAAGGCGTGCCAAATCTTTAGAGAGGCCACAGGTTGGTGCGGGGAGGCTGAGCTGTCAGGAGGGCTTCCTGGAGGCAGTGGTGCTGCCCTGGTTTCTGGAAACAGGAGAGCAAAAGCACTTCTTCCACGCTTGCCTGGTTCTCTGTGGCAACCCTGCAGTCAGGTCAGCCGGGAGGCCCCAGACCCGGCAATCAGGACCCTTGGGGAGGGGAGAGATGTCCAAGCCTGCCAGCGTCCCTGTGTAGACCTGTCCATCCTGGAACCCCTTTCTCTTGGGCCTCCTGTGGAGAGGGAGCACAGGGTTATGCATGAAGATTTGGGTTTGAAATCAGAGCTGTCTGTGTGCCCCCAGGCACAGGATTTCACTGCCCGCGCCTCAGTTTCCCCATCTGTCATAAGAGGCTAATAGTGACCCTCCCACCACCATGTTGTTCTGAGCCATCGGTGAGGTCATGCAGGTAAAGTGCTTATCAGGGGACTGGCCTGTCATTAGAAGCTGCTGCCTGGCTGCTGTTGTTTTTAGCTCAGGACACACCTCTCCGCTCCGTCCAGGGCCCCCCTCGGTTAGTAGTCACTGTTCTGCGCTACAGGGATGGATAGAAAAAGGGAATGGTGGGGGAAGAGATTTAAGGCACTGGAAGTGAAGTGTAGCTTTTGCCTGGCATGCACATCACACTAGAGCTTGTTTTTGCCGGTTAAGTCACTGAGGTGACTGTTGAAGCGGCTCTGCTGGGTGAGGAGGGTGTGTGTGTGTCTGTCTGTCTGTGTGTGTCTGTCTGTCTGTGTGTGCGTGTACGTGTGCTCAGTCGCGTCCAGCTCTTTGTGCGTCTATGGACTGTAGCCACAAAGCTCCTCTGTCCATGGGATTTTCCAGGCAGGAATACTGGAGCAGGTTGCCATTTCCTTCCCCAAAGGGATCTTTCTGATCCAGGAATCAAACCCGCATCTCCTGCATCCGCAGGCAGATTCTTTTCCACTAGCATCACCCGAGAAGCCCAAGGAGGTGGGTGTGCAGATTCAAATCAGTGTGAGGTTTGGATCCCTCCTCCATCCTGAGAGCCTCCGGGTCCCTCCCTGGGGAGAAGGCGTGCCAAATCTTTAGAGAGGCCACAGGTTGGTGCGGGGAGGCTGAGCTGTCAGGAGGGCTTCCTGGAGGCAGTGGTGCTGCCCTGGTTTCTGGAAACAGGAGAGCAAAAGCACTTCTTCCACGCTTGCCTGGTTCTCTGTGGCAACCCTGCAGTCAGGTCAGCCGGGAGGCCCCAGACCCGGCAATCAGGACCCTTGGGGAGGGGAGAGATGTCCAAGCCTGCCAGCGTCCCTGTGTAGACCTGTCCATCCTGGAACCCCTTTCTCTTGGGCCTCCTGTGGAGAGGGAGCACAGGGTTATGCATGAAGATTTGGGTTTGAAATCAGAGCTGTCTGTGTGCCCCCAGGCACAGGATTTCACTGCCCGCGCCTCAGTTTCCCCATCTGTCATAAGAGGCTAATAGTGACCCTCCCACCACCATGTTGTTCTGAGCCATCGGTGAGGTCATGCAGGTAAAGTGCTTATCAGGGGACTGGCCTGTCATTAGAAGCTGCTGCCTGGCTGCTGTTGTTTTTAGCTCAGGACACACCTCTCCGCCCTCGCCGCTCCCCTCCAGTGAGTTCCTGTTGTTGACATCCTCCTCCCCATCAAGCTCAGGGATTTTAAGTATTTATATCCTTGTTGGAATTTCTCTTTGCATTGTCTAGTTCATTATCTCACTGAATGAAGGCAAACAATTTCACTTCCTTTCCTGTGGAAGTGCAGGAAGCGGCCGGTGCCTTCTCTTCTCTGATGGGGATGATTATTGAAGCATTTGATGATGATGATGACGACGCCTTTTCCCCCTTGGGAGGTCCTCGCGCTCTTAGAATAGCTCTGCGGGCCCCATAAATCAAGCCGCAGCCACGTGCTTGGGAAGCCTACATCTTGTTGAGGATGTGGATGGCTTTGGCCGTTGTGTCTTCGCGTGCCAACATGCAGTCCTGGCACCTTCTTGCCTATTCCCAGAGGGATGGTTGATAAGATGACTTTTTTTTTGGCCACTTCTATTGATCTTTCATTTATTTATCTTTGTTCTGAGGGCTGTGTGGGCCTCCCACCGCAGTGGCCTCTCTTCACTGCAGAGCACCGGCTCTGAGCGCATGCGCTCCAGAACTCCAGCTCAGTAGTTGGACACATCGGTCCAGCCGCTCCGCGGCACGTGGGGTCTTCCCAGGCCAGGGATCGAACCGGCACACCTTGCACTGCAAGGCAGTGTCCCTACCCACTGGACCACCAGGGAAGCCCAAGATGACTTTTTAAAAATATTCAGAACTAATGATCTATATATATATTTGCGGAAGACTGGCTAATGGACTATATAAATCAAGACCACATGGACCTACTTCAGGGGAAGCCTCCTGTTGGAGAGGGAGCACAGGGTTATGCATGAAGATTTGGGTTTGAAATCAGAGCTGTCTGTGTGCCCCCAGGCACAGGATTTCACTGCCCGCGCCTCAGTTTCCCCATCTGTCATAAGAGGCTAATAGTGACCCTCCCACCACCATGTTGTTCTGAGCCATCGGTGAGGTCATGCAGGTAAAGTGCTTATCAGGGGACTGGCCTGTCATTAGAAGCTGCTGCCTGGCTGCTGTTGTTTTTAGCTCAGGACACACCTCTCCGCCCTCGCCGCTCCCCTCCAGTGAGTTCCTGTTGTTGACATCCTCCTCCCCATCAAGCTCAGGGATTTTAAGTATTTATATCCTTGTTGGAATTTCTCTTTGCATTGTCTAGTTCATTATCTCACTGAATGAAGGCAAACAATTTCACTTCCTTTCCTGTGGAAGTGCAGGAAGCGGTGCCTTCTCTTCTCTGATGGGGATGATTATTGAAGCATTTGATGATGATGATGACGACGCCTTTTCCCCCTTGGGAGGTCCTCGCGCTCTTAGAATAGCTCTGCGGGCCCCATAAATCAAGCCGCAGCCACGTGCTTGGGAAGCCTACATCTTGTTGAGGATGTGGATGGCTTTGGCCGTTGTGTCTTCGCGTGCCAACATGCAGTCCTGGCACCTTCTTGCCTATTCCCAGAGGGATGGTTGATAAGATGACTTTTTTTTTGGCCACTTCTATTGATCTTTCATTTATTTATCTTTGTTCTGAGGGCTGTGTGGGCCTCCCACCGCAGTGGCCTCTCTTCACTGCAGAGCACCGGCTCTGAGCGCATGCGCTCCAGAACTCCAGCTCAGTAGTTGGACACATCGGTCCAGCCGCTCCGCGGCACGTGGGGTCTTCCCAGGCCAGGGATCGAACCGGCACACCTTGCACTGCAAGGCAGTGTCCCTACCCACTGGACCACCAGGGAAGCCCAAGATGACTTTTTAAAAATATTCAGAACTAATGATCTATATATATATTTGCGGAAGACTGGCTAATGGACTATATAAATCAAGACCAAGGAATGGGGAGAAGATGCCATGTGGCGAGGAGTCCCTGACTCTTCACTTTGCTGGTGTTGATGGCATTGGGTTCTGCCCCGATCCTTGTGGCCCTTGGGTGGGGAAGTGCAGTGGTTAAGGTCATTTGGGGGGAGCTGTGCCATGCAACTTGCAAGATCTTAGTTGCCTGACCCGGGATTAAACTTGGTCTCCCGAAGGAAGAGTGCTGAGTCCTATCCGCTGGGCCATCTAAGAATTCCCAAGGGCGTGGGATCTGAACTTGATGTACTGGGGGCTTCCAGTCTCTACCCTGCCGCTCAGTAACTCCTTGAAATGGCACAGCCACTTAACTTGTCCTTGGCTCTCAAGTGAGGGTACCATAGATCCCACTTTATATGGGTTGTAAGAATTGTGCTACATATAATGCTGGCACATGGTATGCACTCCCACGAGTAAGCCAGTAGTTTTACTCAAGGATCTTAAAAAAAAGCTTACCGTGTTCTTTACCCCAAGGCCCTTCCCATTTGTCTTACCTCGTTCTATCCAGATAGCAACCAGAGCCGGCAGGCTGGGGCTCTCCCCACCTTTGGGCTCCTGCCAGGCAGTCCCCTGTATTTAGATGTCCTTGTCTTTGTCCTTCCTCGTTCCTTCAGAACTAATCTCAAGCACTGTGCCCTCCATGAAATTTTCTTAAGAGTCCACCAGCCAGTCCCCCTTAAATGCTTTATTACATCCTTGTCACGCCTTTTGTCTGCAACTCTCATTGGCCCAGCTGTGTTCCTTGGAAAGGCAGTCTGGCAGATACTTTACAGAAAAGGAGTTTTGGAAAAGGCTGGACGCTTGAGGCCTGTTGTACAGTACCGACCTACATTAGCAACCGTGGAGGCTCTGAGAAGTTGTGCAATGCAGAAATTGCGTCACTTTGCCCCACAATTCTCCAAACCCCTGACCTTAGTATACTTTCCCATTTTAAAATTTCATTTATTGATGTATTTGGGGCTGTGCTGGGTCTCCGCTGCTGCATGGGCTTTTCCCTAGTTGTGGGGAGAAGGGGCTACGCTCTGGTTGCAGCGCACGGGCTTCTCATTGCGGTGGCTTCTCTTGCTGCTGAACGGCTTCTCTAGGGTGTGTGGGCTCCAGAGCACAGGCTCAGTGGCTGCGGTGCGTGGACTTAGTTGCTCCGAGGCACGTGGGATCTTCCAGGATTGGGGACCGGACCTCTGTCTCCTGCACTGGCAGGTGGGTTCTTTACCACTAAGTGACCAGAAAAGCCGTGGGTTACTTTCGTCTCCGAGCACCTGTTGACAAAGCTTGGCGGCCTCTCTGGGATGTGGTGTTGTAGACGTCTGTCTAATAGTTTGATGCTATCTCCCCCTTTTTTAGTCAAGGAAACCAGTAATTGGCCCCGAGTACACCTTTGTGCCCCCCACCTCTGGGGTCAAGCGGCAGGTCCTTTGTGTGGGTGCTCAGGGCCAGAAGGCAAGGAAGGGCTGGCTGCGACCTGCTCTCAAAGGGCCTTTGGACCTTGTCGAGGGGACGAGACGGGCACATGAAGCAGAGAGAGGTGAACTGCCAAACGTGCGCCCCTGAGGCACCGTGTAACAGGAGCCCTGGCGCTGCCTGCCTCCCGGCCAAGGAAGGACGTGAGAGTTAAATGTCCCCTGGGCACCTAGCCCTGTCCCCAGCACTGGGACCCTGGAACTCGGCCCCACTGTCTCCTACCCCCCAGCCACTAGTTTCTGTGACTCCACTGTGCTCTAGTCCTGAGGGGAAGGGGAGAAAGGGCAGCAAAGAAGAGAAGAACCTCTGTTTACCAGCGCACTGTCTCCCCTTCCTTTCTGGGGAAAAATACTTTCTTTTTTATTCCTCTTTTATTATCAGAAATTCTCAGGGGAGCAATTACCTGACAGTGGAAATTATCTGCTGTTTTTCTTCTAGTGCCTGTCTGCCTACATTCTTTCCTGGAGTAATTGATTTTGGTAATTCAGAGCTGCTGAATATTGTTTTAGGAGAGAGTGCCGGTGCGGAGGCAGGGGGATGCTCTCCAAGGCGTTTCCAGAGGCGTGGGCGGCGGAGGAGCTCTGCCGGCGATGGCTGTGGTGGGGGAGGGGCAGAGACGGCAGATGCTGTGACTCTAGCCTTTGAATCTGTCCCTTCTTGTCTTGAAAGTGCGTGGGTTGCATGGGAGCTTGCTTGTCTGTGGAAGTGGCGCGGGTTTGCCGTAGGAGACAGAGAGCTGAGAGGCAAGTGGCGGGTCTGATGGCTTTGGTCACCCCTCACCATTGGCGTTTGGGCCTGGGCATCGGTGCCAGCCTGCCCCTGCCCCTGGCTGTCAGCCTCTGGTCTCCCGGAGGCAGCGAGGACTCCTAAGAGAGCCTGGAAGGAGAGCGGCTGCTGTGAATCGGGCGGACCTTTCCTCTGGGCGGCTCGAGGTGCTGACTCTGGACCCTGCTGCCCAGGGCACCACTGTCCCCCGGGAGGGGAGGGCAGGTCGGGGCGGCCGCTTAGTGGGGATGCTGAGAGGGGCGTGGAGGGAGGACCTCGGCGCTGTCTGCTCAGTGGATAAAAAGGCAAGTGTGGGGACTTCCTCCTAGAAATGGCCCTCAGCACATGCCTTGTAAAGGCCAGTTTCAAACAAGTGAGTGCAATAGATGTGGAAGGAAAGGCCTGGGCTAGAAGGTTCCTCACCAGGGGCTTATATGGCGGGGGTGCAGCCCGGTACAGGGACTTCAGCCTCCCACCCCTCCTGCACCCAGGAAGAGGGGCTGCCCAGACCCCTGAGCACAGCCGCAGAGGCCGCCTGTCCTTTGTCACAACTGCCGCTCTCCCCCTGCTCTTTGCATGAGGCCTGCACGCTGCCATTCCCCGCCTGGGGGGTCACATGGCATCTTCCTCCATCTGGCAGAGGAGGAAGTCGAGACCCAGGGTGATCGGTCCAAGTTCCCACCACACTCCCAGTTCTGACTCCAGGTTCAGGACCCTCGGGGCAGGGCGCGCTAATGGGGGCTTGGGAACTCAGCAGCAGCCAGGGGGAGTGGGTGGGCCCCTTGGGGAGGGGTTTCTGTGGTTCCATTGTCGTCTTAGCTGGAGCTGGTGCTGGGACTGGTTCCTGGAGTCCGTGTAGCTGCCTGCTGCCCTGGGAAACTCCTAAAGGACAGGGACCCTCGGTCACCCTGGGATCACCCATTGGTGCCCAGCTCAGTGCCTACATGGTGGTCAGCCAGGGCTCTTTCAGGTGTCAGAGGCAAGAGAGGGCTTCTCTGGTGGTCCAGTGGGTGGAGAGTATGCCTTGCAGTGCAAGGGGCACTGGTTCAATCCCTGGCCTGGGCAGATCCCACGTGCCTCAGAGTGGCTGGACCGGTGTGTCCAATTTCGAGCCAGCGTTCTGGAGCACATGCACCCAGAGCCGATGCTCTGCAACAAGAGAGGGCCACTGCGATGGGAGGCCCACACGGGCCAAAGAATAAAGATGGGTGAAAAAAAAAATATATATATACACAACTAAAAGAGGCATGATGGGAAAAAAGAAAAACTTAAAAAAAGAGAGACAAGTGATCTCCTCAAAGTGGCCCAAGTTGGAGAGGTGTCGTGGGCTTACAGAGCGATAGAGCCCCAGGAGTCCCGGTGGACCTTAACTGGATGAATGAGTTAGGATGCGGCACCTGTGTCTCCCTTCCGTCTCCCTCCCCTCCGTTCTAACCTCCGCTTCTCCTCTGCAGTGGGAGTAGGGGAAGGGGTCTCCAGGGAACACGGGGTCACTGGCCCCAGAAGAGGGAGCACAGGCAGAGAACAGAGAGCCCAGAAACACGGTGCACGTGTCATGAAGGGCTAGTCAATTCAGTGGAGCTTTGTAGACACTTTTTCCTCCAAAGAAGGCCTTTACACGGAAGCCCATCATCTCCTAAAACAAAACCAAGCAGATGCTGGGCGTGGCCAGGCTTCTGAAGCCCCAGCCTGGCTCCACGGAAAGGAGCAGCGTGATCAGTGAGGGAGAGGCACCTGCACCTTGCCGGCGGCAGCCACACATGCTCTGAGCACCTGTGGGCCGTCCCTCGCTGGGTCTGAGCTTTGGTGTCACAGGTGCTTTCAGGGTTTGAAAACAACTGGGCTGAGAATAAATCATGTTGAAAGACTCCCCCAAGCTTTAAAGGTCCAGATACATGGGCTTGGAGCCCTTTCTGGCTGATCCCACAGGACCAACAGGTAAATGCCCATGTGATGGAATGGGATGAAGGGAGATTGTTGGGGGGTGTGACTCCGGACACGCTGAGACTCCAGGGAAGCCTTCTTTTTTTCTTTCTCAGGAAAGCCTTCTTGTTCTTTGACCATGACAATAGTGAACTGGAGGACTCCTATTTATTGAGGGCTTACCACATACCAGACACTGATTAAGTTTGATGCCTCCTGATGACTGCTGTTTTACCAGCCTGAGAACAAGTGTGACTTTAAGAGCTCTTGTAAACCTTCTCTTGTGCCTGAAATTCCACCATTTGTGATTGATTTCTTTGGCTTAAACATTGCCCTTTCTGGCTTAGGTGTCTGCTACCGAGGGGATACTGAGTGGGAATCTCGTTTTCTCTAAGCTGGCTCTGGGTTGGAAATTGTCATTTGGAAATGTGGAGACAGAGGAGTTAAACAGGGGACCAGGATATCGACCTGGTGGTGGAAGTCAAGATTTGCACATCTTACGTAACCGTGCCTACCCCACCCAGAGCGCTAAACTTAGCAACAGTCAAAAATTTGAGTCATCAAATCGTTTTTAGTGGTCATTGTTTTCCAAGTTTGGATCCTGAAGGCAGAAGGAGAACTAAAGGTTCTTCCTGCCTCTGACCCCTGCTGCTGTCTTCCAGATCCTTCCGCTCAGATGGGCGGCTCCTACGGTGGCCGCCTGGGCCAGCTGCTGGAGGGAGTTGCCGGAATGGCCCTCCCACTCTTCCCATCTGGAAGAACAATGGTCTGCCCCTACCTGGTCACCTCCTGGCCCCTAGGAGCCCCTTCCCCAAAGGCAATATCCACCGCGGACCAGGCAGCAGACGCTGACCCTCCCCTGCCCCCGCTGTGGTTGTTCAGTCGCTGAGTCCCATCCGAGTCTTTGCAACCCCGTGGACTGTAGCCCGCCAGGCTCCTCTGTCCATGGGGTTTCCCAGGCAAGAGTATCGGAGTGGGTTACCATTTCCTTCTCCGGGGGATCTTCCCAACGCAGGGCTCGAACCTGAGTTTCCTGCCTCTCCTGCGTTGGCAGGCAGAGTCTTAGCCCCTGAGTCACCTGGGAAGCCCCTCCCCTCCCCACCTGATACAGGGGCTGTAAGTATGTGTGGGCTCTGGGGTCTTGCTGGGTTCACGTCCAGCGGGGTGACGGAACAGTCTTTGCTGTAAACCGGGTGAAGAGTACTAACTCGAGGGTTTATGGAGGCGTCATTGAGATCAAGTCCCTAGTTCAAGGCCCGGCACGTAAAACAAACAGGATACGTGGGGTCTTGGGGGGTCATACTATCGTTACTGCCCGGGTCCTCAGCCAGCCTTCCCCGGTGGGCCTCAGCAGGCCAGGCAGGCCTGCCTCTTGCCGTCCCGGGCGCGCGCCGCGGGGGTCAGCGCATGTAGATGCCTCTGGCCCTCGAGCGTCCTCCCTGCATACCCTCCTCTTCTCACCAACCAGCGCTCCCTCGGGAGCCTCTCCATGCCCACAGGGTCCGCCCCCTGAGCCTGGACTGCTTCCGTCCCTGCTGGTAAGTCTCTGACTCCGATCCTCCGTCCCGAGTTCCAGGTGGAGAAGTGATTCTTACCGATGCTCCGAAGGCTCATCCGCCAGCCCAACGGGGACGTCCTTTTCCTTCCACTGAAACCACTTCCTCCCACTCTCACGACCCCTCTCCCGCTCGACTTCCCTCCTTCTGGGGAAGCCTGTGCTGATCCGCCCCGAGCCAGAGAAGCCTTGCCTGGCCCTTCCCCTCCTTCCTCCTTCGTGAGAGACCAGTAGTTCCATGGTTTCTGCCTCCATCCCCCGCACTGTCTGCCAAGGGTGCCCCGGCCACAGCCTCCTGCTGCCCTGCCTCCCCTGCACCCTCCCTCCAGGGGCCCTTTCTAGACCTGGACCTGATAGAGGCGCCCCCTCGGTGCCCGGGGCCTCTGCTTCCCATCTCTCTGCTCAGAGATCGTATTTCCGCGTCTCAGGGCTGGGGCTGCTGGTGGACGGAGCAATGGTGCGGGACAGGTGGACACGCTAATAATTAACAGCTGTCAATTGTTGCTAGCTTAAAAATACCCCCGGTGCCCCGCCCCCCACCTCTGGGAGAACAAGCGCCCCGTCACGTGGCCCCTTGGGAGAGACTGATGCCCAGCCAGCTTGGGGCAGGTTTGGCCGACAAAGTGACGGGTCCTGGGGGGGTGTGGCGGGAAGGGGGCCGGGGCACGTGCCGTGGCCAAGGCCCCAGAGCTTTGATGGACTTTGATTCCCAGGGGTGTTCTTGGGGTGAAGAGAGCGGCTGCTGAATTAAAGAGGACGACCAGGGACTGGGGGGCCAGTGGTTGGAGCTCCGCGCGTCCACTGCAGGGGGTGCAGGTTCGTCCCTGGTTAGGACGATCCCCGCGAAGGCGTGGCCAAAGGGCAATAAAGGGGAAGACCAGAGGGGAACCCGGGGAACGCGAATCCGTCCGCAGTCCCGGCCTTGTTTCATGGACAGTCGTGGGGTCATACTATCGTTACTGCCCGGGTCCTCAGCCAGCCTTCCCCGGTGGGCCTCAGCAGGCCAGGCAGGCCTGCCTCTTGCCGTCCCGGGCGCGCGACGCGGGGGTCAGCGCATGTAGATGCCTCTGGCCCTCGAGCGTCCTCCCTGCATACCCTCCTCTTCTCACCAACCAGCGCTCCCTCGGGAGCCTCTCCATGCCCACAGGGTCCGCCCCCTGAGCCTGGACTGCTTCCGTCCCTGCTGGTAAGTCTCTGACTCCGATCCTCCGTCCCGAGTTCCAGGTGGAGAAGTGATTCTTACCGATGCTCCGAAGGCTCATCCGCCAGCCCAACGGGGACGTCCTTTTCCTTCCACTGAAACCACTTCCTCCCACTCTCACGACCCCTCTCCCGCTCGACTTCCCTCCTTCTGGGGAAGCCTGTGCTGATCCGCCCCGAGCCAGAGAAGCCTTGCCTGGCCCTTCCCCTCCTTCCTCCTTCGTGAGAGACCAGTAGTTCCATGGTTTCTGCCTCCATCCCCCGCACTGTCTGCCAAGGGTGCCCCGGCCACAGCCTCCTGCTGCCCTGCCTCCCCTGCACCCTCCCTCCAGGGGCCCTTTCTAGACCTGGACCTGATAGAGGCGCCCCCTCGGTGCCCGGGGCCTCTGCTTCCCATCTCTCTGCTCAGAGATCGTATTTCCACGTCTCAGGGCTGGGGCTGCTGGTGGACGGAGCAATGGTGCGGGACAGGTGGACACGCTAATAATTAACAGCTGTCAATTGTTGCTAGCTTAAAAATACCCCCGGTGCCCCGCCCCCCACCTCTGGGAGAACAAGCGCCCCGTCACGTGGCCCCTTGGGAGAGACTGATGCCCAGCCAGCTTGGGGCAGGTTTGGCCGACAAAGTGACGGGTCCTGGGGGGGTGTGGCGGGAAGGGGGCCGGGGCACGTGCCGTGGCCAAGGCCCCAGAGCTTTGATGGACTTTGATTCCCAGGGGTGTTCTTGGGGTGAAGAGAGCGGCTGCTGAATTAAAGAGGACGACCAGGGACTGGGGGGCCAGTGGTTGGAGCTCCGCGCGTCCACTGCAGGGGGTGCAGGTTCGTCCCTGGTTAGGGAACTTAAGATCCCACATGCGGAAGGCGTGGCCAAAGGGCAATAAAAGGGGAAGACCAGAGGGGAACCCGGGGCGAACCGCGAATCCGTCCGCAGTCCCGGCCCCTTGTTTCATCGGGATCCAGGCTCCTGTCCTCTATGGCGGGCGATGCTTCTCAACCTGGACTCGCGCCTCTGTTTGCTCTCCTGCAGGCTGATCTTTGCTCAGTAACCAGTGTGCCCGTGGTTTTCTAATTTAAGGTGGACTGGTTCAAGTTGCTCTCGCTCCCACTGCTCCCGGAGCCGTGTGAACCTGCCCTTGGCCCCCAGGTCTTCCTGGCCTGTCCCAGCTCACCTCCCGGTCGCGTCCTCCTCACTCCTCTTCAGCCACGCTGGCCTTTCCTTCGGTTTTGTCTACCTCAGGTCCCCTCTCCTTGGAATGTCCCACTTCAGCGCTCACGGGAAATGACCCTCCTCAGCGACGACGTGTCTCATTGAGGGGGACCCCTCCCTCACCCCATCAGTCTCTGCCACAATACCTGTAATTGCCTCTAGAGCAGGCATCACGGTCTTAACTGACGTGTGTGTATGCCCAAGTGTGTGTGTGTGTGTGTATTGATAGCTTTTAATGCTTATCTTTGTGTGATTCCCAGGATAGAAAGCCCAAGAGGATGGGCTCTCTGGCTTTTCATCAATAGCATCTGACACTTCCTGGCACACAGTAGGTCCTCCGTAAATATTTGTCACATGAACCCATGATGGGTAAATGAAGACCTCAAGAGAGGCGGACCACTGCCTGGGGTGGCCAGCTGTATCTGTTTGTCCAAGTGTGGTAAGGGGAAGGTTTCTGGGACTTGGGATTTTCAGTTTAAAAACCAAGACAGCTGCAGGAAAACCAGGCTGAGTTGACATCTGCCTGTGCCCGAGTGCCTGTGCCTGGAGGACTGGGATTTTCAAGGTCCAGATGCTTTTTAATGTCCACGGTCTATAGAAGGAGTCCAGGGCAGATGTATGCCTAAGGACGGCACGTGGAAGCCTGGGGGTGAGCTGGGCAGGACTCCCCACCTGGCTGCGATGGGCCTCACCTGAGCCTCGTGCCATCCCTGTTTAGCTTGTGGCCAGCTCCTCCGACCATGTCCTTTCAGATGAGGTGGACTTGAGGTGCCCAGGATGGTCTGCAGATGGCCAGGCGGGGGCTCTCTCCGACAGCACGGCTGGATTCCACATGGACCAGTTCGCCAGGGCTGCCAGAAAGCAATACCACAGACAGCGCGGTCTACGCATTAGAAACTGACTTTCTCATAGTTCCGGAAGCTGGACGTCCACGAACAGGGTGTCGGCAGGGTTCGTTTCCCCTGAGGCCTCTCTCTTGGCCTGCAGGTGGCCACTCTCTTGCTGTCTCTTCATCTGGGGGTCGTCTGAGCACCTGGGCTCCTGGTGTCCTTCTTGTGTGCAGTTTCCTCTTAGAAGGACACCAGTCAGATTGGGCTAGGCCCCACCCAGATGGCCTCATTTTAACGTAGTCACCTTCTAAAACGGTTACATTCTGAGGTCCTAGGTTTGGGGTTTGATATGTGAATTTTACGGGAACACATATGAGCCCAGAAGACCATCCTCGGCCTGAGTGACCGCTCCCGACTATGACCTCGAGGGTGGTGGTTCCAGCTGGTAGAGCTTCACGCTGGACCAGAGGCGGCCTCTTCGGGGGCCGGAGGACCCCAAGGGTAGGTTTTCCGCTTGAAGGTTGTGCGTTTTCTTCACCTCACAGTTTCTTCCCATGTCTTCCATATTTGCGTATTCTCTCAAGGGAGAAACCGGCCAGGGTTCTCTCACCTGCCTGGGGCCAAATCAGGCTCCTTTTGTCTGGACTGCCATCCCAGCCACCTGATCTCAAAACTGGGGCGTGGGGGTGCCTCCTGGTGCAGCCAGCCCTGGCTCCCCGTAGGGTTCCCTCCCTGAAGCAGCTCTTCCAGGCTGAGGGGGCTCCCTGCCCCTGAGCCCCAGCCCCAGCACGTTTCGCCCTGGCAGCCCCAGGACTTGGTCAGAGCCTTGCACACGGCAGGAAGCACAGGATTTGAGGAAGAGCAGAAGGCAGGTGCGTGAGGAGCGGGGCTGGGTGGCTGCCGAGGGCGCTGGAACGGACTGTCTGCTTCCAGAGCTGCACGGCCTACTAGGTGCTGCTGGACGTGCTCAGGGCACTTCTCCGAGCCCTTGTTTACTCATCTGTGAAATGGCGAGGGAATACAGCCGTCGAGAAAGTGAAATGACGGGAACTTGCGCGAAGGATCCGTCCTGTGCTGAGTGCTCCGTGAATGTGAATTTCTATTCGGGGACCTAGCGGTTGGCTGGATAGTGCGCCTCTGCAGCGGGCCTTCCTGGGCAGCTCTGAGGCTGTCATTTCCTGCCCCATCAAGGGCATACTTGGGGGAGACGAGTCCCTGCTCTGCCGCCCAGCCCCTCTCTGCTGGCTCTGTGTCCCTCGTCAGGCTTAGCTGCCCTTGATGGGCACGATCAGAAGGAGCCCTCACAGGCTGTGGCCCTTTCTCAGGTCCCCATCTGGGGTCGTCTGAGCACCTCCTGGTGTCCTTCTTGTGTGCAGTTTCCTCTTAGAAGGACACCAGTCAGATTGGGCTAGGCCCCACCCAGATGGCCTCATTTTAACGTAGTCACCTTCTAAAACGGTTACATTCTGAGGTCCTAGGTTTGGGGTTTGATATGTGAATTTTACGGGAACACATATGAGCCCAGAAGACCATCCTCGGCCTGAGTGACCGCTCCCGACTATGACCTCGAGGGTGGTGGTTCCAGCTGGTAGAGCTTCACGCTGGACCAGAGGCGGCCTCTTCGGGGGCCGGAGGACCCCAAGGGTAGGTTTTCCGCTTGAAGGTTGTGCGTTTTCTTCACCTCACAGTTTCTTCCCATGTCTTCCATATTTGCGTATTCTCTCAAGGGAGAAACCGGCCAGGGTTCTCTCACCTGCCTGGGGCCAAATCAGGCTCCTTTTGTCTGGACTGCCATCCCAGCCACCTGATCTCAAAACTGGGGCGTGGGGGTGCCTCCTGGTGCAGCCAGCCCTGGCTCCCCGTAGGGTTCCCTCCCTGAAGCAGCTCTTCCAGGCTGAGGGGGCTCCTGCCCTGAGCCCCAGCCCCAGCACGTTTCGCCCTGGCAGCCCCAGGACTTGGTCAGAGCCTTGCACACGGCAGGAAGCACAGGATTTGAGGAAGAGCAGAAGGCAGGTGCGTGAGGAGCGGGGCTGGGTGGCTGCCGAGGGCGCTGGAACGGACTGTCTGCTTCCAGAGCTGCACGGCCTACTAGGTGCTGCTGGACGTGCTCAGGGCACTTCTCCGAGCCCTTGTTTACTCATCTGTGAAATGGCGAGGGAATACAGCCGTCGAGAAAGTGAAATGACGGGAACTTGCGCGAAGGATCCGTCCTGTGCTGAGTGCTCCGTGAATGTGAATTTCTATTCGGGGACCTAGCGGTTGGCTGGATAGTGCGCCTCTGCAGCGGGCCTTCCTGGGCAGCTCTGAGGCTGTCATTTCCTGCCCCATCAAGGGCATACTTGGGGGAGACGAGTCCCTGCTCTGCCGCCCAGCCCCTCTCTGCTGGCTCTGTGTCCCTCGTCAGGCTTAGCTGCCCTTGATGGGCACGATCAGAAGGAGCCCTCACAGGCTGTGGCCCTTTCTCAGGTCCCCAGTCCTCTCTGTCATAGCCCGGCATCCACGCAAGGCCCTGGGAGGCAGGTACTTTTATTATTTTGCAGAGAAGGAAGCAGAGACTCAGAGAGGTGAAGTCATTTGCTCCAGGTCACACAGCTGGCAGCCGCAGAGCCTCCTGGCGGCCTGCGGAATGGCCGGTCTCTGAGTCCCCCTTGCTGCTGAGGTTTGATGTGGGCTCTGGGGCTGTTTGGGCTGCTGGGACGGCAAGATCTAGGAGGTGGTTTTTTTTTTTTTTTTTTTTTTTTTGCCTTTCTTCATTTTTAATTGCAACTGCCCCAAATTCTGCGCTGTGGCTCCCTGAGGCCGCTAGAGGCAGGTGGCCTGGGTTGTTTGGCCTGCCGCCCTATTGGATACGACCTGTATGGTGCTTGTTTTAAAATGTGAATTAGTCGCTTAACATGTCAGGAAGGTTTTACATTAAAATATGGTCGCTGCTTTTGAATCGGATCTTTTCCAGCATCCCTGTCAGGGCTTGGGGCACGAATGCCCCTCTGAGCCTGGTCTGCTGGCTTATTACCTCATTCTCCTCCCTTCCTGGCTCCCTCCCACACGAGCCCTCGAGGTGTCTGAGCTGGGCGAGCGGGAGGCTGGGCACACGCTGGGAATGAGGGCCCTGGAGCCCTCCGGGGAGCTGCCTGCCGCGCAGGGCAGGTAGTGTTATAATTCAGGGCAAAATGCGTGGCCCTGGAGAGATGTCCAGACAGGGCTTGGAGCTTTTAGGAATGTGTCCAGTAGGGCACGTGTTTACTGAGCTCTGTGCCAGGCCCTGGCCAGCCCTGGAGGTGACAAGGACATGTGGGGGACACAGACTATCCTGGGGGAGTCTGGGTCTCAGGGCGTGAGGTGCCTCGAGGGGGCTTTCACGGAGGATGGTATTTGCACCGGCACAACGAAAGCGCAAAGGCATTCTAGGCCGAGGAAGCAACGCGAGCCGAAGTTCAGAGCTGGGCCCTCAACAGGGCTCCCCCGTTTGAGCTTTAATTGTCCGGGTCCACCTTCCAGCCCCTCCCTGCCTGGGAGCCAGGCGGGAGCTTACGACTGGCCCGAGAATGATGCAGGTGCAGATAGATTCAACCAGGAGCGGCCCTGACTTGGGAGGAGAACGTTCTCTGTGTTTTCAAATGTCTGAAGGCTTTTCATCTTGAATTCTCTTTTTAAAATGGACTTTTTTTTTTTTTTTTAATTTTAGAACAGTTTTAAGTTCACAGCAAACTTGAGCGGGAAGTACAGAGCGTTCCATGTTGTCTGCTCCCCACATGCACAGCCTCCTCCACGATCAACATCCCGCACCAGGATCTGTTTTGTTTTGTTTTCCAATATATAAGAACAGCTTATTCCGTGATTTAAAATCAAATCAGTCCAGAAGGGCATAAAGTGAAAACTAAACCTCTCCCCTTGCTTGTCCCCGAGTCACACACACACACACACAGTAACCACTGTTTGTTTTTGGAAAAACAGGCAGGAGGACCCTGTCTCCATTCCTCCGTGCTCCCATCCATCCGGGGGGTCGTCCCGTATCCTGCACCTGCACCCCGCAGGGCCTCCTGTCAGCTCATGCCTCTCTGCCTCCCGCTGCAGGCGGGCACCACGGACCTCCTGTCTTTAGTGAGCGAGGGAGAGTCGCTCAGTCATGGCGACTGTTTGCGACCCCCGTGGACCGTAGCCTGCCGGGATCCTCTGTCTATGGAATTCTCCAGGGAAGAATACTGGAGCGGGTTGCCCTTTCTCCACTGTGTTCAGAGGGGACCGTCATTTATTCAGCCAGCCCCCCGATGATAGACATGGATATAGTTTTCTTTTTTTTCCCTCCTGCATACGAGGGTATGGAAACATTCTTCTACATCTGTTCTTGCACGCCTGTGAGAGTTTATCTGCAGGACAGGATGGAGAAAGAGATTATGTGAATTTCAAATGGACATTTTCTGGATTTTAATTTTTGATATGTGTTGCCAATTAAGACATGGAAGTTTCTTTTGCCTAGGAGCGCCTGATGGGGGCTCGGGGAACACGGGAACGCAAAGGCATTCTAGGCCGAGGAAGCAACGCGAGCCAAGTTCAGAGCTGGGCCCTCAACAGGGCTCCCCCGTTTGAGCTTTAATTGTCCGGGTCCACCTTCCAGCCCCTCCCTGCCTGGGAGCCAGGCGGGAGCTTACGACTGGCCCGAGAATGATGCAGGTGCAGATAGATTCAACCAGGAGCGGCCCTGACTTGGGAGGAGAACGTTCTCTGTGTTTTCAAATGTCTGAAGGCTTTTCATCTTGAATTCTCTTTTTAAAATGGACTTTTTTTTTTTTTTTTTATTTTAGAACAGTTTTAAGTTCACAGCAAACTTGAGCGGGAAGTACAGAGCGTTCCATGTTGTCTGCTCCCCACATGCACAGCCTCCTCCACGATCAACATCCCGCACCAGGATCTGTTTTGTTTTGTTTTCCAATATATAAGAACAGCTTATTCCGTGATTTAAAATCAAATCAGTCCAGAAGGGCATAAAGTGAAAACTAAACCTCTCCCCTTGCTTGTCCCCGAGTCACACACACACACACACAGTAACCACTGTTTGTTTTTGGAAAAACAGGCAGGAGGACCCTGTCTCCATTCCTCCGTGCTCCCATCCATCCGGGGGGTCGTCCCGTATCCTGCACCTGCACCCCGCAGGGCCTCCTGTCAGCTCATGCCTCTCTGCCTCCCGCTGCAGGCGGGCACCACGGACCTCCTGTCTTTAGTGAGCGAGGGAGAGTCGCTCAGTCATGGCGACTGTTTGCGACCCCCGTGGACCGTAGCCTGCCGGGATCCTCTGTCTATGGAATTCTCCAGGGAAGAATACTGGAGCGGGTTGCCCTTTCTCCACTGTGTTCAGAGGGGACCGTCATTTATTCAGCCAGCCCCCCGATGATAGACATGGATATAGTTTTCTTTTTTTTCCCTCCTGCATACGAGGGTATGGAAACATTCTTCTACATCTGTTCTTGCACGCCTGTGAGAGTTTATCTGCAGGACAGGATGGAGAAAGAGATTATGTGAATTTCAAATGGACATTTTCTGGATTTTAATTTTTGATATGTGTTGCCAAGGTGCCCTTCACCAAGGCTGGGCTCATTTACAGTCTTGCTCCTCATGGGTGGCCAATGATGTGGTCATGAGCTTTTCCCGTGTCAGGAGTGGGGCTGGGCTTGGGCAGGGCTAGAGCCTGGGTGGGCTCCAGGGGGCAGGAGCCAGCCGGGAGTGGCGGTCGACCCTCAGGAGGTCTCTGGAGAGGGTTTTCCTTAGTGTTCTTTGGAGTGCTCCTTTATACATATGTATCCATGGAAAATCTATGATTCTGTTTAACAACTAAAAAAACCCATCTATCATCCTGCAAATTGCTTTTTTCACTAAGATGTTTTGGAAAGGTTTTCCTAGTTAGGACACAGACCTCTGCCTCACTATTTCTATGTGCTGTGTAGAACATTCTGCTGGTGCAGATGGTTGATTTAGGCTCCCTCCTCAGGTGTCCAAGGCCCCCGGGGGCGTTCCAGGGAGCAGCCTTTGTGGACCTCGACAGGCCCAGGCGCCCGCGTCCGGTCTGTTTAAAGAAAGTGGCTGTTGCTGGCAACGGCACTGCTGGTTTTCCCCACTGTAAGCTCAGAGCAGAAGTCTTGGCCTTGAACTTGAGTCTGGCCTTTCTCCGGGTTCTTCTCGAGCAGTGCGTGAGTCCAGGGCACCTGCTGATTATTTTTATTCCTTTGATGCAAGGGTCCCCTCTGCTTAGGGAATTGCTGCAATGCCATTTTCCGCCCCCCTTAGCCGTCCTGGTTGACTGGTCAATCACCCATACTGGTGAGCTTGGAGCAGCTAACCCCTGCCTGTGGGGGAACACACCTGCCCCTGGCAGGAAGTTGGCAGGGGCATCGAGCCAGGAGCTCATTTACTCATCTGCCCGCATGATTTTTTTCTCATCTTTCTTCCCCTGGAAGAGCCCCTGTGGTGTGCCTGAGTCTGGCTCAGAGTATGCTGGTGTGGGTGATGAGGGAAAGACTCGTTCAGCCCCTGCCTACGGCATCCCTGGCTGTTTCTGCTAAGAGCTGGGTGGCACTGGAAGACTTCTGTCCCTGCAGTCAGGGAAGGCTTCCTGAGGAGGTGGGCTTGGGCAGGGCTAGAGCCTGGGTGGGCTCCAGGGGGCAGGAGCCAGCCGGGAGTGGCGGTCGACCCTCAGGAGGTCTCTGGAGAGGGTTTTCCTTAGTGTTCTTTGGAGTGCTCCTTTATACATATGTATCCATGGAAAATCTATGATTCTGTTTAACAACTAAAAAAACCCATCTATCATCCTGCAAATTGCTTTTTTCACTAAGATGTTTTGGAAAGGTTTTCCTAGTTAGGACACAGACCTCTGCCTCACTATTTCTATGTGCTGTGTAGAACATTCTGCTGGTGCAGATGGTTGATTTAGGCTCCCTCCTCAGGTGTCCAAGGCCCCCGGGGGCGTTCCAGGGAGCAGCCTTTGTGGACCTCGACAGGCCCAGGCGCCCGCGTCCGGTCTGTTTAAAGAAAGTGGCTGTTGCTGGCAACGGCACTGCTGGTTTTCCCCACTGTAAGCTCAGAGCAGAAGTCTTGGCCTTGAACTTGAGTCTGGCCTTTCTCCGGGTTCTTCTCGAGCAGTGCGTGAGTCCAGGGCACCTGCTGATTATTTTTATTCCTTTGATGCAAGGGTCCCCTCTGCTTAGGGAATTGCTGCAATGCCATTTTCCGCCCCCCTTAGCCGTCCTGGTTGACTGGTCAATCACCCATACTGGTGAGCTTGGAGCAGCTAACCCCTGCCTGTGGGGGAACACACCTGCCCCTGGCAGGAAGTTGGCAGGGGCATCGAGCCAGGAGCTCATTTACTCATCTGCCCGCATGATTTTTTTCTCATCTTTCTTCCCCTGGAAGAGCCCCTGTGGTGTGCCTGAGTCTGGCTCAGAGTATGCTGGTGTGGGTGATGAGGGAAAGACTCGTTCAGCCCCTGCCTACGGCATCCCTGGCTGTTTCTGCTAAGAGCTGGGTGGCACTGGAAGACTTCTGTCCCTGCAGTCAGGGAAGGCTTCCTGAGGAGGTGGTATTGGGACCAGTAGGACTTGAAGAAGAGTCTCTGGTCTCTGTGGGAGGGACAGGAAAGGGAGGCCGGGGTGTGTGGAGGGGCCTGGCGAGCCTCCTGTAGACACATTCTTTAGAGAGAATGAGGGGACCTCGCAGAGGCTGGAGAGCTGATAAAAGGTGATTTAGATGTAGACAGTTTTGAACTCAGACTCTGGCTCTGTCATCTGCCAGCTGTGACTCCTTGCACAGTCACTTAACCTCTCTGAGCCTCAGTTACCGTTTCTGTGAAATGGAATAATAACAGTGCCTCGCTCACAGGGCTGGCCGCAGGGTCGTCTGAGCTCTTGCCTGGACAGTGGTTGACCCGGACCCGCACACGGTAACTTGTGTGGAGTCTCATGAAGACAACGCCACCCCCTGGGCGCGGAATGATGACCCGAGTGGGCAGTGGGGTCTGGGGGAGGCCCGACACTTCCCAAGTGGAGTCCCTAGGACTGGGTGATGGACTCACACTGGTGCTGGAGAGAGGAGACAGAGTTGGCCCTCTTCCCTTCTCGGGTCCCTCCCCACCCGGGGAAACACCGTTCAGGGGCCCTGTCTGCAAAAAGCAATCCATTCCTGAGGCTGTGGGCAGGACCCAGGCTGAAGGGCGGCCCGGGGGAGTCTCAGGAGGAGGGGAGGTGATGAAGGGAAGTGAGGGTTGACAGTCGCCCCAGGCTCAGTGCTGCGTTCAGAACACATGGCGGAGAGGATCTCTGAGCAGCCTTTGGGCGCGTCCTCATGGCCCCCTTTCTTCTCGAGTCATTAATGGTGCTTTCATCCCTAGGAGAGGCCCAAGGCGGTGCTGGGTGCAGCGCAGTGGCCTGGCAGGCGCGGGCAGGCAGTCTGAGCCCACGCTAGCCTTCTTAGGCGATTTATCGCCTGTCGGCCCTGCTCTTTGGGGACATAAAACAACTTCCCGGGGAGGCGGCCAGAGGCCCCGAGGGCCTGGCTGGGCTGTCTGAGGGCACAGTGTCTCCAGGGGGTCCTTCTCCAGAGGCCGCCCCCAAGCCCACCCCACTGAGGGGCCTTGGGATAAGCCAGGACTAGCAGACTGTGGACAGGAGGCTTGGTTCCTCTGTGATCTGACCACACGGGTGGGTGGAGACCGAGCTTCGAGAAGGTCAGGGACACTCAGCACAGCACCCGGCCAGCGTCTGGATCCAGGACAAAGCTCGCTCTTTACCCTTTAGCCCCCGCCTCAATAAGCTATGGCTTCTTAACCAGGGACCCCAGGAGTCTCTCGATGGAACCTGCCGTGTCCATGAACCCGGACAGGAGAAAAATAACCCCGCCTTCAGTTGCACTGACCTCTGATTACAATTCCAAATTGGGATTCTTTCAATTGCACAGTGGTGTCCACTGAAGCCATCATGTCCTAGGATAGTTTTGTGGGTATCTTTAAATAATCCTTTTATTCTTCCTACTTCAAAAGTATTGTAGTTCCTAAAGCTGGATCTTGTTATTTAAGGCATTAACAAGGAAGCACATATATTGTTGTCATTTTTAATAATATTTGGATCGTCATGCACGCTGTTGGTTCTTTCATGCCAACCCTTTGCTTCCCCGTGGACTGCAGCCCGCCAGGCTCCTCTGTCCATGGGATTCTCCAGGCGAGAAGACTGGGGTGGATTGCCACATCCTCTGCGGGGAGGAGTCTCCTGCATGGGCAGCCAGGGTCTTTACCACTAGCACCCCCGGGAAGCCCTTTGATCATCATACCAGGTTCCCTGGTAGCTCAGCTGGCAAAGACTCTGTGTGCAATGCAGGAGCCTGCCGTTCAGTTCCGGGCTCAGGAGAGTGAGATCAGGAGCCCCTCTTTGATTCCAAGCCCCAGCGAAGGAAGCCATCAGACCCACATTCAGCTGGGAGCCCAGGACCCCATCTCCCCACCCCCACCCCGGAAGCAGGGATGCCCTGGATGAGCTGGGCAGCGCAGGAAGGGAGGGTCTTGGACCACAGCCCCTGTTCACTCTGCGACGGAGCTTCAGGATCTTGGCACCACAGTTTCCGACATGCATCCGACCCTCTCCTGCGCTCCACGTGACCCCCCTCCCTCCTGGGCCGAGGGGCTCCAGCTTTCATCCCTTGAGTGATTTCGAGGCTCTGGGCACTGGGAGCTCGCTGATGCCGGAGAATAAATTCACTGTGGTTTGTAGAGCGTGCGGAAGCGCAGTCGAGGGGGGTGGTTCATCTTAATAAATCGTTCTCAGATTGTACACCTTAAGCCCCCAGAAAATTCATGAGCACGCTGGGAATAGAGACCTCGTCGAGGAGGTCTGACATGACAACACAATAAATGCAGCTTCTAAATTGGGTCAGGGAAGCCTCCCAGGCCCAGAGAGAGGACGTTCTGCTGGCCAGGCCCTCCCGGGGCCTGTAAGTTAATTATGCACACAAACAGGGCCCTGTCCTCCCCCGTCAGAGGGGGGGTTGGGTCTGGTTGCGTCTGTGCCCCCTGACCAGCCCCCCCCAACCTTGGCTGCAAGCAGAGTGCCTGGCGAGGCATTTCAGCCTCTGTGCTTTGTTATTCCTGCGTCTCCAAAGCGGAGTGGGTGTCCATTTCAGCAAGAGAGATGTAGGTTAGATAGGGAGATGGACTTCCTGGCTGACTGTTGGGTGGGGTGAAATCCTGGAATGGGCTGTTTAGGGAACTCTTTTCTGTAGGGATTTAAAGATCTGGCCGGCAACCCACTCCCATGTTCTTGCCTGGAAGGTCCCACGGACAGGAGCCTGGTGAGCCATAGTCTATGGGGTCGAAGAGAGTCGGACTCAAGTGGCCGAGGGACTGAGGGCACGGCTGAAACGGCTTAGCATGAGGACCTGGCGGGTTCTACCTCCCCATCCCCTTCCGCCGTCTTGGGGGGCTTGCCACCTGCCTGGCCGAAGAGACCCAGTTCATTCCTCACGGGGCCAACATCCTCTGAGCCCGAACCCTCACCATGGGCTAACCACGGGGGCATTTGGAAAAGGGAAGTCAGGTCTCTGTGGCTCGCAGGCTGCCGGTGAACGTCAGTGGGTTCCCTGCCTTTCCCGACACCATCTGCCTGCTGGGATCCTACTCTGAGGCCTGCCAGACGCTTCCCCCTCTGTGAAGCCGTCCCTGGTTTCTCCCTGCCCCGTCAGTCAGAACGAGTTCCTCTCTTCCGCCCGCTCCCTCCGCCTCCGGCCCTTCCTGTGGTCTGCTGGGGGAGCTAGCATGTCCCACCAGACTGCCAGCTCCCTGACGACAGAGGCTATGTCGGAGCCCCCGGGCCCCACACCGTGCTCCTCACAGGACTGTCTGTAGCTGCGCGGGGGCCAGCTCCTGGCATGTGCCCCATCGCCCCCGAGTGGGAGCGGAATGGCCTGGCTTCCCAGTGTCGCCTGTGGGAATCCTGGACTCTTGCACCCAGGGCAGATCGGGGGCAGGAGGCGAGGAGAGAGTCCTTGGCTGGCCACCGCCGGTCCTGTCTTCACCCACATGCTTCTGACATGTCACACGCCTTCTTCCGTTTCCGCAGAGCCTGCTCAGAGCCCTCGGGTTGTGCGGGCCCGTGGCGGGAGGTGGAGTGGGCTGCAGTGTCGCCGGGAGCCTCTCCCGGAGCTGCCGTGGCCCCGGCCGTCCCCTGTGCGGGGAAACCAGCCCCATCCCAGCACAAGCCTGGGCAGGCATGGCTGGGGTGAGGAGTCTGGAAGAGGTGACGTGTAGGTCTGAGGCCGGGCGGGCAGTGGGCGTGAAGTTCACTGTCAGCACCAGGCAAGGGAGGGGGGCCGGGGAAAGGCGAGGAGATCTTTCTCGGAGGAGAGCACTTCTGAGAGGAGTTCCTTGAGCCCCCAGACCTTGAGGGAAGGGGGAGGGTCCTGGTGGTCCAGTCTCGGGGGCGGGCATGGAAAGGAAGCAGGGGGTGGAACAGGGAGGGGCAAGGCCGTGGACAGGCTGGTCGGCGGGGAAGCCCTTCCTGGGGCAGCCCCTGGCCCTGCCGCCAGCACGTGGGGTCGACTGCTTCCTGCTGACCTTAGAGGCCCCCTCGGGTCCCTCAGCCGGAGTAGCCCACCTGTTGCTGCTGCTGCCGCTGCTGTGTGTGTGTGTGTGAGTGTGTGAGGGAAGCCGGTGGCCACGGACTGTGGTGTGGGTCACTGGCTAGCGGGGTGAGACCTTGGCATGGACCTGGCCAGACCGGGCAGCACCTGCCTCGGGAGGTCAGCAGGTGGAGAGAGAGCCGCGAGACCCGTGGGGTCCCGGGGGCCTCCGGGCTAGCTATCGGATGATACTCATTCGGTGTCTAAAAATAATCCTGGACTTGGCACAGCACTTCAGAAACTTCCAAGCTTTTTGCAGACCCACAGGCTCATTTTGGCCTGCTGCGGCCTGGGAGGACGTGAATTCCACCCAGGTTTGACCACAGCTGGGGCCAGCTCCTGGCATGTGCCCCATCGCCCCCGAGTGGGAGCGGAATGGCCTGGCTTCCCAGTGTCGCCTGTGGGAATCCTGGACTCTTGCACCCAGGGCAGATCGGGGGCAGGAGGCGAGGAGAGAGTCCTTGGCTGGCCACCGCCGGTCCTGTCTTCACCCACATGCTTCTGACATGTCACACGCCTTCTTCCGTTTCCGCAGAGCCTGCTCAGAGCCCTCGGGTTGTGCGGGCCCGTGGCGGGAGGTGGAGTGGGCTGCAGTGTCGCCGGGAGCCTCTCCCGGAGCTGCCGTGGCCCCGGCCGTCCCCTGTGCGGGGAAACCAGCCCCATCCCAGCACAAGCCTGGGCAGGCATGGCTGGGGTGAGGAGTCTGGAAGAGGTGACGTGTAGGTCTGAGGCCGGGCGGGCAGTGGGCGTGAAGTTCACTGTCAGCACCAGGCAAGGGAGGGGGGCCGGGGAAAGGCGAGGAGATCTTTCTCGGAGGAGAGCACTTCTGAGAGGAGTTCCTTGAGCCCCCAGACCTTGAGGGAAGGGGGAGGGTCCTGGTGGTCCAGTCTCGGGGGCGGGCATGGAAAGGAAGCAGGGGGTGGAACAGGGAGGGGCAAGGCCGTGGACAGGCTGGTCGGCGGGGAAGCCCTTCCTGGGGCAGCCCCTGGCCCTGCCGCCAGCACGTGGGGTCGACTGCTTCCTGCTGACCTTAGAGGCCCCCTCGGGTCCCTCAGCCGGAGTAGCCCACCTGTTGCTGCTGCTGCTGCCGCTGCTGTGTGTGTGTGTGTGAGTGTGTGAGGGAAGCCGGTGGCCACGGACTGTGGTGTGGGTCACTGGCTAGCGGGGTGAGACCTTGGCATGGACCTGGCCAGACCCGGGCAGCACCTGCCTCGGGAGGTCAGCAGGTGGAGAGAGAGAGCCGCGAGACCCGTGGGGTCCCGGGGGCCTCCGGGCTAGCTATCGGATGATACTCATTCGGTGTCTAAAAATAATCCTGGACTTGGCACAGCACTTCAGAAACTTCCAAGCTTTTTGCAGACCCACAGGCTCATTTTGGCCTGCTGCGGCCTGGGAGGACGTGAATTCCACCCAGGTTTGACCACAGGGACCATCGGATTCTCGAGCAAACTTGGGAAGGGTCCGTGGCGAGGTGCGGGGGAGCGCCCGCCTGCAGTCTCTGGCAGTAGGCTCAGCGTGGGCACCTGCGGGCACAGGCGATGAAGGGAGGGAGGCACTGGTTCTGCCGTCCAGACGTTCCAGTGCGGGGCAGAAGGCTGCCTAGGAGAAGGGTTGGGACGAGGGGGAACAGATTTGGCTGAGGAGAGAGAGCCTCCGATGGGGTGTGGGTTGGGGGAGGCGGGCCTTCCCTAGGGGAGGGGATGCAGTTTGGAGCCAGGTCCCGAGAAAGGAAGGGTGCGCTGAAGCAGAGTGGGGCCTGGGCACAGAGGCACTAGCGAGGGAAGACAAGACTGTGGGAGGCAGACGGCCGCCTGGCCAGCTCGCACAGCTGCGGGAGCCCCCCCTGCCGGGCAGGATGGCGCTCGGTGCAGGAGCGTTACCTTAAAGAAGCCCACTCTGGGGAAGCCGGTGGGCCGTCTCGGGCCCAGGGGTCATCTGGGGGCAAGCTGTGGCTGCGCCCGCTCCCTGGCTGCACCCCGACGGAGGTCACCTCTTTCCTGCCAGCCTCGTCCCTCTCTGCCCTCTTTCTCCTGGCCAGAACGGCTGCCCCAGCCCCGTGACTCTCCCTCGAGCATAAAGAAGAGAGCAACTTGCTTGTAAAGAGGGTAAAGTGACTGAGGCGCGGACGACAATCGAAGGAAGAGAGGTGGTTGCCACGGAAACGATAAAATGGCAGCAGAAACTTTGAGGAGCGGGAGGGTGGAGGGAAGCAGGCCTGGCCCTTGAGGCCCGGGGGCGGGGATGGCCAGAGGAGGCCTGGCCCAGCGGGGCGCGTGCACCCCGGGAGCGGGAGGGCTGCCCTGAGGTGCCTGGCGTCAGAGTGAGGCGAGCCGCTTGTGACCTGAGAGGGAGCCCGTGCCTTTTGGCCACCTCCCTGCACGGCTCAGAGCCGCCCGTCACGCGTCGCCGGGAGCCACCCGAGGGGTGTCTGCAGGTCTTTGCCTGTTACTGTCCCAACACGCAGACGGGACGCGGCCCAGGACCGGGCAGTTTACAAGGCAGCTTTCCCACGTGTTGCCTCATGCAGGTCCCGTGATGGTGCTCAGAGGACAGGGCTCACGTCAGACGGACGGGGGAGGGGGCGACGGGGCCCAGAGAGGCTGAGGGACGTCGCCCCCTCCGCACAGCTGAGAACCACAGCCTCCGAGCGGTCGGATCGCACAGCCCGAGCGCTCCCTCTCTCTCTGCGGCTTTGCGGTTTTGGAGAGTAGCTCTGACTGGATCTAGAGGCTCCCTGGAGCCCCTCGACCCTTCGTCCTGCCCTCCAGGAGCAATTCCTCTGGGACTCTGCCCTTTTCTTCCTGTCCGAGCCCCGGGAAGTGGCTTCTCTCTGCAGCTCGATCTCTCATCTGTATAATAGGCATCACAGTGGCCCCTGCTTCGCCAGGTGTTGGTGGTGAGAGGGTTCAAGCCAAGCACTGGGTGCAGAGCCAGCAGGGAGGCTGTCCTCAGAAACCGCCGCCGGCTGCACCCGAGCCTGGCGAGCGCCCGGTGGGTGAGCAAGGCTGGGCTGCGGCCTCTCTGTATTTCAGAGATGTTTGTTCGTCTGTGAAACGGGTCTGATGGGTTCCTGTCCTGCCTTGGGAGTCCTTCAGGGAGATTAGGATCACGGCTGTGGAGCCTCTGGAAACCACTGAGGCTGACTAGGGGAAGCACCAGTCTGCAGTCTAGTCCTACAGCTGGCCACTAGGGCCCCAGTGGGCACCGGACATCTGAGCCTTCATTCTGCTGCCAGGCCTCCTGCCAGAGGGAGGCGGGGAGGGAGAGGAGAGGAATTGGGCCCCTGCCCAGTTAGCCCTGAGTGGGAGGCTCAGACCTGCACCAGGTCTGGGTCTGAAAAGCAGCCCTCTAAGGCCCACGTAGCCTCGTGGATCCACTCGCGCATCCCGGGGCCAAGCCTCAGAGTTCTCTGGGGAGAGGCCCCAGCGAACCAAATGCATCATTAAATGACAGAAAGGTGGCACGCTGCATGTGAAAGATAATGGGGGAAATGTGTTGAATGGGCTATAAATCACGGAATGAAAAGCACCGAAACCGAGGGGAGGAGAATTGGTAAGTCCTGAGCGGTGTGATTTGTTTGGGGCGGAGGCCATGTGGCCCCATTTCACTGTGAGCCCGGGAGATTCATCACATGCAGAGGCCCAGAGGTCTGGGGGCTCCCACGTGTCTTCTGCGTCCATTGGTTTCTGGAAAATGTGCCAGTGATGCCCCGCCCTTCCCTTGATTGGCAGCGGCCATGTGACAGAGTCCACCTGGGCACCGGGGTTAGGACAGTGAGCCGGGCAGATGGGCCTTGACCCTGGGAGAGCGCTGTGCCGGGAGAGACGCATGCGGGATGACTCACCAACACTAGCTATCCGGCAGGACGTGACCGGCTCCCTGGAGGAAGCTGTTGGGGCTGGAGAAAATGACTTGGGGAAGCAGCCTGGGGAGGGAGGGAGGCCGGGCCTTCTGGAAGGGAAGAGCGAGCGATAGCAGACCAGGTGGCTGGGGGTGGGGAGGGCCGACAAGAGGGGCCGATGAGCTAGAACAAGCGTCCCAAGGCCACGAGGCCAAGGTGGCTGGGAGAGCGGGCTGGTTTTAAAATGCTCGCTCTGGCTGCCGTGTGGAAACTCGACTTAGGGGGCAAGGGAGGATATGGGTGTGTGTGAGGGAGACAGTTAGGGGCTGGGGTCCCCCGAGCTATAGATGGACGTGAGCTGGATGGAGTTAGGGACCGTGGAGGTGAGAGAGCTTGGCTCAGGCTAGAGTGTGGAGCCAGCAATAATCCGCCTCCCGGAGGGGTCGGGAGCCAGAGCTGCCTACGCCTCCAGCCCTGCGTCCTAGGAGTGGGCGCGGCGGGAGCAGAACCACAGAGGCGCGGCGTGGCGGTGGCGGCCGAGCGGGGCCTGGGGCCGGGGCGGCCGAGGAGGGGAAGGTGTCAGGAGTGGCGAGAGGTGACATGGGGGGCTGGGCAGCAGCCACGGACCGCCCCTCCCCCTGGGACGAGAAGCCAGCGCCCCGGCCTTTTTGCTACAGGGCACCTTTTTACAAAGAGCTTTATCTCGGGGTCTAGAAACAGGCTGGCAGGTGAGTCCCCTGGGGGCCAGTAAGGGGAGACCGTCTGTGGCAGCACAGGTCGCTTTAGGAGCAGGTTGCATGAGATCGACTCTTGGCACACTTTCTGTGCCTGTAAAATGGGAGAGTAACAGCGTCCGCCTTTTAGGATTGGGATAAGGATTCGCTGAATTAATACGGCCTAGCAGAGAGGAAGTTACTGTCACGGGGTTAATATGTGTGTTCTGTGAGATCCTAGGCAAGGCTGTCCGCTCTGGGCTTCTGTTTCTCTGGACTGGTCTTTCAAACACTCCGGGCAAGGCTCTGTAGTCTTGCTGTGCCAACATGTCCGGCTCCTGAGGGTGGCCAGAGTGCAGCTCCGAGCTGGTAGCGATGCCTCCGGGGGGACTGCATCCCTTCCAGCCTGAAAGAAGACACCAGGCCTATCGGGGCTGTAAGGGGATATTTTAATCAGCCCAGAGCCTGGTGAGGTCAAAGGGCATGGAGACCAGGACAAAGGGGGCCCGTCAGGGCCGCTGCCTGGCCGGAACTGACCTCCTGGGCCCCAGGATCTAGACGGCATTTGAGGAGCCCAGGGAGGGAGGTGGAAGCTGGGAGCTTTATCACGGGATGGGGACACACTGTCCCCTGTTCTGAGCCTCAGTTTGTCTGTCTATACTGTGAGGCTGGGCTTCCCTGGTGGCTCAGTGGTAAAGAATCCGCCTGCCAATGCAGGAGCCATGGGTTTGATCCCTGGGTCAGGAAGATCCCCTGGAGAAGGAAATGGCAACCCACTCCAGGATTCGTGCTTGAAAAATTCCGTGAACAGAGGCACCTGACGCGCTGCCGTCCCCACAGCTGAGCAACTAAACACCACCTGTGAGGCTGGGCATCCCTGCCTGCTGCACACAGGTGCTGAGGAAGGGGCTGCCGTTTGTAAAAGGCGAGTGATCGGTTGAGGGGTTAGAGTTCCAGAAGCCTCCACAGCAGGTGGGGTCCTCTGAGGGACAGCAGCAGGTAGGCTGGTGTGGTCCCCACACTGGACTCCCCACTTCTGGTTAAAATGCGGATTCCTGGGCTGTTCCCAGGCCAGTGAAACCAGACCCTCCCCAGTGGGCCTGGGCATCTGCATTGAGACATGCCCTCCCAGCCCAGGAGACAGTGAAGTCTGAAAGCTGAGGTTCTCTTCCACCCACTTTGCACCAGTGGGAACGGGGTACAGGCAGGGTGGGGAAGACTAGTCTAAATCATTCAGCATACTAGGACTCTGTGCCAGGCCACCCCGGGGCCCTCAAGGAGCACGTGTCGGGGGCCCCCAGAGCCCTGGGCTGGGCCTTCCCCATGGTTGGTCCTGCCAGAGCCAGGAAGGCTTTCTCCCAGGGACCTGCCGCCCGGCAGAGGGCAGCACTGGCCAGCACCTCCCGAGGGTCCAGCCTACTCTGTGGGTCTGGCTGGGCAGGGCCTGGAAGGAGCCCCCGCCACAGGGCGTGAGTGGGAAGGCAGGTCTAGGCATGTGCAGGGGGGAGGGGCACGGAAGAGGGGGTCCCAGCAGGTCGCACGAAACACGAGGTCAGAGAGAGCAGCCCAGAACCTCCTGAAGAGGCCTTGCCGTCTCCTAGGGCAGAGGCTATACGGCCAGAGAAGGCAGTGACGTCAGAGGGGCCGGAACCTCTGTAAGCCAGCCCGCCTTCCCAGCGCTCTCAGTGGGACCACGATCAACCCAGGTCCCCTCCCTGTGTCCTCTGGGCCTCCTAAGGCCAACCAGAGATCAGCCTGCCCACGACCCCCACGCCCTGGCGTTTTAGCCCGGAGGGTGTGAGGGTGCGGCTGAGGCCCAGGCTCCCGTCCCCTTCTCCAGCTGCCTCCTCGTCACGGTGCCCGTAACAGCTTCATCCTCTACTGGAAACCGAGGGAGTACTGGGGGCGTCTGGGTGGCGCTGGGCAAGTCCCAGGCCCTCCCAGCCGTGAGTAGGGAGTGGGATGCACGCTGGATTCCTAAAGATCTTCTGCAAGTCCTAGGTGTGAATAGACATCTTCACTTTCTGAGGACAGGGCTCCAGCTCAGTAGTGAGCTCCCTGTCATCCAAGGCATGCTAGATGAGGCTGGTTGGCTTTTGCTTCCTCTTAGGCCTTTGCCAGGCTTCCCAGGTGGCGCTAGTGGTAAAGAATCTGCCTGTCAATGCAGGAGACGCGGGGTTCAATCCCTGGGTTGGGAAGATCCCCTGAATGAGGGGGTGGCTACCCACTCTGGTATTCTCGCCAGGAAAATCCCATGGACAGCAGAGCTGGACACGATTGAAGTGACTGAGCACAGCACAGGCCTTTGCCTGAGGCCTTGGACATCCCCCCTCCCCACACTGTGCTAATCGTTAATGACCAAGAGAGACTCACCTGGGGAAAGGGCCCAGTCCCTGACCATGAGGGGAACAGGGCACTGATTTCCAGGATGCCCTTGAACTTGTTTTCCTTGGCCCCAAACTTTGCGCTGCTTCCTGTTTGAGCAGGCACAGCCATTCTAGGGCTGCAGCCCTTCCTCCTCGCCCGGGGTAGGATTTCCAGCCAAAATGCCATTCCTCAGGTGGGGGCAGGGCCAGCATTGTTCTCGCTCTCTCAAGGGGCATGGAGGGCGGACGGAGGGCAGAAGCTGCCTTTAATTCTCACTGACAGGGTCTCAGGACTTCAGCCATGGCCTGGGTGGGATCTCCAGGAAGGGTCAGTATGTGGGAGAACCACAGCTCTAGTGCAGCCTCCTCTCGCACCTGCCGTGGCTCGCGTTTCTCTTCCGGACTGGGTGCAGAAGCCCTGAGTGTCCGTGCCCAGGGGTCCTGAAAGACCTTCCAGACAATTCTATTTTCTAGGAGCAGATGCTGGGTCAGTGAATGGGAAGGGACTTGCTCAAACGCACACAGTGAAGCAAAGGCATTGATTCATCCCTTCATTTCTTCTGCGGGAGTTCCTGCCCAGAGTCAGAGCTTTCATCCTGGCCTTCCAGCCAGCCCCAGGCTGCTGCTTGAACGTGAATTCTGGTTGTGCCCAGGCAGAAGAGGCCCAGGCCTGGAGAGGTGACGTCTCTTGTCCTTGGTTCCCTTTTTTTAAAGAGTGGGGAGACTTGGCTGGTGGTCCCGTGGCTAAGACTCCACGCTCCCAGTGCAGGGGTCCTGGTTCCATCCCTGGTCAGGGAACTGGATGCCACACGCTACAACTAAGACCCAACACAGCCAAATAAAGAAATCCACGTATTAAAGAAAAGGGTAGGGGCTTGGTGCCCAGCTAGCTCCCTTCTTGGTCCTCCTCCATCGGAGGTTTACTGAGCGCTGCTGTGTGCGCTCGGGACATGCCTGGGACCGGACTAGCGAGGCCCCTGACCTCAGTAAAGCTTGAGGGAAGACAATTAGTGAACAGCCCAATGCACAGATTAGTTTCAGGAAGCGATAAGTTGAAGAAAATAAAACAAGGCCGTGGGATTGGGTGAGGGATTGGGGCAGAGGTATCTGAGATAAGGGGGCAGGGGTGTGCTATTTGAGCAGAGGCCTGAATGGCAGGAAGGAGCTGAGCGCTGAAGGTCTGGGGTTAGAGTGTGAGGTAGAAGAACGCACGTGCAAAGGCCCTGAGGTGGGGCCGTGTGCGTCCCTTTCAAGGACTGGGAGGGCGTCCAGTCTTGTCTAGAACCATCTTAGCCAGTGGTTCCCCAAGAAAGCTGCTTGGAAACTCTGAATGCTCCCACTCCACTAACAGGCCTCAAGCCTAGCCTCACCCTTGCAGGCCTGCCACATGGAGCCAGCCCCTCCTTCCAGCTGCCGAGGGAGGATCAGAGAGGGCTGTGACTCGCTCAGAGTCCTGGAGCCACACAGCACGGAGCCCTGATCCTCTGCCCACCCCTGCCAGGGTGCCCTCCTTACCACCTTACTTCTCCCCTCCCGCAGGGGCTGCCTGGGCCTCACCCCTCCTTAGAGCTCCCTCCTCTTCTCTTCTCCTTGATCTCACTCTTACTTAACCCACAGAGCCTGCTCCTAGCCCCACACTTCATCCTCTGTTCTGGCCACACAGTTCTACATGCGACCCCAGGATATGCCTTGCTGGTTTCCATCTTTGGGTCTTTGCTCATGCTGTCTGCCTCTCTGAGAATCTACTCTGCTCTCTACTCAGTCAAATCCTCTTCAGCCTTCTAGCTCGGTGCCAATGACTTTTCCTCCAGGCAGTCCTCTAGGATTTCTCCCTCCTCCAACTCTCCTCAGTGCTGACTCCAGATCAGATGGACTCAGCCACTTTTCACACATGCTGCCGCCACCGCTCCCAGTCATTTTACGGAGAGCCTGCTCTGGGCCAGCAGCTGTGCTGATCAGCTCTGACTGGCCTGCTCCCAAGGAGCCTGCAGACTGGGGAGGAAAAAAATAGGCTGGAGGGGCAGAGGTCAGCCAGTCTGTCCACAGAGTTTGGACTCACTATGCTGTGTGACCTTCTGTAACCTCACAAAGTGCACACATTATCATGCCCATTCCATAGTAGAGGAAACAGAGGCACAGAGAGGTGCGGTTACTAAACGGAGGGTCACACAGCCAAGAAGTGCTGGTTCCTCACTCCAGATCCCATGCTCTTGCAGCTCCCTGCTGAGACGGGGGCTTCCTAGGAGCTGGCGCCTGGGAGGATTCATCTGTCTCCTCAGTGGGGAGCTGCAGGGTTGGACTGAGACCCCTCCCCCCCGCCCCCGGAACCCAGGCCAGTGCCAGCCACGAAGTGGTTCACAGATGACCAGGCAGGCCTGCCTGGGAAGGAAGGGGGCTCTCTGCCCTCACCCTGGGACCATATGCCGCCCCCTCCTGTCGCCCAATGGGTGTGGAGCTGTCTGGGCCCATCAGCTGGAAGGGGAGGAAGGAGGCTGGAGACCTGGAGCCTCGGCTCCAAGCTGGGCGGGGAGAAAGAGGAGCTGTGGGCCCACCTGGAGCTTGGCAGCGTTTCTGGGTCAGGGCAGGAGAGGAAGTACGCAGAGAGAGTCGCTCCAGGGCTGGCCATCTGGGCTGAAACGCCGGCTGGTAGGGTGGGGGTGAGAAGGAGGGGCAGGGGCTGAGGCCTGGAGAGCAGATCCCCTCCTCGCCAGCCGCCGGCCCGGAGCCCGGAGCTGCTGCAGAGCCGTGGGGGTGGAGGGCGGGCGCCCGCGGTCGGAAGGCACGGGGCATCTTGGAGGGGTGGTCCAGATCGTTGAGAGGAAACCGGGGTGTTGGCGTCTGTGTTGAAGCCCCAAGGTGGACTCGCCCCCAGCTCCCACGTGTGACCTCTGGGCAGTGCCTCCCCCCCATCCGCAGGGGGTGACGCTCCACCCTAACTGCTGGGGGGGGAGGGGCAGTCCGACCCTCCATGTGCGGAGAATTAATGCCAGATTCCAGTTTGCGATTAATTAAAGGCAGGCTTCTCTAGGCCAGTGGCTGTCCACAGCGTCGCCGGTTCCATCACGGGCTCTGAAGTTTCCTTCGGACTCTGACCTTCCAGGATTTATGACAGACTGTTGATGTGTCCAAGGGAGATGTGTCCTCTTCTCGGGGCTCCCGGAGGGCAGGAGGGAACACCAAGGTGGAGGTTTGGGTCTGGAGGAAACTTCTGGATCCTGATGGGATCCACGGAGGTGGGTTGGGCAGAGATAGCTTTATGTAGCCATGTGAAACCTGAGGCTCAGAGATGTCAAGGGGCTTTTCTGGAGTCACACAGCACCCAAAGAGACACCGTGGCCCTGCCCATTGGCCTTTCATGGCTTTATAGCGCTGCCTCTCCCAAGGGCTCTGCCCAGTTTTGGGTGACTTGATTTCAAAAACACACAGTGCCCAAGGCCCTGTCTGTGTGTTCCCGTGCCCACGCTTGATTGGTCCCCTAGTTCTGCCTGTGCTGGGAGAGGCGGGGCCGCTGAAGCCTGGGGTCATCGCGGCCCTGACTGGATGTCATTAGACGAGTGGACGGCTCTGGGGAGGAAGTCCAGGGGCTGGTGGCGATGGTGGACGGCTTGCTGGGCTCCAGGCACGTGAGCATGACCTCTCAGGCTTGTCTCCACCTCCCGCTGTGCTGGCGATACCGGCTCCCCCGTCTGAAGGGAGGCGCTGCTCGTGGTCCAGCCGTGTTGCCGGGTGAGCCGTGGACACAGGAAGCCGTTACTGTCTGTGGGCCAGGCCACCTCCTGGGGCAGAGGCCCGTGACCTTAGCTATGGACGCTCCCGCAGCACCCCATCCCCGCCCTGCCCAGGGCTTCAGTGACTCAACGTGGGGGTGGATGTGCGCAGCGCTGCCTGGCTGGGGACGTCCCCTGGTCACCGAGCCTGCGCTCGCCGACAGGAAACCTGACGGGTCTGAGCCCTCCAGACAGCCATTGTGTGCAACCTGGGGTGGGCTCCAGGGTTTCCCCTGTCAGGACTCCCTCCCTCCTCACCTCCTCCTGTTCCTTGTCAAAGCTGGCTTTTAAGGAAAGCTCCAGGCTGTTGCCCCTCCTCCGGCTCTAAGTCCTGTTCCATCTTAAGACCTCTGCTCTTTCCAGCCTGCCTGGGTTCGCATCCTGACTCCGGGGGCCAGCTGCGTGACCTTAGGGAGATTAATTACCCTCTCCGTGCCACCCATATTTTCTGTAAAATGAAGGTGGTGACCGTCTGCCTCATCAGTTAAATGAGATAATGTCCATAGATAACGCAGACAGTAAATGCCGAGCACAGTTTATCGGTATCACATCTAAACTTCACCCTGAGATAAACTTGTGGTGTCCTGTGTTAGAGGTCTCGGACGCTGGTCCCCTCAGGCATGAGCGTCTCTCCTCCCTGCGTGGAGTCCAGTGTCAGATAATGTTTGTTGTTGCTGTTGTTTTTCTCCTGCACAAAATGGCCCTTCTGGGGAGGCCAGGCCCTTCTGCTTTGCTGTGAACTGTGCTAAGTTGCTTTAGTTGCGTCTGACTCTTTGTGACGCTGTGGACGGTAACCCCCCAGGCTCCTCTCTCCCTCCGTGCGATTCTTCAGGCAGGCATACTGACGTGGAGTCCCGTGCCCTCCTCCAGGGGATCTTCCCCACCCAGGGATCGAGCCCTCATCTCATGTCTCTGGCATTGGCAGGCGGGTTCTTTACCCCCAGTGCCACCTGGGAAGCCCATTAGTTGAAGAAATGGGTGATTTGTCCTTACACGGAAGGAAATACAGTCCTGGAGGGGTGATTTCAGGCTTTCCAGGGGTACGTCTGACTGTGGGCTTTGTTCTCCTTCCTCACGGGCTGTAAATCTGACAGCCCAGCAAGACCAGAGGCTGCCCTGGGCGGACCCCTCCCTTCATCTGAGCTGCCCTGACCCAGCGCTGGCCTGGCCTCGGCTTTATCTGGACTTGCAGCCCAGAAGAATGCAATTCCCCTCCAGACGGCCGGTGCTGATGGTCCTCTGCCCACAGGGGAATTCTTCAGGTCCACCCCTCTGTGGTCTTCTCCTGGGTCCTCACTCTTCAAACCTCATGGGTGGGGTGTGGCGGGGGTGGGGCGTGTCAGGCGGCTTGGACGAGGCCATGTGTGAGCTGGGTCTGGAGGGGTGAGGTGGTATTGGCCAGGTGGGTGCAGAAGGAAGACCTGCATGGCAGCCACATGGCCGTCCGGGCAGAGGTGGAAGCCTCTGGAAGCTGTGAGCAGATAGATCAGGGTGCGTGGAGTGGGTAGGGTGCGGAGGGAGGGAGCTGGCTGCCTGGTGGCAGCTTGGTCCCTTTGGGTACTTTTGAGGGATGATGGAGGTGGTGTGTGGTCAGGTGGGATCTGATTTAGCTGGCCCCCGCCCCCCTGGCTGCCACGTACTGGACATAAAGATTTCCAGGCCCCATCCAGACCTGCTGAACCAAGGGTCTTGAAGAAACCTCAGAAGTCCGCACGCGTAATGAGCTGGGGCCATTTGGAGGCTGGGGGTGTGGATGCCACAGCCGTGACCCCTACCCAGAGCCGCACGTAGGGGAGGCGGAAGCTGGGCCTGTTCAGGAAACTCTCTGGAGCCGAGACTACGGAGGAATAAGGAGACCACTGAGGGGCTGTATCGACCGGCAGGGCCCTGGGCTCCGGGATCTGCAGGGACCGGGGAACCTTTGCTGGCCGGGGCTTCCCCTGGAGGAAGGTCTGTCTCAGGAAGTGGTGGGAGTGGGAGGGGCGGCGTTTCCAGGCGCCCCTCCTCCTGTCTGGGCAGTCTCTGGCAGGGGCTGCTTCTGTTTGAAGGGAGGAGGCCACAGGGGCAGCGAGAGGGGCTGGGTGGCTTGCTCCACAGCGGGATTGATTCCAGATGCTCTGCTGAGCGTGCAGGGAGCAGCCTTTGTCTGCCTGCCCTTCCCGGGGGGTCCTGGACCTCCTCGTCCACCTCCCACCCTGCCCCTCTCCTACTCAGCCCCCCAGCTGCTATCTTCTTGGTACTTGGAGACATTTGGCTCCATGGCTGGCCATGCCCACTCCATCCCGAGGCCAGAAATGCAAAAACTTCTTCCTCTTCATTGGCTAAGCCTCCTCCCTCCTTCCCGAGGAAGGTAGGTTAAGTCTGTAACAGCTTGTAGGCGGGAAGCAGAGGCCAGAGAAGGACTTCAGAAGCCCAAGCATAAGCAGAGTGATGCCAGAACGCTGGAGCCCAGCTGTGTTTCCAGATGAGATCCTGAGGTCCTCCCTCCACACACTCACCTAAATCTGAAGGACTTCAGCAGCCACATGGCCGTCCGGGCAGAGGTGGAAGCCTCTGGAAGCTGTGAGCAGATAGATCAGGGTGCGTGGAGTGGGTAGGGTGCGGAGGGAGGGCTGGCTGCCTGGTGGCAGCTTGGTCCCTTTGGGTACTTTTGAGGGATGATGGAGGTGGTGTGTGGTCAGGTGGGATCTGATTTAGCTGGCCCCCGCCCCCCTGGCTGCCACGTACTGGACATAAAGATTTCCAGGCCCCATCCAGACCTGCTGAACCAAGGGTCTTGAAGAAACCTCAGAAGTCCGCACGCGTAATGAGCTGGGGCCATTTGGAGGCTGGGGGTGTGGATGCCACAGCCGTGACCCCTACCCAGAGCCGCACGTAGGGGAGGCGGAAGCTGGGCCTGTTCAGGAAACTCTCTGGAGCCGAGACTACGGAGGAATAAGGAGACCACTGAGGGGCTGTATCGACCGGCAGGGCCCTGGGCTCCGGGATCTGCAGGGACCGGGGAACCTTTGCTGGCCGGGGCTTCCCCTGGAGGAAGGTCTGTCTCAGGAAGTGGTGGGAGTGGGAGGGGCGGCGTTTCCAGGCGCCCCTCCTCCTGTCTGGGCAGTCTCTGGCAGGGGCTGCTTCTGTTTGAAGGGAGGAGGCCACAGGGGCAGCGAGAGGGGCTGGGTGGCTTGCTCCACAGCGGGATTGATTCCAGATGCTCTGCTGAGCGTGCAGGGAGCAGCCTTTGTCTGCCTGCCCTTCCCGGGGGGTCCTGGACCTCCTCGTCCACCTCCCACCCTGCCCCTCTCCTACTCAGCCCCCCAGCTGCTATCTTCTTGGTACTTGGAGACATTTGGCTCCATGGCTGGCCATGCCCACTCCATCCCGAGGCCAGAAATGCAAAAACTTCTTCCTCTTCATTGGCTAAGCCTCCTCCCTCCTTCCCGAGGAAGGTAGGTTAAGTCTGTAACAGCTTGTAGGCGGGAAGCAGAGGCCAGAGAAGGACTTCAGAAGCCCAAGCATAAGCAGAGTGATGCCAGAACGCTGGAGCCCAGCTGTGTTTCCAGATGAGATCCTGAGGTCCTCCCTCCACACACTCACCTAAATCTGGTAGTTGGGGGTCCCAGGCTGAGACCACTTGTCCCGGCCTTAATCAGCTTGATCACTTGATCAGTCTCTAGAACCTGGCCCATCAGGGAATTCCTGCTTTGGGGAGGAAACTGGGCCCAATGAGTTCAGGCCCCAGGAGCAGGACTCTTGCCCCTATCCTGAGCTGGACCTCCTAGAAGTCCTCCTCCTCCCAAAACTGGTGGGCCTGGCTTTGGAGGTTATTCTTTCTGGAAGTGCCAAGGCGTGGTGTGGTGACTGTGGGAGCCCCCGCCGAGTGGGGAGGCTTGGAACTGGGTGCCTTGGAGGAGGCTTGCTAACCGGGCCCATGGCTTGCCTTTGGATGGAAGAACTGGGTAAGCAAGGAGTACTGCTCTTCCCAGGGACCTCTGCCTTTTAAAAGAAGCTCCTGGTAATGTCTGCTATTGCAAATGAGCTAGAGCAGGGCTTTACCCCAAGGAGGCTAAGGGGGTCCTTTTAGCCCTTCTGATTTGCATCTTCTCCAGGGCCTGGCCAGAGCTCTGGGGAGAAGGGCCGGGAGAGGATGGCTTCTGACAGCCTGGACTGGGTTTAGAGGAGCAGTACCCCTCTGGCCCCTCCCCCGGTCCTGGGAAGGCGCCTGGTTTCCAGCTGTGATCCAGGCTTCTCCTGACCTGGGGGCCCTCCCCCCTGGCTGAGGGAGCAAGGGAGGGGGTCTCCTTTGTGAGGTGCAAAACCTGGTGTGGATTCCCCACCGATGGTCTCACCCCCTCCAGGGCCCCACTTTTTCGGCTGGGCTAGAGGCGGCCGTCCAGGCTCCCTCCGGCCCGCACATGACTCCCCCACCAGCACACCTCTAAGCCTACTTGTTGGGGTCCCGTCTAAGGCCCTTTGCCTTGGTCACTGAGGCAGATTGGATATCGCTGCCAGGGCCTCAGTTTCCCCTTCGGTACTTGAGGGGTGGGCGCGTAGGCTGATGGTTGTGAGAATGATTTTAAAACAAATGCTGCTGCGGAGGCAAGGGAGGCTAGAGAGAGAGAGATGCCTCCCAGGCCGCAGGGACGGCCGCACGAGGAGGGACCCAGAACAACGGACAGAGGCCAGTCCCTTCTGTGTGTGTGTGTGTGTGAAGCATGTGCTAAGTCGCTTCAGTCGTGCTTGACTGTTTACAAGCCCATGGACTGTGGCCCACAGGCTCCTCTGTCCATGGGATTCTCTAGGCACGAATGCTGGAGTGGGTTGCCATGCCCTCCTTCAACAGGATCTTCCTGACCCAGGGATGGAACCCATGCCTCTTACGAGTAAAAAGGCGTGAGAAACAGGCGAGGAGTGGAGGTGAGGCTGGGCATGGTCTGATGGGGACCAGATGGCTGGAGGCTCGAATACCAAAGAAGGCCGTTTAGACTTGTGGCTACTGGTCTCTGGAGCTATGGATAATTCCTGAGCTGGGGAGCGCCTGACTTGGAGAAAGCTTTCAGCAGGATGCAAGAGAGGGAGCTGGTACCCTCCCTTCTGCGGCCTCGGTTTCCATCCTGACAGTGGGGTAGGGATGGTTCTGCCCTGTCTCCGGCCTGCGAGAGCTGCTGCCAGCGCCCAGGAGGGAGACCTCACAGCATTTGAGGTGTTTCATTTGGGAGAGGGCTTAGATCAGAGGGGCAGAAGGTTCCAATTTGGCAAAGCCCGTGTTCGTCCTGTTCTGTCTACCTCTTGTGCACTTGAAATATACAGCCTAATGGTAAATATATAAAAGTAATATATGTATCAAACAGCATGATTTTTAAAAAAAGAACAGGTGAGTGTGTCCCGCAAAGTGTTAATGTCTCAGTCTTGTCTGTCTCTTGTGGACGGTCGTCCTCCAGCCCCTCTGTCCATGGAATTCTCCAGGCAAGTATATTGGAGTGGGTTGCTCTTCCTTTTTCCAGGGGATGTTTCCCACGCAGGGATCAAACCCAGGTCTCTTGCAATGGCTGGAGAATTCTTTACAGCCTGAGCCACAGGACTATGTGCCTGGCGTGCCTCGTGGTGTGTTTTCGGATCCGTGCTCAGTCTAGGGAGCTTGGGGCAGAAGCCAGCCCTGCAGCACCGGCTTCCTTAGAGCCCCGATCAAAGGTGACGACTTCGGGAGCACGGTGCCGGGCTGGTCGGCTTGCCTGCGCCCTGCCCGGTGCCCGAGAGCGCACAGCCGCGGGTGTCTGTACCCGGCGGCGGAGGGGAGCGCCAGCGGGCTTCCCAGAGGTCCGGTCTCCGGCTCCCAGGCGCGGGCTCTTAGGGTCGGTGACCCTCCAGGGGACTGGCCTGGGGTCCCGGGCACTCCGGCCCGCCTGGCCCCTCCGACTCCAGGCCGGGATTTCTCCCGCACTGACTTTCCGGGCCGGTGCCAGCCCGGCCTCGCGGTCCCCGGCCCCCGCGGCGGGGCCGGCTGCTCCGGAGAGGGCGGGAGCCGGGGGAGGAGTTTGAGCGACTTTGTGGGGCAGCCTTGGTCTCGGCGGCGGCGGCCGCAGCGACGCGCGGGAGAGATCGCGGGACGCCCGCCGGGCCGGCCGGAGCGGGCGATGGGGCCCGTGTGAGCGCGCCCAGGCCCGGCCCGGTGCCCGGCGGGCGGCAGCATGTCCGCGGGCGGCGGCGCCAGGAAGAGCACCGGGAGGCCCTCCTACTACTACCGGCTGCTCCGGCGGCCCCGGCTGCAGCGACAGCGGAGCCGCTCCCGCAGCCGGACCCGGCCCGCCAGGGGTAGGCACCCCCCGACCCCTGACCCCGGCCCTCCCCGGCGCCCGCTGGCCGCCTGCTGCCGGAGGGTGCCTGGGACCCCGGATCCTCCTGCTGTCGATGGACCCCGGCCCTCTCTCCCGTCCCTTCTGGTCGCCTCTGACTGTGGCTGCTCGTTCCCGTTGCCCCAGCTTCTCCCGCTCCTCCACGCGGCGCCAGTGTCCCCTCCTGCCCAGAGCAGGGACAGGGGAGCTGGCAGTTCAGCTTCTTGCCTGCACCTCTCAGGTTCCGCCACTGCGCCCCAGTTTATTCAGCAGCGGTCCTGGGTGGCCGGGGGGATCCAGTCACCCCGAGTGGACCTGGCTTTCCTCCCCGGGCCGGCCGGGCCCTGGCCTCTCAGCCTACCTTCTCCCAACCCCTTTGTGGCTCCCCTGGGACCTAACGGACTCTATCACCTCTTGGGTGGTGGGACACCTGGGCCTCTGGGGGTCCTGTTCTAGGGGTCCTTGGCGCCAAAGGATCAGTGGCCTGTACCATCTGTCCAGGGCATCTCCGAGTGGGTGGGCGCGGGTGGGCACTACGTCTTTTAAAATGCACTTGGTTCTTTCAAGGGCAGGAGGCTGGACCCAGAGGGAGGTGTAAACAGTGTTTTCTTTTCCAGTAACAGGATCCTGCTAAGGAGGCTGGCCGGCACTGGCCCGGCCTCCGACTCCAGGCCGGGATTTCTCCCGCACTGACTTTCCGGGCCGGTGCCAGCCCGGCCTCGCGGTCCCCGGCCCCCGCGGCGGGGCCGGCTGCTCCGGAGAGGGCGGGAGCCGGGGGAGGAGTTTGAGCGACTTTGTGGGGCAGCCTTGGTCTCGGCGGCGGCGGCCGCAGCGACGCGCGGAGAGATCGCGGGACGCCCGCCGGGCCGGCCGGAGCGGGCGATGGGGCCCGTGTGAGCGCGCCCAGGCCCGGCCCGGTGCCCGGCGGGCGGCAGCATGTCCGCGGGCGGCGGCGCCAGGAAGAGCACCGGGAGGCCCTCCTACTACTACCGGCTGCTCCGGCGGCCCCGGCTGCAGCGACAGCGGAGCCGCTCCCGCAGCCGGACCCGGCCCGCCAGGGGTAGGCACCCCCCGACCCCTGACCCCGGCCCTCCCCGGCGCCCGCTGGCCGCCTGCTGCCGGAGGGTGCCTGGGACCCCGGATCCTCCTGCTGTCGATGGACCCCGGCCCTCTCTCCCGTCCCTTCTGGTCGCCTCTGACTGTGGCTGCTCGTTCCCGTTGCCCCAGCTTCTCCCGCTCCTCCACGCGGCGCCAGTGTCCCCTCCTGCCCAGAGCAGGGACAGGGGAGCTGGCAGTTCAGCTTCTTGCCTGCACCTCTCAGGTTCCGCCACTGCGCCCCAGTTTATTCAGCAGCGGTCCTGGGTGGCCGGGGGGATCCAGTCACCCCGAGTGGACCTGGCTTTCCTCCCCGGGCCGGCCGGGCCCTGGCCTCTCAGCCTACCTTCTCCCAACCCCTTTGTGGCTCCCCTGGGACCTAACGGACTCTATCACCTCTTGGGTGGTGGGACACCTGGGCCTCTGGGGGTCCTGTTCTAGGGGTCCTTGGCGCCAAAGGATCAGTGGCCTGTACCATCTGTCCAGGGCATCTCCGAGTGGGTGGGCGCGGGTGGGCACTACGTCTTTTAAAATGCACTTGGTTCTTTCAAGGGCAGGAGGCTGGACCCAGAGGGGAGGTGTAAACAGTGTTTTCTTTTTCCAGTAACAGGATCCTCTGCTGGAAAGGCGTGTGATCCCCTGGGCTGGGTGGGGGCCAGGACTTCCTTCCCTGGCTGGGTAGGAGGGAGGGGGCAGGCCCCCTGAAAGGAGGAAGACTTCAAAAGGGCCCTAGGGAGATTGGATTCCCTGGCAGGGCCTCAGGCCCACGGGGTGCCCATGGGTGGGTGGGAGGAGGCGGGGATTGGGAGAATCTACTGGGTACCTGGGCTGCGTTTACACCATCAGGTTATCTTGGGGATCTGGAAGGCTGGCCCGGTGCTCAGGGGTTGGAGCAAATCTGTGCTTGAAATCTGGTCAGATGCCCACCCCTCCAGGCTCTGCTTGTGTGACTTGGACCCGCAGGCCGGCAGTACGTTCCCCAGAATGAGGAAGACTTTTCCCACAGTCGGGGCTGAGCAACAATGCACAGAGCTTCCTCAGGAAGTGGTAAGTTCCTGAGGTAGTGAGTTCCCCGTGCATGGAAGGGTTCAAGCTGAGGCTGGGAGGATACCCACGTGTGCTGGCAGTTCAGTCTTCCAGGGTCTCCCGAGGCCTGTGATCTCTTCCTCTTTGCCTTCCTTGGAGAGGCCACTGGCTCTTTCCTCCCTCCACCCTGGCCCTGGGGGGCCAGGCCTCTGGACTCAAGCACTGTCTGGCCAGGCTCGGCCCTTTTCTCAGTTTCCTGAGCTGTAAAAGGGGGCAGGTGGTATATATGGAAGATTCTGTGAGGAAATGGGTTCAGGCTGTGAGAAGCGGGAGCAGTACAGAGGCCCCGGGAAGCTCAGGCCACCGTGGGTCCTCCTGCACCCCCCTCACCCCTGCCTCGCGCCCTGTGTGAGCTTCCCTTCACACTTCACCTCAGCCTAGGGCCATCCCCGTGGGCACAGAGGGGACCAGAAGCCTCCCTCCTGCCCAGCTGACTGGGCAGGAGACGACCAGTGTGTGTCTGGTCATTCATTGCCTGAGCCCCAGCTCCCAGGCTCGCCCGTGTGGGAGTCCCTGCTTTGTGTCCCAGCCGTGAAGCAGCACCCAGTCTGCAGGGAGGTGGGAGGAGACTGTCCCTGAGCAGAAGTTACATCTGGGGAAATCAGGGAGCACTTCCCAGAGGAGGTGACATTTGCACCGGGGCTCACCAGATGGCTAGAGTTTCCTCTGGCAAAGGGAGTGGTTGAGTCAGATGAGAAATTAAGCCCCAGCTCAGCCCATAGCCATCCTTTGGACAGTGATCTCTAAGCCTCAGTGGCTTTGTCTGGGAAATAGGGGCAAGACGGCAGGGTTGTTTAAGGCATGAGAAAAGCAAGTATTGGGTTGGCCTAAACACGTTTGGGTTTTTCCAGAAGATGTTACCGGAAAACCCAAATGAACTTCTTGGCCTACCCAATGCATGAACAGCTAGAAGCCTGTGCTGCTTGGCCTGGCCACAGTCGATGTGGTGTGAGCTATGGAAGTTTCTACTCTGTGCAAAGACAGGGAGTCAGAAAATGTCTTGGGTGTTGTGGATAGAATTCCTCCTGGGATGGCAGAGGCTGGAGGGCTGGTTCGCAGAGGTAGTGGGCAACAGTGTTTGGAGCCTGAGCCCTGGAGAAGGGATAGGCCACCCACTCCAGTCTTCTTGGGCTTCCCTGCTGGCTCAGACGGTCAGGAATCCGCCTGCAAGGCTGGAGACCGGGGTTGGATTCCTGGGTCGGGAAGGTTCCCTGGAGGAGAGGGTGGCATCCCACTCCAGTCTTCTTGCCTGGAGCATCCCATGGACAGAGGCGCCTGGCAGGCTACAGTCTGTGGGGTCACAGAGTTGGACACTGAACGACTGAGCACGGCACACAGGCCCTTGAGTGATGGGGAGTCCTGAGTGGGAGTGGAGGAGCCGACGGAGAGCGTGAGAGGTGGAGCCGTCCAGGCCAGGGGCAGCTTCTGCATTGCCCACCTCCCTCCAGTAAACTCCCAGGTCTCTGGCTCCGCTTCCCAGGCTGCCCCTCCCCCGAGGACTGTCCCCCACCCAGCTGGGAACTCTGCTGAGGGAGCCAGCCTGAGGCCTTGAGCTCGTCCTTTCCGACCGCAGGCCTCCGTCTTCCCATCTTTGGGGGCGGGGGGCTTGGTCCCACGGTGGCGACATCATCAGATCCCCAAGCATCCCCACCCTGGCCGGGCCCTGGCTCCACGCCCGTCCTGGCCTCTGCCACCAGCGAGGAAGGACAATGACCGAGAACTCAGGCGTGGATTTATTCAGAAACAGGAAAGAGCAGGGAAGCGTTGGCAGGTGGTGGGGACCCAGCTGGCCCGGCCAGGGAAAGCGTGGTGACCAGACTGCCCCTTCCTCGCCCGCGGCCCCCACTGTCTCTCTGGAGGGGGCGTGCTCGGTGCAGGTTCAGGAGGAAGAGTTTGTCCCTGGGGGGCTGCCGGTGAGGGATAGGGTCTGCAGCCCCCCAGGGGTGGCCAGAGGAGGGCACTAAGCAAGGTTCCTCCCTTCATTGGGCCCTGAGTTCTCCACCTGAAGAGGCAGAGAGAGACTGTGGATGGCGAGGGTGGGGCACGGCGCTGGACGATGGCCCGAGGCAGGGTGGAAGCAGTGAGCCCGGCATGGCAAGGGTCAGCTGGCCACTCTACACCGGGCCTTGGGACAGCCTGCAGGAAAGCATTGGTCGTGACTGGGAATTGGAGGGGGTCCTGCTCCTCAAAGTGTGTCACCAGCCAGAGCACCTTCCCACGTGCCCCACCAAGGTCAGGATAAGCTTTGTCTGTCTGAGCTGCCTGTACCCGCAGGAAAGCTTGCATCTCCTCTCTCACCCTGGCTAGAGCTCGCCCCTTCAGTCAGCTAGCAAACACAGCCTGAGCACTTCCTAGGTGCTGGCCCTGGGGGCATGTGCAAATGCCTTGCCCTTGACAAGCCCCCTGTGGGTTGGAGAGGCTGACTTGTTGAGCTTCAGTGGGGCTGCAAGCCCTGTTGGGGGTGCAGAGCAGTGGCAGTGGGAAATGGGCTCAGCTCAGCCATGAGCTCGTTACGTGTTGCTCGGCACATCCTAGGGCCTCCGTTTCCCGAGCTGTCCATTGGGACTTATGCTGTCCTACTGCCTCACAGGTTGGGAGACCTCTTGGAGGGCCCATCCCTACACTCAGGGGAGGTTCTTTTCTTTATGTCTTCATCTGAGTTTTTCCAGGCACATGCCAGGCCCTGCCTGGGTGCTGTCGTCTTGGCCTGCGTTTTTCTCCTTAGATGGTTAAGTCCTTCGCCACACCCCCACACACCCCATGGCAGGGTCCTTTGTCTTGGCTGCTGTGGGTTTCCTCCCCTTCACCTGGGTGTCTTGCCTTCTGAGGTATGCTGGACTCAGGGTGAGGGGCCTCAAGAGGGGACTCCCATGCGTGCCCCAGCATCCCTCGAGGAAGGTGGGCAGGAAGACCTCACAAAGGTGCCTGGGAGGGCTGGAGCAGACCTCCCCAGGGTGGTGGTCCCCTCCAGGACTTAGAAGTTGGCAGCTGAGTGAGCCAAGCCCTGGGGTCCAGAGGGCGACACTGAGGCACAGGGCGGCCACCTTCACAGAGCAGGGCGTGGAGCCCAGGGCTCTGGCCCCCACGAAGGTGGCAGCGTGGCTGGGGAGGCGGCCGGTGTGAACAGGTTGCCTCCTAACTGGGAGCCGTGGTTAGAGAGGGGCCTGGGTGCCGCCCAAGAGAACGGTGAGGACTGGGACTGCTCCTGGGGATCCTGGCTTCAGGGAGACCTGCTGAGAGGCCCCTGGGGAGCTGGACAAGCCTCAGCACAGCCCTGGTGGGGGATGGTTGTACTGTGGGGACAGGGGCCCCCAACATGGCTGAAACCACTGAGATTGGACACACACCCTTTTCTGCCTTGTGTCTCCCGTTGTTCCTGCTGAGATGCCAGCCCTCCTTTGGGGCTCGGCGCCAGCTTCTCCGGGCCCGCCTCACCGTTCCGTACCTCAGGTACCAGGCACGTCACTCCTCCTCCTGGCAGGTAATAGCGTTCAAAGGACTGCGGTTTGCTGACTGCGTGCGTGCTCAGTGCCGGCAGTGAGCTTAGCGCAGTCTTTGCCTTACCTGACGCTCACAGCAGCGCTGTGAGGTGGATGCTGGCATTCTCCTCACTTTATAGGTGAGGAGCCTGTGTCCCAGGGGGTGGTGGCCTTGTCCACCTCCAGGCAGCTCAGAAACAGTGGAGCCCAGCCCTGGCGCCCTCCACACCCCGAGCTTGTTGAACGCACCCCCTTGCTCTCCGTAGGCAGATCCTTCTGAGGTCAGGACTCAAGCTTGGGGAAGGCCGCCGCCTCCGCCTATCTGATCTGCACAGATAACAACTCTAACTGCGTGTTTACAACCATCCTGGCCGTACTTCAGGAGGGAGGCAGGGGAACGTCCCCGCTGGTGTCCGTGTGGGGGGATCAGGCCTCCCGGTTGGCCCGTCTGCCTGGGATGACTCAGGCCATCCCTCAGGCCCAGTCCCTTCCCCTGGCCGCAGCCCTGCTCCCGTGCACGGTGCCTGTCAACCATGTCCTCTCCCTGGGCAGGTCGCGGGTCTTAGAGCCTCTGCCTTGTTTTCCTACCAAGCTCCTTTGTGCTGAGTGAGGGCTTAGCATCCCCTGATGTGAGGTTCCTGGAGACGAGAGGACAGCTTGAGGCCCCCTCCCCCAAGCTGCATAGACCCCTGAAGGAGACCAGAGGCCCCAGGGCATCTGCTGGAATCTTGGTCTTTGAGTTTCTGGCCCATCCTCCTCACCTCTAATAATAAGAAAATAGCTTCCTTTTTACCCAGCGGACCACCTACCAGGCCCTGTGTCAAGAGCATCACCTGACCATCTCGTATCTCCTTTTCACTTTCCAACCCTCCTAGGAGGTCGGGGGTCATGACCGTCTCTTCCCTCTGCCAGGTAAGGACACTGAGCTTAGGATGTGGAGGAAGAAGCCAGGTTCCAGCTGAGGCCGCCGGATTCCCGAGCTCACGCTTAGCAGCGTGCCGCACCGGGTCAGGGACTCAGCGCTCTGAGACCTGGGGGCGCAGGCATGGCCCGGAGGCTGCTTGGCTCAGCGGCTGATGGGGGAGGCTGGAGGGATTGATCCTGGCCAACTCTTGCAGCTCCAGCCCCGGGAGCTAACCGGTCCCCTTGGCATCTGGGGAAATAGAGGCCCAGGGAGCCAAAGCCCCTTGCCCGAGCTTGTGTCAAGATGTTAACAAGAGATCCAGGTCTGAAAGGCACACTCCTTTGCATGCAGTTTCAGGGCTGATTTTGTTTATTGCTTTTCTTAAGATGAGGCCAGATCAGGAACTTCCCTGGGTAGAGGCGTCCAGTAGTTAAGACTTTGTGCTTCCATTGTAGAGGGTGCAGGTTCTATCCCCCTTTGGGGTGTTAAGATCCCGCATGCCATGTGTGACCAAAAAATAAATTAAAAAATAAGGAAAAGAGATTAGGCCAGATGTGGACACTGAGGCAGCCGGCGACTTGCTAGGTCTTCTTGGTGGGAGGGAGCAGGAGTTGAACTCCTGTGTAATCTGACACAAGCTTGCTTCCGCCCTGGACTGCATATGTGTTTTACTTTGACATGACATGTCGCCTTTTGACTATTTTTAAAAGAAAAGCAATGGCTGTGATATTTCCCCTGCACCTTCCTCTCGAGGCCACTTGGTTAAATGTCAGGAAAGGGAGAGTATTTCCTGGTCAGGAACATTCAGAGCTTGCTGGGAGCTGAAGTTTTGTTTTTTGCAAAGTAGGTGTTTGGGGAGTCGGTTCTCCCCGGCCCCTCCCCCACCTGCCGTTCGTTCCCGGGAAGGCTTCGTCTGACAGTTCCCGGGAGGAGGGATTTGAGCGGGAACAGCCGAGATGCCCGCGCGGAGTGGCAGGGTGGTTATTTTTAGCCGTCCTGATCCAGCAGAGGCATTTCAGCGTTTGTTCAATATTTAATTATCCATCTGAAATTGGCCCACGTGGCCTTGAGTTTGGAAGCGGTTCTCTGTGCTGTGGCTTCCTGATTGCATAAATAAGGAAGCAAGGGGACTCTCAATCGCCCTCCAAATAATACTAATAAAAAATAAAGAGAGTGGACTCGGTTCTCAGAAAAGACGGGCTTGGTTCCGCAGTCTAGACAGACCACCTGTACGTGAGCAGAAAGGCGGGGCCGCGAGGACGCCGATCGCGTCCTGCGAAACGCAGTCTTGGTGCTGGAATCCCAGGCTCCGCAGCGGCCTGAGCTTTATCTGGGGTGGGCTTCCCCCTCCCCCGGGTTCCGGTGTTGATTTTGACAGCTGCCAGGTACCCTAGAGGAGGCTGGGGATTTTGCTTTTGGAAGTCTTGTTAGCTTTTATTTCCCTTCTCTCTTCTCCCTGACAGACAGGAGAGCTCTGTCGGCATCTGGGTTGTTATTTCTTTCTTCTTGGCCCTTCGAGGTGATGTGTTGACGCGGCTGTGAAATGGAAAAGGCAGAGCCCAGGGAGGAAGACGTGGGAGCTGCGAGGCTCTGCCCATTCCCCTAAGCCTCTGGGATGAGGCAGCAGCAGGGAGAGGAAGAGAGCGGGGCCAGAGGGAGCCAGGCAGCCAAGGATGGGCTCCTCGGTGTCCTTTGGCTTGGATTTTAGAACTTGGATTTAAAGGCTAGAGCCCATGGTGAAATCCGGACTGATCTGACACAAGCTTGCTTCCGCCCTGGACTGCATATGTGTTTTACTTTGACATGACATGTCGCCTTTTGACTATTTTTAAAAGAAAAGCAATGGCTGTGATATTTCCCCTGCACCTTCCTCTCGAGGCCACTTGGTTAAATGTCAGGAAAGGGAGAGTATTTCCTGGTCAGGAACATTCAGAGCTTGCTGGGAGCTGAAGTTTTGTTTTTTGCAAAGTAGGTGTTTGGGGAGTCGGTTCTCCCCGGCCCCTCCCCCACCTGCCGTTCGTTCCCGGGAAGGCTTCGTCTGACAGTTCCCGGGAGGAGGGATTTGAGCGGGAACAGCCGAGATGCCCGCGCGGAGTGGCAGGGTGGTTATTTTTAGCCGTCCTGATCCAGCAGAGGCATTTCAGCGTTTGTTCAATATTTAATTATCCATCTGAAATTGGCCCACGTGGCCTTGAGTTTGGAAGCGGTTCTCTGTGCTGTGGCTTCCTGATTGCATAAATAAGGAAGCAAGGGGACTCTCAATCGCCCTCCAAATAATACTAATAAAAAATAAAGAGAGTGGACTCGGTTCTCAGAAAAGACGGGCTTGGTTCCGCAGTCTAGACAGACCACCTGTACGTGAGCAGAAAGGCGGGGCCGCGAGGACGCCGATCGCGTCCTGCGAAACGCAGTCTTGGTGCTGGAATCCCAGGCTCCGCAGCGGCCTGAGCTTTATCTGGGGTGGGCTTCCCCCTCCCCCGGGTTCCGGTGTTGATTTTGACAGCTGCCAGGTACCCTAGAGGAGGCTGGGGATTTTGCTTTTGGAAGTCTTGTTAGCTTTTATTTCCCTTCTCTCTTCTCCCTGACAGACAGGAGAGCTCTGTCGGCATCTGGGTTGTTATTTCTTTCTTCTTGGCCCTTCGAGGTGATGTGTTGACGCGGCTGTGAAATGGAAAAGGCAGAGCCCAGGGAGGAAGACGTGGGAGCTGCGAGGCTCTGCCCATTCCCCTAAGCCTCTGGGATGAGGCAGCAGCAGGGAGAGGAAGAGAGCGGGGCCAGAGGGAGCCAGGCAGCCAAGGATGGGCTCCTCTCGGTGTCCTTTGGCTTGGAGATTTGTAGAACTTGGATTTAGAGATTGGAAACCAATATTGGCAATCTGCACTAGTTTTCATGAAAGTGTTTTTTTTTTTTTTAATCCATTTATATCTCTATCCTGGGGACTTGATTTTGGCTCAGGAATATGGCTAGGACAGGAGTCCTCCTGAGTGCACCATAAATGCTGTGTGACCTCAGGCAAATCAGTAAACATCTCTGGGCTCCGAAGTACTTTGAGCAAGTAGATATGAAGCAACATAGAGGATCATCACAGGCTGGGTGAGCTGTTGTCTGTTCATCCAAAGCCTGAGGGGTTAATTGCAGCTCTATTAGGGCTGATCTAGAAATAAAATGTGATGCCTGTGGGGATCGGAACCATCCAGATGGTTCCCTGGCATTCCCTTCCCCCCAGAGGCTGCCACAAGTGTCACTTGCACTTGTTCCGAGCAGCCGAGCTTTAGTGAGCCACCTACTGTTTGCAAGCCCGGTGCCAGGGGCTGCCGTGGAGGATGCAGTCAGCCCCCGTCCTTGGGGAGTCCTCAGGCGAAGGGGGTCCTGGAAGCTGGGTTAGCAGATGGTGTGACTGAAGGGTAGGCGGGGCCTTGAGTGGTGAGCCAAGAGGTGGGAACTCCCCACGGGCAGGCCACAGGGACTCAAAGGGAGAGTGTTGAAAATAACAGTCATTACAGTAGCACCCTGGTAGTTGAGCTGGTTAAGAATCCATTTGCCATGCAGGAGACCCTGGTTCAATTCCTGGATGGGAAAGATCCCCTGGAGAAGGGATAGGCTACCCACTCCTGGGTTCTTGGGCTTCCCCGGTAGCTCAGATGGTAGAAAATCAGCCTGAGATGCGGGAGACCCGGGTTTGATCCCTGCATGGGGAAGATGCCCTGGAGAAGGGAAGGTACCCACCCTAGTATTGCCTGCAGAATTCCATGGCTCGTTCATGGGGTTGTAAAGGGTCGGACAGGACTATGCAACTTGACTTTCACTTCTTTTATAATAGCACCGACTTCCCTTTTTCAAGTGCTTAGCGCAGGTCCCCTTCTTAGTTCTTTTTCTTTTTTTAATTTAATTTTGGCCTCTTTTATTGTTATTTCTTTGTTTCTTTTCATCCATCTTTGTTCTCTGGCCCCTGTGGGCCTCGCGTCACAGTGGCCTCTCTTGCTGCAGAGCACTGGCCCTGGGCGCATGCGCGCCAGAGCGCTGGCTCGTAATTGGACACGTGGGTCCAGCCGCTCTGCGGCACGTGGGATCTTCCCCGGCCAGGGATTGATTGGTGCTCCTACACTGCAAGGGGGACTCTTTACCCACTGGACCACCAGGGAAGCCCCCTTCTAAGTTCTTTACTTGCATCATTTCATTATGACCTCCTTCTCACAGATCATCTTTAAAAAATACTTTTTCGCTTATTTAGTTTTGGCTGCCCGATGCTGCTGTGGGCTTTCTCCAGTTGGGGCGAGTGGGGCCTGCTCTTCGTTGCGGTGCGCGGGCTTCTCACGGCGGCGGCTTCTCTTGTGGCACAGCACAGGCTCCAGGCGCCCGGGCTTCAGCCGTTGCAGCATGTGGGCTCAGTCCTTGCGGCTCTCGGGCTCTGTAGAGTGCGGGCTCAGCTGTCCGGCAGCATGCGGAATCTTCTCAGACCAGGGGCCGTGTCCCCTGCCTTGGCAGGCAGATTCTTATCCACTGTGCCACCTTCTCACAGATAATCTTATCAGCTCTATGTTGCAGATGAGAAAACTGAGGCCCAGACCGGGTGAGGGATTTACTCACTTAGCCCCTGGTTAAGTGGTCAGCGTCACCCAGCGACTGAGGGGCAGGGTCTAGCTCGCTCTCATGGTACTTTCCCGAGCTGCGACTTAGGAAAATGATTTTAAGCCACCAGCAAGCTAGACTGCTGTGATCCAGGGAGCAGGGAGGTGGGGAGGGTGGGAATCCGTGATCGTAGATGACCACATGGGCCCTCCTGGTCAAGAGGAAGGGGCCTGAGCTGGGAGAGCGAGCCCGGGGTCGTGCTCACAGGAGAGGGGTAGAGCTGGTGGTCGGACAGGCCTCCACCAGTGGGGAGGGTCTGGGGCGGAAAAGGAGCCCGCAGAGCGGAGGGCGTGGCTCGCAGGCCTGCTCTGGTCTTGATCCTGCAGGCAGACGTGGGAGAGGGACGCCAGACTTGGGGCGGGGAGGCCTGGGGAGCAGCTTCAGGAGCGGGATCGGAAAGGTACTCAAGGCTGCAGGAGGCTGGATCGCTGCGGGGTGAGGGTCTGGCGGGCAGACCTGGGCATTGCCGGGGAAGTTCCGTGCAGCTGGGGGTCTGAGAGGAGCCCGAGTTTCCCGTTAACTGGCTGTATTAGTTACTGTTCCACCTGGTGTTAGGGACCTGCTCAGAGCCGCACGGGTAGCAGCAAGCTGGATGGAGGCCTGGGCACCCGCCCCAGCAGTGGCGGCCTCCGAGTCCTCCTGGGATGGGACTCTGTGCTTCCCGAGGCCCAGGATGCAGCCCTCTCTGGTCCCACCCCCAGCGGCAGAGCCACTTGCAGAGAGAGGAGCCAGTTTCAGGAGTGGGGAGCAGGGGCTGAGGCTTCTTGGGGGGCTCCTGGGTCACTGATAGTCTCCTCAGAGACACCACCAGCTGTGGGCCAACCTCCTCTGTCTCTCTCTCTCTTTTTTTTTTAAAGAATATGATGTACATGTCAGTGATTTATCCCTTTCCCCACAACCCCTAGGATTACAAAAGTAATAAAGAAATATCCATTATACAAGAGAAGAAAAATTTTTTAAAATCACCTTTAATTCCAACACCTAGCGATAAGCTCTGAAAGAATTTGCAAGGTTGTCTCCAGGCATTTTCCTTTTTTGAATTTTCAGAAAATTCTACAATATTTGAAGGATAGGAAAGTCTCGAAAATCATATTGGAGACACCCATGCTCTCACCTCTCAGATTTAGCGAATGTTAACCTTGCCACGATGGCTTCTCTTCTTTTTTTCTTTCTCTTTTTCTTACGGATAAAATGCTTCAGGTACTGCAGGGGGTCGGCAGGGCACAGCACAGAGGCCAGATCTCACCTGGTTTTATACAGCCCACCACCTGTTTTTGTGTGACCTGTGAGCTAAGAATAGCATTTACATTTTCAAGGGTTGAAACAAACATCAAAAGAGGAATAATGTTTTATAATGGGAACATTATAGGGAATTCAAATTTTCCACGCCCATCAGTAAAGTTGGTTGGAACACAGCCACGCTTATTCATAGTGCCTGTGGCTCTTTTCATGTTACCTTGGCAGAATTAAGTCATTGAGACAAAATCAACATATAGGCTCTCTGGCCCTTTATGAAAAAAAAAAAAATGTGCTGACCCCTTAGACGCGGCTAAAGCCTCCTGCACTTTCCCCAGGAACAACCGGCCTCCTCAAGGAGGTGCTTGTTCTACCCACAGGTGTTTTTACACTTTTGCTGCATTTGCAGACTCTCCAAAATGTGTAGTATTGCCCGTGGGGTTTAAAAATGGGGAGAGAGAAATCATACAGGCTGGAGGAGAGGGAACACTTGTTTCCACACTGGGACTTCCTTACTGTTCAGTGTTAGTTGCTCTGCCATGTCCGACTCTTGCGATGCCTGGACTGTAGCCTCCCAGACTCCTCCGTCCATGGAATTCTCCCGGCGAGAATACTGGAGTGGGTTGCCGTTCACATGTCCAGGGGATCTTCCCACCCCAGGGATCGAACCTGTGTCTCCTGCATGGGCAGGTGGATGTTTTACCATCTGCGCCATCAGAGAAGCTCGTACGATACTGAATTCTAGCAACTGGGAGTGAATGCCCTGTTTCTGCTGGGCCTGGAATAGGCCCTGAGGCTACAGATTTGCTGGCGAAAATTCAGGAGTAAAAATGGAGGTGACGCTTCAGGCTAAAGTTCTTAGGAATCCTTGGGAAGCACAGGAGCCAAAAGATACTCAGGGGCTCCTCGGCTTGTATTTTTTTACCTGGTAGACATCTGAGAAAGGACAGAGTCAGCCCTTTCCTATTTCAGAAGCAGAATAATCACCGATCACGAATTAATCTCAAATATGATGTTATAAAAAAAAAACCAGCTCCATATCTCTTATATTAAAACCGTCGTGTGGAGTTTGTTGATACCTACATGGGTACCTCTACTGATATTTACGTTTGTGAGATGGAGTGCTGTTTGTCCCCTGGTGGTTGTGGTTTAGTTGTTAATTTGTGTCGGACTCCTGCGACCCCCTGGACTGCAGCCCGCCAGGCTGCTCTGCCCCTGGGATTCTCCAGGCAGACGCTGGAGGAGGGGGTTGCCACTTCTTTGTCCCTTACCTGTGAGCACAAATGGATACAGTTTAGTATCTCAGAAGCTGCCTTTTAAAAATTGATACTATTTGGGAAGGGTCAGCTTGTTTTAAGAGAGAGGAATTAGTTGTATGTTCTCTTTTGATACTTGTATACAATAAATTTGCTACATAATAGTTTACACTGCAGTCAAATGAAATACATGGCGTGTTAGCATACGTTCAGTGGTCTATTTGGTAATGAAATATATGGCCATGTACTGGGGGAGAAGAAGGCTGAGAGGAGAGAAACCTTCAGGCTAGGTAATTCATTCTTGGAAAAGTGAGCACGTTAGTCACTCCGTGGTGTCTGACTCTTTGCAATCCCGTGATGGACTGTAGCCCGCCAGGCTCCTGTCCATGGAATTCTCCAGGCAAGAATATTGGAGTGGGTCACCATTCCTTTCTCCAGGGGATCTTCCTACTGAGGGATGGAACCCATATCCTCTGCACTGCAGGCAGATTCTTTACTGTCTGAGCCACAAGGGAAGCTCTGTTCATCCTTGGAGTGAGCAGGAAGTCCAGGGTTTTGGGGAGGCTGGGGATTCTTTGAAAATGAGGTGCACATCAGGATGGGGAAGCATGGACAGCCAGAGGCAGTTGTCAAAGTTTAAGGAGCACAGAGAAGAGCTGGAGACGCTGTCTACAGATGCTGACGTTTGCAGCACTTAGTCTGGACTGCTGGTTATGAGGCTCACCAGGGCCCAGGGGCCAGGGAGCAAACACGGGTGCTGTCCTTTAGGAGAGGCCCTGCACAGGATCCTGGGAGGCAGCTTGGGGCAGGGGGTGGGGGGTGGGGTGTTGTATCTTCTAGGCACTGCCCTCCCACCTCCTGAGCAGCAGCAGCCTGACCCCTCCACGTTTTCTCGAAGGAGCTCTTGTGCCCCCACTGAATGCTCTATGTTAAGAATTCCCAGGGCGGGGAGGTGCCGTGGACCCCAGCCTGCTCTGTCGTCTCCATGTCTTTCTCCCAACAGCCCCCTCCTCCGAAACCGTGGGCCACCTCCACTGACTCAGAACCACACCCTGAACTTAAAGACAACTTGCACTCTGATCCCAGTCCATTTGGAGACCACAGGCTACTGCAGTTCCATAGACTTGTGACTCCTTCCCTTCCCCTTGCCTGACATCACGGAACCAAGTGTGCAGTCGAGCAAGGCATCCCTTATCTCTTCCTGCCATGTGGAGCGGGGCTGAGGTGGCATCTGGAGATGGAGAGAGTGGCCCAGGGCAGAGGGGACATTCAGCCTCCTGGTGGATGTGGGACCTAGTATCCTTCCTCCCCCTCCCCAGGGCAGCCCTTTCTTTGATCCAGAGATAGCCAGGCTAGAATTCTGCCTTCTGCATTTCCTAGCTGTGTGTGGTTGTGGCGCGCATGCTCTCTCCCTTTCTCTCTCTTTCTTTCTTTTTTTTTTTTTTTTAATTTTGGCCACTTTTATTGGTCTTTCATTTATTTTTCATCCGCCTCCGCTCCTCAGCCTGCTCGGGCCTCCCACTGCATCTGCCTCTCCCGCCGCGGAGCACCGGCTCTGGGCGCATGCGTGTAGAGCACTGGCTTGCAATTGCACACACCGGTCCACCCACTCCGCGGTATGTGGGATCTTCCTGTGTCAGGGATCGAACCGGCGCCCCTTGCACTGCAAGGCAGACTCTTCACCCACTGGACCACCAGGGAAGCCCCTCTCTTTCTTTCTTAATTGAGGGGCTATTGCTTTACAGAGTTATGTTGTCCTCAGCCAGACATCAGCAGGAATCAGCCGTAGGTATATATATGTCCCCTCCTTTCAGTTGATGTTTCTGAACTTCAGTTTCTCCCTGTTAAAGTTGGAGCTGGTGTTCTTTTTTGGAGTCAGTTTAAGGATAAAAACACATAGAGGGTGCAGTCCTCGTCTCAGATTTGTTTCTCTACATTTCCTGATGGTCCATTTGTATTGCCTACAATACAGTGAATCCCTTACATACGAACCTTCAAGTTGCAAACTTTCAGGGACACGAACGTTCTCCTGTATGCGAGCTGTTGTACTACTGTAGTTTTCAAAGTTCTGGACTATGAGAATAAAAATGCTTGCTTTATTTTTTGTGTTAATTTTTGTTTTTTGTTTTTAAAGATTTATTTATTTATTTATTGGGCGGGGGTCGGGTTGGGGAGGGAGGGGGACGGGCGGGCCAATTCTATTGGTCTTTCATTTCTCCATTTTCATCCATCTTTGTTCTTTGGCTCCTGTGGGCCTCCCATCGCGATGGCCTCTGTCGTTGCAGAGCACCGGCTCTGGGCGCATGTGCTCCAGAGCTGCGGCTCGGCAATTGGACACATCGGTCCAGCCACTCCGCGGCACGTGGGATCTTCCCAGGCCAGGGCTCGAACCGGCGCCCCTTGCACTGCAAGGCGGTGTCCTTACCCACTGGACCACCAGAGGAAGCCTTTTTTTGTGTTAATTTTTAATGTATTATTTGAGCGAACAGTATTATCAACCTGTTACAGTACAGTACTATATGACCGGTTGTATTAGTTGGGTACCTAGGGTAACTTTTAGGGACCAGCTCTTGGAACGGAAATTGTTTACATGTAGGGGACTGACTGTATCCAGCTGTTCTGCCGTTAAACTTGTTGATAAAACTATCTTTTCCACCATCAATTTACCTTTGAACTTTTTTTCCAAAAATTGATCATCTATATGTGGGACTATTTCTGGAGTCTTTATTCTGTTCCATTGATCTATATGTCTATCCTTGTGCTAATATCAGACTCTTTTGATGACTTTAGTTATATTTCAAGACTATAAAGTGTCTCTTGAAATTATGCAATATAAGCTCTCAACCTGTTTCTAGTTCCTCCAGATTGCTTGGCTTTTCTCGGTCCTTTGCATTGCCATCTAAATTTAAAATTTTAAATTGAGCTTGTCAGTTCCTTTAAAATGCCTGCTAGGATTTTGATTAGAATTGTATTGAATCTGTACATCAGTTTGGGGAGAAATGCCACCTCAATAAGACCGAGTCTTTCCAGTTCTTGAAGGTGGTGTATTTCTCCATTTATTTCACTTTTCTTTAATGTCTCTCAGGAGTATTTTTTTTTAACTATTAGTGTTGCACTTATTTCTCTTAAATGTATTCCTAAGTATTTTTGACTCTCTGTTAATTATTATGAAGGGCGGAGGTTTTACCCTACTTGTTGACTAGCACCCTAGCTCCTAGCGTTTCCCAGGTACCAACAGAAGACGTGAGACTCTGGAGAAGGGAATGGCAACCCACTCCAGTATTCTTGCCCGGAAAATCCCATGGACAGAGGAGCCTGGTGGGCTACAGTCCATAGGATTGAAAATGTCGACGTGCCTGAATTGACTTAGCACACATGCCTATGGGACAGGATAGTCAGTTATCCATAAAGAAAGGAAGACTCAAGACTCATGGGTCAGAGATAAAGGAAAATTGACGTACGTCATTTTGACCAGGTGATCTTCCCAGGCCAGGGCTCGAACCGCGCCTTGCACTGCAAGGCGGTGTCCTTACCCACTGGACCACCAGAGGAAGCCTTTTTGTGTTAATTTTAATGTATTATTTGAGCGAACAGTATTATCAACCTGTTACAGTACAGTACTATATGACCGGTTGTATTAGTTGGGTACCTAGGGTAACTTTTAGGGACCAGCTCTTGGAACGGAAATTGTTTACATGTAGGGGACTGACTGTATCCAGCTGTTCTGCCGTTAAACTTGTTGATAAAACTATCTTTTCCACCATCAATTTACCTTTGAACTTTTTTTCCAAAAATTGATCATCTATATGTGGGACTATTTCTGGAGTCTTTATTCTGTTCCATTGATCTATATGTCTATCCTTGTGCTAATATCAGACTCTTTTGATGACTTTAGTTATATTTCAAGACTATAAAGTGTCTCTTGAAATTATGCAATATAAGCTCTCAACCTGTTTCTAGTTCCTCCAGATTGCTTGGCTTTTCTCGGTCCTTTGCATTGCCATCTAAATTTAAAATTTTAAATTGAGCTTGTCAGTTCCTTTAAAATGCCTGCTAGGATTTTGATTAGAATTGTATTGAATCTGTACATCAGTTTGGGGAGAAATGCCACCTCAATAAGACCGAGTCTTTCCAGTTCTTGAAGGTGGTGTATTTCTCCATTTATTTCACTTTTCTTTAATGTCTCTCAGGAGTATTTTTTTTTAACTATTAGTGTTGCACTTATTTCTCTTAAATGTATTCCTAAGTATTTTTGACTCTCTGTTAATTATTATGAAGGGCGGAGGTTTTACCCTACTTGTTGACTAGCACCCTAGCTCCTAGCGTTTCCCAGGTACCAACAGAAGACGTGAGACTCTGGAGAAGGGAATGGCAACCCACTCCAGTATTCTTGCCCGGAAAATCCCATGGACAGAGGAGCCTGGTGGGCTACAGTCCATAGGATTGAAAATGTCGACGTGCCTGAATTGACTTAGCACACATGCCTATGGGACAGGATAGTCAGTTATCCATAAAGAAAGGAAGACTCAAGACTCATGGGTCAGAGATAAAGGATTCTACAACTTAGCACCTGTAGCATGAACGTCATGTCTGCTACGATTTTCTTTCCCCCTAGTTTCCTAGGGAAGTCACACATGTTTTTGTAGAACATAAAACGATCTGCTCTTTTGTTTTTCCAGATTAAAACTTCACTTTCTTTATAGGACCTGATGCACAATCTGTGAGTCAACTGTTCCTCAAGCTAAGAATTACATCAAGAGCTGAAATTCAGTTTGCTTTAGTGTTAAATCATTAAATTAGAAATTTGGGGAGTATTTATTTATTGAAGATTAGTTGATTTATAATGTTGTGTTAGTTTCTACTGTACAGCGGAGAGATTTAGTTATGCTTATGTCTCTATTCCTTTTCGTATTATTTTCCATTATGGTTTATTACAGAATATCAATATAGATCCCTGTGTTATACAGTTGTTGTTTAGTCTCTAAGTCATGTCCAGCTCTTGGTGACCCCATGGACTGTATCCTGCCAGGCTCCTCTGTCACTGGGGATTCTCCAGGCATGAATACGGGAGTGGGTGGCCATTTCCTTCTCCAGGGGATCTTCCCGACCCAGGGATCGAACCTGCGTCTCATGCTTGGCAGGTAAATTCTTTACCACTGAGCCACCAGGAAAGCCCCTTCAAACCATACAGTAGGATCCTGTTATTTAGAGATAACTTAAAATTCGAATTCCACATTGTCAAATACAGAAAGGTAAAGCTAGTTTTAGAGTTATATGTTAAAACAGCCAATATATATGCACTTAAAACTTTTATGCTCATTTTAACTTACTGGAAAATGGTAAGTCTATTATATAGTCATACTGTTCTAATTTAATCATATCATTTTTAAACAAACAGTAAGTCCTGAGGTGGAATTTTGGGGTAGAATATAGTTTATACTTTCTGAATGAAATGAAAAATAGGATGAATATAATTCTGTACCTTAATATTTAGGATTTGATAATCATGACTCCCTCTGGAGTGCTACTGTTAGAGCTTGCAGACCCTAAAGAAGCATTGTTAATGTATTTAGTGTCGATACCAAGGATAAATACACAGGATGCGGAGTGACTATCCAAAAGATAAAATATTCTCTATGTACGGATGTTGAAAGCATCTCTAAACTACACTGTAAAATCACCAAGAAAAGAACCATATACTTTTGTGGTTTTCAAACCCTTCCACACATGGTGATTGGTAACTAGTGCATTGTGGAGGGAGAAAGAACATTACGTTATATAGGGTGATGAATATTATGTTTCCAAAAGGAAGCTCCTCTGCTTTTAAGGCAGCCAGTTTGGAAAAGATGCCATGAGAGCCCTTGAGAGTTCAAGTCTTCAAGACCGGCCAATGGTGTCTCTACCCTTCCATCGTAACTGGAATACATTGAGTCTTGTTCAGTGGGTGTATTGGCTTCCTATGGCCCCTGGAACAAATTACTACAAATTTAGTGCCTTAAAACACACAGACTTCTTATCTTCTCAGGGTCATAAACTGAGATCAGTTTCCCTGAGCTTGAACCAAGGTGTTACCAGGACTGCATTCTCCCTGGGGGCTCTAGATAAGCATCAGTTTCCTTGCCTCTCCCAGCTTCTAAAAGTTACCTTGACCCATGGCCGCACTTCACTCCCACCCTAGCTTCCATCACCACATCCCCTTCCCTGTCTTCTCTGACCCTCCTGCCTCCCTCTTACAAGGATTCTTCTGATTGCATCGGTCCTTCCCAGGGAATCCAAGATAATCACCCCATTGTGTGTGTGTGTGTGTGTGCTCAGTCACTTGGTCATGTCTGATTCTTTGTGACCCATGAACTGTAACCAGGCTCCTCTGTCCATGGAATTTTCCAGGCGAGAGTACTGGGGTGGGTTGCCATGCCCTTCTCCAGGGAATCTTCCTAACCCAGGGATCAAACTTGGGTATCCAGTGTCTCCTGCCTTCGCAGACTGACTCTTTGCCACTAGCTTCACCTGATCCGTAATCATGTCTTTGAAGTTGAGGTAACATATTCATGGGCTCTAGGATGAGGACCTGGGCTCTTTGGGGGCCATTGTTCCACCTGCCACAGGCAGTAACCTCAAAGGACCCCCTTTCCTCCTTCTGGATGGATGGCCAAAGCTTAATCTGGAAAAAGTGTGTAGGAGATCTACCCAGCGTATGTCAGTGCAATATTTTGGCAAACTCGCCCTTCATTTGGCTAACTGTTAAAAGGAGATAAGAACAGTACAGATGTGCTTCACACACACACACACACACACAAAGTGGCATCAGCTGGGCTGTTGTGTCTGAAAGATTCTAACAATACGAAAGTTTCATGACCTGCTGCCTTGGTGATCTTATCTTTGATCCTTCTCTTGGTTCACCCAGCCACTCTTGCAGTGGGAGTGGGGGGCGTCTTGGTGTCACCAAGGCAGCCAGTTTGGATCCATGAGAGCCCTTGAGAGTTCAAGTCTTCAAGACCGGCCAATGGTGTCTCTACCCTTCCATCGTAACTGGAATACATTGAGTCTTGTTCAGTGGGTGTATTGGCTTCCTATGGCCCCTGGAACAAATTACTACAAATTTAGTGCCTTAAAACACACAGACTTCTTATCTTCTCAGGGTCATAAACTGAGATCAGTTTCCCTGAGCTTGAACCAAGGTGTTACCAGGACTGCATTCTCCCTGGGGGCTCTAGATAAGCATCAGTTTCCTTGCCTCTCCCAGCTTCTAAAAGTTACCTTGACCCATGGCCGCACTTCACTCCCACCCTAGCTTCCATCACCACATCCCCTTCCCTGTCTTCTCTGACCCTCCTGCCTCCCTCTTACAAGGATTCTTCTGATTGCATCGGTCCTTCCCAGGGAATCCAAGATAATCACCCCATTGTGTGTGTGTGTGTGTGTGCTCAGTCACTTGGTCATGTCTGATTCTTTGTGACCCATGAACTGTAACCAGGCTCCTCTGTCCATGGAATTTTCCAGGCGAGAGTACTGGGGTGGGTTGCCATGCCCTTCTCCAGGGAATCTTCCTAACCCAGGGATCAAACTTGGGTATCCAGTGTCTCCTGCCTTCGCAGACTGACTCTTTGCCACTAGCTTCACCTGATCCGTAATCATGTCTTTGAAGTTGAGGTAACATATTCATGGGCTCTAGGATGAGGACCTGGGCTCTTTGGGGGCCATTGTTCCACCTGCCACAGGCAGTAACCTCAAAGGACCCCCTTTCCTCCTTCTGGATGGATGGCCAAAGCTTAATCTGGAAAAAGTGTGTAGGAGATCTACCCAGCGTATGTCAGTGCAATATTTTGGCAAACTCGCCCTTCATTTGGCTAACTGTTAAAAGGAGATAAGAACAGTACAGATGTGCTTCACACACACACACACACACACAAAGTGGCATCAGCTGGGCTGTTGTGTCTGAAAGATTCTAACAATACGAAAGTTTCATGACCTGCTGCCTTGGTGATCTTATCTTTGATCCTTCTCTTGGTTCACCCAGCCACTCTTGCAGTGGGAGTAGACGGGGGCCCGGGACACCAGTTCATTGGTAGCTCCAGCCTTGGGGAACTTCATTCCTTCACTCACGAGTTTGTTCCTAACCCTGTTTTTTGGACTTTCCTGACCCACTTTCTCATTTGAGTTGCTGTTGATTCTGATGCCACTTGTTTTGTTTTCCAATATATTTTTTTTCTTGCTTCTTTTCCTTTTTCCTCTTCAGATATATTCAGAGGGCACAGTTTGTACTGAATGATCATAGTATCTATTTTTGTTTTAATTTTATTTATTTATTTTTTTAAAGATTTATTTATTTATTTATTTTGGTGGGGGTGGGGTGGGGAGGGAGGGGAGCAGGCAGGCCACTTCTATTGGTCTTTCATTTGTCCATTTTCATCCATCTTTTTTCTTTGGCCTGTGTGGGCCTCCCATTGCGGCGGCCTCTGTTGTCGCAGAGCACCGGCTCTGGGCGCATGCGCTCCAGAGCTCCAGCTCGGTAGTTGGACACATCAGTTCAGCTGCTCCGTGGCACGTGGGATCTTCCCAGGCCAGGGATCGAACTGACGCCCCTTGCACTGCAAGGCGGTGGTGTCCTTACCCACTGAACCACCAGGGAAGCCCTTGTTTTAATTTTAGTAGTTGGTTTTGGAAGGCTGAATTATTCTTCATTTGGTAAATGATACTGCTGTAGCCCGTTTTATTCTCCAAAGTGGACCTCTGACCAAGTTTTTGATACTGTTTATGATATTTTTCTATGTAAGTGCACACACATACAAACAGATGTTAAAACATCATATTAGCTCAATCATGTACACGGCAAATGTATTTCAGTCTAAAGAGTCCATGGTAAGCCTTTGCAGTGGTGTTTACATTTCTGTGCCTCTTGCCTCTAGATTGCTGGCCATTCTTTCTACTCGGGTAACGCTGGATATGAATACATTTCGGCAGTTAGTTTCTCAGGATGGAACATCTCAATTGTTTACACAGATACAATTCCATGTATTTCAAGTAGGTTATTTATTAACTTTTTATTCTGAAACATTTTTGGACGTATAGGCAGGTGCAAAACCAGTACAGAGAGGCAGCCTCCCCCCAGCTTCCTCTGATCGTCACATTTCTTGTAGCTAAGACAGCGCCCTCCAGCCAGAGAGCTGCCAGGAACGTACCTCCAGCTGCACAAGTTGGCTTTATTATTTATTTTATTTATGATGGAACACACGTGCTGTGGGGAACCGCAGGATCTCTCCATCAGGGGCTTTGAGTGATTCGGGGGATGTCTAAAGGAAGTGGGGTTTGCTCTTGATTGGTTGCTCTCAGAAAGCAGGGGCGAATCTGAGGTGGGGTGTCTCAGATCTAGGGAGAAGAGGCAGCACCAAGAGAAAGCGAAGCAGAAGACGCTCACTGTCACCAAGGCGGGGGGTGTTTAGTGTTTTGTGGGTGGCACAGTGACCCGGCTTTTGTCAGGTGCTTAGACAACATGATAAAGTGGGCTCGTTTGCCCCATGTTTTCACAGTAGCCTTGTCTGAGGGGGTCTCCTGTGCGGTGGTTTGTGTGTGGAAGGAGAGCAACGTGACCGAGCTGCGAATGCCAGGTCGGCTTCCGAATGTCAGCGCCCTCTTTCCTCCTTTCTCAGCTTCTGTGCACGGTGGTCCTGTGGGTGGGTATAGCGCTGTGCCATCTTAGCAGGTGATTCTGATTTGTGTGATCGCAGTCCAGTGGAGAAGGCAATGGCCGCCCACTCCAGTATTCTTGCCTGGAGAATCTCATGGACAGAGGAGCCTGGCGGACTGCAGGCCATGGGGTCACAAAGCGTCAGACACGACGGAGCACATGGCAGTCAGGACACAAGGTACACCCACTCTTCTGCCCCTACTGCCCTTCACCCCTGACGACAGCTGATCTTTTTTGAATCTCTATAACTTTACCACTTTGAGAATTACCTATAAATGGGGTCCTATGTCATGTGAACTTTTGACACTGGGTTTTTTTTTGGCTTTTCCCACCAAGCCTGATGCCCTGGAGAACCATCCAAATCGGTGTGTTTATCAGCAGTGCTGAATAGTATGTTCTTTGTTGAGTAGTATTCCGTGGCATGGGTGTTAGTTTCCCACGGCTGCGTAACAGGTTAAACCTTAACAGCTTAAACAACACAGACTGTGCCCTCTTACCTAAAGACTCTATAGGTCAGGAGTCTGGCATGAGCCTTGAGGCACTAAAATCAAGGAATCAGCAGACTGTGTTGCTTTCTGAAGGCTCTAGGGGAACCTCCATTTCACTGCCCATTCCTTGTTGACAGAATTCCGTCCCCTATGGTTGTAGGAATGAGGTCCCTATTTTCTTGCTGACTGTCAACTAAGGGATGTTCTTGGATTCTAAATAGAGGTCACCCACATTGCTTGGCTGTGGGTTCAATCCCTGGGTCAGGGAGATCCCCTGAGAGAGGAAATGGCAACCCATTCCACTGTTCTTGCCTGGAGAATCCCACGGACAGAGGCTGTAGTCCATGGGGTCCCAAAGAGTCGAACGTGGCTGAAGTGACTGAGCATACATACACATGTTTCTTGGCTCATGACTCACTTCTTCCATCTTTCCTCTCATGCTTAGAATCTTTCCTGTCTCTCCTTTCATCGTTGAATCCCTCTAACCCATCTCTCCGCCTTCCTCTTCCACATTTAAGATTACTGCTTTCTGGATAATCCAGGATACAGTCCCATCTCCAAGTCCTTAACCTTAATCACATTTGCAAAGTTCCTTTTTCCATATCAAGTAACATATTCCCAGGTTGTTGAAATTAGGGTAGACTTCTTTGGGGGGAACGTAAGTCCACCTCACACATTGTGGATGCATCACGGTTTAACCATTCGCCTATTGAAGGACGTTTTGGTTATTTCTAGTTTGGGGCCATTAGATATAAAGTTGTGAGCATTCTTGCGGTGGGGGAGGGGGAAGAAGTGGATTGCACTCTGTTTTCTTTTGCAACTGACTCTTTTCACTCATGTTTCTGAGCATGATTCATGCTGGTCTTGTAGAACTGGGCCCTTTGTAGGGGTCCCTTGGGTTCCATGTGGACATTACCCCCTGGAGTTCTACCCTGTTCCACCAAATGACCGCCCAAGGAGGCATCCACTGGGGTATCCATTCCTTGTTGGTGGACTTTTAGGTTGCTTCCCACAGTCTGCTACTGTTTGTCAAGGGCTGGAGTGGGCATCTCTGTGCAGATCTCCTTGTATAAGCAGTTTTCTAGACCACTTAGGAGTGGAATTTCTGGTCCTAGAGTACATACAAGTCTGTGTCAGTTTCAACCAGCTCTTTCCTAATTGTTCTCCAATTATTTTCTCTCTACCAGCGGGGATGAAAGAGTTCCTTACAACTCTGTCAACATTTGGGGTCATTGTCCTTTTTCATTTTTTCCCTCTCTGAAAACTGTGAAATGACATCTGGTCCTTTTAATTTGCATTTTCCTGAGCACTGTTGGGGTCCCGCACACCCATCCACCCCCACCTCACGCCTCCTCTTTCCACTGCGGTAACTTCTCTTCTCCCGTGGCCAGTATGAGAGGTTGCTGCCTCGACCTGTTTTTAAGCATTAAATCTGCACAGTGGAACCTAACAACTGAAATTTGGTGTCTTGTCTGAAATTACAGGATGTTCCTCAGGCCTCCGTGTTTCCATGGGAACAAGTAACAGTCATCCTTCATGATTAGGAGGTATCCATGGCAACCAAGCCAGCAGCATTTGAATGAAACCAATTTTATTTATTTATTTTCGCAAACACATGAAGGTTAAAATGCGTTTCTCCAACTGTGGCTTCAGAGAATGGGGAGGCAGCCTGATCTTCCAGGGAAAGAGAGTCTTTTGACCTCCAAGTGGAAAGGGGATGCAAGATCAGCTGGTCTCGTGACCTAATTGTGTAGACTGGAAGCGCCAGAGGTCACGTGGAGGTCACACAGTGAGTCCAAGCCAAGAGAAGAAGCCCGATTCTGTGCTCGCTGGAGGAGACTCGGAGGTCGACCAGTTCTCCCTTCCTGGGGTCCATCCCCAAGGGCGCCACCTTTGTCCTGCATGATGTTAGTAAACTCACTCAGCGTCTCCAGCATCCTGCGTGTATCAGCTGTGTTACTTAGAGCCTGGGGCGGGAGGGCATGAGCCCAAGCCTGGTGTCTGCTTCCTTAAATTAGAAAGGACTTGATACTCAGTCAAAGGTCAAAGTCAGCCATGTGTTTCAGGCAGAGTTAGAACTCAGAGGGTCAGGTTTCTGCCTTCTTTGCTGGTGTAAAAGAATGGGTTGTTACTGTTTCTCTTTCTTTTTTTGTTTTGAGTGATGGGGAATAGAGATAGTCGCTGCTCTTACTCCCTGACCCACTGGATTGATGGTAAGTCATGAGCTCAGGAATGGAAAGGGCAGGCCTGGAGTCATCCAGCGGAGTCGAAATTAAATCCAGTCTCCGAGTCCCAGCCCCATGCTCCAGGCTCTCTGACTTCTCTGAGCCCCTCAGTGTAGGTTTGGTGGGGACAGTTTCAGCATATACTCTTGCTTCCTCCCAGAGGGAACTTTAGAGGAAGTCACTTTTGCCTCTCAGAACCTCAGTCTATTCATCTGGAAAATGGAGCTCCCCAAAGCTGTCCAAGTTGTTATGTGGGATTATATTTGAATGGGTCTCAGTGGGGGCAGTATTGCCCATAAGTGGACAAAAAAATTGATTCTTGGAAGGGAAGGTGACAAAACCTCACTTTTTTGTCATTGTTGTTACTGTGTAAAGCCTAATATAGCACAAAAAGATAGTTACTATATGTCTATGGTATCAGAATTTTATTAAGGGGGAAACTAGGAAGTTAAAAAGATTTTTGAGGGACACCTTCATGAATCAAAGGTAAAGAAACAGTGGTCTGTACCCTAGCGATCCATGTGTGTATTATTGCTAACTTTGTGTTTGGAGCTTATATCGGTTGCTGGCTCCGGGGGGCGCTGTTTGGAGTGTCAGGTCAGGAGAGAGTCCAGCGCAGACTGTCTCGGTGGTTCAGGGTGACCCCTGGACACACCACAGCTTCCCACCCGTGTGTAAGGGGGTGCCACCAGCTCTGAGAGTGGGGTCTTATTCCCGGGCAGCCGAGATCCTGCCTGGTGGATGCATGGGGGTCCAGCAGCAAGCAGATGGTGCTTACGCGAGGATGGCATGAGGTGTGGGTGGGTGTGGGGAACCATGGGGAGGAGGGAGGACCCCAGGGCTTGTAGCAGCTGGGGCTGGTCCACTGAGGCCGGAAGGAGGGAGGACAGCATGGTTACTGAGAGGTGGGGGCTCAGGAGACTGGGCCACCCTGACAGGAGTCTGGACCTTCGGTGGTGGGAGGTAGCCCGTCCTGGGAGCCCCCTCCCTGCCCTGATCTCCCACCAGGGCTCCCCACTGGCCAATCCCCATGGAAGCCAGGGGTTTCCCAGGTGGTTCAGCAGGTAAATAATCCGCCTGCAATGGAGGAGATGCAAGAGACCCGAGTTTGATCCCTGAGTCGGGAAGGTCTCCTAGAAGAGGAAATGGCAACCCACTCCAGAATTCCATGGGCAGAGGAGCCTGTGGGCTGCAGTCTCTGGGGCTGCAAAGAGTCGGGCACAACCAAAGAGACTGAGTATGCGTGGAAGCCGGAGGGCCCAGAAGCTGGCTTGGTGCGGTCTTCATGGGTCGGCGCCCTGGAGCTGGAGGTGGGGTGGAGAAGGATGCAGAACGGACTTGGGGCTGCGGAGGCTGCCCAGAAAGGCACCCGTGGTCCTAGTCCTCTGGAGTGCAGGTGGGGCTGACGCCTGCCCCATCCTGCCCTGAAGCCCCTCGCTGGGTTTCTACCTTCTGACGAAGAGGGGGCGCGGCTGGGCTTTGTTTGCTTAGTTTTGAGTTTATTGGAGCAGAAATTGATTTGAATTGTGCAGTGCCAAGCTGGAAGGGTTAGAAATACTACCCAGGCCTATTTTTGATGGTATCAGAATTTTATTAAGGAAACTAGGAAGTTAAAAGATTTTGAGGACACCTTCATGAATCAAAGGTAAAGAAACAGTGGTCTGTACCCTAGCGATCCATGTGTGTATTATTGCTAACTTTGTGTTTGGAGCTTATATCGGTTGCTGGCTCCGGGGGGCGCTGTTTGGAGTGTCAGGTCAGGAGAGAGTCCAGCGCAGACTGTCTCGGTGGTTCAGGGTGACCCCTGGACACACCACAGCTTCCCACCCGTGTGTAAGGGGGTGCCACCAGCTCTGAGAGTGGGGTCTTATTCCCGGGCAGCCGAGATCCTGCCTGGTGGATGCATGGGGGTCCAGCAGCAAGCAGATGGTGCTTACGCGAGGATGGCATGAGGTGTGGGTGGGTGTGGGGAACCATGGGGAGGAGGGAGGACCCCAGGGCTTGTAGCAGCTGGGGCTGGTCCACTGAGGCCGGAAGGAGGGAGGACAGCATGGTTACTGAGAGGTGGGGGCTCAGGAGACTGGGCCACCCTGACAGGAGTCTGGACCTTCGGTGGTGGGAGGTAGCCCGTCCTGGGAGCCCCCTCCCTGCCCTGATCTCCCACCAGGGCTCCCCACTGGCCAATCCCCATGGAAGCCAGGGGTTTCCCAGGTGGTTCAGCAGGTAAATAATCCGCCTGCAATGGAGGAGATGCAAGAGACCCGAGTTTGATCCCTGAGTCGGGAAGGTCTCCTAGAAGAGGAAATGGCAACCCACTCCAGAATTCCATGGGCAGAGGAGCCTGTGGGCTGCAGTCTCTGGGGCTGCAAAGAGTCGGGCACAACCAAAGAGACTGAGTATGCGTGGAAGCCGGAGGGCCCAGAAGCTGGCTTGGTGCGGTCTTCATGGGTCGGCGCCCTGGAGCTGGAGGTGGGGTGGAGAAGGATGCAGAACGGACTTGGGGCCAAGCGGAGGCTGCCCAGAAAGGCACCCGTGGTCCTAGTCCTCTGGAGTGCAGGTGGGGGCTGGACGCCTGCCCCATCCTGCCCTGAAGCCCCCTCGCTGGGTTTCTACCTTCTGACGAAGAGGGGGCGCGGCTGGGCTTTGTTTGCTTAGTTTTGAGTTTATTGGAGCAGAAATTGATTTGAATTGTGCAGTGCCAAGCTGGAAGGGTTAGAAATACTACCCAGGGAGTCTGAGTGGAAGTTTACGGCTACGTCGAGAGCACCCATGAGGGGCTTTGCTGTCTACATCCACTGGGCTAGGAGCAAATGGATAAGTTCCCTTCCTCTGGTCTGTTTCCTTATCTCTACAATGGGTAATTGGACCAAGCAGCCTCTGGGCACCTCCTGGCTTAGGCCCAGCAGGTTCTCCACAGGCTTTGGGGACACGAAGCTTGATCTTAGAGGAGAAGCAGCCTTGCCAGGCTTCCTGTGTCCCGCCAGGTGCCTCTGCCAGAGGCATGAGGGCCCACCTGCCCAGGAAGGAGCAGTGAAGCTCTGTGTGTGTCAGGGAGAGACAGTAGATCCCAAGAGGCTTCTGGAGGCTGAGTAGTGCCTCACCTGTGGGTGGGACACCGGGGCTAGTCCTGGCGGACCCCCAGGTGGAGGTGATCGGGAGGTGCTAAGGGTGAGGGCAGAGATGAAGGCCGACTGGCAGGGGGCGCAGGAAGAGATTTCTTGGGGGAAATCGCCGGAAAGACGGGGTCTCTCCAAGAGTGTGACTAGCAGAGACGTGGCCGGGGCGCGGGTGAGTGAGGAAGGTTCTAAGTAGGAAGCCCCGTGAGGAAACGCAGAGAGGCCCTAGGGCGGCGCAGCCACTGGGCTGAAACGGAAGCTTCCCCAGAAGAGGGGGCCCCGGGCCTGCCTGGGGGGCAGCGGGGCCTGGACTCGGTCCTGTGGGTGGCCCACTGCCTCCAGTCCCAAGGTGGACGGCCTGCCAGCTTGCCCGCCGGCCAGGGCTCAGCACGGGCCCGCCCTAGTGGGCGCGGGGTCAGCTCTGTCCTTCCATACTTCTGAGGACCGCTGTCCGGTCTGGCTGCGTGGAGAGTTAGGACCGGGAGGGGCATCACAGCCCCTGGCAGCCCGGCCGGCCTCTGGAAAAGCCGCCTCCGGGTCTGTCCTGTGCGTGTGCACATGTGGACCCGAGTGGATACCCGCTGAGCGTCTACGTGGATGCAGACGTGTGTGCGTGTGCGTGTGTGTGCGTGTGCGTGTGCGCTGGGCATGCACCTCTGACTCTGCACCCAGTGTGCTCCCAGGGACCAGGGAAATCTCCGCCCTGTCCTCTTTCTTCCTTCTGAGTCAGCTGGTCTTTCCCCAGCACCCCCCACGCACCAGGCTCCTGGCAGGGCGCTGGGTGTGGGAGGCAGCCCGCTTAGGCGTGGGCAGCAGGAGTTCCACCAGCAAGCAGAGGACACGCACACGCACACGCACACGCTGTGTGCAGAGCGAGAGCGTTGATAGGCTCCGTGGGTTTGGCTGTTGCTAGAGGACTCATGAGGGCTTCTGTAAGAGCTGGGGGCGGAGGAGGGTTCCAGGTTTCCTCCAGGGCGTGCTGAATGGGACAGGCTGGGAGGAACAGGAGGGGGGGCTTCTGTGGGGGCCACCGCTGGAGGACTGGAAAAGAGGTGGCAAGTACCAAGCCTTGGGGGAAGAGGCCAGGTGGACTGACCTGGCTGTTGAGTGTTGAATGGGCTGTCACCATTTAAAAATCAGAACATTTCACATTAAAGTGAAAAAACCAGACTTTCCGGTCCTCCTGAAGGGCAGGAAGCTGACCCATTGCTATGTCAAAATCACCAGCTGGAGCTGAGCCCCTGGCCACTACCCTAGACCTTGCTACCTGCCTGGCCCTCACACTCCTCTCAAGTGTAAAGCCTCAGGAAGAGAAAGTCTCCATTGGAAGCCAGAGATCACAGGGTCTCACGTTTGAAGGGACTGCTTGTATATCTCCAGTAACAGGGAGCTCATTACTGCACATCACAAGATGTGTGTCTTGAAGTGGGAATTTTAGGAGATCTTTTTTAAAAAATTATGGGAAATACATAGAAAAGATATACATGAACTTGCCATTTTCAGCATTTTTAAGTGTACAGCTCAGAGGTATTATGTATGTTTACAGTGTTATACTACCATCGCTATTGTCCATTGCTAAATCTTTCCGATTACTCCGAATAGAAACTATCATTAAACAACAAATCCCAACATCCCCCTTTCCCGGCCCCTGGAAAAACCTCTACTCTACTTTCCGTATCTATGAATTTGCCTACTCTGGGCATTTTATACAAGTGGAATTCTACAATATTTGCCCTTTTGTGTCTGGCTTAGGTCTTTCAGCTTGTTTTCAGGGTTCATCCGGGTTGCAACATGGATCAGAATTTTCATTCCTTTAATGATAGAACTACCTGCAGTTGTATGGAGCGACCACCCTGTGTTTATCCATTGGTCTGTTGAGGGACACTTGAGATGTTTCTACCTTTTTGGCTATTGTGAATCATGCCGCTATGGCCCTTTGCCTCTAAGTATTTATCTGTGTCCCTGTTTTCAGTTCTTTGGGGTATATCGCGAGAAGGGGAATTACTGGATCGTGCGGTCACTCTGTCTTTAACTTTTTGGGGACCCGCTAAACTGTTTCCCACAATGGCTGGACCATTTTAGAGGGGCCAGCTGTGTGTCCTCCTGGCCTGGTCGGGACTTCTTCAGGCGCTATGGGGTGTCCGAGTCTTTGCGACCCCATGGACTGAAGCCCGCCAGGCTTCTCCGTCCTCTACTATCTCCTGGAGTTTGCTCAAATTCATGTCTGTTGAGTCGGTGTTGCTATACAACTGGGGGGCCTCTGGTGCCCATGCTTACCCACGCCTCTCTCTCTCTGTTGGCAGAGTCGCCCCAGGAAAGGCCGGGCTCCCGGCGCAGCCTGCCCGGCAGTCTCTCGGAGAAGAGCCCCAGCATGGAGCCCTCCGCCGCGACGCCGTTCCGGGTCACGGTAACTATCCCTGCGTCACCACCGCCACCTGGCCCGGGGTGCTGCTCTGCGACCCCGGGGCCCCCCTTCCTGGAGCCTCGCGGACTGGGAGAGCATCCCGCCTCCCTCGCTCTAGGTATCCGTCTGCTCAGCTGCTCGCCTCTCTGTGGCTCAGCTCCGCCCCTGGGGGCCACATGGGGGGCCCGTCCTGCGAGGGAGGGGGCAGGCGGTGGACAGACAGCCCTGCAGGCGGCGAGGCCCGGAGCCGAGCTGGCCTGCAAGAGAGAGGCTAATGTTAGGTCGGATACGTGCACCCTCACGCATGCGCGCTAATGTCAGGTTGGATACGTGGACCCTCACGTATGCGCGCACACATGCCCCTGGCACAGTTTTGTTTTGTTTTCACCATCCGTTTGCGGGACCACCTTTGTATCTATGAATTTGCCTACTCTGGGCATTTTATACAAGTGGAATTCTACAATATTTGCCCTTTTGTGTCTGGCTTAGGTCTTTCAGCTTGTTTTCAGGGTTCATCCGGGTTGCAACATGGATCAGAATTTTCATTCCTTTAATGATAGAACTACCTGCAGTTGTATGGAGCGACCACCCTGTGTTTATCCATTGGTCTGTTGAGGACACTTGAGATGTTTCTACCTTTTTGGCTATTGTGAATCATGCCGCTATGGCCCTTTGCCTCTAAGTATTTATCTGTGTCCCTGTTTTCAGTTCTTTGGGGTATATCGCGAGAAGGGGAATTACTGGATCGTGCGGTCACTCTGTCTTTAACTTTTTGGGGACCCGCTAAACTGTTTCCCACAATGGCTGGACCATTTTAGAGGGGCCAGCTGTGTGTCCTCCTGGCCTGGTCGGGACTTCTTCAGGCGCTATGGGGTGTCCGAGTCTTTGCGACCCCATGGACTGAAGCCCGCCAGGCTTCTCCGTCCTCTACTATCTCCTGGAGTTTGCTCAAATTCATGTCTGTTGAGTCGGTGTTGCTATACAACTGGGGGGCCTCTGGTGCCCATGCTTACCCACGCCTCTCTCTCTCTGTTGGCAGAGTCGCCCCAGGAAAGGCCGGGCTCCCGGCGCAGCCTGCCCGGCAGTCTCTCGGAGAAGAGCCCCAGCATGGAGCCCTCCGCCGCGACGCCGTTCCGGGTCACGGTAACTATCCCTGCGTCACCACCGCCACCTGGCCCGGGGTGCTGCTCTGCGACCCCGGGGCCCCCCTTCCTGGAGCCTCGCGGACTGGGAGAGCATCCCGCCTCCCTCGCTCTAGGTATCCGTCTGCTCAGCTGCTCGCCTCTCTGTGGCTCAGCTCCGCCCCTGGGGGCCACATGGGGGGCCCGTCCTGCGAGGGAGGGGGCAGGCGGTGGACAGACAGCCCTGCAGGCGGCGAGGCCCGGAGCCGAGCTGGCCTGCAAGAGAGAGGCTAATGTTAGGTCGGATACGTGCACCCTCACGCATGCGCGCTAATGTCAGGTTGGATACGTGGACCCTCACGTATGCGCGCACACATGCTTCCTTAAGATGCACAGTTTTTGTTTTGTTTTCACCAAAAACATTTTTATTGGGGTATAGCCAGTTAACAATTTTGTGATAGTTTCAGGTGAACAGTGAAGGGGCTTGGCTATATATATACATGTATCCATTCTCCCCCAAAACCCCTCTCATCCAGGCTGGTACACCACATTAAGCAGAGCTCCATGTGCTGTACAGTAGTTTTTTGTTGTTATCCATTTCAAACATGGCAGTGTGTACATGTCTTTGCCTAAGTCCCCAACCACCCCCTCCCCCAGTCTACCTTAATCTGTAAGCAACTAAGTCTGTGAGTCTGTTTCTGCTTTGTAAGTAAGTTCATTTGTATCATTTCTTTTTAGAATCCACATAAAAGGGATGTCATATGGTATTTCTCCTTCTCTGTCTGACTTACTTCACTCCGTATGACACGTTCTAGGTCCATCCATTTTGCTGCAAATGGCCTTTTTCATTCTTTTTAATGGCTGAGTAATATTCTATACGTGTGTGTGTGTGTGTGTGTGTGTGTGTGTGTGTGTACCACATCTTCTTTATCCATTCCTCTGTCAAGGGACATTTAGGTTGTTTCTATGTCTTGGTTATTGTAAACAGTGGTGCACTGAACACTGGGGAGCACGTATCTCTTTGGACCATGTTTTTCTCGGGGCATATGCGCAGGAGTGGGGTTGCAGGCTCGTATGGTAGCCCTATGGTTAGTTTTTTAAGGAACCTCCACACAGTTCTCTGCAGTGGCTGTCCAAATTGACATTCCCACCGAACAGTGCAGGAGGGTCCCTTCTCTCTGCCCCTCTCCAGCATTTGTGGTTTGTGGAGTTTTTGATGATAGCCATCCTGACTGGTGTGAGGTGGTATCTCACTGTAGTTTTAATTTGCACCTCTCTAATAACTAGCGATTTTGAGCATTTTTTTCATGTGCCTGTGGGCCCTCTGCGTGTCCTCTTTAGAGAAATGTCTGTTCATCACCTATGCGATCTCTTTAATCCTTGAGACAACCCTGAAGCTGATACTTTGATCACCCCACTTGACAGATGAGAAAACTGAGGCTCAGAGAAATGAAGGCCCTCGCCTGAGCTCCAAGATTTAGACCCAAGTCTCCCTGACCCCAGCGCACAGCATGCACTCCTCTGGCTGGACTGGGACCAGAGGAGGGGGACCTTTCCCTCATGCCCTCCCAGAACCCCCTCAGCATCACTTTTACCGGTTCCCTCTCTTCCACTGCTCTATCGGTATATCATCACACCTTGAAGTTGCTGTAATTTGCAGCTCTTTAATTTCCAGCTAGGCTTGGCTCTTTTTCCATCTTCAGTGTGTTTCTTGGTATGGAAAACACCTGTCGCTCAGTGCCAGCGCCAGCCTTCTGAGCCACCAGGTCCCTAGACTCATAGTCCCGCGAGACTAGGGTCTGCAGGATGGGAAATGTGTTGTGTTGTCACTTTATCCAGTTCTCCCAGCAGCCTCGAGGGGAGGTACCATTTGTGTCCGCATGTCCCTGATGAGGGAACTGAGCCTCAGAGAGGTGAAGATGTTTGCCTGGTGTCACACAGGTGCTGAGTGATGGAGCCAGGCACGAATACCAGGACTGCCCGACATGTCCTGTCTGTGTCCTTTCCCTCAGCACCTGGTCCTTCCCTGTGTGCCGCCATTCAGGAGACGGGTGTGAGTCGAGTTTCTCTTCTGGGCTGGTGCTTGGAGCTAGTGAACAGGGAGCTCAGACGTGAGGCTCTGAGTTCAGTTTCCAGCTCTTCCGTGACCTGTGTGACCTTGCTAATCACTCAGCCTGTCTGAACTATGTGTCCTCATCAGTAAAGGGTGGAATGACAGCCCTCCCCTTGAAGGGCTTGGTGGACCTTTGTGTGTGCACCCCAAGTCTGACCCATGGGAGATGCTTAACCCACGTGCATGAGTGTATGCTAAGTCACCTCAGTTGTGTCCGATCCTTTGCGACCCTATGGGCTGTGGCCCTCCAGGCTCCTCTGTCCATGAGATTTCCCAGACAGAATATTGGAGTGGGTTGCCATGCCCTCCTCCAGGGGATCTTCCCTACCCGGGGATAGAACCTGCATCCTTTGCATATATTACATCGGCAGGCGGGCTCTTTACCACTAGCGCCACCTGGGGAGCCCGTAGAAATGGTGGCGGTGGTAGTTTAGTAGCTAAGTTGTGTCCGACTCTTGTGACTCCATGGACGGTAGCCCGCCAGGCTCCTCTGCCCATGGGATTGCCCAGGCAGGTAGACTGGAGGGGGTTGCCGTTTCCTTCTCCAAGGGATCTTCCCAACCCAGGGATGGAAGCTGGGTCTCCTGCATCGCAGGTGGATTCTTTACCAACGAAGCCACCTTATACGCTGAATGGTTTCAGAACAGTAAAGTTCTGGGAGGGGTCGGGGTGGAGGGCAGAGGACAGTGTGCATGTGGGGAGGTCAGGGGTGCCCCTGGCCTGGGCCTTAGGGACCGACCTGACCCGACCCTGTGCAGGACCGGAAGCACACGCTCTCCCCCGCAGCCTGAGCTCACGCCTGCGCTCCGCCAGCCACACCCTCACGCGCTTGCCGGCTGCCGCTCTGTGCAGCCCCCGGAGGGAACCCGGGGAACACGGTTTTGCCTGGAGGAGGCAGGGGAGATGTCACAGGAGGTACCTGAATAGCTGTCGTCTTTGCTGCCATTTCAAACCTGGGTGATGAGATGTCATCACCTCTCACGGCGGTGCCCCTTGGCAGTGATGCAGTTTAATGGAGAATCCATGTCGGCTGCTATGGGACCCATTCTGTCCACCTCCTCTGTGCAGACGGAGGCCCGGGAGGCTGGGCTGAGGGGCTGGGCTGGACCAGGGCACCACCTGGCTGGGAGCGTTTCTCAGCCTTGGCTGTTTGCACCCCCCATGTGGCCTTTGCCCCTTATGTGAGTCCATCCAGGAGCACCGTCACCCCACAGGGTGCCAGGGGCTCGGTGTGGTTCTCTTGGAGATCCTGTGACCCTGGGGAGCCTCCGTTTACCCTTCTATAAAATGGGGGGAGTGGACTTTGTAGTTTGGGCATACAGCAGGTGCTTAACTGTTTTGATGCCATAACTAAGGGAAGGGGCCGTCAAGTCAGCAGACATGGGGCCTTGGGTCAGCTCTGTGACCAGGGCAAGGTACGGAACCTTTCACCTACCTGGTAAAACTTCCTTCTGCCTACAAGTGGAGTTGGGGGTGGGGGCTTGGTTCCCCAGGGCCACTCGCTGCTAGCAGGCCTACCAGTTCGGGTCTCTGAGAGCTCTGGGGGCCCTGGATGGGAGCAGAATGGAGAGCTGGGAGCAGGTGACCAAAGGGACCTCCTGCCCATCACTGGTCTTCGGTTCTTTGGCTCCAAAGAGATGGCGAGGCGGAGATTCAAACCCAGGTCTGTCTTCTCAGCAGCCAGCAGGGAAGCCTAGGAACGAGAGAGGGTCACAGGTAGGGGAGGCAAGCAGGCAGCAGGCTCGGATCTGCACAGGCTGTCGGGCTGGGTCCAGGGGCTCCGTGTGCCCCCACGTCCTGTCCTGAAGCCCACGGACCCTCAAGCAGCAGCAGGCTGCCGCCTCTCACTGGCCTCCCCGCGTTTGAGGAGTTCACGTTGTGATGGGGAGGTAAGGAGACAGTGACTGTTGGCAGTCCCGCCGTGTGTCCGCTTAGCCTGCCACCCTTGGCAGACCCGACCTCCCCCGGTGAGGGCTGGGTCCTTCCTCCCTCCTGCCTCTGCCCCCGCCCCTCCCGTCGACCTTGCGGAGAGCTGGCAGGGCCCGGGCGTGGGAGGTGGCAGAGGCTCTGCGAAACCTGACAGCCGATTGATTCCTCCTCGGGAAGTTGAAAGTGAAGAGTCGTGTTTGAAGGTTTAGCTGAAATTAGGTCTCAGGGCTATTTTTTGCGAGTTGGAGAAGGAGAAGCGTCAGTGAGGGGAAGGCCCAGGGGGCTGGCGGAAGCGGCAGATAAACTCAACACCAGTTGATTGCAGATGCTTCTAGAAGCCGGTCTTGGTTCCTTTCAACCGCCTGCTTTTCCTGGACGCTCGCGTGTGTGCACTCTCTGTGGTCCTAAAGCTGTGACGGAGGCGTGCCAAGGGTACTGTGAGAACCCAGAACAAGGGGCAAGGAGGGGAGAAGAATTTCTCAAGGAGGGATCTTTGAGGCTGGGCTTTGAGGGATCTATAGGAGTGTGTCAGGACCCAAAGGAGAAGAGTGTTCCAGTTAGAGTGGGATCTAACTAAATAGGAACAGGTCACAGACTCTGTGTGATTAGATGATGTTGAATGAATTGCAAATATCAAAGAGGATCCTAAAGAGAAAAGTGAGGGGGTAAGGGCTTTGAACTTTCCCCTACAGGACACAGGAATCAGAGGGGGTGATTAGTGAGAGTGGATCCATCAGGAGACCTCTGGGATGTGGCCTTTAGGTTTCCCCAGCTGCTCGCCCCTCTTCCTGTTCCTGTGGTTTCTCCCAACCCTCTCCGCATTTCAGCTGTCTTTCTTTCTCATATACATGGAAACAGATACATGACCACAAACATGCAAGACTGTGGGTGACTCCCCTCAGCACCGTGGTGGGAAGGCTGTTGGAAATGGTCTGATCCAACCCTTCCTTCTACAGAGGTGGGCCTGAGGCTCAGAGAGGGGAGGTTCCTTTCCTGAAGTCACACCGCATGTCTGGAGCAGGGCCAGGAATGGAGCCCGAGTGTCTCCACTCGCCTGTCCTGGCTGCTCCTGCCTGGCTCCCTCCTGCCCTCTCTTCCCTGCAGCCCAGCGCTCTCCCCACCCCACCCCCGTCGTTCTTCCCGGGAGGAGGAGACTGAAGAGAACGGACTTTGTGGGTCCAATGACCCTGGAGGCCCCCGAGGACTCGGCACACGGCCACCTCCTGGTCTGTCCATCTGCCCCCGTTAGTGCCCCTGGTTGGCTAAGGCGACTCCTGCCGACAGACAAGCTGGTCAGACCCCCAGGTCACAGGGGCCCGCTCTGTCCCCGCACAGATGGGGCAGCCGAGGCCCAGAGGAAGTCTGTGTGCCTGGGAATATCTGCTGGGCCTCCCTCCATCACTCCAGGGTGATGTGTATTTACTTGGGACACATCTAGGTCTGTGGCCCACAGATGGTGGAGGGATGTCGGCCATGAAGCGTGGCCGGCTGGCAGGCAGGAGTGCTGGACTCCAGCGCGGGTGCCCAGCACCTTGTGGTACCAGGAATTCGCCTGTGAGGCTGACGTCCCTTGCTCTCTTAAGCTGCCTGAGCTGGAGGCTCCCCACCCAGGGTCTGGCCCTTGTTCTGCAGACAAGTGGGTTTGCAGAGAGAGCAGGCCCGTGCCCTCAACCCTTCTCCCCTGTCGTTCAGGGAGCCTAATTGTTATTAAACTGTTTAAACCCCAGAGGCAAATTACTGTCATTTGGGTCTGTGTCCCTTGGGTCTGTGTCCGCCTCTTGCAGCAGAAATGCGGGAGATGGGCACACTGTCACCACCGACAGCCCAGGGTGACCAGGGCCGGCCAGGACAGTCTGCGGAGCGGAAGTGTCAGGTGAGGGGCTGTTTGGAGCCTCTTGAGTCAAGGCCAGGCCCGCCTCCAAGGCCAGGTCCCCAACTCCGAGCCTCTCTTTTTCCATCTGTACACAGGCACCGGAGCCCCTTGCCCTCAGGGCTGCTGGTCAACTCGGGGTCCTGGCCCTGCCTGCTCTGCGGTGGGCGGGGCTGACCAGCCCCTTTCCCGGAGCTTCTGGTCCTCCCCGTTCCGTGCCTCCTCCTGCTGCCCCTGAAGCATGGCCCCACGCAGAGCTTCTGGGGGCGCGGGGGTAGACCAGGAGGTCGGCCAGAGGTGGGGGGAGTTGGGGTGGGGGGCTCCCAAGACATCAGAGACCGAATCCCCAGGTGGTGAGTACAGATGGGAGGGAGCTGGAGGTCTTGGCGCGAGATGGTTTCTGCCCAGGTGGGGGCAGCAGAGGGCAGCGCGTGGCTGCCTGGGAGACAGCTCCCAGAGGAGAGTGGAGATCCCAGGGGTTTGTGCGCCCCCCAGCCTGGGGCCACGGGGTCCAGCTAAGCAGACGGCTGAGCCCACGGCCAGGTGGAGGGGACAGCTCGAAACAGGCGCGCCCGCGGGCGGCTGGGCCTGGCGGTACTGGCTGAGCGGACTGGAGTGGGTTGACCAGAGAGCCGGCAGACCTCTGCAAGGGCATCCTCATTGGGGACAGAGAGGGGCACGGTCTGGGGCCGAGACAGCCTTCCACCAAGAGGACGGGCCCAGGCTGAGGGGTGCCCACGTGCAGGCGGGTGGGCAGTGTCTCTGCACTGTGATCACTGGGCTGGACTAATTGGCACTCCATCATGGTGGTCCTTGGACCAAGTCTGGTCACCCTGCCTTCGAATCCCAGCTCCTTCCTGTCTGCATGAGAAGGGGGCGTGGTTGTAAAGGCTGTTTCCACAGCCCCCGGGGTCAGGCCCTCGGCCCAGCCCTCACTGGGTATCATCTCCGGACACCATAAGACAAATAGCACAAACCCCCCTCTTTAAAAGTGAGAAAACCAAAGCAGATGGGAAATGAAGGACTTGCTGAAGCTCACACGACTCGCGCGCTTGGACAGTGAAGGTCTCACAGAGCGTGGCCCACCACAGGCAGCCCAGTCTCTGCCGGCCAGGGTTGCCATTCTCTCCATTTTACAGATGAGACCGCTGGGGCCCAGAGAGGGGAGGTGCGTTGCCCCAGGTCACATGGCCAGTCAGGGACAGGGTTGGCATTTGGTCTCATCTTGTCCCACCTGTCTGCAGCCGGCCCGGCCCTCCCCTCTCTGAGGGAACCCGGGAGGCTGGGTGTGGAGGGCAGGGCTCAGGTGCCTCCCCCACCACCCCGTATAGAAATGGAGTGATTGCCTCTGTCACACCGAGTGGCATTTGGGTTGGATCGCAGACGTAATTCTATCTGAATCTTCGGGTGGGAATTGTTCCCAAGCCAGGAGGCCCTCTTTGGAAGTGGCAGCAGTGGCATCTGTTTCCGACACAAGGCCCTGCATGGGGATGAGTAACGTTTCACACAGAATTGCTTAAAGAACCTCTAAAACAAGCCATGATTGTTACTGCCCCCACCAGCGCCTTCGATGGCTGCCCGGAGGTGGAGCCCAGCTCCCCAGCCGGCGTTGAGGTCCCCCGGCCTGTCCCAGCGCCCGTGCCTCTGTGCCGGCTGGCCCTTCTGACCACCCTTCCTCCCCGTTTCCCTTCCTCGAGAGCTCCTTCCCTCCCCCGTGCCCACGCCCACCGTGGCTGGCGTCCCCATCCCAGGCTCCGGAACACATGCTGTGACTTGACCATCCACCAGCAAAAGGAGTGACTTTCTCAAGGGCAGCAGCTGTTTCTGATTTCTCTGAGCCCCGGGCACAGGGCAGGGCCTCACCTCTGGCGGGTGCCCCCGGGCTGGTGGGGTGAAGATGCATGAGAGCTGAGAGGAATGAACACATCCAGGGAGTAAGAGCGGGCTCCTGACAGCCCCCTGCGTCTCTGAGACCCGGCGGCCACCCACTTGGGAGGAGGTCAGGACAAGCCACCCAGACCACCGCTGTCTTGCCTTGAAATTGACCTTGCCTCCACGTCATGGGTTCCCAGCATCCCTCAGGGGCAGGCGCCCAGGTGAGCTTGGCCGATCGGTGGTAAATCAAGCCAGAAGGAGAAATAGCCTATAAAATCCTCTCCCCAAACGGTGCGTTTTGTATCCTGTAGTGAAAAGGGCTTTTAAAAGCACTGCTCGCTTGACTGGATTTATGGGGCTGCCTCCCGCCTCTCGCCTCTCCCTCCCGCTAGTGCTCACGGGTCTCTGGGACTGGAGCACCCTGGGGTGCTGGTGCTCCCTGGAGGCGCGTGGTCCCCCTGACTTGATGCTCCGGGGCTAGCCCCGACTAGGACGGTGCCACGGGAGGGCATGGGGAGGCCGTCTTACCTAGCAGAAGCTCCAGGTGGCCCAGCACAGGGCCTAGAGTTTCACCACGAGCACCCTTCCTTCAGGCAAGCTGTTGTCTGCGGAAGTTCCCCTTGTCCTCACCTGCAAATGGGTCACCGGGGAGGGGAATGGTGGCGTCCCTCAGCTGGAAAGGGATTTAGCGATCAGCTAGGCCATCTCCTCATTGTGCACATGGGGAAACTGAGTCACAGAGCGGCTCAGGAGCTTGCTGAGAGCCTCATACTGCAGTCATGGAATTATGGAAAGACTTGAGCTCTGGGGCCGACTACCCGGTGGGACCCAGCTCTGCCGCAGCCTTGTTCAAATGATTGACAGCTCTGAGCCTCTTGTTGGGTTATGAGAATGAGGGTGCGTCATGTAAAGCTCTCATATAGTGACTGATGTTTAGACAGAGCTTAATAAATGCATCTGACTTATTCTTATCAATGCATTACGTAGTTCTTGTTATAGTTAGTAGCCGAGTGGGGTTTCGAATCAGATTTCTCGTGTCTGCGCCTGGGTTTCTTGCTCCTCCTGCCAGGAAGCCGCTGTTGAGAGCGTTCATTCACACGGAGTGCACAGAGCACGGGACAGGGACGTTCTGACGGGGGATAAGCCGTGAGTCACCTCGGGAAGACTGGCCTGGTGCCAAGGCCTTGGTGACGGGGCCCAGAGGAGGCAGAGGGAGAGAGCAGAGAGCCGGCGGCAGGGATGTGGCTCCCAGAGGGCGTCCGTTTTCCCCCAGCCAGGCGGGCCTCCTGCTGGACTGCCTGCCCTGAGGTCAGGGCTGGCCGAGGGCTTAAGGAGCTGATGAAGTGCGTGTGGCCACCCAGATGTCTGGGGTGGGCTTTGAGGCCCGCCGGAGGATTTATGGGACCATGAGTCACTGCTGAGTGTTCTGGGTTATCGCATTCTTGCTTGAGACCTCAGGAATGAGGGTCTGGCTTCTGGTCACTGCTGTCGCTCAGTCCTGGGCACTGGCAGGTACCAGGAAGGGGTCTCTGAGGTCCTCATTTCCCCCTTCCTACCTTCCCAGCTGCATGCCTTCTGCCTCTTCTAGACTCTCAGGGTTTCTTAGGGGCCCCTTGACCTCGGTGTCCTCTGCATTCGAGAGGGGGCTGTACGCCCCATATCTGAGCCTGGACTTAGGTGTGTTACCTGGAGATCCGAGGACCTGTGACCATGCCAGGGCCCTCCATGTCAGCCAGACCTACTGCCGTCCTCTCTCAGCTCCTTTGCCTGTACTGTGATTCTGCCTGGAATAGCCATATATGACTGGCCAGCCAGATGATCTCAGCTAGTCCACAGGCTTTCTCACCTTCAGTGTTTCTGTCTTGCTCTTAAAAGTTGCCTCCTCCAGTGAGTCCACCCAGATTGATCCCAAGTGGAATCCCTCAAAAAGTCCCCTAGAGCACATTCTCTGCCTTTCTCCTTTTTCTTTCATATCATGCATTCATTCAGAAAGAATTTATGGAATACCTGCCAAGTGTCCGACACTGGGGACCCAGGTCTGAAATAGGTGCAGATACAACACAACTGTGATAGGTCTGCAGGGAGATGTGGCTCCGTCTGAGGAGCTGTGAAACAGGGTGCAGCTTTTCCAAAAGCCCCTCTGGATGCTCTTGGAGGATGAGCAGGGGAGGGTTGGCAGGGCTGGGAACGCCCTGGGCCGCCTCTCCACCTGGACGGTGGGACCTTTGGGCGCACAGAGCCAGCCCGGCTCAGGGCTCAGGGCTCACGCCCTGAGAGAGCCGTGGACCAGCCACCTTCTTCCGTCGCAGGAGCTCTGGGTCCTCGAGACGGTGCTGTGAGCTTCTGCCCTCTGTTTCCTTCTAGCTAATCGCTGGGCTGGTCCCTGGGGGCTGAGCAAAGTCTGAGCCATAAAAACAGTGACAATGACAGGGATGATGGGAGCTAGTATTTCTACCGTGTGCCGGGAAATGGGCTGAGTTCTTTCCATGTGTGATCTCATTGACTCATTCCAATGACCTGTGGGGTGGCTGCTATTTTTCCCTTTCTACAGAAGAGGAAATAGGCTGGACAGTTGGGTCACTGGGCTAGGGCCCACGTCGTGAAGTGGTGGAAGGCTCTGCTCCCATGCCGCTTGGGGGAGGGGGAGGGAAGTTATTTGCATTTTCACCCAGGGAGTCCTAAGACCTAAACCAGTATGTCGAGTATGTCGAGTATGTCGCATGGTGGTGCTTCAGGTGTGGTGATGGGCAGAAGGAGAGATGTTTGGGGCAGGGGAAGGGGCAGGGCCCTTCAGAACAACCTGCCAGGCCTCAAGGCGCCCAGAAGCCACACATTCAGGGAACTGGGAAGACGGTTGTCAGGGTGCGAGGGAAGCAAGTGGGGCGTCCCCGGAGACTGGTACAAAGTAAGCCCCTCTGCGGAGCAGGTGGGAGGCTGGTGGCAGCTTGGAGCTGGTTTCTGCCCCCGGGCCTGAGATCCGGACTCCCGGCTCTGCCCTCAGCCCGCCGCTCTCCCTTCCGGCCGGGGCTGTGAGCGTGAGGGCCAGTGGCTGGTGTGCCGGGCCCGGTGTCCGCGTCCCTCCACCAGTGCCTGATGACAGCTGAGTGTGCGTGTACATCTGTGAGCCTGTCTCCGTATGTGTGCTTGTGTGTTTCATGGTAGTGAGTATCTGTGAGTGTGCTGGGCACTGTGCACGTGCATCTGTGTGTGGGGGTGTGTATCCGCTGGTGCCGGCTAGACCTGTTTATGCCTGCATTGCTTTGTGGCTGTGTGCCCTACCGTGTGCATCATGCATGTTCTTGAACTCGGGTGTGTTTCTGGCCCCGGGTATTTCTCCATGTGAACATGTTTGCGTGTAGTTTAGGAACAATGTTCTGTAGTACTTATTAATTTATTTGACTGCCTTGGGTCTTACTTGCCCCGAGGCGTATGGGATCTTACTTTCCTGAACAGGAGTTGAGCATGCGTCCCCTGCGTCCCAAGAGGGATTCGCAACCACTGAACCACCAGGGATGTCTCTCTGGGCAATATTTTTTAGTGGGAGAGTGATCCTTGAATGTCAAGCTCCAGCCTCCTCCTGGCTCTCATGGCCCCTGAATTGCTTCTCTTTGTGTGACCCGCGTCGTGTAGCTCCCTTCTCTGGGGAGGGTGAAGGGTGGAGCGTGCGGGACTTCTGTTCAAAGGAGCACCAGCGCGGGCTTAGGGAGGATGCTCTGGGCACAGGGTGGCCTGTGAGTCGGTGGCCACCGGGAAGGCACCAACTTGATCCTGCTTTAGACTTCCTCCCCCCTTCACCTGTCACAGTGTCTGACATTCCATCGATACTGGGTCATTCCCCAACTGGGACCCTCTTTGATGGTGCGTAGTTCCCCGGGGAGGAGGCCAGGGAGGCCTGGCCGCTTGCTGAGGGCAGAGCCCGGGAGCCGGGAAAGAGGGCGGGAGGAACTGTGCATCTGGAGGATTCAGGCCAAGCCACAGAATCTGCTGGGAGTGCTGGTGCCAGGTGTGGGGAGCCCCGCCGTGGAAGGCAGCTGTTCTAACTTTAGAGAATCGTCCGCTCCCAGCTCCGGAAAGGAGCGTGGTGATCGCCCAGCCCAGGCTGCTGTAGTACAGATGGGAAGACTGAGGCCTGGAAAGTGGAAACTTGAGGAGCCTGGGAGGTTCTGGGAGCGTGTTGGCGCTGCAAAGAGTACTGGGCAAGGAGAAAGGGGACCTCGGTCCTGCCATGGTTCTGCTGCTGCCCTGCTCGGTGACGCTGGGCCTCAGGTACCTTATCTGTGTCGGGCGTTGGCCTGGCTGTCCCCCGTGGGCCCTCCCGGCGCTCTCCCTGTTATCTTGGAAGCAGCACTCCTTACGCCTCCTCCCTTTCCCGGAGCCTGTGCTAGGGTGGAGAGAGTGAGGTGCTCCTGCCAGGGTGCCGGTCTGCCTGCCAGCCCCTGGGCCGCGCGTACCTCCTCTCCTAGGGCTGAGAGAGGTGGTCCTATCTGGATGGGATCTTCCTCTCCCTTTCCTGTTCAGGTGTGCCTTTAGCATTTGCACAGAGCCTCAGAAAGAAATCGAGAGACACGCCTGTGAAAACAATCTCCTACTTTGAAGGATCTCTGTCTGGGTGCAGGCGTTAGAAATGGCCACGAAGGAGAAGCAGAGCCTGCGCCGGGGGAGGGCCATGGGCGTCTGCCTCCGTCCTGAGCGCGGTCGCAGGTCAGGCCCACCCACCCATCGGCCGTGACCCGGAGTCGGTCTGTTACTGGGGAGAAGGCAATGACGGTCGGATTGAAGATGCAGGAACAGATAGGTGATGGAGTCGGGGGGCTGCCGGAGCACCTGCTGTGCCCCGTGCGTGGTGCCGAGTGCTTTCTGCTCAGATAAGAAGAGGGCTGAGCGGCCAGGGTGTCACGTGACTCCCAGGTGCCCAAGTGCTGCTGCTGGCATGCAGACCCGTGCCCCCTCCTGAATGCTGCCCCCTGGGTGGGGAAAGGTGCCCACGTGGGGATGGGAGTGGGCAAGGCTCCCCTCCCTGAGCCTCCAGGTCCTCACCTGTGAGCCTCAGGTGACAGCCCTGCACTCAGGGAGAAGCCCACCTTCCCTTTCATCCCTTCCCCAGGTGCAGCCCAGGACCTTGGGCATGCCGGGGAGGGGCTGCGCAGTCACTTCTGTTCTGGCCTTTGACACTTGAGAGTGTGCGTGTGTGTGTGGCATGCCTGTGTGCATAAAAGGATCGCTGCCCTCGTAGAGATGAGAACTGTCCTTAGCGTGGCCCCAGCTCTCCCACCGAACAGCTCTGTCCACTCTCCACAAGTGGCTTAAATTCTCTGAGCCTCTGTTTCCCCACTTGAAACCCCCAAACATCCTGGCTTCGGAAGCACATGCTCTCCCGAGGATGCCCCGTGAGAGGCACCTGGCCCTCCTAGAATTCCCTCCCCGGGCTCCAGGCGGGTTCCGTGAGGGCCCCAGGCAGAGCACTTGGCAGAGCGGGAGCTCAGTGACTGCTAATTGCTGGTCATCATCATCATCACATGGAATTGATTGAAATGGCGAGCAAAGGAAATCACGTGTCTGAAATTCTGAAAGGCCTTTGAGAAGGTCTCCTAGAACTTCCTGGAGAAGCAGCAGGGTGGGCCGGGGGCAGCGAGGAAGGCAGAGAACCGGAGGTGGTCAAGAACACGGGTGGGGGGACCGCCGAGAACTGGGGCCCTGTCAGCCAGAGACCCCGCGGGCCCCTGTGCTCCACTTGGGACTTTCTCGCACTTTGGTCATTGACATGCATGGATGCCCAAGTGGGTCTTGGATCACTGACACGGACGGGGGGAGGGTTCATGTGCACATGGGCAGTGAGTTGTCACAGAGATGGGCAGAGGCTCAAGGGCTGTCTACACCCCGTCACCAAAGGGCTTGGGGTGGTGACACCAGGCAGCGGCTCCCGCAAAAGCCCCTGGGGCCGTCGTTGACCTAAGCACAGCGGTACCCTTGCCTGAGAAGTGCAGGATACAGGGTTGCGTGCGCAGAGGCAGAGCGCCCGTCTGGGGAGGGGGCAGGCTGGGTCCCTGCAGACTGGCAGGCCCCTCGCTGAGCTTTAGACATCAGACCCTGCACCTGTGAATGAAAGCGGCGCCCTCCGCCGGAGCAGCCCCGCCCGCCCAGGCACTTTGAACCTTCAGAGACTCTGTGAGGTTGCTTTAGAAGAAAGCGCTTGTTTAAAAGCGTTCAAAACGACCAAACCGAGTGAGATTCTGTGGCTGCAGGATCATTCCGCCAGCGCGTTCATTCATCCCCTGGGCGTGACACCAACCCTGTCCTCGCTGCCACGTTGCTTTCAGGCTCCTCGGAGAGCTCCGACAGGCTCCCGCCTGGGGTGCTCACGCACCTTCTCAGGGCAAAAACCGGCGGTTGTGGCAGAGCCAGCCTCGGAAATAATAGTAATAAAGCTGGCAACGACTGTGTTTAGTTGCTTGGTATTTACCATTTTATTGAGGATACCTTACCTTGTTTATCTTTCCCATGATCCTAGCGTAGGTGTCGTCCTTAACCCATTTCACAGAGAGGGACACTGAGGCTCAGAGAGGTCCAGTTATTTGCCAATGGCTTATCTGAACCAAGACGTGAACACAGGTGGTGTGAGAGGATTTCAGCTGGCCTGAGGGAGGTGGTCAGCGGGGCTGGAGTGTGTAATCAGAGATGGCCTCTTGCAGACATGGGTGAAGTCAGACCCTGGGTTGTAGAAAGGGGGCCCAGAGCTTTGTCTGTCCTACTTAACCCTCCCTGCAGCCCCGACCTGTTTCACAGAGAGGTGAGGGCGCTTGTCTAGCCTCTTGCAGCCAGGAGTCTGTGGGGCTGGATTTGAACTCTGTCTGTGGGTCTCTGGCTCTCCGCTCAGCCACTGGACTGTCAGGGGGCTCCACAGAGTGAGCATCGAGAACCCCACTTTACTGAAAGAAGGGACGTGACTTGCCCACTGCCCAACACTAAAGGTCGACGTGGGTCTGGAACAAGATTTTCAGACTTGAAGGCCAGTCAGTCCCTTTTCCCGAGTTCAGGGCTGCAGCTGCTTCCAGGAATCACGTGTGGGGGCCTGCCCACGAAAGGACAGGAGTCAAGGCCCAACCTTCTTCATCCAGGGCTGAGCTACCCTTGTCTCTTCACCCCAGGCAGGAGCTCAGTGGGCAAGCTCTGAGGCTGGGCAGGGCAGGCAGCTGGAGGCCAGAGTCTTTGATTAACCTGACCTCGGGAAAGACCATTCCCTTCTCTGGGCCTTATTCACCTTGTAATATAGTCCTTTGGATCTGAGTCCCCTCCCGGCTGTGGCTTTCTGGGATGGTGAGCATTTGTTCAACCTGCCATATCTAGAGCCCTGGGCTGGGTCCTCGGAGAGCGGGAGGGATTCAAGGTCCTCCAGGGCAGACGTGTGTGACGAGGTGGGGTTAACAAGGGACTTGGCCATTGCCCTGGACAGTCACCCTTCCAGTGACTCTCGGTTGTGGCAGAGCCAGCCTCGGAAATAATAGTAATAAAGCTGGCAACGACTGTGTTTAGTTGCTTGGTATTTACCATTTTATTGAGGATACCTTACCTTGTTTATCTTTCCCATGATCCTAGCGTAGGTGTCGTCCTTAACCCATTTCACAGAGAGGGACACTGAGGCTCAGAGAGGTCCAGTTATTTGCCAATGGCTTATCTGAACCAAGACGTGAACACAGGTGGTGTGAGAGGATTTCAGCTGGCCTGAGGGAGGTGGTCAGCGGGGCTGGAGTGTGTAATCAGAGATGGCCTCTTGCAGACATGGGTGAAGTCAGACCCTGGGTTGTAGAAAGGGGGCCCAGAGCTTTGTCTGTCCTACTTAACCCTCCCTGCAGCCCCGACCTGTTTCACAGAGAGGTGAGGGCGCTTGTCTAGCCTCTTGCAGCCAGGAGTCTGTGGGGCTGGATTTGAACTCTGTCTGTGGGTCTCTGGCTCTCCGCTCAGCCACTGGACTGTCAGGGGGCTCCACAGAGTGAGCATCGAGAACCCCACTTTACTGAAAGAAGGGACGTGACTTGCCCACTGCCCAACACTAAAGGTCGACGTGGGTCTGGAACAAGATTTTCAGACTTGAAGGCCAGTCAGTCCCTTTTCCCGAGTTCAGGGCTGCAGCTGCTTCCAGGAATCACGTGTGGGGGCCTGCCCACGAAAGGACAGGAGTCAAGGCCCAACCTTCTTCATCCAGGGCTGAGCTACCCTTGTCTCTTCACCCCAGGCAGGAGCTCAGTGGGCAAGCTCTGAGGCTGGGCAGGGCAGGCAGCTGGAGGCCAGAGTCTTTGATTAACCTGACCTCGGGAAAGACCATTCCCTTCTCTGGGCCTTATTCACCTTGTAATATAGTCCTTTGGATCTGAGTCCCCTCCCGGCTGTGGCTTTCTGGGATGGTGAGCATTTGTTCAACCTGCCATATCTAGAGCCCTGGGCTGGGTCCTCGGAGAGCGGGAGGGATTCAAGGTCCTCCAGGGCAGACGTGTGTGACGAGGTGGGGTTAACAAGGGACTTGGCCATTGCCCTGGACAGTCACCCTTCCAGTGACTCTGAGCTCTCTGTCCTCCTGGCTCTTGACAACGGTGAAATGAGTGAATGTGAGAGCTTGAATCCCCAAGGTCGTGGTCAGTTTGGGTGGCAAGTGTACATTCAGAAAGGCTTCAGGGATGACAAGCGGTGGTTATCAGAGGCGCATTGAGGGTAGCCTTGATGGGTGGGGGTGGGGAAGACAAAGGGATATGTGTCCCACTCAGCCTTCCCGAGGGAAGAAAACTTTTGGTTTTTCTTAAACTCTGGAATAGGATGGAGCTGTCCAAATTGCTACAGGAGGAGCCACATAAGTTGTGAAACATGCTCCGTGGTTCTTTGTACCCCAAGAGTGTAAAGATGGTAACATGTTCATCTGGGTAGAGAATAAAAACCAAGAGCAAGCACACGCCCAGTGGTGGAACTGGCTTGGCAACGCCTGCCAGAGACGAACCCATGAGTTAGCCAGGTGCTTCCCTCGCCTCCCACGCCTGGCAAGAGGCCAGGGCTGGGAGAGCCCCAAGCTTATCTGGAGGTGCACGTCCCTGTGTTCTTGCTATGTCTCCCAGAAAGCAGACTGTTTCCCTGGCCAGCCACCGTTTTTGGTACCTCTGCATTTGGCTATGTACCATCTATGAGCCACCCTTCTGAAAGAGGGTCTCTCCCGTGGTCCCTAACCCCCAAGAGCTAGTTGTTGAGCCGCAAGAGATCGAGCGTACCTCGACAGGTAATACCAGACTGCAGAGGTGAGAGGCATTTGGTCTCTACTACCTGGGAAGGCCTGAATAGATGGCATGTCAACTGGGCCTGAAGGATGTGCAGAATTTGGATGCGTGGCCGTGGGAGTAGGTCTTCTATGGACGAGAGAGATCGAGAGGGAGGGAAAGTAGGGGCAGAAAGATCAGAGCAGGGAAAGCTTGAAGAAGGTGGGCAGAAGAAGGCTCTGTGGACACTAGGCAGGCCTGGACGCCATGTGCCCTTGGGTGGCTCATTTCACCTCTCTGAGTGAGATTTCTTCTTTGCAGAAAGGGATGTTCCTCTGTCGTTTCTCCTTGTGTCGGTGACACGAGGTGATGTGTGCGACCAGCATGTGCTCTCATCTCATCTAGGGCACTAGGGCCGTAGAGGTGGAAGACCCAGCCAGGGCGTGGCCTACAGCAAATGTCCAGCTCTCTCCCCAGACCAGGATGAAAGGTGGTGCTCAGATAGTATACCACACTCACTTTCAAATGAGTTAATATCCTCTTCCTTCTGTCCTTCGATCACCTGGAATTGAGACTGGGGTGGCTGCGTCCCCCAAATCCCTCTCCGACAGCCCCACTCACAGGGAATCGGATTCTCTTCCCTCAGTTTTCCCCTCCTGCCAACTGCCTGCAGGTTTCAAGTCCAGAGCCCCCCAGGCTGTGGCCGCTTGAGCCCCCAAGTCTGCCCCATCCCCTCTAAAGGGACACTGGTTCAGCCTGCTGTACTGATTGCTGTCTTCTCCCTGTCTCTTCTGTAAGACCTGGAGCTCTGGGGCTGGGCTCCGTGTAGGCTCAGGTCTCAGAGTCCAGCGCCCCGTGACAGACGGATGAATGGCCACATAGGGAGCCTGGCTGAGATCTGCCACGCTCCTCCCAGGAGCTGACCCCTACCCGCCACGAGTCATGAATGGGCCAAGCAGCAGTCCCTCTAGAGAAGGTCCAGCCTCCCCCGAGAGGTGGCTCCAAATCCTGAAGTCCGCAGTGTGGATACTCACCAAATCCTTCAGCCCTTCCCTGAGCCAGATACTAGGTCAGCCTGTTCCCATGGGGTGGCCCCTGCTGGGGTACAGTGATTTCAGGAAAAGGGCTCCACCCCGACGGCCTGTGACAGTCCCCTGCGAAAGGAAAGACGCCCGGGTGAGGGGTCCAGGTGCCCAGGGCACTACTAGCAGCTGCACTGGCCGGCTGTTCCCTAGAGGACCGGACGCCTGCCTGCAGAGCCTTAGTTTCCCCCATCTGTACGAACCAGACTTAAGAACATCCACCTAGCGTGGGGAAGCAATCCTGGACCAGGAGGGGGGCGTGGACTTCTGCAGGTGGGTGGGGGGCGTGACCTCGTTACCGCGAGAGGTTAGGGGCTTGCCGCCGCCGAGGGCCCCCGCCCCTCTGCAGCCCCGCCCCCTCGGCCCCGGGGGCTCCCCCGCCCCCGCGCTCCGGGGGGTCTCGGGCCTCCTCGGTCGCGGCCGGTGCGGCTCGGCTCGGCGTCGCCATGGCAACAGCGGCTTAGGGGGCGGGGGCGACGTGGCGGGCGGCGCGGGGTGGGCTGGGCCGCGCTGCGCGGGCCGGGCCGTCGGCGCTCGGTCGGCAGGCGGGCGGCTCGGGCCGCGAGCTGCAGGGGCCGAGCCCGAGCCCGCGCCCGCCCTCGGCCGCGCGGCCGCCCGAGCCAGGGCGCGGGTCCCGGCCCCGCCGCCGCCGCCGCCGCCGCGCTAACCCCGCCTCCCCTTCCCCCTCTTGTCGCCCCGCGCGCAGGGCTTCCTCAGCCGCCGCCTCAAGGGCTCCATCAAGCGCACCAAGAGCCAGCCCAAGCTGGACCGCAACCACAGCTTCCGCCACATCCTGCCGGGGTTCCGGAGCGCCGCCGCCGCCGCCGCCGCCGCGGACAATGAGAGGTGAGCCCGCCGCCGCCGCCGCCGCCTGGCCCCCCGGGGTGCGCCCCGGAGGGCGCGGGGACAAAGCCGGCGCCGGGACGGGGGCGCGCCGAGAGCGCCCGGGCAGCCCGCGCCGCCCGCCGGCAACTTGTGGGGCCGCCGCGGACGGGGGAGGAGCGGCGGAGGACCCTGCTCGCTGCCCCGGGGGCGAGGGCGGCGTGCCCGAGCCGCGGCTCGAGCCCGGCAGGGAAGTGCCCGAGCCGCGAAGTCCTGCCCCGCCTCGGCGTGGTGGGCATTGTTTCCCGGGCGGCGCGGTGCCCGGAGCCGGGGGCTGGAGGGGCGCCTCCACCCCAGGCTCCGGCTCCCTGCCTCGGGAGCCCTTGAGTGGCCGATAGAAAAGGCATGTCCGCTGGCTTTTGCGGAAACCCAGCTGGGGGGAAGGAAAAGGGGTGCAGAGCCTTAGTTCCCCATCTGTACGAACCAGACTTAAGACCATCCACCTAGCGTGGGGAAGCAATCCTGGACCAGGAGGGGGGCGTGGACTTCTGCAGGTGGGTGGGGGGCGTGACCTCGTTACCGCGAGAGGTTAGGGGCTTGCCGCCGCCGAGGGCCCCCGCCCCTCTGCAGCCCCGCCCCCTCGGCCCCGGGGGCTCCCCCGCCCCCGCGCTCCGGGGGGTCTCGGGCCTCCTCGGTCGCGGCCGGTGCGGCTCGGCTCGGCGTCGCCAGGGCAACGGCGGCTGGGGGGGCGGGGGCGAGGGGGCGGGGGGCGCGGGGTGGGCGGGGCCGCGCTGCGCGGGCCGGGCCGTCGGCGCTCGGTCGGCAGGCGGGCGGCTCGGGCCGCGAGCTGCAGGGGCCGAGCCCGAGCCCGCGCCCGCCCTCGGCCGCGCGGCCGCCCGAGCCAGGGCGCGGGTCCCGGCCCCGCCGCCGCCGCCGCCGCCGCGCTAACCCCGCCTCCCCTTCCCCCTCTTGTCGCCCCGCGCGCAGGGCTTCCTCAGCCGCCGCCTCAAGGGCTCCATCAAGCGCACCAAGAGCCAGCCCAAGCTGGACCGCAACCACAGCTTCCGCCACATCCTGCCGGGGTTCCGGAGCGCCGCCGCCGCCGCCGCCGCCGCGGACAATGAGAGGTGAGCCCGCCGCCGCCGCCGCCGCCTGGCCCTCCGCGCGCCGCCGCCCCGGGGTGCGCCCCGGAGGGCGCGGGGACAAAGCCGGCGCCGGGACGGGGGCGCGCCGAGAGCGCCCGGGCAGCCCGCGCCGCCCGCCGGCAACTTGTGGGGCCGCCGCGGACGGGGGAGGAGCGGCGGAGGACCCTGCTCGCTGCCCCGGGGGCGAGGGCGGCGTGCCCGAGCCGCGGCTCGAGCCCGGCAGGGAAGTGCCCGAGCCGCGAAGTCCTGCCCCGCCTCGGCGTGGTGGGCATTGTTTCCCGGGCGGCGCGGTGCCCGGAGCCGGGGGCTGGAGGGGCGCCTCCACCCCAGGCTCCGGCTCCCTGCCTCGGGAGCCCTTGAGTGGCCGATAGAAAAGGCATGTCCGCTGGCTTTTGCGGAAACCCAGCGGTGAGGAAAAGGGTGAACATCTGGAGGGGAGGAGCAGGGGGCTGGGCCGCTCGGGGGACACATCTGCTCTAAGTAGGGCGCGGGCTCTGCCGGGGGGCTGGGGCGAGCCAGCGGGCAGTGCCGAGGAAGAAGGGCCGCCTCGTCTCCAGCCCCGGGCAGCTGCTCCCTCGCTCACCTCTCCGCTCCCAGGGGTGTCTCCTGTTCCCTGTTTCCTTTTCCTGAGCCAGGCTGGAGCAGGTGTGGAAATTCCAAGGGGAGGTGGCTGGCGGGGCAGAGGAGGAGAGAGGAGGTGGCTCAGCCCTCCAGGAGTCCCGGGCAAGAGCAGGCTTGGGCTGGCAAGGGCAAGCCATCCTGTCCGCGTGCGGGGGCACTGGGCCGACACCGCCGCTGGGGGCCCGGGTCCCCCTTCTTGAGTGTGCCCGCCCTGGCACCTTCCGCTTGGGCACAGGCGTGGGGATCGATTCTAGTGCCAGTGAGAACGTGTCCCTGCTCGGCGGAGTGGAGGTGAAGGAATGGGCAGGCACCAAGGAGCCTTTTCAGCATGCAGCCCTGTGCCTCAGGCCCCTGGCATCTGCCTGCCTTCGTAGGGCTGTGTCCCTGTGTGTGATTGGAGAGTCGGCACTCCCTGGAGGGGAGGCACAGGTAGAATGAAATGTCCCTCCCCTCCCCCTTGGTTCCAGCAGGCGGAGGCGTACAAGTTAGAGCCCAACTCCTGCCCAAGGTTGTCCAACTGTTCAGCCGACCCCTAGCATCTTCCTGAAGAGACCCCCTTCCCCCCTCCAGGAGGATGGCTAGACCTCTCATTTTCATCCATCCGCCCGGAGCTGCTGCTCTCTGATGCATCCTTACTGCTGCCCGCAGCTGGTTTCCTGCCCCACGCTGCCAACCCCAGTCCGAAGCAGGACCCTCAGCCTCTCTCTGATGGCCATCGTGCCCCAGGGGACCAGGCGTGTCTTGGCAGGAAGATTTAGCCAGGCCAGAGCTCGGTGCTGGCTGCAGCCACTGCGTCTCTGCAAACCTTGATTCCCATCTTTGTTTTGTCTGGGCGGCAGGCCGCCCCTGGGTTGGCCGATAGAAAAGGCATGTCCGCTGGCTTTTGCGGAAACCCAGCGGTGAGGAAAAGGGTGAACATCTGGAGGGGAGGAGCAGGGGGCTGGGCCGCTCGGGGGACACATCTGCTCTAAGTAGGGCGCGGGCTCTGCCGGGGGGCTGGGGCGAGCCAGCGGGCAGTGCCGAGGAAGAAGGGCCGCCTCGTCTCCAGCCCCGGGCAGCTGCTCCCTCGCTCACCTCTCCGCTCCCAGGGGTGTCTCCTGTTCCCTGTTTCCTTTTCCTGAGCCAGGCTGGAGCAGGTGTGGAAATTCCAAGGGGAGGTGGCTGGCGGGGCAGAGGAGGAGAGAGGAGGTGGCTCAGCCCTCCAGGAGTCCCGGGCAAGAGCAGGCTTGGGCTGGCAAGGGCAAGCCATCCTGTCCGCGTGCGGGGGCACTGGGCCGACACCGCCGCTGGGGGCCCGGGTCCCCCTTCTTGAGTGTGCCCGCCCTGGCACCTTCCGCTTGGGCACAGGCGTGGGGATCGATTCTAGTGCCAGTGAGAACGTGTCCCTGCTCGGCGAAGTGGAGGTGAAGGAATGGGCAGGCACCAAGGAGCCTTTTCAGCATGCAGCCCTGTGCCTCAGGCCCCTGGCATCTGCCTGCCTTCGTAGGGCTGTGTCCCTGTGTGTGATTGGAGAGTCGGCACTCCCTGGAGGGGAGGCACAGGTAGAATGAAAATGTCCCTCCCCTCCCCCTTGGTTCCAGCAGGCGGAGGCGTACAAGTTAGAGCCCAACTCCTGCCCAAGGTTGTCCAACTGTTCAGCCGACCCCTAGCATCTTCCTGAAGAGACCCCCTTCCCCCCTCCAGGAGGATGGCTAGACCTCTCATTTTCATCCATCCGCCCGGAGCTGCTGCTCTCTGATGCATCCTTACTGCTGCCCGCAGCTGGTTTCCTGCCCCACGCTGCCAACCCCAGTCCGAAGCAGGACCCTCAGCCTCTCTCTGATGGCCATCGTGCCCCAGGGGACCAGGCGTGTCTTGGCAGGAAGATTTAGCCAGGCCAGAGCTCGGTGCTGGCTGCAGCCACTGCGTCTCTGCAAACCTTGATTCCCATCTTTGTTTTGTCTGGGCGGCAGGCCGCCCGGCTTGCTGCCTTCCTCCCTCCGGCCGGCCCCTTCCTCCTCCGGCTTTCTCCCTCGGGAACATGCCCGTCTCCGCACTGTCCTGGGTGGTGGTCAGGACTCTCTGCACCCGCATGCGGGACCTTGTGTACGTACCTAGTGTGGCGTGCGTGTCTCGGGGGTCCGGGGAACGGGAGAGACGGCAGGCGGTCCAGCTTCGGAGTGCGTCTGCCCTCCGGGAGCGGCCGGCGTGCAGGCTGTTTACCTCCCTCGAGCGGGCAGCCGACACTGAGATGCCGCCGAGCGATCGGCTGGCCGCCCGGGCTGGAGTTCGGGACGTGGCCGAGATGACCTGGAGCGGTGCCTGCCCAGCCTGGCCTGAGGTCAGCTTTGCCACAGGCCGGAGGGGTGCGGAGCGGGGACCGGGGTAGGGAGTAAAACTACAAGTCTGTTTCTAGAACCGGGGGTGAACAGTAGCAGTTGGAGCAGGATGTCACTGGCAGTGGTGTGGAATTGTCTTATTAATTTTCTGTAAACAAAATCTGTCGTGGTGGCTGCTCTGGCACAGGAAGGGAGCCCAGATTTCCCATGGACAGGCAGAGAGACAGAGTTTGAAATCCTTCTTCCCAGCCTTGGAGCTGACATCGGCTCTCCTAGCACTGGGGTCTCCTGCTTTGCTGCTGTGCTTAGAAATGGATTAATCCGTTGCCGCTGGGAGGGTCGGGCAGGTGTTTCTCTGGGGCCGTCCCTGGAGACTCCTGTTTGGAGCTGAGTGAGTCAGACCAGCCGTGGTGACCCCACCCCACCCTCAAGCTCATGGTCAAACCTGGGTGAGTGGAGAGGCGCCTCCCCCACTCTGACGTGGAGTGGTGAGCTGCTGCTGAGGCAGGGACAGACCGGCTGCCTTCGGCTGGGCTCAGCAGCGAGGAGGGGGTTGAATCCTGGCTCCATGGGACCCTACGGGGCTGCCATGCGTCTCCCTGGGAAGGGGGTAAGTGTAGAGAGAGCAGCCTGAGTGAGGGGGTGAGCGTGGGAAGGCGGGTGGGGGCCTCTAAGGTGGCAAGTGGCCTCCCCATGGGGGGAAGAAGCGCCGGGCCCTCGGGGGCGGCCACTTGGGTCCTGACTCTGGATGAATCTGTCTGTCCTCTGGCTGCTTGAAGCGGCTTTGCTGCACGCTCTCTGCCCTGTTCCGCAAACTGCCGCGTTGCGAAGGTTATTTTTTGCGCCGGGATCCTCTTATCTGGAGATGGAAAACCAGTGGGTTCTGTTCTGGGGTCTTTCGGCTCCCCGGGAAAGGAGTCTGGCCCAGGTGCGTTATCGTGGGGAGAGGGCCAGCGTCCCGGTTGTGAGGCTGGAGTCAAGCCAGCCAGGGCCGGTGGGGGTCGCAGATTTGAGCCTGGGTACTTATTTCCCTGAAAACAGCCTGGGGAGGTTCTCAGCCGGTCTCCAAGATCACTGGGCCCCCCAATGTGCATTTTTTCTTTGGAGGTTCTAGAGATAAGCACCAAGGACAGGTGATTGTTTCCAATAACAAATGAACGCCGCTCTGAGGCTTCCCAGGTGAAAGGTGTGCTGGCGAAAGCATTTTTGTTTTGCAGGCTGGAGATGTTTCTGCTACATTTACAAGACTGTCTTAACGTTGGTAAAAGCGATCTCGGATGTGGTGTTTCTGCCTCCCAGAAGATAATTTCCAACTCACTCATTTATTTATTAGTGTTCCTGAGTAGCTGGGAGGGTCGGCTGGCAACACTGTGCTTTCCTCTTTTTTTTTTTTTTCCCTTGCTGGTACTGTCTCGGGGGGACGCCGGCCCTCCACACAGGTGGGCAACCCAGGTGCAGGTACCACGGCTGATAATGTGAGGAGCGAGAAATTGACTGCCTCTCCCAGGGAATGTGTGTGCTGCCTGGAGTGCCCACACCTGAAAGTGACGAGTGGTAGGATTCCAGGCAGCGTAAGGCTAGGGAGGGAGATAATTAGGAGGTGCGGGGAGGCTTTCAGGGACCCTCAGCTGGCCCCGAGGAGGCAGGAATCAGCTCTGCCCCTCTGGGTGAGGCATTTCTAGGACAGAGGGAGAGGAAGCTTGATCAGGAACTGAAAAGAACGGAAGAGGGGATCTGTTTTCAGTTGACTGTAGATGCAGGCAGGGCTGGGCACCCAGGCCTGGGTTTTCTCCAGTGGCCTCCCCATGGGGGGAAGAAGCGCCGGGCCCTCGGGGGCGGCCACTTGGGTCCTGACTCTGGATGAATCTGTCTGTCCTCTGGCTGCTTGAAGCGGCTTTGCTGCACGCTCTCTGCCCTGTTCCGCAAACTGCCGCGTTGCGAAGGTTATTTTTTGCGCCGGGATCCTCTTATCTGGAGATGGAAAACCAGTGGGTTCTGTTCTGGGGTCTTTCGGCTCCCCGGGAAAGGAGTCTGGCCCAGGTGCGTTATCGTGGGGAGAGGGCCAGCGTCCCGGTTGTGAGGCTGGAGTCAAGCCAGCCAGGGCCGGTGGGGGTCGCAGATTTGAGCCTGGGTACTTATTTCCCTGAAAACAGCCTGGGGAGGTTCTCAGCCGGTCTCCAAGATCACTGGGCCCCCCAATGTGCATTTTTTCTTTGGAGGTTCTAGAGATAAGCACCAAGGACAGGTGATTGTTTCCAATAACAAATGAACGCCGCTCTGAGGCTTCCCAGGTGAAAGGTGTGCTGGCGAAAGCATTTTTGTTTTGCAGGCTGGAGATGTTTCTGCTACATTTACAAGACTGTCTTAACGTTGGTAAAAGCGATCTCGGATGTGGTGTTTCTGCCTCCCAGAAGATAATTTCCAACTCACTCATTTATTTATTAGTGTTCCTGAGTAGCTGGGAGGGTCGGCTGGCAACACTGTGCTTTCCTCTTTTTTTTTTTTTTCCCTTGCTGGTACTGTCTCGGGGGGACGCCGGCCCTCCACACAGGTGGGCAACCCAGGTGCAGGTACCACGGCTGATAATGTGAGGAGCGAGAAATTGACTGCCTCTCCCAGGGAATGTGTGTGCTGCCTGGAGTGCCCACACCTGAAAGTGACGAGTGGTAGGATTCCAGGCAGCGTAAGGCTAGGGAGGGAGATAATTAGGAGGTGCGGGGAGGCTTTCAGGGACCCTCAGCTGGCCCCGAGGAGGCAGGAATCAGCTCTGCCCCTCTGGGTGAGGCATTTCTAGGACAGAGGGAGAGGAAGCTTGATCAGGAACTGAAAAGAACGGAAGAGGGGATCTGTTTTCAGTTGACTGTAGATGCAGGCAGGGCTGGGCACCCAGGCCTGGGTTTTCTCCCACCCTCTCCCTCCTCTGATGTAGACAGGGCGTGCCTGGTCCTTCTCCGCCTTGCTTTGGGTGCGGTTGAGATGATTGTGCATCTCAGTGTTTGGGAGTAATGGGAAATATGCGATCTTTGGATTTGAAGCCAGGCATTCCTGGAGCAAGTCATGCCACTGTTCTGAGCCTCAGTTTGCCTGTCAGCAAAATGGGTCCGATGATAATCAGGTTGTTGGCAACATTAATGATATATTCATTACGTATTTAATAGAAAATGTCCAGTTCAATGCTGTTCCCTTAGCAGCTAACACTGGGTCTTGCCAATTTCTTAAATGTTTCTAAAATTTTATTAAATAAGGTATAACACGTGAGAACACATGAGAATGGTTAAGCGTTCAGTAAGTGGAAATTAATATTTGGAGGGAAAAGTCAGTTCATGCGGTAAGCCTCAGTTTCCTCCTCTGCAGTGTGGGAGTCACCACGTGCAGGCCTGCGGCGGTATTGCTCAAGAGGTGGCACTAGGTGCTAATGTCCCTCGTAAGACAGAGGGCTGTACGGAGGATCATTACTGCTTTGAACACAAGAAATAGCCGAGTAGAAGGAATGACCCCGGTTCTAGTCTGCCCCTGGAAAGCAGACCTGTTCTACAGGTGTTTTAAAAATCAAGTTTTGAAGTTCACGCTTCCCTCTGATGTTCAGACCGTACTTCTTTTTTTTCGTAATCTAGGCATTTAGGTTATGTCTAGTTTTTCTTTATTAAAGATGGTGCTGGTATTTAATTCTTGAATAGGCAGCATTTGTCTCCATCTGTGACAGTTTCCACGTTCTAAGAACGTCTTAGAATTACGAGGTCAAAGAATACGAGTCGCTTCAAGCTTTTGATAGAAACACCTCCCGTCAAGAGCCTGTAGTAGTTTGCACTCCTCCAGAGATTGCTGAGGCTGCTGCTCTGGTTGCTCAGGCCTGTGAGAACACTGGGAGTCCTCACGACCATGGTCTTTGTCCCCCGTGTAGGCACAAGAGTGGCCTTTTTCTCTGTGACTTGCCTTTCTTGCTGGTTAGTCACTGAACATGGTTTTCCTGGCTGAACGGCCAGCAGTGCTCTGGTGCCGCGTGCGAGTCCTGTCTGTGCCTGTCTTGCCTTCTGAACGTCCAGACAGACCCCTGGCAGGCGTCTTCGGTGCCCTGTCTGGGCTTCCTTGGTTCTTGCACCTGCATCCATGTAGGTGGGTCTTTGTTAAACGGGCCTCTGCCCTCCAAGCCGTCCGGCAGGGAACTCGTTAATTGCCTATAAGGAATGCTTCCCCTCCCCTGCTCTGCTCTCCATAAGGGAATCAGATTTAATTCTTACTCCGATAATTATCGTAAGGAGGCCTGGCCCTTACCCAGCACGTGGAGTGGTCTGTCACGGTGCTGTGCCGGGGCCCTTAGATTCGGGGGAAAATGAGGCACGCGGTCCCAGGTGTGGCCCTGTGGCCAGGTCCCAGCCCATCCGCCGTACAGTCCTCGGGGCTCCAGGGGCAGCTTTGGGGCAGGGCTGGCCGGAGCCCCACCTGAGCACGTGATTCTGAGCCATTGCCAGAGGGAGGGGAGCCCCAGAACACGACCCGGACATGGAAGAGAACCAATTTCTTTTTGCTTTCTCATTTTTATCGCCCTCCTTTTAGATCTGCAGCTCCCTCGTATGTATCTTCCAGAGATCCGAGGCGGGCAGTATTTTTAGGAACGGTGGAGCCTGTGAGGATGTGATCAGCCCCCGGCTCGGGTTTTAAAGGCTTGGGGACGCCTTTTCCGGGCAGGTGTCTGTCGGCGTGTGTGCATGCCTCTGACATGCAGCGCCTGTCTCCATCTGTGACAGTTTCCACGTTCTAAGAACGTCTTAGAATTACGAGGTCAAAGAATACGAGTCGCTTCAAGCTTTTGATAGAAACACCTCCCGTCAAGAGCCTGTAGTAGTTTGCACTCCTCCAGAGATTGCTGAGGCTGCTGCTCTGGTTGCTCAGGCCTGTGAGAACACTGGGAGTCCTCACGACCATGGTCTTTGTCCCCCGTGTAGGCACAAGAGTGGCCTTTTTCTCTGTGACTTGCCTTTCTTGCTGGTTAGTCACTGAACATGGTTTTCCTGGCTGAACGGCCAGCAGTGCTCTGGTGCCGCGTGCGAGTCCTGTCTGTGCCTGTCTTGCCTTCTGAACGTCCAGACAGACCCCTGGCAGGCGTCTTCGGTGCCCTGTCTGGGCTTCCTTGGTTCTTGCACCTGCATCCATGTAGGTGGGTCTTTGTTAAACGGGCCTCTGCCCTCCAAGCCGTCCGGCAGGGAACTCGTTAATTGCCTATAAGGAATGCTTCCCCTCCCCTGCTCTGCTCTCCATAAGGGAATCAGATTTAATTCTTACTCCGATAATTATCGTAAGGAGGCCTGGCCCTTACCCAGCACGTGGAGTGGTCTGTCACGGTGCTGTGCCGGGGCCGTTAGATTCGGGGAAACTGAGGCACGCGGTCCCAGGTGTGGCCCTGTGGCCAGGTCCCAGCCCATCCGCCGTACAGTCCTCGGGGCTCCAGGGGCAGCTTTGGGGCAGGGCTGGCCGGAGCCCCACCTGAGCACGTGATTCTGAGCCATTGCCAGAGGGAGGGGAGCCCCAGAACACGACCCGGACATGGAAGAGAACCAATTTCTTTTTGCTTTCTCATTTTTATCGCCCTCCTTTTAGATCTGCAGCTCCCTCGTATGTATCTTCCAGAGATCCGAGGCGGGCAGTATTTTTAGGAACGGTGGAGCCTGTGAGGATGTGATCAGCCCCCGGCTCGGGTTTTAAAGGCTTGGGGACGCCTTTTCCGGGCAGGTGTCTGTCGGCGTGTGTGCATGCCTCTGACATGCACGCGAGCGCCTGTCTCTGTGTCCTACAAGTACATGAAGGTGCCCTCTGAAGGTGTGTCTCAGTGAACGTCCTTGTACATGTGTGTGCATCTGAAATGAGGAATCGCACGTAAAGCATTTGGAACAGTGCCTGGTACTTCCTGTTGGCGTGGACCACACGAGGTGGTTTTGTAGGTCGAAAGTGGACATATGGTTCGTCCTCAGTGTTTGTTCAAGACCCACTGGCTACTGTGCTCACTGTGGCTGCTTTCTTTACGTGTACGTGTCTGTCGGCACGTGCGTTCACACACCCCCTGCTTCAGGACGTGCGTGGCGTGTTCTGGGTCTGGGCTCTCACACGTGACATCTGTGTGCATGCGTGCCGTTGCCGTCCAGGCGTGTGGCTGCCGAACCAGCCAGTTTGGGGAACAGACGGCCTGCCTCCCTGGCGAGCGCCTCCCTGGCGAGCGCCTCCCAGGGCTCAGCGTGTCCCCAGGCCATCAGGACAGCCGCCCCGAGTCCCCTCGTGCCCGTCGGTGCCAGCAGAGCCCAGGTCTGGGCGCCGGGCCTGAGGGCACTGAGGGGCCTTTCCCACTTCTCCCAGAGAAACCCTGGCTGTTTCCAGGTCCCAGGTCTGAGGATATGCAAATCGACTCTTTAATGGAATTCCTTTGCAAAATATTACTCAAACCGGAAAGTTAATTACCAGGCTCTAATTAATGGCTATTTTAGAGGGCCACAGAAGAGAACTGGAGATCATAGGGAGACCACAGAGGCAAGAAGGAAAGCATCCAGCCCCCCCGGCTGGCGTGGTGACCCCTTCTCAGGTGGCTGGGCCCACCTTGGTCCTCCCCGGCCCAGCCTCCCGGGTGCTTGGCCGCGGGTGAGTGGAAAAGCACTTCTTGCACGAAGAGCCTCGGACACTGGGTCTTCTGGCTGCTGGTCCATCAGCCTACAAGGAGTGGCTTGGGCCGCTTTCCCAGGCTGGGGGTGGGGTGTGCACGTGGCCGGAGGAGAGCGTGACCAGACGGGAATGAGGCTGTGCCCCTCCGGTCCCCACCCTCAGAGGCCCCCCGAGCCGCCAGCGACATGCCCAAAGCCTGGGCTATGCACGGGGAAGTCATGGCCACTCTGCAAGGAAACTCGCTCCTTCCTTACCTTTCTCCTGGCCTTTGGGCTGCTGCCTCCGGGACCCCTCCTCCAAGCTCCAGGGTCTGAGGCAGCTTCTCAGAGGACCCGAGCGCCACCGAGACCTGCTCCCCCAGCACAGCCACTGCGCCCACTGTGGAGCCACCTGTGGCCCAGCCACCCCATGGGACAGGCCGGAAGCCCCCGCTGTCTGCGAGGGAAATGACGTGAAAGCTGCCCCTCCCAACTGGGGCTGCCGAGCCGGGTGGCCCGTGTTACACTCCCCCCCGCCCCGCCCCCAGACAGACGGAATCTCCATCCTCGGTGGGCCCGCGTGGGCGGGAGCCTGTGGGCGGGCGTCGAGGGCCTCACACATCCCGGGGGCACAGCCGTGGGCGCCCCTCCCAGGTCCTGTCTGCAGGCCACACCACGTGCCTCCACCTGGGCACGCACGTGGGAGAACCTCCCCTGGAGGTCAGGGCCCCACGGAAGCCACCAGCTGTGCGTCCGAGGTCTCCTCTGAGCCAGGTGGCTGGCAGCGTGAGGACCCGCGGGAAGGGAGATGGGATCCCACCTGCAGGGGTCCCCCCTGGCAGCCTGTCTGGGTTCCTGGGGGAGGGTGAGAAGTGCCCCCAGGGTTGGAGGTCAAGCCTGATCTAGGGGCACGCAAAGACTAGGGCACTAGATGCCCCACTCGCACCTGCTCCAGACGCCTGCGTGCGCCTGGCTCCTGGGGTCGTCCCCCAAAGGCGGGGCTGGCGGCGGCCTGGGGCCGGCCTCCTGGACACCTCCGCCTCTCTGAACGGCCCCTGGGCAGGGCCCTGTTGCCCCCACCTCCCACTGTCCTTCCTGCTGCCACTTGACCCTGACGGCCACAGGCCAGGCTGGAGCGGACAGAGTGCAGGGTCACAGCGGCTCGACTCCTGGCCTGCCCACTGCTGACTCCGTGCTGCCTCCCTCGGAACAGTCTGTCTCCCCGTCTGTCCAGCGGGGCTGATGGGGCACGTGCTGGCCTGGGGAGCAGGCTGGGGTTGCCCTTTCCCTACAGGGATTCCCCCTCCCTTCCTGGTGGGCCGCCCCGCTGGGGGACGGAGGGGTCCCTGTTGACTCTGGTCACCTCCCCCTTCCCCCTGAGGCGGTCCCCTGCCTCCAGCCCTGACCTTCCTTCCGGCCTCAGGCCCTTGTTCGCAGCTCTTGGTTGTGCGAGGACGCTCCGGGCAGAGATGCGGATGCCGCCCCGGGAGCACGGGCTCTAATTTGACGCGACGTTGTCGTGGGGAGTTTTCATACCGAGGGCAGTGAGTTAGCGCGGCATCTCCCTGTGCCCACTGACGAGGGGGAAGTTAATTTCATGCTCTGGCTTGTTGACATTCATAATCAAAGCTTCGTGTTGCAGCTGCAGACAGTTAGCACGAGGGAGCGCCTCGACAATGACTGTTTCCGGCTGGGGGGGGGAGGAGGTTAATAGACGGTTAACAGCCCCACCCCTCGACTCCGATCGCCTTCTTTCCCCCATCCCTAGGCGTCATCAGGAAATTCTGTCCCAGAACTGGTTCTGATGACATGCCACTCTTGTCTTGGAAGCTGGGGGCCCGGCCCCTGAGTGGGACTGACCAGTGCGCCCCAGGGAGGGACCCCCAGTGGACTGCAGATCTTGGGCCCCGACCCTGGACCTTCTGAATTAGAGCCTCTGCTGGAGCAGTCGTGTTTCTCCCGGTTGGGAGGACACTGCCCAGCGTGTGTTCCTTTTCACCAGAGCAGGGCCCTGTCCCAGCCACTTGCTTAGGCACCTCTGTGTTCTTACTGATTCCTCATAGGAAGGCTTTTTCCTGTTTGCTTGTTTCTCGTTTCACAGATAATAGACACTGAAACTCCAAGAAGGGAACGTGACTGGCCCAAAGTCACACACTGGAGGACCCCGAGCCAGGCGGTCCACTCCCTGGTTGAGGCTAGAGCCCTGCCGTGCGCGTGCTGTGGCCTTTCTTACCCAGGCTGTGGTGCCTTTTGAAATTTCCTTCCGCCTTTGACAGGCGTGTGAGGAGCCCCCCGAGCTTGCCCTGGGCTCCCCGCTGTAAGAAGCCCCTTCCTCCTGTTGTCGAGTTCTCCGAAGGGTGCTTGGAGTCGTCAGGGCACGTGTGACTGTGGTCTGCGCTCTCCGGGGGAAGTGGGTGGGGGTCAGAGCTGACGCCGGCACGTGTCGCCTAACTCCAAGTCCAGCGCGTGGCCCACCCGAGCCCCTAGGCTTCCTGCTCTTACCGACTTGCCCGTCACAGGTGGTTCAGAGAGGTGTTCCCAGCCCTCTCACTTGAGAGACAGTTAAGTGATTCAAGTCCGGGTCCACGGAGTCACAGCCCGCAGGACAGGACGAGCCCGTTCAGGGCTGGCCGAGGTGTCCCCGGCCCGCAGCTGGGAGTGGCGCTCCCTAAGCACAGCCTGCAGAGTCCCAGCTCCGAGAGCGGTGGTCTGTGTGGAGGCCCCAGAAAGGCCGGGTGGCATAGCCTGTACCCCAACTGAGGCCAGATGCCTGTGGAGGTTGGGGAAAAAGATGGGGTATCTGGGCCTGGGGGCGTGGAGCTGGGGCGCGGACCCAGGCCTGCCTTACGCCCCAGCCCTGCACTGCCAGCTGCCGGGAGGGCAGCAGTGGTGGCCGCGTCAGCCACCCAGGGCTGGTCCGAGCTCAGCTCCCCCGACTCCTTCTCTTTGAGCCTCAGTTTCCCCACCCCAACAAAGCAAAAGAAAGACTAATAGTTCAGTGCCCAGGACTCTGGGATTCCTGGAGGGAGGGTGTCTAGCACAGGGGAGCCTCTTGTCTTTCCCAGGCTTTGCTGCACTTCCCTCAGGCCACGGAGTCCCTGCAGGTGGCGTGACGCCACGGTAGCAGGCGGGACAGGATGCCTTTCGTCTCTCTCCGTGGCGCGCCTCTCTGGGTGCTGAGGGATCATCACCCCCCACTGCCCCGCCTGGCTGCCGTGCTGGGCCAGGCTCTGTGCCCTGTGCCTTTCCCGCATTTTCTCATGTCGTCCAGACACCCGCTCTCTGAGCACGACTACTGTCCTCATTCTACAGGAAAGAACGTCGAGGCCCAGAGAGGCTGAGCCACTTGCCCAAGTCACACAGCTCACGGGTGGGGTCCAAACCCCAGGCGGTCGGGCTCTGTTATCTGAGGCCCCGCCATCAACCACTGTCCTCACGGTCTCTGTCTTCCAGACGACCTGCTCGGCCACCAGGTCACTAACCTACCTGCCCCCACAGAGCGGGCCGTGTTCGGGCACCTCGCATTGTCTGTCGTCATCTCTAATCCTCTTGACTCACCCCGTTTCATCCTCCCCTTGTTACAGGTGCTAAAACTGGCCCGAGACTCACAGGTGGTTCAGAGGTGTTCCCAGCCCTCTCACTTGAGAGACAGTTAAGTGATTCAAGTCCGGGTCCACGGAGTCACAGCCCGCAGGACAGGACGAGCCCGTTCAGGGCTGGCCGAGGTGTCCCCGGCCCGCAGCTGGGAGTGGCGCTCCCTAAGCACAGCCTGCAGAGTCCCAGCTCCGAGAGCGGTGGTCTGTGTGGAGGCCCCAGAAAGGCCGGGTGGCATAGCCTGTACCCCAACTGAGGCCAGATGCCTGTGGAGGTTGGGGAAAAAGATGGGGTATCTGGGCCTGGGGGCGTGGAGCTGGGGCGCGGACCCAGGCCTGCCTTACGCCCCAGCCCTGCACTGCCAGCTGCCGGGAGGGCAGCAGTGGTGGCCGCGTCAGCCACCCAGGGCTGGTCCGAGCTCAGCTCCCCCGACTCCTTCTCTTTGAGCCTCAGTTTCCCCACCCCAACAAAGCAAAAGAAAGACTAATAGTTCAGTGCCCAGGACTCTGGGATTCCTGGAGGGAGGGTGTCTAGCACAGGGGAGCCTCTTGTCTTTCCCAGGCTTTGCTGCACTTCCCTCAGGCCACGGAGTCCCTGCAGGTGGCGTGACGCCACGGTAGCAGGCGGGACAGGATGCCTTTCGTCTCTCTCCGTGGCGCGCCTCTCTGGGTGCTGAGGGATCATCACCCCCCACTGCCCCGCCTGGCTGCCGTGCTGGGCCAGGCTCTGTGCCCTGTGCCTTTCCCGCATTTTCTCATGTCGTCCAGACACCCGCTCTCTGAGCACGACTACTGTCCTCATTCTACAGGAAAGAACGTCGAGGCCCAGAGAGGCTGAGCCACTTGCCCAAGTCACACAGCTCACGGGTGGGGTCCAAACCCCAGGCGGTCGGGCTCTGTTATCTGAGGCCCCGCCATCAACCACTGTCCTCACGGTCTCTGTCTTCCAGACGACCTGCTCGGCCACCAGGTCACTAACCTACCTGCCCCCACAGAGCGCGGGCCGTGTTCCGGGCACCTCGCATTGTCTGTACGTCATCTCTAATCCTCTTGACTCACCCCCGTTTCATCCTCCCCCCTTGTTACAGGTGCTAAAACTGGCCCGAGACGGGTTAAATCACTTACCGGGGATTACCCTCGTGATGGATTTAGAATCTAGGTCTCTCTGGACTCAAAGCCAGGGCCCTCTCCAGTGTAGTAGCCGACGTGATGGACAGATCCCGTGGGCCAGGCCTGCTCCCAGCACTTGGCAGAGCGCGGCTCACTCCGGCGTCACGGCCGCCCGGGCGCCACTCACTGTTGCTGCTGCTGGTTTACAGCCAGGAAGGGTGGCCTGGCCCACCGGAGCAGCAGAGCCGGGTGCCAAGCCTGCGCCGCCCGGCTCCCAGGTCCGCCTGCGGGACAGCGCTGCCCCTCCCTGTTTTACCGATAAGGAAACTGAGGCTCCAGCAAGCCAGAGCCCCTCGCCCCAGTCAGACCACAGGTGGGTGGCGGAGAGGGGGTCTGCACCTAGATGTTTCCCCGAGTGTTTCACTGGCTCTTGTGCGGGAGAGCATGGCAGCCACCAGCAGGGCCGGAGGGAGCCTCCTGGGCCTCCCCGGGCTCTGCAGGAGGCTGCCGTGGGTGCTGACGTCCTGGAGGGGTGGAGGGGTGTGGCAGCGGAGGTGGGCCTTCGTCCTGGTCTCGGCAGGCGGGGTCCCCAGGCTGGGAGGCAAGGGCTGGCTCAGGGACCGTCCCCACATTTGTGGTTGCTCCGTGGTTGTGTCTTTCTCCGTGGGCGCCCCCAGGAGTCTGGCTCCCGTGTGCCTTTTCCTCCCGGCAGAGTTAATCCTTCCCCCCCCCCATTTTCTTCCCTTTTGTCGTCCAGACACCCGCTCTCTGAGCACGACTACTGTCCTCATTCTACAGGAAAGAACGCCGAGGCCCAGAGAGGCTGAGCCACTTGCCCAAGTCACACAGCTCACGGGTGGGGTCCAAACCCCAGGCGGTCGGGCTCTGTTATCTGAGGCCCCGCCATCAACCACTGTCCTCACGGTCTCTGTCTTCCAGACGACCTGCTCGGCCACCAGGTCACTAACCTACCTGCCCCCACAGAGCGCGGGCCGTGTTCCGGGCACCTCGCATTGTCTGTACGTCATCTCTAATCCTCTTGACTCACCCCCGTTTCATCCTCCCCCCTTGTTACAGGTGCTAAAACTGGCCCGAGACGGGTTAAATCACTTACCGGGGATTACCCTCGTGATGGATTTAGAATCTAGGTCTCTCTGGACTCAAAGCCAGGGCCCTCTCCAGTGTAGTAGCCGACGTGATGGACAGATCCCGTGGGCCAGGCCTGCTCCCAGCACTTGGCAGAGCGCGGCTCACTCCGGCGTCACGGCCGCCCGGGCGCCACTCACTGTTGCTGCTGCTGGTTTACAGCCAGGAAGGGTGGCCTGGCCCACCGGAGCAGCAGAGCCGGGTGCCAAGCCTGCGCCGCCCGGCTCCCAGGTCCGCCTGCGGGACAGCGCTGCCCCTCCCTGTTTTACCGATAAGGAAACTGAGGCTCCAGCAAGCCAGAGCCCCTCGCCCCAGTCAGACCACAGGTGGGTGGCGGAGAGGGGGTCTGCACCTAGATGTTTCCCCGAGTGTTTCACTGGCTCTTGTGCGGGAGAGCATGGCAGCCACCAGCAGGGCCGGAGGGAGCCTCCTGGGCCTCCCCGGGCTCTGCAGGAGGCTGCCGTGGGTGCTGACGTCCTGGAGGGGTGGAGGGGTGTGGCAGCGGAGGTGGGCCTTCGTCCTGGTCTCGGCAGGCGGGGTCCCCAGGCTGGGAGGCAAGGGCTGGCTCAGGGACCGTCCCCACATTTGTGGTTGCTCCGTGGTTGTGTCTTTCTCCGTGGGCGCCCCCAGGAGTCTGGCTCCCGTGTGCCTTTTCCTCCCGGCAGAGTTAATGAGCCACGGCTGCAGTTGGATCTGTGGGTGGATGACAGGGGTCTCGGGCGGGCTCACTGGCCTTGCCCAGCGTGCCCTCCTCCTCCGCAGGTCGGCGCGTAGAGGTCACGCACCTCACCGCCCAGGAGGACGAGAGAAAGCAGTGATGCCAGCGGGCAGGGCCTCCCCGTCCAGTTCTGCTCCTCTGGGGCGGCGGGTGCTCCCGGCCCTGAGACCTGCAGCCGGAGGGGCCGAGGGGCTGCTGGCTATGCAGCCAGGCTCCCAGCCTACCCAGCCGGGTGTGGACCTGAGGTGGCGCTGGGCACCTGTGCGCCTTCTCGTCCTCGGGGCGGGGGCAGAAGCGGGGGTGGCGACGGCAGGGCCAGGGTGGGTGTTGAGACCTGCCAGTGTGCCCGAGGTTGTCTGGCTGCTCTGTGCCAGTGAAATTCACATTTCTGATGATGGTTGTTTTTTTGTTTTTTTCAAACAAATATTCATTCATGCATTTAGTCATTCATTCATTTTTAGATTCGTATAATAAGCTTTTTTTCTTTTTATTGACCTCTAAGTCATCATTTGTTTTCATCCATCTTTTTCTTTTTGTTCTTTGGCCTGTGTGGGCCTCCCATCACAGTGGCCTCTCTCGTTGCAGAGCACTGGCTCTGGGCGCATGTGCTCCAGAGTGCTGGCTTGTAATTGGACACACCAGTCCAGCCGCTCTACTGGCACGTGGGATCTTCCCAGGCCAGGGATCGAACCGGTGCCCCGTGCACTGCAAGGCGGACTCTTTGCCCACTGGACCGCCAGGAAGGGCCAGTGGTTGTTTATTTATAGGACTAATAAAAACCTGCTTGATGGGATTTCAGGGTCAAGGGATGTTGGACTTGGCGGGGGATTTTGTGAGTGATTTGTCCAGAGTTCATCACACTCAAGACTGGATGGGGAGATGCCTCCACAGGCGTCAAGGGCTTCCTCACTGTAGGTCCTGAGAAGTCCTGCAGTAGAGAGACTAGTTTCATCTTGTGTAATTCAAGGTTTCCTGCCCCCTGCCGCCGGGAGCAGTAGTATTCTGTAGAACCTTCTTGAGTAAACACTAATTTGAGGTGTTACCTCTCTTTAGAAGTGTGCTTTTTAAGAGGGAACTTTGGAAATAGTCCATGCCTTTAGGACTTGCGGGAGCAAGCCTTGAATGATGGCGTTGCTGGCCCAGCAGCAACTTTGAGGGTATTTTATTGTTTTGCAAAAAAGGCATCCCCAGGTCTTCAGAATCATCCCTCAAAGCAACTCCTCACTCGTCTGTGTGTGGGGCGGAGCCTGGCTCTGTTCAGAACTCTCTTTGGGCCCAGAAGGTAGAGAGTTGATTCTCCCTTTCACAGGCTGGGTGGCTCCCTTCTTGTACCCAGCTGCTTGGGCTCTGGGCACCCCCCCCCCCCCACCCCCCCCCCCCGGACTCCTGCGGAAGACAGCAGTCGGGCAGAGGCTGCCCAACGATTTGCATAATTGCACCGTCCCCTGAATAATTAATAAAGCTCTGTCCTTGCTGGGAGCAAAGTCTGCACCATCACGGATGGGTTTGCTGTGGATGGGTTTGCCTGAGCTCTTCTAGGGAGCCAGTGGCTCCCAGCCTCATCAGCTGTTCCTGGCATGGAGCCCTCCCGAGAGAGGAGAGGGCACTGGAGGGAAGGGGGCGTGTCCACGCAGCAGCAGCATGGGCGGGACAGGTCCTGCCTGCTGCCTTCTTCCAAGACCCACAGGTGGGGCCTGGACACATAGGTGATTTGAGATTCTGTATTCGCCTGCTGCCTGTGGTCCCACAGACTCTTCTGCTCTGAAATGGTCAGCTGTTGTGGAGACTTAGCCCTGCTTCCGGGTCGCCGGGAGATGGCCCTGTTGGCCCAGAACCGGAGGGAAGTAATGGGGAATTTTCAGGCAAGAGCAGGAAAGGAGGAAGCATTTCTGCTGGAGGCTTTCTTTTTTTGCAGTCCCTCCAAGTTTCTGGGCTTGTTAAGGCCAGGGATAGACAGGGAGTGACTCCTAGTTGAGGTTTCTGGTTTCTTTTCATGTTGTCTCGTTGAAGTGAGTGTTCTCTTTGGGTACTGGATGGGGAGATGCCTCCACAGGCGTCAAGGGCTTCCTCACTGTAGGTCCTGAGAAGTCCTGCAGTAGAGAGACTAGTTTCATCTTGTGTAATTCAAGGTTTCCTGCCCCCTGCCGCCGGGAGCAGTAGTATTCTGTAGAACCTTCTTGAGTAAACACTAATTTGAGGTGTTACCTCTCTTTAGAAGTGTGCTTTTAAGAGGGAACTTTGGAAATAGTCCATGCCTTTAGGACTTGCGGAGCAAGCCTTGAATGATGGCGTTGCTGGCCCAGCAGCAACTTTGAGGGTATTTTATTGTTTTGCAAAAGGCATCCCCAGGTCTTCAGAATCATCCCTCAAAGCAACTCCTCACTCGTCTGTGTGTGGGCGGAGCCTGGCTCTGTTCAGAACTCTCTTTGGGCCCAGAAGGTAGAGAGTTGATTCTCCCTTTCACAGGCTGGGTGGCTCCCTTCTTGTACCCAGCTGCTTGGGCTCTGGGCACCCCCTCCCCCCTGGACTCCTGCAGAAGACAGCAGTCGGGCAGAGGCTGCCCAACGATTTGCATAATTGCACCGTCCCCTGAATAATTAATAAAGCTCTGTCCTTGCTGGGAGCAAAGTCTGCACCATCACGGATGGGTTTGCTGTGGATGGGTTTGCCTGAGCTCTTCTAGGGAGCCAGTGGCTCCCAGCCTCATCAGCTGTTCCTGGCATGGAGCCCTCCCGAGAGAGGAGAGGGCACTGGAGGGAAGGGGGCGTGTCCACGCAGCAGCAGCATGGGCGGGACAGGTCCTGCCTGCTGCCTTCTTCCAAGACCCACAGGTGGGGCCTGGACACATAGGTGATTTGAGATTCTGTATTCGCCTGCTGCCTGTGGTCCCACAGACTCTTCTGCTCTGAAATGGTCAGCTGTTGTGGAGACTTAGCCCTGCTTCCGGGTCGCCGGGAGATGGCCCTGTTGGCCCAGAACCGGAGGGAAGTAATGGGGAATTTTCAGGCAAGAGCAGGAAAGGAGGAAGCATTTCTGCTGGAGGCTTTCTTCTTTTTTTGCAGTCCCTCCAAGTTTCTGGGCTTGTTAAGGCCAGGGATAGACAGGGAGTGACTCCTAGTTGAGGTTTCTGGTTTCTTTTCATGTTGTCTCGTTGAAGTGAGTGTTCTCTTTGGGTACATGGACTTGTCTCCTTGTCCTGCTAGAAAGGGAGGTCGGGTCTGCTCGGGACTTGGTAGTTGACACTAGGGAAGGTCCTATGGCGTGTCCAGTCAGGGTTGTACTTGAAAGCCTCGCCTTGTCCCTATGTCCCCTCGTCACTATCCAGAGTGCCCACGGGAGCATTTCTCAGACTGGGTTCTGTGGAACACCACATCCGTGTAGATGGGCATTTGTGATCAGGGGAGTCAATAGTCCAAACAGGTCAGGAAGCATCTGGTGAACCAAAGCAAGGGAATTTCTTCAGTGTTTGGTTCCTGGGAGCCTTTGCTCTGCTGATGCACATCTGGGCGTACAGGAAGGTAAATAGGATGCTTTGTTTTCCATATTTCTGGACTATCCAGGCTCTGCTTCCTCATCACCAGTAGTGGGGGGATGCCATCCCCTTGCCGGGCAGTGCCAACTCTTGGAAACCTTTTTGTTAAGCCTCTCTGGCCAGTTTGTGTAGCTTGTTATCATTTACTGCTTGGGCCTCAGACCAGCTCGAGGGTGTCGGGGCAGGCATTATTCCTTTTACAGATAAGGAAACTGAGGCTCATTCCACCCAAAGCCACATAGATGGTGACAGAGCTGGTGTTTAAACCCAGGTCTGCTAGGTTGGAGATGGAAATAGCAGCCCACTCCAGTCTTCCTGCCTGGAGAATTCCATGGGCAGCACAGCCTGGTGGGCTATGGGCCATGGGTCACAAAGAGTCAGACACAAACAAGTGACTAACACATAACCCTTCTAGCTGGACCTTCACTCTGTCCCTTGGCCACCAAGAAGCCATTTGTTTGCTCCCAGGGTAAAGGTCAGTATGTCTGCTGGCTTTTGTCCCTGAGACTCTGGGAATCTGTTACCCTAAAGCCCCATCCCAGTTTGCCTCGAATGCGTTTCTGGGAGTTGAAATGCTAAACTCTTGTTTGATAGGATCCCAGCTGTGGGGCCTGGTTTGGGAGCCATGTGCAGATACGGCTCATCAGAGATGCCCAGCTCATCAAACCATTCCTGACTCTCACCCTTCTATTCTGTTTTTATAGGCACGGTATGTTTCAGGTGCCCCACTAGATGGGCGGGCCCTTGTCCTTGGCCAATGGTGGTAGTCAGGAGGAGGAGGAGGGCAGGGGGTCTTGTCCTTGTGTCTTTTCCTGGGTCTTTCTGAGAGCTACTAGCCAGGCCTGGTGGATGGCCAGCGGCAGCCTGGGGTTGGACCTGTTTGCAGCAGGCAGGCTTGAAGGCTGCTCTGAGGCAGGGGTGTGTTCCCTTAGGACACAGAACAAGTGTCTCATGTCTTAGGAGTCTCCACGTTACCACCAGTGCCACATACCCCACATCCTGTGGAGAGCAAGCCCCAGAAGGGTGCCTCTATGGACAGAGTTCTGCTTGCCAGCACACAGACCTCGGTCTGGATCTGGGCGGTACAGGAAGGTAAATAGGATGCTTTGTTTTCCATATTTCTGGACTATCCAGGCTCTGCTTCCTCATCACCAGTAGTGGGGGGATGCCATCCCCTTGCCGGGCAGTGCCAACTCTTGGAAACCTTTTTGTTAAGCCTCTCTGGCCAGTTTGTGTAGCTTGTTATCATTTACTGCTTGGGCCTCAGACCAGCTCGAGGGGTGTCGGGGCAGGCATTATTCCTTTTACAGATAAGGAAACTGAGGCTCATTCCACCCAAAGCCACATAGATGGTGACAGAGCTGGTGTTTAAACCCAGGTCTGCTAGGTTGGAGATGGAAATAGCAGCCCACTCCAGTCTTCCTGCCTGGAGAATTCCATGGGCAGCACAGCCTGGTGGGCTATGGGCCATGGGTCACAAAGAGTCAGACACAAACAAGTGACTAACACATAACCCTTCTAGCTGGACCTTCACTCTGTCCCTTGGCCACCAAGAAGCCATTTGTTTGCTCCCAGGGTAAAGGTCAGTATGTCTGCTGGCTTTTGTCCCTGAGACTCTGGGAATCTGTTACCCTAAAGCCCCATCCCAGTTTGCCTCGAATGCGTTTCTGGGAGTTGAAATGCTAAACTCTTGTTTGATAGGATCCCAGCTGTGGGGCCTGGTTTGGGAGCCATGTGCAGATACGGCTCATCAGAGATGCCCAGCTCATCAAACCATTCCTGACTCTCACCCTTCTATTCTGTTTTTATAGGCACGGTATGTTTCAGGTGCCCCACTAGATGGGCGGGCCCTTGTCCTTGGCCAATGGTGGTAGTCAGGAGGAGGAGGAGGGCAGGGGGTCTTGTCCTTGTGTCTTTTCCTGGGTCTTTCTGAGAGCTACTAGCCAGGCCTGGTGGATGGCCAGCGGCAGCCTGGGGTTGGACCTGTTTGCAGCAGGCAGGCTTGAAGGCTGCTCTGAGGCAGGGGTGTGTTCCCTTAGGACACAGAACAAGTGTCTCATGTCTTAGGAGTCTCCACGTTACCACCAGTGCCACATACCCCACATCCTGTGGAGAGCAAGCCCCAGAAGGGTGCCTCTATGGACAGAGTTCTGCTTGCCAGCACACAGACCTCGGTCTGGATCTGGCTCTGATCTGGGACAAGTCACCTAATTTCTGAACCTCTGTTTCCTCGTCTTTAAAATGGGTGTGATGGTGGTGCCTGCCTCCCTGGGTTCTGAGGTCTCCACGGGGTCAGGTATGTGCCCTGATAACCTCATCATATCATCTCGTGTGTGCATGCACACTCATGCACGTGCACCTACCGTGAGCTTCTGCCAGAGACCCCAGAGTCCCACCAGCAGGTCCAGCTCCACGCGCCTCACGTTTACCCCATCCTGTAGGAGGAGACGGCCCGAGACAGGCATAGAGAGACTCGGTGGGGACACTGCTCCCACTTAGAAAATCAATATTCTGTGGTCTGCCTAATTGCTCTGTTGCTGCTAAATGAGTCATTATGGAGGGGTAAATAGCAAATGCATTGTGCGATTAATGGGAAAAAATAGTTGGCAGATGACTTGGTTTGCTTCTGAAACTCCGAGAAGGTGTTACTACAAGAAATCTGGAGAGCCACGCAGGGCCGAGTCCTGGAAAGCGGCTGTTGGTGTTGGGAGGCTCCGGAGGTGCCGGGCGGCCCGAGAGGGTCCGTGTCGGTCAGGGCCGAGTGGAGCATCCCAGGGGCTGGAAGCGAGGGTTCCCGAGTGGTCGAGTCTGCGGCCAGGGGCGGGACAGGGGGCTCCCGTGGCCTGGTGCTGGGGGCGTGGACACCGTTCGGTTAGGGGCCCAGGGGCCTGGCCCCTCCCGCTGCGACACTGCCCACAGGTGACTGCGTGGTTGCCGTGGAGGCTGAGTCCTGACAGCCCTGGAGGCTTTGATCTAGGGGTGGCGAGGGCGATGTCCCCGAGGAAGAGGGCTGGGCTGAGCTCCCAGGGAAGGGCCTTGGACAACTATTTCTTCCCATTAATCTCCCGGTGCATTTGCTATTTTCCCTCGGGTGGACCCTGTGTGTCTGGGAGCAAGAGGCTAAGAGAGGGCCTCACGGAAGCCCTAAGAAATGGACATTTTCTCATTTCACAAGTGAGGCGTCTGATGCTGAGTATGGTTAAGAGACCTGCACGAGGTCATAGATAAATGTCTGGACTTGAACCTGGGCCCATCGGGGTGGGGGCCCGCCTGCTTCAGGCTGCTGGCTTTGGCACCTGCCGCTCTGTGCCCAGCATCAGGGACCTCACCCCAGCAGGACAGGGTCAGCAGAGGGCTCCGTGCGCATCCCCTGAGCTGGGGAGGTGCACTACGGAGAGGGCGTCCCCCCCAGCCCCAGGCCAGGCCTCTGTCTTATTACTGGGTTCTCCTTCCTCTTAATGGCACCATGACGTGTAATTTTCTGATGATCGAAATACCAAGGCAACTCATGACTCCTCTTTGAAAAAAAAATCTCTGTAAGTCACACACTTCTCCCCCATGAATTGAGCTGATTTATTCCCCGGCATTAATCTCAGCCGGCCCGTCGTTGGCTGGGGCCTACTGGCTGCCTTCCGAGGTTGGCTGGAGGCAGGGCCAGCTGAAGGTGCTTGGAGACGGTGGGGTCCCCAGGGTTTTAGGAAGTGGCAGCGGCAGATAAGGAGAGACCAAGCGTGGCTTGTGGACGCCGGGAAGGGGGCTTTAGGAGGCATCAGAGGTCGCCTCACCTTCTCTTGGTTCCTTGATGCAGCTGAGCATCCTGGTGCCCTGGGAACCGGGCACAAAGATCCCAGAGCCCTGCCCAGGAGAAGGGATGGCCCCAGAATATGTAGTCATGACAGGCCCCCGGGGGACTCTGGGACCCAGTCAAGGGCTGAGACCTTCAGCCAGCAGCTCTGGACGCTCTCATCACTAGAAGGGTCCCATGCCTCTGGAGGACGTTCGTGGCCAGGGTGCTGGGTTATCAGGCTGCAGAAAAACCCTGGGGCCCGTGTGTCATTGCTGTGCCAGCCTGCGGAGCCAGGTGGGCGGCTGAGACAGGCAGGACCTCGAGGCAGGAGCGCTGCCCAGGGTGCTCTGCTCCTGCTGTTGGCCGAGAGGGAGAGGCCGTTCAGCCCAGACTCTGCTGGGATTGGCACTTCCCCGCCCCTCTCCACACAGAAACTTCAGCCTCCCTGGTGAGAAGCCGAGTGTTTATTTGGTCTGGTTGAGGAGCCCCCGCCAGGGCCGTTTGTCCTGCGCAGATTCCACTTCCAAAAGAGGTCTGCTGAGTTGTTCTGCTGAACAGCAGGGCTGCTACCGAGGGGTTCCAGGCAGGCCCAGGGCTGGCCCTGAAGGCACAAAGGGAAACCAGCAGCGGTGTGCTGCCCGTGGGGAGACACCAGTGGCTTCCTGGGCTTGGCGCCTCCAGGGCTGCTTTCTGGTCTCGCTCCTGCTCCTGCTTCTCAGGGAGCCAGTCCCTCCCTCCGAGAGAAAGCCAGGCGGACCAGACCCGAGTGAGGACTCCGACCCTGGGCACTGAATCGTTGGGTCTCTTTCTAGGCAGTCCCCGTCCCTCCCTGATGGCAGACTTGGGCCAGCCTGGGCCAGGCAGACGTGAGGCAGAAGAAGCCAGGTCAAGGCTGTCCCACACTTTCTCTTCACCTGGGTTGTGGATGGATTCTAGACCTTAGATTCTTTGATCTCTGCCCTGGCCTAGACACCACGCACACCTGCTTGTTGTCGTGGTGCTCTGTTCATTTGCAGGGAGCCGGTGGACTGACCGCAGGGGTCCCGTGGCTCCAGTGTGGCCTTTGAACAGCTCGGGGTACCCGGGCACTCCGCAGGCAGTCTGGCGATGCATCACCTCCCGTTTTCCGATGGGCCGTGCTTGCTGTCACTCTTGCTATTCAGACGCCAGGTCGCGTCTGTTCTTTGCGACCCCGTGGACCGCAGCATGCCAGGCCTCCCGTCCCTCACTGTCTCCCAGAGTTTACCCGAGGTCACGTTTTGAATCAGTGATGCTGTCCACCCATCTCATCCCCTGTCACCCTCTTCTCCTTCTGCCCTCCATCCTTCTGAGCGTCAGGGCTTTACCCTCTGAGCGACCAGAGAGGCCTCCTTGCTCTCTCTCCCTCTAAACCCAGGTGGCCGCGTAGCCAGCCGGGCTCCTTCGGTGAATCTCTGTAGCCACTAATGACTCGTGGTGGTTGGGATTCTGCCTCTTTGCTCTCAGTGACTGCCGGGAATTGAGTTTCAGTGGAGACGAGTCTCACACTGTGCCCTGCCCTGGGCACACACGCTTCAGCCAGCTCTCCTCTCGGAAGGACAGCCCCACGGCCTCTCGTGAACCCCTACTTTGTCCTTCTGTCCTGGAGGAGCCCCTTGCACCAGGGGCACTCCCAGCAGCATGTGCTGCCCATGGGGAGACACCAGTGGCTTCCTGGGGTTGGCGCCTCCAGGTCTGCTTGCTGGTCTCGCTCCTGCTTCTCAGGGAGCCGGTCCCTCCCTCAGAGAGAAAGCCAGGCGGACCAGAAGCGACCGAGGACTCTGGTGATGCCTGGTGATGCCCGGGTTCCCATGGCAGGAACCGCCAACTTTCTCACTGGCTTGGGGGCCAGGGTCTTCCAGGGACTGGTGGGACTCAGGGCCAGACAAGATTCTGGCCCCCAAGAGGCGGCTTGTGAAGGGCGGGTTGGCTGAGCTTGCCCGAATCTCAGAGCAGGTGCAGACAGCATGGCCAGGCCTGTGGGCTTTCATCAGTGGTCACTTTGGACGCCGCTCATTCCCCTGGTGGAAACACAGTTCTAAATGAGAGGAAACGCTGCATCCATGCCATTGCCCAGAAAACCATTTAACGGGCCGGCTGTAGCTCCCCTCTGCACATCGGACTCCTGCTTGGGGGCTCCTGCGAGTCTGCCGGTGGGTAAATTCACTGAGTTTCACATGTGTGTGTTGGTCACATGTCAGTCCCCCCCCCCCCCCGCCCCCCGTCCCCCGCAGCGTGCTTTAGCCCGGCCGACATCCTGCGTCCCCTCACGCTGGGCTCGCAGAACTGCCCGGCACCTTGCCTATCCAGGCTGGGTCCTCTCACTGCAAAGAGTTGGTTATTCTGACCCCACCGGGCCGGCCCTGTGCTAAACGCGGCCAGGAGCCTAGGGAGCCTCCAGGCGGGTCCCGCCTTCTTTTGCGGGTCCTGCTCCGCTGCACCCCCCCACCTTCCTCTCCCCGCTCCTCCAGGCGCCCGGGTCTCCTGCTTCCGCAGGGTCCTCAGTGGAGGGGCAGGGACCGCTTAGCAGTGCGTGACCTCCTGGATGGGCCTGAGCTGTTGGAACGCCTGCTGCAGAAGCCTCAAGCCCCCGCAAGCCCCCAGCCCAGTCCCTGTTCGGGGCTGTCGCGACGGGGCACTTGTTTCTATCACGTGAGGCGCGCCCTTGCGTTCTGTCTGGATGACTTGCCCTGCCTTCAGCCCGCCCTCCGGGGCCCCTCATGTTTTTGTGCCGGTTTCGGAAGGGCGAGGCTCTGAATGGGGGAGCCCCTGGCTAGCCGAGCGGGTGGCCCGGGAGAGAGCGACTGGTTCCAAATCGCCGTGCCTGCACAGGCAGAATCTCCCGGCTGCCCTGGCAACAGCTCGGAGCCAGCCTGTCGGTGTGGCCGCTGACAGCCGCGGCTCCTGACTGGCTGCGGCGCCCCGCCCCTCCTCCCCCCTCCTCCCGAGCTGCAGCTCGCTCACTCCTGAGCTGCTCCTGCATCCTTGAGACAGATGGTGCAAAGGAAGTGCGTGGCGGGGGTCCTCAGACTGTGTGTGGTTTGCACTCTTCCCCATGTGGGTGGGTCACCCTCAAGGGGTTCCACTGGGTGCCACTCAGGAGCAGGCTGCAAGGAAAACAAAGCTCTGATCCTAACAGCCAGGCCTGTCGGGAGTCCCCGCCCTCCCCGCACCCCGGTCCCCGGTGGCTCTGCGCCCTCCTCACCCCTGTGTTCTCGTACCTGGCAGGCGGGTGCCTGGGTTCGCTGCCTGGCTCCACTCACTCCGCGGTGCTGCAACTTTGGGGAACTTGCGTAACTGTGAAGTGGAGATGCTAGCAATTCCTATCTTGAAGGTGATTGAGAGGAATGAATGAGACGCTTAGCTGAGCACCATGAGACGCGCCTAGCAGCACTGAGATACGTTCCCCATCCCTGTGTCCAGGTTTCCATCTCACATTGTACCCTCCATCGGGAATCCCCTCTCCCCCTGCGCTTCCTGCTGTGATCCTGCCTGTCTTTCAAGTCCTGCCTCCTTGAAGCTTTTCCTGGCCCCTCTCCCGCTGCCCAGGTCAGCCTCCCTTTGCTCTCTGTTTTCTGTGCTTCATTTTTGCGTCTGCTCCCCTGGTGGCGAGTAAGGCCTCTTAAACCACACTTGTCCTGCCCTCCTGGGTGGTACAAGGTTTGGTCTAGCTCCTTCTCAGCTTCCCATGACCTTGGGGTGAACCTGGAGGATGCTCTCCCCACCCCTTGGGTGAGCTGCTTGTGGGGCCTTAGACCGAGAAGTCTCAAGATCCCTTCAGAGTTAGGGCAGTTGAGGCCAGGAGTGAGGAGGGGGTTACCCAGGGGCAGAAGGGGTTGAAGGCGCTGCCCCCTTCTCCCTGCACGTCTCTGCTGGGGCGGGGTGGGGGCAGGCGTGGGGAATCAGGGAGGGCTTCACTGAAGTGGCAGGAGCTGAGGCTTGAAAGAGGATGCGTTCCTCAGGTGGCATAAGAGGGGAGAAGAGCAGCAAAGGCAGAGGGCCCCCTCTGAGGGAGCCAGAGCTTAAGGATGAGAATCTTCGTGTCCTCCTGGGACCAGAGGCGGCTCCGGGAGGCGGGAAAGGCTCAGAGCTGTCGGGGAGTGGGGAGAGGAGCAGAAGCAGCAGGTGAGGCGAGGAGGAGACAGGTGAGCTGAGTGTGAGCTGGGCACTGGCCGCGCACACATGCGTGTGTCTGTGTTGGGGGGTGGGTCAGGTGTGAGGTGAGCACGTGCTACATGCTGTGTCTCTGAATGCTCACAGCGACCTGAGAGACGGGGCGTGGTGAACTTGAGCTGGGTTTCACGGGCTGGTAAGGGGCACGGCCAGACGGGGGGCCCCGGGAGCTGTGACTCTGGGCCCTGGTGCGCACCGCCATGTGGGGACGGGGCAGTGTCACCCGACCTCTGGAGGTGGGGCTCGTGAGTCCTTTTAATCACTCCCCTCCCAGGTGCTGGGCCCGGAGTGAGTGTGCTTAAAAGCCATAGCACAGGGTCTGGCCAGCGTAGGTGCTGTGTCACTGTTAGTTCCCGGCCCACACGTCCAGGTGCACACGGCGCAGATGTGTGCATGCACACAGGCATCTTCAGAGAATTGGGTCGCTCTTCACACCTGGCAGCTCGCTCTCTAAGCTCAGCTGTTGGGAAGCCGGTAGCAGGCCAGGCAGCCCACGGCTGGGCGGTCCTGACTCTGGCCTCGACTGCCTGACAGTGGAGGTAGGGGTCTTGTGAGACCTGGGCCTCTTACCTCACCTCGGGGAGCCCAGGCCCCCTCAGTGGGTCTCAGGCGGCATCCCGATACCTACCCTCAGGCAGGAATCATCGTACGCCAGTTTCCCGCGGGCCCCACTGAAGGGCAGACCTCCTTGCACAGGCAGACCTGCATTCTGGGCACAGGTACCTTGTGAGCAACCTTGGACAGTGCAGGGGCCTGGTAGACAGAATGATGCACTGATCACCTGCTGCCTGCTGGGAGCCCTACCGGGTCCTGGAATAGTTAACTTTGCCGGGCGTTCTGTGACTCACAAGCTCCTCCAGCTCCAGTGAGGAGGGCGATTGTTTGGGATCAGGTGTTTATCTCCCCATTTTCCAGCTGAGGAAACTGAAGCTCAGAGAAAGGACGCAGGTGGCCTGAGGTCACAGCTTTGCCCTGTGAGGGCCAGAGCTCACTGAGCCCCTCCTCCTGGTGGGTGCCCCTCCTTGGACTGGGAACACACTCTCGAGGCTGTCAGCTGCTGTCCTCCCAGCCACCTTTACCAGGCACGGCACTGTGGGCCCAATAGTGTGCTCCAAGCTGGCAGGGAAGCCAGGCCCACAGAGATGCCGTTTCCCCGGAAGCCGGGCCCTGGGGGGTCTGACTCCCCCTGCCCCAGGAGCAGGGCCGTCCTCTGTGCTGCTGAGAACCTGCCGTCAGGGACAGTGACTGTGCTGGGGTAAAGTCAGAGGCAGGAGAACAAAGAGAACCCTTGCTGCCAATGTGACTCTGACCTTGAAAATCCAGAAAAAAGGAAGAGCTGGCCACCGGCTTCAACGGGGGGGCAGGCCTCCTGCAGGTGAGAACGCAGGAAGCCTTGGCTTTGTTAGTTCTTGCTGCCGAATCTCTCCTTTTCAGTTTAATGAAAGTCCTGGGGATCGGTGTCTGTGGGCCATCTTGGAATCCTGCCACTTTGATGGAAGGCGGGAGACGCCAGGAGCTCTGCCCTCACCTCGCTGGGCTCCAAAAGACACGGCTTCTGAAGTAAGGATCAGATCGTGATTGAAAAACACATTGCAGCCCCGCGTCCCTCTGCAGGCGTGCCCAGATGTGTGAGGGGCGCCCAGGATGGAGAGCTCGTCCCGTTCCGGCTCGGGGTCTTGCCACGAGGCAGGTGGCAGTCAGGAGCTCTGGGGCCGCCGGCTGAGCCTGTGTCTCTCCTCATTCGTTCACACACAATAGGCGGGTTCCTGCTGTGCGCCAGGTGTGTCCCTGGGAGATGCGGTGGGCCCTGCCCCGTCCTGCCGGCGGCCACACCCCCCGCCGCCCCCGGTGAAGCAGGCGCAGGGGTGCACACTGGCCGTCTGGAGGGTGGGGTCCTGTTGAGGGGCAGCAGCTCTCGCGACGTGGCACCGGGCCTCCGGGCTTACAAGAGAAGTCGGAAATCTAGAGAGTTTTGGGTGACATTTTGGAATTTCACATCTTTCAACGTTGGTAATTGATTGAAAACTTAAAAATGTCAAACACCGTGTGGTCCAAACAAAACATGAGTGTTGACCAAATTCAGTCCGTTTTCTTTAGCGAGAGATCTTTATCCTAAAGGTGGGGTAGAACCCAGACGGGCAGCGGGGCACGGCCTCTGGGTCGGGGAGCCCCCTAGGCAGGGGTGTGGCTGTGAGAGCCTGCAGGACCGTTTTCTTAGCACCCCTGGGACTGAAGCAGGGAGGACTGGCGCGGCGGGTCAGCGGGGCCCCACTGCGTGCGGCAGCGAGGTGCGCCGCGCTGAGGGACGGGTCCCGGTCCGTGTGTGGCCGGCCTGACCAGGCTGCCGCGAGCCTGCTCAGCTGTGTCCCCAGCCCCTGACCAGGCGCTCCTGCCCGCACTGGGCGCCGTGAATGCCAGGCTTTGGTCAGAGAAGAGTGCAGGAAGCAAAGGAGAGAGCCCCGGGACGGGGTGAATCCTGATCCTCCGCCCGGCGCAGCGGCAGGCACGGCTCTGTCTGAGGGCCGGCCCGCGGCCTGTGGCTGGGTGACGCTGTAATCCCGCTGACTCTGCGGCTCCTTCAGGCTCTGAGCATCGGAAGGGGGCTCGCCCCCCACCCACTCTCCCTGCAGGGGTCCTGCATTCTTCTGAGGGTTTGCACTGCCCTGGCCAAAACCTTGTCTGGGCTTCTTCCTGTTCAGACCTAACTTTTCTTTGTTTCGTCACCCTGTCTGCCGCTCCTTCCGTATCCTTTTTTTAAAAAATATGTTTTCTTTATTTTTTTAAGACTTATTACTTGTTTGTTTGCTTTTGGCTGTGCTGGCTCTTCGTTGCTGTGTGGGCTGCTCTCTAATGGTGGTGCGCGGGCTTTTCATTGCAATGGCTTCTCTTATGGTGGAGCACAGGCTCCAGGGCATGTGGGCTTCACTACTTGTGGCACCCGGGCTTAGAAGGTGCAGCTCCCAGGCCCTGGAGCACAGGATCCGGAGCTGTGGTGCACGGGCTTCGTTGCTCCGCGGCACGGGGAATCTTCCTGGCCCAGGGATCAAACCTATGTCTCCTGAACTGGCAGGCAGACTCTTATTTAATCACTGAGCCACCAAGGAGGCCCCGTATCCATTTCTGAGTGTATTGCTAACTATGTCCCAGTGATTTGTCCAGCCACTCTCGTCAGGCGTCTGCGGTGTGCAGGACCCTGGGCCAGAGACACGTGGGTCACAGAGGCCTGGTGTGGCCAGGGACGGAGGGAAGAGTGGACGTGAGTGGTACAGGGTCCGCCCCCGAGGCCTGTGCTGAGGACAGTCAGGCCGCAGACGGGGACGAGGCAGGTGACTCCACAGTCCCCGCGTGCGTGTGTCTGGGGGTGCGGGCTGCGGGGGGAGGGATGCTCTTGGCTGGTTTCCAGCCCCGCTTCCTCCTGTTCCTGCTCTGTCCTCTTCCAGCGCGCGGGGTGGCAGCTGGCCCGGGCGAGGCCCTGGGCAGGAGCAACGAAATGTGAGGCCGGCATTTGGCCTTCCGGGGGAACAGGTGCCCACGCCCGCCAAATTCCTCCCCAGTTTTTCTCATTCACTTCACTCTCCTTGACTTTAACGTCTTCTCTTTAACAAAAAGGTAGTTCAGAACATACGCACGGAGAAGCAGATTCCAGCTGTCAGGAGGGGTGTGAAGCACGTGTGCAGTGTCTCCTTCCGCGCCACTGCCGCCCCGACCCTCTCCTCCACTGCTGACTGTTGCCGGGGGAACTTTCTCTGTGGCTTATAATAAAGTTTTCTCTGTCCGAGTGCTGGAGAGCTTGCCGCCAGCTTAATCTAACCTCTTCAGCAGGCAGAGAGGAGAGAAGAGGGAGGAGGAAGCCCCGCTGCTCCCTCGGTTCCCGCAGGCCTCCCCCCCCCCCCGGCTGCCCGCTCCTCTCCTTCGCCGTGGCTCGGGAGGCTGGGTGGCCCTCCTGATGGCTGCATGGCCGGGGGAGGAGGAGGTGGGCATTTCCTAGCCGCTTTACCCACGCTCAGGTGTGGCGCGTGAGGGGGAAGGAGGCAGACGGCTGGCTGACTTGGGACTTCTTGCAGACCGGACTGCCCCTCAAGGGGCCTTCGGGATGGAGTTTTCTGTCTTTGTTCACCTGTACCTGGCCCTGGGGACCAGGACTGGAGTCGGCGTGGCCCCAGCCTGGGCGGGGAGGGTTGTGTGCGTGCGTCTTTCCCGGCCCTCACGTAGCCGGGGGCGGGCTGCACTGCAGAGGCCCGCCAGCCTGGCCCCCGGGGAGGATTTTTTCTGGGCTCGGAAGGCTCCTAAACCAAGATTCCAGGGTGCTTTGCTCAGCCCTAGTTCCCCTATCTGGGGCCTGAAGTACCCCCCTCTGACCAGGTGAGAACCTGGGCAGGAAAGGACTTGGAAATCGGTGGCATGCAGACAGGGCGCTGTTTCTGTTAGGAGGCTGGTGCTTTCCCGGCAGAGCCTGAGTGCCTCGGGCCCGGGGTGGGGCCGGCCCTGCCTGCCCCTGCTCTGGATCCTTGAGCGGGAGCGTGGGTGCCTGTGAGGCGGGGTGAGGAGCCCTGCCCACCCCCAGGGCCCTGCTGGGGTCTGCCTGACAGCTATTCACTCAGCTTTGGGACCAGCGCACTCCTGGCCAGCGGAAGGGGTGGCCAGGATGTTGACGGCGACGAGAGACAAGAGGAATGAATACTGAGGGTTCCCTTTGTGCCAGGCACGTGCCGAGTGCCTCACAAACCACCACCACGGCCGCCGTCCCCTCCCACCTGGACCCTGCGGCTGACCCCAGGCTGGTCTCCACCGCCGGCTGCACGCCCCTGCAGTCTGCCCTCCGCCTGCGCAGTCTCCAAACAGCATGGCCTGTTCCCGGCCTGCCTGGGCGGCTCCCACCTGCCCTGCCGAGTCCCCTCCCCCAGCTCGCCGCTGCCCCGCGCCCTGCAGCGCCCGGGCCTGGATCTTTGCCCTTGCTCCCTCTTCCTGGGTCACTCTTTGCCCAGATGCCTGTAATCCACGGCCGCCCCATCCCGCCATGCCCTCGAGCCCAGCCTCCTCCACCCTGGCCTGGGCCCTCCTGTGAGTTCTCTTTTAGCACCTGCGTCCCTGCCACTGTCACAAACATGTTTGTGTGCTTCTCCCAGGCTGGCCCTCGGGGAGCGCTGGGGTTGGTGTCTTGTTCCCTCTGGTGTCTCCAGCTCTTAGTATCGGGCCTGGCACCAGGTTGGCAAATGAACAGACCAGCACAGTTCACTGACTCTTGCTCCGTGCTATAGGTGCATTGCTGTCTGCCTTTGACAGATGAGGAAGATGAGGTCAGAGAGGTGGACTGACTAGCTCATGGTCACACAGCTGCAGCAAGACAGAGCCGGGCTTGGAGCAGGGTGTCTGTCGCCCAGAGCCCCCTCTTAGGCAGGAGAAGCTCCCCACTCCTCAGAATGGGATGGCCTACCCTGTAGGAGAGGACAGAATTATGAGGGGGCTGAAAATGGGTGCAGAAGACCCCCAGAAGAGATGAGGGTGTAGGTCCAGGGAGGGAGTGAGAAGACATGGGAGGGGTCTGAGAGGGCCCGGGGGCAGGTCGGGGGCTTCAGTGCTGGTCAGGACAGGATGCCTCTTCCAGGGCATCGTTGGTCCTGAGACCACCGCGTGGCCCGGGCCCAGGCTCTGCTTCCTGGCCTGATCTCTGCTTCCTGGGGAAGCGCAGGCGTGGCCCTGCTTCCCAGGGTGGAGAAACACATGGTGAGGGCGAGTGTGTGCGCGTGTGCGTGTGTCCAGCCTTGCTGCTTGCGTTGTCGTCACGTCTTCTTAATCAGCTATTTCTGGGAGCGATGACTTCATCTCCTGTGATTCTCGACATAGCCCGTCATTGTCGGGCGTCCATGGAAAGATCAGGCCTGGCACCGTCCACAGTCCCCGATGAGCCAGGCCGGGAGAGCCGGTTGGCAGGCCCTGACCCAACCTGATCCAGGGGCTGGGGGTCAGGTCTGCCTCTGAGAGACTCCCCTTCCAGCGGTCCCCCTCAGATCTGGGCTCCCTGGCAACCCCAGTGCGGGCGGGGGAGCACCCTGTGCTGAGGGCCGGGGTCGGTCACCCCCAGGCTCTGCCTCTGGATGGAAGAGGCAGATGCGTCCGCAGGCTCTACATTAGAGAGGTTGTGCAGGAAGAGCGGGGAGGGACGGCTCCTTGGAGTTGGTGGTTGGGCCACAGCGGGGAGGGAGGGGAGGCTTCCCTGGGGAAAGGAGGGAAGGGATCTCCGTGTGTTGCTCTGCACACTTGGTGCGGCGGCCGGGGAAAGGCAGGGGACAGAGGGGAAGATGGCGGGGAGTCAGGACTTGATCCTGAAGGTGACTGGGGGTGGAAGGACTTTAGGAGGAGCTGGGGCCTGGTCAGATTGATGCTTTCAAGGCAGTCCCCTGCCTGTGGGAGGGTGGGGGTGGGAAGGGGTCTGGAAGGAGGAGGAATGAGCTGGCCGTTCAGGGCCCAGCCCTCTCTTCCCTTCCTCCTCATGGGTGAGGGTCTCCTCCCACAACCCTCTGCCACACTGCCAGGCGCTCCAGTGCCCACCTCACAGGCTGCTGCCGGACTCGGGGCACAAGGTGATAGGAGGCGATGGAGGCAGGGATTTAGGGTGGGCACTGGAAAATGTTTTGTCTGGGCTTGGGCAGCTCCCTCCGGAGGGCCTGAAAGTCTGTCCTATTCCAGGCTGATTTGTAGCCTTGTCTGGAGGCAGAGGGTGGGTCGAATGAGCCCTGGCAGGATATTGCCCCTGTGTCAGACTCCTGGCCAGGGCGTAGAGCTGGGGCACCCCCACCAACTCCCGTCTGGGGGTTCCTGGGGCCCTACCACGGAACAGGCCCCTGAGTGAGGCTGTCGTTCCGAATCCAGGTTTCAGAGCTCACTCCCTAACTGGTCCGAACTTCACTTCCCATCTCTGTTAACAGGACACTCGTGCCTACTTCCCGGGATATTTGTGAGGATTATTTGTTTTTAAAGGGGGACGGGCTTGGCAGAGTGGCTGTGGGGGGAGCGGGGAGGTGACGATGGTCCTCTTTATCAAGGCTCCCCTAGGTTCCAAGAGCCAATGGTGGGGAGTCGGGAGGGGTGACGGAGAGCCAGGGGTTGGAGAGGGGAGAGGAGAACCTGGTCGAAGGAGGAAGGAAGTGTGGATCCTAGTCTTCGCTGCTCCTAGATCTCAAGCAAGTCACCCGTCTCTCCCAGCCTCAACTTTAGGGTCCAGGGGAGGAGTGAGAAGAGGCGTATGGTGGTGGTCTGAGCCTGCAGGATCGGGTGAGGGACTGACAACCTCTGTTAAGACTTTATTTGCATTTCTTCCCGTGTGGACAGTTGGCTAACTGCCTGCCTCTTGAGTGGACATCCAAGGGTGATGCTTTGAAAGGCGCCCTTCCCAAGCAGAGGGTGGCCACGTTCTCCGGCTAGGGGATGGTCCTCCCTCTCCCTTCCCTGGGGTACCACCTGTCTTCCTAGGCTTGTCTGCACTCCCAGCTGTTCAGCATTATCTTTTTCGGTGAGAAAACAGTTCAGCTCAGCATTTCCTGAGCATCTTTTGTCTTCCTGGGTCTGACACAGGGATGGTGAAGATACTGCCCCCGCTGCTAACAGGGAGGATGGCTGTTGAACTGTCTTAGGCTTAAAGGTTTAAATGTGGAAGCAGCCCTCCTGGGGCGAGAGGCTCCGGATTCCAGGCTCATCTGTCTGCTTGTGGGACCGTTGGCGAATTACAGGACCTCCAAGCCTCAGTTTCTTCAGCTCAGAACCTACATCTTATGACCCCTCCCACCTAGTACAAAGCCTTTATGACCAGTTTTGGATTGTGAACTTACCCTGTCCTCTCTAGGTAGCTGCTACGTACAGTTTCAGGGCAGAGCCAAAGAGCAGACTGCAGAGGTGGGAGACTGACCGGACCCAAGCTCGAATCCAGCTCTGCACCTTAATACTTACGTGTGCACTGTGTGCTTAGTTGCTCAGTCGTGCCCGACTCTTTGCAGCCTCATGGACTGCAGCCCGTCAGGCTCCTCTGTCCATGGGGATTCTCCAGGCAAGAAAATGCTGGAGTGCGTGGCTATGCCCTCCTCCAGGGGAGTCTTCCCAACCCAGGGCTTGAACTCTGGTCCCCCACATTGAAGGTGGGTTCTCTTGGGCAGATGACTTCCTCAGTCTCTTTGGGACTGGGTTTTCTGAGACGTAAAGTGGGAATGGTGATATGCCTGATATTCTATAACCCGAATCCTAGGGCACTCGCCAGTCATATTAACGCCGCTGTGAACCTCTGCTCCCTGAAAACAGTGCCCACTTCATGCCAAACACACCCCCAATTCCCCTCTCCCCTTCTCAGCTCTGCTCATCAGAGTGGAGCCAGTTAATGGAGGTCTTCAGCCTGCCCTGCTGGGGAAAGAGGGCTGGGGAGCCAGGACCTGGGAGGCCCAGGCCTGCAGCTGACCCAGGAGCCTGAGGATGGGCCCCAGAAACACTTCCAGGTGGGGTACAGGGCTTCCCATAGAGCCCCTCACGCACTCGGTGGGCGGCAGGGGCCAACCGGTTTTAAACATCCTCGATGTACTTCGCTTGGCATTCTGTCTTGCTTTATGAAGAACTGTTTGCTAATGAAATTAATAGTGTAAACAAGATTTGAAGAGGGCTGGCGGCCAGGGGAGGGGTTATTTAGCCCACACTTCAAAGGACACCCTGCTCCAGCATCTCCGCCACGCCATTTGCATACGTAATGATGGTGCTAATTATAGGTGGCCTCATCTGTTAACAACGAGTTTGCCAGGCTGCACTACATTATTGTAATCACCCAGTCAGGATTCTCTGGCATGCTTTTCATCGCAGCTATCAAGAACAATAATAATAGCACCTATCAGGATGTGCTGCCTTGCTAGGTGCCGGGCATCCAGGCCCTTGAAGGTCGTCATCACATGCGATCTCCATCCCAGCTCTGTGTCTCAGAGATCCTTGTCTCCTGTGTGCAGAGGATGAGACTAGGCACAGAGAGGTTAGGTAACGTCCCCGGGCACACACAGCCTAGGGCTGGCAGTCGGGGTGGGGAAGACCCGAGGTCTCGCTGACTCTGGTGCTCCTGCACTCTGCACCCCGCTGCCCCCGGGAAGACCTGACTCATGGGCTCACTCTATCTCATTCTTGGTCCTCTGAGAAACCCCTCTTTCTGGGGAAGAGGGATCTGAGACCCTAACAGGTTGCTGAAGGCAGTGCAGGAGGCAAGGGTAAAACCAGCCTCGTATCTCCATCCAAATGTGCGTGTGGCTGGGGAGCTGAGGGAGAGGGCAGCGCCTCAGGCTTCCCAAGGTCTTAGAGACCTGAATTAAAAAGAAAAAAAATTAGAGCTTCCTTGGTGGTCCAGTGGGTAAAGCGTCCGCCTTGCAGTGCAAGGGGCACCGGTTCGATCCCTGGCCCGGGAAGATCCCACGTGCCACGGAGCGGCTGGACCAGTGTGTCTCATTGCGAGCTGACGCTCTGGAGCGCATGCGCCTGGAGCCAGTGCTCTGCAAGGAGAGAGGCCGCTGTGATGGGAGGCCCACATGGGCCAAGTAATAAAAAGATCGATGAAAATAGATAAATAAAAGATCAATACAAAGGAGGCCAAAATTTAAAGAGAATTAATCGGAGCATACCCTGTGGTGTGAGTTTCTGCTCTACACCAGAGTGAATCCTCTGTCTGTGGGCATATGCCTCTCTTGGATTTTCCTCCCCCATAGGTCCCCGCAGAGCACTGGGTTGAGGTCCCCGTGCTGTGCAGTGGGTTCTCACGAGTCACCTGTTTACACAGGGTGTGTGTCTGTGTCCATCCCAACGTCCCAGTCCATCGCGTGCCGTCTTTTCCTCCCTCGGTGCTTGCAGCATTTGCATGCTAATGATTTGACAATAATAAATAGCACCCCTATCAGGATGTGCCTCATCTGTTAACAACGAGTTTGCCAGGCTGCACTACATTATTGTAATCACCCAGTCAGGATTCTCTGGCATGCTTTTCATCGCAGCTATCAAGAACAATAATAATAGCACCTATCAGGATGTGCTGCCTTGCTAGGTGCCGGGCATCCAGGCCCTTGAAGGTCGTCATCACATGCGATCTCCATCCCAGCTCTGTGTCTCAGAGATCCTTGTCTCCTGTGTGCAGAGGATGAGACTAGGCACAGAGAGGTTAGGTAACGTCCCCGGGCACACACAGCCTAGGGCTGGCAGTCGGGGTGGGGAAGACCCGAGGTCTCGCTGACTCTGGTGCTCCTGCACTCTGCACCCCGCTGCCCCCGGGAAGACCTGACTCATGGGCTCACTCTATCTCATTCTTGGTCCTCTGAGAAACCCCTCTTTCTGGGGAAGAGGGATCTGAGACCCTAACAGGTTGCTGAAGGCAGTGCAGGAGGCAAGGGTAAAACCAGCCTCGTATCTCCATCCAAATGTGCGTGTGGCTGGGGAGCTGAGGGAGAGGGCAGCGCCTCAGGCTTCCCAAGGTCTTAGAGACCTGAATTAAAAAGAAAAAAAATTAGAGCTTCCTTGGTGGTCCAGTGGGTAAAGCGTCCGCCTTGCAGTGCAAGGGGCACCGGTTCGATCCCTGGCCCGGGAAGATCCCACGTGCCACGGAGCGGCTGGACCAGTGTGTCTCATTGCGAGCTGACGCTCTGGAGCGCATGCGCCTGGAGCCAGTGCTCTGCAAGGAGAGAGGCCGCTGTGATGGGAGGCCCACATGGGCCAAGTAATAAAAAGATCGATGAAAATAGATAAATAAAAGATCAATACAAAGGAGGCCAAAATTTAAAAGAGAATTAATCGGAGCATACCCTGTGGTGTGAGTTTCTGCTCTACACCAGAGTGAATCCTCTGTCTGTGGGCATATGCCCTCTCTTGGATTTTCCTCCCCCATAGGTCCCCGCAGAGCACTGGGTTGAGGTCCCCGTGCTGTGCAGTGGGTTCTCACGAGTCACCTGTTTACACAGGGTGTGTGTCTGTGTCCATCCCAACGTCCCAGTCCATCGCGTGCCGTCTTTTCCTCCCTCGGTGTCCGTATGCTTATTTTCTTCATCCGCATCTCTGTGTCTGCTTTGCAGACGGGTTCCCCGGAGGTCTTGAGGCGGGGTGGTGTCCCTCGCCTCTCCCGCTCACCAGGGCTGGGCTTGGCCTCACTGCCAAGGACAATTATGAGGCAGTAAACAGGTGAGGGGGGCACTGCACGTCCTAACTGGCATTTCACGCGTTGTCACCAAGTGGGAAGTGGCACATGGGCGGCTGTGGCCATGTGTAGCCCCCAGGCAGGCTCTCATTTGGTCTGGGAGGATGGAAAGGTGGTTTTAGGTGGTTTTGGTTTTCTTTTTTTTTTTAGTCAGTTGCTGATATTTACGCACTCCTGAAACATTCACCAGGAAAACCTGGATTTCCGGCTTTTCTTGAAAAAACAGAGGTGGTAGCATTGGGCCCATATTCCTTCAGGGCAGGGGACAGTTCACCCCGGACTCTGCGACTCCCTTTAAAGCCTTCAAGTCGGCTTAGCCTGCACCAGCTCTTGCCCGCGATCCTGGGAAGCCGGCACGGGGGACGGCGTCCCCCTTCCGTAGACGACGAGCTTGGGCGTTGAGTGGGCCACTCCACAGGGCTGTCGTCAGCCAAACCTTAAGCCTCCATCCTTGCTGTCCAGCTCGTGTGGTGTCCACTGCACCTCCCTCCTCTCTGCTGTGTCTGGCCCCCCAGTCTGCCAAAGCAAGACAGAAACCTTTCACAGCCCTAATGGCTCAAAAATAACCCACGGTGAGCCGGGGGAACCGTTCCTGTCTCCCCGCTTCTCCTTTTCCACCCTCCCCGAGGCCGGAGGGGACATGGGAAACCTATTCATTTAAACTCAATTATTTTCTCGAAGACAGAACAGAACTGAATTGGGTCAACAGCTATATTTGCTGTGCTCAGCTCTTTCCCCGGCAACATCATCACCCACCGACGGCGATGCTGGGCTCCGTGCCGCCAGGCTCACCAATTAGAACTCCCTAATTGGTGACCATTCCTTGGCCAGCTTGACCCTGAAGGAGGTTATTCACCCAGCAGGCTCCAAGACTGGGGTCTGGTGGCCGCCACCTTCCAGAGCCAGGCCAGCCAGCTCCGGCCTGTGGGGAAGGCGTTTCTGACCATGGAGTGTCTCACAGGCGAGCAGACAAAGACCCAGAGAAATTAAGCGCTTGCTGGAAAGGCAGGCCAGGCGCCAGGCGCGACGGGGACCTTGCTAGCCATGGCCTGTGCCTGCTCTGCACTTCTGGCTGCCCGCCTTGTGAGGGACAAGAAATGGACACGCCTCCTGGGGCAAGGCTGTCACGATGTAAGTGTGACACAGCGTGCCAGGGGCCTGCTCCCGGTCAGCCCATCTGTCCACGCTTGTTTCCTCGCACGATGTGCCGGGCATAGCGCGGGATGGGTGGGGGACCCAGATCCTAGGAGGAGGATGCGCGTGGACGCCTCCTGTCTGTGCAGCCTTCCCCGATGGCTCACACCTACGCGGGGACGGGTCCTGCCGTCACCGTAGGCCCTCCGTGGGGCCGGGCCTGCCCTGGGTGCTCCCGCGGCTTCCTCTGGCCCAGGGCCTGTGCAGTGTGCTCTGTCTGTGCACGCCTCCCCCACTGGACTCCCAGCTCCAGCCCGCGTGTCTGGTTGACTTGCCTGTATCCGGGGGTCCCTCCCTTTCTAGCTGTGTGAGGAAGGGGCTGGGTGTTCAGCCTCAGCGGGCCCGTTTTCCCGACTGTCAAACGGGGACAGCGGCACCTCCTGCTGACACCTCACAGAGAGGAGGCCAGTCGCCTCAGACCCAGCAGGGCTGCAGCAGCTTCTGGGAAAACGTGGAAGAAACCAAATCGGACGTCTGCCAAAGCAAGACAGAAACCTTTCACAGCCCTAATGGCTCAAAAATAACCCACGGTGAGCCGGGGGAACCGTTCCTGTCTCCCCGCTTCTCCTTTTCCACCCTCCCCGAGGCCGGAGGGGACATGGGAAACCTATTCATTTAAACTCAATTATTTTCTCGAAGACAGAACAGAACTGAATTGGGTCAACAGCTATATTTGCTGTGCTCAGCTCTTTCCCCGGCAACATCATCACCCACCGACGGCGATGCTGGGCTCCGTGCCGCCAGGCTCACCAATTAGAACTCCCTAATTGGTGACCATTCCTTGGCCAGCTTGACCCTGAAGGAGGTTATTCACCCAGCAGGCTCCAAGACTGGGGTCTGGTGGCCGCCACCTTCCAGAGCCAGGCCAGCCAGCTCCGGCCTGTGGGGAAGGCGTTTCTGACCATGGAGTGTCTCACAGGCGAGCAGACAAAGACCCAGAGAAATTAAGCGCTTGCTGGAAAGGCAGGCCAGGCGCCAGGCGCGACGGGGACCTTGCTAGCCATGGCCTGTGCCTGCTCTGCACTTCTGGCTGCCCGCCTTGTGAGGGACAAGAAATGGACACGCCTCCTGGGGCAAGGCTGTCACGATGTAAGTGTGACACAGCGTGCCAGGGGCCTGCTCCCGGTCAGCCCATCTGTCCACGCTTGTTTCCTCGCACGATGTGCCGGGCATAGCGCGGGATGGGTGGGGGACCCAGATCCTAGGAGGAGGATGCGCGTGGACGCCTCCTGTCTGTGCAGCCTTCCCCGATGGCTCACACCTACGCGGGGACGGGTCCTGCCGTCACCGTAGGCCCTCCGTGGGGCCGGGCCTGCCCTGGGTGCTCCCGCGGCTTCCTCTGGCCCAGGGCCTGTGCAGTGTGCTCTGTCTGTGCACGCCTCCCCCACTGGACTCCCAGCTCCAGCCCGCGTGTCTGGTTGACTTGCCTGTATCCGGGGGTCCCTCCCTTTCTAGCTGTGTGAGGAAGGGGCTGGGTGTTCAGCCTCAGCGGGCCCGTTTTCCCGACTGTCAAACGGGGACAGCGGCACCTCCTGCTGACACCTCACAGAGAGGAGGCCAGTCGCCTCAGACCCAGCAGGGCTGCAGCAGCTTCTGGGAAAACGTGGAAGAAACCAAATCGGACACTCGCTCTCCTCCCCGAAGCCGGGAATGTGTGAGAGCTGGGCTCTGGGGCACCCTGGGAGGGTCGTCAGTGCCGTCTGGCCGCACGGCTGCTGTCCGCTCCCACGGAGAAGTGAGGACCGGCGATGGCCTGCGGCCTCCCCTCCCTGCCTCCGTCTTCTCTGCTGCAGGCGCGGGGTGGGCCTTCACCCGGGTCTGGCTGCTCCGGCCTGGCGGCTCTTCCCAGGTACCCGTGGTGGGGCTGGGATGAGTTAGGACCCCCAGGTTGCAGGGCCTGGCAGCGAACCTCCCCTTTTGGCAGCGTGGGAACCTGGAGGGGGAGCCCGGCCTCCCCACTGCATCCCCATCGCTGGTGTCCAGGAAGGGTTAAGGGGACAGTTCGGGGAGGTCTGAATTCCCTGACCCTTCAGGGCTGTGGTGAAAGGAAGGGGCGTGCGTGGCCTGGGCTGTAGGCCTGGTACGGTTGGTGGCTGTGAGGGCAGGGCCCCACTCTGACAGGAGGGTCAGGGCGGGGGACCTGGGCAGTAGTGACCACAGCTGGGCTCTGGTGGGAACGCAGTGAGGAGCCCGAGCGTCTCGGGGGACGGGAGCTGAGGAGTGAGGGGCGACTGACCCCACACTGACCCTGTGTCCTGCGCAGCCGGGGTGGCAGCCACAGCCCCCCGTCCCTGGCTTGTTGACACGTGCAGTCCTGGAGCTCGGTGCCGGTGGAACCCAGGACCTGGCGCCGTGACAGCCAAGGGAGCGAGGGCTGACCGCATCTCCCCGCTTGTATGAGTAAATGTACTCTGATGTTTTTCCACGAAGGCATCACAGGGGCAGGAATTTACTCCCCCTAAGTGCTTTGATGGAAACATTACGTGTGTGGAGTGAACATGTGTCAACATCACTGTGGGGGGACAAGTTCCAGGACTCTCTGCCAGCTGAAGTCATTACCAGCAGGCACGGGTTGGGGGCCTGGCAGATGGGTGGATGCCGCCAGGCTGGCAGGGGGAGGCCAGGCTGGCAGGGGGAGGTGGCAGCCTGAGGGCAGGAGTCCTGATAGGAGTGGGCAGGGGTCCGAGCAGGTGGAGGTGGGGAGGGAACTGGGAGGCTGACAAGATACATTGACCCCCCACACACACATCGCATAGCTAAGGGAGTGGGGAACTCGCGGGGCGGGGGCAGGGAACCGAGGCTCTGGAATGGCGGGCACTGCCGGGCAGCTCGGGCCAGGAAGCCAGGCCGCGGCCAGACTGCGGAGGGGCCTGGGATCGCAGCTCCACCAGTAACGAGCTGTGTGACCTTGAGCAGCTTTTCCAGCCCCTCTGTAAGCATCTCTGGATGGTTGTTGTTCAGTCGCTCAGTCGTGTCCAGCTCTTTGCGAGCCCATGGGCTGCAGTCCACCAGGCTTCCCTGTCCTTCCCCATCTCCCAGAGCTTGCTCGGACTCATGTCCACCAGGTCAGTGATGCCATCCGATCATCTCCTCCTCTGTCGCCCCCTTCTCCTGCCCTCAGTCTTTCCCAGCATCAGGGTCTTTCCCAGTGAGTCAGCTCTTCGCATCAGGTGGCCAGACCATCTCTGTGGATGCCCCCAGCTTCGGGCTCTTTGGAAGAGTGAGAGGATAATGGATGTAAAACACCTAGCAGGTGCCAGGACACATTTATTGTTTGTCGGTGATGATAAAACCACAGAAGCATAAATGTGCTTACATAAATTAACAGCTGGGACACATTGAAACTGCTACTCAGAGCGGGGCCTCCATCTGAGACCAGGTTTGTGTCTCACATCAGCTCGGTCCAGCAGTGGCCTCCTCCGGAGGCCTCGTCCAGGAAGAGCCAGGGCCCGGGGCGGCCTCTCCTCCGGGGGCATCCCTCTCGGGCCCTGTCTGCTTCTGGCCCGCAGGCTTGGGGGAGGCAGTGGGTGACGGCAGCACCCTTCTCTGGAGGAGGCAGTTCTGGGCAGGTCATAGAGGGTTTCTGCCCTTTAGACAGCCTCTAGAAAGGAGAGCCCCGTGGTCACAAGTGAGGCTCCCCCGCCCAGCACGTGAGCATCGCGCTCCCCGAAGGGATGTACACGCAGCACCTGGAAGTGTTTCTTGACAGTCCTGGGGCTAGCTCTCACGCCCCAGGAAATGGGGAGCTCCTCGAGGAAGCGGGTGCCCAGGGTCTCGCAGAGAGCCTGACCCTGCTGGTGAGACATCTTCAGGTCTGAAGACAGTGGGACATCTGGGCTCTGGGCTTTTGGGAGAAGACGCCCATCACACATTTATGGAGTCCCAGGATGAAAACTCAGAGATGAAAAGACCCCGAGGAGGGCCTGATGGGACAGCCAGCAGGGCCCAGGGGGAAGGGAGGAGGACAGGGCATTCAGGAAGAGGGGGAGAGAGCATGCAGTCCCTGGGCCCGGGGACACTGGGAAAGGCTTCCCTGCGGTGGGGCCGTTAAGCTGGGCCTCGAAAGGTGAAGGAGAACTGGAACTTGGGGTGGAAGAGGAGATTGGTGGGAGCAGAGGTGTGGCCACGAGAAAGGTCAGCAATGCAGGAGAAAGAGTCGAAGAGGAAAATCTGTGGCTGGAGGCGGGGTGTGAAGGTGAGGAGTGTGCAGTGGGTGGGGCCTAGCAATTCAGAAGGCCTGGTCACTGGGGTACTGGAGCCAGGAGTGACCGGATCAGGGTGGTCTCTGAAATTCCAAGGAGGCTCTCTGGGTTCTCACTTTTCCTGTCATTCAAGATGGCTCTGAAAGGAGCTGGCATGGCCTGCGGGCTAAACTGGGGCGCTTTTTCCAGCCTGCAGGTACATCTGCCGACCCGGATTTCAGGGTGGTGCTCTGAATTCCAGGGGCCACAGAATGTGCTTACATAAATTAACAGCTGGGACACATTGAAACTGCTACTCAGAGCGGGGCCTCCATCTGAGACCAGGTTTGTGTCTCACATCAGCTCGGTCCAGCAGTGGCCTCCTCCGGAGGCCTCGTCCAGGAAGAGCCAGGGCCCGGGGCGGCCTCTCCTCCGGGGGCATCCCTCTCGGGCCCTGTCTGCTTCTGGCCCGCAGGCTTGGGGGAGGCAGTGGGTGACGGCAGCACCCTTCTCTGGAGGAGGCAGTTCTGGGCAGGTCATAGAGGGTTTCTGCCCTTTAGACAGCCTCTAGAAAGGAGAGCCCCGTGGTCACAAGTGAGGCTCCCCCGCCCAGCACGTGAGCATCGCGCTCCCCGAAGGGATGTACACGCAGCACCTGGAAGTGTTTCTTGACAGTCCTGGGGCTAGCTCTCACGCCCCAGGAAATGGGGAGCTCCTCGAGGAAGCGGGTGCCCAGGGTCTCGCAGAGAGCCTGACCCTGCTGGTGAGACATCTTCAGGTCTGAAGACAGTGGGACATCTGGGCTCTGGGCTTTTGGGAGAAGACGCCCATCACACATTTATGGAGTCCCAGGATGAAAACTCAGAGATGAAAAGACCCCGAGGAGGGCCTGATGGGACAGCCAGCAGGGCCCAGGGGGAAGGGAGGAGGACAGGGCATTCAGGAAGAGGGGGAGAGAGCATGCAGTCCCTGGGCCCGGGGACACTGGGAAAGGCTTCCCTGCGGTGGGGCCGTTAAGCTGGGCCTCGAAAGGTGAAGGAGAACTGGAACTTGGGGTGGAAGAGGAGATTGGTGGGAGCAGAGGTGTGGCCACGAGAAAGGTCAGCAATGCAGGAGAAAGAGTCGAAGAGGAAAATCTGTGGCTGGAGGCGGGGTGTGAAGGTGAGGAGTGTGCAGTGGGTGGGGCCTAGCAATTCAGAAGGCCTGGTCACTGGGGTACTGGAGCCAGGAGTGACCGGATCAGGGTGGTCTCTGAAATTCCAAGGAGGCTCTCTGGGTTCTCACTCCCTTTTCCCTGTCATTCAAGATGGCTCTGAAAGGAGCTGGCAAGCGGCTGCGCCGTCCCCTGAGCTGAGGCTAGAAGAACTGGGAGGAAGCGCTTTTTTCAAGGTCAGATAACCTGCAGGTACATCTGCCGACCCCCAGAGAGAAGCTGGTTTCTCTTTAGCTTGTGGCCCCTCCTGGGATGGCTCTCACGCAGAGGGGAAGCCCTGTCACAGGGGCCTTGGGCATCCTCCAGTGGGGAGGACTTCCTGCCTCAGGGGAATCTGGGAGGAGGGGTATTAGAATCAGAGAGGGCGATAAGAGGTGACCAGCAACTAGGTCCAAATGACTGACTGGGGTGAGGCCCATCTACTTTCAGATGTGACTCACCCAACTCCAGCAAGCTTCTCTGGACTTGATTTCTTCATTCGCAAAGTGGTTACAGCGTCTGCCTTACCTGGCGAGTGCTATTACAGACCTCCAGCGGGAGGCCTGCCTGGGGCCTGGGAGAGCGCTGGGGACGCCCCGCCCCCTCCATCCCTGGCGCCGCCTAGGAGGCTCTGGGGGTGAAAGGGCGTCTTCTGCCCTAGGGCCTCCCTTGCTGAGTGCAGCCTCACCTCTCCTCTGTTTTGAAATTGCCTTAAGACGTTGGCTAGACCCAGATGAAGCTGCGAGGGGAAGCCTCCCCTCAGAAGTAAGGGAACCACCCTGAACCAGGGAAATCGTCTGGCTAAGGGGTTTCTCTGGGCTTTGGGGATGTGAGCAGGCGGAGGGGCGGGTTTTGTTGGATTACCTGTACTCGTGATCCCCTGTGCCCAGAACAGAGTGGAGCCCAAGCAGGGACACAGCAGGGGACGGAGTGAGAGACCTCCAGGAGTGAGTGACGACTTCCCAGGTTGCGAATTGCTGTGGGGCCTACAGGTCGACCTCCTCACCAGTCCTGCGGGCACACAGTAGGTGCCTGACCGTCTGGCACTTCCTAGGAGCTCAGTTGTCGCTGAGGGTCTGCGCGGGCTGAAACCACAGTGGAAACTGGGAGGCGGGTGTGAAGGTGAGGTGTGCAGTGGGTGGGGCCTAGCAATTCAGAAGGCCTGGTCACTGGGGTACTGGAGCCAGGAGTGACCGGATCAGGGTGGTCTCTGAAATTCCAAGGAGGCTCTCTGGGTTCTCACTCCCTTTTCCCTGTCATTCAAGATGGCTCTGAAAGGAGCTGGCAAGCGGCTGCGCCGTCCCCTGAGCTGAGGCTAGAAGAACTGGGAGGAAGCGCTTTTTTCAAGGTCAGATAACCTGCAGGTACATCTGCCGACCCCCAGAGAGAAGCTGGTTTCTCTTTAGCTTGTGGCCCCTCCTGGGATGGCTCTCACGCAGAGGGGAAGCCCTGTCACAGGGGCCTTGGGCATCCTCCAGTGGGGAGGACTTCCTGCCTCAGGGGAATCTGGGAGGAGGGGTATTAGAATCAGAGAGGGCGATAAGAGGTGACCAGCAACTAGGTCCAAATGACTGACTGGGGTGAGGCCCATCTACTTTCAGATGTGACTCACCCAACTCCAGCAAGCTTCTCTGGACTTGATTTCTTCATTCGCAAAGTGGTTACAGCGTCTGCCTTACCTGGCGAGTGCTATTACAGACCTCCAGCGGGAGGCCTGCCTGGGGCCTGGGAGAGCGCTGGGGACGCCCCGCCCCCTCCATCCCTGGCGCCGCCTAGGAGGCTCTGGGGGTGAAAGGGCGTCTTCTGCCCTAGGGCCTCCCTTGCTGAGTGCAGCCTCACCTCTCCTCTGTTTTGAAATTGCCTTAAGACGTTGGCTAGACCCAGATGAAGCTGCGAGGGGAAGCCTCCCCTCAGAAGTAAGGGAACCACCCTGAACCAGGGAAATCGTCTGGCTAAGGGGTTTCTCTGGGCTTTGGGGATGTGAGCAGGCGGAGGGGCGGGTTTTGTTGGATTACCTGTACTCGTGATCCCCTGTGCCCAGAACAGAGTGGAGCCCAAGCAGGGACACAGCAGGGGACGGAGTGAGAGACCTCCAGGAGTGAGTGACGACTTCCCAGGTTGCGAATTGCTGTGGGGCCTACAGGTCGACCTCCTCACCAGTCCTGCGGGCACACAGTAGGTGCCTGACCGTCTGGCACTTCCTAGGAGCTCAGTTGTCGCTGAGGGTCTGCGCGGGCTGAAACCACAGTGGAACTTGAACCTGGAGGGACGAGATTACAGAATCCCATCACACCAGAAAGTCACGCAGCAGCCCCTGTAGGTTGAATGGAAGGAGGTATGATTCCGTGTATGTGGTTGAGGCTCAGTATCGAAAACATGGCTCTGGTTTAACAGTTAAACAGAAAAGGGAGTGACCCCAGGCAAAAAGGTCGAGCTGGCTGGGTGTGCTGCCTTTTCCAGAGGGATTGTCAGTTCAGTGAGGGCGCTCTCCGTGTGACCCTGGGATGAACCCCAGGCCACGGGTGGGGTAGCATTTGGGCTCCCGGTCCGACTGTCCCTGTCCTCTTATGGCACTCACAGGCCCGGGCAGCTCACCCCTCCGTCCCCCCTGCACTGAACCTCCCCTTGTCCTGCTGACCCAGCCCAGGACAGCTGCCCTTAGAGGGGGCTTGAACCCAGTAATTCCCAGCGAGGGGAAACTGCCTAGCTCTCTAGTTCCAAGTTGGGGCACAGTGTCGGGAGTCCATTGGGGGACCATGGTAGGCAGCACTCACTGGCTTTGTCTTGATCGCATTTTTAAAATGTCCTAATGGAAGTGCGGGGTTAGGGAGGGCACCGGCCCTCGAGAGAGTGTTGGGCCGGGGGAGCTCGGGGCTGCTGCTCTGAGCTCAGCGAACTCTGGCGGGGCTTCCGAGGGCGGAGGCTTCGTTCCCGCCCGCGCCCGGAGTGCTGCGGCGGCGGGTTGAGGCAGAAAGCGGTTGCAGCTGGGGGCAGCTGGCCGCGGAATGTCCCCTGCGGCGGGGCGGGGGAGGGTAGGGCCGGAGGCTGGGGGTGGGCGGGCTGGTGGCGGGGCGGGCCGTCCTCCTGCGCCCAGGCGGAGGGGCGGGTTTTGTTGGATTACCTGTACTCGTGATCCCTGTGCCCAGAACAGAGTGGAGCCCAAGCAGGGACACAGCAGGGGACGGAGTGAGAGACCTCCAGGAGTGAGTGACGACTTCCCAGGTTGCGAATTGCTGTGGGGCCTACAGGTCGACCTCCTCACCAGTCCTGCGGGCACACAGTAGGTGCCTGACCGTCTGGCACTTCCTAGGAGCTCAGTTGTCGCTGAGGGTCTGCGCGGGCTGAAACCACAGTGGAACTTGAACCTGGAGGGACGAGATTACAGAATCCCATCACACCAGAAAGTCACGCAGCAGCCCCTGTAGGTTGAATGGAAGGAGGTATGATTCCGTGTATGTGGTTGAGGCTCAGTATCGAAAACATGGCTCTGGTTTAACAGTTAAACAGAAAAGGGAGTGACCCCAGGCAAAAAGGTCGAGCTGGCTGGGTGTGCTGCCTTTTCCAGAGGGATTGTCAGTTCAGTGAGGGCGCTCTCCGTGTGACCCTGGGATGAACCCCAGGCCACGGGTGGGGTAGCATTTGGGCTCCCGGTCCGACTGTCCCTGTCCTCTTATGGCACTCACAGGCCCGGGCAGCTCACCCCTCCCGTCCCCCCTGCACTGAACCTCCCCTTGTCCTGCTGACCCAGCCCAGGACAGCTGCCCTTAGAGGGGGCTTGAACCCAGTAATTCCCAGCGAGGGGAAACTGCCTAGCTCTCTAGTTCCAAGTTGGGGCACAGTGTCGGGAGTCCATTGGGGGACCATGGTAGGCAGCACTCACTGGCTTTGTCTTGATCGCATTTTTAAAATGTCCTAATGGAAGTGCGGGGTTAGGGAGGGCACCGGCCCTCGAGAGAGTGTTGGGCCGGGGGAGCTCGGGGCTGCTGCTCTGAGCTCAGCGAACTCTGGCGGGGCTTCCGAGGGCGGAGGCTTCGTTCCCGCCCGCGCCCGGAGTGCTGCGGCGGCGGGTTGAGGCAGAAAGCGGTTGCAGCTGGGGGCAGCTGGCCGCGGAATGTCCCCTGCGGCGGGGCGGGGGAGGGTAGGGCCGGAGGCTGGGGGTGGGCGGGCTGGTGGCGGGGCGGGCCGCTTCCGGCCTGGAGCGCGAGGGGCGTGGCGCCGGGGAGAGGGTCGAAGCCTGGACGCTCCAGGAGCTGGGTGGGGGAGAGGTGGTTTCATCGCGCCCCGTATTTTGGTCACCCCCGCTCCCACTTACAGAGCTTTGGCCTGGCCTGCCTCAGACCAGCCAGAAGACGCTAGTATTCGTTCAGGACACCTGTTAGTGTCTACTTTTGTGCAAGGCATGGCGCGAGCTGTGCCGGCCCTACCAGGTGAACAGGTCCCGACCTTCTCCCTGAGGGAGGAGGAGGAGGCCCAAGCAAGACCGTTTCAGGTCAGTGGCGTGAGGAAAACGAAGCTGGCTGATCACTTGCGGCGGAGGTGGGAGTTGCTCCTTTGGTTAGAATGGGCCTCTTCTGAGGCGCACGACGTTTGATCTGTGAGCAAAATGAGGAAGCCTGGCCTAGAGCCAGGGCCAATCGGAGGGAAGGAGCAAGTGCAAAGGCCCAGAGGCGGGACTCGGGCAGGGTGTGGCCGTGGGCGGAGTCAGCACCTTGGGGGCGGAGCCTGAGGCTGGCGCTCCTTCAGCCTCCGGGAGGACCCGAGCTCAGTCCCTGGACCTGCACCCCGCCCGGGAGCTTTGGGAGGGCAGCGTGCTCGTGGCTGGAAGTGTGTCTTTCTAGACTTCTTGGACCTGGAGCTTGTGCCATGTGCTTACCAGCGTTTTAGTTCTGGAGCCCAGGACAGCTGCCCTTAGAGGGGCTTGAACCCAGTAATTCCCAGCGAGGAAACTGCCTAGCTCTCTAGTTCCAAGTTGGGGCACAGTGTCGGGAGTCCATTGGGGGACCATGGTAGGCAGCACTCACTGGCTTTGTCTTGATCGCATTTTTAAAATGTCCTAATGGAAGTGCGGGGTTAGGGAGGGCACCGGCCCTCGAGAGAGTGTTGGGCCGGGGGAGCTCGGGGCTGCTGCTCTGAGCTCAGCGAACTCTGGCGGGGCTTCCGAGGGCGGAGGCTTCGTTCCCGCCCGCGCCCGGAGTGCTGCGGCGGCGGGTTGAGGCAGAAAGCGGTTGCAGCTGGGGGCAGCTGGCCGCGGAATGTCCCCTGCGGCGGGGCGGGGGAGGGTAGGGCCGGAGGCTGGGGGTGGGCGGGCTGGTGGCGGGGCGGGCCGCTTCCGGCCTGGAGCGCGAGGGGCGTGGCGCCGGGGAGAGGGTCGAAGCCTGGACGCTCCAGGAGCTGGGTGGGGGAGAGGTGGTTTCATCGCGCCCCGTATTTTGGTCACCCCCGCTCCCACTTACAGAGCTTTGGCCTGGCCTGCCTCAGACCAGCCAGAAGACGCTAGTATTCGTTCAGGACACCTGTTAGTGTCTACTTTTGTGCAAGGCATGGCGCGAGCTGTGCCGGCCCTACCAGGTGAACAGGTCCCGACCTTCTCCCTGAGGGAGGAGGAGGAGGCCCAAGCAAGACCGTTTCAGGTCAGTGGCGTGAGGAAAACGAAGCTGGCTGATCACTTGCGGCGGAGGTGGGAGTTGCTCCTTTGGTTAGAATGGGCCTCTTCTGAGGCGCACGACGTTTGATCTGTGAGCAAAATGAGGAAGCCTGGCCTAGAGCCAGGGCCAATCGGAGGGAAGGAGCAAGTGCAAAGGCCCAGAGGCGGGACTCGGGCAGGGTGTGGCCGTGGGCGGAGTCAGCACCTTGGGGGCGGAGCCTGAGGCTGGCGCTCCTTCAGCCTCCGGGAGGACCCGGAGCTCAGTCCCTGGACCTGCACCCCGCCCGGGAGCTTTGGGAGGGCAGCGTGCTCGTGGCTGGAAGTGTGTCTTTCTAGACTTCTTGGACCTGGAGCTTGTGCCATGTGCTTACCTGTGTGGAAGGCTGTAATTTTCCACTTGTTCTCTGGAGGACCCGGAAATCTCTAGATGTCACCGCGGTGTGTGTGGTTTTTTTTTTTAAGTCGTTTTTGAGATTTCAACTTGGAAGACCGAGTCCGCTTGTGTTTTGCGGGAAGGGAACGCCAGCCTGGTCACGCCTCTTAGATGCTGGCCTGGGCTGAGAGGTCCCCAGGTCTGTCTGGGAGAGGCACCTGGGCGCATGCCATCCGCAAGAATGAGCCTCTGTGGCTTCGGACTCCTCAGTGACAACCTCAGCAAGCTCGTGGGCCGGGCCGGAGGAGCTTCCCTATGGAGACCCCGCCGTCCTCGAAAGCCAGATCTGGCTCCTGGCCCTCTGGTACCAAGACCCTGTTCAGCCCAGAGGCCTATCCCAGTGCCAAGGTCTGTGGGTGGCTGCACCTGGGGGAGGGAGTGCAGGAGACTTCCTGCCCTGTTGGTGGGCTGGCTGGATGGCTCGGCCTGGGGCTGAAGGGTGTAGGGGCTGTGTCTCCAAGGAGACCCTGGGAGCGCACCTACCCTCCGGCCAGGGCCTCCTGCCCAACCTAGTTTCCACGCTGACCCTGGTGGAATGAATGGGAGACTCTCTTGGGCTTGGAGGGAAGAGTGAAGGTGGGGACTGGCTTCTCCCTCCTAGGACCCAGGCCGTGTCTCCCGGGAGCTTCAGTTGTGGGGAGAGGGTGGCGAGAAGCCCGCGGAGAGCAGGACCTAGGCGGTGGGAGCAGACTGGGCAGAGCTGCAGGGAAGAAGCTCTAGGTGCCGGGAATCGGTGGGGTTGGCAAGGTGGGCTGCGAGGAGGGGGCTGGACCCCAAGTTTCAGAGCCAGCGACGGCCGCGGGCTCCACTACCCTTAGCCCAGGGCTCCAGCCGCTGCCTCTTGGAGACAGATTTAATAATCCTGGGCTATCTCTCTGGCGGTTAGTATTGCAGGGGAGAAGCTTTACTGCTAAAACTTTTATTGATCCAGACACTAATAAAAAGTAAAGGGTTTTTTGGAACAAGGGTTTTTTTTTTTTTTTCTTTTTTTTCTACTAGAGCCAAGAACATCAGAGCCCTAAAACACGGATTTGTTTTCCTCCCTCTCCCTAGATTCGGTGGTGGGTGGGGTTAGCTGCTTTCCCATTTCTCTTCTCCAGGCCTGCTTTGTTGTTACTTGCTCATTCAGCCCTGGCCCCACTGTCTGGGACCCCAGGGCCTGTAGGCCTCCAGGCTTGTCTGTCCATGGGATTTCCCAGGCAACAATATTGGAGTGGGTTTCCATTTCCTTCTCCTGGGGATCTTCCTGACCCAGGGATTGAACGCTTGCCGGTGGATTCCTTACCGCTGAGCCACCGGGAAAGTCCCCTGTCCTCCCTCTTCTCCAGCAGTTGACCAGCTACCTCTGTGCATCTAAGCTCTCCCCTGGGAGGGCAGGGGCTTTACGGAAGCTTTCTGGTGCTCCTGAGATCCCCGGCGGTGAACGGCACCTGTTTCAAGGCAGCAGAGGCGTGGCTCTTGACTTCTTGTGTCTTTCTGGGTTTGGTGTTCTTTGTTTTTGCATATTCGTTTCGTAAATACTTACTGAGTTCTTACACCTTGCCAAGACCCTTCCTTAGGGTTCAGAAATACAGCAGGGCTTCCTTTCTGGCGGGAGAGACAGGTCATCATCAATGAGTGGAGACACATAGCTAACTCCAGATTGAGTGATTTAAGTCAGGGTTTTTGTCGGCTTTGTTCAGCACCTGGATTCCCAGTGCCTGAACCCGTGCCGGACACATTGTTGCTGTTGTTCATTTGCACTTAATACATATTTGCTGGTCGAATGAGCAAGACGATGTGAAGGAAACAGCCTAACGTGTCCGTGGGGAGTGATGGGGGTGGGGCGGGACCTGCTGTAGCCGTTAAGGTTGGGGAAGGACTGAGTTCCAGCGGGCTCCTAAAGCCCGCTGGTAGGAAAAGGGGGTGGGACTGGAGCTCCCGCTCAGGCCTTGGAGAGGACAAAGTCCCTGAGGCGGGAAAGCCACTGCTTCTGGAGGCCGCGGAGGGTTGCTGGATGAGGTCAGAGGGTAGGCAGGTCACTCTCTAACTTCTTTCCCTGGGGTGGAGTTTGGAGTTATTCAAATTGCTGTATGGAGTAATTGGACGATCTTTAACCCAAAAGTTAAACAGGGTTTGTGTTTCTAAAGGGCTCCCTCTGCCTCTTGGGTGGAGGGGAGGTGCGGTTAGACTGGTAAAGAGGCATGAACAGGTGTGAGAGATTTCAGAGGGGGTGGTGGTAGGATTTTGGCTTCTCTGGTGGCCCAGGGGGAAAGAAACTGCCTGTCAGTCCAGGAGACACACAAAGTGTGGGGTCGATCCCTGGGTCGGGAAGATCCCCTGGAGAAGGAAATGCCACTCACTGCGGTATTCTTGCCTGGAGACTCCCACGGACAGAGGAGCCTGGCAGGCTCTAGTCCGTGGGGTCCCAAAAGCCAGGTACGACTGAGCGATGGAGCACGTCACCAGGAAAATAGAAGCAGAGCTTGAACTTGATCAGGTCTGGGGGCTCCTGGGACCCGGGTGTGGGGTACCCTGTGTGGTTGCTGAACTAGCTCCTCAATGGAAGAGCAGCTGGCGGCAGCGCGTCCCCCTGGAGATGCCTGAGGAAGCAAGGGCCCGCCCCGACGCGGGAGTGGGAGACTGCGGTCAGAGCCAGCCCCTAACCCTAACCCGGGGGCCTCCGCTTGGAGACGGGATGCCTTTCGCTGCCTCCTGACAGGCCGCGTGGCGTTGAGCCCTTGAACCCTCTGCCTCCCAGCAGGCCCCAGTTAGCCTGGAAGTGGGGCGAGGCAGAGGCAGTCTGTTTTCAGGTCGCAGAGAAGTCAGACTACTGCCCAGCGTTTCTCAGCCTTAGGGCCTGGATGCTTCTGGAGGAGGGTGGGCTTGCCTGGTAGTCCCACTGGGGTCCCGGGTGGACCCCCTCTTTGCAAATAAACTGACGCCCAGAGAAAGATGTGACTGGCCCAGGGTCGCTACCCAGAAAGTGACTGCTTTGAGTCTCCCAGCATGCCCTGGGGCGGCGTCCTTCCACCTAGCTAAGCTGGCTGGGCTTCATCCAGTGTCCCTGGAAGCCAGCTTTGTTCCGTAGCTCTCACAGCAAGCCCGAGGCCGAGTGCTGTCGTTACGGCAGAGGGGAGGCAGGCCCCGAGAGGTGACCTGACTTGTCCAGAAACACCAGGTCGCAAGTGGCACGGTCTGGGTTTGAACAGTCTACCTGGAGAGCCCACACTCCTAACCATTAGGCTACATAGCTTCAGACTTTCTTGACTGCCGGGCTTGATGAAGACAGGCTGAGGGGGGTGAATCCTTGAATGACCTGGCCCCTGCAGAGTTAGGCCTGCGGACTGCGCCTGGCCTTGGCCTTTCTGGTAGGATGGCCGTACAGCACCGCTGGGCCGCCCGCCTGCTCCTGGTGCTCGGAAGTGGCCCACCCTTCTTGGAGGGCTTGCTAGACCAGGTGCGGAGGCCCAGGTAGTCAAGTCTCACCTTCTTTCCTCTCCTCTGTCTGCTCCTATTTTAGGAGTTTGCAGGCTGTGCCCACTCTTGCAACCTAAGGACCCCAGGAAAACCCCCACCCCTGCAGCCCCGCCTCTTCCATTCCTGTGGATCTCAGTCAGCTTGCCTCAGCCCTGAGTGTGGAAGGACGACTCTGTTACCCGCCTTCTCTGATGGTGGAGCCTGTTTGGGAAGGAGAGAGGGCCTGGCTGTCAAGGGCTGTGTGCAGGGCCCCCGTCCCTCCTCTCCTCCCTCCCCCTGCCTCTCCTGTGCTTCACCATCTCCTGTCCTCCCTGAGAAGGGAGGAAGAACAGAACCCCCTCGCGGGGTTTTGACGCCTAGACTGAAAGCTCAGTGTTTGGGCCCGTGTGAGAGCTGTCCTCGTCCTCCCCTGCTTGCTTCCTGTTGGAGGGAAGGTGCTGGTGGATGTGGAACGGGGTGGGGGGCCTCCCGAGGGAGCAGGCGGGAGAAGACTCCTGGCTCTGACTGGCCTCACGTGGCGGTCCCGGTGGACCCCTCTTGCAAATAAACTGGCCCAGAGAAAGATGTGACTGGCCCAGGGTCGCTACCCAGAAAGTGACTGCTTTGAGTCTCCCAGCATGCCCTGGGCGCGTCCTTCCACCTAGCTAAGCTGGCTGGGCTTCATCCAGTGTCCCTGGAAGCCAGCTTTGTTCCGTAGCTCTCACAGCAAGCCCGAGGCCGAGTGCTGTCGTTACGGCAGAGGGGAGGCAGGCCCCGAGAGGTGACCTGACTTGTCCAGAAACACCAGGTCGCAAGTGGCACGGTCTGGGTTTGAACAGTCTACCTGGAGAGCCCACACTCCTAACCATTAGGCTACATAGCTTCAGACTTTCTTGACTGCCGGGCTTGATGAAGACAGGCTGAGGGGGGTGAATCCTTGAATGACCTGGCCCCTGCAGAGTTAGGCCTGCGGACTGCGCCTGGCCTTGGCCTTTCTGGTAGGATGGCCGTACAGCACCGCTGGGCCGCCCGCCTGCTCCTGGTGCTCGGAAGTGGCCCACCCTTCTTGGAGGGCTTGCTAGACCAGGTGCGGAGGCCCAGGTAGTCAAGTCTCACCTTCTTTCCTCTCCTCTGTCTGCTCCTATTTTAGGAGTTTGCAGGCTGTGCCCACTCTTGCAACCTAAGGACCCCAGGAAAACCCCCACCCCTGCAGCCCCGCCTCTTCCATTCCTGTGGATCTCAGTCAGCTTGCCTCAGCCCTGAGTGTGGAAGGACGACTCTGTTACCCGCCTTCTCTGATGGTGGAGCCTGTTTGGGAAGGAGAGAGGGCCTGGCTGTCAAGGGCTGTGTGCAGGGCCCCCGTCCCTCCTCTCCTCCCTCCCCCTGCCTCTCCTGTGCTTCACCATCTCCTGTCCTCCCTGAGAAGGGAGGAAGAACAGAACCCCCTCGCGGGGTTTTGACGCCTAGACTGAAAGCTCAGTGTTTGGGCCCGTGTGAGAGCTGTCCTCGTCCTCCCCTGCTTGCTTCCTGTTGGAGGGAAGGTGCTGGTGGATGTGGAACGGGGTGGGGGGCCTCCCGAGGGAGCAGGCGGGAGAAGACTCCTGGCTCTGACTGGCCTCACGTGGCGGGGCCCTGGCCACAGACTGTGCCGCCCTGGCTGAGCTGGGAGCCTCTGCCCACTGTAACTTCCTCCCCTGTGAGCTGGGTCCAGGTGCTGCCTGTCTGTGGAGTGGCTGTGAGGAGTCATAAGGAGACGCTGCTGTGAAGGTTTGACTGCGGTGCTGGCCTTTTGGGAGTTTTGAAACATTTCTTCCCCACTCTTATTCCTGAGCTGTTGCCTCCTTGTTTTGGGCTTTGGGAGGGGGTGGGCGTTCTTCAGAACCATCCCAAAGAAAAAGAAATGCATGAAGGCAAAGTGGTTGCCTGAGGAGGCTATACAAATAACTGAGGAAGGACCAGAAGGGAAAAAGCAAGGGAGAAAGGGAAAGATACACCCAACTGCATGCAGAATTCCCGAGAATAGCAAAGAGAGGTAAGAAGTGTTCTTCAATGAACAGTGCAAAGAAGTAGAGGAAAATGTAGAATGAGAAAGACTAGATAGAGATCTATTCAAGAAAATTGGAGATATCAAGAAAACATTTCATGCAAGGATGGGCCCAATAAAGGACAGAAACGGTAAGGACCTAACAGAGGCAGAAGAGATTAGAGGAGGTGGGAAGGGTACACAGAAGAACTGTACCAGAAAGCTCTTAATGACCAGGATAACCACCATGGTGTGGTTGCTCACCCAGAGCCAGAATTCTTGGAGTGCAAAGTCAAGTGAGCCTTAGAGAACATTCCTACAGAGAAAGCTAGGAGAGGTGATGGAATTCCAGCTATTGAAAATCCTGAAAGATGATGCTGTTAAAGTGCTGCACTCAGTGAGTCAGCTAATTTCGAAAACTCAACAGGGGCTGCAGGACTGGACAAGGTCAGTTTTCATTCCAGTCCCAAAGAAGGGCAGTGCCAGGCTTTCTCAGCCTTATGACCTCGGTGCTTCTGATGTTCAAAGTACTAGACAGTTGGCTTATTTTGCATACTAGTAGGGCTGTACTGAAAATCCTTCAAGGTTGGCTTAAGCAGTATGTGAACCGAGAACTTCCAAGTGTAAAAGCTGGGTTTAGAAAAGGGAAAGAAATTGGAGATCAAATTGCCAACATTCGTGGGATCATAAAGCAAGGGAATTCCAGAAAAACAAAATACTTCTGCTTCATTGACTTCGCTAAAGCTTTTGACTGTGGAGATCAAAGCAAACTGTGGAAAATTCTTAAAGAGATGGGAATACCAGACCACGTTAGCTATCTCCTAAGAAAGCTGTGGGCAGGTCAAGAAGCTTCAGGTAGGAAGACCTTACATGGAACAACTGACTAGGTCAGAATTGGGAAAGGAGTACAGCAAGGCTGTATTTGATCACCCTGTTTATTTAACTTAGATGCAGAGTACATCATGCAAAATGCCAGGCTGGATGAATCATGAGCTAGACTCAAGGTTTCCAGGAGAAATATCAGCAACCTCAGACATGCAGTTGAGACCACTCTAATGGCAGAAGGTGAAGAGGAACTAAAGAGCTTCTTGATGAGGGTGAAAAGGGAGTGAACAGGCTGGCCTAACACACAGCATTCAAAAAACTAAGACTATGGCACCTGGTCCATCACCTCTTGGCAAATAGAAGGGGAGAAGTGGAAACAGTGACAGATTTTAAGTACTTGGGCTCCAAAATCACTGAGGATGGTGACTGAAGCCATGAAATTAAAAGATGCTTACTCCTTGGGAGGAAAACTATGACAAACCTCAACAGCATATTGAAAAACAAAGATGTCACTTTGCTGACAAAAGTCCGTATAGTCGAAGCTATGGTTTTTCCAGTAGTCACATATGACTGTGAGAGTTGGACCATAAAGAAGACTGAGCACCAGAGAACTGATGCTTTTGAACTGTGGTGCTGGAGAAGATCCCTGAGTGTCCCTTGGACTGCAAGGCGATCACATCAGTCAATCCTAAAGGAAATCAGCCCTGAACATTCGTTGGAAAGACTGATGCTGCAGCGCCAGTGCTTTGGTCACCTGATGCAGAGAACCAGCTCATTGAAAAAGACCCTGATGCTGGGAAAGATCGAGGGCAGACAGAGAGGGCAGTGGAGGATAAGATGGTTGGATGGCATCACTGACGTGAATTTGAGCAAACTCCAGCAGGTGGTAAGGGACAGGGAGGCCTGGCGTGCTGCAGTCCGTGAGGTTGCGAAGAGTCAGACATGATTTAGTGACTGAACCACAACAGATGAAATTTTAATTTTCATTATTGTGCATTTTCTCTAAAATCTTTGCAAGGCTTCTAATCTGATCCTTACTTTGAGGGATTTGGGGTGGTTTTTTTTTTTTTTTTGCCATATTATGTTCTGTACAGAAAAAGGGAGCTGTGCCTTTAAGTCCCCAGCAACCCCAAGTGGGACACTGGCCCTTTAAAAACACATTACGGAGAGTTGGAACTTAGCCTTTGTTTAACTTAGCCCTGTTCAGTCCCAGCGGACAGGGCTGGAGCGGTATGTCTAGGACCAGCGCGGGGCTGGACTGGCTGGGCCCAGTGGGGGACGGCGGGCAGCAGGGTGGCTGGCCTGGCCCCTCGGTTTCCCGAGCCTGGTGGCCGCGCTGAGCGATGGTGAGTGACCTGGTGGGCCGAGTGGAGGTTGGGGTGAGGGAGGCCGTGAGCCTCACCCCCGACCCGCCTCCCGGCCCAGGGGGAGCTAACTGAGGCGTGGGAGCGGCCGTCGGAGAGGGTGTCTGGCCTCCGGAGGGACTCCGCTGTCCCCCGGCCATAGCGTCTCTGCCCCTCCGCAGGCATCTGCCGCCGGCTCAGAATGTGGAAGCAATTAGGATGGCCCGCCAAAAAGCCAGAAACCGAGGAGTGTTGTTGCTGTTTTTAGTTTTTAAAAGAGAGGAAATCCCTGTCTGTGGCTCCTGCCCGCGAGCAGGCCCGGTGGCCTCTGGCTGCGCCCAGAACCGGGCCGTGAGACGCCTGGCCGCTGGTCTGAGTCGCCGAGCCCAGGGCTGCGCTGGGGCGTGGGGGCCGGGTCGGCGCTCCCCTGGCCCCCCAGCCGGACTCTTCCTCCTCCCTGCTCCGTCTGGTCCCTGATGTGCTGCGGGGCTGGGCCTGGGCTGTGTGTTGCTCTGGCTTCAGCGTTTGAGACGGTTGTCAGGAGCCAGGGGCTGGGGCGGGGCAGTGTCTTCCTGGGAAGTTACCCCGGCTCCTCAGAAGTGGGGTCTGGCTTGTCTTGAACGGCCCCGTGGAGGGGCTGTGAGCAGCTAGTGAGCTGGGGCCCCGCGCCTGGCTTCTCACGCGTCTCCGTGGCCCTAGGTCCTGCCCACCTTCGCCGCCGCCGCTGGGGGGCTGCTGTTGGATCAGACGCAGACCAGCGTGGTGGCCTTCTCACCATCGTCCAGGCAGGTGACACGGAAGGTGACGGAGGCAGGGCTCAGTGGCGGTCTGGTGACTCACAGTGTTTCTAAGTTTCTTGAAAGGTGGTGCGTTTGATCGCGGCTTCTGTAGGTCTGGTGAGAGCCTGATGTGTTGACAAGCAGTGGAAGGGGTTCGGAATTGGAGCCCAGATGCCAGGCCTCTGGCCCTGCCCCAGTGCCTGTGAACTGTGACCTCGGGCGAGCCGCTGGACTTCCCTGAGCCTCCGTGAGAGGGGCGGGGTGGAGGGGACGTCCTGGAGGGAGGTGTCGGTTCTGCGGGCGCGGGGCGGTGGTGGTTGAGCAGCGCCCTGATGGGGCAGGCGCCCTGGCGCCTGGGTGTGGTCTGGGTGTAGGTGCGCTGCAGTGGGAAGACTGGACCCCATAAGCGGCGGCGATACGGAGTCCTCCAAACAGGGTGCCGGGGCTCTTTCAGGCGTTCAGGATGTCGTGGGCGAGGCGGGTGCTGGAGAGCCACCGATGGCTTAGACGCACGGTCCCCGGGAGCCGGAGGAACTCGGCAGCCGTGCCCTGGGCTTGACGCGAGGCTGAGCCTTGGCCTGCGTGCTGGGAGCCGGGGGCGCGTGGGCAGCCACCTGCTTCTGGCTGCGAGTGTCCGTCTGGGACGCGGAGCTCTCCGGCCCTGCTGGGACTCCCAGACGCCAGGCGTTGGGAGGATGGGGAGCAGGGTCCCGAGGCCCCCAGGCCCAGCGCTGGTGTGCTGGAGGCACTCCGTGACTCTGTACTGGCGGGCTGAGCGGCGCACGCGGCGGGAGGTGGTGGCAGCTTAACAGACTTCCAGCAGGCTCCAGGAGGAGGCGGGGCGACCCGTCGGTCAGGTGAGAAAGTGAGGTGTGGGAGAGGCCACCCTGGGGGCGACGCTCCCTCGGCCTGGCGCCCCTTTTCCTTGTGTCTCTGCTACTCGTCTGCCTGAGGCCACAGAGCCCCTGTCTACGCGTCTCCGTGGCCTAGGTCCTGCCCACCTTCGCCGCCGCCGCTGGGGGGCTGCTGTTGGATCAGACGCAGACCAGCGTGGTGGCCTTCTCACCATCGTCCAGGCAGGTGACACGGAAGGTGACGGAGGCAGGGCTCAGTGGCGGTCTGGTGACTCACAGTGTTTCTAAGTTTCTTGAAAGGTGGTGCGTTTGATCGCGGCTTCTGTAGGTCTGGTGAGAGCCTGATGTGTTGACAAGCAGTGGAAGGGGTTCGGAATTGGAGCCCAGATGCCAGGCCTCTGGCCCTGCCCCAGTGCCTGTGAACTGTGACCTCGGGCGAGCCGCTGGACTTCCCTGAGCCTCCGTGAGAGGGGCGGGGTGGAGGGGACGTCCTGGAGGGAGGTGTCGGTTCTGCGGGCGCGGGGCGGTGGTGGTTGAGCAGCGCCCTGATGGGGCAGGCGCCCTGGCGCCTGGGTGTGGTCTGGGTGTAGGTGCGCTGCAGTGGGAAGACTGGACCCCATAAGCGGCGGCGATACGGAGTCCTCCAAACAGGGTGCCGGGGCTCTTTCAGGCGTTCAGGATGTCGTGGGCGAGGCGGGTGCTGGAGAGCCACCGATGGCTTAGACGCACGGTCCCCGGGAGCCGGAGGAACTCGGCAGCCGTGCCCTGGGCTTGACGCGAGGCTGAGCCTTGGCCTGCGTGCTGGGAGCCGGGGGCGCGTGGGCAGCCACCTGCTTCTGGCTGCGAGTGTCCGTCTGGGACGCGGAGCTCTCCGGCCCTGCTGGGACTCCCAGACGCCAGGCGTTGGGAGGATGGGGAGCAGGGTCCCGAGGCCCCCAGGCCCAGCGCTGGTGTGCTGGAGGCACTCCGTGACTCTGTACTGGCGGGCTGAAGCGGCGCACGCGGCGGGAGGTGGTGGCAGCTTAACAGACTTCCAGCAGGCTCCAGGAGGAGGCGGGGCGACCCGTCGGTCAGGTGAGAAAGTGAGGTGTGGGAGAGGCCACCCTGGGGGCGACGCTCCCTCGGCCTGGCGCCCCTTTTCCTTGTGTCTCTGCTACTCGTCTGCCTGAGGCCACAGAGCCCCCTGTCCTAAGCAGTGACAGGACAGGGAATGGCCACTGCTGCCAGAACATAGGGTTCCCGTCTCATGTAACAGGGGCTGGGAGGAGACAGCTTGAAGCAGAAGTTCTGCAGGGTGGGAAGGGGCCAACACCCCGGGAACGGCAGGGCTCCTGCATGTCAGGTGACGCCCATGTTGCCCCCATTGTACAGGTGAGAAAACTGAGGCATGCAGGTCAATGAATTTGACCAAAGGCAGAGGACTGTGTGTTTGTTCTTAAGGAAGGTGGCCTCACCACACTTACCCAGTCGTCGGCCCTACGGGGCTCGGGGCTGGGGCTGTGTTGACAGGTGACCTGTCCTTGGTTGAGGCAGGAAGCTTAGTGCCTGGGGATGAACAGTCCCCAGGTCACTTTGTCACCCTAACGAGGACACACTGGAAAGCCATCTGGCACGGCAGTCATATCTGGGGTGGAGGAGGGCAGACGGGAGACGATGCCGTTCTTCAGAGGGGTCGGCTGAGCCCACGAGGGCTTCCTGGAGGTGGAGGGCTGGAGGAATTAGGTAACCCTGGGAGGAAGCAGTTTCCTGAGCGAGTGGAAGCCCTTGGTTTGCAGCTCCTGTTTCTTCATCTCATCATCCTTCCCCTCTTGGGTCTTGAGTCCCCAGGGCCGGAGGCAGCGTTGGGGGTTTATATGGTCTGGGTGGGAGAGCCAGTGACGAGCTAGTCCCACGCTCTGTGACCCGCAGTGCGTCCTGGGGCCAAGGGGACACGCGGGCCCCTTCACGCGTGTGCGGAGGGACAGCAGCAGGCCTCGGCCATTCTCCGGGGCCTCGTGGAGGGGCTCGCGGCCCCGCCCCGGGAGGGCTGCCGCCTGCGTGCTCTGGGCCTGCCCAGGGAGAGGGTGCCTCAGAGGGGCTGTGGCTGTGGAGGGGGCTTTGCTTGGGGGCACTGAGGGGACCTTAGGGTTTGGGGTGGATCTTCCTGAGCAGCTGGGCGGTCTCTCCTGGGGACCAGGGAGGGGTGGGGAACTGTCCCCTGGGGGCGACGCTCCCTCGGCCTGGCGCCCCTTTTCCTTGTGTCTCTGCTACTCGTCTGCCTGAGGCCACAGAGCCCCCTGTCCTAAGCAGTGACAGGACAGGGAATGGCCACTGCTGCCAGAACATAGGGTTCCCGTCTCATGTAACAGGGGCTGGGAGGAGACAGCTTGAAGCAGAAGTTCTGCAGGGTGGGAAGGGGCCAACACCCCGGGAACGGCAGGGCTCCTGCATGTCAGGTGACGCCCATGTTGCCCCCATTGTACAGGTGAGAAAACTGAGGCATGCAGGTCAATGAATTTGACCAAAGGCAGAGGACTGTGTGTTTGTTCTTAAGGAAGGTGGCCTCACCACACTTACCCAGTCGTCGGCCCTACGGGGCTCGGGGCTGGGGCTGTGTTGACAGGTGACCTGTCCTTGGTTGAGGCAGGAAGCTTAGTGCCTGGGGATGAACAGTCCCCAGGTCACTTTGTCACCCTAACGAGGACACACTGGAAAGCCATCTGGCACGGCAGTCATATCTGGGGTGGAGGAGGGCAGACGGGAGACGATGCCGTTCTTCAGAGGGGTCGGCTGAGCCCACGAGGGCTTCCTGGAGGTGGAGGGCTGGAGGAATTAGGTAACCCTGGGAGGAAGCAGTTTCCTGAGCGAGTGGAAGCCCTTGGTTTGCAGCTCCTGTTTCTTCATCTCATCATCCTTCCCCTCTTGGGTCTTGAGTCCCCAGGGCCGGAGGCAGCGTTGGGGGTTTATATGGTCTGGGTGGGAGAGCCAGTGACGAGCTAGTCCCACGCTCTGTGACCCGCAGTGCGTCCTGGGGCCAAGGGGACACGCGGGCCCCTTCACGCGTGTGCGGAGGGACAGCAGCAGGCCTCGGCCATTCTCCGGGGCCTCGTGGAGGGGCTCGCGGCCCCGCCCCGGGAGGGCTGCCGCCTGCGTGCTCTGGGCCTGCCCAGGGAGAGGGTGCCTCAGAGGGGCTGTGGCTGTGGAGGGGGCTTTGCTTGGGGGCACTGAGGGGACCTTAGGGTTTGGGGTGGATCTTCCTGAGCAGCTGGGCGGTCTCTCCTGGGGACCAGGGAGGGGTGGGGAACTGTCCCCCTGAGAGGCGGGCGGACACTCACTCACTCACTCCGCTCACTTCCCACGTGTCCAGATCCTGTCCTGTTCTGTGAGGGTGCCTCAGAGTCGCTTTTTTAAAAATTCAGGACACTTCTCTGTTCTACTGAGGTTTATGAATGTTTAAAAACTGCTTTGAGGTCCCCAAAGTAATTTGACAAGTCTGACAACTATTGATTAAAAACCCCAAATTATTCAGACTGCAGGATAACTCCGGGGAGTAGGTGGAAAGTGTTTTGTTTCTTCTCTCCGTGTGCCCTTCGCCCTCCTCACCCCCCTCCCCTGAAGAAAAGTCGTGAGGAGGTCAGTGTGCTCCTGAATATTCTTCATGAACTGCATTAGGCGGCAGAGTTAGACTGGAAAGGGGGTGGGGGTGGGGGTCAGGATGCTGAGGGGCGCCTCTCCTGCTCAGGGTCCAGAATCAGGACCCCTTGCATCCCCGGTCTCTCCCCAAGCCCTTGGCTCAAGTCACCACCAGGCAGCAGGGAGGTGTCGCCGATGGGATGGTAGGAGGCGGGAGGGGGAACAGACTCGGCTCGCCTGTGGTCCCTTACGTCACTGGGGAGCTGGCCTATAGTAGTCTTTGAAGAGAGAAAGCAGCAGTCTAGAGAGAGGCTGGAACTTGCTCAGGGCCCTGCGGATCTGAGCGGGTCAAAGGTGGATGAGGCCTGGAAGGAGCCCAGGATTGCCCGGCCAGGTTCCCCTCCCCTCCCCTCCCCTCCGCGTGAGCGGGCCGGGCCCTGCCCGGGTAGATCCCCAACCTGTGAGCGGGCCGGGCCCTGCCCGGGTAGATCCCCAGCCTCCCGGCCTGGCCTGGCTCGGGGTGGGTACGACTGCTCCAGCAGAGGGCGATCGGGCCGTTAGGCTGCCGACTTTGACTTCTGGACCCCTGGCCCTGGCCACACCCCGCTCTCCGCCAGCCTCAGTTTCCTCTGGCGTCCTGAAGCCTCCTTCCTCCAGTCCTGTGGATTGATGGGGCGTGTCCGGGAAAGGCCGCCCCACGAGCCAGGGCTCGGCAGACCTCGTCGAGGTCTGCCCGCCCTCCCTGCCGGAGCGACACCTCCTTCCTTGCAGGGCTGTTGGGGGAGGCTGAGCAACGACGTGTGTGCCTTGGGACGCACACCTGTCGCAGAGCCGGGCGCGTACTGGGTGCTTCGTTAGAGGCTGCTGAGTGCAGGCCGCCGCGGCGTCGCCCACACGGTGTACGCGGGGCACCGTGGGAGCCGGGCTCCGACCGCACGGCGCCGTGGCCTCCTGCCTCAGTGGCGGGCGTGGCCTCTCCTCCAGCTCAGCCCTGCCCTGTCCGGGAGGCGCAGGCTCCCAGGGTGGGGCGAGGCTGATGACCGGGCCCCTCCCAGCCCAGGGCTCAGTGTGCACACGGGGACGGAGTCACACCAGCTCCGGTGACTGCTGGCCTCTGCTCCTTGGCTTTGGATGGCGAGGACCCTGGCTGAGCGGGCAGTTGCCTCCAGGCCCTGTCATCCCAGGAAGCCTTCCCAGGCCAGGCAGGCCAGCCTCCCTGCCTTTTAGGGACAGGCTCCGTCTCCCCAGGGCCCTGGGGGCCACCACGCAGCTGCATTCTTCTCTCTGCCCCTGGGACCCCAGCGGAGCCAGGAGTCAGCACTGGCCTTGGCAGCTGGTTCCCAGCAGGGCAGGCTGGGCCTGGGGAAGAGAGGACTGTTGAATGTCCCGAGAGAGAGACAGACAGACACAGTGTGTGTGTGTTCGGGTTGCTCCCCTGTTGGTGTCGCGCTGCTTGATTCCCAGGAGGTCCGCGCCCTCACCCTGGCCACGCCCCAGGACCCGCTGCTTCCCCGGGCACAGCTCCCTGGATCTGCCAGCCTGTGACGGTGGAAGCATGGTTGCAGTGGTCTCACCTGACTCCAGAGTCCACGGGTCCTGCCAGCCTCACTGGGCGCCTCCTCTGTGGAGACCAGCCTTGTCCAGGGGTTCTGCCCCTTCCAGGCCTGGCTGTGGGCAGTGGTGCGAGACAGCACAGGCAGGAGAGAGAGGTCGGGTCAGGAGGTCTGCGCTCAGAGTCCCAGGCAGAAGGGCTACGCTGGCCCCTCAGTGGGGTCTCCTGCCCCGCCTAAGCCACCCTTATTCTTCCTTTTACTTCAGAAAGCTAAGGGCTTTATTGGGGGGCCACTTCTCTTGATTTTTCATTCATTTATCTTTGTTCTTTGGCCCCTGTGGGCCTCCCATCGCAGTGGCGTCTCTCGTCACAGAGCGCCGGCTCTGGGCGCACGCGCTCCAGAGCTCCGGCTCGGTAATTGGACACATCCGTCCAGCTGCTCCGCGGCACGTGGGATCTTCCCAGGCCAGGGATCGAACCGGCGTCCCTTGCACTGCAAGGCGGTGTCCTCACCCACTGGACCACCAGGGAAGCCCAAGTTAAGGACTTTTATTGGGTTTTTGGTTTGTCTGTTTTTGGAGGTATCCAGAGCATTGGGGCAGATGTGGTTTGTTTGCAGATGGGGGAAACTGAGGCCTAGAGAAAGTAAGGCGTTTGAGTGGTCAGGGGAAAGGAACAAGGAATGGCCCGCCAATAGGTCTCGTCACCCCAAACATCAGACGTATCAGCTCCCCTAGGAATGTCCGCCTTGGTAACAGCGTGTGATCCTTAACTGGCCTTGTTCACGGCTGTGCCCTCGCTCCCGCGGAGGTGCCCGGCGTGAGGCAGTGAGGAGCTGCCTGTGTTCTCGGTGTGGTCACTGGCGTGGGCCCCTGCTCCCCACGCGCCTCCCTGCCTTCCTCAGTTGACCTCACGGCAACCCTGGCGTGTCTGTTCTCCCCACTTAGGTATGGGGAAATTGAGGCCTAGAGAATGAGTTAGAAGTACTCAAAGTTGTGTGTTTTACAGGGAATGGAGCCTAGATTTGCTTCTACGAATCCTCGTCAGGAGAGGGCACCTAGACACAGGCCCTCCTGCCTGTTCCCGGCTGGAGGTGCGTGGGCTGCGTGTTTACCCCTGGGGCTCACTCGCTACCCAGCAGTGCGGACAACCCCTCCCTGAGACCTCTAAAAGAGGGCTCCCGGCTTCTCAGATGCCTCCAGAGGCAGGGATCCCCTCCTCTAAATCCACACCGGGCTGGCCCCCGGCCCCGCCCTCTGGAGGCACGCGCCCGGCTCCCTCTGCCCCTTTGAGACCTGGGAGGAGCGTCTGAGCCTCTTGCTTTCCGGGCTGTCCAGTCCCACGATCCGCGTGCCCCGCCCGTCGCTGGATCGGTCACACAGGGCTTTTAAATTATCACAAGTTTTATTTTCAAGTCTCCTCCCTCCTTGAAATAATAGGGAATTTGCTGAACTTCTGTGTCACTAACCTTTTAAGAGAAGAAAGGATGGAGTTGAAAAACAGCTCGTGGGTTGCCTGGAAGGCTATCAGATAAGGCCGTGGCCCTGGAGCCCGGACAATGTCCCCTTGTTCCCACTGCCCGCCCTCACAATGGGCTGCTGTAGGGGGCCTGGCCGTGTCTCCGGGGCGGCTCCGCCCGCGCCTGTGGCAGGCCCACTGTTCCTGGGCTCCCCGGCCCTGGGTACCGGCTGCCCAACCCCTGCCAGCCCCCAGCGCTTCCTCCCCAGCCTGGAGTGCGTGGGCTCGGCCGTCAGGTCCGCTGAGTGTGGCCTTGCAAGGCCACCCGTGGGGACATGGGGGGCGAGGCTCGGGCAGATCCCGCCAGGCGTGGATTCTGCTGGGTGGGGTTCAGGTCCCCGACAGCCCCTTGCCCCCTGTGCCCTTCTGGGCACGCTACCTGGCCTTCCTGAGGGGCGGTCTGTCCGTCCTGTCGGGTTCTCGTGAGGACCGGGTAAGGAGACGGGCAGGAGCGTGTGTGGAGCGAGGCTCAGCCCCCCGGTTTGGGTGGTGAGTTCTTGTTGTCTGGGGAGATCAGGGACAGCAGGACGGTGGCCGTGTTCAGACTGGCTTTTGTAGGCTGAGAAGGAAGGCCGTTCCCTGGCAGAGGGTGGAGGGGAGGGGAGACGGCTTCAAGAGACGGCAGGCCCCCCGAGGGTGGGGTTCTGGCGGACCGTGACCTGCCTCCGAGGCGAGTCTGGGTCGCTTGCTGGAGTGTGGTGTTGGGTGTGGAGTTTTGGGGAGGGCGCCACCCCAGGCTGAAGCACCATGCGGCTGCAACGGGGTGGCTGAGGGGCCCAGCCGGTGGGGGGGTGCCGCCCCCACCCGTCGCCCCCCACCAAGGCACCTCTCAGAGGCAGGGCGGTCCTGGCAGGTCTTCCCCCACCTCCGGTGGCCTTGGCTCTCCTGCTGCGACCTGAGGATCCCCCCACCTTCCTTCCTGGGAAGTGAGGAGTTGGTGCTGGAGCAGCGGGCCCAGGTGGGGAGGGAGGCCTGGGGGCTCGAGGTCAGCTGTCTCTCGGACAGTCTCGGGGTGTGGCTGTGGTGGAGGGGGCAGCTACAGAGGGTAGGACGAGCCCCTGACCAGGGGAGAGCTGAAGGCCACTCCCCCAGACCTGGACGGGGCACGAGATTCCGGGCGAGCTCCGGGGTGTTGGTCTCGGGTACTGGCCTTGAGCTGTCCCCAAGACCAGCATTCGGGTCATTTTGTCCTTTCTCCCTCTGGCCAGCGTCTGAGGGCTCAGGGAGGATTGTCCTCATCCGAGCCGCCCTCTTCCGCCTCCCCCGGCTCAGCTGACCTCGGGGCCTTGGTCCAGGAGCTCCGGGGCTCTGAATCTTAGCGCTGACCCAGACGGCGCCCTCCCCACGAGAAGCCCGGCCTGGCGAGGAGGCAGCTCTGCTCAGGCCTTCCCAGCACAGCCTGATGAACGCCAGGGTTCCAGGTCGATCTCGGCCCAGGAAGTCTGGGAAGGCTTCCCGAAAGAAGAGGTGCTTCTCCTGGGCTTTGAGGGTTGGAGAGGACAAGGGATTTCTGGCTGGAGGGGACTGCGTGTGGCTGGAGGCCTGCCAGAGGGAATCGTGAGCCGCAGGGAGAAGGAGCCCAGGGTGAGGTGGGACAGGCGGGCGGACCCCAGCCAGCAGGGCTGCCGCTGAGCTCGTTCCGTCCTTACAGGAAACCCCCTCTCCTTGACTCCAACACCCGGGGTGTGCCTCTCCCAGCAAGCTCTCTCTTAATGCTTCAGGGTGTGTTTGTTACCATTGATTTCCATTTGAGACAAAGAGTGCTTCTTTCTCCTCCAGATCGAGGGGAAGCGGTGGGGGCTGCTGGGGTGTGGAAGCGGCACCGGGAGGAGCTGAGACCCCCGGCAGGTCACCTGCCTTCTCGGAGCAGCCTCTCGGGGTCAGGCGCTGTCCACCTCTGTCCGTGAGGATTCAGCCAAGCGCTCTGTGTGATGTGGCCTGGGGGCACAGCCCAGGCCTGGGGAGGAGGGCCAGGTGTGTGGAGCCCCCAGCCCTGTGGCGAGACCCTGCCTTGGGCAGATGCAGAGACTGCCGCTCCCTGAGCCCATTTTACCTTTCTGTGAAATGGGTAGATGAGTGTTCCTGACAGAACCGCGTGCAGTGGACCATGGCCAGCCAGGCGCCCTGGCCTAGTGGAGGCAGGCACCCGTGAGCAGGGCGGGAACGGGCCTGGGAAGGCACACTGTGCCTGCTCGCTGCCTCCTTGGAGCCTGGCAGTCTGTGGTACCTAGTTCCCTCCCTCCCTCCCAGGACGGGCTTCTGGCCCAGCTGGGCAGGCAGGGGCTGGAGGGGAGGAAGTGCTGCACCGTGCTGGCCGGAGCAGAGGCAAGCTGGGCTAAGGCCTGCGGCGGGTGAGGCTGGGGCAGGAGTCCCTGAGGTGGGCGTTAGGGGTGCTTTGCTGGGGTCCAGGTGGGTTGTCTAAGGGCTGCCTCGCTTAGGAAGTGACGGCGCCCTCCCACGAGAAGCCCGGCCTGGCGGGGGCAGCTCTGCTCAGGCCTTCCCAGCACAGCCTGATGAACGCCAGGGTTCCAGGTCGATCTCGGCCCAGGAAGTCTGGGAAGGCTTCCCGAAAGAAGAGGTGCTTCTCCTGGGCTTTGAGGGTTGGAGAGGACAAGGGATTTCTGGCTGGAGGGGACTGCGTGTGGCTGGAGGCCTGCCAGAGGGAATCGTGAGCCGCAGGGAGAAGGAGCCCAGGGTGAGGTGGGACAGGCGGGCGGACCCCAGCCAGCAGGGCTGCCGCTGAGCTCGTTCCGTCCTTACAGGAAACCCCCTCTCCTTGACTCCAACACCCGGGGTGTGCCTCTCCCAGCAAGCTCTCTCTTAATGCTTCAGGGTGTGTTTGTTACCATTGATTTCCATTTGAGACAAAGAGTGCTTCTTTCTCCTCCAGATCGAGGGGAAGCGGTGGGGGCTGCTGGGGTGTGGAAGCGGCACCGGGAGGAGCTGAGACCCCCGGCAGGTCACCTGCCTTCTCGGAGCAGCCTCTCGGGGTCAGGCGCTGTCCACCTCTGTCCGTGAGGATTCAGCCAAGCGCTCTGTGTGATGTGGCCTGGGGGCACAGCCCAGGCCTGGGGAGGAGGGCCAGGTGTGTGGAGCCCCCAGCCCTGTGGCGAGACCCTGCCTTGGGCAGATGCAGAGACTGCCGCTCCCTGAGCCCATTTTACCTTTCTGTGAAATGGGTAGATGAGTGTTCCTGACAGAACCGCGTGCAGTGGACCATGGCCAGCCAGGCGCCCTGGCCTAGTGGAGGCAGGCACCCGTGAGCAGGGCGGGAACGGGCCTGGGAAGGCACACTGTGCCTGCTCGCTGCCTCCTTGGAGCCTGGCAGTCTGTGGTACCTAGTTCCCTCCCTCCCTCCCAGGACGGGCTTCTGGCCCAGCTGGGCAGGCAGGGGCTGGAGGGGAGAGAGGAAGTGCTGCACCGTGCTGGCCGGAGCAGAGGCAAGCTGGGCTAAGGCCTGCGGTGGGTGAGGCTGGGGCAGGAGTCCCTGAGGTGGAGCGTTAGGGGTGCTTTGCTGGGGGTCCAGGACTGGTCTGGCTGGCTTCCTGGAAGAGGTGGTTCTTGGGCCATGAAGTGGGCCTGCTGGGTCCAGGAAGTGACCATGTGACCCATTCATCTTATCAATCCCTTCCACGGACCCACACCCTCTGCCAGGAGGGCTCAGCCTGCGGGACCACAGCAGGCCGGCTCCCCTCTGGGCCCAGAACTGCATGCCAGGGCCTGACTTGCCCCTTGCCCCACTCCTTGTGGGGAGCTCGGGGGCAGGTAGACTGCAGGTGAGAAGGAAGGCTGTGTGCCTGTGAGTCAGAGAGCACAGGCCCGCTGACCCTGCCCCATCACAGGGCAGTGGTCAGAGCCCGGTCCTCGACACCTGACCCAGAAGCACCCGGGAGACCTAGGAGTGGCCACTGGGCCTCCCTGACCCCACCTCCCTCCCTTCCTCCCTCCCACCTGCGTGATCGTGGGCTGCAGGGATGGGTGCGTCCCCTGCTCCAGGTCCTCCCACCTGGAGACTCACTCCCTGGGAGGAGGGGCGGACCGGGGCCGCCCAGCCACAGCCTGGATGCCTCCGCTGCGAGCTTCCCACAGCCCTCTGTGCCGTCAGGAGCCTTCCCGGTGAGGCCTGGGCCAGCTGGGGCATGTTTGTGGGGCAGGATGGGACAGTGGGGGCGGAAGAGGGTGACCTGCAGCCGCAGGCTCCAGGCTCTGGCTGCTTTGGGGTCTGGCCTGGGCGCGCTGGCTCCTAGGCTGTAGAATCAGGCACCATGTGCCCCTGCCCCGCTTCAGAGTCTCCCTGGGCAGGCCCCGGCCGCCGGTGCTTCTCCCTTGCCTTGCTCCAGCCGGCTGGCTCAGGTGCCCCCGGCGGGAGGTGGCCCCGGCCTGCCAGCTCCTCCCCGTACTTCCTGGGCTCCCCCCGCCCCCAGCTCGCAGCATCTTACCGGGCAGGGGTTTCCGCCGGGGCCAGAAAGCAGCCTGATCGGTGGGCCGGGTCTTCCGCCTCAGGCGGCGGGTCTGGGAGCCTGGGTCCCATCCCACCCGAGGCTGGGTGATTTCCCTGGCAGCGGCCGCGGGGCGTCCCTCGGACTGAGGTACGGAGCCGCGTTCCAGGAGGGAGGCGCAGGGCAGAGCCTCTGCCTGGCTGGATGGCAGCTCCAGCCACGGCGTTGGTCAGCGCCAGGAGGGGAAGGGTTGGGCCACTCGGGCAGGACCTGGAGGGCTCATCCCGGGGAGAAGCGGGTCCGCACCTCGTGTGGAGTGAACTCTGTGTGTGTGTGTGCGTGTGCACACGCTCAGGCCCGTGTGTGTGCGAAGGCAGTGCCGCCTCCCAGGAAGGGCCCTGGAGGTGCCGAGTGCCACAGCTGTGGGTCCTGGTGGCCTTGGGCCTCGCCTGGGTCCTGGGGAGGCTAGGGTGGGTTCTGACCGCCGTTCAGCCCGACTTACAGCTTCCCTCCGGCCCGTTGCCCTGAGAGCCTTCAGAAGTCCTGCCCGCGGGTGTTGGCCCCATTGATCTGAGCCCTCCCCTGTGCCTGCCTCCTGCTGGGCGCGGGGAGGAGGTCGGGGCAGCCTCTTGGGTGGGCTGTGGGGTCCCCAAGCGCGGGGATCCCGCCTCCAGCTCTGACTCCCCTGCAGCGGCTAGAACAGGGCCGCGCGCCAGAAAGGACAGTTGCCGGAGGAGACGCGGCGTGTCTGGGGCTGGAGGGGTGGCTTCTGTCAGGCTGACCGGGCCGGGCCTGGCCAGCTCCTCCCCGTACTTCCTGGGCTCCCCCCGCCCCCAGCTCGCAGCATCTTACCGGGCAGGGGTTTCCGCCGGGGCCAGAAAGCAGCCTGATCGGTGGGCCGGGTCTTCCGCCTCAGGCGGCGGGTCTGGGAGCCTGGGTCCCATCCCACCCGAGGCTGGGTGATTTCCCTGGCAGCGGCCGCGGGGCGTCCCTCGGACTGAGGTACGGAGCCGCGTTCCAGGAGGGAGGCGCAGGGCAGAGCCTCTGCCTGGCTGGATGGCAGCTCCAGCCACGGCGTTGGTCAGCGCCAGGAGGGGAAGGGTTGGGCCACTCGGGCAGGACCTGGAGGGCTCATCCCGGGGAGAAGCGGGTCCGCACCTCGTGTGGAGTGAACTCTGTGTGTGTGTGTGCGTGTGCACACGCTCAGGCCCGTGTGTGTGCGAAGGCAGTGCCGCCTCCCAGGAAGGGCCCTGGAGGTGCCGAGTGCCACAGCTGTGGGTCCTGGTGGCCTTGGGCCTCGCCTGGGTCCTGGGGAGGCTAGGGTGGGTTCTGACCGCCGTTCAGCCCGACTTACAGCTTCCCTCCGGCCCGTTGCCCTGAGAGCCTTCAGAAGTCCTGCCCGCGGGTGTTGGCCCCATTGATCTGAGCCCTCCCCTGTGCCTGCCTCCTGCTGGGCGCGGGGAGGAGGTCGGGGCAGCCTCTTGGGTGGGCTGTGGGGTCCACAAGCGCGGGGATCCCGCCTCCAGCTCTGACTCCCCTGCAGCGGCTAGAACAGGGCCGCGCGCCAGAAAGGACAGTTGCCGGAGGAGACGCGGCGTGTCTGGGGCTGGAGGGGTGGCTTCTGTCAGGCTGACCGGGCCGGGCCTGGCCAGCTCGTCCCTGGATTCCTGAGCCCGCTCCTGGCGGGCCTCGGCAGCCCCCTACCGCAGGTGGTTATGGGAATGGGTTCCAGGGCGTACCCTGCGGGGCGGTGGTCCTGCCAGGCCGCCCCGACCCGAGGGGGTCTTTTTGGGCGAGGCAGGGACAGGTGACGGCCTGAGCCTTGGAGGCCAGGAGCTGAACGGCAGCGGGTGTGGGGGGAAGCCCGTCTGGTGAGCCCAGCACAGCATTTGGACTGTGCACGTGGGCAGGGGCGTGGCCTGCCCAACTGCGGCTCCAGGGTGGCCTTCGCAGGCCTGGCTGGACCTCTGGCGTTTCCAGTGTCCTGCTTGCTGTGTCCCCCTGGAGAGGGACGTTCGCCTCTCTGGGGTGGCCCTGCCAAGCCACAGGACCCGTGCCAGCTGAGATGCTTCCCTCAGGAAGCGCCCGGGAAGCTGAGGCTCAGGGGAAGTGACTTGCCCAGGGCCACGCCGTAGTGAACAGTGGGTCCAGGCTTGCCAGGGCCCGTCGGTGCTGGGCCCGCTGACCACGGCCTGGCCCCCGAGCCCCAGCCTGTGGACCCTGTCTGCGCCTCAGCTCTCAGGCACTGTGCAGAGAGGGCTCCCTCCCTTTTGTTTGGGGCCTCACGGTCCTGGGATGTAAGCAGGGAGCGGCAGAGTCCCGTGGCGCTCCTGCCTCGCCTGGCCCCGGCGGGTGGCCGACTGGCGTACGAGGGGGGCTCCGTCGGCAGCGATGACCTGGACAGGTGTCGGGTCCGGGTGACTGCTTCTGTCCCACTGGGGGCCGGGACGGAGGGGAGAGGCGTAGGGAAGGCGCCAGACCCCGGAAGGCTGCCTGGGCCGGTCCGCTCGTCCCAGCGGGTCCCGGGCTGTGAGGAGCCGGGCCCGGCCCTTGCCGGCACCCGGTGCTGCCTGTCAGCTCCTGAGCGGTGGCCTCCCGCTCAGTACCCGCTTCCTCGAGGCTGAGCCCCGGACACAGGGTCCTGCCGGGGGCTCTGACTCCAGCACCCCCGTGCGCCGCCCCCGCCCCCAAGTCTGCCCTCAGACAAGACCGTGGGAGCCGCGGGAGTGACCGCCGCCCGCAGGGGCTCTGGGCAGGCCTCGGGAGGAGAGGGGGAGGGAAGCGACGGGGCAGGCCGGCCTGACACGCCTGCCGCCCCTCCCAGGTCCCATCTGATGCCGAGGCTGAAGGAGTCTCGCTCCCACGAGTCCCTGCTCAGCCCCAGCAGCGCGGTGGAGGCGCTGGACCTCAGCATGGAGGAGGAGGTGGTCATCAAGCCCGTACACAGCAGCATCCTGGGCCAGGACTACTGCTTCGAGGTGGGTCCTGCGGGAGGGACGGAATGGGGCGGGGTGGGCCCCCGTGACCTCTGCGGGAGGCCAGGTCTCCCTCAGACGCCGTCCTGGAGGGCTCGGTGGCCTCTGCTCTGAGGGGCGGCGGCTGGGGTCTGTCATAGCTTTGGGGCTCCTAAGAGACCAAGCGGAGATGGGGCTGCATTCCTTGCCCCGTGGTCTCCTTGGAGACTGACCGGCACTGTCCCCGCCGCGCTGGCGAGGGCAAGAGGCCAGGACGGGTGGAAGGGAGTCAGGGTGGACGTGGAATGGCTCGAGCCCCAGAGCCCATCTCGAGCCTGCTCGCCCCTCCTGTGAAGCCCCTCCAGTGTGGGCCGGTGGGGAGTGTCCCCTTCTCTGGCCCCTGCATGGCGAAAGCCAGACTCTCTGCGGCCCGGCCTTCTGTGGCCCAAGGTGTGAGATCGGCGGGGCAGGCTCCCCACCCGGCAGGGCTGCTCCTGGAACCCCCCTGTCCAGTGCCTCCTCGGGCTGGGGGTTCAGAGATGTCAGAGCTCGCCCTCGGAGCCCGTGACCAAGTTAGGATCCGGGTAGCTAATGTCGCAGGTGCTTCAGGGAGTTCCTAATTGCCTCTCTAATTATTCATATTCTCTTCCTGCCTCTGTCTCTGGGAAGCCTCCCACCCCAACAATCTTGCATAATTAGGGGAGCTTTCTGTGAGGAGCCCGGCCCTTGCCGGCACCCGGTGCTGCCTGTCAGCTCCTGAGCGGTGGCCTCCCGCTCAGTACCCGCTTCCTCGAGGCTGAGCCCCGGACACAGGGTCCTGCCGGGGGCTCTGACTCCAGCACCCCCGTGCGCCGCCCCCGCCCCCAAGTCTGCCCTCAGACAAGACCGTGGGAGCCGGGGAGTGACCGCCGCCCGCAGGGGCTCTGGGCAGGCCTCGGGAGGAGAGGGGGAGGGAAGCGACGGGGCAGGCCGGCCTGACACGCCTGCCGCCCCTCCCAGGTCCCATCTGATGCCGAGGCTGAAGGAGTCTCGCTCCCACGAGTCCCTGCTCAGCCCCAGCAGCGCGGTGGAGGCGCTGGACCTCAGCATGGAGGAGGAGGTGGTCATCAAGCCCGTACACAGCAGCATCCTGGGCCAGGACTACTGCTTCGAGGTGGGTCCTGCGGGAGGGACGGAATGGGGCGGGGTGGGCCCCCGTGACCTCTGCGGGAGGCCAGGTCTCCCTCAGACGCCGTCCTGGAGGGCTCGGTGGCCTCTGCTCTGAGGGGCGGCGGCTGGGGTCTGTCATAGCTTTGGGGCTCCTAAGAGACCAAGCGGAGATGGGGCTGCATTCCTTGCCCCGTGGTCTCCTTGGAGACTGACCGGCACTGTCCCCGCCGCGCTGGCGAGGGCAAGAGGCCAGGACGGGTGGAAGGGAGTCAGGGTGGACGTGGAATGGCTCGAGCCCCAGAGCCCATCTCGAGCCTGCTCGCCCCTCCTGTGAAGCCCCTCCAGTGTGGGCCGGTGGGGAGTGTCCCCTTCTCTGGCCCCTGCATGGCGAAAGCCAGACTCTCTGCGGCCCGGCCTTCTGTGGCCCAAGGTGTGAGATCGGCGGGGCAGGCTCCCCACCCGGCAGGGCTGCTCCTGGAACCCCCCTGTCCAGTGCCTCCTCGGGCTGGGGGTTCAGAGATGTCAGAGCTCGCCCTCGGAGCCCGTGACCAAGTTAGGATCCGGGTAGCTAATGTCGCAGGTGCTTCAGGGAGTTCCTAATTGCCTCTCTAATTATTCATATTCTCTTCCTGCCTCTGTCTCTGGGAAGCCTCCCACCCCAACAATCTTGCATAATTAGGGGAGCTTTCTGAGAGCGGCGTCAGCCTGGGGCTACCGTGGCCATCTCCTGGCAGGTGCCCCAGCTCCAGGGAGGACGGGCTGGTGCCTGGCACCGGCTGCAGCCCTGCCCCCGTTGGGTGCTGGTTCTGGCTCAGACTCCTGGCCCCACTGGGCTCCGGCCTCTCTGTGCGGGGCTGGCTGGAGCTGGTGCCCACTTGTCCACAGCCGGGGTGCTCTGGCTGTGTGGCCCGTGCATGGCTCAGTCGAGCCCTCAGCCAGGTGCTGGGGACGGGACAGAGGGACAGAGTAGGGACAGCTGGGGCTGGGCTCCTGGGGGAGACCGGAGGACGAGTAAGCCAGACAGGGCGGCTGGGTAGGGGTCCCAGGGTGGGCCGCAGCGCACCCAGCCCGCCTGTCCTCAGGGATCTCGGCTAGCCCCAGGTCTGTGACCACGGCCGGTGTCCACTGAGGACCGAGGTGACCCCCAGGCCCACCTGAGGCCTGTTCCGGCGATAGAGGGAGACCTTGCCTCGGGGCCCTCTGACTCACGCAGGGGCGCACGCCTTGTACCCTCCACCATCTTCGGGAGAATGAGGACAGGGCCAGGAGGATGCTTTCCTGTGGACAGCGGGCCCAGAGGCAGGGCCGAGGCACCGGCTGGCCACCCTCCTGTTGCTCTCCTGCTCTGGGACCCCGGGCCTCAGGGCACCACCTGCAAGCGTGAACTGCAGGGCTCACCGTGCACCTTGTCCTGCCTCCTCCCTGAGGCTCGGGTGCTGCCAGAGCTGGCAGCTGGAGCCCCCGCCCCCCAGCGCCGGAGGTCCTCCTTCGCGCTGCTCCCTCCCCGTGACGCCGTGCTGCCCCCACAGGTGACGACGTCCTCGGGAAGCAAGTGCTTCTCCTGCCGGTCAGCGGCCGAGCGGGATAAGTGGATGGAGAACCTGCGGCGAGCCGTGCATCCCAACAAGGTGGGCCCGCGTCCCCGGTCCCCGGTCCCCAGTGTGTGGTGGGGGGGCCGGCCCTGAGCGGAGAGCAGGCTCTGACCGGAGAGAGCGGAGGGAGGGCTCTCGGGGAGGGCGGGGCCCCAGCGGGCCGTGGCGCTGGGCTCTGAAAGAGGCTGAGCCGCACACCGGGGAGGCTAGCCCAGAGAACCGAGTGTCGGGCTTGTGGGTGCCGGTGTCCCGTCTGGAACTGTCGGGTCCTCTTCCCACCTGGCCAGTTGCTGCTCAGCCCTCCGAGTCTGGCTCGGCCACCCGTCCCCTCCTCCGGGCGGGCGCCGCCAGCCCACACTGGCGCCCGCCTGTGCTCCCGCTGCCCCCCAGGCCTCTCCCAGCCACAGCCACCACTGCTGTGTCTGCCCCCACTGGCCGACTTGGCCTGCCGCCAAGTCCTGGTCGCCGCGGCATCACAAGGAAGGGCCTTCGCAGGTGCTTGTCTCTCTAAGTGACTCTGCAGCCCCGCAAGCTGCCCAAGAGCCAGTCGACGGCTTCCGTGCGGCAGGCATCACGCCAGCCTCTTAGCTTTCTCCTCGGGGAAGGACACGGGCCCCTGAGGCTTAGGTGGTCTCTACCCAAGGGCAGCGAGCTCGCGTCTGAGGCAGAGCAGGGGGCCCAGCCCCACGCCCTTCAAGACTCGAGGGCTGACCCCGGCCCTCCAGGTCCTAAGAGCTCTTCCCCCGGCTGCGGGCTGGGCCGGGGGCCGGGCCTCTGGTGACCGCCGCCGCCCTCCTCGCACGTGCGCAGGACAACAGCCGGCGCGTGGAGCACATCCTGAAGCTGTGGGTGATCGAGGCCAAGGACCTGCCGGCCAAGAAGAAGTACCTGTGCGAGCTGTGGCTGGACGACGCGCTCTATGCGCGCACCGCGGGCAAGCTCAAGACCGACAACGTCTTCTGGGGCGAGCACTTCGAGTTCCACAACCTGCCGCCCCTGCGCACCGTCACCGTCCACCTGTACCGCGAGACCGACAAGAAGAAGAAGAAGGAGCGCAACAGCTACCTGGGCCTGGTGAGCCTGCCCGCCGCCTCCGTGGCCGGCCGGCAGTTCGTGGAGAAGTGGTACCCCGTGGCCACGCCCAACCCCAAGGGCGGCAAGGGCCCCGGGCCCATGATCCGCATCAAGGCGCGCTACCAGACCATCACCATCCTGCCCATGGAGATGTACAAGGAGTTCGCCGAGCACATCACCAACCACTACCTGGGGCTGTGCGCGGCCCTCGAGCCCATCCTCAGCGCCAAGACCAAGGAGGAGATGGCCTCGGCCCTGGTGCACATCCTGCAGAGCACAGGCAAGGTGAAGGTAGGTGCGCGGCCCCGGGGTCGAAGGCTGGGTGACCGGCGCTGGCCGGCCGGCTGCCGCTCCCCACTCCCACTGCGTGGGTTTCAGCTCCGGGGAAGGGACCGGTCGCGGCCAGATGGGCCCCCTAAACCCAGAGCTGCAGCCTGAAGCCTGGGGGCGCTTCCTGCACCTCCTCCATGGTGGGAGCCGATCGCAGAGGCGGGTACGGAGCCCGTAGATGGCGACACACCTGGCCGCGAGGAAGTGGGCTTCCTCCCCACTGTCCCAGAAGGCTGGCCCTTCCCCGAGGCTCCAGGGCAGCCTGCCACGAGACCCACCCCCTCCACACACGGGCCACAGCGACCCAGACTTAGCGGGAAGGACACGGGCCCCTGAGGCTTAGGTGGTCTCTACCCAAGGGCAGCGAGCTCGCGTCTGAGGCAGAGCAGGGGGCCCAGCCCCACGCCCTTCAAGACTCGAGGGCTGACCCCGGCCCTCCAGGTCCTAAGAGCTCTTCCCCCGGCTGCGGGCTGGGCCGGGGGCCGGGCCTCTGGTGACCGCCGCCGCCCTCCTCGCACGTGCGCAGGACAACAGCCGGCGCGTGGAGCACATCCTGAAGCTGTGGGTGATCGAGGCCAAGGACCTGCCGGCCAAGAAGAAGTACCTGTGCGAGCTGTGGCTGGACGACGCGCTCTATGCGCGCACCGCGGGCAAGCTCAAGACCGACAACGTCTTCTGGGGCGAGCACTTCGAGTTCCACAACCTGCCGCCCCTGCGCACCGTCACCGTCCACCTGTACCGCGAGACCGACAAGAAGAAGAAGAAGGAGCGCAACAGCTACCTGGGCCTGGTGAGCCTGCCCGCCGCCTCCGTGGCCGGCCGGCAGTTCGTGGAGAAGTGGTACCCCGTGGCCACGCCCAACCCCAAGGGCGGCAAGGGCCCCGGGCCCATGATCCGCATCAAGGCGCGCTACCAGACCATCACCATCCTGCCCATGGAGATGTACAAGGAGTTCGCCGAGCACATCACCAACCACTACCTGGGGCTGTGCGCGGCCCTCGAGCCCATCCTCAGCGCCAAGACCAAGGAGGAGATGGCCTCGGCCCTGGTGCACATCCTGCAGAGCACAGGCAAGGTGAAGGTAGGTGCGCGGCCCCGGGGTCGAAGGCTGGGTGACCGGCGCTGGCCGGCCGGCTGCCGCTCCCCACTCCCACTGCGTGGGTTTCAGCTCCGGGGAAGGGACCGGTCGCGGCCAGATGGGCCCCCTAAACCCAGAGCTGCAGCCTGAAGCCTGGGGGCGCTTCCTGCACCTCCTCCATGGTGGGAGCCGATCGCAGAGGCGGGTACGGAGCCCGTAGATGGCGACACACCTGGCCGCGAGGAAGTGGGCTTCCTCCCCACTGTCCCAGAAGGCTGGCCCTTCCCCGAGGCTCCAGGGCAGCCTGCCACGAGACCCACCCCCTCCACACACGGGCCACAGCGACCCAGACACGCACGACCAGTGAGGTGTTGAGATCGTCACGCATCCCAGCAGGTGACCGCCAGGATGCGGCCTCTGTCCAGGCCCCAGACGCCCCCTCGCTCCCCCGGTGCACGTACACGGGACACGCAGTCACCGCCACAGCCGTCTGTCTGGTGGGCAGCCGTCCAGGCTCCAGAGCCCCCCGGACCAGAGCTGGCCGGAGCCTTCCAGCGGCCCCTGCTCCAGGGCTGGAGGGCCCGGCTGTCCTCCCCACCTCGCTCCACCTGCCACTCCCTGCCAGGCCACGCCCAGCCCCACCCACTGGGCTCTGCAGACAGACAGGCTTCTTCTGGAAGGTGCCACACTCCTGCCCCGTTTAGCGGAGCATGGTTCTGTGGTCCCTCTCGGCCCTGCCCCCGCCTTGGAGGAGCTGCCTGAGGCAGGTGCGGTGGAGAAGGGCTGGACACGGAGGCCATCCACGGCGCACGAGGCCTTGGGGGCTGGCCCCGGGGGTGGGCTTCTGCCCTCCTGCCCTGGCCCCAGCCCTCCCGTCTGCCTGGACCAGGCTGTGCGGTCCTTAACTTCTTGGTCAGCAATGGAAGGGGTTCTAGAAACAGAAAACGGGAGCCCTGGCCCTGCAGACGGAGTGAGGGAGACGCCGGGTCTCGAGGCGCGGTCTTTCTGCCCCTGTGTTCGTTCAGTAAGCGGCCCCGGAGGGCTGGACCGGCCCGGGAGGCTGACTCTGGTCTGAAGGAACCTCTGCTGTCAGGCTCAAGGCTGAGATGGGAGAGTCAGGGTGCTCACTGTGGAAGGCGGTGGAAGCCGGGCTCCAGCCTCTCCCGCGGGCCTTCTCGATGGGTAGACAGCAGTTCAGGCTGCTGGGAAGATGTGCGTCTGAGCCCTGAGACTGTTGGGACCGAAGGGGTGAGAGGCCTCTCACTGGAGCTCATGCTGAGGGCCCTGAGGCCCAGGGGAGGTCCGCGGGTGGGCACTGGGCACCTTTTGCCTGCTGCTCTCCCACCTCCCCCACCCCTGGTCCGTGCAGCGGGAGGCGTGGGGCCTTGGGTAACAAGAGGCTCGAGCCAGATTTGGTCCCGGTAACTGGGTAGCCTTGGATCGGCCAGTTTCCTGTCCTGAGCCTGTTTTTCCCTCTCTGGGTCCTGGTTCTAAGGACGCCGCCTGGGCCTCACTCCCGCCCCAGGAGCTCAGGAGGGCCCGTGGGCATGAGCAGAGCCGTACACAGAGCTTACATCTTCGGCTGTGTGTTCACAGGAGGCCCTAGAGGTCACCCGCGTTCAGGAAGGGTCCTCTGGCCATGTGGGCCCCAGGGAGACCAGCTGCCACCCCACCCCCCAACCCCTTCTGTCTCTCCATTGGCCAGCCGAGTCTCTGGGGCCCAGAATTCAGTTCTGTGTTTCAGGGGCCACTCGCAATTTCAGAGGGCCCTGAGGTTATGCACGTTGGGTGAGGCGTTTCCAAGCACCCGGAGCCGGGCGCACCCTGGCTACCCCGCCCCTGCCCCGTCATGCCCTCGGGTCTCTGACTTCTTCCTGCCTCCTGCCTCCCCCAGGTCACGAGGCTGGCCGTGGGCGTGAGGAGGCACAGGCTCCGGGGGAGGGGGTTTCCACCTGGATGGGTGCAGCCTCCCCACCGTGGGAGGGAAGGCGTGGGCTCAGGCTCTCTGCTGGGTCTGCCTGCGGAGCTGCGCCTGCAGCCGAGAGGCCCGGGGGCCACCGGAGATCGTCTCCCTCCGTCTGAGCACCAGCTCGCTACCCAGGGCAGCTGGTCTGCCTCTGCCCTCCCTCGTCCTTCCCGACGAGGCCGCACAGAACAAGCTCACGTCTGGCGCGGGAGACGGTGGCGGCTGGCGGTCCGCGGGGTCAGGGTGGCCTGTCTGTCCTCTTCAGCGCTGCTCGGTTCCGGTCACCCCACCAGGGCTGAGCAGGGATTTGAGTCCCACAGCTCCAGCCATGTTGTGAGGACTCTTACCTCCCTGACCCAGGGCCCGGCTGTGATGTCGCCGTGTCCGCTCATCAGGCTCCCCTGCCCTCGTTCCCGGCAGCCCCCGTGGGTGGGACCCAACAGCTTGGCGATGGAGCGGCCTCATGGAGCGGGGGGTCCGGATCCCACGGCCCCCACCTGCCAGGTCTGCTCAGGCCCGCTCTCCTCCCCTGGCTCCACAGGACTTCCTGACCGACCTGATGATGTCAGAGGTAGACCGCTGTGGGGACAACGAGCACCTCATCTTCCGGGAGAACACGCTCGCCACCAAGGCCATCGAGGAGTACCTCAAGCTGGTGGGCCAGAAGTACCTGCAGGACGCTCTGGGTAGGCTTGCGGGCCGGCCGGGGGCAGAGGGCCAGGCGGGGCCCGCCCGCCGGGTCCTCACGGCCCCGCCCCGCCCTCTCGGCCGCAGGGGAGTTCATCAAAGCTCTGTATGAGTCGGACGAGAACTGCGAAGTGGACCCGAGCAAGTGCTCGGCCGCTGACCTCCCCGAGCACCAGGGCAACCTCAAGATGTGCTGCGAGCTGGCCTTCTGCAAGATCATCAACTCCTACTGGTCAGTGCTGCCCCGCGCCCTCTCCGCCCCAACTGCCCAGCGTCCCCACCCCGGCCCCGTGCCGAGTCCTCCTGCGTAGGCAGGGTGCCTGCAGCGTGCCGGCTCCGGGCTGGCCCGCGCGTGCTTTGTCCCAACAGGGGAGCTGAGGTTGACTAAGGAGAGCGCAGGTACCACGGCTTCCGCGTAGGGGCCCTGGGGTTTACCCCGCCCTCTGTCTGAGCCCACTGAGTCTGTCTGGGGCGCCAGGCTCCCGTCCTGGTCCTTTCTGGGCTCTGATGTAAGAAGTCTTCAAGAGAGCGTAGGCAGGAAGTGGCTTGTGTAGTGTTGAGATTCGGACCCGGTGGTCCCTCGTACATGCTGAATGGTGGACCCCGGCGGGCGCCGTGGTTGGTGCTGCAGGTGCACAAGGCACCAGACGCGGGCACCCCCGAGTGGGCGGATGACTTCACCTGGGGCTCCTCGCCTGGCCACAGGGGCTGCTGCTCATGGCACGGGCTTGGGATCGCCCCAGCAGGGGCCCGTGGGGGGCTCCGGACACCTGGGGCCTCCCACTGGGACCGTAGAGGACCCAGGAGGCGGCCTGGGCTTTCCTGGGACAGAGGTCTGCGGGCCCCTGGCGGCCCTGGAAAGGCGCGGAGGTGTGCGGGCCAGGCTGCTCCCACGGGACCGCGGCTGAGGCCACAGCCATCCCCGGGCCACTCTGTGCCCGGTGAGCACTCAGCGGCGGCTGAACTGGCACAGCCTCGCCACGGGTGACCTGCGCGACTTTCCAGGGCACCCTGCTGCCAGCTCTGAGCAGTGATTTTACTTCCACACCGGACGAGCTGCCCGGATTTTCTCCTGGGTCACCGCTGCAGGCCAGAGGGGGCTCTCTGGACAGAGCAGGTCGGGAGCCCCCTCCCCACCCAGTGGCTCTCCCGGGCCCATTCCCCTGCCACACCTTGCCCCTTTCTTTGATGGTGTTCCCTCCTGTCCTGCTTGAAGGCCTGTGTCTGGCTCCCCTCTGTGGGCCTCCTTCATGTCACCAGGTAGTGGGCTCATCTCAGAGGCCACACGCCTTCACAGCCTCGTTCGCATCAGAGTGCCCCGCGGGCGGGCAGAGTCACCTGCTCAGGGCTGGGCACCCGGAGGGCCTGCCAGTGTTGTGCTGCTCCCAAAGGATGGAGAGCGACAGAGCCCTTGGGGTAGACGTTGCTGGCCCAGGTCCCCCTGCCCCAGGGGTAGGGGTGGGCAGGATGCTCACGGATGTCTCTGGGGCTGAGCTGAAAATGACCCAGGAGAGGAGGGGGAAACAGAGAGTCTGAAGTCTGGGAGGGACTTCCTATCGTTGGGCTAGGCTGTGTTTTCACCCAGGGTGGGCTGGGTGCGGGACACACAGAAACATGCCCATGAACAAGGGTGTTCCATTTCCTCTTTCTGGCGTGTGTGGAGGCCCCTCTGTTTTGAACAAGGCCACTAGTAGATGTTATCACTCAGCGCCTGCTCCCTGCCCAGCGCTGTGCCAGGCACCTCAGGGGCCAGGGCTGCAGGTCACCTGCCCTCACGTCCTCTCCGACCACGTCCTTGTTGGTTCAGCCATGTTCACTGCCCGCGTCTGCTGGCTGGTGGCTTGAGCAAAAGCTTTGCAAGCGGATCACAGCCCCTTAAGTCCTTGGGGGTCCCCGCCTTAAGACAGATGACTCTGTGAGCTCGGCAGGGCAGGCTTTGTTCTCAGTGTGCCAAAGAGGGACAGAAGCCTGGGGAGGGTCGGGCCCTGGGACCTAGGCTGGTGACAGAGCCAGGCATAGGTTGGCTTCAGGGAGCATCCATCCTGAGGAGAGAAGAGATGGGAAGGCCCTTGGAAGGCTGGCCTGGTGGAGCCCCACGAGGGCGGGGCGGGTGGGGTGCCCGGTGGAGACAGGCGCCAACCAGGAGCTGAGAGCCCCGCCCACCCTCACCAGGCCGGCCTGGGAGGTCCTGCCTCCCCTTCCCTCCTCAGCGGGGAAGCCCTCTGAGTCTGAGTGTTCTGGAGTGGAGGGAGTAGTCTCAGACACTGGCGCCTGTGACCGCTGTGTGTCCCTCCCGCTCCCCCGGCCGCACACTGCCCTGGGGCGCGGGCGAAGCCCTGTGGCAGCTGGCCCTGCGACGGGCCCCCGAGCTCGCGTCCCTTCCCACTCAGCTCCTCGAGGGGGCCTGCCCTTCTGCACCCTGGGCCTCCCTGCCCTGGGCCAGCCCTGGAGGGTGGACGGAGGAGGAGTGGGCTCAGAGAACTCGAGCCCGGGCGGTCACGTGGCCACGGGGGCGGAGCGGGGCCGGACGCCGTCCGTCAGACCCAGCAGCCCGCCTGACGCCCCCGCGCCCCCGTCCCGCACAGCGTCTTCCCCCGGGAGCTGAAGGAGGTGTTCGCCTCGTGGCGGCAGGAGTGCGGCAGCCGCGGCCGGCCGGACATCAGCGAGCGGCTCATCAGCGCCTCCCTGTTCCTGCGCTTCCTCTGCCCGGCCATCATGTCGCCCTCGCTCTTCAACCTGCTGCAGGAGTACCCCGACGACCGCACGGCCCGCACGCTCACCCTCATCGCCAAGGTCACCCAGAACCTGGCCAACTTCGCCAAGTGAGTGCCGCGCCGCCGATGGCGACGCGCGCTGGCACGTTATGAGCCATGTTCACTGCCGCGTCCCTGGGCCAGGGCTGCAGGTCACCTGCCCTCACGTCCTCTCCGACCACGTCCTTGTTGGTTCAGCCATGTTCACTGCCCGTCTGCTGGCTGGTGGCTTGAGCAAAAGCTTTGCAAGCGGATCACAGCCCCTTAAGTCCTTGGGGGTCCCCGCCTTAAGACAGATGACTCTGTGAGCTCGGCAGGGCAGGCTTTGTTCTCAGTGTGCCAAAGAGGGACAGAAGCCTGGGGAGGGTCGGGCCCTGGGACCTAGGCTGGTGACAGAGCCAGGCATAGGTTGGCTTCAGGGAGCATCCATCCTGAGGAGAGAAGAGATGGGAAGGCCCTTGGAAGGCTGGCCTGGTGGAGCCCCACGAGGGCGGGGCGGGTGGGGTGCCCGGTGGAGACAGGCGCCAACCAGGAGCTGAGAGCCCCGCCCACCCTCACCAGGCCGGCCTGGGAGGTCCTGCCTCCCCTTCCCTCCTCAGCGGGGAAGCCCTCTGAGTCTGAGTGTTCTGGAGTGGAGGGAGTAGTCTCAGACACTGGCGCCTGTGACCGCTGTGTGTCCCTCCCGCTCCCCCGGCCGCACACTGCCCTGGGGCGCGGGCGAAGCCCTGTGGCAGCTGGCCCTGCGACGGGCCCCCGAGCTCGCGTCCCTTCCCACTCAGCTCCTCGAGGGGGCCTGCCCTTCTGCACCCTGGGCCTCCCTGCCCTGGGCCAGCCCTGGAGGGTGGACGGAGGAGGAGTGGGCTCAGAGAACTCGAGCCCGGGCGGTCACGTGGCCACGGGGGCGGAGCGGGGCCGGACGCCGTCCGTCAGACCCAGCAGCCCGCCTGACGCCCCCGCGCCCCCGTCCCGCACAGCGTCTTCCCCCGGGAGCTGAAGGAGGTGTTCGCCTCGTGGCGGCAGGAGTGCGGCAGCCGCGGCCGGCCGGACATCAGCGAGCGGCTCATCAGCGCCTCCCTGTTCCTGCGCTTCCTCTGCCCGGCCATCATGTCGCCCTCGCTCTTCAACCTGCTGCAGGAGTACCCCGACGACCGCACGGCCCGCACGCTCACCCTCATCGCCAAGGTCACCCAGAACCTGGCCAACTTCGCCAAGTGAGTGCCGCGCCGCCGATGGCAGGCAGCGCTGGGGTGCCGGCCGGAGCCCGTCCGTGGGCTCGGGGTCTGGGCCCCAGGCGGGTCCCGGCCTCCTCCATCCCGCCCCAGCTTCTCCGCACCCCCTGCTGCCTCCTGGAAGTTCATGCCATTGTGCGTTTCCTTAATTTTCAAGGGTTGTAAGACGGGGTATTTTCTCCTTCTGCTTCTTTGAATGGACTTTTTTTTATCCAAGGATTTTCCCACCTGCCTAACACGTATAAGCTTCATTTTGAAATGAGTGACTAATAAGCCTTCCAGGGAGAAGGGCCCATGTCCCCTGACCCCGTCTCCTGTGGTGGGGCACCCGGGGGGCTCCGGACTGTCCTTGTCTCAGACTGCCAAGGACGTCTGCTCGTGAAGCGCTTCGGTGTCCTCGCTGTACCTTAGAGAGAGAGGGTGGCGACGGAAGGGCTGGCTCCAGGGCGGCTCTCCCGAGGGGTGGACGGAGCCCCCCGGGCCTTCGCGGTGCTGGGCCGTGAATCACGGCTGGTCCCCGCCCTCCCGGAGCCAGCACTTTACCAGGGACGGCGGTGATGGACGGGCCGTGGCCTCCTAGGAGGGCCCTCCGCTTGTTGGGAGGGGAGAAAGGGAAGCTTCTAGCTGCACTCCGCTAGCTGCGCTCAGCTCAGGGTGAAAGGCAGCGGGAGCAGAGGTGTACCTGGGGAGGGACCCGACGCTGTGCGGTTCCCGAATTGCCAAGTGGCAGATCGCGCGAGGTAGATGAGACCACCCGAGAGGACAGCAGGGACTCGGAGTCCAGGCAGGGCCGTGGGAGCCCCTCCAGGGCTTTGAGCGAGGTGGCCCTGTTCTAAGTCCTGCCACGTTCAGCCTGGGCGCAGTGGGGCCGGGAGCAGAGGGAGCGAGACGGGCAGCCGAGAGGCCGAGCAGAGAGCGGAGTTACCGGTCCTGTAAAGGCGAAGGGGTTGGGAGGGCTGGGTCAGGGAGCTGGCTGTGCAGGAGGCGGTGGCTGCAGGTCCCGGGCGACTAGAAGATGAGGCCCGCAGGCCTTGCCGGCCGGGGGAGGCAGCGGGAGCAGCTGACTGTGGCCATGCTCCTGGCGTCGCTCTCTGCTGGGCTGTGGCAGCTCCGCTTGAGATGGCGAGCCCCGGGGGAGGGCCTGGGTTTGGGGGGATGAGAGTTACTGCAGACCGGGCCACGCCGAGGACAAAGGGAGGTGCCCGAGGAGGAACGGGGCTGAGGGCTTAGCAGAGACGTGTCCAGGTGTGACCTGAGCGTCAGCTGAGCCCCAGGCCACTGACATTTGGAGGGAAAGAGGAAGGAGATTGTGACGGGCAGTGAATGTGGAGTGAGGGCCACAGAACATTCCAGATGCTGGGAGGAAAAGTCCAGAACGGGTCTCTGGCCTTCGCCACGAGCGCCCTGAGTCCATGCGGATTGGTTGGCTGGGAGCAGGTGGCGTGGGTGGCGGCCACCGCGGAGGGAGGGGAGCCAGCGGGTGAGGGCGTCCTGGAGAAGTCGGGGGCCTGCTCGGCGGGGCCCAGGGCGCTCACCCCGTCGGCTCTGCTCCAGGTTTGGCAGCAAGGAGGAGTACATGTCGTTCATGAACCAGTTCCTGGAGCACGAGTGGACCAACATGCAGCGCTTCCTGCTGGAGATCTCCAACCCCGAGACCATCTCCAACACGGCCGGCTTCGAGGGCTACATCGACCTGGGCCGCGAGCTCTCCAGCCTGCACTCGCTGCTCTGGGAGGCCGTCAGCCAGCTCGAGCAGGTGCCCGTCCACACGACTGGGAGGGGGCGGGCGGGCCGCAGCCACGAGGTCCGCGTGTCGCCCGGCGCACAGAGCAGGGGCCCCGCCCGAGCGCCAGAGCCTGCGGGTCCAGCGCAGGCCCTGTCAGCACGCTGGGGAGGGGTCCCGGCCCGGGTCCTCGGTGGCAGCGCCTCGTTCATGCACCGGCACCTGCCGGGGGAGCTCACAGAGCACTGGGGCTCCAGCTGGGCTGCTGAATGGATGGCTTCTGGGTGTGAAGGTGTGCCCCCTGCCCGTTAAAAACGTGATCAGATTTAGCTGCTTCGCCAAAAATGTCCTTGGTCTGGGTTTTAAGGCCACTGATACGAAAAAGACTGAAGGTGCCGCACCTCTGCGTGTCGGGCAGCAAGTTGCAAACCTTTCCAGAATTGCCCTTGATCATCTGCAACAGCGCTTCTCTCGACACCTCTGACGTTGCTGCAGGCCCCGTGCCTGGCCTGGTGTCCACCACCCACGGTGCGCCCGGCCCTCACAGTGAGCAGGTTCTGGGCAGTAAGGGCTGGACCTGCCAGGACCCACTTCCAGAACCTCTGCTGCTTCCCAGAACTCTGAGAGACCTTCTTAGAAAAGTAGCTGCTGCTGAACCAGGGCTGGACGGCCTCCTGCTCCTGCCCCAACCCTGGGGGTGAGCGCCCAGGGTGCTCTGCCGTGCAGCCTTCCCGGGACAGCTGTGCCCACGTTGAGTGCGCACCCAGGCAGGTCTTTTTTGTTCAAGTGAGATCTTAGTGTGCACTGCTGCCTGCATTGCTCACTCCTCCTTCGTGGACATCTTTCCACCACAGTACATGCCACACCACTGCCGGGACGTTTCCAGGGGCCCAGACTGCCCCATCGTGTGACTGCACTGGGTAGCCCCCTGGACACTCAGGCCAGTCCCAGCTTTTCCCTGCCAGCGGCCGTTGTAGTCCTCTCTGCTACTTTATGGCCACTGGCCTCTGGTTCTGAGAGACCCCGGAGGGAGCAGTGGAAACGAGGCCACAGCGCTGTCTTCCTCTACTGCTCCAACACGGGTCACTCTGCCACCGTTCCGGAGCCCCTGTGTGAGTGGCCACCGTCCTTTGCACCTGCGCAGCCAGGCGAGAGGTACGGACGGTGGTTTGCACTGTCACAGCTGACCGTGTTGCAGCAGGATTTAACGCTGAGCTGTGCTGCTCACGTCTCCTCTCTGTTGACCACACGAGTTTTCATGCTCTCTTTCTGCACACAGCCCTGGGTGGAAGCCGGGGCCATAGCCAAGTGAAAGGCAGAGCTCCTGCTCTTTGACCTGGAACGCTTGGCACCATCGGTCTAAACCAGGACCGCGGGTTTGGATGAGCCCAGGTGCCACCCTCTGCCTGACCGGTTGCTCCCTGTAGCCTGCTCTGTACCTGGGCCATCGCCCCGGGGCTCGGGCGTCTTAAGTGAGCCAGGCCCAGCCCGCCCTGTGGACTCGGTGATGTGGGAGAGGGCTGCCCCGAAGCTTCCCAGATGGGGAGATGTGGGTGAGGGGAGCAGAGTCTAGGATTCTCTGTGGGGCAGTGAGGCGGGACAGACCAGGGCGGAAGACTTGGGCTAGGCTCCTGTTTCTCCCGGTGGGCCTTGCCCCCGTTCCAGAAATAACCGGGGAACTGATAAAAATGTTATTTGTAATTTCTGGGCTCCCTGCCCCCTCTCAGACCCACTGACCCTGACTGCAGAGGAGGGTGGGCCTCCGCTCCTCACTGGCTCCTGAGGGGTTTGGAGCACAGTGGCCCCCAGGTCACACTTGCCTCTTGGTGTTTGGGTTTTTTTTAATTTTGGCCTCTTTTATTGATGTTTTATCCATTTATTTTCATCCATCTTTGTCCTTTGGCCTGTGTGGGCCTCTCATGGCAGCGGCCCCTCCCATTGCAGAGTACTGGCTCTGGACGCATGCGCTCAGGCGCCCGGCTCCTCGGACACACGGTCCAGCCGCTCTGCGGCACGTGGGATCTTCCGGGCCAGGGAACCCCCACGGTGGACCACCAAGCCCCTGGACTGCCACTGGGCCTCTGGTTCTGAGAGACCCCGGAGGCAGTGGAAACGAGGCCACAGCGCTGTCTTCCTCTACTGCTCCAACACGGGTCACTCTGCCACCGTTCGGAGCCCCTGTGTGAGTGGCCACCGTCCTTTGCACCTGCGCAGCCAGGCGAGAGGACGGACGGTGGTTTGCACTGTCACAGCTGACCGTGTTGCAGCAGGATTTAACGCTGAGCTGTGCTGCTCACGTCTCCTCTCTGTTGACCACACGAGTTTTCATGCTCTCTTTCTGCACACAGCCCTGGGTGGAAGCCGGGGCCATAGCCAAGTGAAAGGCAGAGCTCCTGCTCTTTGACCTGGAACGCTTGGCACCATCGGTCTAAACCAGGACCGCGGGTTTGGATGAGCCCAGGTGCCACCCTCTGCCTGACCGGTTGCTCCCTGTAGCCTGCTCTGTACCTGGGCCATCGCCCCGGGGCTCGGGCGTCTTAAGTGAGCCAGGCCCAGCCCGCCCTGTGGACTCGGTGATGTGGGAGAGGGCTGCCCCGAAGCTTCCCAGATGGGGAGATGTGGGTGAGGGGAGCAGAGTCTAGGATTCTCTGTGGGGCAGTGAGGCGGGACAGACCAGGGCGGAAGACTTGGGCTAGGCTCCTGTTTCTCCCGGTGGGCCTTGCCCCCGTTCCAGAAATAACCGGGGAACTGATAAAAATGTTATTTGTAATTTCTGGGCTCCCTGCCCCCTCTCAGACCCACTGACCCTGACTGCAGAGGAGGGTGGGCCTCCGCTCCTCACTGGCTCCTGAGGGGTTTGGAGCACAGTGGCCCCCAGGTCACACTTGCCTCTTGGTGTTTGGGTTTTTTTTAATTTTGGCCTCTTTTATTGATGTTTTATCCATTTATTTTCATCCATCTTTGTCCTTTGGCCTGTGTGGGCCTCTCATGGCAGCGGCCCCTCCCATTGCAGAGTACTGGCTCTGGACGCATGCGCTCCAGAGCGCCGGCTCACAATCGGACACACCGGTCCAGCCGCTCTGCGGCACGTGGGATCTTCCCGGGCCAGGGATCCAAGCGGTGCCCGTTGCACTGCAAGGCGGACTCTTTACCCACTGGACCACCAGGGAAGCCCTCACACTTACCTCTTGCTGTGTCTTTGCAGAGCATCGTATCCAAACTGGGGCCTCTGCCTCGAATCCTAAGGGATGTCCACACGGCCCTCAGCACCCCAGGCAGCGGGCAACTTGCAGGGACCAATGACTTGGCCTCGACGCCCGGCTCCGGCAGCAGCAGCATCTCGGCTGGGCTGCAGAAGATGGTGATCGAGAACGACCTCTCTGGGTAAGAGCTGCCAGACCTGCTGGGTGCGGTGGGGGGCATACAGTCAAGGCGCGGCCCACCTACTGTCTCATCTGGGGAGGAGGATGCCTAGGCTGGTGTTCATGAAACAAGCTGAATGAGACTCGGGGTGTTCTCTGGGCCCTCAGTCGTGAACTTCTGGTTGGGAAACATCAGGGAAAGCTTCCTGGAGGAGGTAGCACTATAGTTGCGCTTAGGAGAAGTCGCATTTCCATTGGTGGACAGCCATTTGAGGTAGAGAGACTAGTGCAAACAAAGGCCTGGAGGAAACCAGGATCATCTGTTGAGAAACAGTCACCGCCCACTCGGCCCTAATCGCCGTCACTGTTGGGTGTGTGTGTGAGAGAGAGGAGTGGTTTCCTGGGCCAGGGTCAGAGTCTGCGGAAGGGAGCCCCAGGGTGCGTTTTCAGGAGGAGTTCAGGTGACTGCAAAGCTTAGAGACTGGGAGACTGGAAAACCAAGGGAGATGCTGGGGCCCAGCTCCGCTTGGCGCCCAGCGGGACGGCACCCGGTCAGAACACGGCGGGGCGAGGCCACGTGCTCTCAGAGCTGCGTCAAGGCGAGGGCCTTGGCGTTTCCGGGCGGCGTGCACTTGGCGTACCGCCCTCGTCAGCGGGACCATGCCTCTGGGGGGCCTCTTTTATTGATGTTTTATCCATTTATTTTCATCCATCTTTGTCCTTTGGCCTGTGTGGGCCTCTCATGGCAGCCCTCCCATTGCAGAGTACTGGCTCTGCGCATGCGCTCAGGCGCCCGGCTCACAATCGGACACACCGGTCCAGCCGCTCTGCGGCACGTGGGATCTTCCCGGGCCAGGGATCCAAGCGGTGCCCGTTGCACTGCAAGGCGGACTCTTTACCCACTGGACCACCAGGGAAGCCCTCACACTTACCTCTTGCTGTGTCTTTGCAGAGCATCGTATCCAAACTGGGGCCTCTGCCTCGAATCCTAAGGGATGTCCACACGGCCCTCAGCACCCCAGGCAGCGGGCAACTTGCAGGGACCAATGACTTGGCCTCGACGCCCGGCTCCGGCAGCAGCAGCATCTCGGCTGGGCTGCAGAAGATGGTGATCGAGAACGACCTCTCTGGGTAAGAGCTGCCAGACCTGCTGGGTGCGGTGGGGGGCATACAGTCAAGGCGCGGCCCACCTACTGTCTCATCTGGGGAGGAGGATGCCTAGGCTGGTGTTCATGAAACAAGCTGAATGAGACTCGGGGTGTTCTCTGGGCCCTCAGTCGTGAACTTCTGGTTGGGAAACATCAGGGAAAGCTTCCTGGAGGAGGTAGCACTATAGTTGCGCTTAGGAGAAGTCGCATTTCCATTGGTGGACAGCCATTTGAGGTAGAGAGACTAGTGCAAACAAAGGCCTGGAGGAAACCAGGATCATCTGTTGAGAAACAGTCACCGCCCACTCGGCCCTAATCGCCGTCACTGTTGGGTGTGTGTGTGAGAGAGAGGAGTGGTTTCCTGGGCCAGGGTCAGAGTCTGCGGAAGGGGAGCCCCAGGGTGCGTTTTCAGGAGGAGTTCAGGTGACTGCAAAGCTTAGAGACTGGGAGACTGGAAAACCAAGGGAGATGCTGGGGCCCAGCTCCCACTTGGCGCCCCAGCGCGGGGACGGGCACCCGGTCAGAACACGGCGGGGGCGAGGCCACGTGCTCTCCAGAGCTGACGTCAAGACGAGGGCCTTGGCGTTTCCCGGAGCGGCGTGCACTTGGCGCGTACCCGCCCCTCGTCCAGCGGGACCTTCTTCGACCAGCCCGTGGGGCTGAGGCGGGGGCGGCCGCGCTGGGGGCTGTCTGACCGCAGTGCGGCTCTGAGCCCGCGCGGGCACGGAGGTCAGGACCTGGGGTGTGGAGCGAGGACCCGGAGGCCCGGGAGGAGGCCGGAGGTGCAGAGACCTGGGTGCCCCTTCCCGGGTCCCTGCGGGTCTCGAGGGCCGTTCCTACGACCTGCCCAGTGAGGCAGAGCAAGAGTTCGGGTGGGGACACGCCTCGGCCGAGCAGTCAGGAGTCCTGACCTGGGCATCGGAGGGCAGCCCAGGCCCCGACTGGTCCGGGTTTCTCCTGGTTCCGCTCGCTTTCCGTGGCCGTTTCTTCTCGGCCCCCGGGTGCTATGGCCTTAAGTGGCCATAGCCTGCCTGGCCCGAGTCCCGTCACTTCCTCTCCGTCCCAGGCTACGCCAGCTCTTTCTCAGCCCACAGTCGGACCCCCATGTTCTTGTTGCCTCCAGCCCGCTCAGAGCCTGTTCACCCCATCCCGGCCCCCATCCGTCCCTCCAGAGCCCACCTAGCTTTGTGCCTCCTTCCAAGAGCCCGGCTCAGGGAGAGGCCGGGAGACCGCGGCGGGGCGGGCGGGTATGGGCCTCCCGCTGCGGGAGCAGACCCTCCCCGCCTGCGTCACGCCTCGGGGATCCTCCTCTGATTCCTCTTTCTTTTTTTGCCGGAAGCCGCAGCCCCCGCCTGCCAGTCAGACGGGTGGAAGCCGGAGGCTGCAGGTGGAGGCTCCTCTCGGCACAGGGCCCCACTTGGGGACCGGCCTGATGAGGAACAGGAGGGAAGAGGCAGAGGGAGCCCCCATGGCTTTGACATCGTAGTTCTCGGTGCAGGACCCTCGGGTGGCAGAGAGCCACTGTGTTGTGGGTTTGGATTTAGCTCAGGGGAATGTTCCAGAACATCCCAGGCCCCGGAACCTACTATCCCGAGATGCAGCTGTGCAGGGCAAGGGCGTGCCAGGCGGCCCGGCCGGCGCTGGGAGCTCGGAGCCCTCCGCCGAGGCTCCGCCTGGGAGCGGCCGTCTGCCCCTCGCCTGCGCGCTGGCTGCTGCCGGGCTGCGCTGCGGGGCTGCGGTGTGGCTGTGCAGCCAGGCCCGGGGACGCTCCCTTCTTGCTGCCCCTCTCTCCTCCCCTCTCCGCCTTCCCTCTCCTGCTCCCCTCCCGCCTCCTGGGCTCGGGCCTCCGGGCGGCAGGTTAGCGGGGCTCTTGGTGGGGACCCGCCGCAGCCGCATTCACAGTTCTTCTCTTCCCCCTTCTTTCCCTGTGTGTGCTTGTCTCCCTGCAGTCTGATAGATTTCACCCGGTTACCGTCTCCAACCCCCGAAAACAAGGACTTGTTTTTTGTCACAAGGTCCTCCGGGGTCCAGCCCTCACCTGCCCGCAGCTCCAGTTACTCAGAAGCCAACGAGCCTGACCTCCAGATGGCCAACGGTGGCAAGAGCCTGTCCATGGTGGACCTCCAAGACGCCCGCGCGCTGGATGGGGAGGCAGGCTCCCCCGCGGGCCCCGACGCCCTCGCCGCCGACAGCCAGGCGCCCGCCACTCCGCTGGTGGCCGGGTGGCCGGCCCGGGCGGCCCCCGTGAGCCTGGCAGGGCTGGCCACGGTGCGGCGGGCGGGCCAGACACCGACCACGCCGGGCACGTCGGAGGGCGCGCCGGGCCGGCCCCAGCTGTTGGCACCGCTGTCCTTCCAGAACCCCGTCTACCAGATGGCGGCCGGCCTGCCGCTGTCTCCCCGCGGCCTCGGCGACTCCGGCTCCGAGGGCCACAGCTCCCTGAGCTCTCACAGCAACAGCGAGGAGCTGGCGGCGGCCGCCAAGCTGGGCAGTTTCGGCAGCGCCCCCGCCGAAGAGCTGGGCCGGCGCCCCGGGGAGCTGGCGCGGCGGCAGGTGTCGCTGACTGAGAAGGGCGGGCAGCCCACGGTGCCGCGGCAGAACAGCGCCGGGCCCCAGCGGAGGATCGACCAGCCCCCGCCCCCGCCGCCGCCCCCGCCGCCCGCCCCCCGCGGCCGGACGCCGCCCACGCTGCTGAGCACCCTGCAGTACCCACGGCCCTCGAGCGGGACCCTGGCGTCGGCCTCGCCCGACTGGGCTGGCCCCGGAGCCCGGCTGCGACAGCAGTCCTCCTCCTCCAAGGGCGACAGCCCCGAGCTGAAGCCGCGCGCGGTGCACAAGCAGGTCAGTGCCGCCGGGTGGGGGGTCGCTGGGCACTGGCCCCGGGGGCGGGCTGGCCCACCTCATGCTGCTGCGCCCGGTCACCTCATCTCCACCCGCTCCCAGCTGCCATCCCATGCTGAATGACGCCGCGCTCGGCCCCATCCCGCCCCCACCGCTGCGCCGGCCCCGCCAAAGCCCCGTGAACCAGTTCACAGCCGCCTGGGGGTCCTCTGCCAGTTTCCTCAGAGACAGCTGGGGTCAGGGAGAAAGAGGGAGGGGGTCCGACCATCTCCAGTTCCAAGTCTGTTAAAGCCCGACCCTCGATAGGAGTCCACGTGGCCCCCAGGCCCCTCCTGCTCCGAGCTGGGCTCCAGGGCGCTGCCTGCAGTAGGGGTCGTTGGGGCTGGACACCGACCTGCCGGGCCAAGCCCGCTCAGCCTGCCCCGGGCGGCAGAGCGCCCCGCTCAGCAGAGCCCCCGGGCTCCAGGCTGCCTCAGGCTGCCATCGAGGAAGTGGCATTCCCTGGGCCTGGGGCTTCCTCAGAGGTGCCCCCTCGTCCCTGTGCCCCACCCAGAACCACCCGCACCTGCTGCCTTCAGCCCCTCACAGCTGTGTTTCATCGCAGGGCCCTTCACCTGTGAGCCCCAATGCCCTGGACCGCACGGCCGCCTGGCTCTTGACCATGAATGCGCAGTTGTTAGAAGACGAGGGCTTGGGCCCAGACCCCCCGCACAGGGATAGGCTAAGGAGTAAGGAGGAGCTCAGCCAAGCGGAAAAGGTAAAGCCGGACCCTGGCCACTCGAGCAGGGCGGGCTGCCTCCCCGAGGCGGCAGCAGAACTTTCTCCCTCGAGCCTTGAATTCGGGGTGCCGCTCATTCCTTCCTGCACATGGCCATCCCCTCCCAACCCCTGGTCCCCACGTCAGGACAGCAGTCAGGGGCATTTGGAGCAGGTAGCTGACACCTGAGGTTTCCTCTACGGGCCGCACGTGAGACTCACCCAGGAACTGTGTTGAATCAGACTCCAGGAGGCATGTGCACTCAGTGACGGGGCAGCCAAGCTTCTGACCATCTGGGACTTGAGGAGAGTCAAGGACCTGGGGCTCAGGGGTTCATGGAGACCCCTGAGGAGGAGCCTCGTGCACCAAGAAGCAGAGGCCCGAGTCCTGGAGGCAGAGGGGAGGGCACGCGCCAGGGCCCCTGCTCTGGGACGGTGCCGGCCCGCAGCCTGGCTCGCTCTCCATCTTCCTCCCCACCCGCGCTAGGAGAGGAAACCAGGGCAGCGTGAGGTCAGATGGCCGTGGCGTATTTTCTTCCTACTCGAGGAAAAGTATCGGTCCTAAAACCTCCGCCTCCCAGCCCAGGAGTACAGCTAGCATTTGGGGGGCAGCAGGGTGCTTCTGTCCTCCGAAATTCTTCTAGCCTGGGCAAAGAGGGAGGGTCCGACCATCTCCAGTCCAAGTCGCCCACCGTAGGCCGTCCCCAGGCCCTCCTGCTCGAGCTGGGCTCCAGGCGCTGCCTGCAGTAGGGGTCGTTGGGGCTGGACACCGACCTGCCGGGCCAAGCCGCTCAGCCTGCCCCGGGCGGCAGAGCGCCCCGCTCAGCAGAGCCCCCGGGCTCCAGGCTGCCTCAGGCTGCCATCGAGGAAGTGGCATTCCCTGGGCCTGGGGCTTCCTCAGAGGTGCCCCCTCGTCCCTGTGCCCCACCCAGAACCACCCGCACCTGCTGCCTTCAGCCCCTCACAGCTGTGTTTCATCGCAGGGCCCTTCACCTGTGAGCCCCAATGCCCTGGACCGCACGGCCGCCTGGCTCTTGACCATGAATGCGCAGTTGTTAGAAGACGAGGGCTTGGGCCCAGACCCCCCGCACAGGGATAGGCTAAGGAGTAAGGAGGAGCTCAGCCAAGCGGAAAAGGTAAAGCCGGACCCTGGCCACTCGAGCAGGGCGGGCTGCCTCCCCGAGGCGGCAGCAGAACTTTCTCCCTCGAGCCTTGAATTCGGGGTGCCGCTCATTCCTTCCTGCACATGGCCATCCCCTCCCAACCCCTGGTCCCCACGTCAGGACAGCAGTCAGGGGCATTTGGAGCAGGTAGCTGACACCTGAGGTTTCCTCTACGGGCCGCACGTGAGACTCACCCAGGAACTGTGTTGAATCAGACTCCAGGAGGCATGTGCACTCAGTGACGGGGCAGCCAAGCTTCTGACCATCTGGGACTTGAGGAGAGTCAAGGACCTGGGGCTCAGGGGTTCATGGAGACCCCTGAGGAGGAGCCTCGTGCACCAAGAAGCAGAGGCCCGAGTCCTGGAGGCAGAGGGGAGGGCACGGCGCCAGGGCCCCCTGCTCTGGGACGGTGCCGGCCCGCAGCCTGGCTCGCTCTCCATCTTCCTCCCCACCCGCGCTAGGAGAGGAAACCAGGGCAGCGTGAGGTCAGATGGCCGTGGCGTATTTTCTTCCTACTCGAGGAAAAGTATCGGTCCTAAAACCTCCGCCTCCCAGCCCAGGAGTACAGCTAGCATTTGGGGGGCAGCAGGGTGCTTCTGTCCTCCGAAATTCTTCTAGCTCTCACGGCAGCTGCCCTGAACCCCTGGCTGGTTCTCATCTCCTCCCAGAGGCCAACGCCCGGATTGCCACAGGACAGGCAGAGCCCGCAGCACTGCGGCCCTCCCCACGCACCGTGGGTGCCCCTGCTCCTCGTGGCTCCAGGAGAGCCCGCGGCAGCCTCTCGGGCCCAGGGCGCACACGTCAGGCTGCCCGCTCTCCCTCCCGCCGGCCTGGGCCGGCCCATGTCCATGCTGCATTCCCCGCCCACCACCCCCGGCCCGCTGCATCCACCTGCTCTCGCCATCCTTACGCGAAGGGGACCAGGGGCCCAGGGGCGCAGAGCTCCTTACGTGAAGGGGACCAGGGCTCAGAGCTCCTTACGTGAAGGGGACCAGGGGACCAGGGGCCCAGAGCTCCTTACGTGAAGGGGACCAGGGGCCCAGAGCTCCTTACATGAAGGGGACTAGGGGACCAGGGGCCCAGAGCTCCTTACGTGAAGGGGACCAGGGGACCAGGGGCCCAGAGCTCCTTACGTGAAGGGGACCAGGGCTCAGAGCTCCTTACGTGAAGGGGACCAGGGGACCAGGGGCCCAGAGCTCCTTACGTGAAGGGGACCAGGGGACCAGGGGCCCAGAGCTCCTTACGTGAAGGGGACCAGGGGACCAGGGGCCCAGAGCTCCTTACGTGAAGGGGACCAGGGGACCAGGGGCCCAGAGCTCCCAGAGCTGGAGTTTGCGGAGCAAGGAGGGCCCGCCTCACTCCAGGTTCTGCGCCTTTCTGAGACTGCGTCCCCGTATGTGAGTTCTGGGATGGCCCAAACGATTTCAGGGGTCAAGCTGCAGCTGATGTGTTCTCTTTCCTCGTTACTCGGCCCATTGAGCTGCTGTTCCTCTTACTGTCTTTGCTGTTAACCCTTGCAGGCAGATCCTGGAGTTCCCTTGAGCTCCCTGGGCACTCGATTCTGGCTGTGCCAGGAAAGGCCCTCCTGACCCCACTCTGAGCCAAGACCCGTGATGGGGCTTTTCCCCCAGAGCTGGGCTCTCCTCTGGGGCCCGTTGTGCCACCTCCTGACCTTTGGCCAGCCTTTGCTGATGAGGGAGTTGGGCTCCTGTTGCCCGAGACCCAGGGGGCGGCTCTTCCTGCCTTCCCCACTGCCTGGATTCTCGTGGCCCCCGGCCCTCAGTCTCTCACCCTTTGATTCCGAGGTTGACCCCGGCGCCTCCTCTGCTCGGCTTGCACAGCCTCCTAACTCACTGCTTCTCTTGCTGACTTTTACCTCCCTCCTCTGCCCCGAAAGTCGGGAGTGCCAGGCTGAGTCAGACCCAGAAGGCCCTGGACCACTTTGCCTTTAATCTCTCCCCGCACTTTGTGCCACTTGCCACGACTTTAGGATCTAACGGAGGCTGGGAGGCTAGGGTCTCACCATCAGTCAGTTCCTCTGCTTCCCATGTGGTCGGTCCGCTCCCCCCTGGGCCTCAGCCTCCCCTCCTGTAGCGCCTCCCCCGCTCAGATGCTCTGATTGCCGCATGTCCGCAGGGGGCTTACCGTCGTTTATTATGACAAGCTCAAGCCCCTTAGTTGCTGAGCTCTGGGGCGAGTCTTCATCCCACGTGGGGCTGTAGGTCAGGCGTGGGGGTGGGAGGGCCCCGGACGGGGTCCCGGCACCGCGTCTCGCCCCAAGCCCCGCCTCTGGCTGGGGTCCCTGGGCGTCTCCCCGCCGCGCGAACTGGGCCGGGCCGGCGGTGACCCCGGGGAGCGTTCCGGGCCGGCTGCGCCCCGCCGGCTCACGAGCCCGTGCTCTCTGTCCTGGGCGCTGCGCCGCCGCACGCCGCCCTCCTGGCAGGACCTGGCGGTGCTGCAGGACAAGCTGCGAATCTCCACCAAGAAGCTGGAGGAGTACGAGACCCTGTTCAAGTGCCAGGAGGAGACGACCCAGAAGCTGGTGCTGGAGTACCAGGCGCGGCTGGAGGAGGGCGAGGAGCGGCTGCGCCGGCAGCAGGAGGACAAGGACATCCAGATGAAGGGCATCATCAGCAGGTGAGGGCGGCCGGCCGCGTCCCGCCCCGGGCTCCGTCCTGGCCCACACGCGCAGGGGGCGGGCCTGCCCGCTGCCCCCCAGGAGGCCCGGACGCCACACGGGCTCTCCTCTGGGGCCCGTTGTGCCACCTCCTGACCTTTGGCCAGCCTTTGCTGATGAGGGAGTTGGGCTCCTGTTGCCCGAGACCCAGGGGGCGGCTCTTCCTGCCTTCCCCACTGCCTGGATTCTCGTGGCCCCCGGCCCTCAGTCTCTCACCCTTTGATTCCGAGGTTGACCCCGGCGCCTCCTCTGCTCGGCTTGCACAGCCTCCTAACTCACTGCTTCTCTTGCTGACTTTTACCTCCCTCCTCTGCCCCGAAAGTCGGGAGTGCCAGGCTGAGTCAGACCCAGAAGGCCCTGGACCACTTTGCCTTTAATCTCTCCCCGCACTTTGTGCCACTTGCCACGACTTTAGGATCTAACGGAGGCTGGGAGGCTAGGGTCTCACCATCAGTCAGTTCCTCTGCTTCCCATGTGGTCGGTCCGCTCCCCCCTGGGCCTCAGCCTCCCCTCCTGTAGCGCCTCCCCCGCTCAGATGCTCTGATTGCCGCATGTCCGCAGGGGGCTTACCGTCGTTTATTATGACAAGCTCAAGCCCCTTAGTTGCTGAGCTCTGGGGCGAGTCTTCATCCCACGTGGGGCTGTAGGTCAGGCGTGGGGGTGGGAGGGCCCCGGACGGGGTCCCGGCACCGCGTCTCGCCCCAAGCCCCGCCTCTGGCTGGGGTCCCTGGGCGTCTCCCCGCCGCGCGAACTGGGCCGGGCCGGCGGTGACCCCGGGGAGCGTTCCGGGCCGGCTGCGCCCCGCCGGCTCACGAGCCCGTGCTCTCTGTCCTGGGCGCTGCGCCGCCGCACGCCGCCCTCCTGGCAGGACCTGGCGGTGCTGCAGGACAAGCTGCGAATCTCCACCAAGAAGCTGGAGGAGTACGAGACCCTGTTCAAGTGCCAGGAGGAGACGACCCAGAAGCTGGTGCTGGAGTACCAGGCGCGGCTGGAGGAGGGCGAGGAGCGGCTGCGCCGGCAGCAGGAGGACAAGGACATCCAGATGAAGGGCATCATCAGCAGGTGAGGGCGGCCGGCCGCGTCCCGCCCCGGGCTCCGTCCTGGCCCACACGCGCAGGGGGCGGGCCTGCCCGCTGCCCCCCAGGAGGCCCGGACGCCGGGAGGGTCTGCTCGGCGGCCAGAGGCGCTGGGCGTGGAGCGCGTCCGAGGCGCTGGGGCCTTCGAGGCCCAGGCCTGCAGGTGGGGGAGTCTGGCGTGGGGCCCACGGGGCACAGCGCGGGCTGACGGCGGCACTTGTGAAGGTGGCCAGGTCAGCCGAGGCCGCGTGCACAGGACCCGGGCCCCCAGGGGGCGTCACATTCTCCTGGTGAGCGCTCAGAGGGGAGTGCAGAAGCTGGGTGGGGTGCCAGGAAAGACGGCGAGGACCCATCCCGCGCAGGCAGGCAGAGTAGCCGTGAGTGTCGGTCACACGCGGTGGGTGACGGTGAGCGGCAGGAAGTAGACAGAGTAACCCCGGAGTGGTACCGGGGCGTCTGGGGGTGTCTTGGTGCCGGTTACCAAGATGAGGACCTTTAGAAAAAGCATGTGGGGTAGGGAGCAGGAGGGGTGCGGTGGGATACACTGAGTCCTGGGCGCCTGGGGGTTAGGCTGGAAGGTGGCAGGGGCGCCCGTGGCTTGGACGCCGACTCCTCTGTACTGATGGCTTTATTTCTGTGCCTCTCCTCCTCTGCCCATGCTACGAACAGGGACTGTAGTAGAGGTGTGGCTGCGTCTTTGTGATGGTAACACCACGTGCAAGGGGCCCGTCGTCAGCATGGGCGTAGTAACAGGCGTGCAGGGGCCAGGATGCTCCCCACCCGGCCGCGCGCTTTGTCCACTGCAAGAATCCTTCCTTAGTTCCTCCTATTTAAGCTACCTGTGTTTCTGCTCCAAACCATGACTTGATTCACTCGTGGGTTTCCTCTTTATAAAAGGTTAGCAGGAGCAGAGGGCCTATAACCGGGGTGACAAGCAACCCACTGTTCACTTGCCAGCCCTGCTCTTGCCTCGCGTATGCGGTTCCAAAAGAGGAAACTCTTCAACCTCATCACCTCCTCCTCATCCTCTCTGTTCTCTGAGAGATGTGTCCTCTTCTGAATTCAGTGGCTGACTTAGCGTTCACGTCTACTCCCCGGTCCCGGTGTGCCTGCTCCCTGGTGGCAGCTAGGTCACTTTGGTGGACGGTGGTGGTCGAGTCTTCTGTATCTTTGCTGGTTTTTCTGTGTGCTTGTTTACTGTTCTTCTATTGATGATTAAGAAAAGGGTAATGAAATTTCTGATCATAATTATGAATGTATCTATTTCTCTTTTCTCTTCTGTTGGGTTTTTTGTTTTACTGTATGTTCACCGAAACTTTTAGATGCATGCACATGTAGGCTTATTATGTGCTGTTGATGCACTGACCCTTTTTTGTTATAAAATCACTTTTCTCCCTCATAATATTCCTTGCACTGAAGTCTACTTGGATATTAATACAGCTGCCCTAACTTTCTTTTGATTGGCATTGGCCTGTTACCTTCTTTTCCATCTTTATACTTTGAACCCAGCTATGTCCCTCCCTCACTGTATAAAGTGCATTTCTATCACAGACACTTTATTGTCAGTGATTTTTATCTAATCTGATAGTTTCTGCCTTTTAATGGGAATGTTTAGAGTCTTTACATTTAATGTGATTGTCAATGTGATGTTTGAACCTATTATGTTGCTGCTTATTTTCTATTTGTACCATCTGTTTTATTCCCTTTCCTGCCCTCTTTTATTTTTAAATTTTTATTTATGTATTTATTTTTGGCTGTTCTGGTTTTCACTGCTGCCATAGGCTCTTCTCTAGTTGCAGGGAGAGGAGGCTACTCTCTAGTTGAGGTGAGCAGGCTTCTTGTTGCGCTGGCTTCTGTTGTTGCGGAACTCAGGCGCTGGGGCTCGCGGACTTCAGTAGTTGTGGCTCACAGGCTTAGTTGCTCCACAGCATGTGGGATCTTTCCGGATCGGGGTCGAACCCGTGTCTCCTGCATGGGCAGGCGACCTCTTTACCACTGAGTGACCAGGTAAGTCCCCTGCCCTCTTTTAGACTGAGTACTTTTTATGATTCCATGTTATCTCCTTTATTTGCATATTCGCTGTACCTTGTCACTTTAGGAGCAGAGGCTGGGAACTTTCTCTGACGGGGTGGATAATAAATATTTAGGCCTTGCAAGTCGTAGGGTATCTTTCCCAGCTGTGTACCGGCTGTTTTAAGAGAAGCATGTGTGCCTGGCGTGGCTCTTCCCAAAGGTGATAGTGGAGCCCCTTTTGCCCTTTTGGCGGCTGTGATAGTAGAGACGCTGATTGTATTTTTGTTCTTCTGTACTTAATGTATCAATATCTCCTTTCCTCTGGCTGATTTAAAGATTTTTTTCCCTCATCGATGGCCAGCAATTTAATTATGAAGTGCCTTTTTACCCGTTTTCCTCATGTGTCTTGGGTCTGCTGAGCTCTTGGATCTGGGGGTGTAGAGTTCTGCCTCTCCAGTCTGCTTCCTGGACGCTCACTGCAGGTACATTAGTCATCTCTGTGTCCTCCCACGTCCTACAGAGGCTGTTTTCTCTTTCTCCTGTGTCTGTGTTAGACTGCTACCGTGTCTTCAAGCTCGCTAATTGTTCAGTGTCTAATCTGCTGTTAATTCTGTCCAGTACTTTTTTCTTATTTTTAATTTTTGGCCTCTTTTATTAGTCATTTTTTATTTATTTTCATCTATCTTCTTTGGCCTGTTTGGGCCTCCCATGGTAGTGGCCTCTCTCGTTGCAGAGCACCGGCTCTGAGTGTGCTCAACTCCAGGGCGCTGGCTCGTAATTGGACACACCCGTCCAGCCACTCCGCGGTACATGGGATCTTCCCGGGCCAGGGATCGAACCGGTGCCCCCTGCACTGCAAGGTGGACTCTTTACCCACTGGGCCACCAGGGAAGCCCCCTATCCAGTATTTTTTTTTCATTTTAGATGTATTTTTTGTGGCTAAACTTTTAGTTTGATTTTAATCCCATCCATTTCTCTTCTCACTGTGCTCACGCTTTCCCCTGTTTTCTTGAACATGTAGAGTATGTTTACAACAGTTGTTTTAATGTCCTTGTCTGCTAGTTCTATCACGGGACATTTCTGCATCTGCTTCAACTGATGTTCTTCCTGGTTCAGGGTTCCTTCTCTGTATGCTTGGTGATTTTCGTTGATTTTAATTTTTGGCTGAATGCCAGACACTGTGTTTTTGTTTTTTAACGTAGCTGCTGGATGGTTTGTGTTGCTTTGAGTTTTGGGGAGCTTTGTTCTGGGACACAATGAGGCTGAGTCTGGTTCTTTCAAGGTTTACTTGTGAGCCCTGTTGGGGTGGGTGCTGGACAGTCTTTAGTTCACAGCTAATTCGGCTCCGCTGTTCAGGCAATTTCCTTCCTGGGGATTCTACTCGGTGCCTCCTGTGTTTACTAACAGAGGAGGTTTTTACTGCCTAGAAGGATCATGAACTATTTGGGCGGTGGTTTTGTGTGCTCCTTTCCAGTGGCTCTTGTTCTGGGTGTTTCCTCACAAGCGTGCAGACCAGTCCTCAGCCACAGCCCCAGGGGAGCCCTCAGGAGACAGGCAGCGTCCCCTCGGCGCGGCGGCCTCTCGGGCAGGGCCTCACGCGCTTCCCCATCCTCCACTTCCCATCCTCCTGGTATCCCGACTCTGATCGCTTCCCTCCTCTGCTTGCCTGGACACTCTCAGCAGCGGGCAGGGCTCCCCTTCTGTGTTCCCATCTCTTAGGAGTCACGCCCTGCCTGGGTTTCAGCGTCTGGAGACCTTTGTTTCGCGTGTCTTGTCCTGTTCTCTAGTTTGGTGTTTTCGTGGCAGGAGGTTCAGTCCGGAGCCGTTATTACGCCACAGCTGGGAGCCGAAGCGGCTCCCTCGGCCTCCCCTCCCCCCACCTCCTCTCCATACAGGCTTTGCTCCCTGACTGGCCTTCCTGGGACAAAGGAACCCCCGACCCTGGCGCAGTTCCACACCCGTCCCCCTCCACCCTGATCCCCGTGGGGTACCTGCCCCCGCGCTGTGGACCGCCCTCTGCGTCGGCCCGGGGGCTGGACGCTCTGTGTGCTGCGGAGGGGGCCGGGTGGAGCCGGGAGGACGCCCCCGTGCGCTCAGTCACGTCTGACGCTCCGCAGTCTCGTGGACGGTAGCCCCGCAGGCCCCTCCGGCCCTGGGCTTTTCCTGGCAAGAATACTGGAGTGGGCTGCTGTTTCCTCCTCCAGGGGATCTTCCCGACGCAGGCATCGAATCCGCGCCTCCTGCACTGCAGGTGGATTCTTTACAGCTGAGCCACCAGGGAAGCCCCAATAAAGCAGGAGATGAACTCATCCGCGAAGAAGGTAGAGCGAGAAGAATGGCAGGCTGAGGCAGAGCCCTGGGGCGCCCTGAGATCCTTGGGGCAGGCAGGACTAGGCACTCAGGGAGCGGTGGCCTGGGAGCTAGGAAGGTGGGAGTGGTCCGCAGGGACTCACAGGTGCATGAGGGACAAGCAGAATGAGCCCTCGCGGGGCCCTGGGGCAGGCGCTGTGGCAGCGGCCCGGTCTGGCCCTCGTTCTGAACTCCGGACATCGCGATCCTCCCGTCTTCCCCGCGCATCACCCAGCCAGCAGCCCTTGCTTGTTCTTCAGGGGTCCAGCTCAGCATGTACACCTGCGCCCCAGCCTCCAAAGACCTCCTTCCTGGTCTCTGCGCCCCCGGCCCACGAGCTCCCGTGCAGAGCCTCCCTGTCTGTGTCCCTGGCTTCACCTTGCCACCTCGAGTGCCGGCGGTATCCCGACTCTGACGTTTGCTTGCCTGGACACTCTCAGCAGCGGCAGGGCTCCCCTTCTGTGTTCCCATCTCTTAGGAGTCACGCCCTGCCTGGGTTTCAGCGTCTGGAGACCTTTGTTTCGCGTGTCTTGTCCTGTTCTCTAGTTTGGTGTTTTCGTGGCAGGAGGTTCAGTCCGGAGCCGTTATTACGCCACAGCTGGGAGCCGAAGCGGCTCCCTCGGCCTCCCCTCCCCCCACCTCCTCTCCATACAGGCTTTGCTCCCTGACTGGCCTTCCTGGGACAAAGGAACCCCCGACCCTGGCGCAGTTCCACACCCGTCCCCCTCCACCCTGATCCCCGTGGGGTACCTGCCCCCGCGCTGTGGACCGCCCTCTGCGTCGGCCCGGGGGCTGGACGCTCTGTGTGCTGCGGAGGGGGCCGGGTGGAGCCGGGAGGACGCCCCCGTGCGCTCAGTCACGTCTGACGCTCCGCAGTCTCGTGGACGGTAGCCCCGCAGGCCCCTCCGGCCCTGGGCTTTTCCTGGCAAGAATACTGGAGTGGGCTGCTGTTTCCTCCTCCAGGGGATCTTCCCGACGCAGGCATCGAATCCGCGCCTCCTGCACTGCAGGTGGATTCTTTACAGCTGAGCCACCAGGGAAGCCCCAATAAAGCAGGAGATGAACTCATCCGCGAAGAAGGTAGAGCGAGAAGAATGGCAGGCTGAGGCAGAGCCCTGGGGCGCCCTGAGATCCTTGGGGCAGGCAGGACTAGGCACTCAGGGAGCGGTGGCCTGGGAGCTAGGAAGGTGGGAGTGGTCCGCAGGGACTCACAGGTGCATGAGGGACAAGCAGAATGAGCCCTCGCGGGGCCCTGGGGCAGGCGCTGTGGCAGCGGCCCGGTCTGGCCCTCGTTCTGAACTCCGGACATCGCGATCCTCCCGTCTTCCCCGCGCATCACCCAGCCAGCAGCCCTTGCTTGTTCTTCAGGGGTCCAGCTCAGCATGTACACCTGCGCCCCAGCCTCCAAAGACCTCCTTCCTGGTCTCTGCGCCCCCGGCCCACGAGCTCCCGTGCAGAGCCTCCCTGTCTGTGTCCCTGGCTTCACCTTGCCACCTCGAGTGCCCGGCGCAACCTTATGAACAGAGAGGGCGGAGAAAGTTCTAGAGCCCCGCAGGGCCTTTGTTCCCCACTCCAACCACGGGTCTCAGGACGTTGCACCGCTTGCCTGGCTCTGGGGTGCGTGAGGACCCGACACCCTCTCCCACCCCCTCGGCTCCTGGAAGACCGTCAGGAAGGGGGTCGCCCCAGGGGTTTCTGGGGACCTGGGGACAGACTCTGAGCGGGCTCTGACTGTGTCGGGTGCTGGGGCCGGCCGGAGGGCCTCCGGCCCAGGCAGGTGCGGGGCTGAGCCTCCGGCCCGAGGAGCGGCGCTCCTAGAGTGTCCCCTCTGCGGGCGTGGCCGCGCACTCCCACGAGGCCCCACACTCGCCCTGCGCTTGCGCCCTCCAGCGCCAGCCTGACCGTCTTCGCCTCTGGCCACAGGTTGATGTCGGTGGAGGAGGAGCTGAAGAAGGACCACGCGGAGATGCAGGCCGCGGTGGACTCCAAGCAGAAGATCATCGACGCCCAGGTGCGGGCTCCAGCGGGGCGGGCCGCGGGCGTCAGCAGACCCGGGGGAGGCGGGGCGGCTCTGGCTCTCCCAGCCTCAGTCACGCCCTCTGCAGATGCTGCGGAGGATGAGAGAGGAGGAACTAGAGGAGGGCCTCAGTGGACCGCCAGCGCACTAGGACAGGCTGGGAAGAGCGCGTGGCCACGCCTCCCCTCGCGGGGCAGCCTGCTGGGTGTTACCCTTCCGCCAGGCATCCCGAGTGAAGGCTGCGGCGGGGGGCACGGGGACGGCTGGACGACGGCAGGCTGCGGAGCTCCCCTGCAGACCCGTGGCTTCCCAGCTGCACTGGGGTCGGGGGACAGTCGAGAGACTGGCTTTCGGTCTCCTTCACCCAGGCCTTGCTCAGTTAGGAAACTGCACAGGCTGAGAGCTGTGGCCTCTGTGTCACACACACACACACACACGAGCTGGTGCGCGACACGGCTAGGGCTGCTCTGTTGGGGCGGGAAGCAGGTGCTGAGGCAGAGGCAGGAGGAGGGCGGGCTCAGCGAGGTCCTGGTCCATGAGGACAAGGCCCTTTGCAGGAGCGCTGCGGCCTCGGTGCCTTCGTGCGCGGCGTCCTGCAGGCCACCTCCCTCCCCGCTCCCAGCCCAGCCCTTCTTACAGGAGACACAGCTCCGGGGCGATCCCTTTCCCAGCGTGGACCCCTGGGCCTGGGAGCCCGCCCCTCGGCCCCAGCTGACGCCCTCTCTGTCCACAGGAGAAGCGCATCGCCTCACTGGACGCTGCCAACGCCCGCCTCATGAGCGCCCTGACGCAGCTGAAAGAGAGGTACAGCATGCAAGCCCGTAACGGCATCTCCCCCACCAATCCCACCAAATTGCAGATTACCGAGAACGGCGAGTTCCGAAACAGCAGCAATTGTTAACCCGCCCGAGGAGGGAGGACTGTGGTGGCCAGGGCGGGTCCCAGCCTGGGGAGGAGCAGCCGCAGCGCGGGGCGAGCGGCCGGGGCGCGCCTCCCCTCCGCCCGCGCTCCAGGAGGTGGCGCAGAGGGAGCCGCGAGAGACTGACGCCGCGCGAGCGGGGACCCCGCCCGCTCCCCGAGGAGCGAGTCCGGTGCAGGCCCGAGAGACTGCAGGCCGGGGAGTGGACGCGGCCTGGGGGCAGGGGCCTGCCGCAGTGTCTCTGTCGGGTGTTGAACTGGGGGCGCGTCACCTTTCCTTCTTGACCTGGCCGAGTGCAGGGATGGGGAGCCGCCCGGAGAGTGGAGGGTCCGAGAGCTGGGGCCCAGGCCCACGGCTTCCCCTCGCCTGCCGGGGGCCCAGGACTCCCGGGCAGCCAGGCCCTGCCCTGTGGACCTGCTGCTCAGGTCCAGGAGTGGACAGGGTGGTCAGCAGGTCGAGCGAGGGTGGGAGGAAGCGGCTGCCAGAGTTCTGGGTCCTCTGCCCGTCTCCACCCCAAGCATCTGCCACTGCGTGCCCGGGAGCCCTTCCTGGCTGTGAGGAACCGAGGATTCACCCCCACACCTGCCCCTCTGCCTTCCCGCCCCAACTCGTCCTGTCCAGTAGACCCCGTGAGGACCTTAGCTCGCTCTTCTGGGTCCTCGTGTCCGTGGGACGGTCCAGAGCCTCCCTCCACCTTGGCCCCAGCTCAGCCCTTCATTACAGGAGGACACAGGTCCTGGTCCATGAGGACAAGGCCCTTTGCAGGAGCGCTGCGGCCTCGGTGCCTTCGTGCGCGGCGTCCTGCAGGCCACCTCCCTCCCCGCTCCCAGCCCAGCCCTTCTTACAGGAGACACAGCTCCGGGGCGATCCCTTTCCCAGCGTGGACCCCTGGGCCTGGGAGCCCGCCCCTCGGCCCCAGCTGACGCCCTCTCTGTCCACAGGAGAAGCGCATCGCCTCACTGGACGCTGCCAACGCCCGCCTCATGAGCGCCCTGACGCAGCTGAAAGAGAGGTACAGCATGCAAGCCCGTAACGGCATCTCCCCCACCAATCCCACCAAATTGCAGATTACCGAGAACGGCGAGTTCCGAAACAGCAGCAATTGTTAACCCGCCCGAGGAGGGAGGACTGTGGTGGCCAGGGCGGGTCCCAGCCTGGGGAGGAGCAGCCGCAGCGCGGGGCGAGCGGCCGGGGCGCGCCTCCCCTCCGCCCGCGCTCCAGGAGGTGGCGCAGAGGGAGCCGCGAGAGACTGACGCCGCGCGAGCGGGGACCCCGCCCGCTCCCCGAGGAGCGAGTCCGGTGCAGGCCCGAGAGACTGCAGGCCGGGGAGTGGACGCGGCCTGGGGGCAGGGGCCTGCCGCAGTGTCTCTGTCGGGTGTTGAACTGGGGGCGCGTCACCTTTCCTTCTTGACCTGGCCGAGTGCAGGGATGGGGAGCCGCCCGGAGAGTGGAGGGTCCGAGAGCTGGGGCCCAGGCCCACGGCTTCCCCTCGCCTGCCGGGGGCCCAGGACTCCCGGGCAGCCAGGCCCTGCCCTGTGGACCTGCTGCTCAGGTCCAGGAGTGGACAGGGTGGTCAGCAGGTCGAGCGAGGGTGGGAGGAAGCGGCTGCCAGAGTTCTGGGTCCTCTGCCCGTCTCCACCCCAAGCATCTGCCACTGCGTGCCCGGGAGCCCTTCCTGGCTGTGAGGAACCGAGGATTCACCCCCACACCTGCCCCTCTGCCTTCCCGCCCCAACTCGTCCTGTCCAGTAGACCCCGTGAGGACCTTAGCTCGCTCTTCTGGGTCCTCGTGTCCGTGGGACGGTCCAGAGCCTCCCTCACTTGCCACGAGGGCCTGGGCTGAGGTGTTGGGGGCCCCTCAAAGCCAAAGACCTGGGCAGAGCCGGCCCCGGCGGCCCGATGGCGGCCACCCTCTTCCCGGAGCTCGCGTGCCCGGGCGCGGCCGTCCTTCATGGAGTGGCCCGCGGGTGCGCCCCCTCCAAGAGACAGGCTGAGCTTTCCTGATGGTTAGAAAGAAATTCTAATGCCTGCAGGCCCTGAGCAGGTGGATAACTGTGATTTTTTTTCCTTTCACAGTATGCATTAGAAACAAAAGCTCGCTTGCTGGAACACAGGGGCCTTTTAAATTGAGCGTGCGCACTGCATGGGAAATAGCGGCCCTGGAGGATGTTAGACTTGCTCCCTCTCCAAGACCGCGGCAGCCTGCACCCGCCCCGCGCGTGCGGCCGGCCTCTGCCTCACCCTCCCGGGCCGCCGAGGACCCAGGCGCTGCAGACGGGGAGGGGCCCTGCCCCGGCCGGGCCAGTGTCCCGCAGCTCCGGCTGTTCTGTAACTTACGGGCCCTTCCCACTCCCCGCCTTGCAGGACGCAGATGGGCAGGAGCGTGGGTCTCTCCCGCCCTTCCCTGCTGCCGCCCTGGCCCTGGGGAATTCTATGCCAGAGCTGGGCCCTCCATCCCGCAGCCAGGCGCCGCCCCGTCTGCCTCAGCCGTGGGAAGCGGGGAGACCCCTTCCCGCCTCTGGGGCTGAAGGCGCTCCCCCAGGGCCCGGAGTCCCCCAGGAAGGGGAGGACAGGGCGAGTGACTCAGACCACCCCGCACCCTGTCCTGGGGTGATCCCTGCAGTTGAGTGAGCCCCGAGACCCGCCGGTGGGGAGAGGGCCGGACCCCCCGAAGGTCACAGACCTCAGGAAGGCAGGCCGGGGAGGGTGGAGAGGCCTGCCCACTCCTGTGGCCGCACAGGCAGGGCCTGGCCCCAGGGACGCCGCCTCTGGCTCTGTCAGGCCCCCTCTGCCCCGCAAGCCCTCCCCAGCCCACCCGTCTCCCACGATGCCTGGTCGAGCGACCTCGGGTCGAGCTGAGCGCCTCTTAGCAATACAAGGGGAGGGGCCGGGGCCAGGAGTCCCGCGGCCGCCGGTGCTGGCGGCCCTCGGCCTGGGTTGCGGGCTCTCGGGCCGGGGGCCTTATCTCCTTAGTGCAAAAACTGTATACGTGTACAGACTCTCCGCAGATTTTTATCGGAACTGCAAGTCTGATTTTTGTAAATGTTCTTGGTGTTTGACTGTAATGTAACTACTTCACCCCCTGTTGTACATAGTCCTTCAGTCCTGGTGCTGCCGAGGGCCGCCCGGGACCGCTGCTCCCCGACGGTTTCACTTTCAATCTCGAGGACAGTATTGGGCAGGAGGCAGAGGTCGGGGGTCTGGGGGTGGGGGGCTTGCAGCGTGCCGTCTGGGGGGTGGGGACATGCGCCCCACCCGGGTCCCCTGGAACCACGTCCCGGAGGGGGACGAGGGGCGACGGACAGGGACCCCGAGCCCCGCCTCGCCACAGAGGGCTCCCCTCCGCCCCTCTCCTGCCAAGAGAGGCCTCTTCGATCCGCCTGACTTTTATGTTCAGGGTGGAGGAAACTGCCAAACTTGCTGTAAGTGCAGACTCTTTCCGACCGCCCGGAAGCGGGGTGGGGAACCCAGGCCAGAGCTCCCACCCCGCAGGGCACCTGCCGGGCGGACGCCTCTCCCCGCCCTGCCCCGCCCACCTGCAGAAGGCGGACCCCAGGGAAACAGCCCTCTTTTCTACACACGCCCCCAGCCCCCTCCACCTCCTGCCCTGCCTTTTGTAAGTATGTGAAAAGGAAAAAAATGCAAACGTTGGAGTCTTGGCCAGAGTGCCTCCCTCCAGCCGCGACTCCGACCGTGTAATAATGTACAGAGAAAGCTGTTGGTGTCCTCAGACTGTGTGGCTGTGCAATTTCTGTACATTTGCAATTAGAAATATTAAAGATTTATTTAGCTATTTTAAGCCTGACTCGCCTCTCCATGCGGCTGTGTCTTAAGCGCTTTTCCGGAGGTGACCCCCGAGTCGCGGGCTGACCCTTGCATGCCAGGGGACCCCAGCGCCTGGTTCACCCTGGGGAAGACCTGAGTGATGGGGGACGGCTCCGTCCTCTGGGCTGGGTCTCTCCCTCCCCTCGGCTCCCAGAGCACGGCCCCCCGCGCTCCCCTGTAGTGGGCACCGGCTCCTGCCAGCCTCTGCTGCCCGGCCCCTGAGAGCTGACTTCGGCAGAGAAGGAGATGGGCCCAGGGCAACCAGCAGGTCGCGGCTGAGCCAGACATCAGCCCAAGGCCCGAGGCGCCCCCGTGAGTGACCCCGCGCCACCAGCGAGGCTGGCCCCGGCGCCTGTGTGGGAACGAGCCGGCGCCCGAGCCCCGGGCCGCAGCTGCACGAGGTGAGCCCGGCAGGGGAGCAGCCCTCCCGTATCAGACAGGGCCCCCTGCCCCCTGAGGCGGCCTTCCTGCTCGGCTCTCCACCGCAGCGCCTCTTCTCAGGCCACCCAGCCAGATCCTCTCCCTTCTCTGAGAGCCACCCTCCTACCTCGCGCGGCTCGGGGGAGCGGGCACCCCACAGACCCCCTCCGCCCCGGCTCACCGCCTGCAAGGCACCCCGCCCTCACCCTCGCTTCCTTCCCTGCAGCGGCCAGGGGAAAGGAGGGAACCCCCTTCCTTCCGAGGCAGCCCTGGCCACCCCTCGCCTTCACGGCTCCTCACTGCGGCCCTACCGCTGCGCCTCACAGCACTCAGAGCACCAGCTCTGCACCTGCTCGTCACCTGCTCCGGTCAGCCTTTCTTCCTGTCAACTCTTTCCAAAGTGTACCGTCTGCAGGGCCTTGCCGTCCGGCCTCCTGCCTGTCCCCTGCCCTCTGTAGCCTGGCTTACCTCCCACACCTCACTGCCAGACCCTGGGCCACCTCAGCGCCTCTGCAGCGCTGACCCTGGGCCCTCTGCCGGGGCGATGCCCTGCACACACAGAATTCAAGGAAATAGCAACAAATGCGACAGAAAAGAATCATTTCATGTGGACAGAGGTGTTTGTAACGAAGCTGCAGAAGCTGTGTGGATTGAGGAGCATCAGATAGAAAGCAAGAACTTCCAGAAATGCCAAAAAAAGACAAAAACAAAAATACAATTGCATTTGAGACACCACCGGTATTAGTTTATGACAAATCAAGGAGACATTAAGAACCCAAAGGATTTTAATAATTAATTAATAAGGTTTAATGAACAGGAATACATCAAGCTCTTAACCCTAGAGAGAACACACCTTCTTGTGAGTATGCTTGGAACATAATACCCAAAGCTGACTGCATTTATCGAGACAGGAAAACCTCAGAAAGTTGGCCAAAGAAACCGTTGGGGCCACATTTTGTGCCTTGAAGCAGTAAAACTAGAGATCACTAAAAAATGGTTGGGTTTTTTGTCAGAAAGTTTCAAGAATAAATATTGAATCAGTAGGCTTAAGAGAAATAGTCTTCTAAAAACTACGAGCCCCGGGCCGCAGCTGCACGAGGTGAGCCCGGCAGGAGCAGCCCTCCCGTATCAGACAGGGCCCCTGCCCCTGAGGCGGCCTTCCTGCTCGGCTCTCCACCGCAGCGCCTCTTCTCAGGCCACCCAGCCAGATCCTCTCCCTTCTCTGAGAGCCACCCTCCTACCTCGCGCGGCTCGGGGGAGCGGGCACCCCACAGACCCCCTCCGCCCCGGCTCACCGCCTGCAAGGCACCCCGCCCTCACCCTCGCTTCCTTCCCTGCAGCGGCCAGGGGAAAGGAGGGAACCCCCTTCCTTCCGAGGCAGCCCTGGCCACCCCTCGCCTTCACGGCTCCTCACTGCGGCCCTACCGCTGCGCCTCACAGCACTCAGAGCACCAGCTCTGCACCTGCTCGTCACCTGCTCCGGTCAGCCTTTCTTCCTGTCAACTCTTTCCAAAGTGTACCGTCTGCAGGGCCTTGCCGTCCGGCCTCCTGCCTGTCCCCTGCCCTCTGTAGCCTGGCTTACCTCCCACACCTCACTGCCAGACCCTGGGCCACCTCAGCGCCTCTGCAGCGCTGACCCTGGGCCCTCTGCCGGGGCGATGCCCTGCACACACAGAATTCAAGGAAATAGCAACAAATGCGACAGAAAAGAATCATTTCATGTGGACAGAGGTGTTTGTAACGAAGCTGCAGAAGCTGTGTGGATTGAGGAGCATCAGATAGAAAGCAAGAACTTCCAGAAATGCCAAAAAAAGACAAAAACAAAAATACAATTGCATTTGAGACACCACCGGTATTAGTTTATGACAAATCAAGGAGACATTAAGAACCCAAAGGATTTTAATAATTAATTAATAAGGTTTAATGAACAGGAATACATCAAGCTCTTAACCCTAGAGAGAACACACCTTCTTGTGAGTATGCTTGGAACATAATACCCAAAGCTGACTGCATTTATCGAGACAGGAAAACCTCAGAAAGTTGGCCAAAGAAACCGTTGGGGCCACATTTTGTGCCTTGAAGCAGTAAAACTAGAGATCACTAAAAAATGGTTGGGTTTTTTGTCAGAAAGTTTCAAGAATAAATATTGAATCAGTAGGCTTAAGAGAAATAGTCTTCTAAAAACTAAACTAGGTATACTGATGTCCTGCATTCATCTCGTTTCCTTCGCAAGCACTCCTGTACTGGCACGGAAGGACTGAAAAGATTCTCTCTCATCAGGACAGAGTTAACGTGGAAGAGATGTCAGTATCTGATAGACTTTGCAAAGCTTTGGCAGATGGAGGTTGAGGAAAGACCGTTGAATCAGCAGAGGGAGAGCTGAACGCGAAATGAGCTGACGAGCCCTGGAGGCCCTGGCATGAAGGCGGGGGTCATTCATGGTTCCATCACTAAGTCGTGTCCAGCTCTTTGTGACCCGTGGATTGTAGCCCACCAGGCTCCTCTGTCCATGGGGTTTCTTTCCCCGGCAGCGGTACTAGGAGTGTGGGTTGTCCTTTCCTTCTTCAGGGGATTTTCCTGACCAGGTTCGATCGTCTAGGGATTGAACCTGTACTCCCTGAACTGCAGGCAAATTCTTCAACCCTGAGCCGCCTAGGAAGACCCCAAGCAAGGGCACCAGGTTAGAAATGTGGGAAGCAGACCCCGGCCTTCTCCCTGTGTTCTGCACAGCCAGGAAAACTCCTCTATGCTACCTCACCTCCTTGTAAGGACCTGGACATCCCCTAGAGGAATCCAGTCAGGACGGCTGTGACCATGGGGACTCCAGGCAGAACCGAACTCCGTGCGGGGCAGATCTGCAACCAGGAGGGAGGGGCGAAGGGAGCTGCCCTCGAGTGCCAGGGCACGAGCACTGCACGGCTCCCCGAATGCCCAGGGCCAGGCATCTATGCCCGTAACTCACCAGAACATTCTAAATTAGAAAACCTGGCTTCAGAGATAAGACTTACAGATTCTTCTCAATGTAGAGACTGCATTACTGTTCCAGCATCCTGCAGTGACACCCAGTGACCAGTGTGTCCTGGGCCTGGGCACACACACGAACATGCGAAGAGCACAAACAGCCAGGACCCCTCAGACAGGAAAGCTTCCAACAAATAAGAGAAACTAGGTATGAATTTCCCTGGGCCTTGGCTTCACGAGTTCTAACAAAGTCACCTATCTGCACATAGAATAGCTCGGGGAAAAAAAAAAAAAGTTTCCAGGAAGAGGCCAAATCAACCACCAAAGAAAAAGGAACAGAAAATAGAGGCGATGTAAGAAAGATAAGAGCATTAAAAAAAAAAAAAACAAACACCTCCCCCAAAACCTCAGGGAGATAAAACAATAAGACACTATGAAAAAAAACAGACCACAAAAGAGCTGCTATTAGATTTTTAAAAATAATTCAAAGATAAAATATCCAATGGGAGTGATGGAATACACAGTTGAGGTATTCTTCCAGAAGTAGAAAATGGGAGTGAGACCCAGTCTTCAGACAATAGTACAAAGCTACAGTAGTCAGACCAGTGTGGTAGTGGCACAAAAACAGACATATGGCTCAGTGGAACAGAATAGAGAGTCAAGAAATAAACCCACATATCTACAGTCAGTTAATCTGTATACAATGAGAAAAAGTCTCTTTGTATAGGAGGCAAGAATATATACAATGAGACAAGACTATACAAGGAGAAAACGTCTCTTCAGCAAGTGGTGTTGGGAAGGCTGGACATCTCCATGTAAATCAAGTTAGAACACACTCTCAACACCATACACAAAAAACAAACTCAGAATGGCTTAACTATAAAATACGACACCATAAAGCTCTTAGAAGAGACCATTTAAAAAAATGTTCTCTGACATAAATCATAGCAGTGTTTTCTTAGGTCAGTCCCCAAGGTCATAAAACTAAAAGCTAAAATCAATAAATGGAATCTAACCAAACCTGCAAGCTCTTGTACACCAAAGAAAACCATAAACAAAATGAAAAAACAACCTGTGGAATGTGAGAAAATATCTGTAAATGATATGACTGACAAGGGATTAATTTCCAAGATACAGAAACAGGTCCTACAACTCCATATCAAAATGAACAAAACTCAAACCAACCCAATCAAAAAATAGGCAAAAGATCCAGAAGTAGGTATTTCTCCAAAGAAGACATACAGATGGCCAATAGACACATGAAAAGATGTTCAACATTGTTAATTATTAGAAATGCAAATCAAAACTACAAAGAGGTATCACTTCACATTGGTCAGAATGGTTTTCACCAAAAAGTCCACAAATAACAAATGCTGTAGAGGGAATGGGACAAAGGGAGCCCTCCTACACCACTGGTGGGAATGTAAACTGGTGTAGCCACTATGGAAAACAGTATGGAGTTTTCCTGAAAAATTAAAAACAGAGTTACCATACAATCCAGTAATCCCACTCCTGGACATATATCCAAAAAAGATGAAAATTCTAATTCAATAAGATACATGCTCCCAGGGCTTCCCTTGTGGCTCAGTGGATAAGAGCCCGTCTGCCAATGCAGGAGACACAGGTTCAAGCCCTGATCTGGGAAGATCCCACATACCACAGAGCAGCTAAACCCACACATCAACAAATACCCAGCACAGCCAAAAATAAATAAATAAAAGTTTTTTTTTAAAAAAGATACATGCTCCCAATGTTCAATGAAGCACTATTTACAATACCCAAGACATAGAAGCAACCTAGGTGTCCAAAAACAGATGAAGGGATAAAGATGCGTGTGTGTATGCATACACCCTCATTGGACTATTACTCTGCCATGAAAAAGAATGAAATAATGCCATTTTCAGCAACATGAATGGACCTACAGATTTTCATACCAAGTGAGGTCAGAGAAAGAAAAATATATATCACTTACATGTGGAATCTTAAAAAAGAATATGAATGACTTTAAAAAGAATAGACTCAGACATTGAAAACTAACTTACGGTTACCAAAAATGTTCTCTGACATAAATAAAGTTTTCAGTCCCCAAGGTCATAAAACTAAAAGCTAAAATCAATAAATGGAATCTAACCAAACCTGCAAGCTCTTGTACACCAAAGAAAACCATAAACAAAATGAAAAAACAACCTGTGGAATGTGAGAAAATATCTGTAAATGATATGACTGACAAGGGATTAATTTCCAAGATACAGAAACAGGTCCTACAACTCCATATCAAAATGAACAAAACTCAAACCAACCCAATCTAAAAATAGGCAAAAGATCCAGAAGTAGGTATTTCTCCAAAGAAGACATACAGATGGCCAATAGACACATGAAAAGATGTTCAACATTGTTAATTATTAGAAATGCAAATCAAAACTACAAAGAGGTATCACTTCACATTGGTCAGAATGGTTTTCACCAAAAAGTCCACAAATAACAAATGCTGTAGAGGGAATGGGACAAAGGGAGCCCTCCTACACCACTGGTGGGAATGTAAACTGGTGTAGCCACTATGGAAAACAGTATGGAGTTTTCCTGAAAAATTAAAAACAGAGTTACCATACAATCCAGTAATCCCACTCCTGGACATATATCCAAAAAAGATGAAAATTCTAATTCAATAAGATACATGCTCCCAGGGCTTCCCTTGTGGCTCAGTGGATAAGAGCCCGTCTGCCAATGCAGGAGACACAGGTTCAAGCCCTGATCTGGGAAGATCCCACATACCACAGAGCAGCTAAACCCACACATCAACAAATACCCAGCACAGCCAAAAATAAATAAATAAAAGTTTTTTTTTAAAAAAGATACATGCTCCCAATGTTCAATGAAGCACTATTTACAATACCCAAGACATAGAAGCAACCTAGGTGTCCAAAAACAGATGAAGGGATAAAGATGCGGTGTGTGTATGTATACACACTCATTGGACTATTACTCTGCCATGAAAAAGAATGAAATAATGCCATTTTCAGCAACATGAATGGACCTACAGATTTTCATACCAAGTGAGGTCAGAGAAAGAAAAATATATATCACTTACATGTGGAATCTTAAAAAAGAATATGAATGAACTTATTTACCAAACAGAATAGACTCAGACATTGAAAACTAACTTACGGTTACCAAAGGGGAAGGGAGGAGGGATAAATTAGGAGTTTGGGGTTAGCAGATACACAGGACTATAATATAAATAAGCAGCAAGGGCCTACTGTATAGCACAGGGAACTGTATAACTTGTAAGAATCTATAATGGAAAAGAATCTGAAAGATAAATTAAATATTTTGAATATATTTTATGTGTATATAGCCGAAATAAGCATGTGAAATAAGCACAATTGTATGGTCGTCTGAACATTCTTTGGCATTGCCCTTCTTTGGGATTGGAATGAAAACTGGCCTTTTCCAGTCCTATGGGCACTGCTGAGTTTTCCAAATTTGCTGACATATTACATGCAGCACTTTAACAGCATCATCTTTTAGGATTTGAAGTAGCTCAGTTAGAATTCTATCACCTCCACTAGCTTTGCCCATAGTAATGCTTCCTAAAGCCCACTTGACTTCACACTCCAAGATGTCTAATTCTAGGGAAATAACCACATCATTGTAATTATCTGGGTCATTAAGACCTTTTTTGTACAGTTCTTCTGTGTATTCTTGCCACTTCTTAATCTCTTCTGCTTCTGTTACGTCCTTACTGTTTCTGTCCTTTATTGAGCCCATCCTTGCATGAAATTTTCCCTTGATATCTCCAATTTTCTTGAGGAGATCTCTAGTCTTTCCCCGTTCTATTGTTTTCCTCTACTTCTTTGCACTGTTCATTGAAAAAGGCATTTTTATCCCTCCTTGCTATTCTCTGGAATTCTATATTCAGTTGGATATATCTTTCCTTCTTTCCCTTTTTGCTTCTCGCTCATTTCCCATGCTAGTAAGATTATGCTAAAATCCTTCAAGTTAGACTTCAGCAGTACATGGACCGAGAACTTGCTTTAGATGTACAAGCCAGGTTTATAAAAGGCAGAGGAACCAGAGATCAAATTCCCAATATGCATTGGATCATAGAGAAAGTAAGGCAATTCCAGAAAAACATCTACTTCTGCTTCATTGACTATGCTAAAGCCTTTGTGTGTGTGGATCACAACTGGGAAATTTTTAAAGGGATGGGAATACCAGACATCTTATTTGTCTCCTGAGAAACCTGTAAGCAGGTCAAGAAGTTAGAACCCTACATGGAACAACTGACTTGTTCAAAACTGAGAGAAAAGTACAACAATATTGTATATATTGTCACCCTATTTATTTAACTTACATGTAGTGAACATTACGTGAAGTGTCAGCCTGGATGAATCACAAGTTGGAATCAAAATTGCCAGGAGAAATATCAACAACCTCAGATATGCAGATGATATCACCCCTAACAGCAGAAAAGAAAAAGAGGAACTAAAAAGCCTCTTGATGAAGGTGAAAGAGGAGAGTGAAAAAGCTGGCTTAAGACTCACCATTCAAAAAACTAAGATCATGGCATCTGGTCCCATCACTTCATGGCAAACAGAAGAGGAAAAAGTGGAAGCAACAATAGCTTTTATTTTCTTGGGCTCCAAAAATCACTGCAGAAACTGACTGAAGCCATGAAATTAAAAGACGCTTGCACCTTGGAAGAAAGAGTATGGCAAACCTAGACAGCATGTTAAAAAGCAAAGACATCACTTTGTTGACAAAGGTCCTTATAATCACGACTATATGATTTTTTCCAGTAATCATGTATCCATAAGAGAGTTCAACCATAAAGAAGGCTGAGCACCAAAGAACTGATGCTTTCTAACTGTGGTGTTGAAGAAGACTCTTCTTGAAGAGTCCCTTGGACTGAAAGGAGATCAAGCCAGTCAATCCTAAAGGAAACCAACCCTGAGTATTCATTGGAAGGACTGATGCTGCAGCTCCAATATTTTGGCCACCTGATAGGAAGAGCCAGCTCATTGGAAAAGCCCCTGCTGGTGGGGAAGACTGACAGCAAGAGGAGAGGAGAGCAGCCGAGAATGAGATAATAGCATCACCGACTCAGTGGACGTGAGTTTGAGCAAACTCCCGGAGATGGCGAAGGACAGGGAAGCCTGGCGTGCTGCGGCCTGTGGGCTCACGAAGAGCTGCCGGACAACAAAAATCTACTGGATCATAGAGAAAGTAAGGCAATTCCAGAAAAACATCTACTTCTGCTTCATTGACTATGCTAAAGCCTTTGTGTGTGTGGATCACAACTGGGAAATTTTTAAAGGGATGGGAATACCAGACATCTTATTTGTCTCCTGAGAAACCTGTAAGCAGGTCAAGAAGTTAGAACCCTACATGGAACAACTGACTTGTTCAAAACTGAGAGAAAAGTACAACAATATTGTATATATTGTCACCCTATTTATTTAACTTACATGTAGTGAACATTACGTGAAGTGTCAGCCTGGATGAATCACAAGTTGGAATCAAAATTGCCAGGAGAAATATCAACAACCTCAGATATGCAGATGATATCACCCCTAACAGCAGAAAAGAAAAAGAGGAACTAAAAAGCCTCTTGATGAAGGTGAAAGAGGAGAGTGAAAAAGCTGGCTTAAGACTCACCATTCAAAAAACTAAGATCATGGCATCTGGTCCCATCACTTCATGGCAAACAGAAGAGGAAAAAGTGGAAGCAACAATAGCTTTTATTTTCTTGGGCTCCAAAAATCACTGCAGAAACTGACTGAAGCCATGAAATTAAAAGACGCTTGCACCTTGGAAGAAAGAGTATGGCAAACCTAGACAGCATGTTAAAAAGCAAAGACATCACTTTGTTGACAAAGGTCCTTATAATCACGACTATATGATTTTTTCCAGTAATCATGTATCCATAAGAGAGTTCAACCATAAAGAAGGCTGAGCACCAAAGAACTGATGCTTTCTAACTGTGGTGTTGAAGAAGACTCTTCTTGAAGAGTCCCTTGGACTGAAAGGAGATCAAGCCAGTCAATCCTAAAGGAAACCAACCCTGAGTATTCATTGGAAGGACTGATGCTGCAGCTCCAATATTTTGGCCACCTGATAGGAAGAGCCAGCTCATTGGAAAAGCCCCTGCTGGTGGGGAAGACTGACAGCAAGAGGAGAGGAGAGCAGCCGAGAATGAGATAATAGCATCACCGACTCAGTGGACGTGAGTTTGAGCAAACTCCCGGAGATGGCGAAGGACAGGGAAGCCTGGCGTGCTGCGGCCTGTGGGCTCACGAAGAGTCGGACACGGCTCAGCGGCCAAACGACAACAAAACTGCAACAATGTAACCCAGTCACTTTGCTACAGACTTAACACAACATTGTAAATTAACTATACTTCAATTAGAAAAAAGATCCATGTACCCCAATGTTCATAACAGCAGTATTTACAAAAACCAAAACATGGAAGCCACCAAGAGAGAATGGATAAAGTATACAGTAAATATACATATATACAGTATGTATATATACATAATGGTATAAATACACAGTATATGTATATCTACTGTATAGCATAGGGAACTATACTGAATATCTTGTAATAACCAAGGATGGAAAAGAATTTTAAAAAGAATCTAGCTATATATATATATATAGACTTGCAAAGAGCTGGACACAACATAGCGACTGAACAACAATCTATACATACACACACACACAACTATCACTTTGCTCTATATCTGAAGTTAACAATATTGTAAATAAATTATAGTGTTATTTTTAAAATCATATTTTAAAAGGACAAAAGTGTAAAAAATAAAAAGATGGATAGATGTGGATAACATTCATGATATATTATGTATGCAAGTTGGGCAGATTGGGATACCTATTCTTCTAAAGAAATATAAATTACATCACATATAGTAAGTTACATAGACATAGAAGCAAACCCATATGATTAACGGTAACTTCGTCTGAGGAGCGGGGCCCATCCAGATGAAAAGACAGACTTGCATTTTTTACTTTATATTCCTATTATTGTTTAAATATTTTATGACCAGTCTTTATTTCTCATTTTGATATGGAGCCATTTAAGAATAAATAAAACATATCCATATGAGGAAACACTATGCAGCCATTAAATCTGTAGAGGAATAATAAATAACATTGAAGATGTTAATAATATATTAGGTAAAAGCTGATAACAGAATCATGTTCAGAAGAAGTCTTAGTCTTATTGTTATTTTTTTAAATAACATGAAGGGTTATTTTATTGGCAACTTACAATGCAAAGTATTTTATTTTTAAACGTCTAAATTTGAAAACAAGACAGCCTAGGTTAATAATAATAAAATGAAGTGTCAATGCGAAGGACAGGGAAGCCTGGCGTGCTGCGGCCTGTGGGCTCACGAAGAGTCGGACACGGCTCAGCGGCCAAACGACAACAAAACTGCAACAATGTAACCCAGTCACTTTGCTACAGACTTAACACAACATTGTAAATTAACTATACTTCAATTAGAAAAAAGATCCATGTACCCCAATGTTCATAACAGCAGTATTTACAAAAACCAAAACATGGAAGCCACCAAGAGAGAATGGATAAAGTATACAGTAAATATACATATATACAGTATGTATATATACATAATGGTATAAATACACAGTATATGTATATCTACTGTATAGCATAGGGAACTATACTGAATATCTTGTAATAACCAAGGATGGAAAAGAATTTTAAAAAGAATCTAGCTATATATATATATATAGACTTGCAAAGAGCTGGACACAACATAGCGACTGAACAACAATCTATACATACACACACACACAACTATCACTTTGCTCTATATCTGAAGTTAACAATATTGTAAATAAATTATAGTGTTATTTTTAAAATCATATTTTAAAAGGACAAAAGTGTAAAAAATAAAAAGATGGATAGATGTGGATAACATTCATGATATATTATGTATGCAAGTTGGGCAGATTGGGATACCTATTCTTCTAAAGAAATATAAATTACATCACATATAGTAAGTTACATAGACATAGAAGCAAACCCATATGATTAACGGTAACTTCGTCTGAGGAGCGGGGCCCATCCAGATGAAAAGACAGACTTGCATTTTTTACTTTATATTCCTATTATTGTTTAAATATTTTATGACCAGTCTTTATTTCTCATTTTGATATGGAGCCATTTAAGAATAAATAAAACATATCCATATGAGGAAACACTATGCAGCCATTAAATCTGTAGAGGAATAATAAATAACATTGAAGATGTTAATAATATATTAGGTAAAAGCTGATAACAGAATCATGTTCAGAAGAATTCTTAGTTTTATTTTTTTTTTTTTAAATAACTTGAAGGTTTATTTTATTGGCAACTTACAATGCAAAGTATTTTATTTTTAAACGTCTAAATTTGAAAACAAGACAGCCTAGGTTAAATAATAAAGTTTCCCAAAGCTGAATGTGCTCATCTGGAGCTCAGTTTTTCTGCTTCAAGTACAAAAAAAACAACTTCCTAAAACTCCTAGGCAGGAATACTACTGTTTAGATGATCCATTAGATGAACTGATCAATCTCAGTTGTAACATCCCTTTTTTATTCCTTGGTAAGGGTTTAAAAAATGCTAGAATAGGTGCATTTGTTTAGTCTTACACAGATAACTTCATTCCAAAGGTCTCCTGAGAGGCGTACACCATATAGAGGAAGCCATCTTCATCCTTCTCGCTTTCATACACTTCGCAGATGGGAGTGGACACACTCACCATGCTGTGTCCGTTCACTAACAGGAAGAAGGCTTGATTGGCATTGAGCTGTAAGCGCCTTCTTATTATCTTGATGAGCTCACTCATGTTGACATGGTCAGGCACCAAGAACTTTGTTTTATCCAGGACAGGAAGCTGCTTCTCACCTTTGTATCGTTCTATTATTACCGGGATTTTGGTAGGATGCTGCTCTCGGATAAGTCGGACATCTTCTACTCTTTGTTCGAAGGTGCGGCGCTGTTTGAAGGTCTTCTCTGACGGCATGGTGCGGCAAGCTCGGTGGGGGCGGCGAGCTGAATAGTCCGGGCGGCGGAGGAGGCGGCGACCGCTCCGACGGTGGCGACCGCGGCTTCTCTTGTCTCCTCCGAATTCTTAGTTTTAAAAATCTATTTTGGGGGCTTCCCTGGTGGTCCGGTGGGTAACGAGTCCGCCTTGCAGTGCAGGGGGCACCAGTTCGATCCCTGGCCCAGGAAGATCCCACATGCTGCGGAGCAACTGGACCGGTGTGTCCAATTACGAGCCAGCGCTCTGGAGCACATGCACCGAGAGCTGGTGCCCTACGAGAGAGGCCACTGCAATGGGAGGCCCACCCAGGCCAAAGAATAAAGTTGGATGAAAAATAAATGATGACTTAGAGGCAAAAAAATATATATGAAAAAAAAAATCTATTTTTTAAAAAGGTCGGGGGGCTTCCCTGGTGGTCCAGTGGGTAAGGACACTGCCTTGCAGTGCAAGGGGCGCCGGTTCCATCCCTGGCCTGGGAGGATCCCACGTGCCGCGAAGCGGATGGACCGATGTGTCCAACTACCGAGCCAGAGCTCTGGAGTGCATGCGCCCAGAGCCGGTGCTCTGTGACAACAGAGGCCACCGCGATGGGAGGCCCACACGGGCCAAAGAACAAAGATGGATGAAAACAGACAAATGAAAGACCAATAGAAGTGGCCCGCCCGCTGCAAAAAAAAGTCTGGATGAGGAGATAGTAATATAGGTAGGAATCAGAGACCTGAGGTTTGGGCTTCGTGGCTGTTGATTAGCCTGTGATCTTAGCTAAATTGGGAGCATCCTCAGCCTCAATTTCCTTAACTGTTGCTCTTGCTGTTCAGTGACTCAGTCATGCCTAAATCTTTGTGACCCCCTGGACTACAGCGCGCCAGGCTCCCCTGTCCTTCCCTGTCTCCCAGAGTTTGCTCAAACTCACGTCCACTGAGCCAGTGATGCCATCCAACCATCTCATCCTCTATCGCCCTTTCTCCTCCTGCCTTCAATCCATCCCAGCATCAGGCTCTTTTCCAGTGAGCTGGCTCTTCGCATCAGCTGGCCAAAGAATTGGAGCTTCAGCTTCAGCATCCGTCCTTCCAATGAATACTCAGAGTTGATCTCCTTTAAGGGTGACTGTGAAGTGGTGATAAGAGTATCTATACTACAGAGAGGTGCTCTACAACAATTTGCTGAAATAACGCTCGTCACCCCTATACTTTGTACCGTGACTGACACAAATATTATTTTAATAAGGTCTTAAAATAATTATTGAGTACATACACCAAGGTGTTAGTCCGCCTAGAGGGCACCAGTTCGATCCCTGGCCCAGGAAGATCCCACATGCTGCGGAGCAACTGGACCGGTGTGCCCAAACGAGCCAGCGCTCTGGAGCACATGCACCGAGAGCTGGTGCCCTACGAGAGAGGCCACTGCAATGGGAGGCCCACCCAGGCCAAAGAATAAAGTTGGATGAAAAATAAATGATGACTTAGAGGCAAAAAAATATATATGAAAAAAAAAATCTATTTTTTAAAAAGGTCGGGGGGCTTCCCTGGTGGTCCAGTGGGTAAGGACACTGCCTTGCAGTGCAAGGGGCGCCGGTTCCATCCCTGGCCTGGGAGGATCCCACGTGCCGCGAAGCGGATGGACCGATGTGTCCAACTACCGAGCCAGAGCTCTGGAGTGCATGCGCCCAGAGCCGGTGCTCTGTGACAACAGAGGCCACCGCGATGGGAGGCCCACACGGGCCAAAGAACAAAGATGGATGAAAACAGACAAATGAAAGACCAATAGAAGTGGCCAGCCGCTGCAAAAAAAAGTCTGGATGAGGAGATAGTAATATAGGTAGGAATCAGAGACCTGAGGTTTGGGCTTCGTGGCTGTTGATTAGCCTGTGATCTTAGCTAAATTGGGAGCATCCTCAGCCTCAATTTCCTTAACTGTTGCTCTTGCTGTTCAGTGACTCAGTCATGCCTAAATCTTTGTGACCCCCTGGACTACAGCGCGCCAGGCTCCCCTGTCCTTCCCTGTCTCCCAGAGTTTGCTCAAACTCACGTCCACTGAGCCAGTGATGCCATCCAACCATCTCATCCTCTATCGCCCTTTCTCCTCCTGCCTTCAATCCATCCCAGCATCAGGCTCTTTTCCAGTGAGCTGGCTCTTCGCATCAGCTGGCCAAAGAATTGGAGCTTCAGCTTCAGCATCCGTCCTTCCAATGAATACTCAGAGTTGATCTCCTTTAAGGGTGACTGTGAAGTGGTGATAAGAGTATCTATACTACAGAGAGGTGCTCTACAACAATTTGCTGAAATAACGCTCGTCACCCCTATACTTTGTACCGTGACTGACACAAATATTATTTTAATAAGATCTTAAAATAATTATTCAGGACATACACCAAGGTGTTAGCAAAACATTGACCTAGAGAGAAATGAGAAAATGAATGGCTTTTTATTCCCCCACCATCTGTGTACTTATTTATTAAGTCATTTTTTTCTGGACATATTTTCGCTTTTGTAATAAAAGCATTTAAAAACTAGAATATCTCAAGCCATTAGCCTACATCATTCTTAAGAGTAAAACCTAACAGTCCTTCCCAATAAGAGACAGACCTAGGACTTCCCTGGTGGTCCAGTGGGTAAGGACACCACCTTGCAGTGCAGGGGGCGTCGGTTCGATCCCTGGCCTGGGAAGATCCCACGTGCTGCAGAGCGGCTGGACCGATGTGTCCAACTACCGAGCCGGAGATCTGGGGTGCATGCGCCCAGAGCCGGTGCTCTGCAGTGACAGAGGCCACCGCGATGGGAGACCCACACAGGCCAAAGAACAAAGACGAATGATGAAAGACCAATAGAAGTGGCCGAAAAAAAGAGAAAGAGACAGACCTAGATGCAGAACTCTGTCACATTTCAAGGCAAAAAGGCAGGAAAGAAACTAATCATAACTATTGAGAAAGAGAAGACAAAGACAGGGTCACCTTAGAACCTCCCTAGAAATCAATCCAAACACTGCTCTTGGTTTGGTCAAGTGGCTGAATGCACAGTAAGTACACAAAATAGAAAGTGTTTTCCCAGACACCAGTTGGTGCCTGTTAATAGACGGGCGTGTGGGCACCGGCAGAGCCAGGTGGACAGGAGACCTAGATGGCCTGGGGAGGGTGCCCAGGCGGGGCGGACGGTGTGTGGACAGGCAGGAACAGCCAGTCTCCAGAGCACACCCAATGAACAGCACAGTTATACTTCACTGTTACTGAATTTGTATTAAAACATTTGTGATGCCATCCAACCATCTCATCCTCTATCGCCCTTTCTCCTCCTGCCTTCAATCCATCCCAGCATCAGGCTCTTTTCCAGTGAGCTGGCTCTTCGCATCAGCTGGCCAAAGAATTGGAGCTTCAGCTTCAGCATCCGTCCTTCCAATGAATACTCAGAGTTGATCTCCTTTAAGGGTGACTGTGAAGTGGTGATAAGAGTATCTATACTACAGAGAGGTGCTCTACAACAATTTGCTGAAATAACGCTCGTCACCCCTATACTTTGTACCGTGACTGACACAAATATTATTTTAATAAGATCTTAAAATAATTATTCAGGACATACACCAAGGTGTTAGCAAAACATTGACCTAGAGAGAAATGAGAAAATGAATGGCTTTTTATTCCCCCACCATCTGTGTACTTATTTATTAAGTCATTTTTTTCTGGACATATTTTCGCTTTTGTAATAAAAGCATTTAAAAACTAGAATATCTCAAGCCATTAGCCTACATCATTCTTAAGAGTAAAACCTAACAGTCCTTCCCAATAAGAGACAGACCTAGGACTTCCCTGGTGGTCCAGTGGGTAAGGACACCACCTTGCAGTGCAGGGGGCGTCGGTTCGATCCCTGGCCTGGGAAGATCCCACGTGCTGCAGAGCGGCTGGACCGATGTGTCCAACTACCGAGCCGGAGATCTGGGGTGCATGCGCCCAGAGCCGGTGCTCTGCAGTGACAGAGGCCACCGCGATGGGAGACCCACACAGGCCAAAGAACAAAGACGAATGATGAAAGACCAATAGAAGTGGCCGAAAAAAAGAGAAAGAGACAGACCTAGATGCAGAACTCTGTCACATTTCAAGGCAAAAAGGCAGGAAAGAAACTAATCATAACTATTGAGAAAGAGAAGACAAAGACAGGGTCACCTTAGAACCTCCCTAGAAATCAATCCAAACACTGCTCTTGGTTTGGTCAAGTGGCTGAATGCACAGTAAGTACACAAAATAGAAAGTGTTTTCCCAGACACCAGTTGGTGCCTGTTAATAGACGGGCGTGTGGGCACCGGCAGAGCCAGGTGGACAGGAGACCTAGATGGCCTGGGGAGGGTGCCCAGGCGGGGCGGACGGTGTGTGGACAGGCAGGAACAGCCAGTCTCCAGAGCACACCCAATGAACAGCACAGTTATACTTCACTGTTACTGAATTTGTATTAAAACATTTGTGGATTCCACATAAATGTTTAACATTTACTGCTATTTTTGTGACTCTCCATTGGCATCTTTTTCAGCTATCCTTGAAACATCCAGAAAACAAATTAGCCTAGGATGTATTGCCATCTGAGATGCTCAGCCCATCAGAAACATAAACAGCTCTTTTTCCCTAGGATGGTAGTCTTGCTTTGACCCTCCTTGTCAGCCAGTGACGTGGTACTGAGGGGACTGGGGACCCCACTAACCTGAGGCACAGTGCCCCTGGGGAAGGCTGGGGTGGGTTCCTAGGGTGTCCACGCTTGACTGATGTGTGAAGTTTGACCTTGTGCTCATCGGAGAATCAATAGCGTCCAACTGGAAGGGCGATCTCCCCACCCCCAACAGCGGATGTCTGACAGGTCCCTGGGGAGTCTCTGGAATAGTTTCCTGATGTTTCTAGATTTTACCTTAATTATAAAAGTAACTAGGGCCTCCCTGGTGGTCCAGTGGGTAAGGATACCGCCTTGCAATGCAAGGGGCGCCAGTTCCATCCCTGGCCTGGGAAGGTCCCACGTGCCGCGGAGCGGCTGGACTGATGTGTCCAATCACCGAGCTGGAGCTCTGGAGCGCATGCGCCCAGAGCCGGTGCTCAGCGACGGCAGACGCCACCGCGATGGGAGGCCCACAGGAGCCAAAGAACAAAGATGGATGAAAATAGATACATGAAAGACCAATAGAAGTGGGCCCCCCTCGAAAAAAAGTAACAAATGCTTGTGTTAAAGGACACTTTTTTTTTTAACAGTAAAAGCATAATTTTCACACAAACATAAGTTGAACATGTATTTAGCATTTTTTAACTCATTTATGGGTTTCCCCGGTGGCCCACTGGTAAAGAATCTGCCTGTCAATGCAAGAGATGCAGATTCAACCCCTGGGTCAGGAAGATCCCCTGGAGCAGGAAATGGCAACCCACTCCAACATTCTCGCCTGGAAAATTCATGGACAGAGGAGTCTAGTGGGCTGCAGTCCATGGGGTCACAAAGAGTTGGACACGACTGAGCATAAACTCATTAATTAATGAGGGAACCAGCCAGCTGTCATAACCAATTCAAAGGAGAATTCAAAGAGCCACATTTACAGCGGCAATCACAGATGCTGAAAAATTTTACAAATAGAAACACAAATCGAGTCCATCCACAGGCAATAATCAAGTGTATTCTACCAGAACGTTTATTTTGGTTTCTAAGAACAAGCATTACTATCGTATGATCAGCTTTTTTTTCTTTTTTTAATGTAATTGGCAAAGTTGCACAGTATCTCAAGGGCAATGAAACTGGTTATGGATTCAGGAAGCCCAGTTTTTTTATTTCAATGTTTTTCACAATTTTGCATGACTTTTACTTTATTACTGTTTTATTTTGGGGCCACTTTTTCATTGGTCTTTCATTTATCTATTTTCATCCATCTTTGTTCTTTGGCCTGTGTGGGTCTCAGTCTCTTGTTGCAGACCAACTGAGGCGCTCCAAAATGTCTGACAGGTCCCTGGGGAGTCTCTGGAATAGTTTCCTGATGTTTCTAGATTTTACCTTAATTATAAAAGTAACTAGGGCCTCCCTGGTGGTCCAGTGGGTAAGGATACCGCCTTGCAATGCAAGGGGCGCCAGTTCCATCCCTGGCCTGGGAAGGTCCCACGTGCCGCGGAGCGGCTGGACTGATGTGTCCAATCACCGAGCTGGAGCTCTGGAGCGCATGCGCCCAGAGCCGGTGCTCAGCGACGGCAGACGCCACCGCGATGGGAGGCCCACAGGAGCCAAAGAACAAAGATGGATGAAAATAGATACATGAAAGACCAATAGAAGTGGGCCCCCCTCGAAAAAAAGTAACAAATGCTTGTGTTAAAGGACACTTTTTTTTTTAACAGTAAAAGCATAATTTTCACACAAACATAAGTTGAACATGTATTTAGCATTTTTTAACTCATTTATGGGTTTCCCCGGTGGCCCACTGGTAAAGAATCTGCCTGTCAATGCAAGAGATGCAGATTCAACCCCTGGGTCAGGAAGATCCCCTGGAGCAGGAAATGGCAACCCACTCCAACATTCTCGCCTGGAAAATTCATGGACAGAGGAGTCTAGTGGGCTGCAGTCCATGGGGTCACAAAGAGTTGGACACGACTGAGCATAAACTCATTAATTAATGAGGGAACCAGCCAGCTGTCATAACCAATTCAAAGGAGAATTCAAAGAGCCACATTTACAGCGGCAATCACAGATGCTGAAAAATTTTACAAATAGAAACACAAATCGAGTCCATCCACAGGCAATAATCAAGTGTATTCTACCAGAACGTTTATTTTGGTTTCTAAGAACAAGCATTACTATCGTATGATCAGCTTTTTTTTTTCTTTTTTTAATGTAATTGGCAAAGTTGCACAGTATCTCAAGGGCAATGAAACTGGTTATGGATTCAGGAAGCCCAGTTTTTTTATTTCAATGTTTTTCACAATTTTGCATGACTTTTACTTTATTACTTTTTTATTTTTGGCCACTTTTTCATTGGTCTTTCATTTATCTATTTTCATCCATCTTTGTTCTTTGGCCTGTGTGGGCCTCCCATCGCAGTCTCTCTTGTTGCAGAGCTCCGGCATTGGGCGCTTGCGCTCCAGAGCACCGGCTCGTAATTGGACACACCAGTCCAGCCGCTCTACGGCACGTGGGATCTTCCCGTGCCATGGATCGAACCGGCGCCCCTTGCAGTGCAACACGGACTCTTTACCCACCAGACCACCAGGGAAGCCTCTTTTATTTTTTAAAAAAAACCAGAAAGATACAAAATTAAAAGGGACTGTCACTCACAAACCCCTATTTCTGTTGTTCTCAGTAGTTTATCAAGCTTTATGAAAGACTTCATTTCTTCTTTTTTCCTTTTAATGATTATTTTGCATTGTCTAAAAAATTCAAGCACTGGAATCTTAGGTTTTTTTCTTTTTTTTTTTTTTAAAGCAACTTTGGATTTGGGAACAGTTTCAAACTTAAGAGCAAGTTTTCTAAAATCAGCCATATAAAGCCATGTGTCTTTTAACAGATTATTCTGTTAACATTTGTTGTTCCTCATTTATCATTGCCCTCTCCAGCCCCCAACACATACACACTGGATCTTTTCCCCTGAACTTCTTGACGATAAATTACAGCCCCTTACTTCTAGAAACTTAAGCGAACGTTTACTAAGATTAGAGATACTCTCTTACATAATCACAGTAGAGTTACCCGCCTCCGTGTAACATGGGTAGAGACTTCTCTCAGCTATCTAACGTTCGCATTCCGGTGTTCTCAATGCAGCTGGTAATGTCCTTTTACACTATGTTTCCCTCTCGCACAGCTTGGAGAAGGCATTCAGCTGTCATGTCTCAATTACAAAGAGTTGACACATGAGCCTCACAGGCAATAAAATCAAGTTGGTAATTTTCAAAAAACCAAAGAACCGTTTATTTTTTGGTTTCTAAGAACAAGCATTACTATCGTATGATCAGCTTTTTTTTCTTTTTTTAATGTAATTGGCAAAGTTGCACAGTATCTCAAGGGCAATGAAACTGGTTATGGATTCAGGAAGCCCAGTTTTTTTATTTCAATGTTTTTCACAATTTTGCATGACTTTTACTTTATTACTTTTTTATTTTTGGCCACTTTTTCATTGGTCTTTCATTTATCTATTTTCATCCATCTTTGTTCTTTGGCCTGTGTGGGCCTCCCATCGCAGTCTCTCTTGTTGCAGAGCTCCGGCATTGGGCGCTTGCGCTCCAGAGCACCGGCTCGTAATTGGACACACCAGTCCAGCCGCTCTACGGCACGTGGGATCTTCCCGTGCCATGGATCGAACCGGCGCCCCTTGCAGTGCAACACGGACTCTTTACCCACCAGACCACCAGGGAAGCCTCTTTTATTTTTTAAAAAAAACCAGAAAGATACAAAATTAAAAGGGACTGTCACTCACAAACCCCTATTTCTGTTGTTCTCAGTAGTTTATCAAGCTTTATGAAAGACTTCATTTCTTCTTTTTTCCTTTTAATGATTATTTTGCATTGTCTAAAAAATTCAAGCACTGGAATCTTAGGTTTTTCTTTTTTTTTTTTTTAAAGCAACTTTGGATTTGGGAACAGTTTCAAACTTAAGAGCAAGTTTTCTAAAATCAGCCATATAAAGCCATGTGTCTTTTAACAGATTATTCTGTTAACATTTGTTGTTCCTCATTTATCATTGCCCTCTCCAGCCCCCAACACATACACACTGGATCTTTTCCCCTGAACTTCTTGACGATAAATTACAGCCCCTTACTTCTAGAAACTTAAGCGAACGTTTACTAAGATTAGAGATACTCTCTTACATAATCACAGTAGAGTTACCCGCCTCCGTGTAACATGGGTAGAGACTTCTCTCAGCTATCTAACGTTCGCATTCCGGTGTTCTCAATGCAGCTGGTAATGTCCTTTTACACTATGTTTCCCTCTAGCACAGGATCCGGTCTGGCTTCGGAGAAGGCATTCAGCTGTCATGTCTCTTTAGCCTCGTTTAATATGGAACATTTCGACGGTGTTCATCATTTTTTGGCGGGGGAGAGGGGGGGAGCGGCGGGCCACTTCTATTGGTCTTTCATTTGTCCATTTTCATCCATCTCTGTTCTTTGGCCCGTGTGGGCCTCCCATCACGGTGGCCTCTGTTGTCACAGAGCACCGGCTCTGGGCGCATGCGCTCCAGAGCTCCGGCTCGGTAATTGGACACATCGGTCAGCCGCTCAGCGGCACGTGGGATCTTCCCAGGCCAGGGATGGAACTGGCGCCCCTTGCACTGCAAGGCGGTGTCCTTACCCACTGGACCACCAGGGGAGCCCCGGTGTTCATATTTTATGGTGTTAACATCAGAAGAATCTGACCAATTGTTGCTCCCTGCCCACCCTTGTAAAATAAAAATAGGGCTTTGCATGTGTCTGATGTTTCCTTGTGACTGGTTTCTGGTTGGTTGTTGCTGGCCAAGAGATTGCAGAGAGCACACTGAGGCCTTCTTAGAGTTAAGACATCTGGAGACACCTGATGCTTGTCTATCCCTCCCTGGTGATGTTAATTTTGATCACCTCCTCTGGGTATGATCCAATTTCTGCACCGTAATCACTGGGTATTGTTTTGTTTTCAGTCTTGCTTTCAACTAAGATGCAGTCAGTGGGGAGATAGTCTGACACCACACAAGTACCCTGCTCACTGACAAAATTCAGCAACGGTTAATGACTGCGTGATCCAGTCTTCGCTAGGATGGTTATAGAAGATGACTTTCCAGTTCTAAAACTTCTTCCTCTTCATGATTGACTCAGAATTTTACTGTTCTTCCCTTCTTCCCCTGTCAGTGTGGACTCAAATGTCTGTTTTTCAGGGCTTATGATTCATCACTCTGCTTGATTGTTGTGGTGTGCCAATACCCCCCCGATTTGGCCCCTGGGAGCCCCTCCGAGACGGTGCCCTTGTCCTCTGACAGGCCTTCAGTGTGGTTTCAGAACATTCCCTTCCTTTCCAGCCTCACCAGATGTTCCAGGCTCATCTGGTACCTACCCTGCCCCAACCCTGGGATTAGTCATTTTCTGTGGAACTCTGAGGAATGCAATTAGAGACCAAGGTCTGAAAGCTGTTCGCATGTCCTTTCTTCTTGACCTTTTCAGCAGACAGAGCTCAGAAACAAATGTACTGTGTGGATGTATACAAGTATACATTCAAACACATTTACATGTGCTCACACGTACACATTTAGAAATCACAGATTCGCGTTTGTATCTCCAATTTCATGGACTCTGAAGTTTAACAAGTGTTGAGTGATGCCTACATCAGTGTAAGCCGCTCAGCGGGGAGCTGCTCCCGGACCCTTGCCCCCAGTGGGAGGGGGCGTAGGCACCCTGAATGGAGGCAGATGAGCACGCCAATTTGCCAGGGGGATCCCTTCCCGGACTGTCACCTCTGCTGGCAACAGTCTTGGTTTACTCTCTACGGTACAACCGGGCTTAGCGGGTCTGCCTACGGAAGCCCCTCTGTAGGTTTGGCATGAAGCTGAAATAACTCAAACGATGCTTCATCTATAAATGGGGATGCACTAAGGAGCGACTTGAAAACAAACTTGGGATCAAAGCATATCATTGCCAAGAGTGAAACAGAGCGCATGTGTTTACAGGTCTAAGTCCTGGTCCTTGCTAGAAAATCAGCTTGAAGACATATCCAAGAATATGGCAGAGGACAAAGATTGGAAATCTAGAGAATTAAACAATCATCTTAGCAGAAAAGCTGGCAGAGGATATGAAATGGCATGTCACAAAGGAGGAGTACAAATGGATAATAAAGAGAGGAAAACATGCCCATTCGCACTAGTAATTCAAGAAAAGTGACTATAAAAAAAAACAAAAGCGACTATAGCAATGAAAATATTTTTGGCCTAGTAGTATTTAGGCAATAGAATCAACTTAAGTAGAGAAAAATATATAAAATATTAAGAAAGAATAGGTGTCAGGAGTGCTGTCATGTGATGCTGCTTGTTTTTTTAGGTGGGCAGAAAATTTGTACACGATTTGGCCCTGGCCCCTAAGACGGTGCCCTTGTCCTCTGACAGGCCTTCAGTGTGGTTTCAGAACATTCCTTCCTTTCCAGCCTCACCAGATGTTCCAGGCTCATCTGGTACCTACCCTGCCCCAACCCTGGGATTAGTCATTTTCTGTGGAACTCTGAGGAATGCAATTAGAGACCAAGGTCTGAAAGCTGTTCGCATGTCCTTTCTTCTTGACCTTTTCAGCAGACAGAGCTCAGAAACAAATGTACTGTGTGGATGTATACAAGTATACATTCAAACACATTTACATGTGCTCACACGTACACATTTAGAAATCACAGATTCGCGTTTGTATCTCCAATTTCATGGACTCTGAAGTTTAACAAGTGTTGAGTGATGCCTACATCAGTGTAAGCCGCTCAGCGGGGAGCTGCTCCCGGACCCTTGCCCCCAGTGGGAGGGGGCGTAGGCACCCTGAATGGAGGCAGATGAGCACGCCAATTTGCCAGGGGGATCCCTTCCCGGACTGTCACCTCTGCTGGCAACAGTCTTGGTTTACTCTCTACGGTACAACCGGGCTTAGCGGGTCTGCCTACGGAAGCCCCTCTGTAGGTTTGGCATGAAGCTGAAATAACTCAAACGATGCTTCATCTATAAATGGGGATGCACTAAGGAGCGACTTGAAAACAAACTTGGGATCAAAGCATATCATTGCCAAGAGTGAAACAGAGCGCATGTGTTTACAGGTCTAAGTCCTGGTCCTTGCTAGAAAATCAGCTTGAAGACATATCCAAGAATATGGCAGAGGACAAAAATTGGAAATCTAGAGAATTAAACAATCATCTTAGCAGAAAAGCTGGCAGAGGATATGAAATGGCATGTCACAAAGGAGGAGTACAAATGGATAATAAAGAGAGGAAAACATGCCCATTCGCACTAGTAATTCAAGAAAAGTGACTATAAAAAAAAACAAAAGCGACTATAGCAATGAAAATATTTTTGGCCTAGTAGTATTTAGGCAATAGAATCAACTTAAGTAGAGAAAAATATATAAAATATTAAGAAAGAATAGGTGTCAGGATGCTGCTTGTCAGGTGTCAGATTGTCAAGGTGCGTCTGTTTTCTGTTGTTTAGGCTGTAGGGTCCAAGCGCATTCAAGTTTGTACACTTAGCACCTAACATGATACTTGGCACAAAGTAGGTTCATAAAAGGAAAGGTCATATTTCTTGATCACAGGGCAATGAAAATAGGGATTAATTACAGATTTTCATCTGCTGCTTGAAAATTCAACATGCCCATGGACGTGTACATGCGTGTGTATGCACGTGTGTGGGTGAGAGTCAGGGACGGAGCTGTGACGGGCTGGCTTAGGTCTGTGCAGCCTGTAGGCTGGGATGGGAGCGGAGATCCAGGGGGCGTGTCTGTGCTTGAGCGTGGCTCTGTCCACTGGCTGTGTGTGTTGGTGCAGGTGTGTGCTGGGCGGCTCCCTGCAGGGCTACCAGCCTCGTCAAAGCCCAGGCTCCAGACCAAAGAGGAAGCAGTGGAAAGAGCCAGAGAGACGCCGACGGCTGCCTGGACTAGTGCAAAACAGAGGTCCTGGAGCGGCCCCCCCAGTGTGCAGCAGATGGCGGGCAGGACATAGTGATGATTTTGGCTCCTCAGGGGAGAAGGAGGCTGCCATTTATAGGGGGGAAATGGATGTCAGACGGACTCGGTCACCAGGGAAACCAGCAGCTGGGGCCCATCCCTCAATGTCCCTCAGGTGAACGACCCTCACGAGGGCAGATAGTTTCCTTCAATAAGCCAGCGGGTGAGCCATTCTGGCCCAAGGACTAGACCCCCAGGGGGTAAAGGTGCTCCAGCGACAGGGGGCCGGAGAAGCAGGCCGTGGTGGAGCCGGGGAGGCGCAGAGAGCAAAGAGCCGCCATCCTGAGTGACCCGCCCACGGACCCCTCCCCCACGTCCCCTGCACGCACGACCCTTACAGTCCTGGTCGGCCCCTCCTTCGCGATAGCCCTGGGTCAGACATGCAGAGGTGCACCGCAGCCAGATAGCGCAGCTGCGACAGACCCCAGCCACGGCCGTTTGTCCTCCTCTGGACTGCCATGGAAACAGACCCCACAGGCCCCTGTCCCTGTAAAGCCAGCGATCAGACTCCTTTCCCAGTGAGGCCGCCGTCGCCGTGGCCCGGTCCACGACAGACGCCCCCGGCCCCGGCTAGAGACCCGAGGTGTTTGCCAGGCAGGGTGCGGGGGAGATCGTGATCACCGAGCAAACGACGAGCCGTGACCGCATCCCGAGGTGACCCCGCCCCGGCGTGGCTCCCGTCCTGCCGGGTCCTGTCACCTAGCCACCACAGAGCAGCTGCACACAGGGCGGATTCCCTGCTGCCTCCTCCGGAAGGGGACAGCTGTCCTGCTCTCCACCCGCTGGAGAACCCTACCCAGCGGGGACTTGTCGTAAGGTGCTCCCTCCACAAGCGCAGAAGTGCGTTACTGTCCTGACCAAGAGCCGAACGCGGGGGGTGACTAGCTGGTAAACATGGCGTAGGCTCTGGGACAGTGAGCCTCGGGAGGCTCAGCGAGCGCTCCTGGGCCTGAGCCAGCCTCCCGGTCCACAGCTGAGAGCAGTTCCCTTGGTCCCTCGTGTTTTCAATTAGCCATACCGCAGTGCAGCTGTCGGACAAGTGGAAACGCGGCCTGTGGCATTCTTATTGGCCCATTTCTCAACCTCAAGCTGGGCTCCGTGGTCACTGTTGATGTCCATGGTGGCCCTGTCTAGTGCACACCACTGTTCTAGATCCCCCTTAGGGCATTCGGCAGTGCTCAGACACTTGGGCAATGTAAATTATGTTTCTCGTCTGTTGTAACACACCACAGGCTGCGTAGAACTCCGCGTCTTCCCCGTGGCTGAGACCAGAAGCCCCAGGCTACTCTAGTACTTCGCTGCTGCCACAGGTCCTAACCAGTCTGTTCCGGGTAACACGCTACATCCAGGTCACAAGCCTGCCTGTGAGTTAACACCCAAACAGAGAGCGTCCAGGTGTTTGATAGATAATCCAGGGCCGCGCATTTCGTCTGTACTCACCAGCCATCCCCACGCAGTCAGATGAGCCAGGGGTCTGCGGCTGCTTCTTTTAAACTGGAAAGAGATGGAAGTTAACAGAATATTATCAACATAGCGGTACAGGCCGCTCTCAGGGGAGTCCGTGGTCACAGGGCCACACGTCCCCAGCGCTAGTGGACGTGCCCGGCCCCAACGGCTCCACGGCTGTTGGTTCCTTGTTTCCTGACCTCTTGGTCCTCACGGGAATTTCCCCAGCTTCTTGAAACGTGTCAGGCCCTCAGCTGTGTCTGACTCTCTGTGATCCCGTGAACTGTAGCCCACCAGACTCCGCTGTCCGTGGGATTTCCCAGGCAAGGATACTGGAGTGGGTTGCCATGTCCTCCTCCAGCGGACCTTTCTGACCCTGAGATCGAACCCTTGTCTGCTGTGTTGCCCGCATGGCAGGCAGTCTTTGCCACTGCGCCACCTGGGAAGCCCTGGGCTTCTTGGCCGACGTACCCTTTATTGGGCTCCAGCCCACGGGCCTGCGAGTCCGCACGTTGCCCATCCTCGAGACGGAAGCGAGAGCCTGGAAACGGCCACGGAGACGCCCACGGTTGATCGGAAAGGAGGTCTTACACGTCCCACACAGAGGACCCTGAAGCAACATCCCACCGTGAGTGCAGACAGAACGCGGCCGCCATCTTGAACGCTCAGGAGGGGAGGAGGCTGCCATTTATAGGGGAACTGACGTCAGGTTGGCTCATCAGTCACCAGGGTAACCAGCAGCTGGGGCCCATTCTGCCCAGCACCTCAGGTTAATGACCATCTCGAGGGCAGGTGGTTCCCTTTAATAAACTAGCAGGTGGAGCCGTTTTGTTCTATTCCAATGAGGAGAACAATCACGAGGAGGTAAAGATACGCAGGTGCAGGAGAAGCGGGTCTGGTGGATCAGGGGATACACAGAGAGCAAGAGAACTGCCATCTTGAGTGGCCTGATCGTAAGAGATGTGCTGCCCTTTCGTTTGGGCAGAGCTGTGATTGGTGGGCATGGCACCTGCTAAAGGCAGAACTCAGGCCTATAGGGTCCCAGGACATGGGGCAAAGGCAGGCGCATCGTGCTCTGGCCAGGCTGTGGGCGTCAGTGGCCGAGTCCCTGGTTGGCCCGACCATAGATCCTGCTGCAGCAGTCAGTGGCCACAGGGCAGGAGACCCAGGGGCAGGGCAGGGTTAGGTGAGCAGGGAGACCCAGGACCAGGGGACGAGGGGTAGGGGGAACAGGAGAACAGCATAGTGCCTCAAGCCCCTCTCTCCGCAAGCAGCGCCCAAGGTCAGCCGCCGGCACTGGCCCCTGCCCACTGCTTACAATCTCCCGCTTCCAGGTCATCCCTTCTTTTCAAGCTGCAGACAGGGAGTGAGTTCAAGGGGCTCCCACCCCCACTGGAGGTTTGGGGAAGCAGTCTGGGCACGAGGAGGGGGCGACGTGTTCATTATAGGAAATGAGCAGCGCGGTCGCATTGTGATCAATCAGCGCAGATTTCCGAGCAGCACGGGGTCTCGCGGGCTCCGCGGGCCGTGGAATTCAATATGATATGCTTCAGCCTGTCAGCTAATGGGCTGCTGCCGGATGCCACGTGATCCCACCTTCCCGGGGACGTTAAACGATGCTGAAAAGTGGCCCAGATTTATTTATCGGGGTGGTGCGTGCTCCTGCCTGTGGGCGTGTGGGGAAATGACAAGCTGAGAAAGCAGGTCTTTGAGCAAGGTGGGAGGGGATGGGGTTTGCAGGGAGCCTGGGCAGACAGCCTGGGGCCTCCCCCGGCCCTGCTGCTGGGCATGCCCCAGGACGTGGAGCATCAGTCCCCCACCGACTGCATCCATACATTTGATTACTACTCCCTCTCTCACCCCTCATTCATTCATTCATTTCCAGAACACTCCACCTACCATGTACTGAGCTGCGCGCTGGGTGCTCCCAAGGCTGTCGATGGGATGGACCAGGCCCTGCCCTCCTGGAGGGAGGGGAGACGGCATTAAATAACGCCCTAAGAAGTGCTGTCAGTCTGCCTCCTGTGAGTCTGCGCCCTTTATCACCGGGGCTGCCGCCTCTCCCAGTCGGCCTCTCCACCCCACTCTGGGGTCCACTCCAAATCTTAAATTCAGTCGTGTTTCCTGCCACAGTCCCCGTCACACGGTCCTCTGAACACTCTCCCATGGCAAGGAGGACATGGGCAGTGCAGCCTGCACCGCCCATGAGCCAGTCCTCTGCCAGCCGCCCTGGCACTGCGCTGTCTCGTTCTGTGAGTCTGACCTGGAGGTAGGGCCTCCCTCCATGCCCCCCACCCAGGCTGCCCTCCTCTCGGCTCTCCCTTCACCTCTCTGCGCTTAGTTAACTCCTGCCCACACTTCAGCGCCAGGGGGGCAGGGCCACGTCTGGTTTGACACCCTCCTCACCTCCCCAGGCGATTTCCCAGGTGGTGCAGGTGGTAAAGAACCCGCCTGCTAATGCAGGAGAAATGCAGGTTCGATCTACAGTTCATAGTGTTGCAAAGAGGCGGGACCTTAGCGAGCACTGCCCTGGGGGCATGCACGGTGCTGGCCCAGGGAAGGGGCTTAGGAGCTGATGACAAGGAGGACAACAGAACAGGAAAGGGAGAGGGGTGAGCTGGTGGAGCAGAGCTATAGACCCTCATGGGGTGCCGGGCACAGGAATCCAGAGGGGCCGCAGGGAGAAGTACAACTGGGGACCATCATCTGAGCTGGAGGGACTGATGGTGTGGAGGTGGGGGCACCAGGAGGCCATGGGGTTTGCAGGAGCCTGGGCAGACAGCCTGGGGCCTCCCCCGGCCCTGCTGCTGGGCATGCCCCAGGACGTGGAGCATCAGTCCCCCACCGACTGCATCCATACATTTGATTACTACTCCCTCTCTCACCCCTCATTCATTCATTCATTTCCAGAACACTCCACCTACCATGTACTGAGCTGCGCGCTGGGTGCTCCCAAGGCTGTCGATGGGATGGACCAGGCCCTGCCCTCCTGGAGGGAGGGGAGACGGCATTAAATAACGCCCTAAGAAGTGCTGTCAGTCTGCCTCCTGTGAGTCTGCGCCCTTTATCACCGGGGCTGCCGCCTCTCCCAGTCGGCCTCTCCACCCCACTCTGGGGTCCACTCCAAATCTTAAATTCAGTCGTGTTTCCTGCCACAGTCCCCGTCACACGGTCCTCTGAACACTCTCCCATGGCAAGGAGGACATGGGCAGTGCAGCCTGCACCGCCCATGAGCCAGTCCTCTGCCAGCCGCCCTGGCACTGCGCTGTCTCGTTCTGTGAGTCTGACCTGGAGGTAGGGCCTCCCTCCATGCCCCCCACCCAGGCTGCCCTCCTCTCGGCTCTCCCTTCACCTCTCTGCGCTTAGTTAACTCCTGCCCACACTTCAGCGCCAGGGGGGCAGGGCCACGTCTGGTTTGACACCCTCCTCACCTCCCCAGGCGATTTCCCAGGTGGTGCAGGTGGTAAAGAACCCGCCTGCTAATGCAGGAGAAATGCAGGTTCGATCTACAGTTCATAGTGTTGCAAAGAGGCGGGACCTTAGCGAGCACTGCCCTGGGGGCATGCACGGTGCTGGCCCAGGGAAGGGGCTTAGGAGCTGATGACAAGGAGGACAACAGAACAGGAAAGGGAGAGGGGTGAGCTGGTGGAGCAGAGCTATAGACCCTCATGGGGTGCCGGGCACAGGAATCCAGAGGGGCCGCAGGGGAGAAGTACAACTGGGGGACCATCATCTGAGCTGGAGGGACTGATGGTGTGGAGGTGGGCGGAGCACCAGGAGGTCCTGCCAGTGCCTGGGGAGGGGCCGTGGGGAGGGACGGGCCAGGGCACCTTCCCCGTGGGAGGCAGGACTGCGGGCTGGCCCGGACGGAGGCAGGGAAGGGTTTGAGGTGTGGCAGGAAGGATGTGCTTCAGAGCCTACATCCCGCTGGTCCCTACAGGCCAGGGAGTGTCCCTGGGCCCCTGCTCCTCTGGGCGTGCCCGTGGCGGCAGTGTTTGTGTCCACCTGTCCTCCTGCCATGCCCTCCAGAGGGACTTAGGGGAGGGAGAGCAACCTGCTCCCTGAAGGGCTTTCATGTCTCCTCTGGAAAGAGCCAAGACTGCTAAACCAAACAGCCTCAGTGCAGACCGGCAGGGTCAACTAGACTTGCCTGGGAAGAACCAGTCTGCTGCTCCTTTTCAACTTGTACTTTCCAAAGTGTTTAATGGATATTTATGCAAAGGACAGCCTGTTGGGTAAGTGGACACCTTGACCTTCGACTGAGAAGGCTGAGGGGAGGCTGGGTCTTCCCCCGTCTCTCCTCAGGTCCATCGGGTTTGGCCGGCAGAGGCTGCCTTCCCAGCCTGGCAGACACAGAGGAAAAGCTGAGTGATTTCCAGGAGAAGGAGGGACAGGGCTGGGCAAGATGGGGAGGGATAAAGAGGTACACATTATTAGGTACACAACAAGCTACACGAATATATTCTGTAGCACAGGGAATATAGCCAATATCTTAATAATAACTAAATAAATAAATTAATCATACTGTAATTTCCCAGGTGGTGCAGGTGGTAAGAACCCGCCTGCTAATGCAGGAGAAATGCAGGTTCGATCTACAGTTCATAGTGTTGCAAAGAGGCGGGACCTTAGCGAGCACTGCCCTGGGGGCATGCACGGTGCTGGCCCAGGGAAGGGGCTTAGGAGCTGATGACAAGGAGGACAACAGAACAGGAAAGGGAGAGGGGTGAGCTGGTGGAGCAGAGCTATAGACCCTCATGGGGTGCCGGGCACAGGAATCCAGAGGGGCCGCAGGGGAGAAGTACAACTGGGGGACCATCATCTGAGCTGGAGGGACTGATGGTGTGGAGGTGGGCGGAGCACCAGGAGGTCCTGCCAGTGCCTGGGGAGGGGCCGTGGGGAGGGACGGGCCAGGGCACCTTCCCCGTGGGAGGCAGGACTGCGGGCTGGCCCGGACGGAGGCAGGGAAGGGTTTGAGGTGTGGCAGGAAGGATGTGCTTCAGAGCCTACATCCCGCTGGTCCCTACAGGCCAGGGAGTGTCCCTGGGCCCCTGCTCCTCTGGGCGTGCCCGTGGCGGCAGTGTTTGTGTCCACCTGTCCTCCTGCCATGCCCCCCAGAGAGACTTAGGGGAGGGAGAGCAACCTGCTCCCTGAAGGGCTTTCATGTCTCCTCTGGAAAGAGCCAAGACTGCTAAACCAAACAGCCTCAGTGCAGACCGGCAGGGTCAACTAGACTTGCCTGGGAAGAACCAGTCTGCTGCTCCTTTTCAACTTGTACTTTCCAAAGTGTTTAATGGATATTTATGCAAAGGACAGCCTGTTGGGTAAGTGGACACCTTGACCTTCGACTGAGAAGGCTGAGGGGAGGCTGGGTCTTCCCCCGTCTCTCCTCAGGTCCATCGGGTTTGGCCGGCAGAGGCTGCCTTCCCAGCCTGGCAGACACAGAGGAAAAGCTGAGTGATTTCCAGGAGAAGGAGGGACAGGGCTGGGCAAGATGGGGAGGGATAAAGAGGTACACATTATTAGGTACACAACAAGCTACACGAATATATTCTGTAGCACAGGGAATATAGCCAATATCTTAATAATAACTATAAACTGAGTATAATCTTTAAAAATTGTGAATCGCTATACTGTACACCTGGAACTTATATAATATTATGTTGCATACACTTGTGTACAGCACCTATACCTTGACTTCTTAAAAATTGCAAAAACCAAGAAGTCTGCCTTCACTCAATCCCTCATTCATTCATTGCACACGCATTTCCTGAGCACCTCGTCTGAGAGGGAGTGGGATCCAGTCGTGAGTGCTCACAGCCCTGCCCTAGAGAGAGAGGCATGGTGCAACAGGCTAAAGGGACATACCAGTGCTGGCCCGTCCCCGCCCCCTGCCCAGCCAGCCTGCGAAAGTGAGGTCAGCTTTGCAGAGGAGAAAGCTCAGCAGGCCACAGGAGAGGAAGCCTGTCAGGGGAAGGAGGAAGATCCTGGGCGTAACTCTGGAGGAATGGAAGAGAGAGGCTTTGAGAAATGGCCAAAGCGTCTTATTTAGTTGCTCAGTCATGTCTGACTCTTTGCCACCCGAAGAACTACAGCTGGCCAGGTTCCTCTGTCGATGGGATTTCCCAGGCAAGAATCCTGGAGTGTGCTGCCATTTCCTTCCCCAGGGGACCTTCCCAACCCAGGGATCAAACCCAGGTCTCTTGCACTGTAGGCAGATTCTGAGTCACTGGAAAAGCCCTGGGGGTTCCTTGGGGGTGGGGCAGCTGCCTGTTGGGTTGTCCCATGGTTCACCTCCAGGGGGCACCCCAAGGTCCTTCTCCAGGTGTCATGGCCCCCTGCACTGTTTGTGACCCTTATGGCTACACCTGGTGGTCCTGTCGGTGGGATAGGGGAAAGCTGGGGCTCAAACGGCCAGACCAAGTGGGGAGTCGGAGCTGGATCCAGGTAGCAGGAAGCCATTTTGTGTCTTTAGGAAGGAGGGGCACACAGTCAGATTGGCATTTCGGAAAGGCCACTTTGGCAGCCTGTGAAGAATGTGTTGGAGGCAGAGAGGCAGTTGGCTGCCAAAAAATGGCCCATATAGAACACATATTTTGCAAAAAAAAAAAAAAAAAAAAAGACAAACGGCTAACTCTTTTCATCTGCAAAGTGATGCTACAAATCAACAGAAAAAGACCAATGGGGAAATGGGCAAAGAGCAAGAGCAGCCAGCTTGTAGAAAAGGAAACAGTAATGACTTTGAAACAGAAGAAAGCTTCTCAGCCTCATTCAAGAGAGAAACACATTACATCTATAATGAGACGATGCCATGTTTCTTCAGCCACCAGTTGGCAAAGGTTAGCGCTGTGACGACGGGGTGTGTTGGGGAGGACGGGGGACCTGGTCCACAGCTCCACGGGCTCAGCAGGCCTGTGGCTGGGGCTGGCTTGCTGGACCACCTGTCTCTAGAGTCGAGGACTCCAGAGCCTTGGCCCGTGGGCTCTGCTGCCGGGGGCAGGGCGCACACTGCCTGGGCTCCTCGTCTATCCGCCAGTCCTGGCTCCTGTTCCCCCGTCAAGGGGAACCTTCAGTGGCCTGCTCTGGACTGAGTTTTCTGGGGACATTTCCCCAAGGAGCTTGGAGCTGAGTCGCTGCCAAGCTGCAGAGCCTAGGACTGGAATTCTTGGTGGGAAGATTCAAGATATTCCCAGACTCCCTTGCAGTCTCAGGAAACCCACAGGCCCTCTGTCCCCTTGTGCTTCCCAAATGGGGAGATTGTGACAGGAGCGAGCAGATGCTGGTGCATCTGTGAAGACAAACACAGTCATTTTTTTGGAGTAGCAACTTTATTTGAAGATGGAAGGAGTGACAAGCTTTTTTTTTTTTTTTTTAAATTTTGGCCTCTTTTTTATAATTGATTTTTTATTTATTTATTTTCATCCATCTTTTCTTTGGCTACACCTGGTGGTCCTGTCGGTGGGATAGGGGAAAGCTGGGGCTCAAACGGCCAGACCAAGTGGGGAGTCGGAGCTGGATCCAGGTAGCAGGAAGCCATTTTGTGTCTTTAGGAAGGAGGGGCACACAGTCAGATTGGCATTTCGGAAAGGCCACTTTGGCAGCCTGTGAAGAATGTGTTGGAGGCAGAGAGGCAGTTGGCTGCCAAAAAATGGCCCATATAGAACACATATTTTGCAAAAAAAAAAAAAAAAAAAAAGACAAACGGCTAACTCTTTTCATCTGCAAAGTGATGCTACAAATCAACAGAAAAAGACCAATGGGGAAATGGGCAAAGAGCAAGAGCAGCCAGCTTGTAGAAAAGGAAACAGTAATGACTTTGAAACAGAAGAAAGCTTCTCAGCCTCATTCAAGAGAGAAACACATTACATCTATAATGAGACGATGCCATGTTTCTTCAGCCACCAGTTGGCAAAGGTTAGCGCTGTGACGACGGGGTGTGTTGGGGAGGACGGGGGACCTGGTCCACAGCTCCACGGGCTCAGCAGGCCTGTGGCTGGGGCTGGCTTGCTGGACCACCTGTCTCTAGAGTCGAGGACTCCAGAGCCTTGGCCCGTGGGCTCTGCTGCCGGGGGCAGGGCGCACACTGCCTGGGCTCCTCGTCTATCCGCCAGTCCTGGCTCCTGTTCCCCCGTCAAGGGGAACCTTCAGTGGCCTGCTCTGGACTGAGTTTTCTGGGGACATTTCCCCAAGGAGCTTGGAGCTGAGTCGCTGCCAAGCTGCAGAGCCTAGGACTGGAATTCTTGGTGGGAAGATTCAAGATATTCCCAGACTCCCTTGCAGTCTCAGGAAACCCACAGGCCCTCTGTCCCCTTGTGCTTCCCAAATGGGGAGATTGTGACAGGAGCGAGCTAGATGCTGGTGCATCTGTGAAGACAAACACAGTCATTTTTTTGGAGTAGCAACTTTATTTGAAGATGGAAGGAGTGACAAGCTTTTTTTTTTTTTTTTTAAATTTTGGCCTCTTTTTTCTAATTGGTTTTTTATTTATTTATTTTCATCCATCTTTTTCTTTGGCCTGTGTGGGCCTCCCATTGCAGTGGCCTCTCTTGTTGCAGAGCACAGGCTCTGGGTGCATGCGCTCCAGAGCACTGGCTCATAACTGGACACGTGGGATCTTCCCTGGCCAGGGATCGAACCGGCGCCCCTTGCACTGCAAGGCAGACTCTTTACCCACTGGACCACCAGGGAAGCCCGAGAGAAATGCTTTTTATATTAAAACAAATATGAACCAAGGCAAAACCATGCTGTGTGTCTATCGAGTCCCATTTCATTCTGTCGACTTGGATGCATAGGAAGAGCACATTTCCCAGTAGCCTCTGCACTTAGGGTGGGGCCAGGTGACTAAGCTCTAATCAAGCGCAGGTGGGCAGAAGTGAGGTCAGTGCTCCCTGGACCCTCGCCTGCAGCCCTCCTGTCTTCTCTTCTTCTTGGAGACAACTGGGCAGCTGTCCTTGAGGGGAAAGAGCCCAGGCAGGACGAAGTCCAGAGAAGCAGCATCCTGTAGAGCTCCCCAACTCACTGAGATGTCCACAGGCAAGAATAAACCTCAGGGGTGTTCGGCCGCTGTGATTTGGGACTTAGCTTAGCATCACATGAGTCAGCATCCTGCCTAAAGTACGGGTATAATATGGAGCCCAAGGCAATATTCACAGGACTTTCAAAACTAAGACACAGGCTTTAAGGAAGCGGCTGCTTGTGCCTGGCGTCTCGGCCACACCCACAGACTTGTGACCTGCCAGTCTGGGCTGTATTTTTCTCCAGCACCGTCAGTGACAGACCCAGTGACCCCCTGATGCCACAGCCACCGGCCCGGTCTCGAGCAGACCCGTAAGCTGGGAAAGCCGTGACCTGCAGTCGCTGCCAAGCTGCGAGCCTAGGACTGGAATTCTTGGTGGGAAGATTCAAGATATTCCCAGACTCCCTTGCAGTCTCAGGAAACCCACAGGCCCTCTGTCCCCTTGTGCTTCCCAAATGGGGAGATTGTGACAGGAGCGAGCTAGATGCTGGTGCATCTGTGAAGACAAACACAGTCATTTTTTTGGAGTAGCAACTTTATTTGAAGATGGAAGGAGTGACAAGCTTTTTTTTTTTTTTTTTAAATTTTGGCCTCTTTTTTCTAATTGGTTTTTTATTTATTTATTTTCATCCATCTTTTTCTTTGGCCTGTGTGGGCCTCCCATTGCAGTGGCCTCTCTTGTTGCAGAGCACAGGCTCTGGGTGCATGCGCTCCAGAGCACTGGCTCATAACTGGACACGTGGGATCTTCCCTGGCCAGGGATCGAACCGGCGCCCCTTGCACTGCAAGGCAGACTCTTTACCCACTGGACCACCAGGGAAGCCCGAGAGAAATGCTTTTTATATTAAAACAAATATGAACCAAGGCAAAACCATGCTGTGTGTCTATCGAGTCCCATTTCATTCTGTCGACTTGGATGCATAGGAAGAGCACATTTCCCAGTAGCCTCTGCACTTAGGGTGGGGCCAGGTGACTAAGCTCTAATCAAGCGCAGGTGGGCAGAAGTGAGGTCAGTGCTCCCTGGACCCTCGCCTGCAGCCCTCCTGTCTTCTCTTCTTCTTGGAGACAACTGGGCAGCTGTCCTTGAGGGGAAAGAGCCCAGGCAGGACGAAGTCCAGAGAAGCAGCATCCTGTAGAGCTCCCCAACTCACTGAGATGTCCACAGGCAAGAATAAACCTCAGGGGTGTTCGGCCGCTGTGATTTGGGACTTAGCTTAGCATCACATGAGTCAGCATCCTGCCTAAAGTACGGGTATAATATGGAGCCCAAGGCAATATTCACAGGACTTTCAAAACTAAGACACAGGCTTTAAGGAAGCGGCTGCTTGTGCCTGGCGTCTCGGCCACACCCACAGACTTGTGACCTGCCAGTCTGGGCTGTATTTTTCTCCAGCACCGTCAGTGACAGACCCAGTGACCCCCTGATGCCACAGCCACCGGCCCCGGAGATGGCTCAGAGCAGACCTACGTAAGCTGAAGTGGCGGCCCGACCCCACAGCTGAGCCGTGACCTGCAGGTACAGGTGTCTAGGACCAAGGCGCTGGCACAGAGTCGGAGCACGAGGCACGTGCAGGACCTGAATGTTTCATAGAATGGAGAGCCTGAGGGGCTCCGGGGGGGCAGAGCCTGCCTGAGCACCCCCCACCCCTGGGGAGCGGCTGTGGGAAATGACCCCTCTCTGACGCCCTTGGGGAGGCAGAGGTTCCACTTTATTTAAACTCAAAGCTATCTGCCTTTCTCTTTCCACCAAATGGTCCAGAAGCTGGGGAACACTCAGAGAAGAGCTAGGCTGCCTCCAGAGGGTCAAGGTCAGGGGTGACGCCAGGACGGGGCCCCCGGCTGTGTCAGGTGAACCTGGTGGCCCCTTGGTGCAGTTTCAACACTCAGTTTTCCAGGGAGCTGCCTGCCCCACGCCTCCCCGTGAGGACAGATCTTACCACGCGCCCCCGCAGCCGCCCTCTCTCCCAGGGCCGTCACCCCACCAGAGTCGCTACCAGGTGGCCAGATCTAGGGACCTGTCGCTCCCTCTTTCGGGAGACGGTCCTCAGTGGGTCAAGCACTGGCGGCCTCTCCAAACTCTTTATCCTCTGTCTCCCCCAGACTCGCAAGTCTCCTTGGGACAATATTCAGCCCCCCAGGCAAACATTAACCACTGGGGGAAGACAACTGCAAAAAGGACTCCCTTTCTCCTCAATGGACCCCAAATGAACCAGGCCTGTCCATCTTGCTGGCTCTGCTGTGACAAATCACCACGCAGAGGAAGCGGCTGGCGCTTGGCAGCTGTCTCTACGAGGGGCCTGCGTGCAGCCCCCCTCCGCTCTGTGTTATGATTGCCTTTTACGAAGTTTCCAAGACAACTGAGGCCAAGGAACAGAACCTTGACGTTATGCGCCATGAAAATTTAATAAAGACTTTTTAAAGGCTTTTAAGAGGCAGAAGCTGCGGCCCAGCAGCAGAGCCCCGCAGGGGGAGGAGGCGCAAGCGCCCGGGGCCGCCGGCCAGACCTGGAGGAGCCGGGCCTGTCAGGGCCGTCGGCGTGGGCAGAAGTGGTCTCTGGCATCGGTCTCGTTCAAGCACTTCGAGATCAGGCCTTTTCTCAAAGGACATTGATTAAGACACTGCCGGGTGCCAAGCCCACGCCAGGCTCTTTACGTTAGTTATGACGCACGTCCACTGCGCAGGCTGCAAAGAGGGCAGGGCGTGGAGTTGCTGGTCCACGGTCTCAGCCATGACACCACGACCACGACCATGGAGTCACCGGTCCATGGTCACAGCCAGAGAGCGACAAAGCCAAAGACCCTCCTGCCTTGGCAACCGCTCAGGGTCCCCACTGGGATTCTTACTTTCCCTGTTCTGATACAGAGGATCCTGAAGGGAAATACTCCCACGGACTCTTCTTGGTGCCCAGCTCCTTGCCTGGGTTCTGCAGCCTGGGAAGGGTCTGGGAGGACGTGGCGAGGGCAGTCAAGGTCCCTGTGGCCCAAAGCAACCGTCCTGGTTGGATTCTTAGCATCGGAGGAAACATTTCCTGGACGCTTCCTGGTGAGCGTGTTATGTCCCTGCATGGCTGCAAAGACCCCCTTTCCTCTGCTGTCTAAATAAGGCTCAGAAGCAATCTGCCAGAAATGAGCAAAACATCAGGAATTGCGCCGTTTTATACCCGAGCTCAGCGGAGCGCAGCGTGCCTGTGGGCGCATGCACGCGTGCATGCGGAGGCTGCGTGCTTTCCTAGTTACAGAAAAACCAAGACTTTCAGTTGCTAGAGGGAGGTGATTGCCTGTGTTGCCTGTTCTGCAGAGCTCCTTTGCCCCTGGGAACAGACAAGAAAAAAATCGGAACTTGTTTCGTGAGGGAGAAATTCATATACCATATGGGAAAATGTTTCCGATATCTGTTAGACTCAGTAGGGGACTGGCAAAAATACCCGTCGGGGCGAGGTGGCTTTCAGGCCACAACGTGTCGCGGTGAGTCCACCTTGCTGGGGGAGGAGAGCCCTGAGCCACTGACGAGTGCATCTCATTAGCTCTGAGGTTTGTGGGGTTTTAAATTTTTAATTAATTAATTAATTTATGGCTATTCTGGGTTTTCATTGCTGCCACAGGCTCTTCTCTAGGTGCCAGGAGTGGGGGCTACTCTCTAGTTGAGGTGAGCAAGCTTCTTGTTGAGGTGACTTCTCTTGTTGTGGAGCTTGGGCTCTAGGGCACACAGGCTTCAGTAGTTGTGGCACATGGGCTCAGTAGTTGCAGCTCTGAGGCTCTAGAGCACAGGCTCCATCGTTGTGGCTCACGGGCTTAGTTGCTCCGCAGCATGTGGGATCATCCCGGATTAGGGATCGAACCCATGTCTCCTGCACTGGCAGGCGAACTCTTTACCCCTGAGCTGCCAGGGAAGCCCCATCTCTGAGTTTTAAAGGAAGGGACTCAAAGCCCAGACAGTCAAGCCTGGTTCTCAATACTGGGAAGAGTCAATACTAGGGCTGAGAAGTTTAGGGCATTCATCAAGAAATTTTTTAAAAAATTAAGCTGTTTTGGAGTAATACTCTAACAATCACAAGGCAACTTCTAGGCGTCGAGGAGCGGCAGAGACCATATTTTAACCCGTGAATGTCTTCAAATACGCTAGGAAAATGAAAGGGGGTGGGGCGGGAGGGGAGTCGAGGGTTCTGACTTCATTGGTCCTGATGGATTATAGCCTTCCAGGAGGAACCTTTCCCCTTTATCCTGCACTTCGTAGGAAACTAGAAACCAGAAAGGCTAACGCGGCATTCTGGCAGCATTCAGAGCTACAGAACACTTTCACATCTTTCTCATCGTCTGTTCCCAACGTGAGAGAGGACCTGTTCCCTCCCACCCTCGGTGCAGCTGAGCAACCCAGATCCCGCAGAGTGCCCAGCGAGAGAGCAGCTGGGACCTCCGCAGGCTGAGGCCCAGAACCCCAGAACTAGCTGCGCCGCCACCCAGCCTCTCTGAGACGTGGGCTTCTGTCTCTGTGAAATGGAGCTGAAACCTCCTCCTTCCTGGGCTGTAGGGGTCGAGGCACCGTGCGGAGTGGCCATGGGGCAGACATGAGACATGGGATGGAACTAGGGGCTGGGCTCTGCCTTCCACCAGCTGTGAGGCCTCAGGCAAGTCACCTGACCTCTTGGGCATCAGGGCCCCTAGCTGTGAGAAGAGGGCAATGGGCAGCCTCATTCTTTGCCGGGTCACTGGGAGGATCAGACAATGGGATGGAGGGGACAGTTCTGTGTAACCTGTGAAGCATTAGATGTTACTCTCTCTCGGGGAAATAGATTTGGTTCTAGGAAGGAACAGAATGCCATTCCAGTGTCTGGCTCCTCCCCAGTCTGGTCCTACTCACCCCTGCTAACTGTTCACGTGAGCGTCATCTGCTCTGAACTAACCGACCCCTTAGAGACGCTGTGGGGCGGGAGAGACGGGCTGGATGCCGGATGGAGGAGCCGTGGTCGGCACGATCCTCCCTGGCGACCCTCAGTCTCCGAGACGGGGTGAGAAGGAGGCGGCAGACAGACCCAAGTCCAGGCACGAGGGAACTCAGAGAGGCTGCACAGGGGCAGGGGAGCCGCTGTCTGCTGGGGTCTTTTTAAAAATTAACCTGTTTGGGAGTAATACCCTACAAATCACAAGGCCACTGCTAGGCGTCGAGGAGCGGCAGAGACCATATTTTAACCCGTGAATGTCTTCAAATACGCTAGGAAAATGAAAGGGGGTGGGGCGGGAGGGGAGTCGAGGGTTCTGACTTCATTGGTCCTGATGGATTATAGCCTTCCAGGAGGAACCTTTCCCCTTTATCCTGCACTTCGTAGGAAACTAGAAACCAGAAAGGCTAACGCGGCATTCTGGCAGCATTCAGAGCTACAGAACACTTTCACATCTTTCTCATCGTCTGTTCCCAACGTGAGAGAGGACCTGTTCCCTCCCACCCTCGGTGCAGCTGAGCAACCCAGAGCCCGCAGAGTGCCCAGCGAGAGAGCAGCTGGGACCTCCGCAGGCTGAGGCCCAGAACCCCAGAACTAGCTGCGCCGCCACCCAGCCTCTCTGAGACGTGGGCTTCTGTCTCTGTGAAATGGAGCTGAAACCTCCTCCTTCCTGGGCTGTAGGGGTCGAGGCACCGTGCGGAGTGGCCATGGGGCAGACATGAGACATGGGATGGAACTAGGGGCTGGGCTCTGCCTTCCACCAGCTGTGAGGCCTCAGGCAAGTCACCTGACCTCTTGGGCATCAGGGCCCCTAGCTGTGAGAAGAGGGCAATGGGCAGCCTCATTCTTTGCCGGGTCACTGGGAGGATCAGACAATGGGATGGAGGGGACAGTTCTGTGTAACCTGTGAAGCATTAGATGTTACTCTCTCTCGGGGAAATAGATTTGGTTCTAGGAAGGAACAGAATGCCATTCCAGTGTCTGGCTCCTCCCCAGTCTGGTCCTACTCACCCCTGCTAACTGTTCACGTGAGCGTCATCTGCTCTGAACTAACCGACCCCTTAGAGACGCTGTGGGGCGGGAGAGACGGGCTGGATGCCGGATGGAGGAGCCGTGGTCGGCACGATCCTCCCTGGCGACCCTCAGTCTCCGAGACGGGGTGAGAAGGAGGCGGCAGACAGACCCAAGTCCAGGCACGAGGGAACTCAGAGAGGCTGCACAGGGGCAGGGGAGCCGCTGTCTGCTGGGGTCCTGGGACTGCCGTTGCGCCCAGGATGGGGAGTTCATAGATCCAGCTCTCAGGGCCTCTGCAGGGGAAGGGAGAACCAGCGTGGCAGCTCAGGCTGCTCCCCTGGACAGCTTCCCTGTCCTCTGAACAGACCCATTATTCCAACGGGTACCTGCAGGGACCCGGGCTTGGTGCCCGAGGGGCCAGTGTGAACCCAGCACCTGCCTGACCCTGAAAGAACTCACAGCTTGGTGGACGAGAACACCGTGACACCGCACACAAGTGTGGCGACAAAGGGCTTCCCGGTTCTCACGAGAAGCAGAGGGCAGTGGAGACACTTGAGATGAACCTTGAAAGATAAGGAAGTTTCCACTCGACAGAGGGAGGGTCCAGCCGAGGGGACAGCTAAGGCTGGAGCGCACGGAGCTCCCGTGGGGGTGGGCACCAGCACGTTCTCTCCAGAGAGCCAACAGCAGACACAGGGGCGAAGGAGCACACGAGGCCCCGCTCCCGAGGCGTGGGGGCTGAGCGTGGATTTAGGGTAGGAAGGAAGGAGGGGACTTGAAGCTCAAGGAGCTTGGGCTTTGTCTGGGTAAACAGGAAGGTTGACAGCTAGGGGCTCTTGAAATCAGGGCCTATTGGTTCTCAGAGCTCTTCCTAGACTGATAGGGATGGAAGATGGTTAGGGGGTGAAGAGGCACAAGACGGCTACAGCGCAGGCCAGAGAGGATGAGTCTGAGTTGGGGGAGCAGAAGCAGGACAAATAAGTGGGACTGGGAGCTCTGGGGAGGGAGGCGCCTGTTGGGACCAGCACTGCCAACAGTGCCCTGCCTCCTTCACAAGCACCTGCGGCAGCTCCATTCTGCCTGAGCTGGGGGGACGGAGCTCCTGACCACAAAGGCGGAGAGCCGAGCCCAGTCCCTGGGAGGCAGGAAGGAGGCGAGCAGGCAAGGCCAGCCCTGGATGGGGAAGGGTGCACTCTGGGCACAGCAGAAGCCGCACGGCGGGAAAGGAGGGCGCGGCAGTGGGCCAGGGACGCACACTGCCCAGGATGGAGGAGGCTGGGCCTGATCTCTTCCGTTCACCGGACCCTCTCTCGGTGGCGGCCGTGCGGGGACTCAGCCAGGGAACAGTGGCGGGGTCAGTGTGCCTGGACTGTATGTCAGCAGAAGGCCGAGGAAGGGCAGGAGGAGGTGAGGGAGAAGAGGCCGGGATGGAGCCTGAGGGTCCGTCTTGGGATGGGTGGATCCCACCGGCTGAGCGCTGGAGGAAGGAGACACCTGCCTTGTGATGACTCCAATTACACCCTATGAAACGAGCAGCCAATTACCGAAGGGGATAAACACAGTGGGACTTCCTATTAGGCACGAGGCACTGAGGGAAGTCTGTCACTCACTCTAATCACGGAACAGCCTCTGAGTCTTCCTCTTCAACGGCACTGAGAAAACAGAGCCCACTCTGTCACCGCTGGCTTCCCATGCAGCAGGAGCCTTGGAACCCCCAGGGCTCATCAAGAGCCACGGGGCTCCTCAGGCCCTGTCTACCCTGCCTCCTTCACAAGCACCTGCGGCAGCTCCATTCGGCCTGAGCTGTGGGGACGGAGCTCCTTCTGGACCATGATTCTGCGGGACCATTGGGCAACCTGCCTCCAGCTGGCATGTGAGGGGTGACGGGAGGACAGTCCTCCTGCTGGGAGCCGATGTTCACATCTTACCCCAGACAAGGTGGCTGGAATTCAGCCTATTTTTAAAATTTTAAATGTATTCATTTATTCTTGGCTGTGCTAGATCTTCCTTGCTGCCTGTGGGCTTTCTCCAGTTGCGGCGAGCAGGGACGACTCCCTGGTTGTGGTGTGAGGGCTTCTCTTGTTGCAGAGCCCGGGCACTAGAGTGCAGCCTCAGTAGCTGTGATGCACGGGCTCAGTTCCCCAGGGGCACGTGGAATCTTCTCCACATTGGGATCCAACCCATGTCCCCTGCCATGGCAGGTGGATTCCTAACTACCAAACCAACAGGGACGCCCTAGAATTCAGCCTATTGGTGATTATTATTCCTAAAGATTTCCATGTGCTTGGCTGGTTTGGAACCTGATGATGGCACCCCATTTGGGGAAGTGCATGCTGTCTGAAACTGACTTCAAGAAATGATACCAACTGGGCCTGATCTCTTCCGTTCACCGGACCCTCTCTCGGTGGCGGCCGTGCGGGGACTCAGCCAGGGAACAGTGGCGGGGTCAGTGTGCCTGGACTGTATGTCAGCAGAAGGCCGAGGAAGGGCAGGAGGAGGTGAGGGAGAAGAGGCCGGGATGGAGCCTGAGGGTCCGTCTTGGGATGGGTGGATCCCACCGGCTGAGCGCTGGAGGAAGGAGACACCTGCCTTGTGATGACTCCAATTACACCCTATGAAACGAGCAGCCAATTACCGAAGGGGATAAACACAGTGGGACTTCCTATTAGGCACGAGGCACTGAGGGAAGTCTGTCACTCACTCTAATCACGGAACAGCCTCTGAGTCTTCCTCTTCAACGGCACTGAGAAAACAGAGCCCACTCTGTCACCGCTGGCTTCCCATGCAGCAGGAGCCTTGGAACCCCCAGGGCTCATCAAGAGCCACGGGGCTCCTCAGGCCCTGTCTACCCTGCCTCCTTCACAAGCACCTGCGGCAGCTCCATTCGGCCTGAGCTGTGGGGACGGAGCTCCTTCTGGACCATGATTCTGCGGGACCATTGGGCAACCTGCCTCCAGCTGGCATGTGAGGGGTGACGGGAGGACAGTCCTCCTGCTGGGAGCCGATGTTCACATCTTACCCCAGACAAGGTGGCTGGAATTCAGCCTATTTTTAAAATTTTAAATGTATTCATTTATTCTTGGCTGTGCTAGATCTTCCTTGCTGCCTGTGGGCTTTCTCCAGTTGCGGCGAGCAGGGACGACTCCCTGGTTGTGGTGTGAGGGCTTCTCTTGTTGCAGAGCCCGGGCACTAGAGTGCAGCCTCAGTAGCTGTGATGCACGGGCTCAGTTCCCCAGGGGCACGTGGAATCTTCTCCACATTGGGATCCAACCCATGTCCCCTGCCATGGCAGGTGGATTCCTAACTACCAAACCAACAGGGACGTCCCCTAGAATTCAGCCTATTGGTGATTATTATTCCTAAAGATTTCCATGTGCTTGGCTGGTTTGGAACCTGATGATGGCACCCCATTTGGGGAAGTGCATGCTGTCTGGAAACTGACTTCAAGAAATGATACCAACCTAGAACTTTGTCTAAAAGATGCTTTGGGGCTTCCCTGCTGGTCCAGTGGGTGGAGAGCCCGCCTTGCAGTGCAAGGGGCAGTGGTTTGATTTCTGGCCCGGAGGACCCCAGGTGCCGCAGAGTGGCGGGACCGGTGTGTCCAATTGCGAGCTGGTGCTCTGGAGTGCATACGCCCAGAGCCGATGCTCTACAGTGAGGGAGGCCACTGGCCAAAGAATAAAGATGGATGAAAATAAAAAACCAATAGAAGAGGCCAGAATTTTAAAAAAATAATAAAAGATGCTTTGCCGCTCCCAGCTGCTAATAAGCGTGTGGGGGCCATTTACTTGGGTCGTTGGCTGTGAAATCCGTTTGCTGTGGTCACAGGGCCTGGGAGAGTGGATGTAGGGTCCTCAAACTCATTTTCTCACAGTGGAAGTTCAGCAGCACTGATGGCCCTGACCCGTGACACCAGATGGCGTGGTGGTGTGCAGAGCACTGGGGTCCCCGGCAGCCTCGGGACCGGGGGGGCCCAGCAGTGGGCTGTGTTTGGAGCTGGATTCATGTGCAGGGGCACAGAGCGGATGGGGTTCTGGAGTCGACGGACAGATATGGACCCAGGCCTGGCCTACCACATGCCCCTCAGGCCCTGCTTCCCTCCTCTGAAACCGGGAAGAGTCGCACAGAACTGCCCTGGATGACCGGGAAACAGAGCTGATGTTTTCTCTAAAATTTCCCCACTTGGGAGGTGCCTGCCCATTTCCTCGGCCCTCCCACCGGCCATCTTTGCTGCCTGTGGGCTTTCTCCAGTTGGCGAGCAGGGCGACTCCTGGTTGTGGTGTGAGGGCTTCTCTTGTTGCAGAGCCCGGGCACTAGAGTGCAGCCTCAGTAGCTGTGATGCACGGGCTCAGTTCCCCAGGGGCACGTGGAATCTTCTCCACATTGGGATCCAACCCATGTCCCCTGCCATGGCAGGTGGATTCCTAACTACCAAACCAACAGGGACGTCCCCTAGAATTCAGCCTATTGGTGATTATTATTCCTAAAGATTTCCATGTGCTTGGCTGGTTTGGAACCTGATGATGGCACCCCATTTGGGGAAGTGCATGCTGTCTGGAAACTGACTTCAAGAAATGATACCAACCTAGAACTTTGTCTAAAAGATGCTTTGGGGCTTCCCTGCTGGTCCAGTGGGTGGAGAGCCCGCCTTGCAGTGCAAGGGGCAGTGGTTTGATTTCTGGCCCGGAGGACCCCAGGTGCCGCAGAGTGGCGGGACCGGTGTGTCCAATTGCGAGCTGGTGCTCTGGAGTGCATACGCCCAGAGCCGATGCTCTACAGTGAGGGAGGCCACTGGCCAAAGAATAAAGATGGATGAAAATAAAAAACCAATAGAAGAGGCCAGAATTTTAAAAAAATAATAAAAGATGCTTTGCCGCTCCCAGCTGCTAATAAGCGTGTGGGGGCCATTTACTTGGGTCGTTGGCTGTGAAATCCGTTTGCTGTGGTCACAGGGCCTGGGAGAGTGGATGTAGGGTCCTCAAACTCATTTTCTCACAGTGGAAGTTCAGCAGCACTGATGGCCCTGACCCGTGACACCAGATGGCGTGGTGGTGTGCAGAGCACTGGGGTCCCCGGCAGCCTCGGGGCCGGGAGGGCCCAGCAGTGGGCTGTGTTTGGAGCTGGATTCATGTGCAGGGGCACAGAGCGGATGGGGTTCTGGAGTCGACGGACAGATATGGACCCAGGCCTGGCCTACCACATGCCCCTCAGGCCCTGCTTCCCTCCTCTGAAACCGGGAAGAGTCGCACAGAACTGCCCTGGATGACCGGGAAACAGAGCTGATGTTTTCTCTAAAATTTCCCCACTTGGGAGGTGCCTGCCCATCGGGTTCCTCCCGGCCCTCCCACCCGCGGCCATCTCTCACCTTTTCGCTGGGAAAACAGAGGCACTGCTTTTTTTTTTTTTTGGAGGCACTTTTTTCTTTATAAAAAGACAGTCTCAGGCTTCCCTGGTGGTCCAGTGGGTAAAGAGTCCACCTTGCAGTGCAAGGGCCACCGGTTCGATCCCTGGCCCGGGAAGATGCCACGTGCCGCGGAGCAGCTGGACCGGTGTGTCCAATTACGAGCCAGCACTCTGGAGCGCATGCGCCCAGAGCCGGTGCTCTGCAATAAGAGAGGCCACTGCGATGGGAGGCCCACACCTGCCAAAGAATAAAAAAAGATGGATGAAAATAAATATAAATAAAAGAGGCATGATGGGAAAATTAAAAAAAAACAAAAAACAAAAACTCTAAGACAAAAAAAAGAAAAAAAAAAAGACAGAGTCTCCCATCACCTAACAGCCCGGGATAGACGCTGCGGGGCTCAAGCACTGCCTGGACCCCCTGGGCTGTGGAGAGGCTGCAGACTCGGGGTCTGCCCGGGACTTCCGGGAGCAGGAGGGGAGGAGCCCCAGGAGGGGGCTACCGCATAGGAGGCACCCTGCGGCGGGGGTGGGGGGCGGCGAACTTCACACCTTGAGAGAATGGCCGACTGGCTGGAGGGAAGGTCTGGTAAGGATTCGAGCGCCACGCTGTCCCCTAAACTCTCCAGCAGTTGGAGGGATCTTAGATGGACAGTCTTCCCTTTGGGTTGAAAAAAATTCCAAAAAGGATGATTCCCAGACATTCATTTCAACAGACATGTGTTGAGTCCACGAGGTACCTGACCCGTGACACCAGATGGCGTGGTGGTGTGCAGAGCACTGGGGTCCCCGGCAGCCTCGGGGCCGGGAGGGCCCAGCAGTGGGCTGTGTTTGGAGCTGGATTCATGTGCAGGGGCACAGAGCGGATGGGGTTCTGGAGTCGACGGACAGATATGGACCCAGGCCTGGCCTACCACATGCCCCTCAGGCCCTGCTTCCCTCCTCTGAAACCGGGAAGAGTCGCACAGAACTGCCCTGGATGACCGGGAAACAGAGCTGATGTTTTCTCTAAAATTTCCCCACTTGGGAGGTGCCTGCCCATCGGGTTCCTCCCGGCCCTCCCACCGCGGCCATCTCTCACCTTTTCGCTGGGAAAACAGAGGCACTGCTTTTTTTTTTTTTGGAGGCACTTTTTCTTTATAAAAGACAGTCTCAGGCTTCCCTGGTGGTCCAGTGGGTAAGAGTCCACCTTGCAGTGCAAGGGCCACCGGTTCGATCCCTGGCCCGGGAAGATGCCACGTGCCGCGGAGCAGCTGGACCGGTGTGTCCAATTACGAGCCAGCACTCTGGAGCGCATGCGCCCAGAGCCGGTGCTCTGCAATAAGAGAGGCCACTGCGATGGGAGGCCCACACCTGCCAAAGAATAAAAAAAGATGGATGAAAATAAATATAAATAAAAGAGGCATGATGGGAAAATTAAAAAAAAACAAAAAACAAAAACTCTAAGACAAAAAAAAGAAAAAAAAAAAGACAGAGTCTCCCATCACCTAACAGCCCGGGATAGACGCTGCGGGGCTCAAGCACTGCCTGGACCCCCTGGGCTGTGGAGAGGCTGCAGACTCGGGGTCTGCCCGGGACTTCCGGGAGCAGGAGGGGAGGAGCCCCAGGAGGGGGCTACCGCATAGGAGGCACCCTGCGGCGGGGGTGGGGGGCGGCGAACTTCACACCTTGAGAGAATGGCCGACTGGCTGGAGGGAAGGTCTGGTAAGGATTCGAGCGCCACGCTGTCCCCTAAACTCTCCAGCAGTTGGAGGGATCTTAGATGGACAGTCTTCCCTTTGGGTTGAAAAAAATTCCAAAAAGGATGATTCCCAGACATTCATTTCAACAGACATGTGTTGAGTCCTACGAGGTACCAGGCTCTGTGCTGGACCCTGAGGCAACTGCTCCCACTGGCTGGAGTGAAGAGCACTTGGCTCAGAGACAGCGAGGATGTCAGGAGGAAGAGGAAAAGCCGGGAAAGGGAGACATCTGCCTCCAAAGGACACACCTCTGCGTCCAGTGCCTTGCTCTGACCCTACATTTGTGAGCACGGTCTGGGTCCTCCTGTGTGCCAGGTGCCTGCTAATTAATACCTTCAAAGACCCTCATCCTCCTCACTCAGCCTGAGCGTCAGCTCCCTCCAGGGCCCTTCATGATCCTTTATTAACGGGAACCCTCTGGAAAGGGCCACGTTAACCCCGAATCCAACAGTGCTCTGGGGAGGCCAGCTGTACCAGGGCAGATTTCTTGTCTGCCTGTGGTCAGTGGACCCTGGACCCTGAGTGGCCTGTGGCTGTTTTTCCAAAGTGCTCCCTTTGGCTGCTTCTGAAACTTCCCCTCTGAGAAGGGGGCCGCCTGGGGACGCAGAGGGAGACAAGGAAAGGGTCTCGTGGAAGAGAGAGTGCCATTCCCCTTTTCCCAACTTCTGACGTCGAGGTCCTCTCCTATACTCTGGCCACAGCCTGTGACTGCCCCACCCGTGGAGGCTCCAACCAGTGACCCTGGAACTCCTGCTTTGGGGTGGAGGTCAAACCGAATGAGACAAAACGGGGCTTGCAGGCTCTGGCCAGCTCTGGGACTCTGAGAGTCTTCCGCAGGCACCATGAATAACACAGAGAAAACCACAGCGGCAGGCAAGCTCATGAAATCAACGAGGCCGGATAGCGCTGGGCTCAAGCACTGCCTGGACCCCTGGGCTGTGGAGAGGCTGCAGACTGGGGTCTGCCCGGGACTTCCGGGAGCAGGAGGAGGAGCCCCAGGAGGGGCTACCGCATAGGAGGCACCCTGCGCGGGGTGGGGGCGCGAACTTCACACCTTGAGAGAATGGCCGACTGGCTGGAGGGAAGGTCTGGTAAGGATTCGAGCGCCACGCTGTCCCCTAAACTCTCCAGCAGTTGGAGGGATCTTAGATGGACAGTCTTCCCTTTGGGTTGAAAAAAATTCCAAAAAGGATGATTCCCAGACATTCATTTCAACAGACATGTGTTGAGTCCTACGAGGTACCAGGCTCTGTGCTGGACCCTGAGGCAACTGCTCCCACTGGCTGGAGTGAAGAGCACTTGGCTCAGAGACAGCGAGGATGTCAGGAGGAAGAGGAAAAGCCGGGAAAGGGAGACATCTGCCTCCAAAGGACACACCTCTGCGTCCAGTGCCTTGCTCTGACCCTACATTTGTGAGCACGGTCTGGGTCCTCCTGTGTGCCAGGTGCCTGCTAATTAATACCTTCAAAGACCCTCATCCTCCTCACTCAGCCTGAGCGTCAGCTCCCTCCAGGGCCCTTCATGATCCTTTATTAACGGGAACCCTCTGGAAAGGGCCACGTTAACCCCGAATCCAACAGTGCTCTGGGGAGGCCAGCTGTACCAGGGCAGATTTCTTGTCTGCCTGTGGTCAGTGGACCCTGGACCCTGAGTGGCCTGTGGCTGTTTTTCCAAAGTGCTCCCTTTGGCTGCTTCTGAAACTTCCCCTCTGAGAAGGGGGCCGCCTGGGGACGCAGAGGGAGACAAGGAAAGGGTCTCGTGGAAGAGAGAGTGCCATTCCCCTTTTCCCAACTTCTGACGTCGAGGTCCTCTCCTATACTCTGGCCACAGCCTGTGACTGCCCCACCCGTGGAGGCTCCAACCAGTGACCCTGGAACTCCTGCTTTGGGGTGGAGGTCAAACCGAATGAGACAAAACGGGGCTTGCAGGCTCTGGCCAGCTCTGGGACTCTGAGAGTCTTCCGCAGGCACCATGAATAACACAGAGAAAACCACAGCGGCAGGCAAGCTCATGAAATCAACGAGGTCAGTCTGTTACCCGCACCCACGCAGCACATGATTGGGGTGGGACATTACGCAGGCCTCCCTGGAATTTCCACTTCCGTGTCACAGAAGGGGTGGTAGGAACTTAAACATGATGTTCTTAGGCTCTTATCAGAGACTCTCCAGGGCCCCCGGCAGACCCCAGACTCAGCGGCCTCAAGTCCTCTCCTCTCCAAAGCTCTCCATCTTTGGGGTTGTTGGTGCCCCCTGCCCCCAACACAGCAGGTTTATCCCTGGTTGTGGCTTCCCGCGAGCCCAGAATAGAAGAGGCCATCTGTCACGTTTAGGACTATCATATGTCCGCTGATGGCTCGCAAGCAGGTGGGCCACCAAGAGGTGCTCCGAGGAGGGCGGGCGGGGATCAGGCAGGCTCTCCAAGCGCAGGCTCAGCAGAACACGGAGACGATGAGCAGGCATCTCAGGCAGGGAATTCTCAGCATCCCGCCATCTCTCCACCAGCAGGAAACCCGGGGATCTTTGGGGCTCAATCTTCTTCAGGAAAGACCGACCGTTCCTCAGGACAGAGCGCGGCTGACGTGAGAGGCTCTGTGGGCGCTGCTGGCGCCGGGCTGGGTCTGGCCCTCTGCCGGCGGGGCTGCGGGGGCGGCCTCCTGCGGGGTGCCGCCGGGTGGGGGCCGGCTCCCCGACGTGCCGCTGCGGCCACACACCAGGCGCTTCTCGTCTAGCAGGGACAGGTGGTATTCACACAGGTCGATCAGTGAGGCCACCTGCTCGTGGAGCGGCAGCATCTTGAACTTCCTCTGGGCCAGGTAAAAGAAGGCCTCCACGAAAGCCTGCAGGCACATCCCTGTGGACGAGAGACGGCGGCGTGAGGGGGCGTGGTGTGAGCGCAGGGGCCCTGGCTGGCCTACCAGCAGGCTCTCCCCACTGCGGTTTCGTTCCGGAGATGAAACCGGGCTGACTCACAGTGCCTGCCCTGCGCCGGGTCAGTGGGGCGTTCACAACCACTTGCAGATCCAACCCTTCAGCAGCCCTGTCCGTGAAGAAGATTCAATGACCCTGTTTTACAGATGGGGAAACCATGTCTCCGAGAACTGGAGAGACCTGGGCAAAGTCCAGGGGGTAGAAAGTAGGGGGATGGGATTGAAATCTAGCCCAACATCTGCATCACCAACAAATGTTCCCATTAAACCCCTGCCCAGGGAACTTCCCTAGTATCTCAGTGGTGACGAGTTCACCTGCCAATGCAGGAGACCCAGGTTCAATCCTTGATCCGGGAAGATCCCACCTGCTGCGGAGCAACTAAGCCCGTGAGCCCCAACGATGGAGCCTGTGCTCTAGAGCCTCGGAGCCGCAACTGTGGAGCCTGTGGACCGCAACTCCTGAAGCCCGTGAGCCCAAGAGCCCAAGTTCCACAACAAGAGAAGTCACCACAACAAGAAGCCTGCTCATCTCCACTAGAGAGTAGCCCCCACTCCCTGCAACTAGAGAAGAGCCTGTGGCGGCAGTGAAAACCCAGAATAGCCAAAACAAAACAAAACGAAACAAAAACCCAGCCCAGGGACTTCCCGGATCCAGTGACTAAGATTCCACACTCCCAAGGGAAGGGACCCAGATTTATTCCCTGGTCAGGGAATTAGATCTCACATGCTGCAACTACAAAATCCCATATGCTGCAACTAAGACCTGCCACAGCCAAATAAACAAACAAATATCTAAAAAGCCCCAGCTCATGACTCTAATAATAAGGGAAGATGGTATCAAGATGACTCCGGTGTGACAGCCACTCTGTATCTCATGAAAATGCCAGGTGCTCAGTCGTGTCCGACTCTTTGCAGCCCCAGGCACTGTGGCCGTCTGTCTCCGGGACTTCCCAGGCGCGGTCACCAGAGCGGGTGTCCACGCCCTCCTTCAGGGGAGCTTCCTGACCCAGGGAGCGAATCTGGATCTCCACACGGCAGGCAGATTCGTGACCATCTGAGCCACCAGGGAAGCCCTCACAGGGGTGTCAGTTACTGGAGTGTGTGCATTCCTCAAGATCCACAAATCGTACTTTAAGTAAGGTGTGTGCATTTTGCTATATGTAAATTTTACCTCAAAAAGCAGTATATGACCCCTCTCTATACTCAAAACTATATTCTGGAAGATGTTAGTAGGAGACCCCATTGTGCCCCTGGAACGCTGTTCTGCTTTGCTCCATAGACTCCGACTCATCCTGGGGATTGCAGCTGAAAATCACGTACTCAGCAAAAATCTCCCCTGAGCCCCAGATCAGACCCAGCCCCTGACACAGGCTTCTGGAACTTTTCTTGGCAGCACCTCTGGTGGCTATCTGCGTGGCTCACTGGCCATCTCTTGCTCTCCTGCTGGACTGTGGGCTCCAGCTCACCTCCATCTCCCCCAGCGCCAGGTCCCCAGAAAGCGCTCAGTACAGGGGGACTGACTACGTGAGTGAATGAACAGCGAGTCAGCACTCAGCGCTTCACAGACATGCCTGTACAAGGTCATTGTTATGATGCTCCGTTTCACAAGTACAGAAACGAACAATCAGAAACCTTGAGGAATCTCCCAAGGCCGCACAGCCAGAGAACTGGGGCAGTGAAAACCCAGAATAGCCAAAACAAAACAAAACGAAACAAAAACCCAGCCCAGGGACTTCCCGGATCCAGTGACTAAGATTCCACACTCCCAAGGAAGGGACCCAGATTTATTCCCTGGTCAGGGAATTAGATCTCACATGCTGCAACTACAAAATCCCATATGCTGCAACTAAGACCTGCCACAGCCAAATAAACAAACAAATATCTAAAAAGCCCCAGCTCATGACTCTAATAATAAGGGAAGATGGTATCAAGATGACTCCGGTGTGACAGCCACTCTGTATCTCATGAAAATGCCAGGTGCTCAGTCGTGTCCGACTCTTTGCAGCCCCAGGCACTGTGGCCGTCTGTCTCCGGGACTTCCCAGGCGCGGTCACCAGAGCGGGTGTCCACGCCCTCCTTCAGGGGAGCTTCCTGACCCAGGGAGCGAATCTGGATCTCCACACGGCAGGCAGATTCGTGACCATCTGAGCCACCAGGGAAGCCCTCACAGGGGTGTCAGTTACTGGAGTGTGTGCATTCCTCAAGATCCACAAATCGTACTTTAAGTAAGGTGTGTGCATTTTGCTATATGTAAATTTTACCTCAAAAAGCAGTATATGACCCCTCTCTATACTCAAAACTATATTCTGGAAGATGTTAGTAGGAGACCCCATTGTGCCCCTGGAACGCTGTTCTGCTTTGCTCCATAGACTCCGACTCATCCTGGGGATTGCAGCTGAAAATCACGTACTCAGCAAAAATCTCCCCTGAGCCCCAGATCAGACCCAGCCCCTGACACAGGCTTCTGGAACTTTTCTTGGCAGCACCTCTGGTGGCTATCTGCGTGGCTCACTGGCCATCTCTTGCTCTCCTGCTGGACTGTGGGCTCCAGCTCACCTCCATCTCCCCCAGCGCCAGGTCCCCAGAAAGCGCTCAGTACAGGGGGACTGACTACGTGAGTGAATGAACAGACGAGTCAGCACTCAGCGCTTCACAGACATGCCTGTACAAGGTCATTGTTATGATGCTCCGTTTCACAAGTACAGAAACGAACAATCAGAAACCTTGAGGAATCTCCCCAAGGCCGCACAGCCAGAGAACTGGGGCTTGAAAGTCACGCCCTGACTTCCATGTCTCTTAGCCAAGTTGTGCTATGTGGAAGGTTTGAAGTCTTCCCAACGTCCTAGTGAAGGTGGACTCTGTTTTCTAAGTGCATGGGGTCCCCTGGGCTCCTTGGGGAAGGTGGCTAGAAAGCCTGGCCCAAATGCCACATGGTATTTTTAAAGAGGCCAGCCCCAACTCCGCTAATCCACACCCTCCCTGGGGCCTTGCTGCCTGGCTCAGACGTCCTCGCCGCCTGCTCTGTCACTGCAGGCAGAAGCCAGGCCTGGAGTTCGTAAACACTGGATTACACATGGACCCTGGGATCTGAGAGCTCTTTTTGTGTTGGAAACTCGAGCTGAGCAAAAAAGTTGTTTGTTGTTCTTTTTAATCTTCTTCTGAGTCCATCAAAGCTTTTTTGCTCAGCTTCGCTTGACTCCGGACCTTCTGCAAGCCCCCTGCTTGGTCTTGACAGGAGCTGATAAAGAGAAGAGTAACCCTTTTCATGTAAACAGAGGCCTGGTACGGACGGAGACGCAGGGAATGGGGTCTCAGCTCATATCAGCAGACAGACGTTTTCTGATCACTGACGCTGGGCCAGGGCTCTCCTACGGCGTGCATGCGTGTGCGTGCATGTGTGTATCACAGTCAGCAGGAGGGTCCAGTACACGTAGGCTGAAGGGGCTAGAACCTAAAGCCAGAGAAACCTGGGGCAGCCCCAGCCCCCGACCTCGTAACCATGTGGTGTCCAGACCGCCGCTCCTATCAGACCCAGCCCCTGACACAGGCTTCTGGAACTTTTCTTGGCAGCACCTCTGGTGGCTATCTGCGTGGCTCACTGGCCATCTCTTGCTCTCCTGCTGGACTGTGGGCTCCAGCTCACCTCCATCTCCCCCAGCGCCAGGTCCCCAGAAAGCGCTCAGTACAGGGGGACTGACTACGTGAGTGAATGAACAGACGAGTCAGCACTCAGCGCTTCACAGACATGCCTGTACAAGGTCATTGTTATGATGCTCCGTTTCACAAGTACAGAAACGAACAATCAGAAACCTTGAGGAATCTCCCCAAGGCCGCACAGCCAGAGAACTGGGGCTTGAAAGTCACGCCCTGACTTCCATGTCTCTTAGCCAAGTTGTGCTATGTGGAAGGTTTGAAGTCTTCCCAACGTCCTAGTGAAGGTGGACTCTGTTTTCTAAGTGCATGGGGTCCCCTGGGCTCCTTGGGGAAGGTGGCTAGAAAGCCTGGCCCAAATGCCACATGGTATTTTTAAAGAGGCCAGCCCCAACTCCGCTAATCCACACCCTCCCTGGGGCCTTGCTGCCTGGCTCAGACGTCCTCGCCGCCTGCTCTGTCACTGCAGGCAGAAGCCAGGCCTGGAGTTCGTAAACACTGGATTACACATGGACCCTGGGATCTGAGAGCTCTTTTTGTGTTGGAAACTCGAGCTGAGCAAAAAAGTTGTTTGTTGTTCTTTTTAATCTTCTTCTGAGTCCATCAAAGCTTTTTGCTCAGCTTCGCTTGACTCCGGACCTTCTGCAAGCCCCCTGCTTGGTCTTGACAGGAGCTGATAAAGAGAAGAGTAACCCTTTTCATGTAAACAGAGGCCTGGTACGGACGGAGACGCAGGGAATGGGGTCTCAGCTCATATCAGCAGACAGACGTTTTCTGATCACTGACGCTGGGCCAGGGCTCTCCTACGGCGTGCATGCGTGTGCGTGCATGTGTGTATCACAGTCAGCAGGAGGGTCCAGTACACGTAGGCTGAAGGGGCTAGAACCTAAAGCCAGAGAAACCTGGGGCAGCCCCAGCCCCCGACCTCGTAACCATGTGGTCTCCAGAGCGCCGCTGCTCCTGGTGTGGTGGGCAGATGGGCGCGGGGACGGCGTGTCCCTGGTCCCTGACAAGAGAAGGAGCCAGAGCCAGGACGTAACTCACCCTCCTCATCCATCACACTGTGGACCTCGGCTGGCAGTGTTTTGTGGCAAATCTTTCCGTCTGTAAAGGAAGCCGCACGCATTGACGTGCTAACTCGAGTCTCTTATCCAGGCCTGGAGGAACAGTGCATGACTGTCTACATCTTCCTTCCCGGCTTTAACCACAGTCTTGTCAAAATGCAGATTCCAGGCCTGAGACCGTGCATTTCTGCCAAGCTCCCCAGTGGTCCTCAGGCTGCTGGTCTCTGGAGCTGGTCTCCAAACAGTGAGGACTGAGTACTTTTTACTCAACAAACACCCATTTCCTTCCCTTAACTGGAGGCAGGCTTAACACACAGGAAAAATACAATGAAGACCTTTTTGTGGAAAAAAAATCACATGGCTAAATCATCAAGACGACGACATTCTATTGATAGAATGAGAAATGGGATTGATTGTACTCTCTGTGATCTTCTCTTTGCTTGTTTGTATTTTCTGACTTTTCTAAGGTACACATGTGCGAAATTAAAAAATACGCAGCTGGAAATTCCAGAGAATGGGAAAAGGTGGGCCGAGGCAGCTGCTTCTAATTGCGAAGCCTCTGCTACTATTCGAAATCATTACTCTGAAAAAATACAGACTTTCTGTATCTGTGTTCTGTTTTGATAAAAAGTTATAGATAGATGAAGAGATAGATGAAGGGAAATGGACATTACTGACTCCCGCGTGGGTCATGTACAACGTGCCCATGCCCTAAACTCCCACTGTGCAGACGAGAAAACTGAGGCCCAGAGGGATCAAATGATCGGCCCTCAGGTCACATCCTAGTAAGCGGCAGGACTGAGATTTGAACCCAGGCCTCAGGCACGGCTGATTCTGTTCAGAGTATCTTGGATGCGGTGTTGGAACACAAAGTGCGGCTCTACCCCAGGGTTCCTGGTTCTGAGAGTCAGAGAACGTGCACTGTGAACACACCCCCGGGCGGTGGCAAGGCTGCGAGTCGGGACCCCACTCAGAGAAGCCGCCCCTTCCTGCCGCCTCCCGCTGCCGGGTTCAGTCTGCTCTTTCTCCACTCTGAAAGCCCATCTGCAAAACAGGGCCTGCTTGCATAAGGGCCTGCCCCCGAACTGCAAGAAGCTTGACTTTGGGCTAAAAATGTCTGTCTTTTAAGACACTGATTGAAAGCAGACTTGCAATCAGTTATTTTTAAAAGACTAATGATGGAGCTGGAAAAGCCTGAGCTTGTTCCAACTTTGCATTAAGTCCTCTCTCGATTTCTGAGAAACCACACATCCCTGGTTTCTTCCAGCATCACGGCGTCACCGCGAAGAGGGGCAGAGCTCCGCTGCCCTCTGCGAGGCCCTGCCCTTCTCTGTCTGAGGGAGGTCCTAGCAGGCCAGGCCACAGCGGCCCTGCGGACCAAGGCGGGCCTCTGAATCTCATGTTGGGGAAGACAGGTGGCCACTGGGAAGTTTCGAAGTGACGTGGTCAGGGCGGGTGCTGTGTTGACGCAGGTGGCAGGCGCACAGGAGAAAGAAACTGGGGAGACGTGTGAGGGGGCTGCTGTGCTGGTCCGGGTGAGGGCTGACAGCAGCTGGGACCACGGGGCGGTGATGGTGGTGAAGGGTGACGAGGCTCCGGATAGAGCCTGGGGGTCGTGCCCACGCCTCTGAGGGGCCAGCGGGGTGGGGGTGGGGGTGAGGGCGAGTCGGGAATCCTCATGAAGGAGGGGCGTTAGCAGCGGGCTGAGGGGGCCAGCCTTTCCTTCACGGCCTGTGGTTGCAAACATTTTATTTGTAAAATAGCCTGGGGGCCTTACCGGAAACATAGGTTTCTGCTCCAGTCTGCTGGGGGCTGTCTGTACCGCGCTGGTAGCTGCAGCGCTGGGGATCCGAAACAGACTGGTTAGGAAGCTCGGGGATGAACACTCCCTCTCGGCCGTCTCTTGAAGGGCTTCCGAGGAGGCAGTGGAGCGGAGAAGCTAAGGGCACCGTCTTCAAGAAACCTAGCGCTGGGCGCGCCCTGCCCTGGGTGACCAAGAACCTTTCAGGGTGCACGGAACAAGCTTTCTCCTCTGAAATCTGTCCATGTCTCCACCATCTCTGTCTGCTTGGGCTGCCAAATACCATAACAATACACCGTGGGCGGGTGGCTCAGACAACAGATATTTCTGCTTTCAGTTCCGGGGATGGAGCTCTGAGATCAGGGTGCTAGGCTGGCTCCGATCTGGTGGGGGCTCCCCTCCCGGCTTGTAGACAGCCGCCTTCTTGTTGCGCCTTCATGAGGCAGAGAGAGACAGCCAGCTCTCTGGTGTCTCTTCTTACAAGGACAGCAGTCCTGTTGGCTCAGTTGTGCAGCTGCTCAATCATGTCTGACTCTTTGCGACCCCGTGGACTCCAGCACGCCAGGCTTCCCTGCCTTTCACCACCTCCCAGAGTTTGCTCAACTCGTGTCCATTGAGTCAGTGATGCCATCCAACCATCTCATCTTCAGTCGTCTCCTTCTCCTCCTGCCTTCAATCTGCCCCAGCATCAGGGTCTTTTTCAATGCACTGGCTCTTAGCATCAAGTGCCCAAAGTATTGGAGCTTCAGCTTTAGCATCAGTCCTTCCAATGAATATTCACGGTTAATTTCCTTTAGGATTGACTGGTTTCATCTCCTTGCTGTCCAAGGGACACTCAAGAGTTTTTGCCAACACCACAGTTCAAAAAGGTCAATTTCTTCAGTGCTCAGCCTTCTTTATGGTCTGACTCTCACATCCATACATGACGAATGGGAAAACCATAGCTTTGACTTTAAGGACCAGGGCCCTACCCGTATGACTTCGTGTAACCTTAATTACTTCCTCGGAGGCCCAACTCCAAACACAGGGATTAGGTTCCAATATATAAACTGCAAGCAGTGGAGGTGGGGGGACGTGGTTTAGTCTACAACATCTGGTGTGCAGCTTGGCTCTGCTGAGATGCACCAAGCGCTTGGGATCTCTCCTACCATTTACCACGTCTCGGAGATTACTCGAGTTGTTTAGGGAAAATGTAAGAAACCCTACCCCTCTCCTCTGTTCCTCCACCAGCCCTGCCGGCTATCACTCCTTACAGCTCTGGTAAGGAGCTGGAAGCATCTCTTTGGTAACACTGCGTCAGTGACCCATTACAATAAAAGGGATGAAAGGAAACAATGGCACGTCATATTCATTGAGCCCTCATTATGTGCAAGCCCTGGGCGAAAGGGCTGCACTTGCATTATTTAACTGAATGAATCGCTCAGAAATCTCAGGAGCAAGCATTACCGTCAATCCCATTTTATATTCCAGAGACTTGTCAAAGTCAGGTAGCTGGTAAGGTGCCTGAGTCTAGGATCGTTCCTATAACTTCTTGACTCTCCTGTGGCTTCAAGAGCCGTCCAAGAGATGGCCAAGTCGGGGTGTTACCTTCAGTCACTTAGAAGGAAGAAACAAGGCCACTTTGCCGTGAATGAGGGAGCCCACTCGCAACGCCCATTTCTGCCAGAGTTCAGCAAGAAGTTGCAGAACCATCTGCCAGGCTTTGCAAACTGGTTTTCCCACCTGCTCCTCACCCTCAACCCTGAAGATCTGCAGCAGAGTGTTCTTCAAAACTTCATTTGGGCTGATGGATCTTGCTGGAGAAAGCAGCCTTCGGAACGTTCCAGGGTAGCCATCCACGAGGCTCTCACCAAGACTGTCACTTGCATAATGGGACGCAGCTCCTAACAGATCATGGCCTCATTCTGCCCATCAGCCTGGAGGGTGGGCCCCCACGCTTCTGGGCCCCGGCCTGCTCCTCTTTACGCCCAAGGAGGGGCTCTTGCACGTAGGACTTAAGGACTGTGCTGGCGACTGCCCCCTGAAAATTCCATCATCTGCTCTGGGGCTTGAGGTTGGAAACAAGAATAACACGGCTCGTGTGCAGAGCACCTGCCAGTTCATAAAGAATATCCATTTTCTCATCTGTCTCTCGGAGTCCCATTCGGACGAGGACATTATGATAGCATTCCCCGCTTACAGTTGAGACCCAGAAAGGTCAAGTGGCTTGCCAAGATCTCCCTAAGTGGACCAGGAGGCATTTAAACCCTATCTGACTCTCAAACTCGCAGTTCTCTTTCCAACACCGCATTCTTTCTTAACATCTGACATTTATGTATTACTTTATAGTTTATAGAGCACATTTGCATAGACGATATAATTAAATCCAAATCATTGTCCGCAGCCAGAGATATTACCCAAGACTGAATATGAGATATTATTTTTTCTCCTCTCAAATATACCTGCGCTTCCTTGTTGTAATTCTATTTCAAAATATTGGTGTGCTGGGTTAGGACAGCTCTTCACCAATTCCTTCTTTTGCTCCAGCCTTTAACTCTCTTTCTCATTTGCTCCCCTGGAAGACAGGTTTCTGTCTCATAGTGAATTTTGAAATGCATGAGTATACAAAGCTTTCTGTTTGGGATCGCTGGTGGGAAATAAAGCTGGGTGATATTGACTAGAATTAGTTCAGTGGCCCCCGTCTGCGCAGCAGAGAGCTCCCCACAAGAGCCAGGTGACGGCTGCACGGGCTCTGAGGAGGTTAACCACAAGGATCTGTCTTCTCTCCACTCGTGGGGTGACGAGTCTGCTCCCATCTGCAGCTGCCCGGTCCCGCTAGACGTGATCAGGCCTGGGGCTGGGGTCTCAAAGGGCTCCCCTGCAGGGGATGAAATCTAGGCCTGTCCCACAAGACGGCATGTGGCTCCGTGGAGGAGTGACTGACCGGGCTCGTCTGGTCTCCGCTCGGCCGCGTGCTCTCTGTCTGTCTCTCACAAGCCCCTTCTCCTCTGGAGAGCTTGGTTTCTTCATTGGTAAAGAGTGGCTTTTACCCGGCACCTCCCCACCCACCATCCCCAGAAAAAGTCCAATACAGTGCTTAAAAAATACCAGTCATCTCTCTGCTTTGAGGCCGGCCCTTTCACCTCCTGCTGTCATAACGTTGGTTTCATTTTCTTCTTTCTTTGCAATAGCCAACTGCCACACTAGTCTAGCTGGAGGCTGGGGAGTCTGAACCCCCATCTCCGGCTGTCAGAGAGCAGGCTTTCAGAAAGTGTCTGTGGAATCAATGCGCTGATTGACTGGGATTACAGGAGGAAAAATTATGCAGTTGGGGGTGGTCAGAGGAGCTGGATTCTCACTTGGGTCTCTGCTCTCCACGTGGCGTGACTTTGGCCCAATGACTCCCCCTCTCTGGGCCTCACTTTCCCCTTCTGTAAAATGGGCAGAGAACTGGGCCATTTCTCAGGATTCCAGAAGCATTAGGAGTGATGATGGCTTCTGAATGTTTTAAAAACAATAACTGGGCTTCCTCGGTGGGTCAGTGATAAAGAATTTGCCTGCCGATGCAGGAGACACGGGTTCAATCCCTGATCCAGGAAGATCCCACATGTCGTGGAGCAACTAACCAGCCTTTAACTCTCTTTCTCATTTGCTCCCCTGGAAGACAGGTTTCTGTCTCATAGTGAATTTTGAAATGCATGAGTATACAAAGCTTTCTGTTTGGGATCGCTGGTGGGAAATAAAGCTGGGTGATATTGACTAGAATTAGTTCAGTGGCCCCCGTCTGCGCAGCAGAGAGCTCCCCACAAGAGCCAGGTGACGGCTGCACGGGCTCTGAGGAGGTTAACCACAAGGATCTGTCTTCTCTCCACTCGTGGGGTGACGAGTCTGCTCCCATCTGCAGCTGCCCGGTCCCGCTAGACGTGATCAGGCCTGGGGCTGGGGTCTCAAAGGGCTCCCCTGCAGGGGATGAAATCTAGGCCTGTCCCACAAGACGGCATGTGGCTCCGTGGAGGAGTGACTGACCGGGCTCGTCTGGTCTCCGCTCGGCCGCGTGCTCTCTGTCTGTCTCTCACAAGCCCCTTCTCCTCTGGAGAGCTTGGTTTCTTCATTGGTAAAGAGTGGCTTTTACCCGGCACCTCCCCACCCACCATCCCCAGAAAAAGTCCAATACAGTGCTTAAAAAATACCAGTCATCTCTCTGCTTTGAGGCCGGCCCTTTCACCTCCTGCTGTCATAACGTTGGTTTCATTTTCTTCTTTCTTTGCAATAGCCAACTGCCACACTAGTCTAGCTGGAGGCTGGGGAGTCTGAACCCCCATCTCCGGCTGTCAGAGAGCAGGCTTTCAGAAAGTGTCTGTGGAATCAATGCGCTGATTGACTGGGATTACAGGAGGAAAAATTATGCAGTTGGGGGTGGTCAGAGGAGCTGGATTCTCACTTGGGTCTCTGCTCTCCACGTGGCGTGACTTTGGCCCAATGACTCCCCCTCTCTGGGCCTCACTTTCCCCTTCTGTAAAATGGGCAGAGAACTGGGCCATTTCTCAGGATTCCAGAAGCATTAGGAGTGATGATGGCTTCTGAATGTTTTAAAAACAATAACTGGGCTTCCTCGGTGGGTCAGTGATAAAGAATTTGCCTGCCGATGCAGGAGACACGGGTTCAATCCCTGATCCAGGAAGATCCCACATGTCGTGGAGCAACTAAGTCTGCGTACCACAACTACTGAGCCTGTGCTCTGCAACAAGAAAAGCCACTGCATTTAGAAGCCCATGCACAGTATTCAGAGGGGAGCCCTTGGCTCCCTGCAACTAGAGGAAAGCCCATGTAGAAATGAAGACCCAGCACAGTCAAAAACAAAATAAATATATATTTTTTAAAAATAATACCTTTAAAAATGATATTATAATGATTAACATCTCAAGCTACATTTGTTGAGGACGCTCTGCCGCCAGGACTCACGCTGCGCACTTTGCCAACACGTGCTCCTTCAATCTCAGGGCCACCCTGAGCGGCGGGTACTGTCGACACTCACACTGCAGCAGAGAGGGCTGAACTCAGAGAGGCCCAGCCACTGGCCCAAGGTCACACTTCTGGCGCCCAAGGTCGCGCTGTCCAGAGTGGCGGCACTGGGCCCCCCATCACTGTTCTCCGCCACCTCATCCCAGACCAGATGGGAACTTCCTCAAGGCCCAGCCTTTACGGGACAGAAGCAACAGCCGTTCCCCTTCAGCGGCGGATCAGGGGTCGCACGCGCGCAGTCACTGTATCTAAGCATGACAGCAACAAGTCATCATCACCTTTGTCCTTGGCTAGGTGGAAAAATCACTAAGCGTCAGGAATGAACCATAAATAAGCCTTGGAGAAAAGTCATTACCCCCAGAAGCCCACAGCACCACGTAACCAAGCAACATAAGCAAAGATGAAAGCAGTTGGCCCATCATTCCATTAATTGCAGGTGACACCACGGGCAGGTAGAGTGGCCTGGAGGTCCTGCTCCAGCCTCAGCCAGAGCCACCCGAGGTGCACGCGAGCCCTGAGTCGTCGTCTGGGGAGACGGGCTGCAGGGCTGCTCACCGCTTCCCGCACCTCCCTGGCGCTCTTCCAGAGGCTTCTGGTGGGACTGATGGCTCTAACAGACCTTCTAAGATCCAACACTCATCCCTAGGGAAGGGGTCACCATCTCTGGCTTGGAAAGTCCTTCAGAGGCCACAGAATCCACGGTCTTACAGAATCACACCACCGCTTGGTGAGAAGAAGTAATGAGCAGCTGACCTCGGGCGCGTGCTTTGTAAGGATCAGGGACTGCGGTGAGCTCTTTACGGGGCGCCTCTACCTCACCCTCAAAACACAACCGTCCCTGGTGATCCGGCGGTTAAGACTCTGAGCTGCCAACGCAGGGGGCGGGGGTTCGATCCCTGGTTGGGAAAATAAGATCCCACATGGCATGCAGTGTGGCCAAAAATAAATAATAACAACTTTAAAAGAAATAAACGAAAATAAAAACAAAAACAAATAAAAAGAGCAGATTAAAAAAAAATCTCGGTAGCAGGTGCATCTTTCCCTCCGTGCGGTCATTCACCTGTGTTTAGTGATACAGCAAGGTTTTGCTTTCCTCTTGGGCTGTTTATTAGCTGGACATGACGGGCTGCGGGGGTGCAGGAGGTAGAGACATTCACCCACAGCCCCACACCCTGGAGGGGGTGGCGGGCCGCGAGCCTGGACCTGGGAGTCTCCCTCCCAGCCCGGGGTTCACTGGGAGAGGCAGGGAAGCAGCCGCGAGTCACGGGCCAGCAGGAGCAGCCCGGTGTCTGGTGCTGTCGCTCTGGCTTCCTGCAGTGTCCCTGGGAGGTGCTGAGTTGAGGATGCGCGCCCTGACACTGCTGCTGCTGGCCATCGAGCCCTCCCCTGGACACTTCCAATGATGGGGGTCTCATCACCTCCCCAGGAGGCCCCTTTTCACTGTATGCTCTCTGCCCTTGGGATGAAACAGGCCAAGCTTCCGCACCAGCTCTGCTTTTCCAGGGAGTAAATCTACCTCTTCTTCCCCACCATGGCCTTGCTCTGAGAGTATGTGTAAGGCAGCAACCACAGCAATTAAATTCCACAGACTTTTGCTGACCACCAATCTGGTGAACAGAGTCATGCACGCCTTCGTCCTTCATCTTCTGGAAGGGAGGGAAGAGTCGGGAGCGGGTGGGACCAGAAGTAGGCAGGGTTAGAAGGCAAAGAAAGAAGCAGATCATGCCTGCTAGAGGCAGGAGCGTGGCAGAGCCTAAGGGAGGAGCGGCAGGTGCCTGGTGCCCCGGACCATCAGGGTCTCCCCTCCTGAACTGTGCCCACTGGCCAGCAGACAGACTGAGTCTTACATTAAAATGCTGCCTTGACACTGCATCCCGGGTCCCCTTTCTGCCTCTGCTCCCTGCTCAGCCAAGCTTCCCAAAAGGACGCTGGTGCAGGCACCGTCTCCGCAGCCTCTGCCTGCCCCAGCCCTCTCCCTACCAGAGCCTCAGGAGGCTGTTCCCTGCCTCACCACCAAGCCGCTCCGGCCAAATGACTGGCCACCTTCCCTCCCCCTCTCTTAGCGCGCTCACTCTGCGTTTGTTCATGTGGAAGTGACAGGGACGGAGTAAAGGGACTAAGTAGGTGATTAAGTAGTTAATCCCACTAGGGGACTGTAAGTAGAGAAAATATGGGAGACCCCTGTAAGTTAATGATTACTCAAGAAAGCAGGTTTGCTTAACCACAAAACGAAGCAGGCTTAGCAACAAGATCATGTAACAGAAGCCCGAGACATGCCCCTCAACATTAACACCACAGTGGTATGAGACCCACATCCTGCCCAGTAAGCTCATAGGAACAAAAAACTCCTCTGCCCAACCTGGAGGCGGAGCTGATGAGGGGAGCACGGCTCAAGAAGGAGGAAGAAAGTGGTCGTTCCCTGCCTCCCCACCTTCCTTTGATTATAAAACTGTAGCCCGGTAAGTTCTCAGACGGGTCTCTCTCGCTAGCACGCTTGTAAGCCTCACCAGCATCCTATTCGAATAAATCATTTCTTATCCGTCACATGGCCCCTGACTGAATTCTTTCTGTGCTGAGACATAAAGGACTGCAGTACTAGAGCTGTTGAGAGCACCTTCCCCTTCCCAGAAATGCCACCTAACGGTTTCAGCAGCCCCTCCCTGAACCCTCTCTCCCCGGCCTCTCTCCGGGAACTCCCAGGTCAGACGCCCTTGTCTTCTGCAGGCTTAGCTCTGCTCTCCTGGACACGGGGTCCTGCAGGCTCTCCACCTGGGCTCAGAGGCTCGCTCTCCCTGTCATGCATTCCCAAGGTTTTCAATATCCTCTGTGAAATCAATGCCATTGAATCCTTAGACCCAGGCCCCATGGCTTTTTTTTTTTTTTTTTTGCCACTGGGGTGTTTCATTAGCATCTCAGAGAGCCTGTTAAAAATGAATCTCAAGATCTTCCTTTCCTGATTCTCCTTTTCCCAACATCCACCCAATTTAGAAATAAATTGTATCTCCAATCTTCTGGTTGCTCCAGCCCCGCCTCCCCTGCACCCCGAGTACTTCACACCGCGTCCCCACCTGCATCACCCTCTGGCCCTGCAGCCCGGGAGACCGCTGCTCCCTTGGGCACCCCCACAGTCTCCTGGCTGGTGTCCCCACTTTTAACACCACATCCAGAATGACCTTTCAGAAACACGAGCCAAGCTGTGTATCCCCTGCTTTAAGCTCTTCAACAACATTCAGAACAAATTTACATCCTTCATGTGCTGTGAGCTCACGGAAAGATCCAGGTAGGATCCAGCCCCCGTCCGCCTCTGCGCTAGGCTGCCCCGCGAGCCGGAGAACCCCCTGCTCTGACGGAACCCTTTTCCTTCTGCCTCTCCCTTGTGAGCACTTGGATCTCAGCTCCAATGTTACTTTAACAACATTCTCCATGACCCGTCTCCTAATATAAATTAGGTCTTCTCTGCTATCCTCTTTAAAACTTATTTCCTAGAGCTCATCGCAACATGTAATTACGTGTTTATTTTTGTGTTTCTGTGTTTAATGTCTGTCCATCTCTGCCATCACGCCGTCGGGAGTGTGGGACCGGGGAGGCTTTCCTGTTGGCCACGGCACCTGCCATCCCCACCCACGCCTGGCAGGTGGCAGGTGTTTCCTGGGCACTAGGTGACTAGCTGAAGGAAATCTATGGGCACAGAATATAGAAGCAACAAGTGAATGGACGAAGAAGATATATATACATCCACACATACACTTACAATGGAATATTATTTAGCCACAACAATGAGATTTTGCCATTTGCCGTAAGACGGATGGAGTTGGAGGGCGTTATGCTAAGTGAAATAAATCAGACAGAGAAAGACAAATACTGTTTGATATCACTTATATGTGTGAAATCGAAAAAATACAACAAACTAGTAAGTATAACAAAGAAAGGGCAGGTTCACTGATATAGAAAGCTAAGTAGTGATTACCAGCGTGTGTAGGAGGGGGGCCAACATAAGGGTGGGGGAGTGGGACACACAAACTATGGGGTGGAAGCCAGGCTTGAGGATGGATTGTACAACATGGGAAACAGAGCCAATATTTTGAAATAGCTATAAATGAATAGTAACCTTTAAAGTTACATACATTTTTTTAATTTAAGAATTTTAATTAAACGAATGAAAAATAAATCATTCTCCTGCTCCAATAGAAAAAGAAAAAAAGGAAATCTGTAGGTACAGCGTGTGATACACAGGAGGTATTCGGTAAATGTCAGTCCTCTCCTCCCTTCCTGTTGCTTGGGTCACTGATGATATGAGTACATTTAAAATTTTTTTTAAAATTTATTAGTTATTCTTGGCTGCACTGAGTCTTTATTGTGGCACACTGGCTTCTCGCTGTAGTGGCTTCTCTTGTTGCAGAGCACAGGCTCTAAAGTGCACGGGCTCGAGTAGCTGTGGCACACGGGCTTATATGGTGAGCACACTTTCAGCATCTATTTCGTGCAGAAGGAACCCAAGCTTTACCCCACACACGTCCAAGGCCAATGGCGCTAGGTGACCTTGGCTCGTTCACTTCACTCTGGGAGCTCCTTTTCTACCTGTGCTGCCTGGCTCTTGGGTGGGTTCAGCGAGAGAACTTAGCTGTGAAGGGGGCCCAGCCTGGCACTAGGAAGACGCCCCACAAATCCGAGCTTCTTGCCTTATTATCTTTAGGTGATGAAAAGCGCCAAGCCTGGCAGGTCAGCAGTGTGCTGACCTGGAGGGCAGAGGCTCAGAATCTCCACCCCATTGTAGCTGCTCTTTCTCTCCAGGAAACAGGTGATCTGGGGAAAGCTGGCCCACCGTGAGGACTCAGTGAGTGAGAATCTGCCAGCCAAGCAGAAGACACAGGAGATGCAGACACAGTCCCTGTGTCAGGAAGACCCCCTGGAGAAGGAAATGGCAACCCACAGTATTCCTGCCTGGGAAATTCCATGGACAGAGGAGCCTGGCGGGCTACAGTCCACGGGATTGCAAAGTTGGATTCGACGGAGCGACTGAACGACAACAATAGGTCACCCTAACTCACCCACCAAATGCAGCCTTCTTCTCTGATCCCCATGCTTGCCCTTCAGTTCACTCTGCCTGCTCCTTCTGAAATTTACAGAAGACCAGAGACAGGAACCGTGGCAGGGCCCCCGCAAGAGGACCAAGGCCTGTCCCCGAGAAGAGACTCCTCCTAGGAGCCGGCCTGTCACTTGGAGAGATGACGGAAGGCAGATCAGTGTCAAAAATAAGACAGAGAAGTGGGTTTCAACTTGACTTATATTAAGAATGTCACTTTAGAGCCCAAATGAGAGAGAAGAGAAATGCTCTTTCATGCGGGAGTTTATTTTTGTCACTTTGTCAGAGAGAAATTGCAGCCCTCAGGGCACTGGAGCTGCACAGAATTACCCAAAACATTAACATGCAAATTGCCTTCTTTAGAGAAGGTAATTTTATTAGTGCACGAAAATATTTCTTTCACTGCACTCCAGCTCAGAGCAGTGCCGTTTGGGGGCCACTTGGGGCCACTGGCTAGGGAGCATTAGGGACAGTCCTGATCTTGGTTACGACGCTATTATCTCCTCTACGGACCCCGCACTCAGGACAGGCTCCAGCGCGCGCTGGCTGCCTGGCTCTTGGGGGGGTTCAGCGAGAGAACTTAGCTGTGAAGGGGGCCCAGCCTGGCACTAGGAAGACGCCCCACAAATCCGAGCTTCTTGCCTTATTATCTTTAGGTGATGAAAAGCGCCAAGCCTGGCAGGTCAGCAGTGTGCTGACCTGGAGGGCAGAGGCTCAGAATCTCCACCCCATTGTAGCTGCTCTTTCTCTCCAGGAAACAGGTGATCTGGGGAAAGCTGGCCCACCGTGAGGACTCAGTGAGTGAGAATCTGCCAGCCAAGCAGAAGACACAGGAGATGCAGACACAGTCCCTGTGTCAGGAAGACCCCCTGGAGAAGGAAATGGCAACCCACAGTATTCCTGCCTGGGAAATTCCATGGACAGAGGAGCCTGGCGGGCTACAGTCCACGGGATTGCAAAGTTGGATTCGACGGAGCGACTGAACGACAACAATAGGTCACCCTAACTCACCCACCAAATGCAGCCTTCTTCTCTGATCCCCATGCTTGCCCTTCAGTTCACTCTGCCTGCTCCTTCTGAAATTTACAGAAGACCAGAGACAGGAACCGTGGCAGGGCCCCCGCAAGAGGACCAAGGCCTGTCCCCGAGAAGAGACTCCTCCTAGGAGCCGGCCTGTCACTTGGAGAGATGACGGAAGGCAGATCAGTGTCAAAAATAAGACAGAGAAGTGGGTTTCAACTTGACTTATATTAAGAATGTCACTTTAGAGCCCAAATGAGAGAGAAGAGAAATGCTCTTTCATGCGGGAGTTTATTTTTGTCACTTTGTCAGAGAGAAATTGCAGCCCTCAGGGCACTGGAGCTGCACAGAATTACCCAAAACATTAACATGCAAATTGCCTTCTTTAGAGAAGGTAATTTTATTAGTGCACGAAAATATTTCTTTCACTGCACTCCAGCTCAGAGCAGTGCCGTTTGGGGGCCACTTGGGGCCACTGGCTAGGGAGCATTAGGGACAGTCCTGATCTTGGTTACGACGCTATTATCTCCTCTACCGGACCCCGCACTCAGGACAGGCTCCAGCGCCGCAGCTGGCTGCCGCGCCCGGTGCAGGGGCGAGCGACCTGTTCACGACCCTACGGCATCCACGGCGGAAGAAGAGGCAGACCTGAGGGCAGTGTGTCTTGTGTCTCAAGTACTGGTGAGCCACAGGCGATCATCAGGGGGCTTGGACGTAGCCACTCTGAGACTAAGACGCGGAGACGTTCCATCTCATCATCCATTCATTCACTCACTCATTTGATCAATAAGCTCTCACTGGGTTAGGCCCTGGGCCCCAGGCATGATGGGCACAGCCGTCCGTATCCACGTGGGCAGGTGGGGAGGGGACACAGACAGACACACACACTTACGATCCAGCACAGGAAGACCTGCGGGGGGCAGCTGTGGCAAGAGCCAACAACACAGAAGAGAGCACGCCTAGCAGGGAAAGGGCCTGGAAGCTTCTCAAAGGAGGGTCACGCCCATGGGCACTGCTGCAGGCAGAGACAGGCAGGAGCAGAGCAAAGGCACAGAGGGAAGCCCTCTGACCTGGCCCATGTGAAGTAGCAAGTGTGGCCTCCGAAGGGGGCGCAGAGTGGGGCTGGGCTGGGAGGCTGGTGGACGGGAGGGCTGGAGGGCAGGGGAGCTGGGGAGCCGGGGTTGCTGAGGATGGACAGGAGGTTGGCCAGGCTCATCCCAAAGGCTACAGAGCTCAGATTTTACTCTGTAGGTGGTGAGCGTCCCCGCCGGGCCTGTGGGAACAGAACCACCTTCCCCTGAGACTTGAGGAGGGAGGGTTCCCCAGGCCCTGGAGTGCCAAAATGACAGAAGGCTGCGTGAGGCTGTGCTTACATAAGGCTCCCTCCTCCCTCCGCAGACGTGATGAGCGGGAAGTGTGGGCAGAGCCGCCCACCTGCTACCAAGAAGAAAGCACCTCAGTCACGTAAGGTCTTGCGGCACATTTCACCAGCGCGCCCTTCCCTGGAAGCTGCGAGCCCTTGCCCTGAGCTCACCGGCAGCTACATCCCGTGACCAGGGTGGGGCTCCAGGGGTGTGCTTCCACGCCCCAAGAGCTGTCTTTGAGGAAAGCCGAAGGGAAAATGTGGCCATTTCATGCACATACAGAGCTACAGTGGAGATCCTGAGTGAATACGCTCCACCTCAGGGCATCTCAACCTAGACAGCTTTTTAGATTTGAGGCCAGAAAATTCTTTGTTGGGGGAGGGGGAGTGTTCTACATGTAACAGGATATTTAGAGGGTCTCTGGTTTCTACCCACTAGATACCAATAGCAACTCCTCTCCTTCCCTCCCCAGTTGTGGCGACCAAAGGTGTCTCCAGACATGGCCAAATGTCTCCACTGACGGGAGCACTTCATCGGTAACTGAACAACTGCTGGATGGACTGGATGGAGGGTTAGAAATTCTTGGGGGCTGAGTTTTAGGGGGTCCCCCACACTTGACCTCCAGAACCCAACCAGGTTCTCAAGGTAACTATAGGAGAAAAGTCTCACGCTTCAGGGAGAGGTGAGGGGAAGGTAAATTTTGACAAATGCCTAGAGTGCTCTCCATAACAAAAGCCTGCCCTCAAGGGGAACTACTTCACCTGAGGCTCACTTCCCAGGTGGCCCTATTGGTAAAGAACCCGCCAATGCAGAAGATGTAGGTTTGATCCCTGCATCAGGAAGATCCCCTGAAGGAGGGCTTGGCAACCCACTCTAGTGTTCTTGCCTAGAAAATCCCACGGACAGAGGAGTCTGGCTGGCTGTAGTCCATGGGTCGCAAAGAGTTGGACATGATTGAAGCAACTTAGCAGCGTGTACCTGACCTGAGGGAGGGGCAATTATACAACTCCAGCCCCTTTAGCTGTCCTGTTTCACAAAAGGGGAGGAAAAAATAAGGTAAGAGACATTTTCGAACATCACAGTCCACGGACTCAAACCTATTAAGAAACGGAGATTTAACCAGGTTATCAAATGTTTTCTATCCCCAGCACCTTACCACCACATCAATAGGATCCAATATAACAACAGTGGCTACAACCAAAAGCTGCAAAACAGTTTAAGAAGGAGCTCTGGGGAAACCCAAAGACACCTGGAAGCTGAAAATAAAACCAAAGAAACTGAAGCCTCTGGCACTTACAGTTGCAGCAAATAATAAATACAGTCCAGCTCCCAGCCAGGTTAACATAAAATCTCACACTTAGAGCCTGATAGTCTCAGTTCTTAGTACCTGATATATCATGTCCAGCTCTAAATTACAAGACTTGCTAAAAGATTAGAAAAAGGTGGTCTGAAGAGACTAAGTAAGCATCAAAACCAGACTCAGGTATGATACAGAATTGGAATTATTCAATGGAGAATTTAAAATAATTATGAGTAATATGTTAAGGGCTCTGATGGATGGGTAATGCAAGAGGACAGTGCATACTTGAAGAAAGAATCAGAAGGAGAGGCTTGAAATTAAAACCACCATCACAGAAATGCAGAGAGCGCTCAGCAGACTCAGAGAAAGATGAGACACGGCTAAGGAAAGAGTCAGAGAGCCTCAAGACATGTCAACAGAAATGTCACAAACTGAAATGCAAAGAAAGTAAGACTGGAAAAAAAGCAGAATGTCCAGGAACAATGTCTTTGGACAACCTAGAAGAAATGCATAAATTCACAGAAATGACCTACCAATACTTAGTCAAGATGAGATAATCTGAACAGGCCAATTAAGTAAGGAGACTGGGGCTTCTCTTGGTGGTCCAGTGGGTAAGGACACCGCCTTGCAGTGCAAGGGGCGCCGGTTCGATCCCTGGCCTGGGAAGATCCCACGTGCCGCGGAGTGGCTGGACCCATGTGTCCAATTACCGAGCCGGAGGTCTGGAGTGCATGCGCCCAGAGCCGGTGCTCTGCAATGACAGAGGCCACCGCGATGGGAGGCCCACAGGAGGCAAAGGACAAAGACGGATGAAAATGCAGAAATGAAAGACCAGTGGAAGTGGCCCGCCCGTCCCCCTCCCTCCCCACTCCACCCTCCAAAAAAAAAAAGATAAATAAATAAAAAATTAAAAACAAAAACAAAAACAAAAAACCTCCCAACAAACCAAAGTCTAAGACCAGATGGCTGGTGAAGTCTACCAAACACTCAAAGAAAAATTAATAGCAATCCTTCCCAGCTCTCCTTGCCTCGTCACTTGATGCCAGTCCCTGCAGGCCACCTGTTGTAGTGTACTTTTCAAGGTACTGTAAGATTAAAAATGTTTTCTTTATTTTTGTGTTTGTTTTGTATGTATTATTTATGTGAACAGTGTTATAAACCTATTACAGTAAAATACAATATGTTAGTTGGATAACTAGGCTAACTCTGTTGGACTTATGAACTCACAAGCCCACTCTCAGAAGAGAACTCATTCATATGTAGAGGACTTATTGTACCACATTAATAAAGGATTAAAAGCGTATGATCATTTCAACAGATGCAGAAAAAATGTTTGACAAAGTTCAACATCCATTTATGACAAACACTCTCAGCAAATCAGGTATAGAGGGAAAGTATCTCAGCATAATATAGTTCACATAGGACAAGCACTCGGCTAATATCATACTCAATGGTGAGAAGCTGAAACCTTTTCCTCTGAGACCAGGAGCAATACAAAGATGTTCACTCTTATCAGTTTAATTCAACATAGTACGAATTGTCCTATCCAGAGAAATTAGGCAAAGATGTTCACGTCTTATCATTGGAAAAAAAGCAGAATGTCCAGGAACAATGTCTTTGGACAACCTAGAAGAAATGCATAAATTCACAGAAATGACCTACCAATACTTAGTCAAGATGAGATAATCTGAACAGGCCAATTAAGTAAGGAGACTGGGGCTTCTCTTGGTGGTCCAGTGGGTAAGGACACCGCCTTGCAGTGCAAGGGGCGCCGGTTCGATCCCTGGCCTGGGAAGATCCCACGTGCCGCGGAGTGGCTGGACCCATGTGTCCAATTACCGAGCCGGAGGTCTGGAGTGCATGCGCCCAGAGCCGGTGCTCTGCAATGACAGAGGCCACCGCGATGGGAGGCCCACAGGAGGCAAAGGACAAAGACGGATGAAAATGCAGAAATGAAAGACCAGTGGAAGTGGCCCGCCCGTCCCCCTCCCTCCCCACTCCACCCCCCAAAAAAAAAAAGATAAATAAATAAAAAATTAAAAACAAAAACAAAAACAAAAAACCTCCCAACAAACCAAAGTCTAAGACCAGATGGCTGGTGAAGTCTACCAAACACTCAAAGAAAAATTAATAGCAATCCTTCCCAGCTCTCCTTGCCTCGTCACTTGATGCCAGTCCCTGCAGGCCACCTGTTGTAGTGTACTTTTCAAGGTACTGTAAGATTAAAAATGTTTTCTTTATTTTTGTGTTTGTTTTGTATGTATTATTTATGTGAACAGTGTTATAAACCTATTACAGTAAAATACAATATGTTAGTTGGATAACTAGGCTAACTCTGTTGGACTTATGAACTCACAAGCCCACTCTCAGAAGAGAACTCATTCATATGTAGAGGACTTATTGTACCACATTAATAAAGGATTAAAAGCGTATGATCATTTCAACAGATGCAGAAAAAATGTTTGACAAAGTTCAACATCCATTTATGACAAACACTCTCAGCAAATCAGGTATAGAGGGAAAGTATCTCAGCATAATATAGTTCACATAGGACAAGCACTCGGCTAATATCATACTCAATGGTGAGAAGCTGAAACCTTTTCCTCTGAGACCAGGAGCAATACAAAGATGTTCACTCTTATCAGTTTAATTCAACATAGTACGAATTGTCCTATCCAGAGAAATTAGGCAAGAAAAAGAAAAACTAGGAATCAAAATTGGAAAAGACAAAGTAAAACTGTCATTATTTGCAGATGACATGATATTATATATATATAAAACCCTCAAGAATCCAACAAAAAAACTATTAGAACAAGTAAATGAATTCAGTAAAGTTGCAGGATACAAAATAAATACACAAAAACTGTTGCTTTCAATATACTAATAACAAACTATCTGAAAGTGAAATTAAGAAAATCCCATTTACAATTTCATCAGAAAGAATAAAATATTCAGGATTAAGCTTAACCAAGGAGTTGGAAAGATTCATATACTGAAAACTGTAAGACAGCAACAAAAGAAACTAAAGATAAATAAATGCAAAAATATTTTGCATCCATGGACTGGAATAATTAATACTGTTAAAATATTCATACTTTTAAAGCAACATATAGATCCAGTGCAATCCTTATCAAAATTCTAATGGCAAACAATCCTAAAATTTGTACATAACCAAGAAAGCAGATGGTGAAGGACAGGGAAGCCTGGTGTGCTTCAGTCCATGGGGTCACAAATAGTTGGACAGGACTGAGCAACTGAACTGAACTGAAAAGCCTCCAAATAGCCAAAGCAATCTCAAGAAAGAAGGACAAAGCTGGAGGCATCACACTTCCTGATTTCAAGCTATAGTACAAAGCTGTAGTAGTGAAAACAGTATGGTATTGGGATAAAAAAAAGAGCTTCCCAGGTGGCACAGTGGTAAACAATCTGCTTGTCAGGAGATGCAAGAGACATAGGTTTGATCCCTGTGTTGGGAAGATTCCCAGGAGTAGGAAATGGCAACCCACTCCAGTGTCCAATTCCATGGACAGAGGAGCCTACTGGGCTACAGTCCATGGGCTTGCAAAGAGTCAGACACAACTGAGCACACACTCAATTGGGATAAAAACAAACACATATATCAATGGAACAGAGAGCCCAGAAATAAACTCATGCATATATGGTCAATTAATTTACAACAAAGACGTCAAGGATATACAGTAGGGAAAGGATAGTTTCTTTAATAAGTGGTATTAGAAAAATTGTACAGACACATGCAAAATTAAACTGGGCCACCATCTAATACCATCCACAAAAATTAACTCAAAATGAATAAAGACTTGAACCCAAGACCTGAAACCATTAAACTGCAAGAAGAAAACACAAGCAGTAAGCTCCTTGACCTAGGCCTTGATGAGGATTCTTTTTTTTTTTTTAATCTCCACACTAAAAGCAACAAAAGCAAAAATGAACCACATCAAACTAAAACATTTCTGCACAGCAGAAAAAACCATCAACAAAATGAAAGGCAACCTACTGAATGGGAAGAAATTGTATATCTGGCAAAGGGTTAATATTCAAAATATATAAAGAACTCATATGACTCAATAGTAAAAAAAAACCAATCAGATTTTAAACTGGGCAGAAGTATCTGAATAGACATTCATTCAAAGAAGACATACAGATGGCCAACGGGTACCTGAAAAGATGCTCAACATTATTAATCATCAGGGAAATGCAAATCAAAACCACAATGAGTCATCACCTCATGCCTATTAGAACAGTTGTTATCAGAAAGACAAGAAATAACCAATGTGGAGAAGAGTGAGCCCTTATGCCCTGTTGCAGGGAATGTAAAATGGTGCAACCATTGTAGAAAATGGTATGGAGAGTCCACAATAAATTAAAAAGGGAATTATAACGTAATCTGACAATTCCCTTTTGGAATGAAAAAAGGGAGAAAGTGTTGAAACAGTGGAACAATACAAAAGGCTTGAAAGACAATGGGAGTATCAGAGAAAGAGAGAGAAAAGAGAGGAACAGGAGAAATGTTTGAAGTTATAATGGCAGAGAATTTTCCAAAATTGATGAGGCAGCCAAACCACAGATCCAAGATGCTCAAAGAACGATACACAGGAGAAATACAAAAAAAACTTACACCTATACATGTCATATTCAAACTGTACAAAATCAGAGACAAAGAGAAAACACTGACAGAAACCAGAGGGGAAAAACACCTTACTTATAGAGGAATGAGAAAAAAAATTGCATTAGCATCTCATCAAGAAGATTTCAGAGTGAAATACTTTAAATGTTGAAAGAAAAATCCCATAAACCTAGAATTCATTATCCAGAGAAATTATCTTTCAAAGGTGAAGGAGAAATAAAGATTTCCCCGATAAACAAAAACTGAAGGAATTTATGCCAAAGACTTGCCTTGCAAGAAATGTTAAAAGAAGCTCTTCAGAGAGTCAGAAAATGATCTAGGTCTGAAACTCAGATCTACATAAAGAAAAGAAGAGTATCAGAAGGAATAAACAAAGATAGAATAAATCCTTTTGACTTATTTTTAACTGATCTGACAGAAAACTGTTCAGAGCAATAACAGCTCCAATGTCTTGGGTGATTATAGGTTAAGAATAAGTGAAATGAGTAACAGCAATGTTATTAGGGAAAAAGGAATTGGGAATACTCTTTTACAAGGAACCTGCACTCTCGGGAAGTGGCATAGCACTGTTTGAAAATGGACTTATTAGATGAAAAAGTACGCTGCAAACTATAGGATAACTACTAATTTTTTTAATGTATAATTGATACACTAAGAGAAAACAGATTCATAGAAAATGCTCCGTTGAAACCAGATAAGGCAGAAAGAGGGAAAGACAAAAAAAGGAACAAAGAAGAAGGGAGATAAAAAGAAAGTTTACAAACATGGTGTATATAGTCCTCCAACTATGGTGATGATCACCTTAAGTGTGAATGGTTTAAACAGATTAATTAAAAAGCAAAATTCAACTACACGTTGTTTATAAAAAACCCTCTTTAACCATAAAGACAAAGATAAAAAGTAAAGAGATGGAGAAAGATATATCACGCTAACATTCACTCTAAGAAAGCTGGAATAACTATACTAACCTCAGACATCACAGACAGCAGGAAAAACAAAATTATCAGGGATAAAGGTGGGCATTATTAATGAGAAAGGGGTCAGTTCTCCAAAAAGACATAATAATCCTTAGCATGTATATAGCTAAAAACAGAGTGTCAAAATATGTGAGGTAAAACAGATAGAACTGGAAAGGAGAATAGACAAATCCACTATTATAGTAGGAGATTTCAACACCCCTCTATCAGTAATTAGCATCTCATCAAGAAGATTTCAGAGTGAAATACTTTAAATGTTGAAAGAAAAATCCCATAAACCTAGAATTCATTATCCAGAGAAATTATCTTTCAAAGGTGAAGGAGAAATAAAGATTTCCCCGATAAACAAAAACTGAAGGAATTTATGCCAAAGACTTGCCTTGCAAGAAATGTTAAAAGAAGCTCTTCAGAGAGTCAGAAAATGATCTAGGTCTGAAACTCAGATCTACATAAAGAAAAGAAGAGTATCAGAAGGAATAAACAAAGATAGAATAAATCCTTTTGACTTATTTTTAACTGATCTGACAGAAAACTGTTCAGAGCAATAACAGCTCCAATGTCTTGGGTGATTATAGGTTAAGAATAAGTGAAATGAGTAACAGCAATGTTATTAGGGAAAAAGGAATTGGGAATACTCTTTTACAAGGAACCTGCACTCTCGGGAAGTGGCATAGCACTGTTTGAAAATGGACTTATTAGATGAAAAAGTACGCTGCAAACTATAGGATAACTACTAATTTTTTTAATGTATAATTGATACACTAAGAGAGAAAACAGATTCATAGAAAATGCTCCGTTGAAACCAGATAAGGCAGAAAGAGGGAAAGACAAAAAAAGGAACAAAGAAGAAGGGAGATAAAAAGAAAGTTTACAAACATGGTGTATATAGTCCTCCAACTATGGTGATGATCACCTTAAGTGTGAATGGTTTAAACAGATTAATTAAAAAGCAAAATTCAACTACACGTTGTTTATAAAAAACCCTCTTTAACCATAAAGACAAAGATAAAAAGTAAAGAGATGGAGAAAGATATATCACGCTAACATTCACTCTAAGAAAGCTGGAATAACTATACTAACCTCAGACATCACAGACAGCAGGAAAAACAAAATTATCAGGGATAAAGGTGGGCATTATTAATGAGAAAGGGGTCAGTTCTCCAAAAAGACATAATAATCCTTAGCATGTATATAGCTAAAAACAGAGTGTCAAAATATGTGAGGTAAAACAGATAGAACTGGAAAGGAGAATAGACAAATCCACTATTATAGTAGGAGATTTCAACACCCCTCTATCAGTAATTGACAGATCCAGCAGGCAGAAAATTGGTAAGGATATAGTTGAACTGAACAGCACCATCAATCAACTGTATCTAATTGACATGTATAAAATACTGTATTCAACAAGAGCAGAAGACACATTCTTTTCAGTCCACACAGAACATTTACCAAGATAGACTACATTCTCAGCCATAAAACACACCTTAACAAATTTAAAAGAATAAGAAGTCATACAAAGTATGCTCTCATGCCACAATGAAATTAAAGATCAGTAACATAGAGATAGCTGAAAAGTCCCCAAATATTTGGAGATTAAATAGCACATTTCTAAAGAATATGTGCGTCAAAAAATAAGCCTCAGGCCAAATTTAAAAATATTTTTAACTATGTGAAGATGAAAATAGAACTTACTGAATTTTGTGGGATGTAGTGAGGGTAGCATGACGAGGGACACTGAGAGGATTTAACACACCTATTAGACAGAATGAAAGATTGTAAATCAGTTATCTAAGTTCTCATCTTAGTAAACCAGAAAAAGAAGAGCAAATGAAATCCAAAGTTAACAGAGAAAAGAAAGAATAAAAAATTAGAGTGCAAGTCAATAAATTTTAAAACAGAAAATCAATAAAGAAAATCAATTAACCCAAAAGCTGATGCTATAAAAAGAAAACTCTAGCCAGGCTAAGCAAGAAAAAGAAAAAAGATTACTAGTTAGTAATTAAAAACTACTAATATCAAAAATGAAAGAGGACTAGCACTACTGACCCCACAGCCATTAAAAAGATAATCAAGAAATATCATAAAGGGCTTCCCCTGGTGGTCCAGTGGGTAAGGACACCACCTTGCAGTGCAAGGGGCGCCATTTCCATCCCTGGCCTGGGAAGATCCCACGTGCCGCGGAGCAGCTGGACCAATGTGTCCAACTACCGAGCTGGAGATCTGGGGCGCATGTGCCCAGAGCCGGTGCTCTGCAACGACAGACGCCACTGCGATGGGAGGCCCACAGGAGCCAAAGAACAAAGACGGATGAAAATGGAGAAATGAAGGACCAATAGAAGTGGCCCGCCCGCTCCCCTCTCTCCCCAACCCGATCCCGGCACCTCCCCCCCCCAAAAAAAACAGTCAAGTGCTGTAATCTGTCACATCAACAGGCTAAAGAAGACCATACGATCCTATCGGTAGATGCAGGAAAAGCACTTGACAAAATCCAACATTCATTCATGGCAAAACAAAACAACCACAACAAACCTAAAACTCGACACAAACTAGGAACAGAGAGGAACTTCATCCATTTGGTAAAAAACAGCTACAAAAACCCTACAGCTAACTTCATACTTGATGTTGAGAAACCACACGCATTCCCCCTAAGACTGGCAATAAGACAAGATAAAAAACAAGACAACATGTGAAAAGAAAAGGAATACAGACTGGAACGGCAGAAATAAAGCTGCCTTTACAACTGTCAATGTATTAATAGAAACTCTCAGTGAATTGACAAAACTTCTGGAACCAAGTCATTACAGCAAGGTTGTAGGGTACAAGGGAATTATATAATAGTCAGCTGCTTCCCTACAGTCCACCAATGAACCCTTGGAATTTGAAATTAAAAACACAACATCAGGGACTTCCCTGGTGGCTAAGGCCCCCCACTTTCACTGTAGGGGGCACAAGGTCAATCTCTGGTCAAGGAATTAGGTCTCACAGGCTGTGCAGCATGACAAAAAATTTAAAAAACAAAACCAAAAAACCCACAAGATAATTTACATTAACACCCAAATAAAACAGATATAAACCTAACACAATATACGGAAGACACATAAGAAGGCTAGTTCAACATTCAAAAATCAATTAATGTCATCTATCACATCAATGAAGAATCAATGCTTTCGAGTTGTGGCGCTGGAAAAGACAGACTGCAAGGAGATCGAACCAGTTAATCCTAAGAAAATCAACCCTGAATATTCTTTGGAAGGACTGATGCTGAAGATGAAACTCCAATACTCTGGCCACCTGATGCAAAGAGACAGCTCACTGGGAAAGACTCATGTTGGGAAGGATTGAAGGCAGGAGGAGAAGAGGGCGGCAGAGGATGAGATGGTTAGAGAGCATCACCAACACGATGGACGTGAACTTGACCAAACTCCGGGAGATGGTGAAGGACAGGGAAGCCTGGTGTGCTGCAATCCATGGGGTCCCAAAGAGTCATTTAGGACATGACTTAGTGACTGAACAACAAAAAATCACATCAACAGGTTAAAGAAGAAAAATCAAACGATCCTATCAATAGATGCAGGACAAGCACCTGACAAAATTCAACAGTCACTCATCAGAAAAACTGAGCAAAGTAGGAATAGAGTGGACTTCCTCAACTTGACTGAAGAACATGTACAGAAAACCTACAGTGAACCTCATACTTAACAGTGATACACTTGAAGCTTTCTCACTAAGATCAGGAACAAGGCAACTCCTTTTCAGCATCATACTGGTTCCTGCTCTGCCCCCCAACCCTTCTTTACCACTCCGAACCTCAGTTTCTCCTTCCATGAGTGGGGCTGTGGGAACAAGAGCACACTCAGGGGGAGTGTGAGCGTTCAGTGCACAAGTAGATTAGAAAACCGGGTTTTTTTTTGCCACTTTTATTGCTCTTTCATCTCTGACCGGCTCTGGGCACGTGCGCTCCAGGCTCCGGCTCGGTAGTTGGACACATCAGTCCAGTTGCTCCGCAGCACGTGGGATCTTCCCAGGCCAGGGGTCGAACTGGTGCCCCTTGCACTGCTAGGCGGTGTCCTAACCCACTGGACCACCAGGGAAGCCCTATAAAACTGTTTTGTAACGTGGAAAGCACGCACGTGTGTCAAGAATGACAACGGTGGTTAAAACAAAGTCAAAAAAGAAAAAAAAGAGCGAGCGAGTGAGCCAGGCCTACACTTCCTAACTCAGTCCTTACAACAACCCAAGATGGATGTCACTGGCCCCTTTAAAGGAAACTCTGGTTCCTGCAGCTGAACTGCCCCCACTCTACACCCCAGGCTCCCAAACGAGAGGTGGAGGAAACCAAGCTCAGCCCGGTGACTCGCTGGCTCAAGCTTTCCCCACAGCCCCCATCCTCCTGGGGCTGTTTCTGCAGGATCTGGGAGAGGAAGCAACACGTACAAGAAAAGGAGACGGGGCTTCCCTGGTGGTCCAGTGGGTAAGGACACCGCCTTGCAGTGCAAGGGGCGCCGGTTCGATCCCTGGCCTGGGAAGATCCCACGTGCCGCAGAGCGGCTGGACTGATGTGTCCAATTACCGAGCCGGAGCTCTGGAGGCATGCGCCCAGAGCCGGTGCTCTGCGACAACAGGCGCCACCGCTATGGGAGGCCCACACAGGCCAAAGAACAAAGATGGCTGAAAATAGACAAATGAAAGACCAATATAAGTGGCCCGCCTGCTCCCCTCCCTCCCCACCCCAACCCCCCCCCCCCGAAATAAATAAATCTTTTTAAAAAAGAAAAAGAAAAGGAGACGACTGTGTAAAAAATAATCATCTCATCTTTTCCCTTTTCTCTCTCTCTCGTTTTAGGTGCGGGGACGGTGGGGTAGGACCAGACAATGGTGGAGCTCCTGTCGCCTCGCTCTGGAGGCGATGGAGAGGACGATGAAGAGCAGGTGCTCCGAGGCAGGGGCTGCGGGAGGGATCGCGGTCTCCAGGCGACACTCGCGGAGGGGAACCTCATTACAGACGGCGCAGCCGGCGCGCAGCAGCCGCCCCAGAGAACAGCCTCTGCGCGGGGAGGGCGCGCTGGCATTTCTGCTGGCTTGCCTGCTTTTATTAAAAATAATTCTGACGCCGACTATTTTGTAAGCGTGTAGGGCACACATCCAGGAAGGCCCATCTGACTCTGAGATAATTTCAAGGATGAAGAACGTCGCCCGTGCCAGACACGGCGCCGCGTGAAACCTGCCTCCAGTCCCGCGGAGGGAGGGGCCGTCCATGTATATGTATAAGTGAGGCTTCGCTAAAACCTTCCAAGTAAAAATACTTTTAAATATTTCAGTACGTCGTTAACCACATACATCTCAGTTGGGGCTCATTCCAGCTGGGGAAAGTAGAGGAGGCAGAGGATTTGCATAAGTCGACTGAGGAAATCTGGTGAGAGACAGGCCTCAGACACCCCCAGACGTCAGATGACCGGCAGGGTCCCATCCCTCGTCCATCCTGCATGTCCATCCTGCACGTTTGCTGAGCACCTACTACGTGCCAGGCACAGCACTAGGCCGCCTTGAGGCAGGAACGGCTTGGCCTCATGGCGGCGAGTCTAGCTCGAGGGGCAGAGGCCACACACGGATTCCACAGTGTGTAATTCGAGCATTATGGCTGGAGCAGGGAGGGCGGGGCAGTGCTGTGTGAGAGAAGGGGGTTTCGGGCTGTGGCGAGTGTCCTGAGGGAGGTCCACCAAAGTGGCCGGCCACCTTGGATGCAGCAAGCGCCTGTGAGGCTAGTGACGGAGGGGTGGCTGCACAGGCGGAAGGGAGTTGACTGTAGGCAGCTGATGGTGGGCGCTGGCTTGAGCGGTGATGCAGCCGGAGGGCTGGAGGCCACGGCAGCCAGGGGATGGTGGGAGCACCCACCAGAGAGAGAGCTGACGGGTGGAGGAGAGGGTAAAGCTGGTCATTGGAGACCAATGCAAAGTGGCCCTGGCTCCCCAGACCCGGTGGCCCTGAAGCTGGCAGTGGTGCACGTCCTTCTCGAGGTCCCCGGCTTCACAGTGTCTACTCCGCCCCTATTTTCCTTGAGTTGGACGTGTGGATTTCAGCTAAACTCCCATCGGTGCCCTATCAGACGAGGGGGCAGGGAGGGCAAGGAGGGGGCAGCCAGGCTCCAGGCTGGCAGCTGCAGCAGCCCTCAGGTGGCTGAGGGCTGTCTTGGAGGGAAGGAGAGGGAGGGCTGGCAGCTCCAAGGCAAAGTCTGTTGCCACCACGTCCCATCCCTCTCACGGCTGCGAGCATCTCCAGGCAGGCATTTCTTCCTGTCTGTTCCCAGCACCTGCAGAGCGCCTGGCAGAAGACGTAGCCTGGGAAGCATGTCCCGAGAGACGGGCGCAGTCAGAGCCAGGTGGTGACGAGGGAAGCAGCCCCTGCGCAGTGAGCGTTTCCTACTGAGCACTCTCTGCTTTGTCCCATTCCATCCGTATCCCTGTCTCTGGGAGGCGGGCAGCTTTATTATCTGTGCTTTTCAGGAGATGACTGTGAGGCTCGGGGGACATTACATAACCTGTGGGCACTGCTTAGCTTGCAAGTTACCAGGCTCGGATTTGAAGCCAGGTTGGCCTGGTCCTAGAGCCCCTGGCTTTGGTTTTGTGTGCATGCTAAGTCGCTGCAGTCGTGTCCAGCTCTTTGCGACCCCCTGGACGGCAGCCTGCCAGGCTCCCCTGTCCGTGGGATCCTCCAGGCGAGAATACGGGAGAGGGTTGCTATGCTCACCCTCAGAGGATCTTCCCGACCCAGGGATCAAACCACATCTCTAGCACCTCCTGCATTGGCAGGTGGGCTCTTTACCACCAGCACCACCTGGGAAGCCCGACTGTGGCTGTGCTGCTGGTCAAACCCAGGCAGCCCCATGAAGGCCCACCCATAGCTCAGGAGTTCTCCAAACAGTGAAAGAAATGTTTCTCATCTTGGTCAAAGAGTCCACAGCACATACGAGACATTAAACTATGCCACCCTTTGCTTTCCCTCTGCTGGCCAGGTGTGTGCCATGCACACATATGTGTGTGTCACGCGTGTGCTCCTTCTGGAGACCAATGCAAAGTGGCCCTGGCTCCCCAGACCCGTGGCCCTGAAGCTGGCAGTGGTGCACGTCCTTCTCGAGGTCCCGGCTTCACAGTGTCTACTCCGCCTATTTTCCTTGAGTTGGACGTGTGGATTTCAGCTAAACTCCCATCGGTGCCCTATCAGACGAGGGGGCAGGGAGGGCAAGGAGGGGGCAGCCAGGCTCCAGGCTGGCAGCTGCAGCAGCCCTCAGGTGGCTGAGGGCTGTCTTGGAGGGAAGGAGAGGGAGGGCTGGCAGCTCCAAGGCAAAGTCTGTTGCCACCACGTCCCATCCCTCTCACGGCTGCGAGCATCTCCAGGCAGGCATTTCTTCCTGTCTGTTCCCAGCACCTGCAGAGCGCCTGGCAGAAGACGTAGCCTGGGAAGCATGTCCCGAGAGACGGGCGCAGTCAGAGCCAGGTGGTGACGAGGGAAGCAGCCCCTGCGCAGTGAGCGTTTCCTACTGAGCACTCTCTGCTTTGTCCCATTCCATCCGTATCCCTGTCTCTGGGAGGCGGGCAGCTTTATTATCTGTGCTTTTCAGGAGATGACTGTGAGGCTCGGGGGACATTACATAACCTGTGGGCACTGCTTAGCTTGCAAGTTACCAGGCTCGGATTTGAAGCCAGGTTGGCCTGGTCCTAGAGCCCCTGGCTTTGGTTTTGTGTGCATGCTAAGTCGCTGCAGTCGTGTCCAGCTCTTTGCGACCCCCTGGACGGCAGCCTGCCAGGCTCCCCTGTCCGTGGGATCCTCCAGGCGAGAATACGGGAGAGGGTTGCTATGCTCACCCTCAGAGGATCTTCCCGACCCAGGGATCAAACCACATCTCTAGCACCTCCTGCATTGGCAGGTGGGCTCTTTACCACCAGCACCACCTGGGAAGCCCGACTGTGGCTGTGCTGCTGGTCAAACCCAGGCAGCCCCATGAAGGCCCACCCATAGCTCAGGAGTTCTCCAAACAGTGAAAGAAATGTTTCTCATCTTGGTCAAAGAGTCCACAGCACATACGAGACATTAAACTATGCCACCCTTTGCTTTCCCTCTGCTGGCCAGGTGTGTGCCATGCACACATATGTGTGTGTCACGCGTGTGCTCTCATGGGTGAAGAAGGCCGGTGGGAAAGACTCTCCAATCCATTTTTTCTTGCTTTGCCATCATGTTTCCATTGCTTACTGGGAGGGACCTCTAGCTTGTATCTTCTTGAAAAAAACTGTGACTTTTCCCATATAAGTTTTTAAGTGGATGTGTTGTATTTTCATTTTTATTCAGTTCAGTTTTCTTTCTTTCTCCCTTGCGTCCCACAGGATCTTGGTTCCCCGACCAGGGATCAAACCTGAGGCCCCGGCAGTGGAAGGGCAGAGTCTTAACCACTGGACCACCAGGGACGTCCCCTAGCTTGTATCTTAAAACAGCAAAACATCTGGCTGCTAAGTGAACAAAGCTGTTCTGGTTGTGGGTTAGATGAACCAGACACTCAGATGCTGAGCTCAAATGTTTCCTTTGCTAGTGAAATGTTTGTCTCACATAGATGCTGCCAGTGATACTGCCTTTTATTGCCTCATCTTGATGCTGTCCTTGTCTCCCGCCAGAGAAGTGAATTCCACTCTGGGAAGAGTTGAGAGCAAAGTCTCAATGATAAGGAGGCATTCGTAAGCGCAATTTCCATAATATAGCATAACTGCATCTTCACTGACAAATATGTTTCTTCATTTGATCCTGGGCAATGAGAGGCCTACCATATCCCAGTTTTGCTGATAACACCCTTATTTAGATTTCTGTGTTCTTCTAGAAATTCTAGAATTGGAAATTGAAATCTTTTTTTAAAAATGACAATTGACAATTACATTGTCCTGCTGGAGAGTGTGCGACTGCATCTTATGAAATTCCACCAAGCTCTTTAACAGTTATTGGCATTCTAACAGAGAGGAAGACAGCCTATTTAGGGAGCGATGGGCATGGGATGCAGATGAGAGCTCCTCAGGTAGAGAGGCAGGAAATGCGCTGGTTTGGCTGGGGGGCGGGAGGTAGTTGGGGGTGGAGGGGAGAAGAACCATGTGTGAGATGTACAGTATCATCAAGTCTTAGCTTCTGCTTTGGGTCATGAGAATGTGTGGATTTCTTGGTCAAAGAGTCCACAGCACATACGAGACATTAAACTATGCCACCCTTTGCTTTCCCTCTGCTGGCCAGGTGTGTGCCATGCACACATATGTGTGTGTCACGCGTGTGCTCTCATGGGTGAAGAAGGCCGGTGGGAAAGACTCTCCAATCCATTTTTTCTTGCTTTGCCATCATGTTTCCATTGCTTACTGGGAGGGACCTCTAGCTTGTATCTTCTTGAAAAAAACTGTGACTTTTCCCATATAAGTTTTTAAGTGGATGTGTTGTATTTTCATTTTTATTCAGTTCAGTTTTCTTTCTTTCTCCCTTGCGTCCCACAGGATCTTGGTTCCCCGACCAGGGATCAAACCTGAGGCCCCGGCAGTGGAAGGGCAGAGTCTTAACCACTGGACCACCAGGGACGTCCCTAGCTTGTATCTTAAAACAGCAAAACATCTGGCTGCTAAGTGAACAAAGCTGTTCTGGTTGTGGGTTAGATGAACCAGACACTCAGATGCTGAGCTCAAATGTTTCCTTTGCTAGTGAAATGTTTGTCTCACATAGATGCTGCCAGTGATACTGCCTTTTATTGCCTCATCTTGATGCTGTCCTTGTCTCCCGCCAGAGAAGTGAATTCCACTCTGGGAAGAGTTGAGAGCAAAGTCTCAATGATAAGGAGGCATTCGTAAGCGCAATTTCCATAATATAGCATAACTGCATCTTCACTGACAAATATGTTTCTTCATTTGATCCTGGGCAATGAGAGGCCTACCATATCCCAGTTTTGCTGATAACACCCTTATTTAGATTTCTGTGTTCTTCTAGAAATTCTAGAATTGGAAATTGAAATCTTTTTTTAAAAATGACAATTGACAATTACATTGTCCTGCTGGAGAGTGTGCGACTGCATCTTATGAAATTCCACCAAGCTCTTTAACAGTTATTGGCATTCTAACAGAGAGGAAGACAGCCTATTTAGGGAGCGATGGGCATGGGATGCAGATGAGAGCTCCTCAGGTAGAGAGAGGCAGGAAATGCGCTGGTTTGGCTGGGGGGCGGGAGGTAGTTGGGGGTGGAGGGGAGAAGAACCATGTGTGAGATGTACAGTATCATCAAGTCTTAGCTTCTGCTTTGGGTCATGAGAATGTGTGGATGCTTCTCTCATTCTTAAAAAGAACTAATTCAGAAAGCTAACTCAATATAGAAAGCTATGCATGGATCTCCATGGAACCATCTCATGAACCAAGGATTATGATTTACCCAATCCTGTGCACCTGGGGTCCAATTAAAAAAGCAATCAATAACAAGTCTATTTAAGAGAGTGGTCTGAGATTTAGATTTCATAACATGCCTGCTTCTTCTTACTAGTTTTTTTTTTTTCCTCTCTAATCTTTTCAAACACCATTTTTCTTCTCCATTTCAAAAGCAGGCTCTCCTCATGCAGGTCAAAGGTTCATGAAGGTCTTGAGCGTCGGGAATCTGGTTAAGCCCCTTGGTGGGCACCAAACTCTTCTTTAGGGCAGAAGGAGGGTCTGGGCTGGCTTCCAGAAAGGGATGGTGCATTAGCACTTGGATCCATTGGCGTCTGGGTGTGGGGCGATGGTCTTATCCCAGTGGGCTGGCATTTTTACTCTGGATAGTAGGAAGGCAGAGGGAGACCCCTATAGACCACCACTGGTATAAGCCACTCTTCTCATCCTTGGAACGCCCTACTTTGGGGATGGGGATATTTTTTATCTTGGCATTCCTCTGCTCATCGAACATTCACTGGGCACCAAGTGAGATGCTTTTCATGCTCTGGGCAATGTGCCAGGCCCTTGGGGACACGGAGTGAGTAGGGAGCACATTTCTGGGCAGCTAAGTGCTCTCGCGTGTCCTTCGCCACTCGCACAGCCCCTTCTGTGTGGCTCCCCAGTGGGTGTTCTGGCCACACCCTGTGATGATGTCAACTGTGCACCTTTGCCCCAGTGTGGCTGGAGACGCAGGGTGCCGTTGAAGGGCCATGGATGAGCTCTGAAGGCTGACTGCTCTTGGTTCAGATCCTGGGCTCCACGCTTGCTTAAATTCACCCCCTGAACCTCAGACTTCTCCTCTATCAAATGGGAATCACCAACCTTATGGGGGAAATGAGGAACAGCACCTGGGGGGGGAGATTGGGGGGGAGGGGAGAAGAACCATGTGTGAGATGTACAGTATCATCAAGTCTTAGCTTCTGCTTTGGGTCATGAGAATGTGTGGATGCTTCTCTCATTCTTAAAAAGAACTAATTCAGAAAGCTAACTCAATATAGAAAGCTATGCATGGATCTCCATGGAACCATCTCATGAACCAAGGATTATGATTTACCCAATCCTGTGCACCTGGGGTCCAATTAAAAAAGCAATCAATAACAAGTCTATTTAAGAGAGTGGTCTGAGATTTAGATTTCATAACATGCCTGCTTCTTCTTACTAGTTTTTTTTTTTTCCTCTCTAATCTTTTCAAACACCATTTTTCTTCTCCATTTCAAAAGCAGGCTCTCCTCATGCAGGTCAAAGGTTCATGAAGGTCTTGAGCGTCGGGAATCTGGTTAAGCCCCTTGGTGGGCACCAAACTCTTCTTTAGGGCAGAAGGAGGGTCTGGGCTGGCTTCCAGAAAGGGATGGTGCATTAGCACTTGGATCCATTGGCGTCTGGGTGTGGGGCGATGGTCTTATCCCAGTGGGCTGGCATTTTTACTCTGGATAGTAGGAAGGCAGAGGGAGACCCCTATAGACCACCACTGGTATAAGCCACTCTTCTCATCCTTGGAACGCCCTACTTTGGGGATGGGGATATTTTTTATCTTGGCATTCCTCTGCTCATCGAACATTCACTGGGCACCAAGTGAGATGCTTTTCATGCTCTGGGCAATGTGCCAGGCCCTTGGGGACACGGAGTGAGTAGGGAGCACATTTCTGGGCAGCTAAGTGCTCTGCGCGTGTCCTTCGCCACTCGCACAGCCCCTTCTGTGTGGCTCCCCCAGTGGGTGTTCTGGCCACACCCTGTGATGATGTCAACTGTGCACCTTTGCCCCAGTGTGGCTGGAGACGCAGGGTGCCGTTGAAGGGCCATGGATGAGCTCTGAAGGCTGACTGCTCTTGGTTCAGATCCTGGGCTCCACGCTTGCTTAAATTCACCCCCTGAACCTCAGACTTCTCCTCTATCAAATGGGAATCACCAACCTTATCCAACAAGGGCTGTGTGAGAATTAAATGAAGTGATTCATAGCAAGCATTTTTGGCTTCTGTCATATAGTAAATATTCAGTAAACAATCCCTTGTGTGTGTGTGTGTGTGTGTGTGTGTGTGTTTTCTTCCTTTGAGAATAGTGGCCATAAAATAATTTCTCTTCATATTCCCGTGGGGCCTGATACTTGATAACATGTTCATTGCCTGTTTGTTGAATGAATGAACAAATGAATGAATGAGTGAATGCAGCCATTTGAGATTGAGTTTGCATGTTCTACCCTTCTTCTGACTTCTTTCTTGCCAGCCCACAGCAGCTCTGGGGCAGGTAGAGCCACCCCCTCTCACAGAGCACCCACAACTCTGGCTAGGCCCAGCTGGAATCCAGGGTCTGAGAATCCCTCAGCTCTACGTGATGGAGGGAAGCTAGGAAAGAGGCCTCCTTAGTGTCTCTGCTGACATTTGCCGAGAGGAAGAAGCACCACTCAATCACAAATGTGTTCTATGGACACCCAGTGGCTTCCTGAATGGTCCTGAGAACATGGCTGATTTCAGAAGCCCCTTCTCCTTGAGGATAGGAGATGCTAGAGTGGCCTTCTCAGGAGGCACCAGGGTCCCAAGCTACATGGCCCCTGAGACTGTGGGTACCGATGTTCAGAACCTACTGCCTATACGCTCCCCCACATCTCGCCCCTGAGACCCCGTTATTTCCTTTCAGGAGTGACTGAAACAGTCTGAGGGTAAAGGAAAGGACCAAGCACCCACCTCCCACTCCAGTTCTGTCTTTCCCGGGCTCTGTGAGTTGACCTTTCACCTCCTGCTTCACAAGTCCCACCTCCTCCCCCGTCACTCAAGTGAACAAGCACTTGGTTCTGTGTGGCCCAGGATTGGGGATCAGGAGGCAGAAGGCTTAAGTCCCAATCTGGTTTCTGCTACTCACTGGCCATGGGATTTCAAACAAGTCACTTTTGCTCTTGGAGTCTCAGGATCCTCCTCTGGAAACTGGGATCTGATTACCCATCTCCAAGGTGTGGCGTGAGCATTAGCGGGGATGTCTGTGCGTGGAGGTGATCCACAGACTGCAGCTACTACTAAGGATTGCTGCTCCCCACATCCAGAGGCTGAGGCGGAGGAAAGACCTGGAAGGTCCCAGCCTGGGATTCGCGCATCAGTATGTTCTAAAAATAAGCATTTTTTTCATCTCCTCAGCTTGGTCAGCAGACAGAGAGACCGCACAGACCCCAGAAAACCTCACCCGAGCCTGTATTGTGGGCAACCCCTGTGGATTCCGCTTACGGGGAGCAATTTAAGAGGCAAACAAAACATGAAAAGCTACTCAGAATTAACAATGGGCCAGATGGTAATGCTAGTTTGAAGCAATAAAACATGATAAATAGCTTCCTGCTGCTACTCCTGATCAATTTCAATATTTAATAATTTCACCGCCACCCCACCGCCTCCTCTGGCCCCTCCACAGGCTCCTGCGATGATGCCCGCGTTCACTCACAGCGCAAACACGCCTTCACTTTCTGACGCCGTCAGCAGAAAGCAGGCGGCCTGGCTGTCACGTGAGCGTCCTCCATCCTCGGATGATTCAACTGCCCGCTGCTAAGACTCCATCTCCAGCCTCCCCTGGCTGTCGGGGAAGGCTGGGAGGGAGCTCCGACGGTGGAGATGCCATGGGGGAGAGCACCTTGTCCCGTCAGTGGGTGTTAGTATTCCCTGAGTTTTGCTTTTGAATTTAAGAAAGGGAAGCAGTAGGGACCAATTAGCAGGAGGCATCCGGAGGGGATGCCGACAACCTGGTGTTAAAGCCTTACCCACTGGCCATGCGTCTGAGCCCCCATCTCCTTCTCTGTATGAAAGGGAGAATCATATCTACCTCCGGGAGGAGTCCAGCCCGTGCTGCATGGGTCAGCCGCCCAGCAGCAGGCTCTGAATGTGGGAAACACCGAACAACTGGCAGCAGGAAGCATCATTATCAAGCCTGAAGCCAATTAGCAAACGATGTTCCAGCACCACCACCTGTGGGAAGGGCTGCTGGTCCCTGTGGTCAAGGAGCTATGGCCCAGGGCAGAGTTGGGGTGTGGGGCAGGAGCTGGCAGGGAGCACCCAGGCTTCTCCCCAGGCGAAGCCCACAGGCTTTGAGACCCTCCAACACGGGCATCCTGGGGCCGGAGCGCGGCACCGTTTACGGGGGATGTCTGTGGGTGGAGGTGATCCACAGACTGCAGCTACTACTAAGGATTGCTGCTCCCCACATCCAGAGGCTGAGGCGGAGGAAAGACCTGGAAGGTCCCAGCCTGGGATTCGCGCATCAGTATGTTCTAAAAATAAGCATTTTTTTCATCTCCTCAGCTTGGTCAGCAGACAGAGAGACCGCACAGACCCCAGAAAACCTCACCCGAGCCTGTATTGTGGGCAACCCCTGTGGATACCGCTTAGGGGGAGCAATTTAAGAGGCAAACAAAACATGAAAAGCTACTCAGAATTAACAATGGGCCAGATGGTAATGCTAGTTTGAAGCAATAAAACATGATAAATAGCTTCCTGCTGCTACTCCTGATCAATTTCAATATTTAATAATTTCACCGCCACCCCACCGCCTCCTCTGGCCCCTCCACAGGCTCCTGCGATGATGCCCGCGTTCACTCACAGCGCAAACACGCCTTCACTTTCTGACGCCGTCAGCAGAAAGCAGGCGGCCTGGCTGTCACGTGAGCGTCCTCCATCCTCGGATGATTCAACTGCCCGCTGCTAAGACTCCATCTCCAGCCTCCCCTGGCTGTCGGGGAAGGCTGGGAGGGAGCTCCGACGGTGGAGATGCCATGGGGGAGAGCACCTTGTCCCGTCAGTGGGTGTTAGTATTCCCTGAGTTTTGCTTTTGAATTTAAGAAAGGGAAGCAGTAGGGACCAATTAGCAGGAGGCATCCGGAGGGGATGCCGACAACCTGGTGTTAAAGCCTTACCCACTGGCCATGCGTCTGAGCCCCCATCTCCTTCTCTGTATGAAAGGGAGAATCATATCTACCTCCGGGAGGAGTCCAGCCCGTGCTGCATGGGTCAGCCGCCCAGCAGCAGGCTCTGAATGTGGGAAACACCGAACAACTGGCAGCAGGAAGCATCATTATCAAGCCTGAAGCCAATTAGCAAACGATGTTCCAGCACCACCACCTGTGGGAAGGGCTGCTGGTCCCTGTGGTCAAGGAGCTATGGCCCAGGGCAGAGTTGGGGTGTGGGGCAGGAGCTGGCAGGGAGCACCCAGGCTTCTCCCCAGGCGAAGCCCACAGGCTTTGAGACCCTCCAACACGGGGCATCCTGGGGAGCCGGAGACGCCGGCACCGTTTACGGAGGAGGAAATGGGCAGGACGAGGTGACCTGACCTCTAGAGCTTACATCGTATGAAGTGGCATCGTCAGTTCTAGTCTGGTTATCCCAGCCTCCCCCAAGTCCCCCGTCGGATTTCAGGTCCTCACAGCTCACTGCAGGGCTCCCTGAGCCCACAGCTCACTGCACCTGCTCCTCGCGTGTCCCTTGTGCAAGGAGGCAGCCGAGGGGAGGGCGGGGGCCTCGCCATCCTCTTGGCTATAGTCGGCCAGGCTGGGAAATGCGAGCGGTCATACCTCCTGCCCCGGTCACAGGGACGTTTAATGAGGGAGTATGCATGAGAGCCCGCTGTCACTCTCTGATGAGTTGTACAAATGTCAGGTATGGTGGTTATGACTTTTTAGAAAAACCCTCTCTGGGAGGATCAGAAACTCATCCACCAAAGGGTGGGTTCTTCTTACAGAATCCTTTGCGGGCCCTGCGTCCTCTAGGGCAGCGGTCCCCAACGCTTTTGTCACCAGGGACTCATTTCATGGAAGACAATTTTTCCATGGACAAGGCGGGGTCGGTGGAGGGTGGTTTGGGGATAATTCAATCGCATAATATGCATTGTGCACTTTGTTTCTATCATTATTACATCAGCTCCACCTCAGATCATCAGGCACTAGATCCCAGAGGCTGGGGACCCCTGTTCCAGGGGATCAAGATCAAGCTCTTTGATGCGGTGCTGGAGGCCTTAATAGCGCCTGCAATCCCATCGCCACCCCCTCTCCCGTCCCTCCTTGCTGCAGACCCTCAAGGCCACCTGGGGTGACCTGAGCCTTTCACGTTTGTCTCTGCCTAGGCCTGACTGCACCCCTGCGGGGGGGTCTGTCCCACCCTGTCCCCTAGTTGATCGACCCCAGTCTTCTGCAGGAAGTCTTTCTCGGCCCCGCCTTGCTCAGAAGCTCCTCTGCTGGCTTTCTGGATAGCCTCTCTGTGCTCGCCTAGCAACTGCTGTGTCCTCATCTGCCTCCAGATTCTACAGGCCCTTCCTTCCTCCTGGGCCAGAACCAAGTGCTGTTCGCCCCAGCCTATCAGGGACCTGGCCCAGCCTATGCCCAAAGAGGGTGGGTGAACTAACCAACGAATAAGAGACTGTTTCCGATATAAATGGAATCAAAGCTCTGGACAAAGGTGAAGGAGTCCAGTGTGATATTAGAATTTGAGGGGGCACGGCCTTGATAGCAGAAGTCAGGACAGTGCTCCTGAATTCAAACTCAGCCCAGTTCCTCCAGTGATGTCCAAAGTGGAGAGCATAACCAAGTCATCCCAGGACAGAATCCTCCCGCCCCAGCCACCCGCTGCCTGCTTTTTTGTTTGTAGAAAAACTTTAGCTGCCTAGGTCTTCCCCCAGTTTCCAAAGAATACATTTAATCAGAGAAGTGAGAAAATGTAGAAGCAAAGGAAAACAGTCAAGGAAGACAAACTAGTAATAGTGTAGCCATTAAACAGAGGCAAGGGCCTTTAGCTCCTCCTTGGAAGAGCTACAGATAACATTCTGAGCTGTAGCCATGGAGCTGTTTTGCAGAGACAGAAACCCCCACCAGATGGAAGAAGTTAACTGCATGCTGCCCACAAGCCTGAAGACCCCAGGCCAGTCGGAACCAGAAGGTTGAGGATGACTCCTGATCAACCACCAGCCAATCAGAATTACGTGCATGAGCGGATCATGTACCCGGCAACCCTCCCCCTCACCCTGCTTTTAAAAACCTTTCCCTGAAAGCCACTGGGGAGCTCGGGCCTTTAGCGCTGCCTGGACCCCTTGCTTGGCCTGCAGCCAACACTAGACTTCTCTTCCCCACAACCCCAAGTCAGTAGACTGGCTTTCCTGTGCACAGGCAAACAGACCCCCAAGTCTGATTCGGTAATAATCAGAGAAGCTGTTTCCTCCCCACCTTGACCCTTGACAAGAAGGAACGGAGAAGGTACCGGCCATCCCTGTCTGTCCTCCTGCAGGAGACGGGGGCGGCCACGAGCCCCTGTGAGCAGGTACCTGAATCCCGCTGGTCCACGGTCATGGAGTTCCACCGCCTCGTGATGTCGATGTACAGGATGTCCACCGCGGCCATGGACAAGCTGCTGCTGCTGAGCTTGCAGTTCCTGCCAAAGACAGGAGAGGACATGTCACTGCCAGACCTGAGCTGTCCCGCCCGATTGGCCTCGGCGCCTGTGCTCGGGCTGCGCTCCCCTCCTGGCAGGCCCTCGCCTCCCACAGCGGGGACGAGCAAAGGGTGACTGGCAGGGAGCCATCAGAGCGTGGGCTGAAGCTGGAAGTGGAGGTCAGATCCTGTGGGTTCCTGTCATGTAGTTCATTAGGGCTCTAAAGGGCTTCTCCCCACATGGGGCTTGTGATAAAGAATCCACCTGCCAGTGCAGGAGACAGAGGTGATACGGGTTTGATCCCTGGGTTGGGAAGGTCCCCTGGAGGAGGATTCGCATGGCAACCCACTCCAGTATTCTTTCCTGGAGAATTCCCACGCAGTACAGTCCACGGAGTCCCAAAGACTCGGATGTGACCGAAGTGACTTAGCACACATGCATGCACAGGCCTCTAAAGGGCTGCAAAGAGGAGGGATTTGAGGATGGCAAATTCTTGAGTTGAACCTGGCACTTCCACTTAGGAGCAAATGGCCCTGGTTAAACTAGGTACCCCCTTTCTTGAGCCTCAGTTTCCTGACCTGTTACACAGAAAGTTTTTTTTATTATAGTCACGGTGGGCAGGCATGCTGGAAAAGGCATGATTTGGACATCAGACAGAACAGCATTAAAATCTGGGCCCTGCTGCTTTTCTGGCTGTATAACTGTGGACCATTCACCTCAGTGCCTTTGTTGGCTGATCTCTTAAATAACACCTGACCACACGGCCGTTGTGAAGAGGACCTGAGGTCATGCAACCCAGGGGCGCTGCGCCTGGTTGGATCACGAGACGTGTTGATTCCCTTCCTGATCTCGCTCTACTTTCCCTCTTCTCTTCCAAAGCTGAAACCATCTCAGCCCCGCCAGAGGCTGCCTGAGGCTGACCTGTCAGTGAGGAGCCCTGTCCACTCTGGAGAGATGGAGATTGTCTGTCAGAGCACCTGGGTGCGAGAACGTGGGCTCTCTGTCCAGAATGGAGGCAGCCCTCAGCTAGTCTAGGGCACTACCCTTCTGAACCGGATGGTGCTGGGAGGCGAGTTGCCACCGAGGCTGGATTTGCCCTGGGACTCTGAAAGCTACGCACCAGGGCCAGCTGACTGCTGGGCTGAATCACACTCCGTGCTGCTTTCAACTTCCCAAAGAAGTCCACATCTGCCCCCCGCCCAGCTAATGACAAAGGGGTTCTTTGGTTTCCTATTTGTCATCATCCCTCACATGAACAGCTGCTTTAGGAACCCGAGAGGCCAGGGGTTGACTGGCATGCAGGATCTGGGCATTCCAGGGGCCCCTCTCCAAACCCATGCACACCCCTGACATGACCAAGTGTGTGCCCAGCACGGTGCCCGGATGAGGTTGGTGCTCCTTGTGCGCCAGCATCCTCCCCTCCATTCTCCCAGCCCTCCTGCCCGTCTCCTTCCTTCCCCGCCTGTATTCCTCAGGCCATCAATCCACACCCTGCTTCCTCCTGGGCTCTGCTCTGTATTTCCATCACAAGTCACCGTGGCAGACTTCAAAGCACATCAGTGCACTGTTATTGAGTCCCAGTAACAACATGTCAGTGGACGCAGAGCTTTTCACGTCACCTGTCACCGAGATGGCTATCTCTGTTGAGTCCTGCCGGCGACTCACTCGAGTCCCTCCCAAGGTATGCTAACAAGCCACACTCTTCATTTCCCAAGCTTCATTAGGAGCAGCTACGGATTTTCTCTGATGAGCATACCCCGTGTCCTCTGAACTACCTGTTCCCCAAAGGACAGGCGCTCAGCCTGGATTACTCTGTGGGTTAATGGAGTATAACAAGGGAAAGAGAACTGACCACTGGTATATAGTTATTTTCCTCCTGACAGGCAGAAAATAGAAGTGTCAAACCTAGAGTAGGAGCCGTAATTTACCAAAGAGGATTTTCCATCTCTCCCCTTGCCAAAGTAACTTATCTCCCTAGTGATACCTGCAGATACAGTGGCTGATAACATCTGGAAAAGGGCAGGGGCGGGAGGGATCCACGCTGGCTGCAGCTGACATGAAATGCTTACAAGAACCCAGATTCTGTGGACATTTCTTGGGTACCATCTGTGTGCCAGGCCCTTTCCTGCTCATTAGCTCTATGGATCTTTATAGCCACTTTATGGGGGCAGATGTTCTTAGACTCATTTCAATGCTGGGTCATGAAAGCTACGCACCAGGGCCAGCTGACTGCTGGGCTGAATCACACTCCGTGCTGCTTTCAACTTCCCAAAGAGTCCACATCTGCCCCCCGCCCAGCTAATGACAAAGGGGTTCTTTGGTTTCCTATTTGTCATCATCCCTCACATGAACAGCTGCTTTAGGAACCCGAGAGGCCAGGGGTTGACTGGCATGCAGGATCTGGGCATTCCAGGGGCCCCTCTCCAAACCCATGCACACCCCTGACATGACCAAGTGTGTGCCCAGCACGGTGCCCGGATGAGGTTGGTGCTCCTTGTGCGCCAGCATCCTCCCCTCCATTCTCCCAGCCCTCCTGCCCGTCTCCTTCCTTCCCCGCCTGTATTCCTCAGGCCATCAATCCACACCCTGCTTCCTCCTGGGCTCTGCTCTGTATTTCCATCACAAGTCACCGTGGCAGACTTCAAAGCACATCAGTGCACTGTTATTGAGTCCCAGTAACAACATGTCAGTGGACGCAGAGCTTTTCACGTCACCTGTCACCGAGATGGCTATCTCTGTTGAGTCCTGCCGGCGACTCACTCGAGTCCCTCCCAAGGTATGCTAACAAGCCACACTCTTCATTTCCCAAGCTTCATTAGGAGCAGCTACGGATTTTCTCTGATGAGCATACCCCGTGTCCTCTGAACTACCTGTTCCCCAAAGGACAGGCGCTCAGCCTGGATTACTCTGTGGGTTAATGGAGTATAACAAGGGAAAGAGAACTGACCACTGGTATATAGTTATTTTCCTCCTGACAGGCAGAAAATAGAAGTGTCAAACCTAGAGTAGGAGCCGTAATTTACCAAAGAGGATTTTCCATCTCTCCCCTTGCCAAAGTAACTTATCTCCCTAGTGATACCTGCAGATACAGTGGCTGATAACATCTGGAAAAGGGCAGGGGCGGGAGGGATCCACGCTGGCTGCAGCTGACATGAAATGCTTACAAGAACCCAGATTCTGTGGACATTTCTTGGGTACCATCTGTGTGCCAGGCCCTTTCCTGCTCATTAGCTCTATGGATCTTTATAGCCACTTTATGGGGGCAGATGTTCTTAGACTCATTTCAATGCTGGGTCAGCTGAGACTCAAGAGAAGGGACATGATGAGAAAAGGGGATCCTGCAGAGGTGCTGTGCGACGGCCTAGAGGGATAGGATGGGGGATATTTGTATGAATAATCTGGGATCATACATATCTGTAAACAACAAAACTCTGTAAAAGTAAAAAGTAAAATAAAAATTAAAATAAAAAAAAAAGAGAGAAGGGACATGATTTGCCCAAGACCACACACAGCTGGGACTCACATCCAGGCCTACCCTGGAGGATAGAGCCATGAACTTGGAAACTTTGGTGAAAAGAGGGGAAATTGCCCAGTGCAGAGCTGCAGGAAGAACCCAAGGTTCAAGAGACAAAGTCCCAGAAAGCCCCTAAAGAGGCCCTTTTGGGACACTTTGGAATATAAGGCTGGGCAGTAAGACAACCAGGGTCACTAAGTTTTCCTAGGTTTGTCCAGTGATCACCAAGGGACTCAAGCAGGGAATGTCTCCAAGAATTAAGACTTTGGAGTGAACTTCTCATCCATCTGCCCACTCAATATAGAATTTGTTTTATGTCTACTGTATGTAAGTGGTAATCTGGGCCCAGTGAGTGATGCAAAGCTTGGGTCCGGATCAGTCTTAGATCAGTCTCACAGAGCAGAAGTCATCTCACAATCTGGGATAGAAAACTGAGGCCTTGGTAGCTCTTAATCATTTGAACTGTTTCCCCTTACGCCCTGGGAGGCAGTTCTTCAAGTGACTAATGAGAGGTGGGATGAATTCTTCAGTGGAAGAAAAGTCCAAGAAATACGGTAACATAAGAAGCCAGAAAGATTCCTAAGAAAGGATGGGCTAGAAACATACATGGAAAAAAAGGAGCTCTGTAGTCAAGTGCACTTGAGTTTGGATCTTGACTCTGCCACGTAACCTTGAAAAGGTCACTGATACACTTTGCATCTAAAGTCCTTATTCGTATGATGATAAGGTGACTCGCCCCACAAAGCAGCTCAGTGCCTGGCACAGAGGATGGCTTCTAGTCTTCCTCCATGATGTAGAGCCAGTCTCCAGAGAGGATTTGGGTTTTTTCTTGTTGTTGCTTTTCTTTCAGAATCAAAAGAATACGAGTGCATAGAATGAGAGAGAATCACACATCATTCAAGTTCATTAGGAGTCTAAGATTAGAAAGATTTGAAATTATCATCCCCATTTCCTCTCAGCGACTACTGACATCTCATGGGAAATTTAGAAACCAACTTTTTCCACTCCATAAAATCCTATTTATAGAATTTCTTTTGTGTTCATCCTTCTCTGGGAAAGAAAAGCAGCTTATTTTTCCTGGAGAGGTTGCTATAAGGTGAAAGCTAAGGAATAATCCATATTTGTTTAAAAAAGAAAACACAATCTAAACATCTTGGTTGGGGGGCGGTGTTGGGGAAACACAACGTTGGTTTATAATGTATCTATTTTAAAAACAGGCGACTGATATCCCAGGCATAACATCTCATGATATTACTGGAAAGAGATCATCACGGAACGGGGGAAATTTTAAAGTCACTGAGGAGTTAATGACAGAAGGGGAGGCAGGGCCCCTGGCAGTTCTGTTCCAGAACATTCTAACACACCCTGCTGCCTTTCAGAGAAGAAAGCTCCCCACAGTCACCCATTAGGAAGCATATTAATATCTCCTTACAAGAAAAGGCAGCAGAAGACAGGGGGAGGCAAAAGAAAAAGCCGTTTTTCTAATTTAGGAGGAGCCCAGGATTGGAAACCACAAAGGAGAGGAGTGGGGATCTCTAGTCAGAATGGCCTGGCGTGAAGCGAGCACTTGAGGTACACAGAGGCTGCCTCCATTTTCTAGAAATGAACCCCGGTCTTGGCAAACCATTTCTTCAGTGGAAGAAAAGTCCAAGAAATACGGAAAAAAAATTGAAAGGATGGGCTAGAAACATACATGGAAAAAAAGGAGCTCTGTAGTCAAGTGCACTTGAGTTTGGATCTTGACTCTGCCACGTAACCTTGAAAAGGTCACTGATACACTTTGCATCTAAAGTCCTTATTCGTATGATGATAAGGTGACTCGCCCCACAAAGCAGCTCAGTGCCTGGCACAGAGGATGGCTTCTAGTCTTCCTCCATGATGTAGAGCCAGTCTCCAGAGAGGATTTGGGTTTTTTCTTGTTGTTGCTTTTCTTTCAGAATCAAAAGAATACGAGTGCATAGAATGAGAGAGAATCACACATCATTCAAGTTCATTAGGAGTCTAAGATTAGAAAGATTTGAAATTATCATCCCCATTTCCTCTCAGCGACTACTGACATCTCATGGGAAATTTAGAAACCAACTTTTTCCACTCCATAAAATCCTATTTATAGAATTTCTTTTGTGTTCATCCTTCTCTGGGAAAGAAAAGCAGCTTATTTTTCCTGGAGAGGTTGCTATAAGGTGAAAGCTAAGGAATAATCCATATTTGTTTAAAAAAGAAAACACAATCTAAACATCTTGGTTGGGGGGCGGTGTTGGGGAAACACAACGTTGGTTTATAATGTATCTATTTTAAAAACAGGCGACTGATATCCCAGGCATAACATCTCATGATATTACTGGAAAGAGATCATCACGGAACGGGGGAAATTTTAAAGTCACTGAGGAGTTAATGACAGAAGGGGAGGCAGGGCCCCTGGCAGTTCTGTTCCAGAACATTCTAACACACCCTGCTGCCTTTCAGAGAAGAAAGCTCCCCACAGTCACCCATTAGGAAGCATATTAATATCTCCTTACAAGAAAAGGCAGCAGAAGACAGGGGGAGGCAAAAGAAAAAGCCGTTTTTCTAATTTAGGAGGAGCCCAGGATTGGAAACCACAAAGGAGAGGAGTGGGGATCTCTAGTCAGAATGGCCTGGCGTGAAGCGAGCACTTGAGGTACACAGAGGCTGCCTCCATTTTCTAGAAATGAACCCCGGTCTTGGCAAACCATTTCATCGTCAGGCTGCGGAAATGGAAACTGCAGTCTGTGCCAACTGATGTCAAATTCCAACGGAGGATACGGCTGGGAGAACGTGTTCTTAGTGAATTACACTTAGAAAGCTCTGCAAATGAGGAACCCGATATGGAAGGAAAACAACAAAAATGCATCTCCCTCACAGAACGGTGTCAAACTTGAAGAAGCCGATAATTTCTGTTTCTCAGAAAAAGAGACATCTCCACACCTCAGCAATTATCACGAAATAAAAAAAAAAAAAGGACGTGGTACTTAATTCACGGTAATACTTGCTCCTGTTACGTGCCTCCTGAGGAAATGACACGACAAGCTGGTTAGAGAGAGTTAGGTCTAGACAAGAGGACGACAGTTCATTATTTCTCATTTCTTGGTGGAAAAAGAAAAATAGAATACGGCCAGACCGGCATTAGCATAATTCACTCCTAAAACTGCTGATCTATGCAGTACATTACGAGAGATGGTCACTGGAAATGAATTCAATCGGAATGTTTATTATGTTGTTCCCTCCAGTTCTTTTCAAGGAACTTGGAGAGAAAGAGTGGGTAGGACAGATGAAAGCCAAGTTCAACTTCTGCCGCTCGCGTGGGAGCGCAGGAGGATCTCTAGCCGGCAAATATGTCTCTGGCATGGTGCTCCAGAAAAGGGCACTTGGTTCGATTTAACATATGGCATAAATATTATCAATTCATAATGAAACAGAATTTAAGCCCAAGTGGAAAAGAGAGAGAGAATAGTTGTTAGCAAGAGAAAATGCTTGCTGTTAAATTTAGCTGCCAAAACGAAATATATTCAGATACAAATCTGAAAGCAGAGATCATCTTTTATAACACAGTTGCCGTTGGGATGTCTTGGTACATTTCAAAAGCAGAAATCTGTGTAAGGTTGTGCGATGTTGTCTTTGTTTTTTCCCTTCATCCTTCATTCCTCAGGACAGGGGCCGGGCAGGTGCAGAGGGAGGGGAGGGGGCTCACTGTCTGGGTCCTCCCGCTCCAGCTGCCTCTTCACCACCTGGAAACACTGTCACTTGTCACGGTCACCACGGTCTTGGAAAATTTCATCGTCAGGCTGCGGAAATGGAAACTGCAGTCTGTGCCAACTGATGTCAAATTCCAACGGAGGATACGGCTGGGAGAACGTGTTCTTAGTGAATTACACTTAGAAAGCTCTGCAAATGAGGAACCCGATATGGAAGGAAAACAACAAAAATGCATCTCCCTCACAGAACGGTGTCAAACTTGAAGAAGCCGATAATTTCTGTTTCTCAGAAAAAGAGACATCTCCACACCTCAGCAATTATCACGAAATAAAAAAAAAAAAAGGACGTGGTACTTAATTCACGGTAATACTTGCTCCTGTTACGTGCCTCCTGAGGAAATGACACGACAAGCTGGTTAGAGAGAGTTAGGTCTAGACAAGAGGACGACAGTTCATTATTTCTCATTTCTTGGTGGAAAAAGAAAAATAGAATACGGCCAGACCGGCATTAGCATAATTCACTCCTAAAACTGCTGATCTATGCAGTACATTACGAGAGATGGTCACTGGAAATGAATTCAATCGGAATGTTTATTATGTTGTTCCCTCCAGTTCTTTTCAAGGAACTTGGAGAGAAAGAGTGGGTAGGACAGATGAAAGCCAAGTTCAACTTCTGCCGCTCGCGTGGGAGCGCAGGAGGATCTCTAGCCGGCAAATATGTCTCTGGCATGGTGCTCCAGAAAAGGGCACTTGGTTCGATTTAACATATGGCATAAATATTATCAATTCATAATGAAACAGAATTTAAGCCCAAGTGGAAAAGAGAGAGAATAGTTGTTAGCAAGAGAAAATGCTTGCTGTTAAATTTAGCTGCCAAAACGAAATATATTCAGATACAAATCTGAAAGCAGAGATCATCTTTTATAACACAGTTGCCGTTGGGATGTCTTGGTACATTTCAAAAGCAGAAATCTGTGTAAGGTTGTGCGATGTTGTCTTTGTTTTTTCCCTTCATCCTTCATTCCTCAGGACAGGGGCCGGGCAGGTGCAGAGGGAGGGGAGGGGGCTCACTGTCTGGGTCCTCCCGCTCCAGCTGCCTCTTCACCACCTGGAAACACTGTCACTTGTCACGGTCACCACGGCTCCCACTAGTGGTACTTGGCCACAGACTGGGAAGGATGGCCGCAGGACCTAGCAGTTGCTAACATCATATATAAGGGGTTTCACACACTCTAAATTATAGAGCACAAAGGGATGGAAGAATCATAAAGCCTTTCACACAGAGGCAGATTTCTAGCAACATCTTTGACATCACCCCAGATCCAGTCTGAGAGCCGTCTAAGAATCTGCTTTGCTAGAACCATTCTCAAATCTTTTTAAGAATTTTCTTTTCCAAGATTGTATGTGAACACAGTAGCCCTCTTAATATGTACCCGGCCTCTCACAGGTCACACGCCAGTGGACTCAATGGGCAGTCATGCTTTGATGGAACCCAAAAGTATTTTCTTAACCACCATCATTCAGTATATACATGCACTGAGATTTTACATAAAAATAAGTATTCCTAGCTTTTCTAGAAAACTCCAAAGCTCTGGTAATACTATTCCAGCATCAACATTTCTTTTTGGTAACAGCTCTGCCCTCCTCATCCTTCTAGACCCCCGCCTACTGGTTTGTTTATCCTTCCTGCCTGCACCCTCCCTCCACCTCCACCCCCTCCCCCACCCTCAGGCAACTAAGACTGTGATTTTTACAGTATGCAATTTTTTCAAATCTCCCTTTCTCCCTTTTACATTTTACCAGAATTATATTGATACTAGGAATTAAAAGGAAGCATCCGACCAAGTCTTTTTTTTTTTTTTTGGCCACTTCCATTGGTGTTTCATCTGTTTATCTTTGTTCCTTAGCCTGCGTGGGCCTCCCATCGCAGTGGCCTCTCTCATCGCAGAGACCAGCTCTGGGCACATGCGTGCCAGCGCTCCGGCTCAGTAATTGGACACATCGATCCAGTCGCTCCGCAGCACGTGGGATCTTCCCAGGCCAGGGATCGAACTGGCGTCCCTTGCACTGCAAGGCGGTGTCCTTACCCACTGGACCACCAGGGAAGCCCCCCGACCAAGTCTTTTGCCCCTCCTTCCTTCTTCCTTTTCGCTGCCTGGGATTCGACCATGATAGCTGGATTTCTAGCAGCCATCTTGCAACCATGAAGAAGCCTTGAAGCATGAAGCACATGCTCAGGATGGGTTAAGCAGAAAGATAGCAACTGAGAAGCTGATCACATTGCAGAGTCATTAACCAGCTCTAGAAGCCCCACTGCCCAACTTCCTGTTACATGAGAGAAAATTAATCTCACTATTTAAACCACCTATAGATGGGCATCTATTCCTACAAGTCAAATGCAATTCCTAAATGAGTCAGAGAGTATCTGGTTAGGTAGTTTTCTCAGGGACAAAACAATACATGCCTCTTAACTTTCTTGAAAATTCCCTCTGCCTCATGGAAATAATAACCGCAAGATCCCCATTTGACAAACAGCTCCTGTAAACTAGGCAATGGGCCAGATCCTTTATGATAAATTATGTCCCAACCTCGTAACAATCCTGCAAGGCGGGAGAGATGATTACCATTTTTCAGATGAGGGAACTGAGACTCAGAGAAGATAAGGGATTTGCTGAAAGCCACACAGCTATTAAGAAATGTGCTTGGCTTCCTCTGAAGCCCCAAACCCAAAACACAGGCTGTGCTCTTTCCAACAGGTTTTCTCTCCACCTGAAACTAATACAAAGCCTTTCTCAGAATCACTGTGCAAATATGACTTCAGGTTTACTGAGATGGCAAGGATTCCTGCTGATACTTCTGCATGCCATCCTATCAGGAGTATCAGAGGGCTAGTGTCAGAATTCATAAAATTCATTTAGAGAAAAGCATATATGGTGTTGGAGAAGACTCTTGAGAGTCCCTTGGACTGTAAGAAGATCAAACCAGTCAATTCTAAAAGAAATCAACCCTGAATATTCATTGGAAAGGCTGATGCTGGAGCTGAAGCTCCAATACTTTGGCCACCTGATGCGAAGAGCCCACTCACCGGAAAAGACCCTGATGCTGGGAAAGACTGAGGGCAAGAGGAGAAGGGGGCAGCAAAGGATGAGATGGCTGGATGGCACCACTGACTCAGTGGACGTGAGTTTGAGCAAACTCCAGGAGATGGTGAAGGACAGGGGAGCCTGGTGTGCTGCGGTCCAAGGCGTCGCAAAGAGTCAGACACGACTTAGTGACTGAATCGCAAAGAGTACCCAACTTAGTGACTACACAACAAGACTATGACAAAAGAGTTTCCAATTCTAGATTCCCAGTTATTTGCTTTCATGAATGAAACTATGAAGAGGGTGACTCTGAGTTACCAGATAGAAATGTTAAAACCATCGACAAGAGAAAGAACATCAGCATAGCACACTGGCAGAGAGTTTCTCATATAACATGCAATCCCAGGGTACTGGTAGCTTCATCCCCACCTTCTAGGACCACCGAGGTTCAGAGACTGTCGTTAACTTATCCAAAGTCACACAGCTAGTGAGTGCTCCTGTACTGCCCCAGAGTGCCCCAGAGGGTAGAGGCAAGTTAATGAATAATCTCAGGAGCTTAAATGGCAATGGCTTATTTTGTAGGATGCGCCAAGAATACAATTTCTTTGTCTCATGCTTCATGCAAAGTGTGTGTTATACTCCATAATATAACCACTTCATTTTTACACTAGAAAAAATGTATTAAATAATTTATCAACTCAATTATTTAACTTTTCTCTCCTGAAAATGACCCTTTGGAAAGATAGGCCTTGCTCCTCTGCTGTGGCTTCGTTACTGCTCAGCTCTCAACCGTACTCTCCTGGGAGAACAGCACTCAGATCAAGAAGTACGAGGTCTGTCTGAGTCCAGGGGGCATTTATCCAGCTCTGGTTTCAGAACGAGCTCAGGGCAGCACAGAATTGTTTTTTAACCACAGGCATAAAGCTGTGAATTCTGTCCCATCCGTAACATTCATGAATTCATTTGACAAACAAGAAGGTACAACATGCTAGGCCCAGAGCCAGCTGCTGGACCAATCCCACCCCAGTGGGGCCCGATATGGCCTCAGAGATTCTCAGGTGCAGTCAGGGAGATGGGGCCAACCAGAGGCGGGGCCAGTCTGCACTTTGCCAAAAGCCCAGCCAGCGGGGCTGGTCCCACTGACCTGATGAAGGTACGGAAGCCCGTCGGTCCCAACTTCATCGTCCCCTTGATTCCCAGGAAGCGGATAAACAGGTTTGCCATCCTGTCCACCAGGCGCAAGTAGTTGAACTGCTTTGCGTACTTGGGGAACACCTGCTTGAGGCAGATGGAGGGCAGCTGGGCTTCAGGACTGGCTGTGCTCCCCGAGGCGCTGGCCAGATCGCTGTCAGAAGGATTTTCCTTGGAGGCTAACAGCTTCCCCAGATGCTGAGACCTGCAGCACACAAGGAGTTAAGGACAGAACCAACATTTAGAGGGGGCTTGACTGCACACAGAGTGCCTTCTCTTGCAAATTCTTCTTTCCTTTAGATTTACAGCAATGGGGAAGGGGTATTATTACTATTCTTTTCTTTTAATTAACCAAATAATATGGCTTCCCTGGGTCTGAGTTGCAGCATGTAGAATCTAGTTCCCTGACCAGGGATGGAACCTGGTCCCCCTGTATTGGGAGTACAGAGTCTTAGCCACTGGACCACCAGGGAGGTCCCTGTTATTACTATTCTTAACGTATAAGCCCGAGAACTGACCTCAAAGAATTCAGTGCCCAAGCTCACCTGGCTAAAAACTTGAACGCAGGACAGAGCCGGGACTAGACTTAAACTTCCTCCATTCCTACCAGTTTAGTTTCCCAATATGAACAGCGTCCTTTCCTGTACTCATGATTTAAGAGAATACTCAATTATGAAGGAATCCGGGTTTGGTTTCCAACTCCTACTTATGGGTAGTAATTGAATTACTAAGAAATATAAAAATCTCATTGAGGACTGGCAGGAAGCCACAGGCACAGTTCAATGAACAATTTGCAAAGATATATCAGTTGCCCAACTCTAGGAAGAGGCACAATTACATTTTCTGGCTTAACTATCTTCTTGTTTGGAACGTGTACCAAGAATATGATCATAGTGTGTGATTCCTGTCTGGATATTTTATTCTGAAATTATCCTGAGAGTCAAGGAAGTTCACAGTCACCCGCCCTCAGCTGTGCCCCTCCAGCTGGGACACGCGTCTCACCACTAGACCCACAGGCCCAGCGATCACCTGTTCACCCTCCAGGATGGTCCCCGGGCACCTCACACTGACATGGCCATTCCCCCTCCCTCCAAATCCACGTCCCCCCAACCCCCGTCTCCTCCGATGTCACCACCCTCTGCCAGTGGCCCACACAGGAGACAGCAGAATGAATACCAGCCCCTCCTCTCCTGCCTCCGCGGGCTCCTGAGTGTTCCCTGGAACCCAGTCCAATCTCCCTGCGGCCCCAGCCCTGCCCGTCCTCTCCTGGACTCCTGAAACAGGGTCTCCAGTCTCCAGCCTTTCCCATCCACAGACGCACCCCTCGTGTGGCACCCAAAGTGACCTTCTAAAGCAGACCTGGCCGGGATGCCCACTTCCGACAGCTCTTTGTGGTTCCTGCGTGCCTATGAGGTCGAGTCCACAGCTTCCCTTTCCACCTGCGTGTCCACTCCAGAGGCAGAACCCTTATAATGGGGAAGAATGACTCTGACTCCACACTGAATCCATTACTTTTGCTTTAACTTTGTGCTCTATTGTTTTTGCTGCAAGTTCATCACTAAAGGGATGTCGCCTATAAGCTTAAATGATACATAGTGAGAAGAATAGTCCCTCTCTGAGAAGCTTGCCGCTCAAGGAATAAGCATTAAGCTAAAATACCTTGTTTAGCTCACAGGAAACCTCCTGACCAGGCCCACCTCTGAACAGCTGCAGGAAGGAAGAAATGAACACATACCCTCTGGAGTCTGACTGAAACCAGGACTTTACCGCTCCCTTTCAGTATAAATGAAGCCTGAACTCTAGCTCGGGGAAGATGGTTCTTTGGGATGCTGTCCACCCTCTTCTCGGTCTGCTGATTTTTTGAATAAAGTCACCATTCCCTGTCCTAACAACTTCTCTATTTATTAGCCTGTTGTGTGGTGAGCAGTACGAGCTTGGGCTCAGTAACACCCTGAGCACGGTGTACACAGCCAATAAATACTGCCCAACTGGCTAAGAGATCTAGGAAGAGAAGAGCCACATCCCATGGCACTGAGATCAATACCAAGGCCATTTTCCACTCTTCTTTATTAAATGGCCCCATTCCCAGAGCTCCCACTTCTAAGCAGGCCATCAGTCACCAAGTCGGGCTGTCTTCGTATCTCCACACCGGGTTTCTCAGCCTTTGAAGCCTTCCCCGGCCCTGGCTGCCTGGCATGTTTCTGCTCCACTTATGGAACCAGCTCAGCTGTTCCCCTGACCACACAGAATACAGTCTTTCAGGTCCCACTCGGGGTCCCTTGGGTGTCTCTGTCCCTCTCAATTGCACTGTATTTGCTTATACGTCAGTCCCTCTCGCTATTTTGTGAGCTCATTGAGGCAAGAACCACAGCATAGTTAACTCTTTCTACAGGAGTCGGCACGCATTAGATACTTAGGAAATGTTTCATGGAGCTCGTCAAATCGGGAAAGTTTGCTTTTATTAGCAAAATAAGTATCAAATAAAAAAGCAAAATCACGATGATTTGTATTCACCCTATAAGTTCATTTAAATGGGAAAGAGATTTGATAGAACGTTCTTGACCACTTGGCCAAAATGGGCCTTTCTCTATGCTGTCCCAAAGAGCCCGCCTCTGAAAGGAACCCACTGATACGAATAAGAGGTCCTGTAAGTTCATGGGTCCTTCGAAGCAGGTCTCAGAGACATGATAGGCAGAACCAGAGCAATGATTCAACCGTGTGGATAGCTGGCCTTGCTGGGGGCCACCCTTGAGGGGATGAGGTGCAAAGGCTCCCTTCTACAAAAGGGGAGGGACCTGATTGCCCCAGAAAAGACACTCATTCCCAGGGGGGACTGGGATGGGATGAGGGTGGGGTGGGCGCAATTTCCCCTCAGCTAAACTGGTTTTTATCATCACCTCGGGTTGAATTTCAGACTATAGATAAAAGTCAGGTGGTTACTCTTCAGATGAAATAAAATGTTTTCACATTAAGGTTATAGGAAGAAAGAGGAGAAGAAAAGCAGCCGCGTTACCGGAAATGGGCTCTTAAATTCCTGGACAAGTGGCAATCACTGACTTTATAAGCACTCATTGAGCTTTTGTTAAAGGAAATGCACAGTTTGAACACACTCCAGGACAAAGAAAACGGCTGAGAACTCTTCAATCAACACAACCGTCCCACTTTCAAGGTCTCATTTGCTCGTCACAAAACCAGTGCAGTCCACTGTGGCTCTTGTACCCCTGCTCCAGAGGGAGAAACTGAGGCACAGCAGGGTGAGGCAGCTCTGTGCCCTGGCTGAACTGGAATTACACTTCAGTTCTCCTAATGCTCAACCCCATTTCTCCAAAGCACATCCTGGTTCACACTGGGGGTTACAAAACCAAAAGGACTGTCATTTACCTATTTTTTGTTTTTAGTTTTTTAAAAAATTATAATAGTCATTATGTCTTTGTAGGCAATTTGGTAACTGTATAAAGGAATCAGAATCATTGGTAATCTCGTAGTTCAGGGATAAATACTTGCTAATGTTTTGATTTTCTATCTACATTTGTAAGTTAGGATCACATTGTGGATAGTTTAAATCTTTTTTTTTCTTATACTTTACCATTATATCATAAATGTCTTCCTGTGGCATTGTGTTTTCATGAGTGTAACCTCTCGTGGACATATAATATCCCATATTATGCCTGAACCAGAATTTAATCAGCCATTCCCACCTTGGTCAGAATATTATCTACATGGGTTGTCTTTGCTAAATAAGAGTCAGGTGACACATGCCCTAAGCCTCATACTCCCTCACCAAAATATAACACGTTATGGCTAAAAACAGGTTTGAAATCATTCTGTCCAATGGAGTCGTCACTCTTCTTTTATTGTGGTCTAACACCCCTAAGATAAAATTCATCATTTATTTATTTTTTCTGCAACCTGTGGCATTGGGGGCTCTTACTTCCCTGACCAGGAATCAAACCCACAACCCTGTGCACTGAAAGCATGGAGTCTTTAACCAATGGATTACCAGGGAAGTGCCCAGATTCACCATTTTAAAGCACATAATGCACCATGCTATATAACCACCATCTTTATCTAGTTCCAGAGCATTTTCACAAGGGTATCATATTAAGAGTTAAAAAAAAACAAAGACGTGAATCTCAGGTAGACAGGACATTAGCACTGGGGTGGAGGGGTGTCATCTGGTTGGCAGATCACCCAGGGCGGTGGCCAGAGTTTGGGCTGCCTGCTGAGGGGGAGCCCACCGCCTCCAGGGCACCTCTCAGGCTGGGAAGGTTTCCTGGGCAGTAGGTCAGAGGCTGTCTCCCTCCAGAGTCCGCAGCCTGCATCCCATCCGCCTCCAGAGCCGTGGAATGAGTCTGTTTTCTCCGTGACAGCCTCTCACATTTCTTTTGAGGGTTGCTGCACTTACTGGATGACTACCATTTCCCTTCCTTCCTGAATCGCAATTAATAACCTCAAGATGAAAAGAGCCCTCAAAACCACAGAAACGTTTCAGGAACTCAAAACCGCAAATTCAGGCAGAAGGGGTTTTACTCAACTGAAAGAAGGTAGTAAAGGTACAATAGATGTATAGGAAGAAATAAAACAAAGAGAAATGGTATTTTGCTCCAGATAATTCCAATTATCACACTAAGATCCAAGTTATCACAAATACTGTAAAATCCTGTTTTTAGTTAATAGCATTTTAATGGAAAAGTCAGACTTATGAAATAGAAGTGACTGGTAAAGAAAATATAAATCAAGCTTACTAGTCCTTTGGGGCATTAAAAAAATTGAATTTGGTGTATCTTTGATTCATTAAAATAGGGGAAAGAACCCTGGAATGTTTTATCTATTACTGTTTTTCAAATAAAATGGAGTTTTGTTTTATTAAAACTCCTGTGAAAAACCCCCTACCACTATCCTGCCTGAAAAAGAAATCACTACTGTTTATCAGGGACCCACTCTTGGGGCTTCCCAGGTGACTCAGGGATAAGGAATCCACCTGCCAGTGCAAGAGACGCTGCAGACATGAGTTCGACTCCAGAGTCGGGAAGATTCCCCTGGAGGAGGGCTTGGCAACCCACTCCGGCATTCTTACCTGGAGCACTGCATGGACAGAGAAGCCTGGCGGCCACAGTCCATGGGGTCACAGAGAGTCGGACACGACTGAACGCACACTCACACACTCTGTGTCAAGCAGCCTGCCTGATGTATGACCTCATTGGTTTCGAAGCAATTCTATGAGGTAGGCAAAAACTAGTCCTGTTTTACAGATTCGGAACCTGAGGTCCAGAGAACCTCGATACTTGCCCAATCTTGCCCAATTCCATAAATCAATAGGGGAATCAGAATTTGTACTCAGGGACTTCTCCCCTAATCCAGTGGTTAAGACTCTGCCTTCCAATGCAGGATATGTGGGTTTGATCTCTGGTCAGGGAATTAAGATCCCACATGCTGCGCAGTGCGGCCTAAAGAGGACTCTTCAAAAAAAAAAAATTATTAAAAAAAAAAAAAGAACTTATACTCAGAACTGTCTCACTATAAACCCAAGACTTAGCTCACTATACAGCTCCTGTGCTAATTTTATTTAAATCAAAGACTTTTCTTCTGATGTACAAACTATATACATATCTTTGGAAATAACAGAAAGGTAGATAAAGCAAGGTCCAATTTCAGAGAAGGTGCTTGAGTCCTCTCAGAGAAATCATTCTCACTTGGTTTTTAGTGAAGCATCTCTTCAAGCATTTATCAATCATTTATTAATTCACTCGCCAAGCTCTTACCTGTCCCTGGGGCCTGGGTTATACAGGTGAGGTGGACATAGTCCCTGCTACCCAGAAGCACGTGACCCGAGGCGGGGAAGACTAGATCCTCCACAGTGTCTGAGCAGGGGAGAGTGGACAGCTGAGCCTCCAGAGACGGAGCCCAGAGCACACGGGAGGAGGCCGGCTTAGGAGTCTCGGTCACACACATGAAGGGGGACAGGCGGGAATACAGGTGGGAAGCCAGTGTGGGTCCGGGTCTTATAGGATCTTGTGTGTTGAGACTAGTGAGCTTGGATCTGGCAGGGTGGGAGATGACAAGGCTGGGGCGGATCTGGGGGAGAAGAGTGGCAAAATCAGTTCAGGGAAGATGAAGGAGTCTGCCAGAGGCAGGTATGCTGAACCGAGGGGGACTGGAGGTCAGTGACTCTGAAAGCGTGGTCCTGGACCGACAGCATATTGGTATCACCTGAGACCCTTCTGAAAACGCACATGCTTGGCCCCACCCCCGACCTACGGTCCCAGAAACTGTCTTAGCAAAGCCTATGGGCGAGCGCGCTGAGGGCTGGGGCCTAAGAAGCCCTGGTCCAGGTGGAAGAAGATGGATTTGGCATCTGCTTGATCACAGGGGACAGAGAGAGGGAAGGCCCTGGACCACGTTCCTGTGCAATCCTGTGGCGTGGCAGGAGAACGTGGTGGGGAGCGAGGCTGAACTCACAAAAGGAGGGAGGCGGGCTCCTTTCCCCACCGCTTGGCCAAGTCGTGTCCCCTCAGCCCCTTGGGGATTTCAAATGCACACTGGCATTCTGGGAGAAACTGCCAACCATGCACCAAAGAAGTCCCTTAAATTAGCCCGGCAGCTAATTTAAAGAGTTGGAGGATGAAGTCACTAAAAATAAACATAACTACCATGTAGCCCAGCTCTGTCATTTGATAAATCTCTTCCCATCACAGAGGCTCAATTTGCTTGATGGCGATGCTATCCTATTTGAAGAGAAGGCGATAGATGGGTGAGGCACGTGTTTCAAACCGATGAGGAGAGGGACTGAACGGGAGATCTGGCTGATGCTCTTGTTCCTGTAAGACCTAGATCCACGCCGGGTCTGCTCCCACTGGCTCCCCTTTATGCAACGTTCCTTTGAATGTTCACCTGGCCACTTGGGCCTCCTTTAGTTACTTTCCAACATAGCACAATGTAACATCAACAACGAGACACAGCAATGGTGATAATACCAGGAACTGCCATCCTAAAATGTTTAACCTTGATAAAATCCTATGCAGAAGGTATTATTATTCCCATTTTACAGATGTGGAGACGAAACTAACAGCTTATAAACTCCAGATAGCGATCCAAGTAGGCAGGTGTCAATGTCCCTGTTTCTAACCATCGTGCTAGGCTACTTCCACACACGGGGAGTTATCAGGCACTGAGTACCCGAGAGTCAGGTGGGTTATTTGTAATATCTCATTTGACTCTGGCAACGATCCTTATGAATCAGGTATAATAATCATTATAATATAATATAATCAATACTAATAATCCACTTTGCTGTTGAGAAAAGAGCTTTAGAGAGATCAGGCTACCTTCCAAAGGTCTTACAGCTATTAAATGGCTCAGTGAGGATTTGAACAAAGATCTGCTTGAAGTTCAAAGCCCAGGCCCTTTCCACGCCACCATGTTACAACTCAGCCTAGGGATGAAACTTCGGAACTCGTCTCATCCTCCCTTAGCATGGAGAGAGGTCTCTTAGGAGGGAGGTGGCTGGTGGGGGTGGGGGGAGGGCACTGAGTCTAAGCCCAGCTCAGAACTGTTGGATTCTTTAGGCTCAAAAACACAGCCTATCTATGGAGCTCCAGAAGATTCTGCTGCGGGGGAGGGGGCTGGTAACTGACCAGTGTTACGAGCAGCGCCTATCTGGACGGGGCTGTTCCGTTTGACTGATCAATCCACCCATCAAACCCTGTTTCACAGTTACGGGCCCACACGAGTCACGGATGCCCTGTTTGCCGTGTGTGTAGATGAACAGAAGCCCCCGATGGCAACAGCAGTGGACCAGGTCTCCGTCCCCGCCTGGGATGAATTTGCAGAGGCACCAGGCTGGGGTGCTGCAGGAGCATCCTCCTGCCAGGCCAGGCCATGGATTAGCGAGAGAACAGACATACAGACTTGGTCTAACACACCCTTTCCCACAGACTCAGAACTCAGGCTGTTCGGGAGCTGGAAGTGCCTTCAGGGGTCACCGGGCCCAGCCCTCTCATTTTCTGGCTGAAGGAACTGACGGCTCATTTGACAGAGACCTCCCAATCCGATTCTTTTCCAGCAGGGCTCTCTCCACTCTGACCCTCTGCACAGAGCAGGTGTCTTCGCCCTGGTCCCTCTTGTTTTCTTTATCTTGGGCATGAGCAATCAGAGCCAGTGACATGCACTGTTACTCAGGCCAGGGGGTAGGGTCGATGCCGCCAGGCAGCTCCTCCCCATGGGCGCCGGTTTAGGGAAACCAGTGCGTGGGCTCTGGGAGTAGTTCGAGACACTGCTGGAATTCTAGCTCTGTATTCTCAAGCTGGGTGATCTCAGGCAAGTCAAATAACCTCAAAGCTTCAGTATCCTCTGATATAAAGTGGGAAAACCAATGGTACCTAAAAGTGGTACCTAACCTATGCATGCATGCGCATGTGCTCAATCGCTTCAGTCGTGTCTGACTCTCTGCGACCCCATGGACTGCAGCCCACCAGGCTCCTCTGTCCTTGGGATGCTGAGACCTTCCTCTCTCTTTTTGTAAAGGCTCTTCCCCAAATTACCTACATGAGAAACACTCATCCTTCCAATCTGAGATTTCAGATCACTCTTTCCAAAGAGGCTTCCCTTAGCTTCCAGAGGTACATCAACCATTGCTTTTTTTTTTTTTTTTTTTTTTTTAAATTTTGGCCTTTTTTATAGGTCCTTCATTTACTTATTTTCATCCATCTTAATTCTTTGGCCTGTGTGGGCCTCCCATTGCAGTGGCCTGTCTTGTCACAGAGCACCGGCTCTGGGTACACGCGTTCCAGAGTGCTGGCTCATAACTGGACACATCGGTCCAGCCGCTCCGTGGCACGTGGGATCTTCCCGGGCCAGGGATTGAACCGGCTCCCCTTTCACCGCAAGGCGGAGTCTTTACCCACTGGACCACTGGGGAAGCCCAACCACACAGTCCAGGCTTTGCATATCATCATCGCTGTCATCACCATTCTTTTTTTCTTCAGCCATGATCACAGTTACACCGTCCTGGTCATTTGTGCAGCTGCCTCTTGGAGGCCTGTTTTGTTCACCCCAGACTGAAAGCCCAGGAGGCAACACTGCTGGCTTATGACTGTAGCCCACAGAGCTCCTGGCGCACAGTAGGTGTTCAAAATAACTGGCAGGAAACACAGGCGTCCTTTCGGTGAGTTCCCACAACCATCCTATAACTAGACACAAGGATCAGCTCCAGTCAACATCTGAGGAGGCTGCAGACCTGGGAGGTTGAGCCAGCTGATCAAGTGATGAGGCTGGGACCGGGAAACCCATGGCCTGGACGTGGGAGGTCACAGTTTTAACCCCTGTACCACCACACCCCTCCTCCTGGTTGCTTTCTCCCCGTGACCAGGAAGGAGACCCTGTCTACATTTGGGGAGAACAAAGACTTCCCGGTAGCGACAGCAAGGCACCGCCTGTGTGGTGGTTGTAATTAGTGGTTGTATGAGGCCTCTGTTTTACCACCTCCAAAATTAGCAGAAAAGGCCAACTTGAGCTTGCATTGTGCAGTTCTGCTAATGAAGGGATCCTTTTAATTATACACTCAGAGCCTATCTGCAACACAAAGCATTTTAATGCTTACACACAGTTCTGTACCCAAGTACAGGGCTGGGTGAATTCAGACAATGAGTGGGAAAACCCATGCACGGAAGTCACCCTTGGCCCAGACGGTAATTCCTCTTGGCATTCAAGTTCATCCAACCCAGTTCCTTTCTATGCTGTCCTCGTTCCCTTTTGTATACTGCGCACCCAGGGAACCTTTATTCAGGGATTCAGTAGGCATGTGTCTGACTCCTTGCAACCCAGGGACTACAGCCCACCAGGCTCCCCTGTCCATGGAATTTTCCAGGTAAGAATACTATTCTTCCGGCCCAGGGATTGAACCAGGCCGCTCCGTGGCACGTGGGATCTTCCGGCCAGGGATTGAACCGCTCCCTTTCACCGCAAGGCGGAGTCTTTACCCACTGGACCACTGGGGAAGCCCAACCACACAGTCCAGGCTTTGCATATCATCATCGCTGTCATCACCATTCTTTTTTTCTTCAGCCATGATCACAGTTACACCGTCCTGGTCATTTGTGCAGCTGCCTCTTGGAGGCCTGTTTTGTTCACCCCAGACTGAAAGCCCAGGAGGCAACACTGCTGGCTTATGACTGTAGCCCACAGAGCTCCTGGCGCACAGTAGGTGTTCAAAATAACTGGCAGGAAACACAGGCGTCCTTTCGGTGAGTTCCCACAACCATCCTATAACTAGACACAAGGATCAGCTCCAGTCAACATCTGAGGAGGCTGCAGACCTGGGAGGTTGAGCCAGCTGATCAAGTGATGAGGCTGGGACCGGAATCCCATGGCCTGACGTGGGAGGTCACAGTTTTAACCCCTGTACCACCACACCCCTCCTCCTGGTTGCTTTCTCCCCGTGACCAGGAAGGAGACCCTGTCTACATTTGGGGAGAACAAAGACTTCCCGGTAGCGACAGCAAGGCACCGCCTGTGTGGTGGTTGTAATTAGTGGTTGTATGAGGCCTCTGTTTTACCACCTCCAAAATTAGCAGAAAAGGCCAACTTGAGCTTGCATTGTGCAGTTCTGCTAATGAAGGGATCCTTTTAATTATACACTCAGAGCCTATCTGCAACACAAAGCATTTTAATGCTTACACACAGTTCTGTACCCAAGTACAGGGCTGGGTGAATTCAGACAATGAGTGGGAAAACCCATGCACGGAAGTCACCCTTGGCCCAGACGGTAATTCCTCTTGGCATTCAAGTTCATCCAACCCAGTTCCTTTCTATGCTGTCCTCGTTCCCTTTTGTATACTGCGCACCCAGGGAACCTTTATTCAGGGATTCAGTAGGCATGTGTCTGACTCCTTGCAACCCAGGGACTACAGCCCACCAGGCTCCCCTGTCCATGGAATTTTCCAGGTAAGAATACTGGAGTGGTCGGGGATATACCTATGACTGGGGATTATGTATACCTGTAAATGAGAAAACTCTGTAAAAATGTATAACCATAACTTCGCTATACACCTGAAGCTAATGCAATATTATAAAACAAATATACCACAATGGAAAAAAAAATACTGGAGTGGTTTGTCATTTCCTTCGCCAAGGGATCTTCCTGACCCAGGAATCGAACCCAGGTCTCCAGTACTGCAGGCAGACTTTTTACTGACTGAGCTACCAGGCCCAGTCAAATATCCTTCTTCCTCCAGATTTCAAGAACAGATCTGTTGGCTTTGTCAACTTCACTTGTCACTGCCTGGCGGCGCGGCAGCCAGCCAATCCCTGCCTCTCGGGTGTGGAGAGTGAAAGCGCTCGCACTCTGACTCTGCCCCAGGGGCTCGGGGCACTTGCAAGCCAACTCTGCAAGACGATTCTCTGTGTGCCCGTCTGCCTGGGAGCCTCACTGAGTGTCAGGGAGGATTCGTGGGGCTGGTCCCATAGGCCTCTCTCAGGCCAGGCCTCCCTGACTTCAGATGTGTAGTTGGTCAGAGAAAGGGAGTAACTCGTGGAGCCTCCTTGAGGCCATGCACCTCAAGCATTGATCATCCTGCCTAAGCCATCGTGAGACCTTAAGGCGGAGACTCCGAGACCACACTTGGGTTGGAATCCTTGCCCTCTGCATAACTAGTGGATGACCCTGGGAAAATGTTCTAACCTGCTTGTGCCTTGTGTCTTCATAATCGGGATGAAAATTCTATCCATATCACAGCGCTGTTGTGACAGTTAAATGGGCTAATATACGTGGAGCCTTTAGAAGTGTACCCAGAACAGCATAAGCACTCAAGAGGTGATAGCTCTTGTTATCTACCAGATGAAGCTGAGCTCAGGTAAAACAAAGCATGGACTCGAGGTCACAGCCCCCTGCGTGGGTATCAGTTGGTCACCCGGGTCTGTCTGACTTGAAAGAGTCGGGTTTTTTTCCAGGCTTCTGGTGGAGCCGGGCAACTTTGGGGGATTCTCTGCTGGCCCTCCACTAGGAGACTGTAATCACAGAGGATGACCTGGAGAAAGTCCCCCTGTGCTGATCCCCATCCTGGCCTCAGGATGAGTGGCTGCCTTCTGCTTTTACTGCTCCAAACACACCGCTCTCTAAGGTTACCAGGGTCCTCCTTGGGGCCCCTGGCCTCCTTGACCTTTCCTTACTTCAGTTTCTTCACAGCGTTCGATGCAGTCAGCCACTGTCTCTCTGTAACTCTGGTTCTAAGCCCCTGCGTTCTCCTGGTGCTTTTCTTCCTCCAAGGACCCTTCGTGGTAGATGGTCTGCAAAGCCACTATCCTTGACTTGCTTCCTGCCCTCCAAGTCGCCCTGGGCGATGTCCATTCCACGTGGAGATGGCTCAGGAGCACGCGCAGCCCCCGTGCCTGGGAACGTGTGTCCGGCTAAACCCTGCTCGCCCACAGCCAGGCCCAAATCCTGCTCAGCCTGAAAATCTCACTGGCTTGATCCCCCCAGCCCCAAGCACTCGGCTCTGACTCCCCGCAGCACTTCATGTGCACGTCTCTTGTGAAATGCGTCATCTTCAGGACTTACAGGATGGCCACTGACGCCTGGGGCTTCTGTCCCCCAGCGACAGAGCTTGCCAAAAATAGAATCTGTGTTTGTTCCCAGGCCTCTACATCTCATAGGTGATGCAAAAAAAAAAAAAAAAAGACACACTGATAAATGACTGTGGAACAACTGTACTCTTTGAGACAAATAACATGAAGCATTTGCTGTAATTTTGCCTGAAGGTAAGAAAAAGGGCAGGGCGACCTCTGGGTGTCATTTTCAGTGAAAGGTTCTCTAAAGCCATTTTTAGGGTAATAATATAATAGTAATAATTTATGATAATCAGAATAATAGTCATCCTGGTCCCACTCCTTAGTAAGAGCATGGCTTTGGGGAAGTGGCCCTATCATCCAGCCTCCATTTCTGTTCTGTAAAACGTCTCCATTTTACAGCAGAGAGTGGAAACCCCGCTCGCAGGGGTGTGGACGGAGTCAATGGAAAAATGTAAAACAAGGAGCTAGCATCTCGGCCAGGGCTTCATAAGGGAGAAAGTGACAGTAGTTGTTTTCATTTGACACCTATTCACTGAACACCCCGTACCCCCAAACCACCAGGATAGTCCACTGGTGGTTCAGTGGTTAAGAAAAATCCACCTTGCAATGCAGGGGATGTGGGCTCAATCCCTGATCGGGGAACTAAGGTGCCACAGGCCATGGGCAACTAAGCCCATGTGTTGCAACGACTGAGCTTGCTGCTACAACTGGAGAGGCCATGCAACGCAATGAAAGATCCTCATGATGCAACGAAGACCCCACGTGCCGCCACAAAGACACCATGCAGCCAAATTAATTAATAAAATATTTAAACTAAAAAAAAAAAAAAAAATCATGGACATCAGGTCGGCTCAAGCCCAATCTCCTCCAAGAAGATTTAACTTGACCCCTCTAACCCACGGTTCTTTGTTTCCTCTGAGAACTTTAGTCCTGACAAACCTAGATCCTAAAAAAAATCACAGCCAATAAATTAGGCATGCATATTAGTAATCAGGTCCAGAGAGAAAGTCTACCTTTTTTTTCTTTACGCAATTTGAATTCCCCTAACATAGAGTTGTTGTCAAAATCCATTAAAGTATTTAATTTCTCTTGTCATTGCCCAATTCCCCAGGCAGGCATCCAGACAGCGTGCAGCCGTGTTTCTCACAGAAGTACTAAATGTTTAGTTATCACGGTACAGTTTTTAGACGATGTCTCCCTGACGGCTCTGGAGACCCCGGAGAGATCGTGGAAGTTCAAGTACAAGGTTAGGGCGGGGCCTCAGAGGGGCGAGAACGGCAGGAATCGTGCAGCAAGCAGGTCTGGGCTTCAGCTCCCACAGCCACTTGCCGGCTGAGTGACCTTGGGAAAGGTACTTGACCTTTCTGAGCGCCAGCTTTCTCATTTGCACAAAGTGACTGTAAGGGCAGAGCACAGGGTTGGAGGGAGGACTGAAGGGAAATCGAATGTAAAGAAGCTCATGGAACGCCACGCGTGTCACTGGTCCCAGATGCAAAGCAGCTTAAAATCCCAGAGACCTGGAGGCGCACAGACGGGGGTTTAGAGGCCACGGCGCCCACCCATCACCCCTGCCCGAGGAGCGGGGTGCTCCTCACATCTCAGCGGCCAGAACCATCGCGTCCGGTGGCTTTCTCCATTCACAGGGGTCAAACACATTCGTCTCCCCACGGGAACAGGGTGGGGAACCCCCTCCCCAAGAAAGGAAACAGAAAAGAGTCTGTTACTTAAGTTTCCCTGAAACTGAAGCTTAAGTCAGAGCTGGCCGCTTCTTGGTCGTCATGGCAACACTGCCTGACCTACTCCAACCTGCAAACCCACGAGCTGCGGGGCGAGCGGGCCGCGAGGGCGGTGGCGCCCAAGGATGTGGGCGGCGCAGCACAAGTGCTTCAGGAAGTTCCTGAGAGGAGCGGAGGGCTTGCTTTTCCAAAAACCAGAAACCGGTGGCAAAAGTACAGCCCTCGGCAGGGCGCAGGGAGATTCTAGTGTTGATTATATAGTTCCCTGGGTGATGATGAATAGAGTTAGAGTCCACCATCAGGGTCATTTCACACCCAGTGAATGATCAGTTATTACTTCCCAGCCGTGACAGGGAGGTAGGAAAGGCACCTGTGACTCTCCTGCCGTGCTCAGTATGGGGGGATGTGGAGGCTGAGGCCCTTACCTGCTGTCCCTTGCTAGGGTTTGGTGCATAGTCTCTGCAGAGATATCCTGTCTGTGATCTAATGCAACCTGAGCAACAGCTTGGGGAGAAAATAGCAGCATGCCCATTTTAGAGGCAGGAAAATGGAGTCCTGCGGCCACAAACCAATGCCTGTGAACACGATTTTCATTTTTCCTTTTCTAATTTGTTCTCTGCTCCCTCCCACAAAATGCTTTCTTCCATCTCTGACAGCAGTTGAACTTGCCAAACATGTTCAATTCTTTCCCTCACTCCTAAGCTCTGTGTTGCTTTAAAAGTCACCTTCTGGACTTCCCTGATGGGTTAAGAATCCCCTTGCCAATTCCGGGGGCCAGGTCTGACGCCTGTTTGGGGATGACCCCACATGCTGTGGAGCAACTAAGTCCAGGCACCGCAACCACTGAAGCCCATGTGCCTAGAGCCTGCCTGCGCTGTGCAATAAGAGAAGCCGCTGCAGTGAGAAGCCTGAGCACTGCAACCAGAGAGTCGCCCCCTGCTCACCACAACCGGAGAAAGCCCGAGTACAGCAACAAAGACCCCGCACAGGCAAGAAAATAAATAAATAAATACATAAAAACAAAAACCAAAGTCACCTTCTAAATCCAACACCAGCCAATCAGATCTACTTAGATGTCCCCCTTGTACCTAAGTGCAATTTAATTTATTCCCTCTCTCTCTCCCATCCCCCACTCCAACCAGCTTCTTGCTCTTTCCATGTTGTTACTGGCAAATTTGGGCTTCCCTGGTAAAGAATCTGCCTGCTATGCAGGAGACCCCGGTTTGACTCCTGGGTCAGTTAGATCCCCTAGAGAAGAGATAGGCTACCCACTCCAGTGTTTTTAGGCTTCCCGGGTGGCTCAGACGGTAAAAGATCTGCCTGTAATGTAGGAGACCTGAGTTCCATCCCTGGGTTGGGAAGATCCTCTGGGGAAGGAAACAGCTACCCACTCCAGTATTCTTGCTTGGGAAGTTGCGTGGACAGAGAAGCCTGGCGGGCTACAGTCCCAAAAGAGTCAGATATGACTGAACAGCTAAGCACACAGCACAGCCTTGGCAAATTCATCCTCTCAGTGAGCCAAGTTCAAAACCCAAAGTCAGCTCTCGCCTCCTCTTCTTCCTCACCCTGGCCTCTGGCGACGTGAACAGCACCCTCCCACTGTCGTTGTTCCCTTCGGAGCTCTGATTCAACTATGTGGAGGGACTTCCGCAGGTGGAAGCATGGAGCATGGGGGTTATGGGCAGAGGCTGTGGGGTCAGGATGTCTCAAGTCTTGCTGATTTCAGGTCCCTCTAATCTGACCCCACCACAGCTTTTTGGGAGTATTGTTTTTCTTACTAGGATCTCCATCATCCACATGGCACTTTCCTATGAGACCCAAGAGTGGTGACAACCTTGGCATTCCGGGGCGAGGTCTGACGCCTGTTTGGGGATGACCCCACATGCTGTGGAGCAACTAAGTCCAGGCACCGCAACCACTGAAGCCCATGTGCCTAGAGCCTGCCTGCGCTGTGCAATAAGAGAAGCCGCTGCAGTGAGAAGCCTGAGCACTGCAACCAGAGAGTCGCCCCCTGCTCACCACAACCGGAGAAAGCCCGAGTACAGCAACAAAGACCCCGCACAGGCAAGAAAATAAATAAATAAATACATAAAAACAAAAACCAAAGTCACCTTCTAAATCCAACACCAGCCAATCAGATCTACTTAGATGTCCCCCTTGTACCTAAGTGCAATTTAATTTATTCCCTCTCTCTCTCCCATCCCCCACTCCAACCAGCTTCTTGCTCTTTCCATGTTGTTACTGGCAAATTTGGGCTTCCCTGGTAAAGAATCTGCCTGCTATGCAGGAGACCCCGGTTTGACTCCTGGGTCAGTTAGATCCCCTAGAGAAGAGATAGGCTACCCACTCCAGTGTTTTTAGGCTTCCCGGGTGGCTCAGACGGTAAAAGATCTGCCTGTAATGTAGGAGACCTGAGTTCCATCCCTGGGTTGGGAAGATCCTCTGGGGAAGGAAACAGCTACCCACTCCAGTATTCTTGCTTGGGAAGTTGCGTGGACAGAGAAGCCTGGCGGGCTACAGTCCCAAAAGAGTCAGATATGACTGAACAGCTAAGCACACAGCACAGCCTTGGCAAATTCATCCTCTCAGTGAGCCAAGTTCAAAACCCAAAGTCAGCTCTCGCCTCCTCTTCTTCCTCACCCTGGCCTCTGGCGACGTGAACAGAAACCTCCCACTGTCCTTTTTCCATTAGCAGCTCTGATTCAAATATCTGGAGGGATTTCCACAGGTGGAAGCATGGAGCATGGGGGTTATGGGCAGAGGCTGTGGGGTCAGGATGTCTCAAGTCTTGCTGATTTCAGGTCCCTCTAATCTGACCCCACCACAGCTTTTTGGGAGTATTGTTTTTCTTACTAGGATCTCCATCATCCACATGGCACTTTCCCTATGAGACCCAAGAGTGGTGACAACCTTTGGCCAATGTCACCCGGACCAACGGGATTCCCTCATGACCAATATGCAAAGCTCCTTTCCCCTCAGTTGCAGGTTTCTTATGAGCAGGGACATCCCTCGCAGCGTCGGGGGAGGGAGACGCTGACAGAGGGCCCCTGAGAGTCAGTCAGCTGGGGTCTACGCGGCAACCCCTTCTCGCTGGGTAGTCTTGGGGACACAACCAGACAATAGCTAGAGGTCTGCAGTGAGCTGAAGAGTGGCCATACACTCCTATAATCTGGCAGTGTGACCTTAGTTAGAAAGGGTCTTTGCAATTAAGTTAAGAATCTCGAGTTTATCCTAGATCTAGAGCAGGTCATAAATCTAATGGCAGCTTTCCTTTGAGGAGAAAGGCAGAGGGCGGTTTCACACACACACACACACACACATGCACACACACAGAGAGAGAGAGAGAGAGAGAGGATGCTGCTGCTACGTGAAGACAAAGGCAAAGATTGGAGCAACGCTGTCAGAAACCAAGGAAAACCACCCAAATTCAGAAAGAGTAAGGAAAAATTCTCCTCTGGAGCCTTAGGCGAGAGCACAGACCTGCTGGCATCCTGGGATTTTAGACTTCTGGCCTGTGAGAGAGCACATTTGTATCATTTTAAGCCACTAAAAGTGTGATATGCTTATTACGGCAGTCCCAGGAAATCGGAACAGCCTCAGTTTCCTCATCTCTGAAATGGGTGATCTCAGAGAGTTGCTATGAAGTAATGTATCTGACAGCAACGAGAACAGTGCCTGGTGCACTGGAGGCCCTGGATAAACGGTAGTTGGACCAAATGAAATATTCTGAGTCATTATCTTGGAAACTTCTTGCCAGACCTGGCCGGCTGCCTTGGTCTCCAATAATCTCAGGTTTGTAAAATGTTTAACTGCAGAACCCAAGAGCCAGAAGGAGGAGCCACGGGGAGCCTCTCCTCTGGCCCAGGTGCCCAGAGGTGCGGCGAAGTGAGGGGGAGAGAGGGGAGGGAATAGACGGGGAGCCAGCTGGGACGTCTGTGCCCTTGTGAGCCGGTAACCAAGCGCTGGCCCACCGCCAGCTCCGATGAGCCTGTCACGGTAGCTTTTACAAAACATCTGTTTCAGGAACAAGCTGCTTGTTTCAGGCGAGCTCCAGAGATAATAGTATGTTTTTCCTAGACACAGCCATGACATGTTCGCTGAAGCTGAATATTTCTAAATGTGACCAATTTCCTAAGTGGCAGGAGCCCATCAAACTCTTCAAGAACACAGATTGCGTGTGGGTGGCCAGAGCCGTGTCCTAGGCTCATCCAGACCTACGGCCACATCTGCTCTGGCCTGTAGGGAAGCAGCCGGGGTTAGAGGGGGCAGGAGGTAGTGAGCGCTCGGATGCTGGTCCCTCTAAAGGTTATGCCTACTTCTCTGCAAGGGAGTCTGGTCCCTTGGCTTCATGCATATGGATGGCGGCCAAGGTTGAATGATAACTTGCCATTTATCTTCCCTCTACTGTAAATCGGCTTCGGCTGGTTACGGAGAATTTGACTGGGAAATGCTGTGCTGCTACACTACCAATGAGTTCCAGGCCCTGAACATGGCTTTGCTGGATTTGACTCCATTCTGGCCTGAGATAAGAAAGCTGGGGTGCAGTGTCCCATGTGAAATGAGCAGACGGTGCCGTGGCAGGAGATACAGAGAGGACCAGAAGGCAGACAGCCATCAGGAAAGTGCCGGATGCAGCCCCGCAGGTGAAGGGCAACGTGGGCTGACAAAGCAGACTCCCCGAGACTCCCCAGACAAGAGGCTCCCAGAGATCAGATGCACAAGTGGTCCACAAGCCACGCCCAGTTCCCCGCTCGCTCGGAGCTTCCCCTGCTGAGGAGTCTCCACTTCTGATCCTGGCAGCCTTGACCTCCTGTTCCTCTCTGGGTCTCTGCCTAACCCTGGCATCCTCTCCCTCCTTGCCAACCTGCTGCTGGGGTCCCAGCATCCATGGGTCAGGCCCATCCTGACTGACCACTAAGCTCCCAAGGCCAGGGCTGTCCGGTCTATCACAGAAGGCCATGCCTCTGGTCCAGCTCTGCTTGAAGACCCTGCAGGCTGCTCCTAGAGGGAGCGCCCAGGCAACAGAATCAAGGTGTTTAGAAAGGGAATAGCTTCGAGTCAGAGAATGGCACGTTCGAGGTCCTCGTTCTGTAGGTAAATAAAAGACTGAGCTCGGGAGACGGGAAGTGATTTATCCAAGGTTTCCTGGCATTTGAGTTTTCCGGGTCAGGCAGAACGCGGGTTTCCCAACTGTTGGTACAAGTTTCTGGGACAATGTCCTTGGCTCTTCCTTTGGCCAGGGTCAGCTCTTTGTAGCCGGGGCCTCTGTCTGACTCACTGCAGCAGCAGCTCAGGGCCAGGCCCAGAGCAGGGGCCCGGTGACCATTACTGAGATGAGGCTGAATGGGTCTCCTTTGTAAGACCAATCAGAGACTTGTGTTAGTGAAGCCAACAACACAAAGGTGCAATTTCAGGTTTCTGGGAACTCCTAGACTCCCAGAAGAGAGGTGCTGTTTCTACCTATAAAATTGTGCGGAAGTCGAGAAGAACGTTAAATTTGCTGGTCATGTCACTCTGCTCATTTTTCCCTTGCCTGTGTCATCTCATGTCCCCAAAGTAACAGCCACTATTTATCGTAGGCTATGGCACCCAGGCATGATTTAGTGATACCCTGGTTGGGCTTCCTTGGTGACTCAGATGGTAACGTATCTGCCTACAGGGAAGGAGACCTGGGCTCAATCCTTGGGTGGGGAAGTCCCCTAGAAAAGGGAATGGCAGCCCACTCTAGTGTTCTTGCCGGGACAATTCCATGGGCAGAGGAGCCTGGCGGGCTACCGTCCCAGGGGCTGCACACGACTGAGCAACTAACACTGTCACTTTTTCCTTCTGGCCCAGCAGGAACTCTCAGCCCTCTTTCTAGGTAGACCCTGAGACGTGGGCAGGTTAAGTGGTCTGTGACCCACGGCCGCGCAACTCCTGAGTGCTGGACCGTGGATTCCAGTCTGTGCTGTTTTACCAAAGTCAGGGCGTTCTGACCCAAGAACGGTAATCACAGGTAATGAGGTGTAAGGAGAATTTTCTCTCTGCCAGGCCTGTGACGTGCGTGAACTCATCTAATCCTCACAACCAGACTGCTTTTCCTCTCCTGAGGAAAAACAGGCCCAGAGACGCATGGAATGTCCCCAGGCGGTCCCAGCCGGTCTAGGAGATGGTGAACAGCTAGAGAGCTCACGATAAAACGGGAGGATGTGAGGACCCTTGCGGGTGGGCTGGACTTTCTGGTTGTGGGATTTGGCACAAACTGCTCTAAAAATTTGTTTTAATATTTTCATAAAATTTACCTAACATAAAATTGACCATTTTCACGGATAAAGGACCACTAAGTACATTCACACTATCATGGAACCGTCAGCGCTGTCCATCTCCAGAGCATTTTCATCTTCCCAAACTAAAGCTCTGCACCCAGTAACCGCTGTCTCCCTACCCCCTGGCCCTCCACAGCAGCTCCCGGCGAGCCCGCTTCTGCCTTCTGTCTCTAAGAATCTGACTCCTCTAAGTGGAATCAGACAGGGTCTGTCCTTTCATATCTGACTTATTTCTCTTGGCACAACATGCGCAAGATTCCTCCGTGTCAGAGAATGTGCTAGAATTTCCCTCCTTTTAAAGGCTAAATAGTATTCCGTTGTGTGCAGAGACCGCACGTGGCTTACCAGGCCCTCTGCCAGTGGATACCTAGGTGGCTTCCACTCTTTGGCTACTGTGACTTGCGCTTCCATGAACATGGGTGTATAAGGGCAACTGAGATTCGGTCTTCCACCCCAAACCTCCAGCTCTGCTCCTGGCCCAGAGGCCCATGCCTGGGCTAGAAGCCAGGGAAGAAGAGATCAGTCGTCCCTCGTCCCACACTGAGTAGCCCAGCCTTGTCCCCGTGTCACTTTGGTTCACCCAATGTGTCCATCTGGGGGGAGACAAGCCAGTGGAGGCTGTCGCAGCTTTGGCCAAGCCAGGAAAAAAACATCTTGGAAATGAAAGAAGAGAAAAACAAGTTGATTCAATTTACAGGGGCTCATTAGCTGGGGTCATCCTGATCAGCAACAGGTGGGAGACCTGCTGTGGACTCTGGAACGCCGGGTCCGCGCACATCAGAACGCTGCGTGCGCACGCAGGACAGACTCCTTGACTTCCTGCCAGTCTAGCTGCCCCCCAGCCAGAGCACGTCCTTTCCATTCTTAGAGACACGAGAGCAATTACTGATCAGTGTTGTGAGAGGGTCCCAGCCCATGTTAATATCATTCCCTGTGAACACCTGGATGCTTACGGGCTCAATAAGAGTGGGCCGGTGACTGTGTTCAGGGCTGTGACCCAAGAGGTCTCGAGCCCCTGCTCCCCACTTTCTCTCTCTCTCTCTGTGTATTTCTTTTTTTTTTTTTTTCGGCGGGGGTGGGTTGGGGAGGGAGGCGGGCGGGTGGGGCACTTCTATTGGTCTTTCATTCACCTATTTTTCATCCATCTTTTTTCTTTGGCCCATGTGGGCCTCCCATCACGGTGGCCTCTGTTGTCGCAGAGCACCGGCTCTGGGCGCATGCGCTCCAGAGCTCCAGCTCGGCCACTGGACACATAGGTCCAGCCGCTCCGCGGCACGTGGGATCTTCCCAGGCCAGGAATCGAAGTGGCGCCCCCTGCACTGCAAGGTGGTGTCCTTACCCACTGGACCACCAGGGAAGCCCCCTTTGTGTATTTCTTACGGTCTTGCTGTGCCCACCATTCTCTGTGCACCCGGGCGACGCGCTGCGGCATCCACCCCATTGCATGCTCCGTGACCCAGGCCACCATCAACCTGTCACCCATCTCCTGGCTTCCAACCTTCCCTCCTCACACAGCCTCCGTGTCATGGCTCAACTGCAGATCCGAGTGGGTCCCCAAGACCCACCCTGGCTCCGCCACTCCTCTCCTTGCAGTGCTTGCGACAACAGTCCTTACTCAGACAAGCCTCCCCCTCCACCCACTGCCCTGCTCACAGCTGTAACACGCGCTTCCCCAGCGCCCCGAGGGCCCCCTGGCTTCATCCCCCTCCACAGCACTCAGCACCATCTACTGGAACAGAGATCGTACTCGTTTCTTTTGTTTACTGTCCACTTTCTGCCCTCTCACACCAGTAAAGTACATCAGTTGCTCGAAGACAGGGATTTTCAATGGTTCGTTCTCTAGTGAATCCTCAGTCCTGACACAGGGGAACACTGGTCGAGGGCAGGAATGCGTGAACGACCAATCAGTCATTCTCTGCCTAAAGGTCAGAGCCTACGCTCTCTGTCCCGGTCAAGTCCTTTCATGTTCTGGCTCTGGGTCCCACTACTGTCCATGTGTCTTACCACATTCCCATGCAAACTCCAGGCAAACAGCACTGCCCACACCGGCCGGCAGTCCACTGCCCCAGGGCCTTTGCACGTCTGTTGCCTCTGCCTGGAATGCCATTCCCCACCTCACCCTTCACCATGTTTCAAAACACCCTACTTCCGCCTCCCCTGAAGCTCTTTTCACACTGCACTATGGTCACCCATTCACTTGTCTGTGGCTGTTTCTAAACTGCCAGCCCTGAGAAGGTGGGGTCATCTTGCTCTCTTCTCTCAATTCCCACTGCTCAAGGCAAAATACAGTAAGTGCGCAGAAAACGCCTAGCGAGGAAAGGGAGCCAACCTCTGGAGTCTCAGCTGCTTCACCCATGAAACCAGGCATGGTTAGTCCTACAGGTGCCCGAAGATTAGAGATAACACCTGTTACATAACACCTGCCATGGTGCCTGGCACGTGGTGAGCATTTAACCCCTGGGAGCTCACTCTCAGCACACGATGGCAAGGACCTGTGCAGGACCTGCTGTTTCTGTTGTTCCAGGGGCCTCTAGCTGAAGTCCTGCCATCTTGGGTCGCCTCTGGGGCCACACCAATAAGTGTCTGCCCCAGAGAGAATTTCTGTTCTCTCCTGCCTTACCCATCACATTTTGGCAGCTGGTCTGCTGACCAGAGAAAAGTTCCAAGTCCACTTTCATCTCAGGACTGACTGCATTTATAATCAGCCTGTCATGGAACTGAACCCTTCCAGTGACATCAGGAACCAACTGTGCCCATCTCTCAGTTTATACCTGAGGACACAGGTTCAAGAGAGGTTGACTGACTTACCCATGGTCACACAGCTAGTTTAGGATTTCACTTTTTCTGTCCTCAATGCGGAATTTTATTTCCCACTGGTTGACCCTACTGGACCCTGAAGAATTTGATTGTTTAGTCTTAAACTGTCGCTTGGACTAAATTCTGATCATTCTCATCACTATACTGATAACTGAAGAGTCACTGTTGTTGCTTAGTTGCCAAGTCATGTCTGACTCTTTTGTGACCCTGTGGACTGTGGCCCGTCAGGCTCCTCTGTTCACGGGATTTCCCAAGCAAGAATACTGGAGTGGGTTGCCATTTCCTTCTCCAGGGGGTCTTCCTGACCCAGGAGTCGTACCTGCGTCTCCAACGTAGGCAGGAGGACGTTACCTCCTGAGTACCACTGAGCCACCACTTGAAGAGAGAGGGACATGTTTTTACCTTGCATAATCTTTCAACCAGCAGCATCAAGCTAGTTTTAGATGCTGGGCAGTCTTTTCACCTAGAACTTTCTCTGCTATCCAAACAGATGAAACAGATGTGATCCTCGACCTTGTCACTCTCACAGCGCCCCTAGAGACAACCTGCATCAGCAGGCCTGCCCCGGGCCCTGCCGCTCCCCCTGGAGAGCCCCTCTGTGCACAGTCCCTCAGAGAACACCGCGGCCGGCCCCCCTTGGTCTTGGGCACAGGTGCTCTGGGCTGGGCCGGTCGGGTGAGGGGACGCAGCAGCGGCGAGTGTGGAGCCCAGAGCCCAGGGAGTCGGCAGAAAGATCAGGGAGACAAGTGAGGGGTGGCTCTAGCTGGAAGTGAACCCAGAACTCCCCGATACTGTGAGTCATCAGCCACCAACAGACTAATTCACAACCTCTGGTCCCAGAGGAAATCGTTACTTCTAAGTATTATTATTAGGCATAATGACTAATTAGTAAAAATAGCTACCATTTGCTGGGTGCCAACTTATGTCTGGTACTTAATGCATATTATTTCTTTTTTTCCCATTTTATGCTTCTTAGTTTCATCTCAGGACTGACTGCATTTATAATCAGCCTGTCATGGAACTGAACCCTTCCAGTGACATCAGGAACCAACTGTGCCCATCTCTCAGTTTATACCTGAGGACACAGGTTCAAGAGAGGTTGACTGACTTACCCATGGTCACACAGCTAGTTTAGGATTTCACTTTTTCTGTCCTCAATGCGGAATTTTATTTCCCACTGGTTGACCCTACTGGACCCTGAAGAATTTGATTGTTTAGTCTTAAACTGTCGCTTGGACTAAATTCTGATCATTCTCATCACTATACTGATAACTGAAGAGTCACTGTTGTTGCTTAGTTGCCAAGTCATGTCTGACTCTTTTGTGACCCTGTGGACTGTGGCCCGTCAGGCTCCTCTGTTCACGGGATTTCCCAAGCAAGAATACTGGAGTGGGTTGCCATTTCCTTCTCCAGGGGGTCTTCCTGACCCAGGAGTCGTACCTGCGTCTCCAACGTAGGCAGGAGGACGTTACCTCCTGAGTACCACTGAGCCACCACTTGAAGAGAGAGGGACATGTTTTTACCTTGCATAATCTTTCAACCAGCAGCATCAAGCTAGTTTTAGATGCTGGGCAGTCTTTTCACCTAGAACTTTCTCTGCTATCCAAACAGATGAAACAGATGTGATCCTCGACCTTGTCACTCTCACTGCGCCCCTAGAGAGACAACCTGCATCAGCAGGCCTGCCCCGGGCCCTGCCGCTCCCCCTGGAGAGCCCCTCTGTGCACAGTCCCTCAGAGAACACCGCGGCCGGCCCCCCTTGGTCTTGGGCACAGGTGCTCTGGGCTGGGCCGGTCGGGTGAGGGGACGCAGCAGCGGCGAGTGTGGAGCCCAGAGCCCAGGGAGTCGGCAGAAAGATCAGGGAGACAAGTGAGGGGTGGCTCTAGCTGGAAGTGAACCCAGAACTCCCCGATACTGTGAGTCATCAGCCACCAACAGACTAATTCACAACCTCTGGTCCCAGAGGAAATCGTTACTTCTAAGTATTATTATTAGGCATAATGACTAATTAGTAAAAATAGCTACCATTTGCTGGGTGCCAACTTATGTCTGGTACTTAATGCATATTATTTCTTTTTTTCCCATTTTATGCTTCTTAGTTTACCTTCTATTTTTCTAATTATAAAGTCAATATATGTTCATGGAAAAAATAGTTCAAGACGGGGAAAAGCAGAGAAAGGGAAAAATTCACCCTTTGTTTCGCCTCCCACACAGCCCGCCACTGCTGACACAGCGGGGTTTCCTTTTCAGGACTTCTCTTCTGTCTGTCTGTCAGTCTGTCTCCACGGGGGTGTGCCCCTGCACATACGTGCTGTATATCAGGTCTAACATAGCTGTGGTCATATTTGAACAAATAAATGACTTTTAACCCTCACTGGGATCCTAGGAGCTGGGTACTGTTATCCCCATTTGACAGACCAGGGTCCCCCAGACTCAGGAGCTTGTCCAAAGTCACAGAGCAGATAAATAAATGGCAAGAGAAGCATTCAGATCAACTCTCTGTCACCAAAACCCATCTTTCGCCGCCTCTGCCGTGTTGCTTCCTACTCACGAAGGGAGAATCGGGGACAGTTCCGGTTCCAGCTCGAGCCCTGCTACCCACTCCTCTGCCGGTGCCCTCTGGACCACACTCTAAGGAGACATGGGTGACCCAGCTATGTCGACTCAACTGGCCGGTACCTGACTATGGAAAGCTTTGGAAATTGAAGCTTCGATGAAGACATTCTTTCAGAAACTGGAGGGAATCTGTATTTTCTGTCCATATAGGTATCTGGAAAGCTGAAATCAGAAAGCACAATGAACTGGTTTTTGCAAACCGTTTTGCACGAGATAAATACAAGTAACTTCTACAGAGCAGGTGCTGGAGAGCCTGGAGGGCCTCCCCCGGCCTGGCCTGCAAACATCCGTGGGGAGTGAACAGTGAGGACCCGGAGGCCACGTCTGCGCAAATCATTTCAGCACAACTGTAGGTTCTAAACACCCTTGGGCTGGTGCCGAGCAGGTCAGCATGTGGCACTTCCTATGTGCCGAGCCCCGGCACAGGGCCTCTAAAATCAGTAAGGCACCGTGTCTACCTGCAAGCTCACAACTGGTACTGGGAGAAAGCTCCCCAAGGGCGTGGTCAGTGCTGGGACACAGAAACCTCCTTTGTTCCCCAGATCTCAAGGGAAGATTCCTAAAATCTTTACAGTGGGAGAATTCATGGCGGAGACGTTAAGTTAGGGGGACCAGTTGCTTCAGTTGTGTCCAACTCTTGTGCGATCCTATGAACTACATACTCTCAGGCTCTTCCGTCCATGGAATTCTCCAGGCAAGAATACTGGAGTGGGTTGCAATGCTCTCCTCAAGGAGACGTTTCCAACTCAAGGATCAAACCTGGGTCTCCTGCATGGTGGGCAGATTCTTTACCACTGAGCCACCAGGGAAGCCCCATGGGAGACCATGGATGGGAACAAATGGATTAAAGGCCTTATGAAAGTCCTGTGTTTATCGAAAGAAAACAATCGAGAGTGAAGACCAAATAATATACCTCACAGTAAGCTTCTGTATCTTAAATTCAGGAAGAAGAAGCTGTCACCCTTTGTGCCCCTCCCTTGCATTTTGAACATGATGCCTGGAATCTGTTTGGCTTTGCTGAGAGCAGTGTTTACAAGAAGCTTCATTTCTGTGTGTGTGTGTGTGTGTGTGTGTTCATTCGTTCCGCCCACCTAAAGCTTCAGGCATATCTAACTGAATAACCAGCAGTTGTTGAATTCTACCTTCTGGATCCTGCCAGAGCCACAGGAAGCTGTGAGTGTGAAATGCTTGCAGTGTTCCCACCTTTGGTTAGGTGCTTAGATACTCAGGAATTTTCCAACATGCCTGCCCCAACCCTAACTAGCGCTGGGGTGGGGCGGGGGCTTCAGCTCCACTTCCAACCCCAGGCCAGGGAGCCCAGCCCATCGCCCCCTCACCCAGGCGCCCTTTGACACGTGTGTGGGTGTCCAGAGCCCCACATCATCCCTCAGCTCCCTCCTCTCCATCAAAGCTGCAGCAGCTACTGTTCCAGATTGCCTTCCTCCTCCCTTGGTCCCGCCTTGGTTTCCCAGTGCCCAGGCCCCTCTTTTTCTAATGATTCCCAACAGGAGTGACTCACACTTCTCCTCTGTGAGAAGGAAAATGCCTGGACTTCAGTGAGGGGGTGGGGAGAGCCTATGAGGGTTACCGCAAGGACCCCAGTGCAGCAGGAGCACCGTTGGAAGAGGAATAGATAGCCAAGTTGGGTTTACATCCCAACGCAGACACTTACATGCTATGTGACTTTGGGCAAGTCACTTAGTTCTTCTGATCCTTCATTTTCTCATTCTTAAAATGTAAATAAAATCTGCTTTGCAAGGCTGTTGTGAAGATTAAGTGATATTTTGGTATGATATAATGGAGAAGGAAATGGGAACCCACTCCTGGAGAATCCCATGGACAGAGGAGCCTGGTGGGTTGAAGTCCATGGGGTCGAATAGAGGCAGATAAGACTGAAGTCTTAGCAGGCACGCACGCATATATAATATCACTTTTATAAAATGTTTTAAGACACTCATTTTGTACACACACCCACACCCCACCCAGGTACAGACAGTGGCTAGTTCAGGGCAATCATCAACTTCTCTGGGTTGGCCATGCCTACATTTTCTAAGTCTGTCATGAAAAGCAGAAGCCGCAGTGTAATCGAAAAGGATTAAGGAAATGTAAAATATTTAAAGAAAATACTGAGGTGCATTTTTCTTCTTCTTTGCTCTGAACGGAATGATATCCATCCTGTCACTTTACAGCGAGAGCCCTGCAGGCTTCCCAGCACAGCGCAGGGATGCCAGATCCGACGCAGGCAAAGCGCACAGCCCAACTCAGTTTCACATGCTAAGGCTGAAAACGAGACAAGGGTGGCTTGAATTCCCACACTCAAGACAGAGATCTTTTTGGAAACAGCATGTTCTCTTTGAAGAAGAAACTCACAATTAAAAATACTTCTACATTTCATAATGATCATCAAAGGGACATCCACAACTGCTCGGCTCATATGTTATTACGTATTTGATATACTACTTAATTAGACACATCGGCCAGCCCCTCACAGCTGGAGTTCCAGAGTCCTAAATCCCCGCTGGCCAGCTCAGACCTGTTCAGTCTGAGCCATGCCTGGTCAACACTTGGGCCCTCAGACACCTGAGACCCTGGTCTTGTTGTTTCTGCTGTAAGCCTGGAATTCTCACACCTAAACATAACCTCAAGCTCTGCAGCTACCAGCCCCATCCTCATGGAGGAAGTCAGGTTCATTTGCTGGTCTTCCATGAGTTTGGATGCCCTGATTGCTATCTCTGCCTACTTAAAAAAAATTATTTATTCATTTATATTTGGCTGTCCTAGGTCTTCACTGCTGTGTGGACTTTTCTCCACGTGTGGCGCGCTGGGGCTACTCTTCATTGCGGTGCATGGGCTTCTCACTGGGGTGGCCTCCCTCTGTTGCAGAGCATGGACTCTAGGGTGTAAGGGCTTCAGTAGTTGCAGTTCCTGGGCTCCACAGCACAGGCTCCATAGCTGTGGCACATGGGCTTAGCCGCTCCGAGACGTGTGGGATCTTCCTGGACTGGGGGATTGAATCTGTGTCTCCACATTGCAGGTGGGTTCTTTACCACTAAGTTACCAGGGAAGCCCATTCCTGCCGATGTGACCGGGTCTCTGCCAAGTCCTTGCCTGCTTCCTCCACCAGGGCAGCAAATGCCATTGTCCACACTCTTTTCAGCTGTGAATGACATGAGCTTGACTCTAGGAGGTCAATATGCTTGGTCGCCAGTGCCCAGCCTTCCGTGCTCCCCCTGCTATCTGCTATTGTGGACCCATAGCCATGGACTCCAGCGACTCCCAGGGTGTTTGCTTGTGTTCTTCCGTTTGAAAAGCTTTGCTAACTCTCTGTATCATGCTACCCAGGGCCCCAGACCTCTGAATATGCTGACCTTTGATGTATGTTCCTACCCAGTGATCCAAATTACGGCGGTTCTCTCTAATATTGCTGGTATTAGTATTGCAAAATCATCTCTCTTTGTAAAAGACACAAAATATGTAGAAATATGTAGATAAGAGAACAAAACTCTCATACACAATCTCACCATCTAGAAACAATCATTTTTAATATCTTAGTAAATCATTTCCCTTCTATGAATATAATTTTTCATATAGTTGAGATCCTATTATACATATAATTTGATAGCTTGCTTTTACATTTAACATTTTATTATACGCATTTTGCCCTATCACCAAAAATCATTTATAGATACTTTAATGACTGAATAACTATCCCTCAAATTAATGGACATTTCGATTGTCTCTGATTTTTCACTACTTAGAAGAGCACAATAAATTTTTCTTGCCCTTTTGGACTGTATCTTTGATGTAAAGACCCAGAAGTGAAATTTCTGAGTCAAGAAGTATTAACATTTTTAAGGCCCTCGATATATAATCTGTCTTTAGTCTATGACCCTAGCAAGTTGCTAAGGAACAAATTCATAGTCGTCAATTCAAAGCTTTTCTATCTATAATCTTTTCTTTACCCTGAATTTAACTATTGAGATCATACTAAATAGTGTGACACATTTTTCTATTAATTTCAACACAAATATGGGTTTAAGAATATTTCACATTGGAGTATGTGAAACTAGAAGTGAAGAGATTAAGCAATATTTTCAAATGACCCACAGTCACTTTCCCAATAATAAGAAACAGTCATTGAGATTTGTATCTTTAATTATTTTTTAGACTTGTCTCCTCAGAGCTATGAATCTGGGTCGGAGTCAGCACCCTAAACAACCAGGATTGGAAACAGTGAACTCTATTTTTGAGTTTCTTGTGCATATCATGAACTTGGGATGTCAGCTGCTCAGAATCCATTTTATGTAATAAATTTTTCTTAATATCTGTCTTCCCCGTGAACCCTCCCTGGATTCCTCCAGGCAGAATTAATCACCCTTCCTCCCCGAGCTCATCACCAATGTCTCATTTAACACTTACTTCGGTCTTTCTGTATTTGAGTTATTTGTCACGTCGCCCACTCGGCTGGGAGCTCCTAGAAGGCAAAAGCTGGTGTGGTTCTTGAGACTAAGCATAGAAATCAACTCATAACAGGATGAGGATGGATGTTCAACTTGCCAGTAAGCACACGGGCTGGGCCTTGTCAGGAGGAATCTGGAGCAGAGAACACATCCAAAAGGGGAAGGGGAAGACAGTCCAGTGCCAGCCCACGGGCTGTCCTCAAGAGCAATGGCCAAAAGAAAACAGGATTTCTTCTAAAATGTCCATGGTTCCAAAATGAAAGGAAAATTCACTGTTTATTTTACAGATATTTGTGCAGTATGGTCCAGAACGTATGACTGTGCTAGGTGATGGGATCCAGGGAGGAATTAAGAAGTTCTTTCTGCCTTCCCAGTGCTCATGGCAAACCCACACCATACAGAGGTTTCCATGGGCTCACCAGGTGGTGCAAGAGGTAGAGAACCTGCCTGCCAGTGCAGGAGACATGAGAGAGGCAGGTTCGATCCCTGGGTCAGGAAGATTCTCTGGAGGAGGGCATGGAAACCCACTCTGGCATTCTTTTTTTTTTTTTTTTTTAACTTTTATTTATTTATTTTTGGCTGTGCTGGGTCTTTGTTGATGTGTGGGTTTAGTTGCTCTGCGGTATGTGGGATCTTCCCGGATCAGGGATCGAACCTGTATCTCCTGCATTGGCTGATGGGTTCTTATCCACTGAGCCGCAAGGGAAGCCCCCACTCCAGCATTCTTGCCTGGAGAATCCCATGGTCTAAAATGACTTAGCATGCATACATGCATGCACGCATGGTCTTATACAGTTATCCACAGATAAGGGTAAGTATACGTGCAAAACCAAGATCGGTTAGGAGATCATCTGGTCTTCCATTAACTAGAGACCACTCGTTAGTCAGTTCTCTACAAATCACGGACCGTGCATATCATGAACTTGGGATGTCAGCTGCTCAGAATCCATTTTATGTAATAAATTTTTCTTAATATCTGTCTTCCCCGTGAACCCTCCCTGGATTCCTCCAGGCAGAATTAATCACCCTTCCTCCCCGAGCTCATCACCAATGTCTCATTTAACACTTACTTCGGTCTTTCTGTATTTGAGTTATTTGTCACGTCGCCCACTCGGCTGGGAGCTCCTAGAAGGCAAAAGCTGGTGTGGTTCTTGAGACTAAGCATAGAAATCAACTCATAACAGGATGAGGATGGATGTTCAACTTGCCAGTAAGCACACGGGCTGGGCCTTGTCAGGAGGAATCTGGAGCAGAGAACACATCCAAAAGGGGAAGGGGAAGACAGTCCAGTGCCAGCCCACGGGCTGTCCTCAAGAGCAATGGCCAAAAGAAAACAGGATTTCTTCTAAAATGTCCATGGTTCCAAAATGAAAGGAAAATTCACTGTTTATTTTACAGATATTTGTGCAGTATGGTCCAGAACGTATGACTGTGCTAGGTGATGGGATCCAGGGAGGAATTAAGAAGTTCTTTCTGCCTTCCCAGTGCTCATGGCAAACCCACACCATACAGAGGTTTCCATGGGCTCACCAGGTGGTGCAAGAGGTAGAGAACCTGCCTGCCAGTGCAGGAGACATGAGAGAGGCAGGTTCGATCCCTGGGTCAGGAAGATTCTCTGGAGGAGGGCATGGAAACCCACTCTGGCATTCTTTTTTTTTTTTTTTTTTAACTTTTATTTATTTATTTTTGGCTGTGCTGGGTCTTTGTTGATGTGTGGGTTTAGTTGCTCTGCGGTATGTGGGATCTTCCCGGATCAGGGATCGAACCTGTATCTCCTGCATTGGCTGATGGGTTCTTATCCACTGAGCCGCAAGGGAAGCCCCCACTCCAGCATTCTTGCCTGGAGAATCCCATGGTCTAAAATGACTTAGCATGCATACATGCATGCACGCATGGTCTTATACAGTTATCCACAGATAAGGGTAAGTATACGTGCAAAACCAAGATCGGTTAGGAGATCATCTGGTCTTCCATTAACTAGAGACCACTCCCGTTAGTCAGTTCTCTACAAATCACGCGCGATCCCCGCCAGCCATCACCATGAGTCAGCCCCAGCCACATCTGGATCATCGGCTTACTCATTTCCATTCTGAAGTAACCTTCCGAGGGTAAGTGAGACCTTTGAAATCTGTTAAATCTTACCGCCGATTTCTCTAGGGATTCTCACATGCACGCTGGCTTGCCATGAAAAATTTATTACTTCTAACCAAAAGGGAAATTTTAAAATATGTTCTACATAATTGGGATAAAATGTCGAAGGCCTAGGGATAAAGGCCCATTAAGAAAAAGCATGGAGTAGTGGAAAGTTTGGGAGTGAGAGCTGCCGATTAATCCGAGGACATGGATAAGTTACTTAATCTTTCTGAGGTTTCATACCTCACCTGGGTAATAGGGATAACGAGCCCTACTGCCGAAAGGAGAAAGGAGGAGAAGAGGAGGAAGAACAAAGAAAAGGGCCATCTGGGCAGAAGGGATGGATGCCTAGCGCCTACGCATAGGGCACGTGGACCGCTTAAGAGAAGGGAGGAGAACACTTCTGGCGAAGTGGAAAGCTGAGCAGGAGATGAAGGCAGCTGGTGACTGGGATCCTCAGGCTAGCGCAGGGAACTCATTTCCCTCTGACAACCCAGGTTTCCCAACTGTAAATTCCACCAGGCTGGAATGCATCACCTTGGAGTTCCTCCCCGTTCCTACATTTTATCAGACCCTTTGTTTCTCTCTTCTGAAGTGGGTGAAGCAGGGGGACAGGTATCCAGCTACCGGTGCTAACAACACAGGTCTACATCATAACGACCACACACACATTCGGGCTTTCACAGGTCCAGGTTAGAAACGGCTAGCCTCACGTGCTGAGCAGAAGAGTGCATGCTTGTGAAAGAGCCTGCCATGGGCTAATGTTTCATGAGCAAAGCAAAGAGATCCATCTGCCATTATGACGTTACTGAGTAAGGAATTCGTAAAATATTGAAGTAACTAATAATGGCATTTTCATGCCAATGATAGGTTTCTCTACTTATCTCTACATTTACCTGTCCTTCTGGTCACAGATCCCTTCAAGCAGTCCGGACATCTGTTATATGAGGACCGAGACTCTATGTCCTCACCTCGTTTTCTCTTCTCTGTGTTCCTGTGCCCAAATGTCTTCTCTGCACAAAGACACCAGCCAGACTGGATTAGGGCCACTGTAATGACCTTATTTTAGCCCCTATGCTCCAACTAAGGTCATATTTTACATTACCGGGGGCTAGGACTTCAATACAAATTCAGGAGCAGGTGACAGAATTCATCCCAGAGCAGGCAGTCGGCTTATTCATTCATTCATTCATTTGTCTGTTTGCTTGTTCATTCACATTCTTGCAGCCCTCCTCAAGTATGTCGTCACATGTGCCAGGCATTGAGCTGGGTACTAGGTATGAAGCCGGACAAGGGAGACCTAGGCAGGATCTGCCCACAAACCGTTCACTCCATGCAATGTAAGTGTGGATGGAGAGCTGGGCCCAAGGACCACGGAGCACACCGCTTTTCTGGGAGTGCAGGGCATGTTCCCAAGGCTCCTCTGAGGTAGCTGAGAGATGAAAAGGCTTAGGTAGAGCCTTCTAGGTGGCAGACAGGAAGAGAGGGAAGCCTGGAGTCCGCTCAAAGGAAACTAGGTGTGTAAACAAACTGAGACAGGGAGGAAAGAGCCAGTCCTGGAACCTGAGGGGACAATGGGTGAGAGAGGAGATTCAGGCCAGGGCTGACCCAGGCCATCACCATGAGAACACCAGGCAGTAGAGAAATCTCCCTGTCAGAGCTCTGGCACCCAACTCCCTCCTCCATGAATTCAGAACACTACTGCATTCAGAACTAGGAGGCATGTGTGAAGCCCTCTGAGGGGAAGCTAAAATTCAGATCTCTGAGTTCATGCCCAGAAGTTTCTGTCTGTAAGTGAAAGGAGGGCCTCTCGGGGCCTCACTCTACACCTGTGTACTCTTTTTTTTTTTTTCATCAAAGGTTTTTATTTCAGCTGCTTCAGGACCTTGACTTTATGCTTTCCGGTTCTGAACAAGACCTAACTTTTCGGAGCACTGGGAAGGGACTATCCAGATTCGTGACCGAGAATAGCTCTATACTTTTGTCCTTCTGGTCACAGATCCCTTCAAGCAGTCCGGACATCTGTTATATGAGGACCGAGACTCTATGTCCTCACCTCGTTTCTCTTCTCTGTGTTCCTGTGCCCAAATGTCTTCTCTGCACAAAGACACCAGCCAGACTGGATTAGGGCCACTGTAATGACCTTATTTTAGCCCCTATGCTCCAACTAAGGTCATATTTTACATTACCGGGGGCTAGGACTTCAATACAAATTCAGGAGCAGGTGACAGAATTCATCCCAGAGCAGGCAGTCGGCTTATTCATTCATTCATTCATTTGTCTGTTTGCTTGTTCATTCACATTCTTGCAGCCCTCCTCAAGTATGTCGTCACATGTGCCAGGCATTGAGCTGGGTACTAGGTATGAAGCCGGACAAGGGAGACCTAGGCAGGATCTGCCCACAAACCGTTCACTCCATGCAATGTAAGTGTGGATGGAGAGCTGGGCCCAAGGACCACGGAGCACACCGCTTTTCTGGGAGTGCAGGGCATGTTCCCAAGGCTCCTACGAGGTAGCTGAGAGATGAAAAGGCTTAGGTAGAGCCTTCTAGGTGGCAGACAGGAAGAGAGGGAAGCCTGGAGTCCGCTCAAAGGAAACTAGGTGTGTAAACAAACTGAGACAGGGAGGAAAGAGCCAGTCCTGGAACCTGAGGGGACAATGGGTGAGAGAGGAGATTCAGGCCAGGGCTGACCCAGGCCATCACCATGAGAACACCAGGCAGTAGAGAAATCTCCCTGTCAGAGCTCTGGCACCCAACTCCCTCCTCCATGAATTCAGAACACTACTGCATTCAGAACTAGGAGGCATGTGTGAAGCCCTCTGAGGGGAAGCTAAAATTCAGATCTCTGAGTTCATGCCCAGAAGTTTCTGTCTGTAAGTGAAAGGAGGGCCTCTCGGGGCCTCACTCTACACCTGTGTACTCTTTTTTTTTTTTTCATCAAAGGTTTTTATTTCAGCTGCTTCAGGACCTTGACTTTATGCTTTCCGGTTCTGAACAAGACCTAACTTTTCGGAGCACTGGGAAGGGACTATCCAGATTCCTTTATTTCCAACTCTTTGCGACCCCATGGACTATAGCCCGCCAGGCTCCTCTGTCCATGGGATTTCCCTGGCAAGAATACTGGAGTGGGTTGCCATTTCCTTCTCCACTGTGTACTCTTACTTTACCCAAGCTGCTAACACACGTGATAATCTGACTCTTGGACCATCGCACAGCACTGCACAGCCAGGAAATTATCAATATTCATAGGAGGGATGAGCCAGGATGCCACAGCCATTCAATCTGCAGTACATGAAATGACAGCTGCCAGCCTGAAAACGGAGGAGGAAGCAGAAAAACTCTCTGGAGCTGATGCGAGAATCTTGGGGCTCTTTGGGGCACTAGCATATCAAAGAACAATCTAAAACCAGTTTGCAGAATCATCATTCAAGTAAAAAGTCAGATTCGTGGAAATGCATTTAAGAAGCCAAGATTCTCCATAAAAGGGAGAAGGTTTGGTACTTGAAGGATTAAACACAGGACCCATCGGAAAATAAAGGAATCACAGTCTCATCCCTGGAAGGGTCTCCACCAGCCCAGCTTTCACTGTGTTAAAGGGCCAGCTGCAGCTGAACAGTAAGTGCTCGGGGACTTTGTTTTCTACTGGAATCGACTTCAGAAATCACTCCAGCCAAATCTTCACCTTAGGTCTCAGAAAATGAAGCCCAATGGGAGGAAGGAACCTGCCCAGACCCACTCAACAGAGGGGCTTCCCTGGTGGCTCAGGGGAATCTGCCTGCCAATGCAGGGGATGTGAGTTCGATCCCTGATCGGGGAAGATCCCACATGCCTCAGAGCAACTAAGCCCCTGGGCCATAACTGCTGAGTCCACACGCTGTAGCTACTGATGCCCATGCGCCTAGAGCCTGTGCTCTGCAAGCAAGAGAGGTCTTCACATTGCAGTGAAGAGTAGCCTCCTCTCATCTCCACTAGAGAAAAGCCTGCCCAGCAGTGAAGACCCAGCACAGCCAAAAATAAAAAAAATTATATATATATATATATATATAAGAAAGGAACAGGGTGGTTCTGGTGGTCTAGTGGGTAAAGAGTCCACTTTGCAGTGCAAGGGGCACTGGTTTGATCCCTGGCCCAGGAAGATCCCACGTGCCCCAGGGCGGCTGGACCGGTGTGTCCAATTGAGCCAGCACTCTGGAGCTGGAACCCAGAGCTGGTGCTCTGCAAAGAGAGAGGCCACTGCAATGGGAGGCCACGCGGGCCAAAGAATAAAGATGGATGAAAATAAATATAAATAAATTTTAAAAAGAGGCATGATGGAGAAAAGAAAAAGAAAGAAAGGAACAGAATTGGAGTTGGGCTTCTCTTGACCCTGTCTCCTAGGGGCTTAGGGAGACCCCGGGACAAGACTGGGGGTGAATGCTGCTAAAGACACCCTAACAACCCCTTCTGAGACTCCAGGCTCCTGTCTGCACCCATCACCGCACTGGACCCTCACAGCAAGGCTGGAAGCAGGGCCGAAATGACTACTCGACTACAGACAGGGAGACAGGTCCGGGGTGAGTAACCCGTCGGTCCACACAGCACGGAGTCAAGCTCAGGACCAGGTCACAGAGCATGAATCTGCTTGCTTTTGTGCACATAGGTAAGTCTCATATTCTGACACGCTCTCAGGAGGCACAGCTGAGGTCACTTAGCTAGCATGCGGGCCAAAGTAAGTTGCTTATCGTCTGTGAGCAGTGTGGTTTGGTTTCAAAGTCTCCTCCTCAGAACTAGTCGTCCTTCAACATTCCGCCACTGCAGTCATTGTCTCCGTATTTCATGTATTTAGGAGCTTTGCGACTCCTTCACAGCTTCCTCGTCAGCTGAGTCTAACAGTTGGAAAACAGTGCAGTATCACTACAGCTTCAAACCAAACACCGATTCCAGCCTGGGACAGCGGCGGTTTTCTTCAGAAAACATGTAACATTAAAACAAAGGGCTGTGGCTTTGGGGAGAAAGTGATGTTTTGAGCTGTCAAGACAATTGAAAAATGCTTGGGGAAACCGGTTTTGCGTTTTAAGAAAATGCTTGCTTTGTACGTAAGTACAAGTTCAGTAGTTTTTTTTTTTTTCCCGTAAATTAACATTTGTTATTAAAAGATTACATAGGAAACAATACTGATATCCTTAAGTCTCAAATACAATCATTGTTTTGACCAATGAGCCATTTTTGCAATACTAATCACTGTTTTTGACTAATGAGTCATTTTTGCAATACTAAAACGGCAAATTACTAAACATAACTATGTGGCTTGCATTTCTTTGTATTTTTAAAGGGCATGTGCTGGGTTTTGTTCAATGACAGTCAGTGGTAATCAGAGACTTTTTTAATGTGTCAGGAAACTGATTTTGCAACATTGGTGTAGGTTCTAATTGGTGTACAACACTTCTTAACAATCTCGGTCATGATCACACACCTATATTTGAGTAAACTCAGACACTGTGCCAAGTGTGTCCACCTCTGTTCCATCCCTTGTCCTCAGAGTGGCACTGCAAGGGAGGCGGGATAAAGATGTCCAGATGGGACATCTGAGCATTTACTCCGCAAACATCTGAAGAAAACACAGCGCCCCTCCACCCAGGAGGCATGTGTAAGGTCACAGGTGAGAAGGTAGCCAGGGACTGGGGTCTGGTCACCTGGGCTCCCTCTGCCAGTGCATCTTCAGCCCTACCACCTGCTTCCTCTCTGATCCATGACTCCACTGAAATCAACAATGGGAGCTCCTTTTGGAAGACACTTTCTGAATATTTTGCACACCTTGGTGGAGTGGTGGACACCCTGTGGTTCCTGCCTGGCCTCAATGGCCCAGCTGAGAAGTATGCAGGGCACTTTGAATTCAGGTCCCCAGAGGATACCTCTGCATCAGGAGATCATCCATCCTCAGGGCTCTCACTCCTCCCCCTTGCTAACAAACCACTCTGGAATTCTCCAGCTATGAGACAATTCTACAGGACTCTGCCTTAAAGTAAGTCATCCCTTCTGGGCTTCCCTGGTGGCTCAGATGTTAAAGAATCTGCTTGTGATGCAGGAGACCCGGGTTCAATCCCTGGGTCAGGAAGATCCCTGGAGAAAGGAATGGCTACCCACTCCGGTATTCTTGCCTGGAGAATTCCATGGACGGAGGAGCCTGGCGGGCTACGACCATAGCGTTGAAAAGAGCTGGACACAACTGAGCTGCAACTAACACTTTCAGTACACTTTTCTGCTCAGAACGCCCCTCTCCGCCTACATAGCACGCCAGCCTCTCTATGTCATTTCAACTTAGCACATGTCACTGCTCCCTTCTGTGTGTCACCTCCGTGCTTTGTTGGACTTCTCACCCTCAGCTGTGATTCTCTTGTTTCTATATTTCAATCTCTTCTTGAGTCTGTGAGCATCTTAAGAGTGTTGGCTGAATCCATGACTTTCTACATCGTCTCAAATGTGGCACAATTCAGATGTCCAACAACTACTTCTTAAACATATAAATAATATTAAGCACTCAGCAAGCACCTGGGAGGTGACATGTTCTAGGCACTAAGGTTATCTCCAACCCTCACAATGATCTTAGGAGGTGAGCATTGTTCACCCCCATCTTACAGATTAGGACCTTGAGGCTCAGAGGAAATATACAACTTGCCCAAACCCAGAGTCCGAAAAAAAAAAAAAAAAAGAACCAGGGATCTGAACCGGGTTTGGCTGCCTTCAATGCTTGGTCTATAACCCCACTCCTAATGGGGGTCTCTCCTGCAAAGTCCAGTAAGGAAAGCAACTGACCCTGGCCACGAGCCCCATTCTCCTCTCCAGGAAAACAGAGATCAAGTCAAGGAGGAGGCTCTATCTCCTCTCTCTGGGTGATGCATGTTGATACCTCTCTTTCTGTTTGTTTGCTTTTTTTTCCTCCTAAGAGCACTTTCTACAGCATGGATCAGAACAACAAGATCTGAAGCACCTTGCTCCTAGTCATCTTGACTCCGAGTTTCATTTTCTTGGGGAACACTCTGACTGCTTCTGAAAATGGTCAAAGACCACATCTTACCAAGAACTAATTATTTCTTTAAGATGTACAGATCCATCCTCTGGCTAAAAGAAGACCATGAGGCAGAGTTAAATTACCTAGTACATCACTGTCCCCAGCCCATTCATCTTTGCACTCTGTCGGCGTAAAAATTTACAGCAGAGATTATCTCTTTGAAGGGGTTTGGGTCCTAGGAAATACAAGCTAAATTTTAAATAGAATTTTAATTTTAATGAAAGCCGCAGGGAACTCTGTTTATGTTGCTTATCTTTCATACCTGGTGATTACGTTAATTTATGATTAATGGAAAAGGATATTTCTAATCCCCAGACAGGCTTGACATCTGTCGCTGACTGTGTTTTTTAGAAGCCTTAAGCTGCCTGTGATAGATGTCATAAAATCAGGACGCTACTCAACTGACACCTGAAGGCTATGTGTAAGGAAGACCAGGGACATTACATCTCTTCCCACAATTTGTGTTGAAATAAAATCAGAGTCCCATGCATTTCATTCTATCAGCCCTTAAAATCGTGCCTCCTGCTCTTTCGTGTTATTCCCTGGACAGGCCTGGGGGAAGGAAACTGGGGTGAGGCTCTGGGTGGTATCATGCTCCGTGAACACTAGCAGTGCTGGAGGCCTTCCTCCGTCTACGCGCCCTGCTCTGCCGGCACTGTCTCATTTAGCTCTACAGCGGTCCTGACCGCTATGGTCCCCACTTTATATCTGGGTTCTTTACCACTAGTGCCACCTGGAAAGCCCATATTTGGGGAACTAAAGTTCAAAAAGGTGATAAACTCAGGTCTTCCCTTGTGGTCCAGTGGTTAAGAATCTGCCTTCCAATGTAGGGGACTCAGGTTCCATCCCTGGTCAGGGAACTAAGACCCCACATTTGGGGGAGCAATTAAGCCTGAGTGCCGCAACTAGAGAGCCCACGTGCTGAACAACAGAGCCCGTGAACTCTGGAGCCCGAGCGCACAACTAGAGAGAGAAGTTTACACACCACAGTGAGAAGTCTCGTGTGCCGAGACTAAGACTCGATATAGACAAAAATAAATAAAATTTGTTTTAATAGGTGACATACCTGGGGGACACAGTTTGGAAGGGACCATGGTGCATTTGATCCTAAGAGAGGCTGCTCTTGTTCCTTCCCTGATATTACATACAGGGCAGGAGTCTATAAACTTGTCATCTGGTATTTGTTTTCTTTCTGTTTTCTGGGTGCATCGCAGCATGTGGGATCTTAGTTTCCTGACCAGGGATCTAACCCACAATCCTTGCAGCAGAAGTCTTATACACTAGATCACCAGGGACATCCCAGCCATCTGTTTTTGTAAATAAAGTTTTACTGCAACACAGCCACGTCTATTGGTTAATGTATTGTCTATGGTCAAATTAACTAGATGAGACAGAAACAACATGGTCAGCAGGGACCAGTTACCCCAAACCAGTTTACAAGAAGCCTTAAGCTGCCTGTGATAGATGTCATAAAATCAGGACGCTACTCAACTGACACCTGAAGGCTATGTGTAAGGAAGACCAGGGACATTACATCTCTTCCCACAATTTGTGTTGAAATAAAATCAGAGTCCCATGCATTTCATTCTATCAGCCCTTAAAATCGTGCCTCCTGCTCTTTCGTGTTATTCCCTGGACAGGCCTGGGGGAAGGAAACTGGGGTGAGGCTCTGGGTGGTATCATGCTCCGTGAACACTAGCAGTGCTGGAGGCCTTCCTCCGTCTACGCGCCCTGCTCTGCCGGCACTGTCTCATTTAGCTCTACAGCGGTCCTGACCGCTATGGTCCCCACTTTATATCTGGGTTCTTTACCACTAGTGCCACCTGGAAAGCCCATATTTGGGGAACTAAAGTTCAAAAAGGTGATAAACTCAGGTCTTCCCTTGTGGTCCAGTGGTTAAGAATCTGCCTTCCAATGTAGGGGACTCAGGTTCCATCCCTGGTCAGGGAACTAAGACCCCACATTTGGGGGAGCAATTAAGCCTGAGTGCCGCAACTAGAGAGCCCACGTGCTGAACAACAGAGCCCGTGAACTCCGGAGCCCGGGCGCACAACTAGAGAGAGAAGTTTACACACCACAGTGAGAAGTCTCGTGTGCCGAGACTAAGACTCGATATAGACAAAAATAAATAAAATTTGTTTTAATAGGTGACATACCTGGGGGACACAGTTTGGAAGGGACCATGGTGCATTTGATCCTAAGAGAGGCTGCTCTTGTTCCTTCCCTGATATTACATACAGGGCAGGAGTCTATAAACTTGTCATCTGGTATTTGTTTTCTTTCTGTTTTCTGGGTGCATCGCAGCATGTGGGATCTTAGTTTCCTGACCAGGGATCTAACCCACAATCCTTGCAGCAGAAGTCTTATACACTAGATCACCAGGGACATCCCAGCCATCTGTTTTTGTAAATAAAGTTTTACTGCAACACAGCCACGTCTATTGGTTAATGTATTGTCTATGGTCAAATTAACTAGATGAGACAGAAACAACATGGTCAGCAGGGCCTGAAATATCGTCTACCAGGCCCTTTACAGGACCAGTTTGCCAACCCTCAGAATAGGGCCCAGTTTATCACGAAGAAATACTCTGAGCCGCAAGGCCTGGGATCAAAGTTGAAGAAGACACAGTCCATGGCTTCAAGGAGCTTAGTTTATAGGCAGGACTTTCCAATGAAATGGTAAGCCCACCTGATAACTATCTCAGCCGCCCTCTGCCTGCCCAGTAACAGAACCGGAGTGCACCCTGCCCTGGCCCACCCAGCACAGCACTCAGGCGTTCCAGAGAGCTCCTCCTGATGCCCTAGGAGTGCCCAGGACCGCGGCCCAGCGCTCATCACCATGCAGTCTCCCGCACTTCCGCCATTCCACCGGCTCAAAAGGGCCACGTCCAAAGCCCACAGGGCCGCGGGGAGGGCCCTCACTTCTGAGCTGAGCTCTCCTGTGAGCGCAGAGCCAAAGGCCTGGTTCTTTATGCTTCCTAAGCTCCTACGCCTTCTGTGGAGAGCTGAGGAGAGGACTAGAGGCCAGGGGAGTTGCTGAGGTCACCCTCTTTGTGCCAAGTATCACACCGGTCCTCTCACCCCGATACACCCGCTTCTGCCTCTCACCCTTCTCCAGAGTTTCTTAAAATTGGTGCAAGGGACAGAGGACAGGAACTGACACTGTTTCATCTCCATTCCCTTCCCACCAAGCGGCTCTCCACACGACCAAGTCCTCTCTCCCAGTGACGGACTGGACAGCGGCCACTAGTCAGTGACGCTAGGCGGGGGTTCCTGGATGTGAGATTAAGTGTTCACGCAAAAAATAGGGGGTAACATTTTTTTCCTGATATTACATACAGGGCATCTAACTTGTCATCTGGTATTTGTTTTCTTTCTGTTTTCTGGGTGCATCGCAGCATGTGGGATCTTAGTTTCCTGACCAGGGATCTAACCCACAATCCTTGCAGCAGAAGTCTTATACACTAGATCACCAGGGACATCCCAGCCATCTGTTTTTGTAAATAAAGTTTTACTGCAACACAGCCACGTCTATTGGTTAATGTATTGTCTATGGTCAAATTAACTAGATGAGACAGAAACAACATGGTCAGCAGGGCCTGAAATATCGTCTACCAGGCCCTTTACAGGACCAGTTTGCCAACCCTCAGAATAGGGCCCAGTTTATCACGAAGAAATACTCTGAGCCGCAAGGCCTGGGATCAAAGTTGAAGAAGACACAGTCCATGGCTTCAAGGAGCTTAGTTTATAGGCAGGACTTTCCAATGAAATGGTAAGCCCACCTGATAACTATCTCAGCCGCCCTCTGCCTGCCCAATAACAGAACCGAGTGCACCCTGCCCTGGCCCACCCAGCACAGCACTCAGGCGTTCCAGAGAGCTCCTCCTGATGCCCTAGGAGTGCCCAGGACCGCGGCCCAGCGCTCATCACCATGCAGTCTCCCGCACTTCCGCCATTCCACCGGCTCAAAAGGGCCACGTCCAAAGCCCACAGGGCCGCGGGGAGGGCCCTCACTTCTGAGCTGAGCTCTCCTGTGAGCGCAGAGCCAAAGGCCTGGTTCTTTATGCTTCCTAAGCTCCTACGCCTTCTGTGGAGAGCTGAGGAGAGGACTAGAGGCCAGGGGAGTTGCTGAGGTCACCCTCTTTGTGCCAAGTATCACACCGGTCCTCTCACCCCGATACACCCGCTTCTGCCTCTCACCCTTCTCCAGAGTTTCTTAAAATTGGTGCAAGGGACAGAGGACAGGAACTGACACTGTTTCATCTCCATTCCCTTCCCACCAAGCGGCTCTCCACACGACCAAGTCCTCTCTCCCAGTGACGGACTGGACAGCGGCCACTAGTCAGTGACGCTAGGCGGGGGTTCCTGGATGTGAGATTAAGTGTTCACGCATGGGATGGGTTTGAAATGAGAAACTAAATTAGGTGTGTGCGTTGCTGTGTGAACATGTGGGTCCATTCTTTCATGAAATCATGCTATGGTATTAAGGTAGACCATATTAAATTGCGAATATTAGATAGACTATTTTGACATACAAAAATGTCCATTTCACATGGTTCAGGCTAAAGACTGGTACTTAATTTTTCTTTAATGTCCTTACCTGGAAAAATAAAATGTCCATTTTCTTTATGTTGTCTTCTCAATTTTTTCCTTTTTAATTTTATTGGTTTATAAAGTTTAAAAGTCTGGAAATGACTCACCTTATACCAACAGTAGCTAGTTCCAAAACACCCTCATAAAATTTGGCAGTAGCTATCAAAATTTAAAAATCACATGCTCTTTGACCCAGAAAATTTATTTTTAGCAATCTATCCTGATGAAATCTTGAGAGGTATAGACAAAAACATGAGCACACAGACACATTGGGGGCTCCTGGCATTACTGTTGGAAATGTGGAAATAAGTCCCCATAATCAGGGTGTGGGGTGCGTGTGTGCGTGTGTCAACCCCTTCAGTCGTGTCTGACTCCTTGCGATCCCAGAGACTGTAGTTTGTCAGGTTCCTCTGTCCATGGGATTCTCCAGGCAAGAATACTGGAGTGGGTTGTTATTTCCTTCTCCAGGGGATCTTCCTGACCCAGGGATTGAACCTGGGTCTCCTGCATTGCAGGCAGAATCTTTACCATCTGAGCCACCAGGGAAGCACCCTAAACAGGGTATTGGTCGTAAAAAGTATGGTAAAGCTCCAAACTGGAATAAAACTCAGGCCGTAGAAACAATGTCTCACTCTGGATCGATTAATACTAAAGATCCTTTCACTATATCAATAAGTAAAAAGATCAAGTCATAGAGGGACATGTGCACATTACAGTACAGAGCCGAACCCCATTTTTATGATTACAATAACAGAATGAATTCAAATAGAGGTTAAACATTCCATTAAAAAGTTTGGAAGGATAAAAGCAAACTGATTACAGGATTCATCACTGGAAAGTAGGGTTGGGATTGAGGGAAAACTGAATGGGAAGATCTGCCCTTCTAACTTACGCAGTTTACATACTGTTTAAATTATTGACAAGGAAGAACTGTTATTACTTTTACAATTTTTTAAGCAAAGAAATAAAGAAAAACAAAAGCCTGGATAGACAGTGGTTATACAGAGCAGCCTGAAGGGGAATACAGAAAAAGGAAAAATTCATTTTGATTCTGGGGTTCAGGGAAGGATGTGAGAGGAAATGCTTTCAGAGATGAGCCTGAAAAGATGGCCAGAAACAAGAAGAGAAGAAAGAGTATCCCAGCTGAAAGAATCATGAGCTCACGTGAGCCCCGAAGACAGCTAACCGTGTCGGAGGCTGATTTGTAACAGATGACAGTCAGACGGCAGGCAGAAATTGTTAGGAAACTCGATCTCCAGTTAAGATTCTTATTACTTTATTCAGACAAAACGAATTTCTCACCAGGTGTCTCTTACTTGGAACTTGGGCAGATTTATTTTCAGGCTGGGAAGCTCAACATGATTGATGGTCCATCCAAGACCTATTCCTCCCTTCCCACTTCCTAACAGAACTCACATTCTGTGTAGGTAGTCCTGCTCCTTCTCGGGGCTATGTGTTTCAGAGGAGGCTGACCCCAGCTTCAGGCCTTACCGAGAGAGTTCTGATTGGTCTAAGAAATCTCGGTGGGTCCAGCCCCCTTGACAATGGCTGAAGCTAGGTGTGCTCAGTCACTCAGTCATGTCTGACTCTCTGTGACTCCATGACCTGTAGCCCACCAAGCTCCTCTGTTCATGGGATCATCCTGGCAAGAATACTGGACTGGGTTGCCATTCCCTCCTCCAGGGTTCTTCCTGACCCAGGGATCAAACTCATGTCTCCAATGGCTCCTCATTAGCAGGCAGATTCTTTACCACTGATGAAGCTTGGGACTGTGATCTAATTCTGGCTATTGGGATGTCATGGAAAATCTACCAAGAAAGGTACTTTTGCTCCCTTAGAAAAAAACCTTTTTATTTTTTACAGTAGTTCTTTGTTGGTTACCTATTTTATTTTACTTATATATGTTCATTTGGCTATATCAGGACTTAGCTGTAGCATGTGCGACTTTCCTTGGGGTGCAGAGACTCTCCAGTTGTAGTATGTGGGTCAGTTGCTCTGAGGCATGTGGGATCTTAGCCCCCTACCAGGAATGGAGCCCTCATTCCCACGCTGCAAGGTGGACTCTTAACCACTGGGCCACCAGGAAAGTCCCCCTTCACTCCTCAATGACACATGAATAGATGTGGTCCCCTTTCCTGTTTCAAGATGGCACTGTTTTCGGATATGACACCTGAGACAGCTGGGGTCATCCTGAGACTAGAAGGGGAACAGTCTGAAGACAAAGCCATCGAGCTGGGGATGGAAGAAAAAAAGGACAGAGAGCCCCTGGGGGTTCAGTGACATCATGAAGCCCCTACAGTAATTTTAACATCTTTTCATGGAAGGCCATACATTTGTTACTTATGCCAAATTAAGTTGGGTTTTCAATAACCTCTAGCCGAAAGCATTCCAACAAATTCACAAATGTTCTTTCCAGTGACAGAATTCAATGACATATTTATTTAAATAAACACCTTCTAGTGTGGGTCAGAAATCAATTTTAACTTCAGTAAATATACTCACCCTTAAAATCTCCTAGAATTGATGGTTGCACAATGTCACGAATATACTTAATGACACTGAACTGTATGCTTTAACAGTTGTTAAAATGGCACCTTTGTGTTATGTATGCTTTACCACAATTAAAAAAGAAAGAAAGAAAAGCAATCCAGGCTAGAAATCTCGGTGGGTCCACCCCTTGACTTTCAGTCACCAAGTCATGTCTGACTCTCTGTGACTCCATGACCTGTAGCCCACCAAGCTCCTCTGTTCATGGGATCATCCTGGCAAGAATACTGGACTGGGTTGCCATTCCCTCCTCCAGGGTTCTTCCTGACCCAGGGATCAAACTCATGTCTCCAATGGCTCCTCATTAGCAGGCAGATTCTTTACCACTGATGAAGCTTGGGACTGTGATCTAATTCTGGCTATTGGGATGTCATGGAAAATCTACCAAGAAAGGTACTTTTGCTCCCTTAGAAAAAAACCTTTTTATTTTTTACAGTAGTTCTTTGTTGGTTACCTATTTTATTTTACTTATATATGTTCATTTGGCTATATCAGGACTTAGCTGTAGCATGTGCGACTTTCCTTGGGGTGCAGAGACTCTCCAGTTGTAGTATGTGGGTCAGTTGCTCTGAGGCATGTGGGATCTTAGCCCCCTACCAGGAATGGAGCCCTCATTCCCACGCTGCAAGGTGGACTCTTAACCACTGGGCCACCAGGAAAGTCCCCCTTCACTCCTCAATGACACATGAATAGATGTGGTCCCCTTTCCTGTTTCAAGATGGCACTGTTTTCGGATATGACACCTGAGACAGCTGGGGTCATCCTGAGACTAGAAGGGGAACAGTCTGAAGACAAAGCCATCGAGCTGGGGATGGAAGAAAAAAAGGACAGAGAGCCCCTGGGGGTTCAGTGACATCATGAAGCCCCTACAGTAATTTTAACATCTTTTCATGGAAGGCCATACATTTGTTACTTATGCCAAATTAAGTTGGGTTTTCAATAACCTCTAGCCGAAAGCATTCCAACAAATTCACAAATGTTCTTTCCAGTGACAGAATTCAATGACATATTTATTTAAATAAACACCTTCTAGTGTGGGTCAGAAATCAATTTTAACTTCAGTAAATATACTCACCCTTAAAATCTCCTAGAATTGATGGTTGCACAATGTCACGAATATACTTAATGACACTGAACTGTATGCTTTAACAGTTGTTAAAATGGCACCTTTGTGTTATGTATGCTTTACCACAATTAAAAAAGAAAGAAAGAAAAGCAATCCACAGCACTTCGTGAAGCAAGCCTGAGTAAAGGGCAAGAATGAATATAATCGGGGCTTCCCTTGTGGCTCAGTGGATAAGAACACGTCCGCCAATGCAGGAGACACAGGTTCGAGCCCTGATCCGGGAAGATCCCACATACCGCAGACCAGCTAAACCCACACATAAACAAAGACCCAGCACAGCCAAAAATAAGGAAATAAAAGTTTTGAAAAAAAAAAAGAATGAATATAATCTCTACATCTTATTTCTCACTGCTCTAGCTCTATAGGAAATAAGCTGCACTTAAAAATCTGCTAGAATTAAGTTCCACCCATGTAATGGAATTATATGAGGCCCTTAAAAAGATAAGCATGCACTTGTGCTTTGGGCTGAGACAGAGCGACAGTAAACTTAGCCCTCTGTCCTAGAGGACTAGGAAACCAGGCCTGCTTTTGGGGGACAGTGATTCTAGACTCTAGAGAGCAATTAGCACAGGCTTGTGACACTTGAACAAAGGGAAACTGGAGGTGAAGCCCAGGTACCCCGTCTTCAGCCTGGAGACACTTTATAGACCACAGGCCAGACATGTATTCATAGGGATCATCTCTCTGAGCTGTTGAAGCAGATCAGCACCCAGAGAGCAGAGATGTCCGTCGAGGCGTGAGTCTGTGTATGGGGTGAGGCGCCCGGAGCACTCTTGGCTGAGGACTGGATGTTCAGGGTGAGACTCAGTGGCATGTGGGATCTTCCTGGACCCGGGGTTGTTCCTGCTCTTCCTGCATTGGCAGAGAAGATTCTTAACCTTCTGAACCACCAAGGAAGCCCAGAAGACTTGTTCTTGAAGGGGTGGCCACACCATCTCAAAAGGAGTGGGCTGAGGGAGGATCTGTGATCAAAGCCAGGATTTCTTGCAGCCAAAAATAAATAATAAAAAATTTTTAAATGTCATTTCTTTGTTGTTAACAGGGGTTTACACAAGCAATAAATTGAGAGAAGTTTACTGGTTTTCAGTTGTTAACTTATCCACTTATCTATTGACCAGTGGAAGAGGGAGCTCTGAGCAGAAGATCCATGCTACTTGTATGCAAAAAAAAAAAAAAGGAAGAATTAAAGCAGACATACTTCTTTCCTTCAGGGAGTTGAGCCTAATTTCCTGGTTCCCTCTTTCATTGACTCAACAAACATTCATTTCACATCTTTTTTCATGCCAAGATCTATTTATATCACAAGGCAGACTGGATCACGTGCTAGGCTGAGGCATCACCAATATCCTAACAGCGCTTAGATGAAGGAGTAATTAATCCAGGCAGGGGAGAGAGGGGATGATCAGAGAGAGCTTCAAGGAAGAGGTGACATCAGAGCTGGACCTTGAAGGATCAGTAAGACTTGTTTCACAAAAGCGCTCACTATAGGATTCCTCTAAGTAACAATTACTTTTCCTACTGCCTTTCAATTACTCCTGGACTGATTTACACACCCTTTTAGAAGCACAGCTGTTGTGAAAATTAAACCCCAGTAATCCCTCCCCAGGGCTGTGTCCCCCTTAGGAGAAACGTTGGCACCTGCTGATTTATTTCTGTGTACTCTTTCAGCACCTTGAGAATTTTAGCTTTAGTTATCGCAGTGGGGATGGTGAGACAAAGAAGGAACGGGAGATGGAAAATACAGAGCAGGAGAAAAGCAGACGGCTGAGAAGGGTAGAGTTCTGCAAGGATGCCTGGGGGCAGATAAAGGGAGTCAGCCTAAGCTTTAGATGTGCAGGGCTGCCTCCTCGCTTAGAAGGCAGGAGAGCTGCGAGGTGGATAAGAGGGGCTGACAGTGTCCCCTGGAGAGCCGCCGCTAAGCCCATGGAGGAACCTGGGGAGCCGGATACTGGCACACACTAAGCCTTCTTCATCTGTGTTCACCATTCTGAGGTAACATCTTTAAGGAACTTGGCACCCAGACATCTCAAAAGGAGTGGGCTGAGGGAGGATCTGTGATCAAAGCCAGGATTTCTTGCAGCCAAAAATAAATAATAAAAAATTTTTAAATGTCATTTCTTTGTTGTTAACAGGGGTTTACACAAGCAATAAATTGAGAGAAGTTTACTGGTTTTCAGTTGTTAACTTATCCACTTATCTATTGACCAGTGGAAGAGGGAGCTCTGAGCAGAAGATCCATGCTACTTGTATGCAAAAAAAAAAGGAAGAATTAAAGCAGACATACTTCTTTCCTTCAGGGAGTTGAGCCTAATTTCCTGGTTCCCTCTTTCATTGACTCAACAAACATTCATTTCACATCTTTTTTCATGCCAAGATCTATTTATATCACAAGGCAGACTGGATCACGTGCTAGGCTGAGGCATCACCAATATCCTAACAGCGCTTAGATGAAGGAGTAATTAATCCAGGCAGGGGAGAGAGGGGATGATCAGAGAGAGCTTCAAGGAAGAGGTGACATCAGAGCTGGACCTTGAAGGATCAGTAAGACTTGTTTCACAAAAGCGCTCACTATAGGATTCCTCTAAGTAACAATTACTTTTCCTACTGCCTTTCAATTACTCCTGGACTGATTTACACACCCTTTTAGAAGCACAGCTGTTGTGAAAATTAAACCCCAGTAATCCCTCCCCAGGGCTGTGTCCCCCTTAGGAGAAACGTTGGCACCTGCTGATTTATTTCTGTGTACTCTTTCAGCACCTTGAGAATTTTAGCTTTAGTTATCGCAGTGGGGATGGTGAGACAAAGAAGGAACGGGAGATGGAAAATACAGAGCAGGAGAAAAGCAGACGGCTGAGAAGGGTAGAGTTCTGCAAGGATGCCTGGGGGCAGATAAAGGGAGTCAGCCTAAGCTTTAGATGTGCAGGGCTGCCTCCTCGCTTAGAAGGCAGGAGAGCTGCGAGGTGGATAAGAGGGGCTGACAGTGTCCCCTGGAGAGCCGCCGCTAAGCCCATGGAGGAACCTGGGGAGCCGGATACTGGCACACACTAAGCCTTCTTCATCTGTGTTCACCATTCTGAGGTAACATCTTTAAGGAACTTGGCACGCACCCTGGCAGACAGCGCTCTTTATCAGCTTCAGCTGTTGCTGCGGTGGCTCCTCAACTTCCCCTCCTGGTTCCAGAGGAAATTTCAGGAACCAATCAATTAGGCTGATCTGAACCTGCTGCCTGGGTACAGCTGCGTATCTGTCCTGACCAGGGTGCCGCTGAGGAATCTCCCTTACACCAGTATTTCTCGCGAGAGCTCTGGGTACTCCACAAGGGTTTTACCTTCTGATTTCATTTTCTGACACTTCTTCAAAAATGCTAAAACAGGCATGCTGCTGTTCCCCAGCTTCCTTTGTGGGCATTTAGACTAATTATCTGTAACCTTGGAGCTAACTCACCCTAACTGTTGAGTTTTTAATGTGGCATGGCCTCAGTGGAGTTCCTCAAAGTATTCTTGGCGTCAAGTTTGCAAGATGCTCCACCAGACTAGTAACAGCCTTGGAAACAAGCTGCCCTTGGGCCAGCAGAGACCCAGAGCCCACATGGACATTTCAGTTCCTGGAAGTCAGTAGAAAGACCTCGTTAGCTAACTGCAAGCTTGAGACTTTCTCTATCACTATCACAGATGATGGCAGGAGCTGTCAGAGGGCTTCCAGAAATTAGTGATAGGGGCAGAATAGGTGATTAAATAGTTAGCCCCACTAAGGGATTGTAAGTTAAAAACACAGGAGACCCCAGTAAGTAAATGATTACTCTAGAACGCAGGTTTGATTAACCACAAAACCAAGCGGACTTGCTTAGCACCAAAATCATGCAACAGAAGCATGAGACATGCTCCCAAACAACAAAACAATGGTGGCCTGAGCCCCAGAACCTGCCCAGGGAGCTCAGTAAGTTAGTGATCCCTAGCACGTGCTCTGTACACACATAAAAAAATAATAATTTCTGGACCGAGTTTGACTACGTGGGGAAGGAAAATTCCCTTGCCCAATCCAGAGGAGGAGCTAATGATTGAAAGCATAATGCCAACTCAAGAAAGACAAAGAAGTTCTTCTCCCTTCCCGGTTTTTCCTTTAATTATCAAATTATAGCTCAGGGTGTGGCAACCCTCACCTGCCAGCTGGTTAAGCCTCACAAGCATTCTAATAAATCACTTGTTACCTATCACTTCATCTCTTGCTGAATTCTCTCTGCATTGACACATAGAGGACTATGGTATCAGAGCTTGTCACAGCCCCCGCTGGAATGACACCAAATGGTTTCATTAGTGCCCCAAACAGGTCCCCACTGCTATGTATTTGTCAAGGTGGGAGTGTAATTGCCTCTGCCTGGTCATATCCAAATAAAAGTTTTCAGGATTCTGGAAAAAGGGTTAATATCTGTACTGAGTGCATATGTGTGTATGTTTGAATCAAATCTCAAAATCCCAATGGCTAAATGGACAAGAGACATAGGAAAATAACTGTCCAAGTTCCAAAAATATAAACAGGAAACACCAGGAAACATGTCATACTCATTGACAACCAAAGGCATGCATGTTTTAAAATGCCCTTCTGCACCATAAACTGGCAGCTAGCTTTGTAAAGGAGCACCTAATGCTAGCCGCAGAGGGGGCACACAGGTGTGAACAGTGGCAGAGAGGTGACAGCCTTTCAAAGAAGCAGAATGGCACACTTTGAGGCAAGATCTTCAGAGATAAGCATTCCCTTTGACTCTCATTCCAGAACTGGATTTTATTCAAAGAAGGAGAAAGCTGAACATCACAGAAACGTCCTGTGATGGGGTAGATGGTGGTATAACACCCCCGGAAGAGTCTCTAATCACCAAGGCTCATCAGGAGGACGGCGCAGTCACGTGGAGGAAAGCTTAGCCACACTATCCCTTGAAAACTGGCGGAATTTGAAGAGCCTGTACATGACTAGAAAATATTAAAGGCTCACCAGCCAGCAGAGTCCAGAGAAGCAGTAACTTTGTTGGCAGAAGTTGGTGTTGGAGGTGGTGGACCTTTTGTTTTTGTTATTTCTTTTCCAAATTCTGTTTTTAGCATTTGTTACTCAGGGCTCAACCTGGTGTGTCTGGCTCCAACCCAAGCTTTCTATCCAGGGTCTCACAGCCTCCCTTAGCTCTTTGGAAGGGACACTCTGGTTTTTGTCCTCAAATGAGAGAATTCCTCCTTCAGCGGCCTTCGCTTTCATTCTAGAGTAGCCACCGGTTTCCCACAAAGCCTTCCCAGACAACCCTGACTCCCAACCCTAACCCTAACCCAAACCCTAACGGAGCTGGGGTTGGCATCCTCCGCTCAGGTTCCCCGTGCTGGACACAGCGCCTGGCACAGTGTAGGTAGTCAGCACCCCGCGGTGCCTCTAAATTGGACCCTAAAAGATTTTCTCCATTCCTGGCTCCATGATGCTCCCGATTTACAAGGCGGGGCAGTCAGGGGGAGCAGAAACCAAGCCAAGGTTGTTTCCTCTATTTCCTGAGATCCTGACCCTGCAATGTGTTTTCTGCTCGCTTGTTTTTATTATAATGTAAATTCAGAGGTAGAAGATGCCGAGAGGCAGCTTTTCAGAGGACATCAGGAATGACTTGGCAAATTAGATGCAGGTGGGGGAAGGGGCAGGTGATGGATCCCCAGCAGAGGAAGAGAAGTTTGAAAATGAAACCTAAGATGGCAGGTGGGGGGAATAGCTTTGGGGAGAACCCTGAGGGAAAGGCATGAGTCAGTGAAATCAGGCACTTCCAGAAAGAGGAGAGAAAAAAAACAGGCCCAGGCAATTTTCTGCAGAAATACCTGAGGGGATAACAAGCCTTTTTTTTTAACCTGAGCAAAAGCATCAAGGCTGGCTACTTTTATCATTTAAAATTTGTTCTGGTGACTTCCCTGGAGGTCCACTGGTTAAGACTCTGCCCTCTAATGCGGGGGACAAGGGTTCAATTCCTGGTCGGGGAACTAAGATCCCACATGCTGCAAGACAACTACTGAGCCTGTGAACTGCAAGGAAAACCTGACAGGAGTCATAAATAAATAAATTTTAAAAATAAAGTATGAATTAAAATAAAATTTGTTCTGGAGGCTTCCTCCATCTTTCCCCGAGACTGTCATTCATTACAAGTGCTGGGGGTGCTCACCAAAATGTCTGTAAGCAGGTGAAAGTGTTAGTCGCTCTGTCGTGTCCAATTCTTTGCGACCCCGTGGACTGCAGCCCCCAGGCTACTCTGTCAATGGGATTTTCCAGGCAAGAATACTGGAGTAGGTTGCTATTCCTTTCTGCAGGGGATCTTCCTGACCCAGAGATCAAATCCATGTCTCCTGCACTGCAAGGCAATTCTTTACCATCTAAGCCACCAGGGAAGTCCCCATAGGTGGGGGTGGGGTGGGGTCTACATAATGAAACACATGGCAAAATATTGATTTTGTTTATTTTCGCTTTGTTTTTTTTTTTCTTTTCTCCATCATGCCTCTTTTTTTAATTTATATTTATTTTCATCCATCTTTTTATTCTTTGGCATGTGTGAGCCTCTCCCTGCAGTGGCCTCTCACTGCAGAGCACTGGCTCTGGGCGCATGTGCTTCAGAGCGGTGGCTCGTAATTGGACACACCGGTCCAGCCACTCCATGGCACGTGGGATCTTCCTGGGCCAGGGATCAAACTGGTGGCCCTTGCACTGCAATGCAGACTCTTTACCCAATGGACCACCAGGGAAGCCCTCACTCTGTTTTAAATCAACATTATTACATTATATCTAGTGATAGGAATTTTCTCGTCACAGTGAGAAGACCAGGCTTTGCTGAAAGTGAGGAGTGATGAGACCGGGTGCCTGGCTTTTCCAAAAGCCTCTTTTTCTGCACCTCTAACATCACCAGCTCAATGGACATGAGTCTGAGCAAGTTCCAGAAAGAGGAGACACAAAAAAAAGGCCCAGGCAATTTTCTGCAGAAATACCTGAGGGGATAACAAGCCTTTTTTTTTAACCTGAGCAAAAGCATCAAGGCTGGCTACTTTTATCATTTAAAATTTGTTCTGGTGACTTCCCTGGAGGTCCACTGGTTAAGACTCTGCCCTCTAATGCGGGGGACAAGGGTTCAATTCCTGGTCGGGGAACTAAGATCCCACATGCTGCAAGACAACTACTGAGCCTGTGAACTGCAAGGAAAACCTGACAGGAGTCATAAATAAATAAATTTTAAAAATAAAGTATGAATTAAAATAAAATTTGTTCTGGAGGCTTCCTCCATCTTTCCCCGAGACTGTCATTCATTACAAGTGCTGGGGGTGCTCACCAAAATGTCTGTAAGCAGGTGAAAGTGTTAGTCGCTCTGTCGTGTCCAATTCTTTGCGACCCCGTGGACTGCAGCCCCCAGGCTACTCTGTCAATGGGATTTTCCAGGCAAGAATACTGGAGTAGGTTGCTATTCCTTTCTGCAGGGGATCTTCCTGACCCAGAGATCAAATCCATGTCTCCTGCACTGCAAGGCAATTCTTTACCATCTAAGCCACCAGGGAAGTCCCCATAGGTGGGGGTGGGGTGGGGTCTACATAATGAAACACATGGCAAAATATTGATTTTGTTTATTTTCGCTTTGTTTTTTTTTTCTTTTCTCCATCATGCCTCTTTTTTTAATTTATATTTATTTTCATCCATCTTTTTATTCTTTGGCATGTGTGAGCCTCTCCCTGCAGTGGCCTCTCACTGCAGAGCACTGGCTCTGGGCGCATGTGCTTCAGAGCGGTGGCTCGTAATTGGACACACCGGTCCAGCCACTCCATGGCACGTGGGATCTTCCTGGGCCAGGGATCAAACTGGTGGCCCTTGCACTGCAATGCAGACTCTTTACCCAATGGACCACCAGGGAAGCCCTCACTCTGTTTTAAATCAACATTATTACATTATATCTAGTGATAGGAATTTTCTCTCGTCACAGTGAGAAGACCAGGCTTTGCTGAAAGTGAGGAGTGATGAGACCCGGGTGCCTGGCTTTTTCCAAAAGCCTCTTTTTTCTGCACCTCTAACATCACCAGCTCAATGGACATGAGTCTGAGCAAGTTCTGGGAGATGGTGAAGGACAGGGAAGCCTGGCGTGCTACATGCAGTCCATGGGGTCACAAAGAATAGGGCACAACCGAGAGACTGAACTGAACATTACCAGCAGGATTTCAGCTCCAATCGTGACATTTCTGAAGGAAAGACTGAGACACAGAACATACCAAAAGAGGTTTTGTGGTTCCCCCCAACGCTGCAGCTTAGAAAAAAATATTTTTGACCCAGAGAAGATGAACCCATGTCCCTCCCTGCAGGTTGGCTGCTGGGAGCCCAGGGCTCTGCCCCAGCCCGGGTTCCGACACTGGGTGAGCGAAGCCTTCTACTGCCCCGCTCCACCAACCTCACCAGCCTCCTGGCTGCCCCATCGCCTCCGCCGGAGGATCCTCCTCACCACGTTCTGGATACCTGCCGTGCATGTTCGTGAATCAGGGCTTCTTCTCCGCCCTCCTCTCTACCTGGACTGCCCTCTTCTCTTCCTCTTATAAACACCTATTCAGTCTTCAAATTCAAGGCATGCCTCCTCCAGGAAGCCCTCGGGACACTCCCAGGCAGAGCTACTGTACCAAGTCTCTTTCGCAGGCTCCCTGGCTGCCTCTGGGCCAGACCGGGTGTGCCTCGGCAGCAGGGCCTGGTCTTCTGAGTCTGTGCTTGGAGCGAAGTCCAGAGCCAGGAGCAGCAGCAGCGGCTCAGGGCAGGCTGGTGGAATGAATGAATGTCCTGCTCCCCTCCCCCAACCTCCTTCTTCTTTGTTAAAGATCGTCACCCATCGGGGAGGAAGCCCGGCATCCGGGACCTCTAATCTCAGGATGAAAGGCACGGCCAGCTCTTCAGAAGATAAAGCATTCATCTCTCTTTTCCACTTTTCTTGTGCCACGGGAGCTCTGAGGATCCTGCCATATCCATCTCTCCCAGCTCTGTGTTTCTCTCAGAAAGACACCAGTTCACCCATGTGAAGGCTCCGCAGTGACTTTGTCTCTTGAGGGGCTTTTTCATCTTTAGAGCCTTAAGGGGAGCCTGACTCACGCTTTGAAGCTCCCCTTCACACACGTCTGCCAGGAAGTAGCCACGATTTTTAAGATGTTGAAGCTACTGTGCTTCAGAGGGGCCCGGGGCTGGGGTCCCCTCCCAGGACCAGCCTGCACGGCCCCCTGGCCCATCCCCAGCACGAGGCGTGGGGCAGGGAGAGCCAGGCGTTCCGAAACTCTCTGCTGTCAGTGAGCTCTCTCCACTGGGCCCCCTGGCCCGGCTGGCCTATTACATCTTTGGTTTAGAATCTGGAAGTAACATCTCCTTTCTGTTCAGGGCCATCCAATTTACTAAGGAAATACGCCACTGATTCCTTCACTCTCAGCATCACCCCACGGAGGAGACACCACCTGGCATCTACTGAGCATCAGCCACGTGCCAGGAGGCTAAGGATGTCACAGAGCGCCCACCCCATCGCCTCCGCGGAGGATCCTCCTCACCACGTTCTGGATACCTGCCGTGCATGTTCGTGAATCAGGGCTTCTTCTCCGCCCTCCTCTCTACCTGGACTGCCCTCTTCTCTTCCTCTTATAAACACCTATTCAGTCTTCAAATTCAAGGCATGCCTCCTCCAGGAAGCCCTCGGGACACTCCCAGGCAGAGCTACTGTACCAAGTCTCTTTCGCAGGCTCCCTGGCTGCCTCTGGGCCAGACCGGGTGTGCCTCGGCAGCAGGGCCTGGTCTTCTGAGTCTGTGCTTGGAGCGAAGTCCAGAGCCAGGAGCAGCAGCAGCGGCTCAGGGCAGGCTGGTGGAATGAATGAATGTCCTGCTCCCCTCCCCCAACCTCCTTCTTCTTTGTTAAAGATCGTCACCCATCGGGGAGGAAGCCCGGCATCCGGGACCTCTAATCTCAGGATGAAAGGCACGGCCAGCTCTTCAGAAGATAAAGCATTCATCTCTCTTTTCCACTTTTCTTGTGCCACGGGAGCTCTGAGGATCCTGCCATATCCATCTCTCCCAGCTCTGTGTTTCTCTCAGAAAGACACCAGTTCACCCATGTGAAGGCTCCGCAGTGACTTTGTCTCTTGAGGGGCTTTTTCATCTTTAGAGCCTTAAGGGGAGCCTGACTCACGCTTTGAAGCTCCCCTTCACACACGTCTGCCAGGAAGTAGCCACGATTTTTAAGATGTTGAAGCTACTGTGCTTCAGAGGGGCCCGGGGCTGGGGTCCCCTCCCAGGACCAGCCTGCACGGCCCCCTGGCCCATCCCCAGCACGAGGCGTGGGGCAGGGAGAGCCAGGCGTTCCGAAACTCTCTGCTGTCAGTGAGCTCTCTCCACTGGGCCCCCTGGCCCGGCTGGCCTATTACATCTTTGGTTTAGAATCTGGAAGTAACATCTCCTTTCTGTTCAGGGCCATCCAATTTACTAAGGAAATACGCACGCTCACTGATTCCTTCACTCTCAGCATCACCCCACGGAGGAGACACCACCTGGCATCTACTGAGCATCAGCCACGTGCCAGGAGGCTAAGGATGCCACAGAGAGGAGCGCCCACCCCAGCCCTCTGAGGGGGCCCCCATCATCAGGGGCACAGGCCGGGAATCTGATGCCCGGGGCAGGGTGGGCAGGGTGGGCAGGGTGGGAGAAGCAGTGTCTGCCACGTCTCAGAGCTGCTTGGTGGACGGCATTTCCCTGCGGCCGGGTGTCTCCCTCCAGCAGTTCCTTCTCCTCCAGGCTGGAGCAGGGGCTTTGGGGTCAGGCAGACTGGGCTCTGGATCCTGTCACTGTGGCGAGAATAAGGCATGTCCCAAAGCTTCAGGTGCCTCAGTGGAGAAGACATGAGGGCTTCACCCTACAGTACTGTTGTAGAAGTTAATGGAAACAGTGCTTAGAGCGCGCTCAGCAGAGTCACACACGCTCTGTGTGTCTGTGCAGACAGAGGGCCAGCCAGCTAGAAACAGGTAGGTGACAGAGACGTGGGGCTTCCCAGGTGGCACTGGTGGTAAAGAGCCCGCCTGTCGGAGACGTAAGAGAGACTAGCTTGATCCCTAGGTTGGGGAGATCTGCTGGAGGAGGGCATGGCCACCCACTCCAGTATTCTTGCCCGGAAATCCCATGGACAAAGGACCCTGGCAGGCGACAGGCCACAGGGTCTGTGACTTGGAAAGATCACGAGTTCTGCTTCACATCAGTGTAAGTAAAACAAGAGTTCGTGGGGAGCGGTGGTGTAACACAGGGAGCTCAGCCCAGTGCTCTGTAACAGCCCAGAGGGGCGGGGAGGGAGGCGGGAGGGAGGCTCAAGAGGAAGGGACATATGAATAACTCAGGATTGACTCACATCGTTGTTTGGTAGAAACCGCATGGCAAAGCAATTATCCTCCAATTAAAATTTTTTAAAAATAAAACACTTTTCAAAAAAGGAAAGACTTCTATGTAAGAGTCACCTCTCAACCAGCCCCTCCCTGGTAAGCACTACAATCTCCAGAAAATGTGACGCTATTTCTTTGTAGTCATGATCAATTATCTTAAAAACTTGTATTCGATTTTATGTATTCATACTACATGCATTTGTCACACCAGTAAAAAATAAACTCGCGTTTTCTCATCTGGACAAAAAAAAGAAAAAAAAACTTTAAGCTTACTAGAGACAACTTATGTGATTTTTAAGTAGAACACGCACTTACAGGCAATTTCAACTATGAAAACATAGCCTCAAAACAGGAAGCAAGCCCCAAAGGGCCCAGAACTGCTGAAAGTTTCCATAAGATTTATGCGTTTTATTTTAGGAGAGCCAGGGGGCATTTGTAGCTTCCCTCTCAGACAAGGAGCGTGTGCGGAGGCCCTGGTGGGGAGAGGTGGACAAGCGTTCAAGTCAGACACCAGTGCTATAACACAGAGCTGGTTATGGAGCTACGAGCTCATTCACCCACTCCTTACATGGTGCCCAGTGGGCTCTCTGAGCTGGTCCTGTGCAACACGGGAGCAGTCTCAGGGCAGCGATTCATCAGAAAGAGACAGACAGGAAGAGGATGCTCTGGACAGGAACGTGAGACCGGCTCTGAGGACCCACACAGTGCTCCTCTCCAGCTGTGTGACCTGGACTCTGCATTTGCAGGAGAAAGGGGAGGACTGCCGTCCTCTTGGGCAGTAAGGTCCCACAGCTTCCATTCAAAATGATGAGCTTAATTCATCAAGAGAACATTTAACGTCTCCTGTTAAGAAAACACATGCGTGTAAGCCTCTGAAAAAATTTCCAGTTTTATGTGACTACACTGTTGAATTCTGGAGATTAGCAGGCTGAGTACCGGTCCTTGGAAAATAATTCACTTACAGGGACGGCTGCACTTCCCAAACGAGAGCAAGGGGAGGGTGTGAAATAGCGAACTGCAGACTTTGAGCTCTAGAAATGTTCCTTAGAGGGGACCCCAATTCCACCACCTGAGAACACCGAGACCCAGAGAAACCAGCTCTGACCACACAGGAAGTTCAAGGCAGAAGAGGAGTAGGCAGTGGTCCTAGTGGACCAGGATGAAACTCCCAGGTGTACCACGTCACCGTGGTTTCCAGATCGTCGAGCAAAATGTGCTGCAGCAGTAACTGGGCTCAGGGGGTGAGAAGCATTCAGATCTTCAAGATTCTTGGCCGCCGGGAGCTCTTTTACTCAAATAGTTTGAGGACTTAAGAAAATAGCCCAGAGTGTGATCGTTTGGGGGAAGTACAGACACAAATTGGTAAAAAATAACTGCCATCTGGACAAAAAAAAAAAAAACTTTAAGCTTACTAGAGACAACTTATGTGATTTTTAAGTAGAACACGCACTTACAGGCAATTTCAACTATGAAAACATAGCCTCAAAACAGGAAGCAAGCCCCAAAGGGCCCAGAACTGCTGAAAGTTTCCATAAGATTTATGCGTTTTATTTTAGGAGAGCCAGGGGGCATTTGTAGCTTCCCTCTCAGACAAGGAGCGTGTGCGGAGGCCCTGGTGGGGAGAGGTGGACAAGCGTTCAAGTCAGACACCAGTGCTATAACACAGAGCTGGTTATGGAGCTACGAGCTCATTCACCCACTCCTTACATGGTGCCCAGTGGGCTCTCTGAGCTGGTCCTGTGCAACACGGGAGCAGTCTCAGGGCAGCGATTCATCAGAAAGAGACAGACAGGAAGAGGATGCTCTGGACAGGAACGTGAGACCGGCTCTGAGGACCCACACAGTGCTCCTCTCCAGCTGTGTGACCTGGACTCTGCATTTGCAGGAGAAAGGGGAGGACTGCCGTCCTCTTGGGCAGTAAGGTCCCACAGCTTCCATTCAAAATGATGAGCTTAATTCATCAAGAGAACATTTAACGTCTCCTGTTAAGAAAACACATGCGTGTAAGCCTCTGAAAAAATTTCCAGTTTTATGTGACTACACTGTTGAATTCTGGAGATTAGCAGGCTGAGTACCGGTCCTTGGAAAATAATTCACTTACAGGGACGGCTGCACTTCCCAAACGAGAGCAAGGGGAGGGTGTGAAATAGCGAACTGCAGACTTTGAGCTCTAGAAATGTTCCTTAGAGGGGACCCCAATTCCACCACCTGAGAACACCGAGACCCAGAGAAACCAGCTCTGACCACACAGGAAGTTCAAGGCAGAAGAGGAGTAGGCAGTGGTCCTAGTGGACCAGGATGAAACTCCCAGGTGTACCACGTCACCGTGGTTTCCAGATCGTCGAGCAAAATGTGCTGCAGCAGTAACTGGGCTCAGGGGGTGAGAAGCATTCAGATCTTCAAGATTCTTGGCCGCCGGGAGCTCTTTTACTCAAATAGTTTGAGGACTTAAGAAAATAGCCCAGAGTGTGATCGTTTGGGGGAAGTACAGACACAAATTGGTTCATTTTCTCAATTATAAAACCACATTCCTCATCTCAAGACATGCCACTCAAAGATAAAGGTTGACAGATGCTGATAAATGAAACTCATCCCACATCATCCAGCAGCAGAGAACGCAGGTCCTCGAGGGAGCCCACTTCAGGAGGAGGAAGTGGCTGACTAGGGTCAGCCCGCTGGCTGGCAGGGACAGAATCCCAGGCTGAGGATCAGAAGGGCCAGGGCTACTAACTGCTGTCACAACTCTGCTTATTACGGGCTAGAGGTGTGCCAAGATGCAGATGCCTCAGCCCTCAAGGCCCCAGGCCACTTACCCCAGTGTGGACAGAACCAGATGAGCCAGGCAGTGGAGGGGGCACCTGGACGAGTGGAAACGGGCTCAGCCCGTGACCCCGCTAGTGGGCTCCAGCCAGCAACCCACCTCTCTGCCCTCACGGGCGAATTCAGAATGAATTTCACCTCTGTACCCTGCAGGGTGGTGTGGGGTGGAAAGAAGACATGCACGTGGAAGCACCTGGCACACAGTGGACAGCAGGGCGCGAGTCAGAGCCTCGACTGTGGTCAGCAAGCCTGGGTTCACGCCCCAGCGCTGGTCCTGGCGGTCACGACGTCTCTTTGCTTGGACCTCTGCATCACTAAGATGGAGCTGTTGCACCCTCCACCCCTCACAGGCTCGCTGTGAGGACGAACGTGCACACAAATGCCTACTTCCTGGGGCTGAGCCTGGCACATAGCAAAAGCTCATTTAATGTCTTCAGCAGACGGCAGCCATCGACGTTGGAAGTATTATAATCCCACACCACCCTTCTTCCTAGTAATTGAATTTGTACTCAGCTTGACACGGTAAGGAGATGGGAGGCACTCAAGCAGAGAAGCACAGCCGGTGGGTTGGAAGGCATCTAATTGCTCATTTCACTTTATTCTACCATTAATTGGTAACATGGCAAGGTTCAAAGACCTAATGATTAGTATTAGCTTTCCCTGTTGGGTCAGGCCGGCTATCTTCCCACTCCACCTGGCTCAGCCATTCACTAGGAAACTGCCTGAGCAGCGGCTGTCCCACTTGTCAAGCACCAAGAGCACTCCGTAATGATCTAATGCGCTCCGGGCAGAGAGCACATGCTAACAGTGCCAGGCCACTGCCGTCCTCAGAGCCCCTCGCGGCCACACAAACCTCTCCGGCACAGAGGTTAAAATTAGCTGCTGTATTACTAGATTCTTGTTGGAGGAGGAGTCAGACATTCTCAAGGCTCACGGTCCCTCACCATCTCTCCCCTGCCCTCTCGGGCTATAATACTCACCGCCCCCAACTTCAGATGGACTAAAACGCCCGTGAACTGTGAACAGTCTGGTGGATGTTGGGAACTGGCTTCAAAACACGGCAGAGGACCCTCTCAGAACAGCAGTCCCCAGCCTTTCTGGCCTCGGGGACCTGTTTTATGGAAGAGTTTTCCCACCGACGGAGATGAGGGCAATGGTTTGGGGATGATTCAGGCGCAGTGCTCAGTAGGGAGAGAATCTAGTGCCGCCCCTGAGCTGGCAGGAGAGATCTCTGTAGAGAGTCACGGGGGCCGTATATACAGAGGACGCTTCACTTGCTGACCTGCTGCTCACCTCCTGCTATGCAGCCGTAATAGGTCACGGACAAGTATAGGTCTGCAACCTGGGGGTCGGGGACCTCTGTCTTAGAGGGATTTGTCCCATCAGACCAGCCACCTAGGTCCAGTCGCCCATTTTCCAGAGGGTCCCATCAGACCCCTCGACACTCTTAGCAAGGAAATTCTGGGGCAACCCTGGCTCCCCTCCCACCATGCCCCTGTGCAGCCCATTGCTCAGTGATGCCAGCACACTCGATGGGCCCCTTTTCTCTCTTTTCGTACAGCCCGTGCCCTGCATGTTGGGATGTGAGTCTGGGTCTGGTGAACTGGATGTTCATTTGTTTCCACTACAACCCTGTGAGTTCCTGAGAGTTGACCTTCATACGCTCTTCATCTGCCTCCACCCTGGCCCAAGAGGTAGACAGCAAGGGACTTGGCACAAGTGTGTGTGCGTGTGTGTGTAAAAAATAGAGATTCACATATGTATACGACTGACCCTTGAACAACTCAGAGTTAGGGGTGCCCAGGGGTGCCCACCCTCCCAGCGGCAGAAAGTCCAGGTATGACTTAGAGTTGCTCCTCTGTGCACTAGGTTCCTCCATATTTGAGGTTCCCCCACATCCCCAGATTCAGCCACCATGGGTCAGGCAGTGCTGTAGGATCTGCTATTGGAAAACACCCACCTCTAAGGGAACTCTCGCACATCACACCCATGTGGTTCAAAGGTCAGCTGTATTACTGATATAAAATGAGTATCATCCTATATTGTATTCAGTGTTTTCAGAGATTTAAATGTGCGGTTTCCAAGGACACCATGCTCTTCTCTGCAAACCCAGGCTTGCTTCCTCCAGCATCCTCCCCCTCTCCTTGGCAGCAGGTACAGCTGGAGAGGGTACCCGGTTCACCAGGATGCACTTGGATGACACAGTCTTAGGGCAGGATGTGCTGTGTGAACACCCAGCCTATTCATTTCACAAATGGGAAAACCAGGTCCCAGGAGGAAAAGAGGCTTGGCCAGCGTCATCAGCCTCGAGCAGCTTCCCTCCAAGCTCTTCTTCACCGACAGTACCAAGAGCCTGTGCTGTTCCAAAGGCCTTCGTAGTAGTTCAAAAAAGAAAACCCTGTCAAGCCTTTCAGAGCAGGATGGCAGGTTGATAGATCTAGATAACCCACTTTTTTTTTTATTTCGCAAAGAAAAATCGAATAATAAGGCTAATTCCTCTTGATCCTGGGGACAGGTGAGGTCTGAGTTTACACTTCAAGGGGTTGGAGCTCAGAGAAAAGATGATGTACCATTAAAATGGGATGTTTGGCAGATACAAAAAAAAAAAAAAAAGCACATACTTCAGGGATTTGCAACTACAAGAGACAGGAAAATCAGCCTCATTAAAGACAAAATGCAGATGTTTTTCTTCCCGAGCTGAAGAAAAGAAACCACAGAGTAAATTACACTGGAGCGTGTAAAGAGGGATGTGAGAACCCTCTTAAAAATGTATGAAATCTCAAGGAAAAGACTGATCAATTGGCTCCCTTGGCATTGAAATGTCAGTTAGGTTTTCCTCTCTCCTGCATCAGACAGGTGGTGATTAATACAACACAACAGACAGCAGAGGAGGTGGTACTTGTAAAAATAGGCACAAAGAGGAAATGACAGGAGGGACACAAGAATTTAAGTCTGGAGGTAAAAGTAAAAGAAAACAATGGACTATATTAACATGGAGCCTGTGAGAGGGAGGGAATCAGAATGGAGAGGATGATGACAGGGAAAGAGAAGGGCTTCCTGAGCTGGGACAGAATGTGGAGAGGTTCGTATTCAGTGTTTCAAAAAAGATTTCAAAGGTCAGCTGTATTACTGATATAAAATGAGTATCATCCTATATTGTATTCAGTGTTTTCAGAGATTTAAATGCGGTTTCCAAGGACACCATGCTCTTCTCTGCAAACCCAGGCTTGCTTCCTCCAGCATCCTCCCCCTCTCCTTGGCAGCAGGTACAGCTGGAGAGGGTACCCGGTTCACCAGGATGCACTTGGATGACACAGTCTTAGGGCAGGATGTGCTGTGTGAACACCCAGCCTATTCATTTCACAAATGGGAAAACCAGGTCCCAGGAGGAAAAGAGGCTTGGCCAGCGTCATCAGCCTCGAGCAGCTTCCCTCCAAGCTCTTCTTCACCGACAGTACCAAGAGCCTGTGCTGTTCCAAAGGCCTTCGTAGTAGTTCAAAAAAGAAAACCCTGTCAAGCCTTTCAGAGCAGGATGGCAGGTTGATAGATCTAGATAACCCACTTTTTTTTTTATTTCGCAAAGAAAAATCGAATAATAAGGCTAATTCCTCTTGATCCTGGGGACAGGTGAGGTCTGAGTTTACACTTCAAGGGGTTGGAGCTCAGAGAAAAGATGATGTACCATTAAAATGGGATGTTTGGCAGATACAAGAAAAAAAAAGCACATACTTCAGGGATTTGCAACTACAAGAGACAGGAAAATCAGCCTCATTAAAGACAAAATGCAGATGTTTTTCTTCCCGAGCTGAAGAAAAGAAACCACAGAGTAAATTACACTGGAGCGTGTAAAGAGGGATGTGAGAACCCTCTTAAAAATGTATGAAATCTCAAGGAAAAGACTGATCAATTGGCTCCCTTGGCATTGAAATGTCAGTTAGGTTTTCCTCTCTCCTGCATCAGACAGGTGGTGATTAATACAACACAACAGACAGCAGAGGAGGTGGTACTTGTAAAAATAGGCACAAAGAGGAAATGACAGGAGGGACACAAGAATTTAAGTCTGGAGGTAAAAGTAAAAGAAAACAATGGACTATATTAACATGGAGCCTGTGAGAGGGAGGGAATCAGAATGGAGAGGATGATGACAGGGAAAGAGAAGGGCTTCCTGAGCTGGGACTGTGAGAGTGAGCAGAGGTTACCAGGAGAATCCTGAAGAATAGGGAACTGTACGTTTCAAGTGATGCCTTTGAACTGTGGTGCTGGAGAAGACTCTTGAGAGTCCCTTGGACAGCAAGGAGATCAAACCAGTCAATCCTAAAGGAAATCAACCCTGAATATTCATTGGAAGGACTGATGCTGAAGCTGAAGCTCCAATACTTTGGCCACCTGATACAAAGAGACGACTCACTGGAAAAGACCCTGATGCTGGGAAAAATAGAAGGCAGAAGGACAAGGGGATGACAGAGGACAAGATGGTTGGATGGTATCACCGATTCAACAGACATGAGTTTGAGCAAACTCAAAGAGAAGGAGAGAAGCCTGGCGTGCTGCAGTCCATGGGGTCGCAAAGAGTCAGACATGACTGAATAACAGAACTGAACTGATGTTTCAGGTGGAAGGAACTGAATGTGCAAAGGCCCTGAGGCAGAATCGAGTCAGGTTGGAAGCACTGATGGAATATGGAAAGAAGACAGTCTGGAGGGAGCTCAGGGAATATTAAGAATGATGTCAGATAAGGCTGAAGAGCTGGATCTCTGGATACAGGGTCTAGATCAGTGGTTCTCAAATTCTGGGATCTCAGGAGTCCTTTATCCTTACCATCTATCTGAGTTACCATAATAGAAATGAAAACAGACAGCTTTTAAAAATATTCATTAAAAAATAACAATAGTAAATTCATGACACATTAATGTTAATAACATTTTTTTGCAAAAAAGGTTTTTTTCCAAAACATCTCCAAAAACAAAGTAAAAGAGTAGGCCCTGTGTTAATGTTTTGTTTTGTTCTGTTTTTTTTTTTTTCCCCCACAAACCTCTCCAATATCTGGCTCCAATGAAAGACAGTTGGAGTCTCCTATGTGTGTCTACATTGTTGTGGTATGTTTTGGGTTGAAATACATGATGGGAATCCATCAAACGCCAAACCCTTGTCAAGTGGTGCTTTCTTATGCAAAATAAAACTTGGAACCAGATCAATGAACTTTTCATACCATGTTAGGAAAACCTATTGACCTCTCCTACACTTTGAGAGGATCTTTTGCTAATACAGAACTTTATACCATAATGTGTCAGACATTTGGAGAATACTAGTTTATACAGATCTTCCAAATGTGGTGTACTTCCTTTTAGGAAACCAGAAAATAGCCTTCAATAATAGGACCACTGACCTCATCAGATAAAAAAAGAAATCCTTAAATTTTGCAAATCTGTTGGGCTTCCCTGGTGGTCCAGTGGGTAAGGACACTGCCTTGCAGTGCAAGGGGCGCCGGTTTGATCCCTGGCCTGGGAAGATCCCACGTGCCACAGAGCGGCTGGACGGATGTGTCCAATGACCCAGCCAGAGCTCTGGAGCGCATGCACCAAGAACCAGTGCTCTGCAGCGAGGGAGGCCACTACAATGGGAGACCCACACAGGCCAAAGAACAAAGATGGATAAAAACAAATAAATGAAAGACCAATAGAAGTGGCAAAAAAAAAAAAAAAAAATTTTTTTTCAAAGCTGTTAAGCTCATGGTAGCGGATACAAATTCTAATTTTATCATTGGCGGCAAATTCTGTTGGTTGATTTCCTTGAAATGAGAAACTCACTTCTTTTAGTTTCCAGAACATGTCTGCCAAATGCCCAAATCGAAATAACTGTAGTTTGCCTGCCAATCGTTCCTTCTGTAAAATAGAACTTTCCAGTCACGCCACGCAGAAGGGGCTAGTTCAGCTTGCAACCCAAACAATCACACTCAGTGGAAATGTTTTAAGCTGACTTGCCATTTTGCCACAGGGAACATGAAAAAGAAGCATCCTCAAGGGCTGAGATTTCATTACATTCATAATCTTTCCTGTTTCATCAAGGACTTGTGTTAAGTGAACCTGGTTTATGTGGGCCTGTTTGTTTTCAACGGTGAGCGAGTATGGCAGGGAAGAACACAATGACTGCCGAGAGTCTGGCACTACTCTCTTCGGCAGCGCTAGGGAGCCAGCAGTTTTACTCACCACTGCTTTTACACCATCGCTCCAAAAGTCAACGCAACAAAAGGCAAAGAATCTCTTAATATTACGATGGTGACAATAGTTCTGACCCTACAGGAGTCCTGAAAGGGTCCTAGAGAACCCTGAGGGTCCAAGAACCTTACTTTAAGAACCACTGGTCTAGATTCAATCATCGGTAGACATTTAAAACAGTTTTATCTGTCGCCCATGAGAAAATGAAAAGCCATGGGAAGGGTTTTTAAGTAGGAAACCTAATTCAGCTAGGTTGGAAAGGATCACTTGGGCTGAGTAACATGGATGGAGAAAAGACTGGGTGATGGGGAAATAAGTTATGAGATTCTTAGAGTCAGCCAAACTAGACAGTAGGGTGACCTATATGGGAACTAAGGGCTCTCTACCACCGGTTTGATTCCTGAGTCAGGAAGATCCCCAGGAGAAGGGATAGTCTACCCACTGCAGTGTTCTTTTTTTTTCAGCGGGGGGCGGGGCAGGGGGCGGGCGGGCCACTTCTATTGGTCTTTCATTTCTCTATTTTCATCCATCTTTGTTCTCTGGCCCGTGTGGGCCTCCCATCCCAGCGGCCTCTGTTGTCGCAGAGCACCGGCTCTGGGCGCATGCGCTCCAGAGCTCCGGCTCGGCAATTGGACACATCAGTCCAGCTGCTCCACGGCACGTGGGATCTTCCCAGGCCAGGGATCAAACAGGCACCCCCTGCAGTGCAAGGCGGTGTCCTTACCCACTGGACCACCAGGGAAGCCCCACTCCAGTGTTCTTGCCTGGAGAAGTCTATGGCTCGTCCATGGCGTTGTAAAGAGTCAGACAAGACTAAGCAACTTTTCACTCTCCTAGGAGGTGAATTCAAGAGGACTCATTGAAAGTTCCTGGGAATCTCCATGGTTTCTGGCTTAGGTACTAAGATGAACTGAGAAAAGAGCTCAAAGAAATCAAGCCTGTAATGCACAGAGCACAGTGCCTGGCTCCTAGAGAGCTGGGTGAGAATGGGCTGCCCAGACCTGGACAGAGCACCAAGTCTCCAAAAGTCTTTAGGTGCACTGATCCCTACTGACTGTTCTGAAAACACAGCTCGGGTAGTTAGATTTAGTCAGTGACTGGCTGAGATTGAATCAACTATCCTCCAAATGACTCCTACACAAAGAGCAGTTGGTCAGTGTAGTTAGACCCTCCCTGCCTGAAGAACTGAAGATAAGAAGATGCTGAACAGAGGGAAATACAGTGATGGAGCAGGAGAAGAAAACCTCACATGAGATACAGGGTAAGGTCTCCCTTACCTGGATGAATCACAAGCTGGAATCAAGATTACTGGAAGAAATGTCAACAACCTCAGACATGCAGATGATACCACTTCAACAGAAAGAGAAGAGGAACTAAAGAGCCTTTTGATGAGGTGAAAAAGGAGACTGAAAAATCTGGTGCTTAAAACTCAGCATTCAAAAATTAAAATCATGGCATCCAGTACCATCACTTCATGGCAAATAGATGAGGAAAAAATGGCAACAGTGACAGATTTTATTTTCTTGGGCTCCAAAATCACTGTGGATAGTGACTGCATCCATGAAATTAAAAGACACTTGCTCCTTGGAAGAAAAACTATGACAAACCTAGACAGCATATTAAAAAACAGAGATATGACTTTGCTGACAAAGATCTGTATAGTTCCGCTCTGGCGGGCCCATCCCAGCGGCCTCTGTTGTCAGAGCACCGGCTCTGGGCGCATGCGCCAGAGCTCCGGCTCGGCAATTGGACACATCAGTCCAGCTGCTCCACGGCACGTGGGATCTTCCCAGGCCAGGGATCAAACAGGCACCCCCTGCAGTGCAAGGCGGTGTCCTTACCCACTGGACCACCAGGGAAGCCCCACTCCAGTGTTCTTGCCTGGAGAAGTCTATGGCTCGTCCATGGCGTTGTAAAGAGTCAGACAAGACTAAGCAACTTTTCACTCTCCTAGGAGGTGAATTCAAGAGGACTCATTGAAAGTTCCTGGGAATCTCCATGGTTTCTGGCTTAGGTACTAAGATGAACTGAGAAAAGAGCTCAAAGAAATCAAGCCTGTAATGCACAGAGCACAGTGCCTGGCTCCTAGAGAGCTGGGTGAGAATGGGCTGCCCAGACCTGGACAGAGCACCAAGTCTCCAAAAGTCTTTAGGTGCACTGATCCCTACTGACTGTTCTGAAAAACACAGCTTCGGGTAGTTAGATTTAGTCAGTGACTGGCTGAGATTGAATCAACTATCCTCCAAATGACTCCTACACAAAGAGCAGTTGGTCAGTGTAGTTAGACCCTCCCTGCCTGAAGAACTGAAGATAAGAAGATGCTGAACAGAGGGAAATACAGTGATGGAGCAGGAGAAGAAAACCTCACATGAGATACAGGGTAAGGTCTCCCTTACCTGGATGAATCACAAGCTGGAATCAAGATTACTGGAAGAAATGTCAACAACCTCAGACATGCAGATGATACCACTTCAACAGAAAGAGAAGAGGAACTAAAGAGCCTTTTGATGAGGTGAAAAAGGAGACTGAAAAATCTGGTGCTTAAAACTCAGCATTCAAAAATTAAAATCATGGCATCCAGTACCATCACTTCATGGCAAATAGATGAGGAAAAAATGGCAACAGTGACAGATTTTATTTTCTTGGGCTCCAAAATCACTGTGGATAGTGACTGCATCCATGAAATTAAAAGACACTTGCTCCTTGGAAGAAAAACTATGACAAACCTAGACAGCATATTAAAAAACAGAGATATGACTTTGCTGACAAAGATCTGTATAGTCAAAGCTATACAGCAGTCAAAGCTATTCCAGCAGTCTTGAACAGATGTGAGAGTTGGACCATAAAGAAGGCTGAGTACCGAGAATTGATGCTTTCAAATTGTGGTGCTGGGGAAGACTCTTGAGAGTCCCTTGCTCAACAAGGAGAGCAAACCAGTCAATCCTAAAGGAAATCAACCCTGACTATTCATTGGAAGGACTGATACTAAAGCTGAAGTTCCAATACTTTGGTCGCCTGATGAAAAGAGCTGACTCACTGAAAAAGACCCTGATGCTGGGAAAGATTGAGGGCAGGAGAAGGGGGCAACAGAGAATGAGATGGTTGGATGGCATGACTGACTCAAAGGACACAAGTCTAAGCAAACTTCGGGAGATGGTGAAGAACAGGGAAGCTTGGCATGCTGCAGTCCATGGGGTCACAAAGAGTTAAACATGACTTAGTGACTGAACAACTCCCTTACCTAGGACGACCTGGCTTGGTATGGCTCAGGAAGCTGCAACAATCAAAGATGCCCAACCATTAAAGGCTCACAGAAGGATATATAATCCAGACCATTCACATTCTGTTGGGTTTGGAAAGAAAAGAGACAAGATCTCACTTTTCTTCTGCCCTCCAAGGGTCCACCCACTGGGTTTTTGGGGCCCCCAGCTCCAGCATGTGGCCTTAAATAGGGAGGTCCCACTGGCCCCAAGTCCTCTGGGACTTGAAGTCAAGCTGCCTCCCACCCCCACATCTAACAGGCAGGCCATGGCTCCCTCCTTTCCTTCCCAGAGCAGACTCATTGTAGAAACTTGGAAAATACAAAAAAGCTTAAAGAAAAAAATTAAGATTGTCTGTGACCTTACAGGGTCATCCGTCTTACTGTGTTTCCTTCCCATATATTCTATGCACATAAACCACATATTTTTTTAACAAATTGGTGCTATATGCAAATACTTTCAAAACATTTACTACATCATCCTATAGACATCTGAAAATGTACTAGTAGCACCTAAATATTATTAGTAAAGATATCTGCAATCCTTTCTCTGCTGTCTCCTTTTCAGACATGCTAGGCTGTTTCTCTGGGTCTTCTGCATAATTTTAAATTCCCGGAACAAAAGCTTTAAATACTGATAAGAATTTGGATTTAAACCATGTCGGAGAATGACATTCCCTTTCCATCTGCATGATGGTTTACATTTGTCAAAGCTCTTCTACATAAATTTGTGGTGCTGGGGAAGACTCTTGAGAGTCCCTTGCTCAACAAGGAGAGCAAACCAGTCAATCCTAAAGGAAATCAACCCTGACTATTCATTGGAAGGACTGATACTAAAGCTGAAGTTCCAATACTTTGGTCGCCTGATGAAAAGAGCTGACTCACTGAAAAAGACCCTGATGCTGGGAAAGATTGAGGGCAGGAGAAGGGGGCAACAGAGAATGAGATGGTTGGATGGCATGACTGACTCAAAGGACACAAGTCTAAGCAAACTTCGGGAGATGGTGAAGAACAGGGAAGCTTGGCATGCTGCAGTCCATGGGGTCACAAAGAGTTAAACATGACTTAGTGACTGAACAACTCCCTTACCTAGGACGACCTGGCTTGGTATGGCTCAGGAAGCTGCAACAATCAAAGATGCCCAACCATTAAAGGCTCACAGAAGGATATATAATCCAGACCATTCACATTCTGTTGGGTTTGGAAAGAAAAGAGACAAGATCTCACTTTTCTTCTGCCCTCCAAGGGTCCACCCACTGGGTTTTTGGGGCCCCCAGCTCCAGCATGTGGCCTTAAATAGGGAGGTCCCACTGGCCCCAAGTCCTCTGGGACTTGAAGTCAAGCTGCCTCCCACCCCCACATCTAACAGGCAGGCCATGGCTCCCTCCTTTCCTTCCCAGAGCAGACTCATTGTAGAAACTTGGAAAATACAAAAAAGCTTAAAGAAAAAAATTAAGATTGTCTGTGACCTTACAGGGTCATCCGTCTTACTGTGTTTCCTTCCCATATATTCTATGCACATAAACCACATATTTTTTTAACAAATTGGTGCTATATGCAAATACTTTCAAAACATTTACTACATCATCCTATAGACATCTGAAAATGTACTAGTAGCACCTAAATATTATTAGTAAAGATATCTGCAATCCTTTCTCTGCTGTCTCCTTTTCAGACATGCTAGGCTGTTTCTCTGGGTCTTCTGCATAATTTTAAATTCCCGGAACAAAAGCTTTAAATACTGATAAGAATTTGGATTTAAACCATGTCGGAGAATGACATTCCCTTTCCATCTGCATGATGGTTTACATTTGTCAAAGCTCTTCTACATAAATTTAAAAATCAACATTTAAATAATATTCTACTAAATGTTTCCATGTGTTCCTGTAACACCTGTCAAAAAGTAATAATAATCTATCTTATTATGCAACTGTGAGGGTCAAATGGGGAAGACGGGTACTGACCACAGCTCCTCCTGACTGGCTCTCCCTGGGCCAGAGACTGCTCTGGATTTCACGGCCCCCACACTCCCACGTGCTCTGTGAAGTAGATAACTACAGCGCGCTCGCGTCAGTAGATGAGGTTCACTGGGTGCTTTAAGTAACTTGCTGATGGCGACACAGTTAATAACTGATGGAGCCAGAATTTTAGTCCAGTTCATGGGACTCCAAATCCTGGACGTTGGGATCCCAGGGGTTCAGGGAATTCACACACAGGGAGCACTAATTGTGTGCCAAATTCTTGGAGTCTGGGGACTCCCCACCCTGCTCTCCAGGCATATAACAGTCGCTTAATAAACATAAGCTGATGGAAGCAAAAGACAGGCTCAGTGTGAAAAGGACATGGAGAAGGCTCTCCCTGGAAAAAAGGACAAGGCAAACCACAAGATCCCAAAACAAGCAGGTTTAAAATAATTAAAATTTCTAACAAAGGAAACCAAATCCCAAGGGAAGAAAAATGATTAGCTAAAGAAAAAATAACTTAGAAAAGAGCCAAAGAGAATATCTGAGAGCAAATCCAGATGAAAAAATAATATTCCATTACCAGTGATTGTCCTAGGTTTGCCAAAAGGGAAAAAGAAAAATGATTAGCTAAAGAAAAATAACTTAGAAAGAGCCAAAGAGAATATCTATGCACATAAACCACATATTTTAACAAATTGGTGCTATATGCAAATACTTTCAAAACATTTACTACATCATCCTATAGACATCTGAAAATGTACTAGTAGCACCTAAATATTATTAGTAAAGATATCTGCAATCCTTTCTCTGCTGTCTCCTTTTCAGACATGCTAGGCTGTTTCTCTGGGTCTTCTGCATAATTTTAAATTCCCGGAACAAAAGCTTTAAATACTGATAAGAATTTGGATTTAAACCATGTCGGAGAATGACATTCCCTTTCCATCTGCATGATGGTTTACATTTGTCAAAGCTCTTCTACATAAATTTAAAAATCAACATTTAAATAATATTCTACTAAATGTTTCCATGTGTTCCTGTAACACCTGTCAAAAAGTAATAATAATCTATCTTATTATGCAACTGTGAGGGTCAAATGGGGAAGACGGGTACTGACCACAGCTCCTCCTGACTGGCTCTCCCTGGGCCAGAGACTGCTCTGGATTTCACGGCCCCCACACTCCCACGTGCTCTGTGAAGTAGATAACTACAGCGCGCTCGCGTCAGTAGATGAGGTTCACTGGGTGCTTTAAGTAACTTGCTGATGGCGACACAGTTAATAACTGATGGAGCCAGAATTTTAGTCCAGTTCATGGGACTCCAAATCCTGGACGTTGGGATCCCAGGGGTTCAGGGAATTCACACACAGGGAGCACTAATTGTGTGCCAAATTCTTGGAGTCTGGGGACTCCCCACCCTGCTCTCCAGGCATATAACAGTCGCTTAATAAACATAAGCTGATGGAAGCAAAAGACAGGCTCAGTGTGAAAAGGACATGGAGAAGGCTCTCCCTGGAAAAAAGGACAAGGCAAACCACAAGATCCCAAAACAAGCAGGTTTAAAATAATTAAAATTTCTAACAAAGGAAACCAAATCCCAAGGGAAGAAAAATGATTAGCTAAAGAAAAAATAACTTAGAAAAGAGCCAAAGAGAATATCTGAGAGCAAATCCAGATGAAAAAATAATATTCCATTACCAGTGATTGTCCTAGGTTTGCAAGAAGGGTCTAAAATCACCTGATAAAAGATGTCTACCAAAAGCCGCCACTGATACCATACTCAGTGGTGACATGTTAGAGGCATTCCCTTTACAGTCAGAAGTAAGAGAAGCCTGTCCATAATCATTAGAGTAAAAAGGCCTTTAAAGGGAAGTAAAACGTATTAGGGTCAGAAAGGAATTAGAATTAGGAATCAGAAGAAATAAAACTACCATTTCTAGGTTGGCAAGATCCCCTGGAGAAGGGAATGACAACTCACTCCTTGCCTGGAGAACCCCACGAACTGAGGAACCTGGTCGGCTACTATCCATGGGATCACAGAGAGTTGGACACGACTGAGTGATTAACATCTTCTGTTTACCAAAAGCAAACCAAAATATGGTAACAGGCAAATTACAGTTTGAATGAGCTTAAGTATAACCCATATAACCATCAAGGGGTTTTAATCTCAAGCTAGACAAAGCAGTTCTACAAATCAGTAAGCAAAGAGAAATGGCAAAGAATACAAACAGGTAATGCACAGAGGAAGCAATCCAAATGGCCAAAAATCTATGATAAGATCATCAATCTCAGTAATGATCAAAGGGATGCAAATTAAAACAATATGATACCATTTAATATGTATCAGACTGGCAACTGTTAATAAGTGTAATAATCAAGTGTTGGCAAGAACACTGGCAATGGAAGTCCTCCTGTAAGCTGGGAGGGAGGGCAAGGTAGCGCTGTCACTTGGGGGTGGGGGCAATCTGTCAACATTCATTCTTCAAACGAATATGCATTGACTACTTACGGGGCACTGCTATAGGTACAACGTATAAAAAAAAAACTGTCAGGAAGGGAGGGCAAGGTAGCGCTGTCACATGGGGTGGGAGCAAAAAAAAAAATTTTCAAAAGATCCCAAAACAAGCAGGTTTAAAATAATTAAAATTTCTAACAAAGGAAACCAAATCCCAAGGGAAGAAAAATGATTAGCTAAAGAAAAAATAACTTAGAAAAGAGCCAAAGAGAATATCTGAGAGCAAATCCAGATGAAAAAATAATATTCCATTACCAGTGATTGTCCTAGGTTTGCAAGAAGGGTCTAAAATCACCTGATAAAAGATGTCTACCAAAAGCCGCCACTGATACCATACTCAGTGGTGACATGTTAGAGGCATTCCCTTTACAGTCAGAAGTAAGAGAAGCCTGTCCATAATCATTAGAGTAAAAAGGCCTTTAAAGGGAAGTAAAACGTATTAGGGTCAGAAAGGAATTAGAATTAGGAATCAGAAGAAATAAAACTACCATTTCTAGGTTGGCAAGATCCCCTGGAGAAGGGAATGACAACTCACTCCTTGCCTGGAGAACCCCACGAACTGAGGAACCTGGTCGGCTACTATCCATGGGATCACAGAGAGTTGGACACGACTGAGTGATTAACATCTTCTGTTTACCAAAAGCAAACCAAAATATGGTAACAGGCAAATTACAGTTTGAATGAGCTTAAGTATAACCCATATAACCATCAAGGGGTTTTAATCTCAAGCTAGACAAAGCAGTTCTACAAATCAGTAAGCAAAGAGAAATGGCAAAGAATACAAACAGGTAATGCACAGAGGAAGCAATCCAAATGGCCAAAAATCTATGATAAGATCATCAATCTCAGTAATGATCAAAGGGATGCAAATTAAAACAATATGATACCATTTAATATGTATCAGACTGGCAACTGTTAATAAGTGTAATAATCAAGTGTTGGCAAGAACACTGGCAATGGAAGTCCTCCTGTAAGCTGGGAGGGAGGGCAAGGTAGCGCTGTCACTTGGGGGTGGGGGCAATCTGTCAACATTCATTCTTCAAACGAATATGCATTGACTACTTACGGGGCACTGCTATAGGTACAACGTATAGAGCAGCAAACCAAACAGAGAAAGACTGATACTAGAAAATCATCAAAAACAAAGAAGTTGCCCCTTTTGAGTTCTAGGAGCTGACCCCGAGAGAAAGGCCTGCACGCATGGGGGCGTTCACTGCAGCACTACTCAGGAACAGCAGAGATGAGGAGCAACCTGGCGCCTCCTTAGCAAGAATAAACTAACCAGAAAAGGATAGATACACTGTGTCTTAGTCAGTGAAACAGTATGGATCCAACACAGATCCAGATTCATCATATCCAATAAATATCAGAAACATAACGTGAAACAAAAAGGTTGGTAGCTAAATATCATATCATGTATATAAAAACTGATAGACAAAACAGCCATACGTATATACTGTTTATAAATACACATACTTCAGTGAAAGTAAAGAAAAAAACCACAGTGGTTCCTGGGGCCAGAGGGGAGGGAAAGAGCAGAGGTGCCATTTCTGTAAATGATTTCTTTTACAGATCTGAAGTAGATAAAACAGCATTGTTCATATCCACAAAATCCTGGGAGTGCGGAAATACCTATTACACTGGTTTCTGGATGCTTAAAATACTTCATTATTAAAAACAACAACAACAACAACAACAAAAAACCAAGACAAATCTTCAGCCCTAGATCAAGCCCCCAAGGAATCCCTGGTGCTCCTGGGCGGCCCCCTCTCCCCGCGCCAGCCCAGCCCGTGCGCTGCCGGCCGGGTACCTCGCAGTCATGGTGACAGCTATGCACAGCTGGCCCCTCGGTCCAGCCCCTGCTTCTGCTAAGCACGGGAGGGTGACGGATACCGGGAGCAGCAGGAAGAGGGAGACAGGGAAGTGGGCCGGGGAGACGAGAGGCGCGCGCGTCCCCGGCACCCCCTGAAAAGCCAACTCCTCCAGTAGGAACACTCGCTTCTGCTCCTGCCGCCTCCCAAGCAGCCTGGCTCGCCCCCCTTCCTCACCAGGACCTGACCACCCAGCTCATTCTCAGGTTTTTCAACAGTGACACAGGTCAAGCATTTAATCCAGTCTCAAAGCGCAGCTTACCAGCAAAGAGCTTGTAACATTCATTCTTCAAACGAATATGCATTGACTACTTACGGGGCACTGCTATAGGTACAACGTATAGAGCAGCAAACCAAACAGAGAAAGACTGATACTAGAAAATCATCAAAAACAAAGAAGTTGCCCCTTTTGAGTTCTAGGAGCTGACCCCGAGAGAAAGGCCTGCACGCATGGGGGCGTTCACTGCAGCACTACTCAGGAACAGCAGAGATGAGGAGCAACCTGGCGCCTCCTTAGCAAGAATAAACTAACCAGAAAAGGATAGATACACTGTGTCTTAGTCAGTGAAACAGTATGGATCCAACACAGATCCAGATTCATCATATCCAATAAATATCAGAAACATAACGTGAAACAAAAAGGTTGGTAGCTAAATATCATATCATGTATATAAAAACTGATAGACAAAACAGCCATACGTATATACTGTTTATAAATACACATACTTCAGTGAAAGTAAAGAAAAAAACCACAGTGGTTCCTGGGGCCAGAGGGGAGGGAAAGAGCAGAGGTGCCATTTCTGTAAATGATTTCTTTTACAGATCTGAAGTAGATAAAACAGCATTGTTCATATCCACAAAATCCTGGGAGTGCGGAAATACCTATTACACTGGTTTCTGGATGCTTAAAATACTTCATTATTAAAAACAACAACAACAACAACAACAAAAAACCAAGACAAATCTTCAGCCCTAGATCAAGCCCCCAAGGAATCCCTGGTGCTCCTGGGCGGCCCCCTCTCCCCGCGCCAGCCCAGCCCGTGCGCTGCCGGCCGGGTACCTCGCAGTCATGGTGACAGCTATGCACAGCTGGCCCCTCGGTCCAGCCCCTGCTTCTGCTAAGCACGGGAGGGTGACGGATACCGGGAGCAGCAGGAAGAGGGAGACAGGGAAGTGGGCCGGGGAGACGAGAGGCGCGCGCGTCCCCGGCACCCCCTGAAAAGCCAACTCCTCCAGTAGGAACACTCGCTTCTGCTCCTGCCGCCTCCCAAGCAGCCTGGCTCGCCCCCCTTCCTCACCAGGACCTGACCACCCAGCTCATTCTCAGGTTTTTCAACAGTGACACAGGTCAAGCATTTAATCCAGTCTCAAAGCGCAGCTTACCAGCAAAGAGCTTGTAATAGCTACATTAGATTTTCTGAAAATGTGCTTGACTGATGGTCATAAATCCTATTGCTAAATTACATGAAACTGTATGCTCCTGGGAAATCTGCAGCCTCTTCCCTCATCTCTTTCCCCATCTCTCCCTCTCTTGGAGTTCTACCCATCTGTGATCCTAGCCTCCTCCCTCTTCCTGATTTACCCCTCTCCATATGCCCGCACCTCATCTGCCATCATAGGACAGGTTCATGCTTCTAAAAACTATCCCCAGGGGTCAGGGCCTGGTTCAGACCTCCTCAGTGCTCCCTGGACCATTGCCACGTCCTCAAATTGGTCCCCAGTTAGACTGGCATCCTCCCCTCGTCTCCCTGGCATCCTTCAAGGCCTCCCTCCAATGTCGCCTTCTCTGGAGGTGCTTCTGGACTCAGAGGCAGTCACCTTCCCCCCTCTGAGCTCTGATGTCAGCTTGACTAACGCCGCTGTCTCCTTGAGTTGATCTCATTGTTTCCGGGCTGCCTCCAGTGAGAACCCGGGCTGCTGAGGGCAGGGGCCAAGCCTTACACCTTTCTGGACACCCTGCGTCACCACAAGGTACGAAGCAGCTTCCGTAAGTATCTGCTGATCCCTTCTTTCTCTATTTCATAAAAACCGGAAATGTAATTTTAATTAGATGACTAACTTCTTAAACATGATTCACCATCAAACCAAGAAATGTTGGCTAAAGGTAACAGGAAAGCTGGAAGCTCCCCAGAACCCCAATTACTGCAGGAGCAGGCTATATTTGGGAGCCAATTAATCTCACAATGTTGAAAATTAATGCGTTTAAGATTCTGACGTTCACACTCCCTTTTCCCCATTAAAACATTTTTACTGTGCTGAGCCTGTCATTATCTTAAGCGTGTGTTCAGAAGAGCTCTCATGAAAAGGAAACCACAGGATTGCCGGATTCAAACCGTGGCTTACTTCTTACCTTCTAAAATTGCAGTTAATTTTGAAAAACTTTTCAGTCTAACCACGTCCATGACAAAAGTGAGACCCAGATCCCAGAACCTGCCTTTTGCACTGGTTTATTTAAGAAATGGAGGTGGAAGCTGTTTTCTCCCTACCTCTCCTTTCTTCCTCACCACACTCTGCCGAGTGGATCCCATCTCCGGCCAAGGCTCCAACTACTCCCAGGAGCTATGAAATTGTGAGTGACAATGGCAAGGATGAGGCTAACCAACATTTACTGAGCGCTGACCGTGTGCCAGGTGCCCTGCTAATCTCATAGGTGTGTGTCTCTCATGTAATCCTCTCAATCTGTAGTGTAGGTGCTGCAAATGCCCCCCTTGTAAACACAGAGGACACTGAGACTAAGTACCTCGCCCTGGCCACTCAGCTGACTGAGTGGAGTTTGCAAGCCTGAGGTCTGGATTACCAGCCTGTGTTAAAATGTCTCTTGCCTGACTTCTCCAACAGCCTCTAGACTTGTTCGGCCTGCAAACCCCTCAGGGAACTTAAAGTCCACCTCGTCCCAGCTAACATAATATTATAAATCAACTATACTCCAATAAAAATTGAGGGCTTTGGGTTTCCCTGGTAGCTCAGTAGCAAAGAGTTCGCCTGCCAATGCAGGAGACACGGGTTCGATCCCTGATCCGGGAAGATCCCACATGCTGCAGAGCAACTAAACCTGTGAACCACAACTATGGAGCCTGTGATCGAGAGCCTCGGAGCCGCAACTGCTGAGCCCATGTGCCGCAACTATTGAAGCCCGTGTGCCCTAGAGCCCAGAGTTCCACAACAAGAGAAGTCACTGCAACAAGGAGTCAGTTCACCTCAACTAGAGAGCAGCTGCCACTCCCTGCAACTAGAGAAGAGCCTGTGACAGCAGTGAAAACCCAGAATAGCACCCCCCCACACACAAAAATAAATAAATTGCATTTCTTAAAAAAAAAAAAATTGAGGGCTTCTCTGGTAGTCCAGTGGTTAAGAATCCACCTTGCAATGCAAGGGACACTGGTTTGATTCCTGGTCTGGGAAGATCCCCCATGCCTAAGAGTAACTAAGCCCGTGTGCCACAACTATTGAGCCTGTGCTCTAGAACCCCTGCTCTGCAACAAAAGAAGCCACCACCATGAAAAGGCCACCCACCACGATGAAGTGTAGCCCCTCCACTTGCTGCAACTAGAGAAAGCCCTTGTGCAGCAGTGAAGACCCAGTGCAGCCACAAATACATAAATCTTTTTAAAAAATTGAACCAGGGCTTCCCTGATGGTCCAGTGGGTAGAGAGTCTGCCTTGCAGTGCAAGGGGCACCAGTTCGATCCCCGGCCAGGGAAGATGCCACGTGCCGCAGAGCAGCTGGACCAGTGTGTCCAATTATGAGCTAGCACTCTGGAGCGCATGCACCTAGAGCTGGTGCTCTGCAGTAAGAGAGGCCACTGCAATGGGCTGCCCACACATGCCAAAGAATAAAAAGATGGATGGAAATAAATATAAATAAAAGAGGCATGATGGGGAAAAGAAAAAAAAATTGAACCAAAAGATAAATTAAAAAGTCGATCTGTTCCAAACTGGACTTCTTTCCTTCCCCTGAAATCTATTCTCTGGGCTGTATCTCTGACCTAAATTCATTGTTTCACTCTCAACCCCAGCATGGATGAGTCCTCCAGCTTCATACATCAGATCCCAGGGACCCATCAAGCTTGCTGAGTTGAGCCTGGCAGGGTCTCTCTGGTTGATTCCCTTTAGCTCCCTGCCACATGCTGCAGAGCAACTAAACCTGTGAACCACAACTATGGAGCCTGTGATCGAGAGCCTCGGAGCCGCAACTGCTGAGCCCATGTGCCGCAACTATTGAAGCCCGTGTGCCCTAGAGCCCAGAGTTCCACAACAAGAGAAGTCACTGCAACAAGGAGTCAGTTCACCTCAACTAGAGAGCAGCTGCCACTCCCTGCAACTAGAGAAGAGCCTGTGACAGCAGTGAAAACCCAGAATAGCACCCCCCCACACACAAAAATAAATAAATTGCATTTCTTAAAAAAAAAAAAATTGAGGGCTTCTCTGGTAGTCCAGTGGTTAAGAATCCACCTTGCAATGCAAGGGACACTGGTTTGATTCCTGGTCTGGGAAGATCCCCCATGCCTAAGAGTAACTAAGCCCGTGTGCCACAACTATTGAGCCTGTGCTCTAGAACCCCTGCTCTGCAACAAAAGAAGCCACCACCATGAAAAGGCCACCCACCACGATGAAGTGTAGCCCCTCCACTTGCTGCAACTAGAGAAAGCCCTTGTGCAGCAGTGAAGACCCAGTGCAGCCACAAATACATAAATCTTTTTAAAAAATTGAACCAGGGCTTCCCTGATGGTCCAGTGGGTAGAGAGTCTGCCTTGCAGTGCAAGGGGCACCAGTTCGATCCCTGGCCAGGGAAGATGCCACGTGCCGCAGAGCAGCTGGACCAGTGTGTCCAATTATGAGCTAGCACTCTGGAGCGCATGCACCTAGAGCTGGTGCTCTGCAGTAAGAGAGGCCACTGCAATGGGCTGCCCACACATGCCAAAGAATAAAAAGATGGATGGAAATAAATATAAATAAAAGAGGCATGATGGGGAAAAGAAAAAAAAATTGAACCAAAAGATAAATTAAAAAGTCGATCTGTTCCAAACTGGACTTCTTTCCTTCCCCTGAAATCTATTCTCTGGGCTGTATCTCTGACCTAAATTCATTGTTTCACTCTCAACCCCAGCATGGATGAGTCCTCCAGCTTCATACATCAGATCCCAGGGACCCATCAAGCTTGCTGAGTTGAGCCTGGCAGGGTCTCTCTGGTTGATTCCCCTTTCTCCAGCTCCACTGCCAAATGCCTTGGGTCATTTTTCATCTGTCATCTGGCCCTGTAGCCTTCAAGCCCCCACTGTCCAGTCCGTCTAGGGGACTGTCCCCCAAGGGGTATCTGTGTGACACAGATCACCGCCCCTGTCTTCCCAGGCTCCACCCAGTGGTTCAGGCGAGAACCTCAGAGCATCCTCGACTCCTGGCTCACTCCTCCTCCATGGCAGCTGGCAGGAATCCTGTCAACCTTGCATTTGAACATGCTCTGGCCTTTCCCTGGCTGCCTCCCACCCTCCTTTCCAGATTCATCTCCTGCCAACTTCCTGGTCTCTGTTTTGCCTGAATGTAGCATGGCTCTCATACTTCCTGCCTCTGCACATGTGGTTCCTTCTGCCTGCTGTCTCCTCTTCTCTGCCTGATGAGCATCTCTCCTTCTGCGAGACTCCCTCCTTCAAGAAGGTGTGTCCAAGGAACCCCAGCATCTGAACTGCTTGTTTTCCCATAGCCTCTCAACGCCTATGCTACATACCTTAGGATGGACCTTTGTAGGCTCTTGGCAATGGCAGTTCTGGAGGGCTGGCAGGTAAGATCGAGTGAGTGGAGATGATAATGCTAATCACACAACTGTGGGCGGGATGAAATGAGGTCACACAGGGAAGGCACCTGGCATGACCTTGCATCACCCTTTCCCCGAGGCAGATATGAATGAACCAGTCATTTAACTAGTGAATGGGTCCAGCTGACCTATAAGCAACTGGTTCATTTCTGCCTAATTGTTAGTAGCACAGTAAGTCCCCTACATACGAACGTTCAAGTTGCAAACTTTCAAAGATGTGAATGTGCCTTCACGTCACGTGTGAGTGAAATTGCAGCTTGCCCTCCGTGTCCTATTGCTGATGATCCTTCAGCTCTATCATTTCTCACCTCCTCTCCCTCCTCCAGTCAGTAGCTCTGGGTGGTTCACTCGATGCCAGTCCCTGTGTGCCAGCTGTTGTATTGCACCACTGTGCTTCTCAAGGTACTTTACTGTACGATTTCAGATGCTCTATTTTTGTTTTTGATTTTTTATTTGTGTGAAAAGTATTATAAACCTACTACAGTGCTGTACTACACAGCTGGTTGTGTTACCTGGATACCTAGGGTAACTCTACTGGATTTAACAAATGCACCATCAGAACAGAACTCGTTCCCGTATGTAGGGGACTTACTGTAGTCAATTTAAAGATTTGCAAAGGTCTCTGGAAGTGTTCCTCCTGACAGTCAGGGCCAACTGTATTATAATTATCTGTGCATCTCTCTCGCTCTTCTCTAGAAATGGAGCCACCCAGCTTTCCTTAGGTACATAGATGGTCACAGACACTAAGTTAAAGGTATGTTGAACTCTTGAATAAAATCAGGCCTCCGTGGATTGATTCCATGAGCTCAGAAAAGTCTCACCACTCCGCACCAAACACACACCTCGCCTACTTGTTGAAGCCCAAATTATTTTAACAGTAGGCAAACACCTTTTCCTTTACAATAAAAAGTAACGTGTGTGTGTGTGTGTGTGTGTGTGTGTGTGTTAGTCACGTCTGCCTCTGCAACTCCTTGGAGCCTTCCGGGCTCCTCGTCCGGGGTACTATCCAGGCAAGAACACTGTAGTGGGTTGCTATTTCCTCCTCCAGGGGATCTTCCTGGCCCAGGAAATGAACCTGTGTCTCATGTGGCTTCTGCACTGGTAGGCGGATTCCTTACCACAGAGCCAACAGGGATGACCAAAGGATAACTTAAAAGCCTGGCAGGTAAGACCTCACACAACTGTGGGCGGGATGAAATGAGGTCACACAGGGAAGGCACCTGGCATGACCTTGCATCACCCTTTCCCCGAGGCAGATATGAATGAACCAGTCATTTAACTAGTGAATGGGTCCAGCTGACCTATAAGCAACTGGTTCATTTCTGCCTAATTGTTAGTAGCACAGTAAGTCCCCTACATACGAACGTTCAAGTTGCAAACTTTCAAAGATGTGAATGTGCCTTCACGTCACGTGTGAGTGAAATTGCAGCTTGCCCTCCGTGTCCTATTGCTGATGATCCTTCAGCTCTATCATTTCTCACCTCCTCTCCCTCCTCCAGTCAGTAGCTCTGGGTGGTTCACTCGATGCCAGTCCCTGTGTGCCAGCTGTTGTATTGCACCACTGTGCTTCTCAAGGTACTTTACTGTACGATTTCAGATGCTCTATTTTTGTTTTTGATTTTTTATTTGTGTGAAAAGTATTATAAACCTACTACAGTGCTGTACTACACAGCTGGTTGTGTTACCTGGATACCTAGGGTAACTCTACTGGATTTAACAAATGCACCATCAGAACAGAACTCGTTCCCGTATGTAGGGGACTTACTGTAGTCAATTTAAAGATTTGCAAAGGTCTCTGGAAGTGTTCCTCCTGACAGTCAGGGCCAACTGTATTATAATTATCTGTGCATCTCTCTCGCTCTTCTCTAGAAATGGAGCCACCCAGCTTTCCTTAGGTACATAGATGGTCACAGACACTAAGTTAAAGGTATGTTGAACTCTTGAATAAAATCAGGCCTCCGTGGATTGATTCCATGAGCTCAGAAAAGTCTCACCACTCCGCACCAAACACACACCTCGCCTACTTGTTGAAGCCCAAATTATTTTAACAGTAGGCAAACACCTTTTCCTTTACAATAAAAAGTAACGTGTGTGTGTGTGTGTGTGTGTGTGTGTGTTAGTCACGTCTGCCTCTGCAACTCCTTGGAGCCTTCCGGGCTCCTCGTCCGGGGTACTATCCAGGCAAGAACACTGTAGTGGGTTGCTATTTCCTCCTCCAGGGGATCTTCCTGGCCCAGGAAATGAACCTGTGTCTCATGTGGCTTCTGCACTGGTAGGCGGATTCCTTACCACAGAGCCAACAGGGATGACCAAAGGATAACTTATGCCTGGGCAAAATGACAAATGGCTTCATCTCACAGATCTCCCTCTGGCCCAAGAATAGTCAAAATTGTAAATGTTAAGCCCGAAAATGCCCAGAAGTTAGAGTTTACATCCATTTGTTGAAACGTTCTTCTCCCCGCGTGCATAAAGAGCACCTCAGTAAAAGGACCACAGCTCTTTGCCCCCACCGCTATCCCACGACCATGCTCACTGGCAGCACACCATTGTTTTTCTACTTCTTCTGTGTGTGTCTATTGAATGCCTTCCCTCCTTTGGAAAGCGGGCTCCATGAGAGGGGATCTGATGCAGCTGCTTCATGGCTTTAGCCCCTCTCCCTCGACACACAAGAGGTTTCCAAAAAACGCTGGTTGAATAAATGAAATGAATGATTCTACAATCCTGCCCATCTCTTTTTTCCATGTCTGATCAAAGAATACACATCTATCCTCACATTATAAAAATGCAAACAGCTAACAGTGAGAGAGGCCTTTTTTTTTTTTTTAATGAAGGTAATGTGATGTTTTAAATTTCCAAACCAAAGATGACTCTATGCAATTACCATTTTCCTGGAAGAAGGAACAAACTCTGACCAAATTAATGAAACGATAAATAGGCCTAGGAAGGCTGGTTACACCGTGAATAATCATAGAAGAGCTAAACTCTTGCCCGTAGGGTAGTTTTAGAATTTGGAACTTCACTGTTGTGAGAAGGGAAATATTAAATTTGTTCCTTTAAACCACATGGAATGAAACCACATGGAATGACAATAGTCCTGAGGAAGTATTAGTGGGATTTAATGTACCTCTGCACTGTATTTTCCCCCCTATCATGCCTCTTTTTAAAAATTTTTTTTTTATATTTATTTTCATCCATCTTTTATTATTTGGCATGTATGGGCCTCTCATTGCAGTGGCCTCTCTTGTTGCAGAGCACCAGCTCTGGGCGCTCCAGAGCACTGGTTCGTAATTGGACACACCGGCCCAGCCGCTCCATGGCACGTGGGGTCTTCCCGGGCCAGAGATTGAACCGGTGTCCATGGCATTGCAAGGTAGACTCTTTATCCACTGGACCCCAAGGGAAGCCCCTTGTACTGTACTTTTAAGCTAGAATTAAAAATTATTTTATTTTCTAGATGCTATTGGACTAAAATACAAATTTCTACATCATAAAAGATGGTCAATGAAACACAGGCAAGTGGATCAGCAACATCACAGAGAAGAGGCTGTAGCACAGTACATGGCCGAGGGCCCAGCCCACGGCTGAGCTTGACCTGTTCTGGCTGCGTGACCTTGGGGAGTGACTCAGCTCTCAGAGACCAGAATTTCCTCTTCTGGGAAAACAGTGTCTGCAAAGATCCTATGAGAATTCAACAAGACAATAATATTTGCAGAGCACCCAGTTCCGCCCCTGGTGCCATAAATAGTCATAGTAACACATAACAGGAGCAACAAGAATCTGACAACAAAAATGCAGCAGCGGCAAAGAACCAGATATGCTTTGTGTTTGGGGGTGAAAAAAAAATTACCATGAGGGTTTCCTCATGGAAAAACTAGTAATTTTAGTAGCCCAATCTGGAGGTCTGTGGTTTAACAAGCAAACTCATTAGAAACTGTTGCTCCCTGAGCTGGGAGTGACACCTGCTTTTACAAGTGTGCACGTGGATGGACGTCAGGGCCAAGGGCAACTGCTGGCCATGCCCCTCTGGAAAATGCAGCTGAAAACAAACCCCAGATGATCTCGTTTTAATAAAAATTTCCCTGGGAGACACTCGGGTTAATAACATGAACAAAGGCAGTCTTCTCAGGCCCCATCAGTTAATTCCACCCTGCCTCAGATAGTCCTTGCCACTTTGGGCTGTGATAATGAAAATGGTGAAAGCAGCAAGTAAAGGTGAATTATGCAAATAGAGGAAGAATTGGCACACAGAATGGAGGCAGGGGTGAAGGGGGACTGCTACGATCTGTCTAATAGAACCAACTACGCATGACTCTCATCACAGCTCCTGCTCCCACCCCACCGCACTCCTACCCCCTCGTGTCTCCAGCGTCCTCCCCTCTGCTCACAAGGCAAATCCAAACCTCCCTGGCCTGGCATCCAAGGCCCTTTGTAATCCACCCACTGCCAACCATGCTACCCCATCCCCTCTGCCTCCTATACATCCCAGCCCCTCCATCCCTATCAGACGACTTACAAGCTTCCCAAACGCAGCCTAGGTATCATGTTTTCATTTTAGGGGAATATTGAGAAGGAAAGTATTTTAAAAGTCAACACCTAAGTTTTTAAAGCGGCAGTCCCGAGATTTTGGGGCCAGAGACCAGTTTCAAGGAAGACAGTTTTTCCATGGGCCCGGGCAAGCTGACTTCGGCTCTGAGAGTGACTCAGCTCTCAGCGACCAGCATTTCCTCTTCTGGGAAAACAGTGTCTGCAAAGATCCTATGAGAATTCAACAAGACAATAATATTTGCAGAGCACCCAGTTCCGCCCCTGGTGCCATAAATAGTCATAGTAACACATAACAGGAGCAACAAGAATCTGACAACAAAAATGCAGCAGCGGCAAAGAACCAGATATGCTTTGTGTTTGGGGGTGAAAAAAAAATTACCATGAGGGTTTCCTCATGGAAAAACTAGTAATTTTAGTAGCCCAATCTGGAGGTCTGTGGTTTAACAAGCAAACTCATTAGAAACTGTTGCTCCCTGAGCTGGGAGTGACACCTGCTTTTACAAGTGTGCACGTGGATGGACGTCAGGGCCAAGGGCAACTGCTGGCCATGCCCCTCTGGAAAATGCAGCTGAAAACAAACCCCAGATGATCTCGTTTTAATAAAAATTTCCCTGGGAGACACTCGGGTTAATAACATGAACAAAGGCAGTCTTCTCAGGCCCCATCAGTTAATTCCACCCTGCCTCAGATAGTCCTTGCCACTTTGGGCTGTGATAATGAAAATGGTGAAAGCAGCAAGTAAAGGTGAATTATGCAAATAGAGGAAGAATTGGCACACAGAATGGAGGCAGGGGTGAAGGGGGACTGCTACGATCTGTCTAATAGAACCAACTACGCATGACTCTCATCACAGCTCCTGCTCCCACCCCACCGCACTCCTACCCCCTCGTGTCTCCAGCGTCCTCCCCTCTGCTCACAAGGCAAATCCAAACCTCCCTGGCCTGGCATCCAAGGCCCTTTGTAATCCACCCACTGCCAACCATGCTACCCCATCCCCTCTGCCTCCTATACATCCCAGCCCCTCCATCCCTATCAGACGACTTACAAGCTTCCCAAACGCAGCCTAGGTATCATGTTTTCATTTTAGGGTAATATTGGAGAAGGAAAGTATTTTAAAAGTCAACACCTAAGTTTTTTAAAGCGGCAGTCCCCGAGATTTTGGGGGCCAGAGACCAGTTTCAAGGAAGACAGTTTTTCCATGGGCCCGGGCAAGGGCAGGTGGGTAGTTTCTGTATGATTCAAGCACATCACATTTATTGTGCACTATTATCACATTGGTTCCACCTCAGATGACCAGGCATTGGATCCCGGAGGTTTTGGACCCCTGCTTTAAAGAGAGCAGTCCACAATTAACATCATGAGGAGCAAATCCTGTCACAGGGATGGATCTCCCTGTGGAATTTCTAGAAATTACAACATTTCCACGCACTGCATCCCCAAGATATTCTGGTTTACTTCGCCTGAGGTGGGGCCCAGGCACAGATAAGGTCCCCAGCTGAGCGTGAGAAGCGCCGTTTCAGGTGCTGTCCTAAGTGCCCACCAGCCTGCTGTGGTCAGGCAAGTCACTCACTGGCTTTGCACCGAAAGCACTGGAGTTTGGGAGCCATGACCTAGGCCACCTTGTGGAGTCCTCACCATCACCATGGGTTGGTCACTTTTACCACGGTTCATATGAAGAAACCCTAGTTAAGTGGCCAGTTCTGGATAACCCAGGTTTCATGTGAGAACAAAACAGGACAAAAGCCAGGTGCTCCCAGGGCTGATGTCCAGGGCTGAAGCATGGCGACTGCCACACTGCCCCCTTGTGGTGGGGAGCTCAGAGAGCAGAAATTTTCTAAATGTCTCAAACCATCCACAAGTTGAATGGAGCAGGAGGAATATTCATACCACAGAAACAGGCAACCACTAACAACGAGAGATTTGTTCTGTTCTGGTTGTTGAGAGTAGTTCTGCATCTTAAGCTCCTGCTCCCACCCCACCGCACTCCTACCCCCTCGTGTCTCCAGCGTCCTCCCCTCTGCTCACAAGGCAAATCCAAACCTCCCTGGCCTGGCATCCAAGGCCCTTTGTAATCCACCCACTGCCAACCATGCTACCCCATCCCCTCTGCCTCCTATACATCCCAGCCCCTCCATCCCTATCAGACGACTTACAAGCTTCCCAAACGCAGCCTAGGTATCATGTTTTCATTTTAGGGTAATATTGGAGAAGGAAAGTATTTTAAAAGTCAACACCTAAGTTTTTTAAAGCGGCAGTCCCCGAGATTTTGGGGGCCAGAGACCAGTTTCAAGGAAGACAGTTTTTCCATGGGCCCGGGCAAGGGCAGGTGGGTAGTTTCTGTATGATTCAAGCACATCACATTTATTGTGCACTATTATCACATTGGTTCCACCTCAGATGACCAGGCATTGGATCCCGGAGGTTTTGGACCCCTGCTTTAAAGAGAGCAGTCCACAATTAACATCATGAGGAGCAAATCCTGTCACAGGGATGGATCTCCCTGTGGAATTTCTAGAAATTACAACATTTCCACGCACTGCATCCCCAAGATATTCTGGTTTACTTCGCCTGAGGTGGGGCCCAGGCACAGATAAGGTCCCCAGCTGAGCGTGAGAAGCGCCGTTTCAGGTGCTGTCCTAAGTGCCCACCAGCCTGCTGTGGTCAGGCAAGTCACTCACTGGCTTTGCACCGAAAGCACTGGAGTTTGGGAGCCATGACCTAGGCCACCTTGTGGAGTCCTCACCATCACCATGGGTTGGTCACTTTTACCACGGTTCATATGAAGAAACCCTAGTTAAGTGGCCAGTTCTGGATAACCCAGGTTTCATGTGAGAACAAAACAGGACAAAAGCCAGGTGCTCCCAGGGCTGATGTCCAGGGCTGAAGCATGGCGACTGCCACACTGCCCCCTTGTGGTGGGGAGCTCAGAGAGCAGAAATTTTCTAAATGTCTCAAACCATCCACAAGTTGAATGGAGCAGGAGGAATATTCATACCACAGAAACAGGCAACCACTAACAACGAGAGTTTTGTTCTGTTCTGGTTGTTGAGAGTCAGTTCTCAGCATACCTCTTAACTCCAAGACACACACACACAAAAAAAAAGCGGGAAAAATGTCAAATCATCCTTTTGATTTCAGGAAGCAGGCACTTTGGAAAGATTTAAATACCAAACAGTTAACACTGAAAAAGTTTTTTTCAGTTTAAAGAGATAAGTCTCAAGTATACGGAAAACACATTTCTGGAAGTTTTAATCCGACGCCACTTGGGAACTGATGAGTTCTGCATGCTGCTTTATGCCCCAGACTCAGTGGCAGTAAAAAGGAAAATACAAGTGGAACAAGGCGTCTGGAGATGCTCCCTGTTCCCACCAGCAGGGCCACAGCAGGAACGTTCTCTGAAACGACCCATCTCTCCGGCAGCCCTGCCTCCGCCTCCGCGGCAGGACATGCCGACTTCCAGCAATGGAAGGCTAGAGAGAGCCTCTGAGTAGAGGGTAACGGGAGGAACCAACAGGAGTTACTTGTCCCCGTGGTCTCCTGCCACCTCGGCAGAGCTCAGCTCTACGTGGTCCCCACTGAACAAAGAACTGGGGTCTGTTCCCCTCACAGCAGGTTCCTGCATAAGCACGGCTCAACAGCTACAAAGCCTAGTCATGCTGGCAGGATGCCTGCGGAGGATGGAGGGCAGGGTAGAGTGGAAAGGAATAAAGCTGGCTCCCGCTCACTGAAAGCCCGCTTTTACTAGTCCGTTTCCTATTGGTGCTAGAACTGACGTTTATGAAAAAGACTATCATGCGTCAAGTCCTATTCCGTGTAAGTATCTTATCTGGTCTCTATTCAAAAGTGTGGAAACGGGGCTCCAAAAGTACTGCAAAGCTCACGCATTGAAGAATACCCTTAGTTAAGTGGCCAGTTCTGGATAACCCAGGTTTCATGTGAGAACAAAACAGGACAAAAGCCAGGTGCTCCCAGGGCTGATGTCCAGGGCTGAAGCATGGCGACTGCCACACTGCCCCCTTGTGGTGGGGAGCTCAGAGAGCAGAAATTTTCTAAATGTCTCAAACCATCCACAAGTTGAATGGAGCAGGAGGAATATTCATACCACAGAAACAGGCAACCACTAACAACGAGAGTTTTGTTCTGTTCTGGTTGTTGAGAGTCAGTTCTCAGCATACCTCTTAACTCCAAGACACACACACACAAAAAAAAAGCGGGAAAAATGTCAAATCATCCTTTTGATTTCAGGAAGCAGGCACTTTGGAAAGATTTAAATACCAAACAGTTAACACTGAAAAAGTTTTTTTCAGTTTAAAGAGATAAGTCTCAAGTATACGGAAAACACATTTCTGGAAGTTTTAATCCGACGCCACTTGGGAACTGATGAGTTCTGCATGCTGCTTTATGCCCCAGACTCAGTGGCAGTAAAAAGGAAAATACAAGTGGAACAAGGCGTCTGGAGATGCTCCCTGTTCCCACCAGCAGGGCCACAGCAGGAACGTTCTCTGAAACGACCCATCTCTCCGGCAGCCCTGCCTCCGCCTCCGCGGCAGGACATGCCGACTTCCAGCAATGGAAGGCTAGAGAGAGCCTCTGAGTAGAGGGTAACGGGAGGAACCAACAGGAGTTACTTGTCCCCGTGGTCTCCTGCCACCTCGGCAGAGCTCAGCTCTACGTGGTCCCCACTGAACAAAGAACTGGGGTCTGTTCCCCTCACAGCAGGTTCCTGCATAAGCACGGCTCAACAGCTACAAAGCCTAGTCATGCTGGCAGGATGCCTGCGGAGGATGGAGGGCAGGGTAGAGTGGAAAGGAATAAAGCTGGCTCCCGCTCACTGAAAGCCCGCTTTTACTAGTCCGTTTCCTATTGGTGCTAGAACTGACGTTTATGAAAAAGACTATCATGCGTCAAGTCCTATTCCGTGTAAGTATCTTATCTGGTCCTCAAGTATTCAAAAGTGTGGAAAGACAGGTAGATGATAAACAGATAGATACACACACAGATACAGTATACGCATAAGCTCAGCGGGACCTCTGCCTGCTATTGCATGACTTGCAGGCCACTGGTTCTACATACTTTAATGACTGAAAGAAACCTTAAAGAAGAATAATATTTCATGACATTTAAAAGTTATACATAATTTGGGGAATTTCCTGGCAGTCCAGTGGTTAGGACTCTGTGCTCTCACTGCCAGGAGCCTGGGTTCAATCCCTGGTCGGGAAACTAAGATCCCACAAACCATTCAATGTGGCCAAAAATACAAATAAATAAAACGATATGTAATTCAAGTTTGTGTTCCCTAAATGAAGTTGTGTTTGAACATTAAAAAAGAGATTTATGAACTGTAGCAATATCGAGTTCCTGTTGGTGACACTGTACTACAGTTACATGAAATGATCCCAGTGGGACATCTGGTGCACAGGACCTCTCTGAATTATAATATTTTGCAACTTTCTATAAATCTGTAACTTTTCTAGAATAGAGAGTTAAAAAAATAAATCTTTCAAGTACAGTATCTCACTGAATCCTCTCAATTATCCAATGAAGTAGCTATAATTACCCCCATTTTACACATAAGGAAATTGAGGCCGCGGTAGCTGTAGTCTCTTCCTTAAAGCAGCTCATCGGGAGCAAGGCAGTGGCAGGACGAGAAACCAGAGTAACGATTCTGGGGCAGCGGTCTTTACTGCCCCTCAAGATACTGGTTTTTTCCCCAAATTGAAGTTCTGTGGCGACCCTGCATCGAGTCAGTCTATCAGCGCCATTTTTCCAACAGCATCTGCTCACCTCACGTCTCTGTGCTCCATTTTGGTAATTCTTGCACTAGTTCAAACGTTTTCATTATGATGGTATTTGTTATGATGATCTGTGATCAATGATCTTGGATGTTAGTACTGCAGCTTCCTGAAGCTTCGGGTGGTATTTTTCAGCAATAAAGTATTTTTAAATTAAGGTATATACATTGTTTTTAAAGATACAATGCTATGGTACACTTAATAGACTACAGTATAATGTAATGGTAACTTTTATATGCCCTGGGAAACCAGAACATTCATGTGACTCACTTTATTGTGATACTTGCTTTATTTTGGTGATCTGGAACCAAACCGGCAAAATCTCTAAGTCTGCCTGTACTGAGCAAAGGAAATACTTCTGGTAAGAAGGGAACTGTCATTGTCCTAAACTCTGATCTTCATTATTCAGTATTTGTCCCCAAATTGTGTACCTCGATACTACACTGATGGAGAACACGGTGTTACATATGTTTCTGTAGTTTGGCAAGCGACGGTAATTATATTCGGTAGCAACTGATCATGTCAGGCCATGGACCAAGTTCTCCGTGTCTGCGAACTCGAGCAGTCACTTTGTGACGGTGATGCTGCACCTCTCTCTGAGCCCTGCCATTGCCTGGCACTGGACTCAACAAGCATTTAACCTCATGTAACATATATGAAGTAGGTACTATCCTAGTTTCCAGGTATGGAAACAGGGGCTTATGGCGGCAACTTGCCCAAAGTCATGCAGCCAGGAAGAGGCGGAACCACTGCTCCCCGCAGAGGTGCTCAGGATCGTGGAACCCACGCCCCTGCCTCTAACTGCCAGGCCGTGTGGCTGCTGCCGCCTCTGGCATGGGTTCCCCCATTCCTGAGTGCATGACTCTATAGGACCACCCAGGGGCCAGTGCAGTGCTGCTTTCTGAGTGCCCCACTGCCTGCAAGAAGTTACTGCAGACACAGCATGGGACAGGAGCAGTGTATGTGTGTGTTAATTGCTCTGTCATGTCTGACTCTTCGTGACCCCATGGGCTGTTGCCCGCCAGGCTCCTCTGTCCATGAATTTTCCAGGCAAGATGACTGGAGTGGGCAGCCGTTCCCTTCTCCAGATCTTAGCAGTAACAACTGCCAGGGAAAGGAGTGGGTACTCTGCTGGTTCCTGCCCAGTGTCAGTGACCCAGAAGCTGCCAGGGCCTCTCAAAGCCTCCTTCCGGATTTCAGGTTGTCACCAAGACTCCCAGTGAAGAGATCACAGGCTCTGGAATAAATCAAACCTTCCAAATACTGACTCTGCCCAAATCAGTGGGCAAATACGATTTCAGTAAAGTGCAGAATTGTGCTATTGGAGAAGGCTCTTAAAAGTGTCTTGGAGTCACAACAGTCAATCCTAAGGACAATCAACCTTGAATATTCTTTGGAAGAACTAATGCTGAAGCTCCAATACTTTGGCCACCTGATGGGAAGACTCATTGGAAAAGACCCTGATACTGGAAAAGACTGAGGACAAAAGGAGAAGAGAGTGGCAGAGGATAAGATGGTTGGATAAATTGTGTACCTCGATACTACACTGATGGAGAACACGGTGTTACATATGTTTCTGTAGTTTGGCAAGCGACGGTAATTATATTCGGTAGCAACTGATCATGTCAGGCCATGGACCAAGTTCTCCGTGTCTGCGAACTCGAGCAGTCACTTTGTGACGGTGATGCTGCACCTCTCTCTGAGCCCTGCCATTGCCTGGCACTGGACTCAACAAGCATTTAACCTCATGTAACATATATGAAGTAGGTACTATCCTAGTTTCCAGGTATGGAAACAGGGGCTTATGGCGGCAACTTGCCCAAAGTCATGCAGCCAGGAAGAGGCGGAACCACTGCTCCCCGCAGAGGTGCTCAGGATCGTGGAACCCACGCCCCTGCCTCTAACTGCCAGGCCGTGTGGCTGCTGCCGCCTCTGGCATGGGTTCCCCCATTCCTGAGTGCATGACTCTATAGGACCACCCAGGGGCCAGTGCAGTGCTGCTTTCTGAGTGCCCCACTGCCTGCAAGAAGTTACTGCAGACACAGCATGGGACAGGAGCAGTGTATGTGTGTGTTAATTGCTCTGTCATGTCTGACTCTTCGTGACCCCATGGGCTGTTGCCCGCCAGGCTCCTCTGTCCATGAATTTTCCAGGCAAGATGACTGGAGTGGGCAGCCGTTCCCTTCTCCAGATCTTAGCAGTAACAACTGCCAGGGAAAGGAGTGGGTACTCTGCTGGTTCCTGCCCAGTGTCAGTGACCCAGAAGCTGCCAGGGCCTCTCCAAAGCCTCCTTCCGGATTTCAGGTTGTCACCAAGACTCCCAGTGAAGAGATCACAGGCTCTGGAATAAATCAAACCTTCCAAATACTGACTCTGCCCAAATCAGTGGGCAAATACGATTTCAGTAAAGTGCAGAATTGTGCTATTGGAGAAGGCTCTTAAAAGTGTCTTGGAGTCACAACAGTCAATCCTAAGGACAATCAACCTTGAATATTCTTTGGAAGAACTAATGCTGAAGCTCCAATACTTTGGCCACCTGATGGGAAGACTCATTGGAAAAGACCCTGATACTGGAAAAGACTGAGGACAAAAGGAGAAGAGAGTGGCAGAGGATAAGATGGTTGGATGGCATCACTGACTCAATGGACACGAATTTTAGCATCCTCCAGGAGACAGTGAAGGACAGGGGGGCTTGGTGTGCTGCAGTCCATGGAGCTGCCGAGTCAGACACGACTAAGCCATTGAGCACATAGTCAAAATTAAACAAGAAAGTAGCTGGCCATGTAACACTCAATAAACGTGATGTGAATGCTGATGATAGAGAAGGATCAAGAAGAGGCAGAGCAAAACAACAGCCCCCTGACTCCTACCCTGCTCTTCTCCTGAGTGCACTTCAAAGGGTCAAGTCAAAGGGAACTGTCCCTCGAAGCCGGATGGTGGAATATGGGCTTGAGAGCACTTCAGGCCTGTGTCAAATTCCCACTAATGATTTTTCAGCATAAATTAAATGGAGGGAATACTTTCTAATGGCTGCTACAGAATTACATGACAGCTTCCAGAAGAATCTACAAAAATAGCTAAAATCAGAAGATAGGTCATTTGGCTGCATGGGAGCTTCTCGTTAATTTAATTTCTTTCTTTCTGGAGTGTGGATTCTGCTTTGTATTAAGGGCTGATAGAAAAGAGATGCCTAACAAAGTCACCCAGTATGCCAGTCCATTACAATCAGCCTAAATCAGGAGGTGCTAACAGTCCTGTATAGCAAGCGGAATTCAATATTACTCTAATATCACCACCATCAATGAGATTACTTCTCTATATTTATGTAAAAATGTATAATTTACAAAAGACATTTATATACGTCTTCTCTTTTGACTTTCTATTCTTTACTGAGCACTTATCATGTGACTGACATTCTAATGGATTATCTTGCTTAACTTACAATGCCTTTTATTATCACTCATGTTTTACAGGTGAAGTCTAGCAAGATGACGGAATTCACCTAGGATCACACAGCCTGTGACTAGGACTGGAAACCTGGGTCTATCGGGCTCCAAAGCTTGTTCTTGTAACCCCTGCTGCTGTTTCCTGAGAGGTAAATGTGAATGTGTTTTTCTGGGTCGTGGGAGGAGGGAAAGCTGAGAGGTGCTCTTTTCCCACCCACTCTAGACTAATGGAACCCTTTGGCCACCTGATGGGAAGACTGGAAAAGCCCTAAAAACAAAAGGAGAAGAGTGGCAGAGGATAGGTTGGATGGCATCACTGACTCAATGGACACGAATTTTAGCATCCTCCAGGAGACAGTGAAGGACAGGGGGGCTTGGTGTGCTGCAGTCCATGGAGCTGCCGAGTCAGACACGACTAAGCCATTGAGCACATAGTCAAAATTAAACAAGAAAGTAGCTGGCCATGTAACACTCAATAAACGTGATGTGAATGCTGATGATAGAGAAGGATCAAGAAGAGGCAGAGCAAAACAACAGCCCCCTGACTCCTACCCTGCTCTTCTCCTGAGTGCACTTCAAAGGGTCAAGTCAAAGGGAACTGTCCCTCGAAGCCGGATGGTGGAATATGGGCTTGAGAGCACTTCAGGCCTGTGTCAAATTCCCACTAATGATTTTTCAGCATAAATTAAATGGAGGGAATACTTTCTAATGGCTGCTACAGAATTACATGACAGCTTCCAGAAGAATCTACAAAAATAGCTAAAATCAGAAGATAGGTCATTTGGCTGCATGGGAGCTTCTCGTTAATTTAATTTCTTTCTTTCTGGAGTGTGGATTCTGCTTTGTATTAAGGGCTGATAGAAAAGAGATGCCTAACAAAGTCACCCAGTATGCCAGTCCATTACAATCAGCCTAAATCAGGAGGTGCTAACAGTCCTGTATAGCAAGCGAATTCAATATTACTCTAATATCACCACCATCAATGAGATTACTTCTCTATATTTATGTAAAAATGTATAATTTACAAAAGACATTTATATACGTCTTCTCTTTTGACTTTCTATTCTTTACTGAGCACTTATCATGTGACTGACATTCTAATGGATTATCTTGCTTAACTTACAATGCCTTTTATTATCACTCATGTTTTACAGGTGAAGTCTAGCAAGATGACGGAATTCACCTAGGATCACACAGCCTGTGACTAGGACTGGAAACCTGGGTCTATCGGGCTCCAAAGCTTGTTCTTGTAACCCCTGCTGCTGTTTCCTGAGAGGTAAATGTGAATGTGTTTTTCTGGGTCGTGGGGAGGAGGGAAAGCTGGAGAGGTGCTCTTTTCCCCACCCACTCTCCATGTGACAGAAGTGACTTCAGATAACACTTCTGGCCTCTCTCTGCCCCACCCTCATACACCCCCTGAGGAAACGAAATGCCTCTCGGTTTGTGAATTTGGAGGGAAAACTGGGTGAAAGCAGTTCAGTCCTTTCTCTCTTCCTCCGGGAGCACAGGTTCTACCGCTCTTCAGGGGCTGGGGCTGGTTTCCCGGTTCTGCCTGGGGGTGGGGGGACAGAGGTCTGCTCGAGTCTCCCTCTGAATTCGACGTGGGGCAGGCAGGTCTCCTGCCTGTGGACATAAGACATATCCCACCATCACCTTTTCCAGGATGGAGGTGATATTTTGGCCCTTATCCTCTTTAGCCCTCTGTCTTATTCTCAATTAATTCAGAACTTAGGGAGAAAGGAGGTTGCTGATTGGGCCTCCTTCAAGGGTTCTCACAATTATGATCCTCATCTTACAGATGGAAGCTCAGAAAAAGGCTGAGCTCTTTCCTCAAGAAAAGATGGCTCAAATGTCAGCACATATGTGATAAATAGCCCAAGACATTATTTGCCATATGAATGTAATTCCTTTAATTCAGATTAGGACATGCAGTTTAAGGAAGAGAAAAATGGGGGAATGGGGTAATATCACCAAAGATAACTCAAATGTGAAACAAACTGAAAGAGAAACACAGCCTCCAATGATGGCATCATAAATCAAGAAAATGCCAAGCCCCTACCAATTCTGAGATAACACATAAAGCAATCTGAACGCCACCAAGAGCCTAGAATAGATAATTAGCCAAAGCATTTCTCATGGGTATCATCAAAAAGTTTACAGATAATAAATGCTGGAGAGGGTGTGGAGAAAAGGGAAGCCTCCTACACTGGTGGTAGGAATGTAAACTGGCACAGTCACCATGAAGAACAATATGGAGGTTCCCTAAGAACTAAAAATAGAAATACCATATGACTTAGCAGTCCTACTCCCAGGCGGAGAGCTTCCCTTGTAGCTCAGTCAGTAAAGAACCCGCCTGCAATGCAGGAGACCCGGGTTCAGTCCTGGGTCGGGAAGATCCCCTGGAGAAGGAAATGGGAACCCACTCCAGTATTCTTGCCTGGAGAATCCCATGGACAGAGGATCCTGGCGGGCTACAGTCCATGGGGTTGCAAGAGTCCAACATGATTTAGTGACTAAACCACCACCACTCCTGGGCTATATCTGGAAAAAATGAAAATGCTAATTTGAAAAGATATATGTACCCCAATGTTCATAACAGCACTATTTAAAATAGCCAAGACATGGAAGCAACCTAAATGTCCATCGATAGATGAATGAGTAAAGAAGATGTGGTGTATGAACACACAATGGACTATTACTCAGCCACAAAAAAGAATGAAATAATGCTATTAGCAGCAACATGGATGGACCTAGAGATAATCCTACTGAAGTCAGAGAAAGAGAAATACCATACGGTATCACTTATATGTGGGATATACAAAACAGACACAGAGCCACAGATATAGAAAACAAATTTATGGTTACCAAAGGGGAAAGGAGAGGAAATATAGGAGTTTGGGATTAACAGATACACACTGATATATAAAAAATAGATAACCAACACAAAACTATTGTAAAGCACAGGTAATTGTATTCAGTAATAACCTATAATGGAAAGAATTGGAAAAAAATATATATGGATAACTGAATTACTTTTCTATATACTTGAAACTAACAAAATATTGTAAATCAACTGTGTTGCTGTTCAGGGTTTTTTCCCAAGCCCCAGATCAACCATACTTCAATAAAAAAAAAAATTAAAAGTCCTAAAGCATTTCTCAACTACTACTCTGGAGCCAAGAACCAGTTCATGGAGACCTCCATCCAAAAAAAAAAAAAAGCCAACAATAAACCTCCCGCAGGGAATCACCAAACTCAAAGACTAAGCATACTTTTTGGGGCCATCTAGAAACTGAAACACATTCAGAGATTTATCTGCTGCTGGAATTCTACCAAGATATCTAACTAAACAACAAACCTGAGAATTAGTATTATTAATAACTGAGTCAACAGAATGCTGGAACAGAGTCCTCAGCAATCAAGCCCAAGATCCTCTGTGAAGGAATGCAGCAAGGCCAGAGGATGGGGCCAGGCACAGGAGCCACGCTGAGTCACCTGAGGACCGGAAGGCCCACACAGAGAAGCAAGACGGTACCAGAGCCAAGACCAGGACCCAGGTCCATCTCTCTAGCCCCGCTTGCCTTTTCTGTGCTATGTGGCCCGAAGCGATGTTTCACGCCCACCTCACCCGCACCATGCACTCACACTGCTCTGAGCATCATAGGCCATGTCTACAGGCTTCTGAGACCACTGTAACTGTTTCCCACAAACAACTAATAGATCTAAGATTTAAAATGTGGTAGACACCAGGTCCTTTCTACAATAGCTCAGTATAGAGACGAGCACCCTTCCGCCCCTTGATTAGCAGCACCAGTTCCCCAATTTCAAAGATGCTAACGTTGAACTTGGGCAGAGAATAAATGTAGAGCCGGGGTACTGTGATCCTTGAGAAGCGCCCAGATTATAACCACACCAAAAAATGGCCTTTGGTATCAGACCTATTTTTAGAAACACAATCTTGTTTCTCTTCTTCAAACTAACGTTCGCAAGCAGGACTGAAGCGTCTCTTCTGAATGGAGCAGAGAAGCAAATCACTCCAGTTGGAAGCAGCTGGATGGAGACAGACTGACAAGACCACACCGAGGGCCCGCACACACAGCTAGACGATAAACACAACTTCCAGGGGGCCACCCCCCAATACCTGGCACCTCATACCTGGTGGTTTAACATCATGTCGACTCTTTTAAAGGGAAATAACGTTTAAGCCAACCCAGATAAACTTCAATAAAAAAAAAAATTAAAAGTCCTAAAGCATTTCTCAACTACTACTCTGGAGCCAAGAACCAGTTCATGGAGACCTCCATCCAAAAAAAAAAAAAAGCCAACAATAAACCTCCCGCAGGGAATCACCAAACTCAAAGACTAAGCATACTTTTTGGGGCCATCTAGAAACTGAAACACATTCAGAGATTTATCTGCTGCTGGAATTCTACCAAGATATCTAACTAAACAACAAACCTGAGAATTAGTATTATTAATAACTGAGTCAACAGAATGCTGGAACAGAGTCCTCAGCAATCAAGCCCAAGATCCTCTGTGAAGGAATGCAGCAAGGCCAGAGGATGGGGCCAGGCACAGGAGCCACGCTGAGTCACCTGAGGACCGGAAGGCCCACACAGAGAAGCAAGACGGTACCAGAGCCAAGACCAGGACCCAGGTCCATCTCTCTAGCCCCGCTTGCCTTTTCTGTGCTATGTGGCCCGAAGCGATGTTTCACGCCCACCTCACCCGCACCATGCACTCACACTGCTCTGAGCATCATAGGCCATGTCTACAGGCTTCTGAGACCACTGTAACTGTTTCCCACAAACAACTAATAGATCTAAGATTTAAAATGTGGTAGACACCAGGTCCTTTCTACAATAGCTCAGTATAGAGACGAGCACCCTTCCGCCCCTTGATTAGCAGCACCAGTTCCCCAATTTCAAAGATGCTAACGTTGAACTTGGGCAGAGAATAAATGTAGAGCCGGGGTACTGTGATCCTTGAGAAGCGCCCAGATTATAACCACACCAAAAAATGGCCTTTGGTATCAGACCTATTTTTAGAAACACAATCTTGTTTCTCTTCTTCAAACTAACGTTCGCAAGCAGGACTGAAGCGTCTCTTCTGAATGGAGCAGAGAAGCAAATCACTCCAGTTGGAAGCAGCTGGATGGAGACAGACTGACAAGACCACACCGAGGGCCCGCACACACAGCTAGACGATAAACACAACTTCCAGGGGGCCACCCCCCAATACCTGGCACCTCATACCTGGTGGTTTAAAAGCAACTGGCAAAAATGTGCCGACTCTTAAGGGTTTTTAAAGGATGAAATCTCCCTTTTTTTATATCTCTTCTTTTAAAGGAAATAAATCACATGCTCTTACAGAAATGGAACAGTTTTACATCAGACAGACTCTAGAAATGAAAGGCCATAGCCCAGAGGAGGGTGGGTACTTGTCCAAGGTCATGCTCAGAGTGAGGTCCAGGACCCTGAGCCCACAACACACCCAGCCCAGGTCATCTTCCACAGTCAGAGCTGCCCTTCCATGGGAAGCTGGTTCTTACTTAAAGTTCCTGAACCCATGCATGGCAAAGAGGAGAAGTTCCTGAAAATCTATGGGACCCATTTTCATTTTGAGGCACAAATGGAACAAACGTTTTGCATCAGGGATTATCTTAATTAAACCATTTATATGAGCACCGTCAATTTACTTCTTGCTAAACTCCATTAGGCTGTCCATTTAGTTATATAAATTCCAGTTGGCTCAAGTATCTTAAAAAATAAAACACATATCCTTTGCCTGGTGGAAAACTGTATTTTAAATCTATGTCCACTTGTAAAAATTATAATAATGCTAATGCAACTAATAATAGTGGATTTCCCTGGTGGTCCAGTGCTTAAGAATCTCCCTGCCAATGTAGGAGACATGGGTTCAAACCCTGGTCTGACAAAACCCCACACGCTGTGGAGCAACGGAGCCTGCGCACATCACAGCTACTAAAGCCCACACACCTAGAACCTGTGCTCTGCAGCAAGAAAAGCCGTCACAATGAGAAGCCCGTGCACAGCAACCAGAAAGGAGCTCCTACTCACCGCAGCTAGAGAAAGCCCCATGCAGCAATGAAGATGCAGTGAATAAACAAACAAATATTAATTTAAAAAACTAATAATGTCATTAACTGGAGGTCTACATGCTCAGCACTGCAATAGGCACTTTATAGAATAACAACAATAAGGATAATGATAAAATAACCATCGCTTATTGAATATCTAACATGTCCAGTCATTATACTATGTAGGTAAGTACTTTAATTCAAGTGATGATTATAACCAACCTGTTGAGTAGTTATAGCTATTATTCACATCCTAAAGATGAAGACCTTGAGAATTGGAGAAGTAAATACCCTACATTTCACAGTGAGCAAGAGAGAAGTCAAGACTCAAACCCAGACCCACTGGATTCCTGAAGCCTTTGTCTTTTCCACCAGTGAATACTACATCCGCTTTACAGAAAATATCACTTCAAGTTCTAGTTCCAGCAAGGACATTTATAAATCCAAGGACAAACTAAATGATGCTAAGATGACCTGTTCCCTACAAACGTCTCAGACTTCTTCATGATTTGGAACAAAGTAACTCTTCTACCAAATTCCCTGAAGAAAAATTGAGCTCACAGCTTCAGAGCAGGCAAATAAGGCTGAAATATGAAGTGGTTCCAGGATACAGTGAAATTTGGGCGTGAAAGACAATTTGTCCATTGCTCCTCTTTAAAATATTCATGAGGCAAGGAAGCATTCCCATTTTCAATAATTAAATGGCTAAAATCTGCAACCTGATGTATTTACTGTCCATTTAGTTATATAAATTCTCCACTGCCGTGGAAAACTGTATTTTAAATCTATGTCCACTTGTAAAAATTATAATAATGCTAATGCAACTAATAATAGTGGATTTCCTGGTGGTCCAGTGCTTAAGAATCTCCCTGCCAATGTAGGAGACATGGGTTCAAACCCTGGTCTGACAAAACCCCACACGCTGTGGAGCAACGGAGCCTGCGCACATCACAGCTACTAAAGCCCACACACCTAGAACCTGTGCTCTGCAGCAAGAAAAGCCGTCACAATGAGAAGCCCGTGCACAGCAACCAGAAAGGAGCTCCTACTCACCGCAGCTAGAGAAAGCCCCATGCAGCAATGAAGATGCAGTGAATAAACAAACAAATATTAATTTAAAAAACTAATAATGTCATTAACTGGAGGTCTACATGCTCAGCACTGCAATAGGCACTTTATAGAATAACAACAATAAGGATAATGATAAAATAACCATCGCTTATTGAATATCTAACATGTCCAGTCATTATACTATGTAGGTAAGTACTTTAATTCAAGTGATGATTATAACCAACCTGTTGAGTAGTTATAGCTATTATTCACATCCTAAAGATGAAGACCTTGAGAATTGGAGAAGTAAATACCCTACATTTCACAGTGAGCAAGAGAGAAGTCAAGACTCAAACCCAGACCCACTGGATTCCTGAAGCCTTTGTCTTTTCCACCAGTGAATACTACATCCGCTTTACAGAAAATATCACTTCAAGTTCTAGTTCCAGCAAGGACATTTATAAATCCAAGGACAAACTAAATGATGCTAAGATGACCTGTTCCCTACAAACGTCTCAGACTTCTTCATGATTTGGAACAAAGTAACTCTTCTACCAAATTCCCTGAAGAAAAATTGAGCTCACAGCTTCAGAGCAGGCAAATAAGGCTGAAATATGAAGTGGTTCCAGGATACAGTGAAATTTGGGCGTGAAAGACAATTTGTCCATTGCTCCTCTTTAAAATATTCATGAGGCAAGGAAGCATTCCCATTTTCAATAATTAAATGGCTAAAATCTGCAACCTGATGTATTTACTGTTCACAAACGACACAAATTCCTAGAAGGGCCTAAATTCGAATTAGCAGTCCCGCAAACTGTCATGTTACAGTGCAAAACCAAACAAATGAGACAGAAATGTTGCCGTTGCCTAGAGAGGAAATTTTTCCCACCGCTTGTTTGTCTATAAAGGCTGAGTCAAAATTAAGAAATCATCAAGGACTTCGCCTGCAAAGCAGCCAGAAGAGAATGAAGAGATGAAAAAAATAATAATAATGCAACATTTTCCCTCATTAGAAAAATTATTTTAAAACAGTTTGATTGTGCCTTAAAGGTTAGATTTTACAATCATTTAATATTTTGCTTGTCTTGAGAAACATGCACAGAAAGGCAGGGAAGGGAAATATATTAATAAAAATACGCCTTTATGAAGTGGTCCTCTTTTCCTTTTTCAGTCCTGGGATCATCTGCAATATACGTCACATCTATGAGTAGAGTTACGTTAAGTTGGGAGCGTCTTGTCTCTGTGTTATTTGCAAATTATCTCCAGTGGCTGCCGTCATCAGGGGCATCAGTCATGTCTTCTGCGTTAGGATGACTCCTACTGACTGCTCACCCTCCACGGTGCCAAACGCCAGCAGGGACGGAGGGGCCACTGCCCTGAGCCCTCAAGTGGCTCGGGGCAGACGCTGGGGCTGGGGCTGGCAGGCACGTGGTTCTCAGTGTCGTGCTGCGCCTGGACCAGCGGCAGCGTTGCTATCACCTGGGGCCCTGATAGAAATGCAGGTGAATCAGAATCTCTGGCGCTGGGACTCAGCCTTCCAGGCCTTTTGGTTTGTGCTGTCGTCGCTCTTTTTGGCCACGCTACAATGCGGGATCTCAGTTCCTGGACCAGGGATCAGACGTGTGCCCCCTGCAGTGGAAGTACAGAGTCCCACCACTGGACCACCAGGGAAGCCCCCACCTGGGCCTTAACATACACACCCCCAGTGATTCAGGAGCCCACACAGCTTCGCCCCTCTGCCCCTGCTCAACTCTGAGATCCTGCATCCGAGGGCTCTGCCTCCAGCCAGCCTCTCGCCTGTGCTGGCCTCAGCAGGGAGGCCAGATGCCAAGGCTACAGGAGAAGGAGATTTGGGTGGTCTTGCTGACTCAAACCCAGCATCTGATGTCCAGCTGTGCCATCCCTGCCCCCTGCCGGCTATGCTCATAGGGTTGCAGGTGCACCTGAAACTCCAGGTCAGAAGGCTGAGGGCTGTCCTTGGCACCCTCTCTCCCTGACCTCCAGCCCCAGCCCCATGTCTGAGGAAGGTACCCGTGCTCTCAGTTCTTCTTTTCACTGGCTGATAGCCCAGAATGAGGGGGCTCCTCTCGCCCCTGCCCTGGCACTCCCACAGCGACACCCTGCCCACCGTCCCTCCACGATCGTGGAAATGAGAACCCTGACCCAGTTCTAACTGGGCCTGCGGGCCCTGGCCCTGCCCTCCCTAGCCCCCTGCCCACTCTTCCCTATTTCCGGATTGCCCCTTCCTGTCAGCCTGCTGCTGAGAACCCAGAATGGCTCACAGCCCAGCATGAGTAGAGTTACGTTAAGTTGGGAGCGTCTTGTCTCTGTGTTATTTGCAAATTATCTCCAGTGGCTGCCGTCATCAGGGGCATCAGTCATGTCTTCTGCGTTAGGATGACTCCTACTGACTGCTCACCCTCCACGGTGCCAAACGCCAGCAGGGACGGAGGGGCCACTGCCCTGAGCCCTCAAGTGGCTCGGGGCAGACGCTGGGGCTGGGGCTGGCAGGCACGTGGTTCTCAGTGTCGTGCTGCGCCTGGACCAGCGGCAGCGTTGCTATCACCTGGGGCCCTGATAGAAATGCAGGTGAATCAGAATCTCTGGCGCTGGGACTCAGCCTTCCAGGCCTTTTGGTTTGTGCTGTCGTCGCTCTTTTTGGCCACGCTACAATGCGGGATCTCAGTTCCTGGACCAGGGATCAGACGTGTGCCCCCTGCAGTGGAAGTACAGAGTCCCACCACTGGACCACCAGGGAAGCCCCCACCTGGGCCTTAACATACACACCCCCAGTGATTCAGGAGCCCACACAGCTTCGCCCCTCTGCCCCTGCTCAACTCTGAGATCCTGCATCCGAGGGCTCTGCCTCCAGCCAGCCTCTCGCCTGTGCTGGCCTCAGCAGGGAGGCCAGATGCCAAGGCTACAGGAGAAGGAGATTTGGGTGGTCTTGCTGACTCAAACCCAGCATCTGATGTCCAGCTGTGCCATCCCTGCCCCCTGCCGGCTATGCTCATAGGGTTGCAGGTGCACCTGAAACTCCAGGTCAGAAGGCTGAGGGCTGTCCTTGGCACCCTCTCTCCCTGACCTCCAGCCCCAGCCCCATGTCTGAGGAAGGTACCCGTGCTCTCAGTTCTTCTTTTCACTGGCTGATAGCCCAGAATGAGGGGGCTCCTCTCGCCCCTGCCCTGGCACTCCCACAGCGACACCCTGCCCACCGTCCCTCCACGATCGTGGAAATGAGAACCCTGACCCAGTTATAACTGGGGCTGCTGGCCCTGTCCCACTCCTCCCTAGCCCCCTGCCCACTCTTCCCTATTTCCGGATTGCCCCTTCCTGTCAGCCTGCTGCTGAGAACCCAGAATGGCTCACAGCCCAGCATATACAACATAACTAAACACCACGACTATGACTCTTGCAGAAAATATTGCACTGAGACCTTGCTGCTGGGCCCCTGCCCTGGCTCTGCACTTGAGAGGGTCCTGCTGCAGCCCAGCTCTGGGAGCCCCCCTTCCCATGGGGCATGGAGCCCTCAAGGCCCAAGAGACATGCCCACCTGGGGCCCGTACCCCACACCCTCTGCAGACCAGCTCTGGGTACCAGGAAGTACCCTTCAAAGTGGCTGGAGTTCATCCTTCCAAGGGTAAATGGTTTTGCTTGTGTCCCCCCACTGGACGAGGATACACCAGGAGAGTCTAGTGGGGCAGACTGCTGTCTGCTATGGACAGAGTTTTTCTGTGTACTGGAGGATCTGCCCACCCCGTGCAGGGGGGATGGGGTCAGTGGGAAGAGGAAGAAGGCTGGCAGGGGGTTGGGACCTCCAAGTGTTCTCTTTCTCAGGCCCCACAAATGTTAGGCACAGGCCCACCCGCAAACTGAAAAGTGAAAGTCACTCAGTTGCGTTTGACTCTTTGCGACCCATGGGTGAACCATGGAATTCTTCCAGCAAGAACACTTGAGTGACTTGCCATCTCCTCCTCCAGGGGATGTTCCCAACCCAGAGATTGAATCCGGGTCTTGCGCATTGCAGGCAGATTCTTTACCATCTGAGTCACTAGGGAAGCCCAAGAATACTAGAGTGGGTAGCCCACCCCTTCTCCAGGGGATCTTCCCAAGCCAGGAATCGAACCAGGGCCTCCTGCATTGCAGGGGGATTCTTTACCAGCTGAGCTACAAGGGAAGCGGTGATGATGAAAGCAGACAACAGATGTCACACAGCTCCGAACTCCAGAGCTACTTGTGCCCAGAGAGCTGCCACAGCCCCTCCTGGACCCTCAGCCAGCCCGCACCACGATCCCATCATGCAGATGAGGAACCTGGAAACCCGAGGGGTTGGTGACCTGCCCAAGGTCACACAATTGGGCACTGAACCTGTGTCTGTGCTTCTTCCCTACACGTGGCCATTTAGTCTTGGCTTGAATACTTCCAGCTACATGAACCCACTACTCACTACTACTTTTGAGTCAATCTTTATCATTTCAGTCAAAGTAAGGGGGCAGTGATATTTTTCCCCTATCCTTGAGCTTAAATCTTTCTGCCAATTTCAACCATGTTTCCTGGTTCTGCCTAGTGGCGCCCTCAGAGAGCTCATCCCCTCTCCATTTCAAGCTAAAAATGGTAAAGCTGTCCCCTGGGCTCTTTTATTCTCCTTCACGCTCTCCTCCTGGCAGAGGATGTCCAGACTCACTTCTTAATCAGGTCTCTGAGGACAGATTCCAGTCACCATCCCTTACGGCGCCTAAAGTGGTCAGGACGCACAGAAACGCAACCTATCTGCGGCCTTGGCTGGTGGGTTTGCACAAACAGGCAAATGTTCCCTTCACTCCTCTCATGGGGAGAGTTCAAGAATCCCACGCCTGTGGAATGTCCCACTGTTTCTGAGTCTTGGTTTTCTCATCTGTAAAATGGGATAATGGCTCACACGCTGCCTACTTTGCATGGACCACTGGCTCTGAAATGACGCTGTGAACTGTGGAGCACTGAACAGGGGTGGAGGTGGGGACGTGATAAAAATGAGCAGAAGAGGCTCACGGGGAGCCCCAAGAAGCCATGCTGCTGAGAGAGCCTCCTTGCCCGCACCCCCCACCCCCGAGCTTACTTCCTCCATCAGCCTTCCCACCAGGGCTCGGGGCGCAGTGTTTGTGGACACCAGGGCACCTATCTGCACTGCTCCAAAAGCCAAAAATTAAATTAAGACAGTGTGATGATCTTCAAGAGGCGCCTCAAACACAGAATGTTCCTATGCCTGGCAACTAAGCCGACGAGTGGGGCTGAGCTCTGTGAGCAGGATGCTGGGCATGGAGTTAAAAAAAGTCAGAAAGACCGGCAGAGTCAGTCTGCACCCAGACCTCCTGCCCCAGCTCAGCCCACTTCACCACAGGTGCCGCTGAAATCACCTGACAGACAGTGCTGGGTGTGCCCATGTGGATGTCCTGGTCTACTCCAGGGAACTGCCATCTCCACAGTGGGCCCCGTCCCCTCATGGGTCCTCGGCCCCCGTACCCAGCTACCTAGGAGACAGGTCTCGTGAGCTGCCGTCACATCCCCCCAAAGCTGCTGCATCCCCTGGGCTCCCTGCCACCAGTGGCCACCCAGATGCTCCACCAGCCCCTTTCTCGATGCCTCCTTCACCCTCACCTCCCACATCCAACACATCCCCAAGTCCGACTCACCCGTCCTCCTAAAGGCCTCTTAAACACATTTCTCCCCACCCCCACCCACTGCCACCCTAATCCACACAGCCTCTTAGTTGCCCCCCTACCTCCTCCCTGGCCTCATTCCAGTTTGGTGTCCCTGTTGCAGCCAAAGTGACCTTCCGAAAACACAAATCTCATCATGTCTCCCTGCTGTTTAAAACCTACCCATGGCTGAAATGAACAGATGTACACTACCATGTATAAAATAGACGAACAGGGGCTTCCTTGGTGGCTCAGTGGTAGAGAATCAGCCTGCCAACGCACGAAACACAGGTTTGATCCCTTATCTGAGAGGATCCCACAAGCCGCGGAGCCAATGAGCCTCTGCACCACAACTACTGAGACTGTGCTCTACCTGGGAGCCCCAGCTGCTGAAGCCGGCACCCTAGAGCCTGTGCTTCAGAACGAAAGAAACCATAGCAGTGAGAAACTCATTGCAGTGCACTTCTAGTTGAAGTAGACAACTAGAGCGCAGCCCACGCTCTCTGCAACTAGAGAAAGCCTGAGGGTGGCAATGAAGCCCTGGCACAGCCAATAAACAAATAAATAAAATTATTTTAAAAATAGATGAACAAGGATGTGCTGTGTAAGTACAGGGAACTATGTTTAGTATCTTGTAATAAAACTCTAACGGAAAAAAATCCAAAAAAGAATACAGATACATACATATGTATGTATATCTGAATCACTTTGCTGTATATCTGAAACTAAAGACTATATTTTAAATCAACCATACTTTCATCAAAAACTGAAAAGCTTTTCACTAGGATGAAAAGCAAAATGCTTGGTCTGCCCCATTAGGTCCTGCAGTATCTGTCTCCCGACACTCTCCCTGCTTACGTGCTGTAATCCTGCCACCTGGGACTTCACCTGGGGTAAGAAACAGCCAAGATCTCAACTGCCACCTGGACCCTCACCGCTCCCTCCTCCCCCTGCCCTGAAGTAACCATCTTAAACTCTCTGATGGTTCTTCCTTGCTTTCCTTGATATGTCTGCTATGTAGGGTTACACCTCTATGAACCATATTACAGATATTCTTTTACGATCTGCTTCTTTTTTTCAACATGAATATCAAGGCAAGGAGGTACATCGCTCATGTGATTTCCACTGAGGTACTGTAATCCCAGCGAGTGAATGCCCGTCTCCTGTTGGCGGATAGGCTGCTTCCAGTTTAGAGCCTTTACAGAGCTCTTCCTGTGCTTCCAAGAGCCCTGTGCTCTGTCCTGCCTTCAGGCCCTCGCGGGAACGTATCTCTCTGCTAAGGTCTCAGACATCACCTCCACCCCACTTGCCTTGCTGTGCTGGTGTTTGCCTTACACCCTGCACCTCACAGAGGCTCATCCCAGCCTCCGGCCCCGCGCCCACACCGAATGCTCCCTCCACACTCATCCATCCAAGCACGCACGCACGAGTTCATTCACGCCCGTGTCAGCAACTTCTCCAGGCTGACCTCTGGTGCTGCCGCGGCCCAGACAGACCGGAGGAAGAAGGCGAGCCTCTTTGAGTAAACGAAGGCTCCCAGCGCACACCCTGAAAGCGCAGTCCCTCCACCCGGCCACCCTCCCACCCCTCCCGGACCCACTCCACTCTGCCGCGAGCGACCTGAGTGCAGCACAGGATGAGCTTGGGGTGGATACTGGCGCCGGAGCTGTTTGAACTCCACCCTCTCCCCACTCCTTCACATTAGCCTCTCTGATGAGAGCAGCAAGGGGCTATTCTAGTGCTTAAAAGTGAAGGAAAAAAAAGGAAACTGAGTAAAAAGGAAAGGAAAGAAAGCAGCTGGAGAATATGGCCCAGCATTTGGTATAATAACCAAGGGCTTTCAAATGGTGACGAAAACAGGCTTTGATTTTGAGCCTTTCAGCAGATAATTAGAGGGAAAAGCAAAATGCTTGGTCTGCCCCATTAGGTCCTGCAGTATCTGTCTCCCGACACTCTCCCTGCTTACGTGCTGTAATCCTGCCACCTGGGACTTCACCTGGGGTAAGAAACAGCCAAGATCTCAACTGCCACCTGGACCCTCACGCTCCCTACTCCCCCTGCCCTGAAGTAACCATCTTAAACTCTCTGATGGTTCTTCCTTGCTTTCCTTGATATGTCTGCTATGTAGGGTTACACCTCTATGAACCATATTACAGATATTCTTTTACGATCTGCTTCTTTTTTTCAACATGAATATCAAGGCAAGGAGGTACATCGCTCATGTGATTTCCACTGAGGTACTGTAATCCCAGCGAGTGAATGCCCGTCTCCTGTTGGCGGATAGGCTGCTTCCAGTTTAGAGCCTTTACAGAGCTCTTCCTGTGCTTCCAAGAGCCCTGTGCTCTGTCCTGCCTTCAGGCCCTCGCGGGAACGTATCTCTCTGCTAAGGTCTCAGACATCACCTCCACCCCACTTGCCTTGCTGTGCTGGTGTTTGCCTTACACCCTGCACCTCACAGAGGCTCATCCCAGCCTCCGGCCCCGCGCCCACACCGAATGCTCCCTCCACACTCATCCATCCAAGCACGCACGCACGAGTTCATTCACGCCCGTGTCAGCAACTTCTCCAGGCTGACCTCTGGTGCTNCCGNNGNCGAGACAGACGGGAGGAAGAAGGCGAGCCTCTTTGAGTAAACGAAGGCTCCCAGCGCACACCCTGAAAGCGCAGTCCCTCCACCCGGCCACCCTCCCACCCCTCCCGGACCCACTCCACTCTGCCGCGAGCGACCTGAGTGCAGCACAGGATGAGCTTGGGGTGGATACTGGCGCCGGAGCTGTTTGAACTCCACCCTCTCCCCACTCCTTCACATTAGCCTCTCTGATGAGAGCAGCAAGGGGCTATTCTAGTGCTTAAAAGTGAAGGAAAAAAAAGGAAACTGAGTAAAAAGGAAAGGAAAGAAAGCAGCTGGAGAATATGGCCCAGCATTTGGTATAATAACCAAGGGCTTTCAAATGGTGACGAAAACAGGCTTTGATTTTGAGCTTTCATTTCTTTTAATCTAGCAGATAATTAGAGGGAAATCAAATCCAGCCTGGCAGCCAAAGATCAACTTGTCGCTGTTGGAGATCAATTCCCACTTATTTTACCACCTCCTCCTTCACATGTTTTTTTTTTCTTCCAAAAACCCCCCTCCCCAGGTTGCATATATTGTTTGACTTGTTTAAATACTACATTCAGATTGGACATTTCCCATGACAAATGCTCTCTCAGGAATAAGCCACATTTTCTCTCCCTCCAAATAAAGAACTTCTCCTTGCTTTGCAGATTTAAAAATATCCAACTGCAAACACCCTTAAATAGATGGGAAAGATCAAAGGGCACAGGGGAAGAAACTCTTGACCATTTACAGCTATAGATGGAAGTGCTAGGATTCGCCCCAAAGCATCAACTCTTCCATTTGATTCATTGTGACTCCTCATTCATTGAAGATTAGCAAATACGAAATAGCCACCTAGCTGGCCACAGAGCTCCCTCACATGGACATGATCACTCACAAGCACCTACGTATGTTCAGTGATCAAAGCTAAAGGGATGTGTCCCTCCCTTAAAGTTTGGGTGAAGACTCAAATTCAGTCAGATTAGAATCATGCCTCGTGGGTGCACATCTCCTTAGTATGCCGAATACCTTCACATCCACTCTCTCAAGGCAAGATCTAGACACATCTGGCTTTAAATCTCAAGATGCTGCTTATAAGTGGTGTGGTCTTGGGCCTGTCACCTAACCCTTCCCAGGCCTCTGTGTCCTGTTAAAACAGAGGCACCTGCAGCAAATGGTTTCTGTGAGGCCAAAACAGGAATAAAAGTATAAGCACCACTGTGCCGTGCGCTGTAAGCACACTACAGACAGATTCCTAGGACAGAGGCAGAGCAGCTATTATCATTCTCTTTTCTTCTTTTATTGTTTGCTTTTTTGCTTGTTTTTGGTTTGGAGCTTTTGGTTTTCTGTTTTGTTTTGTATTTTGATGAGGAAACCAAGCTCAGGAAAGTACTTATCTGAGGCCAAGTAGAACTGATATCAAAAACTCAATCCTGAGCCCAGACCACAAGGCCTCCTTCCAAAAAGCCAATAACGCCTCCTTTAAAAGCTCATGAACATTTAAAGCTCACTGGCACAGCTCATGAGGAAATTTCCAAACACATTTGCTTGCCCATCACTACCTGGAATAACTCTGGAAGGGCCCACGCAGAATTCCGCTCTGCCGTTGCCCCGAAGTGCTGACTGACAGGCCATATGCTCGTCTCGGTTCCCATCTGCTCGGCGCCCAGGCGACAGGGAGAAGCGGCTGCCCGCTTGCAGAGGGGACCAGCCCCTGTCTAATGGTCCCTGAAACAGCGCTCTCACATCAGCTCAGGAAATCCACCTTCCCCATAAGCCCTGGGAACAGTTCCTGCTCAACACGCTGTAGGCAAAAGAGGCTTTTACAGGTTGCTTCTGACTTAACACTTAAACGTTTGCGGATGGGAGAGAGCTGCCTGGTTTTATTTCTTGCCCATAACATAATGCATGTATTATTAGTCATTTCCTGTCTGTCCTTACTTAAAAACTCACGCGCATTTTTCTGCTTGGCTGACGGCCACCTGAAATGTGAAGCCTGGCCAGGTACGGTGGGTATGACATATCCAGAAGGCACAACACCCGACCCCGGGCAAATTGCTCCAGCTCCCTGGAGGCTCCAGTGATAACAGAACTGTTGGGTTTTTAGCTCTTTGAAAAATATGATTATATTTCTGACCTTTCCTCCAGGAAAAATACACACAGACCTGAAATTTTGTGTTGTTTTGGGGATCACAGACACTCCGAAGGCCTTTATGTTTCCAACTCTGGTCGAATACAAGCCTGGGTTTCTTCAGCCTGTCGTTCCAGGTCACCCACCTCTGAGTCTACATCTACCGCTCCACCACACCTCCTTTCTCTCCACTCACCCACTTCTGCCTCCTCGGCTGACCTGACTCCCCACGCTTCCCTCAGCAGACCCCCATGCTTTGTTTCCTCCGCCAGGGGGATCTGTCTGTCTGCATGCTCCAAATATGACTCATCCTTTAAACCTTACTTCCAGCACCACCTCCTCCTTATCGGTTTTTCTTGTAAACTGTTCTCATCAGGAAGTAATCTTTCCCTACATTTTCCTCCCTTGTTATTAATACTTCATCTTTATATTTTGGGCACCTTGTACTTTCCACCGCATAGATATTCATCGGAGGTCTTGCCTCCTTTACTGACATGTGAGCTAATTCACTTTGGTAGTCTTCCCCTTTGGGTTTCCCGGGTAGCTCAGGTGGTAAAGAATCTGCCGGCAGTGCAGGAGACCCAGGTTCGATCCCTGGGTTGAGAAGACATCCTGGAGAAAGGAATGGCAACCACTCCAGTATTCTTGTCTGGGAAATCCCATAGGCAGAGAAGCTTGACAGGCTACAGTCCACGGGGTCACAGAGAGTTGGACATGACTGAGTGACTAACACTTTCAGTCTTCTCCCAGGCACACAGTAAGTGCTCAATAAATGCTCTAAATAACCAATACCTACGTCTGCTGTCCTGGTGGGGTGTGAAATGAAACCCCAAAGAGCAGGCAGATACTCATCTCTCTGTGACCCTGACGGATGGTGCTTGGGGTCAGGGTGTGCTCATCTGCACGGTTTTGCCACAGAGAAATCACAAAGGGTCAACGAAGCCCCGGAATTTCAACAAAAGGTCAGCTGTGCACATATGGATGGGCCATTAGACAGGGAGACCAGATGATTCTCCTGAAGGAATGCTTGTTTCCAGAAGAGTACGCTGGAAAGTAAGAAAGATGCTGGTCTACATTCACAAAGGCATGCTGAGTCCAGATAGTTTAGAAGCCCCTCCTGTGTATCGCTGAGGGGATTTCTGCCAGTTTAAGGGGCAGAGATCTGGGTTTCAGGGAATTTCTTTTTTAATTGATTTATTTTTCACTGAAGATAACTGCTTTGCAGTACTGTGTTGGTTGAGGGAATTTCTGATTAACAGATTTTTGACATTCTTCCCCAAGAAAGGACAGAGTTACATTCCTTGATCAAACCACAAGCCCCAGCTGTGAGACGGGACCCGTGGGAGATTTCTTGACCTCTTCCTCTTAGAATGTCTCCCCTTTATCCTCAAGTCTAAGTGGAATCAACCTGTCTTGAGGATTCACCTAGTGTACTGATTCCAGATATGGCACAACATCCAAGGGATACACGTAAGCGTTGAGGTTGAAGTGAAGCCCGAGCTCCCAGGGACTCCTCCGGAGGGGGCACCTCTCTGACTTAGAGCTGAAGCTATACTGCCAGGCTGACTCCACCCTCCACATAAACCTGGCTGTCATGGTGACAGGAGGTCGTGAAGCTGGGGGAGGACCACGCAACACTGCTGCAGGGAAAAGGGGTTTCTGTGACTTACATAGTCATATTCCAATGCACACGTCTGAGTAAGAGGCAAGCAGTCTAGCCCCAGCTCCCAGGCACTGCATGGCAGTCAGAACTCCCTCAGAGCTCAGCTCAACCTTATGTGCTAGCCTGGACAGGAGGGGTCTGGTGGTGCTTGTACGACTGAGGCCCCTCACTGCAACTATCGCAGCACTGTTAATCAGCTCCACCCAAACAAAAAATGCTTTTGGTGTAAAAAAATATTAAATTTTTAAAAATTAAAAAAAAAATCCCTCGGATTCCTCCAAGCCTGCCCCTGGCTTTATTGATATTACTCGGGGGTCCTAAAGGGTTATGAGGAAGGAAGACAGTTACCAGAAGCATCGACACCCAGGAAAAGGAGCAAAATTCTAGTAAAGTGGCTCCAACAGGGATAAGTCTATCTTCCAAAAATTAATAATCAACTGATGGAATGATCACCTTGTTTATAAAAATAATCGAGAAATGCAATTTATTCTCTTCTGCTTCTGATAGAAGTGTTTAAAAAGAAAGCCTTAGGCTACCCAAATACCTTGAGCAAAGAGGAAATGTTCTGCTGGCTTTCCTGATTTCCTCCTTCGGCAAGTGACTGGCCCTCCTCATCTTAGTTCTGTCCCATACGATTCAGACAAGCAGAGCCCCTGCACATACGGCTCAAAGAAGCTGAGCTGGTGACATACGTCTCACCATCAGCATAACTTTAAAGGAAGGCCTGACTGACCATGCAGTGAGCCTGAGACCTAGCATTTGTCTGTTACCCTCCAACATCACGTGTCACTTCATGTGATGCCCGTGGCAGGCCAGGCAAGGAGACCCCTTGATCCCCACTTCAAAGATGAGAGGATGAAGCAACCTGGCCAGGCTAACAGTGCAATGATCAGAGATTAAGGACCTCAACCCAGACCTGGCTGATGCCAAGTCCAATGCCTCATCAGGACACACACTGCTCCTCCGTCATGGGTGCTTAGGAGGGTTGTTCTCAAACCCAGGAGCTGACTGGCATGATGGTTTCCAAGGTTCCTGCCAATTCTGCACCTCTATCAATAAAAGGAGGCGGCTGGATTAAACCAGGGGTTTTAGAAACTCCTTGTAGTAGAAAAGATCCTTGTCTCTCAAAGGAAACCTACAGAATGCCAGAGTATAAAATAGGCCACCCTGGCTTCCCTTGGGTTGAAAAAGAAATGACTCCCACACACATGTCCATCAAGTGACAGAGGGATAAGAAAACGTGATAAATCCATAGAATGGAATGTTATTTGGGCATAACATGCTGATACATGCTTCAACATGGGTGAACCTCAAAGACTGGGTAAGCGAAACAAGTCAGCCATGAACAACTTCCTTTACATGAAGTGTCCAGAAAAGGTAAGTCCAGAGATGGGAAGCAGGTTGATGGAGGTGGGAATGGGGAGTGAGTGCTTTACTACTAGATATGGGGTTTCCTTCTGGGGTGACAAAATACTTTAGAGCTGGAAAGAGGTGATGGTTATACAACATCATGAATGTGCTCAATGCCACTGAGCTGTATACTCTTATACAGCTAATTTTATATTCTGTGGATTTTACCTCCATGGGTGTGTGCAGAGATGCACATCGTTCTGTAATCCTATCCCATCCACCCCCTGCCCCCGCCCCTGCAGCACCTCCAAAGAACCCTGGTAAGTAAATCAGTGGAGTCATCAGATAATAAAAAGTCATCCTAGTTCAAAACAGCTCTCCTATGACAACTATTTTGTTCCTTCAGGGGCCAATGGTTCGTTTTCTCCTAACCCAATAAATAAATTCATCTGGGCCAGTGACATTACACTACATGGGAACAAAATTTTTCCATTGGCAGTCAGCTCCAATGTCAGGTCCAGTCACAGTGATCCAACAGCTTTGGTTTTAGGATATGTCATTGGTTTTTAAACTCAAAAGTCTACTTTAAGTATACCAGAAAAGACCATAGTAACCAAGTATTACTTTTTGTTTGTTCAAATTCTAGTAGGTAATTTTATTGTTGAGTCATAAATTAAGCAAATTATTAAGGGGCTTCTCTGGTGGCCCAGTGGTAAGCTTAGGAGGGTTGTTCTCAAACCCAGGAGCTGACTGGCATGATGGTTTCCAAGGTTCCTGCCAATTCTGCACCTCTATCAATAAAAGGAGGCGGCTGGATTAAACCAGGGGTTTTAGAAACTCCTTGTAGTAGAAAAGATCCTTGTCTCTCAAAGGAAACCTACAGAATGCCAGAGTATAAAATAGGCCACCCTGGCTTCCCTTGGGTTGAAAAAGAAATGACTCCCACACACATGTCCATCAAGTGACAGAGGGATAAGAAAACGTGATAAATCCATAGAATGGAATGTTATTTGGGCATAACATGCTGATACATGCTTCAACATGGGTGAACCTCAAAGACTGGGTAAGCGAAACAAGTCAGCCATGAACAACTTCCTTTACATGAAGTGTCCAGAAAAGGTAAGTCCAGAGATGGGAAGCAGGTTGATGGAGGTGGGAATGGGGAGTGAGTGCTTTACTACTAGATATGGGGTTTCCTTCTGGGGTGACAAAATACTTTAGAGCTGGAAAGAGGTGATGGTTATACAACATCATGAATGTGCTCAATGCCACTGAGCTGTATACTCTTATACAGCTAATTTTATATTCTGTGGATTTTACCTCCATGGGTGTGTGCAGAGATGCACATCGTTCTGTAATCCTATCCCATCCACCCCCTGCCCCCGCCCCTGCAGCACCTCCAAAGAACCCTGGTAAGTAAATCAGTGGAGTCATCAGATAATAAAAAGTCATCCTAGTTCAAAACAGCTCTCCTATGACAACTATTTTGTTCCTTCAGGGGCCAATGGTTCGTTTTCTCCTAACCCAATAAATAAATTCATCTGGGCCAGTGACATTACACTACATGGGAACAAAATTTTTCCATTGGCAGTCAGCTCCAATGTCAGGTCCAGTCACAGTGATCCAACAGCTTTGGTTTTAGGATATGTCATTGGTTTTTAAACTCAAAAGTCTACTTTAAGTATACCAGAAAAGACCATAGTAACCAAGTATTACTTTTTGTTTGTTCAAATTCTAGTAGGTAATTTTATTGTTGAGTCATAAATTAAGCATTATTAAGTGCCTGCTATATAGTAAGGGGCTTCTCTGGTGGCCCAGTGGTAAAGAATCCACCTGTAATTCATGAGACATAGGTTCAATCTCTGGGTAGGGATTTCCAGAGAAATTCCATGGAAAGAGGAGCCTGGCGGGCTACAGACCATGGAGTTGCAAAGGGCAGGACATGACTGAGCACACACACACTATAGAAGAAAAGTCCTGCACATTGTTTCATTTAAATGTCATTATCTCCATTTTACAGAAAAGGATGCTGAGGTTCAGAATAGTTCTCCACATCCTCAAGGTCAGGATTTGAATCTCAGTCTCTTCAGCTCAGGAGAAAGCTCTACCAGCTATGCCAAGGTAAGTCTCAGCAGGGTCACAAGTCCCGCTCCCCATGGAGGCAGGAGGACTGCTTTCTGTCCCACCAAGATACTGATCCCCCGACATGCCCCGCCCGGGGTGTGTGAAGATGCAGGACACATAGAGACAGATGTCTGTTGCCCTCCCACGGTCCCCTCTGCCTCTTTCCAGAGCAGTTTCAAGCTGTGAGGAGTTCAGGACATCTATTTACCTTTTGGTTCAATCTGTGCAGGAAAGGTGAAAACTACTTTCAACAGTCTTGCTGACAAAGTCATTCAATGACCTGATGAGGGACATGCCAGACTCTTTTTTGCTAAGGAGTCGTGGGGCAAAGACAGTATACCATTTGTTTTTAAATGTTTAGGTTGGATCCTATTCAAACCCAAAAAACCCTGGTTACTCAACTGCTGGCCTAGAAGTCCATGTGACATCACTTCTTGCCTTGGAGTGACCTGGTCCCAGATTTGAACACAGGATTCAGCACTACAACACTGTGCCTTATCTGTGGGCACAGATACAGTGCTTTTCCAAGTTATTCTGAAACATTTTTACACAACGGAATTGAGAATAATTTCAGCCTTTTGGTGTGTATAAAAGTGAAAATGAAAGTGTTACTCACTCAGTCATGTCTGATTCTTTGTGATCTCATGGACTGTAGCCCTCCAGGCTTCTCCATCCATGAAATTTTTCAGGCAAGAATACTACAGGGGGCTTCCTTGGTGGGTAACGAGTGGGTAACGAGTCCGCCTTGCAGTGCAAGGGGCATGGGTTCGATCCCTGGCACGGGAAGATCCCACGTGCTGTGGAGCAGCTGGACCGCTGTGTCCAATTACCAGCCAGTGTTCTGGAGCGCATGCGCCCAGAGCCGGCGCTCTGCAATGAGAGAGACCACTGCAATGGGAGGCCCACACAGGCCAAAGAATAAAGATGGATGAAAATAACGTAGATAAAAAAACAATAAAACAGGCCAAAAAATTCACAACAAAAAAAAGAATACTAGAGTGGGCAGCCATTTCCTTCTCCAAAGGACCTTCCCAACCCAGGGACCAAACCCTGTCTCCTCCAATGCAGGCAGATTCTTTACTGTCTAAGCCACCAGAAAGCCCTCGGTCTGTATAGTAAAGTTATAAAAATGCTGATAATAGTTCCTTAAAAATAACACATGTTACAGGTTAAAACTCTTTCGTGGACAATCATTGCTGGGTTTTTTGTCTTTTAAATGTATAATTAAGGAATATCAGTAAATGCCATTAGCTATTAACATACACCCACAGCAACTCACTCCAGTATGCTTGCCTGGAGAATTCCATGGACAGAGGATCCTAGCAGGTTACAGTCCATAGGGTTGCAAAGAGTTGGACATGACTGAACAACTAACACTATATTATAAGTAGAGAAAGGGTGAGATGGAAGCATTTTTCTATTAAGAGTGAGGTCAGGTTCTTAAAGCTCTAACTGTTCTTGGTTATCAATAAAAAGTCAATACTTTTTAAATTAAAAATGAGGTGCTGCTCACTATTAAAGACTTGGTAAGTCATAAAATGCCTTTCCCATCCCTCCCAATGGCCTTGGACCCACTTAAATTGCCTTTAACTTTTAGATCTGCAGCTCATACGGATCACACTGAATGCCAGGTGTTGATGAAGAAAAACAACTAGAACCAGAAGAAGAAAGCTGATCATTTCTGAGGGCATCTAATGTGAAAACTGCCTTGAGAATTCCATGGAGAGAGGAGCCTGACGAGCTACAGTCCATGGGATGGCAAAGAGTCAGACGCAAGGGAGCGGCTAACACACACATACACACACAATGTGAAAATAAAGTGGTACCCTTACCTCTCTTACCAGTTTTGGTGGCAGAGGTTAAGAATGCTCAGGCCACACAATGGCCTTTGAACTTGTTCCCACCAAAGGGATCAGAAGGCTAACATGTCAAGGTCATCTTTACAAATATGTCCCCCTGGGCCATCCTGGTGTGGATAGCCACCAAATCTCCCGGCAGTGCACTCAAGTCTCTTAAGACCTAATCTTTACCAGTGAGATCAAATACCCATTACACAGTAGAAGATTTTTGAAAATAAATTACATTGCAATGAATCTGACCAAACTGCAATTAATCCACTGCTTTTTCCTTGGGGATGGCTAAAACTGGCAGCTGCACCCCTGCACAAGTAGACCCATTATCCAGCTGCCGTCAGCTGCTTTGAGTCTGCGTGCTTAATTGCTCAGTTCTGTCTGACTCTGCAATGCTATGGGCTGTACCCCACCAGGCTCCTCTGTCCATGGGATTCTCCAGCAAGAATACTGGAGTGGGTTGCCATGCCTTCCTCCAGGGGATCTTCCTGACCCGGGGATCAAACCTGTGTCTCCTTGTCTCCTGCACTGGCAGGTGGGTTCTTTTCACCAGCATCACCTGAGAAGCCCGAGACACTGAGGATTCCACAGACCCGGCCCACTCCACTTTTAACCCCCAGCTGGTGGTGGCCACACCTGGCAGGACCAGCCCACATGAACTGCAGGTGAACATTCTCAGTGAGCTTTGCTGGCCACGGATCTGTGCCTCACACAGCAAAGAATGCTCTGGAAGAGAACTCAGTCAAGCAGCCACCATCCAGCCTGTTTGGAGTATGACAAATGCTCCTTCAGAGTGACATGTCTTGCGGGCATAGCCAGGCCTCCAGTCCAGGCTAATTAAGAGCAGCATCTCTAGAAGTAGGGCGCTTGCACTGTACTTACTAGACCTCTCCAGATGCTTCTACGTGCAGCCAAGGAGGAAGCGCTGCTGGAAGGTGAATCTAATGTAAAAGCTGAGCATGAGAGGAGCCTGACGAGCTACAGTCCATGGGATGGCAAAGAGTCAGACGCAAGGGAGCGGCTAACACACACATACACACACAATGTGAAAATAAAGTGGTACCCTTACCTCTCTTACCAGTTTTGGTGGCAGAGGTTAAGAATGCTCAGGCCACACAATGGCCTTTGAACTTGTTCCCACCAAAGGGATCAGAAGGCTAACATGTCAAGGTCATCTTTACAAATATGTCCCCCTGGGCCATCCTGGTGTGGATAGCCACCAAATCTCCCGGCAGTGCACTCAAGTCTCTTAAGACCTAATCTTTACCAGTGAGATCAAATACCCATTACACAGTAGAAGATTTTTGAAAAATAAATTACATTGCAATGAATCTGACCAAACTGCAATTAATCCACTGCTTTTTCCTTGGGGATGGCTAAAACTGGCAGCTGCACCCCTGCACAAGTAGACCCATTATCCAGCTGCCGTCAGCTGCTTTGAGTCTGCGTGCTTAATTGCTCAGTTCTGTCTGACTCTGCAATGCTATGGGCTGTACCCCACCAGGCTCCTCTGTCCATGGGATTCTCCAGCAAGAATACTGGAGTGGGTTGCCATGCCTTCCTCCAGGGGATCTTCCTGACCCGGGGATCAAACCTGTGTCTCCTTGTCTCCTGCACTGGCAGGTGGGTTCTTTACACCAGCATCACCTGAGAAGCCCGAGACACTGAGGATTCCACAGACCCGGCCCACTCCACTTTTAACCCCCAGCTGGTGGTGGCCACACCTGGCAGGACCAGCCCACATGAACTGCAGGTGAACATTCTCAGTGAGCTTTGCTGGCCACGGATCTGTGCCTCACACAGCAAAGAATGCTCTGGAAGAGAACTCAGTCAAGCAGACACCATCCAGCCTGTTTGGAATATGACAAATGCTCCTTCAGAGTGACATGTCTTGCGGGGCATAGCCAGGCCTCCAGTCCAGGCTAATTAAGAGCAGCATCTCTAGAAGTAGGGGCGCTTGCACTGTACTTACTAGACCTCTCCAGATGCTTCTTACGTGCAGCCAAGGAGGGAAGCGCTGCTGGAAGGTGAATCTAACAACATTTGGGCTTGAGCCCAGCTGGTAAGGGCCCATCATAGAGGAGCCCGCAAAGCACCACTTGCTCAGGGAAGTCAGGGTTCCTCACATTCTTTTTTTTTTTTTTTTTAGATTTATTTACTTATTTATTTTTGGGCGGAGGTCGGGTTGGGGAGGGAGGGGAGTGGGCGGGCCACTTCTATTGGTCTTTCATTTCTCTGTTTTTTCATTCGTCTTTGTTCTTTGGCTCCTGCGGGCCTCCCATCGTGGTGGCGTCTGTTGTCGCAGAGCACTTGCTCTGGGCGCATGCGCTCCAGAGCTCCGGCTCGCTGATTGGACACATCAGTCCAGCCGCTCCGCGGCACGTGGGATCTTCCCAGGCCAGGGATCGAACCGGCGCCCCTTGCACTGCAAGGCGGTGTCCTTATCCACTGGACCACCACGGGAAGCCCAGGGTTCCTCACATTCTTGAACCACAGCTGACAAATGCTCTCCTTGTTTGGAGGTGTTTGCATCCCTCTGACAGGTCAAGGGTATCCAGAGTGCTGTTTGAAATGCTAGTCTTTCACTGTTATGCCTAACACAGGCACGATGACATTTATTCAACCCTCACTTTTTGAAAGTCAGGAATTTGGTTGACAACAAAACCAACAAAACACCCAAGTGACATCACATCACTGCATGCAAGACAGAATCCCCTTAGGAAACCAACAATATTTCTGTGGGGTGATTCCACGGAGGGAAGGGCAGGGCATACGCTCCCGTCAATACCCCAGTTAGACGTTACTGGGTGGGTGGGATGGGGAGGAATTCCAAGACTGTAAGTATTACAGGCCAGTTTCCCCAGTGGTTCAGTTGGCAAACCATCCACCTGCGATGCAGGAGATCTGGGTTTGACCTTCAGGTCAGGAAGATTCCCTGCAGAAGGCAATGGCAAGTAGTCTTGCCTGGGAAATCCCATGGACAGAGGAGCCTGGCGGGGCTACAGTCCAGAGGGTTGCAGAGAGTCGGACGCCACTGAGCACCTAAACCATTAACTGTTACACAGCTGCCGCAGGTTTGATAATTGGTTCTCCAGACTTTGAAACAGAAAGTTTGTATTGCAAGAGTGTAAATATCACAAAGGAAATTAAAAGGAAGTGATCCTTACCTACACGTCCAAATTCCCTGAGGCCCTCTTCTCTGACTCCCTGCGCTTGAGGGTTTCACAGAGAAGCACCACGTGGCGCAATGATGAGGGAAGAGGGATGCCATCACTGGGGGAGGATGGGTTTTCAGGAAAGACTTTCCAGACTCGGACAACAATGGGCTAGAAACTCACCTGCTGAACCCCAAGGTCAGATGCATATTGTAAAATCTCCATCTCCTGACTCTGAGTCACGATATTTGGAGGGTGATATTCATAGATGAAAATACGATTTATTAAACTGCTAGAGGTATAAATCTCCCTTCTGAAGTTAACGTATTTCAAGAACTTGACTTAACCTGCTTAAGACATAGGAAGCAGAACTGATGATAGAAATAAATGATATTAAAAAGTACTTACTGGCTCTCTCTCTTCTTTTTAAGTGGGTCCATGAGACGCAGCGTGTCTCTGATCACAGCCACCTTCACTTTTTCATCGACAAGGCTGGGGACATTCTCAAACACCCCTGGAGAGAGCTTGAAGGGTAAGGATTCCACGTCATGGTGGAGACAGTGATTCGGCACCAGATGACCACCAGTGCCAGCCCCAGTGGTTGTACTGCTAGGATTTTTTAAAGGCTCTCTTTAGTCTACCTTTAAAATGTCAATTTCCATTCACAAATCAACAAAATACACAAAGGGGGAAAACAGCACTAGGTTTTTCTCAGGATGAAAATAATACCTGCTCGTGCTATACTATTTGAATATATGGAAGAGGTGAAGAAAATTAAAAGAATCCATATACACCACCCCAAAACACCCAGTACTAATAGTTGGTGTATTTCCTTCAAGTCTTTATGCACTCCTAAGTAGTGGTAGCAGGCGGGGAAGATAATAGTTTTGGACTGTATTTCCTTCAAGTCTTTTATGACTCTAGATAAGCACCTGGCGGGCTACAGTCCAGAGGGTTGCAGAGAGTCGGACGCCACTGAGCACCTAAACCATTAACTGTTACACAGCTGCCAGGTTTGATAATTGGTTCTCCAGACTTTGAAACAGAAAGTTTGTATTGCAAGAGTGTAAATATCACAAAGGAAATTAAAAGGAAGTGATCCTTACCTACACGTCCAAATTCCCTGAGGCCCTCTTCTCTGACTCCCTGCGCTTGAGGGTTTCACAGAGAAGCACCACGTGGCGCAATGATGAGGGAAGAGGGATGCCATCACTGGGGGAGGATGGGTTTTCAGGAAAGACTTTCCAGACTCGGACAACAATGGGCTAGAAACTCACCTGCTGAACCCCAAGGTCAGATGCATATTGTAAAATCTCCATCTCCTGACTCTGAGTCACGATATTTGGAGGGTGATATTCATAGATGAAAATACGATTTATTAAACTGCTAGAGGTATAAATCTCCCTTCTGAAGTTAACGTATTTCAAGAACTTGACTTAACCTGCTTAAGACATAGGAAGCAGAACTGATGATAGAAATAAATGATATTAAAAAGTACTTACTGGCTCTCTCTCTTCTTTTTAAGTGGGTCCATGAGACGCAGCGTGTCTCTGATCACAGCCACCTTCACTTTTTCATCGACAAGGCTGGGGACATTCTCAAACACCCCTGGAGAGAGCTTGAAGGGTAAGGATTCCACGTCATGGTGGAGACAGTGATTCGGCACCAGATGACCACCAGTGCCAGCCCCAGTGGTTGTACTGCTAGGATTTTTTAAAGGCTCTCTTTAGTCTACCTTTAAAATGTCAATTTCCATTCACAAATCAACAAAATACACAAAGGGGGAAAACAGCACTAGGTTTTTCTCAGGATGAAAATAATACCTGCTCGTGCTATACTATTTGAATATATGGAAGAGGTGAAGAAAATTAAAAGAATCCATATACTCCACCCCCGCAAAAAAACACCCAGTACTAATAGTTGGTGTATTTCCTTCAAGTCTTTTTTATGCACTCCTAAGTAGTGGTAGCAGGGCGGGGGAAGATAAGTACTGCTCAATGTACTATTTATCTTAGGGACTCAAGCATGCCGATAGGGCTAAATCATATTCATAGAATTTCAATTAGTTCATCTCCTGAGGCTAACTAATTAGTTCACGTCAAAACTGATGGAAAGGCTCAGCTGCTTCTCCATTTGCAGATCTTCAGAACTGGAGAATGGCATGCTGGGAAGTCACCATAGGTCAGATAAGTCTTATATTCATAGATGATGTTCTGAACTCAACAGAATTGAAATGATTTAGATTGGAACAGAACTTGGCTGGGCAAATCTGACAATGTCGAATCTTGTTTAGCCCAGGGAGCACTGTGAGAAGGGGAATGTTCCGTATGCCTGATAATATATTCCAGTGAGATACGCAAAATACTTACTTCTTGTTCGTGCTCGATTCTCATGCTGGGATTTGCATTTACTTCAAGTAGTATAGGCTTCAGATTTTTCATGAGGAGAATGTCAAAGCCTAAAATCTGGAGCAGGATAAACATAATTCAGAATTACTCCCTTTAGCTACAGTGAATTTTCAGGAATCAAGTATGATATTAGGGGTATCAAGGTGAAAATAAATTCCAACTCCACCCCCAGCCTGGGCCTTGACCCCGGCTTCTCTTGTCCACAGCCCCTCTTCCTCTGAATGGGCTTGTTAGGCCAAATGAACAGAAGAGAGCTTTACAGGGGCCTTGGTAATGAGCTGAGGTCCCATGGCTCACTTCAGCACCATCAGTGTCATCTGAACTGCTGTAATATGATGTCCTCATTCTTCTTTAACAGGTTTCTTATTATGTTAAGAATCAGTAATCGTCCATCAATTTCTCCCTCTCTTTCTGTGCTCCTCTATTAAGTTTTTTTTTTTGCTCCTAGCCTAAGTCTTACCCCAGAGCAACAAAATACACAAAGGGGAAAACAGCACTAGGTTTTCTCAGGATGAAAATAATACCTGCTCGTGCTATACTATTTGAATATATGGAAGAGGTGAAGAAAATTAAAAGAATCCATATACTCCACCCCATAAAAAACACCCAGTACTAATAGTTGGTGTATTTCCTTCAAGTCTTTTATGCCCTCCTAAGTAGTGGTAGCAGGGCGGGGGAAGATAAGTACTGCTCAATGTACTATTTATCTTAGGGACTCAAGCATGCCGATAGGGCTAAATCATATTCATAGAATTTCAATTAGTTCATCTCCTGAGGCTAACTAATTAGTTCACGTCAAAACTGATGGAAAGGCTCAGCTGCTTCTCCATTTGCAGATCTTCAGAACTGGAGAATGGCATGCTGGGAAGTCACCATAGGTCAGATAAGTCTTATATTCATAGATGATGTTCTGAACTCAACAGAATTGAAATGATTTAGATTGGAACAGAACTTGGCTGGGCAAATCTGACAATGTCGAATCTTGTTTAGCCCAGGGAGCACTGTGAGAAGGGGAATGTTCCGTATGCCTGATAATATATTCCAGTGAGATACGCAAAATACTTACTTCTTGTTCGTGCTCGATTCTCATGCTGGGATTTGCATTTACTTCAAGTAGTATAGGCTTCAGATTTTTCATGAGGAGAATGTCAAAGCCTAAAATCTGGAGCAGGATAAACATAATTCAGAATTACTCCCTTTAGCTACAGTGAATTTTCAGGAATCAAGTATGATATTAGGGGTATCAAGGTGAAAATAAATTCCAACTCCACCCCCAGCCTGGGCCTTGACCCCGGCTTCTCTTGTCCACAGCCCCTCTTCCTCTGAATGGGCTTGTTAGGCCAAATGAACAGAAGAGAGCTTTACAGGGGCCTTGGTAATGAGCTGAGGTCCCATGGCTCACTTCAGCACCATCAGTGTCATCTGAACTGCTGTAATATGATGTCCTCATTCTTCTTTAACAGGTTTCTTATTATGTTAAGAATCAGTAATCGTCCATCAATTTCTCCCTCTCTTTCTGTGCTCCTCTATTAAGTTGCTTCTTAGCTAGATCTCTAAAAACCCCGAGACTATCTTTCTTAACCCCAGGTATGTATTAGCGTCACTTAAGGACCCCTTTCAAAACCTGTGCTTATCCCCAGCCCACACCTGTGAGTCAGCGCCTTTCAAAGTGGAACGCAGCCAATGTGTTTTCAATAGCAAATCCCCTGGGTGATTCTGATGGGCCCTCCTACCTAAGAGGAAGGGAATGATATTAGGTTCCTGCGAGGCACCAATTACGATACAACGCACCAATTATTCATAACCTCGTTTCATCTTCACAACAGTGTATTTGAAGGCGGGATCATGCCCTCCGTTTCCCAGAAGCAGAAACTGAGTCTCAGAAAGGCCAGTGGGCTTCCCTGAGGCTGCCTCTCTCATCAACAACAGAGCTGGATTTCAGAACTGACTGACTACGTCGTCTGTGGGACCCAGTGATAGATGGAAATGCTGGGTCTCTGGCTTGAAAAGTATTAACAAATTTCACGACGGTGAAACAGAGCATTAAACCAAGCGTGGAGCTCTTTGGCATGTGGGGCCCCATGTGACTGCACAGCCCACAGGCCTCTGCAGCCAGCCTGCACAAGAGGCCAACTTCAGCACCCTCGCCAACCGGCCAACCACCTGCTCTTGAACCTGGCATTCTGCCTCAGGCGCATCAGGTGCAGGTCTGTCTTCTGGCCTCTTTCAACTCCTCACAGGCCCGATGCTCAAGGTGAGCCACCCTGCGTATCTCATTCCCTCTGCCTGAAACCACCCTTTATCTAGATAACATCTCCTCACCCTTGAGATCACAGGTTCTAACTGGATTCAGACGTGGACTAGGAGGACGCCAGACTCTGGGGAGGATGACCGTCATCTCCCTAGGAGGTGATAAGGTAGAAAGCTCCTAATATGAGTGCTGCCATCCCAAAGGGTCAAACTGTAACATGGAGAATAAAGGAGGGGAGAGAAAAGAGAGACAGCTGCATTGCCTCCTCTGTGGACTCAAGAAGAAAAGATGAGGGGATATCCATTTACTTGTCTATATAGAATATGCATTCGTTAAATGATAATCATTAAAGTGTAGCTTCATCCTTATTAATGAAATCAGAGCCTCAATGACCATTATGGGGGATAATTCAAGATGAGGTTATTCTTCAAGAAAGGACAATAAGGATGAAAAGTTGCGAAAAGTCATCCTCATTCTATTTTTCTTTCCCGGGTCATAAGAGGAAAGGAATGGAAATTCAGCTAGAAAATGTTAAATGTATTATAGATCTGCTTAATAATATAAGACAAGTGGATATGAAGAATGAGGCCTGCAAGAGACTCTGGTGACATCATCAGTCCAGCTTCAGACCTGGTCCGAGACCTGATGCTGAGGAGGCTACAGAGAACAACGGGCGGCAGGGCCCGCGTTTATCATCCTGAGTCATCGACACTTACGTTTTGCTACATCTTACAAGCTGGGACTGGTGCTTTCACAGCCTGGTGGGCCCATCTCAGCTCAGTGCACAGGGGTTCTGTGGATGCATGGCTACAGCAGAGCGGAAGAAGAGGAGGGCAAAACCTCTCCAGTCGCAGGGGCCCGCACCCGACAGGAGCCAAAGACTCTCAGAGCCCAGACTTCGGTTCATGTAGTTAATGCTGGGTCTTGGATAGGAGCGCTTTGGAGCCAGACTTGGGCTTCAATCCCAGTTGTCTCTCATATTAGCTGCATAACCCCAGGCTTCTCTGAGCCTCACGTACCTCATGTGAAAAATGGCCATAACAACAGCTACCTTGCAGGGTCATTGACAATGGAAGCAAAAAAAGACCCTAGGATTATGCTCATCTTAAAGACAGAGTACTCAATATACGCCGGCTCCCTTTCCATTTTCCTAATGAGTCCATCAACAAGAACAGTATTAATGGCTTTGGAGTCCAGAGGAGCTCATTTCAAATCTCAGTTCTGCCTTCAGCTTGTGTAACTACTGGCAAGTGATGTAGCGCCTCTAAACCCCAGTTTTCTCATCTATAAAATGAGAATAAGAATAGTATCTACTTTAGTCCGTTCATTCATTAAATACTGAATTCCTCCTGTGCCCCAGAGACTATTCCCGATTCTGGAAATACAGGGGTGAACTAGACAAAGTCCTTGCCCCCATGGAGCTTACACTCCGGAAGACAGGAGCAAATAAAGATAACGGGGTGTAAAATGGTTTGCACAGTACCTGACATATAGTAAGCATTTAATGAAAATCACCTTTATAGTTTTTCACAAGTTCAGGAAAGATACATTTTATTCCCAAAGTTCAATGAAATACAGAGCAACAGTGGATCTCAATAAATAGAATCATGGAAGTGGAAGGAGCTTAGTTGGTCTTATCATAAGATCCCAGAATGCCAGAGCTGGCAGAAAATCGGGAATTTATTTGGTTGAGTATTTTTCAAAATGAGAGATTTTTGAAGGGAAAGCACTGGGAAGATGAGATCAGATCATTTTTACATCGTGGGGTTCCCAAAGTCTCTCTCTCTCTCTCTCTCTCTCTCTCTATATATATATATATACACTAATCTGGGCTTCCTTGGTGGCTCACTGGTGAAGAATCTGCATGTAATGCAAGAGACCCGAGTTCAATCTCTGGGTCAGGAATATCCCCTGGAGAAGGAAATGGCAACCTGTTCCACTATTCTTGCCTGGGAAATCCCATGGACAGAGGGAGGAGCCTGGTGGGGTACAGTCCATGGGGTGGAAAAAGTTGGACATGGCTTGGCGACTAAACAACATTCGTAGTTCTGGAATGCTTTACTGCTCTCTGCCTTTATATTCTTTTACCCAAAGACAATTTTATTTATCAAATATTTATTGACCACTTGCCAAACACTAGGTACTGTTCCAGGCACTGGAGTTAAAGCAGCAAACAAAACAGGGTTTGTCTTAACTCCTGCCCTCTTGGCTCTTACATTTCAGAAGAGAGACCACAAGCAAGTGAATAACTAAGACAAGGTAAGAACATAGAGTGTGTACAGTGGATGGAAGGGAGGGGACGGTAGTCAGGGAAGGCCTTTCTAAGAAGGTGACGTTTGTTATTCTATTGTCTTCTGGTTTGCACAGCTTCTGATATGAACGTTTCAGTTGTTCTTTATTCCTCTGAGCATAATATGTCCTTTCTCTCTAACTGCTTTGAAATTTTCTTATTATCACTTGATTTGATTTTGATAAGCCTTGCTGTGTGTGTACACATTGGTGTGTGCGTGGCCAGTTCTTCAAATACTTTTCTGGATCTTCCTTGTCTCTTCTGCTCAGGGAACTCCCATTCCACAGATGTGAGACCATCTGATATTGTACCATAGGTAACTGACCATCTGTTCATTTATTTTTCCTGTCACTTTACTCTCTGTGTTTCATTTTGAATAAATTCTACTGCTATGTCTTCAAGTTTGTTGGTCATTTCTTCTACAGTATCTAATCTGTGGTTAATCCTGTCCAGTGAAATTTGTTACAGATGTTACATTTTCTTCCATTTGGTTCCTAGAGGTTTCATTTGGTTCTTCTCATAGCTTCATTTCTCTCTGCAGTAAACTATTTTCCTTTAAACTTTTGTACATAGTTTTAATAGCTGTTTTAACATCCTTTACCTACTAGTTTCATAATTTCTAATATTTACGGGACTGATTCCATTGATTTTTCCCCATAGGTATGGGTTACTTTTTCCTGCCTTGTGGAATATCCAGTGGCTTTTTATTGGTTACAGAACATTTAATGCTCAGTAACTGGATTTTGTCTTTTTTTAAAAAAGTGCTAGGTTTTTAGGCAGCTAGTTATTTACTGATTTTGTTGATACATTCAAGGTCTATTATTTAAGTTTCACTAGGCTGGGTCTAGAGCAATTTTCATTCCAGGGAAGATTCAGTCCATTAAGATGGAACTTCCCCAAACTCTCCCTTGAAGTTGCCCAGTAACCACCAAGCACTCTCTACACTGGCTCTTTGGAGCGTGGACGTTTCCCTCCTCTTTGTGAACTCTGGAAGTAGCTCAGCTTCTCAGTTCCTTGGTCATTCTTTGCCAGACTGTGTGGATTGACCCTCCACATATGAATGGCCCAGTGCTCCGCAAAGATGCACTGGGATCCCATGGAGGTTCCTGGAGCTTTTTTCCTGCTTGGGTCCCTCCTTTAAAGAATTCTTTGTTGTTGTTCAGTTGTTAAGCTGTTTCTGACCCTCTGCAACCCCATGAACTGCAACATGCCAGACTTCTCTGTCCATCATTATCTCCCTGAATTTGCTCAAACTCATGTCCATCGAGTCAGTGATACCATCCAACGATCTCATCCTCTGTCACCCCTTCTCCTCTTGCTTCCTGGGTGGCTCAGACAGTAAACAATCTGCCTGCCTATGCCAGATACCTGGTTTCGATCCCTGGGTCAGGAAGATCCTCTGGAGGAGGGCATGGCAGCCCACTCCAGTATTCTTGCCTGGAGAAGCCCATGGGCAGAGGAGCCTGGCGGAGTACAGTCCGTGGGGTTGCAAAGAGTCAGATACAACCGAGAGAATAACACTTTTAAAGAATTCTTCCCACAGAATTCTAGCCACTTTGGCATTCCTAAATGCTTACCTCCATCTACTTAATTCACCGAGATCACAGGGCTCTGTTCTGGTGCTCCGCATCCCTGCCCATGTTCCAGAGAGTGTCTCTAGACAGAAATCTGAGGCAACCAGACACATCTTGGCTTTTGTTCCCCACTTTCCTTGGGGATTACAATGCATGGAAAATAGCTGTTTTAACATCCTTTACCTACTAGTTTCATAATTTCTAATATTTACGGGACTGATTCCATTGATTTTTCCCCATAGGTATGGGTTACTTTTTCCTGCCTTGTGGAATATCCAGTGGCTTTTTATTGGTTACAGAACATTTAATGCTCAGTAACTGGATTTTGTCTTTTTTTAAAAAAGTGCTAGGTTTTTAGGCAGCTAGTTATTTACTGATTTTGTTGATACATTCAAGGTCTATTATTTAAGTTTCACTAGGCTGGGTCTAGAGCAATTTTCATTCCAGGGAAGATTCAGTCCATTAAGATGGAACTTCCCCAAACTCTCCCTTGAAGTTGCCCAGTAACCACCAAGCACTCTCTACACTGGCTCTTTGGAGCGTGGACGTTTCCCTCCTCTTTGTGAACTCTGGAAGTAGCTCAGCTTCTCAGTTCCTTGGTCATTCTTTGCCAGACTGTGTGGATTGACCCTCCACATATGAATGGCCCAGTGCTCCGCAAAGATGCACTGGGATCCCATGGAGGTTCCTGGAGCTTTTTTCCTGCTTGGGTCCCTCCTTTAAAGAATTCTTTGTTGTTGTTCAGTTGTTAAGCTGTTTCTGACCCTCTGCAACCCCATGAACTGCAACATGCCAGACTTCTCTGTCCATCATTATCTCCCTGAATTTGCTCAAACTCATGTCCATCGAGTCAGTGATACCATCCAACGATCTCATCCTCTGTCACCCCTTCTCCTCTTGCTTCCTGGGTGGCTCAGACAGTAAACAATCTGCCTGCCTATGCCAGATACCTGGTTTCGATCCCTGGGTCAGGAAGATCCTCTGGAGGAGGGCATGGCAGCCCACTCCAGTATTCTTGCCTGGAGAAGCCCATGGGCAGAGGAGCCTGGCGGAGTACAGTCCGTGGGGTTGCAAAGAGTCAGATACAACCGAGAGAATAACACTTTTAAAGAATTCTTCCCACAGAATTCTAGCCACTTTGGCATTCCTAAATGCTTACCTCCATCTACTTAATTCACCGAGATCACAGGGCTCTGTTCTGGTGCTCCGCATCCCTGCCCATGTTCCAGAGAGTGTCTCTAGACAGAAATCTGAGGCAACCGTAGACACATCTTGGCTTTTGTTCCCCACTTTCCTTGGGGATTACAATGCTGAACTATCGGTTGCACAAAAGCTGAAAACATTTATTTTGTGTACTTTGTCTAGTATTCTAGTTATTTTCAAAAGAAGTCTTTCAAAAGTCCAGTCTTTGTTATTCCATCACGACCAGAAGCCAAAAACTCAGGAGGTGACGTATGAACACAGACTGAGTGAAGTGAGCAAATAAGTCGATTGAAGAGCTGAGGAAGAGCGTCCTAGGCAGAAGGAATGGCAAGAACAAAGGCCATTTCTGATGTACAACAAGGAGTGAGTGAGAGGGAGACAGGAGATGAGGTCAGATAAAATGACAAAGGACAGATCATGTAGCATCTTGCAGGCCATGGGAAGGAGCCAGGATTTTAAGCGCAGTGAGAAAGCCATTGGAGAGTTTATACAGAGAAGTAATTTGATCTGACGTGTTTTAAAAGAATCACTTTAGCTACAGTGAGAAAAATAGGCTACAAGCAGCAAGGGTGTGAAAACGAACATCCATTAGGAGGCGACGGCGTGATACAAGTACAAGGTGACGGCTGACGGGACTGGGACGGGAGCGGTGGCGCTGGTTAGAAGCGGTTACACTGAGACTGCCCTGGAGGTCCAGGGGTTAAGACTCCCCACTTCCAACACAGGGGGCACAGGTTCTACCCCTGATCAGGGAACTAAGACCCCACATGCCGGCATAACCCAAAAGAAAAAAAAGAAGTAGTTACATTTCAGATGCGTTTTAATGTATATCTGCAAGAGTTGCTTATGAATTAGATGTAGGAAAGAGGGGAAAAGAAGAAAGACTGCGGTGGGGGCCGGGGGGCGGTTTGAGTAACCGAATGCTGTTCATATACTCAAACAGGAAAGATGGGGGGAGTAAGTTTGGAAGAGAAATCACGCATTTGACTTTGGACATGTCAAGTGTGAGATGCCCACCAGAAATCCAAGAAGAAAGTTAAAATGAGCAGTTGGATAGACCAGCGTGGGGCTCAAGGAGAGGCCAAGATGGAGATATGAATGCAGGCGTCACCAGCACATGGCAGGTACCTAAAGTCACAGGGCTAGACGAGCTCCCCACAGGGAGCGACTGTAAGTAACAGGAGAGGAGTGGGAGTCCTGGCCAGCCGGGTGGGCGGATCTCCATGACTGGCAGGTGCAGAAGGAGGGGCTGAGGAGCAGCAGCCCGTGAAACAGGAGGGAAACCGGGAGGGCGTGGAGTCGCTCACCTCCCTCCTAAGGGCAAATTCTTCTCCTGCCTTAACCTCCAGCTTAAGCCTCCCCTCCTGTGGGAAGCTTCCTCGACTGGGGTAACTGCTCCCACGTCTGTCTGTGCTCTCAACCCTGCCCATGCCCCCCAGGGCGTTCATTCCTCCCACGTGGCAGTCCTCCCCGCCGCCTCTGAGGACTGCATCCTGTTCACAGCCACACAGCCCACAGCTGGCTCAGGGCTTGCCTCAGAGGGTGACCACCACCTGTGTCCTAAAGAAGAAAGGTTAAAGGTCAGACGTGGTCAAGGAAGGCCTTATGGAGGAGGCAGGATTTGAGCAGCACCTTGTGGGCACTGGATTTCAAAAAAGAGGGAGAAGAGGAGAGAGCACGGCAGAAGAGGCCGAGACAGAAGAGAACAAAAGGGCAGAATCGGAAAACGCAAATTATACCCCAGAGACAGGGATCGGCTGTGTCTGGCAGACCCTGTGGCTCAGGGAGGCTGAGGCCCCAGGTCCAGGGGTTAAGACTCCCCACTTCCAACACAGGGGGCACAGGTTCTACCCCTGATCAGGGAACTAAGACCCCACATGCCGGCATAACCCAAAAGAAAAAAAAGAAGTAGTTACATTTCAGATGCGTTTTAATGTATATCTGCAAGAGTTGCTTATGAATTAGATGTAGGAAAGAGGGGAAAAGAAGAAAGACTGCGGTGGGGGCCGGGGGGCGGTTTGAGTAACCGAATGCTGTTCATATACTCAAACAGGAAAGATGGGGGGAGTAAGTTTGGAAGAGAAATCACGCATTTGACTTTGGACATGTCAAGTGTGAGATGCCCACCAGAAATCCAAGAAGAAAGTTAAAATGAGCAGTTGGATAGACCAGCGTGGGGCTCAAGGAGAGGCCAAGATGGAGATATGAATGCAGGCGTCACCAGCACATGGCAGGTACCTAAAGTCACAGGGCTAGACGAGCTCCCCACAGGGAGCGACTGTAAGTAACAGGAGAGGAGTGGGAGTCCTGGCCAGCCGGGTGGGCGGATCTCCATGACTGGCAGGTGCAGAAGGAGGGGCTGAGGAGCAGCAGCCCGTGAAACAGGAGGGAAACCGGGAGGGCGTGGAGTCGCTCACCTCCCTCCTAAGGGCAAATTCTTCTCCCTGCCTTAACCTCCAGCTTAAGCCTCCCCTCCTGTGGGAAGCTTCCTCGACTGGGGTAACTGCTCCCACGTCTGTCTGTGCTCTCAACCCTGCCCATGCCCCCCAGGGCGTTCATTCCTCCCACGTGGCAGTCCTCCCCGCCGCCTCTGAGGACTGCATCCTGTTCACAGCCACACAGCCCACAGCTGGCTCAGGGCTTGCCTCAGAGGGTGACCACCACCTGTGTCCTAAAGAAGAAAGGTTAAAGGTCAGACGTGGTCAAGGAAGGCCTTATGGAGGAGGCAGGATTTGAGCAGCACCTTGTGGGCACTGGATTTCAAAAAAGAGGGAGAAGAGGAGAGAGCACGGCAGAAGAGGCCGAGACAGAAGAGAACAAAAGGGCAGAATCGGGAAAACGCAAATTATACCCCAGAGACAGGGATCGGCTGTGTCTGGCAGACCCTGTGGCTCAGGGAGGCTGAGGAAGGGAGGCCGAGGCCAGGCTGGAGGCACCGGGGGCCAGGACGTGGGTCTCAGACGGTGCTCCTCGGAGCGTGGGTGTCAAGTTAGAAACGTGACTGTCTCCTGGTTTCCCCGTAAGTTCAAGGCACTTCTTCGTAGACCAGCTTGAGGACAGCTGTCGTGACAGATAGCAGAGTGACAATTTCACACACTAACTGCCTGCTGCCTGCGGGGTACTCGTCAGCTGCTCCCTCTTGCCCCATCTCACAACAATTCCGTGAGGCAGGGACACATATCGCCTCTATTTGCAGATGCAGACACTGAGGCAGAGAAAGGTTAACGTGCCAAGCTCTTCAACTGGAGTTGCTGGGCGCAGGAGCTGGGGCTAGCTCAAATCCAGGGAGCCTGAGAACAAAACCCAAGCCCGTGTGTCAGCACTCGGCTGCTCCTTGCCCCCGTCCTGCGGGGCGTCAGGCTTATGGCGGGGGAGATGAAAAGAAGGGCGACAAGAAACACGTTAGCCTTCTCCTGGCGCCTCCTCCAGACACCGACGGGAAAGGATCGCAGCCAATGAGAGAACCAGAGCTCAAGGAAGACAGAAACCCAGCGGTGAAACTGGGATAGAAAGTTCACAAAAGCTGAGCTGGAAACCTTTCCTCTGCGGGGGCATTTCTGCCACATGAATCGTCTACACCCAGATGGGCCTGACTCTCTGCGCCAGGGTCACAGAGCAGGCCTCCAGAAGACTGACGGGGGGCCATGCTGCTGGGAGCTGCCTAGGCAATGACGGGGGGACAGACCAGAATGACAGGGCAGCCACGTTCCTAGGCAACAGATTACAGGAAACCTGCCCACAGCCTGGCCGCGCCAGCCCCTGCTCCGGGCCATCCCAATTTCCCAAGTAGTTATTGCGGCTGTGATTGGAAAGGGAGGTCACGGTCACATGTCTAAGATAAATGTAATTTTGGTGCTTGGAGTGTATGTCCTGGAACGCTGCAGCCTGGGCCAGACCGAGCTACAAGCGAAAGGGGCGTCCTTGACAAAGAAAAAAGGCAGTATACATGCACAGAACATTATACTTTCCAAAGCCCTTCATCATCTTTATCTCATGTGAGTTAGACGACAACCCTGTGAGCTTAGGTGAGGAAACCGAGGCACACAGAAGTTAAGTGACTTAAATCACATCACACAGCAATGTCAGAATCTTGTTGTTCCTGAATCTTTGGGTTCCAAGTTAGCTCAGCTTTTGAGACTCAAACTAACAAGTATTTTAACAAGTGATAAGGATAAAGAAAGCAAGAGAGGATGCCAAGGAGAAAATGATGCTATGTTCTCAATCACTGTGAATCTGAAATGTACACTCAAACAGATTTCCAGCATCTAACGCTTTATACTTCATCAAAGCATTTCACCCTCCTTCCTTCATACTACCGCCAAGATGGCAGGTGAGTGACTCACAGGGAAAGAAAGAGAGGCTCGGGGTGGTGAGGAAACGTGTCGTGGTCCCCCAGCAGGGAAGAAGTGAGCCCCTCCTGGAAGGTTACGTCCAGCGCTGCATTCCTCTGCTGACCCCAGGGCCTGGCAGCACTGAGTGTGGTCAACCAGTGGAAAACGTCCACGTGCCAGATGTGATCTGTCCAATCCAGCGGCTTCCTCCCTGTCTGCCCTCCAGCTGGGCCCTCAGTTCCACCCAGACGGCCGCTCTGTGCTGCCTGTCCACAGGGAGACGGGCAGCAAAACCACCACCCTGGCCCTCCACCCTGCACCCTCGCTGGGCCAGGACTCTGCGGCCTGGCCACGCACACGGGGCCACATGATGCTCCCGGAATAGCTGTCACTGTCAAACAGATGTGACCACACAGTCCCCTGGGATGACCCTAAATTTCACGTTGTAACTCTTTCCATTCCTAGGCAACAGATTACAGGAAACCTGCCCACAGCCTGGCCGCCAGCCCCTGCTCGGCCATCCCAATTTCCCAAGTAGTTATTGCGGCTGTGATTGGAAAGGGAGGTCACGGTCACATGTCTAAGATAAATGTAATTTTGGTGCTTGGAGTGTATGTCCTGGAACGCTGCAGCCTGGGCCAGACCGAGCTACAAGCGAAAGGGGCGTCCTTGACAAAGAAAAAAGGCAGTATACATGCACAGAACATTATACTTTCCAAAGCCCTTCATCATCTTTATCTCATGTGAGTTAGACGACAACCCTGTGAGCTTAGGTGAGGAAACCGAGGCACACAGAAGTTAAGTGACTTAAATCACATCACACAGCAATGTCAGAATCTTGTTGTTCCTGAATCTTTGGGTTCCAAGTTAGCTCAGCTTTTGAGACTCAAACTAACAAGTATTTTAACAAGTGATAAGGATAAAGAAAGCAAGAGAGGATGCCAAGGAGAAAATGATGCTATGTTCTCAATCACTGTGAATCTGAAATGTACACTCAAACAGATTTCCAGCATCTAACGCTTTATACTTCATCAAAGCATTTCACCCTCCTTCCTTCATACTACCGCCAAGATGGCAGGTGAGTGACTCACAGGGAAAGAAAGAGAGGCTCGGGGTGGTGAGGAAACGTGTCGTGGTCCCCCAGCAGGGAAGAAGTGAGCCCCTCCTGGAAGGTTACGTCCAGCGCTGCATTCCTCTGCTGACCCCAGGGCCTGGCAGCACTGAGTGTGGTCAACCAGTGGAAAACGTCCACGTGCCAGATGTGATCTGTCCAATCCAGCGGCTTCCTCCCTGTCTGCCCTCCAGCTGGGCCCTCAGTTCCACCCAGACGGCCGCTCTGTGCTGCCTGTCCACAGGGAGACGGGCAGCAAAACCACCACCCTGGCCCTCCACCCTGCACCCTCGCTGGGCCAGGACTCTGCGGCCTGGCCACGCACACGGGGCCACATGATGCTCCCGGAATAGCTGTCACTGTCAAACAGATGTGACCACACAGTCCCCTGGGATGACCCCTAAATGGCTCCACGTTGTAACTCTTTCCATTGCCCTGACCTTCCAGGGGCTCAAGCCACGACTTGTTTTCCTCTGGTCCTGCTTCTAAGCTATGCCCACTTCCCCTTTCTAATGCCCTGTGCCTGACGGCTGCACTGAACATTCTGCCCGGGGTCCAAAGCCTGAGGTACGTAAGGACAGATTCCGGATGACAGTTAGCCACCCCTGGAACTGACTGCTGCCTGAATCCCCCTCCAAAGGCTTCCACCAGCCTGCCTGGAAGTCCTGCTGACCGGCGTCCAGCCCTCAGGGTGGTCTCTCTGGGTCTGGGGCTATACCTCAGGACTAGCCCCCTCTTCTGCTGCTACATGAGCATCCTTTCCGCCAGAGATGTGGCCTCACTGCCGCCCCCTCCCCTTTCCTGTTCCTTGCTTCCCGCTACTCTCCTGCCACCGTCTTAAAGGACTGGAGACAGTTCTGACGTTCACTGATGAAGAACCAATGAGCAAAGTGGGTGTTTACAAAGGAATATACAGCCACGCTAATGAAATAGTACCAACGACTCACTTCAGCACAGAGTTGAAAAGAAAGTTGCAGAAGACTATGTACGTGGCGGCAGGATCTTTATGATGCTCAAAAACAAGCAAGACGATATGTTCCTTAGGGATTTATCACATATAATAAAAGTAATTTTCAAAGCAAGGAAATGCTAAAGAGAATACTCAGGACGATGGTTACTTTGGGATGAGGAGCGGGATGTGGGGGCAGCACAGTGACAGGGATACTGGGTTGGGAGGTGGGTTGGAGATGATTTCGTGGTTCTGCTTCACGGCTTGCACACATCTCCATGTGTTCTTTCTTAAATACTAACTGGTATAAAATAACCCTGGGCTTCACTGGTAGCTCAGCTGGTAAAGAATCCTGGCGCACCATCGGGCCCCCCCCAGCTGGGCTCAGTTCCACCCAGACGGCCGCTCTGTGCTGCCTGTCCACAGGGAGACGGGCAGCAAAACCACCACCCTGGCCCTCCACCCTGCACCCTCGCTGGGCCAGGACTCTGCGGCCTGGCCACGCACACGGGGCCACATGATGCTCCCGGAATAGCTGTCACTGTCAAACAGATGTGACCACACAGTCCCCTGGGATGACCCCTAAATGGCTCCACGTTGTAACTCTTTCCATTGCCCTGACCTTCCAGGGGCTCAAGCCACGACTTGTTTTCCTCTGGTCCTGCTTCTAAGCTATGCCCACTTCCCCTTTCTAATGCCCTGTGCCTGACGGCTGCACTGAACATTCTGCCCGGGGTCCAAAGCCTGAGGTACGTAAGGACAGATTCCGGATGACAGTTAGCCACCCTGGAACTGACTGCTGCCTGAATCCCCCTCCAAAGGCTTCCACCAGCCTGCCTGGAAGTCCTGCTGACCGGCGTCCAGCCCTCAGGGTGGTCTCTCTGGGTCTGGGGCTATACCTCAGGACTAGCCCCCTCTTCTGCTGCTACATGAGCATCCTTTCCGCCAGAGATGTGGCCTCACTGCCGCCCCCTCCCCTTTCCTGTTCCTTGCTTCCCGCTACTCTCCTGCCACCGTCTTAAAGGACTGGAGACAGTTCTGACGTTCACTGATGAAGAACCAATGAGCAAAGTGGGTGTTTACAAAGGAATATACAGCCACGCTAATGAAATAGTACCAACGACTCACTTCAGCACAGAGTTGAAAAGAAAGTTGCAGAAGACTATGTACGTGGCGGCAGGATCTTTATGATGCTCAAAAACAAGCAAGACGATATGTTCCTTAGGGATTTATCACATATAATAAAAGTAATTTTCAAAGCAAGGAAATGCTAAAGAGAATACTCAGGACGATGGTTACTTTGGGATGAGGAGCGGGATGTGGGGGCAGCACAGTGACAGGGATACTGGGTTGGGAGGTGGGTTGGAGATGATTTCGTGGTTCTGCTTCACGGCTTGCACACATCTCCATGTGTTCTTTCTTAAATACTAACTGGTATAAAATAACCCTGGGCTTCCCTGGTAGCTCAGCTGGTAAAGAATCCACCTGCAATGCAGGAGACCCCAGTTTGATTCCTGGGTCGGGGAAAATCCCTGAGGAAGACATGGCCACCCACTCCCGTATTCCTGCCTGGAGAATCCCCAGGGAGAGTGGAGCCCGGCTGGCTGCAGTCCACGGGGTCGCAAAGAGTCAGACACGACTGAGCAACTAAGCACAGCATAGCATAAAATAACTTCAATGATTAGACATGGAGGGTCCCAAAGGCAGCACTTCGTATCACTGGTTTCCCATCCCGACTCATCTGGTTGCAGGAAACCGTGAGCCCACAAGCACCTGGACTCCGGGCTCCCCTCCACCACCTTCACAGCCGGGTGACCTGGAGAACGCGCCGCCCTCCCCGGCGCCTCCCCGCCCACAGGCTGGCTCAGAGCGCCTCACATCGCCTGTCTGTCCCTTGCCCCTGCCTGTCCCTTACTGAGCGGTGGCGCTCAAGGGGGTCTTCTCTGGCCTCCTGTCACCCTGCAGCATCTCAGGCTCAGAGACCATCTCAGTGATGATGCTGCCAGTCTCTCTCCTGTACCCCAGGACCACATGCCTAAGGTCCACCTAACCTCCCCACCTGGCCGTCACACAGGCCCTTTGTTCAAGTGCAACTCCTGACCCCTGTCTACAGGCCCAGTCCCCTCTGGCAGCTTCTCTATCCATCCAAGCACCTAAGCCAGCTGGGAGTCAGTTTACAAAGGAATATACAGCCACGCTAATGAAATAGTACCAACGACTCACTTCAGCACAGAGTTGAAAAGAAAGTTGCAGAAGACTATGTACGTGGCGGCAGGATCTTTATGATGCTCAAAAACAAGCAAGACGATATGTTCCTTAGGGATTTATCACATATAATAAAAGTAATTTTCAAAGCAAGGAAATGCTAAAGAGAATACTCAGGACGATGGTTACTTTGGGATGAGGAGCGGGATGTGGGGGCAGCACAGTGACAGGGATACTGGGTTGGGAGGTGGGTTGGAGATGATTTCGTGGTTCTGCTTCACGGCTTGCACACATCTCCATGTGTTCTTTCTTAAATACTAACTGGTATAAAATAACCCTGGGCTTCCCTGGTAGCTCAGCTGGTAAAGAATCCACCTGCAATGCAGGAGACCCCAGTTTGATTCCTGGGTCGGGAAGATCCCCTGAGGAAGACATGGCCACCCACTCCCGTATTCCTGCCTGGAGAATCCCCAGGGAGAGTGGAGCCCGGCTGGCTGCAGTCCACGGGGTCGCAAAGAGTCAGACACGACTGAGCAACTAAGCACAGCATAGCATAAAATAACTTCAATGATTAGACATGGAGGGTCCCAAAGGCAGCACTTCGTATCACTGGTTTCCCATCCCGACTCATCTGGTTGCAGGAAACCGTGAGCCCACAAGCACCTGGACTCCGGGCTCCCCTCCACCACCTTCACAGCCGGGTGACCTGGAGAACGCGCCGCTCCCCTCCCCGGCGCCTCCCCGCCCACAGGCTGGCTCAGAGCGCCTCACATCGCCTGTCTGTCCCTTGCCCCTGCCTGTCCCTTACTGAGCGGTGGCGCTCAAGGGGGTCTTCTCTGGCCTCCTGTCACCCTGCAGCATCTCAGGCTCAGAGACCATCTCAGTGATGATGCTGCCAGTCTCTCTCCTGTACCCCAGGACCACATGCCTAAGGTCCACCTAACCTCCCCACCTGGCCGTCACACAGGCCCTTTGTTCAAGTGCAACTCCTGACCCCTGTCTACAGGCCCAGTCCCCTCTGGCAGCTTCTCTATCCATCCAAGCACCTAAGCCAGCTGGGAGTCAGTCTGGGCTCTCCCCGCCCTCCCGGCCACCACCTCTCCACTGTCCCCGGCCCCAGCCAATCACCAGCCTGGCTGTTGTTTGGCCCCTTCGAGGGTTCTCAACTCTGCTCTCTCCCACTCCACCGAGCCCTTCAGAAGCCACGCCAGCATCCCCTCCTGCTCGTAGGAAAGCTCTCGGCTCACCAGGCCCCACCCCTGCCCCCCACTCCCAGTCTCCCCTCAATCCACTCTTCACCCTGTGGCCACTTTGTTCTTTGTCACACAAACCTGAGTCCACTGGTGCCCTGAGGGCACTCTCCCGAGGCCCCCACTGTCCTCAGCTTCCCACGACGCACCCCCAAATCTCTCTCCCACATCATTTTCCTCATTTCCCCCCGTGTCTCAGCCTCAAGCCCCACCCCCAGCCAGACACCTCTGGGGCTGCAGGCGTGTCTCCCCAGGACGCTCTGTCTCCCCACCCTGTCTGGGCTCGCCTGCTCCACCTAACTCTTACTCCAGCTCCTAGTTCAACTGATACTACTTTCGGGAAGTCTTCCCAGACCAGCCTCGTTCCCATTCAGAAAATGTCAGATGGCCCCACAATCTCACAGCACCCAGAACATTTCCTACTCTGTTCCAGCACTCATGACACTTTATGCTCATTGCCTTTTTATACTCTTTTTTGGGGGGGTGGGGGCGTGCTGCACAGCCTGTGGGATCTCAGTTCCCCCACCAGGGAGTGAACCCAGGCCCCCTGCACTGGAAGTGTGGAGTCCTAACCACGGGACCATCAGGGAAGTCCCTATACGAATTGTTGTTTAACTCACTCATCTCCCCACAAGAGCAGATTCTCTGCATCAGCCACAGCAGGGGCCCGACTTTCTATCTCACTAGTACCTGGAATAGTGTCTGGCCCCTGCTAAGCAGGTGGTGAAAACTGCTGGAAGAAAGAATGAATGGGAGGCACTGGGCTTTCCACAGGGCTCATCTACCTCTTAGAAGCATCCTTTAAGGGAGTTTTACTTTTAGTCTCATTTCACAGGTGAGAAAATGGAAGGAACTTACCCCAAGTCACACAGCCAGCAAAAAGAAAGCAGCAAGTCGAACCCTTTCACCCCAGAGCACCTGCTGGCAACCACCCCTCCACCCCCTCGGCCATCCCACCCCGACCCCTTGACCCACAGGAGACCAGGGAGCCCTTCCAAGGCACCGTCCAGGTCAAGACGTCCGGCTGGGAACTGGTGACGTTTGTTTACCTGGAAGCAGGTGGGCCCCGGCTTTCCCGCGGGGATGTCCGACTGGTAGAACACTTTGAGCTCTGGAGTCAGGGCGATGACTGTCTTAATCACCAAGGAGATGATATCCGACCAGACCTTCTTGATGTCGACCCCCTTAGAAGACAGCCGGCAGAGGATGCTGGAGAAGGTCCGCTTGCTGCCGGTGCTGGCGCTGTCCGAGTGGATGAAGTTGCCGCTGTGGATGTTGAGTGAGTAGTTGGTCAGATGCATGAAGATGTGGTGCAGGTTTGCGGCTGGGCTCCTGGTACGGCTCGGTGCAAAGACTTGATGCCCCAATTGGCATTCCCATTGTCCCCCCTGGCTCGCCTGCTCCACCTAACTCTTACTCCAGCTCCTAGTTCAACTGATACTATTTGAAGTCTTCCCAGACCAGCCTCGTTCCCATTCAGAAAATGTCAGATGGCCCCACAATCTCACAGCACCCAGAACATTTCCTACTCTGTTCCAGCACTCATGACACTTTATGCTCATTGCCTTTTTATACTCTTTTTTGGGGGGGTGGGGGCGTGCTGCACAGCCTGTGGGATCTCAGTTCCCCCACCAGGGAGTGAACCCAGGCCCCCTGCACTGGAAGTGTGGAGTCCTAACCACGGGACCATCAGGGAAGTCCCTATACGAATTGTTGTTTAACTCACTCATCTCCCCACAAGAGCAGATTCTCTGCATCAGCCACAGCAGGGGCCCGACTTTCTATCTCACTAGTACCTGGAATAGTGTCTGGCCCCTGCTAAGCAGGTGGTGAAAACTGCTGGAAGAAAGAATGAATGGGAGGCACTGGGCTTTCCACAGGGCTCATCTACCTCTTAGAAGCATCCTTTAAGGGAGTTTTACTTTTAGTCTCATTTCACAGGTGAGAAAATGGAAGGAACTTACCCCAAGTCACACAGCCAGCAAAAAGAAAGCAGCAAGTCGAACCCTTTCACCCCAGAGCACCTGCTGGCAACCACCCCTCCACCCCCTCGGCCATCCCACCCCGACCCCTTGACCCACAGGAGACCAGGGAGCCCTTCCAAGGCACCGTCCAGGTCAAGACGTCCGGCTGGGAACTGGTGACGTTTGTTTACCTGGAAGCAGGTGGGCCCCGGCTTTCCCGCGGGGATGTCCGACTGGTAGAACACTTTGAGCTCTGGAGTCAGGGCGATGACTGTCTTAATCACCAAGGAGATGATATCCGACCAGACCTTCTTGATGTCGACCCCCTTAGAAGACAGCCGGCAGAGGATGCTGGAGAAGGTCCGCTTGCTGCCGGTGCTGGCGCTGTCCGAGTGGATGAAGTTGCCGCTGTGGATGTTGAGTGAGTAGTTGGTCAGATGCATGAAGATGTGGTGCAGGTTTTTGCGGCTGGGCTCCTGGTACGGCTCGGTGCAAAACCGGGAGAGGCCGTCTTTGGCGATGTAAATCTCTAAGGGCTCTAGAGACTTCAGCAGGACATACAGGCGAATGTCGAACTTGAGCTTGTCAATGAGGAGGGGCTTGCAGATGTACTCCTGGACCACCGCCGGCCTGTTCTGGAGGGTCCCCGAGAGGCGGATGTCACTGGGGTCATTAATGAGGTAGATTCCATCACCCTGACAACCACTGTCAGGTTTCACAATAAAAGTTGGCTTCCAGGAGGGGTCCCCGTCTTTCACCATTTGAACCTGGAGGATAGAGAAAGGAGAATTAGGGCACATATTCTTGTGCCCTCTGGCCCCCGAGACACAGCGGGACCATGGCAGATGCATGGTGAATGAATGACAAACTGGGCCCCGCTGACGTGAGGGCTCACTCAGCACCTGCCAGGGAGGGAATGCTGTACCAGGTACTACGACGGTGACCCCCAAAACTTCCCCCGATCTTGTCCTCCACAGTGTGGAGGACGTGCAGGCAGAAGACCTAGGTTCAAACCCCAGGTCTTGGCCGGTTATGAGCTGTAATCCTGAGCAAGTCATTTAACCGAAGCCAGTGTGGGGATGGTAAAGATGATAATTTAGCCCTATTTATGAGTGCAGAGGGGCTTCCTAGGGCCCAAAGTGGTAAAGAATCCGCCTGCTAATGCAGGAGATGTGGGTTTGATCCTTGTGTTGAGCAGATTCCCTGGAAGTGGCAACCCACTTCAGTATTCTCGCCTGGAAAATCCCACGGACAGAGGAGCCTGGAGGGCTATCGTCCATGGGGTCTCAAAGAACTGGACACGACGGAAGCGCTAAGCACAGCACAGCACTGCATGAGCGCCCACCATGTGCGGGCACTTCACATAAGTTAGTTCATCCAGCCCTCACAGAACCTATGGTTGTTCTCTTTTCATAATACAGGAAACAGGGAGGGTACCACAGCTGTTACAAGCGCAGGCCCGAGTGTCAGACTGTCTGAGCTCTTATCCTGGGCCTGCTACTTCCTGGGTGACCCTGGGCAAGTTACATTATCTGTGCCTTCCTCCTTTATAAAATAGGAGCAAGATTATTTGGAGGATTAATTGAGATAACAAATGAAAACGGTGAAGCCCACTGAAGCCGACACCTAATAGACAGCCATAAAGCTGGGGTGTTGCTGTTTTGGGTGCTTTTTTTTTGACTCTGTAAGAAACTCTGAAGTCTTTATTCAAAGCAGTTGTAGTGTTGATGATTTTGAAGCTGAAGTAACTTTCAAGCAGACTGAGGGGCAGAACCCGGACTGGAATCTAGATCGGGGGCTCTCAGGTGCTTCCACCTTCCTCTGTACTTTCACGTCTCAGCCTCCTCGTTTTAAAACTGGGGATATAAAACATTGTCCTCCCTGGATCACTGTAAAGAGGAAATAAACGGAAATGTGCGCCGGGCGGAACACACCACCACATGGAGCTCGTGCACAGGAGCTGTTAGTTTCAGCCTTTGTGCCTCTCATTAGGTTCATCTTGTAGACTCACTCAATCCTTTGATCCACTGAGATCTTTCAGGCTGGAGTCCGCCATCCTAAGATCTGCTCTCCTCCCAGTTCCAGGTCAGCAGGACACCCGCACCATCACCCGGCGCACTTGACCGCGCCGAGGCAGAGGGCTTCCTAGTGTGGAGACGTCAGGAAAGACCGCCCAGGTCTTGGCGGTTATGAGCTGTAATCCTGAGCAAGTCATTTAACAAGCCAGTGTGGGGATGGTAAAGATGATAATTTAGCCCTATTTATGAGTGCAGAGGGGCTTCCTAGGGCCCAAAGTGGTAAAGAATCCGCCTGCTAATGCAGGAGATGTGGGTTTGATCCTTGTGTTGAGCAGATTCCCTGGAAGTGGCAACCCACTTCAGTATTCTCGCCTGGAAAATCCCACGGACAGAGGAGCCTGGAGGGCTATCGTCCATGGGGTCTCAAAGAACTGGACACGACGGAAGCGCTAAGCACAGCACAGCACTGCATGAGCGCCCACCATGTGCGGGCACTTCACATAAGTTAGTTCATCCAGCCCTCACAGAACCTATGGTTGTTCTCTTTTCATAATACAGGAAACAGGGAGGGTACCACAGCTGTTACAAGCGCAGGCCCGAGTGTCAGACTGTCTGAGCTCTTATCCTGGGCCTGCTACTTCCTGGGTGACCCTGGGCAAGTTACATTATCTGTGCCTTCCTCCTTTATAAAATAGGAGCAAGATTATTTGGAGGATTAATTGAGATAACAAATGAAAACGGTGAAGCCCACTGAAGCCGACACCTAATAGACAGCCATAAAGCTGGGGTGTTGCTGTTTTGGGTGCTTTTTTTTTGACTCTGTAAGAAACTCTGAAGTCTTTATTCAAAGCAGTTGTAGTGTTGATGATTTTTGAAGCTGAAGTAACTTTCAAGCAGACTGAGGGGCAGAACCCGGACTGGAATCTAGATCGGGGGCTCTCAGGTGCTTCCACCTTCCTCTGTACTTTCACGTCTCAGCCTCCTCGTTTTAAAACTGGGGATATAAAACATTGTCCTCCCTGGATCACTGTAAAGAGGAAATAAACGGAAATGTGCGCCGGGCGGAACACACCACCACATGGAGCTCGTGCACAGGAGCTGTTAGTTTCAGCCTTTGTGCCTCTCATTAGGTTCATCTTGTAGACTCACTCAATCCTTTGATCCACTGAGATCTTTCAGGCTGGAGTCCGCCATCCTAAGATCTGCTCTCCTCCCAGTTCCAGGTCAGCAGGACACCCGCACCATCACCCGGCGCACTTGACCGGCGCCGAGGCAGCCTGGCTCTCGGTGTCTGCATCACTCACTCAGGTCCAGCTGCCCCAGACACAGGTCTGATCCTTGAGAGGCTTTCACTAGGGGAGGCAAGCTGGAGGAAATTTAAAAGTGGATTTGGCCTTTTGTGGTTGTTGTTTTTTTAATTTTTAAAGCTTTTTCAAAAAAATTTTCTCAACGCGGACCATGTTTAGTCTTTATTGAAGCTGTTACAATATTGCCTCTGGGTTTTTATTTATTTATTTTCGGTTGTGCTGGGCAGGCTTTTCTCTAGCTGTGGCCATCAGGGGCTGCTCTCTGTTGAAGTAGGTGGGCTTCTCATTGTGGTAACTTCTCCAGGGCTCTAGAGCGTGCAGCCTTCAGTAGCTCTAGTTCTTGGGGTCTAGAGCACAGGCTCAGTAGTTGTGGTGCGTGGGCTTAGTTGCTCTGAGGTATGTGGGATCTTCCCGGGGATCGAACAAGTGGATTCTTTACCACCGGCCACCAGGGAAGCCCCTGACTCTATTTTATACTTTAGGGTTTTTTAGCTGCAAAGCATGTGAGATCTGAGCTCCTTCAACAGGAATTGAACCAGCATTCCCTGCAATAGAAGGTAAAGTCTTAACCACTGGCCACCAGGGAGGCCGCGTAAAGGTGGTTTGAAAGAGGGAGTCGCCCTCTTGCAGCTTCTGGTTTGAAGGAGCCCAGAAACGAGCTTTCCTTCCTTTCTGAACCTTAACTCAGACCTGGCTGCACACCCTTGCTGCGTAAGCCCAGCCCAGGACATCTGTGCTCTGGGTTTTACTTCTCTCTCTGACCAGCCTATATTTCTAAGTGAAGCTTTTGCCAATTCCTCGGGCACTATCAGTTACTCCGGGCTTGTAAAAGATCTTTAACAATGGAGAAACACTTAAAGCCTGAATAATGGTCCACATCAATTGTTTCCCCTTGTCAGCAGGATTCCAGAATGGAACCCCACAGGAGATCAATGCTGGCCTCCCAGGGCCCTCCACCGGGCCTTCCTTGCAACAGTGACCTTGATGCTTATGCAGTTATTTAATATTCATCTGAAGCATTCATACATTTGGGCCTTTACAGTAAATGTAAATGTACTGGAGAAATGGCAGTTATGGATCAGGAAGTGAAAAAATGTCAGGTTTGCACTGATGGGTAATTTTTCCCTCTGGAAAGCTTTCACTATGCTGAAGATACTAACTGTTCAATATATTATTGGCCACAATATTTTCTCCTTTGAATTCAGTATATATGCCTTAAATAAATTAAACTACATGGTCAATAATGTCTGTCATTCACTGCTTTACAGAATATTTCTTCTGCTCTTTGCCAGAGTAGTACCATACAAATCAAGATTATTAATACCAACAGAATCATGGAATCTTTAGAACCGGAAGGATCCTCGGAAATGAATGGCATCCAATCCTCTCATAGTTCAAACAGGGCAGCTGAGGCTCAGAGAGGTGACATGAGTTGCCTTGGGTCCCCTAACCAGCTGTTGGGATGCTTAGGATGAGAACTGGGGTGTCGCTAGCGGTAAAGAACCTGCTTGCCAGTGCAAGAGACATAAGAGATGTGGGTTCGATTCCTGGGTCAGGAAGATACCCCAGAGAAGGGCATGACAACCCACTCTAGTATTCTTGCCTGGAGAATCCCCACGGACAGAGGAGACTGGCAGGCTACAGTCCACAGGGTTGCAAAGAGTTGGGACAAAATTGAATCGACTTAGCACGCATGTACTGGACGAGAATTAAAGCCTTCTCACCCCAGGGCAGGTTCTCTGTGCCATCTTTACCTGTGATAAGATAAAACGAAAGCTCTCTTTCCCCTGAATGTAATAGGAGAGAGTCTCTTAATATGGCAGACAGTGTTTGAGCTCTGGCCGCACACTAACGAGCTTGGCCTCTGAGCATGGCCTTCTCGGAACTACCATCATAGATCCTGAGTTTGCCAGGCCTGCCTCACTTCCCGATCCTCTGTCTGGGCTCCTGGCCTACTCTAATATAGGCACCATTTATGGGAAAGCTTCATAGCTATTGTGAATGTGGTTCCCAAAGCCACCGGACCCTTCAACAACTGAATAATGGTCCACATCAATTGTTTCCCCTTGTCAGCAGGATTCCAGAATGGAACCCCACAGGAGATCAATGCTGGCCTCCCAGGGCCCTCCACCGGGCCTTCCTTGCAACAGTGACCTTGATGCTTATGCAGTTATTTAATATTCATCTGAAGCATTCATACATTTGGGCCTTTACAGTAAATGTAAATGTACTGGAGAAATGGCAGTTATGGATCAGGAAGTGAAAAAATGTCAGGTTTGCACTGATGGGTAATTTTTCCCTCTGGAAAGCTTTCACTATGCTGAAGATACTAACTGTTCAATATATTATTGGCCACAATATTTTCTCCTTTGAATTCAGTATATATGCCTTAAATAAATTAAACTACATGGTCAATAATGTCTGTCATTCACTGCTTTACAGAATATTTCTTCTGCTCTTTGCCAGAGTAGTACCATACAAATCAAGATTATTAATACCAACAGAATCATGGAATCTTTAGAACCGGAAGGATCCTCGGAAATGAATGGCATCCAATCCTCTCATAGTTCAAACAGGGCAGCTGAGGCTCAGAGAGGTGACATGAGTTGCCTTGGGTCCCCTAACCAGCTGTTGGGATGCTTAGGATGAGAACTGGGGTGTCGCTAGCGGTAAAGAACCTGCTTGCCAGTGCAAGAGACATAAGAGATGTGGGTTCGATTCCTGGGTCAGGAAGATACCCCAGAGAAGGGCATGACAACCCACTCTAGTATTCTTGCCTGGAGAATCCCCACGGACAGAGGAGACTGGCAGGCTACAGTCCACAGGGTTGCAAAGAGTTGGGACAAAATTGAATCGACTTAGCACGCATGTACTGGACGAGAATTAAAGCCTTCTCACCCCAGGGCAGGTTCTCTGTGCCATCTTTACCTGTGATAAGATAAAACGAAAGCTCTCTTTCCCCTGAATGTAATAGGAGAGAGTCTCTTAATATGGCAGACAGTGTTTGAGCTCTGGCCGCACACTAACGAGCTTGGCCTCTGAGCATGGCCTTCTCGGAACTACCATCATAGATCCTGAGTTTGCCAGGCCTGCCTCACTTCCCGATCCTCTGTCTGGGCTCCTGGCCTACTCTAATATAGGCACCATTTATGGGAAAGCTTCATAGCTATTGTGAATGTGGTTCCCAAAGCCACCGGACCCCTTCAACAACTTCTATTTTAAAAAGAGGGAAAAAAAATTCCAGAATTCACATTCATTTTCCTCTGAGGTTTTACTCAAGGGTGACCTCTTCCCCCAAGTTATTAAAGTTATTAAAGAATGAACACAGCAGTTCTTAGCAGGAAGTCATGGACCAGAATCTAAAGAGAGTCTATATAACTAGGCCCCAGGCCCAGAAATTCTCACTTAATAGATCTGGGATGAGACCTGGGCAGACATGTATTTGGGAAAAAGCATAACGGGTAATTCTGATGTTCACTCCATTTGAGAATCACTGGACTAACGTGAACGAAATAAAAATGTAATCTCAGCCCAACATATTGAAGGAAGTTTCTCGCATTAATGTTAGCCTGAATGTGGAGATGGCTTGCACTTGGGCTACAGCTGAGGGTGTGGCCAGTTTCACCCAAATGTGCTCTTGCATGTGAAATTCATCAGATTGTAACCATATGCACAGAGAGTTGAGAGAGATGTAAAGAGGATCTGGTGGCCTGATTGCTAGGCACTTACTGGCCCTATTGAAAATTTTTATGTCTTTTACTGCCCCCTAGTGGATATTTAAGGAATGTGACTGGGAAAGACTACCCCTATTCAAAATTCGACTCTTCTTACTGGAAGGACTGATGCTGAAGCTCCAATACTTTGGCCACCTGATGCAAAGAACCAACTCATTGGAAAAGACCCTAATGCTGGGAAGGATTGAGGGCAGGGGGAGAAGGGCATGACAGAGGACAAGATGACATCACTGACTCAATGGACATGAGTTTGAACAAGCTCCGGGAGATGGTGAAGGACAGGGAAGCCTGGCGTGCTGCAGTCTATTGACAAAGACACAGACAAAGAGTCGAACACGACTGAGCCACTGAACTGAACTGAACTGAGTATTCTGGCCACCTGATGCAAAGCGACGGCTCAATGGAAAAGACCCTGATGCTGGGAAAGACTGAGGGCAGGAGGAGACAAGGACAACAGAAGATGAGATGGTTGAATGGCATCTCCGATTCACTGGACATGAATTTGAGCAAACTCCAGGAGATAGGGAAGGACAGGGAAGCCTGGTGTGCTGCAGTCCATGGGGCTGCAAAGAGTCGGACATGACTTAGCGACTGACCACCACCAAAAGCATTCTATTAAATGCTAAGGTTCAAGCTTTGCACAGTAGCCGTATCATAGCCAATGAGCTTTATCTGAGGCACAGTTATTGCTAATTGAAAACTTTTCCTTAAATGCTAAGCCAGGTTCGATCCATGGGCCTGGAAGATTCACTGGAGAAGGAAATGGCAACCCACTCCAGTGGTCTTGCCTGGAGAATCGCATGGACAGAGGAGTCTAGCGGGCTACAGTCCACAGGGGCACACCCAGCCGGACACAAATGAAGCCATTTAGCACGCACGTGCAGTCGTAAAGAAGCACCACCACAAAAAAGCTCCCTCTGCATTACTGTCAAGGTAAGCTCATACTTGAATGAACTCGTCTTCCAAAAGGCCATGGTTAGCCAAGGTCGCACTCAGTTCTCAAGCTGTCTGTCCCTTAACTATACCTCAAGAATTCTTCCTAATACACAGATGGTTAAGATTCTCAGTTAAAATTCTCTATGTGCATAAAACTTTTAGAATTATGGGCAATATGAGTACGAAATACTGGAGATATATACCACATAAAATTAGTGACTTTTATATTCTTTGCCTTGTCTTTTTTTTTCTTTTGATTATTTTTCAAACTCACCATTAAAGAAAAAAATATGAGTGGCAATAGTAGGCAGCAGCAAGTGTCTCTAAATACATTTCCATAAGGAATAGCTCTCGGCAAACAGATGTTTGCATGCCCATGTTCATAGCAGTTTGATTGTCCATAGTCAAAAGGTGGGCGAAACCAGAGTGTCCATTGACAGAAGAATGGATAAAGTGTGCTTATATACAAATAACTGAGTATTATTCAGCTCTAAACAGGAAGGAGATTCTGACATACACTACAATGAAACTTGAGGACATTATGCTAAGTAAGCAAAATAAGCCACCCAGAGGACACATACTATCCGCTTCTACCTACATGAGGTAGAGTAGAGCAGTTCACAGAGACAGAGAGTAGAGTGGCGGCTACCAAAGCCTGGGGGCGGGGAGGGGTGGGAGTGGGTGGGTGGGAGCCGAGCGTCCGGTTGGGAAGATGAAAGTTCTGCAGATGGATGGTGGTTATGGCTGTGCAATAATATGAATATATATATATATATTTTTTTTAAGAGCAAAGTGTGGTTTTTTTTTAAAGATTTATTTATTTATTTTATTTTTTTGGGGGGGTGGGGGTCGGGTTGGGGAGAGAGGGGAGCGGGTGGGCCACTTCTATCGGTCTTTCATTTCTTCGTCTTTGTTCTTTGGCTCCTGTGGGCCTCCCATCGCACTGGTGTCTGTCGCTGCAGAGCGCTGGCTCTAGGCGCACGCGTGCCAGAGCTCCGGCTCAGTAATTGGACACATCGGTCCAGCTGCTCCGCAGCACGTGGGATCTTCCCAGGCCAGGGATTGAACCAGCGTCCCTTGCCCTGCAAGGCGGTGTCCTTACCCACTGGACCACCAGGGGAAGCCCATGAATATACTTGATACTCCTCAACTGTTCACTTAAAAATAGTCAAGTTGGTAAATTTTATGTTATGTCTGTGTTACCATTTTGAGTTAAACCTTTTTAATTGGTTAGCCAAGGTCGCACTCAGTTCTCAAGCTGTCTGTCCCTTAACTATACCTCAAGAATTCTTCCTAATACACAGATGGTTAAGATTCTCAGTTAAAATTCTCTATGTGCATAAAACTTTTAGAATTATGGGCAATATGAGTACGAAATACTGGAGATATATACCACATAAAATTAGTGACTTTTATATTCTTTGCCTTGTCTTTTTTTTTCTTTTGATTATTTTTCAAACTCACCATTAAAGAAAAAAATATGAGTGGCAATAGTAGGCAGCACAAGTGTCTCTAAATACATTTCCATAAGGAATAGCTCTCGGCAAACAGATGTTTGCATGCCCATGTTCATAGCAGTTTGATTGTCCATAGTCAAAAGGTGGGCGAAACCAGAGTGTCCATTGACAGAAGAATGGATAAAGTGTGCTTATATACAAATAACTGAGTATTATTCAGCTCTAAACAGGAAGGAGATTCTGACATACACTACAATGAAACTTGAGGACATTATGCTAAGTAAGCAAAATAAGCCACCCAGAGGACACATACTATCCGCTTCTACCTACATGAGGTAGAGTAGAGCAGTTCACAGAGACAGAGAGTAGAGTGGCGGCTACCAAAGCCTGGGGGCGGGGAGGGGTGGGAGTGGGTGGGTGGGAGCCGAGCGTCCGGTTGGGAAGATGAAAGTTCTGCAGATGGATGGTGGTTATGGCTGTGCAATAATATGAATATATATATATATATTTTTTTTAAGAGCAAAGTGTGGTTTTTTTTTAAAGATTTATTTATTTATTTTATTTTTTTGGGGGGGTGGGGTCGGGTTGGGGAGAGAGGGGAGCGGGTGGGCCACTTCTATCGGTCTTTCATTTCTTCGTCTTTGTTCTTTGGCTCCTGTGGGCCTCCCATCGCACTGGTGTCTGTCGCTGCAGAGCGCTGGCTCTAGGCGCACGCGTGCCAGAGCTCCGGCTCAGTAATTGGACACATCGGTCCAGCTGCTCCGCAGCACGTGGGATCTTCCCAGGCCAGGGATTGAACCAGCGTCCCTTGCCCTGCAAGGCGGTGTCCTTACCCACTGGACCACCAGGGGAAGCCCATGAATATACTTGATACTCCTCAACTGTTCACTTAAAAATAGTCAAGTTGGTAAATTTTATGTTATGTCTGTGTTACCATTTTGAGTTAAACCTTTTTTAATTAAAAAAAAAAAAAGTTTCTGGTGCATCAGAAAGAATCCTGAAGTGAAAAACAGAAAATCTGGATTCCAGTCTCAATTGAGCCTGGTCATTTCTGACTGTGCGACCATGAGAAAGTCACCCCACCACTAGACTTTGTTTTGCTCACCTGTACTATAAAGGGGGTCATGCTGAGGTCCCTGGCTCCCGCGAGCTAACAGGTTTTGAAGGATGATTTATCCTGACATCGCCCAGTGGAAGGCTGTGTTACAAACACACGAGGACATCAATCAGTGGAGGGCTGACGCGGGGCTGCTGTGATCAGCGCACAGGGAAGATCTACAGGAGCAGGAGCTCCAGAAGGGAGATTTATGGTGCACTTGAGGGAGTTGGCCAGGTACCGGTTGGGGAAGCAAGCTAAACTATTTCGAGAGAGGAATTTGGCCACCGGAATACCAAGCCACAAAACATTATTAGCAGCAAGGGGCAGGTAAGGGGACAGCTGTGGAGAAATACTGTGTCTGCAGTAGCAGGGAATTCAAAGCCAGTCAGAGCAGTCCCCCGTCACTCGGGTGGACGTGCATCCAGTCTTCCCACCTGAGACCCCTGGTATCGCAGGCACAGGGAGCAGCTCTGCAGCAAAAACAAGCTTTGGGTGGACAAGCAGATATCACACAGTACATGCTGGGCAGGGGCAGGGAGCAGCCCTTTCCGACCTCAGCCAATCTAGCCCCACGTGGCAGCGGAGATGGGGGTGCAAATTCCTCTTCCCGGTGAACCAGGTGATTCCTGAGTCAGGAGAGGAGATGGTCCGCGGCTAGGCTACCGAGGGCAAGGCAGGAAGGCACAGGGTGGGAGCCAGACAGGCGAGGCCCAGATGGGGAACAGGTGAAGGGCTGCAGCAGTGGGGTTTCGTGAAGGCAGGAGAGAGTAGGATACGTTCCCAAGCCCCACGCTGTTGCCCCTTCCTAGCTGTGGAACTCTCAGCGGCTTTCTGATCCATCTGTGCCTCAATCTGCTCAGCTGGAAAATGGGAGTAAGAGCAGTGCCTCTGCCGTGGGGCTGCTGTGGGGATTTCGTGAGGTCAAGAATGTGACTCGCCAGGGCTAACAGATGCTGGGCTATTACCATTATGCATCATTGTGTTCTCTCTCCCATTTGACGATGAGCTCACTGAGGACAAAGACCAAGTCTTATTTTCCGCGTTATTCCAAGAATGTAGCAAAGTGGGTGCTCAATAAACATCTCCTGAAGTGCAATTATTAGGAAGCTTGATTACAATGGCATTTATGAATGCCAGGAACAGTGGTTAATAGATGTACCTAGTTGACAAATCGGCAAATAAACCAACTTCTCCTGTAGAAACAAGATTATTCTAATAAGAAAGAAAGAAAAAAGGGAAAACAACCACTCATAGAACTCTTGTCCTGTACTCTGTGCTTTACAGCCATGGTCTACTGAACCCGGTCAACAACCTGCGAGGAAACAGAGGCTCAGAGAGGTGCAGTCCAAGGGCCAACGTCACCAGCCAAGTCTAAAGTCTGAGATCTTTCTGTGACAACCCTGCTCTTTGGGAAAACTCCAGCAGTTGAACTTCTGTTTAATAGGTAAAGGAGGAAAGAGAGTTGTCGGAAGCAAAGCCACAGCCCAGCCGACAGGGCCTCGCTGGGGCCCCCAGGGTCAAAAAAGCCCTTCTCCACCCACGCCTGGCCTTCACCCCCAGGGAGGAATCATCACACACACACTTCACAAACAACGAAACTGAAGACTTGCCCAGGGCCACACAGCTCGTGGCTGAGGTAGAACTAAAACCTAAGCCTCCAGATATCAATCCAACGTTCTTTCGACGCTGATGGATTCAGCATCTGAAGAGGTTTTTCAGAAAAGACCTGGGTCTATATATGGCTAAGTCCCTCTGCTGTTCACGTGAAACTATTACAGTGTTGTCTATTAATTGGCTATACCCTAAAACAAAAAGTCGAAAAAACAGAAGAGACCTTAGGAGTAAGTCCTCTCTCCTCATTCTGAACAGTAACACCACATTTGTTTGGGGTGATAATAAATTTCAGTGCTTTTTAGAGAGATCATCTTATTGAAGCCTCAAATCTTGTTGAAGTCTTGAATCTTACTGAAGCCTCGTATCTGTGTCCTGGACAGAAAGAGGAGGCTCAGGCTTGGAGAGTAAAGCCCAGAGCCGGCAGTCACCCAGCAAGAAGGCAGGGGCAGCAGCCCTGGGCTCACCTGCCTGGAGCACGGCCTCCCACCTGCTCGGGAGGCAGACCCAGCATCCCCGGGCAGCGAGGTGCCCTGGTGCATCTGACCATGAGACTGGAGGCTCTCCATCAGCTTCGCCCCAAACCCAGCCTGTTGTCAATTCAATTTAGTGGATCCCACTTTTAGTGACCGGCAACTTTATGTGGGCCGTAATCTACCCATCATTAGCGAGCAATCAGAAAGCCACCCTGGATAGAACACCTGGGACCATAAACCAGCTTAATAGGAAGGAACCGGTCGTTTCACGAAACTGCCCACTTTCCTCTCTGGTCTGCCCTCAACATCCGACTCCTTACTGCCGGAGCTGAGTGAGGCGGGTGGGAACAGGAGGACGGCCGGCTCGCTGCCGGGCCTCCCCCACCCGCTACCCATCTCTCTCATCCCCCAGCTCGGGGGCTCTAACCAGGCTGGCTGGGGATGAGCCTGAAGCTACAGCCGACAGGACCTGGGAATCCCGGAGCACACGAGGGCCCCCAGGTTTCAGCTGACCTTCACGTCCGCTGAGTTCCTGGGCATGAGTGCCTGTGGAGAGCAGCAGAGCCCAGGTCACGGGCTCCAGTCTCTGAACCACCACCGAGCTGGACGGTCCTGGCTAAGCTCCTCAACCTGTCTGCATTACTTTACCTGTAGACCCGGAAGAACAGAGCCTGCTGCCTATGGCTGCTGCGAGGACTAAACAGTGTCTTGAATGTGTCTACAGTCGTCAGGATAGATCCATGAGGTCCAGTTCTACGAGATGGGTAATAGCATTTCCACTTTTATACTTAGTAACCAGAGGTCTCCCCACACACTCCAAGACCCTCAGAAAAGAGGCTGAGTTAACTCAAAATGTTAACTCTTCCAGGGCAGGGAAGGTGACTCCTGCATCTCGAGGCTTCCCTGCCCCATCTGGTTCCCACCCAGCAGGGAGCCTAGGTAGAACCCGACTCACCATTTCTCTTTGTTCAATGCTATTATGTTTGGTCTGGGATCACAGGAAACACGACTTCAAACGCTAACCTTGGGTGAGTTTGACAGTGCCCAGGACTTGAGCTACGTTATGTCCTGGATGCGGGTGACTCCCCGGTTCTCTATCCCTGGGCTCCAGCCCCATATAATCAGACGTCTCCACAGACACCACAAATTCCACGTGGCCAGTACGAACCACTGTCTGTCCCCTCACACGTCCTCCTCCTGTGCTCCCTGCATCCGTAAGTGGTACCATGTGCCCAGGCTGGAAATCCAGGAATCACCTAGCATCTACCTCCCTATCACATCACCCACCCCACACCCACTCCCCCAGCTCTGACTCCTTTACATGTCACTCTGACTTCAACTCTTCTCGCATTCATCAGCTAGAATACTGGAAGTGCTTCCTAAGTCACGTGAAGGCGGGCAATCCCGGCTCTGTCCTAGGTGGTCCCATGTATGCTTTTCAGTCCCTATAAGCATCCCTATGAGATAGGCATTAAAGGGTGAGTCACAGAAGAAATCACTATTTTTATAGGTCAGAAACAGCCTTTTGGATACTGTCGATTCCATAGGGGCAGTCAAACTCATATTAATACAACTATCACCTTCTTATCACAGGTGAGGAAACTGCGACTTAAAGGGTAAGTGATCTCCCCAAGGTCAGAGAGGCTGGACCCCAGTGGGGGCAGGATCTGAACCTGTGTGTGGGTTCCCATCTCAGAAGCCTTTGCTTTTTCTGCTAAACCATCTTGCAGTTTTCATATAGCAGGTCCTTAGAGGAAAGCTCACGACTTAATATTTTAAAGTATAGTTAATAATCATATATGAAAAACTACCATTTTGGGCTTCCCAAGTAGTTCAGTGGTAAAGAATCTACCTGCAGCAGGAGTCGTGGGTTTGATCCCTGAGTTGAGAAGATCCCCTTGAGAAAGAAATGGCAGCCCTCTCCAGTATTCTTCCCTGGAGAATCCCATGGACAGTGGAGCCTGGTGGGCTACAGTCCATGGGGGTCGCAAAGAGTAGGACACACCTAAGCGACTAAACAACAACAAAAGACCATTTATGAGCACCTATTATATGCCTTAAGTGTAAGTGTTAGTCGCTCAGTGGTGAGACCATGGACCACAGTCCACCAGGCTCCTCCATCTACAGGATTCTCCAGGCAAGAATACTGGAGTGAGTAGCCATTCCCTTCTCCAGGAGATCTTCCCAACCTAGGGATCACACTCGTCTCTCCAGAGTCTCCTGCATCTCCTACTGTGCCACCAGGGAAGACTTAAGTGCTGCACAAGTATTCGGTATTACTCTTTGGGGTGGGGTGGGTAGGATGATCAAATTTTCAGTTTATCAGCCACAACTTCTTTGTTAAACATATTGTATGTTTATAAGCTTTTTAAAACTTAAAATATAATCACGGGGCTTCCCTGGTGGTCCAGTGGGTAAGAATACCGCCTTGCAGTGCAAGGGGCGCCGGTTCGATCCCTGCCCTGGGAAAATTACACATGCCGCAGAGAGGCTGGACCAATGTGTCCAATTACCGAGCCGGAGCTCTGGAGCGCATGCCCCCAGAGTCGGTGCTCTGCGACAACAGAGGCCACTGCGATAGGAGGCCCACAGGGGCCAAAAAAGAAAGATGGATGAAAATAGACAAATGAAAGACCAATAGAAGTGCCCCGCCCGCCCCCCTCCCCACCACCCCCGCAAAAAATATATAATCACATGTACCATATTAGTTTCAGGTGTACAACATAATGACTTGATATTTGTGTATACATATATATTTTAAAAGATCTCAGGATTTTCTTTTCCATTTCTTTTTTTTTTTAATTTTAGCCTCTTTTATTGGTTTTTTATTTATTTTTCATTTATCTTTATTCTTTGGCCTGTGTGGGCTTCCCATTGCAGTGGCCTCTCTGGTTGCAGAGCACCAGTTCTTGATGCATGCGCTCCAGAGCGCTGGCTTGTAATTGGACACATCGGTCCAACAGCTCTGTGGCACATGGGATCGTCCCAGGCCAGGGATCAAACTGGTGCCCCTTACACTGCAAGGCAGACTCCTTACCTGCTGGACCACCGGGGAAGCCCGATATATATATATATATATATATATATATATATATTGGAAGATAATCAATCACAAGTCTAGCTAACATCTTCTACTTTACATAGTTAATTTTTTTTTCCTTGGGATGGGAACTTTCAAGATCTACTGTCTCAGTGACTTCTAAATACACGATACATGGCTGAGGCCCTTCGCCATTCACCTGAAACTATCGCAACACTGTTTGTTGGCTGTACCCCAACACAAAATAAAAAATTTAAAAAACAAGAATAAATATACAACAGAATATTATTCACTACACAGAGTCACAATGCTATATACATTACGTCCCTGAGGCTTTTTATATTTGGAAGCTTATACCTTTTGACCACCTTCACCCATTTTGCCCCAAATATATTTTTTGTTTTATTCTTTAGTATCTTTTGTGTGCGTGTTAAGTTTTTAATATTATTACAAATACAAGCTCTGAGGTTCAGAGAAGTTAGGTGCCCTGTGAATTACACAGTCAGGAAGTGATGTCCAAAACATCAGGAGGGAAAAACAGTAAACAGCAAGCGGGGGAGGCAGGGGAGTCTTGAGACAACTCCAGGGTCCAGGGCCATGAACTTGGGTGCTTGCTGTCCAGTCTGTCACTGAGTCCACCCTGCGCTGGGTGGCCAGGTGGGCACGGACAGCAGTGCGGTGCTGACGCTCCCGAGTGACGGTTCTGATCTATACCTGAAGGGCGCTGGATGGAAACTAACCAATCAAGAAACCAACCTCCCTGAGAACCTGGCCAGGCAGCCAAGCGCCTGTCCAGGAAGGCCTGATCTTTAACACCAGGAGAGTGAGAAGGAGACATCCTGCAAGCCCCAGGAGTTCAGCCTCTGGTTTACATTTCAAGGAGTAACAAGGTGTTGACATGTAAGGAATTACTTTTACAGGCCTGTGATCACCGGCAGCACTGTGGCATTCTAAACGAGCCTGATGGTTGGAAGGCCAGCTGGGCGGAGTTTTGCAGAACTCCTACTGTGCCCCTGGAGGCCAGCTCCACTTTTCCTTAAATAAACACCATTTCCCTCTCTCTCTATTTCAGTGGTAGCAGGTGGCCTAGACAATGGGACCTTCGGTTAAGCTCTTGGACAGGCTCACAGCACTACTGGCCCGGTGCCCCCTTCCTGACCTCCGCGGGAAACTTCTCTGCTTCCTTCATGAAGCACCGAGGGGTGGTGGAGGTGGGAACAAGCTCCCCTGTTTCCCCAGATCCACCTTCCCTTCGGGGATAGCTCACAAGTCACTGTCCCCACCACGGACAGGAAGGGAGTTTGATCCCTTTAATGCTCTGAATGAGATGGCTGGATCATCATCCATTCAATGAACATGAACTTAGGCAAACTCACATAGTGAGGGACAGGGAGGCCTGGAGTGCTACAGTCCACGGGGTTGCAAAGAGTCGAACACGACTTAGTGACGGAAAAACAACAAAGCTCTGAATCAAGCGCGAGCTCCAGCCCTCCTCAGTTTCCCGAAGCCCAGATGCAACCAGGCTCTGTAAGATTTTATTAACGACTCCGGGAGAGCAGGAAAGAAATAAACACAGAGACAAGCTACTAGATGGTTCTGTTTACAGACGCTCTTATCCCAGCATGACAGGGTGCATGCCCTCAGCAGACGGAAGACCGTGTCTTCCCATGACCTAAGAGCACTGCTGGGCTCCCCCGGAGGCTCAGCCAAGTGATCCCAGGTGGTGATTCTGGAAAAACCACACTCTACAGGGTGACCTCTCACCTCGACCCATGACATCAGGATAGCGAGCGGTAACCTCAACACAACAGCTTTTCAGGATCTCAGGATGCAATCCCAGAAACTAACCAATAAGAAACCAACCTCCTGAGAATGGCCAGGAGCCATCCCTGATCTTTAACACCAGGAGAGTGAGAAGGAGACATCCTGCAAGCCCCAGGAGTTCAGCCTCTGGTTTACATTTCAAGGAGTAACAAGGTGTTGACATGTAAGGAATTACTTTTACAGGCCTGTGATCACCGGCAGCACTGTGGCATTCTAAACGAGCCTGATGGTTGGAAGGCCAGCTGGGCGGAGTTTTGCAGAACTCCTACTGTGCCCCTGGAGGCCAGCTCCACTTTTCCTTAAATAAACACCTTTTCCCCTCTCTCTCTATTTCAGTGGTAGCAGGTGGCCTAGACAATGGGACCTTCGGTTAAGCTCTTGGACAGGCTCACAGCACTACTGGCCCGGTGCCCCCTTCCTGACCTCCGCGGGAAACTTCTCTGCTTCCTTCATGAAGCACCGAGGGGTGGTGGAGGTGGGAACAAGCTCCCCTGTTTCCCCAGATCCACCTTCCCTTCGGGGATAGCTCACAAGTCACTGTCCCCACCACGGACAGGAAGGGAGTTTGATCCCTTTAATGCTCTGAATGAGATGGCTGGATCATCATCCATTCAATGAACATGAACTTAGGCAAACTCACATAGTGAGGGACAGGGAGGCCTGGAGTGCTACAGTCCACGGGGTTGCAAAGAGTCGAACACGACTTAGTGACGGAAAAACAACAAAGCTCTGAATCAAGCGCGAGCTCCAGCCCTCCTCAGTTTCCCGAAGCCCAGATGCAACCAGGCTCTGTAAGATTTTATTAACGACTCCGGGAGAGCAGGAAAGAAATAAACACAGAGACAAGCTACTAGATGGTTCTGTTTACAGACGCTCTTATCCCAGCATGACAGGGTGCATGCCCTCAGCAGACGGAAGACCGTGTCTTCCCATGACCTAAGAGCACTGCTGGGCTCCCCCGGAGGCTCAGCCAAGTGATCCCCGGTGGTGACTCTGGAACAACCACCCTCTCCAGGGTGACCTCTCACCTACGACCCATGACATCAGGATAGCGACGCGGTAACCTCAACACAACAGCTTTTCAGGATCTCAGGATGCAATCCCAGAAACTAAACAGCCCACAGAGTTATATCTAAGAAATTGTAGAGTTTCTAACATGACAGCATAAATATCTTCATCCATCAAATGGGGATTAGAATAAACCTCTCTGGTCCAGCATTTCCCAGACTCCCATAATCAGGGAACACTTTAAAATTATAATGTCCTTGGAGAACATCAGAGCAGCTCACATACATTCAGATTAATAATGTGGACTGACTGCAATTTCTTTTTTCTTTTTAAAATTTAATGGGTTGCACCAGGTCCTACCTGAGACATGCGGGATCTACTTCCCTGACCAGGGATTGAAACCAGGTCTCCTGCATTGGGAGCACAAAGTTTTGGTCACTGGACCACCAGGGAGTACCCCGACTCTAATCTCAATGCCTAAGATCTGGTGATATGGTGACACTGGTCAAGGGTGACAAGAGTCAGTATAAAACATTGAATATGCAACAGTTAATCTGAGAGGCCATTTACTTTTTTGCCTACAACCTGAATCCAAATAAGCACAATCTCCTTTGTCAGTGTTTTGCCATTCTAGAAGCATCCCATGGTTAATCTAATAAAGGTCAACAGCAGCAGAGATAAGTCTGAGTGGCTTTACTCTGATAAATTATTTTATTCTGAGCTTTAAGCCCTGTCTAAAGATCTAGAAGTTGCTTCAAGCATGTCACACAGTGGGAAGGAAAAGAATAAGTGAAAGAACTGACTATCTTTTAAGCATCCAGTACCAGGTGCTGTGGAGCATTCTTATTTAATCCTCTATCTTGTGCTCATTGGCCAACAGCCCTATGGGGCAATCACTGTCTGAATGTTTTAGAAATAATTCAAGGCCACACACGTAGCTGTGTACGGTATCTCTGCAAGTATGGTGGGCTCCAGAACACAAGCTCTTCCACTAGACTACTTTGGAAAGAGGCGCAGGGATACTGAGCCTCAGCCCGTGCGCCCACAGTTCAGTAGTACCTGCCTTTCTGCTACAGTAAAAGCTATGTAAGGACAAGAACTATGCCCAGGATGTTCATCACAATAATCTCATGGCCAGGTCCAGTACCAAAGACTGAGAGCTCAGGAGCCACGGATACCATTTTGAAATTTCAGAAAGACAGTTAGGAAATTTCATTCCCTTGGGCCTACAGGGAACATACATGTTCCAGGGGACTGGGAGGGGCAAACTGCATCCACTGGGGGCAAGGAAGTAGAAAAGTCTCACTCAACTCATGAGACTCCCCTGGTCTAGTAGTTAGGAAGCCACCTTCCAAGGCAGGGGACATGAACTTGATCCCTGGTCCTGGAAGTTCCCACACACCACGGGGCAACTGAGCCCATGTGCCACAGTGACTGAGCCCATGTGCTCTGGAGCCTGAGCACCACAGCTAGAGAGTTCACGCGCCCAAGGGAGACCCGCGTGCTGCAACTAAGACAAAGACAGAAAGAAGCTCCAGAACTAGAACAAAATAAGACTGGAAATAATCCTTTAATACTTCAAAAAAAAAGAAAAAAAAAAGGTCTAAATTTAGAAATAGTTTAAAATTCAGAACAGTTGTGTGGTGGAACAAACCACTTAGAAAAACATTAAACTGCCCATTTCTGAAGATGATAACCTGTTCAGGCATGGAGGGGCTTCACCCAGAGGGGTACGGTGTGAAATGCTCTCTCAGGTCCTTTGCAATCCTGATGGTTCTTTGATACCGACTTCTTCAACTCTAAGCCTAATCAGTATCTTTGATGTGCTGTGTGACTTGACCAAGTCTCTTACCCTCCCTGGGCCTCAGTTTCCTCATCTGAACAATGGAGGAGTACGTTCGCTTGGGGCTACCAGCATTCTCTCTACAAGCTCCCTGATGAACGAGGACTATCATGAGACTGCCCACAGGTCAGGGCTGTACTCTGAAGGGCAGAGACCCTCCTCCCTCCCACCGACACCCTGCTTGCATGTTCGCTCTGGCAGCCCTAGGCAGTGAGCTGAGGTGGTTAGCTAAGGGTGCTTCCCCATCCAGGCAGAAAAACAGATCAGGGTCATCCTCATTTCAAAAGTAAGGTGGGAATAAGAGAAACTGAGATGTAGACATAATTCGGGAAACTTCAAAAAATTCAATACTTTTAAGCAATACAACAGGATTTGTTAAGGAAGAGATGAAAATGTTCCCATTCCTGTGTAGATGGATCCATAGTTCTCACTGAGGCTGGTGCTGCCACCTAGGGAGGGCTCGGGCAATTTCTGGGAGAGTATTTGCTTATCACAGTGACTGCAGAGGACTGCAGGTATTCAGTGGGCAGGGGCAGGAGACTGCAGTGCCCGGGGCAGTTACGACAGAAAAGATCTATTTACAATAAACGTGAACAGAGCCGAGACCCCAGCTCCAGGTCACGTCCAACTGGGAGGATTTTCCACACGATTTAAATGGAGCATCAGAATTTTCCAGGGATGCAATATTCACGTAAACAGAAGGAAGATTACACTTTGATTTTTTTCCCCTGGAATTTTGTCAAGAGTTGTTCATTATTTCAGAAGCATATCATTGATGACATGGTGGCTGATGGCATCTGAGTCACTCACACAATGTGCAATGATTCATATGAAAAATAGCTTGAAATGTCAAAAATAAAGAAATCTCATATACTTGTATGCATGCTTGTGTGGCTCGGTCGCTGAGTCACGTCCAACTCTTTGCGACCCTATGGACTGCAGCCCGCCAGGCTCCTCTGTCCATGGGATTCTCCAGGCAAGAATACTGGAGTGGGTTGCCATTTCTTCCTCCAGTCGGATTTGGTGAGACTGTCTTATCTGTCCAAAGAATCTTCCCGACTTAGGGATCAAACCCGAGTCTCTTGTGTCTAGCACACTGGCAGGCAGATTCTTTACCACTGCACCATCTGAGAACCCCTGTATATATGTCTGTGTCAGTTCAGTTCAGTTGCTCAGTCGTGTCCGACTCTGCAACCCCACGGCCTGCGGCACGCCAGGCTTCTCTACCCTTCACCATTTCCTGGAGCTTGTTCAAACTCATGTCCATTGACTTAGTGATGCTGTCCAACCAAGGTGGTAAAAAGTCCACCTTCCAATTCAGGGGATGCAAGTTCAGTCCCTGGATGAGGAACTAATAATCAACATGCTGTGGGCAACTAGAGGGCCCCATGTGCTGCAATGAAGACCCAATACAACCAAACAAACAAACAAAAAGAGTCACAGGGACTGCTAAAAGGACACAGGAACCCACTGGTCAAATCTTGGATAATGTGAACATTGAAATAAATAATGATAGTAAAGGATTATAATCAATTGCATAAAATAAGAATCCACAAGTCCACACTAATAGGCTGCATATGTTGCTAAATAAATGAGAAGGCCAAGTGCTTCCTTGTAGCAAAAGCTACACTAACGAGAGTAGAAAGAATACCTGGGGGTAATTCTGGAGTATTTGCTTATCACAGTGACTGCAGAGGACTGCAGGTATTCAGTGGGCAGGGGCAGGAGACTGCAGTGCCCGGGGCAGTTACGACAGAAAAGATCTATTTACAATAAACGTGAACAGAGCCGAGACCCCAGCTCCAGGTCACGTCCAACTGGGAGGATTTTCCACACGATTTAAATGGAGCATCAGAATTTTCCAGGGATGCAATATTCACGTAAACAGAAGGAAGATTACACTTTGATTTTTTTCCCCTGGAATTTTGTCAAGAGTTGTTCATTATTTCAGAAGCATATCATTGATGACATGGTGGCTGATGGCATCTGAGTCACTCACACAATGTGCAATGATTCATATGAAAAATAGCTTGAAATGTCAAAAATAAAGAAATCTCATATACTTGTATGCATGCTTGTGTGGCTCGGTCGCTGAGTCACGTCCAACTCTTTGCGACCCTATGGACTGCAGCCCGCCAGGCTCCTCTGTCCATGGGATTCTCCAGGCAAGAATACTGGAGTGGGTTGCCATTTCTTCCTCCAGTCGGATTTGGTGAGACTGTCTTATCTGTCCAAAGAATCTTCCCGACTTAGGGATCAAACCCGAGTCTCTTGTGTCTAGCACACTGGCAGGCAGATTCTTTACCACTGCACCATCTGAGAACCCCTGTATATATGTCTGTGTCAGTTCAGTTCAGTTGCTCAGTCGTGTCCGACTCTGCAACCCCACGGCCTGCGGCACGCCAGGCTTCTCTACCCTTCACCATTTCCTGGAGCTTGTTCAAACTCATGTCCATTGACTTAGTGATGCTGTCCAACCAAGGTGGTAAAAAGTCCACCTTCCAATTCAGGGGATGCAAGTTCAGTCCCTGGATGAGGAACTAATAATCAACATGCTGTGGGCAACTAGAGGGCCCCATGTGCTGCAATGAAGACCCAATACAACCAAACAAACAAACAAAAAGAGTCACAGGGACTGCTAAAAGGACACAGGAACCCACTGGTCAAATCTTGGATAATGTGAACATTGAAATAAATAATGATAGTAAAGGATTATAATCAATTGCATAAAATAAGAATCCACAAGTCCACACTAATAGGCTGCATATGTTGCTAAATAAATGAGAAGGCCAAGTGCTTCCTTGTAGCAAAAGCTACACTAACGAGAGTAGAAAGAATGATGGAATTAGATAATCACCATTTGGCAACCATCACAACAACTGATTCAAGCAAGGATCATTAACAGAGGTTAAAACTAAATGGTGAAAGTTTGAGGCATAATAGCATAGTAGGTAGTCTTAAAGCATCTTCCCACAAGATAGTTACATTAATTCGAAAGAGGAAAACAGCACATTTTCAATAGCAATCTGGCAGACACCACCTTAACCACACGATTAAAGTTAACATCACCAGTAATATAAGACACGCTGGCATCAGGCACCCCCAGAGACGACACCCTCGAGATAAACACAGCACTGCTTCTGCACAGGTCCTGCCAAACATTCTCATCCCCAGTCTAACCATGAGGAAGCCCCAGATAAACCCAAATTGAGGGGCAGTGTGCTCAGTAACTAGCCTGTACCCGTCAAAACTGCCAGTGTCATGAAACACACGGAGAGACAGAGAAGCTCTTCCAGCTTCCGGGAGACTAACCAGGCACAACAACGAGGTGGAATATGTGATGAGGAGTGGCTTCCTGGTGCTCTGCGTCAGTGGGATGATGGTCCAAACCTGCATCAATTCTGGATGTGACTGGACTAGCTGAGAGTGTCAGCCGAATGCTAATTTCACAGCGTTGATAATTACACTGTGGTTATGACAGAAATTTGTCTTTTATTGATGAAAGAAACACAAAAGTGTTCAGGGATGAAGGGGCATCAGATACGCAACTTCTCAAAGAGAGGGAAAGTAAACGTGGAAAAATACTAACATCTGGGGTTGAGTGAAGGAGATACGAAAATTCTTCATACCATTCTTACAAGGTTTCGGTAAGTCTGAAACATATCAAACAAAGACATTAAACAAAAATAGAAGTGGGGCATTAGGTCCAAGGGGATGGAGACACCCTATTGTTAGATCCATCTCAGCCAAAGAAATACTTGTATCTTACTCTTTTGATGCCTCTAGAAAAGTTAGGGGGCAATTTCAGAAGGAGGGTGGAAGCAGAGGAACATGTTTGGGTGACAGGAAAGGACACGGGAGTGATTTTATTCACAAGGCCAGAGCATTTGATTACAGCCCCTTTCTAAATGCGAAGTCTCTCCTTTGCTTCTCCTTTCATTAGGATTCCTCCAAGAAGCAATTATACCAAAAGGAAGTTGAGCAGAAGAGATTTTTTTTTTTCCCCATTTCTTTGGAGATGAGGAGAGAAGGCACAGGCAAGAGCAATTTTCATAATTTCCCTTTGAAACAGGCACTGGAGTCAAGACTGGCTCCGTCATTTTCTTGTAGAAAATTAGACATCTTGACTCAAGTGACAAAGGCGACGTCACCCAGAACTTCCGCAGAAAGAAATGAAAAGACAGAAGTTGAAGGGTGAGGGATGACCTTTTACTCGCTTTGGGAAGCAGGGTTTTCTTGACCTTTAAAATAGTCTCCCAGAAAAATGTTTACCTATTTCCTTTTTTTTTTTTCTCTGTAAAGCTTGCCATTACAGGGGGGGAAAGCACACTAAAGCAATGGTCCTCTAATGATCATATTCATCTCAAAATTCCACGTAATGATTCAGTATTGCAAGGTAGCAAGATTTTAAAAGTTGTGGTTTAAAACACTAAATGTACTGGGGATCCAATTGAAGGTCAGAAAATTAACAATAGAGCTTCTACTCTTAAAAAGTAATGGGCTTCCCTGGTGGTCCAGTGGGTAAGGACACCGCCTTGCAGTGCAAGGGGCACCGGTTCGATCCCTGGCCTGGGAAGATCCCACGTGCCACGGAGCGGCTGGACTGATGTGTCCAATCAGAGAGCCGGAGCCCTGGAGCGTGTGCGCCCAGAGCCAGTGCTCTGCAACAACAGAGGCCACTGCGGTGGGAGGCCCACACGGGCCAAAGAACAAAAAAGATGGATGAAAATAGATAAATGAAAGACCAATAGAAGTGGCCCACCGCCCCTCTCTCCCCAACCTGCCCCCACCAAAAAAGTATTAATGCACAGGGCTGTCTTGAAAGGGGAAAGGCGGTGGGAAGCTAAAGGAAAAAAGTTGAGCCAAACTGGGATGTCATTCATTCAAAGAGAAGTCTTAGTTCTTCTCCTCTCCTAAATGATCTATCATCAAATAATGAGATAATTAGCCTCAAGACTAGATTTTTATTAAAAATTAAAATAAGTCCATTTCCACATTTCCCATAAGCCAGAAACACCTAGAATGCTTTATCTAACTAAACATTCTTAGCTCCTGCTTAAAATTCCATCTTAAGACTGCAAAACCTTTCTCAGCGTTCATTCATTTCAGACAAATGCCTGCAGGTCCTCTTTGTTCTTTAAAAAAAACCCGTGTCCCCAGGACCCCCAAATTTTTTCCCCATTTCTTGGAGATAGAAAAAAATTAAAAACAGGCACTGGAGTCAAGACTGGCTCCGATTTTCTTAGAAAATTAGACATCTTGACTCAAGTGACAAAGGCGACGTCACCCAGAACTTCCAGAAAGAAATGAAAAGACAGAAGTTGAAGGGTGAGGGATGACCTTTTACTCGCTTTGGGAAGCAGGGTTTTCTTGACCTTTAAAATAGTCTCCCAGAAAAATGTTTACCTATTTCCTTTTTTTTTTTTCTCTGTAAAGCTTGCCATTACAGGGGGGGAAAGCACACTAAAGCAATGGTCCTCTAATGATCATATTCATCTCAAAATTCCACGTAATGATTCAGTATTGCAAGGTAGCAAGATTTTAAAAGTTGTGGTTTAAAACACTAAATGTACTGGGGATCCAATTGAAGGTCAGAAAATTAACAATAGAGCTTCTACTCTTAAAAAGTAATGGGCTTCCCTGGTGGTCCAGTGGGTAAGGACACCGCCTTGCAGTGCAAGGGGCACCGGTTCGATCCCTGGCCTGGGAAGATCCCACGTGCCACGGAGCGGCTGGACTGATGTGTCCAATCAGAGAGCCGGAGCCCTGGAGCGTGTGCGCCCAGAGCCAGTGCTCTGCAACAACAGAGGCCACTGCGGTGGGAGGCCCACACGGGCCAAAGAACAAAAAAGATGGATGAAAATAGATAAATGAAAGACCAATAGAAGTGGCCCACCCGCCCCCTCTCTCCCCAACCTGCCCCCCCACCAAAAAAAGTATTAATGCACAGGGCTGTCTTGAAAGGGGGAAAGGCGGTGGGGAAGCTAAAGGGAAAAAAAAAGTTGAGCCAAACTGGGATGTCATTCATTCAAAGAGAAGTCTTAGTTCTTCTCCTCTCCTAAATGATCTATCATCAAATAATGAGATAATTAGCCTCAAGACTAGATTTTTATTAAAAATTAAAATAAGTCCATTTCCACATTTCCCATAAGCCAGAAACACCTAGAATGCTTTATCTAACTAAACATTCTTAGCTCCTGCTTAAAATTCCATCTTAAGACTGCAAAACCTTTCTCAGCGTTCATTCATTTCAGACAAATGCCTGCAGGTCCTCTTTGTTCTAGATGTTAGAGAGATGGAGATGAACATAACCAGGTTCCAGCTCCCCAGGACCCCCAGTCTAACAGAGGCAGCAGATAAGTAAAGGTCCACTCGCCAAGGGGTTCAGTGTGCGTCTCAGAGCATTCCTATGGTGCTACCGAAGCAGAGAAACCGAGGCTTCGAATGCCTGACTTACCCAAGGTACTCACTGAAAAAGTGATGAAGGAAGGGTTTTAACCTGGTTCTATACGGACCCTTTGAATTGTGGTGCTGGAGAAGACTCTTGAGAGTTCCTTGGACAGACAGGAGATCAAATCAGTAGATCCTAAAGGAAATCAACCCTGAATATTCATTGGAAGGACTGATGCTTCAGTCCAATACTTGGACCTCCTGAGGTGGACAGCCAACTCATTGGAAAAGACCTCGATGCTGGGAAAAAATTGAAGGCAGGATGAGTAGGGGATGACATAGGATGAGATGGTTGGACGGCATCGTTGACTCAATAGACACGAATTTGAGCAAATTCCAGGAGATGCTGAAGGACAGGGAAGCTTGGCGTGCTGCAGTCCACGGGGTCACAGAATCGGACACGACTGAGCGACTCAACAACAACAATACTGGTCATAAACTTGCCTCATGGGCATAGAAGGAACCTATCTCAACATAATAAAAGCCATCTATGAGAAGCCTACAGCGAACATTATTGTTAATGGTGAAAAACTGAAAGCATTCCCTCTAAGATCAGGAACAAGACAGGGGTGCCCACTTTCACCACTGCTATTCAACATAGTCCTGGAAGTCCTAGCAACAGCAATAAGAGAAGAGAAAGAAATCAAAGGAATCCAGATTGGAAAGGAAGAAGTCAAGCTCTCTCTTTTTGCAGACGACATGATATTATACATAGAAAATCCCAAAGACACAGTTACAAAGCTACTAGAGCTAATCAATGAATTCAGCAAAGTTGCAGGATATAAAGTCAACACACAGAAGTCACTGGCATTCCTACACACAAACAATGAAAAATCAGAAAATGAAATCAAAGAGGCAATCCCCTTCACCATTGCAACCAAAAGAATCAAATATCTAGGAATAAACCTACCCAAAGACACAAAAGAATTGTACACAGAAAATTACAAGACACTCATGAGAGACATTAAAGAAGACTTAAACAGATGGAGAGATATTCCATGTTCCTGGATTGGAAGAATCAATAGTGTGAAAATGACCATCCTTCCAAATATCATCTACAGATTCAATGCAATACCTATTCAACTACCACTGACATTTTTCACAGAACTAGACCAAATAATAACACAGTTCATATGGAAACACAGAAGACCTCGAATAGCCAAAGCAATCCTGAGGAAGAAAAATGGAGTTGGAGGGATCAGCCTCCCTAACTTCAGACTCTACTACAAAGCAACAGTCATCAAGACAGTATGGTACTGGCACAAAAACAGAACTATAGATCAATGGAACAAGATTGAGAACCCAGAGATCAACCCACGCACCTATGGGTACCTTATTTTTGATAAAGGAGGAGAAACTATAAAATGGGACAAAGACAGCCCACTTGGGGACTTTAAGATGAGATGGTTGGACGGCATCGTTGACTCAATAGACACGAATTTGAGCAAATTCCAGGAGATGCTGAAGGACAGGGAAGCTTGGCGTGCTGCAGTCCACGGGGTCACAGAATCGGACACGACTGAGCGACTCAACAACAACAATACTGGTCATAAACTTGCCTCATGGGCATAGAAGGAACCTATCTCAACATAATAAAAGCCATCTATGAGAAGCCTACAGCGAACATTATTGTTAATGGTGAAAAACTGAAAGCATTCCCTCTAAGATCAGGAACAAGACAGGGGTGCCCACTTTCACCACTGCTATTCAACATAGTCCTGGAAGTCCTAGCAACAGCAATAAGAGAAGAGAAAGAAATCAAAGGAATCCAGATTGGAAAGGAAGAAGTCAAGCTCTCTCTTTTTGCAGACGACATGATATTATACATAGAAAATCCCAAAGACACAGTTACAAAGCTACTAGAGCTAATCAATGAATTCAGCAAAGTTGCAGGATATAAAGTCAACACACAGAAGTCACTGGCATTCCTACACACAAACAATGAAAAATCAGAAAATGAAATCAAAGAGGCAATCCCCTTCACCATTGCAACCAAAAGAATCAAATATCTAGGAATAAACCTACCCAAAGACACAAAAGAATTGTACACAGAAAATTACAAGACACTCATGAGAGACATTAAAGAAGACTTAAACAGATGGAGAGATATTCCATGTTCCTGGATTGGAAGAATCAATAGTGTGAAAATGACCATCCTTCCAAATATCATCTACAGATTCAATGCAATACCTATTCAACTACCACTGACATTTTTCACAGAACTAGACCAAATAATAACACAGTTCATATGGAAACACAGAAGACCTCGAATAGCCAAAGCAATCCTGAGGAAGAAAAATGGAGTTGGAGGGATCAGCCTCCCTAACTTCAGACTCTACTACAAAGCAACAGTCATCAAGACAGTATGGTACTGGCACAAAAACAGAACTATAGATCAATGGAACAAGATTGAGAACCCAGAGATCAACCCACGCACCTATGGGTACCTTATTTTTGATAAAGGAGGAGAAACTATAAAATGGGACAAAGACAGCCTCTTTAACAAGTGGTGCTGGGAGAATTGGACAGCTACATGCAAAAAAATGAAATTGGAACATTCCCTGACACCATACACTCAGATCAACTCAAAATGGATTAAAGACCTCAATGTAAGACCAGAAACCATCAAACTCTTAGAGGAGAATATAGGCAAAACCCTCAAGGACATAAATCAAAGCAAGATCTTCTCTGACCCACCAACTAAAATAGCTGAACTGAAAAGAAAAATGAACATATGGGACCTTATGAAACTTAAAAGCTTTTGTACAGCAAAAGAAATTACAAAAAAGTTCAACAGACACCCCACAGAGTGGGAGAAAATCATAGCAAATGAAACAACAGACAAAGAATTAATCTCCAAAATCTACAAGCAACTCAGACAACTTAGCACAGGGAAAATGAGCAGCCCAATCAAAAAATGGGAAAAAGATCTAAAGAGACGCCTCTCCAAAGAGGACATACAAATGGCCCAAAAATACATGAAACGATGCTCAACCTCGCTTATTATCAGAGAAATGCAAATTAAAACCACAATGAGATACCACCTCACACCTGTCAGAATGGCCATCATCAACAAATCGACAGACAACAAATGCTGGAGAGGGTGCGGAGAAAAGGGAACCCTCTTGCATTGCTGGTGGGAATGTAAATTAATACAACCTCTATGGAAGACAATATGGAGATTCCTTAAAAAACTAAAACTAGAAGCACCCTATGACCCAGCAATCCCACTATTAGGCCTATATCCTGATGAAATCAAAAATGAAAGAGGCACCTGTACCCCAATGTTCATTGCAGCTCTCTATACAATAGCCAGAACATGGAAGCAACCTAGATGTCCATCGACAAATGAATGGATCCAGAAGCTCTGGTACATATATACAATGGAATACTACTCAGCTGTTAAAAGAAATGCAGAAGACTCAGTCCTAATGAGGTGGCTGGCTCTAGAACCTATCATAAAAAGTGAAGTCAGTCAAAAAGAGAAAGACAAGTATAGTATACTAACTCATATAAATGGGATCTAGTAAGAGGGTCATGATAACACACGCAGTGAACTCATGAAAAAACAGAGAACAGACATAAAGACATTGTGGAGACCGAACAGTGGGAGGGAGTAACATGGAAACCTATACTGTCATGTGTAGAAAAGATAGCTATTGTCAGTGTGCTAGGGGAATAGGAGTACCTACAACCACTTGGAGCGATGGTCTGGAGGGATGGGAGTGGGGGAACTGGGTGGGGGGAGGGTCAAGGGATATGCATATGAATGATCTGGGAACATACATGTACAAAAATAAATAAAGAAAGAAAGAAAGAAAGAAAGAAAAAAAAAAGAATTATTTCTTCTTGTATTGCAAGAAGGCAATACAACCAAGTCTCAGGCTGAGTGTAGCAAGCCTTGCGGCCCGTCCGTCACCATGGAAGGGAAAAATTACCATGACACCACATTTGCCATGGACAGATGTGCTCTCTTTTTGATTCTAAAATAATCCTTGTTGGGTGGGCTTATCTTGTCAATCGAATCATAAACAGAGATGTGTCTGTGCCCATAAATTTAAACTTACAAAGAGAAAAAAAAAAAAAAAAACTTGCCTCACTCCCTTGACCAGGAACGCTGAAAGAAAATGCTGAGTTTGGGGGTTCTGTCACAGAGGGAGAGTACAGAATTGGGGCTCAGAGGAACGGTCCCTGGATCAGGGCAGCAGGGCAGTGGGAGAAGAGTTGGCAGAAAAGGCCTTGGTAGATTTGCTGACATCACCTCTGACACAGGGAAACTCAGTAATACTGAGTCTGTCAAGTAGACAGGCTTAGGAGGGGAATCCCCAGCAAAAGAAACAGCCACAAGGTGTGAGAGGCTGGGCGGATGTCTTTCTGAAACGGGCTTTGGAGGGATCCAATAGGAAGGAAGTCTTGGCTTGTCCAGTACTTGCCCAGATCACAGGACGACTCTGGAAGGAAGGAGCAGACATGGCTTCAGTCACCTTTCTGGGAGGAGGGTGGATGCAGGTGAGGGGCCTTTCACTGCTCTGGGGCCCGGGCACCGGGGCTGGGCCCTCAGCCTCAAAGGCAGGCCCAGAGGCAGCTGCAGGTCCGCCTTCATCACCTGCATTTCACACCCCAAGCTACAATGACCTGTCATTAGCAAGGTGATTGATTACATAAGGCCAGCTGAAACCTCAGCAGCAAAAATTTGTGCAGAATGTTAACTCCAGCGGGGGAGTTCTAGGAATGTCCAGGAAAGCCACACTCACTGAATCACAAAAGATTCACACTGGAAGGGCCTAGAGCCACTCTACAATCTTCTCCATTCGCAGGGGAAGCACCGAAGCCTTGGGGCGAGGAGACAGATGACTTGGCCAGATTCCCAGAACCAGTTACGAGGTGGCGCCAGGGTACAACACCAAAAGCATAAGTAACAGAAGCCAAAAATCAACAAGTGGAAATATATCAAACTAAAAAGCTTCCGCCCAGCAAAGGAAACAATAAAATGAAGAGGCAGCCTATAAAACTGAAGACAATATTTGCAACCCATATATCAGATAAGGGATGAATACCCAAATTATATAAGGAACTCACATAACTCAATAGCAAAAAAAACCCAAGTAATCCAACTTTAAAATGGACAAAGGACTCAAACAGACATTTTCCCAAACAAATGACATACATATGGTCAACAGGAATAGGAGAAGACGCTCAGCAACACTAATCACAAATTGAAGCCACAATGAGAGGCCACTTCGTACCTGCTGGTAAGAATGTAAATTGATACAGTCACTATGGAAAATAGTATAGAGGTTCCTCAAAAAATTAAAAATAGAACTATCATATGATCCAGCTATCCCACTCCTGGGTATATATCTGAATGAATTAAAATCAGTATCTCAAAGGGTTGTATGCCTCGCCATGTTCACTGCAGCATTATGCACAATAACCAACACATGGAAAAAACCTTAATGCCCATCAGTGAATGACTGGGTAATGAAAATGTGATATATAGATATAGATATGTGTCCTTGTTAGAGTTTTGTACACAGCTACACACCCTACATGCATAGAGAAATATTATTCAGCCATGAAAAAGAAGCAAATCATTCCATTTGCAACAACACGGATGGACCTTAAGGGCATTGTGCTAAGTGAGCTAATACAAATACGGAGTTATCTTATTTAGATAGTGAGAAAGACAAATATTGCATGGTGTCATTTATAGGGGAAATCTAAAAAAGAAAAAGTCAGCCTTACAGAAGGAGTAGAATGATGGTTGCCTGGAGCTGGGAGTGAGGGAAATGGGCAGATGGGAGTCAAAAGGAACAAACTTCCAGCTATAAGACGAGTGAGTTCTGGGGAGCTAACGTTCAGAGGGGTGACTACCACAGTGTTCTATGTCAACTACATCTCAATAAAGCCGGGTAGGGGGAAGGAAAAGTGAAGAAGGGAGCCAGACCTAGAGCCCCGGTGTCTTGACTCTGGTCCAGCCTTTCATCTCATATCAAGTGATCACATAGGAGGTGTTCCTGACGACCTCCATCTCCGCATCTTCCCCACCACACGTTAGTCTGGTTCCCAGAACACCCTGCACTTAATTCCATCCCAGCTTTTATCAGTTTGGACCCTCTGTCTGCTCTGTGAAGCAGTGTCCTCTATTTTAAGCAGAGGCCGCCCCTTCCCTCTGCAAACTTTCAGCTCCGACTCTGCAGTCCAACAGTGCCGAACACATTAAACAGACTCAGTTAACGCGTGTTCATCCAAGGAGACCGTGACAGGGTCAGAGGTGTCGGTCGCAGTCCTGGCCACACACGCCTGTAGGCCATGTGCCTCTGGGCAAGCTACTTAACCCCCTGATTTACAGCTCTCTCATCTATAAAGTGATGAAGGAGAACATGAAGCAGTGGAAAGAAAATGAGATCTGGACCCCAAAATTGTCTGAATGAGTGAATGAGGGATCACCCCTTTATGTTGAAACTTCGTGAAGGCAAGGACACGTCTAACTTGTTTTACAGCCTCAGCACACTTACCCGCTCTCAGAAAATGTTTGTACTAAACCAAGTCAGAAGCCTGAGGAAGCACTAACAGTTGCAGCGGCATGGTACAACCACGAGCAAGCACCTTCAATTCTGAATACCTATTTTCTCATCTGTAAATTGGAGGCAGTGATACCTCCCCAAATTCAGTGAGAAGGAAAAAAGGTCAAGTCTATAGAGGCGCTTGGTAAACAGCACAGACTGCACAGATGCCAGTTGTCCCCCGGGCTTTTCACAAGGACTTCCCGGTGAGCAGGACCTAAGGATGCTTCTCCAGAGAGGAGCAGCATCTTGAGTTTCGAATGATATCATTTTTCCAAAAAGAAACTGAACCATGGCGCGAGGGGCACAAGAACAGCAGGACGTATCTAAGCAGGAGGTGAAGTTCTATTCTAGGCAACAAAGAAAATCAAGCTGGAAGCAGATGAGAAGGTGAAGACACGACTCCCACAGAGTCTCTGCCAGCAGCCCTGAGTCATCTGCCTTCTTCTGACAGCCAGAGTCCCCGGGCTTCTGTCTCTGTCTCTCACCAGTTATGCTGACCCTGGGCCACTGCTTCAGCCTTCCAGGAGGCCGTGCTGCACCAGCAGAAGGCATTCAGGCCTCTGTGTCAGCTCCCGAGTTTGCTGAGGATGCATGAGAGCTCTGGGTGGAGGTGGGGGTTGGGCTGGAAGGGGATGCCCCCTGGTCCAGCCTTTCATCTCATATCAAGTGATCACATAGGAGGTGTTCCTGACGACCTCCATCTCCGCATCTTCCCCACCACACGTTAGTCTGGTTCCCAGAACACCCTGCACTTAATTCCATCCCAGCTTTTATCAGTTTGGACCCTCTGTCTGCTCTGTGAAGCAGTGTCCTCTATTTTAAGCAGAGGCCGCCTTCCCTCTGCAAACTTTCAGCTCCGACTCTGCAGTCCAACAGTGCCGAACACATTAAACAGACTCAGTTAACGCGTGTTCATCCAAGGAGACCGTGACAGGGTCAGAGGTGTCGGTCGCAGTCCTGGCCACACACGCCTGTAGGCCATGTGCCTCTGGGCAAGCTACTTAACCCCCTGATTTACAGCTCTCTCATCTATAAAGTGATGAAGGAGAACATGAAGCAGTGGAAAGAAAATGAGATCTGGACCCCAAAATTGTCTGAATGAGTGAATGAGGGATCACCCCTTTATGTTGAAACTTCGTGAAGGCAAGGACACGTCTAACTTGTTTTACAGCCTCAGCACACTTACCCGCTCTCAGAAAATGTTTGTACTAAACCAAGTCAGAAGCCTGAGGAAGCACTAACAGTTGCAGCGGCATGGTACAACCACGAGCAAGCACCTTCAATTCTGAATACCTATTTTCTCATCTGTAAATTGGAGGCAGTGATACCTCCCCAAATTCAGTGAGAAGGAAAAAAGGTCAAGTCTATAGAGGCGCTTGGTAAACAGCACAGACTGCACAGATGCCAGTTGTCCCCCGGGCTTTTCACAAGGACTTCCCGGTGAGCAGGACCTAAGGATGCTTCTCCAGAGAGGAGCAGCATCTTGAGTTTCGAATGATATCATTTTTCCAAAAAGAAACTGAACCATGGCGCGAGGGGCACAAGAACAGCAGGACGTATCTAAGCAGGAGGTGAAGTTCTATTCTAGGCAACAAAGAAAATCAAGCTGGAAGCAGATGAGAAGGTGAAGACACGACTCCCACAGAGTCTCTGCCAGCAGCCCTGAGTCATCTGCCTTCTTCTGACAGCCAGAGTCCCCGGGCTTCTGTCTCTGTCTCTCACCAGTTATGCTGACCCTGGGCCACTGCTTCAGCCTTCCAGGAGGCCGTGCTGCACCAGCAGAAGGCATTCAGGCCTCTGTGTCAGCTCCCGAGTTTGCTGAGGATGCATGAGAGCTCTGGGTGGAGGTGGGGGTTGGGGCATTACAGGGAAAGGTGGGTGGCCCACCACCTGGCACCCTCACTGGCTGCCATCACTTTCGTGAGTTCTTCATGGCTCAAGTCAGGCCTGCCCTCCCGTGAAGCGACAGTCTGAGTCATGCTGATACCCTTGGCTACACACAGGCTAACTTTTGATGACTAAACTCACAAGACATAAAAGTTTTAAACCAGAGTATCTGCATGTTAGGGCTTCCCAGGTGGCGCTAGTGGTAAAGAATCCGCCTGCCAATGCAGGAAACCTAAGAGACGCAGGTTAGATTCCTGGGTCAGGAAGATTCCCTGGAGGAGAAAGTGGCAACCCATTCTTGCTTGGAGAATCATATGGACAGAGGAGCCTGACAGGCTACAGACCATACAGTTTCATAGAGTCAGATATGACTGAAGAGACTTAGCACGCATGGACAGATCTGCATATTAATCTGCAGTTCAACTTAGCAAATATACTTGAGTTCCAGCTGTGTACAGGCCCTTGGGCTGGCACCAGGGATACAAAGGCAAATTAAATGAATCCAGTTACTCGCAGCCCTCATGGTCTTTAGAGCAGGAGAGAAAGACAGACATGTGCTCACTAAGCATAAGGCATAAGGACCATAAAGAGGAGAAAACAAGGTACCCCTTCAGCCATGGAGGTGGGCAGAGCAGGCTTTATGGAGAAGGTAAAAGATGTGCAGGGGTCAGAAGAATTAGAAAAAAAAGGTCAAGTGAAAGAAGGCAGCCTTGGAGGTGGGAGCCAGTGTTCTAGGCGAAGGGAGAGGTGTGTACATAACACAGGGAAAGCAGAGGCTGAGGTGCCTCTGAGGGCCCACAGAAGTTGAATATGGGGCTTCCCTAGTGGTCCAGTGGTTAAGAATCCATGTGCCAATGCAGGAGCCATGGGTTCTGCCCCTGGTCTAGGAAGATTCCACATGCTCTAGGACAATTAAGCCCATGTGCCATGACTGCTAAAGTCAGCACACCCTACAGCCCAAGTTCCACAAGAGAAGCCACTGCAATGAGAAGCCCAGGCAGAACAACTACAGAGTAGCCCCCATGTGGCACAACTAGAGGAAGCCCGCATGCTGCAACGAAGACTCAGCACAGACAACAATAAATGTTTTTTTAAAACGTCAAAGGGAAAAAGGGGAAGAGATCAGAAGGCAAGCTGAGGCTGCAGAGGTGGGAAGAGGCTCTCCAAGGCAGGTGCAAGAGTTTAAGCTTCAACCTCTGGGTAAACCATCAGGTGGCCAGGGTCAGCCACATAAGCTTCTCGTGTGTATGAAGGAAAACGATTCAAGTCATCAGCTCACCAGAAGGCTCTTTGATAAGCATGGAATCAGGACAAGGAATATAACGTTGCAGGTTTTCTTTCTGCTTTGACTCTGACCCACTTACAACTCTACATTTTCTCAGTTCCTAAACCCAGCAGAGAACATTGTTCTCTGGGGGCTTTTTTTCTTTTTCGCAAAGAATGCATTTCATTCAGCCTCAAGGAGCTGAATCAATAAAAGTTAACCCAGGATGGAGCCAGAGAGGAAAATGGAAGGACCCCATGTTCTCTGGTTCTCTCCAAGAAACTGCAAAACATTATTGAACAGGTTTGGGGGCTTGATTTGCTGAAAAATTCTTCTGCTATGAAATGCAAACTCCTTTGCCATAATAAATGCTGTTGTGATAACAAAACTGTACTTTTCTCAAATACCCAGATGGAAGACCATATGCAAAATAAACTCCAAGGAATTTTTTATTGACCATCTGTGCAAACTGGAAAGAAAGCCAGCACTAAGATGGAAGGCCATGAGGAGCAGTGAGGAGGTGGGCAGAGCAGGCTTTATGGAGAAGGTAAAAGATCAGGGGTAGAAGAAGAAGGCAAAAAGCCTTGGAGGTGGGAGCCAGTGTTCTAGGCGAAGGGAGAGGTGTGTACATAACACAGGGAAAGCAGAGGCTGAGGTGCCTCTGAGGGCCCACAGAAGTTGAATATGGGGCTTCCCTAGTGGTCCAGTGGTTAAGAATCCATGTGCCAATGCAGGAGCCATGGGTTCTGCCCCTGGTCTAGGAAGATTCCACATGCTCTAGGACAATTAAGCCCATGTGCCATGACTGCTAAAGTCAGCACACCCTACAGCCCAAGTTCCACAAGAGAAGCCACTGCAATGAGAAGCCCAGGCAGAACAACTACAGAGTAGCCCCCATGTGGCACAACTAGAGGAAGCCCGCATGCTGCAACGAAGACTCAGCACAGACAACAATAAATGTTTTTTTAAAACGTCAAAGGGAAAAAGGGGAAGAGATCAGAAGGCAAGCTGAGGCTGCAGAGGTGGGAAGAGGCTCTCCAAGGCAGGTGCAAGAGTTTAAGCTTCAACCTCTGGGTAAACCATCAGGTGGCCAGGGTCAGCCACATAAGCTTCTCGTGTGTATGAAGGAAAAGCGATTCAAGTCATCAGCTCACCAGAAGGCTCTTTGATAAGCATGGAATCAGGACAAGGAATATAACGTTGCAGGTTTTCTTTCTGCTTTGACTCTGACCCACTTACAACTCTACATTTTCTCAGTTCCTAAACCCAGCAGAGAACATTGTTCTCTGGGGGCTTTTTTTCTTTTTCGCAAAGAATGCATTTCATTCAGCCTCAAGGAGCTGAATCAATAAAAGTTAACCCAGGATGGAGCCAGAGAGGAAAATGGAAGGACCCCATGTTCTCTGGTTCTCTCCAAGAAACTGCAAAACATTATTGAACAGGTTTGGGGGCTTGATTTGCTGAAAAATTCTTCTGCTATGAAATGCAAACTCCTTTGCCATAATAAATGCTGTTGTGATAACAAAACTGTACTTTTCTCAAATACCCAGATGGAAGACCATATGCAAAATAAACTCCAAGGAATTTTTTTTATTGACCATCTGTGCAAACTGGAAAGAAAGCCAGCATCCTCCTCTAGACTTCCCAAAAATTTCCACTGAGAATCCTACTTTCTTCTGCCTAGTGCCGCCTGCTGATCACATTTGGGTACCAGCTTTGCAAATGGCTTGCAGGGCAGGGCTTTGGGAGAGGGGGATGGGGAGGTGGGTGTGGATCTCCCCTTCTCTTGAACAAAGTAAATTTAATCCTAATTAATGAGAGAAATGAAATACTCACAAACTGCCAGGTTTTAGAATGCTTTACAACTACTCACACCTCCTCCTGTGGCTGGCAGGAAACCCAAAGCAACACCCCACAACACACACCCACAAGTCTCAGCATTTACTTCCAAGGCACTGGGAAGACATCCTTCACCATCATAATTAAGTGTGCTGTTAATGAAGCCTTGTGTTTGACTCTACACGTCACACATCCAAGTGTGCATGCATGTGTGCTAAGTCACTTCAGTTGTGTCCGACTCTTGTGTGACCCCGTGAACTGTAATCCACAAGGTTCCTTTGTCCATGGGATTCTCCAGGAAAGAATACTGGAGTGGGTTGCCTTATTCAGTGGGGAAAAGGCAGCCTAGAGAAGAGGACATATACTTTAATCCCATTTTTAAAAGAAACAAGGTTGCGTGTGTTACAGTGTATGTTTACATGGAGGAAAAGCTGGAAGTTTACACACTGTGTGTCCAACAATTTCTGAGGGTGGGTACATCTTTTTCCCTTTTATATGTTTCTATGGTACTTGAATTCTTAATATGAATATGTTGCTTTGTGTTAAAACAAATGAGATACTAAAATAAGAAAGCTAAGAGTTTCATCATGCCTCAAGGAGCTGAATCAATAAGTTAACCCAGGATGGAGCCAGAGAGGAAAATGGAAGGACCCCATGTTCTCTGGTTCTCTCCAAGAAACTGCAAAACATTATTGAACAGGTTTGGGGGCTTGATTTGCTGAAAAATTCTTCTGCTATGAAATGCAAACTCCTTTGCCATAATAAATGCTGTTGTGATAACAAAACTGTACTTTTCTCAAATACCCAGATGGAAGACCATATGCAAAATAAACTCCAAGGAATTTTTTTTATTGACCATCTGTGCAAACTGGAAAGAAAGCCAGCATCCTCCTCTAGACTTCCCAAAAATTTCCACTGAGAATCCTACTTTCTTCTGCCTAGTGCCGCCTGCTGATCACATTTGGGTACCAGCTTTGCAAATGGCTTGCAGGGCAGGGCTTTGGGAGAGGGGGATGGGGAGGTGGGTGTGGATCTCCCCTTCTCTTGAACAAAGTAAATTTAATCCTAATTAATGAGAGAAATGAAATACTCACAAACTGCCAGGTTTTAGAATGCTTTACAACTACTCACACCTCCTCCTGTGGCTGGCAGGAAACCCAAAGCAACACCCCACAACACACACCCACAAGTCTCAGCATTTACTTCCAAGGCACTGGGAAGACATCCTTCACCATCATAATTAAGTGTGCTGTTAATGAAGCCTTGTGTTTGACTCTACACGTCACACATCCAAGTGTGCATGCATGTGTGCTAAGTCACTTCAGTTGTGTCCGACTCTTGTGTGACCCCGTGAACTGTAATCCACAAGGTTCCTTTGTCCATGGGATTCTCCAGGAAAGAATACTGGAGTGGGTTGCCTTATTCAGTGGGGAAAAGGCAGCCTAGAGAAGAGGACATATACTTTAATCCCATTTTTAAAAGAAACAAGGTTGCGTGTGTTACAGTGTATGTTTACATGGAGGAAAAGCTGGAAGTTTACACACTGTGTGTCCAACAATTTCTGAGGGTGGGTACATCTTTTTCCCTTTTATATGTTTCTATGGTACTTGAATTCTTAATATGAATATGTTGCTTTGTGTTAAAACAAATGAGATACTAAAATAAGAAAGCTAAGAGTTTCATCATGTTTACAGCCAAAAAAAGCATTTCATCATCAAATAGTCACGGGATGCCACCGTCACACCAAGGCTGCAGGGTCACTTCCCCAACAGCAGCAGATGGAGAAACAGGACTAAGAGGAGCAGAGACTTGCCTGGGATCCTGTGAGGAATCAGTGACTGGGGGCCCAGGGCTTTCCAGGAAACAGCAATGAGGGGAGGGGGACACAGTCTTCTTCTGCCTGTGCCAGGCCCTGAATCAGCAGGTTCTACAGCAGAGCTGTTTCAGAGACAAAGAAAGCCTCCTTTATATTAGAGAATTATCCTCTTCTACGAACCTTCAGCTTCTCCCATCTGAAACAACCAAAAACTAGAGAAAATACACTAAACAATGATTTTCAAGGCCCAGGACATCAAGTAGCAAAGAAGAGTGACTCTTGAGGAGTGGGCATCAAGTGATGTGAAATTCTGGGCTGTAGCACAGAGACGCAGAACTCCCGTGGAGCCCAGTGGACAATCTGAATTGAGAAAATACACGAAACAGGGAGACCAAGACAGCCAGAGTCCTCAGGGAAGTGTACTGGAGAGACCTCTGCACAGAGAGAGAATCTGGAGATCCACGGAGGGTCTCTCTGGCATATTTAGCTGAGAACAGATCAGTACATGCATGAGATGAGATCACCTGAGGCCAAGAAAAGAGTCACCCAGAAGGATCAGAGGTAACAGTGCCTGGAACCACACAGAAGCTGGAACAGTGTCTGTTCTCAGCAACCAGGCTAGAAAACATCATGATGCACAGAGTACTGGGTAGAGTCCTCACAGAATTCTTGCCTCAGCAGTGAGGAGTAACTAGCCTGAGATGGAGCACTACTCCAGTCCTGCCTAGCAAACTTTGAAAACAAGACTCCAAACCTATCACCATGTAACTTAACTGGATCCCACAACAAAACTCAAGAATATTTATGGGAATACAAAAATATTCAACATCCCAGTAGGATTCACCACGTCCAGCATCCAGCTAAAAGTTATCAGGCACAAAAAAAAGCAAGGACATATGAGTCATAATGAAGAGAAAAACCAGAGAAAAAAGATATGCTATATACAGAAGATCAAAGATAAGGATGAAAACTCATTTCTTGTCAGAAGTAATACAAGCAAGAAGAATAACATATTAAAAGCACTGAAAGAAAAAAATGTCAACCTAGAATTCTATACCTAGAGAAAATATCTTTCAAAATCAAAAGCAAAATCAACTTTAATAAATGCTAACATTGAAAGAATTCATCACCAAAAGATGCTTTTGCACAAAAAGTACTAGAGAAAACTCTTTAGGCTGAAGAAAAATTATACCAAACAGAAATATAAATCTACACAAAGGAATAAAAGCCATTGGAAATGGTGATCACATGAGTACGTATATGATTTTTTTTTGTTGTTATTTAAATCACTTTAAAATACAATAGATTGTTTAAACAAAATAATAATTTATCTGGGGGTCTATAATACATATAAAGGTAAAATGTATGACATAATGCATAAAAATCAGGAATGGAAAAATGGAAGTATAGTATTATAACGTTCTCATACTATAAGTAAAATGATATAATACCATTTAAAATAGATTGCCATAAGTTAAAGATATATACTATAAATCATAAAGGAAACACCAAAAAAGGAATTAAAACCACAAAGTTAACAAAGGTGATCAATGAAACATAAATTTCTACCCACACTGATGAGGAAAAAGAAAGAACACAGATTATAAATGCTGGGAATTAGAGGTGACATCAGGAAAAATTCTGTAGATAGTAAAAGGATAAAAGGTTATGACAACTTTATGATAACAAAAGTGAAAAGAGAAACAAATTCCTTGAAAAACACCAACTGTCAATGTTTATTCAAGAGTAGATAATATGAACAGGCTGTCTGTTAAAGAAATTGATGTTAAAATATTAAACAAACCATACATTCCTAAGGCAAATTCCACTTCATCATGACATATTATCCTTTTTATATATGATTGGCTTTGATGTGCTGAAATTTCATTTAGTATGTCTATCTATATTCACGAGGAATATTAGTCTGTAGTTTTCTTGTTTCTTTTTTGCAACATCTTTGTTTGACAGTGAGGTATCAGCATAAAGACAGACAAATACATCAACAGAACAGAACAGAATAATCAGAAATACACCCAAACATACTCGAGCAGCTATTTTCCGTGTAAGTGCAAAAACAATGGGGTGAAAGGTCAGTATTCTCATCAAATGTTTCTGAAGCTATTGGTTTTAAATCACAAAGAGGGCCTAATTTACCTAGAGAAAATATCTTTAAAACAAAAGTCAACTTTAATAAATGCTAACATTGAAAGAATTCATCACCAAAAGATGCTTTTGCACAAAAAGTACTAGAGAAAACTCTTTAGGCTGAAGAAAAATTATACCAAACAGAAATATAAATCTACACAAAGGAATAAAAGCCATTGGAAATGGTGATCACATGAGTACGTATATGATTTTTTTTTGTTGTTATTTAAATCACTTTAAAATACAATAGATTGTTTAAACAAAATAATAATTTATCTGGGGGTCTATAATACATATAAAGGTAAAATGTATGACATAATGCATAAAAATCAGGAATGGAAAAATGGAAGTATAGTATTATAACGTTCTCATACTATAAGTAAAATGATATAATACCATTTAAAATAGATTGCCATAAGTTAAAGATATATACTATAAATCATAAAGGAAACACCAAAAAAGGAATTAAAACCACAAAGTTAACAAAGGTGATCAATGAAACATAAATTTCTACCCACACTGATGAGGAAAAAGAAAGAACACAGATTATAAATGCTGGGAATTAGAGGTGACATCAGGAAAAATTCTGTAGATAGTAAAAGGATAAAAGGTTATGACAACTTTATGATAACAAAAGTGAAAAGAGAAACAAATTCCTTGAAAAACACCAACTGTCAATGTTTATTCAAGAGTAGATAATATGAACAGGCTGTCTGTTAAAGAAATTGATGTTAAAATATTAAACAAACCATACATTCCTAAGGCAAATTCCACTTCATCATGACATATTATCCTTTTTATATATGATTGGCTTTGATGTGCTGAAATTTCATTTAGTATGTCTATCTATATTCACGAGGAATATTAGTCTGTAGTTTTCTTGTTTCTTTTTTGCAACATCTTTGTTTGACAGTGAGGTATCAGCATAAAGACAGACAAATACATCAACAGAACAGAACAGAATAATCAGAAATACACCCAAACATACTCGAGCAGCTATTTTCCGTGTAAGTGCAAAAACAATGGGGTGAAAGGTCAGTATTCTCATCAAATGTTTCTGAAGCTATTGGATATCTTATGTAAAAAAAAAAAAGAAAAGTGAACCCATACCTCACATCCTATTAAAAAAAAAAAATAACTCAAAAGGAATCATAGGCCTAAACTTAAAACTACGGACTTGGGGACAAAACATAAGAGAACATCCTAGTGAACTTGGGTTAGGTAAAGATTTCTGATATATGACACTAAAAGCATGACCTATACAAGAACAAATGAATCAGCTGAGTCTTTTAGATTTTAGAATTTGCTTTTCATAAGATACTGTTAAAAATTATGAAAAGACAAGGCACAAACTGGGAGAAAATAGTTACAATGGGTATATCTGATAAATACATGTGTTCAAAATATATAAAGAACTTTCAAAACTCAAGAGTAAAAATAATCCAGTTCTTTAAATGGGTGAAAAATATGAAAAGATATTTCATCAAATAATACATTTGGATGGAAAATAAGCACACAAACAGAGCTCAACATCATTAATAATCATGGAAACACACATTAACACCAATGAGAAATCATGGCACCCCTGTCAGGATGGCTAAAATTGAAAAGACTCACTATTACCAAGTGTTGGCAAGGATATGGAAGAATTAGAATATGGTCATCTGTTGCTGTTGGGAAAACAAAACACACTACCCAGTTTTGAAAACAATTGGTACTTTCTTTAAAAGTAAATGGACGTCTGTTTATATGATCCAGACATTCTATTCCTAAGCATTTATTGAAAAGAAATCAAAACACATGTCCACACAAACACTTATACAAGAAAGTTCACAGTATACTTATTTGTAACAAAACCTGGAATCAATCCAAATGTTCAGCAGCAACTGAAGGTAGAAGCAAACTGTGGCAAACACATCCAAAGGCAATTCCACTTCATCATGACATATTATCCTTTTTATATATGATTGGCTTTGATGTGCTGAAATTTCATTTAGTATGTCTATCTATATTCACGAGGAATATTAGTCTGTAGTTTTCTTGTTTCTTTTTTGCAACATCTTTGTTTGACAGTGAGGTATCAGCATAAAGACAGACAAATACATCAACAGAACAGAACAGAATAATCAGAAATACACCCAAACATACTCGAGCAGCTATTTTCCGTGTAAGTGCAAAAACAATGGGGTGAAAGGTCAGTATTCTCATCAAATGTTTCTGAAGCTATTGGATATCTTATGGAAACATAAAAAGAAAAGTGAACCCATACCTCACATCCTATTAAAAAAAAAAAATAACTCAAAAGGAATCATAGGCCTAAACTTAAAACTACGGACTTGGGGACAAAACATAAGAGAACATCCTAGTGAACTTGGGTTAGGTAAAGATTTCTGATATATGACACTAAAAGCATGACCTATACAAGAACAAATGAATCAGCTGAGTCTTTTAGATTTTAGAATTTGCTTTTCATAAGATACTGTTAAAAATTATGAAAAGACAAGGCACAAACTGGGAGAAAATAGTTACAATGGGTATATCTGATAAATACATGTGTTCAAAATATATAAAGAACTTTCAAAACTCAAGAGTAAAAATAATCCAGTTCTTTAAATGGGTGAAAAATATGAAAAGATATTTCATCAAATAATACATTTGGATGGAAAATAAGCACACAAACAGAGCTCAACATCATTAATAATCATGGAAACACACATTAACACCAATGAGAAATCATGGCACCCCTGTCAGGATGGCTAAAATTGAAAAGACTCACTATTACCAAGTGTTGGCAAGGATATGGAAGAATTAGAATATGGTCATCTGTTGCTGTTGGGAAAACAAAACACACTACCCAGTTTTGAAAACAATTGGTACTTTCTTTAAAAGTAAATGGACGTCTGTTTATATGATCCAGACATTCTATTCCTAAGCATTTATTGAAAAGAAATCAAAACACATGTCCACACAAACACTTATACAAGAAAGTTCACAGTATACTTATTTGTAACAAAACCTGGAATCAATCCAAATGTTCAGCAGCAACTGAAGGTAGAAGCAAACTGTGGCAAACACATCTAACGGAATATTCCTTACTAACCAGAGAGCTTCCCTGGTGGCTCAGACAGTAAAGAATATGCTTGCAATGAAGGAGACCCAGGTTTGATCCTTCGGTTGAGAAGATCCCCTGGAGAAGGGAATGGCTGTCTACTCTAGCACTCTTGTCTGGAGAATTCCATGGACAGAGGAGCCTGGCAGGCTACAGTCCATAGTGTTGCAAAGGGTCTGATACAACCAAATGGCTAACACTTTCACTTTAATACAAAGGGATTAATCATTGATGAAACTACAACATGATGAATCTCAAAGTAATTATGTTGTGTAAAAAAGGCCAGACACCCCTCCACTCCTCAATACATACAGAAAAGTATCTGCTGTATGATTCCATTTACAGGAAATTCTAAAAAGTACAAACTAATCCTGACTGAAAACATATCCACAGTTGGCTGGCAATGGAAGGCAGAGGTCAGGGAGGCCAAGAATGAAAAGATTATAAAGGAACATGAGGAAACACTTTAAGGTGATGGATATGTTCATTATCATGGTTGTCATGATGGTTTTACAGGTTTTGTACATATATCAAAACATATCAAACTGCATGCTTTAAATATTTGCAATTTAACTGAATCTTAATTAAAACTGTTTTTGTTTTAAATATGAGACAAAGGGGCCATATGCACAGTCTCAAAATATCTCCCACAAGAGACTTAATGATTACAAAGGTAAAATAGTAACTTTACAGGAGAGAAACTTAGCAGACACTACCTTAACTAAATGATCAATATTAACATCACCAGAATTAAGACACCTTGACATCATGTGTCTCCTGATATGCTGCACTGAGAGGGTTACAACATCACAAAGATGCCAAGGATATGCATCTGTTGCTGTTGGGAAAACAAAACACACTACCCAGTTTTGAAAACAATTGGTACTTTCTTTAAAAGTAAATGGACGTCTGTTTATATGATCCAGACATTCTATTCCTAAGCATTTATTGAAAAGAAATCAAAACACATGTCCACACAAACACTTATACAAGAAAGTTCACAGTATACTTATTTGTAACAAAACCTGGAATCAATCCAAATGTTCAGCAGCAACTGAAGGTAGAAGCAAACTGTGGCAAACACATCTAACGGAATATTCCTTACTAACCAGAGAGCTTCCCTGGTGGCTCAGACAGTAAAGAATATGCTTGCAATGAAGGAGACCCAGGTTTGATCCTTCGGTTGAGAAGATCCCCTGGAGAAGGGAATGGCTGTCTACTCTAGCACTCTTGTCTGGAGAATTCCATGGACAGAGGAGCCTGGCAGGCTACAGTCCATAGTGTTGCAAAGGGTCTGATACAACCAAATGGCTAACACTTTCACTTTAATACAAAGGGATTAATCATTGATGAAACTACAACATGATGAATCTCAAAGTAATTATGTTGTGTAAAAAAGGCCAGACACCCCTCCACTCCTCAATACATACAGAAAAGTATCTGCTGTATGATTCCATTTACAGGAAATTCTAAAAAGTACAAACTAATCCTGACTGAAAACATATCCACAGTTGGCTGGCAATGGAAGGCAGAGGTCAGGGAGGCCAAGAATGAAAAGATTATAAAGGAACATGAGGAAACACTTTAAGGTGATGGATATGTTCATTATCATGGTTGTCATGATGGTTTTACAGGTTTTGTACATATATCAAAACATATCAAACTGCATGCTTTAAATATTTGCAATTTAACTGAATCTTAATTAAAACTGTTTTTGTTTTAAATATGAGACAAAGGGGCCATATGCACAGTCTCAAAATATCTCCCACAAGAGACTTAATGATTACAAAGGTAAAATAGTAACTTTACAGGAGAGAAACTTAGCAGACACTACCTTAACTAAATGATCAATATTAACATCACCAGAATTAAGACACCTTGACATCATGTGTCTCCTGATATGCTGCACTGAGAGGGTTACAACATCACAAAGATGCCAAGGTAATTCAAAGGGGAAAATGACAATCGTTTCAACAAGAATGATGAAGCAACTGAATATCCATAAGGGAAAAAGTTCTGTTCTAATCTCATGTCATACACAAAAGCTAACTTGAAATGGATCACAGACATAAATGTAATGCTTTAACTATAAAGCTTCTACAAGAAAAAAACAAAGTACAAAATCTTCACAACCTTTGGTTAGGAAAGAGTGTCTTAGACTTCACACATGAAGCACAAGCTATAAAAGAAATAATGAAAAATTCGGTTTTATCAACATGAAAAACATTTGCCCTTCCAAAGACTGAATTAAAAAGTAAAAATTGAAGGTTAAAACTGAAAATCCAAGCGTGAGAAAATATTCACAATATACGTACACATCACAATACATACACAAAAGAGCTGCAGAGAAAGAACCTACAACTTTAAAATAAAATGCTAATAAAATGAGCAAAAGTTTGAATACACACCAAACAAAATTATTCACATGGCCCAAAAGCACAATACAAAGATGCTCAGTATCTAGTCACTAGGGAGTATGAATTAAAACTATACGGAGATACAATTACACATGTACCTGAGTGTCTAAAATTCAAAAGACTAACTGTACCAAGTACTGGCAATGACACGGAACAAATGGAGCTCATGCACTGCTGGAGGGAGTGTAGTGGAGTCCAGCCACTTTGGAAAACAGTTTGGCAATTTCTCACAAAATTAAACATACATGTACCATCTCACGCCGTGCCACGTCGCTTCAGTCGTGTCTGACTCTTTGAGACCCCATGGACTACAGCCTGCTAGGCTCCTTTGTCAATGGAATAATCCAGGCAAGAATACTGGAGTGGGTTGCCATGCCCTCCTCCAGGCGATCTTCTTGACCCTGGGATCGAACCATATCTTCTGTGGCTCTTACAATGCAGGTGGATTCTTCACCACTGAGCCACCAGGGAAGCCCTACGTGTACCCAACACTCAAGTAATCCCACTCCTAGGTCTTACCCAAGGCAAATGAAAACACAAATCCACAAAATGACTTGTACAGGATTAGTCATGGCAGCTTTATTTATGATATCCCCAAACTGGAAATAACCCAGATGAACATCCATTCGTGAACAGATAAATAAATTGGAGGTATATTCGTCATGGAATACCCTTCAGCAGTAAAAAGTACAGCTACTGATACAACAAATATGGATGAATCTCAAACGTAATTCTCAAAAAAAAAAGACTCGATGGAGTACATACTGTGTGTCCCATTTATATGAATGTCTTGAACAGGCAAAACTAATCTATAATAAGAATGCAGATCAGCCCGTGCCTGGGCTGGGGCTTGTGGGGACTGACGGCAAACAGGCACAGAGGGACTTGAGGACAGCAGTGGCGCTCCTCTCACTGCTGTGACTGTGAAGACTTGGTCTGTATCTACCTCATTTAAACCCAGCCTTGCCGAATCCTCCACCATGGCACTGTGGAAATGGGATGGAATGCTACTTCACACAGCAGCGCCAACAGGAGCAGACCCACAGAAGGGGAAAATTGAAGGGGGGGTCTAGGGACCAGTCAATACTTTATTTTTTTTTAATTAAGCATAATTTAATTTTCATACAACAAAATGCTGCCATTTTAAGTCAATAATTTGAAGAATTTTAAGAAATGTATATAGATCCAGGAAACCACCATTCCATAAAGAGCCTCCTTTTCAACATTATCACCTCCAACCATTTCTGTTTAGCGTTTGGATATGGAATGGTCACTTGAAAATTGATTCTGGAACAAAGTTAAAGCAAGACACTTAAAAGGCTTCCCCCTCAGTTGGTCAGACCTACTCACTGGCCTTGAAATGGAGCCCGACCTCCCACATTTCACACCATGAGATGCTGGGGAGACACACCTCCAGATTCACCAACAGCCCCCGTCCACTTGTGGGCTCAGCGGGTTGCTCGAACTCGGTCTCCCTGGCTCTCCAAATGCCCTGACGGCATGATCTAGCTCCTGATACCATCCTCAGGCCCGTCATCCTCAGGCCTGTCTCCTGGTGTCAGGACCTACTTTCTCAGTTTACCTACCTGTCTTCCTACCCATTCAACACTGCAAGCAGCCTTGATTGCTCTACCATCTGCTGTGTCCTGTTAAGACACGCCCTGAGCCAGTCTCAGCTTCCTGGGGACCCCTGGCCCCAGCTCCCAGCACACAGGATCCAGGACCCAGTTGCAGTCCTCACAGAATTCATGGGTCATGGGGACGGAGTGCCACCTACCTGAGCCACAAAGAGGTGGAACTCATCAGGCAGAATCCATGAGCGAGGGTAAAAGTTGTACTCCTCTGGAAAGAGATTCTGCATGATCCTCACTGCTCTGCTCAGAGTAATTTTCCGCACCATCTCCGTCATGCCTGGGGAGAAGGGAAGTTGTGAGATTTTAACAACAGTGGGCCACTAGCTATAAAACTGCCATTACTGGGGACTTATAAAACCACCCACCGACACATTCACTTTTCAGACAGGATTTTAAAAGAAGGTATGAGGTTCCTCACGGTGGTGAGTCACGGTTTGGAAAGATCTGCCAACTGTGAAGACTTGGTCTGTATCTACCTCATTTAAACCCAGCCTTGCCGAATCCTCCACCATGGCACTGTGGAAATGGGATGGAATGCTACTTCACACAGCAGCGCCAACAGGAGCAGACCCACAGAAGGGGAAAATTGAAGGGGGGGTCTAGGGACCAGTCAATACTTTATTTTTTTTTAATTAAGCATAATTTAATTTTCATACAACAAAATGCTGCCATTTTAAGTCAATAATTTGAAGAATTTTAAGAAATGTATATAGATCCAGGAAACCACCATTCCATAAAGAGCCTCCTTTTCAACATTATCACCTCCAACCATTTCTGTTTAGCGTTTGGATATGGAATGGTCACTTGAAAATTGATTCTGGAACAAAGTTAAAGCAAGACACTTAAAAGGCTTCCCCCTCAGTTGGTCAGACCTACTCACTGGCCTTGAAATGGAGCCCGACCTCCCACATTTCACACCATGAGATGCTGGGGAGACACACCTCCAGATTCACCAACAGCCCCCGTCCACTTGTGGGCTCAGCGGGTTGCTCGAACTCGGTCTCCCTGGCTCTCCAAATGCCCTGACGGCATGATCTAGCTCCTGATACCATCCTCAGGCCCGTCATCCTCAGGCCTGTCTCCTGGTGTCAGGACCTACTTTCTCAGTTTACCTACCTGTCTTCCTACCCATTCAACACTGCAAGCAGCCTTGATTGCTCTACCATCTGCTGTGTCCTGTTAAGACACGCCCTGAGCCAGTCTCAGCTTCCTGGGGACCCCTGGCCCCAGCTCCCAGCACACAGGATCCAGGACCCAGTTGCAGTCCTCACAGAATTCATGGGTCATGGGGACGGAGTGCCACCTACCTGAGCCACAAAGAGGTGGAACTCATCAGGCAGAATCCATGAGCGAGGGTAAAAGTTGTACTCCTCTGGAAAGAGATTCTGCATGATCCTCACTGCTCTGCTCAGAGTAATTTTCCGCACCATCTCCGTCATGCCTGGGGAGAAGGGAAGTTGTGAGATTTTAACAACAGTGGGCCACTAGCTATAAAACTGCCATTACTGGGGACTTATAAAACCACCCACCCGACACATTCACTTTTTCAGACAGGATTTTAAAAGAAGGTATGAGAGGTTCCTCACGGTGGTGAGTCACGGTTTGGAAAGATCTGCCAAATTAATGAAAAACTTGAGGGAATAGACAGATTTTTTTTCTCCCTTGTGAAAATGAAGCATCAATTTGAAAGAATGAGTTTCCACCTAGTTTATTATTCCATTCTCTGTCAGTCTCATAGATAACGAATAAAGAGAAGAATTTATATCTTGCACTTAAAACTTAATATCCTCTTTAATTCTGGGGCCACCGCACATCCCTCTGGGATTCCTTCCATCTTATACCCTGGAGAATATTATCTAGTGGACTCTGGTTATATTAGGAGAAGCTTAATTAAGTTGCTTTGTTTTCATCTTTTATGAGTATTAAAGGTATAAAGTAGAAAAATATACACCTTTCAGTAGAAAATCTGTCTCCTTGAAATAAGGACAGGAAGTGAAGAGGATATCATGGCATAATTTAAGGAGAAAAAAAAAGGAATCTGTAGGAGTTCTTCAGTTATTTCAGTACTTAAACTGACATTGATCAGATCTCATTAATTTGCCCAGAGGGGATAGAAAAAAAAGCCTCACCTATAAAACACTTTAAAAGAATGGTAGCTTTTCCTCCTTGTAACATCTTTAGAAATGCTGACAAGAAAAGGAACTTAGTGTATATCTTAGCAAATTTTAGGCAAATAGGTAAAAAGTATTTTAAATTTTAGCATATATATTTCTAAAGGCAAATATCACTGCTCAAAAAAAAAAGAAAAAAAAAAGGATGACTTCCCTGATGGTCCACTGGGTAAAGAGTCTGCCTTGCAGTGTAAGGGGCACCGGTTCGATCCCTGGTCTGGGAAGATCCCAAGTGCCATGGAGCGGCTGGACTGGTGTGTCCAATTACAAGTCAGCACTCTGGAGCGCATGTGCTCTGCAACGAGAGAGGCCACTGCAATGGGAGGCCCACACGGCCCAAAGAATAAAGATGGATGAAAATAAACAAACAAACAAATAAATAAATAAAAATGGAGACTAAAAATGGCATTTACCTTGAAAAATGCTACAGTCCCATTAATGACTTGTTATTTGCTAGCAGATAATTTTCACTAGAAAGGACAAAGTTCCATGTCAGCTTGGCATGTCCCATGGGGCAAAGTCAGAATGCAGGAGGTTTCTCTAAACCTCCATGTTCAGCGAGCCAAGGGAGAATGTTTGAGAATGAAAGTTTTAATAATCGACTTCCTGCTCCCTCAGCATACTAAAAAGAGCAATAAAAATCTAAAAGATCTCAGTCAAAGATGTCAGTGCCTAGGTTCTTAGTTCTTGTTTAGAAGGAGACATGGAAGTATTAAGTAAGAAATAAAGGAGCTTTAAAGGTGCAAATAAACCATGCTGTGACACGGGTTCTCCCGTATTAGAGAAATCTCACTGAGGACGTTTTTCTGAACTTCCCAAGAAATCGGTATGAGTCTAAAAAATTAGAGCTACTTCCTTTTATTCCCCCAAGAAATTAGAACGCTTGAGTTACAGACACAGAAGCGAAACACAGAGTACATACAATTCCAACTTCTTTGGAGGCCTTCTAGCTGGATTTTACATTTCAGCTATAGTATTAAACTAAAAACCTTCATACCTGACTGAAACACAGCACCTTACAGTCAATACAAGATGCCCCCTGGCCAATTAGTGTTGGGGTGTTTCCCCATTTTAATGGCCATGTGACAGCAGGGAAGGTTTGTTTCCCTCGGCAGGCTGGAAGGACTCGTGTCACACAAATAGGAGGGGGGCTGAGTACAGGAGCTGTGGTTCGAATGATCTAGAAAAGTTCAGTGAAAATCAATGTCCAGCAAACTGAGCAAACAGCCATTTGAAATCTGCAATAGCTCCTTTGGTCATGTGGATCATCCGCCCCACACTTGCTTGCAGGTCTGTTTCTGAGTTTACATTTGCATCTGATACCATATCCAGGTAGTTCTCTACAGAACAAAGCCAACTTCAGAAGCCATCCCTACAAGCTATCCCAGACTTTCTGACCTGCAGGCTGTAGACAGCTCACCCTTAACCCTGCCTGAGGGCTTCCGTGGTGACTCAGGCAGTAAAAAAACTGTCTTCCACGCAGCAGACCCAGGTTCAATCCCTGGGTTGGGAATATCCCTTCGGAAAAGGGCATGGGAATCCACTCCAGTAGTCTTGCCTGGAGAATTCCATGGACAGAAAAGCCTCAACCAGCTATAGTCCATGGGGTCACAAATGGACAGAACAGCCTCACCAGTCACGTCCATAGGGTCACAAAGTCAGACTCACTGAGCGAGTAACACATTTTTGTTTAACCCAACCTGAATGCCTGTCTCCGGAAGGCAGCAGTAGAGACCTCCCTCAGTCCACTTACCACTGACATTTTTGTTCCTTTACCACCTCTAAGCTGTGTTCTCAGAGCCAAGTGCTTCAGGAAAGCATCTCTGACCCTGCCTAGACCCCAGGAGGAAGCTGTTAGCAGCCGTGCCTCGGGCAGCAGCTCAGACAGATGTGGAGACCGTGTCCTGGCCCAGGAAGATGCTGACAAGAGGAGCCGGGCTTCCAGCTGGGTCAGACCATATGTTCCCAGAGAAACACAGAAAGAGGGAGGTCAGTGCCAGACCCTGCGGGCTCCAGACTCTGCCTCCCTTCTCTCAGCAGCTGTGACACCTGACCCCTACCTGTGGCCCCTGCCTGAGGCTCTGGGACCCATTCTGACCAGCAGTAGAAGCTCTACGGCCCACCATCAGCTCCCCTTTGCCAACATGGGGGCCCTTTCTTGGTACTCCAGCAAGATAAGGAGGATTTTTTTTTAATTAACTAATTTACTTATTCATTCATTTTCATTGTCTTGCAGGCTTTCTCAAGTTGTGGTCAGCGGGGGCTCCTCTTTGCTGCAGTGCACAGCCTTCTCATTACCATGGCTTCTCTTGTAACACACGGCTCTGGGCGCACAGGTTTCAGGAGTTGTGGTATGGGGGCTTAGTTGCTCCGCAGCATGTGGAATCTTCCCAGACCAGGGATAGAACCCACGTCCCCAGCACTGGCAGGTGGATTCTTATCCACTGTAACACCTGGGCAGTCCAGATAAGGAGGATTTTAACTTTCTCTGAGGTGCCATTGTCTGCCCTCAAGCGGTGAAGGCCTACTCTTGGCTCCTGAGTGGCTGCCTCAGCGACGCCTGCACCCGCTGTCTCCCATGCTCCTGCTCTGTTCCTCTCAGCGCCCCCTGCAGGGGCTGGAGTCCTGTGACCTGAGCCCAGGGGCTGGGCTCCTGCTGTTACTAATAGGCTCTTTTGAGGCTGACTGTCTACCGGGGCTTCTCAAGAAGGTCTCTTTCTAGATGTCCCTACTACGGCCACTCTCCTATCAGTCAAGCAAAATCCCTCCCTCGGGCTGGAGCTTCTCACCCAGGAGCTTGTCTCCTGCCACTGCTTCTGAGCCTGAGTTCTTCTGTCGGCCTCACGGTAGTCTCCGTCCCTGGGGAGGCAGGAGGGACTGTCCTGGCCCACCGGAGTTACTCAGGACGGTTAAGCCTCATCCTCTGGCTTGCCTACACAGACTGACTTAATCCAATTTAAAAGCAAAAACATAATCTGAGCTATGCTGGGAGCACTACTCAATCCAAGTATCATTTATAACAATAATTCTTGGCAAAAAACCAACCACATTATAACCACCAACATCAAACAATATTTTCAGATCCTAGATACTGAGGTTTGCCTCCCCCCCTTTCGGTCAGTGCCAGACCCTGCGGGCTCCAGACTCTGCCTCCCTTCTCTCAGCAGCTGTGACACCTGACCCTACCTGTGGCCCCTGCCTGAGGCTCTGGGACCCATTCTGACCAGCAGTAGAAGCTCTCGGCCCACCATCAGCTCCCTTTGCCAACATGGGGCCCTTTCTTGGTACTCCAGCAAGATAAGGAGGATTTTTTAATTAACTAATTTACTTATTCATTCATTTTCATTGTCTTGCAGGCTTTCTCAAGTTGTGGTCAGCGGGGGCTCCTCTTTGCTGCAGTGCACAGCCTTCTCATTACCATGGCTTCTCTTGTAACACACGGCTCTGGGCGCACAGGTTTCAGGAGTTGTGGTATGGGGGCTTAGTTGCTCCGCAGCATGTGGAATCTTCCCAGACCAGGGATAGAACCCACGTCCCCAGCACTGGCAGGTGGATTCTTATCCACTGTAACACCTGGGCAGTCCAGATAAGGAGGATTTTAACTTTCTCTGAGGTGCCATTGTCTGCCCTCAAGCGGTGAAGGCCTACTCTTGGCTCCTGAGTGGCTGCCTCAGCGACGCCTGCACCCGCTGTCTCCCATGCTCCTGCTCTGTTCCTCTCAGCGCCCCCTGCAGGGGCTGGAGTCCTGTGACCTGAGCCCAGGGGCTGGGCTCCTGCTGTTACTAATAGGCTCTTTTGAGGCTGACTGTCTACCGGGGCTTCTCAAGAAGGTCTCTTTCTAGATGTCCCTACTACGGCCACTCTCCTATCAGTCAAGCAAAATCCCTCCCTCGGGCTGGAGCTTCTCACCCAGGAGCTTGTCTCCTGCCACTGCTTCTGAGCCTGAGTTCTTCTGTCGGCCTCACGGTAGTCTCCGTCCCTGGGGAGGCAGGAGGGACTGTCCTGGCCCACCGGAGTTACTCAGGACGGTTAAGCCTCATCCTCTGGCTTGCCTACACAGACTGACTTAATCCAATTTAAAAGCAAAAACATAATCTGAGCTATGCTGGGAGCACTACTCAATCCAAGTATCATTTATAACAATAATTCTTGGCAAAAAAAACCAACCACATTATAACCACCAACATCAAACAATATTTTCAGATCCTAGATACTGAGGTAGCCTCTTAGCTGTTTTCTCTCTCAGCCTTGAGACAGCCCCTGCCCACCCCATCCCCCGACACTGTCCCCCAACTCCTGCCTTCCATACAAATCCTCTGGCAGATGTTTCCAACTGCAGGCTGGCCCGTGCCATTCCTAGCTTAGAAATTTCTCAGAGGCTTCCTGTGACCTCGGTCCCTGCCTCTCCACTCTCCACTGTCCCATCAAACTTGGCACTTTCTAACTACCATGGCCACTTGGCCTCCACTGAACAAGCCATAGGCAAATCACTCTATGTCTTTGCAACCACTTCTGCCCCCTTGTCTAGCACGGGGGTCAGGACCATCCAGCCCTGGAGGCTTAGTTAACACCCAAGCTTCTCCAGGATCTCTTACCCCGCCAATCCCCCAAGCAAACCTGGCTCAGGTCATGTGCCCTTGCTCCAAATTCTCACAGCATCCCAAGCCTCCTCTGGCCTAGAGCTTATTTTGCATTTGACTTCTCTCATTATGTGCTTTTCTCCTTGTCTTTGTATCGCTAGCCCAGACCAGAGCTTGGCAGATGGTCGCCCCAAGAGACCCCTCCCTGGAGCACCCCCCCTTTCAGACAAAGTCCCCTCCTCACGGTGGGCTTTCGGGCACCACCTGCCACATGCTGCCATACATCTCAGACTCAAAACCTCAGCCAAAAAAAAAAGAAAAAAAATAGCGTTGCTTGTAAAGCTGAGAATTGACAGTTCTGGGCTTTCTTAAGGCAAAGACATATCTAAATCAGATTATTTTTAGTGAAAGTCTTAATTCATCAGTTAAGATATAATAACATCTCTTGAAGGAAATTGCCCACAGAAAAGTGGCTAAAATCTAATGTGCTGACATGAGCAAAATAAATGACTTCCATATGTGTATCCTAAAGTTTTCAGTTTATTCAGCATGTGAAGTGCTTATCCTTGCCTGGCACGTCCACTGGAACTTGCTCTAAGTAATACACAATGCATACAAAATGCAGTTTCGAAGAATGGTATGTCTCAGAGACAGAGGGTAGCGTGGACACCAACTGGAGACAAAGGACAGACCATTCTGGAGTCCTCTAGGGACTACTGTCTTCATGGGGGCAGAAGGTGTGGCTGCCCAGAGGTTCCAGAACCTTTCATAAATGGCTGTTGGTAGCTGTTTTCTCTCTCAGCCTTGAGACAGCCCCTGCCCACCCCATCCCCCGACACTGTCCCCCAACTCCTGCCTTCCATACAAATCCTCTGGCAGATGTTTCCAACTGCAGGCTGGCCCGTGCCATTCCTAGCTTAGAAATTTCTCAGAGGCTTCCTGTGACCTCGGTCCCTGCCTCTCCACTCTCCACTGTCCCATCAAACTTGGCACTTTCTAACTACCATGGCCACTTGGCCTCCACTGAACAAGCCATAGGCAAATCACTCTATGTCTTTGCAACCACTTCTGCCCCCTTGTCTAGCACGGGGGTCAGGACCATCCAGCCCTGGAGGCTTAGTTAACACCCAAGCTTCTCCAGGATCTCTTACCCCGCCAATCCCCCAAGCAAACCTGGCTCAGGTCATGTGCCCTTGCTCCAAATTCTCACAGCATCCCAAGCCTCCTCTGGCCTAGAGCTTATTTTGCATTTGACTTCTCTCATTATGTGCTTTTCTCCTTGTCTTTGTATCGCTAGCCCAGACCAGAGCTTGGCAGATGGTCGCCCCAAGAGACCCCTCCCTGGAGCACCCCCCCTTTCAGACAAAGTCCCCTCCTCACGGTGGGCTTTCGGGCACCACCTGCCACATGCTGCCATACATCTCAGACTCAAAACCTCAGCCAAAAAAAAGAAAGAAAATAGCGTTGCTTGTAAAGCTGAGAATTGACAGTTCTGGGCTTTCTTAAGGCAAAGACATATCTAAATCAGATTATTTTTAGTGAAAGTCTTAATTCATCAGTTAAGATATAATAACATCTCTTGAAGGAAATTGCCCACAGAAAAGTGGCTAAAATCTAATGTGCTGACATGAGCAAAATAAATGACTTCCATATGTGTATCCTAAAGTTTTCAGTTTATTCAGCATGTGAAGTGCTTATCCTTGCCTGGCACGTCCACTGGAACTTGCTCTAAGTAATACACAATGCATACAAAATGCAGTTTCGGAAGAATGGTATGTCTCAGAGACAGAGGGTAAGCGTGGACACCAACTGGAGACAAAGGACAGACCATTCTGGAGTCCTTGCTAGGGACTACTGTCTTCATGGGGGCAGAAGGTGTGGCTGCCCAGAGGTTCCAGAACCTTCTTTGTCATTAGAGCTTATGGGCTGTTGGTAAAGTGGATGACTGTATGTTCTCATCACCGGCACAGGGAATATGAGATGGGGCAAGCGTGATTCTTCAGAATGAATGCTCTTATATTGCCTTTAATGAAATTAGTCCTTTGAGGGTTTTTTCCTGTATTTCTAGCTGAATCCCAAGCGTAGAGTTGTAACGACTCCTTCCTTCCTGCTCTCGGCCATCAGATAGAGCAAGCGCAAATGGGCAAAAGGCCAATAAAGCTCATTTGGTGAATCATGTCTTGGGAACTCTGTCCTCATTCAAAGAGTTGTTCTTTTCCAAAATTTGTTCTCCCGATACCCTAATAAGTCCTGTTAGTGGCAGCAAAAAGTCTTTTTTTTTTTTTAAATTGTATTTCTTTGGCTGTGTCGGGTGCTGCACATGGCCTCTTCATTGCAGCTCACAGGCTTCTCTGCAGTTGTGGTGCATAGGCTCTAGAGTGTACAGGCTCAGTTACCCCATAGCATGTGGGACCTTAGTTCCCAGCTGGGGATCGAACTCATGTCTCCCACACTAGAAGGAGAATTCTTAATCACTAGACCACCGGGGAAGTCCCCCAAAGTCATCATGTATGCGCAGCAAGACAGAAGAATAATTGCCCCATTAAAACTATGCAAGGACCCTGGCTGGAAGAGTCCTCCTCGTTCTCAGACTAACCCCCATCTCCTCCAAGAACCGATCTGATCCTGACTTAATTTTCTGGCTCTGTTCCCCAGGAAAGGGAGAACGTTAGCTCTGTGACTAGACAACAGAGCATATGGTTAAAATGATTGTTTATTGGCCTCCTGCATAAATACCTGGTTGGGAGCCACAGCTCCAGGCTTTCCTGAGTGTAATGAATCTTGTAACTTAGCATGACCCTGGCAGGGGACCCTGGAAGCTGTGCAACGGAGGAGCCATGTGGGCTACTGGCTCCTATAGGACTTCTAAGTCAGGGCAGACTCACATCTACCAATGTGGATCTTGTCTCCTTGCACATGAGCTTACACTGAGGAGCCAAAGACTAGCTCTGGAACCCCTGCGAAGACACCACTGAAAAGAAACGTGTGACACTGAGTGGTTGGCAAGCTGTGTTTCCTGTTCTGTGTCCTTCTAAGTGAATCTGAGTCAAGGGGCCTATGATAGTCTGTTTGCTTAGTTGAAAACCCCACTAGTGGACACTGAGCAGTATTTTTCTTAAAGATGTGGCATGAAATGCCAAAGGAAAAGACTCAGTTGATTCTCCTCCTAAAAATAAGCATAAATGAAACACTAGATAAAACTGTCTTATAGTTAGGCAACCACACTCTGATTGCAAATATGTAAAAATGACATATAAACTTGATTTGGGAGGAAATATAGAAAAGAGTTGGACTCGATTTAGCAGCTAAACAACAATAACAATAAAATACTCATCTCATGGTTTGTCCAATGACAGATGGGATCCGGGTGACATTCTCTCCTTTTTTTTTTATGTGAACCATTTTTAAAGTCTTTATTGAATTTGTTACAGTGTTGCTTATCTTTTTTTTTTTTTTTTTAGCCCCAAAGCATGTGAGATCTTAGCTCCCCAACCAAGGATCGAACCCACATCCCCTGGATTAGAAAGCAAACTGTTAATCACTGGATTGCCAGAGAAGTCCCCATTCTTTTAAGTTTTTATTTATTATTGTATGCTATACAGTTTGTGCCTATTATGTTAAAGTTTCTGAAAATAAATGGAACCTCTTTGACTGGGATCATGCCCAGATTAACCAAAGGCCTGTTTCTCCCTACACACTCCCACTTGCCTTAACCTCCCTCTTCACTTAACCGATGAAAATACTGACTGGTAATCAGGGCAGAAGAGGCTGTTAGAGATTAAAAGGAAAAGTGATATGACAGGATGGCTGGACAGGGAGTGAGGGGTGCTCTCAGAGTGCCGGCGGTGACACTGATCTGGCACCAAGTCCCCCTGCAGTCTCACTAGATGGTCAGCGCACTAGATGCTGCCCAGAGCGCTGGCTCCTAGTCGGGAGATTCTGCATTTCAGTTTTAAAACGGTACCACCAGGGCTTCCCTGGTGGTCCAGTGGGTGAAGAGTCCGCTCGCAGCGCAAGGGGCACCAGTTTGATCCCTGGCCCAGGAAGATCGCGGTTGGACTGGTGTGTCCAATTACAAGCCAGCGCTCTGGAGTGCATGCGCCCAGAGCTGGTGCTCTGCAGTGAGAGGGGCCACTGTGATGGGAGGCCCACACAGGCCAAAGAATAAAGATGGATGAAAATAAATTAATTAAAAACCAATAAAAAAGGCAAAAAAAAAAAAAAACCTGGTACCTCCAAATTTGACACTTAAAGTAAATGGAAACCCCATCTCTGGGACAAAGTCCCAGAATTTTAGTACTTCTGTCTCCTGGACATTAAACAGACATTTAAATGGTTTATTTATTTATTTATTTTAGTGCCACATGAAACTTTTATTAGTGTTAGATTAACTCTGTAGGAGAAATGGTTCATTTCATTGCTTTAATGTTAGGCTTTCTCCTTCCCTCCAAAGGGCATAAAACTGGGGCTGCCTCTGATTTTCAATCAGTAGGTGAGAAAGCGGTTTCAGAGTGCCTCAGATGTGTCTCAAAGGACTGCAGGAGCCACAGGAATCTCCAGAAGTGTGGAGGTCACAGCCCACCCCTCAGGAGCTCATGATCTACTTGGGAAAGTCACAAACGTAGAGGTATTCAGAGTCCACATTCACTGAGTCATTGAAATCTTTCAGAAACTATGGCGAGTTTAGAAATGGTCTATTTTCTTTTTCATTTTGAAAATATCAGCCTTTCATGACATGCCCATATTATATCAAAAATCCCAAAGTGAAAGTCGGGTCCTTCCACCAGTGGAATTAGACCAGAAGAGCCTATCTCTTCACATTTTGGAACTTCCAATCTTTAAACCCTCGGTGGGTTAAGTCCTGATTATCTTCCCTCCCAACATCACGGCACAGTGGCAGCCATTACCCATTAAGAGCCCTCCTGTTTCGTCCAAAACGACCGTGAGACTCAGCCCTAGATACGTTTTTAAATGCCAGCAATAACAGCAGGTACCTGGAAACTTGTTCACTTGACCGGAGAATATGTCATTGTCGTGAAATGAAACTCCGTGCCAGTAGATGTCACAAGGCAAGCGTCGACCAAATGGGAACTGGAAGAAAGAGGGAAAATGTGATCGATGACAAGAACAGGGGAGTGGCTACCGCCCTGAGTGTCTCTTCTGTACTAATTCCCTGCACCCTGGCACACATCACATGACTGAGTACTCGTAAAAAAACATGTGAAGTTGCTGACATCCTTTCACATGGTAAAGGAGAGGGAATGGGTTCAGACAGGCTAAGAAACTTTCTCAGGGTCATGACCGCTGAGAGACAAGGTTCTGATTCTGCATGGCTGGCACTCTAATAGTGATTTTATAGGCACCCTTTCACTAGAATCCCCATAACTATCCTAGAAAGGATAATGTCCACTTCACTGATGAGAAAACTGGGGCTGAGAGAGGTAATGTAATATACCCGAGGCTGCACAGAGCTGGTAATAGAAGGATTCAAGATCTGAATCCTGCTCTATCTGAATTCCAAACCATACTTCTCTTTCTCTGAAAACTGCAACGTCGAACTGCTCCCCTGCCCCAAAAGAGTTCTCACAACCTTTATGTCTCTCTATTACACACACACACAGAGCTCTCAAGGGCAGGATGTATTCCAGGTGCCTAAAACTGTTCCTGGCATTCAACAAAGACTTTTTTGAATAAACAAATGAACAAACCAGGAATAGTCCTCTGACTCATGATGAGATAACCAGATTCTCTCTTCCAGGAATATGGAAATCAGAGATGCCCGGCAGTCTCTGCCGGCCCTTGAACTGGAAGTGATCAAAAGCCAGAGCCAGGCAGCTGTGCTTGGCTGTGTGCACAGAGAAGCAAAGGCAGCCAGTCTACTAAGAGAGGAGAAAGGAGCAGGTGCAGAGAGAAAAGCAGAGATGAGGCTATGTGGCCCTGGCGACACAGACCGAGGAACCTCAGTTCTCAGGGCTTGGAGGTCCTGGGCCCAGACCATTCTAGGCCCTCTGTCCCTTCTGTCCTTGGAGCCTGTAAGGCAGCCTCATAGCCTTGGAATGCAACCCCTTTGCACAAGCTAGAGGGTTTTCAAAGCGACCGTGAGACTCAGCCCTAGATACGTTTTTAAATGCCAGCAATAACAGCAGGTACCTGGAAACTTGTTCACTTGACCGGAGAATATGTCATTGTCGTGAAATGAAACTCCGTGCCAGTAGATGTCACAAGGCAAGCGTCGACCAAATGGGAACTGGAAGAAAGAGGGAAAATGTGATCGATGACAAGAACAGGGGAGTGGCTACCGCCCTGAGTGTCTCTTCTGTACTAATTCCCTGCACCCTGGCACACATCACATGACTGAGTACTCGTAAAAAAACATGTGAAGTTGCTGACATCCTTTCACATGGTAAAGGAGAGGGAATGGGTTCAGACAGGCTAAGAAACTTTCTCAGGGTCATGACCGCTGAGAGACAAGGTTCTGATTCTGCATGGCTGGCACTCTAATAGTGATTTTATAGGCACCCTTTCACTAGAATCCCCATAACTATCCTAGAAAGGATAATGTCCACTTCACTGATGAGAAAACTGGGGCTGAGAGAGGTAATGTAATATACCCGAGGCTGCACAGAGCTGGTAATAGAAGGATTCAAGATCTGAATCCTGCTCTATCTGAATTCCAAACCATACTTCTCTTTCTCTGAAAACTGCAACGTACGAACTGCTCCCCCTGCCCCAAAAGAGTTCTCACAACCTTTATGTCTCTCTATTACACACACACACAGAGCTCTCAAGGGCAGGATGTATTCCCGGGTGCCTAAAACTGTTCCTGGCATTCAACAAAGACTTTTTTGAATAAACAAATGAACAAACCAGGAATAGTCCTCTGACTCATGATGAGATAACCAGATTCTCTCTTCCAGGAATATGGAAATCAGAGATGCCCGGCAGTCTCTGCCGGCCCTTGAACTGGAAGTGATCAAAAGCCAGAGCCAGGCAGCTGTGCTTGGCTGTGTGCACAGAGAAGCAAAGGCAGCCAGTCTACTAAGAGAGGAGAAAGGAGCAGGTGCAGAGAGAAAAGCAGAGATGAGGCTATGTGGCCCTGGCGACACAGACCGAGGAACCTCAGTTCTCAGGGCTTGGAGGTCCTGGGCCCAGACCATTCTAGGCCCTCTGTCCCTTCTGTCCTTGGAGCCTGTAAGGCAGCCTCATAGCCTTGGAATGCAACCCCTTTGCACAAGCTAGAGGGTTTTCAATTACTTGCAACCAGAAAATCTCTCACTGAGACCAAAGAGCCTGCTCTTTCTACCACATCTTGTTTCCTCTCTCAGTTATGAACAAGTTCTGCATTTACACAATGTATTTTTCAAATGTGTCACTCAACCCTCCTTAAGGGAAAAGATGTGAGGACATGTAGTTCATATTTAGAACCTGCCTGTTAAAAGTTCAAATGAAGAGAAATATCAGCATATTAAGCAAAAGCATCCAATTTTCCCATCCTAAGACTACAGTTAATCAGAATTTTTATCCACTCCAAGCTAAGAGGGCAAAGTTCCAATGAAAGAACATGCATGGTGTTACCAATGAAATGGCAGTGACTCAGTGCTTCCCAATGATTCCAAATGAAAATGAAGGCAAACAGACTCAAGCCCTTTACATCATTCACATTATCTCAAAACTGTGCCAAAGTGAGGCATATGTTTCACACTCTATTAGCATTAACAATTTCCATCCATAATTTATACCACTTCACTCATTTTCTTTGCATCCAATGGATTGAAGCTATTAATTTGGTAATCATAAATACAAGGAGATACAATATATGGTATTGGATTCCAACTGTTAAGTACTAATATAGAAAAGGAGGAAATAACTTAACCAGGAGATTCCTCTATAAAGCAGACTATTCAAGCAGCATTTACTAAGATCCAAGCGGCTTTGCTGCCCACACTGTGGGATGAACACCTGTTTCATGTCAGTGGACAACCTAGGATTCCTTATCACCCTTAAGATTACCTTTCAGTCCTTGGCACTTTCATGTTTTCCAAGTCAGTCTTTCATTCAGAGTCCTTAGCTCATTCAGTTTTGAAAAATTGTGTTTTTTTTCTAAATTTTTAAAAAAACTTTTTTCCCAATTTAACTTTACTTTAAAAAATGCTCAATGGAGAAACTGAAAGCTGTGGGTTTTTTTGATACTCCCTGGCGACACAGACCGAGGAACCTCAGTTCTCAGGGCTTGGAGGTCCTGGGCCCAGACCATTCTAGGCCCTCTGTCCCTTCTGTCCTTGGAGCCTGTAAGGCAGCCTCATAGCCTTGGAATGCAACCCCTTTGCACAAGCTAGAGGGTTTTCAATTACTTGCAACCAGAAAATCTCTCACTGAGACCAAAGAGCCTGCTCTTTCTACCACATCTTGTTTCCTCTCTCAGTTATGAACAAGTTCTGCATTTACACAATGTATTTTTCAAATGTGTCACTCAACCCTCCTTAAGGGAAAAGATGTGAGGACATGTAGTTCATATTTAGAACCTGCCTGTTAAAAGTTCAAATGAAGAGAAATATCAGCATATTAAGCAAAAGCATCCAATTTTCCCATCCTAAGACTACAGTTAATCAGAATTTTTATCCACTCCAAGCTAAGAGGGCAAAGTTCCAATGAAAGAACATGCATGGTGTTACCAATGAAATGGCAGTGACTCAGTGCTTCCCAATGATTCCAAATGAAAATGAAGGCAAACAGACTCAAGCCCTTTACATCATTCACATTATCTCAAAACTGTGCCAAAGTGAGGCATATGTTTCACACTCTATTAGCATTAACAATTTCCATCCATAATTTATACCACTTCACTCATTTTCTTTGCATCCAATGGATTGAAGCTATTAATTTGGTAATCATAAATACAAGGAGATACAATATATGGTATTGGATTCCAACTGTTAAGTACTAATATAGAAAAGGAGGAAATAACTTAACCAGGAGATTCCTCTATAAAGCAGACTATTCAAGCAGCATTTACTAAGATCCAAGCGGCTTTGCTGCCCACACTGTGGGATGAACACCTGTTTCATGTCAGTGGACAACCTAGGATTCCTTATCACCCTTAAGATTACCTTTCAGTCCTTGGCACTTTCATGTTTTCCAAGTCAGTCTTTCATTCAGAGTCCTTAGCTCATTCAGTTTTGAAAAATTGTGTTTTTCTAAATCAATCTATTCAATAACTACTATATGTCAGGCACTGTGTTCAGTGATAATAGAGAAACATGATATTAAGTAGGTCCCAGGATCTTTTCGAGATCTTTTAAAAAGCTGTTTAAACAGACAGCATCATGCTCAATGGAGAAACTGAAAGCTTTTCCTCTGATACCAGGAAGAAGACCAGGATACTCACTTTCACCACTTTCTATTCAATGTGGTATTAGAAGTCTAGCCAGAGCAATAGGCAAGAAAAAGAAATAAGAGGCATTCAAATTGGAAGGGAAGAAGTAAACTTATCTGATTGCAGGTGATATGATCTTATATGCAGAAAATCCTAAAGATTATACACACACATACAATAAATGAACTTCACAAAGTTACCAGATACAAAATCAATACACAAAAATCAGTTTTTTTCCATATATTGATCACAAACAATCCAAAAAGGAAATTAAGAAAACAATTCGATTTACAAGAGCATCAAAAAGAATAAAATACTTAGGTATTAACCAAGGAGGCAAAGACTTGTATACTGAAAATTATGAAATGTTGCTGAAAGAAATGGAAGACACAGATAAATGGAAGAAATCCCATGTTCATGGATGAGAAGGCTTCCTATTGTTAACATGTCAACACTACTCCAAGTGATCCTCAGATTCAATGCAATCTATACCAAAATTCCAGTATCTTTTTTCTTTCTGCAGTAATAGGAAAATCCATCTTAAAATTCACATGAAATATCAAGGGATCCCAAATAGCCAAAACAATTTTAGAGGTGTCACATTTCCTGATAATAAAACTTATAACAAAGCTATAGTAATCAAAACAGTGCATAAAACAGTGAGATACCACTGCACACCTTAAAATGACCCAAATCCAAAATCTTAACAACACCAAGTGCTGACGAGGCAGAGGAGCAACAGGAATTTTCATCTGTTGCTAATCAGAAGGCAAAATGGTACAGTCACTTTGGAAGACAGTTTGTCAGTTTCTTACAAAACTAAACATACTCTTACCATATGATCTAAAAATTACGCTCTTTGGTATTTTAAAATTATTTAAAAACTTATGTCTACAAAAAAACCTCCATGTAAATGTTTATAGCAGCTTTACTCATAACTACTAAAGCTTGGAAGCAACCAAGATGTCCTTCAGTTAAGTGAAGGGATAAATAAAATGTGGTCCAGCCAAACAATGGAATTTTTTTAAAAATTCTGGCCTCTTTTTATTGATTTTTACTTTATTTTAATTTTTCATCCATCTTTATTCTTCAGCCTGTGTGGGCCTCCCATTGCAGTGGCCCCTCTCGTTGCAGAGCGCCAGCTCTGGATGCATGTACTCCAGAGCACTGGCTCAGTAATTGGACACACTGGTCCAGCTGCTCCACAGCACATGGGATCCTCCCGGGCTAGGGATGAAACCAGTGCCCCTTGCACTGCAGAGCAGACCCTTTACTCATTGGACTACCAGGGAAGCCCCAGACAATGGAATTTTATTCAACACTAAAAAGAAATGAACTACTGAGCCATGAAGAGACATGGCAGACCCTTAAATGCATGTTATTAAGTGAAAGAAGCCCATCTGAAAAGGCTACCTACTGAATATTCCAGTTTTATGACATTCTGGAAAAGGCACCACTATGGAAACAGTAAAAGATCAGTGGTTTCCAGGGATTAGGAAAGAGGGAGGAATAAACAGGTAAAGCACAGAAGCTACTTAGGGCAGTGAAACTACTCAGTGTCAATACCGCAATGGTGAATTCATGCCGTCACACCTTTGTGTAAACCCACAGAATGTATACCATCAAAAGTGAATGCTAATATAAACTACGGACTTCCGGTGATAACGATCTGTAACAAAGGCTCATTGATTTTAACAATTCTATCATTCTGGCGTGAGATTTCGATAGTGTATATGTGAGGGCAGTGATTATAAGGAAAATCTTCCATCGCTTCTACTCAATTTGATTGTGAACCTAAAGCATCTCTAAATCAAAAAGAATAAAAATAAATAAATAAATAAATAAAGTATGGTACTAGCATAAAGACAGGTGCATAGACCAATGGAATAAGACAGAGAACCCAGGAAAAAAACCTCAATATATGGTCAAATGGTTTTCGACAAAGATGACAAGGCTATTCATTTAGGGAAGGAGAGTCTTTTCAAAAACTGGTGCTGGGAAAGTCAGATTTCCATAACAGATCAAGATGGATCCTTAGCTTACACCATTGCAGTTAAAAGCTTGAAGCAACCAAGATGTCCTTCAGTTAAGTGAAGGATAAATAAAATGTGGTCCAGCCAAACAATGGAATTTTTAAAAATTCTGGCCTCTTTTTATTGATTTTTACTTTATTTTAATTTTTCATCCATCTTTATTCTTCAGCCTGTGTGGGCCTCCCATTGCAGTGGCCCCTCTCGTTGCAGAGCGCCAGCTCTGGATGCATGTACTCCAGAGCACTGGCTCAGTAATTGGACACACTGGTCCAGCTGCTCCACAGCACATGGGATCCTCCCGGGCTAGGGATGAAACCAGTGCCCCTTGCACTGCAGAGCAGACCCTTTACTCATTGGACTACCAGGGAAGCCCCAGACAATGGAATTTTATTCAACACTAAAAAGAAATGAACTACTGAGCCATGAAGAGACATGGCAGACCCTTAAATGCATGTTATTAAGTGAAAGAAGCCCATCTGAAAAGGCTACCTACTGAATATTCCAGTTTTATGACATTCTGGAAAAGGCACCACTATGGAAACAGTAAAAGATCAGTGGTTTCCAGGGATTAGGAAAGAGGGAGGAATAAACAGGTAAAGCACAGAAGCTACTTAGGGCAGTGAAACTACTCAGTGTCAATACCGCAATGGTGAATTCATGCCGTCACACCTTTGTGTAAACCCACAGAATGTATACCATCAAAAGTGAATGCTAATATAAACTACGGACTTCCGGTGATAACGATCTGTAACAAAGGCTCATTGATTTTAACAATTCTATCATTCTGGCGTGAGATTTCGATAGTGTATATGTGAGGGCAGTGATTATAAGGAAAATCTTCCATCGCTTCTACTCAATTTGATTGTGAACCTAAAGCATCTCTAAATCAAAAAGAATAAAAATAAATAAATAAATAAATAAAGTATGGTACTAGCATAAAGACAGGTGCATAGACCAATGGAATAAGACAGAGAACCCAGGAAAAAAACCTCAATATATGGTCAAATGGTTTTCGACAAAGATGACAAGGCTATTCATTTAGGGAAGGAGAGTCTTTTCAAAAACTGGTGCTGGGAAAGTCAGATTTCCATACACAAAAAGATCAAGATGGATCCTTAGCTTACACCATATACAAAAATTAACTCAGAGTGGGTCAAAGACCTAATTACAAGAGCTGAAACTATGAAACTCTTAGAAGAAAATAGAGGGAATACATCTCATGATGTTAGACTTGGGAATGATTTCTTAAATTTGACAACAAAAGCATAGCCAACAAACAAAATAATAAATAAACTTCATCAAAATGAAAACTTTTGCATCAAAGGGCACTGTCAATAGAAGAAAAGGGTAGACCAAGGAATGTGAGAAAATATTTGAAAATCTGATAAGGGATTAATATTCAGAATACATTTTTAAAGACTCCTACCCCTCAACAAAACAACCCAATTTTAAAAATGGGCAAAGGACTTGAATAGACATTTCTCCAAAGAAGATATACAGATGGCAAATAAGCACATGAAAAGATGATCAACATCACTAATTATTAGGAAAATGCAAATCAAAACCACTTCATACCCATTAGGAAGACTATTATAAAAATAATCATACAAAGGAAATAATTGTTGATGAGGATGTAGACAAATTGAAACCCTTGCACGCTGGGAATGTAAAAAACCACTGGGGAAACGAAAATTACCACAAAAGAATTGAAATCAGGGGCTCAAACAGATATTGGTATAACAAATGTGACAGCAGCATTATTCAAACAGCCAAAAAGTAGAAACAGCCCAAATGTCCATGAACTATCCATCAATGGATAAACAAAATGTGGAATGCACACACTGTACTGTTATTCAGCCTTAATAAAGAATGAAGTCTTGACACTTGCTACAACATAGGTGGACCCTGAAGACATTACGCTGTCGAGTAATACAAAAGGACAAACATTACGTGACTCCACTTCTGAGAGGTAGCCAGAGTAGTCAATTTCAGAGCAACAGAAAGTAGAATAGTGGTTTCCAGGAACTTTGTTGTTATTCAGTTGCTAAGTTGTGTCTCACTCTTTTGTAGCCCGCCAGTCTCCTGTGTCTTAGAGTGGGTTGCCATTCCTTTTCCAGGGATCTTCCTGACCCAGGGATCAAGCCCCATGACAGATTCTTTGGAGGCAAAACTGGTGCTGGGAAAGTCAGATTTCCATACACAAAAAGATCAAGATGGATCCTTAGCTTACACCATATACAAAAATTAACTCAGAGTGGGTCAAAGACCTAATTACAAGAGCTGAAACTATGAAACTCTTAGAAGAAAATAGAGGGAATACATCTCATGATGTTAGACTTGGGAATGATTTCTTAAATTTGACAACAAAAGCATAGCCAACAAACAAAATAATAAATAAACTTCATCAAAATGAAAACTTTTGCATCAAAGGGCACTGTCAATAGAAGAAAAGGGTAGACCAAGGAATGTGAGAAAATATTTGAAAATCTGATAAGGGATTAATATTCAGAATACATTTTTAAAGACTCCTACCCCTCAACAAAACAACCCAATTTTAAAAATGGGCAAAGGACTTGAATAGACATTTCTCCAAAGAAGATATACAGATGGCAAATAAGCACATGAAAAGATGATCAACATCACTAATTATTAGGAAAATGCAAATCAAAACCACTTCATACCCATTAGGAAGACTATTATAAAAATAATCATACAAAGGAAATAATTGTTGATGAGGATGTAGACAAATTGAAACCCTTGCACGCTGGGAATGTAAAAAACCACTGGGGAAACGAAAATTACCACAAAAGAATTGAAATCAGGGGCTCAAACAGATATTGGTATAACAAATGTGACAGCAGCATTATTCAAACAGCCAAAAAGTAGAAACAGCCCAAATGTCCATGAACTATCCATCAATGGATAAACAAAATGTGGAATGCACACACTGTACTGTTATTCAGCCTTAATAAAGAATGAAGTCTTGACACTTGCTACAACATAGGTGGACCCTGAAGACATTACGCTGTCGAGTAATACAAAAGGACAAACATTACGTGACTCCACTTCTGAGAGGTAGCCAGAGTAGTCAATTTCAGAGCAACAGAAAGTAGAATAGTGGTTTCCAGGAACTTTGTTGTTATTCAGTTGCTAAGTTGTGTCTCACTCTTTTGTGACCCCATTAACTATAGCCCGCCAGTCTCCTGTGTCTTAGAGTGGGTTGCCATTCCTTTTCCAGGGGATCTTCCTGACCCAGGGATCAAGCCCCAGTCTCCTGCATTGCAGGCAGATTCTTTACCACTGAGCCACCACGGAAGCCACGGAAGCACCAGGAGCTGGTGGGGGCGGGGAGGGAAAATTGGGGAGTTATTGTTTAATGTGTACAGAGTTTCAATTTAGGAAGATGAAAAAAACTTCTGGAGATAGATGGTTGAGATGATCACACAACAATGTGAATGTATTTACCACCACAGAACTGTACACTTAAAGATGGCAATGATGGTCAGTTTTTTGTTATGCATATTTTACAGTAAACTGACAACAACAAAATTGTCTTCTTATGCTCCACCCAGCCCCTAGGCCTAAGGGGAATTCAGGGCTCTACTAGGACTCTCTGGAGCCTGGAATGCTGCCGCATGGATTTTTTTTTTTTAATTTTTATTTTACTTTTTATTTTTACAGAGTTTTGTTGTTTACAGATATGTATGTTCCCAGATTAGTCATATGTATATCCCCCGCATCCCACCCCTCCAGACCGTCGCACAGCACCCCTGCAGGATCCCCTTTTCTCACAGCGCAGTGACAATAGCTATTTTTTTCACATATGACAGTACAGATTTTCATGCTACTTCCTTTACACCTCCCACCCACTGTTAATTCCCCACAATGACCATAACTGCTGCATGGATTTTTAAAGGCAACTGAAAACTGACTAGTGCTTCTCAGACTCCCCACTCCCCATTTTTCTCACATTCATCGTCATCCTCCCAGTTACCCAGATTCTAAATCTGGGAATCAGCTTCCCTTTTCTCTTCTTCAAACTCTTTTGGAAAAACAAAAACAAAATCAACTGACTCAGCTTGACCGCTGAGAAGCTGTCTCACCTGCCCTCCCCTCTAAGTGGCGTCCATCACTTACACCCTCCACAGGTCCTTCAGCAGCAGCTTGTTTGTAAGTCTGTCTACCTTCCCATTCTGCGGACTCTTTGAAGATGAAGACATCTTTCTAATCTTGGGTATCTCTCTTTTTTTTGGTCTCACCACGAGGCAGGTGGAACCTTAGCTCCCCAACCAGGGATCAAACCCACACCCCCTCCACTGGACCTCCAGGGAAATCCCTTGTATATCTCTAGCACCAAGCCCAAGACTCTATTTTTAACCTTTGTGGAGTCAAGGAGCACTTTGAGATTCTCTCTGGAAAGACGCACATAGGCACAAAATTTTCCACGTGATTTAGGAGAATTTAAAGACTCCCTGAAGCCCCTGTTTGTTCACAGACACCATTGTTAGCAACATCTGCAGCGCATTTCCTGAATGAACACATGAATAGAAGGACTTGTGAATATCAGCTACTCAAAGGCACCATCAACACCATCATCATTAGAGAGACCAGTTATGCGATGCTTGTTTCCATGTCTATGTTAAGAGTCTTCACACAGGGCTTCCCTGGTAGCTCAGTGGTAAAGAGTTCACCTGCTAATGCAGGAGACAAGGGTTCGATCCCTGATCCAGGAAGATCCCACATGCTGCAGAGCAACTACACCCGTGAGCCACAACTATGGAGCCTGTGCTCTAGAGCCTCGGAGCTGCAACTATGGAGCCCATGTGCCACAACTATTGAAGCCCATGTGCCTTAGATCCCGAGTACCACAAAGAGAGAAGTCACTGCAACAAGAGGCCTGCTCACCTCAGCGAGAGAGTAGCCCCCACGTCCTGCACCTAGAGAAGAGCAGCAGTGAAAACCCAGAAAAGCCAAAAATAAATGAATAAATAAATAGGGCTTCCCTGGTAACTCAGTGGTAAAGAGTTTGCCTGCCAATTCAGGAGACACGAGTTCGATCCCTGATCCGGGAAGATCCCACATGCTGCGGAGCAACTAAGCCCGTGAGCCACAACTACAGAGCCTACGCTCTAGAGCCTCAGAGCCACAACTCTTGAGCCCATGTGCCGGAACTACTGAAGCCCGTGTGCCCTAGAGCCCAAGTTCCACAAAAGAAGTCACTGCAGCAAGAGGCCTGCTCACCTCAGCTAGAGAGTAGCCCCCATTCCCTCCAACTCAGAAGAGCCTGTGGCAGCAGTGAAAACCCAGAAGTCAAAAATAAATACGTAAAATAAATTTTTAGGGCTTCCCCTGGTGATCCAGTGGGTAAGGACACCGCCTTGCAGTGCAAGGGACGCCGGTTCGGCCCCTGGCCTGGGAAGATCCCACATGCCGCGGAGCGGCTGGACCGATGTGTCCAATTACCGAGCCGGAGCTCTGGAGCGCATGCGCCTAGAGCCGGCGCTCTGCGGCGACAGAGGCCACCGCGATGGGAGGCCCACAGGAGCCAAAGAACAAAGACCGATGGAAATAGAGAAATGAAAGACCAATAGAAGTGGCCCGCCATCCCCCTCCTTCCCCAGCCCCCAAAAGATAAATAAATAAAATTTAAAAAAACAAAAATAAATAAATAAATAAATTTTTAAATATAAATAAATAAATAAAATGCATTTCTTAAAAAAAATAGCCTTCACATAGATTATTGCACCTAATCCTCACAACTTCTTCATGAGAAGGGGACTCCTATAAATCCTACTTAACAGATGAAGAAACCAAAGCTTGGAGAGATTAAATAGCTCTGCCAAGGACACAGGGCTAAGAGGGGCAGTTGTTTTAGAGTCACTCAGTCGTGTCCAACTCTTTGGGGACCCTATGGACTGTAGCCCACCACGCTCCTCTGTCCATGGGATTTCCCAGATGAGAGTACTGGACTGGGTTGCCATTTCCTTCTCCAAGTAGGGGCAGCATCTGGAGCAAATCCAGGTCTGCCTGATCCCGAGGCCCAGGCTCTTAACCACTGCACACAACTGGTCTAGCTGACCGCTGCAGTGGTCACTAGTCACTCATGGATTATAATAACTAACCTACCCTCACCCCACACGCCCACCGTAATCTTTGCCATAAAGGAAGTTCCTCCCTCAGTGCATATGTCTGTGTAGACCCACATCCTTTTCCCTCTTGCCCAGAAGGGCTAAAAAAATGTAAAAGTCTTTGCAAAATAGCCAGGTTCTAAGGAGAACTGAAGCCATTATGTCCTTTGAGCATATTTGCGCTTGAGGACTGATGTTCCAGTCGCTCTTCTAATGGCCCAAAGAGGAAGTTCAGACCCCTGAGGGATTCTGTAAAATGAAATTTCACATTGACTGCTGATGAAAGCACCATTCACGTTTCTATACTTTGTGAATGATTTTCTTCACAAAGCTTCTTCATGAACAGAAAGCCTTTCAAGAGACTGGACATAAAAGTAGCAAATAAGCTTTGATATGGCGAGCATATGTATAAAAAGCATCTTTGGGGAAATGGGATGAAGCTCCAAACTGCGTGGGGATGCACCCAGAGCCGGCGCTCTGCGACAACAGAGGCCACCGTGATGGGAGGCCCACAGGAGCCAAAGAACAAAGACCGATGGAAATAGAGAAATGAAAGACCAATAGAAGTGGCCCGCCATCCCCCTCCTTCCCCAGCCCCCAAAAGATAAATAAATAAAATTTAAAAAAACAAAAATAAATAAATAAATAAATTTTTAAATATAAATAAATAAATAAAATGCATTTCTTAAAAAAAATAGCCTTCACATAGATTATTGCACCTAATCCTCACAACTTCTTCATGAGAAGGGGACTCCTATAAATCCTACTTAACAGATGAAGAAACCAAAGCTTGGAGAGATTAAATAGCTCTGCCAAGGACACAGGGCTAAGAGGGGCAGTTGTTTTAGAGTCACTCAGTCGTGTCCAACTCTTTGGGGACCCTATGGACTGTAGCCCACCACGCTCCTCTGTCCATGGGATTTCCCAGATGAGAGTACTGGACTGGGTTGCCATTTCCTTCTCCAAGTAGGGGCAGCATCTGGAGCAAATCCAGGTCTGCCTGATCCCGAGGCCCAGGCTCTTAACCACTGCACACAACTGGTCTAGCTGACCGCTGCAGTGGTCACTAGTCACTCATGGATTATAATAACTAACCTACCCTCACCCCACACGCTACCGTAATCTTTGCCATAAAGGAAGTTCCTCCCTCAGTGCATATGTCTGTGTAGACCCACATCCTTTTCCCTCTTGCCCAGAAGGGCTAAAAAAATGTAAAAGTCTTTGCAAAATAGCCAGGTTCTAAGGAGAACTGAAGCCATTATGTCCTTTGAGCATATTTGCGCTTGAGGACTGATGTTCCAGTCGCTCTTCTAATGGCCCAAAGAGGAAGTTCAGACCCCTGAGGGATTCTGTAAAATGAAATTTCACATTGACTGCTGATGAAAGCACCATTCACGTTTCTATACTTTGTGAATGATTTTCTTCACAAAGCTTCTTCATGAACAGAAAGCCTTTCAAGAGACTGGACATAAAAGTAGCAAATAAGCTTTGATATGGACGAGCATATGTATAAAAAGCATCTTTGGGGGGAAATGACCCAAACTGCTGCTTTAAAATGAGGGGCCCTGGGACTTCTCCGACAGTCCAGTGGCTCAAACTTCACCTTCCAATGCAGGGGGTAAGGGTTCGATCCCTGGTCAGGTAGCTTAAGATTTCACATGCCTCGAGGCCAAGACATACACACTGAAACAAATTCAATAAAGACTTTAAAAAAAAAAAAAAATCAAGACATTAAAAAAAAAATCTTAAAAAAAAATAGAAGAGGAGCCCCAAGCACTCCGAAAAGGGGTACACAAGGAAGGTGTAGCAACCAGAGCAACATGCTCGGACCAGGAAGACCCCGGCTCAAGTCCTGACCCAACACCCCCCTCCCAGAAACCCTGGCACACTGATCTTACCCCTCTAAGCCTCAGCAGCTCATCCTGATGGAGGAAAATGACTGCAATAAAACCTGTCTACCTCCCAGGGCTATTATGTAGACTGAGGTAATGCACGGGAAAGCACTCTGTAAACAGTCAATTGCTGTTATATGGGATAGTTATTATTTTTAATGTCCAAGGAAATCACCCCAATGAGCAACTTCAATTTAAAAAGATGCCAACCAAATATCAAGCATCATTAGGGCAGCTCTTGAATAAGAACAGCAACATCGCAGTGGAGGTGCACTTGGGAAACCTTCCACGATGCCCTCAGGCAGAGCTGATAGCTTTCTCTGCACTCTGTGGACACCTGCCGTCCAGCCGCTGCCTTGCCGGGTGTTTAGGTCTACATGACTGCCTCCCCATCAGACAGAATGCTGCAGGGTAGAGACTTTTATTCTTTCTACCTCCCTCCCCCACCTACCATCGGTGGGAGGCAGCCTCTAAGACGGTCTCCACTGATCCCTGCCTCCTGGAATTCATACCCTGGGTCGTCTGCTCTCACACTGTCACAGGCTTGCTCTGTGACACCAACAGAGACAGAGGAAGTACCGGAGTGAAACTTCTGAAGGGCACCTCTATACAAACTGTGCCCTCCTTGCTCTCTCGCTCTCTCTCTCTCTGTCTCCCCCATCTTCCTCTTTCTCTCCTGTCCTTCTCTCTCTTAGTATCACTCACTTTGAGGAAGCCTTGGGAGAGGTAAGAAGTTACCTGCTGAACTAGGGGGAAACCAGTTACACAGCCATGGGCAAGGAATACACCATGCAGCTTTAGAACAGAGTCCGAGAGAAAGCAAGCATTCTGAGAATGAAGCAATTTAAGACTCATACATCCTTAAAATAAATATATACCACCATTTATTGAGCGCTTAATGATGTGCCAGGCCTCTTATATATGTGCCTCCATTTTAACATGACAAAATACAATCCCCTTGACAACCCCATTAGTAAAAAAAAAAAAAATTCAGTCCTAGAATTTGAAGCCATGTTGGGTCTATTTCCAAAGACTGTGCTCTTTCCACTCCACTAAGTTGGATGGATGGATAGATGGATTAACTATGAAAAGCAAATGAGGGGAATTCCATGGTGGTCCAGTGGTTAGGACCCTGTGTTTTTACTTGCCATGGGCCAAGGTTCGCTCTCTGGTTGGGGAACTAAGACCCTGAAAACTACCTGGCACAGTCAAAACAAACAAATGAGCACATACATCTATTTATAAATGACTGTGGTTAACACTTCAAGGAAGAACAGAGCACAGAAGAGTGCACAGAAGGCCAGTTAGGACAAGGAAAGGGCAAAGCAATTGCCCTTCAAGGATGGACTGAAAATTCAGCACCGTTTTCTTCAACTGAGAAGATGAGGCAAAGGAGGAAATTCTGATGAAAATCCACCAAATCCTGAAGGGTGTGCCCAGAGAGAGCACAGTGCTATCTGCTACTAAAAGAAAGAGAGCCCCCTTCGAGCCTGGGAGAGGGAGGCTGTTTCACTCCTCTTCTCTGCTTCTCGAATCTCAGCTAACAGCATCGCTCTCCTCCCAGGCAAACGACAAGAGGCCAACTGAGGAGCCACGGGGAGGCTCCAGGCTCCCTCCTGCCAGTGGAAAATGTGGCTCATGAGGAAAGGCCTCCCTGTGCTGGTGAGGCACTTACCAGCTTCCTGAGGGATGGGGCTTTGGAGAAAGCCAGCAGGTGGGACAATGCCAAGCCAGTTTCCTCAGTGGGAACAATCATAGCAACATAACTGGGCTATCAGATGGAGTAGTAATCTGTTTAACACTGTGTCTGCCACATAATGGGGCTTCCCAGGTAGCTCAGTGATAAAGAATCCACTTGTCAGTGGAGGAAACAGGTTAGATCCTTGGGTCAGGAAGATCCCCTAGAAAAGGAAATGGCAACCCACTCCAGTTTTCCTGCCTGGAGAATCCCATAGACGGAGGAGTCTGGTGGGCTGCAGTCTGTGGGGTCACAAAGAGTCTGATATGACTGAGCACACACATTGGCACACAATGCCTGGCACAGACGCAGGTGCTTAAAAAAAGCTAGTTTCCTTCTTTTCTTCCATCTCTCCCATCACCCTTTCCTATACCTATTGGCTGGTAAGATATTACCCAAGGAGCTGGCCAGTGGGGGTGTTCTCTCGGACTAGCCCAAGGACGAATGTGCAGAACTTAGCTCAGAGCACTGACAGCCATGCGGGTCTTCCTATGTGTGCATCTAGCTCTATCTCTAGGGAAAGCCTGAATGTGCACAAAAACTCCTTGACTCAAGTTCTGGAACCCAGATTCAAATTGCAGCCGTGGCAACTACCAAGGGCCTTAGTTTCATCATCTGAAAAAGAGGACTAGCAAACCCTCCCTCTCTCTGGAGGAGGCATTACAAAGATGAAACAAACCCCCCAAGTGAAAGGATATTTGTAAACAGCCTGGCACACAGTAGGAGCTAAATTAGTCCAGCTTAGAATATTGAGAGCAGGCCTCTTAGACTGTTCTTCACTTAATGAAGCCCCTCGGTGAGAAGGGCAGAGAGGAAGGGTCCCCAGATTTTTTCCCAATGGTAGAGAAAGCAGAGGCTGGTCCTGCACAAATGTACTTCTTGAAAAACAAGAGTGAGTCAGACATAGCTCCAAGGATGTGGGAGCCAGCCTGGGGTAGAGGCACATTCTTAACGGATAAACCTGATGTGTGTAACAATGTGCTGGGTCGGAGCCCAGGCGGGTCACTGCTCCTGCTCCACGTAAAGGAAGTTTAACCGTGGAGGGGCCCTTTGGGCTGGGTGTGACGTTGGCGTCTGCCAGGCAGAGATGAAGAGAAGGAAATCGGCCAAGGGGGGAGTGTGTACCCAAGGAGGTAGGGTGGTTGGAAGAGTGCGGGGTGCCTGCAGCCCAGGGTCAGTAGAGAGACTGAGCTAGAAAGATCCACATGGTCCAATGGATGGTGAGGGGCTCAAAGAACAGGTGGAGGAGTTTGAACTTGATTCTGTAGGCAGACGAGAACCAGGGACGTGCTCAAGCAAAGCTGTGAGGACCTGGCTAGAATCAGAATGGAGGAGAGGCAGACATAGACTGGAGGCCACCAGACCCAAGAAGGAGCCAAGGCTGGGGGAGAGGGGATGCAGTGGGAGGATGACCTGGCAAAGAAACCAAGGCCATGCTTGGGGGCGAGGGGTAGCGGGGAGCGGAGCGGGGAAGGAGCGGGGGGACACAGGAGAGATACAGAAGAGGAGGAGGGAAAGCCCATCAACTCTTCCAGAGGAAGAACTGCTCTGACAGTCCCCGCACTTCTCTCTTTTTTTTTTTTTTTCCTGACATGGACCATTTTTAGAGTCTTCATTGAATTTGTTACAATATTGTTTCTGTTTCATGTTTTAGTTTTCTGGCCGAGAGGCTTGTGGGATTTTAGCTCCCCAACCAGAGATGGAACCATATTCCCAGCATCTTTAAGGCAAAGTCTTAACCACTGGACCACCAGGGAAGTCCCAACCCCTACACTTTGAAGGAGCCGTGCCTTCTGTGCCTCTGGGATGACCTTCTTGTCTCGCCCCCTTCGCGTTCCTGGTCACGGGAGAATGACTGGAGAGGCTCCTGCGGGGATAGCCAGCACTCTGAGGAGACTTTCACTGTAGTGAAGGTGCTGTCTGGCTCCAGTGCATTTCCCAGGAATACGATAATTAATTGGCTCATCCTCTAATAGAGCCAATAAATATAGCGAAAGGGTAAGTAATTAACAACCTTTTGCCAGAAAGCAGCAATTCTTGTGATCTATAAAGTTTCTTTTCCTGTTTACTTCTTTGTTGTTGCAAATATTATACTCCTGGTAAGTGTGCCCCTGCGTCGTTTGCTGAGTTAATCGCCAGAGCATGTGGTATTTTTTTTATTAAATCCATTCATTATAATTGACTCATATGAATTAAAGCTGGAGGAGCTGCGGTGAGGGCTGTCGTCCGCCTTTGCCTCTGTTTCTGATGGTAACACTTTTAATGAGATCAAAACGGTTACCAAATAATTTAACCACAGAAAAAAAAAAAAAACTGTGTTAGAAGGAGGGGATGATAACCCTGCCCCTTCCATAATTTCGGTGCCCTATAGCAACCTCTTCTAGGTGTTTATCCTGGTGTCTGATTTCCCACCCGTAAGGAACCTTTATTAGTGGTAATTATATGAGGCAAAGGAAAAAGAAAACTTCGCAAACTTCTAAAGTGATTTACCTCTTGTCTTGCAGTTTTAATTAAAATTCCAGTTTATTTAGCAAATAGCTTTGAAAAGATGAGATACCAATTTAGCACCACGTTCTTTTTTCCACTCTCCAATTCACGAGGGTGACACAAACAACACAATAACCACATTTAACGACTCTTACTGCATCCCATCATAACTCAGTCTATGGAAAAGAGTTCTAATATCAATTATCAATTATAAATTAACTCCATTAGGCTCTGTAAAATTCTCAACAGTAATCTCCCTGCTCTCAACTCCCTCACTGTGAGAAAATGATCTCAGTTCACCACTAGGTCTCCAATTACCCAGTCTCTTCCACACCAGGACTTCAAATGTGTTTATTATCCCGAATGGAAACAAAGCAAATCGGATTTCCATTTCAGCAGCACTTTCACCTGCTGGAGATTGTTGTTGTTTAGTAGCTAAGTCGTGTCTGACTCCTTTGCAACCCCACGGACTGTAGCAGGCTCCTCATGCCAGCACTCTGAGGAGACTTTCACTGTAGTGAAGGTGCTGTCTGGCTCCAGTGCATTTCCCAGGAATACGATAATTAATTGGCTCATCCTCTAATAGAGCCAATAAATATAGCGAAAGGGTAAGTAATTAACAACCTTTGCCAGAAAGCAGCAATTCTTGTGATCTATAAAGTTTCTTTTCCTGTTTACTTCTTTGTTGTTGCAAATATTATACTCCTGGTAAGTGTGCCCCTGCGTCGTTTGCTGAGTTAATCGCCAGAGCATGTGGTATTTTTTTTATTAAATCCATTCATTATAATTGACTCATATGAATTAAAGCTGGAGGAGCTGCGGTGAGGGCTGTCGTCCGCCTTTGCCTCTGTTTCTGATGGTAACACTTTTAATGAGATCAAAACGGTTACCAAATAATTTAACCACAGAAAAAAAAAAAAAACTGTGTTAGAAGGAGGGGATGATAACCCTGCCCCTTCCATAATTTCGGTGCCCTATAGCAACCTCTTCTAGGTGTTTATCCTGGTGTCTGATTTCCCACCCGTAAGGAACCTTTATTAGTGGTAATTATATGAGGCAAAGGAAAAAGAAAACTTCGCAAACTTCTAAAGTGATTTACCTCTTGTCTTGCAGTTTTAATTAAAATTCCAGTTTATTTAGCAAATAGCTTTGAAAAGATGAGATACCAATTTAGCACCACGTTCTTTTTTCCACTCTCCAATTCACGAGGGTGACACAAACAACACAATAACCACATTTAACGACTCTTACTGCATCCCATCATAACTCAGTCTATGGAAAAGAGTTCTAATATCAATTATCAATTATAAATTAACTCCATTAGGCTCTGTAAAATTCTCAACAGTAATCTCCCTGCTCTCAACTCCCTCACTGTGAGAAAATGATCTCAGTTCACCACTAGGTCTCCAATTACCCAGTCTCTTCCACACCAGGACTTCAAATGTGTTTATTATCCCGAATGGAAACAAAGCAAATCGGATTTCCATTTCAGCAGCACTTTCACCTGCTGGAGATTGTTGTTGTTTAGTAGCTAAGTCGTGTCTGACTCCTTTGCAACCCCACGGACTGTAGCCCGCCAGGCTCCTCTGTCCATGGGGTTCTCCAGGCAAGAATACTGGAGTGGGTTGCCATTTCCTCCACTGGGGCATCTTCCCAACCCAGGGATTGAACCTATGTTTCCTGCACTGCAGGCGTATTCTTTACTGCTGAGTCACAGGGGAAGCCCCCACTCAAGACACCAAACAGCTTTTCTTAAAGTCGTTCCTGGGCTTCCCTGGTGGTCCAGTGGGGAAAGAGACTGCCTTGCAGTGCAAGGGCCACCGGTTCCATCTCTGGCCCAGGAAGATCATGTGCCACGGAGTGGCTGGACTGGTGTGTCCAATAACAAGCCGGCACTCTGGAGTGCATGCGCCCAGAGCCAGTGCTCTGCAACGAGTGAGGCCACTGCAATGGGAGGCCCATACAGGCCAAAGAATAAAGATGGATGAAGAATAAATGAATGAAAAACCAGTAAGAGAGGCCAAAAAAAATAAAAAAGAAAGTCATTCCTAACAGCTCTTACAGTTGCTCATCCTCAGTTGACCCACTACCCAAGCCAGTTCAATACTTTCCACAATGGCAAGACCCTCCAGAAAGTCAGTCGAAGTGCACCATGGTAAGCTGCAACATCAATTCATTCAACATACACGCAGGTCATACCTTTGAGCCAAGCAGCGTGCTCAGGGAATACTGAGAGGTCCCACATCATAGGGGCAGCGGATAAGTGGCAGGAGACCATGGTGGAGAGGTGAAAATAGGAGGACAAAGGATGCAGCCCTTACCTTCAGGGAGCCTGTCGTACAGCAGCTGAGTCACTCAGGAACAGATCGTTGTAATGCCTGCGGCCACATCTTACTCAGCGTCTGATACATGCCCGCATCAGAGCTAAGCTCTTCCCTCCCCCTGTCACTTTCCATCGCCACACAACCTGGTGAGTAGCGGTGGATCCCCATTTCACAGACAGCTGACTCTTACTGAGAAAGAGCGAAGTTGCCAAGAAGACTCACGAGGAAGGACTTCTCATGCAAGGAAGCGATGGCATAAGCAAAGACCTGGTGAAGGGCAACTGACAGCCTGAGTTTAGCTAGATTGTTGTTGTTTAGTAGCTAAGTCTGTCTGACTCCTTTGCAACCCCACGGACTGTAGCCCGCCAGGCTCCTCTGTCCATGGGGTTCTCCAGGCAAGAATACTGGAGTGGGTTGCCATTTCCTCCACTGGGGCATCTTCCCAACCCAGGGATTGAACCTATGTTTCCTGCACTGCAGGCGTATTCTTTACTGCTGAGTCACAGGGGAAGCCCCCACTCAAGACACCAAACAGCTTTTCTTAAAGTCGTTCCTGGGCTTCCCTGGTGGTCCAGTGGGGAAAGAGACTGCCTTGCAGTGCAAGGGCCACCGGTTCCATCTCTGGCCCAGGAAGATCATGTGCCACGGAGTGGCTGGACTGGTGTGTCCAATAACAAGCCGGCACTCTGGAGTGCATGCGCCCAGAGCCAGTGCTCTGCAACGAGTGAGGCCACTGCAATGGGAGGCCCATACAGGCCAAAGAATAAAGATGGATGAAGAATAAATGAATGAAAAACCAGTAAGAGAGGCCAAAAAAAATAAAAAAGAAAGTCATTCCTAACAGCTCTTACAGTTGCTCATCCTCAGTTGACCCACTACCCAAGCCAGTTCAATACTTTCCACAATGGCAAGACCCTCCAGAAAGTCAGTCGAAGTGCACCATGGTAAGCTGCAACATCAATTCATTCAACATACACGCAGGTCATACCTTTGAGCCAAGCAGCGTGCTCAGGGAATACTGAGAGGTCCCACATCATAGGGGCAGCGGATAAGTGGCAGGAGACCATGGTGGAGAGGTGAAAATAGGAGGACAAAGGATGCAGCCCTTACCTTCAGGGAGCCTGTCGTACAGCAGCTGAGTCACTCAGGAACAGATCGTTGTAATGCCTGCGGCCACATCTTACTCAGCGTCTGATACATGCCCGCATCAGAGCTAAGCTCTTCCCTCCCCCTGTCACTTTCCATCGCCACACAACCTGGTGAGTAGCGGTGGATCCCCATTTCACAGACAGCTGACTCTTACTGAGAAAGAGCGAAGTTGCCAAGAAGACTCACGAGGAAGGACTTCTCATGCAAGGAAGCGATGGCATAAGCAAAGACCTGGTGAAGGGCAACTGACAGCCTGAGCAATCCAGTCCTGTCTGTGGCCACCAACTTGCCGAGCTGCCTTGGGTGTTACTGGATCTCTGGAGCCTGTTTCCCCACTTGCCACACACAGGGTATTTCCTATTATGGAAATCTACCAGGGCCAGCTCTTCTTTTCCAACAATTGACTATGACTTGGGCCAACTCTAAAGTGCCCAGTATTGTCTTCATAAGGTACCCAAGGGACAAAGAAGTTTCTAGAGGGGCTTCCCTGGTGGCTCAGATGGTAAAGAAGTTTCCCAGAGGTCTTGCCCCACTAAACTCATTTGCTCCTCCAGATCCAAAATACCCAGCCTGTGAACTCCTGCAGACATGCCACTGGCAGGAGGGCCTCAAGTCATACCATTACATGTTACTAAGAATTAATATGATAGTTCAAATAGTTTCTAATAATAATAAACATTGTAGCTATTATTCATTAAGTTTATCTCATGAGTTGTGTCCTTTATATGTGCTCACTTGATTCACCCTCACAACAGTACTCTCAAGTAGGTAGCTACACTGCCATTCTACTTCACAGAAGAGGAAACAGAGGCTCAGAGCAATTAGATAACTCAGTCTCAGATAAGTGCATCCAGTAAGTGATAGAGCAAGAACAGAACCCAGCTCCATTGCCTTCAGTCCCCAAAGAATTAAGCCGGGGAGAAATGAATACGGTTCCTCTAATGAGCATAGGATTCCAGTGACAAGGAAGAATGTGTGAGGTGGATGTGTGCAGGGAAGGTGCGGGGGAGGGTCCAGCAGGAGGAGAGGAGGAGCTCTCCAGAGTGCTGAACTGCCTCTGCCAGAGTCCTCCAGCTCAGCACCCTGCACCTGGGCACCTGGGCCTGTCCTAACCCTTACCTCCTGGTTTCAGTGTATGATAGGGCATTGGTGAAATAGAGCAAATGGAGTGGGAGAACACCCAGGAGAGAAACAGCTAACCTTTAGGATGTGAGGGCTTGAGGATGATGGGACACTTCCTTGGAAGTTGCCAAGAAGACTCACGAGGAAGGACTTCTCATGCAAGGAAGCGATGGCATAAGCAAAGACCTGGTGAAGGGCAACTGACAGCCTGAGCAATCCAGTCCTGTCTGTGGCCACCAACTTGCCGAGCTGCCTTGGGTGTTACTGGATCTCTGGAGCCTGTTTCCCCACTTGCCACACACAGGGTATTTCCTATTATGGAAATCTACCAGGGCCAGCTCTTCTTTTCCAACAATTGACTATGACTTGGGCCAACTCTAAAGTGCCCAGTATTGTCTTCATAAGGTACCCAAGGGACAAAGAAGTTTCTAGAGGGGCTTCCCTGGTGGCTCAGATGGTAAAGAAGTTTCCCAGAGGTCTTGCCCCACTAAACTCATTTGCTCCTCCAGATCCAAAATACCCAGCCTGTGAACTCCTGCAGACATGCCACTGGCAGGAGGGCCTCAAGTCATACCATTACATGTTACTAAGAATTAATATGATAGTTCAAATAGTTTCTAATAATAATAAACATTGTAGCTATTATTCATTAAGTTTATCTCATGAGTTGTGTCCTTTATATGTGCTCACTTGATTCACCCTCACAACAGTACTCTCAAGTAGGTAGCTACACTGCCATTCTACTTCACAGAAGAGGAAACAGAGGCTCAGAGCAATTAGATAACTCAGTCTCAGATAAGTGCATCCAGTAAGTGATAGAGCAAGAACAGAACCCAGCTCCATTGCCTTCAGTCCCCAAAGAATTAAGCCGGGGAGAAATGAATACGGTTCCTCTAATGAGCATAGGATTCCAGTGACAAGGAAGAATGTGTGAGGTGGATGTGTGCAGGGAAGGTGCGGGGGAGGGTCCAGCAGGAGGAGAGGAGGAGCTCTCCAGAGTGCTGAACTGCCTCTGCCAGAGTCCTCCAGCTCAGCACCCTGCACCTGGGCACCTGGGCCTGTCCTAACCCTTACCTCCTGGTTTCAGTGTATGATAGGGCATTGGTGAAATAGAGCAAATGGAGTGGGAGAACACCCAGGAGAGAAACAGCTAACCTTTAGGATGTGAGGGCTTGAGGGATGATGGGACACTTCCTTGGAACTATCCTACAGGGAATTAGAAATACTGGAGCGGGAGTGGAGAGAAGTCAAAGCAAGAGGGGCAAACTTGTGAGCTGTCGACAAGAGAACTGGAGAAAGACTGAGTGCATGCGTTTTCAGAGTGCTTGCTGAGAAAGAAAAGCAAAGGGCCGGGAGCAGAGCAGGAAGGGGACTCCTAGCAGTCCTGCACAGTGGGTACCGGGAACAAATAACTCAACCTCACTATTTCATTGAAAGGTGCTCTGGGAGGGCCAGAATTGTGTTGCCTGTTGGTTTGAAGCTATGAATAAATAATTACCACTACTCCTCAACTTCCCCCACCACCCCACATTCCCTGAGAAAGGAAGAGAAATGACAAAGTATTCAAGGGAAAGATAGAAAACAACGTGCCATACGGTCCCATGATTCAAGCTAATCAAGGTCATACCCACCCTTACGTGAAGTAAAACGGCTCCTTATACATTTGAGAGGTCACCCTGGAAGATACTGGGCCTTTCAGAAACACAGAGCCTAAAGGCGCACATGATGGAATACTTATTTATAAGCACATCTCTCCCCCTACTGGCAAAAGAGGAATTAGAAAAGCCGCATTTATTCTCTGGCTCCACCCCCATTTCTCCTCTCCTACAAGACTTACATAAGAAAAGTTTTCCTCTTTTCACTTAGTCCTTCATTCAAATATCGATGTAATTTATGCATCAATTCAATGTCAGGCATTGGGAATTCCGAGACGAATAAGGCACAGCCTCTGTCCCTGGGATGGGAACTTGTAAGCACATCTCATGAAAAGTGGCGAACACCCCAGCAGAGGCGGGTCAAAAGGTTACAGGGAGGGGCTTCCCCTGGTGGTCCAGTGGGTAAGGACACCACCTTGCAGCGCAAGGGGCGCCGGTTTGATCCCTGGCCTGGGAAGATCCCACGTGCTGCGGAGTGGCTGGACAGATGTGTCCAATCACCAAGCCGGAGCTCTGGAGCGCATGCGCCCAGAGCCGGCGCTCTGCGACAACAGATGCCACCGCAATGGGAGGCCCACAGGAGCCAAAGAACAAAGACGGATGAAAATAGAGAAGCGAAAGACCAATAGAAGGGGCCTGCCCGCTCCCCTCCCTCCCCAACCCGACCCCCGCCCAAAATAAATAAATAAATAAACAAATCTTAAAAAAAAAAAAAAAAAGGTTACAGGGACACCAAGCAAGATGCGCATCATTCTCCTGGGGAGAATGCTGAAAGACCAGCTGGAATTTATCTACCAAGCCCAGAAGCCAGGAACATAGTCTAAGCTAGAGGAGAGGCTCTGTGTGCAAAGGCATGGGAGGATCCCAGAGCACGATTAGAAGTCTCTCCAGGGCAGGAACAACAACTGAATTTTCTCTTGAGTTCTGGATGCCAAGCCTGGTGCCTGGGTGGGAGTGGCATGTAATAGATGCCGGAGGAACAGGTGGCATTCAGTGTGGAGGAATAAGGCAAGAAGGGGTTCTGACAAAGTATTCAAGGGAAAGATAGAAAACAACGTGCCATACGGTCCCATGATTCAAGCTAATCAAGGTCATACCCACCCTTACGTGAAGTAAAACGGCTCCTTATACATTTGAGAGGTCACCCTGGAAGATACTGGGCCTTTCAGAAACACAGAGCCTAAAGGCGCACATGATGGAATACTTATTTATAAGCACATCTCTCCCCCTACTGGCAAAAGAGGAATTAGAAAAGCCGCATTTATTCTCTGGCTCCACCCCCATTTCTCCTCTCCTACAAGACTTACATAAGAAAAGTTTTCCTCTTTTCACTTAGTCCTTCATTCAAATATCGATGTAATTTATGCATCAATTCAATGTCAGGCATTGGGAATTCCGAGACGAATAAGGCACAGCCTCTGTCCCTGGGATGGGAACTTGTAAGCACATCTCATGAAAAGTGGCGAACACCCCAGCAGAGGCGGGTCAAAAGGTTACAGGGAGGGGCTTCCCCTGGTGGTCCAGTGGGTAAGGACACCACCTTGCAGCGCAAGGGGCGCCGGTTTGATCCCTGGCCTGGGAAGATCCCACGTGCCGCGGAGCAGCTGGACAGATGTGTCCAATCACCAAGCCGGAGCTCTGGAGCGCATGCGCCCAGAGCCGGCGCTCTGCGACAACAGATGCCACCGCAATGGGAGGCCCACAGGAGCCAAAGAACAAAGACGGATGAAAATAGAGAAGCGAAAGACCAATAGAAGGGGCCTGCCCGCTCCCCTCCCTCCCCAACCCGACCCCCGCCCAAAAATAAATAAATAAATAAACAAATCTTAAAAAAAAAAAAAAAAAAGGTTACAGGGACACCAAGCAAGATGCGCATCATTCTCCTGGGGAGAATGCTGAAAGACCAGCTGGAATTTATCTACCAAGCCCAGAAGCCAGGAACATAGTCTAAGCTAGAGGAGAGGCTCTGTGTGCAAAGGCATGGGAGGATCCCAGAGCACGATTAGAAGTCTCTCCAGGGCAGGAACAACAACTGAATTTTCTCTTGAGTTCTGGATGCCAAGCCTGGTGCCTGGGTGGGAGTGGCATGTAATAGATGCCGGAGGAACAGGTGGCATTTTAGTTCAGTGTGGAGGAATAAGGCAAGACAATGGGGCCTTGCAATAATAGAAGGGGAACTGAATGGAACCAGAATCTATAAGCCTCAAAACAAATCTTGACGTGAAATTGCTCAGCATACAGCAGGCCCAGGCAGACTTTGGTCCCTCATTTCTTCAGCCCAGGGCTTGATACTAACTGACACGTCCGTCTCTCCACAAGTGAACAGGGCAGCTGTGGGAAAGCGAATGTACACCCTCAGAGTGGCCAGTTCAAGAGCAATGGGCTAGCTCACAGCTAGAATCCACCTTACTGCTTAGAATTTTAAAAGGAATTATCAGGACTTTCCTAGTGACCCAGGGGTTAAGAATCTGCCTGCCAGTGCAGGGGACACGGGTTCGATCCCTGGTCTGGGAAGATTCCACATGCTGAGGGGCAGCTAGGCTCCTGTGCCACAGTTACGGAGGCCTGTGCGCCCTAGAGCCTATGCTCTGCAACAAGAGAAGCCACTGCCCACACACGCCAACTGCAACAGTAGCCCCCCAAACTGGAGGGAAGCCTGCACACAGCAACAAAGATCCAGCGTTGCCAAAAATACACACTTTTTTAAAAAAGGAATAATCAGCAATAACAGTCCAAATGATATGGGAAGGGGAAATATGTGAGGATCTTTTATCAAATGTTGGAATCTCCTTTTGTTTCTGAATGATAAGCTGTATTGTCAACATCTACATCTCGTTTTTCACAGCTCAATATGGCCAATAGATGTGGCAAAAAGTCCTGTTTCCACAGGCTCCTTGAGATGAGAGCTGTTATCTGTCTACTTAAGTATTTAAGCCATACCTTTTAATTTACTTAATGAACTCAGAAAAAACTGACTGGTGGTCCAACTCAGTTGGCAGTGACAGCTGGTATTTCCCTGATGACCAGATAACTAGGCAACTGCATTAAGAACATGTCACCCCAATCAGATGACAAGGTCTATTAAGACAAACCCAGCCTACTCGTGGCTTTCAGTCAGTTTCTGCAGAGCACAGGTTTTTAAAACACTGGTACCAGTTCAAACACCTCAGTATTTTCACAGTGTTATAAATCAAGTGCTTTCCTGGTGCACTTTGAAGAACCTAGACCAGTAAAATTAGCTTTGGAAAAAACATTTGTATCCTATTGCGAATAATGATTAGTAGAAGTATTATTAGATTAAGAATCAGGAGACTGAGATTCTAATTCATCCACTCAACAAACATTAATTTTGTGCCTATTACATTCTAGCTACTGGGCTAAGTGCTTGTTGTTGTTAAGTTGCTTGGTCATGTCTGACTCTTTGTGATCCCATGGGCTGCAGCACCCTAGGCTTCTCTGTCCTTCACCATCTTCCGGAGTTTTCTCAAACTCATGTTTACTGACAGAGATGTCATCTAACCATCTCATCCTCTGTTGCCCCCTTCTCTTCCTGCCCTCAATCTTTCCCAGCATCAGGGTCTTTTTCAATGAGCCAGCCCTTTGAACCAGGTGGCCAAAGTACTTGAGTTTCAGTGCCAGCATCAGTCCTTCCAATGAATATTCAGGGTTAATTTCCTTTAGGATTGAGTGGTTTGATCTCCTTGCTGTCCAAAGGATTCTCAAGAGTTTCTTCAACACCACAGTTCAATTCTGTGGTACTCAGCTTACTCAGGTTTCTTCAAACCTATAAGCGTTGCCAAAAATACACACTTTTTAAAAAGGAATAATCAGCAATAACAGTCCAAATGATATGGGAAGGGGAAATATGTGAGGATCTTTTATCAAATGTTGGAATCTCCTTTTGTTTCTGAATGATAAGCTGTATTGTCAACATCTACATCTCGTTTTTCACAGCTCAATATGGCCAATAGATGTGGCAAAAAGTCCTGTTTCCACAGGCTCCTTGAGATGAGAGCTGTTATCTGTCTACTTAAGTATTTAAGCCATACCTTTTAATTTACTTAATGAACTCAGAAAAAACTGACTGGTGGTCCAACTCAGTTGGCAGTGACAGCTGGTATTTCCCTGATGACCAGATAACTAGGCAACTGCATTAAGAACATGTCACCCCAATCAGATGACAAGGTCTATTAAGACAAACCCAGCCTACTCGTGGCTTTCAGTCAGTTTCTGCAGAGCACAGGTTTTTAAAACACTGGTACCAGTTCAAACACCTCAGTATTTTCACAGTGTTATAAATCAAGTGCTTTCCTGGTGCACTTTGAAGAACCTAGACCAGTAAAATTAGCTTTGGAAAAAACATTTGTATCCTATTGCGAATAATGATTAGTAGAAGTATTATTAGATTAAGAATCAGGAGACTGAGATTCTAATTCATCCACTCAACAAACATTAATTTTGTGCCTATTACATTCTAGCTACTGGGCTAAGTGCTTGTTGTTGTTAAGTTGCTTGGTCATGTCTGACTCTTTGTGATCCCATGGGCTGCAGCACCCTAGGCTTCTCTGTCCTTCACCATCTTCCGGAGTTTTCTCAAACTCATGTTTACTGACAGAGATGTCATCTAACCATCTCATCCTCTGTTGCCCCCTTCTCTTCCTGCCCTCAATCTTTCCCAGCATCAGGGTCTTTTTCAATGAGCCAGCCCTTTGAACCAGGTGGCCAAAGTACTTGAGTTTCAGTGCCAGCATCAGTCCTTCCAATGAATATTCAGGGTTAATTTCCTTTAGGATTGAGTGGTTTGATCTCCTTGCTGTCCAAAGGATTCTCAAGAGTTTCTTCAACACCACAGTTCAATTCTGTGGTACTCAGCTTACTCAGGCCCTATCCACACACTCAAAGGGGAGCAGATTATATACATGGGAAAATCCTTAGGGGTTATTTTAGGATTCTGCCTCTCACATCTTCTGCTTTTTCTTTTTCTGTTTTTGCTTTCCTAATATAAGGCTAGATGAGATAACAGTGCTAACTACTATTTGTATAGTGATTTACAGTTATTAAAGACATTTTCACATATTTTATCTCACTTGAGCCCTACAATCCAGAGGTTCAGGTGCTCTAGAACCAAGGTTAGTCTCACTGTCTCGCAGAAAGAGGAATCCAAGAGTCAGGAGTTAACCATCTCCCTGCCATCCTGGCAGAGCCAGGGAGAGCAAAGCCTTAGTGCTAGTCTTTCAATTCCAACATCTGGCTCCCTCCTCGAGCCTATGCTGCCAGCATGATGTGAGAGGACTGGGTACAACTGAAGCAGAAAGAACACAAGATTTGAAGTCAGATGGACCTGAGTCCAAATCCAAGTTCTGCCCCTTATGAGCTCCAGGGTCTTGTGAAAGTCATTTCCTCTGTCTGGGCGACCTCATCTTCAAAACGATGGTGGGCAGTTGGCAGCCTACTCGGTCTGCAAGGGTTCTTTCAGCCCCAGATCAGGACAAAATTGCTTCAACTGCACACTGGAAGATTGGAGCTCCAGAATTCTATTCTCTTGGTTGAGGGAGAACCTCTAACTATACCCTTCATCCAGGTACCCTTGTGGTTTGGGGGAAATTTTCCATTTTATTATTTTCCCAGAGTCAACATGGCTTAAGCAAAAGAAATTCATATTCTCACAGTGCTGGTGGCTGGAAGTCCACAATCAAAGGGCTGGTGGGGTTGGTCCCTGCAGTGGGCTCTAAGAGAGAAGCCGTTCCATGCCTCTCTCTGGCTCCTGGTGGATACTGGCAACCTCTGGGGTTCCTTGCCCTGCACATGCATCGCTCCAATCCCTGCCTTTATCTTCACGTGGCCTTCGCCCCGTGTGTTTCTAGGTCTTTTCCTTTTCTGTGTCTCATAAGGACACTTATCATAATTGAATTTAGGCCCCATTAATCCGAGATCATCTCATCTCAGGATCCTTGATTTAATTAGATCTTCAAGACTCTATTTCTGAATAAGGTCATATTCACAGATACCAGTTAGGACTTGGACATATCTTTCGAGCGGAACACAATTCAACCCACATCATAAATTGATCTGTGTATCCCATGGTTTATCGAGTACAGGTGCTTTCCAATTTTTCCTTATTACAAAGAACACTGCAGTAAACATCCTGATCACATCTCTTTGTGCACATGAACAAGAATTTCTCTACAAGTGGAATTGTTTGGATCACAGAGTATTCATTTTAAACTCTGTTAGCTACTGCTAAATAGGTTTGCCAATCTAATCGATATGAAATGGCATCTCATCCTCACAATTATATTAGTGAGACTGATTTTTTTTTTTCAAACATTTATTGGACATTTGGATTTCCTCTTTGAGTATTTTTTTAAAAAATCTAAATTGGGCTTTCCTGGTGATCCAGTCGGTAAAGAGTTCACCGTGCAGTGCAAGGGGCACTGGTTCATTCCCTGGCCTGGGAAGATCCCACATGCCATGGAGTGGCTGGACCAGTGTGTTCAATTATGAGCCAGCGCTCTGGAGCACATGCACCCAGAGCCAGTGCTCTGCAGTGAGAGAGGCCACTGTAATGGGAGGCCCACACAGGCCAAAGAAAAAAGATGGATGAAAATAAATAAATTTAAAAAATAAATAAAAGAGGCCAAAATTGAAAAAAAAATCTAAGTAAGTGGTTCCATATCAGGATTATCCAGGATCTTCTCACAAGAGATGCTGCTTTAGCAGACGTGGGCTGGGACCTAGAGGTCTGAACGCTGAAGAGCATGCCAGGGACTGAAGCCCAGATCCAGGGAAGGTGCACGCCTGCGCAGTTGTGCCTGACACTTTGTAACTCCATGAACTGTGGCCTGCCAGGCTCTGTCTATCGGATCTTCTAGGCAAGAAATATTAAAATGGGTTGCCATGTCCTTCTCCAGGGTATCTTCTTGATCCAGAGATCAAATCTGTGTCTCCTGGGTTTCCTGGATTGACAGGCGGGTTCTTCACCATTGACCCACCTGGGAAACCCCTCCCAGGGAAGGACCACTGTATTAGAGGTAGTAACTGCCTTACTGGGGCTTCCCTGGTGGCACCGTGGTAAATGATCCACTTGCCAATGCAGCAGAAGCGGGTTCAATTCCTGGGTCAGAAAAATTCCCTGGAGAAGGAAGTGACAACCCACTCCAGTATTCTTGCCTGGGAAACCTCATGGACAGAGGAGCTTGGCAGGCTACAGTCCATGGAGTAGCAGAGCCAGACATGCCTTAGAGACTAAACAACAGCAAACACATTTATGTGAGCTAAGGCGTTTTTTCAAAATTGAACTATTTTCAAGATTCATCAAAGATAGTATCAGTTCTACTACTGAGACTAAACGAGAAAAAGTATTTCAAAAATGAGCTATTCACAAAACATCAACAAAAATGATTAACACTAGAAAATGGAAGCGTTTCAAAGCTGTAGCCATTCAGGTGTAAAACCGGCAGGACTGGGTTTTGTTCTGTTTTTAATTTTTGCTGGAGTATAGTGGATTTACAGTGTTGTATCAGCTTCAGGTGTACAGAAAAATGAATCAGTTACACACACACACACACACACATATATGTATCCATTCTTTTATTCTTTTACCATATAGGCCATTACAGAGCACTAAGTAGAGTTCCCTGTGCTATACAGTAGGTCCTTATTAGCTATCTGTTTTATGTACAGTAGTGTATATATGTCAATCCCATCTCCCAGTTTATCCCTCCCTCCCAGGATTGGGTTTTACAGTACAGTACCATTTTTTTCTAAATGACTATCATTGAGTTTTCAAATTTTTAATAGTATTATTTATTAATATTAATACTTTATAATAATGCTATGATTTAAGACCACTTAGATCTAGGTTAGTAGCTTTAAAAGTCACTTTCTAAACCTTTCACAGAGGGCTTCCCTGGTGGTCCAATGGGTAAGGACACCGCCTTGCAGTGCAAGGGCCACCAGTTCGATCCCTGGCCTGGGAAGATCCCACGTGCCACGGAGCGGCTGGACCGATGTGACCAATTACCAAGCCGGAGCTCTGGAGCACGTGTGCTCAGAGCCGGTGCTCTGCAGCGAGAGAGGCCACTGCAGTGGGAGGCCCACACGGGCCAAAGAACAAAAATGGATGAAAATAGATAAATGAAAGACCACTAGAAGTGGCCCGCCCACCCCCCTCCCTCCCCAACCTGCTCCCTCCCAAAAAGCCTTTCACAGAAATTTTTAAAGGCAGTTGTAATTTCTTGTGGCCCCTGTATTTTCTAAAAAAGCCCTCCCAGACTCAATTCCTAAATTGTAAAAGTTCTTGCCTGGGAAACCTCATGGACAGAGGAGCTTGGCAGGCTACAGTCCATGGAGTAGCAGAGCCAGACATGCCTTAGAGACTAAACAACAGCAAACACATTTATGTGAGCTAAGGCGTTTTTTCAAAATTGAACTATTTTCAAGATTCATCAAAGATAGTATCAGTTCTACTACTGAGACTAAACGAGAAAAAGTATTTCAAAAATGAGCTATTCACAAAACATCAACAAAAATGATTAACACTAGAAAATGGAAGCGTTTCAAAGCTGTAGCCATTCAGGTGTAAAACCGGCAGGACTGGGTTTTGTTCTGTTTTTAATTTTTGCTGGAGTATAGTGGATTTACAGTGTTGTATCAGCTTCAGGTGTACAGAAAAATGAATCAGTTACACACACACACACACACACATATATGTATCCATTCTTTTATTCTTTTACCATATAGGCCATTACAGAGCACTAAGTAGAGTTCCCTGTGCTATACAGTAGGTCCTTATTAGCTATCTGTTTTATGTACAGTAGTGTATATATGTCAATCCCATCTCCCAGTTTATCCCTCCCTCCCAGGATTGGGTTTTACAGTACAGTACCATTTTTTTCTAAATGACTATCATTGAGTTTTCAAATTTTTAATAGTATTATTTATTAATATTAATACTTTATAATAATGCTATGATTTAAGACCACTTAGATCTAGGTTAGTAGCTTTAAAAGTCACTTTCTAAACCTTTCACAGAGGGCTTCCCTGGTGGTCCAATGGGTAAGGACACCGCCTTGCAGTGCAAGGGCCACCAGTTCGATCCCTGGCCTGGGAAGATCCCACGTGCCACGGAGCGGCTGGACCGATGTGACCAATTACCAAGCCGGAGCTCTGGAGCACGTGTGCTCAGAGCCGGTGCTCTGCAGCGAGAGAGGCCACTGCAGTGGGAGGCCCACACGGGCCAAAGAACAAAAATGGATGAAAATAGATAAATGAAAGACCACTAGAAGTGGCCCGCCCACCCCCCTCCCTCCCCAACCTGCTCCCCCTCCCAAAAAAAGCCTTTCACAGAAATTTTTTAAAGGCAGTTGTAATTTCTTGTGGCCCCTGTATTTTCTAAAACCACAGGAAGGCACGCTAACACTCACCTCACTGTTACACCAGTTCCATCAAGCTCCTCTGCTCTGAGCAGGAGAGCCAACCAATTCATCCCAGCTTTCCCAAGATGATCCTGATTTCAGACCCCAAAGCCCAGCAGCCCTGGAACCCTCTTATTCCCAGGCGAGCCCGAACAGCTGGTCATCCCTGCACCGGAGCAGCTTCCATTCAGCCATGTGTGAGAGGAAGGCCTATGAGGAGCAAGCCTCTCTGCCGTGCTTTAAACCAAAAAGATAGGCATACGTCCGAGAATTATTACTAACTGGTGGGGAAAAAAATTAAAATCCTGCATGTGGTTCACCTAATAATACCAGCCTGAATTTCACAGTCAAAGGATTAGAAGAAATTTTCACAAGTCAATGTTGTTAATTCTCTTCCAAAGAATTCTAGAAAAAGAGATTCCATAAAGCTACCTTTAAAACCCATTCTACCACCCATGATCCTTTTAAAATATTCAATTCCATCTACTACCGTATCATTCTCATTCTCAGCACTGAACTGAATGAAGAAGCCTTAAAGATACTCTGTGCTGTGCTGTGCTTAGTCACTCAGCACGCCCAGCTCTTTGTGACCCCATGGGATTGTAGCCCGCCAGGCTCCACTGTCTATGGGATTCTCCAGGCAACGATACTGGAGAGGGTAGCCTATCCCTTCTCCAGGAATCAAACTTCTGTCTCCTGAACTGCAGGTGGATTCTTTACCAGCTGAGCTACCAGGAAGACCCAAACATATGCTACCCACAGGAAATCAGGTGAAATTATTAGAGACCTTGAAACAGGTCACCAGGTGAAATTATTGGGAAGAAGCGAAATTCTAAAACCTCAGGGAAGCCCGGGGAATGCCCTGACTGCCAGTGAGAGGCCACTGCGAGAGGCCACTGCAGTGGGAGGCCCACACGGGCCAAAGAACAAAAATGGATGAAAATAGATAAATGAAAGACCACTAGAAGTGGCCCGCCCACTACCCTCCCTCCCCAACCTGCTCCCCCTCCCAAAAAAAGCCTTTCACAGAAATTTTTTAAAGGCAGTTGTAATTTCTTGTGGCCCCTGTATTTTCTAAAACCACAGGAAGGCACGCTAACACTCACCTCACTGTTACACCAGTTCCATCAAGCTCCTCTGCTCTGAGCAGGAGAGCCAACCAATTCATCCCAGCTTTCCCAAGATGATCCTGATTTCAGACCCCAAAGCCCAGCAGCCCTGGAACCCTCTTATTCCCAGGCGAGCCCGAACAGCTGGTCATCCCTGCACCGGAGCAGCTTCCATTCAGCCATGTGTGAGAGGAAGGCCTATGAGGAGCAAGCCTCTCTGCCGTGCTTTAAACCAAAAAGATAGGCATACGTCCGAGAATTATTACTAACTGGTGGGGAAAAAAATTAAAATCCTGCATGTGGTTCACCTAATAATACCAGCCTGAATTTCACAGTCAAAGGATTAGAAGAAATTTTCACAAGTCAATGTTGTTAATTCTCTTCCAAAGAATTCTAGAAAAAGAGATTCCATAAAGCTACCTTTAAAACCCATTCTACCACCCATGATCCTTTTAAAATATTCAATTCCATCTACTACCGTATCATTCTCATTCTCAGCACTGAACTGAATGAAGAAGCCTTAAAGATACTCTGTGCTGTGCTGTGCTTAGTCACTCAGCACGCCCAGCTCTTTGTGACCCCATGGGATTGTAGCCCGCCAGGCTCCACTGTCTATGGGATTCTCCAGGCAACGATACTGGAGAGGGTAGCCTATCCCTTCTCCAGGAATCAAACTTCTGTCTCCTGAACTGCAGGTGGATTCTTTACCAGCTGAGCTACCAGGAAGACCCAAACATATGCTACCCACAGGAAATCAGGTGAAATTATTAGAGACCTTGAAACAGGTCACCAGAACAAAGTCAGAGTCTGGTGGAAGGGTCTCTGGACATGGTGGGGAAAGAAGACGAAATTCTAAAACCTAAGAAATAAGAATACTTAGAAACTTTTCAGAGCAGTGAGTCAGGCAAACTGTTACACAGCCTTGGTTATAATCTGTTCTATTCAGTCCCGTAATCCTATGTGGGTTCTCTAAAGGAAGGTAAAAACCAACATTTATGAGACACCTACTGTATGCCTGTTGCTCTCATGCTCACTATTTCATTTTAACCTCCTAATACCCCAGTGGAGAGATCATCTGCTTCTATTTTCACAGAAAAGGCAAGCATTCACACCACCCTATGGAAGGTGATGGATATGCAATAATAAACATGAGAGTCATAAAAATAAAATGATAAATAGTAAACATAATATTCACAAGTAATAAACTTGAGAGTCATGGTTCCTGCATTCATTGACCCCACTCAGAGTCAAGTGGGGAATGCGAGACACCTAAAAATTATTACAAAAATAATTACGAGTGACCCAGTGTGGGGGGAAATCAGAGCATGGGCTGGAGAGTTGATGAATAAGAGCACAAATGGCCATGATTATAAATCTACAAATAATAAATGCTGGAGAGGGTCTGAAGAAAAGGGAACCCTCCTACGTCATTGGTGGAAGTGTAACTTGGTGTAGTAGCTACAGAGAATGGTATGGAGGTTCCTTTAAAATAAATAAATACATAAAAATAAGAGCTACCGTGTAATTCTGCAATCCCATTCCTGAGAATATATTCAAAGAAAGCCATAACTCAAAAAGACACAAGCATCTCTATGTTCATAGCAGCACTATTTATATAATATCCAAGAATGTAAGCAACCTAAATGTCCACGACAGAGGAATGGATAAACAAGATGTGGTACATATATCTAAAATGGAATATTACTCGGCCACAAGAAAGAATGAAATAATGCCTTTTGCAGTAACGTGGATGGACCTAGAGATGGTCATATTGAGTGAAGTAAGTCAGAGAAAGAAAGACAAATACCATATGATATCATTTATATGTAGAATCTTAAAAAGATGGTACAAATGAAGTTATTTACAAAAGAGAGTCACAGATGTAGAAAATAAACTTATGGTTACCAGTGGAGAAAGTAGGGGGTGGGATAAAATGGGAGACTGAGGTTGACACATACACACTACTATTTATATAAAATAGGCAGGGCTTCCCTGGTGACGCAATAGTAAAGAATCTGGGTGCCAATGCAAGAGACACGGGTTTGATGCCTTGTCTAGAAAGATCCCACATGCTGTGGAGCAACTAGGCCTATGCGCTGTAATGGTTGAGCCTGCACTCCAGAGCCCAAGGACCACAACTACGGAGCCCACAGGCTGCAACTACTGAAGCTCACACGCGGTAGAGCCTGTGCTCCACCCTAACAGAAACCCCTGCAATAAGCATCCGTGCACCGCAACTAGAGAGTAGCCTCCGCTCGCCACAACTGGAGAAAAGCTGCCCACCAGTGAAGACCCAGTACAGCCAATAAATACATAAATAAATTTTTAAATTAAAAAATAAAACATGTAACTAATAAGGACCTACTATACACACAGGGAACTTCTCTCAATGCTCTGTAAGGACCTAAATGGGGAAAGAAGCTAAGAAAGAGTGGATAGATGTGTACCTGGTTCACTTTGCTGTACAGCAGAAACACAACATGATAATTTAACTACACTCCAATACAAAATTAATTTAAAAAAAATATATATATATATACACATTGAAAAGAAAAGGAATAAGAGGACAGAGTTGTAGAGAAGAGGTGAAGAGAGAAAGGACAACAATCTACTCTTTCCGGGCAGAAGCAGCAGCACACATCCGAGGCGTGAATGTCTGGTTATGTGCCCGAGACAACATAGCTCATCAGGGGTCAGACTCGGGTTTTGAATCCTGTGCTTTCTGACTCCAGAATTCATACTGCTTCCACCATAAATAAAACGTGATAAGCTGTGATTCAAATCTAAAGGGACAGTCCACAGAGAGAAGCTAGTTCCCAGCAATGATACTCAATGTTCCCAAGCTATGGTCATATTGAGTGAAGTAAGTCAGAGAAAGAAAGACAAATACCATATGATATCATTTATATGTAGAATCTTAAAAGATGGTACAAATGAAGTTATTTACAAAGAGAGTCACAGATGTAGAAAATAAACTTATGGTTACCAGTGGAGAAAGTAGGGGGTGGGATAAAATGGGAGACTGAGGTTGACACATACACACTACTATTTATATAAAATAGGCAGGGCTTCCCTGGTGACGCAATAGTAAAGAATCTGGGTGCCAATGCAAGAGACACGGGTTTGATGCCTTGTCTAGAAAGATCCCACATGCTGTGGAGCAACTAGGCCTATGCGCTGTAATGGTTGAGCCTGCACTCCAGAGCCCAAGGACCACAACTACGGAGCCCACAGGCTGCAACTACTGAAGCTCACACGCGGTAGAGCCTGTGCTCCACCCTAACAGAAACCCCTGCAATAAGCATCCGTGCACCGCAACTAGAGAGTAGCCTCCGCTCGCCACAACTGGAGAAAAGCTGCCCACCAGTGAAGACCCAGTACAGCCAATAAATACATAAATAAATTTTTAAATTAAAAAATAAAACATGTAACTAATAAGGACCTACTATACACACAGGGAACTTCTCTCAATGCTCTGTAAGGACCTAAATGGGGAAAGAAGCTAAGAAAGAGTGGATAGATGTGTACCTGGTTCACTTTGCTGTACAGCAGAAACACAACATGATAATTTAACTACACTCCAATACAAAATTAATTTAAAAAAAATATATATATATATACACATTGAAAAGAAAAGGAATAAGAGGACAGAGTTGTAGAGAAGAGGTGAAGAGAGAAAGGACAACAATCTACTCTTTCCGGGCAGAAGCAGCAGCACACATCCGAGGCGTGAATGTCTGGTTATGTGCCCGAGACAACATAGCTCATCAGGGGTCAGACTCGGGTTTTGAATCCTGTGCTTTCTGACTCCAGAATTCATACTGCTTCCACCATAAATAAAACGTGATAAGCTGTGATTCAAATCTAAAGGGGACAGTCCACAGAGAGAAGCTAGTTCCCAGCAATGATACTCAATGTTTCCCAAGCTAGTCTGATCAGAAGAATCGGCCCACAGGGGCTTGTTAAAAAAAATAAATAAAGACTCCCCAGGTCCTACCCCTACTGGGAAATCAAAGTTAAACAAATACTCCAGGTGCTTCATATGATCAGACAAGTTTGAGATACGCTGAGTCAAGGCTTTGGAAAACCAAAAATGTAACATGCTGGGAGTTTACTTAACTACAATCTCCTGGACATTTTTAGGGAGTGAGTGGAGCTCCTGAAAGTAATTCAGAGTTTCAAAAAGAAAACAGATGGACCAAAAGTGAACAAAAACCCTCTAGAGACCAGTCAGCCGGTCAAATAAAAATGGCCCCCTTCTCTTTCACATTTTCTGTGGATGTTTACCATCATTCTGGAATTAAGTTGTGTCTTCTCAGTACAGATTTTGTGACTGCTGTCAAAACAAGACCCATTCCCATTCCAGGAGGCTCAGTAACATTCTGCTAATTTGGAGTCATCACTAATTAAGGAGTTGAATAAAGTAACTGAAGCAGCAGGATAATAAGAAACCACAAGCCTTGGCTTTCATCTCAGAGGCATTATGGATTAGAATCCAAACACTTGGGTTCAAATCCCAGAACTACCACGTACTAGAAGAAACGTGGACAAGGTAATGAACCTCTCTGAGCCTCATACAACTGCACAGGGGGCTAATAACACCCTCTCTGCAGTTATTCTGAGGAATATGTGACTTAATGGAGTGGTGGTCTGACTGGATCAGCCCTTAACAAATGTTTGTTAATAAATAAACAAAACAAGGGCCCTCCAGCAAGGCCATACAAAAGGGAGGGTGGTGTGAGGGTGTGGAAAGGCCAGGGACACCCTGCTCCGGACAGCAAGGATCCACCAGCCTTCCCGGGGCCGTGTGTGCTGGGGCTGGGGGAAACAGACAAGCTCCTTCCTTCGGGCAGTGCAGGTTTATGTGGGCACAGGCTGCTGCCTCCACACCGTCTGTCCTTTGTTCAAAACCGAATCATTGCTTGTCTGGTGGGGACAGGTGCAGTGGGAAGAGCAGGTGCCATGGGGTGGGACCAGGGCTAGCGCCCCAGTGCCGCACTCAAGTGGCCGGCATCCCTGCCAATCCACACCCTCATCTACAAAAGGCACAGCACCGTCTCCACTTGACGCTGCTACAGGTGTGGGAGAACACCAGCGCGGAGGCTTCTACACGGTGCCCGGCCCTGGGCGGACCCTGGAGGGTGCTTGTCCGCTTCCCTTTCGCTCAGGAGGAGAGCTGTGCCTGGGCACTGCGTCTTTATTCCTTTATCTCAACACTGCCTGAATTTGATTTAACTCAGCGTCTTCCTCCTCAATGAGGTTGAAATATATCACTGGTTACTTAATGGCCCATCAAGCAATGAGGCCTTTATTAAATAGCAGCGTGGTACCCAGGCACTGTCTGTGAGGAGCCCACAAATCTCTCCCCGCTGCTTTGGTGAAGACAGCTTCGCTTGCCCCCCTGCCCACCACGGGCCTCTGACTCTCGCTGCCCGGAAGGGGCACCATTTTCTGGAGGCACACAGTAGGCGCCTCAGTGGTTAGACGCCTGAGTCCCCACAGCCATTAGAAAGGACGATGATAGTCCCCAGGGAACAGAGACTCTGGTGAGCCAATCCTCCCCAGCCTGGCCATCTGCCCTGCGCCCACATCCTGGGGCACAGGACTGTGCACTGGACTTGGCGTCCACAGAGACTTACACAGTGGAGGTGACGGTGTGTACCTGACTTGCCTCAGGGGGACGGCTGGCAGGCCCCATGGAGCCCAGCAGCAATGCTGCTGTCACCCTGTCGTGGGGACCGGAGTTCCTACCTTGCTGGCCAGTCACATGGTACCTCAGGGCTCACCAGGCGCCAGCCACTCACCAGAGGCTGGGATTTGACCAGGAAGCGCCTCTCTCTGCCCTCAGGGAGGCTTTCCCTACTTCCAGTTTGCCACACCTACATACACATACACACACACATACACACACGTGTTTAAATCCCTCCAACGGTGTATAGGTCGGACCTTCACGACTTGGCTCCTGCATAGCTCTCAGGTCACAGACTCCCTCGCTCTCAAGCAAGCAGTCAACATATATTTGTTTAAAGGAAAATCTTCAAGTCCTCAGAATTTAAAATCATATATGCATGCTTTATTTCACTGTATTTTCCAGAAATACTTCCACACATTCTAATGGAATGTTTGCGTGCTGCACATGTCCAACTCATGTCTGATTCTTTGTGACACCATGGACTATAGCCCGCCAGGCTCCTCTCTCCATGGGATTCTCCAGGCAAGAATATTGGAGTGGGTTGCCGTTCCCCCCTCCGGGGGATCTTCCCAACCCAGGGATCGAACCTGTGTCTCTTATGTCTACCTGCACTGGCAGGCAGATTCTTTACCACTAGCACCACCTGGGAAGCCCTTCGAATGAAACAGTAATGCTTAAACTCTCAGAACAACAGCCCTAAGTGGCCAGCTGAAGCTTATTAAACTGCCGCCCAGCAGGGACCATCTGCACCTCTTTTTGTTCCTCAGACACAGAACACCTCTTCCTAGAAAGAATGTCTTAGGAGTCAGAAAGTTTCAGTTATAACATACCACTAGAGGAATATTTTTGCAACCTGCCTTTAAAAAATAATAATAATCTCTCAGATGGTAAGGCTTTATATAGGCAGTTTCGATGAGAGCCTTAAGAAAGAAACAAGTGCAGAGGCTAAAGAAAACTAGAGTATCGTGAAAATTAAGTCCGGCCAAAACCGAAGGCTGGCAGGGGCTCATCATTGGCTGGCCCTCTACTTCCAGCTTGATCTTCACAGTGCCAGAGACAGATGAGTTCACTGCCTGGAATGCCTTTATGTCATTTCCCTTTAAAGAAAATAGTCACTTTGAAATCAGTCCAGAAAAACTGCACTGGAACCATTCCTGATTACATCGTTCAATTCAGTTAATGGCTGCTGAATGCCGTCTCTGTGCCAGGCACGAAGGACTCAGGACGAACATGTCAAGCTGCCTGCTACTGAACGTCTAGTGGAAGAGACAGACCATCTCTATCAACAACCTTCCCCAGCCAGCATCACCCTCTCCCAGGGAGCACCCTGTGTCCCCTGTGGTCTACGAAGCATCTGAACTTACCTCTGCTTCCAATCTGGAATCTAACGCATTCTCTATAGGGCAGACAGAGTGAACTTTTTAAAATGTCAGTGTAATTACATTTTCTGTATACATAGGCAACGGTCTAACCTCTGCAAGTGGTCTGGCCCCTGAATATCTGCTGGCAAGACAGGGGTCACATTGGAAACTCCGTATCAAGCCAGACCCTCTGCAAGGCCATATCCTCAGGGAAGGGGAAACAGAAGGAAAGAAACCTCCTTTCAGACTGCCACCATCACACTTCCACATGCAAGTCTGGAGTCAGAATTCTATTACATTGATAACCTGAAAGGCCTAAGACTTAAACTTTGGTTTTAAGTGTTCTGGGATAGTAGAGCCCTCTGAGGCAGCTGCAAAAGATGAACATCCTCACTTTCAACCCAAACCTCAAAGAAGTATCAGAGATGAAGCTCCAAGGAACATGCATGTGTGTGTGCATGCTCAGCTGTGTCCAACTCTTTGTGACCTCATGGACTATAGCCCACCAGGCTCCTCTGTCCATGGGATTTCCTTGGCAAGAATACCGGAATGGGTTGCTATTTCCTCTTCCAGGGAATCTTCTTGACCCAGGGACTGAACCCACATCTCCTGAATCTCATGCATTGGCAGGCAAATTCTTTACCACTGCATAAGCCGGAAGCATGAGCTCACTATTAAAAAAAAAGAAAGAAAGAAAGAAAAAGGCTAACAAATACCTAACTCAGAACTCCAGGTAGAGACAAAAGAAAGACTGGGTAAGAGACAATACCAACAGAGAAAACAGATGAGGATTTTCCAGAATAAAAGACAACAAACCTCAGAAACAAGAATCTCAACAAATCCCAAGCAGAATAAATAAAAAGAAATACTCACCTAGGAAGTCATAATGACACTGATAACATCTGAGACAGAAAGAGGATTTTAGAAGCAGACAGGAATAAAAAGCAAAAAAGAAAACTAGAGCTGACTTCTCAACAGCAAAAGCGGAAGTGATTAAGCCGTGGTATGCAGGCTTCCCTGGTGGTTCAGTGGTAAAGAACCCACCTGCCAATGCAGGAGACCTGGGTTCAATCCCTGGGTCAGGAAGATATCCTGAAGAAGCAAATGGCCACCCACTCCAGTATTCTAGGCTGGGAAATCCCATGGATGGAGGAGCCTGGTGGGCTACAGTCCATGGGGTCACAAAAGAGTCGGACATAATTAAAAGACAAAACCATAAAACAGTGGCCTATTTAAAAGGCGGAGATCATATAAATATCAACAACATAGGCGCAACCCTACTCTCTCAAGAGTGAGGGCAAAATGAAGGTAACTTTGAACAAATAAAAACTGATAGCCCATTACAAATAGTCCTTGACTAAAAGAACTTCTAAAAGATTACTGTTAGGATTAAGAAAATGATCCCAGAAGGTCTGAGTTGTAAAACAGTATTATGAACAAAGAAACTGGTAAATGTGTGGGTAAATCTAAAATACACTGAGACTAGGTAAAATGATGATAATGTCTAATTTGTGAAGTTAAAACAAAGATGCAATATGACAGAAGCAAAATATTGGGCAACAAAAGCACCTAAGTCAGGAAGAATGCAACCACAACGAGGGCATCCTAAGATCCTTGTGCTATTAAGAGAGTGAAGATACAAACTTTAGACTTTGCAAAATTACACACATATTAAATTTTCTGAGATAACCACTAGAAGAATAAAAACAGACTAGTATGGGGGGCATAAACGGAAAAAGAAAAAATCAATTTAAAAAGATATAAAATCTATAATCACAGAAGGAAATGTTATTAATACAACTCTTCAAGCAATCAATAGGTCAGACAAAAATATTAGGGCTACAAAATCTGAACAGTGCAATCCACAAGCTAATCTAATGCACATATACAAAATACTGCATCAGTAACTAGAGAATACACTCCTCTTAAGCACATATGGACCATGACCATGTATTAGGCTATAAGGAAAAAAATAAAAAGGGAAACAGAAAAAGTCAAGATAGAGGAGGTAAAGAAGGGAGGAAAGAAAGAAAAACGAAAGAACATCCTTTAACCACATTGCAATTAAGTTAGAAATAAATAAAGTAAGTAGAAATAAACTTATCTATTTAGAAAGTCTAAAAAGCCACAATCCAAATAACCCATGGGTCAAATAAAATTTTTTCATGAAAATTTAAAACATACAGATGCTATATAGTAAAACTTGTGGGTGCAGCTAAAGTAGTACTTAGAGGAAAATTTGTAGTCTTGAATAGTTTTATTAGAAAAGTAGGCTAAGCACTCAACCTAATGTCAGGAAAAAGAAAAACAAAACAAAACAAAAACACAATAAACTTCAAAAATTCAAGGAAAAGAAATAAAGAGCTGAAAACCATGAAACAGAAAATAAAACAATGGAGATGATCTTTGAAAACTAGTCAGTTGAGATACTTGAAGAACATGTAAGAGTCAGCCAAAGAAAGGTAAGGGACATTCTAAGGAGAAGGAAAAATATGGACAAAGCAGGATGGCAGAGCATGAAGGTTCAAGATAACCACACGCAGTGTGGTGTTGGCAGGAGAAAAAGGTCAAGAATATGTGCAGTGAGTCTAGAGAAGTTTAGGGCCATAATTAAGAAATATTCAACTGTACCAAGTATTTACAGGCTAAATACTTTACATGATCATATCTTTTTATTCTGGCAACAAATAACTCCATGAGGTGTGACTGTATTAGGCCTATTCCCCAAGAAAGAAACTGAGGCTCAGAGTAGAAAATTTCCAGTGTTACACCGTGTGTTGTTTCAAAGCTGTATCTCTGTGGCTCAGAAGCCCACGCTTCTGACTGCCGTGCAGAGCCACATCCCTGAAGGGCTTCTGTGGGGCCTCCGTGACCAAGCCTAACCTTATTCTTGAGGCAGATGTTTGAATCCCCCCCCAAAATATAGCTCCCTCTTATGCTGAAAGTTTGGGGTGCTTTTATAGACTACTTTACGTCACCAAGACAGGATCCCCTTAGATACAGGTCTCCAAGGAGTCCACGTACCACTAAGAGGCAACATTACAACACAGAACTAACACGTGGAATTAACAACAGGGGGCACTGGACTAATCAGAGTTCCTGGACCATATTTCCAATTACTACCCAGAAGACAATAGTTAGAAATAAATAAAGTAAGTAGAAATAAACTTATCTATTTAGAAAGTCTAAAAAGCCACAATCCAAATAACCCATGGGTCAAATAAAATTTTTTCATGAAAATTTAAAACATACAGATGCTATATAGTAAAACTTGTGGGTGCAGCTAAAGTAGTACTTAGAGGAAAATTTGTAGTCTTGAATAGTTTTATTAGAAAAGTAGGCTAAGCACTCAACCTAATGTCAGGAAAAAGAAAAACAAAACAAAACAAAAACACAATAAACTTCAAAAATTCAAGGAAAAGAAATAAAGAGCTGAAAACCATGAAACAGAAAATAAAACAATGGAGATGATCTTTGAAAACTAGTCAGTTGAGATACTTGAAGAACATGTAAGAGTCAGCCAAAGAAAGGTAAGGGACATTCTAAGGAGAAGGAAAAATATGGACAAAGCAGGATGGCAGAGCATGAAGGTTCAAGATAACCACACGCAGTGTGGTGTTGGCAGGAGAAAAAGGTCAAGAATATGTGCAGTGAGTCTAGAGAGTTTAGGGCCATAATTAAGAAATATTCAACTGTACCAAGTATTTACAGGCTAAATACTTTACATGATCATATCTTTTTATTCTGGCAACAAATAACTCCATGAGGTGTGACTGTATTAGGCCTATTCCCCAAGAAAGAAACTGAGGCTCAGAGTAGAAAATTTCCAGTGTTACACCGTGTGTTGTTTCAAAGCTGTATCTCTGTGGCTCAGAAGCCCACGCTTCTGACTGCCGTGCAGAGCCACATCCCTGAAGGGCTTCTGTGGGGCCTCCGTGACCAAGCCTAACCTTATTCTTGAGGCAGATGTTTGAATCCCCCCCCAAAATATAGCTCCCTCTTATGCTGAAAGTTTGGGGTGCTTTTATAGACTACTTTACGTCACCAAGACAGGATCCCCTTAGATACAGGTCTCCAAGGAGTCCACGTACCACTAAGAGGCAACATTACAACACAGAACTAACACGTGGAATTAACAACAGGGGGCACTGGACTAATCAGAGTTCCTGGACCATATTTCCAATTACTACCCAGAAGACAAGTACTGTTCAATGATGAGAACTGGATACGCATACAGCATTTTTTCAACAGTTTTATTGAAATATAATTCACAGACCATACAATTCACCCACTGTACAAGTCAACAGCTTTTAGCACAGTCAGAGAGGTGTGCAGTCATCAATCACCAGAACTGACTTTAAGGACATTTTCATCACCCCAAGAAGAAATCCTGTACCCACCAGGTCATCTCTCACTCCTCCCACCAAAAGCTTCCGTCACCCCCAGCTCTAGGCAGTCACTAATCTACTTTATGTCTATAGATTTCCCTATTCTCAACAGTTCATATACATGCAGTCACATAATATGTGGTCTTCTGTGTTGATTTTGTCCACGTTTATAAAGCTTATCTATGCTGCAGCATGTATCAGTATTTCATTCCTTTTTATGATCAAATACTGTTTCACTGTATGGATAACTCCACATTTTATTTATCCTTCAGCTGATATGCCTTCAGTTTGTTCCCACTTTTTGTCTTTTCCGAAAAATGATGCTAGGAACATTAGTGTGCAGTTGACTGTGCAGACCTATGTTTTCAGTTCTCTTGGGTGCACACCACCTTGGAGTGAATGGCTGGCATGGGCTAATTCCGTGTTTAACATTTTGAGGAACTGCCAAACTGTTCTTCAAATGGCTGCACCATTTTACTTTCCCACCAGCGGTGTATGAAGGCTCCAATTCCTCTTCCTCCTCACCAACACTCACCATCTGTCTTACCTATTATAGACACACCAGTGCATACAAAGCAGTATTTCATTGTGTTTTTGATATTTACTTCCCTAATGGCTAATGATGGCATATGACATTTTTTTTTTATTTTCTTTTTATTTTTGTCTATTCCGGGTTTTCACTGCTACCAAAAGCTCTTCTCTAGCTGCAGGGAGTGGGAGCTACTCTCCAGTTGAGGTGAGCAGGCTTCTTGTCGTGGTGACTTGTCTTATTGTGGAACTCAGGCTCTAGGGCATACAGTCTTCAGTAGTTGTCGCACCAGGGCTCCACAGTTGTGGCTCTGAGGTTCTGCACCAGACTCACGTGCCACTAAGAGGCAACATTACAACACAGAACTAACACGTGGAATTAACAACAGGGGGCACTGGACTAATCAGAGTTCCTGGACCATATTTCCAATTACTACCCAGAAGACAAGTACTGTTCAATGATGAGAACTGGATACGCATACAGCATTTTTCAACAGTTTTATTGAAATATAATTCACAGACCATACAATTCACCCACTGTACAAGTCAACAGCTTTTAGCACAGTCAGAGAGGTGTGCAGTCATCAATCACCAGAACTGACTTTAAGGACATTTTCATCACCCCAAGAAGAAATCCTGTACCCACCAGGTCATCTCTCACTCCTCCCACCAAAAGCTTCCGTCACCCCCAGCTCTAGGCAGTCACTAATCTACTTTATGTCTATAGATTTCCCTATTCTCAACAGTTCATATACATGCAGTCACATAATATGTGGTCTTCTGTGTTGATTTTGTCCACGTTTATAAAGCTTATCTATGCTGCAGCATGTATCAGTATTTCATTCCTTTTTATGATCAAATACTGTTTCACTGTATGGATAACTCCACATTTTATTTATCCTTCAGCTGATATGCCTTCAGTTTGTTCCCACTTTTTGTCTTTTCCGAAAAATGATGCTAGGAACATTAGTGTGCAGTTGACTGTGCAGACCTATGTTTTCAGTTCTCTTGGGTGCACACCACCTTGGAGTGAATGGCTGGCATGGGCTAATTCCGTGTTTAACATTTTGAGGAACTGCCAAACTGTTCTTCAAATGGCTGCACCATTTTACTTTCCCACCAGCGGTGTATGAAGGCTCCAATTCCTCTTCCTCCTCACCAACACTCACCATCTGTCTTACCTATTATAGACACACCAGTGCATACAAAGCAGTATTTCATTGTGTTTTTGATATTTACTTCCCTAATGGCTAATGATGGCATATGACATTTTTTTTTTATTTTCTTTTTATTTTTGTCTATTCCGGGTTTTCACTGCTGCCACAGGCTCTTCTCTAGTTGCAGGGAGTGGGAGCTACTCTCCAGTTGAGGTGAGCAGGCTTCTTGTTGCGGTGACTTCTCTCATTGTGGAACGCGGGCTCTAGGGCACACAGACTTCAGTAGTTGTGGCACCAGGGCTCCACAGTTGTGGCTCTGAGGTTCTAGAGCACAGGCTCCATAGTCGTAGCTTACAGGCTTAGTTGCTCCACGGCATGTAAGATCTTCCCAGATCAGGGATCGAACTCACGTCTCCTGCATTGGCAGATGAACTCTTTACCACTGAGCTCTTAAATGTAGCCTTTTCTCACACAAGAGATATTTTTGACAAAACATAAGAGCTCACCTCTGGAGACTATCAGCAGTTTCACTGCCCAACTGTAAGTGAAATGTTCAAGCCTTGCCTCATGGTTAGAAGAAGAGGAATGAGGTAAGGAATCAGATGCAGCGAAAGGGTCAATGACAGGGGGAAGTCACGCATGCCCATGAACACATTACTTGAACATTTAAAAATGGCTTATATTTTTGTTAAGGCTATTCTGATTTAGATGTAATGACTACATCTAAACGGCCATGTCAAAATGCCCTGCTTTGTGCTAGGCACTGATTATTAAAACTAGATTTAGTAAAGACAGAGTGAAGATTCATTTCTTTTACTCTCTTCCTCAATATTTGTCATTATATACTTCAAAAGTGAGCACTAACAGGAACTCTCATGCACTGCTGAGTATTAACTGCTATAACTCCTTCGAAAAGCAAGTTGGCAATACATTCCAAAAACCTCAAAATGTATATGCCCTTTAACCCTATTATATTTCCTCATGGTTTCGTTTAACATTTTGAGGAACTGCAAACTGTCAAATGGCTGCACCATTTACTTTCCCACCAGCGGTGTATGAAGGCTCCAATTCCTCTTCCTCCTCACCAACACTCACCATCTGTCTTACCTATTATAGACACACCAGTGCATACAAAGCAGTATTTCATTGTGTTTTTGATATTTACTTCCCTAATGGCTAATGATGGCATATGACATTTTTTTTTTATTTTCTTTTTATTTTTGTCTATTCCGGGTTTTCACTGCTGCCACAGGCTCTTCTCTAGTTGCAGGGAGTGGGAGCTACTCTCCAGTTGAGGTGAGCAGGCTTCTTGTTGCGGTGACTTCTCTCATTGTGGAACGCGGGCTCTAGGGCACACAGACTTCAGTAGTTGTGGCACCAGGGCTCCACAGTTGTGGCTCTGAGGTTCTAGAGCACAGGCTCCATAGTCGTAGCTTACAGGCTTAGTTGCTCCACGGCATGTAAGATCTTCCCAGATCAGGGATCGAACTCACGTCTCCTGCATTGGCAGATGAACTCTTTACCACTGAGCTCTTAAATGTAGCCTTTTCTCACACAAGAGATATTTTTGACAAAACATAAGAGCTCACCTCTGGAGACTATCAGCAGTTTCACTGCCCAACTGTAAGTGAAATGTTCAAGCCTTGCCTCATGGTTAGAAGAAGAGGAATGAGGTAAGGAATCAGATGCAGTGAAAGGGTCAATGACAGGGGGAAGTCACGCATGCCCATGAACACATTACTTGAACATTTAAAAATGGCTTATATTTTTGTTAAGGCTATTCTGATTTAGATGTAATGACTACATCTAAACGGCCATGTCAAAATGCCCTGCTTTGTGCTAGGCACTGATTATTAAAACTAGATTTAGTAAAGACAGAGTGAAGATTCATTTCTTTTACTCTCTTCCTCAATATTTGTCATTATATACTTCAAAAGTGAGCACTAACAGGAACTCTCATGCACTGCTGAGTATTAACTGCTATAACTCCTTCGAAAAGCAAGTTGGCAATACATTCCAAAAACCTCAAAATGTATATGCCCTTTAACCCTATTATATCATTTCCAGAAAGCTGTCTTAAGACAATGTGAAATAAAGAGAAAAAAGTAAACTGCAAATTCTCTTCATAGAAAAATCAATCTAAACATTTAATAATATGGAAATGAATAATGAAATATATTTCACTGAATGAGATGTTTTATAGCAATTAAAATGACATTTATGAAAAGTTTGTATACTATGAAAATGCTTAAATCATAATGTGGGCATTAATATGAACATAAAATTATATTAGCTTTGTAAAACATTAACATAATTTTATCAGCTTCGTAAAGTATAATAACTTATGCCCAGAAGAAATACTGGAATCGAATTCTTCAGAATAAAAATAGACATTACATCTCAGTGGTGGTATTAAAAGTGGTTTTTTTTCCTATTTTTTGAAAATTTTTAATATTTTAAACAACATACAGGATGATTTACATAAGTGATAAATAGGGTTTTAAGTAAAACTAACAGCCAGGCTCAAGGCCCAGTCCTGCACTGAATGATTTCAGTAAACACTAATTTCCAGTGGCCTTATTTCGAATGGCCGGAAATCATGCTGCACTTAAAGAAACAGTATGGTCCACCAGAACAACACCTGGCCTGAAGGCCACCACCCTTGAGTTTCAAAATGTGTGTCACTTAGCGCCTCTGAAGAATGGCAGTGTTGAAACAGACCACATACACACTGCAGGCTGACCTTGGAATAAGGTTACCTGGGTTATTAAAATGGGACAACAACTGTGTGAAATGGGTATCACCATGCCCGGTGTGACAAAACTAACAGAGGTGGGAATTCAAACCCAAACCTAACTCCACACCACACTGCCATCTGTAACCCAGAAACAGTGAGGTCTACCATACTTCCTGCACAAGTAAAAGCCAACTGAGATAAATGTATGTGACAGTTCCCCACAAAATACCTAGTTTCTGGAAATGCAAGACTCGATAATGCCCTCCACGCTGCTTCCTGATTCTCCAGGAATTTCATAGCACTTGAGGGTGAAATTGTGTGTTTCCTCTGCCCTCTTAGGCTAACAAGTCAATAATAAGTAAAGATTGCTTTTAGTGAACAGCAAGACAAAAATGTTTTAAATTACAATAACATAAAATCAGGGAAGGCAAATGATTATTAGATGTTTGAATGTCAACAGGGGGAAAACAATTTACAACACAAATGAGACAGAAAGTGACTACCCACAATATTAACCAATAAGAAAAACATAAACAAACAAAATATCAGCATAAACCCAAAAGATAAATGAACACAAAATACACGTAGACATTTCACAATTAAGCCGTACAAATGATTAAAAAACTTACACAAAAAGCCTAACCCTGATGACAATCACAAAAACATAAAAAAAGAGCTCATATTTTTACCTATTAGTTTGACAAAGATTCAGCAGATTGACAGCATCCAGTATTGGAGACAATATGAGGAGACAAGCTCTTTCGAACACTTCTGGTGGCAACTTGACAGCCACTATCAGAACACAAAGTGCACATGACCTCTGATCCAAGTGCTAGGAATGTAGCCTACAGAAGCATTTGCACAAGTAAATACTTAAATGTCTGAACAGCGATGTTTACTGCCCCACGCACTGCAATAGCAAACAAAAACAAAGGAACACATCTATCAATACATTTTATGGTACATCCATCAGATGGACTCTTTGTTATTAAAATGAAAGGAATCCATATGTACTAACAGAAAACAATGTCCAGGAGGTACTGCTAAGGAAGCACTTGCCAAATACCGCATATATTGTATAACAGTGGCATTTAAAATAACATGAAAATTATTTCTATTTCTATTTACATACTACATGCATATCTCTTGTATCTCTACATATGATGTCTAGTTGGTGATCATTAGCAGGATGTTCCTTTTTTTTTTTTTTTGCAGAGTAAATGTTTAATTAGAACAAATTACCTTAAAGGCCTCAGATTTTTCTCTCTAGTTCAACTCATTGAGGCTTTTTAAATCACTACAGCTCACAGAATCTATTTCTTGTTTTAGACAGTATTACGCTCCCACCAAAAGAGTTGACATAACTTGGAAGATGAAGAGTTCCACCAGATATAAAAGGAAAGGAATAGGAAGGACACATGAGTCCTCATAGATGTAGACGAAGCTCACTGCAATATGTATGTGTATCCATGCTTAATACAGGTGTATATTATACAGGTGCATTTAAAAGTAAGTTCCATATCCATCAGGACTTTTATGCATAGTTTCCAGTTTTGTGCAAGCAATCGCTGCCCACCTTTAAGCATTTAATTCACTTTAATTACTTGCATGGTTATGACTGAAAGGAAGTTAATTCTCTTCTTAGAAACTTTAGCTCATTCTCCTAGGCATCCTGGCTTCTGCAGCCGTCCACTGTCACTTCTTTGTGTGACGGAGAAGCAATCTTTCCATCTTCCAAGATGAGGACAGAAAAGGAGACATGGCCATCGTACTGTATCTCTTATGTTTCCATGACTGACATTAATTAACTTTGGAGAGTATTTCATCCCTCTTAACTTTTTTTTTTTTTTTTTTGGTTTTTCATTTATTTATTTTCATCCATCTTTATTCTTTGGCCTGTGTGGGCCTCCCATCGCAGCGGTCTCTCTCATTGCAGAGCACGAGCTCTGGGTGCATGCAATCCAGAGCGCTGGCTCAACTGGACCCACCGATCCAGCCGCTCTGCGGCACATGGGATCTTCCCGGGCCAGGGATCAAACCACTGTTCCCTGCATTGCAAGGCAGACTCTATATCCACTGGACCAGGGAAGCCCAGCAGGATGTTCTGATTCTCCTCTTTGCACACTCATGGTAGGATGCACACCCCTGCCCTACTGAGCTTCGCCAGGCTATGGATCTCGTTTTGATAAATGAAATGCGAGGGGAATCACTTCCGGGTGGGAGGCTTAAAAGCAGGTGCAGCATTTATCATGTTCCCTTCCTCTCGGTGACTCACAGAAGCAGATGCTGAGCTAGAAGCCTGGGTCTCTGGATAACCAAGATGGTGGGAGCCCCTTGTCCCCACACTCCCATCAAACCACATGGAACTCCTCAGGATGAACAAGAAGGAAATTTCTGTTGTAGAAAGTCATGGATATCTCATAGCTGCTTGATGCTCTAGCACAACTGAGTGGTCCTGATACACACAGGAATAAGAAAGCATGTCTGGAAATATACATACCAGTCTGCAGTCGTGATGTTACCTTAAGGAGAAGAATTAAAATGGAAGAGGAAAGGGCAGGGAATGAGGGGATGGGGACCCTGAGGGTTTATTTTATATACTTGCAAAGTGTATAAATTTTCACAAGCACATACTGTTTTTGAATTTAGACACAAGGTATCTGAAAATAATCGAAGATGTTCAAAAGTGCTTACATTGTTGCTTTTACAAATTCCAATAAACACAGTTCTGACACAAAGACAAATAAAATCTCTCTGTGACCATAAAACCGGCCTCTGTAAGAGTTCTAGGCAGAGGGACTGAAGGGCTCCTTTGAAAAGTAACGCTGCACTAGGGGATGACAGCACACGAGACAAACGGCCCCACTCTTCCAGCCCCATGAAGGATGTGAAGGCTTTACTCAGATGACACAGAAGCAGATGGGGGAAGAGAAGGAGCTGTCGACAATGGCTGCTAGCTAGGACTTAGGAAGCATTCATAAAAACTACTAGATAATGGTTCCCAAACACCCAGAGAAACAAACACGTACACAAACGGCGGCCAAAGCAGCTGGGAAGGCAGGGCCCAATGGAATGTGACACAGAGTGAGAGATGTCAGTCCATCTGGAATAGAGACGCAAGATCGTTCTCTGGCAAAACCACAGCCTTTGTGGAGGAATCTCAGAGAAAGACTGGGCTAGGCACCACTGGACCAGAAGCCCAGCAGCACGTTCTGAGTCGCCTCTTCGCACCCTCATGGTAGGATGCACACCCCTGCCCTACTGACCTTCGCCAGGCTATGGATCTCGTTTTGATAAATGAAATGCGAGGGGAATCACTTCCGGGTGGGAGGCTTAAAAGCAGGTGCAGCATTTATCATGTTCCCTTCCTCTCGGTGACTCACAGAAGCAGATGCTGAGCTAGAAGCCTGGGTCTCTGGATAACCAAGATGGTGGGAGCCCCTTGTCCCCACACTCCCATCAAACCACATGGAACTCCTCAGGATGAACAAGAAGGAAATTTCTGTTGTAGAAAGTCATGGATATCTCATAGCTGCTTGATGCTCTAGCACAACTGAGTGGTCCTGATACACACAGGAATAAGAAAGCATGTCTGGAAATATACATACCAGTCTGCAGTCGTGATGTTACCTTAAGGAGAAGAATTAAAATGGAAGAGGGAAAGGGCAGGGAATGAGGGGATGGGGACCCTGAGGGTTTATTTTATATACTTGCAAAGTGTATAAATTTTCACAAGCACATACTGTTTTTGAATTTAGACACAAGGTATCTGAAAATAATCGAAGATGTTCAAAAGTGCTTACATTGTTGCTTTTACAAATTCCAATAAACACAGTTCTGACACAAAGACAAATAAAATCTCTCTGTGACCATAAAACCGGCCTCTGTAAGAGTTCTAGGCAGAGGGACTGAAGGGCTCCTTTGAAAAGTAACGCTGCACTAGGGGATGACAGCACACGAGACAAACGGCCCCACTCTTCCAGCCCCATGAAGGATGTGAAGGCTTTACTCAGATGACACAGAAGCAGATGGGGGAAGAGAAGGAGCTGTCGACAATGGCTGCTAGCTAGGACTTAGGAAGCATTCATAAAAACTACTAGATAATGGTTCCCAAACACCCAGAGAAACAAACACGTACACAAACGGCGGCCAAAGCAGCTGGGAAGGCAGGGCCCAATGGAATGTGACACAGAGTGAGAGATGTCAGTCCATCTGGAATAGAGACGCAAGATCGTTCTCTCTGGCAAAACCACAGCCTTTGTGGAGGAATCTCAGAGAAAGACTGGGCTGCAGAGGAGCAACCCATGGAAAGGAGGGGTCAAAGCCAATCAGAGCAACAGCAAGGGGATTTGCCTGTTCACACCATCAACTTTCTATTACAAAAGTGAATTAAGATTTCATGGAAATTCATCAGAGGGAAAGCCAACTAACAGGTATTCGTATCTGAAGGTACCAGGAACTTTCAAGATTTTCAGAATTAATCCTCCCAAGCCTATCACGTATTTTATGCGCATTCTTAGAACTGAGGAAACTTTCCTTACCTCAGAGAGGTAAAGGAACTTGTCCAGGGCCACAGAGCCAAGATTCAACCCATGTCTGGTGTGGTCTTTTCAGGGTCAAGGGAGAGGGTTGCTTAGGGAAGAAAGGAAGAAGTGAAGACATCAGCCCAGGGAATTTGCTTCTCTTCTATACAACTAATGGGTACATTTACATCAACAACCTCCTTATTTGTTTTATGACCAAAAAGTTAAGTACTTATGTCACTTAAGTTTAAAATAAGTTTCCAGTGTTGATGTACATAGTTAATATACCAGGGACAGGCACCAAGTCCAGAATGGAAGTCTTAAAATATTCAGTTAGACTCACGAAATGTTAAAAGTATAATTGACTTTAAAAGAAAAGAACTTTAAACCAGTGTTATTTTTTAAAAATGTAGGGACTTTCCTCGTAGTCCAACAGTTAAGGGGGCTCACGTTGGATCTCTGGTTGGGGAGCTAGGATCCCACATGCCTTGCAACCAAACAACTAAACCATAAAACAGAAGCAATACTGTAACAAACTCAAAAATGACTTTTTAAAATGACCCACCTCAAAAAAAATGTTTAAACCTAAATTACCTCGTACTGATATTTGTGCAAAAGGTAACTATCTCTTATCCTGCAGAGGTCTCTGGGAGTGCATTTTACCTGCTGTATCCCAAGAACTCAAATGTAGCCTGGCACAAAGTAGGTCTCAGAGTATTTGTTAAATGATTCAAATGAGCTGGTCAGGTGTGTTTAACCAGTAACCTATATATGCAGATGAAATTTTATACTAGTTGTTTTCTAATTTAAAAACATATATAGATCAAATAACCAATGTCTACAGCTATCCAACAGAAGGGAAAGTACCATTAACTGAATACAGACGTGTACTGGGTCAAGGCAATTTACATACTTCCCCCCATTTAATCTCACAGGAATTCTGCAAGACAGACATCACTATGGCCCACTGATACAGCTGAAGAAACTGATGCTCAGAGAGGTTCTGCATGCAGTATCCGACCAGCTTGGTACCCGACCACAAGCAAGCAGTGGCAAGGATTTTAACTTACCTGTGTGAATTCAAAGTCCCCGCTAGCTCCAGGATGTAATACTTTCTCTCTAGAGAAGCCACTTAAAGAGTGGCCAATTACTTTTATAATATGTTTTTTTCAAGGGACAGATTTAAAAGAAAATCTATAATTGAATATTTTGTGTTCAACCTCTAATGGTAGGAAATTAGAATTCAGAATGCTATCAAGATCGAGACTATTTACAATAGAGAGCATGTTTATATAACACAGAAAACTGCTCTAACAATTGTAGTAACTGCTTAAAAACTAAAATTTTAATTTGGAGTAGTTATAGAACTGGAATGTGAGCTCCTGGAATATACTGTCTTTTAAAGGACTCTGAGAGGCGTCAGTATCGATTCACGGAGCTATTGTATATATCGTATTGTTCAAGGAGGAGGGAGGAGTGAATTGTGATTTTTATGGTATGACAAGTTTAACTTGCAAAGGAAAAATTCTAGCAGACTGGGCATTGAAATAACCTATCTATTAAAGGAATACACTGGGTGGAACAGGCTACAAACTGTCCTGAAATGTGAGGCTGTTTTCAAAAACTGGGAAGTACATCACAATGACTATCATTAAAATGAGCAAGGAAGGGGATGCTAAACTACCCAATTTTTCATTTTCTAATCTGCCTTCTTTCGCCAGGAGTCTATGACACGAGTTCACGCGAGTTAAACCAGGAGTTCATGCAGCAGGCTCTGGTCCTGTAGAGGAGCAAGGCCACTCAGCCAGTCAATGCACCAGAAACTCTGCCCCTTCGTGGGCAGCCACAAGACAGGACTTGGAAGGTGCAGGCACCAAAGGCTCCCTCTGCCAGGTGGGATGTATTTCAGTTTGCTTTATTTTAAGTCCTACTTACAACATCGCCCTCCTGGTTCTAAGTGACGCCAAAGCCATTTGAGAGTTATGAGTCAGAGGAGGAACAGGAGCGCTAAGTGGCGGATTATACAACACACTGAAAAGTGGTCTTGGGAACAAGGCAGACTGTTTGAGCCCTGACTCTCCCACTTCTGTGCTCAGCTCTGTTTATTCAGTCGTTACCTGGCGGGAATTCCCTAGCAGTCCACTGGTTAGGACTCCATGCTCTCACTGTTGAGGGCCCAGGTTCAATCCCTGGCCAAGGAACTAAAACCCCAGAAGTCATATGGTGCTTCCATATATAAGTGTGTGTATATATATAGTTATATAGTTACCTAGGAGTAGTCATAATAGAACAACTCCTTGCAGGGTGGACTTTAGCAGAGAGAACAGCAGAGGGCTGTGCACTGGCTACAAGCCAGCCCTGGATGGCTCAGCCACTTGTCACCTGTGTGGCCTTGGGCTACCCTGAACTAACCTCCTCTCCACCTTGGTTTTCTCTTCTGTAAATTGGGAATGGTGGGGAAAAAAAGAGAAAAATAATGTGATCTGCCTCAGAGGGCTGCTGTGAGGATTACATAAAATAATCCATAGTAAGTATTTTATACAGAGCAGAGAGCACTTAGAATGAAACCTAGTGCATAGAATGATATTTCATAGACAGTAACTAACATCACACAAGTTATAAGCAGGGTGATATCATGAGTATGTACATGCTCTGAAGAAAGGCTGGATAAATTTCAGAAAACAGCACACGATTTGGGCACTCTTGAAATAAAGCACTCACACTGTAACAGATGATGAGACAAGGCCTATACCAACTACTACCAACAAAGATCCATCCATCAGCGCCCTCGTGCACGCTGGCTGGTGTCCATGGCACCACTGGCCCCATACACACAGCCGGAGTCTCCAAGGAGGGCAGCTTGCAACAGCAGCAACATCTGTTCTCCACGGTGTCTCTTCCCTAAGGTTTTCTTTAATGAGGGTGTCCAAACTGCAAGAAGAAAATCCAGGAGAGGCGGAGAGAGGCTCATACCATCAGAAGAGGACTCTGCATTTCTATAAATATTTACCTGAGCATCTCCTATGAGCGAGGAACCATGTCTCTCTTTAATACTGCAACTTCACAGGGACTCTATGAAACATAATTTTGCTTTTCTAGACTAAACTTTCATCTGACCTACAAGTTTACAGAGATAACATCTGTGAATTGTCCTTTGAGAAACAAATTAGCATGGTGGGCCCCACTGCATTAGACCTGATCAGAGTGGATACAACTGAAAACTGCATCATTTCAGAGAGTTGGCGTGGTTTCCCTGAAACGGACAGAGTGGGCGAGGGAAGCATGGTCTGTATAGGGCAGGAATCTGTGATCTTATTCAGCCAGAAGTGCAAGCTTCTTGGCATGGCCTTAGCATCCTCCCGTCTGGCTCCTCCTTCATCTCTCTCTGCTCTTCACACACTCTTTAAGCTGCCATCACCCCGTCCTGCACATAAACCCAATCTCCCTGACTTGGTTCCTGCTCTGTATGGAATGTCTACCCACTCAACTCCCAGGCTGGACTGGAGATCTTATACCTGCCACCCTTGTCCCAGGGGCCTGTAAAAAGTACATTGAAGAAAGGTTTTTGGAATAAAAAAATTGTGATCTGCCTCAGAGGGCTGCTGTGAGGATTACATAAAATAATCCATAGTAAGTATTTTATACAGAGCAGAGAGCACTTAGAATGAAACCTAGTGCATAGAATGATATTTCATAGACAGTAACTAACATCACACAAGTTATAAGCAGGGTGATATCATGAGTATGTACATGCTCTGAAGAAAGGCTGGATAAATTTCAGAAAACAGCACACGATTTGGGCACTCTTGAAATAAAGCACTCACACTGTAACAGATGATGAGACAAGGCCTATACCAACTACTACCAACAAAGATCCATCCATCAGCGCCCTCGTGCACGCTGGCTGGTGTCCATGGCACCACTGGCCCCATACACACAGCCGGAGTCTCCAAGGAGGGCAGCTTGCAACAGCAGCAACATCTGTTCTCCACGGTGTCTCTTCCCTAAGGTTTTCTTTAATGAGGGTGTCCAAACTGCAAGAAGAAAATCCAGGAGAGGCGGAGAGAGGCTCATACCATCAGAAGAGGACTCTGCATTTCTATAAATATTTACCTGAGCATCTCCTATGAGCGAGGAACCATGTCTCTCTTTAATACTGCAACTTCACAGGGACTCTATGAAACATAATTTTGCTTTTCTAGACTAAACTTTCATCTGACCTACAAGTTTACAGAGATAACATCTGTGAATTGTCCTTTGAGAAACAAATTAGCATGGTGGGCCCCACTGCATTAGACCTGATCAGAGTGGATACAACTGAAAACTGCATCATTTCAGAGAGTTGGCGTGGTTTCCCTGAAACGGACAGAGTGGGCGAGGGAAGCATGGTCTGTATAGGGCAGGAATCTGTGATCTTATTCAGCCAGAAGTGCAAGCTTCTTGGCATGGCCTTCAGCATCCTCCCGTCTGGCTCCTCCTTCATCTCTCTCTGCTCTTCACACACTCTTTAAGCTGCCATCACCCCGTCCTGCACATAAACCCAATCTCCCTGACTTGGTTCCTGCTCTGTATGGAATGTCTACCCACTCAACTCCCAGGCTGGACTGAGATCTTCAGTGTGCATGTCTGTCCCTGGAAGGCATGGTGGGAATCCCGTTCATGCTTATACCTGCCACCCTTGTCCCAGGGGCCTGTCACTCACCATCAGCCAGCAGAGAGCAGTGGGAAAGCACATGATGGGAGGCTCGTTTCAGATGTTAGCTGTGCCCCTCACCAGCTGTCTGACCTCGCATAAGTTAACCTCTGAGTACTTCGATTTCCTCCCGTGTAACATGGAGATAAAAGGGTTGTTAGGAGAATCAAATCCTTGGCTACATGTGATGCACTCAGAAGGGTTCCTGGCACAGGGGAAGAGCTGTGACGGATTCATCATTGTTGTTTATTATCACCGTTACTGTTGTTACGTGTATGTGGAATACAGAAACATGCAGACAGAAGGGGATAGTGCCCTGAGGCCGAGCAAATGGCCGAACTTCCTCGCTGGCTCCGCACTGCCCTGTTGAACAGCCCAGGGGCACAGCCCCTCACCACTCGTAGAGAAGCACAGACCTTTCAGTTTGGTTGGAACTCATGATCTTACTTCTTGCCTGGGCTGCCCACCTGCCTCCTGCCAAAGCCAGCTGGCTGGGGACTCCCAAATCCTGCAGTGACGGCACAGCAGTGACATACAAGGGACCCGGCAGCTCCGTTCCTTGCAACCCAGCCCCCAGAAGGCTTCCTGATCCTAGAACATCAGTGCTGAGCATTAGGGGTGACCTATTCCAACAGCACCCCTATAACAGATGGGGAAACTGAGGCCTGGTGACGTTGTGCTTGGATTTTGTCAGTACCCAGTATGTGTGTGTGTATATATATATATATATATATGTGTGTGTGTGTGTGTATATTACTTGTCATGCAGCCAACTTTGTTGCAGGTTCTAAGAATACCATGTGTGTTAGTCACTCAGTTGTATCCAACTCTTTGTGACCCCATGAACTGGCTCCTTTGTTCATGAAATTCTCCAGGCAAGAATACTGGAGTGGCTGGCCATGCCCTTCTCCAGGGAAGACTATCACAATCATCATTTAAAGCCGGAAGGAACTAAAGTTTTCCTAGCCTGGCACTTTTCAAATTCCACATTCTACAGTATGAGGATGAGGCATGAGCTCTGTTGCAAGTCATTCACTCATTTATTTATGGATCACCCACCACCTGCTGGGCCTCAGGGACACACATCAGAAACCACTCCTGTCCTCAGGACCTCACAGACAAACAGGGAAGCGTGAAGGTAGGTAAACAATCACATATATAATGGTAAAGTCTTGCTGGGAGTAAATTATGTTAAAACATACTAAAATAAGCATCTCCACATACACACCAATATGCGTTCTGAGCAGGAAAACAGGCAACGTAGGGGCTGGAGAAGACAGAGGCAGCACCCCGGAAACTGCTCACCCCACCAGGCTCACCTGCGCTAGGGCTGCACACAGGCTAACAGTACCATTGTGAGCTGCAGCAGCAGACAGACTCGGAACCACTGACCTAGCTGGACCCACTCCCACTTGACAGACAGGCAAACTGAGGCTTAAAGAATTTAATTCACTTAAGATTCTGTAATGGCTCGTGCAGGCTTCCAAAAAAGTCCACATCCCACAGTACGGCACACGACCTGACCCCGGCTCACCCCTCCTGCCTCCTCACACCATCTGCTGCCCCCTCTACGACCCGACCCCAGTGAATCACGTGTGAAGCCCCCGTGCACCTCCGGCCTGGCCATCGTACTCCCTCTGCTGGGCATCCAAAGCCAACGGTCCCTAACAATAACAATAATGTAACAGTAACAATAAGGTAATGATAATAATAGGAATAAATAATTCTCAGCTCTTAGAACGCAGCCCGGGGCTCTCTCCTCCCGGACACGGCCCTCACGTGACCCTCCTCTACCTCCTACAGCACGAGCGCCTTTACACGGACACAGGGACGCTCATCACATCAGGTGTTCATCCATTCAACACATATTTACTGGGCACCTTCCGTGTGCCAAGCACCTGAGGATACAGCAGGAAAGAAGACAGAGCCCCTACCCTCATGGAGCGTACATTCAAGTGAGGAAAACAGGCCCAAACTACAAAACATAACATGACTAGAATTCAGCGCTACAAAGAAAACAACAAAGAAGCGCAAGCGTCAGTGCGGGGAGGGGCAGGGGCAGCTGTCACAGGGGACGGTCTCTCTGAGGATGCAGCATCGGGCCAGAGATCTGAAGGGACAGAAGAAGCCAAACCAGCAGCTGGGAACGGAGCATTTCAGGAGCAGCAGCAAAGGCCCTGTAACTACCAGTCTTCACTGGTGTCTCAGCCCCTACTGAACTTGGAGGTCCTTAACAGCAAGGGTTATGTGTTAAGCATCTTTGTCTCACAGGGCCCAGCACCCAGAGAGGACACTGACGGAATGAGTGTCTGAAGCTGGACCAGCATGTGTGGCTCACCCTTTAGATCTGGCGGCTTTGTGTCTCTCTCCCGCCTCGTGTCCAGAGGCAGCACCCCGGAAACTGCTCACCCCACCAGGCTCACCTGCGCTAGGGCTGCACACAGGCTAACAGTACCATTGTGAGCTGCAGCAGCAGACAGACTCGGAACCACTGACCTAGCTGGACCCACTCCCACTTGACAGACAGGCAAACTGAGGCTTAAAGAATTTAATTCACTTAAGATTCTGTAATGGCTCGTGCAGGCTTCCAAAAAAGTCCACATCCCACAGTACGGCACACGACCTGACCCCGGCTCACCCCTCCTGCCTCCTCACACCATCTGCTGCACCCTCTACGACCCGACCCCAGTGAATCACGTGTGAAGCCCCCGTGCACCTCCGGCCTGGCCATCGTACTCCCTCTGCTGGGCATCCAAAGCCAACGGTCCCTAACAATAACAATAATGTAACAGTAACAATAAGGTAATGATAATAATAGGAATAAATAATTCTCAGCTCTTAGAACGCAGCCCGGGGCTCTCTCCTCCCGGACACGGCCCTCACGTGACCCTCCTCTACCTCCTACAGCACGAGCGCCTTTACACGGACACAGGGACGCTCATCACATCAGGTGTTCATCCATTCAACACATATTTACTGGGCACCTTCCGTGTGCCAAGCACCTGAGGATACAGCAGGAAAGAAGACAGAGCCCCTACCCTCATGGAGCGTACATTCAAGTGAGGAAAACAGGCCCAAACTACAAAACATAACATGACTAGAATTCAGCGCTACAAAGAAAACAACAAAGAAGCGCAAGCGTCAGTGCGGGGAGGGGCAGGGGCAGCTGTCACAGGGGACGGTCTCTCTGAGGATGCAGCATCGGGCCAGAGATCTGAAGGGACAGAAGAAGCCAAACCAGCAGCTGGGAACGGAGCATTTCAGGAGCAGCAGCAAAGGCCCTGTAACTACCAGTCTTCACTGGTGTCTCAGCCCCTACTGAACTTGGAGGTCCTTAACAGCAAGGGTTATGTGTTAAGCATCTTTGTCTCACAGGGCCCAGCACCCAGAGAGGACACTGACGGAATGAGTGTCTGAAGCTGGACCAGCATGTGTGGCTCCACCTCTTGAGATCTGGCCGGCTTTGTGTCTCTCTCCCTGACACAGGCCCCGCCTGGGCCAGTCAGCCTGCCTTCACTCTGTGGCCTGGTCTCAGCCCCTGGATCCTCTCTTCATGAGGACTGTGGTACTGACACGCTCTCCAGGTTTATCTCGTTCTGATCACCTGGACCTGAGGCCCTGTCCCAACCCAGACACCCAGTACTGGGAGCCTCCCTCCCTCTTTCTAGGTTTCATGGGCATGAAAGTCCTCCCCTGAACTCCACGCCCCAAGGCTGGGGGCCCTGACACGTGGAATCAGGATTCCCAATGGCTAACCCCTCCCACCTTGAAATCTCTCCTTCCTCTCCCCTCCCCTCCAAACCACATGCCTGCTTCTGCTGGGGGACATCAACCCTCCGACCTCACTAATCCTTTCTGCAGGTATCTTTCTGCAAGTTCCCACTTCACTGAACCATTCCTGAATGTCTACTTTAGCCGAGGCCCAGGCCCCAGGACCTGCATCCCCGTGGTGCCCGACACAGACCCTCTTCCATCAGCAGACCGTGTGGGTCCAAGCCTCCACACAGGACTACCCTCAGCCACAAGCAGGACACTCCTGAAAGCACATTAAATAAGGTGAGGAGATGCAAATGAAGCTGTCTCCACTCAGCCGACCACAACAAATACCTCTGAATATCGCTGGTGCTTCATCTCAGCCCCTTCCACATCTGACATAAAATGAGTCCAGGGACAAATAGCCCATTCCCTCACCCTTCTGCCCACCAATTTCTGACCCTCATGGAGCGTACATTCAAGTGAGGAAAACAGGCCCAAACTACAAAACATAACATGACTAGAATTCAGCGCTACAAAGAAAACAACAAAGAAGCGCAAGCGTCAGTGCGGGGAGGGGCAGGGGCAGCTGTCACAGGGGACGGTCTCTCTGAGGATGCAGCATCGGGCCAGAGATCTGAAGGGACAGAAGAAGCCAAACCAGCAGCTGGGAACGGAGCATTTCAGGAGCAGCAGCAAAGGCCCTGTAACTACCAGTCTTCACTGGTGTCTCAGCCCCTACTGAACTTGGAGGTCCTTAACAGCAAGGGTTATGTGTTAAGCATCTTTGTCTCACAGGGCCCAGCACCCAGAGAGGACACTGACGGAATGAGTGTCTGAAGCTGGACCAGCATGTGTGGCTCCACCTCTTGAGATCTGGCCGGCTTTGTGTCTCTCTCCCTGACACAGGCCCCGCCTGGGCCAGTCAGCCTGCCTTCACTCTGTGGCCTGGTCTCAGCCCCTGGATCCTCTCTTCATGAGGACTGTGGTACTGACACCCCTCCAGGTTTATCTCGTTCTGATCACCTGGACCTGAGGCCCTGTCCCAACCCAGACACCCAGTACTGGGAGCCTCCCTCCCTCTTTCTAGGTTTCATGGGCATGAAAGTCCTCCCCTGAACTCCACGCCCCAAGGCTGGGGGCCCTGACACGTGGAATCAGGATTCCCAATGGCTAACCCCTCCCACCTTGAAATCTCTCCTTCCTCTCCCCTCCCCTCCAAACCACATGCCTGCTTCTGCTGGGGGACATCAACCCTCCGACCTCACTAATCCTTTCTGCAGGTATCTTTCTGCAAGTTCCCACTTCACTGAACCATTCCTGAATGTCTACTTTAGCCGAGGCCCAGGCCCCAGGACCTGCATCCCCGTGGTGCCCGACACAGACCCTCTTCCATCAGCAGACCGTGTGGGTCCAAGCCTCCACACAGGACTACCCTCAGCCACAAGCAGGACACTCCTGAAAGCACATTAAATAAGGTGAGGAGATGCAAATGAAGCTGTCTCCACTCAGCCGACCACAACAAATACCTCTGAATATCGCTGGTGCTTCATCTCAGCCCCTTCCACATCTGACATAAAATGAGTCCAGGGACAAATAGCCCATTCCCTCACCCTTCTGCCCACCAATTTCTGACTTCTGCCATATATGGCCCAAGTCTCGGGACACGAAACTCAGTGCCTGCCTGCTGACAAGGATACTGATGTGATGGTGAGAGAGAGGGAGGAGTGGGTGGTAAGATTCGTTCCCATTTACGGCATGCTTAAATTATATTATAATATGCAACGAGTCTTCTAACCCTAAGAAAACTATGAGATAAGTACTATTAGCCTGACTTGACAGAGGAGGAACTCGGCTAAAGAAGTGAAGCCACTTGCTCAAGGTCACCCAGCGAAGTGGCATGGACCTGAGACCCTCGTGAGTCTGCCTCCAAAGGATAAACGGTTCAACCTCCCCAGTAAATGCTAAACCAATATAACTTAATGAAGACGTGAAAGAGAGACGGGATCCAGGGCCGCGGGGACGCACACGCGGGCGGAGGAGGCAGACACAGGAACAAATATCTACCGCCTGGAGAAGTGAGGGCTGAGGGCTGGAGACCACGGATCTGGAGGGCAGCCGCGGGGGAGGCAGCGGCAGGAGAGGCTAGCTTGACCCGGACGGGTCCGGAGCGGTTCGAGAACGTGACCCGGGGGCCGGGCCCTGGAGGAGGCCCCGGAGGAGGAGCCGTCTGAGGCTGACCGGCGTGGCGCGCGGCAGGAGCTTGGCCCTGGACCCGACCCGGGCCCGCCAGCCCACCCCCGAGCCCTCGCGGCCGCGCCGGGCCTCACCTCCTTCCACTTGAGCTGGCGGATGCTGATCTTCAGGGCGTCCAGGGAGGTCCTGGCCTTGGAGCTGTCCACGGTGACGGGACGCAGCGAGCCGCACGCGTCGGACCGGCCCGAGCTCCGCTTGCAGCCGCGGCCCTTGACCCTGGACTTCCCGAGCGCGCAGGGGCCAGGTGCCGGCTCCGGCTTCGCCCGGGGCCCGGGCCGCGCGGGCGGCGGCCGCGGGGGGACGCCGGCGTCGCCCTCCTCGGCCGCGCAGGGCGACGCCGGGGCCGGCTCCCGGGGCGGCTCTTCCGCCGCCTCTGCCTTGCGCTCCGGCTCCCCGGCCGCGCCCGGTTCCTCGCGGCCCCGCGCCTTCGCCGCCCGGGCTCCGGTCGCGGCCACGGCCTCCGCCTCCCACCGCGCCGCCAGCTCCCTCTCGAGGCTGCCCCGCAGCATGGCCCTCAGGGCCGGAGCCAGCGCCCGCGTCGGAGCCGCCGCCGCCGCTCCGCCGCCCCGGCCCGCGACCCAGCGGCCGTCGCCGCCGCCGCCGCCACGCGCTCCCCGCCCGAGCCGGTTGCCATGATCGCTCAGGCTCCGGTTGACAAGGGCAGGCGCCCCCTGGACGGGGCCCGGGAAGGGACAATCGGCGTTCCCGGCCCCGGCGACCTCATAGGCGAGGCGGCTCACGTGACGGCGGCTGTCACAGAGGCGGCGGCGGCCATCTTGGAAGAGGGCGGAAGCGGCCTCGGCCCGCCCACCCGGAGACGCGAGGCCGGAAGTGAGCAGGGGGTGGGACGGCTCTCGGCGCGGGCGGGGGCTTCTGAGCCCGAGGACTGGGCGCGAGAGACCACAGTTCCAAACGAGAAACGCACTTTCCTCCACCCCATACCCACTCACTAGGCGGTCTCCTGGTGTGATGCAGGAGCCACAGCCTCACGCGTTCTAGGCAATGCCACCCTCCGAAAGCACTGCAGCCTGATGATGGACGTGACAAGTCCAGGCCCTCGAGGAGCAGCTCCTCGTTTGAAGAAATCCCTTCCTCATCCTGGAGGAGCCCTCAGACTGACCGAAGGGCCCCCTTTTCCTGCTCTCAGGGAGTTTGCGACGGGATGGGAGGCCACGGAGTATTCCGCTGGCCCTGGCGCGGCCGCGCCTCACCTCCTTCCACTTGAGCTGGCGGATGCTGATCTTCAGGGCGTCCAGGAGGTCCTGGCCTTGGAGCTGTCCACGGTGACGGGACGCAGCGAGCCGCACGCGTCGGACCGGCCCGAGCTCCGCTTGCAGCCGCGGCCCTTGACCCTGGACTTCCCGAGCGCGCAGGGGCCAGGTGCCGGCTCCGGCTTCGCCCGGGGCCCGGGCCGCGCGGGCGGCGGCCGCGGGGGGACGCCGGCGTCGCCCTCCTCGGCCGCGCAGGGCGACGCCGGGGCCGGCTCCCGGGCGGCTCTTCCGCCGCCTCTGCCTTGCGCTCCGGCTCCCCGGCCGCGCCCGGTTCCTCGCGGCCCCGCGCCTTCGCCGCCCGGGCTCCGGTCGCGGCCACGGCCTCCGCCTCCCACCGCGCCGCCAGCTCCCTCTCGAGGCTGCCCCGCAGCATGGCCCTCAGGGCCGGAGCCAGCGCCCGCGTCGGAGCCGCCGCCGCCGCTCCGCCGCCCCGGCCCGCGACCCAGCGGCCGTCGCCGCCGCCGCCGCCACGCGCTCCCCGCCCGAGCCGGTTGCCATGATCGCTCAGGCTCCGGTTGACAAGGGCAGGCGCCCCCTGGACGGGGCCCGGGAAGGGACAATCGGCGTTCCCGGCCCCGGCGACCTCATAGGCGAGGCGGCTCACGTGACGGCGGCTGTCACAGAGGCGGCGGCGGCCATCTTGGAAGAGGGCGGAAGCGGCCTCGGCCCGCCCACCCGGAGACGCGAGGCCGGAAGTGAGCAGGGGGTGGGACGGCTCTCGGCGCGGGCGGGGGCTTCTGAGCCCGAGGACTGGGCGCGAGAGACCACAGTTCCAAACGAGAAACGCACTTTCCTCCACCCCATACCCACTCACTAGGCGGTCTCCTGGTGTGATGCAGGAGCCACAGCCTCACGCGTTCTAGGCAATGCCACCCTCCGAAAGCACTGCAGCCTGATGATGGACGTGACAAGTCCAGGCCCTCGAGGAGCAGCTCCTCGTTTGAAGAAATCCCTTCCTCATCCTGGAGGAGCCCTCAGACTGACCGAAGGGCCCCCTTTTCCTGCTCTCAGGGAGTTTGCGACGGGATGGGAGGCCACGGAGAAGCCTGCAGATTCGCGGTGGAGGACATTCCGTTCAGTTCAGCCGCTCAGTGCTGTCTCTTTGGGACCCCATGAACTGCAGCTCGCCAGGCTTCCCTGCCCGTCACCACCTCCTGGAGCTTGCTCAGACTCATGTCCATGGACTCAGTGATGCCATCCAACCATCTCGCCCTCTGTCCTCCCCTTCTCCTTTTGCCTTCTATTTTTTCAAACGTCAGGCTCTTTTCCAAGGAGTCATCTCTTTGTGTCAGGTGGCCAAAGTATTGGACATTAACCTACCCCTTTTCATAGTATGTTATTTTTTAAATTATGCTATCAAAATATACATAACATAAATGTGTCCTTTTAACCATTGTTTAGGGGTAGCGTTCAATAACGTTAATACCTTAACATTGTTACCTCACCCTCATTCGCTATTCATCTCCGGAACTTTTTTATCCTCTCAAACCGAAACTCTGTACCCATTAAACTCTTAACTCCCACCTGCAACTCCCAGCTCCCAACACCTCCATCCCTTACTCTATATGAGTTTGATCAGTTACCTCATGTAAGTGGAATTAGACAATATTTGTCACTTCGTGTCTAGCTTATTCAGTCAGCATAATGCCTTTGGGATTCGTGCATGTGGTAGCATTATCAGAATTGCATTCCTTTGTAGGCCAGAATGGTGTTCCATTGCATGGATAGACCACAGTGTGCTTCTCCATTCATCCAACAATGGACATGTGGTTGTTTCCACCCTTTGTTGCGAGGCCGGAAGTGAGCAGGGGGTGGGACGGCTCTCGGCGCGGGCGGGGGCTTCTGAGCCCGAGGACTGGGCGCGAGAGACCACAGTTCCAAACGAGAAACGCACTTTCCTCCACCCCATACCCACTCACTAGGCGGTCTCCTGGTGTGATGCAGGAGCCACAGCCTCACGCGTTCTAGGCAATGCCACCCTCCGAAAGCACTGCAGCCTGATGATGGACGTGACAAGTCCAGGCCCTCGAGGAGCAGCTCCTCGTTTGAAGAAATCCCTTCCTCATCCTGGAGGAGCCCTCAGACTGACCGAAGGGCCCCCCTTTTCCTGCTCTCAGGGAGTTTGCGACGGGATGGGAGGCCACGGAGAAGCCTGCAGATTCGCGGTGGAGGACATTCCGTTCAGTTCAGCCGCTCAGTGCTGTCTCTTTGGGACCCCATGAACTGCAGCTCGCCAGGCTTCCCTGCCCGTCACCACCTCCTGGAGCTTGCTCAGACTCATGTCCATGGACTCAGTGATGCCATCCAACCATCTCGCCCTCTGTCCTCCCCTTCTCCTTTTGCCTTCTATTTTTTCAAACGTCAGGCTCTTTTCCAAGGAGTCATCTCTTTGTGTCAGGTGGCCAAAGTATTGGACATTAACCTACCCCTTTTCATAGTATGTTATTTTTTAAATTATGCTATCAAAATATACATAACATAAATGTGTCCTTTTAACCATTGTTTAGGGGTAGCGTTCAATAACGTTAATACCTTAACATTGTTACCTCACCCTCATTCGCTATTCATCTCCGGAACTTTTTTATCCTCTCAAACCGAAACTCTGTACCCATTAAACTCTTAACTCCCACCTGCAACTCCCAGCTCCCAACACCTCCATCCCTTACTCTATATGAGTTTGATCAGTTACCTCATGTAAGTGGAATTAGACAATATTTGTCACTTCGTGTCTAGCTTATTCAGTCAGCATAATGCCTTTGGGATTCGTGCATGTGGTAGCATTATCAGAATTGCATTCCTTTGTAGGCCAGAATGGTGTTCCATTGCATGGATAGACCACAGTGTGCTTCTCCATTCATCCAACAATGGACATGTGGGTTGTTTCCACCTGTTGTCTATTGTCTAGTTTACCATATCCCAGTGCCAGGTAGACAGCAGGCATTCAACCACCATTTATTTAATGAATGAATGAGAGGAAGAAAAAACTTATGAATGACTGTGCCAAGCTAATGGGAAGAAAAATTGAACTACTCAGATATTCAAGGATAAGAAAGTATGCAAACTATGGCAATTGTCAATCACAGCCTTAGCGGCTTAGGAGAAACATTATCCTGGTGATGTAACATCAAGCGAACTGGTGCGAGCATGGTGATCATGACATCTAGACTGTTCCACGTAAGCAGGGCCTGGAAGAAGCTAGACATGACTGAGAGCCGCTGTGGTGCTAGAGACATGAGGTCTTGGTTGAAATTTTCCTCTCGGTTTTGGCAAACTGTGTTGCCCTTGAGGCTCTGCTTACCCCTCGACCCAGAAATTCATCCCATTTTTAGAGGTTTCAGCTGCGAATCAGAAAGGCAGGCTACGCTTTCCATGGTAACCTAGGATGAGTGAGAAACCTCTGGCCCCAGGCACTGTACAAGGCATGTTGCATACATTGTGTCATTTAAGCCTCATGATAGCTTCACAGCTGCCCTGGGATAAGTCCCGTTATTCACCACGTGTTTACAGATGGTATAGGAAATAGCTGCACAAAGTCTCTTTCCCAAGTCACACAGCTCTTAAAGGCAAAGACACGATTCAAACTCAGGATTATCTGACACTAGCACCCACACTAACCCCCATACCAAGTCTTTGTTCACAAAAAATAAACCAAACATGTTGAAACGTAACTGTGTGCACACATGTGTGTATGTGCATGTGTGCTAAGTCGCTCAGCCGTGTCTGACTCTTTGCAACCCAGGGACTGAGCCCGTCAGGCTCCTCTGTCCATGGGATTCTCCAAACAAGTACTGGAGTGGACTGCCATGCCCTCTTCCAGATTTTATATATATATATATATATATATATATATATATATATATACTAATTCTCAGTGTATGTAGATTACATGCAGAGAAAATCACTGGATTCAAGGATGTCAGTATCTTAATGGTGATTACTCTGAACAATGAAAATAAGGGTGACTATTTTCCTCTTGAATTACACTTTTCTAAATTTTTCCAATTTTCTACAGTGACCATGCATTGTTTTGATAACGGGAAAATGTAATCCTAAATATGAACAAGTATTTATTTATTGTTGTTCTATCACTTTTTTTTAATAAACTTATTTATTTATTTATTTTTGTACATGTATGTTCCCAGATCATTCATATGCATATCCCTTGACCCTCCCCCCACCCAGTTCCCCCCCTCCCATCCCTCCAGACCATCGCTCCAAGTGGTTGTAGGTACTCCTATTCCCCTAGCACAATGACAATAGCTATCTTTTCTACACATGACAGTACAGGTTTCCATGTTACTCCCTCCCACTGTTCGGTCTCCACAATGTCTTTATGTCTATTCTCTGTTTCCACTTCCTAGGAGAGAGACAGAAGAGGCAGGTCAGGGGACAGGAGTGTGGGCAGCATTTAGTCCCAATGGTGGTTTCTACCCTGTTAGTATCAGAGGCTGCCACCAGGTGGCGCCTGAGGTCCTTTGAATAGGCTGAAGGAGGCTGAGGGACAGGTAAGGTCCCCTAGCAACAAACGTTTGAATCAAACTCAGCTCCCGCCCCGCTCTACTTGCCAACACACACATTTTTCACCTCTAGGCTTTTGCCGGTATTGCTAGCTCTGGCTGGTGCATCCTCCCATCAGCTCCCTGTCTGCTAAGTGAGCTGTTCATTCTTTAGGATCAGATCCAAACTCCCCACGTCCTCCTGGACAAGGTGTGATAGAGCACCTGGGAGCACTGGAGTCCTTGGAAGGGGAAGTGAGCAATCCTGAGTGGGCAAAAGAGTTCGTGTGCAGTTCTGGGTTAACTGCTTCTAGAACAGGTGGCCTCTTCCTGAATGACAATACTAGCCATCTTCCCTGAGCACACCTACATGTCAAGGCCTGTTGTGTATTCCAGCACTTTAATCCTCCCAAGCAGCCTACTTTCAGGGAGGAAAGTATGATCCTCCCCACATGACGGGGCTGGCGTTTGTGTGCTTTGTGACTTCGGGCAAATCTTATAACTTGTCTGTCCTCTACTTTCTTCATCTGAAAATTTGGCTGATCCTAATAGTACCTATCTCTTGTAAAAAGTAAATTGAGATAGAGAAGTTGCACGGAGGGGTCTATGAATGCTGATGATCAGTATCCCATTTTAGAGGTGAGGGAACTGAAGCCCTTACCCAAAGTCATACAGTGAGTAAGTGACAGAACTAAAGTCCAAAGTTAAGCGTGTCCAGCGCTAAGCCCGAGTTCTCTCCATTCTGTTCCTCTACTCTGCTGTCGGCTCCTGGTAGGTTCTAACCCACTGAGAGGCCCTGGCCTCCCTGTGTGCCCTGTGGGCTTCCATCTGCCCCATCCAAGTGAAGAGGTTGGCCAGGATGCTCATAAAAAGTATGACCTGTTAACAAACTGGTGAAGAAGATGGTGTGGAAATGCTGGGCCTTGAGGTCCCCGCTCCATGCACCAAGCATCTGGACCATCAGCATTAAGCCTAGAGGACTTCTTTTTTTTTGCCTCTTTTAAATTTATTTATTTATTTATTTATTTTTGGGCGGGGGTCAGGTTGGGGAGGGAGGCGAGCAGGCGGGCCACTTCTATTGGTCTTTCATTTCTCTATTTTCATCCGTCTTTGTTCTTTGGCCCGTATGGGCCTCCCATCGTGGTGGCCTCTGTTGTTGCAGAGAGCTGGCTCTGGGCGCATGCGCTCCAGAGCTCCGGCTCGGTGATTGGACACATCAGTCCAGCCGCTCCGCGGCACGTGGGATCTTCCCAGGCCAGGGATTGAACCTGTTCATTCTTTAGGATCAGATCCAAACTCCCCACGTCCTCCTGGACAAGGTGTGATAGAGCACCTGGGAGCACTGGAGTCCTTGGAAGGGGAAGTGAGCAATCCTGAGTGGGCAAAAGAGTTCGTGTGCAGTTCTGGGTTAACTGCTTCTAGAACAGGTGGCCTCTTCCTGAATGACAATACTAGCCATCTTCCCTGAGCACACCTACATGTCAAGGCCTGTTGTGTATTCCAGCACTTTAATCCTCCCAAGCAGCCTACTTTCAGGGAGGAAAGTATGATCCTCCCCACATGACGGGGCTGGCGTTTGTGTGCTTTGTGACTTCGGGCAAATCTTATAACTTGTCTGTCCTCTACTTTCTTCATCTGAAAATTTGGCTGATCCTAATAGTACCTATCTCTTGTAAAAAGTAAATTGAGATAGAGAAGTTGCACGGAGGGGTCTATGAATGCTGATGATCAGTATCCCATTTTAGAGGTGAGGGAACTGAAGCCCTTACCCAAAGTCATACAGTGAGTAAGTGACAGAACTAAAGTCCAAAGTTAAGCGTGTCCAGCGCTAAGCCCGAGTTCTCTCCATTCTGTTCCTCTACTCTGCTGTCGGCTCCTGGTAGGTTCTAACCCACTGAGAGGCCCTGGCCTCCCTGTGTGCCCTGTGGGCTTCCATCTGCCCCATCCAAGTGAAGAGGTTGGCCAGGATGCTCATAAAAAGTATGACCTGTTAACAAACTGGTGAAGAAGATGGTGTGGAAATGCTGGGCCTTGAGGTCCCCGCTCCATGCACCAAGCATCTGGACCATCAGCATTAAGCCTAGAGGACTTCTTTTTTTTTTTTTTTTAAGATTTATTTATTTATTTATTTATTTTTTCGGCGGGGGTCAGGTTGGGGAGGGAGGGGGGCAGGCGGGCCACTTCTATTGGTCTTTCATTTCTCTATTTTCATCCGTCTTTGTTCTTTGGCCCGTATGGGCCTCCCATCGTGGTGGCCTCTGTTGTTGCAGAGAGCTGGCTCTGGGCGCATGCGCTCCAGAGCTCCGGCTCGGTGATTGGACACATCAGTCCAGCCGCTCCGCGGCACGTGGGATCTTCCCAGGCCAGGGATTGAACCAGCGCCCCTTGCACTGCAAGGCGGTGTCCTTACCCACTGGACCACCAGGGGAAGCCCCTAGAGGACTTCTTGTTTCCCTGGCTGGATTCTTATCCCTGCCCTTGGAGAAGAGAAGATGCACAGCCCTCCACCTGCAGGTAATAGAATCACAGCCAGGTTTGTGAAGCTCTAAGCTGAGGATAACAGAACTGACAACACGATGCCCCCTCACATTCTCCACAGGCTTGGTGGAGACAGAGAATAAACAACACATTTCAAAATACTTTTCCTTAAAGGTCAAGAGAAATTGAAAGCCACTGCACTCTTCTAACAACAAGCTTCTCTCTTGGAGAGATGTCAGGGTTTAAAAATATTTTATAAAGCTATCATCTCTACGCAATCAAGAGAGGTGCCACCCCAGGTCAGGAAGGGGGCCTGTTGAAGTGTATCCATGGAGCTGTACCAGGGGAAGAAAACACTGCTGAGAGCTCTGGCTTAAGCCAACTTTGGAAAGCAGTGCTTAAAAAAAGAAGGAAGAAAGGAAAGAGAGGAGGGAGAAGGAAGGAAGGAAGGGAAGGGGAGGATGATAAAGGGAGGGAGGGATGCAGACAGGAAAGAGAGGAAGAGAGGGAGAGGAAAAATAAACCCCAGTATTCCCAGTGACCTCATGTGAGAAGAAATCTTTTCCCTGGATGGTTTAGGGGTGAATTAAGGGAGGGGATTTCCTTCTGTTTGGGGAGCCGGCTTCTTCATTTCCCATACCCCTCCATAACCAATTAGTCACCAGACCCTGTTGACTTCCATGGAATTTATCAAATGGATTTGGAAAGAGCTTGAAAAGTGTTTGGCCATTTTCCTGGAAGGCTGGTTATGAGGACTAGACAGGTAGTCCCAGCAGGGGGGAGGCGGGGCCACTTCTATTGGTCTTTCATTTCTCTATTTTCATCCGTCTTTGTTCTTTGGCCCGTATGGGCCTCCCATCGTGGTGGCCTCTGTTGTTGCAGAGAGCTGGCTCTGGGCGCATGCGCTCCAGAGCTCCGGCTCGGTGATTGGACACATCAGTCCAGCCGCTCCGCGGCACGTGGGATCTTCCCAGGCCAGGGATTGAACCAGCGCCCCTTGCACTGCAAGGCGGTGTCCTTACCCACTGGACCACCAGGGGAAGCCCCTAGAGGACTTCTTGTTTCCCTGGCTGGATTCTTATCCCTGCCCTTGGAGAAGAGAAGATGCACAGCCCTCCACCTGCAGGTAATAGAATCACAGCCAGGTTTGTGAAGCTCTAAGCTGAGGATAACAGAACTGACAACACGATGCCCCCTCACATTCTCCACAGGCTTGGTGGAGACAGAGAATAAACAACACATTTCAAAATACTTTTCCTTAAAGGTCAAGAGAAATTGAAAGCCACTGCACTCTTCTAACAACAAGCTTCTCTCTTGGAGAGATGTCAGGGTTTAAAAATATTTTATAAAGCTATCATCTCTACGCAATCAAGAGAGGTGCCACCCCAGGTCAGGAAGGGGGCCTGTTGAAGTGTATCCATGGAGCTGTACCAGGGGAAGAAAACACTGCTGAGAGCTCTGGCTTAAGCCAACTTTGGAAAGCAGTGCTTAAAAAAAGAAGGAAGAAAGGAAAGAGAGGAGGGAGAAGGAAGGAAGGAAGGGAAGGGGAGGATGATAAAGGGAGGGAGGGATGCAGACAGGAAAGAGAGGAAGAGAGGGAGAGGAAAAATAAACCCCAGTATTCCCAGTGACCTCATGTGAGAAGAAATCTTTTCCCTGGATGGTTTAGGGGTGAATTAAGGGAGGGGATTTCCTTCTGTTTGGGGAGCCCGGCTTCTTCATTTCCCATACCCCTCCATAACCAATTAGTCACCAGACCCTGTTGACTTCCATGGAATTTATCAAATGGATTTGGAAAGAGCTTGAAAAGTGTTTGGCCATTTTCCTGGAAGGCTGGTTATGAGGACTAGACAGGTAGTCCCAGCAGTCCTATGGTCTTCTGTGCTGAACTTGAGTGTGTGTATCAGTCCCCAGAGGCTACATTCAGCTGCGGCAACAAACATTCCCCAAATCTCAGTGACCTAACATAAAAATCTATGTCTTACTCACCACCTGTCCAGGGCAGGGGCTCTGGACCTAGTAATTGCTCCAGGTCATGGTCTAACAAACTCCATTTCAACACTTGCTTCTAAGACCACCATAGGCGGGAAGACAGGGGGTGGGGTGACTTACACGCTGATCTGTAAAGCTTCATGTGATGCACGCCAGCTTGGCTAATATAGCTGTGACCCGTGTAACATAGCCTTAGAGGTAAGAGAGGATAGGCAACCCTCCCAAGTGACCAGCGAGGAGAACTGGAGATGTCCAGTGACCCGTCTCATGGCAACCACCGTGCACTTCGGATAGGGATCGAGAACCAAACTTTCAAGGACCATCTATAAAATTCAGGGAGTTTCTAGGGTGAGAGCAGATAAAGTGTCCAGGTACATGTGTGTAATCAATAAAGCATAACCAGGTTCCAAAAGGATCCTGATGGAAGTGTAAACCTCTTAAAGGTAATTTAGACTATGCTCCAAATCAGAAATGGGGAAAGGGAAAGTGAAATGAGGAAGGGACAGGTGGGGAGTGGGGAAAGGCAAGGGAAGATTCTTCTCACCTGCCCTCTCCAAGCAGCGAAGTTTTCCACCGAGGCTCTAATGCCTGATGCTCTGAGGTGGAGCTGGCAGAATAATAATAGAAATAAAGTGCACAGTTACATGGAATGGGCTTGAATTATCCTGAAACCATCCCTCCCTCATCCATCCATGGAAAAATTGACTTCCCCTACACTGTTTCCTGGTGCTAAAAGGGTTGGGACCACTGTTGGCCCCTCTGCATCCTGCACCCTCCCATCAGTGCTCGGGCAGCCCCTCAGAAGCAGCCTCCAGGTGCTGGGCCTGCAGGAATCCCATTAGAACAGCCCCGGGGAGCTGGGTTCCTTCAATGGATTTGGAAAGACTTGAAAAGTGCTTGAAAAGTGTTTGGCCATTTTCCTGGAAGGCTGGTTATGAGGACTAGACAGGTAGTCCCAGCAGTCCTATGGTCTTCTGTGCTGAACTTGAGTGTGTGTATCAGTCCCCAGAGGCTACATTCAGCTGCGGCAACAAACATTCCCCAAATCTCAGTGACCTAACATAAAAATCTATGTCTTACTCACCACCTGTCCAGGGCAGGGGCTCTGGACCTAGTAATTGCTCCAGGTCATGGTCTAACAAACTCCATTTCAACACTTGCTTCTAAGACCACCATAGGCGGGAAGACAGGGGGTGGGGTGACTTACACGCTGATCTGTAAAGCTTCATGTGATGCACGCCAGCTTGGCTAATATAGCTGTGACCCGTGTAACATAGCCTTAGAGGTAAGAGAGGATAGGCAACCCTCCCAAGTGACCAGCGAGGAGAACTGGAGATGTCCAGTGACCCGTCTCATGGCAACCACCGTGCACTTCGGATAGGGATCGAGAACCAAACTTTCAAGGACCATCTATAAAATTCAGGGAGTTTCTAGGGTGAGAGCAGATAAAGTGTCCAGGTACATGTGTGTAATCAATAAAGCATAACCAGGTTCCAAAAGGATCCTGATGGAAGTGTAAACCTCTTAAAGGTAATTTAGACTATGCTCCAAATCAGAAATGGGGAAAGGGAAAGTGAAATGAGGAAGGGACAGGTGGGGAGTGGGGAAAGGCAAGGGAAGATTCTTCTCACCTGCCCTCTCCAAGCAGCGAAGTTTTCCACCGAGGCTCTAATGCCTGATGCTCTGAGGTGGAGCTGGCAGAATAATAATAGAAATAAAGTGCACAGTTACATGGAATGGGCTTGAATTATCCTGAAACCATCCCTCCCTCATCCATCCATGGAAAAATTGACTTCCCCTACACTGTTTCCTGGTGCTAAAAGGGTTGGGACCACTGTTGGCCCCTCTGCATCCTGCACCCTCCCATCAGTGCTCGGGCAGCCCCTCAGAAGCAGCCTCCAGGTGCTGGGCCTGCAGGAATCCCATTAGAACAGCCCCGGGGAGCTGGGTTCCCTTCAATCGATATTTACAATCACAGTAGATCTAAGTACTCCAAGGAAAAGCAAACCTTGAACTGAGCTGAGGCTCACGGCAAGGGCAGAATTCCTACTGTCTCCATGCTACAGATGAGAATCCTGGGGTTCTGATCACTCATTCTTTTATTCCATGACGAATGCATGAGTGCATCAGGTATCAGGCACCGGGGTATAGTGGTGGCCACGCAGGCAGGGCTACTGCTGGAGAGGAGGGACACTGAGTGAGTCATTCTTAGTGGGAGGGGGAGGGTAGATCGAGGGGAAGGGTCAGAGAAGTCTGCACAAGGAGGTGACTGAGTAGCGGAGATGTGGAGGAAGAGAACTGGGAGACAAAAAGGTAGGTCAGAGAAGCAGCTCAAGTTAGTATTCAGCTCACTGTGAGTCAGAGCCCCGAATGGACCCACTGGACTCCGCTTCCAGTGCTCATTCAGGCATGACGCTGCAGGACTGACTGCCCACGTGGCCAGGCCCCAGGCCTAAGGAGGGCTTCCTGGAGGAGGTGACACATAGCTGGATCTTAGAAGATCGGTAGGAGTTTGCCAGCCAGAGGAAGCTGTCCGTGCAGAAGCAGTAAGGCGCACAAAGGCCCAGAGACGAAAACGTGACGAGCACTTTGAGGGCCGCCCCTTGGGAGGTGAGTGAAGGAAGGGGGTGTGCCACGTAGGGGGCATCTCTCAACCTGTGTGGCTTCGTCAAGTCAAGGACAGACCCTGAAAGACCTGAGAAAACTGGGCAGAAGGGGGGAAAGCTGGAACTGAGAAGGGGACCGAGGCACCAGCGTCAGGGCTGACGCATGGGGAGAGGACCAGCTGCCCACAATTCAGTGTGTGTTGCTCCTCCTCCGTTTATCCCCCAGACTCTCTCGGAAGTTGATTAGCAATTGTTCCTCCAGTTTCTTAAGAGGCCAGGGGATTGCAGGGAGGGGTGCCTGGGGAGAACTGCCAGGTTTCCATGGACAGGTCCAGATGAACGTTGGGAAGCAGAGAAGACCCTTCTAAACCCACCTCTGCTCCCCCTCCCCGTGACCCCTTCCTTTCCAGTCAAACCTGGGAGAAGGGGAAGAGAAAAAAAAAATCCTGAAACTCCTGAGAAAAACTGAAGCACATTCTGAAGCAGAGGCATGTAAGACCACAGAGTTGGAGAATGAAGGGAGCAGTGGGGGGAAAAAATCCTTGGATCATCAGACAGACAGACCTGAATTTTCTCTCAGGGCATACTTCCTGGTGACTTAGATGGTCCCCATCACTCATTCTTTTATTCCATGACGAATGCATGAGTGCATCAGGTATCAGGCACCGGGGTATAGTGGTGGCCACGCAGGCAGGGCTACTGCTGGAGAGGAGGGACACTGAGTGAGTCATTCTTAGTGGGAGGGGGAGGGTAGATCGAGGGGAAGGGTCAGAGAAGTCTGCACAAGGAGGTGACTGAGTAGCGGAGATGTGGAGGAAGAGAACTGGGAGACAAAAAGGTAGGTCAGAGAAGCAGCTCAAGTTAGTATTCAGCTCACTGTGAGTCAGAGCCCCGAATGGACCCACTGGACTCCGCTTCCAGTGCTCATTCAGGCATGACGCTGCAGGACTGACTGCCCACGTGGCCAGGCCCCAGGCCTAAGGAGGGCTTCCTGGAGGAGGTGACACATAGCTGGATCTTAGAAGATCGGTAGGAGTTTGCCAGCCAGAGGAAGCTGTCCGTGCAGAAGCAGTAAGGCGCACAAAGGCCCAGAGACGAAAACGTGACGAGCACTTTGAGGGCCGCCCCTTGGGAGGTGAGTGAAGGAAGGGGGTGTGCCACGTAGGGGGCATCTCTCAACCTGTGTGGCTTCGTCAAGTCAAGGACAGACCCTGAAAGACCTGAGAAAACTGGGCAGAAGGAAGCTGGAACTGAGAAGGGGACCGAGGCACCAGCGTCAGGGCTGACGCATGGGGAGAGGACCAGCTGCCCACAATTCAGTGTGTGTTGCTCCTCCTCCGTTTATCCCCCAGACTCTCTCGGAAGTTGATTAGCAATTGTTCCTCCAGTTTCTTAAGAGGCCAGGGGATTGCAGGGAGGGGTGCCTGGGGAGAACTGCCAGGTTTCCATGGACAGGTCCAGATGAACGTTGGGAAGCAGAGAAGACCCTTCTAAACCCACCTCTGCTCCCCCTCCCCGTGACCCCTTCCTTTCCAGTCAAACCTGGGAGAAGGGGAAGAGAAAAAAAAAATCCTGAAACTCCTGAGAAAAACTGAAGCACATTCTGAAGCAGAGGCATGTAAGACCACAGAGTTGGAGAATGAAGGGAGCAGTGGGGGGAAAAAATCCTTGGATCATCAGACAGACAGACCTGAATTTTCTCTCAGGGCATACTTCCTGGTGACTTCAGGCCAGCAGCCTAACCTCTCTGATGAATCTCAGGTTCCTGGCGGAGTGGTTGAGAGGGTTTGGGGAGGCACTGCGGGCACAGCCGTTGGCAAAACAAGTGTGGTTGTTGCTCAGGCACTAAGTCACGTCTGACTCTTTGTGATCTCATGGACCATAGACTGCCAGGTTCATCTCTCCTCCCCATTTCCCAGAGTTTGGTCAGATTCATGTACACTGAGTTAGTGGTGCTTTCTAACCATCTCATCCTTCTCCTTTTGCCTTCAATCTTTCCAGCACCAGGGGCTTTTCCAATGAGCTGGCTCTTCTCATCAGGTGGCCAAAATATTGCAGCTTCTGCTTCAGCATCAGTCCTTCCAATGACTATTCAGGGTTGATTTCCTTTCGGATTGACTGGTTTGATCTCCTTGCAGTCTCAGGGGCTCTCAAGAGTCTTCTCCGGGTCCACAGTTCGCAAGGAGTAGGTGCTCAGAAAATGTACGACGGAGGAGACTGGGGGACCTCAATGGCTGTCTCCATCTTCAAATCTCAGCGGGGCTGACCAGGAGCACAGACAGCCCAGATGGGGAAGAGGTGTGGAGAGAGGGAGGGGCTGGCTCTGCAGTACAGACAAGAGAGCACAGCCTCTGTCACCCCCAAGACACTCAGGAGCCATGGCCTTGGCAGCATCTTAACTTGACCCTCGGGGCGGTGGGGGGTCCAGCATCCCGGGCGAGCCCACTGCCTTGTTTTCTGGTCTGCCTCCCAGACGTTCCTCATTTCTGAGACTGCACAGGGGAAGGGCTCAGTGCCAGGTAAATGAGCCCAACAGATCCTGCAGGGGTCTGTCTGCAGGCCTCCCACCCCTGCCAGCTAGCCCAGGATGAAGGCTACATGCCAGCTCCCGGGGGGCACCTAGCCAGGCTCCCCGAGGAATGAGGACATCTTCTCCCTGGCAGCTGCGCAACCAGGGGCCCCCAGGGCTGCTCTTGGGCCAGCGGCAGTCCCAGCCTCTTCAGAGCTGTCCCCGGAGACCAGGACCAGTGAATCTGTGGGCAGAATATCCCTCCTGCTGGGCAGCACATCGCCCTTGAATGATGGGGTCGGAGGCTCAAGTGGGTGGGTGTTGCTGAGGGGGAAGCTCCCCTGCACATCACCGCAGCCTCGCCCCTCTGTTGGTGCCTGCTTGCTGGCCACCTCAGAGGGTCAGGGCCTGGGAGGAAGACGGGGGCCGGGAGGCCTCAAACCTGGGACCCGGTCCTGCAGCTCTTGACCTTGGGCTGCGTGACCTTCTTCTTTTGAAGCTGATTCTTGTCCAAGACTCATAGGCGGCACACCCCGAGGGGCAGCAGAGCAGGGTCCCCCTGGCCACCACCTCACCCCAGCCCCCTCCCCGCCAGGCTTGGGCTCAGACCCTGATGGTGTCACTTCTTGGCGGGGTTACGAAGCCAGGCTAAGGCCTCTCAACCCCAACACTATTGATGTTTGGGGGGTGTAATTCTGTGTTGTGGGGGCTGTCCTCTGCTTGCTGGGGTGTTCAGCAGCATCCCCATAGCCCCCCCGAGATGTGACAGCCATGAGCGTCTCCAAACACGAACCAATGTCCCCCCAGGGTAAACAGCCTTTCGGATTGACTGGGATCTCCTTGCAGTCTCAGGGGCTCTCAAGAGTCTTCTCCGGGTCCACAGTTCGCAAGGAGTAGGTGCTCAGGGCGGGGGGCTCTCCCCAAAGGGTACAGACAAGAGAGCACAGCCCCTCTGTCACCCCCAAGACACTCAGGAGCCATGGCCTTGGCAGCATCTTAACTTGACCCTCGGGGCGGTGGGGGGTCCAGCATCCCGGGCGAGCCCACTGCCTTGTTTTCTGGTCTGCCTCCCAGACGTTCCTCATTTCTGAGACTGCACAGGGGAAGGGCTCAGTGCCAGGTAAATGAGCCCAACAGATCCTGCAGGGGTCTGTCTGCAGGCCTCCCACCCCTGCCAGCTAGCCCAGGATGAAGGCTACATGCCAGCTCCCGGGGGGCACCTAGCCAGGCTCCCCGAGGAATGAGGACATCTTCTCCCTGGCAGCTGCGCAACCAGGGGCCCCCAGGGCTGCTCTTGGGCCAGCGGCAGTCCCAGCCTCTTCAGAGCTGTCCCCGGAGACCAGGACCAGTGAATCTGTGGGCAGAATATCCCTCCTGCTGGGCAGCACATCGCCCTTGAATGATGGGGTCGGAGGCTCAAGTGGGTGGGTGTTGCTGAGGGGGAAGCTCCCCTGCACATCACCGCAGCCTCGCCCCTCTGTTGGTGCCTGCTTGCTGGCCACCTCAGAGGGTCAGGGCCTGGGAGGAAGACGGGGGCCGGGAGGCCTCAAACCTGGGACCCGGTCCTGCAGCTCTTGACCTTGGGCTGCGTGACCTTCTTCTTTTGAAGCTGATTCTTGTCCAAGACTCATAGGCGGCACACCCCGAGGGGCAGCAGAGCAGGGTCCCCCTGGCCACCACCTCACCCCAGCCCCCTCCCCGCCAGGCTTGGGCTCAGACCCTGATGGTGTCACTTCTTGGCGGGGTTACGAAGCCAGGCTAAGGCCTCTCAACCCCAACACTATTGATGTTTGGGGGGTGTAATTCTGTGTTGTGGGGGCTGTCCTCTGCTTGCTGGGGTGTTCAGCAGCATCCCCATAGCCCCCCCGAGATGTGACAGCCATGAGCGTCTCCAAACACGAACCCATGTCCCCCCAGGGTAAACAGACCCCTGGCTGAGAACCGCTGCCCCGGACAAGTCTCCTCATTTTCTTTGCCCTCTATTTCCCCGCATGTAAAATGGGAATTCACATATCAGGAGAAAAGCTAATTTGCATGAAGTGCTCCCTGAATATGGTCTAAGTTCCTAAGAGTTTTAGGTTGTAATTCATTGAACCCTCACTTAAGGGTCAGCATTAGTCTCCCCCTCTCACAGACAAGGAAATAAAGGCATTCAGAAGTTAAGTAACCCCTCACCACCAAGGCTGTATAGCTAAGACGTGACAGATCTGAGCAGGGCTGCTTGGTGTGCAACCCTGGGCTGGTAACCAGCAGGTCGATCTCAGGTTGAACCAAGTAAAGCGTGGAAAGCGTTTTGCATTAGGTCTGGAATTGTCCCCGTGCTCAGTAAAGGCTCTCCCTGGCTTGCAACATCTCACCTGATTCTGAGGCATCTAAGAGTCGCTGAGTCGCTACTCTGGGCCGAGCTGTCGCACTTAATCCTGTGAAAAAGAACATTCTCTCTCCAGATTGCTAAGGGCAAGTGAAGGCTCAGAGAAGCCCAGGGCCCACCCCAAGGCCACGCCGCCGGGCGCAGGGCAGCCTGCCTCAGCGTGGCACCGTCACTAGACCCAGGGTGCTTGGGCCAGGCTCTCCCTGCCTCGGCTAGAGGTGTCAGGAGGAAGGGGGGGGCAGGCCAAAGGTGCGTGTCCTCCCCCATCTTTGTGTGAAACCAGACTTCCCACGTTGCACAATATTGAGACCCAGTGGTAGTTAGTCACCAACATTTAGAAACATTCAAAATGTTGAGATTTCACAATAAAATCTGTATTTACTGCTTTCCTCTGAAAATTTGGAAGAGGTAGTTCACCGGCACAGGTGATCAGAGCGGGGGCTGTGAAGTCAGACTATGTGGATTCCGGTCCCAACCCTGTCACTAACCTGCTGTGTGTCGTTGAGTTACTATACCTCTCTGTGCTGTGGTTTCTTCGTCTGTCTAATGGGAGTAATGAGAGTGCTTGCCTTGGGACTGTCATGAAGACTACGCGAGAAAACGCTTACATGTCACTAATTCAGGACAGCCCCAGGAATCCCCTGGCGGTCTAGCAGTTAGGACTCCGCGCATTCACTGCTGGGGCCCAGGTTCGATCTCTGATTAGGGAACTAAGATTCCACGAGCCATGTGGTGCACACCCCCTTCCCCTCCCTCAAATAAAGAAAGCTCTAGACACAAAAGAGGCATTCAAGATATTAGCTGTTATTGTTTTAATCATTATTTGCCAGTGGAAATAGATCAGGCAATGCTGACCCCACAGTGTCCCTCACGCACAGCAGCAGAAAAGCCGTTGTGGCTGAGTTATGCTGCCCTTTAGACAGGATGTGAGCTTTTCCATTACCTGCCTCTACCAGTGCCACAAACCCCAAGCTGAGCCCCTTAAAAGGGCACTGTCCAGCGGCCTGACGCATGGTTGCCAAGCAACTTTGGAAGATCACTTTGTCTGGGCCAGTTTCCTCTCTTATAAACAGGAGCACAGAACCTGGAAAAGTGAAACAAACCAGACACAGAAGGCCACACGTGGCATGGTTCCCTTGGAGGGCGATGTCCTGAAAAGGCAAACCCATCGAGACAGTTAGAGGAGGGACTGAGGCTGGGGAGAGGCTGAGGAGGGTGCAGGGTTTCTTATGGGGTCGGTGCAGTGAGGGTGGCACAGCCCTGGGAAGACACTAAAAAGCACAGCCTTGTGTACTTCACGTGAGTTTTATGGTAGAGGAATTCCACCGCAATTTCTAATGTAGCACAAGGGGCGGGCCAAGGCGCACCGGGCATGAGGCTTGATGGGATCTAGCGAGGAAATGAGCTTCAAGGCACCAGGCCCAAAGTGGGGACGTCCCAAGCACTCCAGCCCTAGCTGGCTCCCTTCTTGGACTTTGGGGGACTTCTGACCTTTTGCCTGGATTTCTTCCCTCCTAGAACTCTCCGTGGCCAGGGTCTGGCTGGAGTCCTTGTGCCTCTGGAGGCCGAGGCTGCAGCCAGTCCTGGCTCTGGTCAAGGACCGTGCGCTGGGCAGGGCTGGTCGGCTTCCCTGCAGGTCGCAGCTGCCCTAGTGTCCTGAGCAGCCCTCATTCCCAGGGTGAACTCGGGTACCCACTCACGGTCCTGCCCGCACCACACTGGGCCTGGGTCTGGTCACTTCCCAACTGGACCCTCCCAACTCTCATGCCAGGGCCCTTTTCCTGTCTCCCGTCTCCCTGCAGAGGCCAGAGTTGCCAAAGGGTGAGGGCCCGGCCCTAATGCTGCATGATCCGCTCCACAGGTCTGGAAACCCCTTGGCTCAGCCTCAGCCCCTGGTACCTGACCTGCTCGGGCTCAGCTCCCGCTGAACCTGGTGGCTGCCAGCTAAGAGGTCATGCTTTGAACCTTCCCTTCCTCCAGAATCTTCTACATATGCCACAACTCCCCGACCTGGAGCGTGTGCCTACATCACTCAGGATGGCATCCAAGATGCCCTCCATTGCCATGTCTTCCAAGAAAAGGTGAAGCTCCCTCCCTAGGCCTTTACAGACCTACCAAGGTTGTGTTCACTGATCTAGGAAGATCACTTTGTCTGGGCCAGTTTCCTCTCTTATAAACAGGAGCACAGAACCTGGAAAAGTGAAACAAACCAGACACAGAAGGCCACACGTGGCATGGTTCCCTTGGAGGGCGATGTCCTGAAAAGGCAAACCCATCGAGACAGTTAGAGGAGGGACTGAGGCTGGGGAGAGGCTGAGGAGGGTGCAGGGTTTCTTATGGGGTCGGTGCAGTGAGGGTGGCACAGCCCTGGGAAGACACTAAAAAGCACAGCCTTGTGTACTTCACGTGAGTTTTATGGTAGAGGAATTCCACCGCAATTTCTAATGTAGCACAAGGGGCGGGCCAAGGCGCACCGGGCATGAGGCTTGATGGGATCTAGCGAGGAAATGAGCTTCAAGGCACCAGGCCCAAAGTGGGGACGTCCCAAGCACTCCAGCCCTAGCTGGCTCCCTTCTTGGACTTTGGGGGACTTCTGACCTTTTGCCTGGATTTCTTCCCTCCTAGAACTCTCCGTGGCCAGGGTCTGGCTGGAGTCCTTGTGCCTCTGGAGGCCGAGGCTGCAGCCAGTCCTGGCTCTGGTCAAGGACCGTGCGCTGGGCAGGGCTGGTCGGCTTCCCTGCAGGTCGCAGCTGCCCTAGTGTCCTGAGCAGCCCTCATTCCCAGGGTGAACTCGGGTACCCACTCACGGTCCTGCCCGCACCACACTGGGCCTGGGTCTGGTCACTTCCCAACTGGACCCTCCCAACTCTCATGCCAGGGCCCTTTTCCTGTCTCCCGTCTCCCTGCAGAGGCCAGAGTTGCCAAAGGGTGAGGGCCCGGCCCTAATGCTGCATGATCCGCTCCACAGGTCTGGAAACCCCTTGGCTCAGCCTCAGCCCCTGGTACCTGACCTGCTCGGGCTCAGCTCCCGCTGAACCTGGTGGCTGCCAGCTAAGAGGTCATGCTTTGAACCTTCCCTTCCTCCAGAATCTTCTACATATGCCACAACTCCCCCGACCTGGAGACGTGTGCCTACATCACTCAGGATGGCATCCAAGATGCCCTCCATTGCCATGTCTTCCAAGAAAAAGGTGAAGCTCCCTCCCCTAGGCCTTTACAGACCTACCAAGGTTCACACTCCGTGTTCACTGATCTAGGACTGTGTGCATTTATCTTCACTCGTGTAGACAAGCTGTTTACAGGGGCTGTGCTCGTGGTCCTTGCCCCACATTGGTTCACACAGTCTGCTCCATGTGTGTGGAACCTGCCAGTCCTCGCCGGCATCCACTGCACACTGCAGAGCACCAGCGACACGCCAGGCCAGCACTGCCCCCAGTCTCCAGGGGCCCCAGAGCCTGGGGGTCCAGACGAGCTGCTGACTTCAGTTCTCTCAAGGCCATCAAGGCAGGTGCGCAGGTACGGGCGGGAGGCTGCGCACAGGTGGACGATGTACCAGAACAGGGACAAGGAGGTACTTCCGGTCTGAAAATCCTCAAGCTCACACCGGCCTCTCACCTGAATGCTACCCCAGCATTTCCTCTCTACAGGGAACCTGCCATAGCTCCAACCCCTCAGGTCTGGTGCCCGCAGCACCAGATGCAGAAGGATGAGGCTTGGGTGACAGTGGCTAGTGGGCAGATGAGCCGGGTGGGAGGGTGCCATCCTGGCAGCTCAGGCCTGACTGGCCACGGCCTCTGAGGTGCAGCTGCTCGAGGCCTGGCTAAGCACCAATGCCGGTCCAGCCAGCAGTCGAACAGATCCTGAAGAGAGTGGCAGATAGGCTAAGAAAAGAAAGAAGGACAGAAAGATGGGGTTGAGAGGGACAGCAAGAAGGCAGACAACTCTACAGGTTGCTGACAAGTTGCTGACAAGTTTATTGAATTCGCTCATACCTTTTATACTTCACACAACAAGCAATTGTGTACCCGTGCTTTAGGCCAGGTGTCGATCATAAACTAGGTGTTACCTCCTGGTGTGTTATTAACATTTTCAAAACTCTTTAGATTACAATGGTTCTGGGTCCTAATGCCCCTCAAGCCCTTTTCATCTGTAAAGAGGCTCCAGGTGTTCTTTATGATAGCTCAGGAACGTCTTCACAACACCTGGGGTGGCGGGACAGAGAGCTATGCTGTTATCAGCCCCTGTTTCCAGGGCAGCTCCCAGGGCTATGTTTCCTTAAAAGAAACCCCTTGAAACAGGGCAGCTCCCCGCACACCAACACACTGGCCTGCTCACAGATGGAGACAGGAGGCCCACGCTCATGCATCTTTGCACAGCTGACCTTGCACCTACTCGTGTCTTGGCACTCTGCTTCCCCGCTCACATTCCAGTTATACTCAGCTGCCCGACTTTACAGGGAGAGAAACACACCCGGGAGTCCCTGTTCACCACGCGCGGAGAAATCTGGAAATACAGTCCTTAATGCAGAACGCCGGGCCCAAGACGGACCTGTTCTCGTGCTGCCCCCTTGTGGTCAGAGCAGGCACTGCTGTCAGCCGCTCAGAGGCTTCCCTGCTCCCTAGGTGGATCCACAGATGTATTGGTCTCCGTTTCTCCCTCCCGGGCCAGCTCTCATCAATCTCTGCCCTGGGGTACCATCCACACCCTGTTTCTCAGTCTGGAGCATCCTCAAGGTCAAGGCACCTCAGTCTCCCCACCCTAGGCTGGCTCCCTTGGGCAGGGGCCCTTAGAGGACGGCCTTATTGTTCAGTGAGGGGTGGCGCCAGATCCCCACGGCCAGGTCTAGGCCACGCCCTCAGTCCCCACATCCCTGCCTTCTCTCATCATACTCTCTTGCATTCTCTCTCCTTGGCTCTGATGAAGATAGACTCTCCCGGTTTTCCTCCCACCTCCCCGACTATTCCCTCTCGGATTTGGGAGCCTCTGGCCTCCCAACCGGTACCTGGGCTTGGAGCTGGATTACCAGCAGACAGGCAGACAGCCTCGGGTGCCAGCAGACTAGCAGTCCCAAAAGGCAGGCAGGAAGAAAATGTCTCTTCCTATGCACACGTCCATTTGGTGCTGATGAAATTTTTATAATACATGTTTAAGTGTTCTGTTTTACCATTTAGCATAATTTTTGACTTAACAGGTAGGATGAAGGCCCCATCTGGGTGACCTCGTCTATTTGTAACTCTCGACAGCCTTCCAACCCCCAGGATGTCACCAGACCTAATTCCAACTGCCTTCTGGATTCCTCCTCTAAACGTCCCCCAGGCTCTCAGGCTCGACAGATCCAAATCATTCTCATCACCTCTCCCTGAAGCTCTCAGCCAGCGCTGACACTCCCCGATGTGACTCCGCCATTCCGCTCACCTCCTCCGGCTCCCTCCCGCCCAAGCCTGCTGGTTCAGGCTCCTTAAAGCTTGGGCAGGCTCATCCTTCTCACTACCCCAGAGCGGCCCTGCCCGGGCCAGACCACTGCTGCGCCTCCATCTGGCTCTCCCACCAGACCCTCCTCTCGTTAGCTGGCTCTCACATGCCCATCTGATCATGTCACTTCCTTGTCCAAGCCCGTCCCCAGATCCCTGATACCCCTCAATAAAGCCCTATGCTCCCAGGCCTTGAATGTCCCCAAGATGTGGCCTTGCTGTCTCTGTGACCTCACCTCCCATCACCCATGACCTCACACTGCTACTCTGGGTGCTGAGAAGCTCTCAAAGTTGAGCGGCTACTGAGCAGCTGAGCAGGAGGGTGTCTAGACTGAGTTGGGGTCAGGGAAGCCTGGACAGATCATCCCAAGCTGGTGATGACTCCCAAAGCTGTCCATTCTGCCACCAAGGCCACCATAAGGTCACCAGTCTTCAGTGGGCTCCAGCTCAGCTTGCTCACCTCCTGCAACAGGGAGCTCCCTTCCTCTTGCCATCACTGGATGGGTCCTATGTTAGCAAGCTCTGCTCCTGGGGTACATGCAGACAGGGACAGGGAACTGGAATTGAATAAACCCGCACCCGTGTTTTCTCCCTGGGAGTCCCAGCTCCTTGGGTCTGGGTGGCCCCAGTCATGGTTCTGTTGTGGCTCTAGAAAGTCTTGGCCAGACAGAGGGATGATCAGAATGACCACCAGAGGGCAGTGCTGCCCCACACACAGCCCCAGGGACCCGTCTGTCTTTGTGTCTCTGACGGTATGGGTTTTTCAGAGAGTGTGTGTGTGTCTGACTTTGTGGGTCTCTAGTGAGGCTGTCTGTCCAGGCCAGTCTGTATGCAGCTGTCCATTTTTGCTCACATCTTAGTCTCTCAACTCCCACCCAAGAGTGTTGGTCACTGGGGAACCCCAGGAATGGACAGCTGGGGGCATAGCCTCGCCCTGTGCACCTGAACGGCCCCTGCCGCCACCATCCTCATCACAAGACTCGCTGCCACACCTGGCTCTCAGGCACCTGCCAGGCTTGGGCAATGACCCCAGTCAGGGAGAAGGGGTGCACAGGCCGGACGCTGGCTGGAGGTCCAGGAGTCTGAGACAGAGCAGATCCTGGCCTGTGGGGCCCACATGGGCTCAGAGCCCCCAGGCCCTCGCTCCCAGCCTCACGTCTATACCTGCCCACTGACACCCTTCAGGGATGAGTGACTAGAGGCCTACATTACAGAGGAGATGTGTGACTCTGGTCAGTGCCGGCCCTGACCTGCACATCAGCGCACCAGAAGATTCAGCCCTTGTCCCCGAGTTCACATATCAGGCCCTTGGAGAAGGATACAGGCCATGACCATAACAGAGGGACAAGGCTGGAAAAGAGGGTGCCCAGGGGAAGGAGCTGTCCCTTTGCCTAGGGAGGCGAGGAGAAGGAAGGCTTCTTAGGATCATACTTGGGATGGGTCTCGGGGGAGAAGATGGGGTGCCAGCAAGAGAACAGCACGTGCAAGGGCACCGGGGCTTCCCTGGAGGCTCAGATGGTAAAGAATCCATTTGCCATGCAGGAGATCCAGGTTCAATCCCTGGCTCAGGAGGAGGGCATGGCAATCCACTCCAGTATTCTCTCCTGGAGAATCCCATGGGCAGAGGAGCCTGGCGGGCTACTGTCCATGGGGTTGCAAAGAGTTGGACACGACTGAAGCAAACTAGCAGGCACGCAAAGGCCCTGAGGTGTAAGCACACAGTTTAGCCAGGCCAGGTGCCTGGACGGCAGACTGTGGGCAGGTGATGCTCCTGCTAAGGGGGAAGCTGCCGCCCAGGAAGAGCCTTCCTCCCAGGCACAAGGTTTGGGAGACTGCCAAGCCACCCCATTCTCAAAGTCAAGGCTGGGTGGGCGCCACCTCAGACCTCCAGGACCTCCGCAGAACAGGCAGGTCCCCACCATTGTCCCCATTGTTCCCAAGGACCCAGGAACCCAGGGAGTTTCTACAGGTGAATGGGAAGGGGTGACGAGGCTGAAAAGAGACCCTGAGATTCGCACACACGGAGTTAGAGATTTAGAGCCCAGGGAAAACGTGTCAGACACCCAGAGAAGGAAGAGAGAAGAAAGGCTGAGAATCCGGGGGAGAGAAACAGACAGGAAGAGAGAAAACAGAAAGAGAGAGTGTGAGATGGGGAGACCTGGGAAGCAGGGAGAGGACCGAGAGAGGGATGCTAGGAGGAGGGGGCAGGGCGAACTTTCTGGGCCTCCCTCCTCGCGCCTCCGGGGCGGGCGCGTGGCCGGCAATCAGGCCGGCAGGAGGCAGGTGGTCGGAGCAGACAATGGCGCGGAGGAGTGCGGAACCTGGGACTAAATTTGGCGCTGCCTTTGCAGGGCGCGGGGCCGCCGGTTCATCTCGATGCAAAGGAGACACGAAATGAATATGCAGCGCGGGCTGTAATTGGGCCGCCGTGGCCGCCGCCGCCGCCGCCGCACTATAATTTTCCAAACAGGATCTTGCAATCAGGGCCTTATTCATTAGCGCATAAACAATTTTGTTTCTCGGCACTCGAGCCTGTCAATCACGCCGAGAGGGAACATCTTGGCCGGAGGCGCGGGCCCCCGCGCGCGCTCCCACGCGCGCCCCTTCGAGCGGCGCCACGTGGCTTTGTGCCCGGAGGCCCTCAGGTGCTGGGGTTGGAGGGCACGGAGCCCGCGGCGGGTCCGGGGTCCGGCCGACTGAGGAGTGGGCAGCCGGGGGAGAGCACAGGTTTGGGGAAGCCAGCGCTCTGGGTTCGAATCCTGCCTCTGACGTCTCCTGGCTTTGACCTTGACTATCCCTCTCCTCCTGCTAGCTGCTGCTTGCTCCCCTGAGGGAGGCGGTAACTGAACCCCCCACCCCACGGCCCCGGCCAATCCCGACACAAGACGGCATCAGCTGAATGGATGCTTCGTGCTTTGGATGCTGGGGCTGGGGCTGCTGGAGGATGGGGTCACTGAGCTCCTTGTTTTAAAAGAGGGGACCTGGGGCCCACAGAAGACTCCTCGTTGTCCCAGGCCCCACCCAAAGCGGGCTCCTGTGCGGCTGCACCGACTCGAAGTGGTTCTCCAAATTAACTGGCCACTGCCCTGGGCTCACCCCACACAGGGCCTGCGAGCCTGTGTGAACCTGCCGGCTTGCAGGCCGCTGGGTTCGTGGGCCCCGGGGCACTGGCGCCCTGCGAGTCCGCTCTGCGCTTGCCTGGCTGTGTCTGTGGGTGGGCACTGGTCCATCGGCCGTCACACCTGGGTGAGTGTGACAGGCTGGGATCGCGCGTGTGGTTGCTTGGTTCTCCATGAGACCACAGAGCTGCGGGGGGCTGCCCAGGGCGGCTGCATGCCCGGGACTGGGGGTGGCCGTGTGGTGGAGGGGAGGATGTGTGATTGTGGGTCTGTGGATGTGGGCCCGCTGGACCCACCACCCGAGCAAGATGGGGTGTGAGTGGCCCAAACATGGGGTGGGTGCTGCTGCTTTCAGGATGGATGAGCCCCGCCCCTCCCAGGCCGCCTCTCCCTCAGCTCCCCTTGCCCTGGACAGTGGGACTTGGTGCCCAGACGGGAGAGAAGGCAGCTTTGGCCCTCCCGGCAGGCCCTGTGGCATGGAGGGGTTCACCTGTCCAGCCCCCATGCCTCCCTCAGACAGCACTGAGGTTCGGCCCCTGCCGCCCTGGGAGAAACTCCAAGGCCACCAGAATTTCAGGCCCATCAGCTCAGCTCTACAGATATGACAGCGTGTCGGAGATGGACAGACCCATTACACGGAAGGGGAGAGAGAGGCCCAGGACAGGACCGTAAGCCACAGCGACGTCCCCCTCCCTGCTCTCGCCACCCCACCCCTCCCCTCCTGCAGCGCCCCACCCCCACCCCTGCACACAAAGAGTCTGAGGATGTGCCGGCAGCCAACTGACAGGCCATCAGTCTGGGCAGGCACCCTCTTCACAGCTCTAGGCCCCGCACCGGCGGCCCGGATACCACCACCCACGGGTCACCCCCAGCATCAGGCCAGGAAGGGAGGCGGCCGGGGTAGGGGCAGAGGAAGGCACGGAGTCCGGAAGCCCGAGGAACAGGCTTCAACCTGTAGATCCGGCCGCGCCCTCCCCGCCCGGCTCCTGCTCCGGCCTTGCTGTTTTGGAGCAGGGCCGACCCCGGCCCTCGGGGACCCAGGCCCTCTGGGAGGCTGCTGCCGGGCGCGGCTCTGGGGACAGCCAGAGGGCACCTCGGCGTGCTGGTCATGGCCAGAGGGGATGACTTTGAATGAGGAGGTCAAGGGGGAAAGTCCAGCCCTGTAGAGTCCTGGCTGGGAGACCTCGGGCGACTCACCAAGACATCCTGTGCCTCGGTTTCCTCCTCTGTGAAAGAAGAACTATTTAACCTCCTCGGCATCCGCTTGCTGCTTGGTGCTCAGTAATAACTGTGAAGAGAGCTCAAAGGAAGAGAACCTCCTTGGGCCGGATTCATCTCCAGAAGTCCCTACCCCAGACACGCTTCAGAGGGTTTGCTCCTGAAGACCCCCTGCTGCTGGAAGCAACCCAGTCAGGGTATCGAAGCAAAACTCAAAGAAGTTGGTCTTTCTTGAAAAATGGTCCCTTTCCAAACCCTGTGTGACCCCCGCCCCCTTTTTAAAGCTATACCGGAGCACGAGGGATCTTAGTTTCCCAACCAGGGATCAACCCCTGCGTTGGAAGTGGGAGGCTCAACCATCGTACGAAACAGGGAAGCCCTGTACTGTCCCCCCCAGACAGCACTGAGGTTCGGCCCCTGCCGCCCTGGGAGAAACTCCAAGGCCACCAGAATTTCAGGCCCACCAGCTCAGCTCTACAGATATGACAGCGTGTCGGAGATGGACAGACCCATTACACGGAAGGGGAGAGAGAGGCCCAGGACAGGACCGTAAGCCACAGCGACGTCCCCCTCCCTGCTCTCGCCACCCCACCCCTCCCCTCCTGCAGCGCCCCACCCCCACCCCTGCACACAAAGAGTCTGAGGATGTGCCGGCAGCCAACTGACAGGCCATCAGTCTGGGCAGGCACCCTCTTCACAGCTCTAGGCCCCGCACCGGCGGCCCGGATACCACCCCACCCACGGGTCACCCCCCAGCATCAGGCCAGGAAGGGAGGCGGCCGGGGTAGGGGCCGCGGGGAAGGCACGGAGTCCGGAAGCCCCGAGGAACAGGCTTCAACCTGTAGATCCGGCCGCGCCCTCCCCCGCCGGCTCCCTGCTCCGGCCTTGCTGTTTTGGAGCAGGGCCGACCCCGGCCCTCGGGGACCCAGGCCCTCTGGGAGGCTGCTGCCGGGCGCGGCTCTGGGGACAGCCAGAGGGCACCTCGGCGTGCTGGTCATGGCCAGAGGGGATGACTTTGAATGAGGAGGTCAAGGGGGAAAGTCCAGCCCTGTAGAGTCCTGGCTGGGAGACCTCGGGCGACTCACCAAGACATCCTGTGCCTCGGTTTCCTCCTCTGTGAAAGAAGAACTATTTAACCTCCTCGGCATCCGCTTGCTGCTTGGTGCTCAGTAATAACTGTGAAGAGAGCTCAAAGGAAGAGAACCTCCTTGGGCCGGATTCATCTCCAGAAGTCCCTACCCCAGACACGCTTCAGAGGGTTTGCTCCTGAAGACCCCCTGCTGCTGGAAGCAACCCAGTCAGGGTATCGAAGCAAAACTCAAAGAAGTTGGTCTTTCTTGAAAAATGGTCCCTTTCCAAACCCTGTGTGACCCCCGCCCCCTTTTTAAAGCTATACCGGAGCACGAGGGATCTTAGTTTCCCAACCAGGGATCAACCCCTGCGTTGGAAGTGGGAGGCTCAACCATCGTACGAAACAGGGAAGCCCTGTGGGACACTTCTTTGAGACCATGTGTTTTCAGGGCCATCGTGGGGCCTTATCCTGGCGAGTAGGCTGCTTTGCTCAGTTATGGAGGCAAAACCCAGAGACTTCAAAGCCTCACCCCCAGGCCACCAGCTGGTACAACAGGAGTCCAGACTTGGCCGCCAAGAGCACTGCTCTCACCTCTCTGCTGCCTGGGTGAGAGACGGGTCTTCAGTCTGGGGACACTGGGCAGCCCGGCCTCTGGAGCCAGCAGTGGTCACCAGTCACTGTCCCTTTGGCAGGGTTGCTTTAGGTGGCCTAAAGGCAGGCTCATCAGGAAATAGTGGTTCCAAGGCCCAGGCATTAGAGCTCAGGTGTTGGGGGAGAGAGGCTGAGGAGGAGGGATGAAAGCGCCTCTCCAGGGAGGTGTAGAGCCCAGAGGCCTGGGTCTTCTCGGGGAAGTCCCTCTATAGACCCGACCTGTACCCCCGCCTCCTCCCTCCTGGGGGCTTTGAGCCTCTGATTTGCATCCAGGTGATCCATGAGACATGGGCTCAGGAAAAAGGGCTCAGAGGGTTCCTAACTTACTATTGCATGCTGGTCTCACTCATATGTATCCCAGACCCTCCCACATTGTAAGCGCTCAATAAAATTCTGTCGTGTGAGCCAGGGAGTGAGAAGGGCGGAAGCCGAAGAGAGCAACAGAAAAAGCCTGGGCGTGGATCAGCCTTTTGTGGGTCCCTCATTTTCACCCGAGCCCCAGTCAGCTGGTGTCTCTGACGTGCCTCTACACATTCAGCTCCCCTTCCAGAACCTCACTTGCAGTGGGTGGGCTCCAGGGCCTAGAGCTGTGCTGTGTGAGACAGTGCCCACTGGCCACTGAGCTTGTGACACGTGGCTAGTTCGAGCCGTGATGAGCTATCAGTGTGGAATATACACTGGCTTACAAGCGCGTACGGTTGCTCAATTGTGTCCGACTCTTTGTGACCCTGTGGACTGCAGCACACCAGCCTCGCTCAAACTCATGTCTGTTTCCTTTTGTACCAAAAAACAAGAACATCAGATATCTCTTGCGATTCTATGTGAGCCAGCATGCCACGTACCCATGCATCTTCCCTGACTCAGAGAGGCCCGGCCCGGTGCAGGGGCTGCCCAGGTACCTCTCGACTTCCCAAAGCCTCGGCAAGAACAGGCTACGCGATTCAGGAAGTCGCCATGGCAACCAGCGGGTCTTCGTGCCATCTCCTGCAATCAGCGCTGGGACCTGGCCACCTGCTGGGCTTCCTGGAGATGTGTTCCCTATAATGCGAGGCTGGGGAGGGGGCTCCTCACCGCCCCCCTTCTTCTGTTCTCCCCTCCCCCGCCCTCCGTGTGGCAGGGCTGGCAGAACGGGGCAGAGTATATTTGAGAAAGAGCCTCCTTGAACTGAAAGCATGGACTGGAAGTCTGGTCTCCGATGAGCCACTAGTACCCTATGGGAGGGGCTTCCCAGGTGGCGCTCATGGTAAAGAACCCTCCTGCTAAGGCAGGCAGATGGAAGAGACACAGTTTCAATCCCTGGGTCAGGGAGATCCCCTGGAGGAGAGCATGGAAACCCACTCCAGTGTTCTTGCCTGGAGAATCTCATGGACAGAGGAGCCTGGCGGGCTACAGTCCAGGGGGTCCCAAAGAGTCTGACGTGACAGAGCGACTAATAGCTTTCGCTGTCACCCCAGTCGCAGAGCCCTCCTCAAGGGACCGAGCCCTGAGGGAGGAGGCCTGGGGTCCAGTCCGGACTGTGGCCTCGGGGGGGGAGGGGGAGGCAGGTGTCACCTCTCTAGATTGTCAGATGAACAGCGGACCCCCAAAGCACATCCCTCAGACAGGCTGTGGTTTCTGTTCTACAGAAGGACAAGTTCAAGGGATTGTCACCCTGGGCAACACCAACCAACTAGGAGTTTGCCAAATGCTAGGCACGGACCTCCCCTCCTCCAACGGAGAGGCCAGGCTTCACACGCACTCCTGGAAGGTCTGGCAATAGCACAGTGTCTTTGTTCTCCCAGCTCCACCAGAGCCTGGAGCGCCCTACTGCGGCGGCTGCAGTGTCTGGTCTCCCTCTCACTCCAACTCCTGCCCAACAAGTCATCAAAGTGAGGGGAAGGGCGGCACGCGTGTTCGTGGTGTCCCTGGTCCCCCTTTTATACATGTGACCCCATTTCATGATCACAACCACTCTACAGTGTTGGTTCGTTTGTTTGTTGTTTGTTTAAATATTTATTTGTCTGCTCTGGGTCTTCATGGTGCCATGTGGGATCTATTTCCCTGACCAGGTATCAAACCGTGGGCCCCCGCTTTGGCAGCCTGGAGTCTTAACCACTGGACTACAAGGGAAGGCCCATAGTGTGGGTTTTACTATGTGTGTTTCGTGGGTAAGGCAACAAAGGCTCAATGGAGTGACTGACTCAAGGTCACACAGCCAGGAAATAATGGGATCTATTCCCTGAAGCCACTTAGGGTTTGAGAGCCTCCTTGAACTTTGAAAGCCATGGACTGGAAGTCTGGTCTCCGATGAGCCACTAGTACCCTATGGGAGGGGCTTCCCAGGTGGCGCTCATGGTAAAGAACCCTCCTGCTAAGGCAGGCAGATGGAAGAGACACAGTTTCAATCCCTGGGTCAGGGAGATCCCCTGGAGGAGAGCATGGAAACCCACTCCAGTGTTCTTGCCTGGAGAATCTCATGGACAGAGGAGCCTGGCGGGCTACAGTCCAGGGGGTCCCAAAGAGTCTGACGTGACAGAGCGACTAATAGCTTTCGCTGTCACCCCAGTCGCAGAGCCCTCCTCAAGGGACCGAGCCCTGAGGGAGGAGGCCTGGGGTCCAGTCCGGACTGTGGCCTCGGGGGGGGAGGCAGGTGTCCCCTCTCTAGATTGTCAGATGAACAGCGGACCCCCAAAGCACATCCCTCAGACAGGCTGTGGTTTCTGTTCTACAGAAGGACAAGTTCAAGGGATTGTCACCCTGGGCAACACCAACCAACTAGGAGTTTGCCAAATGCTAGGCACGGACCTCCCCTCCTCCAACGGAGAGGCCAGGCTTCACACGCACTCCTGGAAGGTCTGGCAATAGCACAGTGTCTTTGTTCTCCCAGCTCCACCAGAGCCTGGAGCGCCCTACTGCGGCGGCTGCAGTGTCTGGTCCCCCTCTCACTCCAACTCCTGCCCAACAAGTCATCAAAGTGAGGGGAAGGGCGGCACGCGTGTTCGTGGTGTCCCTGGTCCCCCTTTTATACATGTGACCCCATTTCATGATCACAACCACTCTACAGTGTTGGTTCGTTTGTTTGTTGTTTGTTTAAATATTTATTTGTCTGCTCTGGGTCTTCATGGTGCCATGTGGGATCTATTTCCCTGACCAGGTATCAAACCGTGGGCCCCCGCTTTGGCAGCCTGGAGTCTTAACCACTGGACTACAAGGGAAGGCCCATAGTGTGGGTTTTACTATGTGTGTTTCGTGGGTAAGGCAACAAAGGCTCAGAGAGGTGGAGTGACTGACTCAAGGTCACACAGCCAGGAAATAATGACATTAGAACCGAGGCCCATCTGATTCCAGAGCCCAGTAGAAAGGCCATCCTTGATTTCCACTCTACCCAGCTGCCTTGTCCCTCCCTCAGTGACAGCTCTGCTCCCTGGAGTTCTTCTTCCTCCTCTTCCTAGAGCCCCAGGTGCTCCCCACGGCACCCTTTCCTCTGCATCCAGTCGGGAAAGATGCTTAAACTCAGAATTCCAGAGCATCAGGAGGTGAAACAACCCTTCGAGGTGACCCGACCTAACCTGTTCTGCCTCCCCTTATATGGGGGAAGCGGGGGTCTGCGAGGGAGAGCCACGCCTGGACCCAGGACTGAAGGCACAGACTCCTGACCTGCATGGGGTGTGGGGAAGACATCCCATCTGAGAGGACATGGGGGTGTTGGTGGAGCTCAGGTGAGGCTGTCTAGTGGGCAAGCCTGGTGCTGGAGGGCTTGGACTTGGGTGAGCAGGGAGGAGAGGGAGCTGGCCAGACCCGAGGGCGGGGGCTGGCGGCCTGGCTGCCCTGAGGGGTCAGGCTGCCTTGGCAGGGCTCCCGTCTCCAGCCTCACGGGCGAGCGCACGAGGTGGAGCTGAAACATTCAAGCAGCTTCCTCTCCTTTGTTGGGAGTGATGGCGCCCATTTCCTGGATGTCCAAGAACCGGCTTCAAACAATAGCACTGTCAGGAAGCCAGGAAGAGGCTGCTGCCCTGCGCAGGTCCTGCCCCATCCCTCCCCACCTCCTGAGACCTGGCTGGGCCATCCTTTCTGCTTATCTCCTGGAGTCTGATGCCTCACTCTGCCACCCGACCGCTGTGCTCCCGGGCGCTGGTCACCTAACTTCTCTGGGCCTCAGCTCCCCGTCTGAAACGCAGGGATTCTATCCACGCCCCTCACTTTGATCAGAGGAGGTAGAACGATGGTAGTGCTAAGCAGCAGTAGCGATGAACGAATACCCTGTGTGTAGACAATACAGCAGAAAGTGCTTGGTACTTAGCAGGCGTTGGAAAGTGTGACTTTGACTCTGAATCCAGGAAACGCTCAACTCACATTATTCAAGCCTACAAAGTGTCAGGCATCTGCCTGTGCTTTACCTATGTACCATGTGGGAAGACCTACAGTGCTGGAGTCAGACAAAATTGGATTTAAATCCTGGTTTGGCCAATTAAAGAATCTGCCTGCAGTGCAGGAGACTTGGGTTCATCCCTGGGTGAAGACCACCTGGAGAAGGAATGACTCCCTCCTCCAGCACTCACGCCTGGGGACGCCTGTGGACAGGGGAACCTGGTGGGATACAGTCCACGGGGTCACAAAGAGTCAGACACGACTGAGTGACAAACACCTACAGCCAGTTATGAGCTGTGTGGTCTGGGACAATGCCATGACCTTTCTGAGCTCCAGTTTCTTCTAAAATAAAGGAAAATAAGAATAAACAAATCGTGGTTCAGTAGCTAAGACTCTGAGCTCCCAAAACAGGAGGCTTGGGTTCCATCCCTGGTCAGGGCACTAAATCTTGCATCCCACAACTAAAGATCTGGTGCAGCCAAACAAATAGTTTTTTAAAAAGAGAAAAAGTCAACAAATAAATAGGAATAACAAGAACCCCTATTTTGTGTTATCAAATGAGAAATAAATGGGCCAGCGGATGTCAAGACAGTCAGTAGGCAGCAGCTCCCGTTCTGACTCTTTCCGCCACGGGTCTCTGCCTCTGCTATGTCTGCCCCCATTGGTGCCCCAGGCCTTCCTCTCTGTGGTCCATGCCTCCAGCAGCACCCAGTTGCTGCCCACTGATAGTCCAGGGTGGGGACCTCAGAAGCGTCAACTTCGCCCTGAGCCTTCGCTCTCTGGAGGGTGCTGGAAGCTAGTTTCTAAGTGCCCCTGCATTCTGATGCTCCAGAAGGCAGCCTAGCCCCCAGCGACACTCCTGGGCACTGGACCTGCCATGGAGTTGGAGCCCAGACCCGGCGTGAGAGGGCGTCTGGATCCCCGGTTCACTAGCAGGCCAGACTCCTCCCCAGGGGATGAGAGCCACACAGCTGGTTCAAGCTGTCTCAGGCTTGGGAGCTGGCTTGGTGTCTTTGTTCAGGAACATGGCCTTTTCATTAGCGCCATTGTCCACCAGTTAGCCCAGAGCTGACTCCCAGGGAACACCTCACCGGGGGTCGGCTTCAGTGGACGCTGTGTTCCCGCAGCCCTTCTCCTCCTCCTCTGGAAACCTTTGACTCCACTGCTCCTCCAGCTTGCCCCCAGCCCCCTCGGGCGCACCTCCCCGCCGAGGAAAGCAGTCACTGTTCACCGACGTGGTGCTGGGCAATGCCACGCTCTGGTTACCCTATCAACACAGCCGCTCCTGAGAGGAGGCACCCTTGGTGTCCTCGTTTCTCAGAGAAGTCAAGTATGTCTCTCTGTCCCTCTAGGAGCTGAACCCTCTCATGATCACCAGACTCCAGAGCAGCCTTTGGGATCCTGTTGGTCAAGTGCGTGCAGAGCAGTGTGGTGTTGGGCAGGTCAGTTCGCTCTGCATCTTCTCTCCTGTCCCTCCTTGGGCCTCCATCGTCTGATTTACCAAACTGACAGCTCAGTGTGGAGCAGAGCAAAGAACCCCAGGTTCTGGAGTCAGTCAGGCCCAGGGGGCAATTCTGCTTCTGCCAGAGATAAAATACACCTAGTTCCTGTCTTTTGAAAAGTTCAAGTACAAAAAGGGGAGGTAGATCAGTAGGCAAAAAATCAGCATGTAATCTGTCATACAAGGGGCCGTGCTGTTGTCTGTTGTTCCGTCCCCATGTCGTGTCTGACTCATTGTGACCCCAGGAACTGTAGCCCCCCAGGCTCCTCTGTCCATGGGATTTCCCAGGACAGAATGCTGAGGGGCTTGCCATTGCCTTCTCCAGGGCATCTTCCCGACTGACAGGCTGAGTCTGTGTCTCCTGCATGGGTTGGTGGAATTTTAGTGCTGAGCCACCACTGAGGAGAGAAGGCACTGCTTATCCATGTAGGGAAGCCCTACATAGTAATAATATGTCAATATATCCATTTATATTCCAAGGGGACCCCATTTCCCCACATCTGGGTCAATAATTGATATTGTCGACTTGCTTTTGCTAATAAAATGGTGGCATCTCACTGTGGCTTTCATGAGCATGGTTCTGACTACTTGGGAGGTTACACATCTTTTTACACATTGATTGGCCGTTCTGATGTTCTCTTCTGCAAACTGCCTGCTCACTGCTTTTGCAGGTGTTCCTATTAGGGTGCCCAATCTCCCAACCCCTCTCTGACTCCATGCTGCCTGTTTACCCTACTCCTGGCCCATTGGTGTCTTTGCTCAGGTCCTCTCATACTCCGAGCTGCACCCCACCCCTAGCCCTCCACGCAGCCAGCCTCCGTGTCAGCCTGCCTGAACCCACAATGGCAGAGGGCTTCACACTGGGCTTGGCCCAATCAGAAGGCAGCTTAAGGAGAAGATCCTCTCCAGAGGTTTTCTCCTCTCACTTTTAAGATCAAAGCCTTTGTTATAATCCTCTGAACAAACTCAACTTCAATGAACAAGAAAGCTACATGAAGCAGTTTCGAAGTGGATGACCAAATCCCTGAGTCTCTTCCATTTTATGTCCTTCAAAAGGCAAGAGTGGGTGATTCATCTAACACCGAGGCCCAAAACGCCCTTCTCTTTTTAATGAAATGTTCAGAAAGGACAGCCCAGGCCATTAGGTCCACCTCAAGAATATCATCAAAACACCTCCTTCTCAAACAAAAACAAAAAATCCTCCATCTTCTTCAACAAGTCGGCTAGTGGAAAAACTATGTTTCATATCATTCTTGGCATGGAAGAGAGCCCAGATACCATCTTAGTCCATGACTTCACTTTGTAGCAAAAGAAGCTGGCTCGGAGGGGAAAGTGCTTTGCCAAGGCTGCCAAGCAAGGTCAGCGATAGTACGGGAACAGCACCCGAGGCACCTCCTTCAGCCAGCCTGCTCCCCATCAAACTGATATGGAAGAAGAGAGGCCAAGGGGTGTTCTTAAAGTTCTTTAGTTTGAGTTCAGCTTCTTGGAATCCAGCAATGTACTGCATGGTCCACAGATAATAAACAAATACCTAATATCAAACTGCTGTCACATCACGTAATTTTCGGATGGAAAGTGAAAGAAATGTTATTATCATTTTCTTTTTAGCTTCAGCGCTTCCACTAGAGCAGCAGAATTGCTTCAAACAAGGCTTCCAGAAAAGGGCATGCCTGCTTAATTTGCATTCAACTCTCAAATTAAGAGAATATTGGCATGCAATTATATTTCTTATTACCATAGTCTAATCTGACCTTTTATGCCTCCTCCTCCCTGGAGTTCACAGACGGCATTTTTATTTTCCTGCCACTGTGATGGGGATTTCTGAGCTCTTTTTGAAAATAAATAAATAAATAAAAACAAATATGTCTGTGCATTCTCTTCTGTCTCTCACAGCGCTAATCATTATAGTAGAACCCTGAGCCTCTTTTAGAATAGAAAACACCCCTCCTGTTTACATAGAAGGGTACACAGTTAAGGGTTCACTAGACTACCGTTTGCTGATAAAAGTCTGAATAGTCAAAGCTACGGTTTTTCCTGTAATTATGTATGGATGTGAGAGTTGGACCCTAAAGAAGGCTGAGCACTGAAGAACTGATGCCTTTGAACTGTGGTGTGGGAGAAGACTCTTGAGAGCCCCTTGGACTGCAAGGAGATGAAACCAGTCCATCCTAAAGGAAATCAACCCTGAATAGTCATTGGAAGGACTGATGCTGAAGCTGAAGCTCCAATACTTTGGCCATCTGATGTGAAGAGACGGCTCATTGGAAAAGAGTCTGATGCTAGCAAAAAACAGAAGGCAGAAGGAGAAGGGGAGAACAGAGGATGAGATGGTTGGATGGCATCAATTACTCGACGGATGTTGAGTTTGAGCAAACTCCAGCGCTTTGCCTGAAGGGGTAGTAGCTGCATGAAAAACAAGGTGCACTGCTTGTTCCCAAAATGTGCAGCAGCTGAAGTGAAGGAGATGCATCTAATACAGAGGAAGGTGTGATGCACACTGGGGGTGAGGGGACTTGAGGGGTGCTTCACGAAGGAGACGGGTTTGAGCTGCGTCTTGAGGGAAAGGCGCATCAAGAAGGGGGGGAGGAGAGCTTTGGGGAAGAGGACACCAATGGGGAAAGGTGCAGACCTCTGAGATGGCGCGGATTCCGTGGGGCTGGGGGGGGCGACGGTGGGAGACACAGCTGGAGAGCTCGGAGTCAGAGCCCAGAGTGACTGGCTGCCACCCTGAGGAGTGTGGGCTTTCTGCAGCAGGTTGTGGGGACACCAAGGAGAGAAAGGCTCCCCATCACGTTAAAGACAGAGGCAGGGAGTTGTGACTGCATTGGCTCGTGCCCACAGAACCACACTCCAGGCAGACTGCTCCTGAACCCTGCCCTGAGGCCCCCGGAGGCTGGGACACACTTCCATCAGCCTGTACCTGGCTGCTCTTGGAGGAAGAAGCTCAGACACCACTTCCTCTGGGAGGCCCGTCACGGCCTCTCTTCCTCAACTGTCCTCACGCCCCAGCTAGTCCCTTTCAAGTTGACCCATCGCTGGGACTCATCACAGCCTACAGCCACCTCATTTCTGTGTTTACCTGTTTATTACCTCCCTCACTGGGATGGAAGCCCCACGAGAGAAGGGCCCCCATCCGTCTCAGCTCATCGTTCGTGCCTCGAATGGTAACTAGCATGAAGCAAGATGTAAAATATTTGCTGAATGAATTAAAGAACGAATGGATGTATTGCCAGGATTCTAAATGCAGCTATATTCCTTCCCTCTGATTGACGAAAGTATCCGCGTGCATGCTAAGTCAACGTCAGTCGTATCCAACTTTTTGCAACCCTATGGACTGGAGCCCACCAGGCTCTTCTATCCATGGGATGCTGCAGGCAAGAATACTGGAGTGGGTTGTCACTTCCTTTTCCTGGGGATCTTCCCGACCTGGGGACGTATACTTGAGGGTAAATGAGTAAAAGCGATAGTATTTATTACAAAATTTGCATGCCCAGACCACACCACAGAACCATGAAACTAGAAGATCTGGGAGTGGGCTTTGGAAATCAGGACTGAAAAGTCTCCAGGTGATTTCCAGTGTGTGTCCAAGGATGAATTCCAATGACTCTGAAGGATACGAGTGTGAGCTTTGGAACCAGACACAGAACCATGGAACCAGAGCCACGTTTGTTTCTCAGATCTCCTACCCAGGTCTATTCCAGAGTCTGGGCTCACTTCTTGCTAATCTCTTGACTCTGTTCTAATTTTATTTTTTTCAGTAAGTACATTTATGAATTTTAGCATCTTAGTAAAACAAATGACTTGTGACACATATCACAAGTGATCAAGACTACACAGGGATGTCACAACCCCAGACAGAGACTTCTTACATAAGAGAAGCACCTGGTATATTTACCTCTCTTCAATGTTTATTTATTTGGCTGTGTTGGGTTTTAATGGCAGCAGGCAGGATCTTTTAGTTGCAGCATCCAAACTCCTACCTAGTTGTGGCATGCGGGATTGAATCTGGGCCCCCTAAGTTGAGAGTGTGGTGTCTTTAGCTACTGGACTACCAGGGAAGTCCCCCAAACTGGTATATTGAAAGCCCAAGTATGCCATGATCCATTTAGAAGCATAAGAATACATCTTTGAGTGAACCCAGCGTATTTCAGTTAGGATTTGATACCTATACCATTTTATGGTAATTTAACCTCAAAGATTTACTCCTATCTCTACACAGTTAAGGGGCTTCCCAGGTGACGCAGTGGTAAAGAATCTGCCTGCCAACGCAGGAAACACAAGAGACAGGGGCTCGATCCCTGGGTCAGGAAGATTCCCCCTGGAGAAGGGAATGGCAACCCACTCCAGTATTCTTGCCTGGGAAATTCCATGGACAGAATTCCACGCCTGGTGGGCTACAATCCATGGGGTTGCAAGGAGTCAGCCACAACTGAACACACACACACACACACAATAATTAGTGTGTTTGTCGTTACATAGCATGGAGGGAGTTTAGAAGCTCTTTGGAAAGATAAACTTGGGGTATAGTTCAATCATTTTCTGGATGTCTTTCACGTGCTGGGCAATAGAACATAGAAGTATAAACAAAAGTCCAGATCTTCTAGTCGTAAGACCAGGGCAGAAAAGATACACTCTGTGCTGTGACATATGTTACTCAGAGTGCTGTGACAAGTGCTACCATTTTTAAAAAACTAAATGACTTTCATTTAGTTGAGAAAGACTTAAATCTTGAAGGATCCTTAATTTTTTTTATTCGTAAAATCTTTATTCAATTTGTTACAATATTGATTCTATTTTGTGGGTTTTTTTGGCCACGAGGCATGTGAGATTTTAGATCCCCAACCAGGGATCTAACCTGCATCCTTTGCACTGGAAGGTGAAGTCTTAACCACTGGCCCACAGAGGAAGTTCCAACGATTGCTAGCAATGGCCAACACCCTAACACAAAGGAGTTCACGTGTAAACCTCAGCGCCATCCCAGGATGTGGGTACTCTCACTGCCCCCCCACCCCATTTTACAGATGAGGAAAAGAAAGTACAGAAAGCCAGGCTCATATAGCTATTAAAGGACAGAGCCTGGATTCAGATCCAGACAGTCCAACTCCAGAGTCCCTGGGCTCAACCCTCAGGCCATATTGTGTCCTGAGAACAAAGTGGGCAGGAAGGAGCACTTGTGGCTGTAGGAAGGGAGGCTTCCTGGGGAAGACAGCTTGAGTGTTTGCTTTGAGAGATGGCTCGACTTTCAAGAGGCAGAGATGGGGGCAGGACTGTTTCCCAGCGAGTGCACGACCAGTGGCATTCGCGTAGATTTGGAAATTGGAAAACACTCCTGAGGAACGGCATTTGGGAGACTGTAGGGTCCATGATAAAGAGAAGTAAGACAGTAGTGAGGCGCATGGGCCAGGCGAAGGCAAATTACAGAGTGTTGGGATGCCTCTAAGAATCCAGGCTTTGGCTAATAGCCATTCTGGAGCCACTGAAGGCTTCTTTCTTGTTAATTAATAATTTGGCTGAACTGGGTCTTCGTTGCGGCATGCGGGCTCTAGGTCCCCCTGCATTGGGAGCACAGAGTCTGAGCCACCAGGGAAATCCCACCCCTGGAGGTTTTCAAATCGCAGAGGCGCACCCCAAGTTGGAGCGTGGTTAGGTGGGCGAGAGGGCGGGGGAGACCAATTTGGCAGTGGTGTTAATAATCCAAGCGCGGGGAACAAAAACAGGCTAGGAAGAGTGACCGTGAGATAAAAGAGGAAGTAACAGACGTGCGAGGTTAGAGAAGCGACTCAGCAGGACTTGGTGTGGGCCTGGAACGCGGAGAGCTGGGAGCGGAAGGAGCCACAGGAGCGGCGGGTGTTTTGACACTGGAAGGCCGGAGACGCCATTCACTCCGACAGGGCAGATAGGAGCAGGCCAGGCGGAGGAAAGCGGGCAGATAAAGTTCCTTTGGGAACGTAAGGAGTCAGTCTCATTATTTTTAAGCCAAACCAGCAGGAAGCTTTTCTGACTGTTACTTGAAGCCCTGCTCAGAGATTCTGCACACCAACTGCTTTCAAATTGTTCTGTGACTTTTTTACCTACTGAAATTGTGACTCCATCTGTGGTGAGAGATGTTAGGAATTCTGTCTTTACTTAAGACTCTTCAGTCCTAGAAGGCTGTGATGTGGTGGAATTCCATCAAGAATACAGGAAAGCCAGAAGTGAATTTCTTTGTTCAAGGAATTCAAAGCAAGGTGAGGGGTTGGAGGGGAGCAGTGAGGGAAGAACTTCTGTCCAACATGGGCAAAAGTTAAAACATCCTTGAATTGAATTTGAAGCCATTAACAGTTCAAGACTTGTTGCTCTGACTCTAAAGGGGTGAATTAACTTTCAGGGAGAGTCAGGTGCTAGACACTGCGACTGGATAGATTAATCATAGGTTCTATCCAGAGGGTGGTTTATTCTCTCGTTACCCAAAGTGTGGTCCATGGACCAGCAGCATTAACATCAAGAAACTGACTAGAAACCTCAGGTTCTGCTCTAGGCCTATGGAATTAGAATTTTCATTTAATAAGATCTCCAGTGATGTATGGGCTTCCCTGGTAGCTCGAATGGTAAAGAATTTGCCTGCCATGCAGGAGACCTGGATTATTGCTGGGTTGGGAAGATCCCCTGGAGAAGGGAATGGGAACCCACTCCAGTCTTCTTGCCTGGAGAATTCCCTAGACAGAGGAGTGGGGCAGGCTACAGTCCACAGGTTCACACAGAGTTGGACACTCTGGTTCTGGACTGAGCAACTAACACTGTTCACTTGATGTATATGCAGTGGTAAAGATGAAGAGTGTAGGCTTTGGGGGCTTCCCAGTGATTAAGAATCTGCCTCCCAATGCAGAGAACTAGGATTCAATCCCTGGTTGAAGAACTAAGATCCCACATGCTGTGGGGCAACCCAGCCCATGCAGCAGCTACTGAACCTAACACTATAAAGCTAAAGAAAGAGAATAGTATGGGCTTTGGAAGCAGATATATCTGGGTTCAAATCTCAGCTTAGCCATTTAACTACCTACCAGCACTTCACCTCTTAGACCTATTTCCTGCATAAAACTAGTCAGTGGGCCTAGATCGGAGCTTTCCAAAACCACCAATGGCCTGTCCTACTGCAGACCAATTGAGCCAGCATCTTTCCCACGCAGAATCCTGACCTCAGAATTTAAAGCCCCCAGGTCATTCCAACTGGCAACCAGGGTGGAGAGCCACTGGTGACTTTGAAGGACAAGGGAATGGCCAATGGAACCAATTTTCATGTGTATCCCCCTTCTACTACTTCACATACGAGGACTTACATTTCCCTACGCTTGAGCTCCTCCATCTGTGAAGCGGCATGACGTACTAGAAAGTCTTTCTAAGGGCTCTGGGCATCGAAGGAGTTGACGCATGTGGGCAAGATGCACAGTGCTCCATGAGTATTTGTTTTTATTTACGCAAGTTCCAGCTTCCTTTGCAGAAAGATCCTAGGAAGCGAAACAATTTGAGGTTATCACACAAACACCAGTCTGTGGTCACAATGGTGCTTTCCCCACCAGGGCTGACTTCGAACGACTTGGCACCCAACAGGTTAATGGGTGTTGTCTTTGCTGTTATAAAAAATGTAAGAACCTATGGTTTTTCTTCTTCAATTGGAGAATGACGCAAAGGTGGCTGGCAAGGAGCTTTAGCAAAACGGGTGAGAAGTTAACACAAAACGCTCCCAACCATGGGGTCAGAATGGGGCAGGAGCAGGGGCAAGACACATCATGCAATGCTTGTGGTGTTCTGTCCTAACACTTTGGGCAACTCACAGCAATCCCCTCACTTCTCTAGAAGAGAAGAAAAAAATCTTTACAAAGACGCCTACACAACAACTTTGCTTTCCAGAGCTCTGTGAATGGGAAAGCAAGGCCCGGGGAGCCCAGGTTTACACAAGGTCACGTGAAATTTAAGGCCACGAGCAGAAGATGTTAAGTGACCCCAGGTCAGATGGAGAGGAAATAGCCTAGTCGTGAAAAAGGAATTGAACGAACGGGAAAATAAAGACGTTAACAGTACTTTGAACCAAAGAGCTTTTAAAATGCTTGTGGCTTTAACCTGCCCAGGAGGTAGATAAGCATGTTCCCTCTAGTTTGTCCTCAAATTCAACCTCTCGTAAGAGGTTAAGAAACACACCCAAGGCTGGAACTGACACTCAGACCTCCTGACTTCCTGGCTTTGGAGCTGGGAGTTCAGCCTCCAACTCCCTTGTCTATCAGGAAAAACATCTGGGTTATAATGCTTGAGGATGGGATATCGAGGGGAAGTGGTGGAAGTTTGGTTCTTTAAGAAACTTTGAGCGAGACTGCAGAAGACCCAGCCAGGCGCCCCGCCCAGGGCCTGAGTCACAAGCGCAAATGTTTCTGTGCTTCTCCCATCCTGGACGCTTCCCTTGCATGACCTTCAGGGAACTCGACCTGTTTGAGATGCTGGATGGGAAGAAAGTGGAAACTTCAAAATGTGTGAATACCGACCAGCCCCGAGGCATCACCACAGGTAACAAACCCTTTCCTTTTCACGTCCACCTGTCCGTGAGCCACGCAGCTCCCCTGCTGCGCTGGTAGAGGCCTCCTTGAAGCAGAAGGAGAGAGGCACAGGCAGGACCACAAGGAGAAAAAGCAAGGGGAAGTCATCTTTAAAGGCCAAAAGGTTATATAAAACATAATAAAATACAACTGTTTCCTTTAAAATTTTTAATGGGCAGGAAATAGTATAGAGTAACTGCCAAGTCACATAAATTAATATTTCTGTTCATGTTGGTGATCCTGGAAAAAGCCCTCTATCGGTTACACAACGCTCCCTGGTAGAATGGCAAGAGAAACCTGCTTGTGGTGTTCTGTCCTAACACTTTGGGCAACTCACAGCAATCCCTCACTTCTCTAGAAGAGAAGAAAAATCTTTACAAAGACGCCTACACAACAACTTTGCTTTCCAGAGCTCTGTGAATGGGAAAGCAAGGCCGGAGCCCAGGTTTACACAAGGTCACGTGAAATTTAAGGCCACGAGCAGAAGATGTTAAGTGACCCCAGGTCAGATGGAGAGGAAATAGCCTAGTCGTGAAAAAGGAATTGAACGAACGGGAAAATAAAGACGTTAACAGTACTTTGAACCAAAGAGCTTTTAAAATGCTTGTGGCTTTAACCTGCCCAGGAGGTAGATAAGCATGTTCCCTCTAGTTTGTCCTCAAATTCAACCTCTCGTAAGAGGTTAAGAAACACACCCAAGGCTGGAACTGACACTCAGACCTCCTGACTTCCTGGCTTTGGAGCTGGGAGTTCAGCCTCCAACTCCCTTGTCTATCAGGAAAAACATCTGGGTTATAATGCTTGAGGATGGGATATCGAGGGGAAGTGGTGGAAGTTTGGTTCTTTAAGAAACTTTGAGCGAGACTGCAGAAGACCCAGCCAGGCGCCCCGCCCAGGGCCTGAGTCACAAGCGCAAATGTTTCTGTGCTTCTCCCATCCTGGACGCTTCCCTTGCATGACCTTCAGGGAACTCGACCTGTTTGAGATGCTGGATGGGAAGAAAGTGGAAACTTCAAAATGTGTGAATACCGACCAGCCCCGAGGCATCACCACAGGTAACAAACCCTTTCCTTTTCACGTCCACCTGTCCGTGAGCCACGCAGCTCCCCTGCTGCGCTGGTAGAGGCCTCCTTGAAGCAGAAGGAGAGAGAGGCACAGGCAGGACCACAAGGAGAAAAAGCAAGGGGAAGTCATCTTTAAAGGCCAAAAGGTTATATAAAACATAATAAAATACAACTGTTTCCTTTAAAATTTTTAATGGGCAGGAAATAGTATAGAGTAACTGCCAAGTCACATAAATTAATATTTCTGTTCATGTTGGTGATCCTGGAAAAAGCCCTCTATCGGTGACTGCAAACGGCGGGACAGCCTTCTCCGCCCGCTGCCTGGGCGCGTGACTGCGAATGGGCCAGGGGCCCATCTTCACATGGTCCAGAAAAAGAGGCGGCTGCCATGCCTGGCGGGCTTCAGGTCGCCTCCCACCTCGGGGTTGGGCTCCGGCCTTGCTCTGGAGTGATAGGGATTCTCTGGTAAAGGCCGCTCTGTGTTCACTTTGGTGACCTGCAGAGGGAGGAAGAGGAAGGGCGACGCTGAGTCGGGTGCTGCCGCTGTGACCACAAACACACCTCGCAGGCCTCCTCTGCGCCCGGGCGGCTCCAGCCACTCCTCGTCCTCAGAGCCCTAGCACAGCACGCTTCACCATGAATACACACTGAAGAATGCCTACTGTGTGCCATTCCACGTGGAAGAAGTCGGAAGCTAGGATACAGAAGGGAACAAGATTCACACGGTCCTCAGTGCAGGGGCTGGACAGGAGGTCGCCCCCCAGGCCTCCCCAGGCGGGCCACAGTCACCAAGAGGCAATGAATGCTGGGGGAACAGGACCCCTGCACACTCCCGTCCTCCAGGCCAGGGGCCCGGGCTATTTCAGAAGGGGAATTTTTTTTTTTTTTAAAGAAATGCATTTTAAAAATTTATTTATTTTTGGCTATTCTGGGTTTTCACTGCTGCCGCAGGCTCCTCTCTAGTTGCAGGGAGTGGGGGCTACTCTCTAGTTGAGGTGAGCAGGCTTCTTGTTGTGGTGACTTTTCTTGTTGTAAAATTCGGCCTCTAGGGCACACGGGCTTCAGTAGTTGCGGCCCACGGGCTTAGTAGTTATGGCTCCGAGGCTCTAGAGCACAGGCTCCATAGTTGTGGCTCACAGGCTTAGTTGCTCCTCAGCATGTGGATCTTCCTGGATCAGGGATGGAACCCTGATGAATCTCCCACATGTATTTTCTACATTGGCAGGTGAGCTCTTTACCACTGAGCTACCAGGGAAGCCCAGAAGGGGAAATATTTAGCTTCATGAAGGATGAGCAGGAACCAACCAAGAAGGCAGAGAGGAAACGACCTTCCAAGGGAACCAACAGGTCACACAGAGACAAAAAGGCACGTCCTCAGAGCAGCTGGAGCCCAGGCTGTGTGCAGGGTGGAGTGAGAGGCAGCCTCTGACCAAGTAGGTCCTGCTGTTAAAAATGACATTATTCCAGTTCACGTTCACACTTCCCACGGTTGACCTGCTGGTTCACAGGGGCCACCCAGCCAGCAGCAGAGGAGCTAGGACATGAAGCCTGACCTCCCTGCTCCAGAGCCTGGGCTCTTACAGGATGCAGGACGCTGGGAGGCAGTGGCCAGGGGATGAAGGCGGTGAACACTATGCAGAGATGCTTGAACTTTAACCCAAAGACAACGGAAGCTATGGAGAAAGGAAGCAACTTCACCATGTCTGCAGGCCAGGCCAGAAGGTGCAGAAGCTACACTGGGGGTGTTAAGCCAATGGGCCAGGTGAGGAGAAACATGGAACTGGGGTCCCAGGGTGAGAGGAGATGGCATTTTACACCCACATTAGCCCACAGACATCTCCAAGATAAAACCAGTAGAGGGATTCCCTGGTGGTCCAGTGGGTAAAGAGTCTGCCTTGCAGTGCAAGGGGCACCGGTTCGACCCCTAGTCTGGGAAGATCCCACATGTGGCAGAGAGGCCAGACCGGTGCTCTGTGACGAGAGAGGCCACTGCAATGGGAGGCCCACACAGGCCAAAGAATAAAGATGGATGAAAATAAATAAATAAATAACCAATAAAAAAGGCCAAAATTAAAAAGAAAAAAACAACAACAGTAGAAACTGTTCTTATTTTAAAGATAAGGAAATAGGCCCAGAGACTCAGAAGATGGAATGATACGCTTATTACCAGTCTTGTTATCTAGTGGTCTCCAAAGCCACTCCACATACTACGACCAGATCCATCTTCCCAGAGGTACAAATTCAAACACCATTTATTGTGAACAGAGCTTTCATGGTCACAATCTCACAATTCTTATTATAACCAGCCTCGGAGACATAATTACCTCTAGTCCACAGGAGAGGAGCAGAGATGCTGGCTTGTCTAAGATCAGGACGCAGTAAATGTCAGCGCTGGAGCTGGAACTCCAGTCTTCTGACTCCAAGTCCAGAATAGTTTTTTTATTTGTTTTTAAAACAGTTTTGTCATTTTTCTGCTACAATTATAGATCATTAATGGTTCCTTGGTGCTAGACAGAGTATTCCAAATGCCTCCAGCTGGCATTTGAAGCTCCTTTAAGGGATTCAGGATGTCTGTGAAATAGATCTAGACAAAATAAAAGGACCCCTTTAAAGGACAAATTACTGTGGAAAGGACAATGAAACAACTTCCTCTTCTGCAGCACACTCAAAACACAAAGGCAGCAGAAGCATGCGGTCTGACTAATTACTAGGTAAACGACTGTGGGCAGCTGACTTAACTTTCAATTTCCCATCTGTAAAACGGGGCCAGCAGCAGTTCCACGGTTATTAGAATAACACGTGTGAAGTGCCTGATGTACGGAGCAGGTGCTCCATTAGTTATTTCCAACAGACGATGGAATTAACGGGTAAGAGAGTGCAATCCTGCCCAGGAAAGCCAGAAACCTCAAAGACAGACCCAACGTCTGAGCTGAGACTGGGTGAGTGAGCAGCGATTCCTAGGCACATGTAGGAGGGAAAGACCACAATGGACAAGTGAGCGATGCTGAAGTACAGGCTTTGTCCAGCCAATTATGACCCTTCTTAGAAAGAGACTGGCTAATGAGCTTAAATATAACTAAAGCTGATAATCCTCTTTAAAAAATACACTTTTGAAAAGAGTTCAGATAAAAATACCTTTTTCTTTTAAAGGTTTCTTAAAATGTTAGTACAAAGGCTTCCCTGGTGGTCCAGTGGGTAAGGACACCGCCTTGCAGTGCAAGGGGCGCCGGTTCAATCCCTGGCCTGAGAAGATCCCACGTGCAGCGGAGCGGCTGGACCGATGTGTCCAATTACCGAGCCAGAGCTCTGGAGCACATGCGCCCAGAGCCGGTGCTCTGCGACAACAGAGGCCTCCACGATGGGAGGCCCATGTGGGCCAAAGAACAAAGATGGATGAAAACAGATAAATGAAAGAACAATAGAAGTGGCCCGCCTGCTCCCTTCCCTCCCCAACCCGCCCCCCCCCCCCAAAAAATGTTAATACAAAAGATTCAGGAATAAATACACTTTCTTAGGAGCATGATTTGTAAATTCTCCTTTCATGAGACAGAAACGAGAGAAGGCAGTTTTCTGTATCAGATGTAAAAGTTCTACCACTTTCCAAATTAGAATCATCAACTATTTCACGTAATTTGGAGACTTCCCCAGTGATACAGTGGCTAAGACTCTGCACTCCCAATGCAGGCGGCCCAGGTTCAACCCCTCGTCTGGGAACTAGATTCTGCACATTGCAACTAACACATCCCATGTAACGCAATGAAGGTTGAAGATCCAGTGTGGCACATTCCTAAAACCCAGCACAACCAAATAACCAAAGGATAAATAAAAATGAGCTATTTTTTAAAAAATTTGTTCACTTTGGATTAAAATATATACACTACTATATATAAAGTAGATAACCAACAAGGGCCTACTGTATAGCACAGGGAATTATAATCAGTATATTGTAAGATATATAAGGAAAATGATTTTTTAAAAAAAGAATATATAGAGAAAAAAATTTTAAAAGAATACAAGTCAATATACATGTATATCTGAAACACTTTACCACACACCTGAAACTAACACAACATTGTAAATCAATTATATTTCAATAAATTTTCTAAAAGTAAATAATTTGTTTCCAGCCAATTATGACCCTTCTTAGAAAGAGACTGGCTAATGAGCTTAAATATAACTAAAGCTGATAATCCTCTTTAAAAAATACACTTTTGAAAAGAGTTCAGATAAAAATACCTTTTTCTTTTAAAGGTTTCTTAAAATGTTAGTACAAAGGCTTCCCTGGTGGTCCAGTGGGTAAGGACACCGCCTTGCAGTGCAAGGGGCGCCGGTTCAATCCCTGGCCTGAGAAGATCCCACGTGCAGCGGAGCGGCTGGACCGATGTGTCCAATTACCGAGCCAGAGCTCTGGAGCACATGCGCCCAGAGCCGGTGCTCTGCGACAACAGAGGCCTCCACGATGGGAGGCCCATGTGGGCCAAAGAACAAAGATGGATGAAAACAGATAAATGAAAGAACAATAGAAGTGGCCCGCCTGCTCCCTTCCCTCCCCAACCCGCCCCTCCCCCCCAAAAAATGTTAATACAAAAGATTCAGGAATAAATACACTTTCTTAGGAGCATGATTTGTAAATTCTCCTTTCATGAGACAGAAAGCGAGAGAAGGCAGTTTTCTGTATCAGATGTAAAAGTTCTACCACTTTCCAAATTAGAATCATCAACTATTTCACGTAATTTGGAGACTTCCCCAGTGATACAGTGGCTAAGACTCTGCACTCCCAATGCAGGCGGCCCAGGTTCAACCCCTCGTCTGGGAACTAGATTCTGCACATTGCAACTAACACATCCCATGTAACGCAATGAAGGTTGAAGATCCAGTGTGGCACATTCCTAAAACCCAGCACAACCAAATAACCAAAGGATAAATAAAAATGAGCTATTTTTTAAAAAATTTGTTCACTTTGGATTAAAATATATACACTACTATATATAAAGTAGATAACCAACAAGGGCCTACTGTATAGCACAGGGAATTATAATCAGTATATTGTAAGATATATAAGGAAAATGATTTTTTAAAAAAAGAATATATAGAGAAAAAAATTTTAAAAGAATACAAGTCAATATACATGTATATCTGAAACACTTTACCACACACCTGAAACTAACACAACATTGTAAATCAATTATATTTCAATAAATTTTTTTCAAAAATAAAAATAGTAAAATAATTTGTTCACTGCAGCAAAAGAAAGTATCTGAAGTAAAGATACGCCTGATTCAAAAAAAAACCCTGCTAAACCATTCCTCTACTTTTAGCAACAAGCTTAAGACCCAACCATCCACAGATGCCACACACAAGAGGAAGGGATGAAGACTATAATTATGGGTCCACGTAGTGACACGATGCTGGGGCCTCACACAGGCTCCTTAGCTTAATCCTCAGAAAAACAGACTAATACTGGTGCCATTTATAAGTGTGGAAGGATAGGAAATGTTTAGCTATTTGCTCAAGATCCCAGAGCAATAAAGTCCTAAACTAAGATTCAAACCTACTTTCAGTCTCTTTCAGGCCAGTTTTTCCCTCCATGCCTTGCTTCCCAGAGGGAATGCTTAAGAAGAGGGGTCAGATCACAAAGGGCCATGCACACCTGGATGTGGAGGGGACACCCAGTTTTAGAAGCAAATAGGAAGCCCCCTGGAAAAGTTTTTTAAAAGGAAACTCATATTTGATTTATTTTCTGTGTAGATCACGCCTTCTGGGACCCACCCTGTCCTCCCAGAAACTCATATAACCCAGGTAAAGATTCGTGTCCAAGAAGTGAGGAGAATCAAAATGACATTCCAGGAGGTACTGATCTATAGGAATTGAGGACTGGATAAAGGAAGACACAGGGCTAAGTAAAGAAAACAGACACTCAGGTTTCTAGCTCTAAGGTTTCAGCAGGTGGTGGTGGTCACAGCTGAGAAAGGAAATATGGCAGAAAGAGGAGGAAAACACCCTTTTAAACCACAGGCATTGCTTTTCTTTTGTTTAATCTTAGATATGTTCCTGAAAAATCTGGCATAACCTTGAACCCATTTCCCCACAACAATCTCAATGTTTACAACTGACGGTGCCCCTTACACATTTTGCCTTATCTTCATCTACTCCCTTCTGTTCTTCAGCTAGTTATTAATAATTAACCAAGAATACAAGTCAATATACATGTATATCTGAAACACTTTACCACACACCTGAAACTAACACAACATTGTAAATCAATTATATTTCAATAAATTTTTTTCAAAAATAAAAATAGTAAAATAATTTGTTCACTGCAGCAAAAGAAAGTATCTGAAGTAAAGATACGCCTGATTCAAAAAAAAACCCTGCTAAACCATTCCTCTACTTTTAGCAACAAGCTTAAGACCCAACCATCCACAGATGCCACACACAAGAGGAAGGGATGAAGACTATAATTATGGGTCCACGTAGTGACACGATGCTGGGGCCTCACACAGGCTCCTTAGCTTAATCCTCAGAAAAACAGACTAATACTGGTGCCATTTATAAGTGTGGAAGGATAGGAAATGTTTAGCTATTTGCTCAAGATCCCAGAGCAATAAAGTCCTAAACTAAGATTCAAACCTACTTTCAGTCTCTTTCAGGCCAGTTTTTCCCTCCATGCCTTGCTTCCCAGAGGGAATGCTTAAGAAGAGGGGTCAGATCACAAAGGGCCATGCACACCTGGATGTGGAGGGGACACCCAGTTTTAGAAGCAAATAGGAAGCCCCCTGGAAAAGTTTTTTAAAAGGAAACTCATATTTGATTTATTTTCTGTGTAGATCACGCCTTCTGGGACCCACCCTGTCCTCCCAGAAACTCATATAACCCAGGTAAAGATTCGTGTCCAAGAAGTGAGGAGAATCAAAATGACATTCCAGGAGGTACTGATCTATAGGAATTGAGGACTGGATAAAGGAAGACACAGGGCTAAGTAAAGAAAACAGACACTCAGGTTTCTAGCTCTAAGGTTTCAGCAGGTGGTGGTGGTCACAGCTGAGAAAGGAAATATGGCAGAAAGAGGAGGAAAACACCCTTTTAAACCACAGGCATTGCTTTTCTTTTGTTTAATCTTAGATATGTTCCTGAAAAATCTGGCATAACCTTGAACCCATTTCCCCACAACAATCTCAATGTTTACAACTGACGGTGCCCCTTACACATTTTGCCTTATCTTCATCTACTCCCCTTTTGTTCTTCAGCTAGTTATTAATAATTAACCAAAAATAAATCTGCACAAGCTGGAAGATCTATTTAAAGGAGTGTTTAAGTACATTCCCTCTGAGCTGTGTAGAACCACTGTCAAGGTAAGCTGACTGGTCAACTTGGATCTGCCACATCAGATCTGCACTCACAAAGGACCCTTTCTGGACCTCCTCCTGGCTTTCCCCACCCGCAGTGAGAGAGAGAGGCCCGCAGGAAGCCGTGTTACCTTTGACAGCTCCCCCAAGTCGGGCCGCACCCAGCCCAGCTTGTCCAGCACACACTCATCGAACTTGGCCTGCTGCTGGCGACAGCGGCGGAAGAGCTGCAGGCCGGAGTAATCGATGCAGGTCCAGTACTCTGTAAAGGGCTCCGCGCAGTGCCGCTTTATCTGCCTGGAAAAGAGGGCTTGGTTAGGGTGTGTGCGCTCAGTCACGTCCACTCCTGGCGACCTCATGGACTGTAGCCTGCGAGGCTCCTCTGTCCGTGGAATTTTCCAGGCAAGAATGCTAGAGCGGGCTGCCGTTTCCTTCTCCGGATCCAGAGACTGAACCCACATCTCCTGGGTCTCCTGCAGGCATATTCTTTCCCACTGCGCCACCTGGGAAGCCCTTGGTTTGGGGCGGCTCTTTGCAGAATGATGAAAAAACAGAAAAGTGGGGAAAAATTTGATACTGATTTCAAACACACAGCCTTGCTTTTTGAAAGGTATGAGAATACTCTTACCTCACTTGTGGGACAACCTGGAAATCCTCATGTTGAGAAACAAAAAGCAACAAAGGATTTCCAGGAGGTACTGATCTATAGGAATTGAGGACTGGATAAAGGAAGACACAGGGCTAAGTAAAGAAAACAGACACTCAGGTTTCTAGCTCTAAGGTTTCAGCAGGTGGTGGTGGTCACAGCTGAGAAAGGAAATATGGCAGAAAGAGGAGGAAAACACCCTTTTAAACCACAGGCATTGCTTTTCTTTTGTTTAATCTTAGATATGTTCCTGAAAAATCTGGCATAACCTTGAACCCATTTCCCCACAACAATCTCAATGTTTACAACTGACGGTGCCCCTTACACATTTTGCCTTATCTTCATCTACTCCCTTCTGTTCTTCAGCTAGTTATTAATAATTAACCAAAAATAAATCTGCACAAGCTGGAAGATCTATTTAAAGGAGTGTTTAAGTACATTCCCTCTGAGCTGTGTAGAACCACTGTCAAGGTAAGCTGACTGGTCAACTTGGATCTGCCACATCAGATCTGCACTCACAAAGGACCCTTTCTGGACCTCCTCCTGGCTTTCCCCACCCGCAGTGAGAGAGAGAGGCCCGCAGGAAGCCGTGTTACCTTTGACAGCTCCCCCAAGTCGGGCCGCACCCAGCCCAGCTTGTCCAGCACACACTCATCGAACTTGGCCTGCTGCTGGCGACAGCGGCGGAAGAGCTGCAGGCCGGAGTAATCGATGCAGGTCCAGTACTCTGTAAAGGGCTCCGCGCAGTGCCGCTTTATCTGCCTGGAAAAGAGGGCTTGGTTAGGGGTGTGTGCGCTCAGTCACGTCCCACTCCTGGCGACCTCATGGACTGTAGCCTGCGAGGCTCCTCTGTCCGTGGAATTTTCCAGGCAAGAATGCTAGAGCGGGCTGCCGTTTCCTTCTCCGGATCCAGAGACTGAACCCACATCTCCTGGGTCTCCTGCAGGCATATTCTTTCCCACTGCGCCACCTGGGAAGCCCTTGGTTTGGGGCGGCTCTTTGCAGAATGATGAAAAAACAGAAAAGTGGGGAAAAATTTGATACTGATTTCAAACACACAGCCTTGCTTTTTGAAAGGTATGAGAATACTCTTACCTCACTTGTGGGACAACCTGGAAATCCTCATGTTGAGAAACAAAAAGCAACAAAGGATTTCCGAGGAATAAGGCCTAATTTCTTTGTGTAGCAAAAACAAAAGAGATGCTAACAGACTGTCATCTGGGACTTCCCTGGTGGTCCAGTGGCTAAGACTCCACATTCCCAGTGCAGGGGGCCCGGGTTCATGCCCTGTCAGGGAACTAGAGCCCATGTGCCACAATTAAGACCTAGCACCCCAAATACATAGCTGAATGAATATTAAAAACAAAAAACAAACTGTGGTCTAAAGTGTGTATCTTTTCCCAGGCAATTCCTCAGTTGGGACCTATTTATCTAATTCTACAGAAAACTGAAAATTTAAGAGAAGGAGGTGTACTCAGAGAAGGGCATGCTGACAGAAGTCCAAGGTGACAAGACAGTAACAAAGGAGGAGACAGAACTATAAAATCCACAAACTGACAAGGATCTTCTGATCCTGGGGTCCAATAATGTAGAGGCAAATAGTCCTCCACACCTTCAAAGCTCAAGTACTTCATTCTGTTCGTGCACTGAACACAAACAGAGATTAATCCTTGTCATTAAGAAGAAAGTTAAACTGTATTTCCTCTCAAGAAGCAACACAGCATATCATTCATTCTGTGGTCACCAAAAGTGCTTGAAGGAAAAGTAACTTTCGCATATAGAAGAGATAAGCCTACATTATTTTGCAAAATTCTTCTCTTACCATTCAACTCTGCTAGTAAAGGGCTCCGCGCAGTGCCGCTTTATCTGCCTGGAAAAGAGGGCTTGGTTAGGGGTGTGTGCGCTCAGTCACGTCCCACTCCTGGCGACCTCATGGACTGTAGCCTGCGAGGCTCCTCTGTCCGTGGAATTTTCCAGGCAAGAATGCTAGAGCGGGCTGCCGTTTCCTTCTCCGGATCCAGAGACTGAACCCACATCTCCTGGGTCTCCTGCAGGCATATTCTTTCCCACTGCGCCACCTGGGAAGCCCTTGGTTTGGGGCGGCTCTTTGCAGAATGATGAAAAAACAGAAAAGTGGGGAAAAATTTGATACTGATTTCAAACACACAGCCTTGCTTTTTGAAAGGTATGAGAATACTCTTACCTCACTTGTGGGACAACCTGGAAATCCTCATGTTGAGAAACAAAAAGCAACAAAGGATTTCCGAGGAATAAGGCCTAATTTCTTTGTGTAGCAAAAACAAAAGAGATGCTAACAGACTGTCATCTGGGACTTCCCTGGTGGTCCAGTGGCTAAGACTCCACATTCCCAGTGCAGGGGGCCCGGGTTCATGCCCTGTCAGGAACTAGAGCCCATGTGCCACAATTAAGACCTAGCACCCCAAATACATAGCTGAATGAATATTAAAAACAAAAAACAAACTGTGGTCTAAAGTGTGTATCTTTTCCCAGGCAATTCCTCAGTTGGGACCTATTTATCTAATTCTACAGAAAACTGAAAATTTAAGAGAAGGAGGTGTACTCAGAGAAGGGCATGCTGACAGAAGTCCAAGGTGACAAGACAGTAACAAAGGAGGAGACAGAACTATAAAATCCACAAACTGACAAGGATCTTCTGATCCTGGGGTCCAATAATGTAGAGGCAAATAGTCCTCCACACCTTCAAAGCTCAAGTACTTCATTCTGTTCGTGCACTGAACACAAACAGAGATTAATCCTTGTCATTAAGAAGAAAGTTAAACTGTATTTCCTCTCAAGAAGCAACACAGCATATCATTCATTCTGTGGTCACCAAAAGTGCTTGAAGGAAAAGTAACTTTCGCATATAGAAGAGATAAGCCTACATTATTTTGCAAAATTCCCCTTCTCTTACCATTCAACTCTGCTAGTAATCAAATACATGCAAATTCAGGCAAGAATAAAATACTGTTATTTTATGTAAAAGGCATCTCTGAGGCAGTGGAAGAAACGCAGAGCACCTCCTTCCCCCACTGGAATAATAATGAAGAGCTTGCTTGTCATTTTCCAAGAACTTAGATACACTCAACAAGGAATGGTATTTCATTCACATAAGGACTTCAGAAGTGGCTGAAGGAAACAGGCAAGAAAAACTGGCTTTCCATTCCTGCTCAGCTGTCCTCCTGTGAGGCAACCCATGGGAAGTAGTATTTTGAGTATAACCTCTGGATGGGTGACGGGAGGCGTAACAGGAAGGAAGAAGGAACATCACAGCCTAGGGAGCTCTTCTGGGTCATCTCTAGCCTCACTGACCTGGACTTCTCTGGTCCACAAAATCGCATGCCCCTAACCTTGACTTGAGAATCACGCCGGTAATGAGCTAGCAGGCCCTGCTGGAGCTCTGGACTCCTCCGATACACTGTGGTGGAAGAAGGGCTTCACACCATCGCTCTGACACTGAGGGCCATGTTCTGGACTTGGCGACCTGGCACCCACAGGAACAATCACCCACTTATTCAGAGAGCAGGCAGCTTCGGCACTTCTGAAGCTCATGAAATCCAAACATTTCTCACTTAAACATACTCCCTCTGAGTCAAAGGAAAAATGTTTTGCCAAACTTCTCTTAGAAAATAAAAAGGTTTTGAATGAAAACACATTCAACTTTATTAGCAGTCAAAGCCTTTTAGAGAATAATCTCACTGCTGGGAAATGTATGCCAAGGAATTAATTAAAAATTGAAAATAATCTCTACATAAATGTAACCACTGCAGAGTTATTCAAACAATCAAAAATGAAAATCAACAATGACATTTAATAACAAGACTCATGAAGTACATCATGGCTAGTTTATCTACCCTTGGAATAACAGACGGCCATTAAAAATGATGATCACGAAGAGGGAGCAACTTGAAAGAATGTTTCCAGGGCTTCCCCTGGTGGTCCAGTGGATAAGGACACCGCCTTGCAGTGCAAGGGGCGCCGGTTTGATCCCTGGCCTGGGAAGATCCCACGTGCCACGGAGCGGCTGGACCGATGTGTCCAATTACTGAGCTGGAGCTCTGGAGCGCATGCGCCCAGAGCCGGCGCTCTGCAACAACAGATGCCACCGCGATGGGGGAGCATCTCTGAGGCAGTGGAAGAAACGCAGAGCACCTCCTTCCCCCACTGGAATAATAATGAAGAGCTTGCTTGTCATTTTCCAAGAACTTAGATACACTCAACAAGGAATGGTATTTCATTCACATAAGGACTTCAGAAGTGGCTGAAGGAAACAGGCAAGAAAAACTGGCTTTCCATTCCTGCTCAGCTGTCCTCCTGTGAGGCAACCCATGGGAAGTAGTATTTTGAGTATAACCTCTGGATGGGTGACGGGAGGCGTAACAGGAAGGAAGAAGGAACATCACAGCCTAGGGAGCTCTTCTGGGTCATCTCTAGCCTCACTGACCTGGACTTCTCTGGTCCACAAAATCGCATGCCCCTAACCTTGACTTGAGAATCACGCCGGTAATGAGCTAGCAGGCCCTGCTGGAGCTCTGGACTCCTCCGATACACTGTGGTGGAAGAAGGGCTTCACACCATCGCTCTGACACTGAGGGCCATGTTCTGGACTTGGCGACCTGGCACCCACAGGAACAATCACCCACTTATTCAGAGAGCAGGCAGCTTCGGCACTTCTGAAGCTCATGAAATCCAAACATTTCTCACTTAAACATACTCCCTCTGAGTCAAAGGAAAAATGTTTTGCCAAACTTCTCTTAGAAAATAAAAAGGTTTTGAATGAAAACACATTCAACTTTATTAGCAGTCAAAGCCTTTTAGAGAATAATCTCACTGCTGGGAAATGTATGCCAAGGAATTAATTAAAAATTGAAAATAATCTCTACATAAATGTAACCACTGCAGAGTTATTCAAACAATCAAAAATGAAAATCAACAATGACATTTAATAACAAGACTCATGAAGTACATCATGGCTAGTTTATCTACCCTTGGAATAACAGACGGCCATTAAAAATGATGATCACGAAGAGGGAGCAACTTGAAAGAATGTTTCCAGGGCTTCCCCTGGTGGTCCAGTGGATAAGGACACCGCCTTGCAGTGCAAGGGGCGCCGGTTTGATCCCTGGCCTGGGAAGATCCCACGTGCCACGGAGCGGCTGGACCGATGTGTCCAATTACTGAGCTGGAGCTCTGGAGCGCATGCGCCCAGAGCCGGCGCTCTGCAACAACAGATGCCACCGCGATGGGAGGCCCGCAGGAGCCAAAGAACAAAGACGGATGAAAACAGAGAAATGAAAGACCAATAGAAGTGGCCCGCCTGCTCCCTTCCCTCCCCAACCCGACCCCCGCCCCAAATAAATAAATAAATAAATCTTAAAAAAAAGAATGTTTCCAATGGTTTCAAGAGAAAAATGAATATTTAAACGTACACACACTACGACTTTAAGTACAAAAATATCTCTGCATGTTGACAAAGGCTGCAAAAGCAGGAAAGGAAAGTGGCCGGGCTTCCCTGGTGGTCCAGTGGGTAAGGACACCACCTTGCAGTGCAAGGGGCGCCGGTTCGATCCCTGGCACAGGAAGATCCCACATGCCGCGGAGCAGCTGGACAGGTGTGTCCAATTACAAGCTAGCACTCTGGAGTGCAGGTGCCCAGAGCCTGTGCTCTGCAACAAGAGAGGCCACTGCAAGGGGAGGCCCACACAGGCCAAAGAACAAAGATGGATGAAAATAGAGAAATGAAAGACCAATAGAAGTGGCCCGCCTGCTCCCTTCCCTCCCCAACCCGACCCCCGCCCCAAATAAATAAATAAATAAATCTTAAAAAAAAGAATGTTTCCAATGGTTTCAAGAGAAAAATGAATATTTAAACGTACACACACTACGACTTTAAGTACAAAAATATCTCTGCATGTTGACAAAGGCTGCAAAAGCAGGAAAGGAAAGTGGCCGGGCTTCCCTGGTGGTCCAGTGGGTAAGGACACCACCTTGCAGTGCAAGGGGCGCCGGTTCGATCCCTGGCACAGGAAGATCCCACATGCCGCGGAGCAGCTGGACAGGTGTGTCCAATTACAAGCTAGCACTCTGGAGTGCAGGTGCCCAGAGCCTGTGCTCTGCAACAAGAGAGGCCACTGCAAGGGGAGGCCCACACAGGCCAAAGAACAAAGATGGATGAAAATAAATAAATGAAAGACCAATAAAAGAGGCCAAAATTTAAAAAGAAAAAAAAAAGGAAAGCAGCCATCGTGTGAACAGCTCTTATGTCACTGAGGGGACATCTGTTTGTTTGCTTAGCCAGCAGTCACTCCCTCATTCTTCTGGAGCATCTTTCACACTCTCCTTTGAGGAACAACCCCTCCCTATGGCTTGGCAATGTGATTTAGATGAATCAGTCTACTCTCCACTTCAGGCCTGACCAGTACACAGCATTTTATCTCCTGCAACATGACTGACTGAAGGACAGGCACATGAAATCAACCAGCCAGGGCAATGAGTCTCAGTCCAGGGACCTCTGTTCGTGCTGAGTGGCAATCTCTGTTTGGGTGCGCTAAGGAAGGAGAGTAGGGGCTTGGAGTGGCTGGGGGCCATTTCTGCTACAGCAGGAAAGTCTCTTTGAAATTAGTTTGACAGAGAAAAGTGAAACTAAGAAACTGGGGAGAGAAAAGGTGAAGCAAAAAGACACCAAGTAGTTATGAAACTATTTAAGCCCTTGGATCCAGTCCTGCCTGATGCCAATCCTATTTCTGGACTTTACACTTAGATGATTCAATTCCCTATGAGTTCAGTTTCTGTCTCTTTTAATAGTTTTGACTGATACGGTTGTTAAAGCAATTTTCCACAATCACAATTTGGATGTTTTTTTCTACTTGTAGTACTAAGTATAGTGGCCGACCCAAACAACTGACTCGGAACATAATTTTCTTTCCATCAAAATTACGTGTTATGTAGTAATGATAATAACAACTAGGGAATGTCTGCTAGCTAGCAAGCACTATGCTAAGTTATTTTTTTGTGTCTTTTCAAATTTCTCACAACAATCTTATATGACAGGTATTACTCTACAGTTTGGAAATTGTCATTCATGGAGATTAAAGAACATGCCACTATTCACAACAGACAAGACATGGAGACAACCTAAATGCCCATCAATAGATGAATGGATAAAGAAGTTGAGAAGGTGTGTGTGTATAAACACACACACACACACAATGGAATCCTGCATGCTAAGTCACTTCAGTCATGTCCAACTCTGCGACTCTATGGACTGTAGCCTGCCAGGATGCTCTGTCCATGGGATTCTCCAGGCAAGAATACTAGAGTGGGCTGCCATGCCCTCCTCCGGAGGATCTTCCTGGCTTTAAAAGTTTAAGCTCTTATGTCACTGAGGGACATCGGGGGTCACTCCCTCATTCTTCTGGAGCATCTTTCACACTCTCCTTTGAGGAACAACCCCTCCCTATGGCTTGGCAATGTGATTTAGATGAATCAGTCTACTCTCCACTTCAGGCCTGACCAGTACACAGCATTTTATCTCCTGCAACATGACTGACTGAAGGACAGGCACATGAAATCAACCAGCCAGGGCAATGAGTCTCAGTCCAGGGACCTCTGTTCGTGCTGAGTGGCAATCTCTGTTTGGGTGCGCTAAGGAAGGAGAGTAGGGGCTTGGAGTGGCTGGGGGCCATTTCTGCTACAGCAGGAAAGTCTCTTTGAAATTAGTTTGACAGAGAAAAGTGAAACTAAGAAACTGGGGAGAAAAGGTGAAGCAAAAAGACACCAAGTAGTTATGAAACTATTTAAGCCCTTGGATCCAGTCCTGCCTGATGCCAATCCTATTTCTGGACTTTACACTTAGATGATTCAATTCCCTATGAGTTCAGTTTCTGTCTCTTTTAATAGTTTTGACTGATACGGTTGTTAAAGCAATTTTCCACAATCACAATTTGGATGTTTTTTTCTACTTGTAGTACTAAGTATAGTGGCCGACCCAAACAACTGACTCGGAACATAATTTTCTTTCCATCAAAATTACGTGTTATGTAGTAATGATAATAACAACTAGGGAATGTCTGCTAGCTAGCAAGCACTATGCTAAGTTATTTTTTTGTGTCTTTTCAAATTTCTCACAACAATCTTATATGACAGGTATTACTCTACAGTTTGGAAATTGTCATTCATGGAGATTAAAGAACATGCCACTATTCACAACAGACAAGACATGGAGACAACCTAAATGCCCATCAATAGATGAATGGATAAAGAAGTTGAGAAGGTGTGTGTGTATAAACACACACACACACACAATGGAATCCTGCATGCTAAGTCACTTCAGTCATGTCCAACTCTGCGACTCTATGGACTGTAGCCTGCCAGGATGCTCTGTCCATGGGATTCTCCAGGCAAGAATACTAGAGTGGGCTGCCATGCCCTCCTCCGGAGGATCTTCCTGACCCAGGGATCAAACCCACATCTCTTGTATCTTCTGCACTGACAGGTGGGTTCTTCACCGCCAGTGCCACTTGGGAAGCCTGCACACTGGAATCCTGCGTGTGCCGTGCGCTAGGTTGCTTCAGTCATGTCTTGACTGTTTGTGACCCTGTGGACTGTAGCCCTCCAGGCTCCTCTGTCCGTGGGATTTCCAAGGCAAAAGTATTACAGTGGGGTACCAGCTACTATTCCAGGGGATCTTCCTGACCCAGGGATTGAACCCAGGTCTCCTGCATTGCACATGGAGTCTTCATTGTCTGAGCCACAAGGGACGCCTTCTGTTTCCTACCAAAATTCGTAAAATTATCATTCCATGTGATCAGCTGGATGTTCACCAAGATGAGACACACCTTGATGCCTCAACCAATGGGCACTGATGTGAAAAGATCTTACCTAAAGAACTCCAGGGCACACTGGTTGACGAGCTTGCCTTCCTCTAAACACCGCCTGGGGTCTTTCTCTTCCCACCGGCACAGCATGAACTCCTTGTTGGGCTTGTCGCACTGAGCTCCATAGTGATGGGCCGCAGCCTTCAGCACAGAAGAACTGACCTTCACCTGGGGGCAGCGACAAGAAAGAAGGACCACGGATTTGTGGCTAGGACACCACTTCCTTGACCTCAGCTCATGATGGTCAAGACAGAGGCAACATCCTGCTCTGACTCTGCCAAGAAAACTAATGATGGAGGATGCCTGTAATAATCCCTTGTGATTTACGGTGTTTGGGTGATCAGAGCTCTTTCACTGGTTTTCCCCCACCTTCTAATCCCAACAAATTTGCAAGATTAAAACAACAATCTTATATGACAGGTATTACTCTACAGTTTGGAAATTGTCATTCATGGAGATTAAAGAACATGCCACTATTCACAACAGACAAGACATGGAGACAACCTAAATGCCCATCAATAGATGAATGGATAAAGAAGTTGAGAAGGTGTGTGTGTATAAACACACACACACACACAATGGAATCCTGCATGCTAAGTCACTTCAGTCATGTCCAACTCTGCGACTCTATGGACTGTAGCCTGCCAGGATGCTCTGTCCATGGGATTCTCCAGGCAAGAATACTAGAGTGGGCTGCCATGCCCTCCTCCGGAGGATCTTCCTGACCCAGGGATCAAACCCACATCTCTTGTATCTTCTGCACTGACAGGTGGGTTCTTCACCGCCAGTGCCACTTGGGAAGCCTGCACACTGGAATCCTGCGTGTGCCGTGCGCTAGGTTGCTTCAGTCATGTCTTGACTGTTTGTGACCCTGTGGACTGTAGCCCTCCAGGCTCCTCTGTCCGTGGGATTTCCAAGGCAAAAGTATTACAGTGGGGTACCAGCTACTATTCCAGGGGATCTTCCTGACCCAGGGATTGAACCCAGGTCTCCTGCATTGCACATGGAGTCTTCATTGTCTGAGCCACAAGGGACGCCTTCTGTTTCCTACCAAAATTCGTAAAATTATCATTCCATGTGATCAGCTGGATGTTCACCAAGATGAGACACACCTTGATGCCTCAACCAATGGGCACTGATGTGAAAAGATCTTACCTAAAGAACTCCAGGGCACACTGGTTGACGAGCTTGCCTTCCTCTAAACACCGCCTGGGGTCTTTCTTTTCCCCACCGGCACAGCATGAACTCCTTGTTGGGCTTGTCGCACTGAGCTCCATAGTGATGGGCCGCAGCCTTCAGCACAGAAGAACTGACCTTCACCTGGGGGCAGCGACAAGAAAGAAGGACCACGGATTTGTGGCTAGGACACCACTTCCTTGACCTCAGCTCATGATGGTCAAGACAGAGGCAACATCCTGCTCTGACTCTGCCAAGAAAACTAATGATGGAGGATGCCTGTAATAATCCCTTGTGATTTACGGTGTTTGGGTGATCAGAGCTCTTTCACATAGGCGATTTTCACCACCTCTGCAACAATCTCCTTATCCTGATATTACCAACCCACTCTACACATAAGGAGATGGCAGCCCCAGTAGAATCCTTGGATCTTTGTGAGACAGAAAGTGGAGCTCTGAAGGGAGATGAAGGCTTTTGGGATGTCAGGGAAGGAACCATGTAAGGATTAAACGTGGACGAGTCTCCTTTCCAATCACAGTGGAAGGAGATATAAAATTCCCAGAGGACAACAGAATCCCCTAAGATTAGAGACTGGAAGGGATCAAGAAGAGCATCCAGCAAGTTATTATTAAGAATAAAATACTCAATTTATAGACTTCACAAAATTTATTAGAGTAGATTCAAGGCAGCCATCCCTGCCAGGTCAGTCCACTCTCTTGCAGCCCAGTACGTTTTCTCGAGAAGCACCGTGCAGCCATAGCCAGCTCACCGTACAGCCCAGGTCGGTCTAGCAGACGCTGTCCAGCGCTCCTGCTGGCCTCTTTTCTATACCACCTCTTCCGGTACCAGTAAACCCAACATTTTAATCACAGTTTGTCATCTAGGAAGACCATCCTCCTCATGATCCCTCCTTTTCAAAACTGTTCTGGCTGTTCTTACAGATGAACATCCCTCCCTCCATAGTTTGCACTGGCACTGTATTAAATCTAGTTGTGTAAAATGAAGAGGGTCCTTTTACAACGCTGGGTCTCTGCTCATACTGCGTCTCCCTAGGGAGTCTCTCCCTCATCATCTTTGATAAGCTAGCACCAGTGGTCACTCAACCTGTGACCACTGAACATGTGCTCCGAGAGGCAGGGCTTTTGTCTTCAGCAGAGGTTCGCTACTGTAAAGGTGTCCCCTCTCCCTAAATCAGACTAATTAAGGTGATGTTTACCGTGGTCCACCAAGCACCCAAAACAGTGCCGAGCACAGGAAGCAGCCATGAATGAGATCAAGACAGGATAAAGCTAGGTATTAAATACTTGGCTTGTGACGGCAGCTGGGGACTCCAGCAGAAGGAGAGGCTGGGGGAGGGGGCAGGTTTTTCCGGCCGTGGGAAGGAAGCCCCTTAAACTAAGGCCTGGATAGGACAGGGTGGAGACCAGGCCTCCGCCGGCGAGGCTGAAGCAGTAAGCAGGGGCCAGGAGGGGGGAGATGAGGCTGTGCAGTCTGGGTGCTGGTTGTGCGGGGGGGCTCTCTGAGGGCACCGCGGACTCCGCCCTAGCACCTCAGTGTCGGGCGCACAGCACTTGTTCTGGGTGGGCAGCAGGGGATGTACTGGCAGATAAGACTACATGGAGGATGCCTTCTCATCCAGAACACGGCATCACTATGTCTCTCCATTTGGCTCATTCTCACTTCCCCCAGTTAAAATGCCAGTTTCCTTCAAACAGGAACCTCGCGTATTTCTCATTTATTCTTTGGTGTTCTCACATTTTGGATACTATCTAAATATGTTATCTTCCCCTTGGATTTTCAAGTTAGTTATTGCTAGCCTGTATGCTTTATTTTCTCTATTCCCAGAGTTCACTAACCCTCAACAGTTCTAATAGGAAACTCAAGAGATTAACCGAAAAGCTTCTATGAACAAATAAAAACTTCCTCCCTTCCTCTCTGATACTTACATCTTTTTTCCTTCTTCTCTTTTCTTAATGCTCTGACCAGAACTTTCAGGATGATACAGACAAACAGCAATGGCAGCAGGCTTCCCTGCCTTGTTCTAAACTTTAAGGCAGTTTGGTAAGATACGGGCTATTGGTGCCTGGATACACTTGTCTGGCTGTTCCTCATTAGGGAAGTTTCTAACCATAACTGGCTTTGCTTCACTGCTGATTCCTCCACCAGAAAAAGACTGAAATTTTCACTAATCTATAAAAGTAATGTAGAGCAGTAACCAATTTTCTAAAACTGATCCATTGTACTAGAATAAAATCTAGCCTCTCCTAGTGTGTTATGTCTTAAGAAACCATGGGATTTGACTTGCAAATATTTATCAAGAATTTTTTCATGAGAATAATTTTATGATTATTATTTATAATAATTAAATTTTATAATCTCATTTTTAGGAACTTCATAAGCCTGGGTTAAATTATTAATATTTTTAATAAGACCAAAGACAAGGAAAGATAAAGAGATAACTCATCTACACAACTACAGGAAGATGAGAATGAAGTTATGACTGGAACTATTGTTACACGGGCTTCCCGGGTGGCTCAGGCGGTAAAAAATCTGCCGGTTGATGCAGGAGACTTGGGTTTGACCCCTGGGTCGGGAAGATCCCCTGGAGGAGGGCATGGCGACCCTCCCCAGTGTTCTTGCCTAGAGAATTCCACGGACAGAGGAACCGGTGGGTTACAGGCCATGGGCTCACCAAGAGTCGGACACGACTCAGCAACTAACACTACACTAACATTGTAACTGTTACAGTGACGAAAGCAAAGGTGAGTTTAGGATGGAAGTGAAATTTGCCATGACAATTCTAGTAAGTTTGTTTACATATCTGTAAAATTTTATATTCCAGTTATTGGTAAGTTTATTTTGGTTAATTGAGCAATACATGATTGCTTGCTCTATTAACTATAAATAGCTGGGAGACTAAAAAATCAAGACAAACTATCTTTAAAGATTAATATATTTTAAAAATTAAGTTAGCTGTACTGATTTCCTCGTCGAATGCCTTAAAGACATCTTTAAATGGCTGATTTAATCCCTCCAGGGCTTCTGTAGCTATCATACCCCCAAGAGTCTATGGTTTCCTTTGCTTTACTTCCCTACAGATGTCTTATCCCAATCTAGGTATGCCCATGCTGTGGCGCATGTAAGAGACACCCTGTTGCAGGGAAATCAAGGGTGAGAACCGCTCAGGATGCAGTGGGTCAGCGGCAAGGGCAGAACGGGCACTAGAGACTGTGACCTCCCATCAGCTCTCTTGCCACTGCATCTCGGCCACAACGTCACCATTGGCCCTCACCTGCTTCTTCACTAAGACCGATGAGTTCCAGCAGAAATCACATCCCTGCACAGCTGCATACCGTGAATACCCTCTCAGATCCATTCAGCTCCCTTTGTCTCCAACACAGAATTTCAACGCCCTTCCTCATCTGTTCTCCTAACAGCTTCGCTGCATGCCAGGTTTATACCGTCTGCAGGTGCAGAAACGGGGGCAGAAAAATCCCACGATCTACAAGGAAGCTTCTAGTCCTGTTCTCTCTTCCTTATACCCAGTCTGCATCCTTTTTTCTTTTGTAGTACTTAATTTATACTAGGCTTTATAGTTTACTTAATTTATGTAAAATGGAGGATAGTACTCAGTTGATGGAACTGTTGTGAGGGTTAAGTGAGTCATTACACATTACAATATTATGAAGTGCCTAGCATGTAGAAGCACATCGTAAATATTGGCCATGATTTTTACTCAAAAGCATCCGTATGTCCAAGGAGTCTGACTCGTTTTCCATAGACACGTGTCTTAACTCCAAGGTCAATGAAGTCCAAAATGGGTTTGACCTGCTTTTCAAACCTGCTCCTTCTGGCTTCCCCAGTCCTACCGCCAGGGTACAAATCTGACACTGACTCCTCAGCCTTCCCTGCCTCTGGCATCTAAGTCATTGCTAAGTCTGACCAACCCTAGACAGACGTGTTCTTTTCTCTCTGTAAGCACCGTCACCAATCACGTTGGGGTCAGTAATAACTCCTCAGTTATTCCAACAGCCACCAAGACTGAGCTCTTAGCTTTTCTTATTCCTTGCTTTCAATCATTCTTCAGAGAACGGCTGTCCTAAAAAATGATTCTTATGTTACTCTCCTATTAAAACAAATTAGCAACAAAACCGTTGAAGGATTCAGGCTTACCAGCAGAATACAGCCTAAGTTTCTTGCCAGATATTCAGAGCCTTGGATCCCAACTATCCTTCCGCCTTCTCACCCATCAGACTGCAGAAAGGTGCTGGCTGTTCTCAAGGACCAAGAACTCAGTGTTCCCAGACCCGTTTTATTTGTGTAATTCTTTCTTAATTCAATTATGTGAACTCATAATGGCAAATTTATTCCAGAAATAGAATACATCCAAGAAACAGAACCTCAGACGACTGCTGAACCAAATTAAGAGTCCCAATAAGAAATACAGCAACTCAGAGTCTTAACATAGCTTCTCTGTGGGGTAAGGAACAAACTGACTGCTGGCAGTACCCCCAATCCACTGAGCTCCCCACCTTTTGGTAAATGTCACTTTATTATAAAGTGTCCAAACAGCTAAAAAAGTTTTTCATTCAAGGATAATAATAGTAGCTATTCTCACAGGCATGTAAGATCAAATGCAGTAATGCAGCTAAAACACTTACTACAGGGCCTGGGGTATAATTTTTGGCATAAAACTTTTCATCTTACCCTGCCTTTTCCAATGTAGCCTGATTATCTAGTCCTGCCCTGACACTTCTTTGCCTTAAAATCTTCCGCTTCTCCCCATCACTTCACCTGCGGAATAAAGTCCAAACTGCTCAGTCTGGCCCTATGAAAGTCGCCTCCCAGCGCTGCCAGGGCCCCAGGTACCTCTCCAGCCTCAGCCACCGCTGCTTTCTACCAGTAAGAGTCAAATCAAACAAAACACAGAAGGTTCTATTAAGCCTTCTCAATTTTCTGAGCTTTTGCCCCAGCATGGTCATGTAAAAGCACGGCTTTTAAAATCACACCTGGGTTCATACTCCAGCCCTACAGTGTGACCTTGGGCAAATCACTTCTCTCTATAGACCTGCTTCCCTATCTATAACATGGAGAAATCAGTTATACCCTTTCTCAGCGTTGCTGAGAGGAGTGTATGAATTCACGTCTGTAATTAGTGCCTGACATCTAGTGACTGCTATAATTAGTATTATCGGTCTTCAATTCTAATACACGAACTGCACTGTGACTGGCCTGTGTTTCCCTATTAGATTAAAGACGCTATGAGGACAGGGTCTATCTCATTTTCCAGTGTATATGCACATGGTAACTATTCAAATGACAGCTCTTGAATAAATGAATACTTGAAATGTCCTTTTACCAAACGCTTTCTGAGGCTGTTAGTATATCTGCTCTTCAGTATTATCTCCTTTTTCTGCAGCTTCCGAGCTCCACTCCAAGGCACTCTGCAGCGGCAATGCTACTTTAAGGGGACTGTCCCTCTTTCAGGTGAGCACCCGTGGCTGTACACTCACTTCGCAGAGAGGTCTGAGTATTAAGAGACATGAAGTAAACACTCAGTAAGTAAAGAGGCCTGGTTGGTGCTTGGTAAGAAATACCACTATTATTCACGTAAATGGGAAACAGGTTGCTGCCACGAAGCGGAGAGCCCTCGAGCTCCTGAAGGATGGGTCCCCCCGAGCGGATGAGAGGGCGTCCGAGGGTCAACCTGTGTACATGTTGGGGGTATGGGGATCCGGGGCCCAGGGTTCTCTCAGTGCACCCCGGCTGGGCCTAGGCCCGGGAAGCTGCAGCTCTGTGCCCCTCCAGCCCTTCTCCGGACCAGTCTCACCTCCTGCACTTTCAGATCCTCCAGAGTGGGCAGCTCCACTATCCCCGGCATGATGGTGGTAGCCCCGACCCCGAGGAGGTGCCCGCTGCCGCGTCTCCCCCGTCTCCTTGAACTCCCCTTCCGACCGCCGAGCCGCCTGGCGTCTGCGCAGGCGCCGCAGCGGCGCGCAGGCGCACTGCTCTGCCCAACCGCGACCCACGGGGCCTGCGCAAAGCCGGGAACGTCCGCGGACCCTGGGGGCGTGGCTTCGTCTCGGTCCCGCCCATCCCTCCTGGTTGTCATAGTGAGGCTGGGTACACAGAGACTTCGGTAGTCCAGTAACTGGGATTAGAGGCGGGCGCCATGGAGTACACGGGGAGCCAATATATTGGGGAATTTGTAAATGGGAGGTAAGGGCTTCGTTTGATTCACTATGTCCTTGAACATGGATGACTAGGAAAAGACGAGGGTCTTTTTGTCTCTGCAAAGGGCTTTGTATGAGACAGTTTCTCAAATTTTATCCCTTTTATACTTCAAGACAACTCGTTCAGGTAGGAACGTTTATCCCCGTTTTACAGTTCAGGCAAATGAGATCCAGAGAAGTGAAGTGACTTGTTCAAGGACTCAGGTTCTAATTGACAGCGGAGATGAGATACATCCACTTAATGTATGTATGTATGTGTCTTAGGTGCAGGGATAAGAATATTAAAACTGTCAAGATCCTTGCTCTCATGTATCGTCTAGTTGGCACTTTACCAACAAACAGAGAAGATAATTTCAGATAATGGCTTTGCTTAAATATTCCCTCCTCACAGCCACCTTATGAGATAGATAGCCACATTATGTGGATGGAAAAAGTGAGGCATAAAGTAAATGGGAAACAGGTTGCTGCCACGAAGCGGAGAGCCCTCGAGCTCCTGAAGGATGGGTCCCCCCGAGCGGATGAGAGGGCGTCCGAGGGTCAACCTGTGTACATGTTGGGGGTATGGGGATCCGGGGCCCAGGGTTCTCTCAGTGCACCCCGGCTGGGCCTAGGCCCGGGAAGCTGCAGCTCTGTGCCCCTCCAGCCCTTCTCCGGACCAGTCTCACCTCCTGCACTTTCAGATCCTCCAGAGTGGGCAGCTCCACTATCCCCGGCATGATGGTGGTAGCCCCGACCCCGAGGAGGTGCCCGCTGCCGCGTCTCCCCCGTCTCCTTGAACTCCCCTTCCGACCGCCGAGCCGCCTGGCGTCTGCGCAGGCGCCGCAGCGGCGCGCAGGCGCACTGCTCTGCCCAACCGCGACCCACGGGGCCTGCGCAAAGCCGGGAACGTCCGCGGACCCTGGGGGCGTGGCTTCGTCTCGGTCCCGCCCATCCCTCCTGGTTGTCATAGTGAGGCTGGGTACACAGAGACTTCGGTAGTCCAGTAACTGGGATTAGAGGCGGGCGCCATGGAGTACACGGGGAGCCAATATATTGGGGAATTTGTAAATGGGAGGTAAGGGCTTCGTTTGATTCACTATGTCCTTGAACATGGATGACTAGGAAAAGACGAGGGTCTTTTTGTCTCTGCAAAGGGCTTTGTATGAGACAGTTTCTCAAATTTTATCCCTTTTATACTTCAAGACAACTCGTTCAGGTAGGAACGTTTATCCCCGTTTTACAGTTCAGGCAAATGAGATCCAGAGAAGTGAAGTGACTTGTTCAAGGACTCAGGTTCTAATTGACAGCGGAGATGAGATACATCCACTTAATGTATGTATGTATGTGTCTTAGGTGCAGGGATAAGAATATTAAAACTGTCAAGATCCTTGCTCTCATGTATCGTCTAGTTGGCACTTTACCAACAAACAGAGAAGATAATTTCAGATAATGGCTTTGCTTAAATATTCCCTCCTCACAGCCACCTTATGAGATAGATAGCCACATTATGTGGATGGAAAAAGTGAGGCATAAAGTAACTACATAACATGCCCAAAGTCACCTGGTTGGCATTTGACAGAGAAGAGCTGAAAACCAATGGACCCATGAGCTTTCTATTGAAGAATCTTGCTGCTGAGCCCCTGCAGAGGATGCATCTAATTGGAGCAATCTTGGATGGCTTCATGGAGGAGATAATATTTGAAATGGGTCCTGAAGGTTAGGTAGGATCTGGGTGGGTGGAGATGCAAGGTGAAGACTGTTTTCAGGCAGAGGGAACAGCACGAGCAATCGCTCAAAGGGCTTGGACATGAGGGAGAGAGCAAGAAGTTCAGTCTGACTAGCGTGTAAGATGTGCCCAGAATCAAGTGGGAACCCAAGCTGACGGGGCGGGGGCTGGGTGGTCTGTGTTCTGGTGTAGAGGGATCTGAATACTATGCGCAATTCTGTGGGTGGGAGGAGCGAAGATAGACCCTTGGTAATGCTGGATGTTAGGAAATCTAATGTGTTTCACCTCTGTATCCCTCCTCACAGTGCATGTGTCTGGTGGGCACTCAGTAAATGTTAGCCACATGAATGAATAAGAGAATGAATGAGTGAGTGAATAACATTTGAGATATGGTCGTCCTACCCTTGTTAAGGATTGACATCTTTATTATAAAGGAGCTCTCTTTGTTCTTTTAGATTTACTTTGAATTTAAAATGAAGGCTTATTACCTTTTTCTTTTTGGCCACCCCTCATGGGTGTGGGATCTAAGTTCCCCAACCAGAGATTGAACCTGGGCCCTCAGCAGTGAGCATACAGTCCTCACCACTGGACTGCCAGGGAATTCCAAGACTTTTTGCCTTGAATGATAAAGGAAAAAAGGAAGGGGAGGGGAGGGAGAAGAGGAAAGGAAGGATGGGAACCGGGAGGGAGAGTGGGAGAGTGGAAGTGGGGAGAACAGATTCAGAGCCCATTGCCATGGTGCAAGTAAAAAGCAACAGGACCTGGGCCAAGGCAGAAGCAGTAGGGCTGCAGAAAAGAGAAAACTGTAGACGTTTGGGGATTTCATTGCCAAGATTTGGGAACTGACTGGTTCCTGATCCCATTCAGAGACTGCTTTCAGTCCAGACAAGAGCCCAGCTCCAGTCTTTGAGCCTGGAAGATTCTGACACCATTCATGGAAACTAAAAACCCTGAGAAGGTGCTGCTTTGGGGGAGGAGAGGATGAGTTCTGTTTGGAGTGGGCTGGAGACGTCTGTAGACCATCAGAACATAACATCTAAGTTGCTTTAAATAAAAAAAAAAGAGGGGAGATGCCTGATTTCAGAGAAGGATTTAGATGGAAACTGTGTTTAGAAATGATAGATGTGATCTCAAGCAAAGAGATAGAGGCAAGAAGAAGAAGAGTTCTCTCTCTTTGTGTCTTGCAGCAAAGTAAAAGGAAAATAGTTTTTAAGCTCTTCCATACTCTAGCCATTCTGCTATAGTTTCATAGCCATTAATGCAGTAATTTTGCACAAGGAGCGTCATTGTCCCTATTGTACAGATGAGACGCTCAGGCTTAGAGAGGTGGAGGTCTTACAAGGTGGCACAGGCATGGAGAGGTGGAGCCAGGCCTGAACTCTAGGTCTGCCTGGCTCAGAAAGCTGTGCCTCAACCACAGCGTTCTCTTATTTGGGGCCTGTGCCTGATGGCAAATCCTGTCATCCACTCAGTATGTGCACAAGCTCTTCTGTTCCCTTCATTCTTTGCTTTGTGCACATTCACCAGCACCTATTTAAGAAGAAACATGATTCTAGGAGCTGAGGACACGAAGATCTTCCTCTCAAGAAGCTTGATTACACTGGAGAGAAGAGATCTACAATTACGATACAAGGCAGAAAGTGCTAGGTGTCCAGAAGAGGTACAAGCAAAACCCAAAATACGTTTAGAGTTAGGAGAGATGAATTCCATCAAGTGGGGGAAAATGGATAAGGAACGAAGGAATGAATGAAAGCATGTTTCTTAAGCACTCAGTTCATATCGGGCCGTTTGCTAGGAAAATTGTCATTAGTATCTGGGTTCATCTTGGGCATTAATCTCAGCCATTTCACACCCAAAGCAAATAGTCACCTGGCCCAGCTGGTACCCTGCCCCTCGCTCCCGTAGGGATCCATCATCTGGTGTCGGGCATCATCCAGTGCCAGGCACTGATCACGCATTATGTAATTGCTTAACTGTGTCCCCCACTGGGCTGTGAGCCCTCGAGGACAAGGACTGTATCTACCTTGATCACTGTTGTGTCTGTAGTGTTGTATCCAACAGACTAGACTCAGCAAGACATCTGGCATATAGCAAGTGTTCTGTAAATATTTGTTGTTGAAAAGAGGAAGGAAGGAAAACAGAGAAGTTTAGGAAAGTCTCCAAGAAAGTACATCCAGGATATGATGAAGTAAGATTCAAATCCTTATTTTCTAAGGTTCATACTTTTCCCAGTTTCCTTCTTGGGGTACAGTGGGCAGGGGTGGGCGGGTGGTGGGTAATGGGAAGACCCAGAGTCAGCTGCCAGAAAGCCTGGTCCCTGTCTCTGCTTCACAGGGCTTACTGTGTGGCTTTGAGCACATGATTCCTCTCTCTGGGCCTCCCAAGGGGGACTTCCGTGGGCAGCGTGGACTCCAGAACAGCCCCTACTTGACTGAGGGGGAGAGCAAATAGACCAAACTCTGCATCCCTTTGACACACAGCCTCTCCTACTTTTGAGCTCTAAGGGAAACGTGTTTGTTTCTTAACAGAACAGTGCAGGCACAGGAACATCTGAGGACCCTGAGGGGCTGGCACTTCTGTCCCCCGCTTCCAGTTCTCACCCTCCAGCTGCCCCGAGGGCTCAGTGACTTCCCTTTGTCCTTACAGGATGGAGGGTGAAGCCGAATACATCCTCCCAACTGAAACAAAATATGTTGGAGAAATGAAGGATGGCATGTTTCATGGCCAAGGAACCTTGTACTTCCCCGGTGGGAGCCAATTTGATGGCATTTGGGAGAAAGGACTGGTTGTAAAGGTAATCAGGTGGGGGGGAGGGCTGCAGAGGGGAAAGCCTCAGACAGGAAGAGCCCCGGACAGGCACCCTGCCCTGCCCTCTGCTGCCCTCCTCTCCCTCCTCTTGGTCTCCAGGACTCTGGAATCCTCTTCCTCTGTATCCGGAAGATCCCTGGAGAAGCCATAATGAGTCTGAATCCTGTTATACCACCAGCTGACTGTGTGACCTTGGGCCCATGACCTCCCCTTATAAACTGGGGACAGTAGCTGTATTAGTATCGTATTGCTGCTGTAACAAATTTCTACGAACTCAGTGCCTTTGAACAACAGAAGTGTGTTATCTTTCAGTTCTGACCAGAAGTCAAAAATCGGTCAGCAGGGCTGCATTCTTCCTGGAGGCTGTGTGGGAGGATCCACTTCCTGGCCTTTTCCAGCTCCTAGAAGCTGCCTGCCTGCCTTGGCTCCTAGCCATACATCCCCCTGACCTTCACTTATGCCCTCCCATCTCTAGGCCCTCTGCTTCTGTCATCATCTGGTCTTCTATCACTCTGACCCTCTGGCCTCCCTCTTATAAGAAACCGTGTGGTTACACTGGACCCACCTATATGGTCCAGGATAGCCTCCCCATTTCAAATCCTAAACTTAATCACACCTGCAGAGCCTCTTTTGCCAGGTACAATTAACATAGTCATAGGTTCAATCGTTAGACATGGACATCTTTGGGGGACCGTGAGTCCACCAGTCACGAGAGTGCTAGACATCTACTAGGATGGTTATGAGAATAAATGAGGCAGTATGGGTGAGCTTTCTGCTCAGTACCTGACACACGATAGGCACTCAGTAAGTGCTAACACCGCCATCACTATCGTAAGTCTTCCAAGCCAGGAGTTCTTAGCCCGGGATTTGTGGGCCATAAATAGAACTCAGAGAGTCAGTGAAATCTCCCGATTTATAAACAAAAGCCTCTGTGCATATGTGACTCCATTTCTCCAGGGAAACAATCTATAACTTTCATGGGTTTCAGTATAGAGGGGTACAGAGGTTGACTCCTGACTGAAAAAAAAAAAACTAAGAAATACTCCTTGCTTTTCAGCTTGGAGAATCTAAGCCCCAGGAAGGGGATGTGACTTACCCAAGGTCACCCCATGAATTAACAGTATTGGAATTTCCACCCATGTTTCCTGATGCCCAGGCCAATGCAGTGTCTACATCCTGAGGCTTCCTTTAGCACGAAGGCAGCAAAAGCCAAATGTACACGTTTGGACAAAGAGCCATGGCTGAGGGCTCTGACCTTTCTAGCCATGATAATAATAAAAGAATAATAGTAACATTTATGGAGGGTTTACTGGATGCCGGCACTATGCTAAATGCGTTTCATGCACTATCTCATTGAATCAATCCTATTATACATACATCATGATTTTCCACCTGGATGAAGGGTTCAGGCTTTAAGGTTAGGGTTAAAGTCAGGGATTCCCAGTAGCTCAGCCAGTAAAGAATCTGCAGGGGATTTCCTTAGGGCTGGTCTGCATTCTTCCAGTTTCTTTTTAGAAGCTGCCTGCCTGCCTTGGCTCCTAGCCATACATCCCCCTGACCTTCACTTATGCCCTCCCATCTCTAGGCCCTCTGCTTCTGTCATCATCTGGTCTTCTATCACTCTGACCCTCTGGCCTCCCTCTTATAAGAAACCGTGTGGTTACACTGGACCCACCTATATGGTCCAGGATAGCCTCCCCATTTCAAATCCTAAACTTAATCACACCTGCAGAGCCTCTTTTGCCAGGTACAATTAACATAGTCATAGGTTCAATCGTTAGACATGGACATCTTTGGGGGACCGTGAGTCCACCAGTCACGAGAGTGCTAGACATCTACTAGGATGGTTATGAGAATAAATGAGGCAGTATGGGTGAGCTTTCTGCTCAGTACCTGACACACGATAGGCACTCAGTAAGTGCTAACACCGCCATCACTATCGTAAGTCTTCCAAGCCAGGAGTTCTTAGCCCGGGATTTGTGGGCCATAAATAGAACTCAGAGAGTCAGTGAAATCTCCCGATTTATAAACAAAAGCCTCTGTGCATATGTGACTCCATTTCTCCAGGGAAACAATCTATAACTTTCATGGGTTTCAGTATAGAGGGGTACAGAGGTTGACTCCTGACTGAAAAAAAAAAAACTAAGAAATACTCCTTGCTTTTCAGCTTGGAGAATCTAAGCCCCAGGAAGGGGATGTGACTTACCCAAGGTCACCCCATGAATTAACAGTATTGGAATTTCCACCCATGTTTCCTGATGCCCAGGCCAATGCAGTGTCTACATCCTGAGGCTTCCTTTAGCACGAAGGCAGCAAAAGCCAAATGTACACGTTTGGACAAAGAGCCATGGCTGAGGGCTCTGACCTTTCTAGCCATGATAATAATAAAAGAATAATAGTAACATTTATGGAGGGTTTACTGGATGCCGGCACTATGCTAAATGCGTTTCATGCACTATCTCATTGAATCAATCCTATTAAACATACAGCATGATTTTCCAGCTGGATGAAGGGTTCAGGCTTTAAGGTTAGGGTTAAAGTCAGGGGATTCCCAGTAGCTCAGCCAGTAAAGAATCTGCCTATAGTGCAGGAGACCCTGGTTCAATCCTTAGGCCTGGAAGATCCATTGGAGAAGGAACTGGCAAACCACACTCCAGTATTCCTGCCTGGAGAACACCGTGAAGAGAGGAGCCTGACAGGCTACAGTACATGCGGTTGTGAGAGCCGGACATGACTTAGCAACGAAACCACCCCCACCATCAAGGACAGGTCACCTGCCTGAGGTCACACGGTGAGCCAGGCACAAAGGTCAGGACTATTAACCACTCCTCCACAGAGTTCAAAGTCGGTGATAGTGATCACTTCAGGGAGAAAAATCACCTCTTCCCTTAACTTCCATCCGTCTTGGCCAGTGGGCTGTGGCTTCCTCGGGCCCACCCGTGTACGCCTTGCCTTCCAGGGCACGTACACCTTCTCAGACGGGCTGCAGTACGACACCAAGCACTGGCACTACTGTGACAGCTACGATCGGAGATTTTACACTGAGATCCTCTACGGCCTGAAGCCTGCAGGTATCCAGGCATCCTTGCTTCCCGTCACACTCAGGGGGAGAGGGAGATGAAAGATGGTCCTAAAGAAGTGGGCTGGGTCCCTCTGAAGTAACCCACCTAAAGGAAAGGAGAGAGGAGCAGGACCACAGAATGCGAAAGGGCCAGGGTGTAGAGCCAGAAAGATCAGTCCTCAAGCCTCAGGCCCCCTGTCCCAGCCAGGGACTGAGGGCTGGGCATTCACCTCTCTCAGCCTCAGTTTCTCCCCCGCTTCACCCCGCAGAATGGGACAGTAGCACCATTTATAAGTCTTGGAAATACGATCACATGTGTACAGTGCTCACAGCGGTGTCTTGCACGCACATAAGTCCACGGGCCCTCAGCTCTCACGCAGCACAGGTTTTGCCAAAACTGGGCCTCTGTCTCGAGACAGCACTGGCCTTCCTGCAGCCTTGCGTTCTCCTCCAGTGGCCCCAGCAAAGCAGCTTCACCCTAAGTACCCACTTCCTTCCCAAGTCACTCTGCACAGCTCTCTGCGGGTCCCCTCTCAGCCTCGAGGGCTGGCATCGCTGCAGGGGCCGGTTAAGGCCACCCTTCTCTTCTCTGGGCATCCGTGAGATGGGCTGGGCAGGAGAATTCGGGAAAGATCAGCTGTCAAGTGCTCAGTGAGGAGTGTAACCCTCAACCGGTAGTGTGCCTTCCTGTCCTGGTTAACTAGCCTCAGAACCCGGCTGTGTGGGACCCTGGGCCATGAGCCTGGCGCTGCGCTCAGCACATCCCCTCAGTTCAGAAGACAGGGAATGACAGAGGTGACAAATAGAAGGAAACCAGGGAGTTCCTTCTTCCAGTCTTATCCCCTTTCCTCAGGTCTCAACATCCAAGAGATGTGACACACAGGGGTCATGACCTTAAAGGTGTCCTCACTCCTCTTTCCCTCCTGGTGGTTCCAATGTCCCCCAGTCCTGAAGGGACAGTGCCCAGGCCCTCTTGTCCCCTGATGTTAGCAGCTTAATTTATAGGGCTAGGGTCTTATATATCTTGGTATATATATATATATAGTCTGTATGTGTGTGTGTGTGTGTATATATATATATATATACATATATGCCAATCCCAATTTCCCAACTCATCTCATCCCCTGATACCCTTTCAAGTTATCTCTCAACTCACCAACGAGGACCCACCTAGAAAAATCCCTCCAGGCTGTTATGACTGTGGAGATGGCTTCTATAACCCGATCACGAAAGCAGGTAAGCCAGAAAGATCAGTCCTCAAGCCTCAGGCCCCCTGTCCCAGCCAGGGACTGAGGGCTGGGCATTCACCTCTCTCAGCCTCAGTTTCTCCCCCGCTTCACCCCGCAGAATGGGACAGTAGCACCATTTATAAGTCTTGGAAATACGATCACATGTGTACAGTGCTCACAGCGGTGTCTTGCACGCACATAAGTCCACGGGCCCTCAGCTCTCACGCAGCACAGGTTTTGCCAAAACTGGGCCTCTGTCTCGAGACAGCACTGGCCTTCCTGCAGCCTTGCGTTCTCCTCCAGTGGCCCCAGCAAAGCAGCTTCACCCTAAGTACCCACTTCCTTCCCAAGTCACTCTGCACAGCTCTCTGCGGGTCCCCTCTCAGCCTCGAGGGCTGGCATCGCTGCAGGGGCCGGTTAAGGCCACCCTTCTCTTCTCTGGGCATCCGTGAGATGGGCTGGGCAGGAGAATTCGGGAAAGATCAGCTGTCAAGTGCTCAGTGAGGAGTGTAACCCTCAACCGGTAGTGTGCCTTCCTGTCCTGGTTAACTAGCCTCAGAACCCGGCTGTGTGGGACCCTGGGCCATGAGCCTGGCGCTGCGCTCAGCACATCCCCTCAGTTCAGAAGACAGGGAATGACAGAGGTGACAAATAGAAGGAAACCAGGGAGTTCCTTCTTCCAGTCTTATCCCCTTTCCTCAGGTCTCAACATCCAAGAGATGTGACACACAGGGGTCATGACCTTAAAGGTGTCCTCACTCCTCTTTCCCTCCTGGTGGTTCCAATGTCCCCCAGTCCTGAAGGGACAGTGCCCAGGCCCTCTTGTCCCCTGATGTTAGCAGCTTAATTTATAGGGCTAGGGTCTTATATATCTTGGTATATATATATATATAGTCTGTATGTGTGTGTGTGTGTGTATATATATATATATATACATATATGCCAATCCCAATTTCCCAACTCATCTCATCCCCTGATACCCTTTCAAGTTATCTCTCAACTCACCAACGAGGACCCACCTAGAAAAATCCCTCCAGGCTGTTATGACTGTGGAGATGGCTTCTATAACCCGATCACGAGGATAGTCAAGGACTATAGGAATCGCTTTCTGAGAAATGCAGGTATGTTTATTCTAAACCTTGTGGCACATGTTTTCTCCTCTCTCATCACACATGGGTGTGTGCAAACGTGCATGCATTTAGTGGGAAAGAAGCTTTTGCCGATAAAAGACAAAACTTGGTGGTGTGAGTGTTTCACCCTTTGGAATTCCCATGGCTGACAAGTCTGTACCTAGTCAGGGAGTGGGGCCGAGGACGTCACTGGTCTGCCTGTGGCAGCACAGAAGTGTAGCACTGAAAGAACTCAAGGACCTCTCTTTGCATGCCTCCCTGCAGCAAATGAGTGCCTGCTGTATGCTAGACACTCTGGGCACCAAAGCAGGGCAAAACCAATCACAGACTCCTTCCTGGCGGAGCTCGTGTTTGGCAAATTGCAGGCAAGTACTATGAACAGTTAACTGAATCATGGAGTAAGCACAGTGAAAGGGGAAAAGTGGCCTTAGGTAGAGGGGAGGGGTGGAAGGGGCGGGGGTAGAGTCCCAGAGAGGTGGGGGCGAAGCTGGGCGAGCACAGAGAAGTGGTAATTGATCCAGAACTGGACGTCTTGAGACAGATTTAAGAAGGGAACAGCTAACTTGAGACCCAGAAAACAATGGGGAACGGACCTCAAGGTGTAGGGGGAGGTGTTCCAGCTAGAGGAACAGCACAGGGAAAGGCCTGGAAAGAGAGTGAGGCCATGTGATCCAAGAAGCCTGCTCCTCAGCCAGGGGAGGACCTTGGAGGATCCAGAACCTCAGTTTGGTGAGTGAACGCAGCTGATCAGAGTGAGAGAGACTGACTTACAGTGACCAACTTGTAAGAGATCAATGTAGCAATAAGAATCAGAATACTTTCCTTTAACAGCATGATTCCTAACCTTTCTCTTTTCTAGAGTCATGGTTCCATTAGGAATAACAGAAATGATGAACCCTCTTCCTAGAAAAGTACCCCCAGATACACACACACAAATATACATGTACATACACACACACATACACATTTTGCATATAGTCTTAAGAGGTTGATGGTTCCTCTAAAGACTCAGCTCAGAAAACCCTGCTGGCCAACGAGAAAGACACTACCAGGTAGACCGGAAGGCCTGAGTTGGCTTATGAGGTTTTCCACTCCATGCAGGGAAATTTACTCAGTAATTCAATGACGATCAGATATTGGGCTTTCAGTGCTGCAGTAAACACAAAGAGAATTGTGAGCTTATGTTGTGGCTGAATTGTGGAGATGAGATACCCCTCACCCACTGAGTGCTCTCGGAAAACATGGCAAATGCTCACACTCCAAGTCCCTGGCACTTTTCTGTAATGACTGCCATCTTCCATGAACAGGGTGTACTATGTGCATGCTTGCATGTATGCAACTCTTTGGGACCTCATGGACTATATCCAGGCTCCTCTGTCCATAGAGTTCTCCAGCATGAATATTAGAGTGGGTTGGCATTTCCTCCTCCAGAGGATGAGTATGTTGTGTAGAACACTAATTCTAATGGATGTTACTAGGCTCCCCTGAAGTTTCTTGATCAAATAAACTAAGGTGATACTAAGTCAGGTAATACTCAACCGTTGTATTTACTGAAGGGCCTCTCAGGGCCTCTAATATGTTGATATTCATTGTAGCTTTTCCTTCCTGTCCTTTATTTCAACTATAATGAAATATTCTCTTATGCAATGAATTTCTTATTGTCCATCTCTCCAAGTAGACTCTAGGATCCCCGAGAGCAGGAACTCTGTCTGGTCTCCACTTACGCCAGTCAGAGTCCAGTCAGAAAACAAAGAATTTAGCATTGGGGAGTTGTTTAATAAGTACTGGAGAACTAAAAAAGGCAAAAGGAAGACACTGGGGTCACAGAGAAAGTAGCCTCAGGAAACAGCTATTACCTCAAAACTGGTGGGGCGTGGGTAAGAGACTGGGTTATTAGAATGTAAGTTGCTGGAGGCCCCCCGACCAGGAGCTGTAATTCAGACCTCGGAGGACAGGGCACTGCCAAGCAGGATCTCTGGAGAGCGTGTGATAATGTCCTTTCTAGAGTGTGGCTGTAGTTAATAAAAGCAAATACGTAGATGAATATATGATATAGTTGTACATAAACATACAAGCAAGGAAGAAAAGCTATACTGTTTTATTCTTTGGCCACTTCTATTGGTCTTTCATTTCCATCTTTGTTCTTTGGCCTGTGTGGGCCTCCCATGGCAGTGGCCTCTCTCATCACAGAGCACCAGCTCTGGGCACATGCTCTCCAGAGCTCTGGCTTGGTAATTGGACACATCGGTCCAGCCGCTCCATGGCACGTGGGATCTTCCCAGGCCAGGGATCGAACCGGCGCCCCTTGCACTGGAAGGCAGTGTCCTTACCCACTGGACCACCAGGGAAGCCCAAGCTGTACTGTTGATACAGTCTTTCTGTAACCGGTCATGCGTGCGTCCTAAGTCAATTCAATCATGTCCGACTCTTTACAATCACATGGACTGCAGCCCTTTAGGCTCCTCTGACCATGTGATTCTCCAGGCAAGAATACTGGAGAGGGTTGCCACGCCCTCCTCCAGGGCATCTTCCCAACTCAGGGATCACGCCCGCCTCTCTCGTGTCTCCTGCAGGTTCTTTACCACTAGTGTCACCTGGGAAGGCCAGCTGTAGCTGGGCCGCAGCTCCAGGGCGTTAGGGTAGAGACCTGGCTTCTGAGTTCTGGCCCCGGCTCCCTAGGCCACGTGCTGACTGACTCTGGGCCAGTACCGTCCCTCTCTGAGCCCCCTTTCTCTTCATCTGTAAAATGAGATGGTTGGGCTGGATAATTTCTAGGGTCCTTTCAACCTTAATAGTCTATGACGGAGAAGTAAGGTACCCAAGGGGTATTTTGGTCCTGATATTACAGGATGGATCAAGTTTGGAGTGTCCTGAAAACCACTAAAAGAGTCTCTGTTGGTGGCCACCTGCTCATTACCCTTGACTGACCTTACCCCGCTGGAGACGGATGTGGTCTTCAGCCCATCTTCTGTTTCCCCTGGGGCCCTTTCTGCCTTGAGTCCAATCTGCCCCATAAACAGTGCTTCCTGTTGGCACATCCTGGAGGCACAGGACTGCTGGCCGCGTGGGCCCGTGGTGGATGACTGAGGCCATCCCAAAGTAAACACGGCAGCCTGAGCCACTGCTATTCTGAGGCACTCGCCACCTGGGTGGGTCAGAGCCGGGACGCTGCTTTATAGGCCAGGCTGGGCACCAGCTATACTGTTTTATTCTTTGGCCACTTCTATTGGTCTTTCATTTCCATCTTTGTTCTTTGGCCTGTGTGGGCCTCCCATGGCAGTGGCCTCTCATCACAGAGCACCAGCTCTGGGCACATGCTCTCCAGAGCTCTGGCTTGGTAATTGGACACATCGGTCCAGCCGCTCCATGGCACGTGGGATCTTCCCAGGCCAGGGATCGAACCGGCGCCCCTTGCACTGGAAGGCAGTGTCCTTACCCACTGGACCACCAGGGAAGCCCAAGCTGTACTGTTGATACAGTCTTTCTGTAACCGGTCATGCGTGCGTCCTAAGTCAATTCAATCATGTCCGACTCTTTACAATCACATGGACTGCAGCCCTTTAGGCTCCTCTGACCATGTGATTCTCCAGGCAAGAATACTGGAGAGGGTTGCCACGCCCTCCTCCAGGGCATCTTCCCAACTCAGGGATCACGCCCGCCTCTCTCGTGTCTCCTGCAGGTTCTTTACCACTAGTGTCACCTGGGAAGGCCAGCTGTAGCTGGGCCGCAGCTCCAGGGCGTTAGGGTAGAGACCTGGCTTCTGAGTTCTGGCCCCGGCTCCCTAGGCCACGTGCTGACTGACTCTGGGCCAGTACCGTCCCTCTCTGAGCCCCCTTTCTCTTCATCTGTAAAATGAGATGGTTGGGCTGGATAATTTCTAGGGTCCTTTCAACCTTAATAGTCTATGACGGAGAAGTAAGGTACCCAAGGGGTATTTTGGTCCTGATATTACAGGATGGATCAAGTTTGGAGTGTCCTGAAAACCACTAAAAGAGTCTCTGTTGGTGGCCACCTGCTCATTACCCTTGACTGACCTTACCCCGCTGGAGACGGATGTGGTCTTCAGCCCATCTTCTGTTTCCCCTGGGGCCCTTTCTGCCTTGAGTCCAATCTGCCCCATAAACAGTGCTTCCTGTTGGCACATCCTGGAGGCACAGGACTGCTGGCCGCGTGGGCCCGTGGTGGATGACTGAGGCCATCCCAAAGTAAACACGGCAGCCTGAGCCACTGCTATTCTGAGGCACTCGCCACCTGGGTGGGTCAGAGCCGGGGACGCTGCTTTATAGGCCAGGCTGGGCACCAGCGGAGGGGTCACCATCCACTCTCCTTCAGACGTTTCTGAAGAGCCTCAGTTCTTCCCCTGTCTTAGGCTGGCTTCCCCACCACCACCACCAGGCAGAGAGAAAGTCCTGGACGGCTATGCTGCAAATTGCTAGACAGTGGGCACAGCTGACAGATCCAGCTTTGCTAGATTTGGGTTTCTGAGTGTGCCTTTTTTTCTTCTTTTTAATTGTTGACCTCACCCTGTGGTGTGTGGGACCCTAGTTCCCCAACCAGGAATCGAACCTACGCCCCTTGCATTGGAAGCTGGAATCTTAAGCACGGGACTGCCAGGGAAGTCTCCTGAGTGGGTCTTTTTTAACTGGAAAGGACAGTCCCTACTTCTGGATCACTGTGAGCATTTAAATCCCTCCTGCCTCTCATCCAAAAGTCCTTGAGTGCTGCTGTGTGCCAGGCTTTGGGGAGCACAGCAGGCAAGAATTCTTTCCAAGTGTGGCTCTCAAACCTTTGGACCCTGGCTCACTTCAGGAATGATTTGCATCATGACCCAGAACACACACACACACTAACTCACACTCACATACGTAGTCTTTGTACAGGAGAGGTGTGTGATGATAGTTTCTGTTTCGTGTTTTTTTAAATGTTGGTTGTTATGCACTAAATTGATTTCACAATCTATTTAAGAGTCAGGACCATTGTTCCAGGCCGCTTTCCCTGACCAACCCCTCCCTCCACCCTGTCTCGTGGGGAGCAGTCCCTCCTCTGGCTCCCACAAGCCTTGCAGCACTCAGCCCGCGACAGCAGAAGTATCTGTTTGCCCGTCTTCCCAACTAGACTGGGAGCTTCTTGGGGGTGGAGACCACGTGTCGTGTCCAATTCAGCACCATGTCCCCTGAACCTCACATGAGTCCGACTAGTTGGACGTGACCCTTTCTGCCTTGAGTCCAATCGTGCCCATAAACGTTGCTTCCTGCTGGCACCGCCTGGAGGCACAGGACTGCTGGCCGCGTGGGCCCGTGGTGGATGACTGAGGCCATCCCAAAGTAAACACGGCAGCCTGAGCCACTGCTATTCTGAGGCACTCGCCACCTGGGTGGGTCAGAGCCGGGACGCTGCTTTATAGGCCAGGCTGGGCACCAGCGGAGGGGTCACCATCCACTCTCCTTCAGACGTTTCTGAAGAGCCTCAGTTCTTCCCTGTCTTAGGCTGGCTTCCCACCACCACCACCAGGCAGAGAGAAAGTCCTGGACGGCTATGCTGCAAATTGCTAGACAGTGGGCACAGCTGACAGATCCAGCTTTGCTAGATTTGGGTTTCTGAGTGTGCCTTTTTTTCTTCTTTTTAATTGTTGACCTCACCCTGTGGTGTGTGGGACCCTAGTTCCCCAACCAGGAATCGAACCTACGCCCCTTGCATTGGAAGCTGGAATCTTAAGCACGGGACTGCCAGGGAAGTCTCCTGAGTGGGTCTTTTTTAACTGGAAAGGACAGTCCCTACTTCTGGATCACTGTGAGCATTTAAATCCCTCCTGCCTCTCATCCAAAAGTCCTTGAGTGCTGCTGTGTGCCAGGCTTTGGGGAGCACAGCAGGCAAGAATTCTTTCCAAGTGTGGCTCTCAAACCTTTGGACCCTGGCTCACTTCAGGAATGATTTGCATCATGACCCAGAACACACACACACACTAACTCACACTCACATACGTAGTCTTTGTACAGGAGAGGTGTGTGATGATAGTTTCTGTTTCGTGTTTTTTTAAATGTTGGTTGTTATGCACTAAATTGATTTCACAATCTATTTAAGAGTCAGGACCATTGTTCCAGGCCGCTTTCCCTGACCAACCCCTCCCTCCACCCTGTCTCGTGGGGAGCAGTCCCTCCTCTGGCTCCCACAAGCCTTGCAGCACTCAGCCCGCGACAGCAGAAGTATCTGTTTGCCCGTCTTCCCAACTAGACTGGGAGCTTCTTGGGGGTGGAGACCACGTGTCGTGTCCAATTCAGCACCATGTCCCCTGAACCTCACATGAGTCCGACTAGTTGGACGTGATTCAGTGTTTGTGAAAGGAAAGCACACAGGCAGGCAGAGGACCTGCCTACACGTCACTCAGATTCTTCAACAGTGATACACAATTCAATCCTTGGCACATAAGAGACAATGTGTTCTTTTGAATAATAAAAGTAAATCATTATAGAGACTCCCCTGCTGGTCCAGTGGCTAAGGCTCTGTGCCCGGGTCCAGGGGACCCAGGTTCGATCCCTGGTCAGGGAACTAGATCGCACATGCCACAACGAAGGCCTGATGCAGCCAAATAAATAAAATAAATAAATATTTTAAAAAATAGGCCATTGTATTTTTCTGCATCTCCAAGTTTGAAAAGCTTAAAAGCTTAAGCATTAGAGATCTCAAATCCACGGCTCTCAGGCCAGAGTTTTTATTTGGCTGGCCCCGTGCTTGAAATTGCTTGGATTTGGACACCCTTGCAGGATCTTAATTCCCTGACCAGGGACTAAACCCAAGCTTGCAGCAGTGAAAGTGCCCAGTCCTAACTGCTGGGCCACCAGGGAATTCCCAGTCTCTGTCATTTAAAGTACCCTCCTTAAAGCCCATGAGCTGATGAGCCCTACCCTCTCCTGGCAACTTCCCGTGCATCTAGTGAGCTGGAATGGGCATCTCCTGAGATTAGGAATCTGGGTCCGGGAGTGATGAATGATGGACTGGTGCTGGTGAAGCTGTGACTCTAACCCACTCCCGTCTTCCTACAAGTCCTATGGTCTTTCCACTCCATCCTGATGCTGCCTCTGTGGGGACCACAAAACCATAAAAGACCGCAAACAACTCAGTGTAGGCCATGTTCCAATCAACTCAGCAGACACAAAATGAAACAGAGATTGAGTTAGGAACTCCCTGCTGCAGGAGACTTGAGAGCAGGAAGAGGTCAGAGAGATGGTGAAGAAACACCCAGGATCTGGAATCCATACCTCTGGCTGTCCTCTGATCCCGGATTCAGCACTGGCCAGCTGGGTGACTGTGGGTAGCTGACGTCTTGTCTCCTCTTGAAGCCTCAGTTTCCTTATCTGTAAAATGGGCATTAGAGTAGTACTTAATCTGGAATTGTGGTTAGAAAAGTTGGGGTTAAGTATGAAAAGGACATAGCCCAGCACCCAGCTCAAGGCACATGTCTAGGATCAGCAGTTGTGACTGATATCTTTCCACTGATTACTTACCCAGGCTCGGGGCGAGAGAAGAGAGTGCACCTGGGGTTTGCTAAGACTCCCCTAGGTATTTGAAAACAGAGATGGCCCTGGGGAGACTGGCTACACTAGCTCTTTCTGCTTCCTCAGGAAAGCAGAAATGAAATCCCGCTGAAACTCCAGGGTCTGCAGTCTATTGGTTATGGTCTTCAGCTCCCTAGTCCTCCTCCTGCCCTCTTGCCTCTCCCCTCCGCATGTTCCAGCCAAGCAGATGAGCTGCCCTCCGTTGATCAGCACTGCTCTTTCCTCACTCAATATATTCCCCAGCCGAGAGTGGCCTTTCGCTTTCCTCCCTCATCACAGGCCTCATCTCTCCACGCTCAGCACACGACAGAAGGCCGTGAAGTCATCGCCTGCGACCGCGAGAGAATGGCACGTAGCTTCACCCGCGCACCCACAGCTCAGGGCCACGAAGCTGGGGGAGGCAGAGGCGATGTGGAGGCTGCTCACCAGGCCCTCACTTGCCACCTTTCCTGCTAATCTTCTCTGCTTTCCACACCATCCCAGAGGGAGAAATTTCAGGTTTGCAATGAGAAGATGTGGTCTCAAATAGGTTAATAACTTGCATCAGTTATATAGCTAGTGACAGAGTCAAGAGTCGAACCCAACTCTGCCCAAACTCTACCCTTTTTCTTCTGCTTCCCAGCTTTGTGTCCTGGTTTATTCTTTTCCTTAATATTAGTTAATTTGTCTGTGGCACTCGGGATCGTCAGTCTTTGTTGCGGCACGTGGGACCTTTTTTGGCGGCATGTGCTACCTAGCTTCCTGATCAGGGACTGAACTCTGGTCTCTTGCACTGGGAGTGTGGCGTCTTAGCCCCTGAACCACCCGAGAAGGCCCTGTCCTGACTTACTCTTTACTCAGCATCTCTGCTTTCAGACAGGGCTGTGCCCCATTTTCAGGTGCTCCTGCACCAGGCGAAGGTCCTGGCACACACAGAAGCTCAGTGATACCCTAAATGAATGTAAAGGTCCATTTGATAATCTTGAGACAAAACACCACCATCCACAAAGAAGATGCTACCTTTTTAAATAAAGGGTCCTTTGTAGACTGTGGACTGATGAGGAAGCATTGGAAGATATTGGGGAGAGTTGCCTTTAGCACAGTGGGAAGTTGGGAGATGACCTCTCACCCTCAGCCCTCCTACTCATCCCCGTTGTTCCTCTCGGGAAGGATGCTCCCGAGCCGCGCCGGCGGTGTGTACATGTTGTCTCTTCATGCCGCCATCGCCTGCCTCAACGTTACTAGCAGGAATCATTTGCAAAATAACTGCACCACTAAGCCTTCCTCCCTCCCCATAATTAATGACACCCCATGCGCGTGTCTCGGATGAAAGGCACATTATTAATATTCAAAGGAAAAAACCCTCATAACCATTTTAACATATACAACTAACAATGAACTAAATTTGCTTTGTGGAAGACAGAGAGTGAGCATCCCAAATTAGTTTATGTAAAAGCTGAAATTCTTCCCCGAAAGGTCTCAGTACCATCCTCAGAGAATATCCTGATCATCAGAAATGCCGTCAAGATTCCCGCCAACATTATCCCCTTTGTTGTCTGAAATGTCGAATCAAGCACATCTGGCAAATGTCCTAGTGCTCACAAATCTTTCAAACAGCGTCTAATTCCCAACAGTTAAAGAGAGAACGCCACCGCTTAATCGTGCGGCTCTTCAAAATAGCACCAACTTTCCTTCAATCAGAAACAATGGCTTGGGCTTCTTAAAAATATCGCATGCCAGTGATTATTCGCATAGAGGGCCCCTTTGCATTCGAACCTGTAGGCTCCAGACAGAATTTAAAATCCAGATCACAAGCCTCATTGGAAGGTACACTGGGTGAAATGGACAAAGGGAAGAAGGAGGGGTGTGAGTCGTGGTCCAGAGAGTGATTGCCCCTGGGTGATGCAGAGATGTCCGGGAGGGGACAGCTGGCTCTGCCAGAGTGAGGATGGAGAGGATGAGGAGGACGGGGAGGGATGACAGCTGATCTTCACTGCACATGGACCCTGCACCAGATGCTCAGCTCCAGGGGCAGGGCGTATTCACATGAACTCTGTTTGACAAATGAGGAAACTGAGGCTCCATGAGGTTAAAGAATTTCTCCAGGAAATCTGGCAGGAATTGAGATTCACTCTCGGGCTTATCTGGCTTCAGAGCTTTGCCTCTTTCCACTTGGCCCGATCAGCTCCAAAACCGTCTGTCCACGGAGGCCTGGACAGGGAGCTCCCAGAGACTGGCCTTTATCTGCTCCCCACCCAACTGTTAAAAAAGCTAGGTAGTACGTAAGCACCTGCAAGTGAAAACCCCTTGGTCTTCTGAAGTTTTTCTGGTATTATTGAAACAGTCGAAAACTAGAAACATCCCAGATGTCCAACAGGAGGGAATTCATTAAATAAAAGACAATATATCCTCACAATAAACTAGGACGCAGCCATCAAGATGGCAGTGAAGCAATGGATGTATTGATATACAAAGGTATCCACATGCCAGGTGAAAAGCAGGATGATGATAAGAGTGCTTACTATGTTCCAGGCACTGGTCTGAGCATTGTCCATAATTGATTTTCTTTATCTAACCCTCACAGGAACCCTGTGAAGTAGTTATCTTTATTGTTTTCATTTTCGAATAACTGTAACTGTAAGGTGAGTGAGGTGAAGGCTTGTCTGAAATGTCGAATCAAGCACATCTGGCAAATGTCCTAGTGCTCACAAATCTTTCAAACAGCGTCTAATTCCCAACAGTTAAAGAGAGAACGCCACCGCTTAATCGTGCGGCTCTTCAAAATAGCACCAACTTTCCTTCAATCAGAAACAATGGCTTGGGCTTCTTAAAAATATCGCATGCCAGTGATTATTCGCATAGAGGGCCCCTTTGCATTCGAACCTGTAGGCTCCAGACAGAATTTAAAATCCAGATCACAAGCCTCATTGGAAGGTACACTGGGTGAAATGGACAAAGGGAAGAAGGAGGGGTGTGAGTCGTGGTCCAGAGAGTGATTGCCCCTGGGTGATGCAGAGATGTCCGGGAGGGGACAGCTGGCTCTGCCAGAGTGAGGATGGAGAGGATGAGGAGGACGGGGAGGGATGACAGCTGATCTTCACTGCACATGGACCCTGCACCAGATGCTCAGCTCCAGGGGCAGGGCGTATTCACATGAACTCTGTTTGACAAATGAGGAAACTGAGGCTCCATGAGGTTAAAGAATTTCTCCAGGAAATCTGGCAGGAATTGAGATTCACTCTCGGGCTTATCTGGCTTCAGAGCTTTGCCTCTTTCCACTTGGCCCGATCAGCTCCAAAACCGTCTGTCCACGGAGGCCTGGACAGGGAGCTCCCAGAGACTGGCCTTTATCTGCTCCCCACCCAACTGTTAAAAAAGCTAGGTAGTACGTAAGCACCTGCAAGTGAAAACCCCTTGGTCTTCTGAAGTTTTTCTGGTATTATTGAAACAGTCGAAAACTAGAAACATCCCAGATGTCCAACAGGAGGGAATTCATTAAATAAAAGACAATATATCCTCACAATAAACTAGGACGCAGCCATCAAGATGGCAGTGAAGCAATGGATGTATTGATATACAAAGGTATCCACATGCCAGGTGAAAAAGCAGGATGATGATAAGAGTGCTTACTATGTTCCAGGCACTGGTCTGAGCATTGTCCATAATTGATTTTCTTTTATCTAACCCTCACAGGAACCCTGTGAAGTAGTTATCTTTATTGTTTTCATTTTACAGACGATGAAACTGTAAACTGTACAGGTGATGGTGAGGTGAAGTGCTTTGCCCAAGGTTACCTGGGTAACAGGTGGCAGGGTTAGAATTTGAACCCAGGTCCAGCTGACTCCTAGCTAAGGGTGACATTTGAGCTGGTTCTGAATGAGATGCTGGAGTTTACTAGCGAAAGAAAGAACCCAGGGCCCTCCTGATGGTCCATTCCCCCTAGATAGTTCTCTGCCCACTTAATTGCTGAAAAACACTTACAGACCAAGACTCTTTATCTTGAAGCCTCTGCCTCCACCACTCGACAGGTGAGAAAGCTGAGATCCAGAGAGGGAGGATGAGGTACACGACCCCAGGCAGCCTGTCTGCAGTGGGGCTGGGGCTGGACCTGCCTTCTCACATCCAGCCAAGGCTCCTTCTACAAACCCAGGCTGCCCCCAATACTGCTTCCCGCCCCCCATCCACCCCGTGGTTTCTGCAAAATGGCCAAGCGAGTCTCCCGCCCCACCCCCTCCCTGTCATCTCTCTGCGAGACAAAAGGCAATTTACCCAAATGTTATAATCACCTGCAAGCTGGCACGCAGAGCCATGCCGGCCTTATCTGTTGTATTGTTAGCGGCCCCATAATGAAGCCTTTGTGAAAGGATAATATCACACTCGTAACTGCCAAATAAAATGCCCACACGGGTCCCAAATGCCGGCATCTGCTTCCAGCTGAAAGGGTAGGAAGGGAATTGTGAGCATCAAATGCCTTCACTGTGCCAGGGACGTACCACACCCTGGCCCTTTGAGGAACGCGTCAGGATCCCGACTGGGCAGATGGGAAAACTGAGGCTCAGGGAATAAATTACTTACTGATGGATGCAGTTAGTAAAGGGAGGAGTTGGGATTTGAACCAGGTGGCTCTCATACCAGAGACCACGCTCTGAACTGATAAGAACTTTTTAGAGTCTGGCAAGGTTGTAGACCTTCTCCTCTGAGAAAAACACTAGAAACTGCAGCCCCTCCCCCCACACAAAGGGTGGGATTGGCCCCTGTCAGGGTCCTGGCTCTAGGAATGCTGCCCCTCCCTGACCTGCGGGAATCTCCTCCTGCCCTCCTCTCCCCACGCCGCTTCCAAAGGCCCTGGAAATTCCCCTTCCAGTCATTGTGCCCACAGGACTCTGACAACAATGTGTCCAACCCCCCACCCTCCCCAACAACAGCCTGCTGGAAGCATCCAAAGGACACAGCTTCCGTTTCCATGGTCAGAGTCCACCCAGGCCAGCATCGGCACGGTCTGTTTTGTCTCCTTTGATAGAAGTGGCTGCAAGGCCAGACCCCAGGGACGGAGCCTCATCTTGCTTCCTCAGCCCACACGCTGGAACTCTGAGCAGCTGGCTGACAGCCCTGCTCGATCTCAGGTCTGAGAGAGGCAGGCAGGGTGATGCGACCGTCTGGATCCTGCCAGATCTGTTCTCCAACCCCGGTTCTGCTTTTGGTCAGCTGTGTGACCTCAAGCTATGAGATCCAGAGAGGGAGGATGAGGTACACGACCCCAGGCAGCCTGTCTGCAGTGGGGCTGGGGCTGGACCTGCCTTCTCACATCCAGCCAAGGCTCCTTCTACAAACCCAGGCTGCCCCCAATACTGCTTCCCGCCCCCCATCCACCCCGTGGTTTCTGCAAAATGGCCAAGCAGTCTCCGCCCCACCCTCCCTGTCATCTCTCTGCGAGACAAAAGGCAATTTACCCAAATGTTATAATCACCTGCAAGCTGGCACGCAGAGCCATGCCGGCCTTATCTGTTGTATTGTTAGCGGCCCCATAATGAAGCCTTTGTGAAAGGATAATATCACACTCGTAACTGCCAAATAAAATGCCCACACGGGTCCCAAATGCCGGCATCTGCTTCCAGCTGAAAGGGTAGGAAGGGAATTGTGAGCATCAAATGCCTTCACTGTGCCAGGGACGTACCACACCCTGGCCCTTTGAGGAACGCGTCAGGATCCCGACTGGGCAGATGGGAAAACTGAGGCTCAGGGAATAAATTACTTACTGATGGATGCAGTTAGTAAAGGGAGGAGTTGGGATTTGAACCAGGTGGCTCTCATACCAGAGACCACGCTCTGAACTGATAAGAACTTTTTAGAGTCTGGCAAGGTTGTAGACCTTCTCCTCTGAGAAAAACACTAGAAACTGCAGCCCCTCCCCCCACACAAAGGGTGGGATTGGCCCCTGTCAGGGTCCTGGCTCTAGGAATGCTGCCCCTCCCTGACCTGCGGGAATCTCCTCCTGCCCTCCTCTCCCCACGCCGCTTCCAAAGGCCCTGGAAATTCCCCTTCCAGTCATTGTGCCCACAGGACTCTGACAACAATGTGTCCAACCCCCCCCCCCACCCTCCCCCAACAACAGCCTGCTGGAAGCATCCAAAGGACACAGCTTCCGTTTCCATGGTCAGAGTCCACCCAGGCCAGCATCGGCACGGTCTGTTTTGTCTCCTTTGATAGAAGTGGCTGCAAGGCCAGACCCCAGGGGACGGGAGCCTCATCTTGCTTCCTCAGCCCACACGCTGGAACTCTGAGCAGCTGGCTGACAGCCCTGCTCGATCTCAGGTCTGAGAGAGGCAGGCAGGGTGATGCGACCGTCTGGATCCTGCCAGATCTGTTCTCCAACCCCGGTTCTGCTTTTGGTCAGCTGTGTGACCTCAAGCTAGTCTCTTCACTTCTCTGAGCTTTGGTTTCCTCACCTGAAGGTGAGGGTAGAACTAGGACCTTCCTTCCAGGGTTGTGGTGAGTCTTATATTGAGATGATGTGGGGGATCCAGCGAGAGCAGTGCCCAGCCCATAAGGAGCTTCATGCCTGTTGGCAATCCCAGTTGGGGTTTATACCCCTGGGGCCGGTTGAGGAACAGGGGCCTCCTGAACTCCATGCCCCAAAGGGAGGAGCCGGAGTGACCTTGGCAAGCTGCCCTCTGGCCTCCTCCCACCTGCTTTTGATGCCAATTTCAAAACTGGGCTGGAGGACTGCAGTCACTGATCTCTTCAGTCCGCTTTTGGCAGTGTCCTGGATTTGTTCCCTTCACCCGCATCATGTATTCATCTGGAGCCTCAGACTCTTTTAAGATCCCCCCAGACACGGGCACTACCTGATCGCCGGCAGATACCAGGTCCCACCTCGGGGCCAGCTGAGTGCCTGAGCTCACCACCCCCGGCCCCCCACAAACCCGTTCTGGGCGGGGGGTTGGGGAGCAGATGAGTAAGTAGTTAGTCCCAGGACTCAGGACACTCTCTGGACAAATGCCTGAAGCCTAGGTGTTCAAAAGGCTGCAGTGAACCTCCTACTCCCCAAAATATAGGTCAGAAATTAAATTAACAGAAACCATAAAAATAAGCATATGGCAGGAAGTCCAACATGATTCTATAGTCTCCATGATGTTTATATTCATGTTTAATGTGGAATATCAGAGATGAGATTTTTTTTCTGCAAAAAACTGGGAATGCCCCTGCTTTGCTGGTGCCAGGAGCCGGAAGCACAGTGTTCTGGAGGAGGGCAGAGCAAAGGAAGTGTGTCCCAAGTGTGGTCAAGTTGATGTTTTAGAAAAAGTGGTGTTTGGCTAGGCCTTGAAATTCGAGAGGTGGATCTCGCTGCATGGAAGGGAAGGAAAAGTAGGAACAAAGGCACGGAGAGTTGCAGGGGCCTAGGTAGAGCACCTGAGACCCGAGGCTGGGTTGGGGGATAGAGGAGTCATCAAGGGAGACCTCCCTTAGGCGGTGATGCACAGAGTGGGCTTTGACGGGTGTGTAGGAGTATGTCTGAGCTGGGCGTTGAAAGCAGAGGGACCCAGTGTGTGAGCATTCTCTGAGCTTTGGTTTCCTCACCTGAAGGTGAGGGTAGAACTAGGACCTTCCTTCCAGGGTTGTGGTGAGTCTTATATTGAGATGATGTGGGGGATCCAGCGAGAGCAGTGCCCAGCCCATAAGGAGCTTCATGCCTGTTGGCAATCCCAGTTGGGGTTTATACCCCTGGGGCCGGTTGAGGAACAGGGGCCTCCTGAACTCCATGCCCCAAAGGGAGGAGCCGGAGTGACCTTGGCAAGCTGCCCTCTGGCCTCCTCCCACCTGCTTTTGATGCCAATTTCAAAACTGGGCTGGAGGACTGCAGTCACTGATCTCTTCAGTCCGCTTTTGGCAGTGTGCTGGATTTGTTCCCGTCACCCGCATCATGTATTCATCTGGAGCCTCAGACTCTTTTAAGATCCCCCCAGACACGGGCACTACCTGATCGCCGGCAGATACCAGGTCCCACCTCGGGGCCAGCTGAGTGCCTGAGCTCACCACCCCCGGCCCCCCACAAACCCGTTCTGGGCGGGGGGTTGGGGAGCAGATGAGTAAGTAGTTAGTCCCAGGACTCAGGACACTCTCTGGACAAATGCCTGAAGCCTAGGTGTTCAAAAGGCTGCAGTGAACCTCCTACTCCCCAAAATATAGGTCAGAAATTAAATTAACAGAAACCATAAAAATAAGCATATGGCAGGAAGTCCAACATGATTCTATAGTCTCCATGATGTTTATATTCATGTTTAATGTGGAATATCAGAGATGAGATTTTTTCTGCAAAAACTGGGAATGCCCCTGCTTTGCTGGTGCCAGGAGCCGGAAGCACAGTGTTCTGGAGGAGGGCAGAGCAAAGGAAGTGTGTCCCAAGTGTGGTCAAGTTGATGTTTTAGAAAAAGTGGTGTTTGGCTAGGCCTTGAAATTCGAGAGGTGGATCTCGCTGCATGGAAGGGAAGGAAAAGTAGGAACAAAGGCACGGAGAGTTGCAGGGGCCTAGGTAGAGCACCTGAGACCCGAGGCTGGGTTGGGGGATAGAGGAGTCATCAAGGGAGACCTCCCTTAGGCGGTGATGCACAGAGTGGGCTTTGACGGGTGTGTAGGAGTATGTCTGAGCTGGGCGTTGAAAGCAGAGGGACCCAGTGTGTGAGCAGCCGGGCATCACACACATGTTTAGTGACATAAATGCCATTGTGAGTGTTTGAACAATGAAAGTGGGGCGCAAGGAAACGAGAAGAATAGCAATATAAATGGTGCTAAAAACACATGAAAAGATGCTCAACGTCACTTGTTATTAGAGAAATGCAAATTGAAACTACAATGAGATATCACCTCACACCAGTCAGAATGGCCATCATCAAAAAATCTGCAGATAATAAATGTGGAGAGGGTGCGGACGAAAGGGAACACTCTTGCATTGTTGGTGGGAATGTAAATTGATACAACCACTGTGGAAGACAGTATGGAGATTCCTCAAAAAGCTAAGAATATGTAAACAACAAAGCTCTGTAAAAGTTAAAAGCAAAATAAAGGTTTAAAAGAAAAAGAAAAAAAAAAAGCTAAGAATAGATGCACCCTGTGACCCAGCAATCCCACTCTTAGGCTTATACCCTGATGAAATCAAAATTGAAAGAGACACCTGTACCCCAATGTTCATTGCAGCACTCTATACAATAGCTAGAACATGGAAGCAACCTAGATGTCCATTGACGAACGAATGGATAAAAAAGCTCTGGTACATATATACTATGGAGTGCTTCTCAGCCGCAAAAAGAAATACAGAAGATTCATCCTAATCAGATGGATGAATCTAGAACCTATTATACAAAGTGAAGTAAGTCAAAAAGAGAAGGACTAGTATACGAACACATACATATGGAATCTACTAAGATGGTACTGATAAATATACATGCAGAGCATCGATGGAAAAACAGTCATAGAGAACAGACTTATGGACATTGGGGAGAGGGAAAAGTGGGTAAGAGATATGGAAAGAGTAACATGGAGCCTATACTATTATATGTAAAAGAGAGAACTATTGTCAATGCGCTGTGGGTTAAGCGATCTTACGTGGGGACTATGCGATGACCTGGAAGGGTGGGATGGTAGGGATAGGATATACATATGACTAATCTGGGATTATACGTATCTGTAAACAACAAAACTCTGTAAAAGCAAAAAAAAGGCCAAAAAAAGAAAATGGTGTTTTGACTTAGCACCCATTCCTGCTTAGCACGCACGTGCTCTGGAGTGAGGGGCGGGAGATGTGAGTCAGTGGTCTGTGTCCCTGTGCATCTCCTGTCCTGGAAGCACCTGCCACCTGCGGGCTGATGCTAGTATTTAAGACTATTTTTTGTGTTTACCAATATGGGCCATAAACTTAGGCCAGCTACCCATCAGAACCTCAACAGCAATATAACTGTCCCAACCGCGTCAGAATCCCGTGTGACACTTAGTGAGGTATCCCTCTCCAGTCTGGAGACTTCCTTGCCGATTCTCAAGGGTCGTGATGACTGTGGCCACTTTTCCCTTTACCCACCGACTGTGCGTGTGCGGTGTACGAAGTCGCTTCAGTCGTGTCCAACTCTTTGCGGCCCCATGGATTGCAGCCCACCAGGCCTTTCTGTCCATGGGATTCTCCAGGCAAGAATATGGGAGTGGGTAGCCATGCCCTCCTCCAGAGGATCTTCCTGACCCAGGGATCGAACCCACATCTCTTATGTCTCCTGAGTTGGCAGGTGTGTTCTTTACCACTAGCGTCGCCTTACCCAGCGACTGGAGCAGCTAAAATGCCAGCTGAGCCAACACCAGCTATACACACAACAAAGCTGGTAGGAGGCTCACATGAGCTCAGGCATGCAAAGTGCATGCATGTGCTTGGCATATGGATGCCCTTCCTGATACCAGGCCCCCACACTTGTACCCCCAGTTACAGCCCAATCCAGCCCTCAGACTGACCTTGGGGATCTCACCCCAGTCATTTCCAGATATTAAGACAGAATGTATCCACGCCCCCTCATTAAATGACATTTTTTGCTGTTAAAACTTTGAAAGGATTTTGAAAACTTCGCTTGGTAGATTGACTCCAAGACTTTAACAATGGGCTGTGATTTCTTGAAAGCCATGTGCACACTGGAGACTTCTTGAAAGCTGAGGAAACCAAGCCCACAAATTGGTTTCCAGTGTAATAACATTGTTTGGGTTTCTAAATTTAATAATTAAGTCAGGCTTAATGCATTAATTATCACATTTATCAATTTCAGTGTGGCAGTTTTCCTTTTTAAGTTTCACAGTCAGTCATTTTCCCCGTGTCTCTTACACGTTGAATAGGCCTTGACAAGCTTGTGGGTGCTGGGCCCTGCCCGTCTACTCCCGGTGGGTGAAGCAGCCTGGCCTCACCCACCCTCCCAGCCCCCAGACCTCCACCCACCCCGCCCAGCAGACGGGCCTCTCTTCCTGCCCAATGGCGGGCTCTGTCTGGGCAGTGATCCCTCAGTCAATACTGGCAACAGTGTGGCCTTGGCCTCTGGCCACACCGCTGCCAGTCAAGTTCAAAGCCTCTTGCTCGTCAGGGGTTGGGACGGGGCTGCCTGGCTTTGGTCACCGCCCTCACTGCGGGCACTGGCTCACCGGGGGCCTCGCCCTACCCTCTGGCTCCCGGAGTCCTGCATTTGCACAGAGGGTGTGGCTGGACTTTGGGGCTCTGGGTTCGGCACCTGCCCACTGGCTGGGGCGCCAGGTCTGCCATGCGGCTCCCATCCCAGCCTGGAGCCACGGTTCACGGGGAGCCGTCTGAGCATGCACCGGCCTTGACCCCGGGGAAAGAGGGCAGCCCTCACGGCCCAGCTCCTGCCCCAGAGTCCGGCGTGGCCTGGCACTTTAGACAGGCTCCCGGCTATCACTGCGGGTGGGATGCACCCCCTCCCTCCACATCTGACCACGCATGCACACTCAGGTGGTCACTAAGGCCATGTGTCACATGCAGGATGAGGATCCACATAGGGTGCACTCTCTTCTCAGCACCTCAGACATCGCCGCTTACACACTCAGCACACGTGATGTGTGCTGGCACACATTCACGCTCACACTTGGGTAGATGGTCACACTTGAAGGGAAGCACGTCGCTTGTGCCAGTACACACACAGTCTCAGGGAGGGAAACGCTTTCACCCCTCCCCACACCTCTCAATGTTCTTGTCCTAACTGGGGACAACCCCAGGCATCATGACCCTCTTCCCACAGAGCCTTGAGCCTCCCAGGTACTCGGTCACTGTGACCCTTGTCCCTCTCCCAAGGCTGGACGCCTCGATTTTTTTTTCCTGGTTCCCCTCTCCCGTGCACACTGGAGACTTCTTGAAAGCTGGCCCGTTCTAATAACTTTTTTCCAGGCTTAATGCATTAATTATCACATTTATCAATTTCAGTGTGGCAGTTTTCCTTTTTAAGTTTCACAGTCAGTCATTTTCCCCGTGTCTCTTACACGTTGAATAGGCCTTGACAAGCTTGTGGGTGCTGGGCCCTGCCCGTCTACTCCCGGTGGGTGAAGCAGCCTGGCCTCACCCGCCCTCCCAGCCCCAGACCTCCACCCACCCCGCCCAGCAGACGGGCCTCTCTTCCTGCCCAATGGCGGGCTCTGTCTGGGCAGTGATCCTCAGTCAATACTGGCAACAGTGTGGCCTTGGCCTCTGGCCACACGCTGCCAGTCAAGTTCAAAGCCTCTTGCTCGTCAGGGGTTGGGACGGGGCTGCCTGGCTTTGGTCACCGCCCTCACTGCGGGCACTGGCTCACCGGGGGCCTCGCCCTACCCTCTGGCTCCCGGAGTCCTGCATTTGCACAGAGGGTGTGGCTGGACTTTGGGGCTCTGGGTTCGGCACCTGCCCACTGGCTGGGGCGCCAGGTCTGCCATGCGGCTCCCATCCCAGCCTGGAGCCACGGTTCACGGGGAGCCGTCTGAGCATGCACCGGCCTTGACCCCGGGGAAAGAGGGCAGCCCTCACGGCCCAGCTCCTGCCCCAGAGTCCGGCGTGGCCTGGCACTTTAGACAGGCTCCCGGCTATCACTGCGGGTGGGATGCACCCCCTCCCTCCACATCTGACCACGCATGCACACTCAGGTGGTCACAAAGGCCATGTGTCACATGCAGGCTGAGGATCCCCATAGGGTGCACTCTCTTCTCAGCACCTCAGACATCGCCGCTTACACACTCAGCACACGTGATGTGTGCTGGCACACATTCACGCTCACACTTGGGTAGATGGTCACACTTGAAGGGAAGCACGTCGCTTGTGCCAGTACACACACAGTCTCAGGGAGGGAAACGCTTTCACCCCTCCCCACACCTCTCAATGTTCTTGTCCTAACTGGGGACAACCCCAGGCATCATGACCCTCTTCCCACAGAGCCTTGAGCCTCCCAGGTACTCGGTCACTGTGACCCTTGTCCCTCTCCCAAGGCTGGACGCCTCGATTCTTCCTGGTCTTCTCCCTTTCCCAGTCCCCACCCGAGTTCCCTCGCACACCTGGTGGCTGTGGCAGAGCCGTGGTGACCGCAGGTGTGCTTGGCCCACAGGAATGCCAAGAGCTGGCGACACCTGGCTTGTGGGTGCCTGGTGACCTGAGCCAGCCCCTTTGCATTCTCTGGGCTCTCCTGCCCTGGCCTGTCCCTTGCTTTGAACAAAATCATTAGCTGAGCTGCAGCTCTTGATCCTTAAGATGCTGATCCTTAGGTAAAGACCTCCCAGCTCCTCCCTCCACCCCCACTGGGAACCAGAAGTCCCAGGGGTGCTGAGTTCCTTAAGGTACCTCCCTTGAAGGTACCCAGTTTGGGAATCAAAGATCCATCAAAATGATGATCCTAGTTCGCACTTCCTGGGTGCCCACCTAGGGCCATTCAGCCCCGCCAGTCCCCAGTCTGCTCTCTGCCAGAGTTCTGGTGAAACCCACTGTACAGACAAGGAGCCTGCTCAGAGGCGCAGCAACTTGTCTAAGGTCACCCAGCAGTTGGCAGCAGGGCTCGCATAGGGCCCAGAATTCCTTCCAACCTGTGCTGTGAGGTCAGGGGTGCCCTGAAGTCTCAGGTAGCCATGACAGTTTCCTGGCCTTCTTAGATTTGGGGCACTTCCTGCAGGCAATGTTGTTAAGCCCTTTTCGGAAATGATTTCAACTGACCCTTCCAGAAAGACTCCTCTGCAGGCGAGGAAATGATACCCAGAGAGGTGCGAGCCCACTTGCCCAAGGTCTCCAAGCTAGTGGCTGCCGAGCTCCAAAGCTGGTGCTCCTAACCACTGTGCAACACTGCCAGCCATCAGGGGAGCCAAGGTTGCCTTACGTTTGCCGTTCGATTTTCAAGACTCTTCCCCTGGCCCTGCACCAACCTGCAGACAGCATGAATGCCACCCACGGTGACCTGGGCCCCACTCAGTGGCCTGTGCAGGCCTGCCCTCCCGCCCTCACTGCGAGACAGGCCCCAGGCCAGCCAGGGCTTTGAGCTTCCTGAGCATGGCTGACACCCATGTATGGGCCCAGACAACCCATCCTCCCCTGGCGGTAGGGCTGCTCCGTCCATGGGCTCCAGACAGAAAAGCAAACGGGAGGCGGCGGCCTGGGCCCTGCACTTGGCCTGTCTGCTTTGCCCTCTCGGCTCCATTTGCTGAGGGTGGGGAGGAAATTCTTCCCTCCTTGTCTAAATCCCACAGGGTGATTCTTACTTTTATGTCTCCAAATTTACATTTCTTTATTCATGCATTCACCATGTGTTTATGAACTACTTCTTTTTTTGTTTTTAAAGATTTATTTATTTATTTATTTTGGGCGGGGGTCGGGTTGGGGAGGGAGGGGAGCGGGCGGGCCACCTCTATTGGTCTTTCATTTCTCTATTTTCATCCGTCTTTGTTCTTTGGCCCATGTGGGTCTCCCATCGCGGTGGCGTCTGTTGTCGCAGAGCGCCAGCTCTGGGCACATGCGCTCCAGAGCTCCGGCTCGGTGATTGGACACATCCGTCCAGCCGCTCCGCGGCACGTGGGATCTTCCCAGGCCAGGGATCGAACCGGCGCCCCTTGCACTGCAAGGCGGTGTCCTTACCCACTGGACCACCAGGGGAAGCCCTGAACTACTTCTTAAAGGCTGGATCTGCTTTGGGCTCTGAAAACCAGAAGAGAATGGATCATGACTCCCTTGGCTGGCGGGAGTGACGATGGCCGACTCCAGGACCTCAGCCCGGGTCAGAGGGCCAGGCGATGCCCTGGTAGGGGAAGGGGGCGAGGACACACGCACTCCAGGGGCCTGAGCTGGGACTGTGGTCGGCCTGAGGGCAAGCCACATTCGTCCAGGCAGCCCCATTTCCTGACCATACCATCTTTAATGTCCTGTGGGTTTCTACTTCTTTGATGGAAATTCTAGAATAACACATTTATGTTACACTTGGCTCTTGTTAAATGTATCTGTTTAAAGTATATTGCAATTGTTATTACTCCTATTAGGCCTTCCTTCACTTTTACGTAGGCCCTGCACCAACCTGCAGACAGCATGAATGCCACCCACGGTGACCTGGGCCCCACTCAGTGGCCTGTGCAGGCCTGCCCTCCCGCCCTCACTGCGAGACAGGCCCCAGGCCAGCCAGGGCTTTGAGCTTCCTGAGCATGGCTGACACCCATGTATGGGCCCAGACAACCCATCCTCCCCTGGCGGTAGGGCTGCTCCGTCCATGGGCTCCAGACAGAAAAGCAAACGGGAGGCGGCGGCCTGGGCCCTGCACTTGGCCTGTCTGCTTTGCCCTCTCGGCTCCATTTGCTGAGGGTGGGGAGGAAATTCTTCCCTCCTTGTCTAAATCCCACAGGGTGATTCTTACTTTTATGTCTCCAAATTTACATTTCTTTATTCATGCATTCACCATGTGTTTATGAACTACTTCTTTTTTTGTTTTTAAAGATTTATTTATTTATTTATTTTGGGCGGGGGTCGGGTTGGGGAGGGAGGGGAGCGGGCGGGCCACCTCTATTGGTCTTTCATTTCTCTATTTTCATCCGTCTTTGTTCTTTGGCCCATGTGGGTCTCCCATCGCGGTGGCGTCTGTTGTCGCAGAGCGCCAGCTCTGGGCACATGCGCTCCAGAGCTCCGGCTCGGTGATTGGACACATCCGTCCAGCCGCTCCGCGGCACGTGGGATCTTCCCAGGCCAGGGATCGAACCGGCGCCCCTTGCACTGCAAGGCGGTGTCCTTACCCACTGGACCACCAGGGGAAGCCCTGAACTACTTCTTAAAGGCTGGATCTGCTTTGGGCTCTGAAAACCAGAAGAGAATGGATCATGACTCCCTTGGCTGGCGGGAGTGACGATGGCCGACTCCAGGACCTCAGCCCGGGTCAGAGGGCCAGGCGATGCCCTGGTAGGGGAAGGGGGCGAGGACACACGCACTCCAGGGGCCTGAGCTGGGACTGTGGTCGGCCTGAGGGCAAGCCACATTCGTCCAGGCAGCCCCATTTCCTGACCATACCATCTTTAATGTCCTGTGGGTTTCTACTTCTTTGATGGAAATTCTAGAATAACACATTTATGTTACACTTGGCTCTTGTTAAATGTATCTGTTTAAAGTATATTGCAATTGTTATTACTCCTATTAGGCCTTCCTTCACTTTTACGTACAATAAGGTCCAAAAATAGGAAGTGCCCTGGGCCTCTCTCTCCTGAAAGGAAGAGTGTCCCTGGAAGATTATGCACAAAGGCACAAGGCACTGAGCCCGTGCCTGTGGCCAACTGCATTACATCAGGGTGGCTGCACTTCACAGTGTGACGCAAGCAGGGGAGGAAGGCCAGCCAGAAAGGTCTCAAACTCCAGGCAAAGGAGGGGGGAGCTTTGCAGGGAAGGATTCTCAGCAGGGGACCCCGTGGTCAGATGTGGAGTCTCCCTTCCCAGTTCCTTTTCATCTCTGTAAGATGCTTCCCTGGTGGTCCAGTGGGTAAAGAGTCTGCCTTGCAGCGTGAGGGGCACTAGTTCAATCCCTGGCCCGGGAAGATCCCACATGCCGCGGAGCGGCTGGACCGGTGGGTCTAATTACGAGCCAGCGCTCTGGATCGCATGTGCCCAGAGCCGGTGCTCTGCAACGAGAGGAGCCACTGCGATGGGAGGCCCACACAGGCCAAAGAATAAAGATGCATGAAAATAAATAAATGAAAAACCAATAAAAGAGGCCAAAATTTAAAAAAAAAATTCTTTATAATAATAATTAAAAAAAAGATGCCTTGTTCTGGTGATGAGTGAGACTCGTGTCAGGCAGGGGAGGAGAGGTAGGGAGCAGCCAGATCACTTCCAAAGCGTGAGAACGAGAATAAAGAAACCTTTGTGGCCCAAGAGGTGGGATAAATTGGGAGACTGGTATATATGATGGGCCCCCCTGGGGGGGGGTTCAGACGTAAGGAATCTGCCTGCAATGCAGGAGACAAGGTTTCGACCCCTGGATTGGGAAGATCCTCTGGAGGAGGGATTCTTTTTTTTTTTAATTTTAATTTTACTTTTTCCTTTTACAGAGTTTTGTTGTTTACAAATATGTATAATCCCAGATCAGTCATATGTATAATCCCTGGGCCCTGGAGGAGGGATTCTTATCTGGATAATTCCATGGACAGAGGGGCCTGACAAGCTACAGTCCATGGGGTCGCAAAGAATCAGACAGGACTAAGACGAACAGACACACACAAACATGCATGCAATAGATAACCGATGAGAATCTAGTGTGTAGCGCAGGGAACTCAGTGTTCTGTGGTCACCTAAATGGGAAGGAAATTCGAAAAAGAGGGAATACAGGTATATATCTAGTTGATTCACTTTGTGGTCCAACAAAAACGAACACAACATTGTAAGACAACTATATTCCAATTTTAAAAAAGAGAGAGAGAGAAAAGGAAAGAAATCTTTGCTTCCCAAGAGCAGAGAGGTTAAACCAGAAGCATGCCTGTGTCAGGTCACTGGGACTCAGTCAGCTCTATCCCCAGCACTGGGCACAAGATTGCACTCATTGATTGATTGATGGATTTATTCATCATTCATTCATTCAACCGATGTGGGCTGAGCACTTTTGTGTGCCAGATCCTGGTCTGATGATGCCACAGTGAACAAGGCCCTGGTTTCATGGAGCTCACAGTGTGGATGGGGAGACAGACAACACATAACATCAACAAGAAAATTGCAGCAAGAGTCGTACGCCAAGAAGGAGGTAGAATGGAAGCCAAATAGAATGACTAGCAGTGAAGGTAGCTGGATCAAGGATCACTGAGAAGGGACATCTGAGCTGAGACCTGGATGCCAAGAAAAGGGTGTCAAGAATGTTTGTTGATAGCAATCAAAGACCAATCAGGGGCTTCCCTGGTGGTCCAGTGGGTAAGGACACCGCCTTGCAGTGCAAGGGGCGCCAGTTCAATACCTGGCCTGGGAAGATCCCACGTGCCGCGGAGCGGCTGGACCGATGTGTCCAATTACCGAGCTGGAGCTCTGGGGCGCATGCGCCCAGAGCCAGTGCTCTGTGACAACAGAGGCCACCGCGATGGGAGGCCCACATGGGCCAAAGAACAAAGATGGATGAAAATAGATAAATGAAAGACGAAGAGAAGTGGCCCACCCGCCCCCTCCCCCCCAAAAAAAGAAAAAAAAAAAAAAAAGACCAATCAGAAGGCAACAGACAGACTCTAGGCTTCACCTGGCAGAGCATATGTTGGTTGCCTACCGTGTGTTTGCCATAGTGGTCAACATACCGGCATAATCCCTGTGTGGGTTTACAGCCTAGTGGGAGAGAAAAATATATAAGGAAATGTGCCATTAAGGATAGATCATAAAATTTTTAATTCAATGGAAGTCTTTCAATCTTTTACAATTTTCATGTTTCACGCATGGTTTCCTATAAACCCACAATAAATCCCTTCCCCCTCCATCCCCTGTATTGCACCTCCTCTCTTCCCTCTCCCCACTGGTAACTACTAGTTTGTTGTCCGTATTTGTGTAGATTCATACATTGTGATGAGTCTACACAGCTGGGCCCAGGAGAGAGGAAAGGTTATGACGGACTGTATTCTAGATGGCTGGGTGTGTGAAAAGGCTTCCACTCCTCTTAGAGAACACAATAATCTCACCTTTTACTGAGCACACTGGATTTTCAGGCATTTTTAAATGTTTTATTTTAGAACAGTTTCAGACATACAGAATTTATTGAAATGATAGTACAGAGTGTTCCCACTATAGCCCACATCTGGTTTCCCTATGACTAACATCTTACAGTGTACCATGCATATAGCACAATTAATGGACTAATATTGATATATTTAGAGGAGGAAATGGCAACCCATCGGTGTATTCTTGCCTGGAGAAACCTGTGACAGAGGAGTTGGCGAAATCCGTGGGGTTGCAAAGAGTCTCACGCAACTGAGTGACTGAGCGCTCATGGATGTGTTAGTAACACCATCTGTCCATCCTAAGTAGCTTCAGTCATGCCCAACTCTTTGTGACCCCATGGACTGCAGCACACCAGGCTTTCCTGTGCTTCACCATCTCTCAAAGCTTGCTCAAACTCACGTCCATTGACTCAGTGATGCCATCCAACCATCTCGTCCTCTGTCATCCCCTTCTCCTTTTACCTTCTATTTTTCCAGTGAGTTCTCTCTTTGCATCAGGTGGCCAAAGTAGTGGAGCTTCAGCTTCAGCATCAGTCCTTCCAATGACCGTTCTGGGTTGATTTCCGTTCGGATTGACTGGCCTGGTCTCCTGGCAGTCCAAGGGACTCTCGGGGGCCTTCTCCCACACCACTGTTCAGAGGCATCAGTTCTTCAGTGCTCAGCCTTCTTTAGGGTCCAACTCTCACATCCGTACATGACGACTGGGAAAACCATAGCTTTGACTATACGGACTTTAATCAGCAAAGTAATGTCTCTGCTTTTGAATATGCTGTCTAGGTTTGTCATAGCTTTTTTCTTTTGGATGGATTTTTTTCATATAACTTTTCTTCCAAGAAGCAAGTGCCTCTTAATTTCATGGTTGCAGTCACAATCCACAGTGACTTTGGAGCCCAAGCAAATATTTTATTTTTTACCATTCAAGAACCCTATTGGTGTTTCTAGAAACCTAGAAATATGTTACTTCAATTACTAAAAATGCATGAAATTACTAAGGCTTTAAATTAGAGGGTAGTAAAAAAAGCCAATGATTTTTTTTTTTTTCTATTGTGGATACATATTAATGAAGGAGCTGGGAAATACCCAAAACAGAAGAACCCCTCCAGCCCCACTGCTTGGAGCTGACCATTATTCATGTTTAATTTATTATTTTTAACTTTGCTTCTGTGCGTATTTTTTACACAGATTATGCTATATAATTTTGTTTCTTACCTCCTTCCACCGTTTTTTTGCTTATTTTTCATATCAAAGACTTTCCTCCTATGTTGCTAATCATATTTTTTTCAGTAGCTTCTAAATATCCCCTCATGTGGCTCATGGTGTTCCCCCCCCCGCCACCAAACTAAGGCTATATGCCTGGCATATAGTCAGTGTTTAGAAATTATCTGTTAAGTGAATGAGTATACAGCAAAGTAATCATCCTTTTGTTTTTAGAAGTGTAGGTTATTTCAGTTTTCTTGATTCTAAATAGTACAGAGACCAATAGATTATTCCCTTAGGATAACATCCCAGAGTGGAATTACTGGGCCAGTGGGGGCCAAAACTTTTCAAGATAAATGCACCAAACCAGAAATCTCCCTCTCCTTCCTCTGAACCACCAGCAATTGTGCTGAGGGTAATAATTTACAATTGATTAAAGAGTTTGTGGGGTGTTTCTTTCCCATCTTTTTTCCCCTCCTCTTCCCCTCTCTCCTGCCAAAAAAAGAGGGGGGGATTATCCGAGAAGGTGAAGATGTTCTCAGACAATCATATTAACATATTCCAACAATCGCAATTTGCAAAATAGTAATCACAACTCCCGGGATCTAGGAGGCATTAATCAAAGCTGCAGGTTTAATTCCACTTTAAATATTGATGAAATGTGCTCCGGCAGCCTCACCCTGGCGTGGCAGGGCCAGGGGAGCTGCCTCGAGGCGCCGGGAGGTGGAGGGAGGGCTGGGGAGCAGCTGCTGGGAGGAGAGGCTTCTGTGATTCAAATTGGTGGCTGTGCAGCCAGGTAGAGAGTGAAAGGGGTAGTGAAGAGGGCTGTTAAGTCCATTGCTGTCAATTTGTAACCATCAGGGAGGGGCCGGAGGACTGGTTGAGCACAATAAACCCAGTTGGTCTGGTTTCAGGGTTACCGCTGAAGAGGTTGCAGCTGCACGGATTCGAATAGCCTGGAGACTTCAGAACTGTAATTATCAACCAGGCTGCTCGCGGTGTGGCACAAGTGGGCTCCACCAGCACTTAACTCCTTGTGTGCCGCGCTTTCCCCGCCCCCGGGGGGCCGGCAGCCACGCGCGGGTTCCCTGGCGGCCTCCCCAGGGGAAACGGAGGCTCCGTGGCTGCTGAGGGCGGTCCCCGCAGGTCAGAGCAGGCAGGCAGTGAGCCTTTGCCCTGAGGTGCCGGAGCCCTAGTAGGGCTGGAGGACGGAGGAGGCCGGCTCCGTGGGACAGCCTTCTGGCACCTTTCAGCCTGCCCTGAGGTGGAAAGTCAGGCTTCGGGGACCTGGCGAGCCTTGGCTTAAATTCCACTGGCCAAGGACACGAGGTGAGGCTCGTCCTCTCTATAAAATGGGGCAATCTTCCCTACCCCACTGGGCTCTTACAAAAGACTCAATGAGATCCTGCTTTTGTAAAGCTCGTTGCACATAGTAGGCAGACAAAAAAACCTCATCTCCCTGGGTCCTGGATCTGAAGAGGAAAGGGTTCCTAGCAGGGGGCTGTAGTTTGAAGGGCAGGATTTCTGTGGGCATCTCCGCGTTTCAGCTCTCAAGGAGTGTCTTATCTCCAGCTTTTGCCGTTTGTCACCCAAGTGTTGAAGTTAAAGTGTTAGTCGCTCAGTCGTGTGTCTTTGCGACCCCACGGACTGTAGCCTGTCCGGCTCCTCTGTCCGTGGAATTCTCACCCAAGGAGGATGAGTAACTCCATCCTCCCATCTCTTAGGTAGGAAAGACTGAACTAGGCACAGGGTGAGGACAGAAGCCAAAACAGGAGGGCAGGGGTTGGGGCCGGTTCCCTTTGTCCCCAGGAAGAGAGAAAGGCAGGAATAAGGGAGGGATCGCAGGCAGGGAGGCAGTGGTGGTGGTGGAAGGGGGAGGGGAACATGGGCTTTGCTGGGAATCCTGGTGAATGGAGTTACATGCACGGCTCCGTAACTGGAATACAACCCCAGAGAAATTCTCCCACGGATCCACCACGGGATGTGCCGAAGAACACAGCCTCTGTCTCAGTATCTATCCTTCCTGGTGGAGGCGGAGGCAAACTTCATATTCACTCCTGGATGGATGGGTAAACCCAGGGTTAGCCTTCCGTGCCTGGAGACTGCTGAATTATCAACCAGGCTGCTCGGGGTTTGGCACAAGTGGGCTCCACCAGCACTTAACTCCTTGTGTGCCGCGCTTTCCCGCCCCGGGGCCGGCAGCCACGCGGGTTCCCTGGCGGCCTCCCAGGAAACGGAGGCTCCGTGGCTGCTGAGGGCGGTCCCCGCAGGTCAGAGCAGGCAGGCAGTGAGCCTTTGCCCTGAGGTGCCGGAGCCCTAGTAGGGCTGGAGGACGGAGGAGGCCGGCTCCGTGGGACAGCCTTCTGGCACCTTTCAGCCTGCCCTGAGGTGGAAAGTCAGGCTTCGGGGACCTGGCGAGCCTTGGCTTAAATTCCACTGGCCAAGGACACGAGGTGAGGCTCGTCCTCTCTATAAAATGGGGCAATCTTCCCTACCCCACTGGGCTCTTACAAAAGACTCAATGAGATCCTGCTTTTGTAAAGCTCGTTGCACATAGTAGGCAGACAAAAACCTCATCTCCCTGGGTCCTGGATCTGAAGAGGAAAGGGTTCCTAGCAGGGGGCTGTAGTTTGAAGGGCAGGATTTCTGTGGGCATCTCCGCGTTTCAGCTCTCAAGGAGTGTCTTATCTCCAGCTTTTGCCGTTTGTCACCCAAGTGTTGAAGTTAAAGTGTTAGTCGCTCAGTCGTGTGTCTTTGCGACCCCACGGACTGTAGCCTGTCCGGCTCCTCTGTCCGTGGAATTCTCACCCAAGGAGGATGAGTAACTCCATCCTCCCATCTCTTAGGTAGGAAAGACTGAACTAGGCACAGGGTGAGGACAGAAGCCAAAACAGGAGGGCAGGGGTTGGGGCCGGTTCCCTTTGTCCCCAGGAAGAGAGAAAGGCAGGAATAAGGGAGGGATCGCAGGCAGGGAGGCAGTGGTGGTGGTGGAAGGGGGAGGGGAACATGGGCTTTGCTGGGAATCCTGGTGAATGGAGTTACATGCACGGCTCCGTAACTGGAATACAACCCCAGAGAAATTCTCCCACGGATCCACCACGGGATGTGCCGAAGAACACAGCCTCTGTCTCAGTATCTATCCTTCCTGGTGCGGGAGGCGGAGGCAAACTTCATATTCACTCCTGGATGGATGGGTAGTAAAACGTGCCTGAAGCCCACCATGGAATATTAGGCAGCGGTCAGGACCAAAGAACGAGATGTCCACATGGCAACGAGAACAGATCTTGAAAATGTCGTGTTGAGTGGGAAAACAGTGAGACACAATGAAACTCACAGCACAATGCCATTTGTATAAATTAAAACCACATTCGCACACAAAACAACAGGATATATTTTGCAGAGTGACACACATTTTAGGGGTGCACGTCCCACCCCTGGAGTGGCTCTCTGTCGTGGTGAGGGGAGGAGCTGGGTGTGGGTTTGGAGGATAAAGGGGAAAAATGAAAACAGAGTCCTTCTGCAGAGAGGCCTGGCACAGAGAGATGGACCCTCCTCTCTCTCTCTCGCTCTCTCTCTCTCTGAGGTTTCAAAACAGCACAGGCCTTGTACACAGACAACCCCAGGCTCAGGTTCTAGGCTCTCCTGCGTGCTAACCCATGGCTGTGGACAAACCACTTGTCCTCTGAGCCTGTTGGTTCATCCACAGAAAGGCGTGGTCACGAGGATTAAGCTGAGGGAGATAAATGTGTGTGGGCCCGCAGGACCCCCAGCTCCTCCCCTCCACTCGTCACCGAAAGGACCCGAGCAAAGACAGAGCATTGACCCCCCAGGGAACCACAGGTTCCCTGAAGGGTCCAGAGTGGAAAGCCCAGAGAAAAAACTAAGGCCTGGACCAGCTGTCCAGGGGGGATGCCCCTGGTGGATGTCCCACTGAGCAGGGGCCCAGCTCAGCAGCCTGACGATGTCGCGCCTGCCTCCGGTGGCAACGTCCACCTCCATGGTCCCCCCAGTCCAGAAGCCCTACTTGGGGCGGGGGGCTTGGGGGCGGGGCATGACTGGCTCTCCCTCCTCCCCTACAGATGAGGACGAGCACGAGTGGATCGTCCGGACGTGTCGGAAAGCCTGGGACCTAACCATGGGGCGGGGGGCTTGGGGGCGGGGCATGACTGGCTCTCCTTCCTCCCCTACAGATGAGGACGAGCACGAGTGGATCGTCCGGACGTGTCGGAAGGCCTGGGACCTAACCATGGGCCCCAAGCCCAAGTCGTGACTGCCGTCGCCCCTCCATCGCAGGCTTCCTCTGGGCCCCTGGCCCTGGCGGGCCCAAGGGGCAGGCTGTACTTCTAGGCCCTGACTTTGGACTCAGGAATAAAGGCTTTTGGCAGTCAGTGGCCCCAAGTGTCCTTTCCTTAGACTGTTTCTTGGGAGAGGACCCTCATTCCACTTGCAACAGAATCACCTTGGCAGAAGTGTGCACGGACTGTTCCTGGGCCTCGCCCTGGTCCCTGCTCACCAGACTCACGGAGACCAGCATGGTATTTGCATTCTCAGGCATTTCTTACCCAAATGGAAGTTCGAGAGCCATCCTTTTAGGGGTGCACGTCCCACCCCTGGAGTGGCTCTCTGTCGTGGTGAGGGGAGGAGCTGGGTGTGGGTTTGGAGGATAAAGGGGAAAAATGAAAACAGAGTCCTTCTGCAGAGAGGCCTGGCACAGAGAGATGGACCCTCCTCTCTCTCTCTCGCTCTCTCTCTCTCTGAGGTTTCAAAACAGCACAGGCCTTGTACACAGACAACCCCAGGCTCAGGTTCTAGGCTCTCCTGCGTGCTAACCCATGGCTGTGGACAAACCACTTGTCCTCTGAGCCTGTTGGTTCATCCACAGAAAGGCGTGGTCACGAGGATTAAGCTGAGGGAGATAAATGTGTGTGGGCCCGCAGGACCCCCAGCTCCTCCCCTCCACTCGTCACCGAAAGGACCCGAGCAAAGACAGAGCATTGACCCCCCAGGGAACCACAGGTTCCCTGAAGGGTCCAGAGTGGAAAGCCCAGAGAAAAAACTAAGGCCTGGACCAGCTGTCCAGGGGGGATGCCCCTGGTGGATGTCCCACTGAGCAGGGGCCCAGCTCAGCAGCCTGACGATGTCGCGCCTGCCTCCGGTGGCAACGTCCACCTCCATGGTCCCCCCAGTCCAGAAGCCCTACTTGGGGCGGGGGGCTTGGGGCGGGCATGACTGGCTCTCCCTCCTCCCCTACAGATGAGGACGAGCACGAGTGGATCGTCCGGACGTGTCGGAAAGCCTGGGACCTAACCATGGGGCGGGGGGCTTGGGGGCGGGGCATGACTGGCTCTCCTTCCTCCCCTACAGATGAGGACGAGCACGAGTGGATCGTCCGGACGTGTCGGAAGGCCTGGGACCTAACCATGGGCCCCAAGCCCAAGTCGTGACTGCCGTCGCCCCTCCATCGCAGGCTTCCTCTGGGCCCCTGGCCCTGGCGGGCCCAAGGGGCAGGCTGTACTTCTAGGCCCTGACTTTGGACTCAGGAATAAAGGCTTTTGGCAGTCAGTGGCCCCAAGTGTCCTTTCCTTAGACTGTTTCTTGGGAGAGGACCCTCATTCCACTTGCAACAGAATCACCTTGGCAGAAGTGTGCACGGACTGTTCCTGGGCCTCGCCCTGGTCCCTGCTCACCAGACTCACGGAGACCAGCATGGTATTTGCATTCTCAGGCATTTCTTACCCAAATGGAAGTTCGAGAGCCATCCCCTTGTAGTGATCGATCCATGTAAATGAATGAGTGACTCAAAGGTGCAGGCAGTGGGGGTATGTTACCTCTGCTCCTCCCAACAGCCTTGTAAGAGAGGGCTTAGCGTCACCGTTAGAGATGGGGGAGCTGGGGCTCAGAGAGACTGAATGACTTGCCCTTGGTCACACCGCATTTGAATCTGGTGGCTCAGACGGTAAAGACTCTTCCTGCAAAGGAGGAGGCCCCCCAAGGTTTGATCCCTGGTCCGGAAGATTCCCTGGAGAGGTGGATGGCTGCCCACTCCAGTATTCTTGCTGGACTGAGGAGCCCGGGGGGCTACAGTCCATGGGGTTGCAAAGAGTTGGACCCAACTGAGCTATATACCCTGGGTTTAGAATCAGTGCGGTGTCTCAGAAAGAATCCAGCATTGGCATCATATACACGTGGGTTCAAATCCCAGCTCCGTCACAGGTATCAGAGAGCCTCGGGCAAGTCACTTCATCTCTCCGAACTTCCGTTTCCTCATCTGTAGAAAGGGTATAAGGATGCTCAAACTCATAGTGTAGCTGTGTGGATTGAATGAAATAATACAAGTGAAGGAGCTGGCACTTAGCACATATTCAATATGTGCTTGCTTTAAAAACCAATTTATTAGCCATGCATACAGAATAATGATTCTTCAAAACCACCTCCAGCGACCTCATGTGTTAGCTGAAAACCAGCAAAGGAAGTAGTCACATGTTCCATACTTGGGCCACAAGCCTCCTGGATCTTTGCCTCACTTGCCCACGTTAGAGGCGGCTGGCTCCTGCGGCCCCCTGCGCCCTGTCTCCTGGCTCACCAAGAGAGGGAGTCAGGATGAGGAGGGCTCTGCGACAGGAAACTAGCCTTTGAACTGGGGCCCCACGAGTGGCACGCTAGGGCTGAGCCAGGGGCTCAGGGAGGCCTAGGCGGGTTCACCTGGGCCGTGGAGGGATGGAGGGAATCACCTTTCCCCACACACAAACTTCACTATTTTCAAAGATACACATATATCTAAATCAACATTTGATAAACAGATCGGAAGAATGGAGAAGGGAGGGAAGGGATGGGGTCAGAGATGCAGAATGTAACAACTACCAGAGGGGCCCTGCAGGAGCATCAGAGCCCCACCCTGAGTGGAGACGGCTTGGGAGCGACTCTGTTCAGGGCTGGGGTGGGGCCGGGCCTGCTGGGGAAACCTCTGCACCAGGCAGACCCCGTCCACTCCCTTCCCGGTGCGCTTGGGCTTCCACAAACAGTCCTGCCACTAAAAGACAATTTGGCAGCCAGCAGAAGGCCGCCCGTTCCCCCGATGACCCGGTGGCTCTCGAGCCGACCAGGCCAGCGATCAGCCCGTCTCCAGACTCTCACCCGTCTCCCGGTCGGGCTCCTCAGTGCCTCCGTCCCGGTCGGGCCCTCCTCAGCTCCGTCCATGGGGTTGCAAAGAGTTGGACCCAACTGAGCTATATACCCTGGGTTTAGAATCAGTGCGGTGTCTCAGAAAGAATCCAGCATTGGCATCATATACACGTGGGTTCAAATCCCAGCTCCCACAGGTATCAGAGAGCCTCGGGCAAGTCACTTCATCTCTCCGAACTTCCGTTTCCTCATCTGTAGAAAGGGTATAAGGATGCTCAAACTCATAGTGTAGCTGTGTGGATTGAATGAAATAATACAAGTGAAGGAGCTGGCACTTAGCACATATTCAATATGTGCTTGCTTTAAAAACCAATTTATTAGCCATGCATACAGAATAATGATTCTTCAAAACCACCTCCAGCGACCTCATGTGTTAGCTGAAAACCAGCAAAGGAAGTAGTCACATGTTCCATACTTGGGCCACAAGCCTCCTGGATCTTTGCCTCACTTGCCCACGTTAGAGGCGGCTGGCTCCTGCGGCCCCCTGCGCCCTGTCTCCTGGCTCACCAAGAGAGGGAGTCAGGATGAGGAGGGCTCTGCGACAGGAAACTAGCCTTTGAACTGGGGCCCCACGAGTGGCACGCTAGGGCTGAGCCAGGGGCTCAGGGAGGCCTAGGCGGGTTCACCTGGGCCGTGGAGGGATGGAGGGAATCACCTTTCCCCACACACAAACTTCACTATTTTCAAAGATACACATATATCTAAATCAACATTTGATAAACAGATCGGAAGAATGGAGAAGGGAGGGAAGGGATGGGGTCAGAGATGCAGAATGTAACAACTACCAGAGGGGCCCTGCAGGAGCATCAGAGCCCCACCCTGAGTGGAGACGGCTTGGGAGCGACTCTGTTCAGGGCTGGGGTGGGGCCGGGCCTGCTGGGGAAACCTCTGCACCAGGCAGACCCCGTCCACTCCCTTCCCGGTGCGCTTGGGCTTCCACAAACAGTCCTGCCACTAAAAGACAATTTGGCAGCCAGCAGAAGGCCGCCCGTTCCCCCGATGACCCGGTGGCTCTCGAGCCGACCAGGCCAGCGATCAGCCCGTCTCCAGACTCTCACCCGTCTCCCGGTCGGGCTCCTCAGTGCCTCCGTCCCTGGCCTCTCGTCCACTTCCTCCATGAAGCTCTCCTCTGAGAATGCGGCTCAAGTGCCACCCCCAAGTCCAGACAGCGCACGGGACAGAGAGTTCTATCTGTCTACAGCACTTGCCGGACGGCGAGCTCCTCCCGGGCTCTTCCCAGCAGAGTGTGGCGGGGAGTGGGGCGGGACCCCGGCCAGTCTGATTTCCCGCACAGCGCAGACCAGAGGAGAAACCCACCCTCATGCCTTAAGCCTGCTCAGCTTCCTAGCCAGGAAACACAGCCCACCTTCCCGGAAGGGGTTTCACTGCCTGGCAGCCCTGTCCCTCTGAAGGCCAGGCCAGGGCCTGAGCCCTTCACCAGAGAACAGGAAAGAAATGGAATCCCGCCATGCTCTGGATGTCAGTGCCAGCACTTCTACCTGCATTAACTTTATTTATTACACAAATAAGACATTTACAAAGCACAACATGAAAGGTATGTAACAAAACAGACATTGGTTTTACAAAAAAGTGCTTACAATTTTTTTTTTCCCGCGTGTGTGGTGTATTTCCCCCTTTTGCTTTGTATTTAAATAAATAGTCTTGACGGCCTGTAGGTCCCCAGGCTGCTCTCACGGGCTCGTGGAGACAGGTCTGAACTGCAACATGCTACGACCATGTGATCCACGCGAGGAGCAGACCCTGGGAGCGGGGAGGCTCAAGGCAGAGTGGGCACTGGGTGACCCTGGGCAGGACGCAGCCGGCCACTCACTACATGACGGTGCTTGGGACTGTGATCCCTAGGACCAAAAATCAGAGGGAAGATTAGAGCTCCCCACTGCCCAGCTGCTGCTATTACATCAGCTCCGAGCACAGGACTGGGTGCATGTTCTGAACTGAGTTCTGGACTAAGCTGCATGATCACATTCAGAGGGTGCCTTCTCTCTTCCCTGAGTCAGCTGGAACTGTCTTTGAAAGGGACAAGAAGCAGGTTCCCTTTAGGGGCCAGCCCTCCTCCAGACCCCAGAGCGAGAACGGCCTATAGGTTTCCATCGTGGGTGCCAACTTCAAGCCGTTGGATTCTGAGCCCTTATCCAGACTCAGGGAGATAGTGCTGCCATCGATTAGCGATGTCTGCCGCAGGTGAAACCAGGGACAGCAGATACCTGTGTACCATGAACTTGCTTTCCCTGTCCTAGAGTCTCCTTCCAAAAGCAACATCCCAGGTTAACCAAAGGAGGAAGGATGACCTGGGTTGAAACATGCTTACGACAGCCTCTAGTGGGAAACGCATCAGGACACAAAGTAATTCTGAAAGTACAGGATACGCTTGGGACAAATGAGCTTCCCCTGAAAACACGAACCGTGGTCTTGTGTAGTTCAGCCCCTTTTGTCTGGGGTGGATGTGACACAGTTGTGTCTGGCCTGTGTTCTCAGGAGTGGGCGGTGCTGGCTCTGGGCAGGGTTGGTGGAGATGCCCAGAAGTGCCAGGTAGAATCCTGGGCTTGGCACACTTACTCAGCAGTGAAACCCTCTTTCTACGCAGAGATGGGTCCAGAATGAACGCTCTGACTGCCCTTTTCCCTGGGCTCTGTTCCGCAGCTCCACCCAGGAGAGCCCCCCACCACAAAAAGATGTGGCCCAAGCACCCCATCAAGAGTCAACAAGTAGCCAACAAGGGTCCCCAGGTCTAACCTGTCCAGACATTCAGAAATGTCACTACATAGATCAAATACCACCTCTGCCATGTCTCTTGCACATATGCTGGATAACTAGGGGAAAGCAGGGCCCCCAACACCCCCGCCCCCGAGGTTCCTCTTTCCTCTCCTTAAAATGGCTAGTGCCCCTCCCAGCCCAATGTGCCAACTCCTTCTCCTGGGCCTCCAAACCAACGGGGTCTCTGTTCCAGCCGGCCACTCACTACATGACGGTGCTTGGGACTGTGACCCTAGGCAAAACTTAGAGCTCCCCACTGCCCAGCTGCTGCTATTACATCAGCTCCGAGCACAGGACTGGGTGCATGTTCTGAACTGAGTTCTGGACTAAGCTGCATGATCACATTCAGAGGGTGCCTTCTCTCTTCCCTGAGTCAGCTGGAACTGTCTTTGAAAGGGACAAGAAGCAGGGTCCCTTTAGGGGCCAGCCCTCCTCCAGACCCCAGAGCGAGAACGGCCTATAGGTTTCCATCGTGGGTGCCAACTTCAAGCCGTTGGATTCTGAGCCCTTATCCAGACTCAGGGAGATAGTGCCGCCATCGATTAGCGATGTCTGCCGAGGTGAAACCAGGGACAGCAGATACCTGTGTACCATGAACTTGCTTTCCCTGTCCTAGAGTCTCCTTCCAAAAGCAACATCCCAGGTTAACCAAAGGAGGAAGGATGACCTGGGTTGAAACATGCTTACGACAGCCTCTAGTGGGAAACGCATCAGGACACAAAGTAATTCTGAAAGTACAGGATACGCTTGGGACAAATGAGCTTCCCCTGAAAACACGAACCGTGGTCTTGTGTAGTTCAGCCCCTTTTGTCTGGGGTGGATGTGACACAGTTGTGTCTGGCCTGTGTTCTCAGGAGTGGGCGGTGCTGGCTCTGGGCAGGGTTGGTGGAGATGCCCAGAAGTGCCAGGTAGAATCCTGGGCTTGGCACACTTACTCAGCAGTGAAACCCTCTTTCTACGCAGAGATGGGTCCAGAATGAACGCTCTGACTGCCCTTTTCCCTGGGCTCTGTTCCGCAGCTCCACCCAGGAGAGCCCCCCACCACAAAAAGATGTGGCCCAAGCACCCCATCAAGAGTCAACAAGTAGCCAACAAGGGTCCCCAGGTCTAACCTGTCCAGACATTCAGAAATGTCACTACATAGATCAAATACCACCTCTGCCATGTCTCTTGCACATATGCTGGATAACTAGGGGAAAGCAGGGCCCCCAACACCCCCGCCCCCGAGGTTCCTCTTTCCTCTCCTTAAAATGGCTAGTGCCCCTCCCAGCCCAATGTGCCAACTCCTTCTCCTGGGCCTCCAAACCAACGGGGGTCTCTGTTCCACCGCCAACTCCCTGCTTATCCCCCTGCCCCTTGGTCTGGGCAGGCCTCCATCTCTGCCCTATTGGGCCTCTCAGGGTTGGTCAGTGTCTCTTCTTTCTCTGAATTAACTTGACATAACCAGACAGATGGAAATGATAAAATTAGAACATAGCTTTCCTTTGGGGACATCCCACAAACACTGTGTAGAGTTTTTCAGACAAAAGCAACGGAGTGGATAACATTGGGGGTTGTTGACTATTCAGAATTTGGAGATGGTTCCAAGGAAGTAGTAAGCAAAGGCCAACACGGGAGGAAAGAAAATCTGTCAATTGGAAGGGTATTGGTGTCGCACAATTCCATTCGGCCTTCTGCTATTGTAATCAGCTTAAGCTGAATGCAACTCCTGCCTAGATGGGAAATGTGGGATTTTGTTTTCACCCTGGCTCCAAATTTCAGGGAGCTCTGCCTTCCGGGAGGAGGGCTCCGCCCTGCTCCTGGTGGGTTCTGGTTCTCAGAACCAGAGAGGGGGCAGCCAGGCCCGGGGCCCAGCTGGTGGTGGGCAGGATGGCAGATGAGAGGTGGACGCAGAGTGGGTGATCCCTGGCAGCAGCTCAGACTCCGGTTTCAGCGGCTGAGGGGCAGCTGTGGAGTGCCCACGGACAGATGTGGAAGTGCCGGCAGCGTCAGTACTGAAAAAGGATGACCTGCAAGAGGAGGGGAGGAGGGTGTGGGAGGGGGCTGAGCCAGGGCCGGAACCACCTGGCAACCCCCCAGAGGTCCTCGAAGGCCTGGAGGAGGAGGGGTGCCCGGGACCCACATCTGAGTTCAAATCCTGGCTCAGTCACTTACTTGCTGTGCAACCTTGGGCAACTCACTTCACTTCTCTGAACCTGTTTCCTCATCTGTAAATAGGGAGGAGCCCACCTCTCTCACTCAGAATGGGGAGGACTCAGAAGACTCAAGGGAAGTAGCCAGTGTCTCCTGGGCACTTTGCCTGGCACTGGGTACAGTGCCCACATGAGTGTGTCCCACCATCACCTTTTTACAGGGGAGGTGCAGGGGCCAGAGAGGTGAAAATCAATGAGCTCGGGGTCACATGGCCTGGCAGAAGTGGACCCAGCCCAGCAACCCTGGCCTGGCTCTAGAACAAGCTCTCCTCACTAGACCCACTGCCTCTGGCCTCTCCAGGCCACCCTGACAGTTACCATCGGCACTCACCAAGCACCAGGCAACAGGCCAAGCCCTTCCTGTGTCCAAGCACTGGGAGAGGCAGGTGGCTGAGACATGCCGCGTACCACACAGTGACACACAGTGGGAGGTCAGGGACAGACTGCCTCCTTCTCCCCCCGTCTCCCACCTAAAACCCCTGGCTACCTCCCCCTGCCACCAACACAGCCCCTGAAGTTCAAGTCAAGGATTACTGGCTGGCTGGCCAACGGGATGTGCCTTTTGACCAAGGGCAGGAGGGATTTCCACTGGGCTGGCTGGGCTCCAGCTGAATGCAACTCCTGCCTAGATGGGAAATGTGGGATTTTGTTTTCACCCTGGCTCCAAATTTCAGGGAGCTCTGCCTTCCGGGAGGAGGGCTCCGCCCTGCTCCTGGTGGGTTCTGGTTCTCAGAACCAGAGAGGGGGCAGCCAGGCCCGGGGCCCAGCTGGTGGTGGGCAGGATGGCAGATGAGAGGTGGACGCAGAGTGGGTGATCCCTGGCAGCAGCTCAGACTCCGGTTTCAGCGGCTGAGGGGCAGCTGTGGAGTGCCCACGGACAGATGTGGAAGTGCCGGCAGCGTCAGTACTGAAAAAGGATGACCTGCAAGAGGAGGGGAGGAGGGTGTGGGAGGGGGCTGAGCCAGGGCCGGAACCACCTGGCAACCCCCCAGAGGTCCTCGAAGGCCTGGAGGAGGAGGGGTGCCCGGGACCCACATCTGAGTTCAAATCCTGGCTCAGTCACTTACTTGCTGTGCAACCTTGGGCAACTCACTTCACTTCTCTGAACCTGTTTCCTCATCTGTAAATAGGGGAGGAGCCCACCTCTCTCTCACTCAGAATGGGGAGGACTCAGAAGACTCAAGGGAAGTAGCCAGTGTCTCCTGGGCACTTTGCCTGGCACTGGGTACAGTGCCCACATGAGTGTGTCCCACCATCACCTTTTTACAGGGGAGGTGCAGGGGCCAGAGAGGTGAAAATCAATGAGCTCGGGGTCACATGGCCTGGCAGAAGTGGACCCAGCCCAGCAACCCTGGCCTGGCTCTAGAACAAGCTCTCCTCACTAGACCCACTGCCTCTGGCCTCTCCAGGCCACCCTGACAGTTACCATCGGCACTCACCAAGCACCAGGCAACAGGCCAAGCCCTTCCTGTGTCCAAGCACTGGGAGAGGCAGGTGGCTGAGACATGCCGCGTACCACACAGTGACACACAGTGGGAGGTCAGGGACAGACTGCCTCCTTCTCCCCCCGTCTCCCACCTAAAACCCCTGGCTACCTCCCCCTGCCACCAACACAGCCCCTGAAGTTCAAGTCAAGGATTACTGGCTGGCTGGCCAACGGGATGTGCCTTTTGACCATCAGGTGTCAGGAGGGGATTTCCAGGGGGCCGGGGGCATCAGGTGGGCATGGCCACATCACTGCTCCATTTTCTGATCAAGAAGGTTATTTGCGCAACTTGGTGTCCATGAGGAAGAGATGGAGGAAAGCAGTGGGCATCGTCCTAATAGCCAACACACGCGCCCCACTTTCTGCACACCGGGCGCTGTGCGAGGTCCTGCACACATATTATCCCATTTGCTTTCAGCAACAACCTTCTGCGGTGGGAACGATTATTATCCCCATTCTGTGGATGAAGGAACTGAGGCTCAGAGATGCTAAATGGGTTCTCAAGTCCCAAAGTGAGAAGGCGGTCGAGCTGGGGTTCGGACTGCCTGACTCCCTCCAGAGCCTACGTCACACAGCTTGACTCAGGCTGTGCTCTCCTCTGGACCCTGGGAAGCCTGCCTGGCTCTGGGCTCTGCCTAACAGAAGCGCTCCCTAGAGGGACGACCTTGCCGCTCCAGGAGCTTCAGGCTCTCCCTCTGAATGAGGACGGCTGGGCCCTGATTTCTTAAGAACTTTCCAAGCTCTGACCGGGAAGAAATGGAACTCTGGAACGTACAGGCCTGAGCAGTCCAATGACGACAAGGGGGAGGCCCAAGATGCTACCCCGGTGCTCAGAGCCCTGTCCTCCTGGTCAGGCCAGGGTTGGTCTCAGTGAGTGGGTGGGGTGGGCTGTCCGGGGGTCCAGAGTCTCCTCCTCGTTGGGCTGGCTCAGGTCCGGAGGGATTTGGAAGAAAGCCCACAGGGCTGGCTGTGCACAGCCCGCCAAGCCCCAGGGGTCTGGCCAGGTGTGGACAGACAAGGTTCCTGGGAAGCTCTGACAGTGACAGGGCGGAAGGTCACGAAGAGAGGGAGACGTTTTTCTGCAGAACTGCTGGACGCGAAGTGGGGGCTGTGGCTCAGCCAGAGAGAACTCTGGTTCGGCTGCCAAACCGAGGGGCCAGAAGCCTTCTCCAGCCAAAGCTGCCAGATCCCAGACTGGCTCATCCCTCAGGCTGAAGCAGACATAACCACAAGCTTAGCCGAGAAACCAAGAAACGAGGGCTCATCTCCCAGTGCTGAGCCCAGCCCTGGTCCCTTCCAAGACTCCCTTCTACCCCCAGATAATGCCCAGGCCCCTTGCTTGAAGGTGGAGGGCCCTCAGTACATGGCCCCTGGCAGCTCCCCCTGCTTTGCTGGGCCCTGGCCGCACTAAACCCCTGCTTCCCTCCAGGTTCTTTCAAACCTCTGTGCCTGGCGGGGCTCCTCGCATCCCCTGCTGCTCCCCTAGTGCTGGCCGTTCCACCTTCTGGGTCCTAGAGGACCCATGCTGATCCCTTACTCTGCTGTCCTGGGGCAGAGCCGCCCGCCTCCTGCTCTAAGCCACCCTGAGGACAGGGACTGTGCCCGTCGCCTCTGAGTCCTGGAGCAGGGTCTGGCAGGACGGATGCTCTCCCGCAGGCCAGGGGCAGCTAGCCCTCGAATCGAGGCCAGCTGTACCCACTCTTGCTGTGACTCTGGCAGAGCCCCAGGGCCTGCAGGTATGGGAGGGAGTCTACCAGAGTCATCCTTTCAGGGAGGCTGGGAAGGGGGAGGTCCAAGAGAGTGATGGGCGGGCTGTGAAGTGCGACACGGAGGCACATGATCACTGAACGAGGTGCACCTCAGACCCTGAAGGGCTAGTTGCACCCCTGGACAAGTCGCCTCACCTCTCTGAGCCTCTGTTCCCCTAGCTTTTTTTTTTTTTGACCACTTCTGTTGGTCTTTCATTTATCCATTTTCATCCGTCTTTGTTCTTTGGCCCGTGTGGGCCTCCCCTCGCAGTGGCTTCTCTCGTCGCAGAGCACTGGCTCTGGGCGCATGCGCTCCAGAGCTCCAGCTTGGTAGTTGGACGCATCGGTCCAGCCGCTCTGCGGCACGTGGGATCTTCCCAGGCCAGGGATCGAACCGGCGCCCCTTGCACTGCAAGGCGGTGTCCTTACCCACAGGACCACCAGGGCCCTGTTCCCTTATCTTTATCATGAGGACTCCCATCGTCATATCTACAGGGTGATGGGGAGGAATCAGCAACATAGATAAAGAGCCTGCGGTGAACAAGGAAGCTGTTCACCCTAAGACAGCCCTTCCTGTGACTCTCGGAGGGAACCTTTCTGGGGTGGAGTCACCCACCACTGGGGTCTCCACGATGGGGGCGGCATGTGTCCTACTCTTTACTCTTAAACCTACCGGTCCTGCAGGTTCTGGGTACCTCCTCACCATCCACTGTCCCCGCGGTGCCCAGCACAGTCCAGCCCTGCAGTAGGTGCTTAGTCAAGAGGTGGAGTAAAAGGCGCTGTCCTAGAGAAGTGGCTGCCTTCCAGAATCACTGGGGCTGGGTACGACCCCCACAGTTCCCCAGAGGTGAGGCTGCGGGGTCGGCGTCTCCGCCAGGTGCCCAAATGACGCTGAGGCACAGGAAGACTGCTAGGCTGGAAGGCCTGGCCCTGCCTCTCCGAGTCAGCACATCCTCTGACTTTGGGGCTCCCTGCCTCTCCGAGGACCACCACAGCGATGCTTCTAAAAGAGGGCTCCGGGGCCCGCCACGCTCCACAGGCCTCCACCTGGCAACCCGAGGGTGCCACCCCGCAATCTTATTCCTGCCAAGCTCATGCGCCAGCAGCACTGTATCGCCGTGATGGCTCATGCCTTCCCGACCCAACTCTGAGGCTCAGGTGTGCCTTCCTCCAGGAAGCCTTCCTGTGTCTCTCCTGAGCTGCACCCCACCCCAGCTCCCCTGGCCCTGGCATCACAGGCGAATCACGCTCGGGTTTAACTGTTGGCCTTCTCAAGGGCAGGAACTATGCTTTCTTCATCTCTGTGCTCCTGGCAAAGGACTCAGGGCTCCTGGGCACAATCGGCACGTAGCAAATGTCGGGTAAATAAATTATTATGTGAATGAATAAAGGTGCATTCTGGCTCTGAACCTCATTTTCTAAAGTAAAGGAGTGTCTGAGAGCTGTCGTGGAGCTGAGTGGGAGGTAGGGGCCCTACTGCCTCTGCCGTTTCATGCAGAGAGGCTTCCCCCAACCCCGTTTCATCCTCATTCTGCATTACGGGAAAGAAAAAACAAATGGGTTCCCAGGCTTAAAAACAAAGCTTTCAAGCCACTGGACTGGGTGACGTCCAAGCACCCTTCTGGGCATCCAATCCTACTGCTTGAGACAACCAGAGATCGGGTTCCACAAAGGAGGCCGTGCCAGCTGACCAAGGTCACTGGCTATCCTGAGCCCCACCAGTTCAGGATATTCACTCAAAACAGATAGGAACACAAAGGAGGAAGCTGGAGGAACCGGAGAGACGGTGGGAAGCAGGGTGGTGTGCGCTACAGCCCTCTTTAGAACCGCAAAGCTTGAGCGAAGTAACTAACTCCATAAATCTGAAAAAGAGAAGGTCGGCCGTGGTGGGGCGCCGCCAGGGGGCTGGCTGTGCGCACTGGACGCACTGGCACCAGACCAAGGGACTTCCTGGGTGTGCTGGGCAGGGGGTGCCTGCTCAGCGAAGAGAATCCTGCCAGAAACCCGACAGAGAGGCTGTGGCTCTGACCCACCCCGCCCAGCTGGGCTCCATTTACCTTCTCACCCCGGTTGGAGAGTGGCCCATCCATATCGGCTTTGAGGTGGACGGGGGGCGCGGTGTAAGGCAGCCGGCAGTGCACCTGCCCACACTGTACCTGACCTGTGGATGAGAGGATGCCTTGGAGTCCGACCCCCAGTCTCCACGCAGCACCCCAGCAGCCCTAGGCTCGGCAGGCTGGAGCCCTGAGGCCATTTTCACCTCTGCCACTTACCAGCAGGGTGGCCCTTCGCAAAATTTCAGTAGGGCTGGTTGCAATGCTCTATGTGAAAGTCGTTTGACTTGTGAAATCTTAGTTCCCTGACCAGGGAATTCCATTCCCTCTGCAATGGAAACACAGAGTCCTAATCACTGGACCACCAGGAAGTCCCTGAAAGCCTTTATGAGTCATGAAGAGCTATAACTGTCTTACTCACTGATAAATAAACACTCACAAGTGAATATGTACATGCACCTCTATGTTCACAGCAGCACTATTCACAAGAGCCAAGTCATGCAAATAATTGAAATGTCTATTGATCGCTGACCGGATGAAGAGAATGGGGTACGTATATATAATGGAATACTACTCAGCCATGAAAAGGAATGAAATAATGCCATTTGCAGCAACATAGCTAGATCTAGAGATTATCATAGTAATTCAGAAAGAGAAAGGCAAATACCGTATGAAAAATGTGGAATCTACAATATGACATAAATGAACTTTTATGAAACATCGGGTTCCACAAAGGAGGCCGTGCCAGCTGACCAAGGTCACTGGCTATCCTGAGCCCCACCAGTTCAGGATATTCACTCAAAACAGATAGGAACACAAAGGAGGAAGCTGGAGGAACCGGAGAGACGGTGGGAAGCAGGGTGGTGTGCGCTACAGCCCTCTTTAGAACCGCAAAGCTTGAGCGAAGTAACTAACTCCATAAATCTGAAAAAGAGAAGGTCGGCCGTGGTGGGGCGCCGCCAGGGGGCTGGCTGTGCGCACTGGACGCACTGGCACCAGACCAAGGGACTTCCTGGGTGTGCTGGGCAGGGGGTGCCTGCTCAGCGAAGAGAATCCTGCCAGAAACCCGACAGAGAGGCTGTGGCTCTGACCCACCCCGCCCAGCTGGGCTCCATTTACCTTCTCACCCCGGTTGGAGAGTGGCCCATCCATATCGGCTTTGAGGTGGACGGGGGGCGCGGTGTAAGGCAGCCGGCAGTGCACCTGCCCACACTGTACCTGACCTGTGGATGAGAGGATGCCTTGGAGTCCGACCCCCAGTCTCCACGCAGCACCCCAGCAGCCCTAGGCTCGGCAGGCTGGAGCCCTGAGGCCATTTTCACCTCTGCCACTTACCAGCAGGGTGGCCCTTCGCAAAATTTCAGTAGGGCTGGTTGCAATGCTCTATGTGAAAGTCGTTTGACTTGTGAAATCTTAGTTCCCTGACCAGGGAATTCCATTCCCTCTGCAATGGAAACACAGAGTCCTAATCACTGGACCACCAGGAAGTCCCTGAAAGCCTTTATGAGTCATGAAGAGCTATAACTGTCTTACTCACTGATAAATAAACACTCACAAGTGAATATGTACATGCACCTCTATGTTCACAGCAGCACTATTCACAAGAGCCAAGTCATGCAAATAATTGAAATGTCTATTGATCGCTGACCGGATGAAGAGAATGGGGTACGTATATATAATGGAATACTACTCAGCCATGAAAAGGAATGAAATAATGCCATTTGCAGCAACATAGCTAGATCTAGAGATTATCATAGTAATTCAGAAAGAGAAAGGCAAATACCGTATGACATCACTTACATGTGGAATCTACAATATGACATAAATGAACTTTTATGAAACAGAAACAGATTCACAGATAGAGAACAGACTTATGATTGCCAAGGGGGGAGCGGGAAAGGGATGGAGTAGGAATTTGGGGCTAGCAGAAGTAAATGATTAGGCACAGAATGGATGAACAAGGTCCCACTGTATAGCACAGGGAACTATATTCAACACTGTCTGACAAACCATAATGGACAAGTCTAGGGCCTTGGTCTTCTCTGCACTTCGTCCTCTTCGGTCGCAGGGGAAGGAGCCCTGTACAGAGACCCCGCCCTGCAGTTGATAAGTAACCTAGGGCAAGTCACTGTGTCTTTCTGAGCCACAGTTACCCTATCTGGGGAAGATGGGGGAATTCTTAACCTCGGGTGTTCTAGGGGCCGGGAACAGCCTGAGATTACCTGGAGAAGTATGTGCATAAGTACATACTTTTTGGAGTCTGGTTTCAAAGCTTTTTTTTTTTTTTTTTTTAATCAGATTCCAAGCTCAAAGGCTCTGGGAAACTCAGGACCCTGTGAATTTAGTGAACTGCAAAAAAATCTGCCAAGTGACCTTCAGTCATGCAACCAGAGGCAGCAGGTCCAAACACCGAGACGCCTCCTGCTCCGAGCTGGGGTCGCCTTGAGTGGAAGAGGACAGAAAACCGACCTTTCCCCCTGCTCCGAGCTGGGTCGCCTGAAGTGGTGCCCAAGACTAGGACCGTCGTTTGACTTGTGAAATCTTAGTTCCTGACCAGGGAATTCCATTCCCTCTGCAATGGAAACACAGAGTCCTAATCACTGGACCACCAGGAAGTCCCTTTATGAGTCATGAAGAGCTATAACTGTCTTACTCACTGATAAATAAACACTCACAAGTGAATATGTACATGCACCTCTATGTTCACAGCAGCACTATTCACAAGAGCCAAGTCATGCAAATAATTGAAATGTCTATTGATCGCTGACGGATGAAGAGAATGGGTACGTATATATAATGGAATACTACTCAGCCATGAAAAGGAATGAAATAATGCCATTTGCAGCAACATAGCTAGATCTAGAGATTATCATAGTAATTCAGAAAGAGAAAGGCAAATACCGTATGACATCACTTACATGTGGAATCTACAATATGACATAAATGAACTTTTATGAAACAGAAACAGATTCACAGATAGAGAACAGACTTATGATTGCCAAGGGGGGAGCGGGAAAGGGATGGAGTAGGAATTTGGGGCTAGCAGAAGTAAATGATTAGGCACAGAATGGATGAACAAGGTCCCACTGTATAGCACAGGGAACTATATTCAACACTGTCTGACAAACCATAATGGACAAGTCTAGGGCCTTGGTCTTCTCTGCACTTCGTCCTCTTCGGTCGCAGGGGAAGGAGCCCTGTACAGAGACCCCGCCCTGCAGTTGATAAGTAACCTAGGGCAAGTCACTGTGTCTTTCTGAGCCACAGTTACCCTATCTGGGGAAGATGGGGGAATTCTTAACCTCGGGTGTTCTAGGGGCCGGGAACAGCCTGAGATTACCTGGAGAAGTATGTGCATAAGTACATACTTTTTGGAGTCTGGTTTCAAAGCTTTTTTTCTTTTTTAATCAGATTCCAAGCTCAAAGGCTCTGGGAAACTCAGGACCCTGTGAATTTAGTGAACTGCAAAAAAATCTGCCAAGTGACCTTCAGTCATGCAACCAGAGGCAGCAGGTCCAAACACCCGAGACGCCTCCTGCTCCGAGCTGGGGTCGCCTTGAGTGGAAGAGGACAGGACACCTCAGTCCCTTCCCTAGGTGCCCAAGACAATTCTAGGTTTGACCAGCAAACACTGTGGACGGAGTCCTGCTACAGCTCGAGAGGCCACAGCCCCACTCTCCAAAGGCTCACCTAGATCCATGACCAACGTCACAGCAAACGCTGGCTGGTAGCCCAGACTCCTGGCACCTAGAGAGCCCCTGGCCGTTGGCGCCTTTCACAGATGAACTAGACTGTCAATGAACTCTCTGCAGCTCAAACATATCATTGTTCAGAAAAGAAAGGGGAAAAAGTCCCTCCTACTGAGCAGACGGTTCAGAAATGGAACAGAACAAAGAGACAGGGTTTCCAACTGGCAGCCTGGCGCAGGAGGCCGGATCCTGCACTCTTAGCTCTGCAAGCCGAACGACCGCCACCATCACAAAAGCCACTGACACTTATCCAGAACTTACTAAATGCTGAAGGCGTTAAGTCAATGATCTCATCTGATGCTCACAATACTGCTTTGAGATAAGTACTCTCTCTCTTTTTTTAAAGAAAAGAGATTGGATTCTTACTGTCCTCATTTTTACAGATGAGGAAACTGGTATTTCAGGATGGTAAGACGCTTGGCCGATGTCACACAATCAGTAAGTGACAGAGATGGGCTCTGAAGCCCCACAGTCTGACATGTACCCCACATTTCATTATTAAGGAACGCTGGCTCCCACTAACCCACTGTGCTCCACGGCTTTCCTCATCTGTGCAATGGGATGGTGATGCTTAGAAACACGGGTCAGGACATGGCACGTAGCAGGAACTTGGGACACAGCTGTGCTCTGACCTCCCTTCTCCTTCCCCTGTACTTGTGTTTGACTTTGTGGGTATGTTGTTGCCACCAATTTTTCTGATCATGCCCAGCTTTGAGGAAGCAATGAATAGAAACAACCTCAAAGAGAAAGAAAATCTGGGATAAGCATCTGTTCAAAAGCAAATTCACAACCCCCAGCAACGACAGGGCTAGTCCCCGGCCTCACCTGCCACCCCTCCCGCACTGTGCTCAGCCCCCGCTGATACGGCCTGCCCTCCTTCCTCCATTAGTTTATTGTCTCCCTCTCCTTCTCCTGCCAGGGAGCCTCAGGAGCACCCAGGCTTTGATTTGTTGTGTCCCAGAGCTTAGGGCACAGAAGGCACTCCAAGAATACTGAACAAAGGCGTGGATCCTCACCACCCTGTAAAGTAGCATCATTTACGTCCCACTGTACAGACAAGGAAACTGAGGTTCAAGCAGGTCAGCTGATGTGCCCTCGGCCTCAAAGTCCTGAGTATACCTGTCCCCCTGGCTTTGTTCTGCGGCCCCAAACGCACTCACACGCCGACGCTTGCTGCCCCCACTTGGTTCCTCTGCTGCCTGCACTCCTTGCGTCTCGCAAATTCCTACCATCCTTCTGGTCTCCGCCCGCAGGGCGGCCACATCTCCCATCCAGCATCTGGACTATGGGAATCACCACCATGAAAAAGCCAAGTGCTCACCTGCCTGGTATTCTTTCATGTCACTCCCACCAGAACGCAGGCTCCACCAGAGCAGGGCCTTTACCCATCTTGTTCTTTTCCTAGTCCTCGGGCCCTGGCACAGAGTGGGTGTTCCCAACGTATTTTCTGAGTGGGTGAATGGCTTGCCTCCACTGCAGCGGAGCTGAGGAACGAAACTCCACTCCCCACCTCTAGGTCCGAGGGACTGAGGAACTCTCAGCTGCTCTCACGAGCTACACTCTGCCCCCCAGGAACCGGGGTGTCACGGTCACTTACTCTCGATGTAGCCGTGCAGGGTGACCATGCGAGCCCGCTCGGGACTGCTGAACGGGGAGTAGTGGATGTCGTCGGACAGGGCGGAGGAGAGGCGGGACGGCGGCGCCCCGGAGGGCGGCACGGGATGCTGCGGTGTGTGCTTTTTATGACGTGCTCGGCAGTTTTGAAACCACACCTGGAACGACAGCCTCAGTAGCCTCAGCCTCGCGGAAAAGGGCTGGACGCGCCGCCGAGGTACCCCAGGCGTGACTGCCTCTTCGCCACCCGACGAAGGGCGGCCACGTGCGTCCCCGACTCCCGGCTCGGCCTCCGGGCTACGCACTCCAGGGCCCGCCCCCACGTCCCTAGGCCCCGCCCCGGACCCGAAGGACTCGCCCACCCCGGCCCCACCTGGATGACTCTTCGGCTGAGGCCCGTCATGTCCGCAAGCTTCTGCAACGTCTGCGCGTCGGGGTTGTTGTCCTGCGCGAACTGCGCCTGCATAACCTGCCAGGCGCCGCGGCGCGGTGAGGCTCAAGCCTTGGAGGTCGCCAACGCTCCGACCCAATCAGAGGCTCCGGCCCTGAGGCCACGCCCCAGCTACAGCCCCTCCCCGCCGCCCGAGGGTCGGGCAGACAGGAGGAGTCAGGAGGCCCTCGTGTCCCCGCCCTCTCCGAGGCCCCGCCCACACCCGGCCACTCGCGGCCCGTCGGGGTACCTGCAACTGCTCCGCGGTGAACGAGGTCCGCGCGCGCTTAGCCGGCTTGGGCTGACTGTCCTGTTCCGAGGGCACTGCCCCCTCCAGCGTGAGGCCGTTCCCTGGGGGCGACAGAAGTGGCTGACCACGCGTCCCCATCTCTTCTAGTGGCAGCCTGGAAAGGACGGGGGGTGGGGGGAGCTGGTCCCTGGAAGTGTCAGGAGCGGAGTTGCCTGGGAGCGGGGATCCCACGGTCCTAGTCCCTGAGCTCAGTCTCTGGGGAAGGGGCTTCCACTTTTGAGCGTCTGCTCGGTATCAGACGCTTCTCTTTCTGTGCGCCCTATTCTTCTCACAGCTCTGAGGGCCGGCCACATTATTTTCATGTGACAGCGAAAGAAACTGAAGTTCAGAGAGAAGAAAAGTCCCAGCCCTGGACCTTTCGACTAGTATTCTGACAGGCTTGGGCTCCCTCCTTGATAAGCTAGGGAAACCAAAGGCTGGTGGAGAGGGGAAGCAAGTAGGTTACAGAACTGTGACCCTCATTTGGAAAAACAGATGGAAGCAAAAAGGTTGGAAGGATATACACCAAAGGGTTAGGCAGAAGAAGTGTAATTATGAAGACTCTACTTTCAATGTTTCTGCAACTTTTGAAGTTTTTACAGCAGTCACATGCCATCACCTTACTTCTCGAAGATTTAACTCTGTGAACTGGAGTATGTGTTATTCTCTTTCCACTTAGCATTACTTTTTAAATCACACTAGATATACTCCCATTTTCTTTTTGTATCTCATTTTTATGAATGCATTCTTCTTATCAAAAACTTAGGAAATTCAGATAAGCACAAAGAAGAAAAAAAGAAGTCTCCAGAAATTCCATCACTCTTCACAATTTTTTAATTGAGAAAAACAAATGTGTTGAAAGAAAGAAGTAATCAAGCACTCCAACATACATACATAGAACAAAACCTGGGAAGATATACACTAGAATGGGAGGGGTGGAGACATTTGGAGTGCTCTTTATTTTCTCCTTTTTGCTTAACCATCCTTTCTAAATGTTCTATAATGGACGTGTGTGTGTTAAATTTTAAAAGTAAGGAAGTAGTCAAAACTGAGGGTTGGTCAGTAAAGGAGATCTGGGGTCATCACCTTCAGATTCCCCTCATGGCAGGAGTCTGGAGTCAGGCCCGGCTAAGAGAGCTCAAGTGTAACGGGCAAAGCTCTGACTAGGGGTGGTCCTGGTTGGCCCAGGTATGGAAGGAGCCTCCAGTGACTGATGGGTCATGGTGTAGGGGAACCTCTGACTCCTGGCTTTCCATCCCAGCTCCCCTACTGACTTGCCCAGTTACTTGCAGGTAACTTCAGAACTCCCCAGCTTCTCCTGCCTCCCCACCCAGACCCACTCAGGCCTGATCCTGGGAGGAGACAATGATGGCCCTGCTGTGGCCACGGCTTCCCAGGTGATGCAGTGGTAAAGAATCTGCCTGCCAGTGTAGGAGATGTGGATTTGATCCCTGAGTTGAGAAGATCTCCTGGAGTAGGAAATGACAACCCACTCCAGTATTCTTGCCTGGAAAACTCCATGGACAGTGGAGCCCGACGGTTTCAAGGAATCATGTCCATCAGGTCTCAAGGAATCGGACACGACTGAACGACTGAGACGACTGTAGCCCTGGCGAAGAGCACTCTGGGGATTCCTGACTAGTCCCCCAACTGGTGACTGAGGCAAGGTGGTCCACACTCCTCCTAAGAGGCACTGGAGATGGGGCAGACACTTCATGACTCAGCCCTACAAACCCTGAAAGACCTGGATCCTGCCCCCTGTGTCTTGGGAAATCTCAGTATCAGAGACTGAAGAGATTTAGGGAATCTCCCTAGTCCAATATCCATCTTGCAGCTAGGGAAACTAAGGCCCAGAGAGAAAAGGAAACCTGTCAGCACAACATGCCAGAAGCAAAATTGTAGCTCAAGTCTCTAGACTCAAAGGCCTTTCTCCTTACAGTCCAGGGTGAAAACCACACTCCCTAATCTCTGGTTGGCAGCTGCTGGGGTGGGAGTTGGGAGAAAGGATCACATCATGGCTGGCAGATTGGCCCAAGCCTGGCTCCAATAAACTGGAGGGGGTGAGGCCATCTGGAGCTGTCTAAAGGTAGAGTAGGCTGCCGGTGATGAGAATCACCTCTAGGGTGCATTGAGTGCCTCCTGGTTTTTCAGCACATCAGCTCTTCTGTCTCTGAGGTGTCCTATCATCAGCCCCATTTTACAGATCAGGCAACATAATTTGCAAGGATCAGCAGTGTGACTTCAGACTTTCAAACCAACGGTGGGGCCAGAAGCTCAATGACCAGTGCGCAGTCCTGTCCTCCCCACCCAGACCCACTCAGGCCTGATCCTGGGAGGGGGGGACAATGATGGCCCAGTTACTTGCAGGTAACTTCAGAACTCCAGCTTCTCCTGCCTCCCACCCAGACCCACTCAGGCCTCATCCTGGGAGGAGACAATGATGGCCCTGCTGTGGCCACGGCTTCCCAGGTGATGCAGTGGTAAAGAATCTGCCTGCCAGTGTAGGAGATGTGGATTTGATCCCTGAGTTGAGAAGATCTCCTGGAGTAGGAAATGACAACCCACTCCAGTATTCTTGCCTGGAAAACTCCATGGACAGTGGAGCCCGACGGTTTCAAGGAATCATGTCCATCAGGTCTCAAGGAATCGGACACGACTGAACGACTGAGACGACTGTAGCCCTGGCGAAGAGCACTCTGGGGATTCCTGACTAGTCCCCCAACTGGTGACTGAGGCAAGGTGGTCCACACTCCTCCTAAGAGGCACTGGAGATGGGGCAGACACTTCATGACTCAGCCCTACAAACCCTGAAAGACCTGGATCCTGCCCCCTGTGTCTTGGGAAATCTCAGTATCAGAGACTGAAGAGATTTAGGGAATCTCCCTAGTCCAATATCCATCTTGCAGCTAGGGAAACTAAGGCCCAGAGAGAAAAGGAAACCTGTCAGCACAACATGCCAGAAGCAAAATTGTAGCTCAAGTCTCTAGACTCAAAGGCCTTTCTCCTTACAGTCCAGGGTGAAAACCACACTCCCTAATCTCTGGTTGGCAGCTGCTGGGGTGGGAGTTGGGAGAAAGGATCACATCATGGCTGGCAGATTGGCCCAAGCCTGGCTCCAATAAACTGGAGGGGGTGAGGCCATCTGGAGCTGTCTAAAGGTAGAGTAGGCTGCCGGTGATGAGAATCACCTCTAGGGTGCATTGAGTGCCTCCTGGTTTTTCAGCACATCAGCTCTTCTGTCTCTGAGGTGTCCTATCATCAGCCCCATTTTACAGATCAGGCAACATAATTTGCAAGGATCAGCAGTGTGACTTCAGACTTTCAAACCAACGGTGGGGCCAGAAGCTCAATGACCAGTGCGCAGCCTCACCCCTCACGGTGCCCCCAGGTGATAAAGGGGGCTCCTGGCTCTAGAGAATTCTGAGCAGTCTCTGGGGTGCTGAGGTGGGGTGGGGTCAGAGAGGGCTGGGGGCGGGGCAGGTGCAGCCGGTTTCTGGGCAGGGCGGGTTGGGTACCGTTTTCGGCGGCCCTCTTGAGGTTCTCGATCATGGTGTCGTAGTGGATACGGCAGAGCACCTTCTCCTCGACCAGGCCGAACTCCTCGCCCGTGGATAGCTGGCGCTTGCACGAGAAGCAGGCGAAACAGGCCAGGTGGTAGGCGTTGCCGCGCGCTCGCCGGACCCAGTCGCTGGCGTAGATCTGTCGGCCACACCGTGCGCACTTGGTCCCAAATCGACTGTGGGACACGGTGGGGAAGGAAAGGAAGGGCATGGCAGGCTCAGATCAGCCATCCAAACCCCAGAGTCACGGCCACACCCAGGTTCCTGAGGGCCTTCACTCGTGAATTTCCCTTTGTCTGGATTCCCTGCAGCCAAGACCCATCTAGAAGGTGAGCTGGTGGGTGTTTTTTTTTCTTTCTTGGTGCTTTCCTGAGTTTTCCAGATGTTCTACCATGTTAACTTAATTTGTATATAACATTATTCTGCTGATTAAAATATATGAGGAAGGGCTTCCCTGATGGTCCAGTGGGTAAAGAGTCCGCTTTGCAGTGCAAGGGGAACCGATTCGACCCTGGCCTGGGAAGATCGCACGTGCAGCGCAGCGGCTGGACCCGTGTGTCCAATTAGGAGCCAGCGCTCTGGGGCGCATGCGCCCAGAGCCGGTGCTCTGCAAGGAGAGAAGCCACTGCAATGGGAGGCCCACACAGGCCAAAGAATAAAGATGGATGAAAATAAATAAAAAGTCATTTAAAAAGAGGCCAAAATATATGAGGAAATATATCATAGTAATAATTTAGGCAAATTTATGAGCACTTGTCCAGTGAAATTCGAAGTGTCCTATGTTGACTGTCCCAATTCATCTTCATTTTGCAGTTGAAGAAAATGGGGACCAGAGAGGTAAAATAACTGGCACAAGGTCACACAGCTTGCAAGGATAGAACCCCTAGCTAGTCTGACTCCTGAGATGAATAACTGTAACCCAGTTGTAGAGAAATTCGAGAGTTTCTCGGAAGCATAGACAGATACGCACTTACTGGCTTTGTGACACTGGGCACAGTATTTAACCTCTCTGAGTCTTCGTTTTCCTTGCCCTGAGTCACACTAGGTGACAACAGCAATAGTTAGTGCTACTGCTTTAGTGCTTTGTAGTCTGTTCAGACTCCAGAGCCCATGTCATTCTAAAAAGAAAGGAAAGCCCAGATCAAACGCCTCACTCCCTCTTAAGCCGCTTCCCCTTCTCCCTCCCGCTTTGTGGTGTGGCTGTCTTCCGCGCCCGACTGGGAGTCCCTCCAGGGAGCAGCAGACCTGTCGCAGAAGCCGGCCCAGCACCAGGGAAAGTCTGCTCTTGAAGTGGACGACTCACCCTGTGACCCTGCGCTGACCCTTCGAGCCTCGGTTTCTTCTGACGCGCTCTCTTTTTCAGGGAGTGGAGCTCAGAAACCTACACCAACCACTCCTCCTTCTCCTCCGCTCAAGGTCCAACAAACCATCAGGCACTGTGGACTCTCTCCTAAGTCTCTCTGGGGCTCACCTCTTCCTCGCCACTCCGACCCTGCCCTCCTGAGCCTTCTCCCACCGTCCGCCCCTCACTGCCCGTCTGTATGTCCGGTCCTAGTGCCACCCTGGCCAACCCATCCTCCACACACTGGATACAGAAACGTTTCCAGCACACACGCTTTGTCCTACCCCCGGCCCTGCTTAAAACCCTCTGGTGCTCCACTCTTCGTTCAGGATCTGGTCCAAGATCCTTGGAGTTTACAAAGCTCAACAGACCACATCCTCTCTTGGCCCATCTTCTCCCTAACCTTCCTCAAGATGCCTCACCCCCGCCCAAGTACGAGCCCGGGTCAGTCAAGATGGAAGGTGGTCCCAGGTCTTAGGACCCCTCTGGAGCACTCCCCCCAGCCCAGGCCTTCCGACAGACGGTTTTGTCTTCCCAACCCCACCGACCTCCCACAGCCGGTTCCACGGCTCCCAGCACCACCTTCTCAGCGCTAAACACTTGGATTGGTAAAAGTCGGGTTTCTTGGCTTTCCCTTCCACCCCTGGCATTCCTGGGAAAGGATCTAGAGGATTTGCCTGTGTCCCCAGAGGCACATTTCCACCCAAAAGACCACTCGGAAGTGCCTTTGAGTGAGCACAGGAGCCAGCCCAGCAAACGATCTCTGGTTACAGCCTCGCCTGCCTTGGCAAACGCAAGCCACTGCCGGCTGAATAAACCGTCTCGGGTCGCCCAGAGTGCAGGAGCGGAGGCCTCGGCCATCTGCGACTGTAGGCGTCCCCCCCACTGCCATGCCGCTCTCTCGGACAAAGGGCGCTAGGGAACCCTGGCGGCGGCGGCGGGGTTCGCTGAGGCCCCTCGGCGCGCCTTTGCTGGGTCAACCGCCCCTCAACCTGACAGAAGTGGTTCCCCACCCCGGAAGTTCGGCTCCTCCAACACAGCCAGAGGTCTCCGTCTCCAGTCCTTCAGTTTAAAAACAATAAAAAAAGGAGGAAACCGCTGTGCCCATTTCAGTGTGCTCTCGCTGCCGAGGGACCGACTCTGAATCTCGCTGCCCGGCTCCGGATTGGGAGAACTTCCTGGCCTCTGAAAGGAGGAAGAAGGGCCAGCGGGTGCAGAACCCTCTCTGCCCGCCAGGGTCCTGGGGCACAACTGTCTCTTTGCATTCCCTTCGCTGCAACCATGGGAAGTGGGGACTCTGGCACTCAATTTGCACACGTGGAATCGCAAGTTCAAGGCGGACCAGTGACTTGCCCAAGACCACACGGAGTGAGACACGGGGGATGAGGTCTCCTCCGACGTGCGAAAAGCCCCTAGAGCCTGCGGAAGCAGCTGGACGGGAGATGCGTGGAGTTGAGCCGCATTGCATGAAGAGGAAAGGGGCCTGGTCTGACAGAGTCGCATCCCCACTCCGAGCCTTGGGTCCCCGCGCGCAGGGCCTCGGGCCTCCGCAGGCTCGGGCCGGCGGGGAGTGGGTTCCGTGAGCTCAAAGAGCCTGTAGAGGAAGGTCCCAGCCTTCAGAGGCAGGCGAGAGCTACTGCGTGCCCCAGTCAGCGGTTTCCGCGTTCCGGGATCGGTGCGTAGAACCAGAGTGCAGGTTCCCGGATCCTGGCGCCTGGCTCTGCGGAATTCCTCATTTTCCGCCAGGACGCACCCTAGACTCCTCGCGCATCGCTGATCTTCCAGATCCACCAGTCCGCGACGCCGGCCGCGTTCTGCATCTCCACTGGCCGCGCACAGAGCCCGCATCCCCTCGCTCGGAAGCGGGAACCGCAAGCGACCTTCCCGCAACTTTCTCGCTCTCCGCCTGTCACCCCAAAGGCCGGGAGCTGTCCCCAGCTCTAGGGCCTCCCTGCGCGCGCCGTGTCTCCGCCCAGTCAACGAAATCATCCTCGCGTTGCATCCTCCGGTGGGGAAGGGGGTTATTTTGCAGTTTGGGGTGCGTTTCGGGCCGTTCCTGAAGCCTGTCCCCCACCTGGACTGGAAGGGGTCTGTAGCGTAAACAAAGGACGCGAGGAGGCTTGCGGATCCAGGTTCTGACAAACCGACAGACTCCTTCCCAGGCGGGCTGCGAGGCCCCGAGCCGCGGGATTCCGGAAGCAGCGAAATCGGCGGCGGAGACAACGAAACTTCAAGAAAGGGGTGTTCGGGAGCTGCGAAGGGAGCGCCAAAGGGATTAGGGGCCGCGGCCACCGTCAGCCACTCTCAGCCTAGTGCACACCCCTCCCTGGGTCGCCGCGCGCGCCTAAAGGTGCAAAGCACAGAGGCGCTTTGGAGAAGGAGAGGTGTCGGAGGGAGGATGCGCATCTTGGCAGCTGCTGAAAGGAATACAGTGGGCGCCGCGCACCCCTTTGCCCTCTCTCCGCAAAAGCCTGGAACACAGACATCTGGGTACGGAGGGAGCTGTCGCCAGGAACCAAGTCAGGCTCGCTCGCTCCCCTGTCTCTCCTGGATACCGAATAGGAGCGCGACAGATATTTGTTGGGTGAAGGACCCTCAACGAAAAAGCCCATAGGAGTTTCACTAGTTTCGCTACGACTCCTGTCCCCATTACTAAGCGACCCCTTTTCCGGAAGCAGAAACTCAGAGTGGGAAGGCAGATGTTAAGAAGCTAGTGAGGCCAGGCGCTGACCCTCAAACCGCTGTTCGGTTGTTTTGCGTTCAGGACGCTCACTTGAGGGCCTTAGAGAGATTCTATGAGACAAACAAGCTGTGGAGGGGGATCCTATGCGTTCTGCTCCTTCTCTGCCAGGCAAACCCTTAGGAGCAGAACCACCAAAGCCCAATTCGCTGGCTCTCGCCGGGGGTCACCCCAAGAGCCCGCATCCCCTCGCTCGGAAGCGGGAACCGCAAGCGACCTTCCCGCAACTTTCTCGCTCTCCGCCTGTCACCCCAAAGGCCGGGAGCTGTCCCCAGCTCTAGGGCCTCCCTGCGCGCGCCGTGTCTCCGCCCAGTCAACGAAATCATCCTCGCGTTGCATCCTCCGGTGGGGAAGGGGGTTATTTTGCAGTTTGGGGTGCGTTTCGGGCCGTTCCTGAAGCCTGTCCCCCACCTGGACTGGAAGGGGTCTGTAGCGTAAACAAAGGACGCGAGGAGGCTTGCGGATCCAGGTTCTGACAAACCGACAGACTCCTTCCCAGGCGGGCTGCGAGGCCCCGAGCCGCGGGATTCCGGAAGCAGCGAAATCGGCGGCGGAGACAACGAAACTTCAAGAAAGGGGTGTTCGGGAGCTGCGAAGGGAGCGCCAAAGGGATTAGGGGCCGCGGCCACCGTCAGCCACTCTCAGCCTAGTGCACACCCCTCCCTGGGTCGCCGCGCGCGCCTAAAGGTGCAAAGCACAGAGGCGCTTTGGAGAAGGAGAGGTGTCGGAGGGAGGATGCGCATCTTGGCAGCTGCTGAAAGGAATACAGTGGGCGCCGCGCACCCCTTTGCCCTCTCTCCGCAAAAGCCTGGAACACAGACATCTGGGTACGGAGGGAGCTGTCGCCAGGAACCAAGTCAGGCTCGCTCGCTCCCCTGTCTCTCCTGGATACCGAATAGGAGCGCGACAGATATTTGTTGGGTGAAGGACCCTCAACGAAAAAGCCCATAGGAGTTTCACTAGTTTCGCTACGACTCCTGTCCCCATTACTAAGCGACCCCTTTTCCGGAAGCAGAAACTCAGAGTGGGAAGGCAGATGTTAAGAAGCTAGTGAGGCCAGGCGCTGACCCTCAAACCGCTGTTCGGTTGTTTTGCGTTCAGGACGCTCACTTGAGGGCCTTAGAGAGATTCTATGAGACAAACAAGCTGTGGAGGGGGATCCTATGCGTTCTGCTCCTTCTCTGCCAGGCAAACCCTTAGGAGCAGAAGCCCAAACCAACAGAACCAGCAATTAAGAGGTTAAAATGCCCCACTCCTCGGAGGTCCCAGCCCAAGCCCCTCCCAAACGCCTCTCTCAGCTCCCCCAACATCTGTCCCCCAACAGCTGGCTGCCGCTGGGCTGCGCTCAGCCGCCGTGGGGGGCCGCTTCCCAGCTCTGAGCCTCCCCGGGGACCTTCGCTCCAGGGGAGGGGGTGGGATTCCCTCCGCTGGAGTCCGCGAGCTCGGGTTCAAGAGGGAGGGAGAGAAGCCTGTGCGCTCGCCCTGAGTCGCTAGGCCCAAGCCGGGGACAGCAACCGCTGCGGGCAGCTCTCCTCCCCAGGCCCAGCCCCAGGCACCCTCGGAACCCCACCCCCATAAACGCAAGAAGAGGTAGTTAACCCTTTACTCCCCGCTCCCATGGTCAGGAGGCAAGAGGCTAGGGACCTTGGTGACCAGAACCTGGCCAAGTTGCTCCAGTCACTGGGACTCTGAGGAGGTCACTCCTGTTCCAGTTCTCCCAGGGCCCACCCAGGGACAGTCAGTCAGAGCACAGGGGTGCTGCCTGTGTGAAGCCAGCCAGACTGGGTAGAGAGTCTTGGGGGAGAGGTCTTTGCCATTCCATGGGCCTCACCTTGCACAGGTGGACTGCTGACGTGTGTCAGCTGCAGAAGAGGACCAGAGATTAGACCTAGAGAAGTCAGGCAGCCACGAGGGTTATCCACATTCTGCCATTTATTAGCTGCATGATCTCACCACTCAGGGACTCAGCTTCCTCCTATAATCTAGGGGTTATGAAAAACATCAACGAAAAGCCCATAGGAGTTTCACTAGTTTCGCTACGACTCCTGTCCCCATTACTAAGCGACCCCTTTTCCGGAAGCAGAAACTCAGAGTGGGAAGGCAGATGTTAAGAAGCTAGTGAGGCCAGGCGCTGACCCTCAAACCGCTGTTCGGTTGTTTTGCGTTCAGGACGCTCACTTGAGGGCCTTAGAGAGATTCTATGAGACAAACAAGCTGTGGAGGGGGATCCTATGCGTTCTGCTCCTTCTCTGCCAGGCAAACCCTTAGGAGCAGAAGCCCAAACCAACAGAACCAGCAATTAAGAGGTTAAAATGCCCCACTCCTCGGAGGTCCCAGCCCAAGCCCCTCCCAAACGCCTCTCTCAGCTCCCCCAACATCTGTCCCCCAACAGCTGGCTGCCGCTGGGCTGCGCTCAGCCGCCGTGGGGGGCCGCTTCCCAGCTCTGAGCCTCCCTGGGACCTTCGCTCCAGGGGAGGGGGTGGGATTCCCTCCGCTGGAGTCCGCGAGCTCGGGTTCAAGAGGGAGGGAGAGAAGCCTGTGCGCTCGCCCTGAGTTGCTAGGCCCAAGCCGGGGACAGCAACCGCTGCGGGCAGCTCTCCTCCCAGGCCCAGCCCCAGGCACCCTCGGAACCCCACCCCCATAAACGCAAGAAGAGGTAGTTAACCCTTTACTCCCCGCTCCCATGGTCAGGAGGCAAGAGGCTAGGGACCTTGGTGACCAGAACCTGGCCAAGTTGCTCCAGTCACTGGGACTCTGAGGAGGTCACTCCTGTTCCAGTTCTCCCAGGGCCCACCCAGGGACAGTCAGTCAGAGCACAGGGGTGCTGCCTGTGTGAAGCCAGCCAGACTGGGTAGAGAGTCTTGGGGGAGAGGTCTTTGCCATTCCATGGGCCTCACCTTGCACAGGTGGACTGCTGACGTGTGTCAGCTGCAGAAGAGGACCAGAGATTAGACCTAGAGAAGTCAGGCAGCCACGAGGGTTATCCACATTCTGCCATTTATTAGCTGCATGATCTCACCACTCAGGGACTCAGCTTCCCCTCCTATAATCTAGGGGTTATGACAATAACTTACATTCAGGGTGGATTCAGTGAGATAAAGCAATGAGATGTAAAGGGTTAACACAGTTCCTGGCCTAGAGAAGAGCTCTGTACAGTCTCCAGACAGCATCCTCACTCCTGTCTGCTCCCTCTTTCACTCTCTCGATGTGGGACGCTGGGCACAGCACGGTCCATCCTCTCAGGACATCGTCTCCCCTCAGTCTACAACAGGAATGACACTTCAGGAGGGGAGGAGCCAGGGGGCGTGGCAGGTCAGTCCACACCTGCCTTAGGGGGGCAGCAGCCACAGGTCGGAAGGTGGGAGGGAGCTGTCTGGGTGTTTTATGTTTTTAATATTTATTTGGCTGCACCAGATCTTAGGTGCAGCATGTGGGATCTAGTTCCCTGACCAAGGATCGAACCTGGGCTCCCTGCATTGGGACTGTGAAGTCATAGCCTCTGGACCGCCAGAGAAGTCCCCTGTCTGGGGTTTTGATCGCTGAGATGTGGATGCCCCAGAAAGGAACACAATCTTCCTCTTATGGTTTTTTACCCCCACTTCTTGGAAGAAAATAGAAAGAAAGAATGGTCTGAACTCAAAATGAAGATGTTAAAAACATCACACATTTTCCTGGTGGATTTGTCCCCCCTGCTAGGACTCAGGGAGTGAGGAGAGGTGGGAATCTGTTTGAAGCTACAAGGGCTGGTGAGGTCCCTGTTTGGATGGTGAGTTGGAGAAACTGAGACAGAGAGGCCCGGCGACCTCACCAAGGGCACACAGTCAGTGGAAAGGCAAGAGTAACACTGTCCCTCTGGCCTCCACCTAACCCAGGCACAGCTGCCTGCCTCCTGCCCCTGTGAGCTCAGAGTGCCTTCTTACCATGCAGCTGTTTGAGCCCTGAGTGCTATCAGCTCTGCCAAAGAAGATGAAAGAGGGGTCTCCAGACCAGTGAGAGTGAGAGAGAAGATAGAACTGAGAGGAAGTCCTTCCCTGGGGGGTAAGACCAGAAGCCAGAGGACCTCGAAAGCTACCAGTGGGGTCTTGGCCACTTCCTCCCTCCCTGCATCCTGCTCAGAAATCTTGGCCTCTCTTTGGGGTGAGTGCTCCAGCCTATTTCCCATCACACCCTTGACCTTGGGCTTCAGGAAACAGAAAACTAGAAAATCTGAGCCCTTCCTTGAGCCCTGAGCCCCAGTCTAGAGAGGGGTCTGCCTCCCACGCCACCATTCCGCTCTCTCAAAGAAGAGCTCTCTTCCAGCAGTCACTCAGAGCCTGGGCTGCCTGCTCAGAGCAGACAATAGTCCCCGCCTGGCGCTCCGCCCGCTTTTTTTCTCTCCCTTTTTGCGGTTTTTATTATTTTTGTTACAGGTGGGGCTGCCAGGGATGAGTTATGCCTGCAGGGAGACCTGGCTAGGGAGAAACGATCAGAAGAGCCACAAGTCTTCGCTCCTCGCAGGGAATGTGAGCTTTTATTTGCTCCATTTTCATAACCAAAAATCTGTTTCAGTTTTGCTTTGGGGGAAAAGGATGAGTGCTCAGAACCTGCAGCCCAGAGAAGTCCCCTGTCTGGGGTTTTGATCGCTGAGATGTGGATGCCCCAGAAAGGAACACAATCTTCCTCTTATGGTTTTTTACCCCCACTTCTTGGAAGAAAATAGAAAGAAAGAATGGTCTGAACTCAAAATGAAGATGTTAAAAACATCACACATTTTCCTGGTGGATTTGTCCCCCCTGCTAGGACTCAGGGAGTGAGGAGAGGTGGGAATCTGTTTGAAGCTACAAGGGCTGGTGAGGTCCCTGTTTGGATGGTGAGTTGGAGAAACTGAGACAGAGAGGCCCGGCGACCTCACCAAGGGCACACAGTCAGTGGAAAGGCAAGAGTAACACTGTCCCTCTGGCCTCCACCTAACCCAGGCACAGCTGCCTGCCTCCTGCCCCTGTGAGCTCAGAGTGCCTTCTTACCATGCAGCTGTTTGAGCCCTGAGTGCTATCAGCTCTGCCAAAGAAGATGAAAGAGGGGTCTCCAGACCAGTGAGAGTGAGAGAGAAGATAGAACTGAGAGGAAGTCCTTCCCTGGGGGTAAGACCAGAAGCCAGAGGACCTCGAAAGCTACCAGTGGGGTCTTGGCCACTTCCTCCCTCCCTGCATCCTGCTCAGAAATCTTGGCCTCTCTTTGGGGTGAGTGCTCCAGCCTATTTCCCATCACACCCTTGACCTTGGGCTTCAGGAAACAGAAAACTAGAAAATCTGAGCCCTTCCTTGAGCCCTGAGCCCCAGTCTAGAGAGGGGTCTGCCTCCCACGCCACCATTCCGCTCTCTCAAAGAAGAGCTCTCTTCCAGCAGTCACTCAGAGCCTGGGCTGCCTGCTCAGAGCAGACAATAGTCCCCGCCTGGCGCTCCGCCCGCTTTTTTTCTCTCCCTTTTTGCGGTTTTTATTATTTTTGTTACAGGTGGGGCTGCCAGGGATGAGTTATGCCTGCAGGGAGACCTGGCTAGGGAGAAACGATCAGAAGAGCCACAAGTCTTCGCTCCTCGCAGGGAATGTGAGCTTTTATTTGCTCCATTTTCATAACCAAAAATCTGTTTCAGTTTTGCTTTGGGGGAAAAGGATGAGTGCTCAGAACCTGCAGCCCAGAAATGGCCCAGCCCCAAACTGCCCGAGGAAATGCCACCAGGGGTGATGCCCTTACCACCCTGCCAAGGGTGGCACCCAGAGCACCCACCCTTTTGGGAGCCCCTGCTGAGCCTTCCTCCCTTCACTGGCCTCCTTGGCAGTTCAGAGAGATAGTGTGGAAGGAGGACACTGAGGGCAGAGAGATGCGGTGATTTGCCCGAGGTCACTCAGCAATTCAGGGCTGACCAGATGGAGCCCCGTCTCTGTGTCCCCACGATGGCTGGACATCTCATTCCCCACGCCACCACAGGGGGAAGGGGGCTCTGCAGTCAGTGGAGGCGTTGAACGGTGGGGTCAAGATCTGAGCTTTGACTGACCCTTGAAGGTGTCAGAAAGCACATCAAGCAGAGAGACCTGGTCCAGCCTGGGTCTGAGCTGGGGCTGGAGAAGCAGCAAGGACACGTGGGCAAGAGGCTCATGGTGTGGCAGGTCCATGGCCACCAGGAGAACCAGGAGAGGGGGCCAGGCCTGCCTTACTCTGCAGGAAGAGGCCTACTGGGTTCCCCAGGCTGCCCTGGCCTCGCTGATACCCCAAGGAGCCATGAAAGGGAAACTGGCTTGTTTCTTCACCAACCAGTGTCAAGCCTAGAGTAGGGCCCTAACCTCCATTTCCTGCCCTGGCCAACTAGGAGTCAGATAGGACAGTGGCGGGCAGATGAAACCCTGGTTGCACACCACACAACGATAACCCGCTCTCACATACACACACGCCACAGCCCATATCCAGAAATTCAGTCACTTCACTTCTCTCCCCTGAGCCCTCAGTGTCTGGATCACAGCAGGAAGCAGACATGCCCTCCGAGGAGGGAGGTGTGGCGGGGTGGGGAATGACCAGATTTCAGAATCCTCACCCTCTTACCTCCAGACCCCAGTCCCAGAAGGAAGATTGTCCTGACCACCTTGCACAACACACACACACAACACACTCTCTGCTCATACATGAACGGACAGGTAAATGCTTGCTGTAAAGAAACACCCATGCTGTCCACAGGTCCCTGGCCCTACTCAGTGACACAATCCCCCGGGCCACTGCACAGACTGAGACAGAGAGACACGCGTGCATCTTATCACTTGGAGTCGCCTGGTGGAGTCGCGCCTCCCCATGCACACCCCAGCTGCACTCCCGCGCTCCAGTTAGAGTCCATTGCTCCAGCCAGGCTTCCTAAAGTGTCCTTAGAGCACCTCAGCCCCAAATGCCACGAGCCTCTCCCTAGATTCAGTGCCAGGGGGCGGAACGAGCAGCATTGCCTCACACCGCATCCTCTGACTTAAGGGACCTTTCCGGGGCTGGGGTCTTCCCAGGAAGACTGCAGCAGTGACCTCTCTGGAGGCAAGGATGGGAAGGATGTCGGCGGAGTAGGGGCTGCTGGTTGTAGGGGAGTAGCTTTCTCCACTTTCTGAGAAAGCCCTTGGGACATCCCGGCCAGGAACCAATCCCACTCCGCTCTCTTCGGACTCTATAGGGCCGAGCTCAGGCCTGCTTCACGCTTCCCATAGGGATGGGCGGGCTGCCGCTGCTCCTCTGACCTCGCAGTGACCTCGACCCCATCACCCGGTCACTGCAGAGCCGCGCGGAGAGAAGTCACGCGCGCGCAAGCTGCAGAGATGCGGCGGGAGGACCAGCCAGGCTGCTGTCGAGAGCGGCCGGAACGTGGCGGCCCAGGGTGGTCCTACTCCGGGCTCTGGCTGCGGGGGTCCCACTCTCCCTTCCTGTCCCGGTGGCCCGAACTCAGAGCCTAGACCCCGGAGAGGCTGAAACCGAGGCCGAAACAGCGACGGAGCTGGGACTGGAGCAGGCGCCTGGGATGCAGGCAGTCAGGATCCCAGACTCGAAACACTACATTGAAATATACTCGATGCCAGAGTCTGAGTTGAGGCGGAGCCAGAGCCCGAGATCGGGGAGTTACATCGAGAGCCTGAATATGGGTTCGGATCCGAGACCCATGCGAGACTAGTGCTTGAGGCCGAACCAGACCTGCATCCAGCCTCGAACTCGGCCGGGTAAGAACCGGGCCCAGAGCCGGGACAAGAGTCTGGAGTCCAGCTCAGAGTCCTGCCCGGGTGAGACCCCGGCTTGGCTGAAGTGGGAGTAAGGGTTGGACCTGGGAGCCGGGGACCTCAGAGCTCGACCGACAGGCTGGGAGTCAGAACTGGAGCCTGCAGTCAGGGCAGGACCCGAGACGGAGCCAGAGACGCGACCCAAACCGAGCGGGCCCCAGCAACGGGAGGCGGATCGCCGGCCCAAACCGGTGCCGGCACCCGCGCGCGGCCGGGAGCTCCTGGTGCGTGGCACTGAGAACCGGTGGGCTGGGCCAGGTAGCCGGCGGGCCGCTAGAATTACGGCCTCGGCGCCCCCGGCGACACTGCTCGCCCTGCGGCCGCAGCCTACCTGAAGTAGTCCATCTTGCAGAAGATTTCCTTGTTCTTGATGTAGCAGCTGTTCTGCTGCCTCAACGATGTGCGACACACGGAGCACTCGAGGCACCGCACGTGCCAGATGAGGTTGTTGACCTGGGGAGGGGGCGGAGACCGGGCGGCTGAGCGCGGGCCTCTTTGCATTCCCGGCTCCAGCCTCCCCGGCCCCCTTTGCAGACACGTGCGCCGGGAGCTCTGAAGGGACATGTGACTTCCCCACTTTTCTTTTGGAACACTGAGGCTCAGGAAGGTAGACATTAACTCTGCCCATTTTCCAGACAGGAGCCCGGGGGCGCGGAGAGACGCGAAGATCTGCCCGAAGCCGCTGCGGAGCCAGGATTCGAACTGGGTGGCCCTGGCGCAGGCTGGGCTCCCCTGCAGTCCTCCGGGTGGCAACCCACACCCGCCGACACACACGCAGCACCACGCCCCTGTCTCACCTTGAGCAGATACCGGTCCAGGATCTCCAGGCCGCAGCTGGAGCAGATGTTCTTGCCGGCAGACGGCACGGAGGAGGCGGCGGAGGGCGGTGAGCAGACAGACGGCGTGCTGGGCGTACAGGGAGAGGCCCGGCCCTCGTCCTTGTCCAGAGCACCGGCCAGGGCCTCAGCGTCCGACTGAGCCTGCCGTGGGGGAGAGGGCTAGCCGCACTCCTAGCTGCGAGTTGAACCGGGTGCCCAGCGTCGTTGCTGCCTCGGAGACAAATCGGGGCCTCAGCGAACCAACTGACAACGAAATCCCCCCCAAACGACAAGCCACGGGCTACAGGACAGGAATGGAAGGGCCTACAGGGGAGGATAGGACGGCTCCAACTTTTAGCCTGCGCGTCCTGGGTGCCAGGAGCGGTCAACGCTCACATTCCCCGCCAGAAAACCGAGACTCGGAGAGGGGCGGCGCCCTCGGGAGTCCCCCAGTGCACAGGCAGCTGTTCGGGGCCGGGTCAGCTCCCGGGCCCCGCCCCGGCCGGGACTGAGAACCGGTGGGCTGGGCCAGGTAGCCGGCGGGCCGCTAGAATTACGGCCTCGGCGCCCCCGGCGACACTGCTCGCCCTGCGGCCGCAGCCTACCTGAAGTAGTCCATCTTGCAGAAGATTTCCTTGTTCTTGATGTAGCAGCTGTTCTGCTGCCTCAACGATGTGCGACACACGGAGCACTCGAGGCACCGCACGTGCCAGATGAGGTTGTTGACCTGGGGAGGGGGCGGAGACCGGGCGGCTGAGCGCGGGCCTCTTTGCATTCCCGGCTCCAGCCTCCCCGGCCCCCTTTGCAGACACGTGCGCCGGGAGCTCTGAAGGGACATGTGACTTCCCCACTTTTCTTTTGGAACACTGAGGCTCAGGAAGGTAGACATTAACTCTGCCCATTTTCCAGACAGGAGCCCGGGGGCGCGGAGAGACGCGAAGATCTGCCCGAAGCCGCTGCGGAGCCAGGATTCGAACTGGGTGGCCCTGGCGCAGGCTGGGCTCCCCTGCAGTCCTCCGGGTGGCAACCCACACCCCGCCGACACACACGCAGCACCACGCCCCTGTCTCACCTTGAGCAGATACCGGTCCAGGATCTCCAGGCCGCAGCTGGAGCAGATGTTCTTGCCGGCAGACGGCACGGAGGAGGCGGCGGAGGGCGGTGAGCAGACAGACGGCGTGCTGGGCGTACAGGGAGAGGCCCGGCCCTCGTCCTTGTCCAGAGCACCGGCCAGGGCCTCAGCGTCCGACTGAGCCTGCCGTGGGGGAGAGGGAGAGGCGCACTCTGAGTTGCGAGTTGAACCGGGTGCCCAGCGTCGTTGCTGCCTCGGAGACAAATCGGGGCCTCAGCGAACCAACTGACAACGAAATCCCCCCCAAACGACAAGCCACGGGCTACAGGACAGGAATGGAAGGGCCTACAGGGGAGGATAGGACGGCTCCAACTTTTAGCCTGCGCGTCCTGGGTGCCAGGAGCGGTCAACGCTCACATTCCCCGCCAGAAAACCGAGACTCGGAGAGGGGCGGCGCCCTCGGGAGTCCCCCAGTGCACAGGCAGCTGTTCGGGGCCGGAAAGCCGGGTCAGCTCCCCAGGGTCCGGCCACCGGGGGACCGGGGACCGAAGGCAGGGCCGAACGAACTCACCATGGCGGGTGGTGCGGTCCCTTCAAGGCAGCGGGTGGTCGCTTTGCAGCCGGACCCTGGCTGGGCCATCACCTGGGGGCGGGGGGAGGGAACGCAGGCGGCGGCGGCTGCAGAACTGGCTCCGCGCAGCCTGAGCCCAGCGCCTCCCCGCGCCTGTTATATAAACCGGCGCGGAACAATGAGTCCTAACTTTGTAGTGGGCATTTAAAGCCCTTCCCCACAAAAGCGGTGTCTCTCTAATGAAGCAATTTGAATTTGGATTGGATTTTTTCCCTCTCTCTCTCCCCCTCTCCCTGCACTTAACCCGTGGCTCTTGAAGTAATCGCTTAGTTCCCTTGCAATCCAAGCCTCTGAGGGGGAAAAAAACCACGCGCACACACACAAACTACCTGCAATTAGAAATTGTCGTGAATGCCCAAGATAAGAGGTAGCCAGAGTGTCAATTCCAACTGTCAATCAGTGAGATCCATCAGGCCGCCCAAAGAATTGCAAATTTGATTTTTTAATGGTAGTAATTAAAAATCGAATTTTTTCTCCCTCCACCCACCCCCCTTCCTCGCTCCCTTCTCCTCCTGTCGGTGCAAAATGCAAAAAGGAGAAAAGAGAGAAAGAAAGAAAATAAAAAAATAGATTGTGGGGGGCGCTTGAGGAAAATAAACCCGGAGTGCTGGGAGCATCAGCTCGTCCGCCCCGCGAGCGCGGCGAAATTGATGCGGCGACACTGACGCGGATTCAGGCGCTTTTCGAAGGGCAGTCCGAGGGCAGCCCAGAGCGAAACGGGGGCGAGATTGGGGGCGAGATTGGGCCCACAAGAGAAAACGGAGCCGTCCAAGAAGAGGGAAAAGCACCCTCCAGCCCCTCGGAGCGCCCGGGACCGGCCCCGCGCCGCGATTCTCAACGTTGCGCCCGCACAACCCCCGGCGCATCGGCGCTATCAGCGCCTATTCAGACGGACAATACCCGCCTCGCCTCCTCTTGATTCGCCTGTGTCTTTGCTAAATCGCTTTTTGAGAAATTCCTCCAACATTTGCATAATGTGTTCCCGCTTTCCGCGCCCCCCCCCCCCCAACACACACCTCGCGCTCGCGCGCGCTCACACACGCACATACACACACTCCCGGGCGCACCCCCGCACCCTCCTCCCGACGGCCGCCTGCCGCCCTGCGGGGCCCGGCTGGGTCTCGGCCCCTGTCCCGCCTCGGCCCTGGCGGCCCACCCCTTCGCTCGCTCGCTCACCTGGTCGGTGGCGGGGCCGCCCTCGGCCGGCAGCCGGCAGCCCTCGGGCAGCGCCGGGGCGGCGTTCTCATGCTTCCAGTACATGGGCCGGGGAGCGGCGGGCTCAGCAGGCGTGCGGGGCGGAGAGCCGCGCCGAGGCGGGCCACGGCCGCCGCGCGAGCAAAGGCTGAAGCAGGAGCAGGAGGAGAGCGGAGGCGCCGGCCCAGCCGCCCCGGGCCCGGCCCCAGCCCCCGCCGCCGGCCCGCGCGCAGCCCTGGCCTCCCTGGCTGCCGCCGCCGCCGCCTCGGAAGAAGGTCCCGACAAACTTGGAGAGGCCCCCGCCCCCTCCTTCTCCTCCTCCTCTCCCTCCTCCTCCTCTGCCTCCTCCTCGTCCTCGTCCTCCTCCTCCTCTCCCTCCTCCTCCCCTTCCAGCTGCGGCGGCGGCCGCCCTGCCGCTGGAGCCCCGCTCGGTTCAAGATGAGTCATGCGTGACCAATCCCCTCCCCGCCGAGGGAGAGCGAGACACACACAGCGAGGCAGCGACCCAGAGACGCACACACAGACGTACAGACACACAGAAACTCGGAGCTGCCGACAGACCGAGAGACACGCTGACATACAAAGGCGAGGGCAGGCGCACAGACACCAGCTCTCCCCGCCGCCCCGCCTGCACGGGGCACCCTCCCCTCTCGGGCCCGGGCCCACTTACAGGTACCAGAGGGACCCTTGGTCACACGTTGGGTCGAGGTGGGCTTCATACAGAGTCACACGTGATACTCTGGTGCCATCCCACGCCTGGCACGCTCGTTGCGCCCGCACAACCCCCGGCGCATCGGCGCTATCAGCGCCTATTCAGACGGACAATACCCGCCTCGCCTCCTCTTGATTCGCCTGTGTCTTTGCTAAATCGCTTTTTGAGAAATTCCTCCAACATTTGCATAATGTGTTCCCGCTTTCCGCGACCCCCCCCCCCCAACACACACCTCGCGCTCGCGCGCGCTCACACACGCACATACACACTCCCGGGCGCACCCCCGCACCCTCCTCCCGACGGCCGCCTGCCGCCCTGCGGGGCCCGGCTGGGTCTCGGCCCCTGTCCCGCCTCGGCCCTGGCGGCCCACCCCTTCGCTCGCTCGCTCACCTGGTCGGTGGCGGGGCCGCCCTCGGCCGGCAGCCGGCAGCCCTCGGGCAGCGCCGGGGCGGCGTTCTCATGCTTCCAGTACATGGGCCGGGGAGCGGCGGGCTCAGCAGGCGTGCGGGGCGGAGAGCCGCGCCGAGGCGGGCCACGGCCGCCGCGCGAGCAAAGGCTGAAGCAGGAGCAGGAGGAGAGCGGAGGCGCCGGCCCAGCCGCCCCGGGCCCGGCCCCAGCCCCCGCCGCCGGCCCGCGCGCAGCCCTGGCCTCCCTGGCTGCCGCCGCCGCCGCCTCGGAAGAAGGTCCCGACAAACTTGGAGAGGCCCCCGCCCCCTCCTTCTCCTCCTCCTCTCCCTCCTCCTCCTCTGCCTCCTCCTCGTCCTCGTCCTCCTCCTCCTCTCCCTCCTCCTCCCCTTCCAGCTGCGGCGGCGGCCGCCCTGCCGCTGGAGCCCCGCTCGGTTCAAGATGAGTCATGCGTGACCAATCCCCTCCCCGCCGAGGGAGAGCGAGACACACACAGCGAGGCAGCGACCCAGAGACGCACACACAGACGTACAGACACACAGAAACTCGGAGCTGCCGACAGACCGAGAGACACGCTGACATACAAAGGCGAGGGCAGGCGCACAGACACCAGCTCTCCCCGCCGCCCCGCCTGCACGGGACACCCACCCCTCTCGGGCCCGGCCCCACTTACAGGTACCAGAGGGACCCTTGGTCACACGTTGGGTCGAGGTGGGCTTCATACAGAGTCACACGTGATACTCTGTTGATGCCATCCCACGCCTGGCACGCTCGTGTATCTCCTGATGCAAATGGTGACCCGTTCACATCCTTTACACAAGCACATGTCATGCACACGTCCTCACACACCTGCACAGCGGCCTCTGCTCCACAACTAGGAGAGAGCACACCCGTGCCTGAGGGCTGCGGCTACATCCCATCCTACATCGGACTGGGCTGGGCAGGAGAGAACCTCCGAGGCGGTACCCCTGAATTCTCCAGAAAGGGATTGCCCAAGACACCCTGTCTTCTGTGTTGCATTTGCTGAGCTAACCAGTCTAACGCCCGTCTCCCCGTGTCTAGGGTTCTACTGATGGTGAGAGAGGTGGGGAGGCAAGGAGGCCCCGACACTCAGATAGCAGACACAGCCTCCAGACACTCAGACACAAAAGCCCCATGCTCAAAGACAGAGCCTTACATGCACTAACATACATCGCCACACACACAAGTGGACCTTCCCCGCCTGGGCCGCCTTCTCCACACACAAACTGGGCTGGGAGAGACATGTAAATATACATCGCCTTCTAAACACACATATGCACACTTTTGATCTGTTCTACAGACACACACTCCCTCGCTCCACACGGTCGCAGATGCCGTCACCTCCCTAATTGTCCTCATGTGCACATGTAAACACTCCACAGAACTGTTCTTACATGTGTACATGTGTCCACAGTTAAGAGAGCACAGACTCCCACAGAGAGCTCCAAACCCAGGTGGCACCGTGTCCTCTCCTCAGGTACTCTCAGATGTACGCCCACGTCCCTGCAGACGGCGAGATGACCATTTATGGTCAGAAGGAGACCATCCACCTCTGCAGACACGGCGTTCCCGGTGGGCATGGCCTCGGTGGTGCACACACACAGACACACCCCGACAGACACAGGTAGGCGAGGCATCTGCCCTCCAGTAGACTACGACAGACTCACACCTGTAGCCTTGAGAGAGACAAATGTCTGTTCCTTTATACAGCCCGAGGCACACAGAAATGGCTCCAGCCCCAGCCAGTGGCATCTCCCACCTGCCGCATTTCCACTATTTACTGCTCTCAGATACAGACATTCAGAGCAAAAAGTTTCTCTTTGGTCCCCAATCTTTTCTACTAAAAGCACAACGGCAATCTAAAAGCTGGTGGGGTGTGCCCATAGGCAGACACATACACACGCACCGTCAAACATCCGCATGACCACAGACGAATGACCTCCTTCTCCTCAAATATCTTTTCTGAAACATGATAAACCCAGCTGCTACTCCTAAGTACTTTAATCCAGGGCAGGCACTTTACAATCATGACTTTTTCCCCCCCACAATTGCCCCATGAGGGAGTGTCTCTTATTGTACCCATTTCACTGAGGAAGAAACTGAGGTTCAGAGAGATTCTGTAATAGGTCCAAAATGGTGCCACATGGCTAATAATTACCAGGGCCAAGAGCTCAAAACTCAGATTCATCTGACATCAGCTTATCCTCTTTATTTCTAGGCTACATACATGACCATGTTCACTCTATGCGTATATGTACACACAAACACATGTGCATGCGCACACACACACACACACACACACACACACACATTCCCATATTATCCATCAAAAGCCCTGGATATGACTCCTGGCCTCACCAGTTATGGACTATGCTTGTTTTGTCATCTGCACAATGAGACTAATAATTGGGCAAACTTTATCTCCTCTTCCCTTTCTGGGTAGCTGGGGAAGCAGGTCATTGAAAGTTATGCAAAGCGGTACAGATGTGTAAGTACAGAAGGACTCCAGGAAAGAAGAGGCCATGAGGACAGTATTGACCCTGCAGGCAAGAAGCATGGAGGAGGGCTGAGCTAAAACGAAAGGGTAGATGAGATACGGATGGACTCAGGGGAGAGAAGACAGTATTCCAGGTGGAGTGATGACTGCCGAGACCTGGAGGCTAGACGAACAAGCTGCTGCAGTCCTATGAGAAGGAACGTGAAGCATACGGCACTTTGAATGATAATAATAATAACAGACTAACTACTGGCTAGTGACCATTTATGTGCCAAGCTAGCTCTGTTTTACATGCATCATCCTCTTGGCCCCTTGCAGCAACACTGCATGGAAGTTCTATTATTTTATTTGTTTCGTAGTTGATGAAACAAGCTTACAGGAGCCTCATTTCAAGCTCTAGCACTCAGATTCCAGAATCCAGACTCTTACCTATGAGGCAGTTCTGATATGGTACTCATAAAATCAAAACTGGAATGAGAGGCATTAAACTCAGTAGGGTCGAGAGAGAGGAAACATGCATACGTATGGCTGATTCATGTTGATGTTTGGCAGTAAACAGCAAAACTCTGTAAAACAAAAAACTCGGTAGGGAAACACAAACACTCTAGAGCCAAACGGGCATGGGGCCAATCTTGACCCTGGTCCTTGTTACCTAAAGGACTCTGGACAAATTATTCAGCCACTCTTTGGTTTCAGTTTCCTCATCCATGAAGTGGGGATAATAGCAGAGTTCACTTCTTCTGCTTGTGAAAACTAAGTAAATGATCCATGCTTAATCCAGGCTCAGAATCATGCCTGGCACACAGAAAGCAACTGATAAATATTAACCATCATTGATGATGGACTGGTTGCATTTTTCAGTTGTGATTTTTATAGGTGCCACAGCAAAACCTTTTTTTTTTTTTAATGGAGGAAGGCAGAGTGTAAGTCAACCGAAGAATCAAATATTCTTCTGAATAATTGTAGAACTATGATACCAACCCACGGCTTGCTTGACTTCAAAGAGGATAGAAGTGAAATTAACATGGAAGAGAAATCTCTTCCAACAGCTCCTGACTCCAGCAGGAAAGAGAGTGCGGATAGGAGTGAACTTGGCAAAATCAGGATGAGCAAATTCAGTACACTCTATCAGGATCCTTAAGTCCTTCCTATGGGAGACTGGGGGCAGGTCACTTGGCTTCTCCAAGCCACCGTTTCCTTACTCGCCAAAGGGGGATAACGGTACTTACCTCTCAGGACTGTGGTCACAATTAACCATACATTAAGAACCAAGTATTTCAAAAGTGTTTCCTCTGTTCCTGGCCCTGTAGAAGCACCTTACAGGTATAATGCTGTCCGTCGTCCACATGTATAACGTTTTCAGCATCCTTCATGTGCACTGTGCTAAGCATCCTAGTCGTATAACGAATTCTGCTTCTCACCTCATTCCTTTTCCTGGTCACTCAACAGGATGTGGTCATCCCATCCCCCGGGGTGAGTTTTGCCATCCTCCTTCACCTGAGTCGTGGTCCAAGATTTGGGTTTAAAGAGAGGCTTCATTAGTAACTGGATAATTCTGTGGGGGCGCCCCCAGCAGCGGTTCTGCCCTGCCGGGGAGTAATTCTAGGAAGGTAATGTGAGCTGGGGGAGGCTGGAGACCCAACTTCACATTTATTTATTCTGACAGCTAAATTGGTGAGCAACGGGGGGAAATCAGATGAAAGGCATTGCGGAGTAAGTACTAAATACAAAATTTAAACATACAGGTTAGGACAAATGGGAAGAGGGCAGCGGGAAAAGACACAAGCAGCACTCCCCTCCCTGGCTCAGGCCCCATCCTCCTCTTGTCACCTTCCTGGACACTTCCTGTTTGAGTAGAGCAAAGAGCACAGAATGGGGTACAGACCATATGACCCTAAGCAAGCAATTTATCTCTTCTGGCCTCGGCGTCCTGATGGGTGAAGGATGTGTTATTTGAATCAGATGATTGTGAGAGTGATGGAAAGATCCATAGCCTTGGGAGTCACACAGACCTGGGGTCAAATTCCAGCCCAGCTACTTCCTGGCTAGGTGAACTTGGACAAGTCACTGATCCGAACCTCTGTTTCCTAAACAATAGGGATAATAACCTCAGGTGGGTAAGTGAGGTCCTCTGTGTGGAAGGGTTTTTAGACTTCAGAGTGTATTGCACATGTGAGCAGCTGTGATCATGAAGTCACTCAGTCCTTTTATGGTTCTGATGTCCACTGTGTAAATTAGAATCAGCAGGTATTTATGAAGCACTGACTCCATGCCAAGCTCCAGGCAGTGCACAGGAAACAGAGTCAACCTTAAATAGAGGCCCGGTACTTACCTCTCAGGACTGTGGTCACAATTAACCATACATTAAGAACCAAGTATTTCAAAGTGTTTCCTCTGTTCCTGGCCCTGTAGAAGCACCTTACAGGTATAATGCTGTCCGTCGTCCACATGTATAACGTTTTCAGCATCCTTCATGTGCACTGTGCTAAGCATCCTAGTCGTATAACGAATTCTGCTTCTCACCTCATTCCTTTTCCTGGTCACTCAACAGGATGTGGTCATCCCATCCCCCGGGGTGAGTTTTGCCATCCTCCTTCACCTGAGTCGTGGTCCAAGATTTGGGTTTAAAGAGAGGCTTCATTAGTAACTGGATAATTCTGTGGGGGCGCCCCCAGCAGCGGTTCTGCCCTGCCGGGGAGTAATTCTAGGAAGGTAATGTGAGCTGGGGGAGGCTGGAGACCCAACTTCACATTTATTTATTCTGACAGCTAAATTGGTGAGCAACGGGGGGAAATCAGATGAAAGGCATTGCGGAGTAAGTACTAAATACAAAATTTAAACATACAGGTTAGGACAAATGGGAAGAGGGCAGCGGGAAAAGACACAAGCAGCACTCCCCTCCCTGGCTCAGGCCCCATCCTCCTCTTGTCACCTTCCTGGACACTTCCTGTTTGAGTAGAGCAAAGAGCACAGAATGGGGTACAGACCATATGACCCTAAGCAAGCAATTTATCTCTTCTGGCCTCGGCGTCCTGATGGGTGAAGGATGTGTTATTTGAATCAGATGATTGTGAGAGTGATGGAAAGATCCATAGCCTTGGGAGTCACACAGACCTGGGGTCAAATTCCAGCCCAGCTACTTCCTGGCTAGGTGAACTTGGACAAGTCACTGATCCGAACCTCTGTTTCCTAAACAATAGGGATAATAACCTCAGGTGGGTAAGTGAGGTCCTCTGTGTGGAAGGGTTTTTAGACTTCAGAGTGTATTGCACATGTGAGCAGCTGTGATCATGAAGTCACTCAGTCCTTTTATGGTTCTGATGTCCACTGTGTAAATTAGAATCAGCAGGTATTTATGAAGCACTGACTCCATGCCAAGCTCCAGGCAGTGCACAGGAAACAGAGTCAACTATGAGCAGCCCAGTGTGGAGGGTGAGAAGAGAGCCCAGGTCTGTAAAGCAGGACAGGTGCCACAAGGAGGGGAGCACAGGTCTCCTGAAGTGAGGAGGTGGGACCTTGAACTTGGCTTAGGGGGTAGGGATTAGAAATGGCATCCCACAGGAGGTGACTTTTCAGTGACGTCCTAAGGGATAAGCCTGGGCCAAGCTAGGACTGAGAGGAGTTGGATCAGGACAGAGAGCAGGCCCCAGTGAGTGGTTTGCTGCGGGAAATGTTGGGAGGTGGGTAGGATTCAGATCATGGAGGGCTGAGTGCTGAGCACTGAGTGGAGGAGTTGGGGTTCCTCTCCAAAGCTATGGATCTATGAGCCAACACTTCTACAGGAAGCAGCCTCCTTTGCAGACGGGGCATGGTGCAGTGGTTCGGGAATCTGGGTTGGAGCCAGGTAGCCTGAGCTCATACCTGAGTCTGTTACACATTGGTTGCAGGGCCAAAGGTAGGAGAGAAACTCTGTGAGCCTGAGTTTCCTCAACTGCCAAATAAGAGTTAACAGAGAACCCATTTATGAATGCTGTGATGATTCCAACGGATGCATCTCTGAATTGAGAGCTTGGCATCCAATAGAGTCACCAAGTGCTGTTGTCATCCAGAACAGGGGGTAATGGGGGTATAGTGGGCTCTAGTTACCTAGGGTGTCCTCAAAGGGCTAGAAGTCCCCTCCTCAGAGAATTCTACCCTGGCCACGCTGCTCAAACTGAACTTCTCTTATTAATCTTTTTCCAGCAGAGGGTAAATAAGGCTTAGGTTAGACTGGGATAAGCCTTGTATAATATGCAAAGGCATTTCAACTTTAGGATATATACTGTGAAGGGCCATCCATATCTTTTCAGCATAGATGATATAGTCAAATTGGGGGTTTGGAAAGATGACACGAGCAATGGTTTGAAGATAAATTTGAAGGGGGTGAGTCCTTCCCTGAGTCCTGAAGACACTGCATCCTCTAAGGGAGAGGTGCTGAAGCAGCTTCAGGGGCAAGAAGAATGGAAAGAGGGCATACAATGTAAAATTAATTATTACATGTTGCTTTATTTATGAGCAGCCCAGTGTGGAGGGGGTTGAGAAGGGGGAGGGGGGGCCCAGGTCTGTAAAGCAGGACAGGTGCCACAAGGAGGGGAGCACAGGTCTCCTGAAGTGAGGAGGTGGGACCTTGAACTTGGCTTAGGGGGTAGGGATTAGAAATGGCATCCCACAGGAGGTGACTTTTCAGTGACGTCCTAAGGGATAAGCCTGGGCCAAGCTAGGACTGAGAGGAGTTGGATCAGGACAGAGAGCAGGCCCCAGTGAGTGGTTTGCTGCGGGAAATGTTGGGAGGTGGGTAGGATTCAGATCATGGAGGGCTGAGTGCTGAGCACTGAGTGGAGGAGTTGGGGTTCCTCTCCAAAGCTATGGATCTATGAGCCAACACTTCTACAGGAAGCAGCCTCCTTTGCAGACGGGGCATGGTGCAGTGGTTCGGGAATCTGGGTTGGAGCCAGGTAGCCTGAGCTCATACCTGAGTCTGTTACACATTGGTTGCAGGGCCAAAGGTAGGAGAGAAACTCTGTGAGCCTGAGTTTCCTCAACTGCCAAATAAGAGTTAACAGAGAACCCATTTATGAATGCTGTGATGATTCCAACGGATGCATCTCTGAATTGAGAGCTTGGCATCCAATAGAGTCACCAAGTGCTGTTGTCATCCAGAACAGGGGGTAATGGGGGTATAGTGGGCTCTAGTTACCTAGGGTGTCCTCAAAGGGCTAGAAGTCCCCTCCTCAGAGAATTCTACCCTGGCCACGCTGCTCAAACTGAACTTCTCTTATTAATCTTTTTCCAGCAGAGGGTAAATAAGGCTTAGGTTAGACTGGGATAAGCCTTGTATAATATGCAAAGGCATTTCAACTTTAGGATATATACTGTGAAGGGCCATCCATATCTTTTCAGCATAGATGATATAGTCAAATTGGGGGTTTGGAAAGATGACACGAGCAATGGTTTGAAGATAAATTTGAAGGGGGTGAGTCCTTCCCTGAGTCCTGAAGACACTGCATCCTCTAAGGGAGAGGTGCTGAAGCAGCTTCAGGGGCAAGAAGAATGGAAAGAGGGCATACAATGTAAAATTAATTATTACATGTTGCTTTATTAATTATTATATGTCACATATATGATCATATATACACATATTACTATATACATATACAACACATCCAGTTTCCTAAATAATCTTTACATATTTAAGCTGTGTATTTATAGAATCATATATTACATCATATATGTTATATATGATTCTATGTGCATGCATGCATGCATGATCTGTTGTGACCAACTCTTTGTGACCCCACGGACTGTAGGCCACCAGGATTCTGTGTCCATGGGATTTTCCCAGCAAGAATGCCAGAGAGGGCTCTAGAACCTATCATAAAAAGTGAAGTAAGTCAAAAAGAGAAAGACAAGTATAGTATACTAACTCATATATATGGGATCTAGTAAGATGGTCATGATAACATACGCAGTGAACTCATGAAAAAACAGAGAATAGACATAAAGACATTGTGGAGACCGAACAGTGGGAGGGAGGCATGGAGGAAGTAACATGGAAACCTATACTGTCATGTGTGGAAAAGATAGCTATTGTCATTGTGCTAGGGGAATAGGAGTACCTACAACCACTTGGAGCGATGGTCTGGAGGGATGGGAGGGGGGGAACTGGGTGGGGGGAGGGTCCAGGGATATATACATGAATGATCTGGGAACATAAATGTTGGTGAACAACAAAACTCTGTAAAATCTTTAAAATAAAGGAAAAAAAAAAAAGAATGCTAGAGAGGGTTACCATTTCCTTCTCCAGAGGACCTTCCCAACCTAGGGATTGATCCTGCGTTTCCTGCATTGGCAGGAAGATTTTTTTTTTTTTTTTTTTTTTACCACTGAGCCATCTGGGAAGTCATGATTCTATGGAACATCATATATAATTTTATATTTTTTATAATTTCAGTGGATGCCAGTCTTTTATTTTTTAATTTTACGTTTTGGCCAAGTGGCAAGAGGACCACCCAGGAAGTCTCTATATATAATTTTAATATATAACATTGATGATTTAGGAGACCAGATAACTCACAAGTTTCTAACTTTGGTATTTTTAAATAAACATTACACTGTTTCCAAAGACATGGAGCACAGGAGCAATTTGGAGAGGAGCAAGGGGGAGTAACAAGCTCGGTTTTGGTTGGGGAACCAGAAGAATATTCAGGGGTGTTGCCCGGGAGAGAACAGGACATGTGGTGCTCAGAAGGAAGGTTGGAGCTGGCTCAGAAGCGAGAAGGGAACTTCAGAAACATCAGTGGAGGGATGGCAGTTGAAGCCAAAGGAGTTCAATTTTTCTAGCATTCAGGATTAGCTCCACATACAAAAGAGAGATGACAGGTGTTGGCATGTGGGATCTTAGTTCCCCAACAAAGGAGCTGAACCCATGCCCCCTGCAGTGGAAGCACGGAGTCTTAGCCACTGAACCGCCAGGAAGTCCCTGGTATACTTCCTGAATTCATGAGGAAGCAGCTCGTCCTCAAGGCGCATCTCTTTTCAATGAGAGTAGTTTTTGATATTATCTATCAATCAATCAATCTGTAGATAGGTAGGTAGGTAGAGTGATAAGTGCTAAAGCAGAACAAGATTTAAGAAGCAGAAAGGCAGTGAACTGCCTTGGTGTGTGAGGATGGGCAGGGCTGTGTCTCTTAAGACAGACGGGGTCAAGGTGCACACAAGGGACTTTGCAGGTCAAAGTAACATCTTGCAGAAGGACTCGGGGAACTGGGAGGTGGCATGGTGCGGGGGTGTACAAGCAGTTTCTCTTGGTTAGGGAGAGAACGTCTACTGGGTGCTCTGCAGAAGGTCTCCTACACCTGGTACATCCTGTGGGTAGAAAATTGTTATTGTGTCTGACTCTGTGAGCCTATTAACTGCAGCATGCCAGGCTCCTCTGTACATGGAATTTTCCAGGCAAGAATACTGAAGTGGGTTTACTATTTCCTTCTCCAGGGGATCTTCCTGACCCAGGGGCTGAACCTGTGTCTGCCTGCATTGGCAGGTGGATTCTTTACCAGTCACCTGGGAAGCCTGTACTAAATGTCAAAGCTCTGTGGCCCTCATCCTCAGCTGTTCAATGAGGGAATTGAGCCTGCATGTGTATGCTTTTTTTCAGTACAGTGAAGGTTTGGACAGCCAGTTTGAATCTCTATATATAATTTTAATATATAACATTGATGATTTAGGAGACCAGATAACTCACAAGTTTCTAACTTTGGTATTTTTAAATAAACATTACACTGTTTCCAAAGACATGGAGCACAGGAGCAATTTGGAGAGGAGCAAGGGGGAGTAACAAGCTCGGTTTTGGTTGGGGAACCAGAAGAATATTCAGGGGTGTTGCCCGGGAGAGAACAGGACATGTGGTGCTCAGAAGGAAGGTTGGAGCTGGCTCAGAAGCGAGAAGGGAACTTCAGAAACATCAGTGGAGGGATGGCAGTTGAAGCCAAAGGAGTTCAATTTTTCTAGCATTCAGGATTAGCTCCACATACAAAAGAGAGATGACAGGTGTTGGCATGTGGGATCTTAGTTCCCCAACAAAGGAGCTGAACCCATGCCCCCTGCAGTGGAAGCACGGAGTCTTAGCCACTGAACCGCCAGGAAGTCCCTGGTATACTTCCTGAATTCATGAGGAAGCAGCTCGTCCTCAAGGCGCATCTCTTTTCAATGAGAGTAGTTTTTGATATTATCTATCAATCAATCAATCTGTAGATAGGTAGGTAGGTAGAGTGATAAGTGCTAAAGCAGAACAAGATTTAAGAAGCAGAAAGGCAGTGAACTGCCTTGGTGTGTGAGGATGGGCAGGGCTGTGTCTCTTAAGACAGACGGGGTCAAGGTGCACACAAGGGACTTTGCAGGTCAAAGTAACATCTTGCAGAAGGACTCGGGGAACTGGGAGGTGGCATGGTGCGGGGGTGTACAAGCAGTTTCTCTTGGTTAGGGAGAGAACGTCTACTGGGTGCTCTGCAGAAGGTCTCCTACACCTGGTACATCCTGTGGGTAGAAAATTGTTATTGTGTCTGACTCTGTGAGCCTATTAACTGCAGCATGCCAGGCTCCTCTGTACATGGAATTTTCCAGGCAAGAATACTGAAGTGGGTTTACTATTTCCTTCTCCAGGGGATCTTCCTGACCCAGGGGCTGAACCTGTGTCTGCCTGCATTGGCAGGTGGATTCTTTACCAGTCACCTGGGAAGCCTGTACTAAATGTCAAAGCTCTGTGGCCCTCATCCTCAGCTGTTCAATGAGGGAATTGAGCCTGCATGTGTATGCTTTTTTTCAGTACAGTGAAGGTTTGGACAGCCAGTTCTCCCTCCCAAAAGAAGAGACAAAGGGGTCCAGAGATGTATGTGATAAGGAACTGACATCACTTTAAACTCTGAACTGCTTTGATATTTTTGCTTTTAATACTAGAACTGTTCACACCAAAAAGGTTTAGAAAGACATTTCCATGAATGGAATATACTTCAGAGCAAGGGTTGGCAAATTTTTTCCATGGAGGGCCAGATGGTAAATATTTTAGGCTCTGTGAGCCATAGTCTTTGTTGCACTAAACTCTGTAATTGCAGTGGGAAAATCACCATGGACAGTATGTCGATGAATAGACATGGCTGTGTTCCAATACAAGTTTATTTATGGACACCGAAATTCAGAATTCATCTAATTTTCATGTGTCACAGAATAGTATTCTTGACTTTTTCCTCAACCATTTAAAATTATAAAAGCCATTCTTAGCTTTGTGGGCTGTACGAGAAGAGGGCACGGGCCACTTTGCTGATGCAGCCAACACCAGACTAGGATCCTACCCAACGCTTCTCTATTAACAACGTGATCCTGGACAAGCTGCTGTCTCTCTGCATTTGTGCATCTCCCATCTGGACGGTGAAGGGGTAATGTGGGAGCACCTCTCAAGACCTTTAGTTCTCAAATGCCATGATTCTGGTTTTCCATCAACAAACATTCATTAAGCATCTATTACATACCTGGCATTGTTTCCTTTCTTTTGGCCTCCCTGTGTGCCGTATGGAATCTTAGTTCCCTGACCAGGGATCGAACCCATGCCTCCTGCATTGGGAACTTGGAGCTCCTATCACTGGACTGCCAAGTAAATCCCTACTGGGTATAGTTTTCAATGTTGGGGCATAGCAGTAAATAGAAAAACTTACATTCTAATGAAAAAGAGAGAGAAAATAACTTTATATATGATGTTGGGTAGTGACAAGGACTATTTAGAAGTTGGGGTAAATGATTCGACATGACAGGGCTGATTTCAGAAAGGGAGGTCAGCTAGATTCTTGAACATGGTCCTTTGAACAGAGACTTGAACAAATACGGGAGACGGGAGTGGGCTCAGTGAAAAGCCAAAGTCAAGGCCTTGTGGGAGGACCTCCAGGCAGTCAAGGAAGATTCGGCCAGGCCATTGCTGGAGCACAGTGAACAAAAGGGACAACAGGCTACAGGGTCGGGCAGGTTGTCAGGGACAAGTCAGGTAGGTCTTTAGATTTTATTCTACCGTGATGGAAAGCCCATGAGAAGGGACTGACACGCTCGGAGATGGAAAGGATTATTCTGGTTATTGTGGAGGACTACGTGGAGGCGGGGAGATAATTAGGCAGGTACTGGTGAAGATCCAAGGTGAGGGTTTTAAAAAGTTTAGGAAGAAAATTCATCTAATTGTTCATGTTTTTTCAGCAGGAAATTAGTAAAATCACCATGGACAGTATGTCGATGAATAGACATGGCTGTGTTCCAATACAAGTTTATTTATGGACACCGAAATTCAGAATTCATCTAATTTTCATGTGTCACAGAATAGTATTCTTGACTTTTTCCTCAACCATTTAAAATTATAAAAGCCATTCTTAGCTTTGTGGGCTGTACGAGAAGAGGGCACGGGCCACTTTGCTGATGCAGCCAACACCAGACTAGGATCCTACCCAACGCTTCTCTATTAACAACGTGATCCTGGACAAGCTGCTGTCTCTCTGCATTTGTGCATCTCCCATCTGGACGGTGAAGGGGTAATGTGGGAGCACCTCTCAAGACCTTTAGTTCTCAAATGCCATGATTCTGGTTTTCCATCAACAAACATTCATTAAGCATCTATTACATACCTGGCATTGTTTCCTTTCTTTTGGCCTCCCTGTGTGCCGTATGGAATCTTAGTTCCCTGACCAGGGATCGAACCCATGCCTCCTGCATTGGGAACTTGGAGCTCCTATCACTGGACTGCCAAGTAAATCCCTACTGGGTATAGTTTTCAATGTTGGGGCATAGCAGTAAATAGAAAAACTTACATTCTAATGAAAAAGAGAGAGAAAATAACTTTATATATGATGTTGGGTAGTGACAAGGACTATTTAGAAGTTGGGGTAAATGATTCGACATGACAGGGCTGATTTCAGAAAGGGAGGTCAGCTAGATTCTTGAACATGGTCCTTTGAACAGAGACTTGAACAAATACGGGAGACGGGAGTGGGCTCAGTGAAAAGCCAAAGTCAAGGCCTTGTGGGAGGACCTCCAGGCAGTCAAGGAAGATTCGGCCAGGCCATTGCTGGAGCACAGTGAACAAAAGGGACAACAGGCTACAGGGTCGGGCAGGTTGTCAGGGACAAGTCAGGTAGGTCTTTAGATTTTATTCTACCGTGATGGAAAGCCCATGAGAAGGGACTGACACGCTCGGAGATGGAAAGGATTATTCTGGTTATTGTGGAGGACTACGTGGAGGCGGGGAGATAATTAGGCAGGTACTGCAAGAGCAAAATGAACAGATCCAAGGTGAGGGTTTTTACGTTTTTTCAAGATGTATTTTTAAGGTAGAGTTGACAGGATTTGTTGAAGGGTTGGGTAGGAAGAACAGGAGAGAAAAAGAGAAACCAAGGATAAATATGATGGAATCAAATCATTTTTAGGAACATAATGATTACCTAAAGGAACTATTTAACATTAACTTGTAAGGTAGGAATTAATCTTATTCTTTTATATAGCAGCATTAAGAAAATGTAGATATACTTGGTGATTTAGAAAGTACCTGCACATACCTTAATAGACAAGGGACAGCTCTAGAATATCTGGTTTTACTAAACTGTTGCTGTTGATTTTTGATACGCTTCAAAAAATCTTTCCTCATGTGAATCTTTTCCCCTAATATTGAGATTCCAGTTACAGAAAACTACTGGTGAGGATTATATTTTGCAACAGATAAAGAAGAGTTGAGATTAAGAAGATACTCTTCTCCTTAACTCTTCACTCTTCTAAAAATCAAAATTGTGACAGAATTTTAGCAACAGTACACCAACAAATAATTTTCAAATACAGATAGCTTCATAACAAGGGAATGACCAAGTTAATACTCACATTTAACAAACCTTTAATCAACCTGCTTTCAGCGTATTTATGCCATGTACCTTTATTCTTCTGTACTACTTTGAGAGGAACTAAACACATTTTCCTACTTCAGGGGACTTCCATTGACAGCTTCTTTTCAAATAGTTATATATATAGTCAGAACTACTAGTCTCTAACAGAGAACTACTCATTGCTAACAGAAGCAGACAGGCAGAAGGGGTGTACAGAACTGGCTCTGAGGTCAGAGAAGGCCCTCGGAAACAGCTCCTGGACACCCTGGCTCATGGCCTTACGAGAAACAAGCCTCCCGGAGAGCTGCTCTTTACTGCAGGAGACGGACGAGAGAAGACATGACCACAGGCACTGTCTTGCATTTATTCACACAGACGAGTAAGAATCGGTACAAATAAGAAACACTGCTTTAAATACAAATAAATAGCTCTGGTTTCTAAAGGAAACAACTCTAGATAATCCAAAGTTAAGTATTTTCTAAATTCCTATTAAAAATAGAACACTATTTTAGATTAAGTCCCATTCCGCCATAACTCTTAGAGAATCTAAAGGATAAAATGGTGAATTCTATATTCTCAGAAGTCACCAGAAAAATGGGAGCTACTGCTCCCACCTCCCTGAACTATCCCTCAAATGGAGGGAGAGTTACATGCATCTTAGACTGAGCTCATAAATGCAGGAAGAGTAACATTTAAAGATATCTGAAAAGTTCTACCTTGGGAAAGGTGGTAAGAATTTATCTGAATCACTTCTGTGAATTATAACACCTCACTAGGCTGAAGTTTTGGATCATGGGTCTTCAATTCATTTGTGCTCATAGGAAGACCTCTAGCTGGGAACAAGGACTGTCAACAGCTGTAAGCCCTAAGAGTGGCACCTTGAGTAACACACAATTTACATGATAAAGAAGCAATGGTGCTGCCCAATGAAAAGAGTCTATCAACCTGGCATCAAAAGACCAACCAACACTACTGACTGGAATCAGACGCCCAGATCAATCGGTTAATTTGTTTTTCTTTCTCTGTTGTTATATTTAAAATGTTCAAAGTGGCAAAAAATATCCGGGGAGAAGTAGGTTCTACAAATGAAGAATCGATTTGAAGTCATGCAATCTTTCAAGCCTTTACAGACCACATAAAAGATGAGGTCATTACAATCTTGGTGCCAGAGCAGTGCCTGCTCCACTGACTTTCTGTGTCTACTGCGTGTCCCCACCGCATCCCACACAAGACAATTTCTTCTACTCAGACCCCTACACAATTGCTAATAAAGGTATAAAGTTTGATAGAGAATCGATATAGCAATGTTTAAGTCTTCAAAGATATTTTGCTTTTCTATTTAGACTGACCATGATACAATTCCAAACAGAACATTCTCATGCTATTAAAACAATCTCATGCAATAAATGCAATTTTAAAAGTCCCACATTAATAATGACATTTGGTATGATAGAAGGCAGGATTATTTAGATTTTTTTTTTTTTTTAAAATGATCATGATAGAATTTGATTTCCAATGAGGACTTCTGCTGTGGTATAAAATGCTAAATTTCAGCCTACAATTTTGTCGACGCAAACACTTTTTTAAGATATACATCATGTTTTCCTAATTGGGATTTTGAAACAATAAGCATAATTCTTAAACAGATTACCACAACATTTGCTCAAAGAACCAGCTCTTTTTGCCAAGAACTTTTTCTTTTTAGTCCAGTTGGAGGGATTTCCATAGAAAATTCTGGAACAGCAGTTCTGAACATGAGTCAAAATTTCTTACTTCCTTCGTTTTTTGACTTTTTCTTTATGTTGTAAACAAAACACCCATGAGCACAAAAAAATGCTTTTCTCTTTTTAAAAGACAGATGTTAATTTAAGCTTCCTGATTTCAATGATAACGTTTTTTTTGTTTGCCTTTCTCTCTGGCACACTAGATAATGTTTCTGCAGTTACAAATCCAGACACACCAGCCAACTAGAGCATCCCAAGTTTGGATCATGGGTCAATTTGTGCTCATAGGAAGACCTCTAGCTGGGAACAAGGACTGTCAACAGCTGTAAGCCCTAAGAGTGGCACCTTGAGTAACACACAATTTACATGATAAAGAAGCAATGGTGCTGCCCAATGAAAAGAGTCTATCAACCTGGCATCAAAAGACCAACCAACACTACTGACTGGAATCAGACGCCCAGATCAATCGGTTAATTTGTTTTTCTTTCTCTGTTGTTATATTTAAAATGTTCAAAGTGGCAAAAAATATCCGGGGAGAAGTAGGTTCTACAAATGAAGAATCGATTTGAAGTCATGCAATCTTTCAAGCCTTTACAGACCACATAAAAGATGAGGTCATTACAATCTTGGTGCCAGAGCAGTGCCTGCTCCACTGACTTTCTGTGTCTACTGCGTGTCCCCACCGCATCCCACACAAGACAATTTCTTCTACTCAGACCCCTACACAATTGCTAATAAAGGTATAAAGTTTGATAGAGAATCGATATAGCAATGTTTAAGTCTTCAAAGATATTTTGCTTTTCTATTTAGACTGACCATGATACAATTCCAAACAGAACATTCTCATGCTATTAAAAACAATCTCATGCAATAAATGCAATTTTAAAAGTCCCACATTAATAATGACATTTGGTATGATAGAAGGCAGGATTATTTAGATTTTTTTTTTTTTTTAAAATGATCATGATAGAATTTGATTTCCAATGAGGACTTCTGCTGTGGTATAAAATGCTAAATTTCAGCCTACAATTTTGTCGACGCAAACACTTTTTTAAGATATACATCATGTTTTCCTAATTGGGATTTTGAAACAATAAGCATAATTCTTAAACAGATTACCACAACATTTGCTCAAAGAACCAGCTCTTTTTGCCAAGAACTTTTTCTTTTTAGTCCAGTTGGAGGGATTTCCATAGAAAATTCTGGAACAGCAGTTCTGAACATGAGTCAAAATTTCTTACTTCCTTCGTTTTTTGACTTTTTCTTTATGTTGTAAACAAAACACCCATGAGCACAAAAAAATGCTTTTCTCTTTTTAAAAGACAGATGTTAATTTAAGCTTCCTGATTTCAATGATAACGTTTTTTTTGTTTGCCTTTCTCTCTGGCACACTAGATAATGTTTCTGCAGTTACAAATCCAGACACACCAGCCAACTAGAGCATCCCAGTATTCAAATCACAGTTTTGGATAAAATCCTATTTATTCTGGATGATGCTCAATTCCACACATACTTCAGGGAAGAAACATTCATAAGAAGAACATCCAAAAATGTTATGTTTCCAGACTCTAACATGTGACTATGCTCTGTCGGATGGTACTGTTCAAACAGCTACACGCACAAAAGGCAGAAGATCTCAGGTGTGGGGACCAACTTGCTTCTGCGGCTACAGTAACTCATATAACCATCATCTTCGAGATTTCCAGGCTGTTCGAGAATAAGGAGTAGTCCTTTTTTTATCTGGTGGCTTGAAGTAGGAATACACAGGCGCCGCTGGATATTCTGCATCAGGATTTTCCGCCATCATTTTCAGCTTTGCTTCGATGGCTTTGATCTTTGCAGTGACACTGGAGAAGGGAGAGCAGAGGATCAGAGTGAGCCTGAGCACATCCAGAGAACACCTGGGTGTGTCATCTTCTTTGTGGTTCTCAGGCATATCAGAGAAGCAGCAAGACACATAAACACAGACACATAGAAAACAGGACTTCCCTGGTGGCCTAGGGGTTAGGATGCCAGGCTTTCACTGCAGTGACCCAGGCTCAGGCCCTGGTCAGGGAAGATCCTGAAAGCCACTGGGTACGGCCAACAAATAAATAAATAAGAACAACAAAAGGAATACAGCTCTATTTTATTTTATTTATTTATTTATTTTTAAACTTTTTATTTATTTATTTTTGGCTGTGCTGGGTCTTTGTTGATGTGTGGGTTTAGCTACTCTGCGGTATGTGGGATCTTCCCAGATCAGGGATCGAACCTGTGTCGCCTGCATTGGCAGATGGGTTCTTATCCACTGAGCCACAAGGGAAGCCCTATTTAAAAAAAAGAAGAAAACCCACAAAAATTGTTCTTATTTTAGGAAAAGGATCAAAGGTGAAACATCTATTAAGGTTTTTCTGTAAGACACTTATTAGGCGTATTTTGTATATTGTTACACTGAAACCTCAGACACCAACACTGTTCAGTACCTTTGTGCCTGGAGGCAGAAGGCACTGAAAGATAATTTGTGTTGGAATTGAAAGCAGAGTCTGGGAGAGAGACGTGTGCACCCATGTTCATGGTAATAGCATTATTTACAACAGATAAAACTGTGGAAGCAACCCAGTCAGTTCAGTTACTCAGTTGCATTCAACTCTTTGCGACCCCACAGACTGCAGTACGCCAGGCTTCCCTGTCCTTCACCATCTCCCGGAAGCAACCCAAGTGTCCCCTGAAGTAAGAACAGATAAGCAAAACGTGGTACACACACAAGCTACAACACAGATGAACCTGGAGGACTCTACGCTAAGTGAAACAAACCAGTCACAAAAAGACAAACACTGCAAGGTTTCACTCACATGAAGCGCTTAAGAGAGCACTCAACATCACAGAGACAGAAAGTGGAGTAGGGGTTGCCAGGGGCTTGGAGAGGTGGGAACGGGGAGTGACTGCTTAAAGGGTATAGTGCTTCTGTTTCACAAGAGGAAAAGAATCACGGGGATGGACGGCGGTGAAGGCTGTACATTATGAATGTACTTAACACCACCGAACTGTACACTGAAAAATGGTTAAGCTGGTAAATGCTATATTATGTGTATTTACCACAATAAAACAATGGAAGAAACAATTCATGTAGGTTATAGTCTTCATTTTGCAGATGAAGAAAACAAGGCACAGAAAGGTTAATGTGCCCAGTGTTACACAGCCAGTAAGTGACAGAGCTGAGATTTGAATACAGTAGGATTCCAGAGCCAAACTACAAACTCTTACCCAGTACCACCTTCTGAATCACGGAATTCAGAAAATACATCCGGGAAATCCCACAAAGTCCCTTTTTACTGACAAATGTGTGTTTAGGCTATCATTTGTAGAGCACTTATAATAAGCCAGGCAGTGTGCCCAGCCTTTTACTTATATTGTTTCTAATCCTTGCAACAATACCACAAGGGTTACCATCCACATTTTATAGATAAACAAACGCAGAGAGGTAGCGATTCACCCAAGGTTCACACAGCGAACAAACCGTGGAGTGAGGATTTCAGCCCAGTTTATTTGTCATCAAAGCCCTTGCTTATTCCTCTCCATTAAGCCAGGAGCTGAGTAGCCACGTATTAGAGAGAAGGGGCGAGGAGACACTGCAGAAGCTGTGAGGAATTCCCTCTATCAAAGTCATTGCTATCCCCAGGTCAGAAAGCAACACACCCAACTAGAATATCTGTTGGCTTATAGCTTCCTTTATTTTCCATTTGGACGCTGTCAGTGGTGTACAGTCAGGGATAGAAACTTGGGAGGGAATGTATATACACGGCCTTGAAGACATCCTCAAAAAGCATACATCTGGGCTTCCCTGGCGGCCCAGAGGGTAAAGACACAGCCTTGCAATGCAAGGGGCGCCGGTCCGATCCCTGGCCTGGGAGGATCGCATGTGCCACGGAGTGGCTGGAATGATGTGTCCAACTACTGGGCTGGAGCTCTGGAGTGCAAGTGCCCAGAGCCGGTGCTCTGCAACGAGAGAGGCCACTGCAATGGGAGGTCCACACAGGCCAAAAAAACAAACAGGGATGAAAATGGATAAATGAAAGACCAACAGAAGTGGCCACAAAAAAAAAAAAAAGCATATATCTGCAGAGACTCATGATTTTACATGGGTAATGTAAAATTAAAAAACTTAGTTGCCATAAAAGAGAACCCTGAGGTCTCACTGAGATGCATTCCAGCACCTTTTCCATTAATGGAAAATTAACAGCCAGTCATTCATTCTGTATGAGGCCCAGGGAAAACAACCTTCTCTAATTAGGCACCGATGTTAATTGAAAAGACATGAGCTGAGGTTCTCTGGATTAAAAAATAAATGGAAAACACCAGGCCAGATTATCTAGTAAAAAGAACAAAGAGTGAAAGAAACAAAAGACACATTCACTGTACCATGGAGATCAGCAAGCATAAATGCAGTTGTCCCTTCCTGGAGGAGTTAAGATTTATGAAAACATCCATGAAACCACAGTGGTTGAGGAGGTTTCATAAAGGGGAAAACAGGAGGGTTGAAGTAAGCTCCCAGTAAACTTATAGAAGTTATTAATTAAAAAAGAAATGGGGAATATAAAATAAAGCAGCACAAAATTCAGAAATTATCAATGATATTAGACAAAGTATTAACTGTAAAATTAATTGTATTAATTTTATTACTCCTAAACATTTTGGGATTACTCTCCTATGCAATTTAATGAGATGCTTCTAAATCTGTTTGGTGCAAGTAATATTTGGTGCAGGAAAGGTTGGTTCTTTTTTTGGTTTAGCCTTCTATCCAAACAGGCATCACCTTCCTGGCTTTATGAGGTGCTGATTTTTTTTGCCACTTCTATTAATCTTTCAACTATTTATCTTTGTTCTTTGGCCTGTGTGGGCCTCCCATCACAGTGGCCTCTTTCGCTGCAGAGCACTGGCTCTGGGTGCATGTGCTCCAGAGCTCTGGCTCGTTAGTTGGACACATTGGTCCAGCCACTCTGCGGCATGTGGGATCTTCTCAGGCCAGGGATCGAACCGGCGCCCCTTGCACTGCAAGGCGGTGTCCTTAAACACTGGACCACCAGGGAAGCCCGAGGTGCTGATCTGGGATCCTGATGAAACACTGATGCTCTTTCACACATCTCCTCCCCCTCCCCTGGAACAGGTTTTAGAACTGCAGGCTGCATTCACGGCTTGGCACTTCTTGGAAGCAGTAACTAAAAGACTAAAATTTGAAGTCCAGTAAACCTGGCTTTGAATCTGGAATCTGCTATTTGCGACCTGGCCCAAGATATCTCTAAACTTCAGTTTCTTCTTTTGTGAAATGAGTACAAAGTACTTTCACCAGAATGTTTATAATTCAGTGCCTCTGGCATGTCAAGTGCTTAGTACAGAGCCTGCTGGGCAAATCCGGTTAACAACCTTCTTTCCTAATTAGGCCAAACCCGATGTTAATTGAAAAGACATGAGCTGAGGTTCTCTGGATTAAAAAATAAATGGAAAACACCAGGCCAGATTATCTAGTAAAAAGAACAAAGAGTGAAAGAAACAAAAGACACATTCACTGTACCATGGAGATCAGCAAGCATAAATGCAGTTGTCCCTTCCTGGAGGAGTTAAGATTTATGAAAACATCCATGAAACCACAGTGGTTGAGGAGGTTTCATAAAGGGGAAAACAGGAGGGTTGAAGTAAGCTCCCAGTAAACTTATAGAAGTTATTAATTAAAAAAGAAATGGGGAATATAAAATAAAGCAGCACAAAATTCAGAAATTATCAATGATATTAGACAAAGTATTAACTGTAAAATTAATTGTATTAATTTTATTACTCCTGGAAACATTTTGGGATTACTCTCCTATGCAATTTAATGAGATGCTTCTAAATCTGTTTGGTGCAAGTAATATTTGGTGCAGGAAAGGTTGGTTCTTTTTTTGGTTTAGCCTTCTATCCAAACAGGCATCACCTTCCTGGCTTTATGAGGTGCTGATTTTTTTTTTTGCCACTTCTATTAATCTTTCAACTATTTATCTTTGTTCTTTGGCCTGTGTGGGCCTCCCATCACAGTGGCCTCTTTCGCTGCAGAGCACTGGCTCTGGGTGCATGTGCTCCAGAGCTCTGGCTCGTTAGTTGGACACATTGGTCCAGCCACTCTGCGGCATGTGGGATCTTCTCAGGCCAGGGATCGAACCGGCGCCCCTTGCACTGCAAGGCGGTGTCCTTAAACACTGGACCACCAGGGAAGCCCGAGGTGCTGATCTGGGATCCTGATGAAACACTGATGCTCTTTCACACATCTCCTCCCCCTCCCCTGGAACAGGTTTTAGAACTGCAGGCTGCATTCACGGCTTGGCACTTCTTGGAAGCAGTAACTAAAAGACTAAAATTTGAAGTCCAGTAAACCTGGCTTTGAATCTGGAATCTGCTATTTGCGACCTGGCCCAAGATATCTCTAAACTTCAGTTTCTTCTTTTGTGAAATGAGTACAAAGTACTTTCACCAGAATGTTTATAATTCAGTGCCTCTGGCATGTCAAGTGCTTAGTACAGAGCCTGCTGGGCAAATCCGGCTTTAGTTACTGTTAACATGTCTCCCTAGGCTATAATACAAAGTCAACCCCTCTACTTCTGTTCATCCATCTACTTAACTTCCCCTTTCTCTACTTAACCTTCAACTCCTTCTGTTTTGAATTAACTCCAGGGAAGTAACTGACAATTTGTATGTCCTGGAGCCAAAACTGTTCTGTTTGCTGAAATGGTAGATGAAATTAAAGTGCTGAAAACCCAAATTCTGTATAAAGGAACTCACAGTTGGGGAGGAATTAGTGTATAACGACAAATGCTGAAGATAATCAAGGCCTTATTAAATGTGTGTTTTATGGCAAGGACTGTATCTGACTGACCTCTGTGCTGCCGGTGTCAAGTATAACGGCTGGTATGGGGTAGGTCTGCCCAGCCTCTTGTGTGTGTCCACTGTGTAAGTGGCTGGCACATACTCTTGGGGATGTGGGAGGAGGTGACATGTACATATTCTGGAGACTATCTGGACACATCTCTCAGCAAGCCAAAATTCAGGAGATTCCACTCTGAGGAGTCTGAAGGCTTCACTGTGCCAGAACGAAGAAACAGCAACAGCTCCAGCTCTTGCACACTCACGTCTTCCTACAGGACACCTTCTTACCTGAGATTAGACTGCGTGGGTTCAGTGCTTGAGGACGGCTCGAGACTAATTGGAAGGATCTTATCATTCTTGTTATGATCGTATCTCTGGAAGTAAGAAAAAAGGCACATTACCCCACCCAGGCAGAAACCAGCCCTTTACTGTAATATATAAATTCAGAAATCCTAATCTCATCAATGTATCATTAGATTGTGTGTGTGTTCAGTCTCTCAGTTGTGTCTGACTCTTTGCAAACTCACTGACTGTAGCCCACCAGGCTCCTGCCCATGGTTTTCCCAGGCAAGAATACTGGAGAGAGTTGCCATTTCCTTCTCCAGGGGATCTTCCTGACCCAGGGATTGAACCCGTGTCTCCTGCATTGGCAGGTTGATCCTTCACCAATGAAAAACCAGGGAAGCCCATCTTTAGATTATTTCTAGACAATTTTAGAACAGTTTTGCATTTAGAATTAATGCAAAAGTCCAGACAGTTTTAGCATAAAGCTTATGAACTTAAGAAAAAGAGGCTTTCCATTTACCCATTAGTCCTCCTTATTTGGTGGAGAAAGAATTTCAACCTTTATATTTGTCGATGTTACAGATACAGCAGGACTGCCCGCTCACGTTCTGATTCTGCCACATACCCCTGTTCTAATGGTTACTTCACTTTACTCCAAGCACTTTAAAATTTTGCTTGATTGTTGCAAAATACCAACCGTTAACATTCCAACTCTTCACAGGTTTATGTGGAGAAGAGAAGCATTAATGACTTTCAGCCACGGATAGAGAAACCTTCTCCAGGAAAAGAGCAGTTTATTAGATGTCAGATAATTAGATCCTTTGTTAAAAATTTCTGCCCTTGGAAAAGGCCTTATTAAATGTGTGTTTTATGGCAAGGACTGTATCTGACTGACCTCTGTGCTGCCGGTGTCAAGTATAACGGCTGGTATGGGGTAGGTCTGCCCAGCCTCTTGTGTGTGTCCACTGTGTAAGTGGCTGGCACATACTCTTGGGGATGTGGGAGGAGGTGACATGTACATATTCTGGAGACTATCTGGACACATCTCTCAGCAAGCCAAAATTCAGGAGATTCCACTCTGAGGAGTCTGAAGGCTTCACTGTGCCAGAACGAAGAAACAGCAACAGCTCCAGCTCTTGCACACTCACGTCTTCCTACAGGACACCTTCTTACCTGAGATTAGACTGCGTGGGTTCAGTGCTTGAGGACGGCTCGAGACTAATTGGAAGGATCTTATCATTCTTGTTATGATCGTATCTCTGGAAGTAAGAAAAAAGGCACATTACCCCACCCAGGCAGAAACCAGCCCTTTACTGTAATATATAAATTCAGAAATCCTAATCTCATCAATGTATCATTAGATTGTGTGTGTGTTCAGTCTCTCAGTTGTGTCTGACTCTTTGCAAACTCACTGACTGTAGCCCACCAGGCTCCTGCCCATGGTTTTCCCAGGCAAGAATACTGGAGAGAGTTGCCATTTCCTTCTCCAGGGGATCTTCCTGACCCAGGGATTGAACCCGTGTCTCCTGCATTGGCAGGTTGATCCTTCACCAATGAAAAACCAGGGAAGCCCATCTTTAGATTATTTCTAGACAATTTTAGAACAGTTTTGCATTTAGAATTAATGCAAAAGTCCAGACAGTTTTAGCATAAAGCTTATGAACTTAAGAAAAAGAGGCTTTCCATTTACCCATTAGTCCTCCTTATTTGGTGGAGAAAGAATTTCAACCTTTATATTTGTCGATGTTACAGATACAGCAGGACTGCCCGCTCACGTTCTGATTCTGCCACATACCCCTGTTCTAATGGTTACTTCACTTTACTCCAAGCACTTTAAAATTTTGCTTGATTGTTGCAAAATACCAACCGTTAACATTCCAACTCTTCACAGGTTTATGTGGAGAAGAGAAGCATTAATGACTTTCAGCCACGGATAGAGAAACCTTCTCCAGGAAAAGAGCAGTTTATTAGATGTCAGATAATTAGATCCTTCTTTTAAAAGGTATACACAATGTGAGAGAGTGACCTGGAGTCTCCGGTCAGAGACACCTATAGGAGAAGAGACCTGCAGGGTACAGAGACCCTCAAGCGAGAGACAGGATGAAGGATGTTTGGTTGGTCTTGCATGTCTCTTCAATGAGATGCAGAATGAGAAAATGGCAGCCAGTCTGGCAAATGAGACCTGGTTTTCTTTTGAATAAAAATGCATTTAGTAATTCTCCTTGTTATTTCTATTTTTAAGGCGATGGGTCCTAGAAATTGAGAAGGCTCTGTGATTACCTGAAATACTCATACAGATCCAAAGTGTCTGAGCTCTGTTTTTCAGCTTCAACACTGAACTCAAATGTCTCATTTTGGTGACTCTTTACTGGGGTGCCTGCTGGGTAAGAGTCTCTGATCAAACATCATGGTTATTGAGCTAAACTCCACAGGTTTATGTGGAGAAGAGAAGCATTAATGACTTTCAGCCACGGATAGAGAAACCTTCTCCAGGAAAAGAGCAGTTTATTAGATGTCAGATAATTAGATCCACTCCATTAAATCTAGTTGTCACAAATCTTCCTGCAGGCAGGTCTGTTAAGACCACGCTGCAGGAGGAAGAGAATCAACTTTGTGGATTGCTCCAGCGCACATACGTAACGTCACCTGTGCTGGCTGGAACAGAATACCATTCTTTCTTTCTTTCCTTTTTTTTTTAATGGTTGTCTTTTTTTTTTAATGGTTGTAGCTCTTCCAGCGCATTTTCCCAAGAGAACAACAAGGAGATGAGCACAGCAGTTCACCACTGCTTGGGCCTTGGAGTTGATACAGACAATACAAAGCCTCACAAATAACTCTCAAAATCTCTGGAGTAAGGAAATGCCAGTGCTTTAAGCGCTCTTACACACTACCCATTTCTCAAGCATTTAGAATAAACAATTCAAACTCACCACAGAACTGAGAGGCTGGGAAGAGTCTAATCATGCCTAAAGCAACTAATTAAAAAAATAAATACATTTTTTTCCCTCTGAAGAACAACCCTCAAAAAAAAAAAAATGATAGAGGTCTGAGTAGACACATCAGTCACATGGAAAAATCAATCAAAACCAGAATCTGTGGGTATTTGGAAAGAAACAACGAAGGAACTTAATCCCTCCTGAGATGTTTCACAAAAGAAAAATCTGGCAACACACATGGCAAATTCAAGTAGGAGACCAGAGTGTGGCTGTTCCAGATGTGCAGAGGGCTGGGACGCAAATGGGTGAGTGGACAACCGTCTTCAGAGAGGCTCGTTTAGCAGGCGCAGACGTGGGCTTTCTAGCCTCACCTTCACTTGGGCGTGTGCCCACCGCACTACCAGCTTCTTAGACAGGGCCAGCTTGCCGTTGAGACACTGGATGGCTTGTTCTGCTTCCTATTCGGGAACAGGATTAAATCAGCTTCAACACTGACTCTGTAGGTGACTCTTTACTGGGGTGCCTGCTGGGTAAGAGTCTCTGATCAAACATCATGGTTATTGAGCTAAACTCCACAGGTTTATGTGGAGAAGAGAAGCATTAATGACTTTCAGCCACGGATAGAGAAACCTTCTCCAGGAAAAGAGCAGTTTATTAGATGTCAGATAATTAGATCCACTCCATTAAATCTAGTTGTCACAAATCTTCCTGCAGGCAGGTCTGTTAAGACCACGCTGCAGGAGGAAGAGAATCAACTTTGTGGATTGCTCCAGCGCACATACGTAACGTCACCTGTGCTGGCTGGAACAGAATACCATTCTTTCTTTCTTTCCTTTTTTTTTTAATGGTTGTCTTTTTTTTTTAATGGTTGTAGCTCTTCCAGCGCATTTTCCCAAGAGAACAACAAGGAGATGAGCACAGCAGTTCACCACTGCTTGGGCCTTGGAGTTGATACAGACAATACAAAGCCTCACAAATAACTCTCAAAATCTCTGGAGTAAGGAAATGCCAGTGCTTTAAGCGCTCTTACACACTACCCATTTCTCAAGCATTTAGAATAAACAATTCAAACTCACCACAGAACTGAGAGGCTGGGAAGAGTCTAATCATGCCTAAAGCAACTAATTAAAAAAATAAATACATTTTTTTCCCTCTGAAGAACAACCCTCAAAAAAAAAAAAATGATAGAGGTCTGAGTAGACACATCAGTCACATGGAAAAATCAATCAAAACCAGAATCTGTGGGTATTTGGAAAGAAACAACGAAGGAACTTAATCCCTCCTGAGATGTTTCACAAAAGAAAAATCTGGCAACACACATGGCAAATTCAAGTAGGAGACCAGAGTGTGGCTGTTCCAGATGTGCAGAGGGCTGGGACGCAAATGGGTGAGTGGACAACCGTCTTCAGAGAGGCTCGTTTAGCAGGCGCAGACGTGGGCTTTCTAGCCTCACCTTCACTTGGGCGTGTGCCCACCGCACTACCAGCTTCTTAGACAGGGCCAGCTTGCCGTTGAGACACTGGATGGCTTGTTCTGCTTCCTATTCGGGAACAGGATTAAAGTCAGTCAAAGACTCAAATGCCTCACGAGCTTTGATGGCTGAATGTCTTCACTGTTTTGGTAAACAAGTGGCAAAGTATTTACAAGGAAAAAAAAAGGCAGAATAATAAAAAGGGTATTGGATTTTGTAAACTCAAAATTCAAAATTCCTGGCTCTGCTACTTACTGACAGTGTAATAATTAGCAGGTCATTGAATTTCTCTGGAGATTCGCTTTTTTGCCTGTAAAATACACATACTGCTTGTTCCTCAGTGGTGGGAGGAGTCAAAGAGTATGTGAGCAAGTGGTAAGAGGCACTCAACCAAAGTCAGCTAAAAGCGCTATTCCTACTGGGTAAACACCTTTCTACACAGCTCTGTGACAGACACCTACTATGTCAAGGCAGTGCACCCCCTGGGGACTCCAATACTATATCCTGGACCAGGGCTGACACACCCTGACTCCAAAGTGAGCAACAGTAATGGCTTCAAAGGATATGGGAGTGAAGGAAACCAGGCCGGAAAAAGCAGGAGGAGTCAAAGAGGCTCGGAGCTAGGGATCTGTGTGAGCCAATCTCTGCACCTGGCTTTTGGAGCCAGAAGTTCCCTGACCCTTTCCCCATCAGATACGGGAGAAACGAGGTTGAAAGGAATTCCTGAGGCTGGATAATAGGCACTCGAGGACATTCCCAGGAAGCCTGGCTGTACTTTTCCATCCTGCCAAGCCTCCTCTGCTCCATTTGTATCCAGGAGGCAGGCAGCCAAGTATTACCCACGTTTACTGGGAGTGAAGAGGCCATTAAGGAACAGGAAGAGGAACAAGGAGAGTCCAGCGCCCCAGCGCAAGACATTCTAGTCTGGTTTAACCGGTGATTCTTTTCTTCCTTTGGGTCTTGCCAGCATGACATTCTACAAATATCTGAGTCCCCACTATGTGGTCTCACGATGGCACACAAAGTCAGGCGGACAGAGGGGATAGTGTATTCTTCTTTCACGTTTCACTTAGTGAGCTAGAATTTACATGACACTCTCTATGAATTCCATAGCATCTCACAGGATACCTACAGGCAATAATTAGTTTTAAAAATAATTTCCGTTCTCTCTGACTTATTTCAAGATTCATATATCCAACAATATCATTAAATGCCAAATATATTTTCATATGAACCCTTACCTATGCCCTCAACTTTCTAAAAGGTTAAGGAGGATATGTATTTTTAATTTTCATTTTTTGATGAAAACCAAGGTCCAAACTAGTTAAGACTTGCCCGAAGTTAATAAGCAAAAGAGCCAGAAATAATAAGCTTTGTGACTTCAAGTTTAGTGTTTGTAAACCAACATTTGTCCTCAACAGGACCAATGATTTTAGTGGTCTAGAAAAATCCTCAAAACACTCTATCATCAGGGAAGAATAAAGTATTTTAAAATGCAAGGTATATAGAGCACACTTTTAGTTCCCTCAAAAAAAAAAAAAGCCTTGAACAATGAAAACAATAATGTATCATTTATTGCCTATCGCATTTGCAAAAATTAAAGGAAATTTAAAAAAAATTTCCAAGCACTGGTAGGGACAAATGACACTCTCAGACAGTCTCAGAACATACTGACACATCATTTCTTGAAGGCAATTTGGCAGTCATATTAAGGAAAAAATACCTGGCCTCTGTTGATACCACTTCATTTCCATGAATGATAAATACTCACCTAGAGCTAAAGACATGTTCACCACACTGCTTACACATTTGGAGATTAGTTACGTAACTTGTCATATGTTCTAGTCGAAAAAGCCTGAGGCTCCGATGGTACTTTTCCATCCTGCCAAGCCTCCTCTGCTCCATTTGTATCCAGGAGGCAGGCAGCCAAGTATTACCCACGTTTACTGGGAGTGAAGAGGCCATTAAGGAACAGGAAGAGGAACAAGGAGAGTCCAGCGCCCAGCGCAAGACATTCTAGTCTGGTTTAACCGGTGATTCTTTTCTTCCTTTGGGTCTTGCCAGCATGACATTCTACAAATATCTGAGTCCCCACTATGTGGTCTCACGATGGCACACAAAGTCAGGCGGACAGAGGGGATAGTGTATTCTTCTTTCACGTTTCACTTAGTGAGCTAGAATTTACATGACACTCTCTATGAATTCCATAGCATCTCACAGGATACCTACAGGCAATAATTAGTTTTAAAAATAATTTCCGTTCTCTCTGACTTATTTCAAGATTCATATATCCAACAATATCATTAAATGCCAAATATATTTTCATATGAACCCTTACCTATGCCCTCAACTTTCTAAAAGGTTAAGGAGGATATGTATTTTTAATTTTCATTTTTTGATGAAAACCAAGGTCCAAACTAGTTAAGACTTGCCCGAAGTTAATAAGCAAAAGAGCCAGAAATAATAAGCTTTGTGACTTCAAGTTTAGTGTTTGTAAACCAACATTTGTCCTCAACAGGACCAATGATTTTAGTGGTCTAGAAAAATCCTCAAAACACTCTATCATCAGGGAAGAATAAAGTATTTTAAAATGCAAGGTATATAGAGCACACTTTTAGTTCCCTCAGAAAAAAAAGCCTTGAACAATGAAAACAATAATGTATCATTTATTGCCTATCGCATTTGCAAAAATTAAAGGAAATTTAAAAAAAATTTCCAAGCACTGGTAGGGACAAATGACACTCTCAGACAGTCTCAGAACATACTGACACATCATTTCTTGAAGGCAATTTGGCAGTCATATTAAGGAAAAAATACCTGGCCTCTGTTGATACCACTTCATTTCCATGAATGATAAATACTCACCTAGAGCTAAAGACATGTTCACCACACTGCTTACACATTTGGAGATTAGTTACGTAACTTGTCATATGTTCACAGAATAAAACAGTATGTAGTGATTAAAGATGATGTTGATTAGTTTTTTTAAATTGAGGCCTTATAAGTAATAAAATGTATTATAGATATAAATCAGTTAATTTTTACATATATCTCAGCTACACCAGTAAAACCACAATATGACACAGAATGTTATCTTGATGTGTACTGGATGATAGAAAAAATTTTACTTTACTTTTAGTGGTAAATAGAATACATGAGCCTAATCGTGCTATAAGCTATATATGTGTCTTGTTTTAATTGTGTACATGTGTTTTTGTCATTGTATGTATATATGTGTGAATGTGAAAAAAGAAGACTAACAAGATACACAACTAAATATTACAAACACTGATTATTTCTGGGTTGTAGGCTGATAAATGAAGTTACTCATATTTCATCTGTAAGCAACAAGTACCACTTTTATAGGAAATATATCCCAATGCAATTATTAATAAAACAATAAGACCAATGGTCTTACATGTGACCATGTCACATAACTATAAGCAGTGTCTCTATATTTAGTAATGTTCAAGTCCTTTATCAATGCACGTCCACTCCAAGGATGACATCTTAATACAAGATCCATGGATACATCATAGTTGAAGCTAGACGCTCTTTTTCCTCTGTATATATCCAAACTTGTCCACATTTATTCGGAGACACTGAGGAGGATACGTTTTTAAGAAATCAAAATAAAAGAGTTTGTGGGTGCCTCACCACAGACAGGGAGGGTTTCTGTACCGTGGGGCCAAATGCTGAAAGAAAACGAGGCTTTGTTGGCCAGCCACTATAGGAAAAAAACGAAGAGGAAACAATAATGTATCATTTATTGCCTATCGCATTTGCAAAAATTAAAGGAAATTTAAAAAAAATTTCCAAGCACTGGTAGGGACAAATGACACTCTCAGACAGTCTCAGAACATACTGACACATCATTTCTTGAAGGCAATTTGGCAGTCATATTAAGGAAAAAATACCTGGCCTCTGTTGATACCACTTCATTTCCATGAATGATAAATACTCACCTAGAGCTAAAGACATGTTCACCACACTGCTTACACATTTGGAGATTAGTTACGTAACTTGTCATATGTTCACAGAATAAAACAGTATGTAGTGATTAAAGATGATGTTGATTAGTTTTTTTAAATTGAGGCCTTATAAGTAATAAAATGTATTATAGATATAAATCAGTTAATTTTTACATATATCTCAGCTACACCAGTAAAACCACAATATGACACAGAATGTTATCTTGATGTGTACTGGATGATAGAAAAAATTTTACTTTACTTTTAGTGGTAAATAGAATACATGAGCCTAATCGTGCTATAAGCTATATATGTGTCTTGTTTTAATTGTGTACATGTGTTTTTGTCATTGTATGTATATATGTGTGAATGTGAAAAAAGAAGACTAACAAGATACACAACTAAATATTACAAACACTGATTATTTCTGGGTTGTAGGCTGATAAATGAAGTTACTCATATTTCATCTGTAAGCAACAAGTACCACTTTTATAGGAAATATATCCCAATGCAATTATTAATAAAACAATAAGACCAATGGTCTTACATGTGACCATGTCACATAACTATAAGCAGTGTCTCTATATTTAGTAATGTTCAAGTCCTTTATCAATGCACGTCCACTCCAAGGATGACATCTTAATACAAGATCCATGGATACATCATAGTTGAAGCTAGACGCTCTTTTTCCTCTGTATATATCCAAACTTGTCCACATTTATTCGGAGACACTGAGGAGGATACGTTTTTAAGAAATCAAAATAAAAGAGTTTGTGGGTGCCTCACCACAGACAGGGAGGGTTTCTGTACCGTGGGGCCAAATGCTGAAAGAAAACGAGGCTTTGTTGGCCAGCCACTATAGGAACAAACAAAAGAGAACAGGGAGGAGGATGTCCATGTGCTTCATGTGGGCATCCCAAAGCATGTGGTCAGAAAAGTAGTTCAGCCGCCTCAGAGGCGGCCTTCGAAAGCTGGTCAGTGATTCAGCTGTTGACCGAGCATCTCCTTTAAGATTCAGAGCACGTGACCGAGCATCTCCTTTAAGATTCAGAGCACGGCACACAGGGATGACATGGCTCCTGCCCACAGGGAACTGCTATTCTAGGAGCTGGAAGGGATGCACAGACTAATAACCAAGGATGAGTACTGGGAAAGAGGGAGAAGTTCAGTTACCTGCTTAGTTTCAAAATTAACGAAACAGTACCCTCGAGGCTGCCCCTCCAGAGCACCTGACTTGTGGAAGAGGAAGTCAAACTGCTTCACTGTGCCAAACTTCTGCAGCAGCTTGAGGAGATGGTACCTGCAGAGAAAGAAAGTCCCGGAGTCGCTCTGGGGATCTAGTCCGCCACTCAGCCCAACAAAATCCCCCGTGCATAAAAGATGATTTACCCCAGGGACAAAATCTCGCATCCCTGCTAACGACACTGTTAGTTTATTTGGCAAACAGAGTTGTTTGCTGCTATTTGGAATGAGAATTTGAATTGTCATGGCTATGCGTCTGCCCAGCGCAAAAATACCAAACCAACAACCAAAAAACCCCACACCTAACAAACAGCTGTCTGGCCCACTAGCACCATTTGTTTTTCTTTTTGGTGAAGAGCTCAGAAATAGTGTCGATTTGTTTAGTTTTCATTTCTTGGCAAGGACACGTTATTTGTGAATAGCTACAACTTCATCAGAAATATACACCCACAACTGCCAAAGCCAAAGCCAACCCTACCTCAGAATAAACAAACTAACACTTACATTCACACAAATGAGAGAACAATTCTGCAGGACTTCCTTATTAAATTTCAGAATTAATCATTAGCCCGCACTTGCACGTGAGACAAGTTCTGCCAAAAGCTGAACCACAGAAAGTGGCACTTTCATAAGTGCTTGAGAATCTCCAACCCTGATGTCAACGAACGACAGGACCGTGGGGAGCCGCAACGTGCTGGAGGCCGGCTTCCTGTGAGCAGGGGGACCTGGAGGCTGGCTTCCTGTGAGCAGGGGGACCTGGCTGGTCCTACGAATCATCCTGCTGCAGGCATAGCCCCAAACTCCATTCCTTTCACACAGTTTATGCTCTGGAGTGTGGTCTAATAGAGAATAGAGATGGCCAAGGAAGACACTGACTCCCGGCAGGCGGTTCACCCCCAAACTCTCGCTTGCCCCTCTGCCCCTCACCCTCTTCTTGGATTCCTTTCTCTGAACCTTATTTGGTTTCTATAGAGCTTTTAAGTTATTCAAACAGATGTGGCCTGAACAGGTTGCCGTGGCCAATCTCAATTCCGACTTCCTGTCATCTGATGTGAGGGTGAGACAAACCAACAGCTCTCCCGTTTCCTTTTCCTTTGGCCTTCCTCCTGGCATCCTCCGCGCTATTCAAATGGAGTCAAGGCTTTCTCTAAACAATGCTGTCCCTGTGATACTAAAAAGGTATCAGCCCACATGCTAAATGTGTTATTACTGGGAAGTCTGCCCCACAGGGAGTCAGTAAAGCCGTCCTTACAGCCGCATTTATATTCACATTGTTTTTTAGGAGAAACTCATCGAGATTTTATTCTTGAGTAAGAATCTCCTTTGGGAGGCAGAAAAGATATGAAATGGATCATAAGCTACACTGAATTTGAGACTAATGCACATCAACAAGCAAGCCCATTATCCTGGATCAGGTGCCTGACAGAGTGGAGTGGGGAAGACATAATGCAGGTCTTATTCTTGGGCAGGATGCAAGGATCCCAAGGCATCTTGTGGATAGTAATCTGGTCTTTAGACTTGTTTCAGAAGGGAAAAGAACTATAACCCTCTAGTTTCCAAATTCTTAATTCCCATCACGATACCTCAACTGCTAGTGAGAATACATGAAGTAACTTTTCAGAAGCAAGGGAGAGACCTCAAGGGCAAATTTCTGATTTTACTTGATTTTTCTGAATACGCTTATGGCAAGTGTGAGTCTCTCGAATCCACAGACAGATGGGCTAGAGGATCTCTCCGTGTCAGTCACTAACAGCTGCATCGTCCACTTCCTACACCCATTCAAACCTTAAAACTGCACCAGTTGCCATGTCGTGAATGGTGGGTCAAACCATTTTTTTTACTTTTTTAAACAACCTAAGGGCCACTGTTGGCTAGTCATCTTTTCATTAGCTCCATTCTGCTTAATAGCAGGAAGGTAGGACAACTGGCATTTCCTAGGAAATGAATTTTAATTTACTCAGGGTAAAAAAAAAAAAGCCTCTGACAGATTATTCTTTGAAAAGCTAATAAATGTGTTCTGCCCGAGAAGAGTGACCTTAAGATTCCAGGAACATCTGCTTAGGTCTGTGTCTTTCAACTTCTCCGAGACTTCTTTTCTTGTTTGATAATTTCTTGAAATTATCGAACACGAAACAAAAGGAATGAAATGTTTACTGAAATTTTTGAAATTCACTCGGAACACGCAGATTCAACTGGCCCCATCCTCCGCTATTCAAATGGAGTCTTTCTCTAAACAATGCTGTCCCTGTGATACTAAAAAGGTATCAGCCCACATGCTAAATGTGTTATTACTGGGAAGTCTGCCCCACAGGGAGTCAGTAAAGCCGTCCTTACAGCCGCATTTATATTCACATTGTTTTTTAGGAGAAACTCATCGAGATTTTATTCTTGAGTAAGAATCTCCTTTGGGAGGCAGAAAAGATATGAAATGGATCATAAGCTACACTGAATTTGAGACTAATGCACATCAACAAGCAAGCCCATTATCCTGGATCAGGTGCCTGACAGAGTGGAGTGGGGAAGACATAATGCAGGTCTTATTCTTGGGCAGGATGCAAGGATCCCAAGGCATCTTGTGGATAGTAATCTGGTCTTTAGACTTGTTTCAGAAGGGAAAAGAACTATAACCCTCTAGTTTCCAAATTCTTAATTCCCATCACGATACCTCAACTGCTAGTGAGAATACATGAAGTAACTTTTCAGAAGCAAGGGAGAGACCTCAAGGGCAAATTTCTGATTTTACTTGATTTTTCTGAATACGCTTATGGCAAGTGTGAGTCTCTCGAATCCACAGACAGATGGGCTAGAGGATCTCTCCGTGTCAGTCACTAACAGCTGCATCGTCCACTTCCTACACCCATTCAAACCTTAAAACTGCACCAGTTGCCATGTCGTGAATGGTGGGTCAAACCATTTTTTACTTTTTAAACAACCTAAGGGCCACTGTTGGCTAGTCATCTTTTCATTAGCTCCATTCTGCTTAATAGCAGGAAGGTAGGACAACTGGCATTTCCTAGGAAATGAATTTTAATTTACTCAGGGTAAAAAAAAAAAAGCCTCTGACAGATTATTCTTTGAAAAGCTAATAAATGTGTTCTGCCCGAGAAGAGTGACCTTAAGATTCCAGGAACATCTGCTTAGGTCTGTGTCTTTCAACTTCTCCGAGACTTCTTTTCTTGTTTGATAATTTCTTGAAATTATCGGAACACCGAAACAAAAGGAATGAAATGTTTACTATTTTGCTTCCTGGAGATGGGGACTGCAAGCTCTGATAGTGAAAAAAGCCTGAAGAACCTTGCTTTCACATCTGCAAGCACTTTCATCTGCTGCTGAAGCACGGGAGGGCTCGCTGCTCGTCAGAGTCCTGCTTCACTTGATGGAATGTGGGCCCTGCAGCCTTGGGAGCTGGAGAATTGGTGCACCAGTCCCATACATAATCCTGCAATGCAATTAGTGTTTTCTGAAATAGGTCTTTAAAATGGCCTTCCTGCCTGATGGCACAGAGGGAATTAATCTGTATGAATGAGGCTAAGATAGACGCCTACAGAAAAAAAAAAGACACCTACAATGTGTCAAGAACTGTACTAGGCACTTGGACTCCAACCATCCAGATGAACACAGCTAGGTCTCTGTCTTCAAAGACCTGACATTAGGGTTAGAGGAGAGAGAGATGTAGTCCAATAATTTTAAAACAGCATGAAGCCTGCACCATGAGGTATGCACGAAAGCACGCAGACAAAGAGGGCCTACTGCACAGGGAAGGTGGTGGTTAGTGAACACCCTGTGCGAAGACATAAAGATTAAAAAGACCAATCCATCGGTAGAGTGGGAACTCTGAGTAAGAAAAGAGGTAGACAGGCAGGCCGAGGACAGGTTGTGAAAGATGTGTGCTAAGGGAAGGAATTTAATGTGATGCTGTAAGTACTGAGCAGTCAATGAAAGGACTTTTAAGACTGATTTTAACACAGTTTGTTTTAGAGAAAACTTTCTTTATAAACTTAAAATTATTATGTGGTGGGTCTCTATAGCCTATGCCTTGTATGTAATTAAATGGTCTTACTTTGTCTCAAATTTAATAAGCAAATAGCAAAGGTTGTTTTATGCAACCCAAAGCGTGAGAAGAAGCATGGGTCACAGAGGAAAAGTGAGGAAACAGCTGAGACAATCAGGGGTGTGCTCAGGAGAAGCATGGTTCTAAGGTGCTCATGCACCTACAGTCCTGTGAGTTCAGCTCTGCGAAGTTGCACCAGAAGGACATTTCTACCCAGGCGCCTCTCCACGGCTTTTAGTTTACTTAATACAACCCAGCCTGACCGCCTCCTCTGTACAAACCATGCCCCTTTTCAGGTATTCCACTGGTGGATGTGGACATGCTTCTTTTCCATTTCTCAAGCGAGAAACAATATGATCGCCTTCAGCTCTCAGTTCCTCTCTAGTTGCTTTCCTCCTCTCTTAGACTCCACCCACTGGTCTCCAAGTTCACAATCTCTGTCTCGGTGATATTAATGGAAGGTCTGTAGCTAATCTTCATCTCTGTCTTTGCCCTTCCTGCTCATTCTACATGCTGGTGTCTGATTTTCCTACTAAAATATCACTTCCATGATGTCAGTCTCCTGCCAAACACCCACGTAAGTCTCTTCTATTGATACATGAAATCCAAACTTGTCTTAATAAGTTTTATAGATCCTGTCTCAGTATGATAGAATTCTCTCTCCAACTAGTATTTTCATTATCGATTAATATTCAACTTCCCCCTTTGACTAGTGCCTCAGATGGTAAAGAATCCTCCTGCAATGTAGGAGATCCAGGTTTGATCCCTGGGTGGGGAAGATTCCCTGGAGAAGGGACTGCCTACCCACTCTACTATTCTTGCTTGGAAAATCACATGGACAGAAAGCCTGGAGGTCTATAGTCCAGGGGGTCATAAAGAATCGGACATGACTGAATGACTATCACTTTTCTTAGTCAAAAAGGTCTTCCTGATATTCTACTCACCCACTACTCATATTATTTTATTTATGATTCACCCTCCATCTGGAATGTTCTTCCTTTTAGAATTTCTACTGACTTTGTTCTCTCTTGTACTTCTTAACACAGTGGCTCTTAGAAGGATTTTAAGATGCTGTAAAGACTTGAAGGACTTTTAAGACTGATTTTAACACAGTTTGTTTTAGAGAAAACTTTCTTTATAAACTTAAAATTATTATGTGGTGGGTCTCTATAGCCTATGCCTTGTATGTAATTAAATGGTCTTACTTTGTCTCAAATTTAATAAGCAAATAGCAAAGGTTGTTTTATGCAACCCAAAGCGTGAGAAGAAGCATGGGTCACAGAGGAAAAGTGAGGAAACAGCTGAGACAATCAGGGGTGTGCTCAGGAGAAGCATGGTTCTAAGGTGCTCATGCACCTACAGTCCTGTGAGTTCAGCTCTGCGAAGTTGCACCAGAAGGACATTTCTACCCAGGCGCCTCTCCACGGCTTTTAGTTTACTTAATACAACCCAGCCTGACCGCCTCCTCTGTACAAACCATGCCCCTTTTCAGGTATTCCACTGGTGGATGTGGACATGCTTCTTTTCCATTTCTCAAGCGAGAAACAATATGATCGCCTTCAGCTCTCAGTTCCTCTCTAGTTGCTTTCCTCCTCTCTTAGACTCCACCCACTGGTCTCCAAGTTCACAATCTCTGTCTCGGTGATATTAATGGAAGGTCTGTAGCTAATCTTCATCTCTGTCTTTGCCCTTCCTGCTCATTCTACATGCTGGTGTCTGATTTTCCTACTAAAATATCACTTCCATGATGTCAGTCTCCTGCCAAACACCCACGTAAGTCTCTTCTATTGATACATGAAATCCAAACTTGTCTTAATAAGTTTTATAGATCCTGTCTCAGTATGATAGAATTCTCTCTCCAACTAGTATTTTCATTATCGATTAATATTCAACTTCCCCCTTTGACTAGTGCCTCAGATGGTAAAGAATCCTCCTGCAATGTAGGAGATCCAGGTTTGATCCCTGGGTGGGGAAGATTCCCTGGAGAAGGGACTGCCTACCCACTCTACTATTCTTGCTTGGAAAATCACATGGACAGAAAGCCTGGAGGTCTATAGTCCAGGGGGTCATAAAGAATCGGACATGACTGAATGACTATCACTTTTCTTAGTCAAAAAGGTCTTCCTGATATTCTACTCACCCACTACTCATATTATTTTATTTATGATTCACCCTCCATCTGGAATGTTCTTCCTTTTAGAATTTCTACTGACTTTGTTCTCTCTTGTACTTCTCCTTATGCGTAACACAGTGGCTATTAATTTGGCTTTTCATATGGCATATTTAGTATTTGAAAAAGAAAGCAGTATTAATTCTTTCAGAAGAAACCACGGTTGGAAAACAGATAATGTCTGAAGACAGTAAGTTGTTTGGCTTCTCTATTGAAGGCACTAGTCATGATGTTTAAAGCTGTTGTTTTTACTCTTACAGTTAGGCTGGGCCCCGTAACATTTAGAAGTCCTTATACTGAAAAAGTTAGAGTATGACACTTTAGGTTATGACTGTCCAGTTACGTGGACTGTTAAGTGTTCTACCTGCCTCACAAGATTGTTACAAGCTTAAATAAGAGAAACTAATGAAATATTAGAGCTAGAAAACATTTTCAGGTCGTTTAGGTGAACAGTCTCACTTTGCAGGTAAGAATTATGAGGCATAATAAAGTTGAGAGGCATCAGAATGGAATGGAAAGAAGAAACTTGGAATCTGCTGCCTTCACAAATAGGCATATGTCATTATCCCTTAAATCCCATCTCTAAGACCTATTTAATTAGGCAGATATTCCTGGCATGTGACACGGGTCCTAAAACGGTGTTAGTACCGCAGCTACTAATACTATAGTCAGTACTGTGCCCACAGAGTGAACAGAACAGGAGTGCTCACAGACGGCCAGCAATGTACATTCTGTTGAGAAGCTGATGGACATCCTACTGTAATGCGAACAGAACTCAGATTAATAGCAGGCGCACACGCACAGGAGAATACAATTATGATGAAGCCAACTTTGAAAACTGGAGTGGCAGAAGCTTTCTTCCGTAACTGCCACTGCTTCACACATTTGGTAACCATCCACGACAGGACAGACAGGCCGTCATTTGTCTTCTAACGAGTGAGGGGACATGTGTCTAGGAGGGACATTCAAGTCAGTGCATAAGATACCAGGAAGAGGGATGGGAAAGAGCAGGGACTTGTGCAGGCGAGAGAGGTCAGGGCCTGTTGAGAGGCAAACAGCAGGAACCAGCAGAGATTTGTGGTGGTGTCCGATTAATTACAAAAACTGGAGGCTGTTCTGAAAAGTTCTGTCAAGAGTCATGAGAATTTTAGAGACTTGGGTTCAAAGAATATTTTCTGAGATTGAACTAGAAGCTGAGTACCACATGGTCCACAAGTTTCATCATGCAGTCCTGAAGTAATACTAAGCACTTGATTAGCTACGACTGGTCGTTAGATCTTTAAGAAGACATTTTAATAGGTTAGTTTGCTTAAATGGAGCAAATGTCATAAGATACGGAATCTACTGATAAAAGGCAGCAGAAAAGACCTCTGGTGATGCAGGGGCGGGCAGCCACAGGGGGAGGCAGCAAGGCCCTGAGCTGCAGTCTGGTTCTTGATGTCCACCTTTGTCCTGATATAAAAAGAGCAGAGATGCCATGGTGTTGGATGCAACGTTCCTGTTCATGCTCTAAATAAAGAAGACATTCGTACACTCCCACTTCTGACATACACTGAGGTGGCAGGTGCCCATTTGAACCTCCTGTCGAGCAGCAGGATACAATTAGAACAAGAGTTCCATTACAGGGAATCTCAGCCAAAACAATGGACATTGTTTGCACACTCCAGATTTCCATTCAGACAGGCAGAGGTGGGAATGGAAACCACTCCTGGGAGCATCCTCTCACAGCTTGGGTTTTAGATGATGGAAACAGCTTCTCTGTCTAATTCCCTCATTAACTGTGAGCTGGGGAAGGTTTACACATTCATCCTCAAGGCTGTAAGTCATACAGAGAGCCAAAACAAATGCACAGTCTAGATTGAAGGGCCCTGGTGACCAAGGTAACATAATTAGGGGGCAACACATCTTAAATACCATCGCAATTCCTAAGAGGGACTCAACACCACCTACACTGAGCCAATTTGAGCTTGAGCAGGTTTAAGGGACTGAACGCTCTGTCATGATTCTGATGTATCAGTTTACACCTCTTTCCTTTCTCATAAACTCAACCATTTTATACACCTCCTCCCACCCCAGACTCTAACAAGCAGATTCCCTTGTCTCCTTGCTCCATGTTTTTAACACTATCCCGCAGGGAGTGACTTCTAGAACTAAGAGCATACCTCATGCTTGCTTTAAGCACTGACCCTGTACAGCTCAATCCACTTACTCTCTGCTATCCTGCCACCAGCCAGCCCTGCCCCTACTGAAGCACCAGAGAAAGGAAGAACCTCTCAATTCTCTCTGCTAAGAGACTCCTTTCCACTGTAATATCCACTATGGAAAGAGTGGGGAGTCAAGACAGCTCTATCAGTTTTGTCACCATGGACAAGGCACTTCCGTTTCTTAGGCCTCAGTCTCCTCTGCTGGATGATAAAAGAGCTGGAACACTCAGAGGCCTTCAAGTGTTGTTCACAGAGCTCTGTGAGTGACTGTTCAAGAAAAGGCGGCTGTTACCAAAAGGCACTGGGAGCACCTTGTTCCCCCTTTAATCAGAGTAACTCTTGAGCTTTTCTTCTCTATACAGACATGGCTCCTCAGATTAAAAAACTCTGAAAACAGCCTAGCAAGGCACTTGGCACATAGTGGGCACTAGAACCATGTAATGAATGAATGAACACCAGAGGGCCTGGGCTATTTCTGAGATCCCTTCTGACTTCCCTTGGTTCCATGGTTTAAAATCAATTAGGGTCAGGTGGTATCTCTCTGCCTTTTTGTGAAAATACTGAGACTTCTTCTGCTTATTCCTTCATCTGGGGGAACAAGGGCATGCCCAGGGCTAGTTCTAGGATGTCTCTGGGTACAGGGATTCAATATAGTTGAAACTAAGAGAACATCTTTAGGCAAGCAGGGAAAAGAAGTAACACACGGTTTAAAGCATATCCAAGTTAGTGCCTTGGCAACAGAAGAATCCAAATGTAAGAAAAGGACAAGATAATAGGGGAAAACACCACCACATTCCCTTCAAAGATAAATTAAACCATAAATAACAGGGCCAAAATATTCTAAAGTCCTTGAAAATTCTTCTGAACATCATTGCCACGAGCACCCCAATGTTGTAGGCAGTGAGTTAAAATATCTTAGACTTACTCTGTGATTTTGGGGTCCAAGTTGCCAATCCATAACCGGTGCCCTTCCTGACTACATCATCTCTCTGCTAAGAGACCTTGTCTCCTTGCTCCATGTTTTTAACACTATCCCGCAGGGAGTGACTTCTAGAACTAAGAGCATACCTCATGCTTGCTTTAAGCACTGACCCTGTACAGCTCAATCCACTTACTCTCTGCTATCCTGCCACCAGCCAGCCCTGCCCCTACTGAAGCACCAGAGAAAGGAAGAACCTCTCAATTCTCTCTGCTAAGAGACTCCTTTCCACTGTAATATCCACTATGGAAAGAGTGGGGAGTCAAGACAGCTCTATCAGTTTTGTCACCATGGACAAGGCACTTCCGTTTCTTAGGCCTCAGTCTCCTCTGCTGGATGATAAAAGAGCTGGAACACTCAGAGGCCTTCAAGTGTTGTTCACAGAGCTCTGTGAGTGACTGTTCAAGAAAAGGCGGCTGTTACCAAAAGGCACTGGGAGCACCTTGTTCCCCCTTTAATCAGAGTAACTCTTGAGCTTTTCTTCTCTATACAGACATGGCTCCTCAGATTAAAAAACTCTGAAAACAGCCTAGCAAGGCACTTGGCACATAGTGGGCACTAGAACCATGTAATGAATGAATGAACACCAGAGGGCCTGGGCTATTTCTGAGATCCCTTCTGACTTCCCTTGGTTCCATGGTTTAAAATCAATTAGGGTCAGGTGGTATCTCTCTGCCTTTTTGTGAAAATACTGAGACTTCTTCTGCTTATTCCTTCATCTGGGGGAACAAGGGCATGCCCAGGGCTAGTTCTAGGATGTCTCTGGGTACAGGGATTCAATATAGTTGAAACTAAGAGAACATCTTTAGGCAAGCAGGGAAAAGAAGTAACACACGGTTTAAAGCATATCCAAGTTAGTGCCTTGGCAACAGAAGAATCCAAATGTAAGAAAAGGACAAGATAATAGGGGAAAACACCACCACATTCCCTTCAAAGATAAATTAAACCATAAATAACAGGGCCAAAATATTCTAAAGTCCTTGAAAATTCTTCTGAACATCATTGCCACGAGCACCCCAATGTTGTAGGCAGTGAGTTAAAATATCTTAGACTTACTCTGTGATTTTGGGGTCCAAGTTGCCAATCCATAACCGGTGCCCTTCCTGTAGGGAGCCCTCTGAAAGGATGGATGCATTCTCCAGGGGAAGAGTTTTAGTTTCTGCTTCCATCAATCCCTATGAAATACTAAAGGAAATGTGAACATTCAGACAGGAAAAGAGCAACACATTGTGAACATGAGACTTCAAACTCAATTCAACAAACATTTATTCAAGCAGGGCATGCCCGGGGCAGTCCTTCAAAGGCCTCAGTTATTCCACAACCAGGGCCCCAGCACCAGTTCCCTTGGGACAGCTCCTCTGGCAGCCAGAGAGTAAAAGCTTCCATTTAAGGTGAAATGGGCGTGGTTCTGTGTGTAGAAACTAGTTTTCTCTTCTGAAGCCAGAGGCTGACTGGGCAGGAGGCCAAAGTCGCTGTAACTACACGATACTCCAGTTCAGCAACTGTCACTCAAAATAAGCCTTGGAAACCACCAGAGAAGAGTGTCTTAAGGCCACTTAAAGGTATGGGTAGGGAAGAACAGTAAGCCATCAATTAGCTATTATCATGTTTAATGTCTGGGGATACACTGGGAGGAAAAGACTAACTTTCTTCTTAGTTATTTCAGTTCTCCCATTTACTAGTTCTGTAATCTTGGGCAAGTCACTTAACCACTCTGGGTCTCAGTTTCCTCATCTGTAAAATCGGAACAATCAAGATGAGCTGTGCCAATTCACTGAATTAGTACACAAAAAACATTAAGAACAAGACATGGCACCTAGAGAAGCATTCAGTTATAACCTGGCTTAGTTCCTGAAACGTCTCATCTCTCAGCAACAAGGAGGAAGAGGGTTATGATGGAGACAGTAATAGAAAGAGCAAGAACCTTTTTGTCAGAAGGCCTGGATTTTGGCATTTCCATCCAAAGGGGCCAAAGAATTGGTCCTAAAAATAAAGAGAGGGAGAAATAAGGTGCCCCAAGGATGAAGAAAAAGACAAACAAGGAGGGTCTTGGAATGCAAGAAGAGATAAACCAGATCCTTACTGTCTTTCCCTTCCCCATGCTATGGTTATCACCCTACCCTGCCCAGTATTCTGTCCAATCAGCAAATGATTCTTAAGATCCCTATGCCATTCCTTAGACCCCAACTATAAAATGAATCAAAGCACCCTACCTAAGGTTGGTTCTCCCTTGAGCCGGCCCGCTGTTCTAACAGCGTTTCCCACCAAGAGATATTAATCCCTTTTGATTTTATTGCCAAGAGGGGCTAATATCACACCAGGTAATCATTTTTAGTGGGAAGAGTGTAGGCTACAGGGCCAAAAGATAGATACTCAGATTTTGGCTTTTGCACTCAGTTATTCTGTGACTTTAGTATGTCATGATCACCCCTTAAGGGTCCCCTCCTCAAAAATGTTTTCCCTAATAGAGCAGAGCATCTTGTCCATCTCCGTAACAGCCACCTCTTTCCACATTACTGCTCGTTCAGTGTGTCACATACTGTACTGTTTCATTTTCCGTTTTCCTCACTAAAATGCAAGCCACTAGAGAGCAGGGCCTTGACTATCTTGAGAGTTCTATTTCAGGTACTTAGTACCTGAGGTCAAGTATTTAGTGTCTTAGCCATTTAGGGTAGGGAAGAACAGTAAGCCATCAATTAGCTATTATCATGTTTAATGTCTGGGGATACACTGGGAGGAAAAGACTAACTTTCTTCTTAGTTATTTCAGTTCTCCCATTTACTAGTTCTGTAATCTTGGGCAAGTCACTTAACCACTCTGGGTCTCAGTTTCCTCATCTGTAAAATCGGAACAATCAAGATGAGCTGTGCCAATTCACTGAATTAGTACACAAAAAACATTAAGAACAAGACATGGCACCTAGAGAAGCATTCAGTTATAACCTGGCTTAGTTCCTGAAACGTCTCATCTCTCAGCAACAAGGAGGAAGAGGGTTATGATGGAGACAGTAATAGAAAGAGCAAGAACCTTTTTGTCAGAAGGCCTGGATTTTGGCATTTCCATCCAAAGGGGCCAAAGAATTGGTCCTAAAAATAAAGAGAGGGAGAAATAAGGTGCCCCAAGGATGAAGAAAAAGACAAACAAGGAGGGTCTTGGAATGCAAGAAGAGATAAACCAGATCCTTACTGTCTTTCCCTTCCCCATGCTATGGTTATCACCCTACCCTGCCCAGTATTCTGTCCAATCAGCAAATGATTCTTAAGATCCCTATGCCATTCCTTAGACCCCAACTATAAAATGAATCAAAGCACCCTACCTAAGGTTGGTTCTCCTTGACCCGGGCCCGCTGTTCTAACAGCGTTTCCCACCAAGAGATATTAATCCCTTTTGATTTTATTGCCAAGAGGGGCTAATATCACACCAGGTAATCATTTTTAGTGGGAAGAGTGTAGGCTACAGGGCCAAAAGATAGATACTCAGATTTTGGCTTTTGCACTCAGTTATTCTGTGACTTTAGTATGTCATGATCACCCCTTAAGGGTCCCCTCCTCAAAAATGTTTTCCCTAATAGAGCAGAGCATCTTGTCCATCTCCGTAACAGCCACCTCTTTCCACATTACTGCTCGTTCAGTGTGTCACATACTGTACTGTTTCATTTTCCGTTTTCCTCACTAAAATGCAAGCCACTAGAGAGCAGGGCCTTGACTATCTTGAGAGTTCTATTTCAGGTACTTAGTACCTGAGGTCAAGTATTTAGTGTCTGACTTCCTGGCTGGTGCTCAATAGTTACCAAATGAATGAATGAAGCATGCCACGTCCCCACTCGGAGTTTCGGGTTTCTTCTTTCTTCCTACAAGGGGCATAATTATCCCTATCTTAAGCGTTGTTTATGAGGCTTAAATATGATAACACACGTGACAGTTCGGCACAGCATTTTCTGAGGAACGGTAAAGCTCGTGCCTCTTCCCCGCAACACCCTCCCACCGCCCCCCGCCCCCCGCCCCCAACCGCTGAACTACAACTACCCAGGAAACCAAAAATAGTCATTTGGGGAAAATGAAGTCCAGAGGAGCAAAGGCGTTCCTAAAAGTTAACGGTAACGGTGGGGTCAAGCCTGGAATCTCGGCTTCCCGATCCTTCGCCCCAAATTCCTAGATGCGATGGGTCATTCCCAGGATTGTTATTTCCGGGCCAGCGGCGGGACAATCCGGGGCGGGGCCTGAAAAGCTGTCTCGCTCCGGCGGCTTCCTCTAGAAGCCCGTCCCGGGCCGGCGCCAAGGTGCAGGGGCTTATCCTGGCTGGACTCACCTCGCGATCTCGGCGTCGTCCCCTCGGTTCATACCCTCAAGGCAGATCCCGACTCCACGGTCCAACAGCCCTCTAATCGCTTACACCTCTACGCCGAAAGCCGCCAGGCTGCCCGGCTGCCCGTGACGCATTACGCCTGCGCCGCTACGCCGCCCGTGACGTCACGACGCCCGCGACGCCGCCGCCGTCGAATTTGCGAGAGCCGTTTCCTAGTAACGTGGTTGGCAGTTGGTGAGTGGCGTCGATACAGGCTGAAGACGCGGCGCGGTCCGGGTGCCGGAGACCTCTACCCAGGGACTTTTGGGGTACATTAAGGGGGCCTGAACACCGTCCCCGGCGTGTTCCATTAAAATCCGGCTTGACCTTTACGACTGGGGCGAGACCTGTTGATCGAGCGGGTCTCACGGGTTGGGGGTGGGGCTCGTTGCTGCAACTAGTAGCTTCCAGAATGGGAGCGGGGCTTACTGAAGAGTAAGCTGTTTAGTAGCCTGCTACCTGGCAGAAACGTTTGATTTTCAGAACAGTCCCGTGGGATTAGGGTTGTTTTTTTTTTTGGATTAGGTATTTTTTATTCCCCCATGCTGGAGAAAGGGAACCTCAGAGAAAACTATCAGCGTCGCGTGGTTATGAGCGAGGGCACCCAAATTTCAAAGTCTCAGTTTTTAACCATCGTTCTCGTCTAGTGCTAAGACATTTGTCATTTGAATTGCCCTTCCTTGCCTATAAAATGCTTTTGCAACCCTTACTTCATTCGATCGTCCTGTTAACCCTGATAAATACAGGTGAGATTGAGGTTCAGAGGTTTTGACCTATTTAAAGTTACTACCTAGGAAGTGCTGGAACCAGCACTCTTAGGTCTTCTCTAAGTTTGTTGCCCTTTTCCTTACACCCACTCTATTGCATTCTCAGAATCTTGGGGAGCTTTATAGTTGGAAAGAATGAAAATCCTTGGTCTGGTCCTTGGTTTTATAGTTGAGGAAAGAAAACCTAGGTAGAAGAAATGACTTAAAATAAGTCTCAGGTCACCAGGAGAGCTTCCACAAATGCTTTTTTGAGCACAAGGTACAGTAATTCTCTACATACAAACCTGTAGGTCATGAACTTTCAAAGATAGGAGTGTATTATAATCCTGTTACAGTACAGTACTATAGAGCTGTATGAGGTGGTTATCTAGGCTAAGTTTGTTGGACTTACTGATAAATCAGATGTACCAGCATGCTTTTGGAACAAGATTTGTTCATATGTAGGGAACTCACTGTAATTAGGAATCAAAAGATAGGAGAATAATTTGAATACTTGCCGGCTGGGGAGGGGAATTTGCGAGAGCCGTTTCCTAACGTGGTTGGCAGTTGGTGAGTGGCGTCGATACAGGCTGAAGACGCGGCGCGGTCCGGGTGCCGGAGACCTCTACCCAGGGACTTTTGGGGTACATTAAGGGGGCCTGAACACCGTCCCCGGCGTGTTCCATTAAAATCCGGCTTGACCTTTACGACTGGGGCGAGACCTGTTGATCGAGCGGGTCTCACGGGTTGGGGGTGGGGCTCGTTGCTGCAACTAGTAGCTTCCAGAATGGGAGCGGGGCTTACTGAAGAGTAAGCTGTTTAGTAGCCTGCTACCTGGCAGAAACGTTTGATTTTCAGAACAGTCCCGTGGGATTAGGGTTGTTTTTTTTTTTGGATTAGGTATTTTTTATTCCCCCATGCTGGAGAAAGGGAACCTCAGAGAAAACTATCAGCGTCGCGTGGTTATGAGCGAGGGCACCCAAATTTCAAAGTCTCAGTTTTTAACCATCGTTCTCGTCTAGTGCTAAGACATTTGTCATTTGAATTGCCCTTCCTTGCCTATAAAATGCTTTTGCAACCCTTACTTCATTCGATCGTCCTGTTAACCCTGATAAATACAGGTGAGATTGAGGTTCAGAGGTTTTGACCTATTTAAAGTTACTACCTAGGAAGTGCTGGAACCAGCACTCTTAGGTCTTCTCTAAGTTTGTTGCCCTTTTCCTTACACCCACTCTATTGCATTCTCAGAATCTTGGGGAGCTTTATAGTTGGAAAGAATGAAAATCCTTGGTCTGGTCCTTGGTTTTATAGTTGAGGAAAGAAAACCTAGGTAGAAGAAATGACTTAAAATAAGTCTCAGGTCACCAGGAGAGCTTCCACAAATGCTTTTTTGAGCACAAGGTACAGTAATTCTCTACATACAAACCTGTAGGTCATGAACTTTCAAAGATAGGAGTGTATTATAATCCTGTTACAGTACAGTACTATAGAGCTGTATGAGGTGGTTATCTAGGCTAAGTTTGTTGGACTTACTGATAAATCAGATGTACCAGCATGCTTTTGGAACAAGATTTGTTCATATGTAGGGAACTCACTGTAATTAGGAATCTAGAAAGGATAATTTGCAGGAAGTAGTGAGATAGGAATATTGGAAACTAGGCCTCCTTAGGCAAAAGCTCTTTCTCTACTTGTTAAACTGTCTCATCCTTCCTTTGGCAGTGCCAAGGACATGATCCTGCCTATAGTCAGATACTGTAGATGCCTTCAGTTGACACCGAATTTAGGAAAGAACATGCCTTGTTATCTCTTAAGTGAAAAATCTGGCAAACCAAGAGATCATGGAACCAGAGTTGGGAAGTGGAGCCCAGGATCTACTGTCTGAGGCTTAAATTTCTGTTCTGGTGCTAGCGTTGTGACCTTGAGGAAGAACTTAATCTTTCTAGACTTTCACTCATACAGTCGTCACATTTATTTAGTGTCTCCCATGTTCAGGACTGTGTTAGGGACTGGGGATACAGCCTTGAATGAGACAGCCCCAGTTTAGCCCTTGTAGTGGGTAATCAGTCTTATGGAGGGAATTAGACGATGATCAAATAATTGTTAGTGTTTAGTTGCTAAGTCATAGCCGACTCTTGTGACCCTGTGGCCTGTAGCTCTGGACTGCCATGCTTCTCTGTCCGTGGGATTTCCCAGGCAAGAATACTGGTGTGGGTTGCTGTTTTCTTCTCCAGAGTGTCTTCCCAGCTTAGGGATCCAATCCCCATCTGTTACATTGTTTGGTGGATTCTTTACCACTGAGCCACCAAGGATGCCTGATCAAATGACTGCACAAATATTAACTGATGTTGTTAAAGTAAGTGCCATGAAAAAGTACACGGTGCTAAGAAAGCAGGTCTGGTCCTTGGTTTTATAGTTGAGGAAAGAAAACCTAGGTAGAAGAAATGACTTAAAATAAGTCTCAGGTCACCAGGAGAGCTTCCACAAATGCTTTTTTGAGCACAAGGTACAGTAATTCTCTACATACAAACCTGTAGGTCATGAACTTTCAAAGATAGGAGTGTATTATAATCCTGTTACAGTACAGTACTATAGAGCTGTATGAGGTGGTTATCTAGGCTAAGTTTGTTGGACTTACTGATAAATCAGATGTACCAGCATGCTTTTGGAACAAGATTTGTTCATATGTAGGGAACTCACTGTAATTAGGAATCTAGAAAGGATAATTTGCAGGAAGTAGTGAGATAGGAATATTGGAAACTAGGCCTCCTTAGGCAAAAGCTCTTTCTCTACTTGTTAAACTGTCTCATCCTTCCTTTGGCAGTGCCAAGGACATGATCCTGCCTATAGTCAGATACTGTAGATGCCTTCAGTTGACACGAATTTAGGAAAGAACATGCCTTGTTATCTCTTAAGTGAAAAATCTGGCAAACCAAGAGATCATGGAACCAGAGTTGGGAAGTGGAGCCCAGGATCTACTGTCTGAGGCTTAAATTTCTGTTCTGGTGCTAGCGTTGTGACCTTGAGGAAGAACTTAATCTTTCTAGACTTTCACTCATACAGTCGTCACATTTATTTAGTGTCTCCCATGTTCAGGACTGTGTTAGGGACTGGGGATACAGCCTTGAATGAGACAGCCCCAGTTTAGCCCTTGTAGTGGGTAATCAGTCTTATGGAGGGAATTAGACGATGATCAAATAATTGTTAGTGTTTAGTTGCTAAGTCATAGCCGACTCTTGTGACCCTGTGGCCTGTAGCTCTGGACTGCCATGCTTCTCTGTCCGTGGGATTTCCCAGGCAAGAATACTGGTGTGGGTTGCTGTTTTCTTCTCCAGAGTGTCTTCCCAGCTTAGGGATCCAATCCCCATCTGTTACATTGTTTGGTGGATTCTTTACCACTGAGCCACCAAGGATGCCTGATCAAATGACTGCACAAATATTAACTGATGTTGTTAAAGTAAGTGCCATGAAAAAGTACACGGTGCTAAGAAAGCAGGCTCTAGGACATGACCTTTGACAGGACGTGGCATTTGACCTATTACTGGGCTGGAGGAAACAGCCAGGGAAGGCATCCTCTGAGGAAGTGGTGCTTCAGCCGAGGTCCAAAAGAAAAGTGTGAGGTAGTTCATAAATGAGGCGATGGAAGATCATTCCAAGCAGATGCTACAGTATTTTTGAAGACCCTGGAGCAGGAAGAGTATTCAAAAGATCTGTTTACTAATTTGTACAATGTGGGTGGCTATCACAACCCTGGTTATTGTGGGAAGCAAGTAATGCACATGTAAGTATTTTATATGTAATGAGGACCTGCTGTGTACACACCCATATTATAAAAATCTTTGATATACAACCAAATTGGTAGGGTTTGCTGGGGCAGTGGATAAGCCAGGACTTTGTGTTTCTCATCTAGTTGTTTCCAAAAGTAAAATGCACCTTGTATGGAAAACAGGAAAATTCAGATTTTGAGAATTTTAGTTTTGGATACAGAATACATGCTTCAAGTAGTTTTTAAAAATATTTGAACAGTTTGAAAAATAATGCCAGTAATTGGACTGTTTTACGTATACAGTGTAGGTTAGGGGTTAAGAGCACAGACTGTGGAACAGAAGTGTCTGAATTAAAGTCTTGAGCAAATTAGATATCTGTGCCTCTGGGATATCTTTCTAGACTTTCACTCATACAGTCGTCACATTTATTTAGTGTCTCCCATGTTCAGGACTGTGTTAGGGACTGGGGATACAGCCTTGAATGAGACAGCCCCAGTTTAGCCCTTGTAGTGGGTAATCAGTCTTATGGAGGGAATTAGACGATGATCAAATAATTGTTAGTGTTTAGTTGCTAAGTCATAGCCGACTCTTGTGACCCTGTGGCCTGTAGCTCTGGACTGCCATGCTTCTCTGTCCGTGGGATTTCCCAGGCAAGAATACTGGTGTGGGTTGCTGTTTTCTTCTCCAGAGTGTCTTCCCAGCTTAGGGATCCAATCCCCATCTGTTACATTGTTTGGTGGATTCTTTACCACTGAGCCACCAAGGATGCCTGATCAAATGACTGCACAAATATTAACTGATGTTGTTAAAGTAAGTGCCATGAAAAAGTACACGGTGCTAAGAAAGCAGGCTCTAGGACATGACCTTTGACAGGACGTGGCATTTGACCTATTACTGGGCTGGAGGAAACAGCCAGGGAAGGCATCCTCTGAGGAAGTGGTGCTTCAGCCGAGGTCCAAAAGAAAAGTGTGAGGTAGTTCATAAATGAGGCGATGGAAGATCATTCCAAGCAGATGCTACAGTATTTTTGAAGACCCTGGAGCAGGAAGAGTATTCAAAAGATCTGTTTACTAATTTGTACAATGTGGGTGGCTATCACAACCCTGGTTATTGTGGGAAGCAAGTAATGCACATGTAAGTATTTTATATGTAATGAGGACCTGCTGTGTACACACCCATATTATAAAAATCTTTGATATACAACCAAATTGGTAGGGTTTGCTGGGGCAGTGGATAAGCCAGGACTTTGTGTTTCTCATCTAGTTGTTTCCAAAAGTAAAATGCACCTTGTATGGAAAACAGGAAAATTCAGATTTTGAGAATTTTAGTTTTGGATACAGAATACATGCTTCAAGTAGTTTTTAAAAATATTTGAACAGTTTGAAAAATAATGCCAGTAATTGGACTGTTTTACGTATACAGTGTAGGTTAGGGGTTAAGAGCACAGACTGTGGAACAGAAGTGTCTGAATTAAAGTCTTGAGCAAATTATATATCTGTGCCTCTGTTTCTTGATCCATAAAATGGGTATAATAATAAGTACTTATCTCCTAGGGCTATCATGAGGCTCAAATGAGTTAATGTATGCAATATAGCACTTCAAATTGTATCTGGTGCATAGTTATTACTAAATAATTATAAGCTATAGTTTCATTATTAGTGTTGTAATTGCCTTCTTAAAGGCTCATTAATATCACCATGAGAAAGGTGCAGTGGAAATTGTAGCTCAGAGAGGCTGATGATCTTCCCAAAGTCACACAGCTAGTAAGTGGCAAACTGACATCCCAGTTCACAACTTCATCCAAAGGTCAGCTATTTTCCACTGCATTTTTTTCTGACTGTATGTTAGTTTTGTTTTATAATACTTGGACTTGCGTGATGGTTCCTTTCCTTGTCTTCTGTGCTGAACTGAGTGCCAGTATGCATATTCTTAAGGTAAAGGGTCTGAGGGAAAGCCTTTATTGAGCTTCCACTTTGAAGTTTCCTGACTGCTGTGCAATTAAAATCGACACTTTAGGCATTTCAGCAATGTGGTTTATTTATAGAGTTGTCTTCCGGTTCACGTGTACTGGGTCCGCTTTTGGGTGTTGCGTTTTCTGTCAAAGGTTGTTTATTTCTAACCGATTTTGATTTCCTGTTGCTTTGTGGATTGGTATTATGACCTGCCACAGGAACACCAGGAAACCTGTCTTAAATGGCACAGCCAGACTGAGACCCGGTCGATTAAAAAAAAAATAGCACCGTCTTGTACAGCCATATTTGGATGTAAGTGTGGGCAAGGGGTTGACTATATTAGGCACAAATCTAGAAATAGAAGCTCAGTTAGAGGCACAATCTGTGAACAGTGTTGGTGCTACAGGGCAAACTGTTAGGTCCATGCTGTTGGTCAGGGACGGTCTCTTTGAGCCTGAGTTTCTGTGTCTATAAAAAGTATTATACTTTTCTTTGTGCATTTTCCAGAGGATTAAATGAATACTATGGGTAAAGCATGCAGCCCAGGCCTGACCTCTATTAATAGTAGCTATTGATAATGATTAAAAAGATGAAAAATCTTTTATTTTTTTAAATCTAGGTCTGTTTTTACTGACCTCATACACTGATCACTGAAATCTAGTGTCTCTTGCTGTTAAAAATTCCATCGGGAGAAATTATCTGTCTTTCTGCAACTCGTTTGCTTTTCTTAAAAAAATATATAGTAATAATGATAGCCGACTTTTACTAAGTAGGTACCATATTCCTGGCACTGTACTAGCTGGTTACATACATTCACTCCCTCATTTTATTTCAAGAATAGGATTATTTTTTCCTCATTTTGCAAATGAGGAAAGTGATGCCCAGAAAGTGAAATGAATAGCCCTAAGTTATGTGAATGACTCTAGGCCTCCTTGTACTTCAGTAATGATGTGTAAGATTTCTTTACTGTGTCTGACCTGGACGTTTTTGAAAGGAAAGATGGTAGCTGTCAATAGATATTCTTTAGGGAGCGTCTTCTATCTGCTAGATACTGTGCTATGTGTTTTACTTGCATTAACTAATTTGTTTTTCTCAACCCTAAGAAATAACTATACTTATCTCCATTTTATTACAGTTGAGGAAATCAAGGTGCAGTGATTTTCAAGGGTATTTAGGCAGTGGTAGGGATGGGGGTGGATTCCATATCTTCTGACTGCAAAGCCCATCCCCTTGTTTGGTCTGTTATGTGTGTGTGTGTGTGTGTGTGTTAGTTGCTCAGTTGTGTCTGAGTCTTTGTGACCCACAGTCTGTAATCCACCAGTTTCCTCTGTCTGTGGAGTTTTCCAGGCAAGAATACTGGAGTGGGTAGCCATGCTCTTTTCCAGGGGATCTTCCTGACCCAGGGATGGAATCTGCTTCTCTGTGTCTTCTGCATTGCAGTCAGATTCTTTACCATCTGAGTCACCAGAAAAGCCCCTTAGTTTGTTATACTGCATCAAAATTTTTGGATGAGATTTTTTTTTCATAAGGTGTGAGGCTATTTTTCAAAGAGGGTAGCTTCCAGGTATTTGATGCAAACTGTGCTTAATTTTTTATTTAGATGCCTGTCAGAAGCTGTTAATGCTACATTTGCTAGTTGCTGCTGTTGTTCAGTTACTAAGTCACTTCCAGCTCTTTGCAGCCCCTTGGACCGCCAGGCTTCTCTGTCCATGGGATCTCCCAGGCAAGAATACCAGAGTAGGTTGCCATTTCCTTCTCCAGGGGATCTTCCCAGAGCATCATGTTGCCCACATTGGCAAGCCAATTCTTTACCACTGAGCCACCAGGGAAGCCCCATGTTTGCTGTAAGCTAGTGTTCTGTCCCAGAGGTAGCTGTAGGTTCTAGCATCTTTCCACAGTCAGAAACCTCAGAAGGATAATGTGTAACTTGTGTTAACACCGAGGAGGGTGGCATTTTCCAGAGCTTTAGTTCTATAACATGGAAGACTTCAAACCTCAGCCACGCTTCAGACTCACATTAAAGTGCATTCTAATTGGTAATCAGTGCATAAGGAACCAAAGAAAATTTTAATTAAATGCTGTTGTGTGAATTTTCCAGTCATTTTATGCCTGTTGAAATGATTTTATGTAAAATCCTCTTCCAGGGCTCTGCTGTTACTCTTTATAGTGTAACTTTATCAAGATTTTGTGCCTTTTCTCCTGTAAGGGTTTAATTACCATCATTAAGGATTTAGGCTGCTACGCATTTACTTAACTCCTTTCCCTGTGTACTAATTGGGATTTGCTGTAAGTGGAAAGAGCGTGGCGATTTGGCGTCCTACAGACTGTGAGCTAGTTATTTAAGTCTCTGTGAGCCTTAGTTTCTTCGTCCTATAAAATGGAGCTAATCATGTTTCCTTGTACAGCTGTTAGAAGAAGTACTAGAGATAGTGTATTTAAGTTACCTAGCGCAGTGGCCCCCAGCCTTTTTGGCACCAGGGACCAGTTTCGTGGAAGACAGTTTTTCCATGAACTGGGGGTGGGGATGGTTTTCAGATAATTCAGGCGCATTACGTTTATCGTGCTCTTGTGAGAATCTAAAGCTACGGTTCATCTAACAGTAGGCAGGGCTCAGGCAGTAATTCGAGGGATAGGGAGCGGCTGTAAATACAGACGAAGCTTGGCTGGCTTACCTGCCGCCCACCTTGTGTTCTGTGGCCCCGTTGCCACCAGGCCATGACCCAATACAGGTTGGGGCTCCCTGACCTAGCACACAGCTCGGAACTGATTGATAGGGTCTGCTAATAGGATTTGCCTGCTAACTGGTACAGATTATTTTCTGAAGTTGTACTAATAATAGAGTCTGTTTTACTTAGATCTCCTTTTTGTCTTATTCTTTTCAGTGGATATTCACAAGGATTGTCTTCAGTCATGGCCTTGGGTTTAAGGTGCTTCCGCATGGTCCACCCTGCCTTTTGCAGCTCCCTTGCAGCCTTGACCAGGCCTGTTTCAGAAGTCATGCTGAAGACAGTGAGAGGAAGACAGAGTGACCACGCGCAGTACATGGCCTATCCTGCTGTACCAGTCCGTCATTTTGCTACCAAGAAAGCCAAAGGTAGAGGCATGACCTCCTCACCCGTCTTAAGTTTAGCGCTTTAATGATCGTAGCAGGAAGGAATCTCAGAGATGTTCTGAATTTCTCCCTGTGCCTCAGGAAGAAATGGTGTCTCGGAACCGAGAGTCTTCTCACTGCTGTGCTGCCTCGTATGTTGCCATGGCTGAGAAAAACGCCTTATTTTCTTTTAGATTTAGAATTAGAGGTGTAAGTGCCAAGCAAACCAGAATACTTGGGGCAGGGATCAACCCATCTTCTCCTTACAGAGAGATCTGTGCTGGGAGTAAAATTAAAAGCAGAAGTTTGTTGGCTCAGGACGTACGAGAGCTGAGGAGTTAGATGGATGATCTTAATGGCTTGTGTCATCCAAGAATGAGACTTTGACATAACTCAGGTCTCAGTTTGAACGTCGCTTCCTCAGGGAAGCTTTCCCTGACCTCTTAGGCTGGGTCAGGTCCCCTGTTACATGCACTTGTGCACACTGTTATTTTACCTTTGATGTACTTAGCATAGCACTCATTAATTACTGTATTGTAGGATTGATTACTGTTTGTTATGTCTTCCATACTGGACACTGTGAGGATAAGGTCTATCTGTGTCTTTCGTTTGGGAACTAACAGTGGCCTGACACATAGTATGTATCAAAAGATTTTGTTGAAGGGATGAGTGAGTGATAGAACGTTGTCAAGCAGAGCTGCTCTTAATATTTGCAGCAGTAAGTCAGGGAGTTCACTTGCCAGGGTGGTGCCTGAAGGACGCTCCTGAATATTTTTTTCCACTGCTTTTCTTTTATGGTTTCATGCATATCTTCTCCTTTCCTGTTAACAGGAAAATTAACAAGTTGCCAAAAGAGCATTAATGCATAGAAAACTTATATTGAGTTAATAGTGATAATAGTAATAACTGTTTATCTGTAGGTTATGTTATATTTTTTAAAATTCACATATATTTAATAATTTAATTTGATCCTTATGATTATCCATTGAAGGAACTGTCCCCAGTGAAGAAACTCTTCTAAATACAGAATGAAGCAAAGGTATCTCACCATTTTGCAAATGAGGAAATTGAGGTCCCCATGTAAGACATTGGCCGTGGTCATGTCCAGTTAGTAGCAGCACTGGAATTCAGGGCCCCTGATGCCCACGCAGTGCGGTCTCCTAGTGCACCAGACATTAGCTGCAGCCCGTGAGCGCTTTTTCATATTTAATTGCATATTCACCTTTTGTCGTTGGTGACCTCTTTAAAATGTTTACTGTTTGACTTTTCCCTTTAGATTTATTGGATTCTTGATATATTAGCAATGTTGATCCTTCATCAGTTGTATATGTTACAGATACCTACTTTGCCTTTTTACTTGATGGTATCTTTCATTGAATGTAAGTTTTAATATAGTCATATTTTTCAGTTCTTCCCTTTATCATTTGTGCTTTTTCTTTCTTGTTTAACACCCTCATCTATTCAGAAGTCGAAACTGTTATGCACTTTGTTAACGTCGCCTCAGGGAAGCTTTCCCTGACCTCTTAGGCTGGGTCAGGTCCCCTGTTACATGCACTTGTGCACACTGTTATTTTACCTTTGATGTACTTAGCATAGCACTCATTAATTACTGTATTGTAGGATTGATTACTGTTTGTTATGTCTTCCATACTGGACACTGTGAGGATAAGGTCTATCTGTGTCTTTCGTTTGGGAACTAACAGTGGCCTGACACATAGTATGTATCAAAAGATTTTGTTGAAGGGATGAGTGAGTGATAGAACGTTGTCAAGCAGAGCTGCTCTTAATATTTGCAGCAGTAAGTCAGGGAGTTCACTTGCCAGGGTGGTGCCTGAAGGACGCTCCTGAATATTTTTTTCCACTGCTTTTCTTTTATGGTTTCATGCATATCTTCTCCTTTCCTGTTAACAGGAAAATTAACAAGTTGCCAAAAGAGCATTAATGCATAGAAAACTTATATTGAGTTAATAGTGATAATAGTAATAACTGTTTATCTGTAGGTTATGTTATATTTTTTAAAATTCACATATATTTAATAATTTAATTTGATCCTTATGATTATCCATTGAAGGAACTGTCCCCAGTGAAGAAACTCTTCTAAATACAGAATGAAGCAAAGGTATCTCACCATTTTGCAAATGAGGAAATTGAGGTCCCCATGTAAGACATTGGCCGTGGTCATGTCCAGTTAGTAGCAGCACTGGAATTCAGGGCCCCTGATGCCCACGCAGTGCGGTCTCCTAGTGCACCAGACATTAGCTGCAGCCCGTGAGCGCTTTTTCATATTTAATTGCATATTCACCTTTTGTCGTTGGTGACCTCTTTAAAATGTTTACTGTTTGACTTTTCCCTTTAGATTTATTGGATTCTTGATATATTAGCAATGTTGATCCTTCATCAGTTGTATATGTTACAGATACCTACTTTGCCTTTTTACTTGATGGTATCTTTCATTGAATGTAAGTTTTAATATAGTCATATTTTTCAGTTCTTCCCTTTATCATTTGTGCTTTTTCTTTCTTGTTTAACACACCCTCATCTATTCAGAAGTCGTAAAGCTGTTCTGTATTTTATTCTAAATACTTTGAAGGTTTTGATTCTTCGTATTTGGGTTTTTAATCCATATGGAATTTATTCCTAAATATGTGAGATAGGAAATTTAATTTTATTTCTTTTAAAAATGAGTAGTGTGTCAACCTCACTTATTTTTAAAAAATTAATTTTTTTTATATTATTTTTTAATTTATTTATTTTTTTTAGATTTTTTTTTTTTTTTTTACTTTAGGCGGGGGTCGGGTTGGGGAGGGAGGGGAGTGGGCAGGCCACTTCTATTGGTCTTTCATTTATCTATTTTCATCGGTCTTTGTTCTTTGGCTCCTGTGGGCCTCCCATCGCGGTGGCGTTTGTTGTTGCAGAGCCCCAGCTCTGGGCGGATGCGCCCAGAGCTCCGACTCGGTGATTGGACATATCAGTCCAGCTGCTCCGCGGCACGTGGGATCTTCCCAGGCCGGGGCTCGAACCGGCGCCCTTTGCACTGCAAGGTGGTGTCCTTACCCACTGGACCACCAGGGGAAGCCCTAAAAATATTTTTAAATATATTTATTTTTGACTGTTCTAGGTCTTTGTTACTCCATAGGGGCTTTCTCTGGTTGTGAGTAGGGGCTGCTCTCTAGCTGCAGTGTGCAGGCTTCTCATTGCAGGTGGGCTTTTCTTTTTGGGGAGCATGGGCTCAGTGTTTGTGGCTCATAGGCTTAGTTGCTTTTCAGTATGTGGGATCTTCCCAGACCAGAGATGAAACCTGTGTCCCCTGCATTGGCAGGCGGATTGTCAACCACTGGGGCCCCAAACCAAGGAAGTCTTCTCTGTCATTTGTCAGGTTTCTTTATGTTTACTGTTTGACTTTTCCCTTTAGATTTATTGGATTCTTGATATATTAGCAATGTTGATCCTTCATCAGTTGTATATGTTACAGATACCTACTTTGCCTTTTTACTTGATGGTATCTTTCATTGAATGTAAGTTTTAATATAGTCATATTTTTCAGTTCTTCCCTTTATCATTTGTGCTTTTTCTTTCTTGTTTAACACACCCTCATCTATTCAGAAGTCGTAAAGCTGTTCTGTATTTTATTCTAAATACTTTGAAGGTTTTGATTCTTCGTATTTGGGTTTTTAATCCATATGGAATTTATTCCTAAATATGTGAGATAGGAAATTTAATTTTATTTCTTTTAAAAATGAGTAGTGTGTCAACCTCACTTATTTTTAAAAAATTAATTTTTTTTATATTATTTTTTAATTTATTTATTTTTTTTAGATTTTTTTTTTTTTTTTTTACTTTAGGCGGGGGTCGGGTTGGGGAGGGAGGGGAGTGGGCAGGCCACTTCTATTGGTCTTTCATTTATCTATTTTCATCGGTCTTTGTTCTTTGGCTCCTGTGGGCCTCCCATCGCGGTGGCGTTTGTTGTTGCAGAGCCCCAGCTCTGGGCGGATGCGCTCCAGAGCTCCGACTCGGTGATTGGACATATCAGTCCAGCTGCTCCGCGGCACGTGGGATCTTCCCAGGCCGGGGCTCGAACCGGCGCCCTTTGCACTGCAAGGTGGTGTCCTTACCCACTGGACCACCAGGGGAAGCCCTAAAAATATTTTTAAATATATTTATTTTTGACTGTTCTAGGTCTTTGTTACTCCATAGGGGCTTTCTCTGGTTGTGAGTAGGGGCTGCTCTCTAGCTGCAGTGTGCAGGCTTCTCATTGCAGGTGGGCTTTTCTTTTTGGGGAGCATGGGCTCAGTGTTTGTGGCTCATAGGCTTAGTTGCTTTTCAGTATGTGGGATCTTCCCAGACCAGAGATGAAACCTGTGTCCCCTGCATTGGCAGGCGGATTGTCAACCACTGGGCCACCAAGGAAGTCCAACCTCACTTACGGAAGAACTCTTCTTTACATTCAGATTTGTACAGTCTTCTCTGTCATTTGTCAGGTTTCTTTATGTATATGACTTATTTCTGAGCTGTTGATGTGTTGACCTGCTTATCTCTCCCTGCCCTAAATTCCCTAATGCCTGAATCACTGTGATAAAGTCTTGAGTCTAGTGGTACAAATCTCTACCCTCAGAACACACTCTGTTTTTCTTCTCTTCTTCTTCTTGGCCTTTTGCTCTTTGTGAAATTTATAATCATACCATCAGGCTTTCTCCATAAGATCTTGCGCAGTTCTTCAGTTGGGTTTATTTCTAGGCTGTCATCATTTTTGTCACTTTGATATATGATATTTTGTAAAGTAAACTTTTGAGTTATGTATACAGAAAAGTGTGTACATAGATTTTTTTTTAATTTTGGCCTTTTTTATTGTTTTTTTATTTATTTATTTTCATCCATCTTCATTTTTTGGCCTGTGTGGGCCTCCCATTGCAGTGGCCTCTCATTGCAGAGCACCGGCTCTGGGCATATGCGCTCCAGAGTGCTGACTCATCATTGGACACCCCAGTCCAGCCACTCTGCGGCATGTTGCATCTTCCTGGGCCAGGAATTGAACCCGTGCCCCCTGTACTGCAAGGCGGACTTCTCAGCCACTGGACCACCAGGGAAGCCCTGTACATAGATTCTGAATGCTCAGTGAATTTTCACAAAATGAACACAACCATGTCGCTGTCATCCAGATTAAGATATGAAACATCACCTGTGCTCTGGGAGTTTACCTGATGTCCTTTTTAGGTGTCACCCTTCAAAAGATGACCCCTTCCCTTGACTTTAACACCACAGATTCGTTCTGCCCTTTTTGAACTCAGGATGGATTTTGTTATGCCTGACTTTTTTTTGATGATAATTAATCTCTGTGTGAGATTTGTTCTTGTTGTCTGTAGGTACATGTTTGTTTCTTTGTAGTAACCCAGTGAATGTGTATACCATGATTTATGTATGTTTTCTGTACTCGATGGACATTTGAGTTGCTTCCAGTTTTGAGCTAAAATAAATACTGCTGCTATGAGCATGCATTTTGGTGCCCATGTGTATGCCTTTCTGCCGGGTGTATACCATGGGAAAGGATTGCTGAACCTTGCGTTAGGCATATATTTGGTTTCAATTCAGTTTCAGAATCTGTAGCTCTCCAGTCGTGTCAGGAGTCATGTCAGGTTACACTCCTCCCCAGGGTGTTTTAGCTTTCTGTTCGCTAAATACCCTCTGTGTACCCATGAACACTTGGCGTGGTCAGCCTTTTAAATTCTAGCCATCTTGATGGGTGTGCAGTTATAGCTCATTATGGTTTTAATTCGTATTTTGTTGATGAATAATGATCGCGAGCACCTTTTATTTGTTTACTGGTTATTTGGATAGCCTCTTTCCAGTCTTTTGTCCATTAAAAAAATTGATTTGTAAGAATTTTAATGTATTCTAAAGATAAGGCTTCTGCATTTATATATATTGCTGCTAATAAATGCCTATTCACAGAGTTGTTTGTCGAACAGGAATTCTTAATTTCAATATAGTCCAGTTTATCACTCTTTTTCTAAGTAGTGCTCTTTTTTCCTATGTAAGGAATTTTCTCTTACCTTAAAGTCAGAAGTATATTCTGTATTATTTTTTGCAAGAGTCATTGCATTAAGTTTATATCTTTTTAAAATTATGTGTTCTATTTGGTTACTGGAGAATAGGAATACTTTTGATAATTATACATTGATCTTGTATCTTGCAGCTTTGCTGAACTCTTATTAGACCTATTGTATATTCTTCTGGATTTTCTAGGTAGATAATTAAAATACCTGTATTTAATGATAGCTTTGTTTTTCCCTCCCTAGTCCATATATCACATATGTTTTATTTCTTTCCTCTCTCTCCCATCCCTCCTTTCCTTTCTTCCACTTACATTGTATAGAATTTCTAATTTGAATAAAAGTGATTTTTTAATTGGAGTGTAACTGCTTTGCAATGTTGTGATAGTTTCTGCTGCACAGTGAAGTAAGCCAGCTTTATGTGAATAAAAGTGATTGTTGATAATAGGCATCCTTATTTTAGTCCTGACTTTATAGTAAACACTTCATATGTGTTAATAACAAGAATTATGTTTGCTTTATTTTTTGGTAGTCTCTCTTTTAAGCAAGTCCCTGTTTGGTCTTCTGTCCCTATTTTGCTAAGAGCTTTTGTTTTGAATGGGTATTAAATTTTTTTTATCAATGTTCTTACTGCATTTATCGAATGGTCATTAAATTTTTTTTAATCTATTAATGTGGTTACTCAGCATTAATAGCTTTTTCCTTTTCTTGCTTGATGTAAGTCCTCCTTGTTCTTGATATATAATGTGTATATACATTGCTTGATCCATAATCTGTATATTGCTGGATTCGGTTTGCTAATACTAATTTGGGATTTTGAATCTATATTTATATGTGAGATTAGTCTTAATATAGCTTTGTGATACTGATGGACATAACTTCTTCTATGGATAATTTATCTTTTCTCTTTGGCTGTTTTCACAGCCTCTGAGTCCTTGGTTTTCTGCATTCACAAAATGTCTAGATATGAATTTACTTTTACTATCCTGTTTGGAACTGTGTTTCTAAATCTGAAGATTCAGCTTTTTTATCAGTTCTGAAAATTCTAAGTCATTAGCCTGTTAAGAGCAGTGAGCTTTTGAGCACGATGATCACACAAGTAAATACATGTTCAAAAAAAATCATTCTGCTGCTTTCTGGTTGGCTACTTTGTGCAAAACATTTAAGTGGCTGCACCTCAGATTTCTCATCTATAAAATGGTACAATAATGATCTCTTTTATTTCTGTGTTAGAGAGCTGCTTTGAATATTTAATGGAAGAACGTACGTGAAATTGCCAATTGTAATATGGTATACAGAGAGCACAGGATCTAGCTTATTGTGGGTGTTTAATAAACTGTGTTGTGAATGATCTCAGTAAATGCTGAATATTTAATAAGTAAGTATAGGATAATATTATTTAACTATTTATATTCTTTTCCTTCTTCCCACACCCTCCATACAGGAATGCAAGAATATTTGTATTATGTACTGGAATGAGCTATGCATAAACATGTTATAGATGCTTATGAAAAATCACTATGATGTTTAGATACAAAGTAGAATTTTATTCAGTTCTCATTATTGTTGGTTTTCTAAAATATATGCCATTGTCACTACCACTGGTGATGTTTCATGTTGCTAAACCACTGTTGTTCTTTCTGTCTCTTCCAGCCATCAGATACTTTGCATGTCCTTTTCTTAGGGTTTGTTTTTAAATGAATTAATATGTTTTTTGTATCTCTCTCTTTCTTAACTCATTGTTTATTATCTCAGTTTATGCTGCTGTTTTTTTATTTATTGGATGTTGATTTTCTAGCCAAAGGGAAAGGACAATCCCAAACCAGGATGAGTCTTAACACTGCCTTGGTTGAAGATATCATCAGCTTGGAAGAGGTGAATGAAGAAATGAAGTCTGTGGTAGAAGCACTCAAGGATAATTTCAATAAGACTGTCAATATAAGGACCTCACCAGGTTAGTGACTGAACCCATGTTTTGGAGAGGGGCTTAGTGGCAAGAACATTGCTTTGACAGAGCTGAATTTTAGTCCTAACTTTCTCACTTACTGACTGGTGACCACAGATAGTTACGTTACTTCTCTGGTGTTCAGTTTCCTTGTCTATTTCCTACCCTCGGAAAGCTTTGGGGGTGGGGATGAAACTACATGAGGTTCCATGCATAGTGGTTCTAAAACAGTGCCCAGCATGCATTAACACTGTATTTATCCATTTAGCAGACACTTGTCTACTGTGAACTAGGCCTACTGTTTGTGCAAAACATTTAAGTGGCTGCACCTCAGATTTCTCATCTATAAAATGGTACAATAATGATCTCTTTTATTTCTGTGTTAGAGAGCTGCTTTGAATATTTAATGGAAGAACGTACGTGAAATTGCCAATTGTAATATGGTATACAGAGAGCACAGGATCTAGCTTATTGTGGGTGTTTAATAAACTGTGTTGTGAATGATCTCAGTAAATGCTGAATATTTAATAAGTAAGTATAGGATAATATTATTTAACTATTTATATTCTTTTCCTTCTTCCCACACCCTCCATACAGGAATGCAAGAATATTTGTATTATGTACTGGAATGAGCTATGCATAAACATGTTATAGATGCTTATGAAAAATCACTATGATGTTTAGATACAAAGTAGAATTTTATTCAGTTCTCATTATTGTTGGTTTTCTAAAATATATGCCATTGTCACTACCACTGGTGATGTTTCATGTTGCTAAACCACTGTTGTTCTTTCTGTCTCTTCCAGCCATCAGATACTTTGCATGTCCTTTTCTTAGGGTTTGTTTTTAAATGAATTAATATGTTTTTTGTATCTCTCTCTTTCTTAACTCATTGTTTATTATCTCAGTTTATGCTGCTGTTTTTTTATTTATTGGATGTTGATTTTCTAGCCAAAGGGAAAGGACAATCCCAAACCAGGATGAGTCTTAACACTGCCTTGGTTGAAGATATCATCAGCTTGGAAGAGGTGAATGAAGAAATGAAGTCTGTGGTAGAAGCACTCAAGGATAATTTCAATAAGACTGTCAATATAAGGACCTCACCAGGTTAGTGACTGAACCCATGTTTTGGAGAGGGGCTTAGTGGCAAGAACATTGCTTTGACAGAGCTGAATTTTAGTCCTAACTTTCTCACTTACTGACTGGTGACCACAGATAGTTACGTTACTTCTCTGGTGTTCAGTTTCCTTGTCTATTTCCTACCCTCGGAAAGCTTTGGGGGTGGGGATGAAACTACATGAGGTTCCATGCATAGTGGTTCTAAAACAGTGCCCAGCATGCATTAACACTGTATTTATCCATTTAGCAGACACTTGTCTACTGTGAACTAGGCCTACTGCTGGTACACAGTGAACAAAAGTAGGCATGGTCTTTACTCTCATGAAAGTATACTCTCAAAAAAAATGGGGCTTTTATTATTATAAATACTCTAGAAACTTGTAGGTATTTAGTCTCAGAGTAACTGACATCTTTGCTCTGATTTTTCTAGTTTGTCCTTTTTGCCCATTCTGATCCCTTCCTGGGGACCAGCTGGCTGCAGACCTGCCTACCTGAGGCATTTCTCTACCCCTGGGCTCAACCAGGAAGATTCCGTTTGGGTTAATAACTTCCTGAAAGTGGCTTTTCTAAGTGGGAAATGTCAGAACTGTCTAGGAGAACTGTTTGCAGATGTGATGGAAGAAGTGAGTTGTCAGCTAATGGTGCAGGCAGGCAGGAAAAATCCAATTGCTGTTAAATTGGCCTTTTGGAAATTGTCATCATCCTAGAGTCAAACCCGGGACCCCTTCGGAAAGTATCTGTGAGAGCTTGGGCTTCTCGCACTCACATCTTGGTTGGAATTGTTCATACAAAAAACTAGAAAGTGTTTCATGAACTTGTTCTTAAGAAAACCAAGTGAAAAATCTACAGCTCCGTTTATAAACACCAGTAGAAACATAGGGAGTTCAGAGATGAAATCCGGTGTGAAACCAGAAGACCATTCCATCATTTGTCAACTCTGGACTGGGGCATTTCTGCCTTTGCTGACAGTAGAGCGTGGCATTCAATCTCTCCCAACTGTTTATTTTAAACTTGCTTATTATTTTAGGTATGAAGCTGATAAAGTGCTTTGTCTCCCCTGTGCTTTCTGGCCTGTTAACATTCTGCAGCTGAAACCAGAGAGCTGTTTGAGAGGAGCTCAGGGAGAAATGTGATCCTTAAAATTAGCCAGCAAGCTCCACTCTTGGTGAACTTAAAAAGATGATGGGCCTGGAAAGAGGTTGGGAGTGTAATTTGTTAAATGTTAACCTCTGCGAAAATGAGGGGCAGGAATGAGGCTGAGGGAGATGCTCACTGGGGACAGATTGAGGGAAAAGGATTTAATGCATTATGTCAGTATGGATTTGGGGAGTGGGAACCACCACAACTGCATACTGAAAAGCCCATGTTGGAACTTCTGTGGCAGAGGATTCTGTGGCAAATCAGGAAGGCTGAATTAAGATCCATTTTCAAAAGGCCGCCCCTTGGTATCTCCTTTTTGCTTCTTTCTCTTCAGGGTTATGTTCGTGCAGTGTTCTGTGTAGATCTTGGGGCCATGAAGAGACTGGGTGAAACAGGCTGAACTTAGCCAGTCTTTCATTTTATTTTATTTTATTTTTTGCCAGATTCTTCCATATCATCTTTGATTACTCTCTGAACCAGCAGGCACTTTTCCCCCTTACACCTCTGTCAGTCTACCAGCAGTTTCTGTCTCCAAGATGGTTGATTGCTTTTAATAATTGTCTAAAATACAGATTTGTTTCTTCATTCTTGTCCTCTCATTTATTCATCCTTCCATTTATTTATTCATCAAAGCATTATCGAGCACTTACTGTGTGCTAGTGAGTAAGTGCTCTAGATACAGAGAGAAAAGACCTTGTTCCTACCTTCCAAGAGTCTGGATCCTAGCATGAAGGGATAGACAAGTAAACCAAAATGTGTAAACCACATAGCAGAGCAGAGTGGGGGAAAATCTTGATCAGTCCTGGGTTTGAATTGAGGCTCCATTATTAAGAGCTCCTGTGACCTTGGACAAGCTCTTTGAGCCCCAGTTTCCACATCTGTAAAATGGTGAAACTGTCTCAGGGTTATTGTGACAATGAAAGCAAATAATCATAGAACACATTTAGCACCATGTCTTGCCCTGGGAAGTGTTTGGTAAAGATCGGTTGACATTATAGAAGTGTGCATAGGATCCTGGAGCTCATAAAAGGTTTGTAATCCAGCCTGAGAGGTCAGACAGGAGTTCTGAGATAAGATGCAATCATAGCTGAGTGTTCAAGAGTGAGCCAAAGTTAGCTGAGCATAGGAGTGTGTCCTTAGTAGAAGGAAAAATGTATGCTGAGGATCCTAAGGCAAGACATGAGTGTTTCAGGAGATGCTCACTGGGGACAGATTGAGGGAAAAGGATTTAATGCATTATGTCAGTATGGATTTGGGGAGTGGGAACCACCACAACTGCATACTGAAAAGCCCATGTTGGAACTTCTGTGGCAGAGGATTCTGTGGCAAATCAGGAAGGCTGAATTAAGATCCATTTTCAAAAGGCCGCCCCTTGGTATCTCCTTTTTGCTTCTTTCTCTTCAGGGTTATGTTCGTGCAGTGTTCTGTGTAGATCTTGGGGCCATGAAGAGACTGGGTGAAACAGGCTGAACTTAGCCAGTCTTTCATTTTATTTTATTTTATTTTTTGCCAGATTCTTCCATATCATCTTTGATTACTCTCTGAACCAGCAGGCACTTTTCCCCCTTACACCTCTGTCAGTCTACCAGCAGTTTCTGTCTCCAAGATGGTTGATTGCTTTTAATAATTGTCTAAAATACAGATTTGTTTCTTCATTCTTGTCCTCTCATTTATTCATCCTTCCATTTATTTATTCATCAAAGCATTATCGAGCACTTACTGTGTGCTAGTGAGTAAGTGCTCTAGATACAGAGAGAAAAGACCTTGTTCCTACCTTCCAAGAGTCTGGATCCTAGCATGAAGGGATAGACAAGTAAACCAAAATGTGTAAACCACATAGCAGAGCAGAGTGGGGAAGATCTTGATCAGTCCTGGGTTTGAATTGAGGCTCCATTATTAAGAGCTCCTGTGACCTTGGACAAGCTCTTTGAGCCCCAGTTTCCACATCTGTAAAATGGTGAAACTGTCTCAGGGTTATTGTGACAATGAAAGCAAATAATCATAGAACACATTTAGCACCATGTCTTGCCCTGGGAAGTGTTTGGTAAAGATCGGTTGACATTATAGAAGTGTGCATAGGATCCTGGAGCTCATAAAAGGTTTGTAATCCAGCCTGAGAGGTCAGACAGGAGTTCTGAGATAAGATGCAATCATAGCTGAGTGTTCAAGAGTGAGCCAAAGTTAGCTGAGCATAGGAGTGTGTCCTTAGTAGAAGGAAAAATGTATGCTGAGGATCCTAAGGCAAGAGAGAGATCAGACTGTATTAGAGGAATTGTAAGTAGGTTAGTTTGGTTTAAACACAGGAGAAAGTTGAGAAGTAATAATAGTAGTTAGCATGTATTGGGCACTTGTACATGCCAGGACGCAGTGTAAGTGCTTTCCATAAACTTTTAACTCATCAACCCTGGGAGATAAGTATGATTTTAATGCCTCATTTAGAAATCAGGAAACAGACACCCAAAAGGTTGAAGGGATCTTCCTGAGGTCACACAGTCAGGAAGTGGCAGGGTTGGTATTTGAATTCAGGTCATTGGTCTTCAGAATCATGGACTTTTCCAGATTGAAGCCAGTGGTGTCAACAGCCTTCTAACTTGTGATGGCATTGAACTGAGTTGAGTACTGTGCTTCAGATCAGATCTGTGGGCCATAGTATGGTACTTCATTAGCGCCACAGCTTGCTGGGACAGCGCCTGATTTGTTTAAAAGACTGACACCACCACCACACACGTACTTATTCTTTGTCTCAGAATGAGCCATCCGTGAGTAGTTCTTAAAATGAATGGTAGCATTTTCTTCTAAAGTTTGGATAGAAAATCAGGGAGTTTGAATAATGTCCCTTTTCCATCTATAACAATAGACTCGCCTTCTTGACAAGAAAATTTTGCCCATGGTTTTCCGTATTCAGATATGGGCAAAGATCAGATCCAGGATAATAGTGAAGTGGTAATAATTGGGGTGTATGTGTGTGTGTTTCCAGTTCCTAAAGGGAATCTAAGTGCCAGAATCTAGGTGGTATAAGGGAACCTGCATGTCAGAATCCTGTGGTGATATTGAAAAAAATTTACAAGCTCCCCCCAAATCTTCAGCTCCCAACCTCTACAGGATCAGGGTCTCTGAGGGCTGGGGCCCAGAAATCTAAATTTAACAGCTCCCTAGGGATTCTGGTGCACAGTCAAATCTGAGTTCCACCAATAAGGGAAAGAGTCTTGATGAGAGTTGGAAGTAAGTGCACCTGAGTTGGGGCTGGGCTCTTGCTGTATTTTTCTTTTGTTATCGCTGTGATTTGGCTCATTTAACTCCCCAGGTCTCTTTTCTCTGGTGCAAAGTGGAGATAGTGAAGCAGTGTTACAGACTAGTTGTGAAAAGAATTAGTAAGAGGGACCTATTTTTGTGTGTGTGTGTTTTATTTTGGGGAAGGTGCTTATTGTATATTTGCTTATTTACATGTAGCTATAATCCTTACTTCAATCCTGTAAGGTACTTTTTAATTGAACTGGAAATTGAGGTGCTCAGAAGGTGACTGACTTGCCTGAGGTTTCATATTAGTAAATGATGACATGGCTGGAAGGGTGACCAACACTTTCCAGTTTCAGCTCTCAAAGCCTTGTGTTGCAGGAAGCCACAGAGGGCCAGGAAGACCAGGACTGCTGGCCACTCTGGTGCTAGTGAGGAATTCCAACCCAGATTTGTCAACATTTCAAAACTTTCCATCACGTGACACCGTTGCCCCTTGAACCATCTTGCTCCATTAATGAGAAATCCCTAAGCATTAGTGAAATCTGAATCAGTAGAGACTTAAATGTGAGGTTATTAAAGTCCTTCTGAATTCTAAGATCCTTCCTTTAATTTTCCTCTTAGGGGCGCTTGATACTATCCCTGTGGTGACTGCTGATGGGAAGCTTGCTCTCAACCAGATTGGCCAGATCTCCATGAAGTCACCACAGCTGATACTGGTGAATATGGCCAGCTTCCCAGAGGTAAGGAGGACTTGCTCAAGGGCTCCCTCTCCGTGGTCTCTTTTGGAATGCACGAGGCTGTGGTCAGACAGGAGGAAGTGTTTCTTCTGGTTGGGGATAAAACAAGAGAGAAGGCATAACAGAGGGAACTGAAGGATAAGAAAAACTCTTGTCCTATTTCTACATTCCTTTTCTATTTCACTTGAACACGAGTAATTTGCATACTGACACAGGCCCGTCTAAGACAAATACTAGTGGCATTGATTGTAAATTATAGAGCCTATACCCTGCCTGAAGGGAGCAGCCTTTGCCCAGCTTCTACTGATCCTTCTTGGGCAGAAATGTAGGCCTGGTAATCATATTCAGATTTTTATTTACAGAATAATCCAGTAACTCCAATTTTTATGTAAAATCTTTATTAAATGTTGATAACTAATTCCTATTTTTGGTATGTTTTAAGGCTATGGTCAGGCCGCCAGTGTGTGACTTTTACATTAGTATTTGAGTTTTTGGAGCAGACCTTCCAGGAATTCATGTTCCTTTCAGACTGGACTGACCAGTGCAGAATATTGCCCAGAGCACAGCGCTTCCAGGGCTTGGAAGGCGGGCTGCGTTCGATCATTGCAGCCTGGAGGCTATGATTTTAAGACTGGTTGAAGGAGATAAATGGGCTTTTCCTTATTGGTCCAGTAAGAAGTGACCTGGATTGGGAGTCCTTGAGAACCTGGAGTCAGGTCCCATCTTCGTGCCTATTGGCTGTTTGACCTTGTGTAGATTGTGTCTCTCTCTGGGTATCCCTTTGCTCCTCTCTTCATATGAAGGGAAGGGATCTGAAGTCTCTCTCAATTCCAGTATTCCTAGCCCAAAGACAGAGACCCAGGCTGAACCTGCTGGATTTCACAAACTGAGTAGAGATCAGAACAAGAGAATGCCTTTGCTATGAATAGACTTTCAGATCAGGGGCTCTTGCAGCCAATGTGCCCATGCTTGTGGGGGTATTATTCACTACTCCTCTGTTCTGTTCTCCATACTGCAGCCAGAGCGAACTTGTAAAGATATTAATAGCTCTTGGATTATGTCATTCCTGGGCACAGAGTTTATCAGTAGCTTCAAGGAAAAGATGACTGTGGCCTGGAAGGCTCTGCATGAAGCCACCCCTGCCTGCTCTGTGGACTCTCCAGCCCTGTGCCACTGTCCCCGTCTTCCTTGCATACTGTTTTGCCACACTAGCCTCTCGGTTCCTCGACCCTTCGCATCCTCACGACCTTTGCATGTGCTGTCTCCTCTGCTTGGAACCCTCTTGTCTGGTGAATTACTACTCATACTTTGGACCACAGCTTATGTGTTGCTTTCCCCGGGAAGTCTTCCCTAGTCTCCCAGTCTCAAGTATCCTTCTGCATTAACCACTTCTGTGCAGCACACTTCATTTTCTTCATTATGCTCATTAATAATTATGCTTTTGTCTACATCTTAACTTTGCACCTCACTTTCACTAGATCATTAGTTTAGAGTGTAGAAATTGTATCTAACTTGCTTATTCTGTCCAGGGCCTAACACCTTGCCTGGCACATGGACGTACTCAGTAAATTTCCCTCACATGGGTGAATACTTGTCTTTAGATTGATGAAAGGGAGGCACTTGTTTGTGGTGTTACCGAGAAGCAGAGAAATGGACAAAAAGGGAACTGTCAGCTCATTCCCCTTCTGGCCCCTCTGAACCACTGAGGCCTCTCCGCCTCGTTCATCTAATCCCACAGGCTCTGCGGGCCAATTTAGGGAATAGCCTCCTAATTACACAGCTTGAAGACCTCATCAGGCAGATTGCTTTTCAGAGCCAGTCACTTCTGTTATTAAATAGCAAATGGCATTCACAGAAGAAGCACCTGATTGGCCACCAGAGCATCTTAGGAGGCAGGAGGAGGTATTAACAGCTTAATTTTTTCTTGGGAAGTTGGAGTATATCTTCATTTTCTAAGCAAAGTATCTTTGCCATTTCTCCCAGTTGAAACTCTGTGAGTTTTAAAAAAAACTACATCTACAATTATCTCAGTAGAGCGGTTCCTTACAAGGACAGAGTGAGGAAGTGTGAGTTACATTGTCTTTTGAATTCCTTTATCTCATCTGGTGTATATATTAAACAAATAGCTCTAACTAAACATTTCCTTCCTCCAGTTTAGAAGCTGTCCATGGAGTACCCAGGTTTATAGGTTCAAATTGCTGAGCTAATTCTCTCTGTGTTTATATACTTCCTTTCTGTTTCACGTGCGGTTGGCTTTCTTTTCAAACCTGAGCATTTCTGTGTCATGCCGTGGAGACACGATGCAGATTTACATGCATAATATTTTCAGATGAGTCTAGGACAGAAAATTGCATTGCGTTTGTTTTAGCATGTGTCCTGCTTGATAAATGATACACAGTTGCTGTCAAACTTGCCTTGATAAATGGGAAAGAAAAGAAGGAGTGAACCGGACCACAGCTTATGTGTTGCTTTCCCCGGGAAGTCTTCCCTAGTCTCCCAGTCTCAAGTATCCTTCTGCATTAACCACTTCTGTGCAGCACACTTCATTTTCTTCATTATGCTCATTAATAATTATGCTTTTGTCTACATCTTAACTTTGCACCTCACTTTCACTAGATCATTAGTTTAGAGTGTAGAAATTGTATCTAACTTGCTTATTCTGTCCAGGGCCTAACACCTTGCCTGGCACATGGACGTACTCAGTAAATTTCCCTCACATGGGTGAATACTTGTCTTTAGATTGATGAAAGGGAGGCACTTGTTTGTGGTGTTACCGAGAAGCAGAGAAATGGACAAAAAGGGAACTGTCAGCTCATTCCCCTTCTGGCCCCTCTGAACCACTGAGGCCTCTCCGCCTCGTTCATCTAATCCCACAGGCTCTGCGGGCCAATTTAGGGAATAGCCTCCTAATTACACAGCTTGAAGACCTCATCAGGCAGATTGCTTTTCAGAGCCAGTCACTTCTGTTATTAAATAGCAAATGGCATTCACAGAAGAAGCACCTGATTGGCCACCAGAGCATCTTAGGAGGCAGGAGGAGGTATTAACAGCTTAATTTTTTCTTGGGAAGTTGGAGTATATCTTCATTTTCTAAGCAAAGTATCTTTGCCATTTCTCCCAGTTGAAACTCTGTGAGTTTTAAAAAAAACTACATCTACAATTATCTCAGTAGAGCGGTTCCTTACAAGGACAGAGTGAGGAAGTGTGAGTTACATTGTCTTTTGAATTCCTTTATCTCATCTGGTGTATATATTAAACAAATAGCTCTAACTAAACATTTCCTTCCTCCAGTTTAGAAGCTGTCCATGGAGTACCCAGGTTTATAGGTTCAAATTGCTGAGCTAATTCTCTCTGTGTTTATATACTTCCTTTCTGTTTCACGTGCGGTTGGCTTTCTTTTCAAACCTGAGCATTTCTGTGTCATGCCGTGGAGACACGATGCAGATTTACATGCATAATATTTTCAGATGAGTCTAGGACAGAAAATTGCATTGCGTTTGTTTTAGCATGTGTCCTGCTTGATAAATGATACACACAGTTGCTGCCTTCCATAAACTTGCCTGCAGCTAGAGTTAATGATGGGAAAGAAAAGAAGGGAGTGAAAAAAAAAAACAAAAAACCCAAAAACCACAGCATGATTTGAACAAGGAAAAAGGCAAATGGAAAAAAAAAAATTCTGCAGGCTCCATTATTGCTCTTATGGAAGGAAGAAAGCAAATGTGTGTTAAGTGTCTATGGGGTTGCTAGGCACTACTTCCTTATGTTTTATTCTGTGTGATCAACCCAGTTACTCTTTAATGTTAGACTTGATTCCGTTTTCTAGAGGAGGAAACTGAGGCTCAGAGAAGTAGAGTTCTTCCACAGGTTCACACTGGGGTGGCAGAGCCAAGACTAGGGCATGGGTCTGCTCGCCTCTAAAGCCTGTGCTCCTCTCGCCATCCATTCCTAAGTTCCGCAGGTATTTTTTGAGTCCCTGCAAATCAGCTGTTGACTTGAACCCAGATTGTCAAGGACTTGTTCACCTGTCTACAAAAGCTTCATTATCTTTTGTCCTTTGCACCTAAGTGTGAATGTATCTGTGAATAAATTGGATTTATTAGCTTAAGAATTCCTGGAGGAGGAAAGGCAACCCAATCCAGTATTTCTTGCCTGAAAAATCCCGCGGACAGAGAAGCCTGGTGGGCTACAGTCCTTGAAGTCGCAAAGAGTCAGACACTACTGAATGACTGAGCATGCACATACACAGTAATAGCAGAGATTGCTAATTGATCGCAGCACTCTGCCCTGCCTGACCCTGCATGGGGTCTGTGATTTTTCTTGACACAGTATTCCAAGCAGCCACAGCCAGGGAGTGGGTCAGTGTTGCCATTGGAGGGTGCCTATTTCTCTGGGTACTGGTGGGTGTCCAGTCAGTGAGGGATGAAGGCTAGGAGATGGAAAAGTGATAGAAATACATGCCTTTTTGTCTGAACAATGAGTACGTCACAAGTCATGTTGGGAAAATGACTATAATTCCCCAAGTTTCTGTATTCTTTCCATATCAAACTAAAATATACAAGTTTAAAGTATTTTAGAAGAACTACCTCTTTCAGTAGGTTTCTTTGCAAATGAAACCTCTCATGAGTCACAGTTTTTCTTCATGCAAAAGATCACAGAACAAGTAGGAAATAGTATAAAATAAGGTTTGGATAAGAGTATAAACATGAAGTGAAAAAAAGGAGATGAGTTTTTCTAAGAGGTCTGAGCCAGTGCAATAATATACTTATTAATCTACTTATTTAGCAAGCTTCCACTGAGCACTCACCATATCCTTGGCACTTAGTCTTGGATGGGGCAGATGTAAATACTGAGCTTTAGTGCCTGCCCTGCTTGGAAGCAGCGGTGGGTGCTCTCATGGTTGCCTGGAAAGACTGTGGCAGCACTTGGGCCGGACTGTGAACAGGAAGTGGTGGTCGGGTGGGGTGGTCCAGCTGAGTTACCAGTCATGCAGTGAGAAGCTGCAGAAAAGGAAGAGTAGAAAACTTTAAATCAGGTCATCCTTCAGAGTGGTGATTCTCCCTTTATTGTTTTTGTAAATAGTTTATCTATTTTTTTTTTTTTGCCCACAACATACAGGATCTTGGTTCTCCGACCAGGGATAGAACCTGCGCCCCTGCGTTGCAGGTGTGGCGTTTTCACCTCTGGACTGTCAGGAAAGCCCCTCCCTGTGCTGTCAACTTTAGAAATCTGTGTTTCATTTTATTAAGGAAGTTGGTAGTTCTCTTGTAGAGGAAAATGTCGTTTCTTTATCCAGCTGTTTTATTTACCTTAGCACACTAACAGAAAATTCTTTTTGTATACTGAATGACTGAGCATGCACATACACAGTAATAGCAGAGATTGCTAATTGATCGCAGCACTCTGCCCTGCCTGACCCTGCATGGGGTCTGTGATTTTTCTTGACACAGTATTCCAAGCAGCCACAGCCAGGGAGTGGGTCAGTGTTGCCATTGGAGGGTGCCTATTTCTCTGGGTACTGGTGGGTGTCCAGTCAGTGAGGGATGAAGGCTAGGAGATGGAAAAGTGATAGAAATACATGCCTTTTTGTCTGAACAATGAGTACGTCACAAGTCATGTTGGGAAAATGACTATAATTCCCCAAGTTTCTGTATTCTTTCCATATCAAACTAAAATATACAAGTTTAAAGTATTTTAGAAGAACTACCTCTTTCAGTAGGTTTCTTTGCAAATGAAACCTCTCATGAGTCACAGTTTTTCTTCATGCAAAAGATCACAGAACAAGTAGGAAATAGTATAAAATAAGGTTTGGATAAGAGTATAAACATGAAGTGAAAAAAAGGAGATGAGTTTTTCTAAGAGGTCTGAGCCAGTGCAATAATATACTTATTAATCTACTTATTTAGCAAGCTTCCACTGAGCACTCACCATATCCTTGGCACTTAGTCTTGGATGGGGCAGATGTAAATACTGAGCTTTAGTGCCTGCCCTGCTTGGAAGCAGCGGTGGGTGCTCTCATGGTTGCCTGGAAAGACTGTGGCAGCACTTGGGCCGGACTGTGAACAGGAAGTGGTGGTCGGGTGGGGTGGTCCAGCTGAGTTACCAGTCATGCAGTGAGAAGCTGCAGAAAAGGAAGAGTAGAAAACTTTAAATCAGGTCATCCTTCAGAGTGGTGATTCTCCCTTTATTGTTTTTGTAAATAGTTTATCTATTTTTTTTTTTTTGCCCACAACATACAGGATCTTGGTTCTCCGACCAGGGATAGAACCTGCGCCCCTGCGTTGCAGGTGTGGCGTTTTCACCTCTGGACTGTCAGGAAAGCCCCTCCCTGTGCTGTCAACTTTAGAAATCTGTGTTTCATTTTATTAAGGAAGTTGGTAGTTCTCTTGTAGAGGAAAATGTCGTTTCTTTATCCAGCTGTTTTATTTACCTTAGCCACACACATTACACACCAGATCTAGTTCCAAATTCTTTTTGGCTATTAAAAAAAAAAATCAGATTCCCTGTGCCACAGTTACTGAATGCATTGGGCTAGGGGATCAGGAAAATAAGAGAGACAAAGTAATGTAACTGGGTGGAGAGTCGAGGAGCTGAGTCTCGTCCTGCTGCCAGTAACTGGAAGCACAGCTGGTGAGGTCTCGCCCCTGCTCTTGGCGTCCAGGGCCTGTATTTCTGTGTAGGGATGTGACCTTTACCAACAGGTCACTGCACACATCAGGAAGGGACTGACTGGTTATGTCCGAGCTCCCTTCCAGCTCCAGTAGTCTGGTCAGAGGTGCATTTTAAGAATTTATCATTTTAAGCAGTGGCTCCACGGTTAAATTCTGTAGCCCGAGGGCACGATTCATCTTCTTGTGGAATGCTGGTTTGTGTGTTTGACCTTATGATAACATCTTATGTCCCTGTAGAATTCAGATCGTTTTAACATGAAATGGATGAGCTTCTTAGGCACTCCCTTAAAACAAGACCAAACCTTGAAAAATAAAATAGGTGTGCAGCAAACCCTTATTTATTTAAACTGGAAAGTCTAGGGAGGAACTCAAGGCTGAGAATTGGCTCCATGAATCTTAAGTGATGTGGATTGGCTCTGGTCAAGCCCAGAATTCTTTCGAAAATGTTGGAGGCCTTGTTTTCATGAATTCCACATTGTCATGCCAATGAAATTTCTCTCTTCCACACTGCTTTCTCTTACGTGGTAGGATTGCAAGCCAGGTGTGATTATAATGTTGCTTGAGGTGAGATGAGGCGCTTTGGGACATCAGTGTACCAGTGTGCCACCTGGCAGAGTAGAGAGCAGGGCCCTGTCAGAAGAGACCCTGGAGGGCATCAGGACAGCAAAGCATCAGAGAACGACATTCTGTATTCTATAAGAAACCATAATGGAAAAGAATATGAAAAAGAATATGTCTCTTTGTAATGGAATCACTTTTCTGTACAGCAGAAATTAACGTAACTTTGTGAAACAACTATATTTCAATAACATAAAATTAAAGAAAAAAAAGAGGGTTTTTGCTGGTAGTCCAGTGGTTAAGACTTTGCACTTCCACTGCAAGAGACATGGGTTCGATCCCTGTTCAAGGGAACTAAGACCCCACATCTCACATGCCGCTTGATGTGGACGCGGAAAAGGAAAAAGAGACAGCACTGAGTTAGCTAAGTGGTAACATCAGCTCATCGTTCTTCGGGGGTTTTGTGCACTCTTACCTTTATTGACTACGTTTATGTAATAGTACCCCTGGCCTGAGTGTTACAGGCAACCAGGCACAGACGAAGATGCATGACTCATGTTGCCTCATTTAATCCTCTCTGAGGTCCAGTGCTGCAGGGTCTCAGATTACTCTACAGAGGCTTAGAGCGCTCCAGCTTGTTGCCCAGGGTTACATGGTTGGCAGAGCAGGGATTTGAACTGAGATCTTCCACGCTGCCTTTCTTGGCACACGCACCAGCAGAGATCCATTGCTCATGCCAAAACATGAGTGAAGTTGGTGTGAGCATAAGATGCGAATGAGTTAAATTTATTTACTCGTTCCAGTCGGCACTGGTGTATTTTGAGTGTAAAATGTCAACTGGAATTTTTAATGTATAAAATCTTTCAGCTGTCTTTACACCAATCTTTGCACAGACCAGCCCCCCTCCCTTGAGGATTTATTGTGGTTTTGATCTGCGTTGCCTCAAACCATTGAAATCTTTTCAAAGAAGCAGAGCTGTTTTCTTTTTCTTTTTTCCTCCTCTATGCCTTTTTTTTTAACTCCCGCAGTACACTGGTACCAGGAGTGGACATAGTTTGCTATTCAGCTTGATCAAAGCACTCTACACCAATGTAACTTCCTGATCTTACTGGTAACAGAACTAAATGTTTCCATGTTCTGCCAAGATGGGTTGCCAGTTATCGACAGAGGGCTTGCATCTGGTAATAATTATTTACTAATTCTGTTTACCTTTTGATCTGGTTTTCAGTGTACAGCTGCAGCTATCAAGGCTATAAGAGAAAGTGGAATGAATCTGAACCCAGAAGTGGAGGGTACGCTAATTCGGGTACCCATTCCCAAGTAAGTCTGGCTGAAGTTCACCTCTTTTGATGTAATGGGGCAGCTATCTTTGGAAGGAAACCAACCTTCCATGAGACTGTTAGGCCGATGGCGTACTTTACCTGTGCCTCCCATCCTGGCGGGCTTCAGCATCTTTAGAGACCTGGTTTATGATTCAGATGCAGCAGTAAACCTGACAGACTTCTTGTCCTCGTGTATTTTGCGTTCTGATTGGGAAGCGAGGACATTTGAGAAAGTCATTCCCGATAATGAAATGCCATGAGGAAAGAAAAAGACAGTGTGCTCCAATAGAGAGTGACTTGCTGAGGGGTGAGTCGATGCATGACTCATGTTGCCTCATTTAATCCTCTCTGAGGTCCAGTGCTGCAGGGTCTCAGATTACTCTACAGAGGCTTAGAGCGCTCCAGCTTGTTGCCCAGGGTTACATGGTTGGCAGAGCAGGGATTTGAACTGAGATCTTCCACGCTGCCTTTCTTGGCACACGCACCAGCAGAGATCCATTGCTCATGCCAAAACATGAGTGAAGTTGGTGTGAGCATAAGATGCGAATGAGTTAAATTTATTTACTCGTTCCAGTCGGCACTGGTGTATTTTGAGTGTAAAATGTCAACTGGAATTTTTAATGTATAAAATCTTTCAGCTGTCTTTACACCAATCTTTGCACAGACCAGCCCCCCTCCCTTGAGGATTTATTGTGGTTTTGATCTGCGTTGCCTCAAACCATTGAAATCTTTTCAAAGAAGCAGAGCTGTTTTCTTTTTCTTTTTTCCTCCTCTATGCCTTTTTTTTTAACTCCCGCAGTACACTGGTACCAGGAGTGGACATAGTTTGCTATTCAGCTTGATCAAAGCACTCTACACCAATGTAACTTCCTGATCTTACTGGTAACAGAACTAAATGTTTCCATGTTCTGCCAAGATGGGTTGCCAGTTATCGACAGAGGGCTTGCATCTGGTAATAATTATTTACTAATTCTGTTTACCTTTTGATCTGGTTTTCAGTGTACAGCTGCAGCTATCAAGGCTATAAGAGAAAGTGGAATGAATCTGAACCCAGAAGTGGAGGGTACGCTAATTGGGTACCCATTCCCAAGTAAGTCTGGCTGAAGTTCACCTCTTTTGATGTAATGGGGCAGCTATCTTTGGAAGGAAACCAACCTTCCATGAGACTGTTAGGCCGATGGCGTACTTTACCTGTGCCTCCCATCCTGGCGGGCTTCAGCATCTTTAGAGACCTGGTTTATGATTCAGATGCAGCAGTAAACCTGACAGACTTCTTGTCCTCGTGTATTTTGCGTTCTGATTGGGAAGCGAGGACATTTGAGAAAGTCATTCCCGATAATGAAATGCCATGAGGAAAGAAAAAGACAGTGTGCTCCAATAGAGAGTGACTTGCTGAGTGTGATGGTGGCAGGGACCGCTTCAGCTGGGGAGGACTCTTTACGGAGGCCACACTTCTGTTGACAGTTGAATGAGAGGACGAGGCAGCCTAGGGCAGGAGCTTTCCTGGCGGAGGGAACAGACAGCCTCAAATCCCCAAGTCTGGGAAGACCTCCGTATGTGTAATCTAACTCACGTTCCTGGAAGAGTGCTTTTCCCTTTAGCCTGCACCTGTTGAAGAATTGTAGGTGTAAGAGCATAAGATAGAACTTGAGAGTTTCAAAGGTTTAAAGTGTATGCTTATTTTTAAGTTAAAAAAGAAATGCTAAGACCATGACGTATTTGATAAAGAGAAAGCCATTGTGTCTGAAGTTCAGTGGTTGGTCAGGGCGTTGGATTGGTGAGAGGCTGGTGCTCTAGACGTTACGGGCCCTGATGAGTGTGAGCTGTGCTCTCACTGTAGGGGAAAGCCATTGGAGACCCTTCAGCAGAGGAATGGCCTGGGGTTGGCTCCTATCTCTCTGGCTGCTGATTAACAGGCGGGATGTAGGGGGACAGATACTCCCAGGGGGTATCCTTGGGAGGTCACTGCAGTAGTCTAGGTCCAGGACTTGGTGTGTGCTAAGTTGTTACAGTCTCATGGCCGACTCTTTGCAACCCCATGGGTTGAGCCTGCCTGGTTCCACTGTCCATGGCATTCTCCAGGCGAGAATACTGGAGTGGACTGCCATGCCCTTTCTCTAGGGGTCTATTGAAGGTGGGAAGGTTCTTCAAGAAAGAGGTGGCTTAGAAGCAGAGACCTAAGAAAAATGAATGATTGAAGCTTCCCAATAACTACAGGAGCGTGAACTTGTCGTCATGTGCCACACATTTGTTCTTTTGTTCCTTCCATGAGACTGTTAGGCCGATGGCGTACTTTACCTGTGCCTCCCATCCTGGCGGGCTTCAGCATCTTTAGAGACCTGGTTTATGATTCAGATGCAGCAGTAAACCTGACAGACTTCTTGTCCTCGTGTATTTTGCGTTCTGATTGGGAAGCGAGGACATTTGAGAAAGTCATTCCCGATAATGAAATGCCATGAGGAAAGAAAAAGACAGTGTGCTCCAATAGAGAGTGACTTGCTGAGTGTGATGGTGGCAGGGACCGCTTCAGCTGGGGAGGACTCTTTACGGAGGCCACACTTCTGTTGACAGTTGAATGAGAGGACGAGGCAGCCTAGGGCAGGAGCTTTCCTGGCGGAGGGAACAGACAGCCTCAAATCCCCAAGTCTGGGAAGACCTCCGTATGTGTAATCTAACTCACGTTCCTGGAAGAGTGCTTTTCCCTTTAGCCTGCACCTGTTGAAGAATTGTAGGTGTAAGAGCATAAGATAGAACTTGAGAGTTTCAAAGGTTTAAAGTGTATGCTTATTTTTAAGTTAAAAAAGAAATGCTAAGACCATGACGTATTTGATAAAGAGAAAGCCATTGTGTCTGAAGTTCAGTGGTTGGTCAGGGCGTTGGATTGGTGAGAGGCTGGTGCTCTAGACGTTACGGGCCCTGATGAGTGTGAGCTGTGCTCTCACTGTAGGGGAAAGCCATTGGAGACCCTTCAGCAGAGGAATGGCCTGGGGTTGGCTCCTATCTCTCTGGCTGCTGATTAACAGGCGGGATGTAGGGGGACAGATACTCCCAGGGGGTATCCTTGGGAGGTCACTGCAGTAGTCTAGGTCCAGGACTTGGTGTGTGCTAAGTTGTTACAGTCTCATGGCCGACTCTTTGCAACCCCATGGGTTGAGCCTGCCTGGTTCCACTGTCCATGGCATTCTCCAGGCGAGAATACTGGAGTGGACTGCCATGCCCTTTCTCTAGGGGTCTATTGAAGGTGGGAAGGTTCTTCAAGAAAGAGGTGGCTTAGAAGCAGAGACCTAAGAAAAATGAATGATTGAAGCTTCCCAATAACTACAGGAGCGTGAACTTGTCGTCATGTGCCACACATCGTTCTCTGTTCCTTTCTATAGGTTGCTGCATTTGTCATACAATCTCTGCAAAGTAGGTTTTTTCCCAGGTGCTGCAGTTCAGGCTCAGAGAGGTGAAGTGACATCTCTGAGCTTCACACAGCTTATGCTAAAGCTGAGGCCTAAACTCAGGTTTAGTTGATTCTAAAGCCTCATAATGCACTCATGCTAGCAACAAGAATTAATACCAACACTGAGAGTCCAGGAACTTCCTGCTGAACCTTTTTCCTGCATTATAGCCAGAAAAGTGGCCTTGGTACTCTGGAAGTCAGAAATAGCACTCTGCTTTGAAGCCATATTAATTGGGAGCAATATAACCTGGTGTTTAAGAGGGAAATAGTGGAAGTGAAAGTGAAGTCATTCAGTCATGTCTGACTCTTTGTGACCCATGGACGAGTCACGGCATTCTCCAGGCAAGAGTACCCAGTAGGAGTGGGTAGCCTTTCTCTTCTCCGGAGGAACTTCCTGACCCAGGAATTGAACCGGGGTCTCCTGCATTGTGGGCGGATTCTTTACCATCTGAGCCACCAGAGTTCAAGTCCAGTACTTGTTTGCTTGGTTAGCTCACTGATTCACTTAGCAAATATTCTACAAATGTGCTATGTTGCCAGCCTCTGTGAGGGTGCTGGGGGAATATATGTGGACCTGATGTTTATCTTTGTGTAACTCAAGGCTGTTCGAGGCCCCTTGTTTATATTACCGGCAGCTTACTTGTGGAGATTAATCTCACCTGTAGTTTATAGATGAAAAAAATTGAAATACAGAGAAATTAAGGCACTTACTCAAGATCACATGGCCAGCTAGTAGCAGTCAGGATTTGAATCCTGAATTTTTCTTTTATCGTAGTTCAGGCTCTTTTTCCTGCACGCTCTGTGTAGATGGGCAGTTCTGGAAAGTGCCAAGTGTACTCATGGCCATCAGAAGCAAGACTTGCAGCAGCTTTTTTTTTTTGTTCTTGCGCTTGTCTGTGAAATCTTGGAAAAGCCACTTAATCTCTCTGAGCCTCTGGTTCTTCACGCTCAGGATGAAGGCAGTGTTCTCAGTGGTCCACCGGGTCCCTTCTGGAGCTTCAGAATACTGTGATGCTGTGAATTTGTGCCACTAAATGCTCGTTGCTGATTTGGATTCTTCTTAGAGGGGCCCAGTTGTGGATCAGATTTTTCTTTCAAAGAGCTCATTGGCACAATGTGCACCTCTGCAGTCCCGCACGAATTCATGGCTGCCCATGTGCTATGTATATAAGTTTTGAAAAATCAGTGAGTTTAACTTGAATTTCCAAAGACATGGGGATCTGTTACATTATATTTTGCATTATTTTATGTTGGTTAATGGGTGTAATCCAAGAGAAAGTTGACAGACCAAAACCGTCTGCTCCCGCAAACCTCATTTTTTATATACTTTCTTCCCTTTGACAAGGTGGTAAGGTCACGGGGCCCCTCACTGAATTATACGTTTGGTAGTTTTCCAGATAAAAAATGAATGATCTGTTCTTTATTACGGAGACTGTGTCATGTGAGAGGATAAAGGCTGATGTAGATGTAAAGAGGACCAAGGTTTTTATTTGGTTTTGGCAGTGACTTCCATATGACTCTGGGCATGTCACCCTAGCAGATTGCTGCCTTCTAATTCCTCATTTGTGAAATGAATGAAATGATACACAATGATAGCTGGAGCTTTGGTGAGATTAGTAGAGAAAATAGGTTAAGTAGTGTGATCTCCTTAGAGGAAAGAAGCTATATAAATATAAGATACTAATAGTGTTTCAGGAGACATAAAATGTTCCTTTCATGCATAATTTTGCTTTAGAAGGAAAGGAAGGAGTGAGGAGGGGAATGAATATGTTGATACCTACTATGTGCCAGAAACTGTTAGGTGCTTGAAATATACAGAAGTGCAGAAGCCTAACAGTTAATTTGCACCTTGGTAACATAAAAACCTTAAATTTGAGTTCTGACTCTTTTTTTAGCTGTGTGACAATGACAGCTGTCTCTACCTCTCTGAATCTCAGAGAGCTCATCTGTAAAATATGTATAGGCCTTGCTTTTTATAGTTATTGGGAAAATTCAGTGAGATAACGCACACAAAGCTTTTGCAGTTTAGCAAGCACTCAGTTAATGCTAGCAAGTTCCTTCATTCCTCTTCAAAAATAGGCAGGTGCATCCCTCCCTTTAAAGGATGGGGAACCCGAAATTCTAAGAGGTGAGGCATTGGTTCCAAGTCATACAACAAAACTTCAAGGAGGGAAACAACCCACCAACGCTTATGTTAGGAGTTTGGGAGCTGGTAAAGAATCAGATCCATCCATTCCCAGGATTGGTTTCTGATGATAAAATTTCAAGGTTAGTTCTATAAAAATTTACCTTTCCTGGTTAATTGTGATTCTTCCTCTAATGCAAGTCTCCCGTTTGCTTTTCTGCCTTTGCTATAGGTGCCCAGAGCTAAGTTTTATTTTCAATTGCAACAGATCTCAGCTGGTATCTCACCCTCATGACACTTCTGATTCTCATATTCTTATTTAAATGAGTTTGCTGAGTCTTGTGACTCTGTCTGTAATCTGCCTCTGATCCTTTTGGGAAGAAGGCGGAAGATAAATCCTGAAGCAGTAACAGGTCAGAGGTGGATCCTAGGCGGTTCCTGTCACCAACCCTCTTAGCATCGCCTCTGCACACCCAGCTGTGTGGGACTGTGGACAGGTGTTTCTTCTGGCTATCTGTCTTCAGTAAGACAACCTTGGGCCTCACAGGCTCTGGGTTGCATCTGTCCCCACCGACAGTGTGTACGGCTTTTGTTTTCCTCTCTGGCCAGTGTTCTCCTTTTAGAGAAGTTCATCAACAGGATGGATTCTTTGAACATTCCTGTTTCTTCTCTTTTTCTTTCTACTTATGTCATCAAATTCTGGGTCCTGTTTATTAACTACCTGCACTGTAGATGTAATGCCTGGAGGTACTGTGCTGAATGCCTGAAGCTTTCTCCTTGAATTCTCACAATACCACTCCGAGTTCAAGCGACTATTTTTTTTTTAAAGGTTCTGTCAGGTTTTTTTTTTTTTTTTTTTAACATTTATTTATTTATTTATTTATTTTATTGATATTTTGGGGGGTGGGGAGGGGAGGGAGGGGGACAGGCAGGCCGCTTCTATTGGTCTTTCATTTCTCTATTTTCGTCCGTCTTTGTTCTTTGGCTCCTGTGGGCCTCGCATCGTGGTGGCCTCTGTTGTCGCAGAGCACCAGCTCTGGGCACATGCGCCCCAGAGCTCCAGCTCGGTAATTGGACACATCGGTCCAGCCGCTCCGCAGCATGTGGTATCTTCCCAGGCCAGGGATCGAACCGGCGGCCCTTGCACTGCAAGGCGGTGTCCTTACCCACTGGACCACCAGGGAAGCCCCCAAGAGACTTATGCTCGCTTGCCTGGTGGAAGACTAGCGGAGTCAGTGCTCGCTGTCATAGGGCTGCCTAGGGGCAGAAACAGAATGGAACTGAAGTCTTACTTATTGCCTTTTCCCCTCTTGTCTTCTAATAGCAGCTTTTTCTGGTATGGCAGCCTTTTATGTCTCATCAGGGACCCTGAGAAGTTTTGAGCAGGAGTTCATTTTGCTCAGGCCCTCAGCCCATTCATTTTGTCTTTATGCCCCTAAACAAAGGAGCACTCTCTTACTAATTGTTTTACCAGATATTGGTAAGAAAACCACACAAAGTAGAATGGAGCTGTTTTGGTTTGAGAGCATGGAGCTCATCTCTCACTTTAAATAAAACTGTCAGGAATCATGACTTCATTGAAGAGTTAAAGTGCCTAAGATTGACTCATTCCCCAGTGAAGCTGGCTCCTTCCTGGATTGCCCTCCTCTTTCATTATTTCGTGTCACTGTCTTCATTGGTTTTACTTTAAGTAGGAGTAAATAGAAAATTAAAATACTTCCATTCTGTTCTCCATAGGGTACCACTTTTATTCTTTAGTGTTTTGTTTTGGAATATAGCCAGTTAACAGTGTTGTGATAGGAATCTAAAATGTTGGTGCTGATGAACCTATTTGCAGGGTGGCGGTGGAGATGCAGACATAGAAAACAGACTTGCGGACACAGTGAGGGAAGTAGAGGACAGATGAACGGAGAGAGCAGCATTGAAACATACACATTGCCATATGTAAAATAGACAACCAGTGGGAGTTTGCTGTGTGAGGCAGGAAGCTCAAACCCAGTGCCCTGTGACAGCCTAGAGGGGCGGTATGGGGTGGGGGGCGTGGGGTAGAGAGGGGACATATGTATGCCCATTGGCTGAATCATGTTGAGGTGCGGCAGAAACCAACACAGTGTTATCAGACAATTACCCTCCAAGTAAAGATAGTTCCACATGAACAGTGAAGGGGACTCACTCTACATACACGTGTATCTATTCTCCCCCATACTCCCCTCCCACATGGCACTGCCTTTAGCACCTTGTTCCAGATTTTTCCATGTAACTTTGGACACATGTCTAAATCTCCTCCATTTTTCTTGTGAAGACATGGGATTACATACACGGTTCTTCACTTTAAAAAAAAATTGTTTTTTGACATTTTTTTGTTTGCCTCTAAGTCATTGTTTAGTTTTCATCCATCTTTATTCTTTGGCCTGTGTGGGCCTCCCATCGCAGTGGCCTCTCTATTTTTTGGTGGGGGGGAGGCGGGTTGGGAAGGGAAGGGGGTGGGCGGGCCACTTCTGTTGGTCTTTCATTTATCTATTTTCATCTATCTTTGTTCTTTGGCCTGTGTGGGCCTCCCATCGCTGTGGCGTCTTGTCGCAGAGCACCGGCTCTGGGCGCATGCGCTCCAGAGCTCCGGCTCAGTAATTGGACACATAGATCCAGCCGCTCCGCGGCACGTGGGATCTTCCCAGACCAGGGATCGAACTGGTGCCCCTTGCACTGCAAGGCGGTGTCCTTACCCACTGGACCCCCAGGGAAGCCCTACAATGGCCTCTTTTGTTGCAGAGCACTCGCTCAGGGCACATGCGCTCCAGAGCGCTGGCTTGTAATTGGACACACCAGCCCAGCTGTTCCGCAGCATGCGGGATCTTCCCAGGCCAGGGGTTGAACCGGTGCCCCTTACACTGCAAGGCGGATTCTTTACCCACTGGACCACCAGGGAAGCCCTTCACCTTTTTTTTTTTAAACTTCATGTGTCATTAGTGACACATTAACTTAATGTGTCATTTTTAACTTAATGTGCTTTTTCTGGTGAGAGTTCTTCCTTATTCTTTTTAAGGGCTGCATAGTGTTGCATGTTACCTGTAGCGTTAAATAGTTCCCAGTTGTTGAATGTCTGGGTTGTTTAAATTGTTTTCTTTTTTGCTAACAGTGTTGTAATGATCTCCTAAGGATCTTCCTGTTAATTCTGCTTGAAGTGGGAAGTAGTGGAAGGGGGATTGTAATTGGGGGAGAGGTGAACAGAGTGTGGGGGCCCTTGGGGTAGGTTTTGTTCCTTGGTTGCCACATTGCGTATTTGCACTAGTGTGCTGCCTGTTGCTGAACTTCATGGAAATGTGGACATCTGCATCACACCTGAGTGACCCCTCCAGTGGTCTGCAGATCCAAACTTGACGTCACTCTCTTAGGAAACCCTATTGATATTTGAATGGCTCTCCTGGCTCACTGTGTGGCAATAATAATATTAAGCAAAGTGGGTACTTAACTGAATGCAAACTATATTCTAGGCCTTATGCTGCATTATGTAAGTCATTCTTTTATTCCCCCCTCCTTTTTTTTGTACATGAGCTAAGTAAGCCTAAGAGAGGTCAGATAGCTTGTTCAAGTTCATTTAGCTAATACGGATAGAGTTGTGCAGGATTTAAATATGGGTCTGCTTGACTTCAAAGTCAGTTCTTACATCTGCGGATCTCCAAGAGCACTTTTTCTTTTTGTAATAAGGGGAAGCAATTGGTATTTTAAAATTTAATTATATACCAACCCAAACCATGTGGAGCATAATTGCCAAAGCTCAAACCAGGATGCCTAATCTGAAAGTGAATTTATATACCACTTTTTGGTGTGGAGGCAGTCTGGAAAGTTTTGTTTTTCTTTTTTTCTCAGCTTTATTGAGGTGTAACTCATAAAAATGGCCCCATTTCACGTGTACATGCTAGTGAATTCTGACAAACGTATGTGTCACTGTAACCACTATCTTAGTCAACTTGTGGACCAGCTCGCAGTCATCCGGATAGCTCCCCCTGCCTCTTTGCAAGTTAGTCCCTGGCCTTCTCTGGTACCAGATGATCACTTGACTGCTTTTATGAGACTATAGAATTGTTATGCTGAAATGTGAAACTTCTAGGATACTTATAAGTTTATCCATCATATATGTATTGAGCACCTACTATGTGTCAGCTAGGACGGCAGCTGGGCTGATGGGGTGTTCCTGAGTGAAGATTGCCCGTTACCGGAGTCTGCACCACTGGCTCTGTACCGGTTCCCCCAGAACGTGGCTACTGTAGTGACCTTGGGCAAGTCACTTAATGGTCGGAAGCTTCAGCCTCCTTATCTGTAAAACAGGCATAATTTCTATGATTTTTTGAAGAGTAACGAGATATTATATGTGCTGCCTGTTGCTGAACTTCATGGAAATGTGGACATCTGCATCACACCTGAGTGACCCCTCCAGTGGTCTGCAGATCCAAACTTGACGTCACTCTCTTAGGAAACCCTATTGATATTTGAATGGCTCTCCTGGCTCACTGTGTGGCAATAATAATATTAAGCAAAGTGGGTACTTAACTGAATGCAAACTATATTCTAGGCCTTATGCTGCATTATGTAAGTCATTCTTTTATTCCCCCCTCCTTTTTTTTGTACATGAGCTAAGTAAGCCTAAGAGAGGTCAGATAGCTTGTTCAAGTTCATTTAGCTAATACGGATAGAGTTGTGCAGGATTTAAATATGGGTCTGCTTGACTTCAAAGTCAGTTCTTACATCTGCGGATCTCCAAGAGCACTTTTTCTTTTTGTAATAAGGGGAAGCAATTGGTATTTTAAAATTTAATTATATACCAACCCAAACCATGTGGAGCATAATTGCCAAAGCTCAAACCAGGATGCCTAATCTGAAAGTGAATTTATATACCACTTTTTGGTGTGGAGGCAGTCTGGAAAGTTTTGTTTTTCTTTTTTTCTCAGCTTTATTGAGGTGTAACTCATAAAAAATGGACCCATTTCACGTGTACATGCTAGTGAATTCTGACAAACGTATGTGTCACTGTAACCACTATCTTAGTCAACTTGTGGACCAGCTCGCAGTCATCCGGATAGCTCCCCCTGCCTCTTTGCAAGTTAGTCCCTGGCCTTCTCTGGTACCAGATGATCACTTGACTGCTTTTATGAGACTATAGAATTGTTATGCTGAAATGTGAAACTTCTAGGATACTTATAAGTTTATCCATCATATATGTATTGAGCACCTACTATGTGTCAGCTAGGACGGCAGCTGGGCTGATGGGGTGTTCCTGAGTGAAGATTGCCCGTTACCGGAGTCTGCACCACTGGCTCTGTACCGGTTCCCCCAGAACGTGGCTACTGTAGTGACCTTGGGCAAGTCACTTAATGGTCGGAAGCTTCAGCCTCCTTATCTGTAAAACAGGCATAATTTCTATGATTTTTTGAAGAGTAACGAGATATTATATGTCAAACTTTAATCCCTTGTTTTCCATGGGTTTGTTATTATCTAAATCTCCTAGTTAAGGAGTTCTTGGAAACTCAGGGGAAAAAAAAGTTCTTTTTCAGATTATTTGGAAGTAAAACCAGTGATGTTTTCTTTCTGTTTGCTCATTGCTCTTTTAGTCCTTAATACTTCCTTTCCTTCTCTAACCACCTCCTCCAGCCCCCTGTTCATTTTTTTTTTTCTTATCTTTTCCTCCATTTTTAGGGGTGGGAGGAGTTGAGTCATTATGTTGTAATTATCTTGGAATTTAAGTTGCTCAGGAACACTGTAGTTTGATTGTTAATGAGCACTTGGTTTGTTCTTTGAATATGAATTATGGTGAACAAGACCTCCTGGAAGGTATATCCCAGAGAAGAAAATCAGATGACTAACCCCGCCTGTGGTGTGAGACTGACTTAGTATTTCTGGAAAGGCCAAGGGGCTTTGGCTCTTCTTGACAGCCCCAGCCCCCTGAACTGCTCCCCAGAGCCTCATAGTCAGCCTCCACGTTTCCTCTCAACATGGGCAGCAATGATAGACTTGATGCCTGGACAAGGCTCCTGCCCTCAGGCTTTATTCCAAGGTGATAGCACGGAGGAGAATTCTCCTGGTGATTGGGCCAGGTTTAATTTATATCCTTCCAGATTTTAAAAGATGCGTGTGTGCACACACACACACAGATTTAGTTTATAAAAATAGGGTTAAGTATCTGCCATGCCACAACTTTTTTTTTTAGCTTAACAGAACCTTGTGTCCATCTTTTCATGGTGATCTCATTGTTTTTGTGCCTACAGAGAAGTACCATCTTGAGATGGGTATAATACAGATGAGGAAACTGGGGATCAGAAAGTGACATAATTTGCTGAGGGTCACAGATGAATAAGCAGAGGCGGCATTGTTCACATTGAATCTGTTTCCACGCCCCTGTTCTTGCCACACTCTCACACTGCTTTCTGGGCTGCTTGACCCGGACCCTCTCCCCTCCTCCTCACTCTGTGCCCCTTCTGTCTAGCTGCTGTACCATTCTGTGGGTCTTGTGCCCAGGAGAGTGCGTCTGATGTGCGCGTTCTAGAACATATTGATAATGCCCTTTTCTCACACAACTCACACACATACAGACCTTTAGTGATGGTGGAGAAAAGAAGAAAATCCGAGGAGACCGCCTCATGACCTCACTGGGCGGGGACAGCCACTGGCTGCACTTGAGCAACTGCAGCTGCTTCTCTGGCCCTTTCGTGCTCACCGCCTGCTCGCAACACCACTCCCCAGGGCCGCGCGTTCATTTGTTCGATTGATGGACGTCCAGTCCGTTGTTTCTCTCCCCTTCCAGGCCTTGTGAGCCTCCGTGCAGTTTTAGGATGCCTGCTTTCTCCTCCCCTAGCCTGTGGTTTCCTACCACTCAGGTCCCAGGTATGTGGATAGGAGCTCACTCCCTGCACACTTGTTCTCTTTGAAACACACAGGAGTGTGCAGTCAGGCATCGAGAGTGGAACATGGGCTGAGCAGAAAGTGCCGGCAACACCTATGCAGAAGCTGGGCCCAGAGGGACAGGCTCCTCCTCCCCTACCCCTCTGTTGTCCACCCTTTGTGTCCTGCGCCTGCTTTACAGGACCTGGCAATTGGCCGCTTAAGGTCAGATCACTGTTGTGTCGTGACCTCTGTGGGGAGTTGGAGCAGGAGCGTGAACTCTGTGTCTAAGCAGGCCTTGGTGACAGAGCAGAGCTGCCTGTCACTGCAGGTAAGAGGAGTGGCTTAGGTTTGTCTAGTGCCAGTAGGGAGCCCCGGGATTTGCAAGTCAGGCTTCCCTGGGCTCAGATCCCCGGTCTGCCAGGAACTTGTGTGGTCTTGGGCAGGTCAGATCTGTCCCAGCCTCCCTTTTTGAATCTGCAGAAACCAAGTGATAAGACCCGTGATGTCTTAGGAAGGAGGCAGAAGTTCACTCAGGGAGGGCCCAGAGCACGTGTCCTCTCAGAGGCTGATCCAGATGCTCCTGTCAGTGCTCTGCCTGCAGGGGAGCAGGTGGCCGGGGCCGTAGGGCTGGCAGTAACTCTGGGCCCTTACTGTCCCCATAGTCAGACTCCTCCTTCTCTCCCGCTCTTGCTTTATTTTCCTCGTAGCACTTACATGTTGGCTTATAGACTTGCCTGTGCCCTCTGTCTCCTTCACTAGTGTGTGACTTGGTGGAGCTTCATCTGTTTTGTCCCTTGCTATATCCCTTGCCTTGGGGACAGGACCTAGTGTGTAGTAAGGACAGTAATGCAGTCAGGGTACCCGCTGTTGGGCTAGGTGGTATTTCTGTATGAATTACAATATTCATAACAGGCTTTTGAGAGAGGTATACCACTGCCCCTATTTACAGAGGAAGATGCTGAGGGGAAGGGGGTTCTCTGCGCCCAGTGTCACATGGTTAGCAAGAGAAAGGACAGGGGTCTTTCTCAGAGCCTGGGCTTGTAGCCAGTATGCTCTGCTCTCTCAGTGGGAGGCTTCACTGTTACTTTTACTACTGATCTGACAGTTTTTAAAAGAGTCAGTACCCACATATGCAGAATTCTTTAACCATCGTCTCTCATTCACTCCTAACACTGACTGGAAGAAGAAAGTTAACTTTTTCTAACTCCCCCCACCCTGCCCCCATTTACAGGTGCGAAAACATTAAGAGATAGTGTTTATTGAGTACATCCCTGTGACCAGCACATTTAGTAACTTTTAATCCTTGCAACAATCCCATTAACCCAGTGGTGTTATACACATTCGACAGATGGGAACACTGAGGCCAAGAAGGAAAGTGACTTGCCCAGGGCTGTACGGCTAAGCAGTGATAGACTTGGACCTCAGACCCTGGTCAGGTATTTTCAGAAACTTCTCCTGAACGCTTCCATAGGCGCCCGTTGTGATCTAGGGAGGAAAGCTAATTGTGCACAGTGACCAGCCTTGCAGTGGCAGGCTGGGGGTGGACCTCAGTCAGCCTTGACCACCACACGTGTTCTTGTCCTGTCTGTGAGAGCAGAAGGAACAGTTCCCTGCACGGATCCCTGAACTTGGGTTTCCAGCCTTCCAGAGTGACAGGGAGGGGGAAGATGAGCGAGTTCATCAGCTTCCTCAAGGTCAGTCAGCTGGGAATGGGGAGCTGTGATCCCTGATCTCAGCCTCCTCTCTCTTCCCATCATGCCGGGCTGTATTTCAGGATGGCATGTCTGCTTAGCCAGGCCTCAGTCCCAGGACAGGGCCTTCGAAAGCAGGTGCCTGGTTATGCCCCAAAGAAGATCGAAGGTACTGCTGGTGGTAGATGTCCTTTGAAAATGTGTGTATGATTTCCTTTGGGCTAGAAGGACACCAGTTGTCCTTATGCGACATTAGTGCATGTAGATTAGCTGGTGAGCTCGGGGTGGGGTGCTATGGGAAGGGGGAGTGGCGAGGACAGAGGAGAGGGAGAATTGTGTCCCTAGGAGCGTAGGAAGTCTGGCTGAGCTGCACAAACAAAAACACTTCCTTCAGGGCCAGCAGCCCTGAGGCTTTGGGCAGCACCCACCAGCGAAAAGTAAAGCAGGGCCCGTGTCTGCTGCAGGCTGCAGGCTGCTGGCGGAGCAGGCTCCCCACAGCCCAGCGCCAAGGCAGGTGTCAAGGGTTCTCTCGGTAGAACCGTCAGAGATGAGTTTCCATGGGCTGGTTGTTCCCCACAACTCCCACTCCCTTCACCCTTAGCCTGTCCCGTGCTGCTGCAGCCCAGCTCCTGCCTCTGAGGGCCCTTGAGCCCACTCTCCTCTCTCCATCCTGCCCCTGGCAGCTCACCAGCCACTCACTAACCTAAGCTCCTAGCGACTCCACCCTTTGTGACCGCCTTTCTCCCCATCCGCTCACATCCTGTGGTCCCCCAGCAGTAAAATAGGAAGGCGGCCACGCTGCGCTGCGCTGTGTGTGCTTAGCGTGTGCACACTGCCCGTGTGCCAAGACTGTGCAACCGTCATCCCGGTTAAGCCTTGCTTCCGCCCTTTGCGTAGCATTCTTATTCCTACTCTGCACACCAGGAGACTGAGTCTAGAGAAGTCTGACAGCATGCTCACAGTTCTGAAGCTAGCAAGTGGCAGAGCAGGGGTGCCGACTTAGGTCTTCCTGGCCCAGAAGCTTGTCCTTTCTACCTTCTAAGTCCACTCTAAGCGACCAAGGAGCTGTTTCAAGTCCAACATTTTATAACTGGTTTTTACCACCGTTGCCACATCAGCGTAGGTTCCTCTGATGTACACCTGGTGAATGTCTTTGCACATGTCCTATTCTTGTTGAAGCCATAGAAAGTATCGTTCAGTTAGGGGATCCTCTGCTGCGTGAGTTGCCAGTGGGGCATGCCCCTCAGCTTAGGATTCGTGGAAACATACTCAAGGAGTTCTGCAGGAAGGCCCCCATCCAGGATGTTCCTGGAAGAACCGCCTGGTGGAGTTTGTATAAACAAAGTGTGACTCTGCCCACTCAGCCAAAACCCCCGCCTTGTGCCTGGAAGCTCTCTGACCCCAGCGGAAAAGGCTGCCGTGGCTAGTCCTGAGCTCCCCGTGTGCTGGCCTCGAGGCTTCTGGGCAGACTCTCCTCTCGTGCTTCGATCTCATTGGTGCCTTGGTGTCTGCCCCAAATCCAAGTCTGATCTCTCTTCCTCTGTTTCACTCAGATGTCTGCAATACTCAGTTGTATTCTTAGAAACAATCTACTCTTTTCCCTCTCCTTTATTTTATTGTGGTCAGATATACATTAAAAGGGCTTCCCTGGTGACTCAGGTGGTGAAGAGTCTGCCACCTGCAGTGCAGGAGACCTGGGTTTGATCTCTGGGTTGGAAAGATCCCCTGGAGAAGGGAAAGTCTACCCACTCCAATATTCTTGCCTAGACAATTTCATGGCTCATCCATGGGTCACAAAGAGTTGGAGACGACTGAGCGACTTTCATACATTAAAAATCTACCGGGCTTCCCTGGTGGTCCAGTGGATAAGGACACTGCCCTGCAGTGCAAGGGGCACCATTTAGATCTGTGGCACGAGAATATCCCACATGCCGTGGAGTGGCTGGACCAATGTGTCCAGTTAGGAGCCAGAGCTCTGGAGCACATGCACCCAGAGCCGGTGCTCTGTAACGAGAGAGGCCACTGCCGTGGGAGACCCACACAGGCCAAAGAATTAAGAAATAAATGAAGGACCAATAAAAGGCCAAAAAAAGGAAAAAATCTGCCATTTCAGGCATTAAATGTACAGTTCATTGATACTAAATACATTCACACTGTTGTGCAGTCAGCCTCTAGGACTCTTTTCGTCTTGCAAAACTGAAACTCTGTGCCCGTCAAGCAACAGTCTCTGTTCCTGGATCCCCCAGGCCCCTGGTAATCGCTGTTTTACTTTCTGTGTCTAGATACATCAGATAAGTAGAATCATATATTTGTCCTGTTGAGTCTAGCTTACTTCATTAGCGTAATCTTTTCAAGATTTATCCCATGTTATAGCAGAATTCCCTATCTTTTTAAGGCTGAATCATATTCCACTGTGTGTATCTACCCAGTTTGTGTGTCCATTCATCCGTCAGTGGATCCACTAAGCCAGAACACGGCATTAAAGGGCCTGCGTACAGGCCTCGCCTTTGCCGGGCTCGCCAGCCTCCTCTCTGGGTAGGGTCTTTGTCCTCTAATTTCTGTACTTCAACCACACGGCCTTTTTTCAGTTCCCCTAGAGCAGGACCCTCCTCACCTAGGAAAAGGCCCTTATTTTACATGGGTCATTCCCTCTGGTGGGAATGATATTCCCCTAACTTCTCCACTCTTACTCACCTTAACTTAAATATCGCCACATTTTCTTTTGGAGTCCCACAGCAGAGCTTGATCAGCCCCTTGTTACCTGCATGTCATGATTGTGGTTCTTTCCACTGTAACTTACTGATGAACGGTGCGTGTGTTTGTTGAGTGGCTGCCTGCCTTGCCAGCCTGACAGCTCACTCTGACAGTAGCTGACACTGTAGATGCCCAGTAAGTAGCTGCTGAGTGAAACTGTAAACTAAATGAGTGAATGAATGCCAGAAAGAGAAAATGGCATGGCTCCATGCTGGGACTACTTGGATTTTAAAATGTACACACACTGTTAAATTACTAGTCAGATCTCAAAAAGTCCTCCTGCTGGAACATGGATTGTATGCCCTGTCATTTCTCTGTTGATAAAAACTTAAATGAACTCTTCATCATTTGAAGAAGCCTCTGTAGTCACCAAACATGAACGACAATAGCCACAAAGGCTGCTTACATTTTCTGATTGTTTATCTCCTAGCAGACTTTGTTCTGTGCACTTTCCATATATTATCTCATCTTTTTCTCACAAGAACTCTGAAAGGTCGATGCTAGGGTTTTCTGTTTGTTTATTTTCACTTCCTGTTTCCAGTTGAGAGGACCAGGGTTCAAAGAGTCTAGATCGCTTGCTTAAGGTCGCTCAGCCTGTACGGGGCAGGTGCAGAAGTGGAGGGCTGTCAGGGTGGGATGGAGCACCTTGCCCTCCTCTAGTGCCTCTCCCCTCCCTACCCAAGGAAACTCACTTTTTGTCTGGCTTATACATGGGACTTCTGCCTTGTTTTTCTCTGAAGCCAGGGTTTTATGGCTAAAAAAAGAGTTTGAAAACCCCAGGTCTGCAGAACAAATTCAGTGCCTTTTCCAGCCTCATGCCTTCCTGCCAGTATGTCTCCCACCACGCTTCTGTCTGGAGCACCCTGACCCTTGTTCTGCAGGGGTTATGGACTGCGCTTCTCTAGGTCAATTCCCAAACCTCAAGTCAGAATGAGCCGTGCTTTCTGCCTGCTCTTCCTGAAGGAGGCCCGTCCCTCCTCACCTAGAAAATTATTTGGGGGAATGATATCCCCTTCTCCACTCTTACTCACCTTAACTTAAATATCGCCACATTTTCTTTTGGAGTCCCACAGCAGAGCTTGATCAGCCCCTTGTTACCTGCATGTCATGATTGTGGTTCTTTCCACTGTAACTTACTGATGAACGGTGCGTGTGTTTGTTGAGTGGCTGCCTGCCTTGCCAGCCTGACAGCTCACTCTGACAGTAGCTGACACTGTAGATGCCCAGTAAGTAGCTGCTGAGTGAAACTGTAAACTAAATGAGTGAATGAATGCCAGAAAGAGAAAATGGCATGGCTCCATGCTGGGACTACTTGGATTTTAAAATGTACACACACTGTTAAATTACTAGTCAGATCTCAAAAAGTCCTCCTGCTGGAACATGGATTGTATGCCCTGTCATTTCTCTGTTGATAAAAACTTAAATGAACTCTTCATCATTTGAAGAAGCCTCTGTAGTCACCAAACATGAACGACAATAGCCACAAAGGCTGCTTACATTTTCTGATTGTTTATCTCCTAGCAGACTTTGTTCTGTGCACTTTCCATATATTATCTCATCTTTTTCTCACAAGAACTCTGAAAGGTCGATGCTAGGGTTTTCTGTTTGTTTATTTTCACTTCCTGTTTCCAGTTGAGAGGACCAGGGTTCAAAGAGTCTAGATCGCTTGCTTAAGGTCGCTCAGCCTGTACGGGGCAGGTGCAGAAGTGGAGGGCTGTCAGGGTGGGATGGAGCACCTTGCCCTCCTCTAGTGCCTCTCCCCTCCCTACCCAAGGAAACTCACTTTTTGTCTGGCTTATACATGGGACTTCTGCCTTGTTTTTCTCTGAAGCCAGGGTTTTATGGCTAAAAAAAGAGTTTGAAAACCCCAGGTCTGCAGAACAAATTCAGTGCCTTTTCCAGCCTCATGCCTTCCTGCCAGTATGTCTCCCACCACGCTTCTGTCTGGAGCACCCTGACCCTTGTTCTGCAGGGGTGAGGGACTGCGCTTCTCTAGGGCACTTCCCAAACCTCAAGGCAGAATGAGCCGTGCTTTCTGCCTGCTCTTCCTGCAGGAGGCCCGTCCCTCCGTCCTGGCAGCACGCACACTGTTCCTGAGCCGCGAGTGACACGTCTGTTGACACTGCTGGACTGAGCCTCTGCAGAGGCTGGACCAGGCCTCCCTCGTCTCTGGTGCTCCTCACCCGGCCCAGGAGCGGGCAGCGAAGGCTCAGGCCTCCGTCAGTGCTTGATGAGTGACTGCATGCCAGGGGCAGAGCGGGTGCTCAGAACCCACTGGCCGAGCCCAGGGCCTGGAATCCAGCTAGCCTGAGCTCACAGAACCCCGCGAATGCGAGATGGACATGATCAGATGTATTAATCACTGGGTTTGGAAAGGAATTACAGTGTTTCCATAATATAGTATGTTTCTTTTCTAAAACAGATGTGCCCTCGTTGTTTCATAAGGAAGTAATTAAGTGTGTTTGATTAAAACATTCATAGACGCTATCATTTATTCAAGGCTACTATATGCTGCTGTCTTTCTTGGTACTTTATATGTGTTGTGTCTGCTTCTCCCAGTCCCCCTGCAAGCTGTTTTCATTATCTTCACTTCAGAGATGAAGACACTGAGCTGGAAAGAGGTGAAGTAGTTTGCCCAGGACAGTCAGCTTCTGCATGACGGATACAGAAATAAAACAGGTCTGACTGGACTGCAGAACCAGTGCCTTCCATCTCCCTGACTGCCTCTAACCTTGTGTTTCAGACTCATTCGGCTCAGCACCCACAGCCAGCCGGCAGACGCCTCTCTTCCTCTCGGCACTTCCTGTGCCTGGCATCCCTTCCCCTTCCTCCCTTCTCCCCCACCCCTCACTGCACACCCCCATTTCCTTAGATTATTGCCTCTGTATTTGCGTCCTAAAACTGAACTATTTTTGTCAGTGTCAATAATTAAATACTAGTATGTATGGAAACTGGCTTTAATAGTATAGTAAGGTCACATTTTCATTAATAAGTATATAAAATACTTTATTAAGGCCAAATTACATATATTATGATATTGTTTTCTTTATGTAGCCATTTACTCATTAAGATTTTTTGAGTCCCAATTTTTGAACATGTGATTGTCTTTTCTCCATGTAAACTATAACGAGTTAGTAAAAAAGAAGTTGGTTAGATAAGCTTTTTTTATTTTGTTACAGATTGTCTAAAAAGCAGGCTACCTATTTCAAATGGTTCTTGAAGTGTAAGGTTGAAGTGCTGCTCTCTGGAGAAGTTTAAGAGGTTTCTTGCAGACTTAGATTCATTTATTTTCTGCCCCTCCTAGTGTTTCAGCAGGATTAAGTTTTTTGAATCAGTGGATCAAGTTTTAAATTTTCCTGTTCCTTCCTTACACTGACATATGCTTTGGCAGAACAAAAAAGAGACCTAAACATGTCAGCATGATTTTTGTTCAATGAATTAAAAACCATAAAAGTAACAAGATCTGATCCAAATCCCTAAACTCCTGACATGGTGGTTTTGTCCTTTTCAGTCCCAAGATTCATGTTACTGACTTTGAAAAAAGCTTTCTGCCTGGAAGCAGAAGTGATGGCAGCAGTACATGATTTATTTGAAATGGACTGCAAAGGGTAGGCAGAGAAGAGCAGCGGGAAGAAGGCAGGCCAGGAAGATCTGGGTTTGAATCCCAGTTCTTCCACTCAAGCCCACAGGCAAGTTACTTAACGTCTGTGCACCTCAGTTTCCTCATTGGAAAATGGGAATTTTAGGATCTAGTTTGATGAGTCATCGTGAGGTTCCGTGAGGTAATAAAGTTCTTACCTAGCATTGAGGAGCTTAATACTGGTAGGAGTCAGGATTATTTTTATTTTGAGACTATTTTGACAATTTCGTGAATTCAAATAGCTGGATTCAGAAGGATTTTTTTTATCACACATGCTGCCCACTTTATCTTCACAGCTTGTCCTGTCTCAAAATGCTTAATTTTTTTTCTCATCCTATCAGAGGAAAACTACCAGGTAAATGCCACTAAATCTTTGACACCTGTTTGTCACTGTTTCATATGGAACAGATATACCCAGGGCTTGGGATGATCATAGGAAGCCGGAACCATTTTGATTGGAGGATCAGGAACCATATGCCAGTTGATGTCCAGTTCAGGATCCAGGAATCAGAGGAATTATTTCATACTAAGATCATTGGTTTTTTTTTTTTTTTTTTATCTTTTTGGGGGTGGGTTGGGGAGGGAGAGGGGATGGGCGGGCCACTTCTATTGGTCTTTCATTTCTCTATTTTCATCTGTCTTTGTTCTTTGGCCCGTGCGGGCCTCCCATCTCGGTGGCCTCTGTTGTCGCAGAGCGCTGGCTCTGGGCACATGCGCTCCAGAGCTCCAGCTCGGTAGTTGGACACATCGGTCCAGCCGCTCTGCGGCACGTGGGATCTTCCCAGGCCAGGGATCGAACTGGCGCCCCCTGCACTGCAAGGTGGTGTCTTTACCCACTGGACCACCAGGGGAAGCCCCAGACCATTGGGTTTTGAAACAGGCCAGCATAGATTTGACTTTGTGTAAAATACAACACTTCTTTGGCTCTTGCTCATCTGTAAAATGGAGTTTGTGATCTTACAGGACCCTTGGTGTTACAGCTGTCTAGTCTTTTCTTGTTTCTCTCTTCTGATCTGTGCTCCTGTCAATTCCTCGTGTGATCACCATCTCCTGGTAACCTGAAGCCTTTGAACATGCCCTTTCTTCCTCCTGGAAATCCCTACCAGTCCTGGCAGCCTACTCTCATTCTTTGGGTCCCCGTAGGCCCAATCTTCATGGCTCAGACAACAGAAGCTTTTCTCTTGCCCAAGCTGAGGCGGGCACTGTTTGTCTCTCTGCACCCAAACTGGTGGAAGTTCCCTCTCCACTTGTAGTGCGGCCAGCAGAAACAGACGTGGTGGAGCACGTGCGGGCTTATGAAGGCGAAACCCATTTCCCTTGCATCTCATTGGCCAAAGCAAGTTGTGCAGCCTCAGTACTGGAGGCAATAAAAACCAGAACACTAAGTGAACAAACCTAATGATGGCCACACTCAGATATTATTCCCTCAGGAACATCTTCCCTCCCCCAACTGACCCCTCTCTCCCAGAACTCGGACGCACTCTATTGTTAATGTCTCTTTACTTAGCTCGCCCTAGCTAAGCTCCCTCAGAGCAGGACGGAGGTCTGTCATGGAGGTCTGTCACCTTCGTCGTGGCATACTTGGTACAACTAGCACCCTGGTTCCGACAGGTAGTAGTGTGCACATGACCAAGAAACCCAAGCAGGACAAACCCCCTGGCTTGCTGTGAGGATTAAGTGTAAAACAGAAATAATAACTGCTTCATAGAATGTCATAAGAGTCAGCTTACAAAAAGTTCTAGCGTGCCTGTCCCAGGGCTTTATAACAGACCTTCACTGTGCTCATCGTTACTATGATAAGAATATTAATAGTAAAAATAACTGATATTTATTAAAGCATTTTTAATATGCCAGACACTCTTCTGGTCAGCTTATGGAATTTAAACGGTACAGTATTCTTACATGTTGTATCTGGGTCAGTGTTAACGCAATTCACAATTAATTGGTCATAATAATAGTTAAGATTCTGAAGGTGACTGCTTGTTTGGGGTGATTTGGAGGTATAGAGATGATGCTGTTTCTGTAGCATCATTGTTTATTGGCAGTGCTTTCTTTAGTTGGAGAGAAAGGGGTGGAAGTAAAACTAACAGTTGCTTCCTTTTAAAATGTGCCGGGGTCAGTGCCAAATAGGTCCACAGGTCGGTCTCGTAGTCTCCACAGTGTCCCTTAAAGTCAGGTGCTGACAGTCCCTTTGTATAGAGGGGAACTCTGAGGAAGGGGAGGCAGTTCTGCAACCAGCAAGGGGCCTGGCCAGAATTTGACTCCCAGGGCTGCCTAGATTCCCTGGCTCGTGCTTTTAAGCAGCACATTTACTGGCTCTCCTCAGCTGTTTCACCAGGAATGTTCCCTAACCCTAGGCATCCCCATGGGCACGTGTCTGGACTGTGAAGATCTTCCACCGGCAGAGAGTACAGTTATGACCTGCTGAGGTAGTGAATAAAGTGAGGTTGAATTCTTGGCTGGCAGTTAATACATGGAACGATCTTATTGAAGTTTTTTTTTTTTTTTCTTTTATCAGAGTAACCAGGGAGCACAGGGAAATGCTGGTGAAACTGGCTAAACAGAACACCAACAAAGCCAAAGACTCTTTACGGAAGGTTCGTACCAACGCGATGAATAAGCTGAAGAAGTCAAAGGACAAGACCTCGGAGGACACCATTAGGCTCATAGAGAAACAGGTGCTGTTCCAACAGATGGCATATTTGTGTATCTGACCCATCGCTCGTTCATGTCCGAAGTGAAGAGCATGAAAACAGAATACCCCCAGTTCTTTCACTGACACGATCAGTGCTGGCTGAGACTCTGTCCTGGGTCTGGTCCTGTGCTGGACCCTGAGAATACAGAGGCGGGTAGGAAGCTGTTGACCTTACTGTGTTCCAGGCTCTAAACTGAGCACTTCACTGCACTTCATTGATCCTTGTCACTACAGAGCTGTGAGGGGAATGGAGAGGAAGCTGAAGTTCATGGAGGGAGATAACTTTCCCAAGGTCAAACTGCTGTAATCAGTAGCCATGGGATCCAGACCCAGCAGACGAATCTCAGAGCCTGTACTCCAGGGCTCCCCTGTCTGCGGTTGGTTGCCTAGATGCTGAGGAGTGAGGACCCGGCCCTCTGTTTAGTGTGCAGAGTAGGGGCACTGAAACAAATCTTAAAGGAACAACTGGAGTAAACAGAAGAGGGGGCCAGTTACCAGCATGTGCAAAGGCATGGTGATGGGAAAGAGCTCCAGTCAATTAGATCGCTGTGGTGTGGACCCAGGATGACAGCAGGAAGGACAGAGAAGGCAGAGTGGCCAGTTCCTAGCACATCTCCTGTACCAGGCTGGGGAGTTTGAGCTTAAAGACGTCCAGAGGTTCCCACATTGGCTCTGCATCTTTATCAGTCATTCATGGCCACACTAATGCTGCATAGCACACTGCCTCAAAATTCAGTGATGTACGTATCAAGCACTGCTTCTTAGTCTTGTTTCGCTGAGTCAGCTGGGATGTAGCTGTTGTAGGCTGAGCTCAGTGTACTTGCCTTCAGATCGTAGGTGGGGCTCAAGTTGGCTCTACATTTTGCTCAGGCTTCTGAAGTCAACAGGCCTCCCAGGGCATCTTTTCATGGCAGCAGCAGATGGCCAAGAGAATACACCCGGCTATGCAAGTACATTTTAAGCACTTGCTCTTGTCATATCCCACTGGCCCAGCAGATCTCTCGGGCCATGCCCAGAATCACGGTGGAGGGGAAGCGTATTTGTTAATGGAGGGAGTGAATGCCTGCTGAGAAATACTCTATCCCAGCGTTAGAATCACTTGAAGAGCTAATAAAAATAGGGTTATATGGGGCCCCTGCTCCCAGAGATTCAGTTGGTGAGCCTGGGCTGGGGCGTAGGGATCTCCATTTTAAGGTGCTCCCCATGTGGTCCTGATGCGGTAACTCCCTTAAGTGATTATTTTTTGAGTTACACTTGAGTTTAAAGGATGACTGTGGTGCTCGGGTGGAAACCAGATTGTAAGGAACAGGACTAGAGGCCGGGAGGCTTGCAGGAATCCAGCCAGGCAGTGACAATGGCCTGAACTTGGGTGGTACCAATGGAATTAAGACAGGAAGAGGAATTTACTGGTATTTTGGGGGGAGATAGAATTTCAAATGGTTAGCATAATGCAGAGGGCTTACCCAAAGCCTCCATCATCCACAATAAAAGCAGTATGTTAGGAAGATTGAACAGGAGTGTGAGCAGGATGAAGCGTAAAGAGGGAAGATGGGGAGGCCAGGAGAGTTGTTACGGGGTCCTAAATGGACTACTTGCTCCTCTTAGACTCACAGTTAGAATGCTAGTTGTGAACCAGTAGTCACGTGGGGGAGAATTTCAGATGAATGTCTGGCCCTGCTCCTACATTTTCTGATTCAGTAGGTCTGCCTAGAAATGTACATTTTTAAAAGGCTCCCCAGATATGCAGAAACAGACAGGAAAGGGGAAGCATTGAAGAGTACCCCTGTAATGGCACTGGGGTTAGAAAGAGGTTTTCTACACTTCATGTTTTGTGACCTTGGGCAAGTTACTTGACTCCTTCAAGCCTATTTCTTCTGTAAAAAGGGATTTGGGATTCCTCCCTTGAAGCGATGCGCTGGGGATGCTCGAGGCAGCGTGCGAGTGCCTGACACCCAGCCTCTCAGGGCCCCTCCCGCCCCTCTCTGTGCCCTCCTCTTTCCCTGCATTAGCTCAGAGAGACTCATGGACTGGACTGGCCTTTTCTGAGCACTGATCAGGCCTCGCACGAGTCCAGCTGGGCCAGTTCCACGTCCATCTCCCAGGGGATTCCATCGCTCTAGCTGACACTTGGCCCTTTTGTTCTTTGCTGGTGATGAGCCTGTGGACCTCTGGGCCCACTGAGGCTCTCTCTCAGCAAGTCTGGACATTGTCCAGAGCCCACGCTCCTTGGAAAAGGAAGAACAGTCAGATAACTGGCACTTTTTTTTTTAAAATGTCTTCTTTTATTGTACTAAAAAAAGTTACTGAAGTCACACTGATTCATAGCACTGAATCTTTCATGTATGCAACATTGTACAACATTCTGTTTCAACTTCTGTATACCCTGCAGTATGCTCACCTCCAGAAGTCTAGTTTCCATCCATCCCTGTACAGCTGACCCCCTTCACCCTTCTGCCCTCTCCCGACCCTTTATTCTCTTTACACATGCGCTTGTTCTTGTTTTATTTTTTCACTTACTGTGGTTTTCGTTTCCTCACTTTTATTTTTTTATACCAGCACTCTTGCTAAAAACCCACTTGACAAGGACCTTGCCAGAACCTTCACGCTCTAGCACCTGCCTTTTCACCTTCCTTTTCAGATTAGATTTTTTTCTTCAGTGCTTGTTACTGTTGATTATTATTATTTTCCAAAATGAAAATAACTTTGTTAGTTTTTTTCTGATACTAAACTAATGGTTGTTTAGTGTATATTAAGAAAAAAAGTTAAGGGGACTTCCTTGGTGGTCTAGAGGTTAAGACTCTGCACTTCCACTGCAGGCAGCACAGGTTTGATCCCTGGCCAGGGAACTAAGATCCCTCATGCTGTGTAGTACAGAGGAAAAAAAAACACACCAGGAAGAAAGTAATTGCAGTCCTATCACCATTGATAACCATCATTAACATTTTCGTGTAGGCCTTCAAATTATAAACATACAGTGAACATATAGTAACATTACAAGAAGAAAAGGTCATACTATATATAGTATTACATGATACGTCCAGTGCAATAATCCTCATTATTTAAGATATTATCACTTAAATATTAGCTCTTACTATTGTTGTTAATAACTTTAACTACTGTCATATGGTTAAAAGTTGGGTAAGAAAATATTCCAGCGACAGCCATGTGCACGTTTCATTTTGTTCTTTTTTCCCTATAGAAGGCACCAATCTGGAGTTTTGGGTGTGTTTTTTTTTTTTATTGTTGTTGTTGTTAAATAAGCAAGGCAGGAATTGATCGCTGCCTTATCAAAAAGTTTTTTTAATGTATTTACTTTTCTGATTATCAAAGCAGTATAGGCTCATCATAGAAAATGTAGAGAATTCAGAAGACTTAAAATAGGGAAAATTCACCCTGTGGTCCTGGATTTGGGGATATTTCTCCTTTTTTCTCTTTTTTAATTGCTTAGTTAAAAAAAATATTTGGTAGTTTGTTCTTAATATATATTTTATTTATTATGTTTATTTTTCTGTTTTTTGACCATGTGGGATCTGAATTGCCTGACCAGGGATTGAACCCATGCCCCCTGCATTGGCAGTGCAGAGTCTTAACTTCTGGACTGCCAGGGAAACTTAACTGCACGATTGAACAATTTTCTGTCCAGTTTTTTATTTTCTCTTTAGCCTTAAGGCTATTAGCATTATCTTATTCTAAAAAAAAAAAAACAAAAAACAAAAAACGTACTTGACAGCCTCATTCTGATGGTTGCAAAGTAGTCCATCCTGTGGTTATACCATAATTCACTTTCATAAGTCCTCTTACTGGATATTTAGTTATAAACTTTTTTGTTATTATAAATAAGGCTGCAGTGAATATTTTATACATAGATCTTTGCTGAGATGACTTCCTTGGAACAGAGTCTCGTGTGTGGAATTAGGCACAAAGGAAATGCATGTTTTTAAGGTTTTTGGTTCTGTCTTAATCACTTGCAGGGTGTTTAGAATATGTGTATTTTTGAAATTCTTTGCTTTTTCTAACCCTTGACTTTGAGCCTAGGATTTTTGATGTGAACTCAAAATGTTGCTTACCTTGGAGGGTATTCCTTTTACTTCCACTCTCCACAGAAAGGATTCAGTTATTCTTTCTGTAAATCCATAAACCTTTCTAGAGGATAATATGGTAGTGTCTACCAAAACCCATACATTTCTGATCCATCAGCATAGGGATTTGTCCACAATAAGTTATCAAGAATTTTATCTACAGAGTTGTCCGTTGATGTATTATGTATAATAGAAAACTGTGGAGAATTCCCTGGTGGTCCAGTGGTCAGCGCTCCGTGCTTCCACTGCAGGGCGCAGAGGTTCCATCTCTGGCAGGAAACTAAGGTCACACATGTCACGTAGTGAGGCTGAAAAAAAAGAACAAAACTGGAAACTCTCTAAATTTATGTTAGAAAAATAGCTTGTTTTATATCCATTCACTGGACTCTCTCTAATATAGGCATAAAAATATAGCCACAGTGAGTTTTCTTGGAATTTTTTTTAAAGGTAGGATGCACAACAGTGTTACAAGTTTCACATATGTGTAAAGGTTGACAGCTTGTTTACTTCAAAATGTTAATGGTGATCATTTGGATTATGAATGGTTGTAATTTTATTCTTTGTGAAATTTCTTTTTTAAAAAATTTTCCCAAATCCTTTTGAGGTTGGATTTTTAAAGACTGTATTTATAAACGTGTTTCATCTGTGGTATATAAGAATCAAAGCCAGAGGTATGTTCTCTCCCTGCGGTCATGTCTGCCCTCACCTCTGCCCCACGCCCTCTCTACCCCCGGCCCAGGCCCGCCCTGCTGAAGGACGACCAGGGTCCTCCCACTTGGGCCTCCGACATCTGCCAGCCTGCTGTTTCACCTTTGCTTTAGTTAGCTACAAGTGGGTCTGCTGAACATTAAAGCACTTGGCAGAAACCACCCGTCGATCCAGCCAAGAGCCTTTCACTACTGCCTTTTTCTGAGAAACAGCCGTTCTGAAGTGAAGCTGGGCGCTGGTGAGGCTGAAGGAGTCCGCAGACTGCGGGCTGGCAGGGAGGCCGGGCCAAGCAGGGCGGCGGGTGGGAGCCGCACCCCTCGGCACCGTGCGTGTGCTGAGCGGTACTACCCAGGTCTGCCCCATGGGTGCACTGTGTGCTCTTACCATCTCCCTTTTCTGTCTCTGCCTTTTATTATCCTGAATGTGTAAGGAGCCACCATGACGACGATGGTCATGACCGTGACAGTGATGATGTTGGTGATATAGTCTTTATGAGGCTGTGTGTTGTAATCGAAAGGGCTCTTGTTGTAGACACTGGCCTGGATTCAAATCCTAGCTCTTTTGCATCTTAGCTTTTAGGATCAGCATAGGCCTCACCTTTCTGAGCCTCTGTTTCTTCATCTGTAGAGTGGCAGCGGTGATGCCTGTCTCTCAGCACTGGTAAGAGGACCAAGTGACACAGCGTGTGTAAAGTGGAGTGTGCTGGCTGGTCCTCAGTAGTCGTTCGCCCTTATTGTCCATTCACTGGACTCTCTCTAATATAGGCATAAAAATATAGCCACAGTGAGTTTTCTTGGAATTTTTTTTAAAGGTAGGATGCACAACAGTGTTACAAGTTTCACATATGTGTAAAGGTTGACAGCTTGTTTACTTCAAAATGTTAATGGTGATCATTTGGATTATGAATGGTTGTAATTTTATTCTTTGTGAAATTTCTTTTTTAAAAAATTTTCCCAAATCCTTTTGAGGTTGGATTTTTAAAGACTGTATTTATAAACGTGTTTCATCTGTGGTATATAAGAATCAAAGCCAGAGGTATGTTCTCTCCCTGCGGTCATGTCTGCCCTCACCTCTGCCCCACGCCCTCTCTACCCCCGGCCCAGGCCCGCCCTGCTGAAGGACGACCAGGGTCCTCCCACTTGGGCCTCCGACATCTGCCAGCCTGCTGTTTCACCTTTGCTTTAGTTAGCTACAAGTGGGTCTGCTGAACATTAAAGCACTTGGCAGAAACCACCCGTCGATCCAGCCAAGAGCCTTTCACTACTGCCTTTTTCTGAGAAACAGCCGTTCTGAAGTGAAGCTGGGCGCTGGTGAGGCTGAAGGAGTCCGCAGACTGCGGGCTGGCAGGGAGGCCGGGCCAAGCAGGGCGGCGGGTGGGAGCCGCACCCCTCGGCACCGTGCGTGTGCTGAGCGGTACTACCCAGGTCTGCCCCATGGGTGCACTGTGTGCTCTTACCATCTCCCTTTTCTGTCTCTGCCTTTTATTATCCTGAATGTGTAAGGAGCCACCATGACGACGATGGTCATGACCGTGACAGTGATGATGTTGGTGATATAGTCTTTATGAGGCTGTGTGTTGTAATCGAAAGGGCTCTTGTTGTAGACACTGGCCTGGATTCAAATCCTAGCTCTTTTGCATCTTAGCTTTTAGGATCAGCATAGGCCTCACCTTTCTGAGCCTCTGTTTCTTCATCTGTAGAGTGGCAGCGGTGATGCCTGTCTCTCAGCACTGGTAAGAGGACCAAGTGACACAGCGTGTGTAAAGTGGAGTGTGCTGGCTGGTCCTCAGTAGTCGTTCGCCCTTATTGTCCATGCTGCTCCTCTTGAAACCTTCTCACTTTGGTTGTGGGGCTGGGATGGACAGTTTTAATGAGGCTAGCACAGCCTCACTTGAATGAAGGCCGAGGCTGAGTGCTGTGGGCTCCCGAGGGCAGCAGCAGCACCAGACTGGCAGTCAGGGGTGGCGGAGTTCTTGGCTCGGTCACACCACTGGTTTTTTTTGTGTGATTTTGGGCAGGTCAGTTAAAATTCTCTGCCTTGGTCTATGCCTCTATAAATGGGGATAATGCCTGTCCCTCCTGCCTTGTGGTATAGGAATGGGAGGTTACTGAGTGTGTGAATGAAGTGACAGAGGACAGGACACATCTGCATAGGGTGAATTACTTGCGCAGCTGTCTGGTGAAAGAATATTCACAGTAAAGGGTGATAATAATCGTATTTCCTACATTTTGGGGATGATGTGAAATAATGCATGTAGAGGTTTTTTAGCCCACTGTTTGGCTCATAGTAAACAGATGCTGTTGTTGGTATCCTTGTTGTTAATCATTGTTATTTTAAGATGAAAACAATGATCTTGCAGGTGGACTGTCCCAAAGGGCATTTTGTGCTTGTAATATGGCAGAGAGTTAGTAAATATTTTCATTAATTGATTAATTTAAAAGGAAGTCAAAGTGATAGTGGAAATCAGTGTAACAAGCAGTATTTGCATAGCAGATAACCAGTTTAAATGCACTTGCATATTCATGATTTTATTTAACCCTCACAGTTCCTCTGTGAGGGAGGACTCATATCCGCATGGAGAGATACGGCAGCTGGGCTCAGAGTGGGGAAGTGACTGGCACTCTGTTGCCCCATTGAGAACTGACCTCACCAGGACCATGGTAACAGATGGTTCCTCCAGGTACCCTTCCCCTCCCCATCCCAGTCTCTGCCCTCAAATGCCATCTTTCCAGAGGAGCCTTGCAGCCCTCATTCCTGGCTGTCACAGACTGCCAGCCTGTTGGTGCTGGAATGCTGCTAGGCACCAAGCCACACCCAACGCAAGGCAGCTGCTCGGGGTGGGGGGCACAGGAAGCCTCTCACGGGCCTGTGCTGGCTGGATGAGGAGGCCCAGGCTGCCACTCTGAGCTGGTCCTGTTCCGGAGTGCCCAGCAGCTTTCCTCTGCCCCATCCCAAATGCGCAGCTGTTGCTACGGCAAGAGTCTGGCTGTCTCCCTGCCTGGGACCAATTGCTCCAAAAATCCTTTTTAGTTTCTAGCCTTTCCAGCGCATTTATTTCCCAGTTCCTGGCCAAGGCCTGTGGTCTGCAAATAAAGATGTCAAACAGCCGCTGTGCTGCTGGACACACAGAACTGGGTACCACGCTGCCCTCTTCCTGCCCGAGGCTTCCTGCCGGAGGCCCCTTTTAGACATAGACGGGAGGCTGCAGCACGCAAGTGTGATGTTTCGTTTTGCATTCTTAGAGGAAGTTTACGTTTGGTGCAGAAAATGGGGAGGATATAGAACAGCACAGAAAACTAATAATTATTCATTTAGCAGAATTTTCTGAGCACTTGCGATGGACTAACTTTTATGCTGAATGTGACAGATACTGACATGAATATTGTATTTCCTGTCTTTCTATCACTAAAAGATAATCACTAGTAATATTTTGACACATTTTCTTCCAGTTTTTAAAAATATGTGTATTTTTGACATTTGAGGTCATTTCTACTGTATATATGTATACTTCGTATACTCTTTTCCTTGAATTCAAGGGTGACATCAGCATGTTTCCCATGGTGTTATAAATAATATCTTTTTCTCTGATTATAAAAGCAATCCATGCTTGTTATAAAATAGACATTTCAGATCTGTGTATTGGAATGTTATTGATATTTATACCCTCTCCATAAAAAGTAGACATTCTTAATCCTTTTTAATGGCTATACATATTCAGTTACACCTGCTATCATTTTAAATTTTCTTATTTTTTGATTATAATCTTTGATAACTCTCTTGGCATGTAGAACTTAAGGACATTTTCTCAGACTTTATTCATATGGTAATTTCCCAGTTGAGAGAGTTTGGGGTTAAAAAATGGTAAGAACACTTGCATCAATTTGAATTCCTGTCCGTGATACATGAGTTCATCTTTTTCACCATAGCTCTGGCATTGAATATTATAATTAAAAACCACAACATCAAATTTTGTTAACTGTGATAACTAAATTATATCTTGGTTTAATTTGCGTTTCTTCAGTGTCTGTTGAATTTTCCGTGTTTGTTAACCAGATGTATTTCATCTTTTTTCAAGTTTTTTTTTTTTTTCTGTTTGTCTATTGGAATCTTAATATTTATCAGTTGGTATAAGGGCCTTATATAGCAGAGTGTCTGAAATGTAGGAAATTCTGGAGTTTCCTTAAGGGACAGATTAGAATGACTTCTCTGTACTAATCGTTAACTATTTTGGGCTGTTCCATCAGACTACCCAGGATTAAATTCTGTCGTTGCTACCTTACAGCTGTGTATCCTGAACTAGCGATTTTAACTGCCTCAGTTTCCTCATCTGTGAAACCGGGCATGAACGCTGTCTCATGGCATCTGTTTCTTGCTGTGCAGAGTCCGTGAGAGTGTGTATGCCAAGTTCTTGGTCTGGTGCCTGGCTAGGATGCCTGCCGTTCACGTGAGCTTCCGTCACCATTATTAGTTCCGAGATAACCTTTCATAGTTCTAGGACATTTCTCCCCCTCCCCTTCCCAGCCTGTTACCAAGTTGTCTCATTTTGTCTTTCTGCAGATCAGTCAAATGGCCGATGACACAGTTGCAGAGCTGGACAGGCATCTGGCTTTGAAAACCAAAGAACTCCTTGGGTGAAGATCTGCAAGCGGCCGCAGTGCTCCAGAGCCTGGATCCTAGTGGATCCCATGGGCGGCGAATCGGTACTTCCCTCCCCCGTCTGTACAGAAGGCTGTCACCATGCAGTTGTCTGTCCTTGCAAGGCTCTGCCTTCCAGTAGGACGCTGGTCATTCTCTTCCTCCCGGCTCCTGACCACCCCATCTGCTCTGGGCCTTCTGGCATGGGTGGTCCTCAGGCTCTGTTGCTGACAGGCAGCCTTCAGTTGAGCCATTTGCCTTGACCGTGATGTCACTAAGCTGTCAGGACCATTGGCAGGCTTGCCACTGCCTGCTCCTCATCTCAGGAGCCTCCTTTTCCAACAGTTAGTCAGGCCCTGTCCCCACTTTTGAACTCTGCTCAGGCCAATGTGAGCCACCCCCCATGTTGGATACCTTTGCTGGAGGCCTGTTTTCATCAGATGATAAAACCTAAGTAAACTGGACAGAATAACAAGCGTAAAGGAAAAGACAAGATTGGCCTGCTCGAGTCATGATCTCTGTGGACCTATGTGTGCAGCCTCTAGAGCAGAGTTTTTGCCTTTTCTCTGCTTGGACCATCCTCTCATTCCTCAGAATTCCTGGCCAGTCCTGTTTGTCTTAGGGTGTCACCTTGGATAATGCATCCTTGAGGATGTCTTCCTCCCCTTGCCCCCAACCTAGTATGCCTGTTATTGGCTCTCCTGGCACTGTCCACTGCTTTTATCTGAACCTTAATTACTTTTTTTGATAATTAGTCTGTATATTTTTAGTTTCATGAGAAGTTGGCATAATGTCGAACATGAGGCATTCAAATGTGTTGTGAATGAACTGCAGGAGCGCCTCAGCCAGTGCTGGCTTTTGTGCCTTTCTTTCCAGCTTTAACACGGTTCTTCTGTCATTTTCTACTCTTGCCTCTGTCTTCAGTGTTAGGTCATGAGATCTTTGTCCTCAGGACTTGCCTTTTATTGATGGAAAAGTTGTTTTTTCTGGCATATCTTGGGCTTTTCTGGTGGTTCAGATGATAAAGAATCTGCCTACAGTGCAGAAGACCAGGGTTTGATCCCTGGGTCAGGAAGATCCCCTGGCTACCCATTCCAGTATTCTTGCCTAGAGAATTCCATGGGCAGAGGAGCCTGGAAGGCAGGGTCATGAAGAGGTGGACACAACTATGACTTCACTTTCATCTTTGGGTACTAGGTTAAGTTAGGTTCCCCCAACCAGTAAATTTTTTCTTTGTTCTTTTAGTTCGTTCCTTCCTTCATTCATTCATAATCTAGCCATCATGAGCTAGATACAATTCTAAGTAATCTGTTTAATCTTACAGTAAACTCACAAGATGTGTATTATCTCCGTTTTAAAAATAGGAAAACTAAAACATGACAATACTAGATAACTTGCCCAGAGTGTTAGAGGCTTTCATTATTCGTTGTCAGCTTCATTTTTCGGAGAAGGAAGAGCTCAGAGAGGTTCTGTTTCTTGCTCGGGGTTGCACAGCCAGGAACAGGCCGACCTGGGAATCACAGTGAGGCCTGGTCTCGATTATGTGCTCTGCCCACTGCATCCTGCTGCCTTCACCAATGGTGGAGCGCCCATTTTGTGCCAGGTACCGTGCTCTGTGCTGGGACCACAAAGATGGGGGGGATGTGACCTTTGTCTTTGAGAGGGACACAGTCACTGAACTGTGTTGCCGTCCCTGGTCTCTTGGGTGGAAGGTAGAAAGTTTATTCCAGTTCTGCCTTTAGAATGGAACCCACCCACCCTTGAGGATGTCTTCCTCCCTTGCCCCCAACCTAGTATGCCTGTTATTGGCTCTCCTGGCACTGTCCACTGCTTTTATCTGAACCTTAATTACTTTTTGATAATTAGTCTGTATATTTTTAGTTTCATGAGAAGTTGGCATAATGTCGAACATGAGGCATTCAAATGTGTTGTGAATGAACTGCAGGAGCGCCTCAGCCAGTGCTGGCTTTTGTGCCTTTCTTTCCAGCTTTAACACGGTTCTTCTGTCATTTTCTACTCTTGCCTCTGTCTTCAGTGTTAGGTCATGAGATCTTTGTCCTCAGGACTTGCCTTTTATTGATGGAAAAGTTGTTTTTTCTGGCATATCTTGGGCTTTTCTGGTGGTTCAGATGATAAAGAATCTGCCTACAGTGCAGAAGACCAGGGTTTGATCCCTGGGTCAGGAAGATCCCCTGGCTACCCATTCCAGTATTCTTGCCTAGAGAATTCCATGGGCAGAGGAGCCTGGAAGGCAGGGTCATGAAGAGGTGGACACAACTATGACTTCACTTTCATCTTTGGGTACTAGGTTAAGTTAGGTTCCCCCAACCAGTAAATTTTTTCTTTGTTCTTTTAGTTCGTTCCTTCCTTCATTCATTCATAATCTAGCCATCATGAGCTAGATACAATTCTAAGTAATCTGTTTAATCTTACAGTAAACTCACAAGATGTGTATTATCTCCGTTTTAAAAATAGGAAAACTAAAACATGACAATACTAGATAACTTGCCCAGAGTGTTAGAGGCTTTCATTATTCGTTGTCAGCTTCATTTTTCGGAGAAGGAAGAGCTCAGAGAGGTTCTGTTTCTTGCTCGGGGTTGCACAGCCAGGAACAGGCCGACCTGGGAATCACAGTGAGGCCTGGTCTCGATTATGTGCTCTGCCCACTGCATCCTGCTGCCTTCACCAATGGTGGAGCGCCCATTTTGTGCCAGGTACCGTGCTCTGTGCTGGGACCACAAAGATGGGGGGGATGTGACCTTTGTCTTTGAGAGGGACACAGTCACTGAACTGTGTTGCCGTCCCTGGTCTCTTGGGTGGAAGGTAGAAAGTTTATTCCAGTTCTGCCTTTAGAATGGAACCCACCCACCCTGGCAGCAGCAGGGCCTGGCTACCTTCCTTCAAAGCAGCATCCACGTTCTCTCTGCTGCTTGACTCCTCTCAGACTTTGTCCCGTGCGAGAAGTAATAAAGATTGCACTTCTCCCTCTGCTTGGACTGACAGAGCACGCTGCACAAGAGCCTGTGGGATTAATGGTCAGAATTAGGTCAAGGATGAAAGACATGAACACAATCGCCAGCCCCGCTTACCTGTCCTCATTCCAGCCCCATTCACCAGCCCCGAGTAGCCATTGAACATTTGAAGGCCAGTTGTGGGAGGGACAGGGAAGGAAATAGCAGTCAAGGGAGTGTGTTTTGGGGCTAAGACACATGGCAGGGGCTTTGCAACAGTCTTTTGTGAGTGGCCGAAATCCCCCACTCACTGCAAATGTGCTTCTCAAAGAGGCAGGATTTTTTAATAAACAGAGGAAATGATAAATTATGTTGTAACTCCACTCCAAAGGCATTTGGTTCTTAACAGCCAAATCCTCTGTAGTCTTTAAATAAACAAAAACTTATTTGGTGAACAGACGAGGGGGGGGAAATGAAAGATTTTCTGTTCTTGGGTCCCACATGTCAACAATTTCTCTCCTGTGTGTATGTTGGCCAAAGCCGTACATCATGATAAATGAATAAAGGAAAACCTCGAGCCCAGGGCAGTCAGACGGCTCAGCAAATGGCTTTCAGCTGATTGCTCTATTGCAGTTGACATTTATCAAAGAGTTTCTTTGCTCCTCCGTGAGTCAGGCCCGCCGTGGTGGCAGGGACGGGAGGGAGACGACTCGTTGGGGCCGGTGGGGTGTGCAGAGCAGCGAGCGCTGCTGGAGCAGCTCCTTCTCCCTCCGCAGCCTCGCTCTCTTCCCCAGAGAGGAGCCGGGTGTGGACATTCTTCCACTTGCCAGAGGAATCAGTCACCTTTTCTACTCAATTCAACGGCTTTCAAAGTCCCATGAAAAAGACAGGCCAAAGAGAATGTGAGAAATTTTTTATCTGTTTATTGTTTTCTTCTTTCTTGTGTGTGTGTTGGAAATTACGAAAGAAACTGGAAGGTAAAAAGTTAAAATAGACATTTCCTACAAATCCTGAATTGTACACCCATTTAACAATTAGGTGCATATACTTCCAGACTTTAATGTATATGTAATTTTTAAAAAACAGGGATGTGCACCATTCTGTTCCTATTTTGAAGCTTGATTTTTTTTTATTTAACCCAACATATTATGGCCATATAGCTATGTGTGAACATGTAGGTAAAATTCATCCTTTTTCATTGCCTTGCAGAATTCCATAATAAGGATGTAGTATGACTTATTTTATCATTTACGTGGTATTTTTAAAAAATTATTTCTACTGCATTAGAAGATGTTTCTGTTTGTTTATTTCTTTTTATTATTTATTTTGAGGAGAAAGAACCCCTAATCTAAGATTTTCTCTTTGGTAGAGCCTAGTCAGCCTCAGACTACCGTTTATTAAGTGCCTACTGTGGACTAGGTACCATGCTAAATACTTCCACATGTGTTACTGCGTTTAAATGTCTGAACAGTCCTACTTAGGGTAGGTAATACTCCTGTGTTTATATATCAGAAACCAAGGTTCAGAAAGGGTAATTAACTTGCCCAAGGTCACACAGCTATTAATAGTAAGTGCTGGAGTGAAGTTTGAGACTCAGATCTAACTATAAAGTGGGCCCCTGATGAGTACACTTCAGTTGATAAGTGTTCTTAAGGACTGACTCAGAAGGCAGCCAGCGCTTCCTGGGCCCTGAAGGTGGCATGAGGGGAGCAGAAAGATCACTTTCATAAAACAGTTAGAAAGCTCTTTCTAGTAAAAGACTGCATGCAAAACAGTCCAGTAGCTGGCACATAGTCAACCCTGAAGAAATGGTAGCTCTTATGGAGGCAGTAAAGATGACAGATTAATGCCTCCTCTTTGGCAGACTCCTCTGGAACCTGTCAGAGACTCTGGGAGCAAGTGGAGAGACCATCCAGCAGTGGACACTGACGATAACAACAGTGATAGTATTGGCAGCATCAGTACCTCATCCTGACTCGGTGCTTGTTAGTTGTCAGAGTTCTTCTGTCAGCATTCCCTTTATCCCACTGAAACCATTGGGTGAAGGTTTGCAATTTTTGCTCTAATAATGGATGTGTATGAAAAGGAACGTTCTCTATTTTGAGGGGTACAAGTTTTGATGCGTACACAGGAAAATATATTTCGTAGATTACCTTATTTCCATTTTTCAGTAATTTTGCTTAGTTTTTGACCTTTGGATCAGACTTGGACTGAAAGTGATGTGCCTTAGTCTCCTGTTATTAGCATTTCTATTTCTCTTTGCATTTCCTGTAATTTCTGCTCTCTGAAAGAGCTGGTGTGTTGTTGGCCGCAGAGATAGCCTGACTCGTAGCTTCTTCGTTTCATTCAGTGCCAGGAGTTGAATTCTGTCTTGTCATCATAGATCAAGATCACAGCCCTTGCTTTCTTTTTGTTTACATTTGCTTGATGTATCTCTCCCATCCCTTTATTTTTAGCCTTTTCGAGTCAATGTCCTAGGTTTATGTCTTTTGTAGAGTTAAATTTTGTCCTGTGAACCATCCTAAAACTCCTTTAAAATTTTTATCTTTATTTTTCATTGTGGTAAAATACAATTGCATCAAATTTGCCATCTTAACCATTCTTAAGTATAGCGTTAGGAGTGTTAGGTACCTTTTGCAGCCAGTTTCCAGAACTCTTTTCCCCTTGTAGAACCGAAACTCTGAGCCTTTTAAACCACTCCTATCACTCGCTCTCCCAATCCTTGGCAGCCCCATTTACTTTCCATCTCTGAATTTAACTGCTCTGAGTACCTCATCTAAACGGAATCATACAGCTTTTGTCTTGTTGTGACTAGTTTATTTCACTTAGCATAATGTAGCCTGAGTCAGAATAGCTTTCCTTTTTAATGCTAAAAACGTTCTATTGTCTGTATGTAAGAGACTCTTTCAATAGGTGACTTATTTATTGTATTTATTGATAATACTGATATGTTTCTGGAAGCCACTTTTTCTTTCTGTGTGGTATTAATAATAGCCAGTGTGGTGTTGGCAACCCTTAGCATTCAATGGAGAAGGGTTGCTACTAGAGAGAGGAAGCTGCTGTTTGTTGAATGAACCAAGGATCCTGGTCTCTTCCCCTCTTTTGGACTCTTTTTTTTTTTCTTTTTTAAAATTTTTGCAGAGTTTTGTTGTTCACAGACATGTATGTTCCCAGATCAGTCATATGTATATCCCTGGTCCCTCCTCTCCCACCCCTCCCAGTACCCCCACCCGACCCTTCCAGGCCATCGCACCGCCCCTGCAGGATCCCTATTCTCACAGTGCAATGACAATAGCTATCTTTTCACATACGATAGTATAGGTTTCCATGTTACACCTCTATGGCTCCCACCCACTGTTCGGACTGAAAGTGATGTGCCTTAGTCTCCTGTTATTAGCATTTCTATTTCTCTTTGCATTTCCTGTAATTTCTGCTCTCTGAAAGAGCTGGTGTGTTGTTGGCCGCAGAGATAGCCTGACTCGTAGCTTCTTCGTTTCATTCAGTGCCAGGAGTTGAATTCTGTCTTGTCATCATAGATCAAGATCACAGCCCTTGCTTTCTTTTTGTTTACATTTGCTTGATGTATCTCTCCCATCCCTTTATTTTTAGCCTTTTCGAGTCAATGTCCTAGGTTTATGTCTTTTGTAGAGTTAAATTTTGTCCTGTGAACCATCCTAAAACTCCTTTAAAATTTTTATCTTTATTTTTCATTGTGGTAAAATACAATTGCATCAAATTTGCCATCTTAACCATTCTTAAGTATAGCGTTAGGAGTGTTAGGTACCTTTTGCAGCCAGTTTCCAGAACTCTTTTCCCCTTGTAGAACCGAAACTCTGAGCCTTTTAAACCACTCCTATCACTCGCTCTCCCAATCCTTGGCAGCCCCATTTACTTTCCATCTCTGAATTTAACTGCTCTGAGTACCTCATCTAAACGGAATCATACAGCTTTTGTCTTGTTGTGACTAGTTTATTTCACTTAGCATAATGTAGCCTGAGTCAGAATAGCTTTCCTTTTTAATGCTAAAAACGTTCTATTGTCTGTATGTAAGAGACTCTTTCAATAGGTGACTTATTTATTGTATTTATTGATAATACTGATATGTTTCTGGAAGCCACTTTTTCTTTCTGTGTGGTATTAATAATAGCCAGTGTGGTGTTGGCAACCCTTAGCATTCAATGGAGAAGGGTTGCTACTAGAGAGAGGAAGCTGCTGTTTGTTGAATGAACCAAGGATCCTGGTCTCTTCCCCTCTTTTGGACTCTTTTTTTTTTTCTTTTTTAAAATTTTTGCAGAGTTTTGTTGTTCACAGACATGTATGTTCCCAGATCAGTCATATGTATATCCCTGGTCCCCTCCCTCTCCCACCCCCCTCCCAGTACCCCCCACCCGACCCTTCCAGGCCATCGCACCGCCCCCTGCAGGATCCCCTATTCTCACAGTGCAATGACAATAGCTATCTTTTTCACATACGATAGTATAGGTTTCCATGTTACACCCTCTATGGCTCCCACCCACTGTTCATTCCCGTCAGGGTCCGTATGTCTATTCTCCATGTCTGTTTTTTCATCGCTTCGCTGCGTGTGTTACCATTACCATCTTACTAGATTCCATATATATGTGCTAGTATACTGTAATTATCTTTCTCTTTTTGAATTACTTCACTTTTTATAATAGGTTCTAGATCCATCCACCTCATTAGGGCTGATTCTTCTGCATTTCTTTGTACAGCTGAGAAGTATTCCATTGTATCTATGTACTAAGTTTTTTAATCCATTCATTCATCACTGGACCTCTAGGTTGCTTCCATGTTCTAACTATTGAGAGCTGCAAGGAACATTGGGGTAATGGAATATTTTGGGGGGCTTCAAAGTTTATTGATTTTTTTTTCAACTTTAAGCCAATGTGGTAGTTTCATGTGAAATACTGAGAGAATTTTTTTTTTATTATTTATTTATTTCACTGAGCTAGGTCTTGGCTGTTGCATGTGGGCTTTCTCTAGCTGCAGTACACGGGGTCCTCATTCTGGAGGCTTCTGTTGTTGTGGGCCATGGGTTCTAGCAAACGTGTTCCAGTAATTGTAGCAAATGGTCTTTTTCCTTCATAGTGTGGGTACTCTTCCCAGACTAGGGAAGTCGTGAGACAATTTTAGTAGGCATATTTTCATAACATGAACGGCCTGCATGGCTCCGGCTTGTCTTCATTCACATCTGTGGTCTTCCTTTACCTGCTGCTTCCATTTCAATGGGCTCTGCTGTTTTAGGCGCTCCCTGCCTCTTAACACGAGGGCCACGTCCATGTCCATGAGCTGGTCTTTGGCTGAGCCAGTTCCTGTTGATCAGCCTGTGGGGTGGGCCCTTTGCCTTCCCCATGAAATCCAGATGCTCCTTCGTCCTCTGCCTCTTGACCTGGTTTCAGGCCCTCGGTGTCAGTTGGTAGCTCGTCCTGAGGGTCCCTCGGCCTTGAAAAGGGCCATAGGATATTGGAGACCAGGGCGTCTTCCTCCGCCTGCGTGCCGACTTCCCTCTTTGACTCACTTCCCACTGGTGAGTCTCAGGAGCGAAGAGAAGCTGCGCTGGGGAAGACCTGGATGCCGGGGAAACAGAAGGCAGAGGGGAAGAGGGTGACCGAGGACGAGGGGGTTGGATGACATCGCCGACTCAGTGGCCTCGGTGCAGTTGGAGCGGACTCCAGGAGGTGCGGAAGGACAGGGGAGCCTGGCGTGCTGCCGGCCGTGGCTCTCCAAGAGTGGGATACAACTCAGCGACCGAGTTGAACGGAGCCTCAGCCGGGTAGAAGGAACCCAGGTGGTAAGATGCGATGCACACATTCCAGCTGGTCTGTGTTTCAGCCCATCCAGTGCTGTCAGGTCAGGTGAGCCTGAAGCGCGGCCTTTTCCTTTGCTCTTCTCCCAGCCAAGTGCTCACCAGGCCGGGCCCTGCTCAGCCTGCAGGATCAGAGGAGACGGGGTGCGTGCGGGGCGGTACGGTCGTGGACGGTCCTTCGCCCTTCTATGTCCAAGGCGTCAGTGGCTCCGCGTTGGCTGCTGAGTTATGCTCAGACGCCTACCCTGGCCTCCGGCCCCTTCTGCGCGCTCTGCCTTTAGCTCTGGCCCAGCGCTCCCAGCCCCGCCAGTGCCACCCGTGCTGACGCTGAAAGGAATGATGAGCTCTTCTGAGGTGCCGTGCTGCATTCTTGTGCGTCGGAATCTCTTTCCTGGGTCGCTTGCTCGACCCTGGTGTGTGCTCCTTTCAGTTGCTGTTGCCCCAGTAGGCAGAATTGCTGTCCAGCCTTCCAAGGCCACGTCCTTGCTTGCTAGAACATTGGAAACATATATCCATATTAATTGGGCTGCCTGGGGTCTTAGGTGCATCACACAGACTCTCTTGCTGCTCTGCATCTGCTTAGTCCCATGCTCGGTGGCGTGTGAGGTCTCAGTTCCCCAAGGCGGGACTGCACTCAGGTGCTCTGCGTTACGAGGCTCCAGTGCTCCTAGTGGAACGTGAGCTTTGGTGACCGGAGTGCTGGCGTCTGGGCTTGGGGTGCCTGAGCACATTGGGTGGGGTGTCTGATGTAAGAGGGGGAAGGGTTCCGTCCCTGGTCCCAGGCTGCCCTCGGCCCTCTGAACTCGAAAGCGGTCTCCATGGGGTCCAGGACCTTGAAGTCTGCAGTGTGCCGGCTCCTCCACGGGCTGGCGCTACCCTGAGTGTGGCCTCTCAGCTGGCCCTGGGGCCCGGGCGCACAGGCCTTCTGTCTCTGTCCCTTCCAGGCTCCAGCCTCGGCTGGAGTCGCTCCATCTTTCCTGCTGAGAATCATAAACTCTGGGTGTTTGCTGTGTTTTAGGCAACTCTACAGACTACCGTTCTGCTTGTTTTAGAAATGAGCAAAAGCACAGTGTTGGCTGCTCAGTCATGTCCGACTCGTTGCAACCCCGTGCTCTGTAGCCTGCCAGCTCCTCTGCCTCTGGGATTTTCCAAGGAAGCATACTGGAGTGGGAGTGGGTGGCCATTCCCTTCTCCAGGGGATCTTCCCGACCCAGGCCTTGAACCCACGTTTGCCGTATTGCAGGCAGATTCTTTACTGTCCGAGCCACCAGGGTCTGCTCCTTTTCGAAATGAGGAAAGAAGCCCAGAGTGGCTTATATCGCTTGTTCAAAGGTGTGCAGACCAGAGGAAGACTTGACCACAGGGATCTGGTTTCTGACGCCCTGCTAGGCTGCCTCAGGGCACTGTCTTAAACTTCATTAGTTGATTTGGTTGTGTGAGACCTTAGTGGCAGCACACGGGGTGTTTGTTGCAGCCTGCAGGCTTTGCTAGTTGAAATGGGTTCAGTAGTTGTGGCACTTGGGTCGTTGCTCGACCCTGGTGTGTCTCCTTTCAGTTGCTGTTGCCCCAGTAGGCAGAATTGCTGTCCAGCCTTCCAAGGCCACGTCCTTGCTTGCTAGAACATTGGAAACATATATCCATATTAATTGGGCTGCCTGGGGTCTTAGGTGCATCACACAGACTCTCTTGCTGCTCTGCATCTGCTTAGTCCCATGCTCGGTGGCGTGTGAGGTCTCAGTTCCCCAAGGCGGGACTGCACTCAGGTGCTCTGCGTTACGAGGCTCCAGTGCTCCTAGTGGAACGTGAGCTTTGGTGACCGGAGTGCTGGCGTCTGGGCTTGGGGTGCCTGAGCACATTGGGTGGGGTGTCTGATGTAAGAGGGGGAAGGGTTCCGTCCCTGGTCCCAGGCTGCCCTCGGCCCTCTGAACTCGAAAGCGGTCTCCATGGGGTCCAGGACCTTGAAGTCTGCAGTGTGCCGGCTCCTCCACGGGCTGGCGCTACCCTGAGTGTGGCCTCTCAGCTGGCCCTGGGGCCCGGGCGCACAGGCCTTCTGTCTCTGTCCCTTCCAGGCTCCAGCCTCGGCTGGAGTCGCTCCATCTTTCCTGCTGAGAATCATAAACTCTGGGTGTTTGCTGTGTTTTAGGCAACTCTACAGACTACCGTTCTGCTTGTTTTAGAAATGAGCAAAAGCACAGTGTTGGCTGCTCAGTCATGTCCGACTCGTTGCAACCCCGTGCTCTGTAGCCTGCCAGCTCCTCTGCCTCTGGGATTTTCCAAGGAAGCATACTGGAGTGGGAGTGGGTGGCCATTCCCTTCTCCAGGGGATCTTCCCGACCCAGGCCTTGAACCCACGTTTGCCGTATTGCAGGCAGATTCTTTACTGTCCGAGCCACCAGGGTCTGCTCCTTTTCGAAATGAGGAAAGAAGCCCAGAGTGGCTTATATCGCTTGTTCAAAGGTGTGCAGACCAGAGGAAGACTTGACCACAGGGATCTGGTTTCTGACGCCCTGCTAGGCTGCCTCAGGGCACTGTCTTAAACTTCATTAGTTGATTTGGTTGTGTGAGACCTTAGTGGCAGCACACGGGGTGTTTGTTGCAGCCTGCAGGCTTTGCTAGTTGAAATGGGTTCAGTAGTTGTGGCACTTGGGTCCCACTGCCCCACATCATGTGGGATATTTGTTCCCCAGCCAGGGATCGAACCTCACCCCCTGCGCTGCAAAGCTGATCCTCAAGCACTCGACTTCTAGGGAAGCCCCTCAGCACATTATTTCAGCTTAGAGTTCACAGGGGCTGGAAAGGTCTTTTGAGCTGCGGAAGTGCCCGGAGAAAACGCACAGGTCCTGTCCCAGTTTTGTACTTTCCAAGAAAGGCTATGACAAAGCTAGCCAGCATATTCAAAATCAGAGACATCACTTTGCCATCAGAAGTCCATATAGTCAAAGCTATGATTTTTCTAGTAGTCATCTATGAATGTAAATTTGGACTATAAAGAAGGCTATGCGCAGGAGAATTAATTCCTTTGAACTGTGGTGTTGGAGAAGTCTCTTGGGAGAGTCCCTTGGACTGCAAGGAGATCGAACCAGTGAATCGTAACAGAAATCAGTCCTGCATTTTCATTGGAAGGGCTGATGCTGAAGCTGAGGCTCCAATACTTTGGCCACCTGATGTGGATAAATGACTCATAAGAAAAGGCCCTGAAACTGGGATAATTAGAAGGCAGATGGAGAAGGGGATGACAGAGGACAAGATGGTTAGACTGCATCACTGACAGATTCTTGACATTAATTCTTCAGTTGCAGGCAAATTGGCTGCTCAGTCATGTCCGACTTAACCCCGTGCTCTGTAGCCTGCCAGCTCCTCTGCCTCTGGGATTTTCCAAGGAAGCATACTGGAGTGGGAGTGGGTGGCCATTCCCTTCTCCAGGGATCTTCCGACCCAGGCCTTGAACCCACGTTTGCCGTTGCAGGCAGATTCTTTACTGTCCGAGCCACCAGGGTCTGCTCCTTTCGAAATGAGGAAAGAATCCCAGAGTGGCTTATATCGCTTGTTCAAAGGTGTGCAGACCAGAGGAAGACTTGACCACAGGGATCTGGTTTCTGACGCCCTGCTAGGCTGCCTCAGGGCACTGTCTTAAACTTCATTAGTTGATTTGGTTGTGTGAGACCTTAGTGGCAGCACACGGGGTGTTTGTTGCAGCCTGCAGGCTTTGCTAGTTGAAATGGGTTCAGTAGTTGTGGCACTTGGGTCCCACTGCCCCACATCATGTGGGATATTTGTTCCCCAGCCAGGGATCGAACCCTCATCCCCTGCACTGCAAAGCTGATCCTCAAGCACTCGACTTCTAGGGAAGCCCCTCAGTACATTATTTCAGCTTAGAGTTCACAGGGGCTGGAAAGGTCTTTTGAGCTGCGGAAGTGCCCGGAGAAAACGCACAGGTCCTGTCCCAGTTTTGTACTTTCCAAGAAAGGCTATGACAAAGCTAGCCAGCATATTCAAAATCAGAGACATCACTTTGCCATCAGAAGTCCATATAGTCAAAGCTATGATTTTTCTAGTAGTCATCTATGAATGTAAATTTGGACTATAAAGAAGGCTATGCGCAGGAGAATTAATTCCTTTGAACTGTGGTGTTGGAGAAGTCTCTTGGGAGAGTCCCTTGGACTGCAAGGAGATCGAACCAGTGAATCGTAACAGAAATCAGTCCTGCATTTTCATTGGAAGGGCTGATGCTGAAGCTGAGGCTCCAATACTTTGGCCACCTGATGTGGATAAATGACTCATAAGAAAAGGCCCTGAAACTGGGATAATTAGAAGGCAGATGGAGAAGGGGATGACAGAGGACAAGATGGTTAGACTGCATCACTGACAGATTCTTGACATTAATTCTTCAATTAATGGCAGTGACATTAATTGAGCAGGCTCTGGGAGATGATGAAGGACCGCGAGGCCAGGCATGCTGCTGCCCATGGGGTTGCAAGGAATTGAACATGACTGAGTGACTGAACTGAACTCAACCCTCAGTAAAGGTTCCTGCACTTCCCCATGGGTACTAAGGAGGGTCTTAGACACCATCGGTGGTTTCCAACTCAGCTCGGAGAACCCCTGCTGCCCCCGTAACAGCATGTTCACCCATTTGAGGCAAAATAAAAACAGAAGCAGTGTGGCAAATGGTCCCTTAAAATTATTTCATTTAAAAGACTTTTTATATTCTTATATCTTGCTCTTCCTATTTCTGTTATTTGTTGAAATATTCTTTCTCTAATGAAATGGTAAGAATTTGATGATTTTAAAAAAAAAAGAAATCCTCATTTAGAAAAAAAGTTGATCACCTTCTCTTGGTCACCTTCAGTTTTGTACAGATGCATGAATCCCCAAATCTGGGAGCGGCAGGACCTCACCCCTGCTCTTAGAGCTGACATCCCCAGGGCGGCGGTCCCCGCCAGGCTGGAGCTATAACCTGGCGGAGAAGCCGAGGCGTGGTTTGACCTGTGTGGGTGTCAGGGTTCAGCGAGCACGCAGTGGCAGTGAGGCCGGAGTTGGAACAGGACAATAGTCAATCATCAGGGTTCAGAGTCCCTTGAGGGAGGAGGGGCGGGCAGCGGCAGGTGATTCGGAGAGGGAGACAGAAAGGGAGAGACGGAGAGAGATGCAGGCAGGTCTGGAGGGAGGGAGGCAGAGTCAGGGAGACAGACAAAGGCATGGACACGTGCACCAGCAGGTGGAGACGTGTGGAGATGGTCATAGAGACAGCAACGGAGGGTGACAGCGAAGCAGTGACAGGCATTCCAAAAGAGCGAGGCAATGACAGGCATTCCAAAGGAGCAGAGACACAGAGGGAAAGGCAGCAGACATCCATAGAGAGAAATAGATGGTTTAAAAGCGAAAAATGGAAAGAGACAGTGCCGACAGAGACTCCATCAGGCAGACTGAGGGAGGAGAGGCCCTCCCCATGATGACGGTGGTTAGACTGCATCACTGACAGATTCTTGACATTAATTCTTCAATTAATGGCAGTGACATTAATTGAGCAGGCTCTGGGAGATGATGAAGGCCCGAGGCCAGGCATGCTGCTGCCCATGGGGTTGCAAGGAATTGAACATGACTGAGTGACTGAACTGAACTCAACCCTCAGTAAAGGTTCCTGCACTTCCCCATGGGTACTAAGGAGGGTCTTAGACACCATCGGTGGTTTCCAACTCAGCTCGGAGAACCCCTGCTGCCCCCGTAACAGCATGTTCACCCATTTGAGGCAAAATAAAAACAGAAGCAGTGTGGCAAATGGTCCCTTAAAATTATTTCATTTAAAAGACTTTTTATATTCTTATATCTTGCTCTTCCTATTTCTGTTATTTGTTGAAATATTCTTTCTCTAATGAAATGGTAAGAATTTGATGATTTTAAAAAAAAAAGAAATCCTCATTTAGAAAACAAGTTGATCACCTTCTCTTGGTCACCTTCAGTTTTGTACAGATGCATGAATCCCCAAATCTGGGAGCGGCAGGACCTCACCCCTGCTCTTAGAGCTGACATCCCCAGGGCGGCGGTCCCCGCCAGGCTGGAGCTATAACCTGGCGGAGAAGCCGAGGCGTGGTTTGACCTGTGTGGGTGTCAGGGTTCAGCGAGCACGCAGTGGCAGTGAGGCCGGAGTTGGAACAGGACAATAGTCAATCATCAGGGTTCAGAGTCCCTTGAGGGAGGAGGGGCGGGCAGCGGCAGGTGATTCGGAGAGGGAGACAGAAAGGGAGAGACGGAGAGAGATGCAGGCAGGTCTGGAGGGAGGGAGGCAGAGTCAGGGAGACAGACAAAGGCATGGACACGTGCACCAGCAGGTGGAGACGTGTGGAGATGGTCATAGAGACAGCAACGGAGGGTGACAGCGAAGCAGTGACAGGCATTCCAAAAGAGCGAGGCAATGACAGGCATTCCAAAGGAGCAGAGACACAGAGGGAAAGGCAGCAGACATCCATAGAGAGAAATAGATGGTTTAAAAGCGAAAAATGGAAAGAGACAGTACGCCGACAGAGACTCCATCAGGCAGACTGAGGGGAGGAGAGGGAGCGGGCGGCGGTCTGCTGGGTGGGGGCCCAGGTTCGCCGTGCAGGGTGTGGGTGGAGGAAGAGGCAGCAGCAGCCTGGGCCAAGGCTGCTGGGACCAGATAAGCACGCCTGCCAAAGGAAAGCCGGGAAGGAAAGAGCTTTACAAATCCCCCGGGGAAGAAAACCTGGGAGGCTGCCCCTGCCCTGGAGAACAATGGATACTTGACTTCAGTGGGTCATTAATGAGACAATTAATGGAAAGAGTAACAGAGGCCTCCCCAGGGAGGACTTGGAGAGTGGATAAGTGGAATTATCGTGGAGGCCTTGCCGGTGGTTCTGGGGGGTGGGGGTGTCTGTCCCCACAATCCCAGATGTCCAGCATGCCAACTGCAGATTCCAGGCCCCCCACCCCTCCGTGTGCCCTGTGCTGCCCCACCCTGGACCCCTGCCAGTGCCCAGACGCAGCCCCAGCCTCGCCATCCCCACGTTTTTGATGCTGTTGCTCACTCTACCTTGGAATGTTACCCCTTGATTATCTGCATCCATGGAAGCCCTACCCATTCTGGGGAGAAATGAATGTGGCGCGTCCATCCAGTGCAACGAGTCAGGGCCGTAAGTTTCTATGAGATTAGGGCGCCTGTGACATACATGACACCATTTATGTAAATTAGACTAACAGGAACACAGCAGTTCTTGTTTTTAATTACACTTGTCTTTGTTTTGCATTATAAGATCATTTTTTTAAGAGAGAGTTTTGAAAGGACACTTCCTAAATTCACAGTGGGGAAGTAAGGCAATGATTTAAGGGTACCTAAGATCAGCTTCCATATATAAATATAGCTGAAAACTTGACAGTATGGTAACTTGGGGTAATAAAAATAGAAGTGGTTGTTACCTTTTCTGTTGTTCCTTTTTCCTGTACTTAAGAAAATTTTTTTTGCCAAGGAGAGACAGAGACATCCTAATTATCCTGCAGACGTGGCTCAGTGTCACCTCCTGCAGGAAGCCTTCCAGGAACTCACCTCCCAGTCAGATGTCTGCCCCCACGGTGCCAAGCTCTCAAGGCTCACAGTTGCTTTCCCTCTTATGTTTCCCATTGACTGACTCCTGCCAGCACAAGGCCAGCACAGAGGTGGTGCCCAGAGCTTATCTGTGAGACTGAGCCTCACCCTCTTTCCTACCACTGTAGGAGACAACCCGCCAAGCTTTGTTCACCTCTTAGATCCAACACATGATCCATGTTAGGGGAACGGGGGTATGGATCCTGAAAGAGAAAGTGTAACTTCTAGAATGGAGATCTAAGGCGGGGAGCAGCTGCCGTTCGTGAACACTCAGAGGACTTCCCTGGCAGCCCAGTGCTTAGGACTCTTGTGTTTCCACTGCAGGGAGCACGAGTTGGATCCCTGGTCGCAGAACTAGGATTCCACATACCGTCTGGCGCCTCCAAAAAACAAAAAGAAAATTAAGGAAGAAGGGAGGGGATCTTGTTCACTGTGACCAGAAAAAATCACCCCACAGTCAGTCACCAGCTGGTTGTTAGTGGTGATGTTGCTAATAAAGCCTCAAGCTAGACTCATGACAGCGGCCCCCACCCTTTTGCCCCCGGTGGGGCAAAGAGGCATTTGGCTCCTTCTACACAAATCTACCCACTAAATCTGGAGCCATTGTGGAGGCAGCAGGAAGGCCGCCAGTCCTGGCCCACCCATCCAGGCAGACGTGGTTCCATCCCTCACAGCAGTGCCGTTTGCTGAGCGATTCCTCTCGCCAAGCTTCAAACTAAACATTTCCCGGGGTAGCCAGTTGTAGAGCTGAGCCCGTTTATTCCTTTTTTTCATTATAAGATCATTTTTAAGAGAGAGTTTTGAAAGGACACTTCCTAAATTCACAGTGGGGAAGTAAGGCAATGATTTAAGGGTACCTAAGATCAGCTTCCATATATAAATATAGCTGAAAACTTGACAGTATGGTAACTTGGGGTAATAAAAATAGAAGTGGTTGTTACCTTTTCTGTTGTTCCTTTTCCTGTACTTAAGAAAATTTTTTTGCCAAGGAGAGACAGAGACATCCTAATTATCCTGCAGACGTGGCTCAGTGTCACCTCCTGCAGGAAGCCTTCCAGGAACTCACCTCCCAGTCAGATGTCTGCCCCCACGGTGCCAAGCTCTCAAGGCTCACAGTTGCTTTCCCTCTTATGTTTCCCATTGACTGACTCCTGCCAGCACAAGGCCAGCACAGAGGTGGTGCCCAGAGCTTATCTGTGAGACTGAGCCTCACCCTCTTTCCTACCACTGTAGGAGACAACCCGCCAAGCTTTGTTCACCTCTTAGATCCAACACATGATCCATGTTAGGGGAACGGGGGTATGGATCCTGAAAGAGAAAGTGTAACTTCTAGAATGGAGATCTAAGGCGGGGAGCAGCTGCCGTTCGTGAACACTCAGAGGACTTCCCTGGCAGCCCAGTGCTTAGGACTCTTGTGTTTCCACTGCAGGGAGCACGAGTTGGATCCCTGGTCGCAGAACTAGGATTCCACATACCGTCTGGCGCCTCCAAAAAACAAAAAGAAAATTAAGGAAGAAGGGAGGGGATCTTGTTCACTGTGACCAGAAAAAATCACCCCACAGTCAGTCACCAGCTGGTTGTTAGTGGTGATGTTGCTAATAAAGCCTCAAGCTAGACTCATGACAGCGGCCCCCACCCTTTTGCCCCCGGTGGGGCAAAGAGGCATTTGGCTCCTTCTACACAAATCTACCCACTAAATCTGGAGCCATTGTGGAGGCAGCAGGAAGGCCGCCAGTCCTGGCCCACCCATCCAGGCAGACGTGGTTCCATCCCTCACAGCAGTGCCGTTTGCTGAGCGATTCCTCTACGCCAAGCTATATGAGCTAAATTTAATTCTCACAACAGCCCTGGTTTTACAGCGGAGGCCTCAGGAAGGCAGACTTGCTCAAGCTCACAGGATGGCTGTAGGGCTGGAACCGGGACTCCAGTGGTCTGGGCCATGGGGATGCCGAGCTCCTCTTCCTTCCTGGCAGCTCCCCCATTGAACAAAAGGGTGAAAGGGAGGAATACTGAGGCCCAGAGAGGGAAGAACTCACCCACTGACAGCCTAACAAGCGAGTGCCAGGGCTGGGATTGGCCCAGATTTCCTGACCCCTTACCCATTCCCACCCCCAACCCAGCCCCAGGCTGCCCAGTGAAGTCTAACATTTAGCAGGATTTTTAATCCCTTGGGCATGCAGTGTCCTTATGCCTTCATTGGAAACACTAAAGCTTTAGTGTTTGAGGAGCAGGGAGGGGCCTTGGAGACCTTCTTGCTTGGTTCCCTCTTTGCAGTGATGAGGAATTTAAGGCCTAAAGAAGGCAAGTGGCCTCTTTAATGTCAGGAAATTCAGGCCCCAGACTAACAGCCTGATAACCTACAGAGTCCTGTGGATTCTCAGAGTCTATTGACCCCAACTTTAGAGCCCATTTAAATAAAAGGTAACTTGGTAGCCAAACCTATGGAAGACGGGAAACTATAAATTAGAATGTGGAGATTGTTGTCCACACAGAGCTATCTGTTAAATGTGGAATACATGAATGAATCAATGGATGGATGAGTGACTGCCAGACTGATTTCTGCCTCCCACCAGGTTCCTTCCTCTAGAACGTCCATGGTGGTCCAGAGGGCTGCCCTCTAAACCGGTGGCTAACATGCACGACAGTGAAAGATCCCACTTGAAGCAGCAAGCATTAGGCATGGCATGCCCTGACAGTACCGTGGTGTTTTGCAATGACTAGACTCATGACAGCCCCCACCCTTTTGCCCCCGGTGGGGCAAAGAGGCATTTGGCTCCTTCTACCCAAACCTACCCACTAAATCTGGAGCCATTGTGGAGGCAGCAGGAAGGCCGCCAGTCCTGGCCCACCCATCCAGGCAGACGTGGTTCCATCCCTCACAGCAGTGCCGTTTGCTGAGCGATTCCTCTACGCCAAGCTATATGAGCTAAATTTAATTCTCACAACAGCCCTGGTTTTACAGCGGAGGCCTCAGGAAGGCAGACTTGCTCAAGCTCACAGGATGGCTGTAGGGCTGGAACCGGGACTCCAGTGGTCTGGGCCATGGGGATGCCGAGCTCCTCTTCCTTCCTGGCAGCTCCCTCATTGAACAAAAGGGTGAAAGGGAGGAATACTGAGGCCCAGAGAGGGAAGAACTCACCCACTGACAGCCTAACAAGCGAGTGCCAGGGCTGGGATTGGCCCAGATTTCCTGACCCCTTACCCATTCCCACCCCCAACCCAGCCCCAGGCTGCCCAGTGAAGTCTAACATTTAGCAGGATTTTTAATCCCTTGGGCATGCAGTGTCCTTATGCCTTCATTGGAAACACTAAAGCTTTAGTGTTTGAGGAGCAGGGAGGGGCCTTGGAGACCTTCTTGCTTGGTTCCCTCTTTGCAGTGATGAGGAATTTAAGGCCTAAAGAAGGCAAGTGGCCTCTTTAATGTCAGGAAATTCAGGCCCCAGACTAACAGCCTGATAACCTACAGAGTCCTGTGGATTCTCAGAGTCTATTGACCCCAACTTTAGAGCCCATTTAAATAAAAGGTAACTTGGTAGCCAAACCTATGGAAGACGGGAAACTATAAATTAGAATGTGGAGATTGTTGTCCACACAGAGCTATCTGTTAAATGTGGAATACATGAATGAATCAATGGATGGATGAGTGACTGCCAGACTGATTTCTGCCTCCCACCAGGTTCCCTTCCTCTAGAACGTCCATGGTGGTCCAGAGCCTTTCTATCCGGGGGCACAGGTATGAGCCCTGTGGGAGAGCTAAGATCCCACAGGCTGAGGAGCAGCTAAACCCATGCACCACAGTGAAAGATCCCACTTGAAGCAGCAAGCATTATGCATGCTGCCAATAGGGCCCAATGCACCCAAATAAATAGGTACTTTTTAAAAAACAGATTAGTTAAAGAAAAAAAAAAAGGAAAAAAACAAATTAGTCATCTTAAACCAGCCTTTGCCATAATGGCTCTGCTCAGGAGCCCAGAGTAGTTCCCCATTGCCTGGATTGCCTCTTTACGTTGCTTTCTTGGGGTGGAGGCCCCTCTGACCCATTGTCCAGATGATGAACCCTTCAAAATGCAAATCGTACTGCTCTCCTTCACTTCCCTATGGCCTCCAGGGAGAAGCCCCAGATTCTGCCCCCCAGCTCTTAACTGCAAGGTTTGGCTTGGGCCGTCTTTCCAGCCCCATCTCACTATAGGCTCTCCTTGGCTCTGGCTCCAGCCACCGCTGCCTGTGACTGCTCTTAGATACCCACATGTGCCTGTCACATCAGGAGCACGCCCCTCTCTCTGTCTGGGGGCCCTCCCGACCCTACCCTGCCTGGCTAACTCCCAGATCCTTTAGATTCAACCTCACACCATCACTTCCAGGCAGCCTCCCCCTACCTCCCCAGAGGGGCTTCATACGCTCCGTGGGCCATTCCTCACAGCCAGCAGTCTGGGGTCACACCATCCCATTTGATTATCTGTGGCATCTTCAACCCCTGTATTCTGCTCAGATGGTGAACTAAGAGAGGGCAGAGCTGTCCTATCCAACAGTGCAGGCTCAGTGCCAGAATGAAGTCTGGCACATGCTGTGCGCTTAGTAATTGCCAAATGATGAAATAAATAGATTTGGCAACTTGTTGAAATTGATTTATTCACTCAACAAGTATTTATTGAGCAGTTACTATGCATCAGGCATGGTTCCCCACACCTGACAGCGGTGAATAAACCATCACAAAGACCCTGCCCGCATGGAGCTTTCTGTCTGCTTGAGAGAGACAGACCTTAGAGAGACAAAGAAGTAGCACAAGGCCAGAAGTAGGTAAGTGCTACAAAGGAGAACAAAATAGGGTTAAGGGAAGAGCCCTGTGTTTAGGTTTGGTGGAGGGTGGGGCGTCTGCCAGTTTCCATGGACAGTCAGGGAATGCTGCTTGGAGGAGGTGACATTTCAGTAGCAAACACAGAGTCTCCGCCTCCTTTGAACTGGGTAGGCCCTAGGTGTGTCCAGGCATATCAGTGCCGGAGGTCCCCACGCCCTCCCTTGCCTCCCGGGGGGCCTCCCAGAAGAGGCCTCCAGCCAAGGTTTCGAGGTGGGTGCTGAAGCCGGGAGCTGCTTTTCACAACAGCCGTGATTGGCCTCCTTCTGCGTGGCGAGAGGCGGCGATTGCTTTGTGCACGGAGGACTCGGCTGATTGTGGCCGGGCGATTGGCACCCACAGACCGCGGCCGCCAGGGTTTACCGCACACCCCCAGCCCCGCGGCGGGCCGTGCGCAACGCGCCAGCCCAATCTCGCCTCCTATATTCAGAGTTGATTAGACGCTATTTCTGCCTGGATTTTCAGAAGGCTCAAGAGCTTTTTTAATCACTACAGTGGCTCATTACGGTTTTGCAGTGACACTCATGTCCTTCAGTTCTCTTCTCAGATTAGATTCTATAGTCAGATGAATATTGGATGATTTCATTACATACAAATGCAATCAACAGTTTTGCATAAATTTCTTCTCTTTTCTTGAGTTTCAATTGACCCCAGCACCCATGGTGGCAGGCACGATCCACATGCAAATGAGCTGGGTTTGCAGCCGCGGAGAGGGGCCCGGGAGGAGGCGGGCACTCGCTCCAGTCCAGGAGGGGGCGAGTGGGGGGCGGTGCTAAGGTTCGGGAGAGGGCCCTGGGGGGAGGGGGCGCCACTGGGGTCTGGGAGGGGCACCCCCTTCAGATGAGGCTCTGCAGGTAAACAGAGGCACAGGGATGCTCAGAGCCGGGCAGAGAATGGAATGTGGAGTCTCATGCCGGGCAACTGGGCGGGGAGGGGCGCACTCAGGGTGCCTGGGACAGTGGTTACTTGAGAATTGGTGTGGACCTGTTACAGTATTTTTTTTTTTTTTTTTAACAACTAGCAGGACCTTAGGAGTGCATCCCCGGTTCGCGTTAGCTCTGACCCAAGGAAGCCTGCCGCTGCTGCTGTGGCTATTATTAATAGTATTTTAATTATCAGAGTCATGATGAGCACTTCTCCTGGAGGGCTCCAGCTATGGCCATGTGGGTGAGAGGCAAAAATCTCTAAGAGGCAGACAGGAAAATTGGGAGCCTGGGGCAGCGGCCCTTGCATCACTTTCTTGATTTCTCTCATTTTTTGGCTGGAGGGGCAGGGTATTCTCAGAATTGGGCCTCAGAAGACCCCCTTTATCCGGCGACAGAATCCTTTCTACCACCTGACTGTGGATACGTCTGGCAGCCTGCGTTTGCTCTCTCTTCAGGCCGAAGAGCTCCCTGCCTGCTGCCAGCTTCTTCTAACTTACTCGGCTCCTTCTCGCTGACAGGTGAACCTGACCCCGTGCTCTGGGCCCACAGCCCCTCTGCTCCCTTGGCCCCCTGACACCCTTGAGTCCACAGTGGAGAGCGGGCTCTGCGGCGGCAGCTTGTTGAGGGCTGGTGTGTCACCTCCTGCAGTGTCCCCTCCCAGCTCTGTCCTCCAGATGGACTAGTGGCTGTCCTCGTTCACTGTCCAGGCCTGAGGCTGGAGGGTCGTGTGGGGAGTGAGCTGTGTGCGGTCAGAGGCCCTGAGGCTAACAGCTGTGCCCCTCTGTGGGGGGTGGGGTAGGGTGGGAGTGGGGAAGAACCAGCAAAGGGAACAGAAAATGCGGGCCTGAGAGTGCCAGGACAGAGGTCTGTGTGTCTCAAACCTCACTTCCTCCAGACAGGTTCTTTCTCAAAGCTCCCTTGTATTCAGACACGAGTGTAGAGGCCCGGCGCACGTGCTGGCAGGGGCGCCACTGGGGTCTGGGAGGCACCCTTCAGATGAGGCTCTGCAGGTAAACAGAGGCACAGGGATGCTCAGAGCCGGGCAGAGAATGGAATGTGGAGTCTCATGCCGGGCAACTGGGCGGGGAGGGGCGCACTCAGGGTGCCTGGGACAGTGGTTACTTGAGAATTGGTGTGGACCTGTTACAGTATTTTTTTTTTTTTTTTTAACAACTAGCAGGACCTTAGGAGTGCATCCCCGGTTCGCGTTAGCTCTGACCCAAGGAAGCCTGCCGCTGCTGCTGTGGCTATTATTAATAGTATTTTAATTATCAGAGTCATGATGAGCACTTCTCCTGGAGGGCTCCAGCTATGGCCATGTGGGTGAGAGGCAAAAATCTCTAAGAGGCAGACAGGAAAATTGGGAGCCTGGGGCAGCGGCCCTTGCATCACTTTCTTGATTTCTCTCATTTTTTGGCTGGAGGGGCAGGGTATTCTCAGAATTGGGCCTCAGAAGACCCCCTTTATCCGGCGACAGAATCCTTTCTACCACCTGACTGTGGATACGTCTGGCAGCCTGCGTTTGCTCTCTCTTCAGGCCGAAGAGCTCCCTGCCTGCTGCCAGCTTCTTCTAACTTACTCGGCTCCTTCTCGCTGACAGGTGAACCTGACCCCGTGCTCTGGGCCCACAGCCCCTCTGCTCCCTTGGCCCCCTGACACCCTTGAGTCCACAGTGGAGAGCGGGCTCTGCGGCGGCAGCTTGTTGAGGGCTGGTGTGTCACCTCCTGCAGTGTCCCCTCCCAGCTCTGTCCTCCAGATGGACTAGTGGCTGTCCTCGTTCACTGTCCAGGCCTGAGGCTGGAGGGTCGTGTGGGGAGTGAGCTGTGTGCGGTCAGAGGCCCTGAGGCTAACAGCTGTGCCCCTCTGTGGGGGGTGGGGTAGGGTGGGAGTGGGGAAGAACCAGCAAAGGGAACAGAAAATGCGGGCCTGAGAGTGCCAGGACAGAGGTCTGTGTGTCTCAAACCTCACTTCCTCCAGACAGGTTCTTTCTCAAAGCTCCCTTGTATTCAGACACAGGGAGTGTAGAGGTCAGGGGCCCAGAGAGCGGCAGGTGGATGCACAAGTGACCAGCTTCCTGTCCCATCAGGAATGTGCTCCAAGCGTCAGTTTTCATCATGGGCATGAAGGAACCTTGAAATGGACAGAGCCAGAGCCGCAGCCACAAGCGTGGATGGGGCACATCTGTGCCATTGCAGCCCCAGGCTCGGGCCCCTGCCTGTCCCTGCCCTCAGCTTCCCAGATTGGGGTTAGAGAGATCCAGGAATCTGAATGGAAGCAGGGGAGCCCCAAACCGCTCCCACGTGGCTGCCAGGACCACTGTGGTCCAGAGATGGGAAGGCTGGGCACAGAGCCACGCAGCATGGAATCAGAGCCTCCAGATGCAGCCTGAGGCTGCTGTTCTGCTCCCCCTGACTGCCCCTGAGGGCCACTTGCTTGCCATTCTGTCCTGCTGTGCACAGTCACGGAGGCGCCTTCTTCCCCAGCTGAATGGATCCACCTCTCACAGCTTGTGTGTCCGCCTTCTGCTGCCTTTCAGCCTCCCCAGGCGCCTCTTTCTGTTTGCCTCTGTGTGTGCACTGCGCCCGCCCCCGCCTCTCCCTGTCTTCATCCTTGAGTCTGTCCCTCTGTCTCTGGGTCCCTTCCTCCCCTTTCTCTCTCTGCCCCACCCCTCTCCCCATCTCTCGGCACCTGACCGCCTGGTGCCTCTGCCAGGCTGCATCTGCTCCTTGCTCTCAGCTGTTGTGTGGCCGGAGCTGGCCTCTGTCTGGGGTTGTTAGATCTGAATCCCCCGGGGCTGCCTCCCTCAGAACTGAGGCTGCCAGAAGGAAGAGGTCCCGGGTGGGGCTTGGTTTCTGAAGTCTTCGGGATTTCTGCAGTGGTCTGCACTGGGCCATCCATTGTCTCTCTCCAACAAGGATGGCAGGAAAGCAGTCCTCTCTCTTACATCACAGAGCTGTTCTCCCCCTGGTTTGGAGTGGGGGCTGGGAGGTGGGGGCGGCAGGGCTGAGAAAGGCTCTCATTGACTCCTCAAGCAAATGGGGGTCATCCTATGTGGACCCCCATCTTTCAGCTGCTGTTGTATCAGGCTTCCCCTGTGACAACTCTGCCAAGGCGCACCTTCCCCCCAGGTCCTCCTGGTAGAATGAGCCTGGTCCTCCCACCCCAGTGGGAATCTGGTCTTCACCCACCTCTCCATCTCCATCCCTCTCCCAGTTCACCTCTCTCAGCCAGGCGCAGAGGTGCCACGTGACTCGGGCCTCGGTACACGAGGGCTGAAGGAACCTTGAAATGGACAGAGCCAGAGCCGCAGCCACAAGCGTGGATGGGGCACATCTGTGCCATTGCAGCCCCAGGCTCGGGCCCCTGCCTGTCCCTGCCCTCAGCTTCCCAGATTGGGGTTAGAGATCCAGGAATCTGAATGGAAGCAGGGGAGCCCCAAACCGCTCCCACGTGGCTGCCAGGACCACTGTGGTCCAGAGATGGGAAGGCTGGGCACAGAGCCACGCAGCATGGAATCAGAGCCTCCAGATGCAGCCTGAGGCTGCTGTTCTGCTCCCCCTGACTGCCCCTGAGGGCCACTTGCTTGCCATTCTGTCCTGCTGTGCACAGTCACGGAGGCGCCTTCTTCCCCAGCTGAATGGATCCACCTCTCACAGCTTGTGTGTCCGCCTTCTGCTGCCTTTCAGCCTCCCCAGGCGCCTCTTTCTGTTTGCCTCTGTGTGTGCACTGCGCCCGCCCCCGCCTCTCCCTGTCTTCATCCTTGAGTCTGTCCCTCTGTCTCTGGGTCCCTTCCTCCCCTTTCTCTCTCTGCCCCACCCCTCTCCCCATCTCTCGGCACCTGACCGCCTGGTGCCTCTGCCAGGCTGCATCTGCTCCTTGCTCTCAGCTGTTGTGTGGCCGGAGCTGGCCTCTGTCTGGGGTTGTTAGATCTGAATCCCCCGGGGCTGCCTCCCTCAGAACTGAGGCTGCCAGAAGGAAGAGGTCCCGGGTGGGGCTTGGTTTCTGAAGTCTTCGGGATTTCTGCAGTGGTCTGCACTGGGCCATCCATTGTCTCTCTCCAACAAGGATGGCAGGAAAGCAGTCCTCTCTCTTACATCACAGAGCTGTTCTCCCCCTGGTTTGGAGTGGGGGCTGGGAGGTGGGGGCGGCAGGGCTGAGAAAGGCTCTCATTGACTCCTCAAGCAAATGGGGGTCATCCTATGTGGACCCCCATCTTTCAGCTGCTGTTGTATCAGGCTTCCCCTGTGACAACTCTGCCAAGGCGCACCTTCCCCCCAGGTCCTCCTGGTAGAATGAGCCTGGTCCTCCCACCCCAGTGGGAATCTGGTCTTCACCCACCTCTCCATCTCCATCCCTCTCCCAGTTCACCTCTCTCTCAGCCAGGCGCAGAGGTGCCACGTGACTCCGGGCCTCGGTACACGCAGGGCAGAGACGAGAAGGCTGGCCTCCAGGGGCTGGCAGGTCGGTGCCTAATCCCAGCCCTGCCCCTTGCAGCTGGATTGTCTCAGGCAAGTGACTTAACCTCTCTTAGCCCTGGTTTCTTCCTCCATAAAATGCAGATGAACACTCCTTCCTTTGCAAGGCTGGCATGAGGATCGATAACCTCTGGTCCAGAGCTGGACACAAAGCAGACACGAGTTAAGCGTTTGTTATGAATAAATGAATGCAGAAATAGCAAATGAATAGTAAAATTGAGATCTGTATAAAGGGAGGTATGGGGAAGGAATACCAGGTGTCGGGAACGACGCAGGCAAGGGTGTGGAGATAAGAGGTCCTAGAGAGGGACCAGGGAGCCCCTGAGTGCTCAGTGTGGACACAGAAGTCTGCAATTCCAAAGGGAGGTCTCAGTTGGTGAGGTCAGAGGAGAGGGCACGTGCTGAGAGGCAGTGATACGCCAGGCAGCTAAGAGTACATGTGGCGGCAGCTGCCAGGAGCCGAGGGCCCGTCCTGAAACACTGGGCTTCCTTGGTCACTCACGGGTGAAAAATCTGCCTGCCAAGGCAGGAGATGCTGGTTGATCCCTGGCTCGGGGAGATCCCCTTGAGGAGGGCATGGCAGCCCACTCCAGTATTCTTGCCTAGATAACTCCATGGACAGAGGAGCCTGCCAGGCTATGGGCCTTCGCGTCACAAAGAGTTGGACACAACTGAAGCGACATAGCACGCCTGCACAGTGAAATATTGACAAGCACTAGCTTATTTAATTTTCACAACATTGCCTGTGAGGGACATGCTATTATTATTCCCACTTTACAGATGAGGAAATAGACACCTAGAGAAGTAAAGTGCTTTTCCTGGACTGTGGCTCAGTCAGTCTCCAAAGCTGTTCCTAGGCCCCTTTGAAAGGAAGGATCCCTTAACAGTCTTTTGCCTGGTGAGACCAGAGGAAGAAAAGGGCTTCACTTGGTTAATGAAGGAGAGTAAGAAGGGTGTAATTGGAGGACCCAAATATACAGAAGATAGAAGCTTGCCTCCAGTGAATCAGGGAAGGCTTCCTGGAGCGGGCTGGGCATGGAGGCAGAGTCATGGCCCAGAAGTGAGGCTGAGGCACCTCTGGGGGTTGGGGGCTGTCACTGCGGTAACGCTAGAGCGCAGGGGCTTTGCTGCCTGGCAGCCTGGGGATCTTAGGTGGATCTGCTTTTTACTGGGGCCTGTGGTCTTGGCCCCACCTGGCCAAGCTTGTGCCTCCTCTTGCCAATCCCCAGAGAGTGGGAAGGGCAGGTTTCTGGCTACTCCAGACCTGAGCCCCATACCCGACTCTGCTACAGGGCCTTGGTTAAGCTGACTCCCCTTCTGACCCTTACTTTCTCCACCTGTGAAATGGGATAACAGTGCCAGTGGGCACTCAGCCGGGTGCCACTGAAGTCAAAGCAGGTGCTCAGCTCCTGACCCTCACCTTAGGACCCCCAACCCTTGGAGCATGCCCAGAGCCCCAGTTCATAACATCAAAAACCCCAAAGACTGGACGTGTCCTGCGGTGGTCAGACTCGTTCTTGCTGGGTGCTCTTGAATACTTAACCTAGTTCTATAGTTTCCTCATCTGTAAAATATAGATTATAATGTGCTAAAAGCTGAGTCACTTCAGTCGTGTCCAACTCTTTGCGACCACATAGACTGTAGCTCACCAGGTTCCTCCGTCCATGGAACTTTCCAGGCAAGAATACTGGAGTGGGTCGCCATGACCTTCTCCAGGGGATCTTCCTAACCCCAAAGGATCAAACCCATGTCTCTTATGTCTTCTGCATTGACAGGTGGGTTCTTTACCACTAGCACCACCTGCGAAGCCTCAAAGATTATACTAGAACCCAGAATCTCTCATCTAAAACCTATCAAGCAGAATAGTTTCAGAGCTTGTCTGATGCTAACATCTATTACAGAACATACCCCAATACTGTATAACCTCCCCATGGAATCTGGAGCATTTAAAAAATATATTTTTATTTCTTTATCTGGCTGTACTGGGTCTTAGTTGCAGCACAGGGGCTCTTCCGTCTTTGTTGAGGCATGCAGGATCTTTAGTTGCAGCGTGCGGGATCTGGTTCCCGGACCAGGGATCGAAACCAGGCGCCCTGCATTGAGAACATGAAGACTTAGCCCCTGGACCACCAAGGAAGTCCCTGGGAACATTGCTTGTAGTCAAACTTATTCACATTTCTTTTTCAATAAAATGTATGAATATTCATATCGGTAGTGAAATGAAGGCCAGCGCAGTGTCTCCTTAGTTAAGGTCATCAAGCGTCTATAAACCTTTGGTCACCGAAGCTTGTAGGATTGTGGAGACAGGGTTGTGGGCCCGGAGTGTGTGCTTCGCGGGGCTGATGTGTGGATAAAATGGTGACGACACACAGGTGCTCAGAGCCACACCTAGCACAACGTGAGCCCTCACACAGGCTAGACAGTGGGCTCCCTCCTGTGCTTCAAGCCCTCCCGTGGCTCACATGTCCTCGGGGTAAACTGCCAGCAGTTTTGAGTGAGGCTCCTTGAGATCAGAGCCCTAACTCCGGCCTCTGGGCTGACCCTGCCCGCCCAATGCTTTAGTATTGTCAACATTTTCCTCTTTCAAGCCAGTTTCTAATGCTGGGTGCTCTTGAATACTTAACCTAGTTCTATAGTTTCCTCATCTGTAAAATATAGATTATAATGTGCTAAAAGCTGAGTCACTTCAGTCGTGTCCAACTCTTTGCGACCACATAGACTGTAGCTCACCAGGTTCCTCCGTCCATGGAACTTTCCAGGCAAGAATACTGGAGTGGGTCGCCATGACCTTCTCCAGGGGATCTTCCTAACCCCAAAGGATCAAACCCATGTCTCTTATGTCTTCTGCATTGACAGGTGGGTTCTTTACCACTAGCACCACCTCAAGCCTCAAAGATTATACTAGAACCCAGAATCTCTCATCTAAAACCTATCAAGCAGAATAGTTTCAGAGCTTGTCTGATGCTAACATCTATTACAGAACATACCCCAATACTGTATAACCTCCCCATGGAATCTGGAGCATTTAAAAAATATATTTTTATTTCTTTATCTGGCTGTACTGGGTCTTAGTTGCAGCACAGGTGCTCTTCCGTCTTTGTTGAGGCATGCAGGATCTTTAGTTGCAGCGTCGGGATCTGGTTCCCGGACCAGGGATCGAAACCAGGCGCCCTGCATTGAGAACATGAAGACTTAGCCCCTGGACCACCAAGGAAGTCCCTGGGAACATTGCTTGTAGTCAAACTTATTCACATTTCTTTTTCAATAAAATGTATGAATATTCATATCGGTAGTGAAATGAAGGCCAGCGCAGTGTCTCCTTAGTTAAGGTCATCAAGCGTCTATAAACCTTTGGTCACCGAAGCTTGTAGGATTGTGGAGACAGGGTTGTGGGCCCGGAGTGTGTGCTTCGCGGGGCTGATGTGTGGATAAAATGGTGACGACACACAGGTGCTCAGAGCCACACCTAGCACAACGTGAGCCCTCACACAGGCTAGACAGTGGGCTCCCTCCTGTGCTTCAAGCCCTCCCGTGGCTCACATGTCCTCGGGGTAAACTGCCAGCAGTTTTGAGTGAGGCTCCTTGAGATCAGAGCCCTAACTCCGGCCTCTGGGCTGACCCTGCCCGCCCAATGCTTTAGTATTGTCAACATTTTCCTCTTTCTCAAATGCACCAGGCTCTCTCTCTCTGAACAGGCTGTGGCACTGGCTGTGTCTTCTGCCTGAAATGCCCTCCTGCCGGACCCCCTTTCTTAACTGTTTTATCCCGTACGTCTCACAGCCTCACCTAAGCTGGCCGGTCTCCCTCACTAGGCTGTGATGTCTGGGAAGGCGTGGTCGTGTGCACATTCTTCTCTGGCATCCACTTTGTGTGAACGAATGAACCTCCTCACCCATCGGTGGCATTGACACTAACGCGGGCTGAAGAATGTTTGTTGAATGCGTACATGAAACAGCTCTGGAGGGAGGATCCCACCCCTATCTGCACCCCAGGAGAAGATTCTTGGAATGTTCTTCCCTTCCCCCATCCCTCCAAACTTGGTAAATGATTTTTAAAAAAGGGGCCCAATCCATGCAGTGGAGGGTAGGGGGCCCTCCAGGATTAAAGGGTCGGGGGAAGGTGGCCTCGGTACATTAGGCAGAAACCACTTGTCCCGGGGTGGGTAGAGGCCTCTGGGGCCCAGGGAGCAGGAGGCGGGGATGGTGGTGGTGAACCCAGCCTCCAGCGCTCTGGACAATTGCTATAAAATAAACTCCATAATCAGGTAAATGCATTCGTGCTGGGACGGTTCCCCTGCAGCTGCAGGCATCCCCTGGCCCCGGAGGGACCTGTCTAATCTCAGGGTAATGAAAACATGGGTCCAATTACCGTGCGGGGCCGAGGCCTGAGCTGCGGCCGGGGATCCCCGTGGTAGCCAGAGCCAAACACCTTTGGGCATCAACTTTTTGGTCACGAGCTTGTAGGATTGTGGAGACAGGGTTGTGGGCCCGGAGTGTGTGCTTCATGGGCTGATGTGTGGATAAAATGGTGACGACACACAGGTGCTCAGAGCCACACCTAGCACAACGTGAGCCCTCACACAGGCTAGACAGTGGGCTCCCTCCTGTGCTTCAACCCCTCCCGTGGCTCACATGTCCTCGGGGTAAACTGCCAGCAGTTTTGAGTGAGGCTCCTTGAGATCAGAGCCCTAACTCCGGCCTCTGGGCTGACCCTGCCCGCCCAATGCTTTAGTATTGTCAACATTTTCCTCTTTCTCAAATGCACCAGGCTCTCTCTCTCTGAACAGGCTGTGGCACTGGCTGTGTCTTCTGCCTGAAATGCCCTCCTGCCGGACCCCCTTTCTTAACTGTTTTATCCCGTACGTCTCACAGCCTCACCTAAGCTGGCCGGTCTCCCTCACTAGGCTGTGATGTCTGGGAAGGCGTGGTCGTGTGCACATTCTTCTCTGGCATCCACTTTGTGTGAACGAATGAACCTCCTCACCCATCGGTGGCATTGACACTAACGCGGGCTGAAGAATGTTTGTTGAATGCGTACATGAAACAGCTCTGGAGGGAGGATCCCACCCCTATCTGCACCCCAGGAGAAGATTCTTGGAATGTTCTTCCCTTCCCCCATCCCTCCAAACTTGGTAAATGATTTTTTTAAAAAGGGACCCAATCCATGCAGTGGAGGGTAGGGGGCCCTCCAGGATTAAAGGGTCGGGGGAAGGTGGCCTCGGTACATTAGGCAGAAACCACTTGTCCCGGGGTGGGTAGAGGCCTCTGGGGCCCAGGGAGCAGGAGGCGGGGATGGTGGTGGTGAACCCAGCCTCCAGCGCTCTGGACAATTGCTATAAAATAAACTCCATAATCAGGTAAATGCATTCGTGCTGGGGACGGTTCCCCTGCAGCTGCAGGCATCCCCCCTGGCCCCGGAGGGGACCTGTCTAATCTCAGGGTAATGAAAACATGGGTCCAATTACCGTGCGGGGCCGAGGCCTGAGCTGCGGCCGGAGTGGGGAGCTGGGCCCTCGCAGCGGGAAATTTGAACATTTAAGCTGTCAGGCCGAATCCGGGAAAGGCCTGATTACCTGGCCCGAGAAGGGGCCGCTTTGGTTTGGTGTCGACTGTAATTTCCTGGCCGCCAGCCGTGAAGCCAGGGGCCACCTTTCCTCCTCTGCCATGGGGGTCCAGGCCCTGCCTCTCTGACCTCCGCCCCTCTGGACCCACTTAGCAGGCTGGCCAGGGCCTCCCAAGCTGCCCGTGCTGGGCAGAAAGAGCAACAGGTAGCTGAGTGGCATGCGCTGGACACAGGTGAAGGAGGGTGTGCACACTGGCCACGTGTGAATGACACACGCACAGGGGGTGGATGTGGAACGCATCGTGTGGATGTCCTGAGTCCGTGTAAGTGACGTGTGTGTCTAAGGTAGACTGCCCGCAGCTGATCGCGTATAGCAGTGTGGGGGTGATTCATGCGTGGGGCCGGGTGTACAGAGTGAGCCAAATGGGCCTGTGCACACGGCAGGGCTGTGGGCACACCGGTTGCCTGTGGGGTGCGTTCACAGTTGTATATGCCCAGTCTATAAATGCCGTGAGAGCAGGGGTCCAGTTCGCCGTGCTGACCGCTGGACCCTCTGCACCTAGCTGGGTGCCTGGGGGCTTTTGCTGGTGAATGAAGGCCCCTGGGGGTGAGCAAATTGGCGGGACATGGCTGGGGTTCAGTGGTCCCCATCCTCCAAACTTGGTAAATGATTTTTTTAAAAAGGGACCCAATCCATGCAGTGGAGGGTAGGGGGCCCTCCAGGATTAAAGGGTCGGGGGAAGGTGGCCTCGGTACATTAGGCAGAAACCACTTGTCCCGGGGTGGGTAGAGGCCTCTGGGGCCCAGGGAGCAGGAGGCGGGGATGGTGGTGGTGAACCCAGCCTCCAGCGCTCTGGACAATTGCTATAAAATAAACTCCATAATCAGGTAAATGCATTCGTGCTGGGGACGGTTCCCCTGCAGCTGCAGGCATCCCCCCTGGCCCCGGAGGGGACCTGTCTAATCTCAGGGTAATGAAAACATGGGTCCAATTACCGTGCGGGGCCGAGGCCTGAGCTGCGGCCGGAGTGGGGAGCTGGGCCCCTCGCAGCGGAATTAGAACATTTAAGCTGTCAGGCCGAATCCGGGAAAGGCCTGATTACCTGGCCCGAGAAGGGGCCGCTTTGGTTTGGTGTCGACTGTAATTTCCTGGCCGCCAGCCGTGAAGCCAGGGGCCACCTTTCCTCCTCTGCCATGGGGGTCCAGGCCCTGCCTCTCTGACCTCCGCCCCTCTGGACCCACTTAGCAGGCTGGCCAGGGCCTCCCAAGCTGCCCGTGCTGGGCAGAAAGAGCAACAGGTAGCTGAGTGGCATGCGCTGGACACAGGTGAAGGAGGGTGTGCACACTGGCCACGTGTGAATGACACACGCACAGGGGGTGGATGTGGAACGCATCGTGTGGATGTCCTGAGTCCGTGTAAGTGACGTGTGTGTCTAAGGTAGACTGCCCGCAGCTGATCGCGTATAGCAGTGTGGGGGTGATTCATGCGTGGGGCCGGGTGTACAGAGTGAGCCAAATGGGCCTGTGCACACGGCAGGGCTGTGGGCACACCGGTTGCCTGTGGGGTGCGTTCACAGTTGTATATGCCCAGTCTATAAATGCCGTGAGAGCAGGGGTCCAGTTCGCCGTGCTGACCGCTGGACCCTCTGCACCTAGCTGGGTGCCTGGCTGGGTGAATAGATGCTGATTATCTGTAACTGGTGAATGGATTTACATCTGCGTGACAGATACACACTGAGAGCTGGGTGATGCATGCATTCAAAGTTGGAGCAGGGACATGGCTGGTGTTCAGTGGTTAAGAATCTGCCTTCCAAGGCAGGGGACACAGATTCGATCCCTGGCCGGGGAAACCACGATCCTACGTGCCACGGGGAGACTAAGCCCTTGTGCCTCAAATACCGAGCCCATGGGCTGCCACGGAAGCCCAGCGCAGAAAAAATTTAAAAAAGAAAGAAAAAAGACAAATCATTTTTTTTTTTTAAGTAGGAGTAGATGGAGACGGCGTGGAATGTGGTACTTGTGCCCGCTGTGTGATGCGGGGCAGGAGTGGTGAATACCTTGAGGGCTTGAACTTGAACAGGGTGCCCACACAGACCTGTACTCCAGGCCTGCCTCCTCCACTTTGATTGCGTGATCTCAAGCAACTAATTTAGCCTCTCTGGGCCTGACTTTCCCCATCTGTAAAATGGGTAGCAATAATAATAAACACAGAGAACTTTCACTGAGCACTGCTATATGCCTGGTACTGTCATTTTCATGAATTATGAATATTCTCCTATTGACTTTTCACAAGAACCCTAAACGTAGGTACAGCGGGCCCCCCTATTTTACAGATGGGGAAATGGACGCTCTCGGAGATTAAATGAAGGTGGAGCCAGGATTCAAACTCAGGCAGTCTGACTGCAGTGTGAGCTTTTAACTACTGGGTTAAACAGTTAATACCGATTTTGTACGGTTATCCTAAAATCATCCAAGTAAAGCCACTAGCTCTCTATCCGGCACATAATGTTCTGTAAATATTATTCCTGTTATTCGCACATGATACCTTGTGTACGGGACGTATAAACAGCCACAAGACAATATGTGGGAAATACCGGTGCTGAATAGGTGTGTGGGAGAGACTTGTGTAGATATGCTTGTGAGAGGGGGTGGTCCAGGGCTCCACTGACTGCAAGGTTTATGGCATACCTATTTGGGCATATGCACAGGTGATAGATTTTACATAATGAACACAAGACGTGTAAATGAATGTGTTATGACGTATTTTATTGACAAGTGGCTCATGAAATTAGAAAACATCACGTACTTGAGGTGTGTGATGGATGTGAGCCTGTGCTTGTCCATGAGGCCCTGCGCTGGGGAGCTGAAGAATATAGGTAAGGAGGGTAATGGTGGTGGTTTGGGTCCAGGGACGGAGGTCACCGCGCACAGCATCGCCTGTCTGTGCAGAGAGGTGGTACAGCCAGGTACGAATAGAATAGGGCGTATCTTGAGCCAGTCCTTCCCCCCTCCCCAGTTACATGTGGTCTCATACACACATGTATGTAGTGCTCTGCGTGGGGTGTACGTAGGCTTCTCGACGTAAACAGCGCAGGCGTGTGTGTGGTGCCCAGACTTGGGGCAGACTGCGTATTCTTTTGAGGTGTGTTTATCTGTTTGGTGACTCACGTTTGGAGCATCTATGAGCAAATGTCACCTTCTCAGTTAAATGGTAAAGAACCACCCTATTGGAAAGAAACCCCATTTCCCATGGCAGTCTCTTTTTCCAACAGAGCATCGCTTAAAATGTTTTTTACTGGAGTACAGTTGCTTTACAACGTTGTGTTAGTTTTCTCCTGTACAGCAAAGTGAATCAGGTATAGGTATATATATATATGTATCTCCCCTCTTTTTCAGACCTTTCCATTTAGGCCATCAACAGAGCATTGAGTAGCAGCCCCCCCCCTGTACTATACAGTGGGTTCTCAGTAGTATCTATGTATCTATTTAATACACAGTAGTGCATGTCACTTTTAAATACAGAATCCTATCTTAATAATTCAGTGATGTGTGATGTTCACTGCTTTTGCCCTCGCGGCACCATCAGCAGCAGGAGGCCGGGGCTTCTCTGGAGTTGGCTCACCGCTGAGTCGCGGCGCCCAGCGCAGCCCCAGGCGTCTGAGCCGCGCGGGCCGCTCCGTGGGGGCCGGCGTGGGATGCAGGGGAGCCCGGGGTGCCCTCCGTGTCGCGGGGCCTCGGGGCATGCGGGGAGCGGCCCCCTAGCCACTGGCTACGTGCGCGTGGAAGGGGCGGACGCCCACCGCGGCCGCCTCCGCCCCAGCCCGCGGCCCCTCCGCGTCCCCCTCCGCCTCCCGGGGCGCGCCCCGCTGTCCCGGCGCGGCCGGCGGGGCTCCGGCCCATTTCCCGGCGGCCGCGGGGCGGGGAGCGGGCGAGGGGCCGCGGCGGGCCGGGCGGCAGGAAGCCGCGCATTGTTCGCGGGCCGCGGCCCCGGGCAGGGAGTTCCCGGCCCCGCGCGGACATAAAAGGAGAAAGCAGCGCCCGCCGAGCGGCCGGCCGGCCAGCGGCCCGGGCAGCCGGAGGAAGCTGGGCCCCGCGCTCCGCTGACCCCGGCATCCGCTCCGGGGAATGCGCCCCGCCCCCGCGGCCCGCCAGCCCCGGGTTCGAATCCCAGCTCGCCTCTTCCCGAGCTTGCGTTTCCTCCGGTGTAAAAGAAAACAACCCCCCTGGAATGCCACCCCCAGAGCACCCCAGGCGCACCCTGCATCCCGTCTCTTCCCGCTCCCCTCCTGTCTGCTCGTCCCATTAAAAACCTAGCTCAGGGCTTCCCTGGTGGTCCATTGGGTAGGGACACCGCCTTGCAGTGCAAGGGACGCCGGTTCGATCCCTGGCCTGGGAGGATCCCACGTGCCGCGGAGCAGCTGGACTGATGTGTCCAATTACCGAGCCGGAGCTCTGGAGCGCGTGCGCCCAGAGCCGGTGCTCTGCGACAACAGAGGCCACGGTGATGGGAGGCCCACACGGGCCAAAGAACAAAGATGGATGAAAATGGACTAATGAAAGACCAATAGAAGTGGCCTGCCTGCTCCCCTCCCTCCCCCCACAACCCCCGACCAAAATAAATAAATAAATAAATCTTAAAAAAAAAAAAAAAAAAAGCCTAGCTCAGCGCTGCAGTCCCTCCTGAAGCCAAGGTACGCGGTGAAACCCCGGGCTGCAGGGGGGAATGTTTAACCTACTTTTGAGTAAAAGGCGCTACCCAGAACAAAGGCCCGGAAAGATGGAACTTGGTCTGCAGGTTCTGCTACGGATGGGGAAACTGAGGCCTGGGGAGAGGGGAAGGACTGGCTCAAGATCATCACAGAAACAGTATCCAGCAGCCTTTTTGCAAATTAACAGTCTTTCTTCTAGCACTTGGAAGCTCAGTTGTTTCCGTGGTGGTTGTCGATTGTAAAACTGATCACATGAACACTGTGCTGGTGTATATCTTTTCAAAGAGGCTTTCCACTTGTTCCTCATTTGATCCTCACACCCCATCGGAGGCAGGGTGAAACGGCTCAGAGGTGAAGTGTCTTGCAGTTTGAGGGAGGCGGAGAGGGGCTTGTCCCTGGTCTGTTTCAGGAGATATTAATCCCTATAACTCTGCCAAATGGGTCAGAAAGGACCCTGATGCTGCCCCGCGCGGACATAAAGGAGAAAGCAGCGCCCGCCGAGCGGCCGGCCGGCCAGCGGCCCCGGCAGCCGGAGGAAGCTGGGCCCCCCGCTCCGCTGACCCGGCATCCGCTCCGGGGAATGCGCCCCGCCCCCGCGGCCCGCCAGCCCCGGGTTCGAATCCCAGCTCGCCTCTTCCCGAGCTTGCGTTTCCTCCGGTGTAAAAGAAAACAACCCCCCTGGAATGCCACCCCCAGAGCACCCCAGGCGCACCCTGCATCCCGTCTCTTCCCGCTCCCCTCCTGTCTGCTCGTCCCATTAAAAACCTAGCTCAGGGCTTCCCTGGTGGTCCATTGGGTAGGGACACCGCCTTGCAGTGCAAGGGACGCCGGTTCGATCCCTGGCCTGGGAGGATCCCACGTGCCGCGGAGCAGCTGGACTGATGTGTCCAATTACCGAGCCGGAGCTCTGGAGCGCGTGCGCCCAGAGCCGGTGCTCTGCGACAACAGAGGCCACGGTGATGGGAGGCCCACACGGGCCAAAGAACAAAGATGGATGAAAATGGACTAATGAAAGACCAATAGAAGTGGCCTGCCTGCTCCCCTCCCTCCCCCCACAACCCCCGACCAAAATAAATAAATAAATAAATCTTAAAAAAAAAAAAAAAAAAAGCCTAGCTCAGCGCTGCAGTCCCTCCTGAAGCCAAGGTACGCGGTGAAACCCCGGGCTGCAGGGGGGAATGTTTAACCTACTTTTGAGTAAAAGGCGCTACCCAGAACAAAGGCCCGGAAAGATGGAACTTGGTCTGCAGGTTCTGCTACGGATGGGGAAACTGAGGCCTGGGGAGAGGGGAAGGACTGGCTCAAGATCATCACAGAAACAGTATCCAGCAGCCTTTTTGCAAATTAACAGTCTTTCTTCTAGCACTTGGAAGCTCAGTTGTTTCCGTGGTGGTTGTCGATTGTAAAACTGATCACATGAACACTGTGCTGGTGTATATCTTTTCAAAGAGGCTTTCCACTTGTTCCTCATTTGATCCTCACACCCCATCGGAGGCAGGGTGAAACGGCTCAGAGGTGAAGTGTCTTGCAGTTTGAGGGAGGCGGAGAGGGGCTTGTCCCTGGTCTGTTTCAGGAGATATTAATCCCTATAACTCTGCCAGCCTACCTTTGGATGGGTCAGAAAGGACCCTGATGCTGGGGAAGATTGAGGGCAGGAGGAGAGAGAGGCGACAGAGAATGCGATGGTTGAATGGCATCATTGGCTTAATGGGCATGAGTTTGAGCAAACTCCGGGAGATGGTGAAGGCCAGGGAAGCCTGGCCTGCTGCAGTCTGTCGAACTGCAGAGCTGGACGCAGCTGAACAACAGCAACCCCACCCCCTTCCAGCCCAGCCCACCCCAGCTCACAGCTCTGAAGTTTGCCCTGCAGGCCAGGAGCATCCTTGAGCCTCTTTGAAGGAATAGGTGGAATATTCACCATTTCGATAAGGGCCCAGAGAGGTAAACTGACTTGCACCAGGACACACAGCAAAATGCCTATGATGCAGAGACCTTTCCACCCAACAGCCAGAGGAGAACCCTGTCTATGAGTCCTGAAATTTGGGGGACCTGTCGTGGTGTGCCTGCACCCTCTGGGCCAGGAGATTCTGATTATGGAGAGGCAGCTCTCCCTCCACCCCTGCCCCCGCCCAGCCTGGGAACCCTACACCGGGGGGTAATTGAGATCAGATGCGGCTGTGACCCATGGAATGCTCCCCAGGAACCTGGAAACATTTATTGTCTGGAAGAGAATCCAGGGCCCACTCTAGGCCTCCCTCCCTCCCTCCCTCCCTCCCGCGCTGCCTCCTCCCCAGGCAGCTGAAGGTGGATAGGGGCCCAAGGAGCCTCTGGTGCTGCCTGGGGGTTAGTGCAGCCGGCCTTGATGAATACGACTGCTGAAAGCGCCTTCCTGGCTTCCTCCTTCCTGGGGATATGGTTACAGGGGGCCAGACTTCCTGCCCAGCCAGCCTGACTTCCAAGTGTGGCTCTGCAAGCTTTCTAGGCTGGTGACTCTGCAACTCCACCCCCTCACCCCAAGCAGGCCTCAGCTCATTTAGAGCACAGCTCAGATGTCACCTCCTCAGGGAGGCCCTCCCTGACCACCCTATAAGAACTAGCTCGCTTACCCGTAGTCTCTATCTGTCACTCTGTTGAATTTTCTTCATATCGCTTCTCTCTCTCTAGCTGGAGGGTTCTTATGTTTCCTTATACAAATGTTTGTTCCCTCTCTAACCTCGCCCTTGCCAAATGTGAACCCTGTGATGGAAGGAACTTGTCTTGCTCCCTGTGGTGTCCTGGGGCTGGGAACTCTGCCTGGGACACAGTAGGTGCTCAGTAAATAAAAGCAAGGAATCTAACCCTTCCCTTTGGCCTCTGAGCTTGGAACTTGACCTTGAGTCTCTGCTCTGAGCTGGTCTGTCTGGGTCTTAATTTCACTTCTCTGGTACAAACCTCCAGTTCGTAATGGTTTGTCAATTTTGTTTGTTTTCTCAAAGAACCAGCTTTTAGTAGTATTACTTTTTACTGTTGTTTCCTTCATTTCTTTTTCATTTATTTATGCTGTGATCTTTGTCATTTCTTTCTTTCTACTAACATTGGGGTTTCTTGGTTCTTCTTTTTCCAGTTTTAGGTATAAAGTTAGGTTGTCTATTCAATATTTTTCTTTTTCACAATCACAAGCTTTTTTATTTTGCTTTTTTGATTTTACAGAGTTTTGTTCTTTACAGATATGTGTAATTCCTATTCAATATTTTTCTTGTTTCTTGAGGTAGGATTGTATTGCTATAAACTTCCCTCTTAGAACTGCTTTTGCTGCATCTCATAGGTTTTGACTTGTCATGTTTTTGTTGTCATTTGTTTCTAGGAGTGTTTTGATTTCCCTTTTTATTTCTTCAGTAACCTGTTTGTTATTTAGAAATGTATTGTTTAATCTCCATGTCTTAATGTTTCCCAAGGAGCCTCTGGTGCTGCCTGGGGGCTAGTGCAGCCGGCCTTGATGAATACGACTGCTGAAAGCGCCTTCCTGGCTTCCTCCTTCCTGGGGATATGGTTACAGGGGGCCAGACTTCCTGCCCAGCCAGCCTGACTTCCAAGTGTGGCTCTGCAAGCTTTCTAGGCTGGTGACTCTGCAACTCCACCCCCTCACCCCAAGCAGGCCTCAGCTCATTTAGAGCACAGCTCAGATGTCACCTCCTCAGGGAGGCCCTCCCTGACCACCCTATAAGAACTAGCTCGCTTACCCGTAGTCTCTATCTGTCACTCTGTTGAATTTTCTTCATATCGCTTCTCTCTCTCTAGCTGGAGGGTTCTTATGTTTCCTTATACAAATGTTTGTTCCCTCTCTAACCTCGCCCTTGCCAAATGTGAACCCTGTGATGGAAGGAACTTGTCTTGCTCCCTGTGGTGTCCTGGGGCTGGGAACTCTGCCTGGGACACAGTAGGTGCTCAGTAAATAAAAGCAAGGAATCTAACCCTTCCCTTTGGCCTCTGAGCTTGGAACTTGACCTTGAGTCTCTGCTCTGAGCTGGTCTGTCTGGGTCTTAATTTCACTTCTCTGGTACAAACCTCCAGTTCATAATGGTTTGTCAATTTTGTTTGTTTTCTCAAAGAACCAGCTTTTAGTAGTATTACTTTTTACTGTTGTTTCCTTCATTTCTTTTTCATTTATTTATGCTGTGATCTTTGTCATTTCTTTCTTTCTACTAACATTGGGGTTTCTTGGTTCTTCTTTTTCCAGTTTTAGGTATAAAGTTAGGTTGTCTATTCAATATTTTTCTTTTTCACAATCACAAGCTTTTTTATTTTGCTTTTTTGATTTTACAGAGTTTTGTTCTTTACAGATATGTGTAATTCCTATTCAATATTTTTCTTGTTTCTTGAGGTAGGATTGTATTGCTATAAACTTCCCTCTTAGAACTGCTTTTGCTGCATCTCATAGGTTTTGACTTGTCATGTTTTTGTTGTCATTTGTTTCTAGGAGTGTTTTGATTTCCCTTTTTATTTCTTCAGTAACCTGTTTGTTATTTAGAAATGTATTGTTTATCTCCATGGTTTATTTATGTATTTATTTTTTACAGTTTTTTTTCCCCCTGTAATTGATATCTAGTCTCATAGTATTGTGGTCAGAAATGATGCTTGATATGATTTCAGTTTTCTTAAATTTGCTGAGACTTGATTTTGTGACCCAAGATGTGGTCTCTCCTGGCAAAACTCCAATTTCTGATGCTCCTGCTCCTGCCTGCATTGATTGGCTCAGCCTCTCATCTGGGAGCTCCCAGCTGACCTCTGACCTCACATCTCTGACCCTTCTTCTTTGCCCTCCTCTCCCCAGCCTCTGTGGTATGACATTAGGCAAATCTCTTACCTTTTCCTCGGCCAGCAGAATTCTTTAAACAACAACCTATATAGGAGCCCAGAATATGAGACGTAACAGGGTGGAAGGCAGGAAGGGGGCCTGATCCCTGAGTGCCTGGTTTTGGTCATCTGTCCTACAATCCCCGACACAGCTTTGCAATTCCCTACACCTTTGAAGGGCTTTCTTGATGACTCAGATGCTAAAGAATCTGCCAGCAATGCGGGAGACCCAGGTTTGATCCCTGGGTTGGGAATATCTCCTGAAGAAGGGAATGGCAACCCACTCCAGTATTCTTGCTTGGAAAATTCCATGGGCAGAGGAGCCTGCGGAGCTACAGTCCGTAGGGTCGCAAAGAGTCAGGCATGACTGAGCGACTTTAACTCACTCACTCACTCACGTCTTTGAAGAACCCTGTAATTTGAAACCCCCAGATTTGATGATTTCTCAGTCTCTTAGCTTCATAATTCTGCAATGCTGTTACTTATATATCTGTCTGATCCCCGGCGTTCACTTAGTCATTCATGTATTCATTCATCAAACATCAATCAGCCACAGCTCTATGCTCGGCTTTGCTCATCTCTGTCCTCCGGTGTCTTGTGTCCATCTTCCCGTCCTCTTCCCTCATTGTAGGATTGTATTGCTATAAACTTCCCTCTTAGAACTGCTTTTGCTGCATCTCATAGGTTTTGACTTGTCATGTTTTTGTTGTCATTTGTTTCTAGGAGTGTTTTGATTTCCCTTTTTATTTCTTCAGTAACCTGTTTGTTATTTAGAAATGTATTGTTTATCTCCATGGTTTATTTATGTATTTATTTTTTACAGTTTTTTTTCCCCCTGTAATTGATATCTAGTCTCATAGTATTGTGGTCAGAAATGATGCTTGATATGATTTCAGTTTTCTTAAATTTGCTGAGACTTGATTTTGTGACCCAAGATGTGGTCTCTCCTGGCAAAACTCCAATTTCTGATGCTCCTGCTCCTGCCTGCATTGATTGGCTCAGCCTCTCATCTGGGAGCTCCCAGCTGACCTCTGACCTCACATCTCTGACCCTTCTTCTTTGCCCTCCTCTCCCCAGCCTCTGTGGTATGACATTAGGCAAATCTCTTACCTTTTCCTCGGCCAGCAGAATTCTTTAAACAACAACCTATATAGGAGCCCAGAATATGAGACGTAACAGGGTGGAAGGCAGGAAGGGGGCCTGATCCCTGAGTGCCTGGTTTTGGTCATCTGTCCTACAATCCCCGACACAGCTTTGCAATTCCCTACACCTTTGAAGGGCTTTCTTGATGACTCAGATGCTAAAGAATCTGCCAGCAATGCGGGAGACCCAGGTTTGATCCCTGGGTTGGGAATATCTCCTGAAGAAGGGAATGGCAACCCACTCCAGTATTCTTGCTTGGAAAATTCCATGGGCAGAGGAGCCTGCGGAGCTACAGTCCGTAGGGTCGCAAAGAGTCAGGCATGACTGAGCGACTTTAACTCACTCACTCACTCACGTCTTTGAAGAACCCTGTAATTTGAAACCCCCAGATTTGATGATTTCTCAGTCTCTTAGCTTCATAATTCTGCAATGCTGTTACTTATATATCTGTCTGATCCCCGGCGTTCACTTAGTCATTCATGTATTCATTCATCAAACATCAATCAGCCACAGCTCTATGCTCGGCTTTGCTCATCTCTGTCCTCCGGTGTCTTGTGTCCATCTTCCCGTCCTCTTCCCTCATTCAGCAAGCAGCCCAGGGGCACATTTCAGACGCCAGTGCCGTGCAATCTCAGAGGATGTGGGCAGGTTGGCTGCTGGCCAATACAGTACCTTCATGTGACTTAGGAAAAGGCGCTCCCTTCTGGGCGGATGCAGCCTTGCTGGATGTTAGCCTGACAGCAGAAAGTACCGAGTGAGGAAAAAGGTGACTATTTTCTTGGCAGACAAAGCCCCCCATTTGGGCGCTGGCTGGCGCACACCTTGCGTTGTGTGCAAACGTCACGAGTGGCTCCGTGGATGTGTGATCTGTGCTTGGTTTAATGCTCTGCTGTCACTGTTGTGAAATTTTAAATATCTTTTGAATGAAGAGCCCACTATTTCATTTTGCACTGGCCTCTGCGAAGTATACAGCCAGTCCCGATCGATCCCTCACACAGTAGGATCCCGCAGAGCTGAGGGAGGGCAGAGTAGTGAAGGAAGACACCAGAGAAGGAGGAAGCCCAAGGCCTCGAATACCAATGTGAGGGGGCTGGATGATCCTCTGTGTGGTTTGTTAAGGGTCCTCAACCTCCACCCCAACTAGAGCAGATCAGTATAAATCTATTCTCTGTACATGAATGGGTGAGGAGCACATAGGATTTTGCTATATATAAAAAAATGTTGCCTGTACAAATATATTTGGGGCCCTCAGCTATTAGAGGTAGGAAGCCAGAGAAGGGGTTAAAAGTACCTCTGCCAGCTTCTGCTTCCCTCCAAGGGTTTGCACTCTTTTTGTTGTTGTTGTTAATATATTTATTTATTGGCTGCACTGAGTCTTCATTGCTGCATGGACAGCCAGTGGGGGCTTCTCTGTGGTTGTGGTGCACAGGCTCCTCATTGCAGTGACTTCCTTTGCTGAGCATAGGCTCTAGGGTACACGGGCTTCAGTAGCCTCGGCATGAGGGCTCTCCAGCTGCAGCCCCCAGGCCCTAGAGCACAGGCTTAATAGTTGTGGCACCTGAGCTTAGTTGCTTCATGGCATGTGGGATCTTTCTGGATCAGGGATCAAACCCATGTCTCCTGCATTGGCCGGCAGACTCTTTAGCACTGAGCCACCAGGGGAAACCCCAAGGGCTTGCACTCTTTATAGATGAGAGGGTCAGGTGTGGGTTACAGGCAGTATTCAAACCCAGGATTCCTGCCTCCTAGATCAGAGGTGTGCGATTCTGGACCTGCAGGAACTCAGGTTCATAGCCGCCTGGTTGAGGCCCCCTGACCCATTTCCCGAGGTCTCTCCAGTGAGTCGACATCCCCAGCAGAGAAGCTTCATTCTTCCTCTGCTAGACAGACTTTCTGGGAAAAGGCAGCCTCTGCTGCCACCTGGTGGCAACTCTGAGGTACAGGCGGGAGCCCCCTTGGCTCGGGAGCTGGTCTGGGCAGGGACCCTCTGTCATGGGGCAGGGACAGCCCTGTCTTGGGGCATTAACTTGTTTGGACTCTAGGATCATTAGTGGTGGAATTTGTTGTTGTTTAGTGTAAATCTTGTTTTTGAGCCCCGCCCCGCCAGCAAATGGACCCCTGTCCGAGAAGGAGGAAGCAGAGTAGTGAAGGAAGACACCAGAGAAGGAGGAAGCCCAAGGCCTCGAATACCAATGTGAGGGGGCTGGATGATCCTCTGTGTGGTTTGTTAAGGGTCCTCAACCTCCACCCCAACTAGAGCAGATCAGTATAAATCTATTCTCTGTACATGAATGGGTGAGGAGCACATAGGATTTTGCTATATATAAAAAAATGTTGCCTGTACAAATATATTTGGGGCCCTCAGCTATTAGAGGTAGGAAGCCAGAGAAGGGGTTAAAAGTACCTCTGCCAGCTTCTGCTTCCCTCCAAGGGTTTGCACTCTTTTTGTTGTTGTTGTTAATATATTTATTTATTGGCTGCACTGAGTCTTCATTGCTGCATGGACAGCCAGTGGGGGCTTCTCTGTGGTTGTGGTGCACAGGCTCCTCATTGCAGTGACTTCCTTTGCTGAGCATAGGCTCTAGGGTACACGGGCTTCAGTAGCCTCGGCATGAGGGCTCTCCAGCTGCAGCCCCCAGGCCCTAGAGCACAGGCTTAATAGTTGTGGCACCTGAGCTTAGTTGCTTCATGGCATGTGGGATCTTTCTGGATCAGGGATCAAACCCATGTCTCCTGCATTGGCCGGCAGACTCTTTAGCACTGAGCCACCAGGGAAGCCCCAAGGGCTTGCACTCTTTATAGATGAGAGGGTCAGGTGTGGGTTACAGGCAGTATTCAAACCCAGGATTCCTGCCTCCTAGATCAGAGGTGTGCGATTCTGGACCTGCAGGAACTCAGGTTCATAGCCGCCTGGTTGAGGCCCCCTGACCCATTTCCCGAGGTCTCTCCAGTGAGTCGACATCCCCAGCAGAGAAGCTTCATTCTTCCTCTGCTAGACAGACTTTCTGGGAAAAGGCAGCCTCTGCTGCCACCTGGTGGCAACTCTGAGGTACAGGCGGGAGCCCCCTTGGCTCGGGAGCTGGTCTGGGCAGGGACCCTCTGTCATGGGGCAGGGACAGCCCTGTCTTGGGGCATTAACTTGTTTGGACTCTAGGATCATTAGTGGTGGAATTTGTTGTTATTTAGTCGCTAAATCGTATTTGACATTTTTGTGAGCCCCGCCCCCGCCAGCAAAGACTGCAGCCCGCAGGCTCCTCTGTCCATGGGATTCTCCAGGCAAGAATACTGGAGTGGGGGCTTCCCCTGGTGGTCCAGTGGATAAGGACACCGCCTTGCAGTGCAAGGGGCGCCGGTTCGATCCCTGGCCTGGGAAGATCCCACGTGCCGCGGAGCGGCTGGACTGATGTGTACAATCACCGAGCCGGAGCTCTGGAGCGCATGCGCCCAGAGCTGGCGCTCTGCGACAACAGACGCCACCGCGATGGGAGGCCCGCAGGAGCCAAAGAACAAAGATGGATAAAAACAGAGAAATGAAAGACCAATAGAAGTGGCCCGCCCGTTCCCCTCCCTCCCCAACCCGACCCCCACCCCCCCCCAAAAAATTAAAAAAAAAAAAAGAATACTGGAGTGGGTTGCCATTCCCTTTTCCAGGAGATCTTCCAGACCCAGGGATCAAACCCGAGTCTCTTGCATTGCAAGCAGATTCTTTCCTGACTGAACCACCAAGGCTTGGCTGCCAGCTCTCACGTCTTGCCTGCTTCTCCTTTGTAAACTATGTGGCCTCAGTCAGGTGACTTACCTCAGTTTCCAAGTCTATAAAACAGCCCCCAAGGTGACAGGCCCCCCATCAGAGGGTTGTCAGGAGGAGTCAATGAGGGAAGCTTTCGTAAGCTGGTCAGAGGGCACATGTCCATGCTGCTGCCACCCTTCTGACACCAATGGCATGTTATGAGGTGCCCTCAAGCTTGATCATTCACTAAAAAACTCACGCAAATCGCTGAAAGCTTGGATGCTCACGGCTGTGGTGTCTTACAGGGAAAGGAGACAGACGAAGATCAGCCGACAAAAGAAATACATAGGGCAGCCACTTAGGTCCCCAGCCAGTGAGGGCTGAGCCAGGATTCATGCCTCTTGGCAGAACTGGCCCCCACAGCCTCTTGAAACAAACTTGCTGCCCGGGAAGGGGGTGGCCGCTGGTCCACCTGCAAGGGGGCATCAGGCAGAGAAAGTGACCTGTGCTGTGAGGTCCCTAGACAGCAGCAGGGCCAGGCAAGAAGCTGGGGAAGTCGACTTCAGCTTCACTGCCTGAGGACCTTCCAAGATACGGGCTGCCTGGTGGGTGGGAGTGGTGAGGTCCAGCCCTGTTGGGGAGGGGGACCTGGCCTGCCCTGAGGTCCAACGGGGGCTCAGATTCCCCCTCTGCCTCCCTCCAGCTCTGCGGGGCCCTGGCAGAGGTGGGGTGAGGGGTGCTGGGGAAAGGGGAAGGAAGAGCCTGTCCAGGCAGAGGTCAGCAGGGGGAGGAGGCGAGGAAGGGGCCCCACCTTCCCAAGGCCTCCGAGAGGGAGCTGATGGGGAAGCATCGCAGCCCCATTGTGGGTTCTGAGGACTGGGGCTGTCCTGGGGTTGCGACAGTTGGTTGAAGGGTGAACCCCCTGAACCGGGCCTCTTGTGCAGGTGGGGTGAGCTTGGAGCCCAACCCGACTCCACCCCAAGAGCTTGCTGTGGACGGAGCAGGGTCTTCGGGACAGGGGCCCCAGGTTCTGCTCTATGACTTCGGGCCAACTGCTTCCTCCTCTGGGGCTCAGGATCTGTTCAGTGGAGGGTTGGGCCCTTTCTACAGGAAGGCAGGAAGTGGGGGCCTGGGTGGAGGGGGGAAGGTGGAGGGTACTGGAGGTCAGGTCAGAGCCAGTCCTAGTGACGTCGGCCCCAGGCCTAGACTTCCACCCCTCCCCCACCCGCCCGTCCCAGCTTCTCTCTGCCCACCTCACAGACCGCAGTCCCCTCTTCTGCTTTCTATTTTCAGATGGCCTAGAATTCTGAGGGCGGCTGGTCGGCGCCTTCTCAGGAACTCAGAGCTGCTGAGGGAGCATCTCAGAGCCGTGAGATGTACAGCCCGTGATGGCCGAGGCGAGCTGGGCCTCCTTTCTGGGCCGGAGCAGGGCCCTCTCACTGGCTGGACCTAGCTTTCTTCCTGCTGGAGTCTGGGCTAGCCGGCAGGCTGCTGGTGGTGTGGGCATGGAGGAATGCCGTTCTGGCGCTGGGCCTGCAGGCTCACCCCAGCTGAGACCAGTGTGGCCTTGGGCGACGGTGCCTGGCTAAGTGCCCAGTGACTGGATTCTAGATTGGGCCTGGCTAAAAACCCCCGTGCTGACCCTCACAGGCTGCAGGTCTGTGGCAGAAGGCCACAGCCTGGCTTCTTCCTCTCCCCTGGACGTGTGATGCCTTCCCCATCATGTTCTCAGAATTGTGCTGTTGTTGCCATGCTGGGTCCTGACCTCGAGAGATGGGGTCCGTGGTGAGTGACCCTCATCAGAGGGGCACCCTGCTTGCTTCTTGTCTCCTTTCTTCCCACCCCCCTCAGGGAATACACTTTGCTAAGAGTCAGATAGACAGACCGACAGATGGGGAGGCTCTGCTCTGAGGTGCTGTAGGAAGAGACGGAATTCTCTTGATCATTGAGACGGCTTCAGGGAGGAACAACTGTCTTCCTACCCGCCTCCCAGCCAGGCTGGCCCCGCTGCGTTCCTCCTCTAGGTTCTGAGTCTGGGGTCTCCAGCTCAGGAGGGCCTCGTTCTCACTCTGCTACCTCTGAATGATCTTAGCCCAGCCCTCTGCAGCCTCCGGGGCTCCGTTTCCCTCTCCATAATGTGGGAAGATGAGCCTCGACCTCCTGCCAGCTTGCTTTCCTCCCTCCTGAGAGAAGCAGGTGCCGGGCACGTGCACGCAGGAGGCTTCAGGCCGGGCTCAGACACCCGAGAGGTTCCCACGCGGCCCGGGGTGACTGTGGTTTTCTCTATCAGGAAGAGGCAGAGGGGATGGAGAGAGAAGTCACTCCCCAGCCAGAGCGCAGAACATGAGGCTGATTTGACCAGAAATAGACGGAGATGCGAGGAGAGTCAGCAAGAGGACGATTAGTCGCATGAGATAGTAAAGAGAGGAAGAGCGCATTCAAGATAGAGAGGAGAGACACGGCCACCCCCACACAGAGATGATGACCGAGAGAGACAGAGATGCAGAAATGAATGAAGACTGAATGATAAGGCAGGGAAAGGAAGACAAGGCCTTCCAGCAGTGGAAAGAGGGCCAGGTAGATGAGGCAGGAAAGTCGGCCACAGAGCCTTCTGCTCCCTGGGGGTCAAACCAGATCCTCTTGCCTGCAAGGCGCTCAGGCCTGGGGGTCCGTCTTCTGCCCATCACATTTCCTCTAGGGCTGGGACCCTCCCTGCCTCCCAGTCTAAATGTCCTCTAGACCCCACCTCCCTGGGGGGAGTGTGCAGAGATGAGAACCCCATAGGCTGAGGTCTCTGAGGCTTCATAGTCTTGGGCTTTCAGGAAAGGGTAAGGGCAAGCATTGGGGAGTCAGAGATGAATGAAGGTTATTATCTATGGGGCAACGTTGTTAGGGTTGGGAGGAAAAAAAGGAGTTGGGAAGTCCAAAGGAAACATTCCCCATCTTCCTTCGGATCAGAAGTTGATTCGGTGTCTCACTATTTAGGGAAGGATAGGGAATCTGTCACTGGGACAGGATTGGGAAGCAAGTTGGGCAGCAGGAAGAGAAGCAAAGTGAGAAGAACAGAGCTGGGCAGGGCTGGGTTTCGTTAAGGTGAATCGTGTTGAGTTGGGTTGAGTGTATTGAGTTTGGTTTGGGTGGGAGAGCGTTGTGTGATGACGGGAGAAGATAGGTGGAATACAGTTTGGTGTGGCTGGATTGAATGGAACCGGATTTGGCTTAGACTGAGTGGACCTGAGTTGAGCCGATGTTCCTTGAATTGAATTCAGTCGAGTTAAGCCGAGTTGGGTTGTGCTGAAAGGGGTGGCTTTGGCTGAGTGGAGTGGAGTTGGGCTGCCCTGGGTAGGGTTGGATTTGGGTGGAAATAAGTTGAGCTGGGTTGACTTGAATTTAGGAGAACTGAAGTGGGTTGAGCTGAATCAGATCGGGTGGTCTGGTTAAGAAAGTTAAAAAGTCCAAGGGGACAGGAGTACGGAGGAGTCCCGATTGAGCATCATCTAAGCCATGCTGCAGGGAAGGAAGGTGGAGGGAGATACCAGCAAGGGGAGACCTGGAGAGGGGAGGGGGCTGAGGCGTGGTCCGTCTCAGTGTTTCTCCGTCTTTCTGCTGTTCTACCCTTCCGCTGGTGTGGAGGCTCACTACAGCTGTGACTCAGATCTTGGCCGGGGAAGAAGGGAATCTCACTGCCTGAATGTATGTGCCCAAGTGTATCCCCAGCACCGCCCCACCCTCTGTCCTCGGCTCCTTTGAGGCTCACCCACTGTCTGTCTCCAAGCTCCCTGAGAGCAGAAGTCTCCAGCAGCCTGTCTGGAGGCTGGCCAAGATGCCATCTTCTAAGGGTTTGGGGGATGGATGCCGTGGAATTGAAAGGACTCACGGAGCAGTGAGGTCACTCTGGGGTGGGGGGTGCCCGGTGCCTTGGAAGACACCCAGTTCTTGTCCTGAGGGCTTAGGTTTAGGGGCTCTGAGGTGTCCTCACAGCCAGCGCTCCTCTCCTCGGAGAGTGGGGGCCTGTGGGCGTGTGGCTGGCCGGTCCTCACTCACCACCGAGTTCTTCCTTGTGGTCCTGCGGTCCTGGCCTCGTGGCTGGGCCTCCTCAATCCCCAACCCCTTGGTGACTCACACAGGACGGCGCACGTGCACACACACGCACACACGCAGCATGGGCAGCTCCATGAGAGCCCCAGGTAGGCTGGATGAGAAATGGATTCTTTATAACCTTGGGATCAGGATGGCCCCTCCTGTCCAGGCCCTCGGATGCCCTCACACATCCTCCGAGGCTTTCAAATGCCGTGTATCCGGGTATTTGGGCTGGATTGAATGGAACCGGATTTGGCTTAGACTGAGTGGACCTGAGTTGAGCCGATGTTCCTTGAATTGAATTCAGTCGAGTTAAGCCGAGTTGGGTTGTGCTGAAAGGGGTGGCTTTGGCTGAGTGGAGTGGAGTTGGGCTGCCCTGGGTAGGGTTGGATTTGGGTGGAAATAAGTTGAGCTGGGTTGACTTGAATTTAGGAGAACTGAAGTGGGTTGAGCTGAATCAGATCGGGTGGTCTGGTTAAGAAAGTTAAAAAGTCCAAGGGGACAGGAGTACGGAGGAGTCCCGATTGAGCATCATCTAAGCCATGCTGCAGGGAAGGAAGGTGGAGGGAGATACCAGCAAGGGGAGACCTGGAGAGGGGAGGGGGCTGAGGCGTGGTCCGTCTCAGTGTTTCTCCGTCTTTCTGCTGTTCTACCCTTCCGCTGGTGTGGAGGCTCACTACAGCTGTGACTCAGATCTTGGCCGGGGAAGAAGGGAATCTCACTGCCTGAATGTATGTGCCCAAGTGTATCCCCAGCACCGCCCCACCCTCTGTCCTCGGCTCCTTTGAGGCTCACCCACTGTCTGTCTCCAAGCTCCCTGAGAGCAGAAGTCTCCAGCAGCCTGTCTGGAGGCTGGCCAAGATGCCATCTTCTAAGGGTTTGGGGGATGGATGCCGTGGAATTGAAAGGACTCACGGAGCAGTGAGGTCACTCTGGGGTGGGGGGTGCCCGGTGCCTTGGAAGACACCCAGTTCTTGTCCTGAGGGCTTAGGTTTAGGGGCTCTGAGGTGTCCTCACAGCCAGCGCTCCTCTCCTCGGAGAGTGGGGGCCTGTGGGCGTGTGGCTGGCCGGTCCTCACTCACCACCGAGTTCTTCCTTGTGGTCCTGCGGTCCTGGCCTCGTGGCTGGGCCTCCTCAATCCCCAACCCCTTGGTGACTCACACAGACGTGCGCACGTGCACACACACGCACACACACGCAGCATGGGCAGCTCCATGAGAGCGCCCCAGGTAGGCTGGATGAGAAATGGATTCTTTATAACCTTGGGATCAGGATGGCCCCTCCCTGTCCAGGCCCTCGGATGCCCTCACACATCCTCCGAGGCTTTCAAATGCCGTGTATGTGCAGGAGACGGAAAAAGCAGAGATGCCACAGTTTGAAATTTGGGAGCTGCAGTTGCGGTTGCAGTTGGAAGACCCTAGCCAGGTTGCCTCACCTCTTAAAGTGAGTTTGTGAAATGTACATAACCTTCCTTTACAGGCTAAGGGAGACGATCAAATGAGGTAACAAATGCAAAAGTATCTGTATATTGTACACTCCCCATTGTGTGTGTGTGTTTAAGCAATATTCATTCCTTCATTCCTTCATTGGTTCATTTATTTAAGAAACACTGATAGAGAGCTCAAGTGTCAGACAATGTCCTAAGCGTAGTATAAGAATTAACTCTCTGAATCCTTATAAAAACCCTATAAAGATGGTGCTGGGGTTCTCCCCATCTTACAGATGAGGAAACTGAGGCACAGAAGGGTGAAGTAACTGGCTTAACACCGTGTGGCTAGTAAGTGATAGAGCAGGGATTTGCACCTGGTCCTATTTGACTCCAGAATAGTTCATTCAATCATTAATCAGACGTTTACTAAGTGCTTTCTGTGTGTCAGGGTCTGAGGCCACACAAAAAAACCTCAGGCTTGGTCAGTGTGGTGTTTTGGTCTCAGCTAGAGGCAGATGTAGCCTTCTGGAGGGACCGGGGAGGTTAGAAACACATGGAACAATTCTGGGTTGTTGCCGTGACTGAGCTTACTATTAGCCAGCTAAACTTCCTGCCTGGTATGGGGAAATCCTACACAAAATGTCACTAGTGCCCCATGGAGAAACCACCCAAGAAAACAGTAGTGGCTTTGGAGTCGTTCCAGACCTAGATTGAGGCCCAGCCCTGCTATCCCAAGACGTCGTGACTTGGACAAGTTGCTTTATCTCTGTGAGCCTCAACTCTGGAACACATGGTCTGAGAAGTGCCCAGATGCATCTGGCATGCTTTGGTTGTTCAGCAAACACATGGCCTCCTGCTCCTCATGGTGCCACACAGCGCGCGTGCACACGCACACACACGCAGCATGGGCAGCTCCATGAGAGCGCCCAGGTAGGCTGGATGAGAAATGGATTCTTTATAACCTTGGGATCAGGATGGCCCCTCCCTGTCCAGGCCCTCGGATGCCCTCACACATCCTCCGAGGCTTTCAAATGCCGTGTATGTGCAGGAGACGGAAAAAGCAGAGATGCCACAGTTTGAAATTTGGGAGCTGCAGTTGCGGTTGCAGTTGGAAGACCCTAGCCAGGTTGCCTCACCTCTTAAAGTGAGTTTGTGAAATGTACATAACCTTCCTTTACAGGCTAAGGGAGACGATCAAATGAGGTAACAAATGCAAAAGTATCTGTATATTGTACACTCCCGATTGTGTGTGTGTGTTTAAGCAATATTCATTCCTTCATTCCTTCATTGGTTCATTTATTTAAGAAACACTGATAGAGAGCTCAAGTGTCAGACAATGTCCTAAGCGTAGTATAAGAATTAACTCTCTGAATCCTTATAAAAACCCTATAAAGATGGTGCTGGGGTTCTCCCCATCTTACAGATGAGGAAACTGAGGCACAGAAGGGTGAAGTAACTGGCTTAACACCGTGTGGCTAGTAAGTGATAGAGCAGGGATTTGCACCTGGTCCTATTTGACTCCAGAATAGTTCATTCAATCATTAATCAGACGTTTACTAAGTGCTTTCTGTGTGTCAGGGTCTGAGGCCACACAAAAAAACCTCAGGCTTGGTCAGTGTGGTGTTTTGGTCTCAGCTAGAGGCAGATGTAGCCTTCTGGAGGGACCGGGGAGGTTAGAAACACATGGAACAATTCTGGGTTGTTGCCGTGACTGAGCTTACTATTAGCCAGCTAAACTTCCTGCCTGGTATGGGGAAATCCTACACAAAATGTCACTAGTGCCCCATGGAGAAACCACCCAAGAAAACAGTAGTGGCTTTGGAGTCGTTCCAGACCTAGATTGAGGCCCAGCCCTGCTATCCCAAGACGTCGTGACTTGGACAAGTTGCTTTATCTCTGTGAGCCTCAACTCTGGAACACATGGTCTGAGAAGTGCCCAGATGCATCTGGCATGCTTTGGTTGTTCAGCAAACACAAACATCCTCTTCTGCTCCAGAACACAGAGGAGAAGCAGCTCTGGATTCCAGCATCCCTCCACACCCTCTTCCTCCCTCTGCGGGAGGCTCTGAAGCCTGCCAGGCTTTGGAAAGGCAGGGATCTTTCATCCCTTTAACCTTTCCTTCTCTCTCCATCCAGGCTCACAGCCAAAGGCAAGAGAGCTTTCTTCCTACCAGCCCTGAGGTTTCAGGCAAAAGCCACTTGCCTCTCTGAGCCTTGGCTTCCTGGTTTGTCAAATAGGAAAGCAGAATGCTGGTGGATGTCAGTGGCCTCTGCCTGCCCCATGTCCCTTCCGTCCTTTTCTGTACCCAAGTTTCTTCTGGGAAAGCATCCCTCTCTCATTCTCAGTTCATATGGGCACCTCGTCTAGGACTGGCCAGTTAGAATCAGGACATTTCAGCCTTCTGCCCACAGCATTGGCTCAGACACGGGCAGGTGAGCTACGCCGGAGCAACCAGAAGCATCCAGGAAAGAGACTTTTCATACGAGACTGGGGTACTAGGGCCGTGTAAGCCTGGAGCTGCCTGAGTGCCTGGCGAGCACCTGCCTGAGAGTGCAGCCAACACGAGGGGAAAGAAAAGATCAAAAAGAGATAAAGACAGAGAGAGAGAAAGAGGGAGACAGAGATGAGGTTGCATGGAGAGAGAGAGAGAGGAGAAACTTGACAGCTGGATGCAGCCCATGCCTGTCCCCAGATTTTCAATGTGAGAGCCAACACTTCTTTTGCCAAAATCAGTTGGAACTGAGTGTGTGTCACTTGTGATAGAAATAATTCTGATTTATTCGCTAGAGGCAGATGTAGCCTTCTGGAGGGACCGGGGAGGTTAGAAACACATGGAACAATTCTGGGTTGTTGCCGTGACTGAGCTTACTATTAGCCAGCTAAACTTCCTGCCTGGTATGGGGAAATCCTACACAAAATGTCACTAGTGCCCCATGGAGAAACCACCCAAGAAAACAGTAGTGGCTTTGGAGTCGTTCCAGACCTAGATTGAGGCCCAGCCCTGCTATCCCAAGACGTCGTGACTTGGACAAGTTGCTTTATCTCTGTGAGCCTCAACTCTGGAACACATGGTCTGAGAAGTGCCCAGATGCATCTGGCATGCTTTGGTTGTTCAGCAAACACAAACATCCTCTTCTGCTCCAGAACACAGAGGAGAAGCAGCTCTGGATTCCAGCATCCCTCCACACCCTCTTCCTCCCTCTGGGGAGGCTCTGAAGCCTGCCAGGCTTTGGAAAGGCAGGGATCTTTCATCCCTTTAACCTTTCCTTCTCTCTCCATCCAGGCTCACAGCCAAAGGCAAGAGAGCTTTCTTCCTACCAGCCCTGAGGTTTCAGGCAAAAGCCACTTGCCTCTCTGAGCCTTGGCTTCCTGGTTTGTCAAATAGGAAAGCAGAATGCTGGTGGATGTCAGTGGCCTCTGCCTGCCCCATGTCCCTTCCGTCCTTTTCTGTACCCAAGTTTCTTCTGGGAAAGCATCCCTCTCTCATTCTCAGTTCATATGGGCACCTCGTCTAGGACTGGCCAGTTAGAATCAGGACATTTCAGCCTTCTGCCCACAGCATTGGCTCAGACACGGGCAGGTGAGCTACGCCGGAGCAACCAGAAGCATCCAGGAAAGAGACTTTTCATACGAGACTGGGGTACTAGGGCCGTGTAAGCCTGGAGCTGCCTGAGTGCCTGGCGAGCACCTGCCTGAGAGTGCAGCCAACACGAGGGGAAAGAAAAGATCAAAAAGAGATAAAGACAGAGAGAGAGAAAGAGGGAGACAGAGATGAGGTTGCATGGAGAGAGAGAGAGAGGAGAAACTTGACAGCTGGATGCAGCCCATGCCTGTCCCCAGATTTTCAATGTGAGAGCCAACACTTCTTTTGCCAAAATCAGTTGGAACTGAGTGTGTGTCACTTGTGATAGAAATAATTCTGATTTATTCAGGGATGAAAATACCCACGTCAGAAGGTTTCTGTGTGGATCAAAGAGAAGGTGATGTAACTGAAAATGTTTTTCTAAACAGCGTGTGGTTGAATGACTGTAAGTTATTACTGAGTGCTAAGGCAGGAAGACACATTCCACTCGAGTGATGAGTCAGTCCAGTTCTATCTCAAAGGCTCAAGAAAATGGACTTCTAAGCCGCTTGTCTGAGAACTGAAGAGTTGTTTGGAAGTGTGAACTCTTGCCCTCTGAATTTTCAGTTTACTGGAGGCAGATCAGTGGCGGATGAGGTGTCCTTGCACTGGGGCACCGCTGTCTCATAAATGACATGTTTCCAGGTTGGTCATTTTATGAGAGGCCATAGGAGACAGAGGAAAGAGACCAACCTGTTTGGGCAAGTCTGTACCTTGCTCTCAGCCTCCGAGTTTGGCACTGAGCCGAGCTGGGTCGGACCTTCTCTCAGCGAGCTCCAGGTTCTGACGGGCTGTGGTTCTGCAATTCCCAGACCTTCTTCTGGGACAAGCGAGGTCTGCTTGCCTCTGGAGTCGGCAGCACATACCTGTTCCTGGGTTCTCCGGAGAAGTCACACATTAGAAACCACAGCCCACACCAGAAAGAGGCTCTTCTGAGTCTGGCAGGGGCAGCTGGCTGCGTCTTCTTTTCCAACTCGCGGTTCCTCCCTGCCTAATCCCCCCAACTCAGCTTTCCCATCTCCTCTGCCAGCCCGTCAGGTCATGTGACACAGCTCTGGGAGAAGGCGCTGGTGGGATTCTGCCGGCCCTGCCTCTTCCGTTTCTCTCCTTTCCTGCCTGGAACGCAGGCTGGAGGACACGGCACATTCTGAGTGAAACGGAGCAGAAAGATGGAAAGAGTCTGGCCTCATGACGGCCTTTTCTGGCAGCCAAGGGGCCTGGGCAGCTTACCTCTAGATCAGAAAATTCCAGAAGAATCCCCTTCCTCTTTTTGTTTGTGTTTGTTTTCAAGCTTCCATGTGTGGGGCTTTGCTATAGGTAACCAAATGCATTCCTAGTAACCTTAGTGAGCCCCTGCTTGCAACCATTCTTTCTTAAATTCTTTTTGGTGTATAGAACAAGCTTTTTCACACGTAGGACCACACTGACTGAATCAAAGTAATGATTTATTATGGTAACTCACGCCAATGGACAGAGAAGCCTGGCAGACTACAGTCCATGGGGTCACAAAGAGCTGGACACGACTTAGCGACTAAACTACCACCGCCCATTATTGATTAGTATTAATTATTTCATACTAATACAAATAATGCTGAAGCTGAAGCTCCAATACTTTGGTCACCTGTTGCAGAGCGCTGACTCAAGGGGAAAGACCCTGATGCTGGGAAAGCTTGAGGGCAAGGGCAGAAGAGGGCGGCAGAGGATGAGGTGGCTGGATGGCATCACTGACTCAGTGGACAGGAGTTTGAGGAAACTCCAGGAGATCGTGAAGGACAGGGAAACCTGGCGTTCTACAGCCCGTGGGGTCGCAGAGCAGGACAAAGAATCGGGGTCTGAACAACAACGAAAGACAACGATACTACTAATAATTCCACTGGTAGCGATCATTCATTTACCAAGTCTCTCCTGAGTGCCAAGTATTGAGCTGAGGGGTCTTATCTTCACATTGTTCCCAGGAAACAGAGATTATTACAGTGCTTATTTCCGGATGAGGAACTATGATGACATATGACCAGCTGCAATAGTGAAAGTGGAAGCCGGACCCTCCATCCAGTGACTCTGAGGCGTCAGTTCCCCTTCTTCAGCATGTCGAATTCGACAGGCTTCTTATTTATCTGTTTGTTTATTTTTTTTAAAGGTTTTTGGATGTGGACCAGTTCTTAGAAGTCTTTATTAAATTTGTTACTATTAATATAGCTTCCGTTTTATGTTTTGGTTTTTTGGTCATGAGGCATGTGGGAGCCTAGTTCCCCAGCCAGGAGTCAGACCTGCACCCCCTGCACTGGAAGGCGAAGTGTTACTGCCGGACCTCCAGGAAAGGCCCAGCGGGGAAACTGAGGCCCAGGAGGGAGAAGAGAGACTTGCTCGGAGACCATGCCTTCTGGGCTTCCACTTCAAGGCTCTTTCTATGACCTCCTGCTTCTCAGGGAAAGATGAGACTTAACGGCCAGACTGAGGGTCGGGGGAGTGGGAGCTACTGAAGACTCTCAGCAGAGTTAGAGGAGCGTTTCACTAAGGTCAGGGGACCATGAAAACGGCTCCTTTTCCTTCAACCCTGATGGGGGAGGCGGGGGAGAGAGAGACTGACATTTACTATACCCTGAGCAGAGCTCTTTCCCGGCTCCTCCAGCTCTTCCGTCACAGGCGGCTGGGCCCCTAGATCCCAGGAGCTGATGCCTGATCCTCAAAGATTACTGAGCGGGTGGGGGCGGGCCTGGGGGAGGCTGCCCGTGGTGTGACCACTGGGCCGCCCTGTGCTGATCAGATGGCGCCAGCTGCCTCATCGTGAGGTCCGTAAGACAGGGGACTCTGCAGTGGAAACTCCCCAGAAGAGCCTGAGGACTCTCCACTCGCCAACCTCCTGTTTGTTTATCTGCCTTCTTGGCCCTGCCTCTGCCAGGACTGGGATGTTTGCTTTAAAGATTCAGGACTTGAGATCCAAGAGAGCCAGGGATGGGGGTGCAGCTGGGAGTTACATTGTCAGCTTGACATCAAACAGACCAGGGCTTCGATTCCAGCCCTGCCTCTACGAGCCCGTGGCCTTTAGTGGTCAGTTTTCCTGTTTATAAAAACAGGGGCAAGAAGAGAACCTGTCTCAGGGTGTGCATGCTCAGTGACTTCAGTCCGGTCTGACTCTTTCGACCCTCTGGACTGTAGCCCATGGGATTCTCCAGGCAAGAGTACTGGAGTGCCCTCCTCTGGGGGATCTTCCCAACCCAGGCATGGAACCCAGGTCTCCTGCATTGCAGGCAAATTCTTTACTGCTTAAGCCACCAGGGAAGCCCTACCTCAGGGAGATGGTATGGCTGTAAAGGAGACTTTGCACCAAAACCCTTTAGCATGTCTTTCTCACCTCATGATCCAGGGAGAGCGCTCCATTTCAGTTTCCTCTTCTGCACAATGGGGGTAATGCTACTTTCCTCTTGGAGTGACTGTGAGTTGAGTGAGAGGAACGTGAAAACATCCTGTGATTTTCAGTTCTTAGCTTTTCAGCTGGCCCCTGCTGCTTAATTTGGATCCCTAGCCTCCCCTAGACTCTGTGCCATCCAACTCCTCTGCCCTGCCCCCAACAGTACTTTTCTGTCTCCTCTTAACTAAGTCTAAACACTGGCTGGCTCTGCTGGGATTGACCGGTGAGACCTAACCTCTTCTAGTTGTACAACCTTGGTTAACTCATGTCATCTCTTTGGGCCTCGATTTCTTCCTCTGTAAAAGGATTTTTTTTGTAGAACTGTTGAGAAGTTTACCTGTGATAGTGCATGTGTAAAACAGGATTCTCTGCCTGGCCTGCAGGGACTTGAAATATCAGGCTCATTATTACCACTGATGCCCAACCTCAGCCAGGTGCTGAGCAGGTGAAGAGGAGGCAGAGGGTTTTGCATGAAACCCTCCTGGTCAGGTAGGGAATCTTGCAGGTAGTGGATTTACATTGAGTTCCTACCTGAGGTCCGTAAGACAGGGGACTCTGCAGTGGAAACTCCCAGAAGAGCCTGAGGACTCTCCACTCGCCAACCTCCTGTTTGTTTATCTGCCTTCTTGGCCCTGCCTCTGCCAGGACTGGGATGTTTGCTTTAAAGATTCAGGACTTGAGATCCAAGAGAGCCAGGGATGGGGGTGCAGCTGGGAGTTACATTGTCAGCTTGACATCAAACAGACCAGGGCTTCGATTCCAGCCCTGCCTCTACGAGCCCGTGGCCTTTAGTGGTCAGTTTTCCTGTTTATAAAAACAGGGGCAAGAAGAGAACCTGTCTCAGGGTGTGCATGCTCAGTGACTTCAGTCCGGTCTGACTCTTTCGACCCTCTGGACTGTAGCCCATGGGATTCTCCAGGCAAGAGTACTGGAGTGCCCTCCTCTGGGGGATCTTCCCAACCCAGGCATGGAACCCAGGTCTCCTGCATTGCAGGCAAATTCTTTACTGCTTAAGCCACCGGGGAAGCCCTACCTCAGGGAGATGGTATGGCTGTAAAGGAGACTTTGCACCAAAACCCTTTAGCATGTCTTTCTCACCTCATGATCCAGGGAGAGCGCTCCATTTCAGTTTCCTCTTCTGCACAATGGGGGTAATGCTACTTTCCTCTTGGAGTGACTGTGAGTTGAGTGAGAGGAACGTGAAAACATCCTGTGATTTTCAGTTCTTAGCTTTTCAGCTGGCCCCTGCTGCTTAATTTGGATCCCTAGCCTCCCCTAGACTCTGTGCCATCCAACTCCTCTGCCCTGCCCCCAACAGTACTTTTCTGTCTCCTCTTAACTAAGTCTAAACACTGGCTGGCTCTGCTGGGATTGACCGGTGAGACCTAACCTCTTCTAGTTGTACAACCTTGGTTAACTCATGTCATCTCTTTGGGCCTCGATTTCTTCCTCTGTAAAAGGATTTTTTTTGTAGAACTGTTGAGAAGTTTACCTGTGATAGTGCATGTGTAAAACAGGATTCTCTGCCTGGCCTGCAGGGACTTGAAATATCAGCGCTCATTATTACCACTGATGCCCAACCTCAGCCAGGTGCTGAGCAGGTGAAGAGGAGGCAGAGGGTTTTGCATGAAACCCTCCTGGTCAGGTAGGGAATCTTGCAGGTAGTGGATTTACATTGAGTTCCTACTGGAGGTTGGTCATGCCTATAGTCTTGGTCAGAATCATATGCATCATCATATTTTGTCCTCATAATAACTCTTTGTTGGTCAGTCGCTGAGTTCTGTCTGACTCTTTGTGAACCCATGGACTGCAGCACACCGGGTTTGCCTGTCCTTCACCATCTCCTGGAGTTGGCTCAAATTTGTGTCCCCTGAGTTGGTGATGCTATCTAACCATCTCATCTTCTGCCACTCTCTTCTCCTTTTGCTTTCAATTTTTCCCAGCATCAAGACCTTTTCCAGTGAGTCAGCTCTTTGCATCAGATAGCCAAATATTGGCGCTTCAGCTTCAGCATCAATCCTTCCAATGAATATTCAGGGTTGATTTCCTTTGGGAGTGACTGGTTTGATCTCCCTGAAATCCAAAGGACTGCCAAGAGTCTTCTCTAGCACTACAATTCGAAAGCATTAATTCTTCAGCACTCAGCCTTCTTTTTTATGGGGGTTGGGTGGGGTGGGGAGGGAGGGGGCGGGCCACTTCTATTGGTCTTTCATTATCTATTTTCATCCATCTTTGTTCTCTGGCCTGCGTGGGCCTCCCATTGCAGCGGCCTTCGCTGTCACAGAGCACCAGCTCTGGGCGCATGCACCCCAGAGCTCTGGCTCGGTAATTGGACACATCGGTCCAGCCGCTCCGCAGCACGTGGGATCTTCCCAGCCTGGGGATCGAACCGGCACCCCTTGCACTGCAAGGTGGTGTCCCTACCCACTGGACCACCAGGGAAGCCCTCAGCCTTCTTTATGGTCCAACTCTTGCATCTGTACATGACTACTGGAAAAACCATAGCTTTGACAATACGGACCTTTGTCAGCAAAGTGATGTCTCTGCCTCTTAATACACTGTCTAGGTTTGCCATAGCTTTCTTTCCAAGGATCAAGCGTCTTTTAAGGTACCATAACTCTTAAAAAATGGAAATTATGGACTCCATTTTACAGATGAGGAAACTGAGGGCAAAAGGGCAGTGAGTTGCCTAGGGTCATGCTGAAACCTGATGAGGAATGGGGAGGGGGATTTGAAGAGATGCTGGGTTGATCCCAGAGCTTTTCCGCCTGGCTGAGAAGTTGCCTCTGGAGGTGTGGCTGGGCGAAGCTGGGCCTCTGAGTGATTCAGGTAAGAGTCAGCTCTGGATTTCCAAACAGTGGGTGGGATCCAGGTCAGGTGAGACCTCCCCAGGAACTTTAAAATCTGGGTCCTCACTAGGGCTTGGTAGAGTTGCCAGGAGAGTGTGTGATTGGGGTAGAGCCCTGTGTGGGGGTGGGCATGGAAAACGCCATCCCATACCACTGGTGGGGAATAGGGAAGGAGGTCCTTCCCGCCTTAGCTGGAAGGGGCTCAGGGCCTGGGGTAGAGTGCGGCCGGTGAGGCTGTTGAGGGTGCCGGCCATGAGTTCAGTTGGGCAAGTCAGAGAAACTGAGGCAGAGCCCTGACGGTAGTACTTTTGGTAGTTGCCACAGTCGATGGATGGTGTGTCAGTCACCAAAGAAGGTCTATATATCTTTTCACAGATTCAACCTGTCGTACAGACGCTCGTTCATGCCTGTATTCAATCAACTTGCCTTGGCTGGGCACCTTCTCTTTGCCAGATCTTGTGCTTAGCCAGGGGGATACGGGAGAGACCGAGAGGACCACAGCCTCCTAAGGGAAAGAAAGGAACTGCACGATCCAGCGTGCTGCCTGCTGAGACCAGGGCCAGCACAAGAGAGTCCTCAGAGGACAGACAGAGGAGGAAGTATGTCGGAGGACGCTTCCCTGGGGACCCAGAGCGGGGCCTTGCACAGGGAATGGGCGTTTAGCGTCATGAGGGTTAGGGAAACCCCCTAGATGCGGAGGTTCCAGGCTTTGGAGTAGAGCCGGCCTTTGCCAGGGCTCGGGGGGAGGGCTGCTGGGACCTGCCCTCTCTGTATCTAGCTGCCTGTAGCCTCTGCTACAGAGATGCACCAAGCACAGCGAACCGGCGTTTGAGTTGGAATGCGACCGGCCTTCCCAGCCCTGGCTCCCTCCCTGGGTGGTATCGCCGGCATCGAGTCAGGAGCCCAGGCACCCCCTTCACACCTCTCTTTATCTGAAGCCCCGGTGCCAATCAGTCGCTGTGCTCTTGCTGCCATATCGCTCGTCCTCCTCTCCTCCACACCCCTTTGTGGTGTGGTCCTGTCCCCGGGGCTGCCTGGGCACCCTGTCTGCCATCCTGGTTCTGGTGTCTCCTTCGCTGCATCCTTTGCAAGACCTCCAGCACCGGTCACAGAACCTGGCCACAGGGAGGGCTCAATCCCTCCACGCCTCTTCTCGGAAACTGTCTGATTTGATTTGTTCAAATGGGGAAGCAGAGCCCTAGAGGGGCGCAGACACTTGTCTGAGATCAAACCAGGGGAAGGCACTTGAACTCTGTTCTCTGACCCCTAGGCTCCTTCTCCTGGGCAGGACCACACAGTGCTGGGGTAGAGTGCGGCCGGTGAGGCTGTTGAGGGTGCCGGCCATGAGTTCAGTTGGGCAAGTCAGAGAAACTGAGGCAGAGCCCTGACGGTAGTACTTTTGGTAGTTGCCACAGTCGATGGATGGTGTGTCAGTCACCAAAGAAGGTCTATATATCTTTTCACAGATTCAACCTGTCGTACAGACGCTCGTTCATGCCTGTATTCAATCAACTTGCCTTGGCTGGGCACCTTCTCTTTGCCAGATCTTGTGCTTAGCCAGGGGGATACGGGAGAGACCGAGAGGACCACAGCCTCCTAAGGGAAAGAAAGGAACTGCACGATCCAGCGTGCTGCCTGCTGAGACCAGGGCCAGCACAAGAGAGTCCTCAGAGGACAGACAGAGGAGGAAGTATGTCGGAGGACGCTTCCCTGGGGACCCAGAGCGGGGCCTTGCACAGGGAATGGGCGTTTAGCGTCATGAGGGTTAGGGAAACCCCCTAGATGCGGAGGTTCCAGGCTTTGGAGTAGAGCCGCGGCCTTTGCCAGGGCTCGGGGGGAGGGCTGCTGGGACCTGCCCTCTCTGTATCTAGCTGCCTGTAGCCTCTGCTACAGAGATGCACCAAGCACAGCGAACCGGCGTTTGAGTTGGAATGCGACCGGCCTTCCCAGCCCTGGCTCCCTCCCTGGGTGGTATCGCCGGCATCGAGTCAGGAGCCCAGGCACCCCCTTCACACCTCTCTTTATCTGAAGCCCCGGTGCCAATCAGTCGCTGTGCTCTTGCTGCCATATCGCTCGTCCTCCTCTCCTCCACACCCCTTTGTGGTGTGGTCCTGTCCCCGGGGCTGCCTGGGCACCCTGTCTGCCATCCTGGTTCTGGTGTCTCCTTCGCTGCATCCTTTGCAAGACCTCCAGCACCGGTCACAGAACCTGGCCACAGGGAGGGCTCAATCCCTCCACGCCTCTTCTCGGAAACTGTCTGATTTGATTTGTTCAAATGGGGAAGCAGAGCCCTAGAGGGGCGCAGACACTTGTCTGAGATCAAACCAGGGGAAGGCACTTGAACTCTGTTCTCTGACCCCTAGGCTCCTTCTCCTGGGCAGGACCACACAGTGCTGCTCCTCTGAGTTCAGGAGGGCGACTTGGGAGTGAGGAGTCAGCAGGAGGTACAACAGGAGGCCTGGGAACTGGCAGTGCTCTGGGCCTGAAGGGAGGGAGGACCTGGGAGTAAAGATGGGGCCTCATCCAAGCTCTTTTTTCATCAGCGGAATCCCCCTTTTCTCTGGGTAACTGGATCCCTGAATCTCACCCTGACCCTATTCCTCTGGCTGGTAATCCCAGCTTCATATCTGCCCGGTCCCGGCAGTCATGAGGGGGCTGGGTCTGGATCTGGGTGGAGAATCAGGATGCCCCAGCACTCCTGGCCCCTCCACCTGGCTCCACTCCCGCCCACATGTGCCCTGGCTTGCTCTGTCTCCCTGAGGCAGCTGGCTTTTGTACCAGCGGAGCATGGGAACAGCTTGGGTGGGGACATAGGAGGGGCTCCCCAGCAGGCGTCCTGTCTCCCATCTCCCACGCTTGACTCTACACCCAAAGGTGTCTGGAAGCCCACGTGCAGACCTCTGAGCCCACCATCCCTCCTGGCCTTGTATGTTCTGGGGCTCACTGGATGGCTGGTTTTGGTGCAGAAACTGAGGGAGAAAATCTGTGGACGGGGGCACCAGGAAACTCTGTGCGACTCAGGGCATGCTCCCCTCTTCTAAGATGGGTTTCCCCAGCTACAAAAAAGAGGAACCAGATGCTGGCATTCTGTAAAGTAGGCAGATGATGTGAGACCCACCAGAGCATCCACCCTGGCCACCCTGGAGTCGTGGCCAGGAGATCTTTGAAAAGAATGCTTCTGGTAACAGACACCTTCCCTGTGCTAGGCTCTGCATCAGGAATTTTGTGTGCATGACCTCAGGGACTCCTACATCTGTCCTCTGGGATGAGTTTTATTATAAAAGCACCCCTTACCTTATATATGAGAATACTGAAGACCAGGGAGGTTAAGTACAAGGTCCAAGGGGGCACAGCTCATAAGCTGGTAAGTTCGGATTTGAATTAGGTCTCCTGGACTTGGAGCCTGTGTGCCTCATCCTGGCAGTAGAAGGTCAGGCAGACGCAGGTGGCCTTAGAGGGCAGGGCTCAATCCGAGGGGGATGCCAGCCTCCTTGCTGGATCTGAGGGTAGTGGGTTTCTCATTCCAGGACTCGACCTGCAGACTAGCCTGGACTTCTCTTCTTCCAGCCTCCTTCTGCTTGGGGCTGGGGCAGGGGCAGGGTGTGTGGTTCCCAGCAGCCGCTTCTAGTCTGAGATTCTCTAATTTCTGCCCTGAACACTCGGGTGCCCTCAGCAGTGCACCTCATCTCTGGTCCTCAGGTTCCTATCTACCAAATGGACACAATTCTGGTGCTTCTGGGTTTTAAAAGCTCCAATGCCTCGAAGTCCTCCGGTGAAAAACCACCTTATTGGCCTGGCCGGCACAGAATAATTAATAAAATATCTTGGCTTGAGCCGGAGCAGAGGAAGTGAAGTGGGAGGCGGGAGGTGACAACTGGCCGGAGAGGTGGAGCCAGGGAATGGGTGGGGAGGGGGCGGGTCCGGGGTCGGGGCGCCGGAGCTCGGGGCAGAGTTAGAGACACAGTCCAGAAGCCGGCAGCCTGCCTCTAGCACCCAACGGCCGCCCTGCACCATGAGCCGTAAGTCCGGCCCCGGTGCCCCAGGTGCCCCTTTGCCTCCCGGTGGCGCCTGGAATGCCAGGCTCAGTCCTCCATCTCTTTCTCTCTCTCTCTGCAGGGCGCAGAGTCTCGCTCCGGTTCCCGCTGCTGCTGCTGCTGCTGTCGCCACCCCCGGTTCTGCCCGCGGACCCCGGGGCGCCTGCGCCGGGTAAGCGGCCCCTTTCCCGCCCCTCGAAGACCCCCCAGGTCCTGCGTCCTTGACCTGCCCCCTTGCTTCCCCCTCTCGGCTAGCGGTGCCCGGGAGCGGGGACGGGGCTCAGTCTATCGGTGGGATGGGGGCTCTCTGCAGACCCCCGGGGTGCGGCCTGGACTAGGTCGCCACAGGGGGTTCTTTTTGGAGGAAAAGGACAGACTGGGATCTCGGGCGGCTTTGGGAAAAGAGACAACCTCTCCAGCCCCCTCACCTGTTCTGAATCCCCAGCGGTCTGAGCGGACTGGGTCCCCAACAGTCCCGCTGCTTCCCCCGCGGCTCCTTTCGGAGGCAGCCGCAGGCGCCAGAGGAAGGCAGCCTGGCGCGTTCTCTTTCTCCAGCCTCTAACATTCCGGGACCCTTCCGGACTTCCAGCCCTAGTGGAGACCATCTCCCTTGGTGAGGACCCCAGGTCACCTGCCACTGGGGAGAGAGTGGAGGCGGAAACACACTTACTGGGCTGGGCTGCTTACTCTGGGGTTTGAATCCTCACCGGTGAGGTCCTCGCTGGGCAGATGAGTTAACCGAGGCTCCTAACACCCCCAAGCCCACCCAGTACATGGGTGGGCTCGGGGTTGGAACTTGAATCTCTCTGACACCAGGCGTTTTGCGGGGTCTTTCTGCAAATTCCTCTATCCTCCACTTCCTTGGTTTAATCACCCCAAAGATGTGAGGAAATTCAGACAGTGGAAAATTCCCCTGCCAGGCACCATGCATGTACCAGGTGCCAGGAAGAGGAATGTAGCTTCCCTTTCCCTCAGCTTACTGCCCTCCCCCCCACCCACTCTGTGTGTGTGTGTGTGTGTGTGTGTGTGTGTGTGTGTGTGTGTGCAAGGTCTGGACAGAGCTTCACCTAGTTGTGTGAAACCTCCCCGGGTCTCCATTTCCCATCTGCAAAATGGGGGTAAGACAGGATGGAGAGGATCAGAGCCTTCTGTGTCAATGCTGAGAGGAGCGAAGGATTCTGTGCTCAGAGGAGAGGAGAAGGACATCTATATGAACTGGGAATCAGATCGGGCTCCCTGGAGGAGGGGGTTTGAATGCAAGGCATTTGGGAAAGCCAAGGAGAGGACAGAGAGTGCTCTAGGCAAGAGTTTGGGCAGAGGTCTAGTTTGTGGGAAGAAGAGGAGGAAGACGGCTGTGGTCAACACTTCACAGTTTATAAACCTGGCCGTGGGCATCTCCGTTGCTGGTGCTCCCAACCGCCCTGCCAGGGAGATGTTAGTCCCATTCTACAGAAGGGAACTCAGGCCCAGAGGTGTGAGCCATGTCCGTCTCTGCGGCCATTGGTCTGAGGCCCCAGCAACAGAGCCAGGGCTGACCATGTTGTCTCACTGGCCCGTTGAGTTATCTCCTGGACCAGTCCAGCATTTCCTCTGAGGCCCCACTCAGCCTCATCCAGGCCCCCAGGGCCCCGGGACCCACCCTGCCTCTTGTGTCTGTTCACCAGCGCCTAGTGAACCGTGGTTGTGCCATTCTGTTTGTAGCCTTTTCTACTTATCTTTATTTTGTGTTTAAACAGATTTTTTTTCTTTTTCCTTTCACAAACATTTCCAAGGGATTGCTTTATGCCAGTCCTTGGCTAGAGCCTGGAGGCTGAGCTGGGAGGTACTCGCAGGCTGATGGAGGAGACAGAATGCCCACAGATTGCCATCCAAGGGTGTCATGCCCATGACTAAGGGAAGCAAGGGGTATGAGGGGCTTGGGGCTGGGCGGCAGGTATCAAGGGTGAGAAATTGCAGGAGGCTTCTTGGAGGTGGTGACATGTGGACCCTGAAGGAGGTGGTACGTCGGGGGAAATGCTGTGAGGTTGTACTCTGAAACTCTGGAAGGGCTCTTCCAGGCAGAAGCAAGGGTGTGAGTGGAAACCTAAAGGTCTGACTGTGGAAGAGGACGGGCGCAGGGTCAGCAGTAGGACAGAGGCAGGCGCGGACTGCTGGGCACTGGCCTTTGGATGCAGAGTGAGGGGCGGGACTTGGGTCTCAGGGCACCTACATGGGAGCCAGAGATTGAGATGGGGTGGATGACTTGGAGGTGAGACTGGAGGCTGCGAGATGGTTAAGGAGGCGGCTGTGAGAGTTGAGGAAAGAACGGAGGACACGTTGTGAGTGGGGCAGAAGGCTTGGCTGTGTTCTTATCGCCAAGTCTTCCGGTGAGCCGAGATCCAAGGTGCCTGGACTTTTAGGGGAGGCCTCTGCCCTGAAAAGCCTGTGTTTTGTCCCCAGAATGGCCACAGAGGCTGGTCCCCCAGGCGATGAGGGCTGCAGACTTACCTGGGGGCAGGTGGCAAGGGAGACTGCTGCTTCTGCCTCTCTGGAGATGGAGGAGGTGGAGTCTGGCTTGGAGGACAGGGCTGTGCCAGGGCATTCTGAATGCTCAAGCTCATCCCCTCCAGCTCCTGTACTTGGCTGAGTATTTCCTCCTCGGCTAGGGACAGGGCAGGACCTGGTAAATGGAGCTCCACACCAGGCGGAGGGGCCCGAGGCCAGCTAAGCCTGGCACGTGGGGCAGGAAGCCCGCCTATGTCAAGGCTTCCTGCTGCCCGCTTCCTCCTATCTGAGGCACCAGCTGGGGCTGCGGGCTGGGAGGGGGCTTCCTTTCCAGCGGGGCTCTTCCGACCGCCTGGGCTCGGTTTGGTGGTGCCTGGCTGCTGGCTGCGGACTTCGCTGTGTGTAGGAGCTGGGGCCCATGTCTGCGCGACCTGAGACACTTATTTTTCTTTGGTTGCCAAGCCCCTGGAGTTTCTGTAAATATTATTCTTAGGGAATTCCTCCAGCCTCTTGAGTGGGCCCTCTTGCTGACTGTGCCTCTGTATCCTGAGGACGTGGTGTCCCTCACTCTGCATGGAGCCCTGACTCCTGGTCTAGGGAGCACTTTCTTGTTGAACTTCCTCAGAAAGTTCTGGAGTCGGGCAGTCCCGACAGTCCTTATCTTGTGGGAATGCGTGTGCTGTGGACTTGCGGATCAATGCCACCTCTGAGGTGACTTGAGCAAGCTGCCAGGTTTTCTGCTGATGGGGCAGGGGTGGGGTGGGGTGGGGTGGAGATCATGTTGATACAAGTGATTGAGATATTTGGAGAGAGATTGACTTTATCCAGAGTTGAGAAGAAGAGAGGCAGAGAGGGAGGTTTCCTCAGAGCCTGTACGTCCCATTCCTTTCCTGGCAAGCACTGAAAAATGAGGCCCACAGGACCCAAGGTACCTGCCCAAGTACACACAGTGAGACCAGGCTCTCTCCCATATATTTTCCCCCGCATCTGCTTGGTGCCCAGCCCTGTGCGGGGTGTAGGGACTCCAAGCACTTTACACTCAGCATCTGCATCTCCTCAGTTCTGTTTCCTGATGGTTTATTATATAGCGTGTCTTCTGCTAGGCACGCGAAAGCATGCAGGATGTAAGTTAGACTGAAGGGAGGCTTTTCTTAGTAAATAGTTCCCGGAGCTCTGTGTGGCAGCGGATGGCGATTCCTTTGGGGTCCTGGTTTCATTCATTCAAGATTTTCAGGTTCACCTTGAAAGAAAGGTGACAAACCTGCCTCACCTGGGTTCATCCCCAGCCTATGGAGCAAAGTGACTCCCCTTTTTCATCCCTTCCCCCAATACTGATCTGGACACCTCTGGGAGGAGGAAAGGAGGGGAAGAGAAGGGAGTTCAAGTCTTGGCTCTGCAACTTTGAAGCAGTGGGGCTTGGGCAAGTCCCCTCATCTGTGGTGGGGGGAGTGGGGTCTCACCCACCCCCAGGGCGTGCTGAGCAGATAAGCAAGGTAGAGATGCAAGGTTGGAGGGTCAGCAAGAGCCCTGGCTTCCAGCCCATTGTGACCATCCAGTCATGGTCAAGCTCACCTGGGAGAGGGGGGATGTGACACCCAGTCTCCTCGCCGCCCACCCTGACACCCTGGGGTCCCCGGAGACAGCTGCTGTCCTTACTAGGGGCGGAGGGAATCCTTTTTTTTGTCCTGGGACCACTGGTGTTTATGGAAAGATCTCAGAGGAGGAGGGAGGGAAGGAAAGTTGGGCAGCAGGTCTAGGTGGGTGGAGCTTCAGGCAGTACAGGCTCTCCTGGCAGAAAAGGATCCTCCGGGCAGGAGCTTCTGCCTGGGGAGGGTGGCATGGCTCTGCTGCTGCTGGGCCAGGGCAGGAAACCCTCAGGCCAGACTTCAGAACCAGCTACAGGGGAGGTTGGTGGCGAGGGTGAGGGGAATGGCTGGGGAGATGAGGGAGTCTCTTTGGCCAAGCTTGAAGTGGCCAGTCTCTTTGCTTTATTTTAAATTCTACAAACATTTGTTAGTCTCTGGCTACTGCATCTGGATTCCGTGGGTCGCTGGATCTCTCAGGACCTGAGTTGAGCCCCAACTGTGGGCACGACCTCTGGGGAGGAGGAGAAAGTCAGGGAAAGCCCATTCTCTTGGAGCCTTGGGGTAGAGCATAACAGGTTGAACGTGGAGCCAGGGAGAGCTGCAAAGGAGCATGGACCTTTGGGGAGGCTTGCTGGTGCATGCTCAGACTGAAGGGAGGGGCTTTTCTTAGTAAATAGTTCCCGGAGCTCTGTGTGGCAGCGGATGGCGATTCCTTTGGTGTCCTGGGTTCATTCATTCAAGGTTTTCAGGTTCACCTTGAAAGAAAGGTGACAAACCTGCCTCACCTGGGTTCATCCCCAGCCTATGGAGCAAAGTGACCCCCCTTTTTCATCCCTTCCCCAATACTGATCTGGACACCTCTGGGAGGAGGAAAGGAGGGGAAGAGAAGGGAGTTCAAGTCTTGGCTCTGCAACTTTGAAGCAGTGGGGCTTGGGCAAGTCCCCTCATCTGTGGTGGGGGGAGTGGGGTCTCACCCACCCCCAGGGCGTGCTGAGCAGATAAGCAAGGTAGAGATGCAAGGTTGGAGGGTCAGCAAGAGCCCTGGCTTCCAGCCCATTGTGACCATCCAGTCATGGTCAAGCTCACCTGGGAGAGGGGGGATGTGACACCCAGTCTCCTCGCCGCCCACCCTGACACCCTGGGGTCCCCGGAGACAGCTGCTGTCCTTACTAGGGGCGGAGGGAATCCTTTTTTTTGTCCTGGGACCACTGGTGTTTATGGAAAGATCTCAGAGGAGGAGGGAGGGAAGGAAAGTTGGGCAGCAGGTCTAGGTGGGTGGAGCTTCAGGCAGTACAGGCTCTCCTGGCAGAAAAGGATCCTCCGGGCAGGAGCTTCTGCCTGGGGAGGGTGGCATGGCTCTGCTGCTGCTGGGCCAGGGCAGGAAACCCTCAGGCCAGACTTCAGAACCAGCTACAGGGGAGGTTGGTGGCGAGGGTGAGGGGAATGGCTGGGGAGATGAGGGAGTCTCTTTGGCCAAGCTTGAAGTGGCCAGTCTCTTTGCTTTATTTTAAATTCTACAAACATTTGTTAGTCTCTGGCTACTGCATCTGGATTCCGTGGGTCGCTGGATCTCTCCAGGACCTGAGTTGAGCCCCAACTGTGGGCACGACCTCTGGGGAGGAGGAGAAAGTCAGGGAAAGCCCATTCTCTTGGAGCCTTGGGGTAGAGCATAACAGGTTGAACGTGGAGCCAGGGAGAGCTGCAAAGGAGCATGGACCTTTGGGGAGGCTTGCTGGTGCATGCTCAGTGGACAGGGTCAGGTAGATTTAGAGGGAATTTACTAGGGAGGAGTTGCAGCCTGGGTCAGGAAAGAGCAGAACTTTTGGCTTTGGGGCTGTTTGTGCCACAGATCAAACTGGAAGGACCTCCTGAGTTAGGTTTGGGATCCCTGCTTGGGGAGGGATGGGGATAAGGGCTGGGCCTCAGCCGCCGTGCCTGCCAAGTGGTGGTGACAGAGGGCCTGGTGCACCAGGGTTGGGAGCTGGGCAGTGTGGCGCCCCAGGAGAAGAGCCGAGCATGCCGAGTCGGAGGGAAAGATGAGATGCAGGACCTCCAAGCCCGCTGCAGGGCTGATCCGGAGCTCCTTGGTGTTTCTGGGCCTGTGACTGTTGGGGGTTGGGAAAGGCAGGCCGACCAGGCCCCAGCCCCAGGTCCCACCTGCCCATCTGGCCTGTGTTGGTCTGATAAGGCCTCTTTGTCCAGACTTCTTCCTATTGGTTCCTTGTACAGCCTGCAGGAGCCACAGAGGTGCCATTGTGAGGCTGTGGGGAGTTCCCAGGGCTTAAGCAAAACTATTTGCATGATTCTGTGACATGAGGAGACCTAAACCGGAGGGTCCTTCCCTCTGACCCCACATCCTGAGGTGACTTCCCGAGTTCCTCACGCCCACTGCTGCCCTCTTGACCCCCTTTAATCCGATGCACAGTGAGTTGGAGTTCCCAGTCATGTTAGCTCGGAGCCCTGAGAAGGAAGTGTGTTTGCAGGAAGGACCTGGCATTTTCTGTGTAAGGCCGGGGACAGAGCCGCTGCCAGGAGCCAGGCGCCCAGGGTCTGCAGGGAGCCTGGCTCTGTTCCGTGGTCTTGGCCAAGTCACCACCTCTGCATCCCTCACGGAGCCCTGAAGGAGCGCTGAGCGAGCTCCGAGGAGTCTCTGACCTTGCTCTTGGACAATCACTGAACTGTGGTCAGGGAGACCTGGATTAGACAGGGACATCCTGGAGGCCCATTCTCCAGGGGTTGTGTGGGTGTCTGTGTGTGTGTGTGTGTGTGGGGGGGGGGGTGATGCCAGAGCTCCACTCTCCCTCTGGGGAGAGTTTTCCTGCCGCACTGCTCTTGTTCCCATGGCCCTTGACCTCCCCCGAGATCCTAGAGCTCAGACCCAGACCTGATGCGGGAAGGCTACCAGGAACGGGAGCTGAGACTCCCCTCAAACCCATTCCCTGTTCCTCGGGGTTCTGGGAAGCGTCCATCTTTCCTTGCCCTTCACGGCTGAGCCTGTGGGGGTGGGAGTGAAGGGAGGGGCAAATGGGCTGGTACTACTTGCTGGGTAACCCATCTGGGCTTCCGCTCGTCTGGCCTCAATTTCCCCATTTGCCTTTACATGGGCATGATGATGCCCGTTCTTCCTTCCCTTTTGGGCGACCTCGTCTTCCTAGTGTCCAGGTGCCCAGGGGCTGAGACCTGGCCTGAGAAGCCTGGTCCTTTTCCCTTTTCTGAACCCCATGACTTCTGCCGTTGGCTCTGATTTGGCAGAAGGTGAATGGTCTAGAAGCCTGTGGCTGCAGCATCTTACCGGCTGTTCCCTAGCCTTCAATGGCCCAGCCTGGGTCCTGCACTGTCCTGCCCCGCTTTGGTGGCAGCAGGGAGGGAGGCAGGGAGCTGGACAGCCTGCAGGAGCCACAGAGGTGCTATTGTGGGGCCATGGGAGTTGCCAGGGCTTAAGCAAAACTATTTGCATGATTCTGTGACATGAGGAGACCTAAACCGGAGGGTCCTTCCCTCTGACCCCACATCCTGAGGTGACTTCCCGAGTTCCTCACGCCCACTGCTGCCCTCTTGACCCCCTTTAATCCGATGCACAGTGAGTTGGAGTTCCCAGTCATGTTAGCTCGGAGCCCTGAGAAGGAAGTGTGTTTGCAGGAAGGACCTGGCATTTTCTGTGTAAGGCCGGGGACAGAGCCGCTGCCAGGAGCCAGGCGCCCAGGGTCTGCAGGGAGCCTGGCTCTGTTCCGTGGTCTTGGCCAAGTCACCACCTCTGCATCCCTCACGGAGCCCTGAAGGAGCGCTGAGCGAGCTCCGAGGAGTCTCTGACCTTGCTCTTGGACAATCACTGAACTGTGGTCAGGGAGACCTGGATTAGACAGGGACATCCTGGAGGCCCATTCTCCAGGGGTTGTGTGGGTGTCTGTGTGTGTGTGTGTGTGTGTGGGGGGGGGGTGATGCCAGAGCTCCACTCTCCCTCTGGGGAGAGTTTTCCTGCCGCACTGCTCTTGTTCCCATGGCCCTTGACCTCCCCCGAGATCCTAGAGCTCAGACCCAGACCTGATGCGGGAAGGCTACCAGGAACGGGAGCTGAGACTCCCCTCAAACCCATTCCCTGTTCCTCGGGGTTCTGGGAAGCGTCCATCTTTCCTTGCCCTTCACGGCTGAGCCTGTGGGGGTGGGAGTGAAGGGAGGGGCAAATGGGCTGGTACTACTTGCTGGGTAACCCATCTGGGCTTCCGCTCGTCTGGCCTCAATTTCCCCATTTGCCTTTACATGGGCATGATGATGCCCGTTCTTCCTTCCCTTTTGGGCGACCTCGTCTTCCTAGTGTCCAGGTGCCCAGGGGCTGAGACCTGGCCTGAGAAGCCTGGTCCTTTTCCCTTTTCTGAACCCCATGACTTCTGCCGTTGGCTCTGATTTGGCAGAAGGTGAATGGTCTAGAAGCCTGTGGCTGCAGCATCTTACCGGCTGTTCCCTAGCCTTCAATGGCCCAGCCTGGGTCCTGCACTGTCCTGCCCCGCTTTGGTGGCAGCAGGGAGGGAGGCAGGGAGCTGGTGAGGCTGGAAATCAGAGTGAGATCTGGAAATGGAAAGGCCAGGGGCTTTCTGTTCACAGCTGTGGGGACAAAGTCGGGCCTGAGGGGAACGCAGACATCCCATACGTTAGAACAGAGCTGTGACTGGACTCCGTACCCCTGGCCCCAACGAGAGGTGCCCCCAGAGGGGTCTCTGATCCTGTTTCTCCCCACAGTGAACCCCTGCTGTTACTACCCATGCCAGCACCAGGGCATCTGTGTGCGCTTCGGCCTCGACCACTACCAGTGCGACTGCACCCGGACGGGCTATTCTGGCCCCAACTGCACCACCCGTGAGCTGGGCCTCCAGCCCCGACTCCTTCTCCCCTGGCTCATCCTCCGAGACCCCCACTTCCTACCCTCGTCTCTGGCCACAGCTCTGTTCTCTTTCCTTGCCTGCCTTTGGCCTCTGACGCTGCCCCTGACCTGGCTCCCACACAAACCCTTACTCTCGGCACGTCTGACTCCCTGCTTATGGGCTCTTTCGTGAGTCTTCTCTGCCCAGATCTGGCCTCACTGCCCTCCATCCCTAGTCCTGTCTCCCTGGTTCTGGCTCAGTCACATGTCATCCCTCCCGAGCTTCCATCCTTACCCTGATCCCTGAGTGCCACCCTGTTCCATCCCAGCCCTTGTCCCCAGTTTCCATCTTCCACTCTGGCTGCTTCCGGTCCTGCCAGGAGGGCCGACTGAGTGACTCCCCCTGCCCCCGCAGCTGAGCTGTGGACCTGGCTCCGGATGACGTTGCGGCCCAACCCCTCGTTCACCCACTTCCTGCTGACGCATGGGCGCTGGTTCTGGGACTTTGTCAATGCCACCTTTACATGGGCATGATGATGCCCGTTCTTCCTTCCCTTTTGGGCGACCTCGTCTTCCTAGTGTCCAGGTGCCCAGGGGCTGAGACCTGGCCTGAGAAGCCTGGTCCTTTTCCCTTTTCTGAACCCCATGACTTCTGCCGTTGGCTCTGATTTGGCAGAAGGTGAATGGTCTAGAAGCCTGTGGCTGCAGCATCTTACCGGCTGTTCCCTAGCCTTCAATGGCCCAGCCTGGGTCCTGCACTGTCCTGCCCCGCTTTGGTGGCAGCAGGGAGGGAGGCAGGGAGCTGGTGAGGCTGGAAATCAGAGTGAGATCTGGAAATGGAAAGGCCAGGGGCTTTCTGTTCACAGCTGTGGGGACAAAGTCGGGCCTGAGGGGAACGCAGACATCCCATACGTTAGAACAGAGCTGTGACTGGACTCCGTACCCCTGGCCCCAACGAGAGGTGCCCCCAGAGGGGTCTCTGATCCTGTTTCTCCCCACAGTGAACCCCTGCTGTTACTACCCATGCCAGCACCAGGGCATCTGTGTGCGCTTCGGCCTCGACCACTACCAGTGCGACTGCACCCGGACGGGCTATTCTGGCCCCAACTGCACCACCCGTGAGCTGGGCCTCCAGCCCCGACTCCTTCTCCCCTGGCTCATCCTCCGAGACCCCCACTTCCTACCCTCGTCTCTGGCCACAGCTCTGTTCTCTTTCCTTGCCTGCCTTTGGCCTCTGACGCTGCCCCTGACCTGGCTCCCACACAAACCCTTACTCTCGGCACGTCTGACTCCCTGCTTATGGGCTCTTTCGTGAGTCTTCTCTGCCCAGATCTGGCCTCACTGCCCTCCATCCCTAGTCCTGTCTCCCTGGTTCTGGCTCAGTCACATGTCATCCCTCCCGAGCTTCCATCCTTACCCCTGATCCCTGAGTGCCACCCTGTTCCATCCCAGCCCTTGTCCCCAGTTTCCATCTTCCACTCTGGCTGCTTCCGGTCCTGCCAGGAGGGCCGACTGAGTGACTCCCCCTGCCCCCGCAGCTGAGCTGTGGACCTGGCTCCGGATGACGTTGCGGCCCAACCCCTCGTTCACCCACTTCCTGCTGACGCATGGGCGCTGGTTCTGGGACTTTGTCAATGCCACCTTCATCCGGGATATGCTCATGCGTCTGGTACTCACAGGTGGGGACAGGGCCCCCTCGTCTAGGGCATCAAGAAATCCTGCCACTTCCGGGAATCCTTGGCATTTGATAAGGGCAGTGGTTGGGGGTCGGGGGCTATCAGGTGCTGGATGGAAAAAGAACAACCCAGGGAATTCCCTAGCGATCCAGTGATTAGGATGCTGTGCTTTCAGTGCCGAGGACTCTGGTTCAATCCCTGTTTGGGGAACTAAGATCCTGCAAGCTGCTCTGCAGGGTAGCCACAAACAAGCAAAAAACAACCCAAGAGGAGGTGGGGAGGGAGTGTAGGTAGAGGCAGGAACCCCTGGTCACCATCATTTTCGCCCTTTACAGTGCGGTCCAACCTTATCCCCAGCCCTCCTACGTACAACGCGGCGTATGACTACATCAGCTGGGAGTCCTTCTCCAACGTGACTTATTATACTCGCATTCTGCCCTCTGTGCCCCAAGACTGTCCCACGCCCATGGGCACCAAAGGTAATGGTGATGGGGTGATGGGGTAAAGCGGCTGGACCTGGGCAAGGGGTCACAGGAGATGCTCAGTTCTCCTGTTTGGGAAAAAACAAGCAGCAGAGCTTCACAGATGAGGGGACCACTTCACAGATGGGAGGACCAAGGCAAGATATGCGTATCCAGAACCAGGGGTGAGGACAGGGCTGTGGAACGTGGACAGGAAGAGGTTGTGGGAGGGTCTAGTCTGAGGTTAGTGGCAGAGTCAGACTAGAGCTCCCATATTTCCAAGGTGCCTCCTTACCCCAGTTTTATCTACAAAGTGGATGGGATCCTGCTGGGATGGGGATGACCTTAAAGCTGAAATGGAGGAAAGACAGAATAGTGAGCAATTTAGTGGGTACTCATTCTAACCGTCTTACAAGCTTCATCCGTGCAGTTTACACGTAAAATCGTTTACACATAAAAGTTTTTCTTTAGGGCTTCCCTGGTGGTACAGTGGGTAAACAGTCTGCCTTGCAGTGCAAGGGGCACCAGTTCGATCCATGACCCAGGAAGATGCCACGTGCCGTGGAGCAGCTGGACTGCTGTGTCCAATTGAGAGCCAGCGCTCTGGAGCGCATGCGCCCAGAGCCGGTGCTCTGCAACGAGGGGTCACTCCAACAGGAGGTCCACACAGGCTGAAGAATAAAAAGAACAATGAAAATAAATATAAATAAAAGAAGCATGATGGGTAAAAAGAACAAAAAAAGTTTTTCTTTAGCTGTTTATGACCTCTTTTGTTGGCAAACTTCAGCCTGCAGGCTAAATCCACCCCACCCCTCTATTTTGCAAATAAAACCTTGTTAGAACCCGGTCACATTCCTTAGGTATTTCTTGCTTTCCTGCAGCACCAGCAAAGTTGAGTAGCTGCACCAGAGACCATATGTTGGGCAAGCCTCCAGTACGGACTCTCTGGACTTGTGCAGAAGTTTGCTGACCCTTGACTTAAAAGATTCCATCTCACCAGTTCTCTGTCATGCTAACATTGCTGTGCGTGCGTAGTCGCTCAGTCGTGTCTGACTTCTTTGTGACCCCATGGAAATCCCGCCAGGCTCCTCTACCCATGGGGTTCTCCAGGCAAGGATCCTGGGGCTGGTTGCTATGGGGATCTTTCCAACCCAGGGATCAAACCCAGGTCACCCAGATAGCACATGAATTCTTTACCATCTGTGCCACCAGGAAGCCATGGTTACACTGGCACTCCTCAAATCCATTTGCCTATTTTATAGATGAAGAAATTGAGGCTCAGAAAGATGGAATGACTTTTCCATGTTCACACATTTAGTAAATGGCACAACCCATTTCAAACACAGGCTGCCTTGCTCCCGAGCTGGGGAGTCCAATTGTTTTGTTTGTTTTTTTCTTTTGGGATGTGGGGAAGGGTTAACTTGTACAAAGCATTAAACATACACAAAAATTGAGAGAAAAGGATAATGAGTCCTATGCCTCCATCTCTGGGTTTCAAGATTTGTCTACAATTTGCCAATGTTACTTCATCTATCCCCTTCACCTTCTTTTCTTTTTAATTGGAGGATAGTTTCTTTACTATGTTGCTTCTGCCATACATCACCATGAATCAGCCATAAGTATACATATGTCCCTCCCTTCCCTTTTGAACCTCCCTCCCCACCCCACCCCATTCCACCCCTCTAGAGTACCGAGTTGAGCTGTGTTATATAGCAACTTCCCATTAGCTGTCTCTTTTATATATGGTAGTGTATATATTTCAATTTTAAAAGCAAATTCCAAACATCATGCCACTTCACCCATAAGTACTTATAGGGTCTTTTAGTAGAGAAGGAGCAAGGAGCCATCTGGTAGGAGGAAGGTGATCCTCTGGGATCTACTCTTGGGTTCCTGCATGGACCCGTTTGGTCTGGCGAGCCCAGAAGGCCCTGGGGCAGGAAGATCCAGCCATGAGGCCACTACTGCTCTTTCCCACCTCCCCCATCAGGGAAGATGCAGTTGCCAGATGCCGAGTTCCTGAGCCGTCGGTTGCTGCTCAGGAGGAAATTCATCCCTGACCCTCAAGGCACCAACCTCATGTTTGCCTTTTTTGCACAACACTTCACCCATCAGTTCTTCAAAACTGCTGGCAAGATGGGTCCTGGCTTCACCAAGGCGTTGGGCCATGGGGTGAGTACCTAGGAGGGCTTGGAACTTTTCCAGGCCATACTTGGCACATGTAGGTGGCTGCCTGTGGGGTAAGACCCGGGGATCTGAGCGGACTCTTTGTCTTCAGGTAGACCTTGGCCACATTTATGGAGACAATCTGGAACGTCAGTATCACCTGCGGCTCTTTAAGGACGGGAAACTCAAGTACCAGGTAACACTGGGCCTGGGGATCAGGTGTTGGGAAGGGCTGTCCACAGTCTTCCTTGGCAAAGGGTGTTGGTGATGTCATCCTGAAATGGCCAGCTGCAGGAGCTGGAGGTGCGTGGGAAGAGGAGAGACGATAAACCCTGGGAAAAGATGCCGGGCAAGAGAAGCAGACAAGGGCAGACAGGGCCTCTCACGTTCTCTTGGGACATGGGTTTTGGAGCTCCATGGAAGATGGACATTTCCAGTCTGCATTTATTCATTGAATTATTCCACAGTATAAGTTGGGCTCTACGGTGTGCCTGGTATAGGTGAGCAGTGGCCATGATAGCGATGGGCCCTGCCCTCAAGCTCCTTGGGGACCACAGACACAAACCCTAGGGTGCTAGTTCCACAGGGACTTTTTGTCTGAACAGGGAGGCTTTGTCTCAGAGGGCTAGGGGCCAGTGGGACACCCCTGCTTACAGGCATGTGCTGGAGCTGGGGGCTCTAGAAACCCAGTGGTTGGGCCCTTGGAGGGCAGAAGAAAAGTGAGATCGTGTCTCTTTTCTTTCCAAACCCAACTGGATATGAATGGTCTGGATTATATATCCTTCTGTGAGACTTTGATGGTTGGGCTGCTTTGATTCTTGCAGCTTCCCGAGCAATAGCAGCCCAGGGCATCCTAGGTGAGGGAGTTGTTGCTGTTATTCAGTTGCTAAGTCATGGCCAACTCTTTGCGACCTCGTGGACTGCAGCACGCCAGACTTCCCTGTCCTTCACTATCTCCTGGAGTTTGCTCAGAATTCTTCCCAAGGCACCAACCTCATGTTTGCCTTTGCACAACACTTCACCCATCAGTTCTTCAAAACTGCTGGCAAGATGGGTCCTGGCTTCACCAAGGCGTTGGGCCATGGGGTGAGTACCTAGGAGGGCTTGGAACTTTTCCAGGCCATACTTGGCACATGTAGGTGGCTGCCTGTGGGGTAAGACCCGGGGATCTGAGCGGACTCTTTGTCTTCAGGTAGACCTTGGCCACATTTATGGAGACAATCTGGAACGTCAGTATCACCTGCGGCTCTTTAAGGACGGGAAACTCAAGTACCAGGTAACACTGGGCCTGGGGATCAGGTGTTGGGAAGGGCTGTCCACAGTCTTCCTTGGCAAAGGGTGTTGGTGATGTCATCCTGAAATGGCCAGCTGCAGGAGCTGGAGGTGCGTGGGAAGAGGAGAGACGATAAACCCTGGGAAAAGATGCCGGGCAAGAGAAGCAGACAAGGGCAGACAGGGCCTCTCACGTTCTCTTGGGACATGGGTTTTGGAGCTCCATGGAAGATGGACATTTCCAGTCTGCATTTATTCATTGAATTATTCCACAGTATAAGTTGGGCTCTACGGTGTGCCTGGTATAGGTGAGCAGTGGCCATGATAGCGATGGGCCCTGCCCTCAAGCTCCTTGGGGACCACAGACACAAACCCTAGGGTGCTAGTTCCACAGGGACTTTTTGTCTGAACAGGGAGGCTTTGTCTCAGAGGGCTAGGGGCCAGTGGGACACCCCTGCTTACAGGCATGTGCTGGAGCTGGGGGCTCTAGAAACCCAGTGGTTGGGCCCTTGGAGGGCAGAAGAAAAGTGAGATCGTGTCTCTTTTCTTTCCAAACCCAACTGGATATGAATGGTCTGGATTATATATCCTTCTGTGAGACTTTGATGGTTGGGCTGCTTTGATTCTTGCAGCTTCCCGAGCAATAGCAGCCCAGGGCATCCTAGGTGAGGGAGTTGTTGCTGTTATTCAGTTGCTAAGTCATGGCCAACTCTTTGCGACCTCGTGGACTGCAGCACGCCAGACTTCCCTGTCCTTCACTATCTCCTGGAGTTTGCTCAAACTCATGTCCACTGAGTCGGTGATGCCCTCCAACCATCTCATCCTCTGTTGTCTGCTTCTCCTCCTGCCCCGAATCATTTACAGCATCAGGGTCTTTTCCAGGGAGTCAGCTGTTCACATCAAGTAGCCAAAGTATTGGAGCTTCAGCATCGGGCCTTCCATTGAATATTCAGTGTTGATTTCCTTTAGGATTGACTGGTTTGATCTCCTTGCTGTCCAAGGGACTCTCAAGGGTCTTCTCCAGAACCACAGTATAAGGGGAGTCAGGGTGGAAGATGAAGGTGGCTTGGAAGAGCGTGGTGGCAGCAGAGAGAGAGAAAAGGATCCATGTTAGGAGAGCTTTAGAAGGCAGAATCACAGGCCCTAGTTAGGAAGGCCAGGCAGCTGCCCTGCCTATTATAGGCGGCTGTCAGTAGGCGTGAGCGGGTGTCAGCTCTGCAGGTGCCGGGCCCCTAGCCCTCCCCAGGTTCCCAGGTGACTCCATCTTGCAGATGCTCAATGGAGAGATGTACCCCGACCGTGGAAGAGGCGCCGGTGCTGATGCACTACCCCCAGGGCATCCCGCCCCAGAGCCAGATGGCCGTGGGCCAGGAGGTGTTCGGGCTCCTCCCGGGGCTCATGCTCTATGCCACGCTCTGGCTGCGCGAGCACAACCGTGTGTGTGACCTGCTGAAGACTGAGCACCCCACCTGGGGCGACGAGCAGCTCTTCCAGACCGCCCGCCTCATCCTCATTGGTGAGTCCTCCCTGCAGCCCTCCCCTGGAACATCACACCCTCCGTCCTGAGAAGCAGGGAGTGGAGGGTTGGTGACAGAGAGATTAGAGTCCTGAGCAGGACCCTTCCCCTAGGTGAGCCTCACTTTCTAAATCTGTACATTGGGAGTAATGATGGTGTTATTTTTTTTTCTTTTTTGCCAGATGGCCCTACTGCAGGTGGGGTCTTAGTTTCTGGATGAGGGATTGAACCCACACCCTGCATTGGAAGTCAGAGTCTTAACCACTGAGCTGCTGGGGCAGTCCTGGAAATAAATTTTAATTTGCTGACTTGCAACTGATCTTTCCCTCGTGGACTGCAGCACGCCAGACTTCCCTGTCCTTCACTATCTCCTGGAGTTTGCTCAAACTCATGTCCACTGAGTCGGTGATGCCCTCCAACCATCTCATCCTCTGTTGTCTGCTTCTCCTCCTGCCCCGAATCATTTACAGCATCAGGGTCTTTTCCAGGGAGTCAGCTGTTCACATCAAGTAGCCAAAGTATTGGAGCTTCAGCATCGGGCCTTCCATTGAATATTCAGTGTTGATTTCCTTTAGGATTGACTGGTTTGATCTCCTTGCTGTCCAAGGGACTCTCAAGGGTCTTCTCCAGAACCACAGTATAAGGGGAGTCAGGGTGGAAGATGAAGGTGGCTTGGAAGAGCGTGGTGGCAGCAGAGAGAGAGAAAAGGATCCATGTTAGGAGAGCTTTAGAAGGCAGAATCACAGGCCCTAGTTAGGAAGGCCAGGCAGCTGCCCTGCCTATTATAGGCGGCTGTCAGTAGGCGTGAGCGGGTGTCAGCTCTGCAGGTGCCGGGCCCCTAGCCCCTCCCCAGGTTCCCAGGTGACTCCATCTTGCAGATGCTCAATGGAGAGATGTACCCGCCGACCGTGGAAGAGGCGCCGGTGCTGATGCACTACCCCCAGGGCATCCCGCCCCAGAGCCAGATGGCCGTGGGCCAGGAGGTGTTCGGGCTCCTCCCGGGGCTCATGCTCTATGCCACGCTCTGGCTGCGCGAGCACAACCGTGTGTGTGACCTGCTGAAGACTGAGCACCCCACCTGGGGCGACGAGCAGCTCTTCCAGACCGCCCGCCTCATCCTCATCGGTGAGTCCTCCCTGCAGCCCTCCCCTGGAACATCACACCCTCCGTCCTGAGAAGCAGGGAGTGGAGGGTTGGTGACAGAGAGATTAGAGTCCTGAGCAGGACCCTTCCCCTAGGTGAGCCTCACTTTCTAAATCTGTACATTGGGAGTAATGATGGTGTTATTTTTTTTTCTTTTTTGCCAGATGGCCCTACTGCAGGTGGGGTCTTAGTTTCTGGATGAGGGATTGAACCCACACCCCTGCATTGGAAGTCAGAGTCTTAACCACTGAGCTGCTGGGGCAGTCCTGGAAATAATGATTTTAAGGATTTGTTGGGGTAATGAATGGGAAAGTACTTAGCACATCATAGGCCTTTGGAAAATGGGATGCTGTGATAGCTGATTGTTTGCTGGGTGACTGGCACCAAATCTGATCAGCCTTCTCGTGACTCAGTTTCCCCATTGCGTTGCATCTGGGAGCACTTGGGGCCTCCTCAGCAAGTACAGGTCAAACCCCAGCTTGCCTAGGCTTCAGAATCCTTGTGTTTCTCGCCCTGTCTGCAGACGCCTTCCTGAAGGCTGGTAGCTTCTGCGTGAGTCAGGGACAAGATATTTTTGTGTCCCCTATGGGGGCGAGTCTGCAGCCTAAAATGTCAGATGGTTTCCTGCCTGGGAGCTTGGCTCCTTGCACCTCTGTCCAGACCGTATTTATTCTGAGTCACTAGTGAGCCTCTGTCCCCGCCTCTGGGCATCACTGGGCATGGCTGTTCCCAGTTATAGTACCCACGTCACTAGACTCGGGAAGAGTCATGCAACAGGATAGGAGTGGCCTAAAGAATGAGAAGGGGCTGGTTCAGAAATCCCAGAGACTTTGACCAGAGAGGGCCCGTCGGTGTCTATAGGCTGCCCAGCATACCGACTGCGGATGGAACTGTGGCCAAAAGCAGGACACCTCAAGTGCTTCGTCCAACCCTCCCCAACAGCCTTATGACCCAGATGTGATTACCCTTGCTGTGAGAGTTAGGATGCAGAGAGCATAAGGGAGCTCTCCAAGGCCATTCAACAAAGAGAGACTGGAACCAGGCCAGGTTGCCACCAGCCTATGCTGCCTCCCCACATGATGTGGGGCGCACTTTCCCGGGTCAGGAGTGGGTATAAGCCTTAGTCTGATCTTTTGTGACGTGTGCATATGGGGAGGGAATTCCTCCTGCTTCTACATATACTGACCCTCCCTATTATGCCAGAGCCTGTGCCGAGTAAATCTGTACATTGGGAGTAATGATGGTGTTATTTTTTTCTTTTTTGCCAGATGGCCCTACTGCAGGTGGGGTCTTAGTTTCTGGATGAGGGATTGAACCCACACCCCTGCATTGGAAGTCAGAGTCTTAACCACTGAGCTGCTGGGGCAGTCCTGGAAATAATGATTTTAAGGATTTGTTGGGGTAATGAATGGGAAAGTACTTAGCACATCATAGGCCTTTGGAAAATGGGATGCTGTGATAGCTGATTGTTTGCTGGGTGACTGGCACCAAATCTGATCAGCCTTCTCGTGACTCAGTTTCCCCATTGCGTTGCATCTGGGAGCACTTGGGGCCTCCTCAGCAAGTACAGGTCAAACCCCAGCTTGCCTAGGCTTCAGAATCCTTGTGTTTCTCGCCCTGTCTGCAGACGCCTTCCTGAAGGCTGGTAGCTTCTGCGTGAGTCAGGGACAAGATATTTTGTGTCCCCTATGGGGCGATTCTGCAGCCTAAAATCTCAGAGGGTTTCCTGCCTTGGAGCTTGGCTCCTTGCACCTCTGTCCAGACCGTATTTATTCTGAGTCACTAGTGAGCCTCTGTCCCCGCCTCTGGGCATCACTGGGCATGGCTGTTCCCAGTTATAGTACCCACGTCACTAGACTCGGGAAGAGTCATGCAACAGGATAGGAGTGGCCTAAAGAATGAGAAGGGGCTGGTTCAGAAATCCCAGAGACTTTGACCAGAGAGGGCCCGTCGGTGTCTATAGGCTGCCCAGCATACCGACTGCGGATGGAACTGTGGCCAAAAGCAGGACACCTCAAGTGCTTCGTCCAACCCTCCCCAACAGCCTTATGACCCAGATGTGATTACCCTTGCTGTGAGAGTTAGGATGCAGAGAGCATAAGGGAGCTCTCCAAGGCCATTCAACAAAGAGAGACTGGAACCAGGCCAGGTTGCCACCAGCCTATGCTGCCTCCCCACATGATGTGGGGCGCACTTTCCCGGGTCAGGAGTGGGTATAAGCCTTAGTCTGATCTTTTGTGACGTGTGCATATGGGGAGGGAATTCCTCCTGCTTCTACATATACTGACCCTCCCTATTATGCCAGAGCCTGTGCCGAGCAGTACAGGTTCATTGTCTACTCCTCCCAGCGACCCTGTGAATATCATTATACTGATGTTATTATTTTTTAAAAATGCCCATCATGAACATGTTTTAATTATTTTCTTATATATGTATTTAGCTTTAAAAAAAATTTCTTTTGGCTGTAGCATGCAGCATGAGGGAATCTTAGTTCCATCCCACCCCCCACCCCCTTAGAGGGCTTCCCTGCAGGGGCAGTATGGAGTCTTAACCGCTAGCCTGCCAGGGAAGTCCTTATACTGATGTTATTATAATACACATTTTACAGATAAGGAATTTAGAGTCAGTCACACAGCTCCAGCCTAGGTGGCTGGAAGTGGTGTCGTCAAGATTTAGACCCAGGTCAGCTGATGGCAATTGCAGTGCCTCCAGATCAGTTTGCTAAACGTCTTTTTGTCTAGTGGCTAATTGGCCAAGAGATTAATTTATTTTAACAGCTAGGTCAGCAGTTTTTATTTTGTTATAGAAGGTTTGTTTTGTGTCTTCCCTGGCCTATTGCTCTGTAGCTGGGTCCTGAGGGGCAAAGGAAAATCTATTCATAAGGATTCAATACATCGGAAGATATGAGGATTATATTTGGAATGATTCATTATTCACTTTGCTGCTGCAGCTGTTAAAATGGTCTCTCAGGAGGTCCCGTCCAGCTCACTGAGAGTCCCTAAGTTCATCTCCATATGCCCATCTTTTGTGGCCTCACTAGCCTCTTTAATGGGCCATGGGATGGTGGCCACCAGGGGTGGCCTCAAATACTTCCTCTCCGTGTCCTGCTCAGTCGGGCTTGTGATCTCCCATGGAACATGGGACTAGCAGGTGGCTCTTGTCTTGGAACATCAGTCCAGCTTGAGACAGGCCCATTTTCACACACCGTGACAAAAGACAAGGGGAAAAGTGACCCAATAAAGTCAAACAACCATGACAACGAGAAAGAAGTCAGACCAGGCCCTTTGCGTGAATTGGCCCGCTTCCCAAGCCCATGGCTAATGCCCTGAGCTTTGCTGACCCTGTGCCCCATCCTTCATCCCAGGGGAGACCATCAAGATCGTGATTGAGGAGTATGTGCAGCAGCTGAGCGGCTACTTCCTGCAGCTCAAGTTTGACCCAGAGCTGCTCTTCGGGGTCCAATTCCAGTACCACAACCGCATTGCCGTGGAGTTCAACCAGCTCTACCACTGGCACCCGCTCATGCCCGACTCCTTCCAGGTGGGCCCCCAGGACTACAGCTACGAGCAGTTCCTGTTCAACACATCTATGCTGGTGGACTATGGTGTCGAGGCCCTGGTGGATGCCTTCTCTCGCCAGCCTGCGGGCCGGGTGAGCCTCAGGGGAGCGCTGGGAGGGCAACTGGGCTCGGGGATCCAAGTCTTAGTTTTCTGTAGAAGGGGGAGCGTGTCATCCCTCCAGGGAGGTGGTGATCATTCCTTCCTTCATTCTCTTGTTCTTTCGTTCATTCAGTGATTCCTGGCGTTACTCCAGGCGCTGGGGATACAGTGGTGAACAAGGTCAATGTAGTTCTTGGTCCTTGCATGTTTTTGGCACGTGCCACTCCTAGTGGCTCAAGCAGTAACGAATCTGCTGGCAGTACAGGAAATCCGTGTTTGATTCCGGGTTGGGACGATCTCCTAGAGAAAGGAATGGCAACCTATTCTAGTATTCTTGCTTGGAGAATTCCATGGACAGAGGAGCCTGGTGGGCTACAGTCCCTGAAAGTTGCAGAAGACTGTTAATGACTAAATAACAACATACCCTAGAAATGAACAACAGTCACGCGATGGCTAACGTCCTGAGAGCACTTACTGCAGGTTAGGTGCTGTGCCAAGGTCTTCCCTGAAGTTCTTGGAATTCTAAGAGCAGGTTAAGAACCACAAAAGTGAAGCCCACAGTGCTCTGGGAACTTGTTGACAGGCTTCAGGCCCAGAGTTAGGGGTTGTGAATAAGGAAATGATGTTTGAGCAGGGATCCAAAGGATGGACAGGGCTCTCCCGGGACATGAAGTAGCATGTGTGACCTGGGGTCATTGTGTTAGGATGGAGGGGACGGCATGGCAAAGGTCCAGAGGTCAGAGGGCATGGCATTTTGAGGACCAAGAAGATATTCAGGGTATGGCGATATATGCCAAAGTGCCTACACAGAGTAAGTCTTTTAGTAGCTTACAGACCTCTGTTATGGGCCAAAGTTCACCTTGCCCCAAATGTGCATGTTGAAGTCCTGACCTCCGAGACCTCAGCATGCGGCTATATCTGGAGGGAGGGTCTTTAAAGAGTTAATTAGGGAAAACAGGGTCATTGGGTGGTCCTGCTATGATTGGTATCCTTATAGGAAGAGGAAACCAGGATATAGATATGTGTAGAGGGAAAGCATAGGAAGAAGAGAGTCATCTCTCAGCCTCCCACTGAAACCAACCCTGCAGACACCTTGATCCTGGATGTCTAGCCTCCAGAACTGTGAGGAAATATATTTGGATTTGGGTTCTTTTTTTTTTTTTTTTTTAATTTTGACCACTTTTATAGTTTTTTAAAAAGTTTATTTTCATCCAACTTTATTCTTTGGCCTGTGTGGGCCTCCCATTGCAGTGGCCTCTCTTGTTGCAGAGCACCGGCTCTGGGCGCATGTGCTTCAGAGCACTGGCTCGCAATTGGACACACTGGTCCAGCTGCTCCATGACACGTGGGATTTTCCTGGGTCAGGGATCGAACTGGTGCCCCTTGCACTGCAAAACGGACGCTCTACCCACTGGACCACCAGGGAAGCCCTCTAGATTTGGGGTGTTTTTTTTTTTTTAAGGAAAAGTCATTTATTTATTTTTGGCCTCACTCAATCTTTGTTGCTTTGCAAGGGCTTTCTCTAGTTGCAGAGAGCAGGGGCTATTCTCTAGTTGTGGTGTGGGGGCTTTTCATTGCAGTAATTTCTCTTGTTGGGGAGCACAGGTTCTAGGTGCCTGGGCTTGCGTCGTTACAGCCTGTGGTCTCAGGAGTTGTGGCCTGTGGGCTCAGGAGCTGTGGCTTGTGGGCTCAGGAGTTGTGGCTTGTGGGCTCTAGAGCACAGGCTCAGTAGTTGTAGTCCATGGGTTCAGTTGCTCTAAGGCATGTGGGATCTTCCTGGATCAGTGATTGAACACTGTTCCCTGCATTGGCAGGCAGTCTCGTACCCCTGCACCACCAGAGAAGTTCTATGGTTTTTAAGTTTTTGTTTATTTATTATCTATGTTTTGGCTGTGCTGTGTGGTATATGGGATCCTGGCTCCCTGACCACAGATTAAACCCATGCCCCTCATAGTGGAAGCACAGAGTCTCAGCTGCTGGACCACTAGGGAAGTCCCCATTTCTATTTGTTTAAGCCATCCAGTCTGTGGCATTTTGTTAAAGCAGCTCGAGCAAGCTAATAATCCTTTCCCTGGGATATCTAAGTAGCTATCTTTCCAATCTTCCCTTCTCCATGTTGGGAAGTGTCTCCCTCCTCCCTCCCAGCTCCCCTCACCCACCCTGCTACTCTCTCTCCCTTTTCTCTAAGCCCTGCCATAAAGTGGTGGCACCATATGGGTTTAGGTTTCCCTCGGTCATTTGGCTGCAATTAGCATAGGCTGCCACCAACTGGGTTATGGCCTCTGTTCTTTGTGGGAGCACAGACAGTTGCTTGTGTGGGGGGCTGTATGGTTTCCAAAGACTTTTCAAACAGTGACTGACCATGGTGATGTGTGTAAAGAACCCTGCTCTTTCATTGCTCCAGGCAGAAGGAACAGCATATCAAAGGATTCTCAGGGTATCGAACTGGTGCCTTGCACTGCAAACGGACGCTCTACCCACTGGACCACCAGGGAAGCCCTCTAGATTTGGGGTGTTTTTTTTTTTTTAAGGAAAAGTCATTTATTTATTTTTGGCCTCACTCAATCTTTGTTGCTTTGCAAGGGCTTTCTCTAGTTGCAGAGAGCAGGGGCTATTCTCTAGTTGTGGTGTGGGGGCTTTTCATTGCAGTAATTTCTCTTGTTGGGGAGCACAGGTTCTAGGTGCCTGGGCTTGCGTCGTTACAGCCTGTGGTCTCAGGAGTTGTGGCCTGTGGGCTCAGGAGCTGTGGCTTGTGGGCTCAGGAGTTGTGGCTTGTGGGCTCTAGAGCACAGGCTCAGTAGTTGTAGTCCATGGGTTCAGTTGCTCTAAGGCATGTGGGATCTTCCTGGATCAGTGATTGAACACTGTTCCCTGCATTGGCAGGCAGTCTCGTACCCCTGCACCACCAGAGAAGTTCTATGGTTTTTAAGTTTTTGTTTATTTATTATCTATGTTTTGGCTGTGCTGTGTGGTATATGGGATCCTGGCTCCCTGACCACAGATTAAACCCATGCCCCTCATAGTGGAAGCACAGAGTCTCAGCTGCTGGACCACTAGGGAAGTCCCCATTTCTATTTGTTTAAGCCATCCAGTCTGTGGCATTTTGTTAAAGCAGCTCGAGCAAGCTAATAATCCTTTCCCTGGGATATCTAAGTAGCTATCTTTCCAATCTTCCCTTCTCCATGTTGGGAAGTGTCTCCCTCCTCCCTCCCAGCTCCCCTCACCCACCCTGCTACTCTCTCTCCCTTTTCTCTAAGCCCTGCCATAAAGTGGTGGCACCATATGGGTTTAGGTTTCCCTCGGTCATTTGGCTGCAATTAGCATAGGCTGCCACCAACTGGGTTATGGCCTCTGTTCTTTGTGGGAGCACAGACAGTTGCTTGTGTGGGGGGCTGTATGGTTTCCAAAGACTTTTCAAACAGTGACTGACCATGGTGATGTGTGTAAAGAACCCTGCTCTTTCATTGCTCCAGGCAGAAGGAACAGCATATCAAAGGATTCTCAGGGTATCAAAGAGGGTGTGAGAAGAGATAAAGCAAAGCTTCCCCTGAGAACTCCCACATATGGTCCCATCTCAGGGTTACTGTGTGACCAGTGCTGTGGTAACTGTTTTGTGTTCTTTATCTGGATGACTTAACCACAACCATATCAGATGGATGCTTCCACCTTCCTCATTTTTGCATAGGAGGAAACAAAGACTTAGCTTAAGTAATTTGCCTACATACAGTTCTTGTATTTGCTGCCTAGGGGGCTGCATAAGGACCATAAATCAAGGGGCTTTAAGCAACAGTTCTTCGTTTTTTTTTTTTTTTGCGGTTTAAAATAGCACCTTTATTACTGATAAAGCTGATTCTAGAAAACCTAAATAAACTATGTTGGCAAGCTGGCTTTTTAATACTAAACCCCCAAATTAGACAAACTTGGCTACCAAGACATGGAGGCATTGAAACAAGGAAAACCTTTCCCAAACTCTTCCTGGCTCCCAAGAACAAGGAGTATGAGAGGAAACGTACTTCCTGGTGTCAACTGAGATCAAGAGCGGGACCAAGGATTACTTGTGCAGTGCATGCCTGGTTACTGCTCTAAAACTCATCAGCAATGCAAAGTTACTCTTCCTCTTCTAATAAGGAATGAGTGGGAGCGGTTGGAAAAAGAAATACTAAGCATGTTAAGCTAATGGGGTTTCCTCCAGTAGACAAAGAAACATTCAGAAAAGGGGAGACATATTCTCAGATGACACCTAGGAATTAATGCCTTTTATTCATTGATCCACCCAATCATCCAGTAAGCATTTATTACACATTACTAATATCGAGGCTATTAAAAAAGATCCATCTTTCTCGATCCATTTTTCGAGAAAACCCTTAGAGTTAATACCCCCAAATGGTATTAATACTGATCAGGAATTTATTCTTTCTAGTTGTGAAGGCTAGACATCCAACATCAGGGTGTGGGCAGGGCCATACTCTTGCTGAAGGCTCCAGGGGAGAATTGGTCCCTTTCTCTTGGCTTGTGGTGGAACAGAGCGCCATTTTCGCTCTTTCATTGCTCCAGGCAGAAGGAACAGCATATCAAAGGATTCTCAGGGTATCAAAGAGGGTGTGAGAAGAGATAAAGCAAAGCTTCCCCTGAGAACTCCCACATATGGTCCCATCTCAGGGTTACTGTGTGACCAGTGCTGTGGTAACTGTTTTGTGTTCTTTATCTGGATGACTTAACCACAACCATATCAGATGGATGCTTCCACCTTCCTCATTTTTGCATAGGAGGAAACAAAGACTTAGCTTAAGTAATTTGCCTACATACAGTTCTTGTATTTGCTGCCTAGGGGGCTGCATAAGGACCATAAATCAAGGGGCTTTAAGCAACAGTTCTTCGTTTTTTTTTTTTTTGCGGTTTAAAATAGCACCTTTATTACTGATAAAGCTGATTCTAGAAAACCTAAATAAACTATGTTGGCAAGCTGGCTTTTTAATACTAAACCCCCAAATTAGACAAACTTGGCTACCAAGACATGGAGGCATTGAAACAAGGAAAACCTTTCCCAAACTCTTCCTGGCTCCCAAGAACAAGGAGTATGAGAGGAAACGTACTTCCTGGTGTCAACTGAGATCAAGAGCGGGACCAAGGATTACTTGTGCAGTGCATGCCTGGTTACTGCTCTAAAACTCATCAGCAATGCAAAGTTACTCTTCCTCTTCTAATAAGGAATGAGTGGGAGCGGTTGGAAAAAGAAATACTAAGCATGTTAAGCTAATGGGGTTTCCTCCAGTAGACAAAGAAACATTCAGAAAAGGGGAGACATATTCTCAGATGACACCTAGGAATTAATGCCTTTTATTCATTGATCCACCCAATCATCCAGTAAGCATTTATTACACATTACTAATATCGAGGCTATTAAAAAAGATCCATCTTTCTCGATCCATTTTTCGAGAAAACCCTTAGAGTTAATACCCCCAAATGGTATTAATACTGATCAGGAATTTATTCTTTCTAGTTGTGAAGGCTAGACATCCAACATCAGGGTGTGGGCAGGGCCATACTCTTGCTGAAGGCTCCAGGGGAGAATTGGTCCCTTTCTCTTGGCTTCTGGTGGTGACAGACAATCCTTGGGAGAAGCGCCCCTGCAACGTGCTGTCCTCCTCGTATCTCTGTTTCCTCTTTTTATCAGGACACCAGTCATTGGATTCAGGTCTACCCTAATGGAGTATGGTCTGGATCACATCTATGTTCAGAGAAGGTCACATTCACAGGTGTATGGGCACTGAGTTTACGACATTTCCTCTCCCGGGCGGCTTGGTAGAAAGGAGAAGCAGATGTAGCCACCTGCACCCCTGTGTGTGTCTTTATCTGGTCTAAATGAAGTGACTTGAAACTCAGTGTTCCTACCTTCCAGCTCAGTTTCTCTTTTCTAGTGGTGGCTGGTTATTCGGGGTTCTCTTCATAATGCTAGATACTTGGTAAATTTTGTTTAATCTCGGTTCTGTGATACAGAGAATGGAAAGCAATAGAAATAGTCTCCTCAGCAGGATCCATTAAAAGATTAAACATCTTTGTTCTTGGTAAGAACTGATTTGGAGAGTGACAGACACAAGTCAGTTCTGCCAGGTAGAGTTTAAAAATGTATCCCAGGAAAGTCATAAAGTTTTGGCTCCTAAAACTGTTGGTCTATCTTTTCAATTATTGAAAAGCTCAGAAATCTTGCTGCCTTTTATTTCCAGATCTGAAATGCCAGTCCTTTCTGCTTGAACTTTTGACTGTGGCTGTATTGGCATTTTCTCTGCAGAGTCCTAGTTGCTTAGCCCAATAGTTCCAGAACCTTCCTTAACAGGATGTTGGAGGTTTTCACCTAAATTCAAAGGGAAACTATGTGTGCAGTGACTAGAAAAGTCCTCCTGGTTCATTCCACATTCTAAAGCTGTGTACAAGCTGATGGGACTTGCCTGGTGGTCCATTGGTTAAGACTCTGAGCTACCAATGCAGGGGGCATGGGTTCCATCCCTGACCTGGGAATTCATATCCTGCTTGCTGCTTGATGCAGCCAAAAAAACCATAAATAAGTAAATATAATAACTAAATAAGATGAGGAAGCTGAGACTCAGAGGGGACTCTCTGAGAAGCATGGCCTTGTAGACCTAGGTTCCCAGCTTGGTGGCGGCCAGGCTGAGCTGTACTTTCTGCTTAGGAAGGACTCCTTGTCTGAACATCTCCAGGACAATGTGGCTTGGTTCTGACCACACCCGTGTTTGTCTCTTGGCAGATCGGTGGGGGCAGGAACATAGACCACCACATTCTGCATGTGGCTGTGGATGCCATCAAGGACTCACGGAAGCTGAGGCTGCAGCCCTTCAATGAGTATCGCAAGAGGTTTGGCATGAAGCCCTACACCTCTTTCCAGGAGCTCACAGGTGAGCAGCTGCTTCCTGGCCAAGTGGGAGTTAAGGCTTGTGAAAGCATGGTGCTGGGGATGGCGAGGGTTGCCAGATGAATCGGCCTGGGAAGAGAAGATGGTTTCTCAGCTGGGTTTGAAGAATAAAAAGGGATTTTCCAGTGAAGAACAGAGGGAAGAACTTTCTAGGTGGAGAAACAGAAAATACAAAGGCACAGGGGTTAAAAAGAATGACCCTTGGGGGAGAAAAAAAAGCTCACCTATTCAAGAGGACAATCCTAGGTGTGGCCGGAGCAAGAGGCTTGTGGGTGCGAAATGCGGGGACCTTCTGTAGAAAGGGAAGGCAGCGGGATTGCCCCCGGCTGAACCAGGAGATCTCGGAGAAAGGCAAATCTTGACTGCCTGCCCCCCAGCCCCCTGGCTCCTGCAGAGGACAATCAGACACAGGGGTTCTGTCGGCTGGTTCCACTTTATTAGAGTAAACTAACAGTTTTTATAGGCAAATGAAGGGGGGTTTGCAAGGGACTTCCTATAGTTACACCAATCAAGCTAAAGGTCGAGCAATTACGTATTTACATTGCAATAGGAACTCTCGGTGAGCCTGCATTGCCCAGAGCACGGAAACCAGGGGGATCAATCAGAAGTTTTGACAATGGACCTTAGATCATGCCCTGTCTCTTCCTGTAGGTGTCCTTTTAGCACCAAACTGCAAATATGTGCTTAAGCTTCCTTATGCTTGCAAAGGCCCTCTTTCCTTCAGGGCCCCACAGGTGGACCTTGGTGACAGGAGGCTGGCTCTGATGGTGTGGAATCTTGGATTCTATACTAAGAATTTGAGTTTTATTCTGTCTTCCTGGAGTGCTCAGTCGCTTCAGTCATATCCAACCCTCTGCAACGCTGTGGATGGTAGACCACCAGGCTCCTCTGTCCTTGGGATTTTCCAGGCAAAAATATTGGAGTGGGTTGCCATGCTCTCCTCCAGGGGATCTTCCCGACCTGGGGATCAAACTCATGTCTGCCTGCATGTACTGCATTGCAGGCAGATTCTTTACCCACTGGGCCACCTGGGAAACCCTTAATTCTGTCTAGTGATTCCTAAATCCTATTTATGGAGTAGCTACCCAAGATACTCTTAGAAAGCTGATTGAAAATTCCACATCAGAGATGTCTCTTCTAGAGATTCTGATTCAGTAAGCCTAGGTGGGGTGTGTGTGTGTGTGTGTGTGTGTGTATTCATACATACCCACAGGGAAGATCCCCTGGAGGGGAGCTTGGCAATCTGCTCCAGTGTTCTTCCCTGGAGAATCCTATGGACAGAGGAGCCTGACAGGCATGGGGTCGCAAAGAGTCTGACAAGACTGAAGTGACTTAGCTTCAACACAATATGTATATATTGTCGGTCAGCCAATATATATATATATGTATATATTGTTTGGGAACCCTTGTCACAGAAAGCGGGGGGGCCAGTGAAATATATGACCAGGGTGGGACCTGACCCCTGACTGTCCACTGGTGCCGTGTGGAGGAGGACTTGAGAAAACAGGTAGAGACGCTCCACATCTGTTTCACATGACAGTCCAGAGACAGAAAGAACACTGTTGCTAAATCTTTTTTTGTTGTTGTTGTTGTTGCTAAATCTTTATGTGAACTTGGACAAGTGTGAACCCGAAGCGCTAGTGGAAAGCGGGATCTTCAGGATATGGCCTTGAAACCTGCCTGTGAAGAAAACAAAGGGTAGCTTCTCCATGTTGTAATGATCCAGTAATCAAGGCACAGAGAGGTGGGGAGAGTTGTTTCACGGTCACGCACTGCTTGGTGGCAGATCCAGGCCCTTGGCTCCATTTGCAGTAGCAAATTCCTTCCCTCCAGGCAGCCCTGGAGCAAGGTCAGTCAGCCAGGCCAGATTTTAGGGCACCTGCTCATTTGCTCGGGTTGATCTTCTGAAGTCCCTTCTTTTGCCTGGAAAAAGGTGAACCTGGAAGGTCCCATCCCCAGATGAATCTTAATGGGTGGCATTGTGATTCTGACTGGCTCCTCCTCCTTGCAGGTGAGAAGGAGATGGCTGCTGAATTGGAGGAGCTGTATGGAGACATCGATGCTTTGGAATTCTACCCAGGGTTGCTTCTTGAGAAGTGCCATCCGAACTCCATCTTTGGAGAGAGTATGATAGAAATAGGGGCTCCCTTTTCCCTTAAGGGTCTCTTAGGGAACCCCATCTGTTCTCCAGAGTACTGGAAGGCGAGCACATTTGGTGGCGAGGTGGGCTTCAACCTTGTCAAGACGGCCACGCTGGAAAAGCTGGTTTGCCTCAACACCAAGACTTGTCCCTACGTCTCCTTCCACGTGCCAGATCTGCACCAGGAGGATAGGCCTGGGGTGGAGAGGCCACCCACAGAGCTCTGAGTGGGCTGGGCAACAGCATTCTGGATGGTAGAGCTCCCCGCTTGTTGTTCCAGAATGCCAAGGCCAGGGTTGATTTTCTTTAACGTTGGGTTTCTGATTTGGCATCGAGAGCATCAGCATGGACATTCAGAACTCTAGCTCTCCCACCCATGGTCTGGAATACTTTGTAGTGGGACCTGACCCCTGACTGTCCACTGGTGCCGTGTGGAGGAGGACTTGAGAAAACAGGTAGAGACGCTCCACATCTGTTTCACATGACAGTCCAGAGACAGAAAGAACACTGTTGCTAAATCTTTTTTTGTTGTTGTTGTTGCTAAATCTTTATGTGAACTTGGACAAGTGTGAACCCGAAGCGCTAGTGGAAAGCGGGATCTTCAGGATATGGCCTTGAAACCTGCCTGTGAAGAAAACAAAGGGTAGCTTCTCCATGTTGTAATGATCCAGTAATCAAGGCACAGAGAGGTGGGGAGAGTTGTTTCACGGTCACGCACTGCTTGGTGGCAGATCCAGGCCCTTGGCTCCATTTGCAGTAGCAAATTCCTTCCCTCCAGGCAGCCCTGGAGCAAGGTCAGTCAGCCAGGCCAGATTTTAGGGCACCTGCTCATTTGCTCGGGTTGATCTTCTGAAGTCCCTTCTTTTGCCTGGAAAAAGGTGAACCTGGAAGGTCCCATCCCCAGATGAATCTTAATGGGTGGCATTGTGATTCTGACTGGCTCCTCCTCCTTGCAGGTGAGAAGGAGATGGCTGCTGAATTGGAGGAGCTGTATGGAGACATCGATGCTTTGGAATTCTACCCAGGGTTGCTTCTTGAGAAGTGCCATCCGAACTCCATCTTTGGAGAGAGTATGATAGAAATAGGGGCTCCCTTTTCCCTTAAGGGTCTCTTAGGGAACCCCATCTGTTCTCCAGAGTACTGGAAGGCGAGCACATTTGGTGGCGAGGTGGGCTTCAACCTTGTCAAGACGGCCACGCTGGAAAAGCTGGTTTGCCTCAACACCAAGACTTGTCCCTCGTCTCCTTCCACGTGCCAGATCTGCACCAGGAGGATAGGCCTGGGGTGGAGAGGCCACCCACAGAGCTCTGAGTGGGCTGGGCAACAGCATTCTGGATGGTAGAGCTCCCCGCTTGTTGTTCCAGAATGCCAAGGCCAGGGTTGATTTTCTTTAACGTTGGGTTTCTGATTTGGCATCGAGAGCATCAGCATGGACATTCAGAACTCTAGCTCTCCCACCCATGGTCTGGAATACTGTGGTCTTGTCATTCTAGAGTGCTGAATTCCTGGTGAACCATCCAGAATGTTAAGAGTGGCCATCCTTCAGCATGCCAGAACACTGGGTTTCTAGTTGACCTAGGATGTGAGATTTCTGGTTGATCTGGAATAAGGCATTCTACAATATTGGACTCCTGATGGAATCAGGAAAGTGAGTAAGTTCTTATTTTGCATTCTACAATTCTGCATGGCCCTCCAGAATGGCAACTTTCTGACGTGTTATCCAAAATGTTGTGCTCCTGGTTGCTGATCCAGAACAGTGGCTGGTATTCTAGATCAGTCCTGATCCAAACATTGACAGTGTTGAGGATTCATTTTCCTGTTCCATGAGACATCCACGGAGCCGAGAGACCTCATGTCTACAAGAATGCATCGTCTGAATCTGTGCCCACACAGTGGGGGGGGAAGGAAGTGGGGTGTTTGTCTTTTCAGTGAGACCTCAACCGAGGCGCTGGTCTGAGGATATGGAGAGAACAGGTGGCTTTCTCCAGGCCATGAATTGGAAGCCACCAGAGCTCTGTCTTCATCCAGGTCTTGACTCACGGCAGCTGTTTTTCATGAAGTTAATAAAATGCTTTTTCCAACTTGCCTGCTATCTGTATCTCTTTTGATCTCATTCCCAGAAGCAGCAGTCACGCAGAAGTGATCTTTCGCCTGACCACAGGCTGCATGTGCTGGAGGTTTGCACTGGGAGATTTTCCACTGGACTCTCCAGGGCCTGTCATTGTCTCAATCTTGCATCACTCAGGGCTCCTTTTCCCTTAAGGGTCTCTTAGGGAACCCCATCTGTTCTCCAGAGTACTGGAAGGCGAGCACATTTGGTGGCGAGGTGGGCTTCAACCTTGTCAAGACGGCCACGCTGGAAAAGCTGGTTTGCCTCAACACCAAGACTTGTCCCTCGTCTCCTTCCACGTGCCAGATCTGCACCAGGAGGATAGGCCTGGGGTGGAGAGGCCACCCACAGAGCTCTGAGTGGGCTGGGCAACAGCATTCTGGATGGTAGAGCTCCCCGCTTGTTGTTCCAGAATGCCAAGGCCAGGGTTGATTTTCTTTAACGTTGGGTTTCTGATTTGGCATCGAGAGCATCAGCATGGACATTCAGAACTCTAGCTCTCCCACCCATGGTCTGGAATACTGTGGTCTTGTCATTCTAGAGTGCTGAATTCCTGGTGAACCATCCAGAATGTTAAGAGTGGCCATCCTTCAGCATGCCAGAACACTGGGTTTCTAGTTGACCTAGGATGTGAGATTTCTGGTTGATCTGGAATAAGGCATTCTACAATATTGGACTCCTGATGGAATCAGGAAAGTGAGTAAGTTCTTATTTTGCATTCTACAATTCTGCATGGCCCTCCAGAATGGCAACTTTCTGACGTGTTATCCAAAATGTTGTGCTCCTGGTTGCTGATCCAGAACAGTGGCTGGTATTCTAGATCAGTCCTGATCCAAACATTGACAGTGTTGAGGATTCATTTTCCTGTTCCATGAGACATCCACGGAGCCGAGAGACCTCATGTCTACAAGAATGCATCGTCTGAATCTGTGCCCACACAGTGGGGGGGGAAGGAAGTGGGGTGTTTGTCTTTTCAGTGAGACCTCAACCGAGGCGCTGGTCTGAGGATATGGAGAGAACAGGTGGCTTTCTCCAGGCCATGAATTGGAAGCCACCAGAGCTCTGTCTTCATCCAGGTCTTGACTCACGGCAGCTGTTTTTCATGAAGTTAATAAAATGCTTTTTCCAACTTGCCTGCTATCTGTATCTCTTTTGATCTCATTCCCAGAAGCAGCAGTCACGCAGAAGTGATCTTTCGCCTGACCACAGGCTGCATGTGCTGGAGGTTTGCACTGGGAGATTTTCCACTGGACTCTCCAGGGCCTGTCATTGTCTCAATCTTGCATCACTCACGTTTCATCCCTGCCATTCCAACCCCGCTGTGGGTTAAGCATTGTCTTTTCCAGGCTGCTCTCCTAAAATACACAACTTCCCAGCCCCAGGAAATGTGGCATTCAGTTCCCACTATCTGATTAAAACAACTTCCTCTCTTATTCAGTGTGCAACAGAGCTAAGAGGCATTTAGGGGAGAGAGCATTAACTTTGCCAGTTTTACTCATTTCATGCTCAGTTATTTTCATCCCTACAGTGTGAAGTTAGTGGTATAATCCCTGTTTCAAAACCAAGGAAACCAGGACTTCCTGGAGACCCAGTGGTTGATCCTCTGCACTTTCAATGCAACGGGTGTGGGTTCCACCCATGGTCTGGGAACTAAAATCCCACATGCCACGTGGCCAAAAAAACAAAACAAAAACGTTTTAAAAAGCAGAAAACGAAAATCAAGGCTATCAAAACTTAGGGGCAGTTCAGTGACATGCGCCCAACATGTTGCTTAACCAGATTGTGACCCAGGTCTCAATCTAGAGCTTTCCCCTTTCCCCTTTCCAGCTTCCTCTCGCTTCTTGGTTTGATTCACTCCTGGCCTGATCTTGCTTGTCTGGCTCAGGATCAAGGGCAGAGGTAGAGCGTAGCCCCCACCCTATTTGCAGGCTATTTGCTCAATCACAGATATTTATACCCCTAATTGTGTATTACTTGCCAGTTACTGTCTCAGGCTTGGGGCTCCAGCAGTGAGCAATCAAGATAGACAAAGCTGCACAGCGCATCGTTGTAGCTTATGTATGCATTGTTACAGCACAGAAAGTGTAGCTACTATTTTATAATAACTTTAAATAGAGTATAGTCTATAAAATATCAAATCACTATGTTGTACACCTGAAGTATAATCTTGTAAATCCACTGTGAATCAATAATAAAATAATAAAGAAAATCTTCAATAAAGTTCAAAGTTTTAAAAAAGAGACAGATAGGGCTTCCCTGGTGGCCCAGCGGGTAAAGAGTCCACCTTGCAGTGCAAGGGGCACCAGTTCAATCCCTGGCCCGGGAAGATCCCATGTTCCGTGGAGCAGCTGGACTGATGTGTCCAATTACCAGTCAGAACTCTGGAGTGCATGAGCCCAGAGCCAGTGCTCTGCAACGGGAGAGGCCACTGCAATGGGAGGCCCACACAGGTCAAGCAATAAAGATGGATAAACAAACAAAAAATCAATAAAAAGAGATCAAAAAAAAAAAAAAAAAAAAAAGACAGCAAGAGAGAGACAGGCTTCTGCGTGCAAGGAACTCACATTCCAGTGGGAGTAGAGCAGACGATAAAGAAAACAATGAAAGCAGAGAACCCAGGTGAGCATGATCTCCCTGCTAATTTACCCTGCCCTCCCTACTTGACTCTAGAGCCCAAGACCCTTTGTCCAGCCCCCCAGGCCCCCAGAGTCAGCAACAAGGGAGGAGAGTTCAGAGGGATGAGGTAAGAGGTTGGAAAAGCTTCTTCATGCTCCCATTTTGGGTTTAGAGTTCCTTGTGAAGAATGATGACAGAAACAGCGCAGGAACTTGGGGTCCAGACTGAGGGTCCCTGACTGTGTCTATTGTCTCAGGGTCCAATAAGTCCTTGTGTCTTCCTAGCTGGCTGGGGACTGCTTCCATCATTCCTTGCTGGTCCTGTTGAATTGAGAGAATGAGATCCTGTCTTGCTCCCTCAGCGGCTGTGATGTGGAAGGATCCTTTGGGTGCTACAAGTGGGCATGGCATGGCTGTGTCCTGTCCTTGCTGGACCTGCATCTATTTCCTCTCTTCTGCTCATACTCCAACTTTGATGAGAATCCTTTGCTCACTTGTTAGTATCAGTCTTGGCAGTTTCATCCTTTCCTGACCAAGCCTGACCAAGGGGTGGGCCTTGACCCTCTTCTTATACACTGGCTCCTGGGTAGAGTCGCATGGAGATGGAAGAGGCCAACTCTGATTTTTCCCCACAGCTGGGCTCTCTCTCTTTTGGGGGGTTGTGTCATGCAGTTTGTGGGATCTTTTTTCCCTGACCAGAGATTGAACCAGCCCCCTACAGCTCTGCATTGGGAGCACAGAGCTTTGAGCGGTAAAGAGTCCACCTTGCAGTGCAAGGGCACCAGTTCAATCCCTGGCCGGGAAGATCCCATGTTCCGTGGAGCAGCTGGACTGATGTGTCCAATTACCAGTCAGAACTCTGGAGTGCATGAGCCCAGAGCCAGTGCTCTGCAACGGGAGAGGCCACTGCAATGGGAGGCCCACACAGGTCAAGCAATAAAGATGGATAAACAAACAAAAAATCAATAAAAAGAGATCAAAAAAAAAAAAAAAAAGACAGCAAGAGAGAGACAGGCTTCTGCGTGCAAGGAACTCACATTCCAGTGGGAGTAGAGCAGACGATAAAGAAAACAATGAAAGCAGAGAACCCAGGTGAGCATGATCTCCCTGCTAATTTACCCTGCCCTCCCTACTTGACTCTAGAGCCCAAGACCCTTTGTCCAGCCCCCCAGGCCCCCAGAGTCAGCAACAAGGGAGGAGAGTTCAGAGGGATGAGGTAAGAGGTTGGAAAAGCTTCTTCATGCTCCCATTTTGGGTTTAGAGTTCCTTGTGAAGAATGATGACAGAAACAGCGCAGGAACTTGGGGTCCAGACTGAGGGTCCCTGACTGTGTCTATTGTCTCAGGGTCCAATAAGTCCTTGTGTCTTCCTAGCTGGCTGGGGACTGCTTCCATCATTCCTTGCTGGTCCTGTTGAATTGAGAGAATGAGATCCTGTCTTGCTCCCTCAGCGGCTGTGATGTGGAAGGATCCTTTGGGTGCTAGAAGTGGGCATGGCATGGCTGTGTCCTGTCCTTGCTGGACCTGCATCTATTTCCTCTCTTCTGCTCATACTCCAACTTTGATGAGAATCCTTTGCTCACTTGTTAGTATCAGTCTTGGCAGTTTCATCCTTTCCTGACCAAGCCTGACCAAGGGGTGGGCCTTGACCCTCTTCTTATACACTGGCTCCTGGGTAGAGTCGCATGGAGATGGAAGAGGCCAACTCTGATTTTTCCCCACAGCTGGGCTCTCTCTCTTTTGGGGGGTTGTGTCATGCAGTTTGTGGGATCTTTTTTCCCTGACCAGAGATTGAACCAGCGCCCCCTACAGCTCTGCATTGGGAGCACAGAGCTTTGACCATTGGACTGCCAGGGCAGTCTCCACAGCTGGACTCTGAAAACACTGTCCATTCGTTCTTGCCCCCAGCATCTCCAGCAGAGCCCGGATTCCGGATCTTCTCAGGACTTTAGCTTTTCCTTCTGGAGGGCTGCTCCATGAATTCCTCTGTCACTTAAGTTGGTCAGAGTTGAGGGTCTGTGGCTTGCGACCCAGATGCTAACCTGGGGTGACAGAGGCAATTAGGGTGGCTCTGGAAGGAATTTGAATCAGCAGGGCCACAATCAATCTAGAGATTGAGAAAGAGTAGCCTTGGGTAGGGTCGATGGCAGAGTAGAGTGGGAAAGACCGCAGGGAGGCCGACCATGATGAGGCTACGGGTGTGGTCCAGCTGAGGCAGGAGGGCAGCTGGGTGCCAGGTGAAGGGCTGTAGAGATGGGAGGATGGGATGGATTCTGGAGACAGGCTTCTCTAGAATGCAGGTTCCTAGATTAGACGGACTTTGTTTTGTATGGACAACTGTGTGTGAAACTTTTGTAAAAAGAAACTATGTCAAACTTGCCAAGAAGGCTTTTTAAAAATGAAGGATCTTTCTTTAAAAACAAAAACAAAAAAAATCTTATTTTATATTGAAGTATAGCTGATTAATAATTTTGTGATAGTTTCAGCCATACAAATACATGTATCCATTCTCTCCCAAACTCCCCTCCCATCCAGGCTGCCACGTAATATTGAGCAGAATTTCCTGTGCTATACCAAGCATTCTTGTTGGTTATCCATTTTAAAAATAGTGTGTCTGTGTTCATCCCAAACTTCCTAACCATCATTTCCCTCTATCCTTCTCCCACGGGCAACCATGACTTCATTCTCCAAGACTGTGAGTCTTCTTCTGTTTTGTAAATAAGTTCATTTGTATCACTTCCTTTTAGATTTCACACCTAAGGGATGTCATACAATATTTCTTCTAGAAGTTTTTGCTGTTTCCTCACTAGGTCGTGTCTGACTCTTTTATAACCCCATGGGCTGTACCCCACCAGACTCCTCTGTCCATGGGATTTCCCAGGCAAGAACACTGAAGTGAGTAGCCATTTCCATCTCCAGGGGATCTTCTCAATCCAGGAATTGAACCAGCGTCTCCTGAGTTGCAGGTGGTCTCTTGCGTTACAGGCAAATTCTTAACTGCTGAGCCCGCAGGGAAGTCCTCCTAAGAGTGAACGATCTTAATGTTCATAATATGAATGCTCATTCTGGAATTTTGATTTGGCGGGTGGTGGTTCATTTTCTGTGTCAGCTTGGCTGGGCTACAGTTATTTTATCAAACACTAATCTGGGTGTGGCTGCCAAGGTATTTTGCAGACATACCTAACATTGCAATCAGTTGACTTTAAGAAAGGAGATGACCCTTGATAATGTGGCTGCACAGGTGTGCGTACTCAGTCATGTCTGACTCCTCGAGACCCCAGGGACTGTAGCCTGCCAGGCTCCTCTGTCCATGGAATTCTCCAGGCAAGAATACTAGAGTGGTAGCCATTCCTTTCTCCAGGGGATGCTCCTGACCCAGGGACTGAACCTGGGTCTCCTGCATTGCAGGCGGATTCTTTACTGTCTGAGCCACCAGGAAAGCCTAGAAAAGGGTAGTCAAATCGATTAAAAAATTCTTTCTTAATGAAAAAAAGATGAATATTTTTAATGATAAAAGGTACAATTCACAAAAAAGATAGACATTACAAGTCATTAGAGTCCTTAGCAACAAAGAAACAGAGATACATAAAGCAAAAATCAAAAAAAAAGGTTGTGATGTTTTCATCCCAAACTTCCTAGGCTGCCACGTAATATTGAGCAGAATTTCCTGTGCTATACCAAGCATTCTTGTTGGTTATCCATTTTAAAAATAGTGTGTCTGTGTTCATCCCAAACTTCCTAACCATCATTTCCCTCTATCCTTCTCCCACGGGCAACCATGACTTCATTCTCCAAGACTGTGAGTCTTCTTCTGTTTTGTAAATAAGTTCATTTGTATCACTTCCTTTTAGATTTCACACCTAAGGGATGTCATACAATATTTCTTCTAGAAGTTTTTGCTGTTTCCTCACTAGGTCGTGTCTGACTCTTTTATAACCCCATGGGCTGTACCCCACCAGACTCCTCTGTCCATGGGATTTCCCAGGCAAGAACACTGAAGTGAGTAGCCATTTCCATCTCCAGGGGATCTTCTCAATCCAGGAATTGAACCAGCGTCTCCTGAGTTGCAGGTGGTCTCTTGCGTTACAGGCAAATTCTTAACTGCTGAGCCCGCAGGGAAGTCCTCCTAAGAGTGAACGATCTTAATGTTCATAATATGAATGCTCATTCTGGAATTTTGATTTGGCGGGTGGTGGTTCATTTTCTGTGTCAGCTTGGCTGGGCTACAGTTATTTTATCAAACACTAATCTGGGTGTGGCTGCCAAGGTATTTTGCAGACATACCTAACATTGCAATCAGTTGACTTTAAGAAAGGAGATGACCCTTGATAATGTGGCTGCACAGGTGTGCGTACTCAGTCATGTCTGACTCCTCGAGACCCCAGGGACTGTAGCCTGCCAGGCTCCTCTGTCCATGGAATTCTCCAGGCAAGAATACTAGAGTGGTAGCCATTCCTTTCTCCAGGGGATGCTCCTGACCCAGGGACTGAACCTGGGTCTCCTGCATTGCAGGCGGATTCTTTACTGTCTGAGCCACCAGGAAAGCCTAGAAAAGGGTAGTCAAATCGATTAAAAAATTCTTTCTTAATGAAAAAAAGATGAATATTTTTAATGATAAAAGGTACAATTCACAAAAAAGATAGACATTACAAGTCATTAGAGTCCTTAGCAACAAAGAAACAGAGATACATAAAGCAAAAATCAGAAGAAATATAAGGGAAAAGGAAAAAATACAATCATAGTGAGACATTAACACTTCTCTGAGAATACTTAGCAAAGTGCAGAAAAAATGAGAATAGAAGCATCCTGAATGATGTTATTAATAATTTAAATATAATATAATGGATGGCAGCTGACTCAGTGGACATGAGTTTGAGCAAACTCAGGGAGACAGCAATGGACAGAGAAGCCTGATTGCTGCAGGGCATGGTGTCACAGTGCAAAGAGTAGGACACAACTGAGCAGCTGAACAGCAACAATTTATATTAATCATACCCTACACAAACATATTTAAAATTTTATATTTCATACGTTGTTATTAGATATCCATAGGACATTAAGAAAAACTGGCAAAAAGGTAAATATTACTACATTTCAAAAAGTAGAATTATTTTTGTGTGTGTGTGAATCAGTTATCATATATATATACATATCATTTTTGAAATTATTTTTCATTATAGATTATTGCCTGATATTGACTGTAGTTCTTTATGATATAGAGTAAACCTTTGTTGCTCGTTGTGTACCTGTTTTTTTAAATGAGAAATCTAGCATTCTAGTCATACTAAGTCAACAAGTAGAATCAAACTATCGTAAGTTTTTTAGTTAGGCAAAAATTCGTATAAATTTTCTAAAATATATATATATTATATGTGTTATTTATATATGCCAATACAAAAGCTTTTCTACCGTGATTGATAAAGGCTTGAGAAAGAACAGCAAGAAAAAAAAGAAGATAGGGAGCAACTGGGAAACATAAACTAAATGAAATGGAAGCATTGCGTATGAAATAGAAAAAGTGAAGCAAACTAGATAAAAGATCCTCATATAATGAAACAGTTGTTTTTAAACATGGCTGCTCATTTTAAAAATAGTAGTAGAGTTGATTTAAAATTTTAGATTAATTTGGAATAGTAGTAGAGTTGACTTAAAATTTAAGTTTATTTTAAAAATAGCAGTAGAGTTGATTTAAAATGTTACATTGGTACATATCACATGATTTAGTTACACATATATTACCTATATATTATATATATATATATATATATTCTTTTTCAGATTCATTTCCATTATAGGTTATTACAATATATTGAATATGGTTCTTTGTTCTATACAGTAGGTTCTAGTTATTTACCTTTTAAAAATTTTTTAAATTATTTGTTGTTGGTTATTCTGGGTTTTCACTGCTGCCACAGGCTCTTTTCTAGTCGCACGGAGTGGGGGCTACTCTCTCCTTGAGACGAGCAGGCTTCTTGTTGTGGTGACTTCTCTTGTTTGTTGAGGCACACGGGTTTTCATTAGTTGTGGCCAGAAGCCTGATTGCTGCAGGGCATGGTGTCACAGTGCAAAGAGTAGGACACAACTGAGCAGCTGAACAGCAACAATTTATATTAATCATACCCTACACAAACATATTTAAAATTTTATATTTCATACGTTGTTATTAGATATCCATAGGACATTAAGAAAAACTGGCAAAAAGGTAAATATTACTACATTTCAAAAAGTAGAATTATTTTTGTGTGTGTGTGAATCAGTTATCATATATATATACATATCATTTTTGAAATTATTTTTCATTATAGATTATTGCCTGATATTGACTGTAGTTCTTTATGATATAGAGTAAACCTTTGTTGCTCGTTGTGTACCTGTTTTTTTAAATGAGAAATCTAGCATTCTAGTCATACTAAGTCAACAAGTAGAATCAAACTATCGTAAGTTTTTTAGTTAGGCAAAAATTCGTATAAATTTTCTAAAATATATATATATTATATGTGTTATTTATATATGCCAATACAAAAGCTTTTCTACCGTGATTGATAAAGGCTTGAGAAAGAACAGCAAGAAAAAAAAGAAGATAGGGAGCAACTGGGAAACATAAACTAAATGAAATGGAAGCATTGCGTATGAAATAGAAAAAGTGAAGCAAACTAGATAAAAGATCCTCATATAATGAAACAGTTTTTTTTAAACATGGCTGCTCATTTTAAAAATAGTAGTAGAGTTGATTTAAAATTTTAGATTAATTTGGAATAGTAGTAGAGTTGACTTAAAATTTAAGTTTATTTTAAAAATAGCAGTAGAGTTGATTTAAAATGTTACATTGGTACATATCACATGATTTAGTTACACATATATTACCTATATATTATATATATATATATATATATTCTTTTTCAGATTCATTTCCATTATAGGTTATTACAATATATTGAATATGGTTCTTTGTTCTATACAGTAGGTTCTAGTTATTTACCTTTTAAAAATTTTTTAAATTATTTGTTGTTGGTTATTCTGGGTTTTCACTGCTGCCACAGGCTCTTTTCTAGTCGCACGGAGTGGGGGCTACTCTCTCCTTGAGACGAGCAGGCTTCTTGTTGTGGTGACTTCTCTTGTTGTGGAACTCGAGCTCTGAGGCACACGGGCTTCATTAGTTGTGGCCCATGGACTCCATAGTTGCGGCTCCGAGGCTCCAGAGCACAGGTTCCATAGTTGTGGCTCATGGGCTTAGTTGCTCCACAGCATGTGGGGTCTTCCCCGGTTCAGGAATCAAATTCATGTCTCCTGCGTTGGCAGGCGAACTATTTACCACTGAGCTACCAGGGAAGCTCCAATTACCTATTTTTTATACAGTAGTTTGTATCGGTTAACTCCAAACTCCTAAATTCTACTGGAATAGTACAATATCAACTTACACCTGAGTTTCCAGCCTGCTGGTCTGCCCTATGGATTTAATTCTGCCCTATGGATTTTGGACTTCCCAGGTGGTGCAGCAGTAAAGAATCTGCCTGCCAACGCAGGAGACACAAATTTGGTCCCTGGGTGGGGAAGATCCCCTAGACTAGGAAATGACAACCCACTCTGAGGTTGTTTTTTTGTTGTTGTTGTTATTTTTAATTTTTTTGGCCTCTTTTATTATTTATTTATTTACTTTCGTCCATCTTTATTTTTCGGCCTGTGTGGGCTTCCTATTGCAGTGACCTCTCTCGTTGCAGAGCACCTGCTCCAGGCGCGTGCACTTCAGAGCGCGGGCTCATAATTGGACACACTGGTCCAGCCACTCTGCTGCACGTGAGATCTTCCCTGGCCAGGGACTGAACCGGTACCCCTTGCACTGCAAGGTGGTGTCCTTACCCACTGGACCACCAGGGAAGCCCCCACTCTGAGTTTTTAAGTTCTGGTTTGGCCCTGAGAACACTGCAGAGAACATCACAATGAACCACTGTTGACCTGGCAGCAGCTCACCATTTATTGCTAGCCAGGAATTTACCAAGTAAAATCATGAAAGTGCAGAAGGTATTAGCCCACAGCATACAGAACACTACATGATACAGAATGTACTCATTTGTGTCTGACATCTTTGTTCGGCCTATCAGCTGACATCCAGGTTGTCATGTGGATCAACCATTTGATATTTTTTATTAAATATTGAACGTAACCACCACTGATTTAAATCTTTTTTGGTCAATTGTCCATAGACTTTATTTTTTTTTTTTTTGACTGTTGTGAATAAAGCTGCTTCTAGGGCAGATTTTAACCCTTTAACAAGGGCTCTCTTTTAAAAATGTTAAAAAAAAATAAAAATGTTATCTTTTAAACTAAAAGAATAAAAAAGAAATAAATTAAAAAATAAAAAGAAAAGAAAATTAAAATGTCATCTTTTCACAGACTGAGAGAATGGACATGTGGACACAGGAGTGAAGGGGAGAGTGGGAAAACTGGGGGTGTGGCACTCTCATACAGACACTACCATGCACAAAATAGACAGCTAGTGGGAGCAGCCATAGAGCGCAGGGAGCTCAGCTTGGTGCTCTGGGAAGAGTTAGAGGGGTGGGGTGGGTGTGGGATGGGAGGGAGGCTCAAAAGGGAGGGGATATATGTATATATACATATAGCAGATTCATTTTCTTGTACAGCAGAAACTAGCACAACACTGTAAAGCAATTATCCTCCAAATAATCAACATGTTTAAACACGTTTGTTGCGGGAAATTGTTATGGTTCTCTATTTAAAATCCCCTACTAGTCCTTCTTTTGCGTTATGATCTGTTGGAAAGACCAGATGGATTCACAAGAGTGACATGCATCAATGGAGAAGGGAAAAGGGAATAAATATTTATGAAGAGCTTGCTCTGTGGCAGGTATTTTACCTGTTAATTTCTTTAACTCTTACCAACAGACCGAGTAGACATAAAGGTGAAACAGGTGCAGAAAAATCCGGTTACTTCTCCAGAGTGGTACAGCTAAAAAGCTGTGGGAGGCAGCAGGGTCGTTCCAATGTGTGGTCAATTTCCAGCACTTGACCCAAGGCTCAAGGCTCAAGGTTCAAGGCCCAAGACCAGAACCAGAGTCTCAGTGGGGATGGGGGAAAGGGAAGGGGATGCAGGGTGGAGGGTATGGTGATGTTAATTTACTTCCAGATGGTTCTGTTAATAAGCCTCGGGTGAAGGTCTCTAAACCCTATCAGGCTGCCTCTTGGTCACTCATTTCCTCTTTAGATGACTGATGTTTCCTTTCCTTTCCCCATGACTCACTTTTTCCAGGCTTGCTATCTTCTTCCTGATCTGTGAATTGCACTCTGCACACCATGATAATATTCACAAAAAACTGGTTCCCTGAAGTCTGAAAAGCTGTCCCCACAAATCTCCCATCTGCTGCTGACTTCCCCTCCCTGCCTCCCTTCTGGCCACTTCGAGTAAAGCTCCAGCATGGAGCTTCCCCAACCCTACCACAGGAATGTTCAAGTGCCTGCTCTTGTCTTGGTTTTCAGTTCTTGTCTCTATAGAAGGAACTCAGGACAGATCCTGGTTTCTATCCTCCTCACTTAACCTATGAAGTGGAGAAATGCGAGGTCTGGTAGTATTTTCCTTCCTTTTTAACATAAAGTTGACCCCTTTAACCATTTTAAAGTGTACCATTGAGTGGCATTTAGTGTATTCCCAATGGTGCAATATTTAGTTCCAGAATATTGTCATCATTGCAGAAGGAAATCCGGCACCCATTAAGTAGTGACTCTCCATTCCCTACTCTTCCCCCACCTCTCCGCTGTGAACCTGCTTCTTGTTTGATAGTGTTTTTTACGGGGGGCAGGTTGGGGAGTGAGGCAGGCGGGCGGGCCACTTCTATTGGTCTTTCATTTATCGATTTTCATCCATCTTTGTTCTTTGGCTCGTGTGGGCCTCCCATCGCAGTGGCCTCTGTTGTTTCAGAGCACCGGCTCTGGGCACATGTGCTCCAGAGCTCCGTCTTGGTAATTTGGACACATCAGTCCAGTGGCTCCGCAGCACATGGGATTTTCCCAGGCCAGGGATCAAACCGGCACCCTCTGCACTGCAAAGCTGTGTCCTTACCCACTGAACCACCAGGGAAGCCCTGATAGTGTTTTGAGCACTCACCCCATGCCTGACATTGTGCTAATCCTATCATACACAATATCTTATTATCATGAAAGAGCTCTGTAAAATTGGGTTTCTTCCTTGTATTTAGAGATTAGATGACTGAGGCTCAGAAAAGAGATTTCTGAGAGGTCGTAAAGCCTGTAAATGGTAGAACCAGGACCAGAACCCATGGCCAAGTGCTGTGTCCAACCTGTCCTAGCTGATGACCCAGATCTAAGAAGCCTTCCCTCTGATGAACATGGCTTAGGTCTGAGTGGCGCCTAAACTCCATATTTCTTCCAGTCTGAAGGTCAGTGGTCACAAAAAATGCAATTAGCACATGTTCAAATGACTTAGGCTTTAGGAATTTTCCAGGATCTGGGATATTGGCTAGAGGAAAGTCGCTTGGTGGCAAGATCACAGATAATGTGACCCAAGGCACTGTCAGTTGCCTTCACAAACCTTGGGACCTCACGCAAGGCAGCAAAATAAGAAATGGAGTGACTGCATAAATGCCCCAGGCTAAGGAGGTTCCATGAAAAGGAAAGTTCTAACAAGTACCAGATGCCTAGGTCTTGTCTGTTGGTCATCTAGGCTCTCTTTTCAAGAGCTTGGGCTCCTGGTTCCCAGGACCATGTAGATTGACTTGCCTTGTGATTCCCCCAGTGGAAGATGCAATTGCAATCTCCTTGTGCACAAAGATTTAACAGAAAAGTTACAGTTGATACGTAATCAACATTTTCCTGGGCTCCTTGCTATTAAGGCTAATCCTTTCTGGACAATTTCATCCTACAAAAAAGCCTACCACAGCTAAAATAATTTCGTATGTATAGTCTACAAAAGTATTTTGAAAGGGATGTGAGGCAGGCGGGCGGGCCACTTCTATTGGTCTTTCATTTATCGATTTTCATCCATCTTTGTTCTTTGGCTCGTGTGGGCCTCCCATCGCAGTGGCCTCTGTTGTTTCAGAGCACCGGCTCTGGGCACATGTGCTCCAGAGCTCCGTCTTGGTAATTTGGACACATCAGTCCAGTGGCTCCGCAGCACATGGGATTTTCCCAGGCCAGGGATCAAACCGGCACCCTCTGCACTGCAAAGCTGTGTCCTTACCCACTGAACCACCAGGGAAGCCCTGATAGTGTTTTGAGCACTCACCCCATGCCTGACATTGTGCTAATCCTATCATACACAATATCTTATTATCATGAAAGAGCTCTGTAAAATTGGGTTTCTTCCTTGTATTTAGAGATTAGATGACTGAGGCTCAGAAAAGAGATTTCTGAGAGGTCGTAAAGCCTGTAAATGGTAGAACCAGGACCAGAACCCATGGCCAAGTGCTGTGTCCAACCTGTCCTAGCTGATGACCCAGATCTAAGAAGCCTTCCTCTGATGAACATGGCTTAGGTCTGAGTGGCGCCTAAACTCCATATTTCTTCCAGTCTGAAGGTCAGTGGTCACAAAAAATGCAATTAGCACATGTTCAAATGACTTAGGCTTTAGGAATTTTCCAGGATCTGGGATATTGGCTAGAGGAAAGTCGCTTGGTGGCAAGATCACAGATAATGTGACCCAAGGCACTGTCAGTTGCCTTCACAAACCTTGGGACCTCACGCAAGGCAGCAAAATAAGAAATGGAGTGACTGCATAAATGCCCCAGGCTAAGGAGGTTCCATGAAAAGGAAAGTTCTAACAAGTACCAGATGCCTAGGTCTTGTCTGTTGGTCATCTAGGCTCTCTTTTCAAGAGCTTGGGCTCCTGGTTCCCAGGACCATGTAGATTGACTTGCCTTGTGATTCCCCCAGTGGAAGATGCAATTGCAATCTCCTTGTGCACAAAGATTTAACAGAAAAGTTACAGTTGATACGTAATCAACATTTTCCTGGGCTCCTTGCTATTAAGGCTAATCCTTTCTGGACAATTTCATCCTACACGCTACCAAACAGATTAAAATGCATCCATATACCACAGCTAAAATAATTCTCGTATGTATAGTCTACAAGTATTTTGAGGTGGATTTTAGTTGATTTGTTTGGTCACTAAGTTGTGTCTGACTCTGTGACCCCGTGGACTGCAGCATACCAGCCTTCCCTGTTCTTCACTATCTTTCAGAGTTTGCTCAGACTCATGTCCATTGATTCAGTGATGCCATCCAACCATCTCATTCTCTGTTTCCCCCTTTTCCTCCTACCCTCAGTCTTTCCCAGCATCATTTGGCAATGCTATCCAACCATCTCATCATGTTTATAATTTCAATTTTATCATTTTACTTTAGCATTTTGGACAATACATGATTTCTTCTGAGTTTCAAATAATTCTATAACCTTTGAGAAGTTTGATGACCATGCACTGTGCTTACAGGTTTATTGGATGCTCTGGTTTTGAGCCTTTCTGGATGATTCTGCACTATCATTGTTGAGTAGCATTCTTCTCATTGGTCTGAATCTCACCATCCTTACTATGCAGCCACACGGAGGGTTCTTCTTTCTCCATATCCATGATGACATTTTTTTCTTGTCTTTTTGGTCATAGGCATTGGCAGGTGTGAAGTGATAGCTCATTGTGGTTTTGATTTGCATTTCCCTGATGATTAGTGATATTGAGCATCTTTTCATGTGCCCATTGGCTATCTGTATGACTTCTTTAGAAAAATGTCTATTAAGGTCCCCTGCCCATTTTCCCAAATTTCATAAGAATGAAAGTGAAAGGATGCTGCTCTGTCATGCCTGACTCTTTGTGGCCAATGGACAAGCCATGGAATTCTCCAGGCAAGAATGCTGGAGTAAGTAGCCTTTCTCTTCTTCAGGGTATCTTCCCAATGCAGGGATCAAACCCAGGTCTTCCACATTGCAAGTTGATTCTTTACCAGCTGAGCTACAAGGGAATCCCATAATCATATGAATAGCTTCATATTATATGTATTTTTTTGTTTCTTGTTTCCTCTGCTCAATGTAATGTCTTATAAGATTACTCATTTGTGTTTATCAGTAGTTTGTTCTTTTAAAATCCTGGGTAGTCATCCACTACGTAAATATACAGCAGTTTGTTTAACTTTATTTGTGGATGAACATCAAGATCAATTCTAGTGTGTTGGCTACTTATGAAACAACTATTCTGAACATTTGATACAAGTTGTTTGTGGATATGTGGCTTCATTCCACTTGGATATGTTTTTGAAGTGGAATTTCTGAATTATATTGTAAATACACGTTTAGCTTTATAGTGAAAGTGAAAGTTGCTCAGTCGTGTCTGACTCTTTTCCACCCCATGGACTGTACCCATCAGGCTTCTCTGTCCATCGGGACTCTCCAGGCAAGAATACTAGAGTGGGGGCTTCCCTGGTGGTCCAGTGGGTAGAGTCCATCTTACAGTACAAGGGGCACCAGGTTTATCCTTGGCACGGGAAGACCCCACATGCCGAGGAGTGGCTGGACCAGTGTGTCCAATTATGAGCCAGTACTCTGGAGCACATGCACCCAGAGCCGGTGCTCTGCAACCAGAGAGGCCCCTGTGATGGGAGGGCCATGTAGGCCAAAGAATTAAGTTGGATGAAAATAAATAAATGAAGGACCAATACAAGAGGCCAAAATTAAAAAAATAAGAAAAATAATACTGGAGTGGGGTGCCATACCTTTCTGCAGGGGAATCTTCTGAACCCAGGGACGGAACCCAGGTCTCCTGCATTGTGGGCGGATTCCTTACTGTCTGAGGCAATTAGCTTTATAAGAGACTGCTAAAGAGTTTTCCAAAGTGGTTGTACCATGTTGCACTCCCATCAGCCATGTATGAGAGCTCCAGTGGTTGTACATTTCTGGAACATTATAAATCTTCTTAACTGTAGCCATTCTCCTGGTGGGTACTAATAGTTATTACACTCATTTCCTAAAGACAAATTATGTTGAGATTCATTGGTTATTTGCGTGTCTTCTTTTAAGATGTGTCTGGTCAAATATTTTGCCCACTGGTTTTGTCTTCTTTTTGGCCACAGAGCATGCAAGATCATTTTTATCATATGAATAGCTTCATATTATATGTATTTTTTTGTTTCTTGTTTCCTCTGCTCAATGTAATGTCTTATAAGATTACTCATTTGTGTTTATCAGTAGTTTGTTCTTTTAAAATCCTGGGTAGTCATCCACTACGTAAATATACAGCAGTTTGTTTAACTTTATTTGTGGATGAACATCAAGATCAATTCTAGTGTGTTGGCTACTTATGAAACAACTATTCTGAACATTTGATACAAGTTGTTTGTGGATATGTGGCTTCATTCCACTTGGATATGTTTTTGAAGTGGAATTTCTGAATTATATTGTAAATACACGTTTAGCTTTATAGTGAAAGTGAAAGTTGCTCAGTCGTGTCTGACTCTTTTCCACCCCATGGACTGTACCCATCAGGCTTCTCTGTCCATCGGGACTCTCCAGGCAAGAATACTAGAGTGGGGGCTTCCCTGGTGGTCCAGTGGGTAGAGTCCATCTTACAGTACAAGGGGCACCAGGTTTATCCTTGGCACGGGAAGACCCCACATGCCGAGGAGTGGCTGGACCAGTGTGTCCAATTATGAGCCAGTACTCTGGAGCACATGCACCCAGAGCCGGTGCTCTGCAACCAGAGAGGCCCCTGTGATGGGAGGGCCATGTAGGCCAAAGAATTAAGTTGGATGAAAATAAATAAATGAAGGACCAATACAAGAGGCCAAAATTAAAAAAATAAGAAAAATAATACTGGAGTGGGGTGCCATACCTTTCTGCAGGGGAATCTTCTGAACCCAGGGACGGAACCCAGGTCTCCTGCATTGTGGGCGGATTCCTTACTGTCTGAGGCAATTAGCTTTATAAGAGACTGCTAAAGAGTTTTCCAAAGTGGTTGTACCATGTTGCACTCCCATCAGCCATGTATGAGAGCTCCAGTGGTTGTACATTTCTGGAACATTATAAATCTTCTTAACTGTAGCCATTCTCCTGGTGGGTACTAATAGTTATTACACTCATTTCCTAAAGACAAATTATGTTGAGATTCATTGGTTATTTGCGTGTCTTCTTTTAAGATGTGTCTGGTCAAATATTTTGCCCACTGGTTTTGTCTTCTTTTTTTTTTGGCCACAGAGCATGCAAGATCTCAGTTTCTGGACCAGAGATGAATCTGCATCCCCTACAGTGGAAGCCTGGAATCTTAACTGCTGAACTGCCAGGGCAGTCCCTTTTTGTTTGCATTCTTATTATAAATTACAGATAATGGAAATATTTTCCCCCAATCTGTGGCCTGCCCTTTAGTTTTGAGGAACATATTTTTAAAACATTTGGATAAAATCCAACTTACAATTTTTTCCTCTTATGCCTAGTGATTTTTTTCCCCAACTAGGAAATTTTGTTTTATTGCATAGTCACAAAGATACCATCTAATTTTTTTCTAAGAACTTTATACATTTTGTCTAAAATCCATTTTAATTTTTGTGTATCACGTGAGAGTCAAGGTTTATTTTTTACATTTAGACATATGGTTGCAGCATTTGTTGAATAAACTTCTGTCCTCTACTGAACTGCACCAGTACCTTTGTAAACAATTAAGCAACTGCCTGTGGTTGGGTCTATTTCTGTACTGTTATGTTTCACTGATTTATTTGTCCTTATGACAAGACCACACTGACTTCTAGCTTTATAGGAAGTCTCTCTCTCTCTTTTAAAATTGGGCTATGGTTGCTTTATGGGCTTCCTAGGTGGTGCAGTGGTAAAGAAGCCACCTGCCAATGCAGAAGATGAAGGAGACGCTGGTTTCAACACTGGGTTTGAAAGATCCCCTGGAGGAGGAAATGGAAACCCGCTCCAGTATTCTCATCTGAAAAGTTCCACGGGCAGAGGAAACTGGCAGGCTACGGTCCATGGGATCGAAAAAAGTGGGACACAACTGAGAGACCAAGCACAAGTTTGATAATTGCTTTATATTGCTGCATTAGTTTCCACTGAATAATGAAGTGAATTGGCTATATATATATGTGAACGCAATCCCTTCCTCTTCGACCTCCTTCCTGTCCTCTCATCCCACCCAGCTAGCTCACCACGGATCATGAACTAAGCTCCCGTGCTGGGCCTACTCATTCTGAGTGCACATACGCCAAGATTTTTTTCATTGGTTATTGCGTGTCTTCTTTTAAGATGTGTCTGGTCAAATATTTTGCCCACTGGTTTTGTCTTCTTTTTTTGGCCACAGAGCATGCAAGATCTCAGTTTCTGGACCAGAGATGAATCTGCATCCCCTACAGTGGAAGCCTGGAATCTTAACTGCTGAACTGCCAGGGCAGTCCCTTTTTGTTTGCATTCTTATTATAAATTACAGATAATGGAAATATTTTCCCCCAATCTGTGGCCTGCCCTTTAGTTTTGAGGAACATATTTTTAAAACATTTGGATAAAATCCAACTTACAATTTTTTCCTCTTATGCCTAGTGATTTTTTTCCCCAACTAGGAAATTTTGTTTTATTGCATAGTCACAAAGATACCATCTAATTTTTTTCTAAGAACTTTATACATTTTGTCTAAAATCCATTTTAATTTTTGTGTATCACGTGAGAGTCAAGGTTTATTTTTTACATTTAGACATATGGTTGCAGCATTTGTTGAATAAACTTCTGTCCTCTACTGAACTGCACCAGTACCTTTGTAAACAATTAAGCAACTGCCTGTGGTTGGGTCTATTTCTGTACTGTTATGTTTCACTGATTTATTTGTCCTTATGACAAGACCACACTGACTTCTAGCTTTATAGGAAGTCTCTCTCTCTCTTTTAAAATTGGGCTATGGTTGCTTTATGGGCTTCCTAGGTGGTGCAGTGGTAAAGAAGCCACCTGCCAATGCAGAAGATGAAGGAGACGCTGGTTTCAACACTGGGTTTGAAAGATCCCCTGGAGGAGGAAATGGAAACCCGCTCCAGTATTCTCATCTGAAAAGTTCCACGGGCAGAGGAAACTGGCAGGCTACGGTCCATGGGATCGAAAAAAGTGGGACACAACTGAGAGACCAAGCACAAGTTTGATAATTGCTTTATATTGCTGCATTAGTTTCCACTGAATAATGAAGTGAATTGGCTATATATATATGTGAACGCGCAATCCCTTCCTCTTCGACCTCCTTCCTGTCCTCTCATCCCACCCAGCTAGCTCACCACGGATCATGAACTAAGCTCCCCGTGCTGTACAGCAGGTTCCACTAGCCATCTACTTTACACATGGCAGTGCACATACGCCAGTGTAAGTGTTGAAACTGTTTTCTTTTTTAAGATTAGCTTATTAGTTATATAATTTAAACTATTCTCTTAGTGCTTACCTTAGACATTATAATATATACCATTTAGTTATTAAGGTCCCATATATAAGTTTTCTTAACCATGTCCTGGTAAATACAGGAGCCCTAGGATATTTGAATTCCATTTCATTTCTTCTTGCCTTTCATGCTATAGTTGTAATGTATTTTAATTCAACATGTATTTTTAAACTTCATAAGGCATCCTTTTGGTGAAACAGGCAATATTCACTTCGGTTTACCTACATTTTAGCTCTTTACATGGTGTTTCATTTCTTTCTGCATTTTGCGCTTCCCTCTGAGATCATTTTCCTTTGCCCTTTAGTATGAGACTTCTAATAATATATGGTTATACTTTTTTCCCCCACCAATTACTCACTCTCTTCTGAGTACTCTGTAGCTATGCCCTCATTTTCTTTAAGGGGGAGAGTTTCTCAAATTTTTGCTTTGGCTATTCACATTTGTGTTTGTATTTACAAGCACATCAACACCAGACAGTACCACTTTAATTGCTTCAGGTTGATATGAAATGGAGTCAGACTTCGTAAACTATATGATTTGGTTCTATACCACGTGTGCTGTACATAATACAATGTATTGGTAGTTGAAATTAGTGGAGGGAGAAGTGATATATATCATATATATATATATATATACACACATGCACACACATATATATGTGTATATATACACAATATATATATATATACATATATATGTGTATATATATACATGATATGTATATATCTTATATATTCCACAGCATATATAAGATATGCTCTGCGGGGAGCTGCCCTGTTTCAAGGGGTTTCTTTTAAGGAAACATAGCCCTGGGAGCTGCCCTGGCAACAGGGGCTGATAACAGCATAGCTCTCTGTCCCGCCACCCCAGGTGTTGTGAAGACGTTCCTGAGCTATCATAAAGAACACCTGGAGCCTCTTTACAGGTGAAAAGGGCTTGAGGGGCATTATGACCCAGAACCACTGTAATCTAAAGAGCTTTGAAAATGTTAATAACACACCAGGAGGTAACACCTAGTTTATGATCGACACCTGGCCTAAAGCACATGTTATGATCGACACCTGGCCTAAAGCACGTGTACACAATTGCTTGTTGTGTGAAGTATAAAAGGGATGAGCGAATTCAATCAACTTGTCAGCAACCTGTAGAGTTGTTTGCCGCCTTGCTGTCCCTCTCAACCCCATCTTTTCTGTCCTTCTTTCTTTTCTTAGCCTATCTGCCACTTTCTTCAGGACCTGTTCGACTGCTGGCTGGCCCGGCAAAGTGGCGCCCGAACAGGGACGCTGAAGGAGTGAAGGAGCAGATTTGGCCGCCGCCCGAGGAGCTGAGGGATCCCGAGAAGACTGAGGTAAGTGCGGGCGGGGAGAGTATAGTTGAGAGTAAAAAATTATGGGACAAAGTAATAGTAGACAGCTTTTTGTACATATGCTTAAGACTATGATGAAAAGTCGTGGTGTACATGTAAAGACTGCAACTTTCGATAGATTTTTAGCTTTTGTTGAAGATGTTTGTCCATGGTTTCCTGAAGAGGGAACCGTCAGTCTTTCTGTTTGAAATAAAGTTGGGACTCAGTTGAAAGATTATTATGCATTGCATGGGCCCGGAGGGGTCCCCGCAGATACTTTGTTTCTTTGGAATATTGTTAGAGATTGTTTAGATTCAGAACATGAGGCTCATCAGGTACAAAAACTGCCTGAAGCAGCCTGTGTTTCACCACCCTCAGATCATTCATATGCCAGCCCTCCTAGAGAGGACTTTGATGATGATGATGAGGAGGAGGAGTTAGACCCTGCAGATCAGGCTGATCTAAAAGATCAAGTGGCTCAATACCATTCAGAAGACCCTTCATGGGATGTTATGTTTAATGCCGAAAAACCCCTTTCCAAAAAAGAAATTACTGTACCTATGTCAAAAATAGAGCAGATGTTTCAACAGTTGATGGCTACTGCTAAGAAAGACAATCCAGATTCCAAAACTCTGTTAGCAACCATTCCTACAGCCGCTTCTGCAATAGTACCTACCGCCCCTCCTTATTCCCCTTCTGTTATTGCTGAATTTGATCCTCCTCCTTTTGAAGAGCCAAAGGCACCTCCTGTGGCTTTAATTTGTAAAACTAAAGTACCTAAGTTATCCCCTTTACAAATGGCTTTAACACGGGCTAATGAAGCTGGAGACACTCTGCCAGGCTTTCAGAGAGTTTTTCCAGTTTTTGAAAATGATCAGCAGCAACGATATTATGATTCCATTCCTTTTAAACAGTTAAAAGAATTAAAAACTGCTTGTGCTCAATATGGCCCTATGGCTCCCTTTACTCAGGCTATTCTTGAGGCATTAGGAAATCAATATTTGCCCCCAAATGATTGGAAACAAGTTGCTCGGGCGTGTCTCTCTGGTGGTAATTATCTTTTATGAAAGTCTGAATTTGGGGAACAGTGTACTGACACTGCTGAAATAAACCAGCGGCAGGGTCTTAGAGTAACCTTCGATATGCTCGCTGGGGAAGGGGCTTTTCGAGACACTAATAACATTATATGGATGATATTTTATTGGCACATGCACAAGAGAGTTATTTACTTGCTGCTTTTGCTCAATTATAGCAAGTCCTTGCTGCCTCAGGGCTGGTTGTCCTTGTTTCTTTGGTCATATCCGTGCGCACACTAATCTCCCTGGACCTCTCTCAACTTACTTTGCTTAGCCGAGCACCAAGTCTCCAGACTGAAGTCACTCATGGACATATTTGGAATAGTTCTGTTCGCTATCCCTGAGCGTGTGTACCTCCTCCATATGCATTACTGGTTGGACATGTTCATATATCTTTTGTCCCCTCTGTGAGTGATTTTCGTTCTTTATTGTTTTCTTTTGTGGTTTTGTTAATTCTGGTTGTGATCATCCTATTGTGTATTCCTTGTTTTGTTAGACTGATGATGATGATGAGGAGGAGGAGTTAGACCCTGCAGATCAGGCTGATCTAAAAGATCAAGTGGCTCAATACCATTCAGAAGACCCTTCATGGGATGTTATGTTTAATGCCGAAAAACCCCTTTCCAAAAAAGAAATTACTGTACCTATGTCAAAAATAGAGCAGATGTTTCAACAGTTGATGGCTACTGCTAAGAAAGACAATCCAGATTCCAAAACTCTGTTAGCAACCATTCCTACAGCCGCTTCTGCAATAGTACCTACCGCCCCTCCTTATTCCCCTTCTGTTATTGCTGAATTTGATCCTCCTCCTTTTGAAGAGCCAAAGGCACCTCCTGTGGCTTTAATTTGTAAAACTAAAGTACCTAAGTTATCCCCTTTACAAATGGCTTTAACACGGGCTAATGAAGCTGGAGACACTCTGCCAGGCTTTCAGAGAGTTTTTCCAGTTTTTGAAAATGATCAGCAGCAACGATATTATGATTCCATTCCTTTTAAACAGTTAAAAGAATTAAAAACTGCTTGTGCTCAATATGGCCCTATGGCTCCCTTTACTCAGGCTATTCTTGAGGCATTAGGAAATCAATATTTGCCCCCAAATGATTGGAAACAAGTTGCTCGGGCGTGTCTCTCTGGTGGTAATTATCTTTTATGAAAGTCTGAATTTGGGGAACAGTGTACTGACACTGCTGAAATAAACCAGCGGCAGGGTCTTAGAGTAACCTTCGATATGCTCGCTGGGGAAGGGGCTTTTCGAGACACTAATAACATTATATGGATGATATTTTATTGGCACATGCACAAGAGAGTTATTTACTTGCTGCTTTTGCTCAATTATAGCAAGTCCTTGCTGCCTCAGGGCTGGTTGTCCTTGTTTCTTTGGTCATATCCGTGCGCACACTAATCTCCCTGGACCTCTCTCAACTTACTTTGCTTAGCCGAGCACCAAGTCTCCAGACTGAAGTCACTCATGGACATATTTGGAATAGTTCTGTTCGCTATCCCTGAGCGTGTGTACCTCCTCCATATGCATTACTGGTTGGACATGTTCATATATCTTTTGTCCCCTCTGTGAGTGATTTTCGTTCTTTATTGTTTTCTTTTGTGGTTTTGTTAATTCTGGTTGTGATCATCCTATTGTGTATTCCTTGTTTTGTGAGACTGATTATACAGTGATTCTGGGCAATTCGAAGCATCCTACATGAAGTCCAATTACGATATTCAGAGCATAAAAATGCGTCTTCATAATAGAAAAGGGGGAGATGCGGGGAGCTGCCCTGTTTCAAGGGGTTTCTTTTAAGGAAACATAGCCCTGGGAGCTGCCCTGGCAACAGGGGCTGATAACAGCATAGCTCTCTGTCCCGCCACCCCAGGTGTTGTGAAGACGTTCCTGAGCTATCATAAAGAACACCTGGAGCCTCTTTACAGGTGAAAAGGGCTTGAGGGGCATTATGACCCAGAACCACTGTAATCTAAAGAGCTTTGAAAATGTTAATAACACACCAGGAGGTAACACCTAGTTTATGATCGACACCTGGCCTAAAGCACATGTTATGATCGACACCTGGCCTAAAGCACGTGTACACAATTGCTTGTTGTGTGAAGTATAAAAGGGATGAGCGAATTCAATCAACTTGTCAGCAACCTGTAGAGTTGTTTGCCGCCTTGCTGTCCCTCTCAACCCCATCTTTTCTGTCCTTCTTTCTTTTCTTAGCCTATCTGCCACTTTCTTCAGGACCTGTTCGACTGCCGGCTGGCCCGGCAATGCTCAATATGTCATTGCAGAGTCATATTCATGTTATGAAATTTAATTTACCTTTAGCAAAACAATATAATGCATAACATTAAGCTAATGCTGTCAATTTATTAGTCTTATTTATTGTTTTGGTTTTATAATTGTATAAGTACTGTTAGCATAAGACATTTATTATTATACATAGCTCTACTATTATTTATGTTTAAGTAACATTATAATATAGGTTCCCCTGGTGGCTCCGTGGTAAAGAATCCACCTGCCAGTGCGGGAGATGCAGGAGACTTGAGTTCAGTCTTTGAGTTGGGAAGATCTCCTGAAGATGGAAATGGCAACCCACTCAAGTATTCTTGCTGGAAAATTCCATGAACAGAGGAACCTGGTAGGCTATAGTACATGGAGTGGCAAAGAGTCAGACACAACTTGGCGACTAAAAGACATCAACAACAAATTCTTATAGGTTCTATTTTTGGTTCCCTCTTCCCCCCACTACATATGTCTCTACTTGTTTTTGTTTTCCTTTTCCCATGAGTGTCACTGCCAGCCTCTGTTCTGGTCTGTCTTCCCCGTCCATCTACCAAGAACTTCTCTCTGGTTTATTCTTACACAGCAACCCGATTATCCAGATTAGTGTGGTACTAGTACTAAAAGCACAGTGAAGAGAGTTATTAATCCCTTGTGGACCCAAGGATAAGGAAGAATGCTCAGAGAAAGCTATAGAGGAGAAGTTAGGCCTTCAAGGATGGCAACTAGGCATTATCTAAGTGGAAAAGAGGCAAAGACAGTACAATCCCATATGAAAACATGCAGGTGCCAAAACATAAGTGTTTGGGGAAGGCAACATAGTTGAGAATTTGATATAGGCTACTGATGGTGAATTGGGCTTCCCAGGTGGCATAGTGGTAAAGAACCGACCTGCCAATGCAGGAGATGCAAGAGACAGGGGTTCAGTCCCTGAGCTGGAAGATCCCCTGTAGAAGGCGATGGCAACCCACTACAATATTCTTGCCTGGAAAATCCCATGGACAGAGGAGCCTGGTGGGGTATAGTCTATGGGGCCACAAGGAGTGGGACACGACTGAAGCGACTTGGCACATGCACGCACACGTGGATGGTGAATACATAGCTGATTGCTGCAGTCTCCCTCCATTCCGTATCCATGACAGATGTAGTTGGTCTATCACAGAGCATTACTCTTCACCGGGATTGAGCAGATGCCTTGAATCACTCTCAAATCATCATACTAGGCAGTTACTCTTAATTGGTGATGACATAAGAGGTAAAACCTGTTTGTTGTTCTGCGGATGACAGAATGATAAGTCATGAAGAGTAATTGAGGCTAGGGAGTTCGATAACCAGGAGGCAGGCTGGGAAGTTGCTTTTGATGGTGGCATTGATGATTATAATCTCTTGGGGAAATAGAAAAGTTTCAGTGCTTCAAATGTGAAATATCAGAAAAGTTTCAGTGCTCTAGGAACTGCCGCTGTGGGGCCTGTCTATTCTATGACCTTATTAACGAGGCCCAAGAGAAATTCCATTTGAGAATACCCTGGCTACCCTGCTTCAGTACTAATTAGCTGCTCAGGGAAGTTCTTTGTGTTTAATTAAGAAACATCTATAGTTAAAAGTTTGGCTTCTCCTAATTGAGTGGTGATTAGGAATTAAGCAGGGCTGTCTTCCCGCCCATCTACCAAGAACTTCTCTCTGGTTTATTCTTACACAGCAACCCGATTATCCAGATTAGTGTGGTACTAGTACTAAAAGCACAGTGAAGAGAGTTATTAATCCCTTGTGGACCCAAGGATAAGGAAGAATGCTCAGAGAAAGCTATAGAGGAGAAGTTAGGCCTTCAAGGATGGCAACTAGGCATTATCTAAGTGGAAAAGAGGCAAAGACAGTACAATCCCATATGAAAACATGCAGGTGCCAAAACATAAGTGTTTGGGGAAGGCAACATAGTTGAGAATTTGATATAGGCTACTGATGGTGAATTGGGCTTCCCAGGTGGCATAGTGGTAAAGAACCGACCTGCCAATGCAGGAGATGCAAGAGACAGGGGTTCAGTCCCTGAGCTGGAAGATCCCCTGTAGAAGGCGATGGCAACCCACTACAATATTCTTGCCTGGAAAATCCCATGGACAGAGGAGCCTGGTGGGGTATAGTCTATGGGGCCACAAGGAGTGGGACACGACTGAAGCGACTTGGCACATGCACGCACACGTGGATGGTGAATACATAGCTGATTGCTGCAGTCTCCCTCCATTCCGTATCCATGACAGATGTAGTTGGTCTATCACAGAGCATTACTCTTCACCGGGATTGAGCAGATGCCTTGAATCACTCTCAAATCATCATACTAGGCAGTTACTCTTAATTGGTGATGACATAAGAGGTAAAACCTGTTTGTTGTTCTGCGGATGACAGAATGATAAGTCATGAAGAGTAATTGAGGCTAGGGAGTTCGTTAACCAGGAGGCAGGCTGGGAAGTTGCTTTTGATGGTGGCATTGATGATTATAATCTCTTGGGGAAATAGAAAAGTTTCAGTGCTTCAAATGTGAAATATCAGAAAAGTTTCAGTGCTCTAGGAACTGCCGCTGTGGGGCCTGTCTATTCTATGACCTTATTAACGAGGCCCAAGAGAAATTCCATTTGAGAATACCCTGGCTACCCTGCTTCAGTACTAATTAGCTGCTCAGGGAAGTTCTTTGTGTTTAATTAAGAAACATCTATAGTTAAAAAGTTTGGCTTCTCCTAATTGAGTGGTGATTAGGAATTAAGCAGGGTCTCTCAGTGGAAACATAGTCTTTGGCCATCACCAACTCAAAGTACCCCTGTCCCTCAAAGTACTGCAGGGACAGAGGCACTTTCTCAGGCTCATCTGCCTCACTTTCTAATCAGATAAATTGGGTCTATCTGGGTCGGGTCTGGAATTACACCTGGAACTGAGGCAGCAAGTTGGAGGATGGGTCTTGCATGGCTATAGACATCCCTTGTAATTTCCGTTGCATTGAAGGAGACCTACAATTATAAGACAAGATTAGTGAAATCCCTGAGGCGGAAGTGTGCCTGATGTGTCTGAGGAATAATAAAAGGGCAAATGGACTGGACTGAATGAGCAAGAAGAGGCAAGAGATGAGTCCACAGTGGTCAGAGAACCAGTTCATGGAGGACCTTGTAGACCTTTGCAACAATGCTGGCTTTAATGCCAAGCCAACTCTGTCAATATTTTGTTGTCAATGCATTTTGATCTTATGAAACATTTGTCTGGCCCAAGGCCTAAAATATGACTATATTTTCCACAGTGTTTTATTTTTAAGGTGAGGTTTTATTGTACAGAAAGTACAATCTGTACATGATAAAATTTTATCCATGTTAACTATTTTGTCGATGAGTTTTGACAAATGTATTCTGTTCTGCAGCAATCACAATCAAGATACAGAACAGTTTCAGCACCCTGAATATTTCTCTCTTGTCCTTTTTAAGTCATTTTTCTTCTACTACTCTCAGTTCCAGGCAAAAACTGATTTCCTGTCTTCTCCACCTCCAGAAAAAATGTCATATAAATAGGGTCATACTGTATGTATGTAGCTTTTTTGGTTTATTTAGCTTCTTTAACTTTGCACACTGCTTTTGAGGTTCATCCAAGTTGTTGCATGATCATAGTTCATTCCCTTGTAGTTAAATATTATTTCCTGTACAGACACACCATTATTTGTTGATCCAGTCATCAGTTTCTAGACTGTTTTCAATTTTGGTTATTATAAATAAAGATGCTATAAAACATTGGCATACACTTTTTTGTGTGGGCACACCTTTTGCAATGAATGAGATCTCTAAAAGTCAGTTGCCCATATATATGTGGATCTATTTCTGAACTTTTCTGCTTCATTGATCTATAAAAAATAGCACACTGTCTTGAGTACTGTAGCTCAGTAAGTCTTAAAGATGGGGTAGTGTCAGTGCCCCTTCTTACGTTTTCTCAAATTTATTTTGGTTCTTCTAAGTTCTTTGGCATTTCCACATAAATTTTAGAATAAATCTTTCAATTTTTGTTAAAAAAAACTGGTCAAATTAAAGTAACTTTTGGCTTTTAATATTTTATCTTATATTTGACATCCTTTATGAAGAAGTAAATTTTGAAAATCTATACTTCAACTACCTAGAGATAACAATTGTTTTTCCATTTTTGTGGGTTAAATAACACCAAATTATTTCTGTTTATAGTAGATCTTACTTCTAAAGAGTTTAAGGCAGCTTGGAGGAACATATAAAATACAAGATGGGAAAACTGAAAATAATGCTAGACAAGCACAGAAGAAGGAACAAACAAGGGCGGGGACATAAAACTGAGCCAGGAATGACTCTGAAAATTCAGATGGTAATGACCCTTACTATGGCTGAGCCTTAGACTTGGCTCCAAGCTTTCTGGTCAGTCACAGAATTCACAATGACCAAGGATAAAAAATAACCAGTTGCTTAGATGCAATACTAACATCTGTGTTCTAAAAACAGACACAATGCATGAGCCTTCTTTTAATCAGCTTCAATAGAGGCTTTCTGGAAATCACATTGGTGCATCAAAATTCACATCAGCAATAGTTCGGAGGCAAAAATAATTCTGTCTAGATGGTGCTAGTGGTAAAGAATCTGCCTGCCAGTGCAGGAGACACAAGAGCCGTGGGCTCCATCCTCGGGTTGGAAAGATCCCCTCAAGTAGGAAATTGCAATCTGCTCCAGTTTTCTTGCCCCGAGAATCCCATGGACAGGGGAGCCTGGCGGGCTACAGTCCATAGGCTTGCAGAGTTGGACATGACTGACTGAGCACACATGTTCAGGTCTCCAGTGATCTGGGTGGACCACACTCTGGATTTCAGATCTGTGAGAAGACTGTCCTTTGGGAAATCTTCTCTAAGTAATTTTTCCTTTTGTTAAACTTTTGATAAATATCAAACACCAGTGAGCTCTAAATATTATTTCCTGGTTGGTGTTTCTTTGACTGGTTTTAAATGTCAGTTGAATGTAGATGAGTCTTATTTAGAGTTAGCAATCAAGTAACACATTGTAGTATTTAAAGCTGGGTATTGGGCCAGACAGATGTTTTAAATTCCGTAACTCTAATAACTCTAATAAGCGAGTTATGAAATTTCACCAAATCTCAGGGGTCTAATATTGTCTGAAAATGTTCTATGATTTCTATGTCTGAAAAGGTTCTATGATTACAACTACATGACATTCTGGAAAAGGGAAAACTGTATACAGAGTTAAAGAGATCAGTGGCTGCCAGTGGGTTTTTAAATTTTTAAAAAATAATTGAATTAATTAATTTGTTTTTGGCTGCACTATTCTTTGTTGCTTTGTGGCCTTTCTTAGGTTGTGGAGGGCGGTGGCTGCTCTTCATTTCGGTGTGCCGGCTTCTCATTGCAGTGGCTTCTCTTGTTGCGCACACTCTCTAGGCCTGTGGGCTTCAGTAGTTGCAACACACAGGCTCATAGGTTTAGTTACTCCCAGGCATGTGGAATCTCCTGGGGACCAGGGATTGGACTTGTGTATCCTGCATTGACAGGCAGATTCTTTACCACTGTGCCAGTAGGGAAGTCCTGAAGCGTTTCTCGTTTTTGTTTTTTGATTGGAGGAAATGAATAGGTGAAATCGAGAGCATTTTTTAAGTCAGTGGAACTATCCTATCATGCCTAGAGCTCAAATTGTCATCTCACTACACTGTATTTAATTTCAGTATTGGAAAATGAGGCCGATTGTTCTCCAAAGTGACTAAACCAAGTTATATGTCTTTGTGCACTGTGATAGGCTTTCACTTTTCCGCACTCACTGATATTCTGAAATGCCGGAAATATTTTCTCTTATTCATCTGCTGTGGGTGAAATAATATCTCACCCTGGTTTTACACATGTTCAGGTCTCCAGTGATCTGGGTGGACCACACTCTGGATTTCAGATCTGTGAGAAGACTGTCCTTTGGGAAATCTTCTCTAAGTAATTTTTCCTTTTGTTAAACTTTTGATAAATATCAAACACCAGTGAGCTCTAAATATTATTTCCTGGTTGGTGTTTCTTTGACTGGTTTTAAATGTCAGTTGAATGTAGATGAGTCTTATTTAGAGTTAGCAATCAAGTAACACATTGTAGTATTTAAAGCTGGGTATTGGGCCAGACAGATGTTTTAAATTCCGTAACTCTAATAACTCTAATAAGCGAGTTATGAAATTTCACCAAATCTCAGGGGTCTAATATTGTCTGAAAATGTTCTATGATTTCTATGTCTGAAAAGGTTCTATGATTACAACTACATGACATTCTGGAAAAGGGAAAACTGTATACAGAGTTAAAGAGATCAGTGGCTGCCAGTGGGTTTTTAAATTTTTAAAAAATAATTGAATTAATTAATTTGTTTTTGGCTGCACTATTCTTTGTTGCTTTGTGGCCTTTCTTAGGTTGTGGAGGGCGGTGGCTGCTCTTCATTTCGGTGTGCCGGCTTCTCATTGCAGTGGCTTCTCTTGTTGCGCACACTCTCTAGGCCTGTGGGCTTCAGTAGTTGCAACACACAGGCTCATAGGTTTAGTTACTCCCAGGCATGTGGAATCTCCCTGGGGGACCAGGGATTGGACTTGTGTATCCTGCATTGACAGGCAGATTCTTTACCACTGTGCCAGTAGGGAAGTCCTGAAGCGTTTCTCGTTTTTGTTTTTTGATTGGAGGAAATGAATAGGTGAAATCGAGAGCATTTTTTAAGTCAGTGGAACTATCCTATCATGCCTAGAGCTCAAATTGTCATCTCACTACACTGTATTTAATTTCAGTATTGGAAAATGAGGCCGATTGTTCTCCAAAGTGACTAAACCAAGTTATATGTCTTTGTGCACTGTGATAGGCTTTCACTTTTTCCGGCACTCACTGATATTCTGAAATGCCGGAAATATTTTTCTCTTATTCATCTGCTGTGGGTGAAATAATATCTCACCCTGGTTTTGAGTTTTCCTAATTTCTCCTGAGGGTGAGCATAAACCGTCTGTTTATACACAATATTTCTAAATGATCATGTTTTCCTTCTTCTGAAAGAGTGGATATGGCATGTAATTTGACTACTCAGAGAGTCATGGTCTTTACAAATGCCTGTCTTTCTTCAGGGCATAATAGAGAGTGATCTTTAAGCATATGGCACTTAACACACGTGGCCCCGGGGGAAACTGGGCAGAGAAGTAAAAAGTGGAGCTAAGAGAAGGAATCATGATGGGCTCGGTGGGTTTGGGAAGGCAGATGGGAGAAGGACAAGACATATGTTCACTAGGTGTAAAAGTAGACAGGCCTACTTTTACACTGTAGCAGCAATTGGCACGGTGGTAAAGAATCTGCCTGCCAATGCAGGATACACAGGAGACGTGGTTTCGATCCCTGGGTTGGGAAGCTCCCCTGGAGGAGGAAATGGAAAACCCCGCCAGTATTCTTGCCTGGAAAATTCCATGGACAGAGGTGTCTGGCAGGCTACAGCCCACAGGGTTGCAAAAGAATCAGACACAAATGAGCAACTGAGCACACACGGGCACACACACACACATACACATGCACACATGGGCGATTAAAGTGGAGTTCCAGCTACTGAATTCTGGTATCTTCTATCTTCTGTGTCTGGCAGAGCCCCTCCCTTTGCCCATGTAGCTGTGGATGTCCCGGTATGGAGTGGTCATATCTATATGCAGTTCTACTACATGATATAGAGCTGGTTGCCTCAGATCATCTGAGATCATTGGGAAAAATCCCTAAGCCTCTCCTCTGGAAATTCTTATTTTTTTTAAATTTTTTAACTAATTTTATTTTAAAAATATTTATCTGACTGCATTGGGTTTTAGTTGTAGCATTTAGGGCTTTAGTTGCACCATGCGGAATCTAGTTCTCTGACCAGGATCAAACCCAGATCCCTGTATCGGGAGCCCAGAGTCTTAGCCACTAGATTACCAGGGGAAAACTTTCACTTTTCCCAATGATCTGAAATCCAAGTTATATGTCTTTGTCCCTGTATTCATCCCTGCTGTGGTTTTTTTGGGAAATAATATCTCACCCTGGTTTTGAGTTTTCCTAATTTCTCCTGAGGGTGAGCATAAACCGTCTGTTTATACACAATATTTCTAAATGATCATGTTTTCCTTCTTCTGAAAGAGTGGATATGGCATGTAATTTGACTACTCAGAGAGTCATGGTCTTTACAAATGCCTGTCTTTCTTCAGGGCATAATAGAGAGTGATCTTTAAGCATATGGCACTTAACACACGTGGCCCCGGGGGAAACTGGGCAGAGAAGTAAAAAGTGGAGCTAAGAGAAGGAATCATGATGGGCTCGGTGGGTTTGGGAAGGCAGATGGGAGAAGGACAAGACATATGTTCACTAGGTGTAAAAGTAGACAGGCCTACTTTTACACTGTAGCAGCAATTGGCACGGTGGTAAAGAATCTGCCTGCCAATGCAGGATACACAGGAGACGTGGTTTCGATCCCTGGGTTGGGAAGCTCCCCTGGAGGAGGAAATGGAAAACCCCGCCAGTATTCTTGCCTGGAAAATTCCATGGACAGAGGTGTCTGGCAGGCTACAGCCCACAGGGTTGCAAAAGAATCAGACACAAATGAGCAACTGAGCACACACGGGCACACACACACACATACACATGCACACATGGGCGATTAAAGTGGAGTTCCAGCTACTGAATTCTGGTATCTTCTATCTTCTGTGTCTGGCAGAGCCCCTCCCTTTGCCCATGTAGCTGTGGATGTCCCGGTATGGAGTGGTCATATCTATATGCAGTTCTACTACATGATATAGAGCTGGTTGCCTCAGATCATCTGAGATCATTGGGAAAAATCCCTAAGCCTCTCCTCTGGAAATTCTTTTTTTTTTTTTAATTTGTTAACTAATTTTATTTTAAAAAATATTTATCTGACTGCATTGGGTTTTAGTTGTAGCATTTAGGACTTTAGTTGCACCATGCGGAATCTAGTTCTCTGACCAGGGATCAAACCCAGATCCCCTGTATCGGGAGCCCAGAGTCTTAGCCACTAGATTACCAGGGAAATCCCTCTTCTGTAGATTCTGACTCACCTAGTCTAGGATGGCACCTAGAAGGCTGCATCTCCCCATTTTCCAGATTTTTCTGAGGGTTTTCCCATCACTGGCTTCAGAGAATCATGAGCTGACCCTTGTGTTTTTTGCTGCTAGAGTCTGATGTGGCCAGAAGCTTTTGCAGACCTCCCAGTCTGGGCAGAAGGAATGAAACACGGCTACACCCTATTCTGTTTTGTGTCAGGCATAGACTCTTCCCCAGGTGGCCAGAGTGCAGTGAATAAAAGGCTCTCCTGCTGAAAATATTTTATTGAAGAATTGCACCATAGACAAGGGAAGTACACCATAGAAACTAACTTCCAAGCACAGCATAGGCCCTAACTTTTCCTAGGAAATCATCAGGCCAGTTGCTATCCTGTCTCCACGTGGACAAAGACATGTTCTGTTCCTAGTCATGAAGGTCTTTCATGTCTACTGTCAGAGCTCAAGTGCTTCTTAAGAGCCCTGAAAGGAGAAGGTTTTGCTCTTACCTATAGCTGGATTCTGATGTAATCAGCCATTCTGTGCCCATACCTGATTGAATAAGGAGATATTTGTTCAAGAGAAATCAATGAAAAATATTAGTTTTCAGCTCCACTTGAAAGGAGTAAATGATAAAAGAGAATGGAGGGGATGAAGGAACAGGTAGAATGACTGAACCAATCAAGGGGCCCTAAAGGGTGGTTTTGATTGGTTGATATTATATGTATATATATATATATACATATATGACATATATGAATATATATTGTATAGGGGCTTCCCTGGTGGCTCAGATGGTCAAGAATCTTCCTGCAATGCAGGAGATATGAGTTCGATCCCTGGCTTGGGAAGCTCCCCTGGAAAAGAGAACATTACCCACTCCAGTATTCTTGCCTGGAGAATTTCATGGACAGAGAGCCCGGCAGGCTACAGTCTATGGGATCACAAAGAGTTGTACATGACTGAATGAATTTCTCTACTACTTATATAATTATATTATCAATAAAAAAGATTGGCTACAACATTCTAGTCTGGTCATCTCACCATTTCTAGTGCACTCTTGACTTAGGTATGCTAACCTCCAGTAGCTCGATGTACACGCCAGGAATCATCAGAAAATAGGAGCCTCAGGGGAAACACACCTCTGAGCATGCCCTGGGGGTGCTGCCTAGGCCATCCTCCTGCTCATCAATTTCCTGAGGCCCCTCTTCATGTCTTTGTTCCTCAGGCTGTAGATAAAAGGGTTCATCATGGAGGACACAACTGTGTAGATGACTGTTGCCACTCGGTCCTCGATGGTGTAGGTGGACAGAGGTCGGAAATAAACATAAATAATGCTTCCATAAAAGAGGATCACCATGGTGACGTGGGAACCACAGGTAGAGAAAGCTTTATATTTCCCAGCAGCCGAGGGGATCTTAAGAACAGCAATGAGGATTCGTAGGTAAGAGAAGATAACACATATAAAAGGGCTCACTGAAGTTATCAGTCCTTCGGTATTAATTACCATTTCATTGACACGCGTGGAGGAGCAGGACAATTTCAATAGAGGGTTGATGTCGCAGAGGAAGTGATGGATGATGTTGGAGTCACAAAAGAGAAGACGATCTATCAGGAGAACGAGTAAGAGAGAATGGAGGTGGGAGATGGAGCAGGAGAAGGCCACCAGCAGGACACAGCGGTGGTGGCTCATGGTGGTCACATAGTGGAAGGGGTCACAGATGGCCACATAGCGGTCAATGGCCATGGTTCCCAGGAGGTAACTTTCCGTGTTGGCAAAAGCCAAGAAGAAATACATCTGGGTCATACACTCAGCATAGGAGATGGATTTCTTCTTTGACAGAAAGTTCACCAGCATCTTGGGAATGATGGTGGTCGTGTAACAAACATCGATAAAGGATAAAATGCTAAGGAAAAAATACATGGGTGTCTGGAGCTGAGTGTCACAGTGGATGGCCAGGATGATAAGTATGTTTCCTACCAGGGTGACCATGTACATAATGAAGAACAGGGCAAAGAGTGGCTTCTGGTCCTCAGGCCATGAGGAGAGTCCCAGGAGGATGAACTCTGAGACACTGCTGGTTTGGTTAACTCTCTCCATGGTCCTGCATAGGACCTCTATTGAAACAGAGAGCAAAAATTTATTTTAATTCAACAATTTTCAATGTATTTCTATCTTTCCTAGGATTCCTATAAAGGTTCTGTGATTTTCTCTTTCTTTCCACAGTCCACAAAAATAAGTTGAACAATAAAGTTTAATGTGTGTTAAACGCAAGAGAGGGGGTTTAGGAATCCCAGGCGGACTTCAGTGATGCATTATTCTCTAGTTTCCCAGAAATATTTATTAGACTTGTTGAAGGTCATCTCGCCACTATCCTTGCAAACAAAACAAAACAAATAAAGAAACAAACAGTGAATCAGAGAAATGAGAGAACTGCTGACATAGACTATAGACACAGTGTCTATAGTCACCCTTCAGAGTCAATATTTTATTTGATTTTTTGCCATTTTAAAAAATTCTGCTTTTTTGCTTTTACAGAGTTTTGTTGTTCAGAGTCAATATTTTAATTCAAACCAGGTTAAAAAAAAAAAAAGCTACATTATACTGAGTTGACCAAAAAGTTCATTTGGGGTTTTCCATAAGATGGTATGGAAAAACCCTAATGAACTTTTTGGCCAGCCCAATATACGAACATATGCATTGAAATTTTCCTAAACATTGAGCATTTATGCTCTCGCAATTATTCAGTACTATTGTTTTAAACACTCACTAGTAGTAAAGAAGCCGCCTGCCAGTGCAGACGTAAGAGATGTGGGTTTGATCCCTGGGTCAGGAAGATTCCCTGGAGAGGACATGGCAACCCACTCCAGGATTCCTGCCTGGGGAACCCCATGGAGGGAGGAGCCTGGCGGACTACAGTCCATGGGGTCACAAAGAGTCCAACATGATGGAAACAATTTAGCATGCAGTAATCCAACACTGAGATTAAAAAGATGAGTGATTCTTAGTTCCTATTCTTAAAATGGTTACAGTCTGGCAGGAAAGACAAACTTTAACAAATAAGTGCAACAAAATCCTACAGATGTGGTGATAGACACACCGAAAAGCAGTAAGCATTGTGTGGTGTTTTTGCGAACAGAGTGCATTTCGAAATCAGCTCCTTCACTTTTTGGCTGTGTGGCCTTGGGCTGATTACCTAACATCTCTGATTCTCAGTGTTCTCTGTAATCTGGGATAGTAAATACCTCCCTTAACTGCTTCCCCTTCTCCTCTTGCTGCACCATCCTATTCATTTCTTCCTTTACTTCCTGCCCCAATCCTCTCCTTGGCAGGTGTACCTGGAATGCTTTTGTAAACATTTACTCTGTATTTCTTTGCAAAACCTCATAGCTTTCATATTTTTAATTGCTTGACTACCCTTCACGCAAGTTTATGAGACTTCATAGGAGAAATATTTATTTGTGCTTTGCATGATTTGAAAATTAGTATGCAATTAAGAGAAATAATAGTTATGCCTAAGATCTATTAAGCCTTACTCTGTGTTAGGCAGTGAACTGAATACTTCCAGTATATTACACAAAACAACTCTCCAATCTGGTTCTTAACAGTCACTTTCAACAGATAAGAACATTGAGATTAGACATGTTAAGTGCTTTCCTCAAGACCACGCAGCCCAGAAGGGCCAGAGCCTGGATCCCAGACAGGATGGTCTTAAGCACAAAATGCTTTCCATAAAGCTTCAAAAGTTTATGCCAGAAACAAAAGTACAGGGGTATCGCTTTTCACTGTGGAATTTTCCACCATAACATCTTGATTCCAATGACGACAGGCTTGCAAAATCAGTGTTGCATCTAGTCTCTTACTGTAACTGCTAGCAATGGGAATTCTCTCAAGCCTTGTGTGGACTGGGAGCCGTGTCTTTGCGGAGCTGAGCGAGGACAGAGGGGAACATTCAGCATATAGGGCCAGGAGACGTGGGTTCAGATCTGGGCTCCACCTTCCACTTACAATGGGTCTTTAGCAAAACCCCTTCACTGCTCTGGGCTTCACTTTCCTCATTCATAAGATAAAACCTGCTTTCAAGAGAGAAAGGAGGAACGTGGGTGTGAAACCAATTTGTAAACCACAAACACCATATACGTCAGGAGGATGACTGGGAAATGTTTGATAAAGAAGAAACAAGGAGCAGAGGAAGAAAAGGCGGAGCTAGACGGAGTGCAGAGACGGGAAAGGACGTCGGCTATGAGAATAGAGAGGCTGAGGCTTGAAGAATGGTGGGTGGGTGGAACCAATGGTTTTCCATTTTTTTCCATTCTGTGTAGTACCCCTCAGCACGGGCTTTGTTTCTTCAAGGAGATCCAAGATAAATATCTCTTGAGTCTTGCAACTCTTCCTCTCCCCGCCAGCACTCTGGTGAAAGCCATCATTTCCCATCTAGATAACTGCAGCGTCATCTAAGTGATGGGTTTGGTTCCCACCCCGTTCCCCCATGCGTCATATTTTTAATTGCTTGACTACCCTTCACGCAAGTTTATGAGACTTCATAGGAGAAATATTTATTTGTGCTTTGCATGATTTGAAAATTAGTATGCAATTAAGAGAAATAATAGTTATGCCTAAGATCTATTAAGCCTTACTCTGTGTTAGGCAGTGAACTGAATACTTCCAGTATATTACACAAAACAACTCTCCAATCTGGTTCTTAACAGTCACTTTCAACAGATAAGAACATTGAGATTAGACATGTTAAGTGCTTTCCTCAAGACCACGCAGCCCAGAAGGGCCAGAGCCTGGATCCCAGACAGGATGGTCTTAAGCACAAAATGCTTTCCATAAAGCTTCAAAAGTTTATGCCAGAAACAAAAGTACAGGGGTATCGCTTTTCACTGTGGAATTTTCCACCATAACATCTTGATTCCAATGACGACAGGCTTGCAAAATCAGTGTTGCATCTAGTCTCTTACTGTAACTGCTAGCAATGGGAATTCTCTCAAGCCTTGTGTGGACTGGGAGCCGTGTCTTTGCGGAGCTGAGCGAGGACAGAGGGGAACATTCAGCATATAGGGCCAGGAGACGTGGGTTCAGATCTGGGCTCCACCTTCCACTTACAATGGGTCTTTAGCAAAACCCCTTCACTGCTCTGGGCTTCACTTTCCTCATTCATAAGATAAAACCTGCTTTCAAGAGAGAAAGGAGGAACGTGGGTGTGAAACCAATTTGTAAACCACAAACACCATATACGTCAGGAGGATGACTGGGAAATGTTTGATAAAGAAGAAACAAGGAGCAGAGGAAGAAAAGGCGGAGCTAGACGGAGTGCAGAGACGGGAAAGGACGTCGGCTATGAGAATAGAGAGGCTGAGGCTTGAAGAATGGTGGGTGGGTGGAACCAATGGTTTTCCATTTTTTTCCATTCTGTGTAGTACCCCTCAGCACGGGCTTTGTTTCTTCAAGGAGATCCAAGATAAATATCTCTTGAGTCTTGCAACTCTTCCTCTCCCCGCCAGCACTCTGGTGAAAGCCATCATTTCCCATCTAGATAACTGCAGCGTCATCTAAGTGATGGGTTTGGTTCCCATGTCCTCTCTTGACAGTTCCTCCCCCATCACTCTCTGACCTGCAGCTCCGGTGATCTTTCCACAATAAAAATGTGATCACCTAACTTTTTAGATTAAAGTCTGTCTGTTTCCTAGGGCTGCTGTAACGAGGTATCACATCAGGAGAGATGTGGATGGAAAACTCTCCCCAGGAGGAGAGTGGCGCTGTGGAATCACCCCTCCACCCCAGTCCCCTGGAGAATGGACCTTGGGAAGCCCCTGCCTGTGTCTAATCCAGATCTCCCCGACCACAGCTTCAGTGATTGTCCAACAGCAAGGTCAGAGATTCCTTGGAACTCACTCGGTGCTCCTTCAGGGCTCAGCGAGGGACACAGAAGCTCAGGGAGAGGTGGTGACTTGGCCAAGCCCATGGAACAGAGCCAGGCCCCCTGCAGACCAGAGCTCCAGGCTTCGGGCAGCAGCTCCTTCCCTGGCCTTACACAAAAAAATTCCAGGTCCCTCCTGCAAATATGCTTCCTTTTCTGGGCTCAGAGCCAATGTGACTAGGAACTCCAACTCACTGTGTATCTGATTATACGGGGTCAAGAGGGCAGCACTAGGTGTGAGAAGCCTGGGGGGTCACCTTGGGATGCTGGGATCAGAGGGCACGACCCTCTGGTTTAGGTCTCCACATGTCACAGGATCATGCAAATAGTGTTGCTTAAGCCCTGGCTTAAAGCAATAAAAATGCATTTTCTCACGGTTCTGGAGGCTGGAAGTACAAAGTCAAGGATTGGTTCCTTCTGGAGACCCTGAGAGAGGTTCTGCTTCAGGTTTCTTGCCCAGCTTTTGGTGGATACAGGCAATCTTTGATATGCCTCGGCTTGGAAATGCCTCACTTGTCTCTGCCTCTAGCTTCACACGGCCATCTTTCCTTCCTGTCTTCACACCACCTTCTCCTCTCTTTGTCTGTGTCCAGATTTCCTTATTAGAAAGACACCAGCTTCTTGAGCCCAACTCTTCCTCTCCCCGCCAGCACTCTGGTGAAAGCCATCATTTCCCATCTAGATAACTGCAGCGTCATCTAAGTGATGGGTTTGGTTCCCATGTCCTCTCTTGACAGTTCCTCCCCCATCACTCTCTGACCTGCAGCTCCGGTGATCTTTCCACAATAAAAATGTGATCACCTAACTTTTTAGATTAAAGTCTGTCTGTTTCCTAGGGCTGCTGTAACGAGGTATCACATCAGGAGAGATGTGGATGGAAAACTCTCCCCAGGAGGAGAGTGGCGCTGTGGAATCACCCCTCCACCCCAGTCCCCTGGAGAATGGACCTTGGGAAGCCCCTGCCTGTGTCTAATCCAGATCTCCCCGACCACAGCTTCAGTGATTGTCCAACAGCAAGGTCAGAGATTCCTTGGAACTCACTCGGTGCTCCTTCAGGGCTCAGCGAGGGACACAGAAGCTCAGGGAGAGGTGGTGACTTGGCCAAGCCCATGGAACAGAGCCAGGCCCCCTGCAGACCAGAGCTCCAGGCTTCGGGCAGCAGCTCCTTCCCTGGCCTTACACAAAAAAATTCCAGGTCCCTCCTGCAAATATGCTTCCTTTTCTGGGCTCAGAGCCAATGTGACTAGGAACTCCAACTCACTGTGTATCTGATTATACGGGGTCAAGAGGGCAGCACTAGGTGTGAGAAGCCTGGGGGGTCACCTTGGGATGCTGGGATCAGAGGGCACGACCCTCTGGTTTAGGTCTCCACATGTCACAGGATCATGCAAATAGTGTTGCTTAAGCCCTGGCTTAAAGCAATAAAAATGCATTTTCTCACGGTTCTGGAGGCTGGAAGTACAAAGTCAAGGATTGGTTCCTTCTGGAGACCCTGAGAGAGGTTCTGCTTCAGGTTTCTTGCCCAGCTTTTGGTGGATACAGGCAATCTTTGATATGCCTCGGCTTGGAAATGCCTCACTTGTCTCTGCCTCTAGCTTCACACGGCCATCTTTCCTTCCTGTCTTCACACCACCTTCTCCTCTCTTTGTCTGTGTCCAGATTTCCTTCTTAGAAAGACACCAGCTTCTAGGGCCCACCTGACTCCACTGTGACCACATCTAAACTTCATTATATCTACACATTTTTTAAAAATATAGTTTTGTAAATATTTAATATTCTACTAATTTGATTTTGAATTAAAATGTCAAGTATCCTGCTATTATACTTTGTTATAAAGGAAACATTATATATTTTAAGAATGCTTTTCTTTAAATTTTTCCCCCATCATGTCTCTTTTATTTTATTTTTTTTATATTTATTTTCATCTATCTTTTATTCTTTGGCCTATGTGGGCCTCCCATTGCAGCGGCCTCTCTCGTTGCAGAGCACTGGCTCTGGGCACATGTGCTCCAGGGCGACTGACTGGTAATTGGACACACCGGTCCAGCTGTCCCGCGGCACGTGGGATCTTCCCGGGCCGGGAATGGAACCAGTGCCCCCTGTACTGCAAGGCGGACTCTCTACCCACTGGATCACCAGGGAAACCTTAGAATGTTTTTATGAGTAAATTTAAGGTACTGATAATAAAAATTTTAAAAAATATATAGGTCACATTCTAGAGTTTGGGGTGAACATAACATTTGAACGGGGACACTACTCAAGCCCCCCTTCATTTAATATGAGTTGAGTTCTTATTCCCCTCCAGCCTCATCTCATGCCTGTCTCTGCAGGGACTTCATTCTGTTCCTCAAATGTTTCAGCGTCTTTGCTACCTGGATGGTCCTTGTCCTGCACGCTTTTCCTCTCTACTGTCCTTTAGGTTTCAACTCAGCCAATACTTTTTCCGGGTCACCCTGTTTTATGATCTCATGGAACACCTTTCCCTTCCTTTGTGACGTATTACAGTCTATAATTGTTCATTTATTTTTATGAGTGATGTTTGTCTTCTTGACCAAGCACACGTATGCCGTTTCCTTTCCTTCACCATTCTATCCCCAGGATTTAGTGCAGTGTCTGGCCCACCATGAGTGATCAACAAATGTCTGTGGAGGAAAATGAAGCCATACCTGGCCCTGAGGCTGGGGTACCTCAAGATAAAAGCCAGAGTTAAGCGTTGAACATGATGACAATGCTTTGAATCCTCAAGTTGTTTTGCCTGTGTAGCACTTGTGTCTTTGATTCCTGGTGGGATGGTTGACTAGATTAGGCTCTGACCATGTGTTTACCTGAGCTACCAACACAGACCAGACACTGCCTTTTACTGCTGGCTTCTCTTGTTTTCCGCACCCCACCAATGAGCACTTCCTGGAGAGGCTGCCTGTCCAATTCTCCGAGTCTCTGCCACCACTTCCCTCATGGAGATTTTTATCATCTCCAGCCTCCAGAATAGCGTCCTTGCAGCCATATTTGTCCTTTTTCAATTTTTTCTCAACACTGTAGGCAGATCAATTTCTCTAAAGGGCAAGTCTGAACACATCATGATGTTAGTTTGCTGGGGCTGCTGAAACAAAGTACCACAAATTGAGGGACATAACCAAAATGTCTTGTTTCACAGTTCTGGAGGCTAGTAGCCTGAGATCATAGTGTCAGCAGGGTAGTCCTTCTGAGGACTGTGAGGATGGGTCTGTTCCCTGCCTCTCTTCTGGACTTAGAGATGGGGTTTTCTCTCTGTCTCCTGTCATCCTCTTCCATTTTGCATGTATCGAAATTTTCCATTTTGCATGTTCTGTGTCCAAATTTCCCCTTTTAATGGAGTCATGTTAGATTAGAATCCACCCTGATAATTTTATTTTAATTTGATTACTTCTGAAAAGCCCCTATCTCCTGGGACTTCCCAAGTAGTCCAGTGGTTAAGAATCTGCCTTCCAATGCAGGGGATGCAAGTTTGGTCCCTGGTTAGGGAACTAAGATTTCATGTGCCACCAATTACAGGGTCCATATGCTCTAGACTCCCAAGCCACAACTAGAGAGAAGCCCCCTTGCTGCAACAAAGATCCTTTGTGCTGCAACTAAGACCAGATGAAGCCAAAAATAAATAAATATTAAAAAAGCACAACAATTTCAGAATCTTAAAAAAAGACCCTATTTACAAATAAGATCACATTCTGAGGTCTGGGGGATTAGGGTTCCAATATATCTTTTGCAGGGACACAATGCAACTCATAACAGTCACTTTCCTGCTGCATAAGCCTCCCTGTTGCTAAGTCATTTCAGTCTTGTCCAACTCTTTTGCAACTCACCAGGCTCCTGTCCATGGGGTTCCCCAGGTAGTGGCCACATTCTTCAGGGGATCTTCCTGATCCAGGGATTGAACCCGCAGCTCCTGAATTGGCAGGTGGGTTCTTTACCACTAGCACTACCTGGGAAGCTCCAAGCCTCTCTGTAAGCCACAGATTAAAGGCCAATTCCTTCCTGAGTTTACTGAGCGTCTTATGGCATGTCTCCTGCTGGGCTTTGCATCTCATCTGTTGCTTCCCTCTTTGCTCTCTTTCGTGCCAGGATTTCTCGCTTCTTCTTGCCTTAGGGACTTACTGATCCACCTCTTTGAAAGGCTCACCTCCCCTTCCCCTGACCCCCATTTGTTAGCTCTGGTGGCTGGTGAGCACTCAGAATAGACTGCCATCCTTTCTGAAGTCTGGGCTGTCCTTCTTCCATCACTTCTGGATTAGGTGCCCCTTTGGCACCCACAGTACAGAACTGAATCTCAGTATGTATAAGGCTGTCTTCCCCTCTTGAGCAAGACTGAGGACTGTGTCTAGTTTTTTGTTACACCATCCACTCTGGCATAGTGCCTGGAACATAAAAATCCCTTGATAAATATTTGTAAAATGAAAGAATGCGTGGATAGTCATTTAGGATTTTGAACAGACGTAAGGAAGAGTTGTAGTAGACCTCAAGTTGCAATCTTAAGAGCAACATTCCATTTCTTTCACTGCATGTGGGTGGGGCAAAGTGAAATTAAAAGCCCTTTCCTGGGACTTCCCAAGTAGTCCAGTGGTTAAGAATCTGCCTTCCAATGCAGGGGATGCAAGTTTGGTCCCTGGTTAGGGAACTAAGATTTCATGTGCCACCAATTACAGGGTCCATATGCTCTAGACTCCCAAGCCACAACTAGAGAGAAGCCCCCTTGCTGCAACAAAGATCCTTTGTGCTGCAACTAAGACCAGATGAAGCCAAAAATAAATAAATATTAAAAAAGCACAACAATTTCAGAATCTTAAAAAAAGACCCTATTTACAAATAAGATCACATTCTGAGGTCTGGGGGATTAGGGTTCCAATATATCTTTTGCAGGGACACAATGCAACTCATAACAGTCACTTTCCTGCTGCATAAGCCTCCCTGTTGCTAAGTCATTTCAGTCTTGTCCAACTCTTTTGCAACTCACCAGGCTCCTGTCCATGGGGTTCCCCAGGTAGTGGCCACATTCTTCAGGGGATCTTCCTGATCCAGGGATTGAACCCGCAGCTCCTGAATTGGCAGGTGGGTTCTTTACCACTAGCACTACCTGGGAAGCTCCAAGCCTCTCTGTAAGCCACAGATTAAAGGCCAATTCCTTCCTGAGTTTACTGAGCGTCTTATGGCATGTCTCCTGCTGGGCTTTGCATCTCATCTGTTGCTTCCTTTTTGCTCTCTTTCGTGCCAGGATTTCTCGCTTCTTCTTGCCTTAGGGACTTACTGATCCACCTCTTTGAAAGGCTCACCTCCCCTTCCCCTGACCCCCATTTGTTAGCTCTGGTGGCTGGTGAGCACTCAGAATAGACTGCCATCCTTTCTGAAGTCTGGGCTGTCCTTCTTCCATCACTTCTGGATTAGGTGCCCTTTGGCACCCACAGTACAGAACTGAATCTCAGTATGTATAAGGCTGTCTTCCCCTCTTGAGCAAGACTGAGGACTGTGTCTAGTTTTTTGTTACACCATCCACTCTGGCATAGTGCCTGGAACATAAAAATCCCTTGATAAATATTTGTAAAATGAAAGAATGCGTGGATAGTCATTTAGGATTTTGAACAGACGTAAGGAAGAGTTGTAGTAGACCTCAAGTTGCAATCTTAAGAGCAACATTCCATTTCTTTCACTGCATGTGGGTGGGGCAGAGTCTAGGCAAGAACAGCTTGAGCTTTCTCTCCTGGAAGGTGCCTCTTAATTTCTCATTCTTTCAACTTTAAAGCAGAAAGTTGGGGCTCTGAACTGGAGAAGCTCTTAGAAATCATGTAGCCCAATTTGTGGATGCTCATTTGCCAAGTCGTGCCTGACTCTTTGCGACCCCATGGACTATAACCGACCAGATCCTCTGTGCATGGGATTTCCCAGGGAGGAATACTGGAGTGGGTTACCATTTCCTTTTCCAGGGGATCTTCCTGACCCAGGAATCTAACCCATATCCCCTGCATTGGCAGGTGAGTTCTTTACCACTGAGCTACCAGGGAAGTCTGTAGTCCAATTCACTCATCTTAAAGAAGGGGGAAACGAAGGCCTGATGGGTGGAAGGATATTATTATCATGATATTTTAATTGTTAAAAACGAGACTAAAATCCAGGCAATTTGGCTTCTCCCTGAGACTAGGTTATGCTTTCCCTCTTAAGGAGGCATAGAGGCTAAGAGCTTGGGCTCTGTCCTCATCAGGTAAGTGGTCTAGGGCAAGTTACTTAATCTCTCTGGGGACACAGTTTCTCCGCTCATAAAGTAGGGGTTGTGTGGGTCCCTATCTCACAGAGTGGTTGGAAGGACTCAGAGAACTACCCTCAAAGCACAACACCTGGCTGGTGGTCAGCACCTCCACCCCCAAAGTTAGCTACTTATACTATGAGGCAGAGAAAAATATTTTGGTCAAATAATCAACCAGTCACGATTGGATGTTGGAAGTCTGCCTGGTCTGCACTTAGGTAATCAAACATGTGAAAACCAGAGGCTTAGTCACAGTGACCACTCATTCCTTTGTGTACACATAAATAGCTCTCGATTTCATTGGGTAAATTTTGACAATAACACAAGGATAACATTTCCCTGATTCACTGATATCTTAAAAATCAATTTTAAATCAGCCTTCTCACGATTTTCAATTGGGTAAATCAGACGTAAGGAAGAGTTGTAGTAGACCTCAAGTTGCAATCTTAAGAGCAACATTCCATTTCTTTCACTGCATGTGGGTGGGGCAGAGTCTAGGCAAGAACAGCTTGAGCTTTCTCTCCTGGAAGGTGCCTCTTAATTTCTCATTCTTTCAACTTTAAAGCAGAAAGTTGGGGCTCTGAACTGGAGAAGCTCTTAGAAATCATGTAGCCCAATTTGTGGATGCTCATTTGCCAAGTCGTGCCTGACTCTTTGCGACCCCATGGACTATAACCGACCAGATCCTCTGTGCATGGGATTTCCCAGGGAGGAATACTGGAGTGGGTTACCATTTCCTTTTCCAGGGGATCTTCCTGACCCAGGAATCTAACCCATATCCCCTGCATTGGCAGGTGAGTTCTTTACCACTGAGCTACCAGGGAAGTCTGTAGTCCAGTTCACTCATCTTAAAGAAGGGAAACGAAGGCCTGATGGGTGGAAGGATATTATTATCATGATATTTTAATTGTTAAAAACGAGACTAAAATCCAGGCAATTTGGCTTCTCCCTGAGACTAGGTTATGCTTTCCCTCTTAAGGAGGCATAGAGGCTAAGAGCTTGGGCTCTGTCCTCATCAGGTAAGTGGTCTAGGGCAAGTTACTTAATCTCTCTGGGGACACAGTTTCTCCGCTCATAAAGTAGGGGTTGTGTGGGTCCCTATCTCACAGAGTGGTTGGAAGGACTCAGAGAACTACCCTCAAAGCACAACACCTGGCTGGTGGTCAGCACCTCCACCCCCAAAGTTAGCTACTTATACTATGAGGCAGAGAAAAATATTTTGGTCAAATAATCAACCAGTCACGATTGGATGTTGGAAGTCTGCCTGGTCTGCACTTAGGTAATCAAACATGTGAAAACCAGAGGCTTAGTCACAGTGACCACTCATTCCTTTGTGTACACATAAATAGCTCTCGATTTCATTGGGTAAATTTTGACAATAACACAAGGATAACATTTCCCTGATTCACTGATATCTTATCAAAACATTCAAGTTTTTTGACCAGGCTTGATTCATGGCCACTTTGGAACTCACTTGATTTCAGATGGTGGGCAGGGAAGAGGGCATAACCCCTTGATGTGGATGAAAGACGTGGACTGTTTAGTCCTGGTTGCTTCCTACATCCAGATGTTTTCTCTCCCACGGCAGTCTCTCCAGATGGGAAAGACTTTTCCATGCCATTTTGGCAAGTTTATTCAGAACCCACACTTCAGCTGAAGGTCCCAGCCTCCTTACCCTCTTCCTCAATCTCTACTAGAGGAAACCACAGAGAATATGGTCAATTAGAGTAATAGGTTTCTCAACATCATTTCAAATTCTTTCTCATTCCCCACCTTTGGTTACTCACCCCATCCTGACTCCTTGTTTCAGAAGATAGAGTTCCCTGGAGTCTTTGAGCTGAGGACCCTCCTAGCCCATAATAGTTTAATATCCTTTTGCCTGGCCTCTTTGAAGCCTCTTATCTCTAAGAGAATAGGTATTCTTTCTTCCTGGTAGATCCTCAGGGACTCTGCTCTGTTCTTCTGCAAGTTTTGGCAGCAAAACATGGCCCAAGGGGCCATAAAATGTCAGGTGCCTCATGCTCAGTGTTGAGAATATTCCCAGAGCCTCCTTGGATTCGTGACTACGTCTCATAGGTGTGACTCAGCTTCCTTGCCTATCAGTCACTAAGGGTTGAGGAACAATGGTGGGTATTTTGGAAAATAGGGATTTTTTTTTTTTTTTTGAAAAGAAGGGATAGATTAATATGGGAGGACAAAAGGTTTCAGGTGGTGAAAAAGTGTGTAGTTTGTGTGTGTGTTAATGCTAATCCAACAAGGGTCCCTATCTCACAGAGTGGTTGGAAGGACTCAGAGAACTACCCTCAAAGCACAACACCTGGCTGGTGGTCAGCACCTCCACCCCCAAAGTTAGCTACTTATACTATGAGGCAGAGAAAAATATTTTGGTCAAATAATCAACCAGTCACGATTGGATGTTGGAAGTCTGCCTGGTCTGCACTTAGGTAATCAAACATGTGAAAACCAGAGGCTTAGTCACAGTGACCACTCATTCCTTTGTGTACACATAAATAGCTCTCGATTTCATTGGGTAAATTTTGACAATAACACAAGGATAACATTTCCCTGATTCACTGATATCTTATCAAAACATTCAAGTTTTTTGACCAGGCTTGATTCATGGCCACTTTGGAACTCACTTGATTTCAGATGGTGGGCAGGGAAGAGGGCATAACCCCTTGATGTGGATGAAAGACGTGGACTGTTTAGTCCTGGTTGCTTCCTACATCCAGATGTTTTCTCTCCCACGGCAGTCTCTCCAGATGGGAAAGACTTTTCCATGCCATTTTGGCAAGTTTATTCAGAACCCACACTTCAGCTGAAGGTCCCAGCCTCCTTACCCTCTTCCTCAATCTCTACTAGAGGAAACCACAGAGAATATGGTCAATTAGAGTAATAGGTTTCTCAACATCATTTCAAATTCTTTCTCATTCCCCACCTTTGGTTACTCACCCCATCCTGACTCCTTGTTTCAGAAGATAGAGTTCCCTGGAGTCTTTGAGCTGAGGACCCTCCTAGCCCATAATAGTTTAATATCCTTTTGCCTGGCCTCTTTGAAGCCTCTTATCTCTAAGAGAATAGGTATTCTTTCTTCCTGGTAGATCCTCAGGGGACTCTGCTCTGTTCTTCTGCAAGTTTTGGCAGCAAAACATGGCCCAAGGGGCCATAAAATGTCAGGTGCCTCATGCTCAGTGTTGAGAATATTCCCAGAGCCTCCTTGGATTCGTGACTACGTCTCATAGGTGTGACTCAGCTTCCTTGCCTATCAGTCACTAAGGGTTGAGGAACAATGGTGGGTATTTTGGAAAATAGGGATTTTTTTTTTTTTTTTGAAAAGAAGGGATAGATTAATATGGGAGGACAAAAGGTTTCAGGTGGTGAAAAAGTGTGTAGTTTGTGTGTGTGTTAATGCTAATCCAACAAAAAGTGATGAACGTAGGTTAAAATTCTAAGTTGGTTTATGAAGTACTTATCAGCTTCCCTGGTGGTTCAGATGGTAAAGACACTACCTGCAACACAGGAGACCTGGGTTCAGTGCCTCAGTTGGGAAGATCCCCTGGAGTAGGGAGTGGCTATCCATCCCAATGTTCTTGCCTGAAAAATCCTGTGTACAGAAGAGCCTGGTGGGCTACAAGTCCAGGGGGTCACAAAGAGTTGGACATGACTGAGTGACTAACACTTTCATCAGCTTCTTTGGGTTCAAGAGATATTGATGGGGCTTCCCCTGGTGGTCCAGTGGGTAGACACTGCCTTGCAGTGCAAGGGGTGCCGGTTTGATCCCTGGCCTGGGAAGATCCCACGTGCTGCGGAGCAGTTGGACTGATGTGTCCAATTACAGAACTGGAGCTCCGGTGCTCTGGAGTGCATGCGCCCAGAGCCAGGGCTCTACAAGGACAGACGCCACCGCGATGGGAGGCCCACAGGAGCCAAAGAACAAAGACGGATGAAAATAGAGAAATGAAAGACCAATAGAAGTGGCCCGCCCGCTTCCCTCCCTCCCCAACCCGACCCCCGCCCAAAATAAATAAATAAATCTTTAAAAAAAAAAAAAAGAGATATTGATGTCAGGCACCCCTAAGAGTGAATTTTCAGTATGGAGTTACAATAAAGTTTTTTGGTTTTTTTTTGGCGGGGAGGTGGCGGGTTGGGGAGGGGGGGGGATGCGCGGGCCACTTCTATTGGTCTTTCATTTATCTATTTTAATCCATCTTTGTTCTTTGGCCCATGTGGGCCTCCCATCGCTCTGTTCTTCTGCAAGTTTTGGCAGCAAAACATGGCCCAAGGGGCCATAAAATGTCAGGTGCCTCATGCTCAGTGTTGAGAATATTCCCAGAGCCTCCTTGGATTCGTGACTACGTCTCATAGGTGTGACTCAGCTTCCTTGCCTATCAGTCACTAAGGGTTGAGGAACAATGGTGGGTATTTTGGAAAATAGGGATTTTTTTTTTTTTTTTGAAAAGAAGGGATAGATTAATATGGGAGGACAAAAGGTTTCAGGTGGTGAAAAAGTGTGTAGTTTGTGTGTGTGTTAATGCTAATCCAACAAAAAGTGATGAACGTAGGTTAAAATTCTAAGTTGGTTTATGAAGTACTTATCAGCTTCCCTGGTGGTTCAGATGGTAAAGACACTACCTGCAACACAGGAGACCTGGGTTCAGTGCCTCAGTTGGGAAGATCCCCTGGAGTAGGGAGTGGCTATCCATCCCAATGTTCTTGCCTGAAAAATCCTGTGTACAGAAGAGCCTGGTGGGCTACAAGTCCAGGGGGTCACAAAGAGTTGGACATGACTGAGTGACTAACACTTTCATCAGCTTCTTTGGGTTCAAGAGATATTGATGGGGCTTCCCCTGGTGGTCCAGTGGGTAGACACTGCCTTGCAGTGCAAGGGGTGCCGGTTTGATCCCTGGCCTGGGAAGATCCCACGTGCTGCGGAGCAGTTGGACTGATGTGTCCAATTACAGAACTGGAGCTCCGGTGCTCTGGAGTGCATGCGCCCAGAGCCAGGGCTCTACAAGGACAGACGCCACCGCGATGGGAGGCCCACAGGAGCCAAAGAACAAAGACGGATGAAAATAGAGAAATGAAAGACCAATAGAAGTGGCCCGCCCGCTTCCCTCCCTCCCCCAACCCGACCCCCGCCCAAAATAAATAAATAAATCTTTAAAAAAAAAAAAAAGAGATATTGATGTCAGGCACCCCTAAGAGTGAATTTTCAGTATGGAGTTACAATAAAGTTTTTTGGTTTTTTTTTGGCGGGGAGGTGGCGGGTTGGGGAGGGAGGCGGGTGGGCGGGCCACTTCTATTGGTCTTTCATTTATCTATTTTAATCCATCTTTGTTCTTTGGCCCGTGGGGGCCTCCCATCATGGTGGCCTCTGTTGTCACAGAGCACCGGCTCTGGGCGCATACGCTCCAGAGCTCCGTCTTGGTAATTGGACACATCAGTCCAGCCGCTCTGCGGCATGTGGGATCTTCCCAGGCCAGGGATCGAGCTGGCGCCCCTTGCACTGAAAGGCGGTGTCCTCACCCACTAGACCACCAGGGAAGCCCTACAATAAAGTTTTATATGACTTATATATTGGGAAGGCTCTTAGAATGAATTGTTTCCATCTTAATGGCACTAGCGGCCCAGCGCCTCTTTTCATCGGTCCTCCAGAGAGCACCTCTGACTCTCAGGCCAAGAAGGAGGTTGCAGGCCTGGCCCTTTGGATTCTGGGAGGCATCCTCAAGAGCTTTTGTACTTATCACAGGAACAGGGGTCACGTTCAGAGAGAGATTGGATTTCTTGTTTACCTATATTTTGGGGTCACTAAGTTGTACTTTGAGATACTCCAGGTTCACATTAAAAAGAACTAGCCTAGTATGTGTCTGGTTGGATTTCCTCCTCCCACTTCTTTTTTTTTTGGCTTGCTCTCTCCTTTCCCTTCCTTCCTATACTTTTCTTTTTCCCCACTTTATTTTCTTCTAAAAAGATGCACATAAATGGAATCTGGCAAGATGGTACTGATGAACCTATTTGCAGGAGAGCATAGAGAATGGACTTGTGGACAAGGGCTGGGGAGAGGTAGGAGAGGGTGAGATCAGTGCAGAGAGCAGCATGGGGGCATACACACTACCATAGGTAAAATAGATAGCCAGTAGAAAATTTCTGGATGAGTCAGGGAACTCAAACCTGGGCTCTGTAACAACCTAGGGCAGTGGGAAAGGGTGGAAGGTGGGATCAAGGTTCATGAGGAAGGGGACATATGTACTGCTTCTACTGCTAGGTTGCTTCAGTTGTGTCCAATTCTTTGTGACTTCATGGTCTGTAGACGGCCAGGCTTCTCCGTCCATGGGATCCTCCAAGAAAGAATACTGGAGTGGGTTGCCGTGCCCTCCTCTGGGGTATCTTCCTGTTTAGGAGCTTAACCTACTTCTGGTTGGATGTGAGCCTGGAAAGTTCCTCTGATAAATCCAACCTTCCCATAGAAGAGGAATCTGGTGTTTGTTCTAACACAATGCTCAAATCCACTAATATTTTTCATGCCAGAGAGCAGAGCCAACATAATTTAAGCCTGGAACTCCATGTCTGAATTTCAGGAGTAGTGTATGCTCATTGCCAAATATTCAAATAATCCAAATGTTTAGTTAGTAAAAGTGAAAGTCCTCCCCTCCCAATTTTGAAGAACTCTTCTATTTATCTATAAGTACAAATTTATCTACAAGCACAAATGAAGCTATGCTATTTACATTGTTCTGTAACTACTTCCTCCTATAGAATATTGTTTCAGTTGATCTGGATTGTACTGATACTAAAAATACTTAACAATGGGCATAGTAATGTAATTTATAAATAAAAAGATTGATTTCTATTTAGTGTCTAACTCAATTAAACTGTAAACACTAAGGGTCAGTAAACTATGGCCTGCTTGCCAAATCAGGCCTACTATCCGTTTTTGTTACGTAATACATTTATATTATAGAACACTCATTCACTAACATATTGTTTATGATTGCTTTTGCACTCTTATAGGGAGCTGAATAGTTGTGATTGAGATGGTATGGCCTGCAAAGCATTTACAGCCCTGGCTTCGCTTTTTCTAAAGCAGGGGTTCTAGGGTTCATAGGCTTCAGTAATTGTGGTACAGGGGTTCAGTAGTTGTGGCTCCTGGGCTCTAAAACAAGGTTCAATAGTTGTGATGCACATGCTTAATTTCTCTATAGCATGTGGGATCTTCCTGGATCAGAGATTGAACCTGTGTCTCCTACAGGCAAATTCTTTACACTGGCCACCAAATTTCTGGATGAGGAACTCAAACCTGGGCTCTGTAACAACCTAGGGCAGTGGGAAAGGGTGGAAGGTGGGATCAAGGTTCATGAGGAAGGGGACATATGTACTGCTTCTACTGCTAGGTTGCTTCAGTTGTGTCCAATTCTTTGTGACTTCATGGTCTGTAGACGGCCAGGCTTCTCCGTCCATGGGATCCTCCAAGAAAGAATACTGGAGTGGGTTGCCGTGCCCTCCTCTGGGGTATCTTCCTGTTTAGGAGCTTAACCTACTTCTGGTTGGATGTGAGCCTGGAAAGTTCCTCTGATAAATCCAACCTTCCCATAGAAGAGGAATCTGGTGTTTGTTCTAACACAATGCTCAAATCCACTAATATTTTCATGCCAGAGAGCAGAGCCAACATAATTTAAGCCTGGAACTCCATGTCTGAATTTCAGGAGTAGTGTATGCTCATTGCCAAATATTCAAATAATCCAAATGTTTAGTTAGTAAAAGTGAAAGTCCTCCCCTCCCAATTTTGAAGAACTCTTCTATTTATCTATAAGTACAAATTTATCTACAAGCACAAATGAAGCTATGCTATTTACATTGTTCTGTAACTACTTCCTCCTATAGAATATTGTTTCAGTTGATCTGGATTGTACTGATACTAAAAATACTTAACAATGGGCATAGTAATGTAATTTATAAATAAAAAGATTGATTTCTATTTAGTGTCTAACTCAATTAAACTGTAAACACTAAGGGTCAGTAAACTATGGCCTGCTTGCCAAATCAGGCCTACTATCCGTTTTTGTTACGTAATACATTTATATTATAGAACACTCATTCACTAACATATTGTTTATGATTGCTTTTGCACTCTTATAGGGAGCTGAATAGTTGTGATTGAGATGGTATGGCCTGCAAAGCATTTACAGCCCTGGCTTCTCTTATTCTAAAGCAGGGGCTCTAGGGTTCATAGGCTTCAGTAATTGTGGTACAGGGGTTCAGTAGTTGTGGCTCCTGGGCTCTAAAACAAGGTTCAATAGTTGTGATGCACATGCTTAATTTCTCTATAGCATGTGGGATCTTCCTGGATCAGAGATTGAACCTGTGTCTCCTACAGGCAAATTCTTTACCACTGAGCCACCTGGTAAACCCGAGAGCTTTTTAAAATTATAAATAGATGTGGAATTTGGTCAATAGATTTTCCTGCATATACTGAGAAGATCATATGGGTTTTATTCTTTATTTTGTTAATGTGATGTATCAGTTTAACAGATTTGTGGATATTAAACCATCCTTGCATCCCAGGATGAATGCTACTTGGCTGTGTGGCTATGACTCATTTATTTGAGGGCTGTGGACCCACTGGAGGGTGGAGTAGCCTTCTTGCACAGTGGGCTGTGTAGCCCAGGGGTTTGGGGCTAGTGCCTGCCTGCTGGTGGTTGGGATCTGGCTTCTGTGCAGCTGTCTGCCTGGCCTGGGGCTGGGATGAGGCTGGTGCTGGCCTTTAGTGTGCGGGGCCAAGTTCCAGGCACTAGTAGGCTGGAAGGAGAATTCCAAAATGGCCTTTGCCAGTGCAGGTTTTATTATGGTAGAATAAGCTCAAAAATGACTGTTAGTATTATCTCCTTCCCTAAGGGGAATCTCAGTTGCCCCTTACCTCTCTGGAAAACCTCTCTGAGATCAATATGTGCATCTGGCCCAGGTCTCTTCCACAGTACAACTTCTTTTGTATTGGATTTACATCATGTGAGATTTTGTGCATGCTTGGTAAGAGTAGAATCTCTCTTTTTAATATTAATAGCAATCCAGCTCTCCCAAAGGTAGTCCTGCTGGTTTTCAAAGCCACCTGTTGTAGGAGCTCATCTTCCCAGGGCAGGACCTCCTGCTGGGGAGCCTGCTATGAAGCTCAGACACCTTGTCTTGGGGGATGACCACCACTGCTGTGGCATTCCGCTCATGTGGGGATTGCTGACCTGGGTGTACGGGTCCTAACTATACACATCTCCACCTGTCTCGTCGTGGTTCCTTCTTTATGTCTTAAGTTGTAATAAATCTTTTCTGCTAGTCTCTAGGTCACTCTCATAGATATTTGCTCTGTGGGCTCAGTTGCTAAGTCATGTATGACTCTTTGTGACCTCATGGACTGTATCACGCTAGGCTCCTCTGTCCATGGGATTCTCCAGGCACAGATACTGGAGTGGGTTACCATTTCCTTTTCCAGGTTATCTCTCTGACCCAGGGACTGAACCCATGTCTCTTATGTTTCCTGCATTGACAGGCAGATCCTTTTACCACTGCATCATGCGGGAAACCCCTTTGCTCTATAAATAGCTGTAATTTTAGTGTGGAGGTGCATTCAGCCTCTGCCTTCTTTGCTACCATGGCCACCTCTCTATAACCATTTTACACTTATGTTTCATTTTCATTTATTAATTTTTTTTGGCCACTTGTATTGGTCGTTCATTTATTTATCTTTGTTCTTTGGCCTGTGTGGGCCTCTCATCACAGTGGCCTTCCTCGTTTCAGAGCACTGGCTCTGGGTGCATGCGCTCCAGAGCTCCAGCTCAGTAGTTGGATGCATCGGTCCAGCTGCTCTGCGGCACGTGGGATCTTCCCAGGCCAGGGATTGAACCAGCGCCCCTTGCACTGCAAGGCAGAGTCCTTACCCACTGACCACCAGGGAAGCCCATTTTCATAACTTAGTCTAAAAATCTTTACTATGCTCTATAGCTGTGGCAGAGAGATTAAATCATTTACACACGCATATAATATACCTTGGTTACTGTCATAATGCCAATTTTCTAACTTTCCCAGCAAAAATACCATTTTCTCACACATCTTTATTATTTCTTATAACTGGATATTTCTAATATTAATAGCAATCCAGCTCTCCCAAAGGTAGTCCTGCTGGTTTTCAAAGCCACCTGTTGTAGGAGCTCATCTTCCCAGGGCAGGACCTCCTGCTGGGGAGCCTGCTATGAAGCTCAGACACCTTGTCTTGGGGGATGACCACCACTGCTGTGGCATTCCGCTCATGTGGGGATTGCTGACCTGGGTGTACGGGTCCTAACTATACACATCTCCACCTGTCTCGTCGTGGTTCCTTCTTTATGTCTTAAGTTGTAATAAATCTTTTCTGCTAGTCTCTAGGTCACTCTCATAGATATTTGCTCTGTGGGCTCAGTTGCTAAGTCATGTATGACTCTTTGTGACCTCATGGACTGTATCACGCTAGGCTCCTCTGTCCATGGGATTCTCCAGGCACAGATACTGGAGTGGGTTACCATTTCCTTTTCCAGGTTATCTCTCTGACCCAGGGACTGAACCCATGTCTCTTATGTTTCCTGCATTGACAGGCAGATCCTTTTACCACTGCATCATGCGGGAAACCCATTTGCTCTATAAATAGCTGTAATTTTAGTGTGGAGGTGCATTCAGCCTCTGCCTTCTTTGCTACCATGGCCACCTCTCTATAACCATTTTACACTTATGTTTCATTTTCATTTATTAATTTTTTTTGGCCACTTGTATTGGTCGTTCATTTATTTATCTTTGTTCTTTGGCCTGTGTGGGCCTCTCATCACAGTGGCCTTCCTCGTTTCAGAGCACTGGCTCTGGGTGCATGCGCTCCAGAGCTCCAGCTCAGTAGTTGGATGCATCGGTCCAGCTGCTCTGCGGCACGTGGGATCTTCCCAGGCCAGGGATTGAACCAGCGCCCCTTGCACTGCAAGGCAGAGTCCTTACCCACTGACCACCAGGGAAGCCCATTTTCATAACTTAGTCTAAAAATCTTTACTATGCTCTATAGCTGTGGCAGAGAGATTAAATCATTTACACACGCATATAATATACCTTGGTTACTGTCATAATGCCAATTTTCTAACTTTCCCAGCAAAAATACCATTTTCTCACACATCTTTATTATTTCTTATAACTGGTATATTTACTAAAAGTCATGGCTCAGTAAACTCTAGGTTCTTTCTGAGCTGGAGGCATAATTATCTTTCATTAACCAAAGGACAAGGTTTATATTAACTCAGGGTATAGGTGTTATTACTGCCCATCTGTCCCTCATAGGGATATGCCAAAGTTGATCTGTAATCTGCACCAATTATATCATAAAGAGTCAGTTATGCCTTTTAACACTGAGGGAAACTCAGTAAATGTCATGCTTCCCAGTAAAACCTTGCCTTGGTTTGTGCTGTTCATAGTGCTCCCACAAATAAGTCTATAATACAACCAACCATTGTTGCTTAAATATACCAGCTGCTGTTGCTATCAAATGACAATTGTTCCTTCTTGACTGAGGGCATGTGTCCTTTCCCATGGTTATTATCAAGCAAGACACCGAGTCAGTTTAGTTAAAGCATAGTCTATTCAAATATTGCTTCAGCACATTTCTAAGCCAATTGCCCAGTTCGGCCAATTCCCTTGAGAGGACGCCCTCTAGTGACCAATAGACTATAATGGTGAGTCTTCAGCAAAGTGTTTCTAAGCTGGTAAAGAATCCACCCACAATGCAGGAGACACCGGTTCAATTTCTGGGTCAGGAAGATCCTGCAGCAGGTATAGGTTACCCACTCCAGGATTCCGGGGCCTCCCTAGTGGCTTAGATGGTAAAGAATCTGCCTGCAATGTGGGAGATCTGGGTTCAATCCCTGATCTCATGGAGAAGGGAAAGGTTACCCACTCCAGCGTTCTTGCCTGGAAAATTCCATGGCTCGGCCAAGGGTCGTCAAGAGTCGAACACGACTGAGCGACTTTCACTTTCATTCTCTAACACCAGGCCAGGGATTGAACCAGCCTTGCACTGCAAGGCAGAGTCCTTACCCACTGACCACCAGGAAGCCCATTTTCATAACTTAGTCTAAAAATCTTTACTATGCTCTATAGCTGTGGCAGAGAGATTAAATCATTTACACAGCATATAATATACCTTGGTTACTGTCATAATGCCAATTTTCTAACTTTCCCAGCAAAAATACCATTTTCTCACACATCTTTATTATTTCTTATAACTGGTATATTTACTAAAAGTCATGGCTCAGTAAACTCTAGGTTCTTTCTGAGCTGGAGGCATAATTATCTTTCATTAACCAAAGGACAAGGTTTATATTAACTCAGGGTATAGGTGTTATTACTGCCCATCTGTCCCTCATAGGGATATGCCAAAGTTGATCTGTAATCTGCACCAATTATATCATAAAGAGTCAGTTATGCCTTTTAACACTGAGGGAAACTCAGTAAATGTCATGCTTCCCAGTAAAACCTTGCCTTGGTTTGTGCTGTTCATAGTGCTCCCACAAATAAGTCTATAATACAACCAACCATTGTTGCTTAAATATACCAGCTGCTGTTGCTATCAAATGACAATTGTTCCTTCTTGACTGAGGGCATGTGTCCTTTCCCATGGTTATTATCAAGCAAGACACCGAGTCAGTTTAGTTAAAGCATAGTCTATTCAAATATTGCTTCAGCACATTTCTAAGCCAATTGCCCAGTTCGGCCAATTCCCTTGAGAGGACGCCCTCTAGTGACCAATAGACTATAATGGTGAGTCTTCAGCAAAGTGTTTCTAAGCTGGTAAAGAATCCACCCACAATGCAGGAGACACCGGTTCAATTTCTGGGTCAGGAAGATCCTGCAGCAGGTATAGGTTACCCACTCCAGGATTCCGGGGCCTCCCTAGTGGCTTAGATGGTAAAGAATCTGCCTGCAATGTGGGAGATCTGGGTTCAATCCCTGATCTCATGGAGAAGGGAAAGGTTACCCACTCCAGCGTTCTTGCCTGGAAAATTCCATGGCTCGGCCAAGGGTCGTCAAGAGTCGAACACGACTGAGCGACTTTCACTTTCATTCTCTAACACACTTAACCAAGTTCCCAGCTTCCTAAGTCCCTTAGTCCTCTGGGCCAATGTTATGTGATCTCAAGGGCTGTTGCCATGCATATTCATGGCATGAAACTAATTGAAGTACACTACCTGCACCAAAATGGCACTGAGTTCCTCAAGAGATTGCCAGGGGAGCGTTTTCACTTAATGTGTGTGGTTTAGTTCAAGTAACGCAAGGACTTCCCCAAATAATTTTTTTAAAAAGTTCCAGAGTGATACATCATTGTCAGGTGACAACTCTGACGTGGCTACTTTCCACACTTGGATATCATTGTGATCCTTGAATTCCTGCCAGTAGAGTCTTCCATCCATATTCGTACTTGGTACAGCTAAAGGAGAACATTCAAAGGCAAGACATATCCCTCTTACTCAGGTACCTGCTTTCACCAGGGTATTATCCTGGTTACAGAATACTGCTACATGGGGCTTCTCTGCTGGCCCAGAGGCTAAGACTTCAGGCTCCCAATGCAGGAGGCCTGGGTTCAATCCCTGGTCAGGGAGCTAGATCCCACATACTGCGACTGAGACCCAGCACAGCCAAATAAATACATATTAAAAAAAAAAAAAAAAGAATACTGCTACATAAGGTAGCAGTTGTTAGCTGACAGCCACAGTATGCCCAGTTTGAGGTTCAAAGGCAGGAATTCTCTTAGAGCTACAGAGACTCAGCACGATAAACATAACAACATAACAACAAAGTGTCCCGATCTACTATTAGGCAGGCAGGTCATCACCATGTCCCCCGTGGCTCAGGGGTAAAGAATCCACCTGAGATGCATGAACCTTTGGTTTGATCCCTGAATCGGTCAAGATGATTCCTTGGAAATGCAAATGGAAACCCACTCTAGTATTCTTGCCTGGGAAATCCCATGGGTAGAGGAGCCTGGAGGACTCCTGACAGACGATCCCTGAGTCAAAAAGAGTCTGACACCACTGAGCAACTAACTAACAACAACAACAACAAAGCGGATCATCAGGTACTCATTTATGTCTTCTCTCCAAATTGTATATATGAGGTCTCAGGAAATTACTGTAAGGTGACCTTGGGTCATTTCTTTTCAGGAGAGAAAATCCTGGAGCATCTTGTATTGGCCCTGACTCTGTATTACATATGAGAGAAATAGCTGAGAATATTGCTGTTTTGCTCAAAACTACCTTTCCTTCTACTGTTTCCCATGATGTGATCTCTTTTCAGCACTCATAATCCTCCCACTTGTCCCAATTAGTATGTCTGAAACCAGAGTTTGTTTAGGCATCAATGGCTCTATTGCCCTCTAGAGGCATTTAGCAGCATGTCTTCTCATATATGCATCTTCTGTTGTAAAATGACCAAGTTTGTGGCCACTGCACAAACTGAATATCCATTTGCTTATGATTTACGTGAGCGCTCTTTATATTCTTATATGTCTTTAGTCAGATACATGCATTGTGAATATTTTTTTCTTCTCACTTCCTTAAACTGTCTTTTGATGCAAAATTTTAATGAATAAATCCAATTTAATAATTGTGTGTATATCTGTGTGTGTGTCTGTGTATGTGGTTAGTGCTTTTTGTTTCCTGATCAAGACATCTTCACTCATCTGAAGGCACAAGTACTTTTTAAAATATATTTTTTTGTTTTCTTCAAGAAATTTTGTAATTTTATGCCTTACATTTAGGTCTATAGGCCCCTCTGAATTAATTGCTGTTTATGGTATAGAGTGAGAGGTCAAGGTTTAATTGTTTTCTATGTGTATATCCAGTTATTCTAGCTTAATGAATTCAATGCATCCTCCTCTCCACATTAAATGGCACTGGAACTTTGCCAACAATGAAATGACCGTATAAAGAAAGATTTATTTCTGAGTTCTCTATTCTGTTACATTGATCTATTCATGGGTTCTTATGCAAATATTATACATAGTGATCACTTAACTTTGTAGTAAGTTTGGTAATGTGTATCCTCCAATTTCACGACTAAAAAATTTTTTTTGGTCTCTTTTTATTGATTTTTTTTAAAACCTTTATTTTACTTTTAACTTTACAGAGTTTTGTTGTTTACAGATATGTATGTTCTCAGATTAGTCATATGTATATCCCCCCCTTCCCTGCCCTCCCGACCATCATACAGCACCCTGAAGGATTCCCTTTTCTCACGAGGTCTCAGGAAATTACTGTAAGGTGACCTTGGGTCATTTCTTTTCAGGAGAGAAAATCCTGGAGCATCTTGTATTGGCCCTGACTCTGTATTACATATGAGAGAAATAGCTGAGAATATTGCTGTTTTGCTCAAAACTACCTTTCCTTCTACTGTTTCCCATGATGTGATCTCTTTTCAGCACTCATAATCCTCCCACTTGTCCCAATTAGTATGTCTGAAACCAGAGTTTGTTTAGGCATCAATGGCTCTATTGCCCTCTAGAGGCATTTAGCAGCATGTCTTCTCATATATGCATCTTCTGTTGTAAAATGACCAAGTTTGTGGCCACTGCACAAACTGAATATCCATTTGCTTATGATTTACGTGAGCGCTCTTTATATTCTTATATGTCTTTAGTCAGATACATGCATTGTGAATATTTTTTTCTTCTCACTTCCTTAAACTGTCTTTTGATGCAAAATTTTAATGAATAAATCCAATTTAATAATTGTGTGTATATCTGTGTGTGTGTCTGTGTATGTGGTTAGTGCTTTTTGTTTCCTGATCAAGACATCTTCACTCATCTGAAGGCACAAGTACTTTTTAAAATATATTTTTCTGTTTTCTTCAAGAAATTTTGTAATTTTATGCCTTACATTTAGGTCTATAGGCCCCTCTGAATTAATTGCTGTTTATGGTATAGAGTGAGAGGTCAAGGTTTAATTGTTTTCTATGTGTATATCCAGTTATTCTAGCTTAATGAATTCAATGCATCCTCCTCTCCACATTAAATGGCACTGGAACTTTGCCAACAATGAAATGACCGTATAAAGAAAGATTTATTTCTGAGTTCTCTATTCTGTTACATTGATCTATTCATGGGTTCTTATGCAAATATTATACATAGTGATCACTTAACTTTGTAGTAAGTTTGGTAATGTGTATCCTCCAATTTCACGACTAAAAAATTTTTTTTGGTCTCTTTTTATTGATTTTTTTTTTTTAAAAACCTTTATTTTACTTTTAACTTTTACAGAGTTTTGTTGTTTACAGATATGTATGTTCTCAGATTAGTCATATGTATATCCCCCCCTTCCCTCCCCTCCCGACCATCACACAGCACCCCTGAAGGATTCCCTTTTCTCACAGAGCAATGACTAGAGCTATTTTCTTCACTTATGATAGTACAGGCCTTCATGCTACTTCCTTTACGCCTCTCACCCACTGTTCCTTCCCCACAATGTCCATATGTCCACTGTCCATGTCTGTCTTTCTGTTGCTTCACTGCGTGTGCCATCATCACCATCCTACTAGATTCCATATATACGTGTTAATATACTGTATTTGTCCTTCTCTTTCTGACTGACTTCACTTTTTATGATACGTTCTAGATCCAGCCACCTCATTAGGGTTGATTCTTCTGCATTTCTCTTTACAGCTGTGTAGTATTCCATTGTATATATGTACCAGAGCTTTTGGATCCATTCGTTCGTCGATGGGCATCTAGGTTCCTTCCATGTTCTAGCTATTGTATAGAGAGCTACAATGAACATTGGGGTACAGGTGCTTCTTTCAGTTTTGATTTCGTCAGGGTATAAGCCTAAGAGTGGGATTGCTGGGTCATATGGTGCTTCTATTTTTAGTTTTTTAAGACATCTCCAGACTGTCTTCCATAGAGGCTGTATCAATTTACACTCCCACCAGCAATGCAGGAGTGTTCCCTTTTCTCCGCACCCTCTCCAGCATTTATTGTCTGTCGATTTGTGGATGATGGCCATTCTGACGGGTGTGAGGTGATATCTCATTGTAGTTTTGATTTGCATTTCTCTAATTATTAGTGAAGTTGAGCATCGTTTCATGTGTTTTGGGCCATCTGTATGTCATCATTGGAGAGGTGTCTGTTTAGGTCCTTTTCCCATTTTTTGATTGGGTTGTTCGTTTTTCCAGTGCTGAGTTGTCTCAGTTGCTTGTAGATTTTGGAGATTAATTCTTTGTCTGTTGTTTCATTTGCTATGATTTTCTCCCACTCTGTGGGCTGTCTGTTCAGCTTTTTTGTAATTTCTTTAGCTGTACAAAAGCTTTTAAGTTTCATTAGGTCCCACATGTTCATTTGTCTTTTTAGTTCCACTATTCTAGTAGGTGGGTCAGAGAAGATCTTGCTTTGATTGATGTCCTTGAGGGTTTTGCCTATATTCTCCTCTAAGAGTTTGATGGTTTCTGGCCTTACATTTAAGTCTTAATCCATTTTGAGTTGATCTTTGTGTATGGTGTCAGGGTATGTTCCAACTTCATTTTCTTGCATGTAGCTGTCCAATTTTCCCAGCACCATTTGTTGAAGAGGCTGTCTTTTCCCATTTTATATGTACGCCTCCTTTGTCAAAAATAAGGTACCCATAGGTGCGTGGCTTTACCTCTGGGTTCTCGATCTTGTTCCATTGGTCGATATTTCTGTTTTTGTGCCAGTACCATACTGTCTTGATGACTGTTGCTTTGTAGTAGAGTCTGAAGTTGGGGAGGCTGATCCCCAGCTCCATTCTTCTTCCTGAGGATTGCTTTGGCTATTCGAGGTCTTTTGTGTTTCCATATGAACTGTGTACTTGGCTAGTTCTGTATATATGTACCAGAGCTTTTGGATCCATTCGTCGATGGGCATCTAGGTTCCTTCCATGTTCTAGCTATTGTATAGAGAGCTACAATGAACATTGGGGTACAGGTGCTTCTTTCAGTTTTGATTTCGTCAGGGTATAAGCCTAAGAGTGGGATTGCTGGGTCATATGGTGCTTCTATTTTTAGTTTTTTAAGACATCTCCAGACTGTCTTCCATAGAGGCTGTATCAATTTACACTCCCACCAGCAATGCAGGAGTGTTCCCTTTTCTCCGCACCCTCTCCAGCATTTATTGTCTGTCGATTTGTGGATGATGGCCATTCTGACGGGTGTGAGGTGATATCTCATTGTAGTTTTGATTTGCATTTCTCTAATTATTAGTGAAGTTGAGCATCGTTTCATGTGTTTTTGGGCCATCTGTATGTCATCATTGGAGAGGTGTCTGTTTAGGTCCTTTTCCCATTTTTTGATTGGGTTGTTCGTTTTTCCAGTGCTGAGTTGTCTCAGTTGCTTGTAGATTTTGGAGATTAATTCTTTGTCTGTTGTTTCATTTGCTATGATTTTCTCCCACTCTGTGGGCTGTCTGTTCAGCTTTTTTGTAATTTCTTTAGCTGTACAAAAGCTTTTAAGTTTCATTAGGTCCCACATGTTCATTTGTCTTTTTAGTTCCACTATTCTAGTAGGTGGGTCAGAGAAGATCTTGCTTTGATTGATGTCCTTGAGGGTTTTGCCTATATTCTCCTCTAAGAGTTTGATGGTTTCTGGCCTTACATTTAAGTCTTAATCCATTTTGAGTTGATCTTTGTGTATGGTGTCAGGGTATGTTCCAACTTCATTTTCTTGCATGTAGCTGTCCAATTTTCCCAGCACCATTTGTTGAAGAGGCTGTCTTTTCCCATTTTATATGTACGCCTCCTTTGTCAAAAATAAGGTACCCATAGGTGCGTGGCTTTACCTCTGGGTTCTCGATCTTGTTCCATTGGTCGATATTTCTGTTTTTGTGCCAGTACCATACTGTCTTGATGACTGTTGCTTTGTAGTAGAGTCTGAAGTTGGGGAGGCTGATCCCCCCAGCTCCATTCTTCTTCCTGAGGATTGCTTTGGCTATTCGAGGTCTTTTGTGTTTCCATATGAACTGTGTTATTCGTTGGTCTAGTTCTGTGAAGAATGTTATTGGAAGTTTGATAGGGATCGCATTGAATCTATAGATGACATTTGGTAGTATGGTCATTTTCACAATATTGATTCTCCCGACCCAGGAACACGGAATATTTCTCCATCTGTTTAACTCTTCTTTAATGTCTCTCATGAGTGTCTTGTGATTTTCTGTGTACAGTTCTTTAGTTTCTTTGGGTAGGTTTATTCCTAGATATTTGATTCTTTTGGTTGCGATGGTAAAGGGGATTGCCTCTTTGATTTCATTTTCTGATTTTTCATTGTTTGTGCATAGGAATGCCAGTGATTTCTGTATATTGATTTTGTATCCTGCGACTTTGCTGAATTCGCTGATTAACTCTAGTAGTTTTGTAATAGTGTCTTTGGGATTTTCTATGTATAATATCATGTCATCTGCAAATACAGAGAGTTTGACTTCTTCTTTTCCAATCTGGATTCCTTTGATTTCTTTCTCTTCTCTTATTGCTGTTGCTAGAACTTCCAGGACTATGTTGAATAACAGTGGTGAAAGTGGACACCCTTGTCTTGTTCCTGATCTTAGAGGGAATGCTTTGAGTTTTTCACCATTGAGGATAATGTTCGCTGTGGGCTTCTCATATATGGCTTTCACTATGTTGAGATAGGTTCCTTCTATTCCCATTTTCTGAAAAGTTTTTATCATAAATGGATGTTGTACTTTGTTGAAGGTTTTTTCTGCATCTATTGAGATGATCGTGTGGTTTTTGTCTTTCAATTTGTTGATATGGTGTATCACATTAATTGATTTACGGATGTTGAAGAAGCCTTGCCTGCCTGGGATGAACCCAACTTACATTTAAGTCTTAATCCATTTATGTTTTTTTCAGGGTATGTTCCAACTTCATTTTCTTGCATGTAGCTGTCCAATTTTCCCAGCACCATTTGTTGAAGAGGCTGTCTTTTCCCATTTTATATGTACGCCTCCTTTGTCAAAAATAAGGTACCCATAGGTGCGTGGCTTTACCTCTGGGTTCTCGATCTTGTTCCATTGGTCGATATTTCTGTTTTTGTGCCAGTACCATACTGTCTTGATGACTGTTGCTTTGTAGTAGAGTCTGAAGTTGGGGAGGCTGATCCCCTCAGCTCCATTCTTCTTCCTGAGGATTGCTTTGGCTATTCGAGGTCTTTTGTGTTTCCATATGAACTGTGTTATTCGTTGGTCTAGTTCTGTGAAGAATGTTATTGGAAGTTTGATAGGGATCGCATTGAATCTATAGATGACATTTGGTAGTATGGTCATTTTCACAATATTGATTCTCCCGACCCAGGAACACGGAATATTTCTCCATCTGTTTAACTCTTCTTTAATGTCTCTCATGAGTGTCTTGTGATTTTCTGTGTACAGTTCTTTAGTTTCTTTGGGTAGGTTTATTCCTAGATATTTGATTCTTTTGGTTGCGATGGTAAAGGGGATTGCCTCTTTGATTTCATTTTCTGATTTTTCATTGTTTGTGCATAGGAATGCCAGTGATTTCTGTATATTGATTTTGTATCCTGCGACTTTGCTGAATTCGCTGATTAACTCTAGTAGTTTTGTAATAGTGTCTTTGGGATTTTCTATGTATAATATCATGTCATCTGCAAATACAGAGAGTTTGACTTCTTCTTTTCCAATCTGGATTCCTTTGATTTCTTTCTCTTCTCTTATTGCTGTTGCTAGAACTTCCAGGACTATGTTGAATAACAGTGGTGAAAGTGGACACCCTTGTCTTGTTCCTGATCTTAGAGGGAATGCTTTGATTTTTTCACCATTGAGGATAATGTTCGCTGTGGGCTTCTCATATATGGCTTTCACTATGTTAAGATAAGTTCCTTCTATGCCCATTTTTTGAAGAGTTTTTATCATAAATGGATGCTGTACTTTGTCAAAGGCTTTTTCTGCATCTATTGAGATGATCATGTGATTTTTGTCTTTCAATTTGTTGATATGGTGTATCACATTGATTGATTTGCGGATGTTGAAGAAGCCTTGCATGCCTGGGATGAACCCAACTTGATCGTGATGAATGAGCTTTTTGATGTGTTGCTGAATTCTGTTTGCTAGGATTTTGTTGAGGATTTTGGCGTCTAGATTCATCAGTGAAATTGGCCTATAATTTTCTTTTTTTGTGATGTCTTTGCCTGGCTTTGGTATCAGGGTAATGGCGGCCTCGTAGAATGTGTTTGGAAGTGTTCCTTCCTGGGCAATCTTTTGGAAGAGTTTTAGAAGGACAGGCATTAGCTCTTCTTTAAATGTTTGGTAGAATTCACTTGTGAAACCATCTGGCCCTGGGCTTTTATTTTTGGGTAGATTTTTGATCACAAGGTAGATTTCTGAGCTTGTGATTGGCTTGTTCATAGTTTCTATTTCTTCCTGGTTGAGTCTTGGGAGATTAATCTTCTCTAAGAAACTGTCCATTTCTTCCAGATTGTCCAGTTTGTTGCCATAGAGTTGTTCCTAATAGTCTCTTATAATCCTTTGGATTTCTGCATTATCCGTTGTAATCTCTTTTTCATTTTTGATTTTGGTGTTCTGGTTCTTCTCTCTCTTTTTCTTGATGAGTCTGGCCAGTGGTGTGTCGATTTTATTGACTTTTTCGAAGAACCAGCTTTTTGTTTTATTTATCTTTACTATTGTTTCTTTCATTTCTTTTTCATTTATTTCTGCTCTGATCTTTATGATTTCCCTTCTTCTTCTGGCTTTGGGGTGTTTTTGTTCTTCTTTCTCCAACTGTTTTAAGCGTAAGGTAAGGTCGTCTGTTTGAGATTTTCCTAGTTTCTTGAGGTGGGATTGAATTGCTATAAACTTCCCTCTTAGAACTGCTTTTGCAGTATCCCATAGGTTTTGCACTGTCGTGTGTTCATTGTCATTTTCTTCTAGGAATTTTTTTATTTCTCCTTTGATTTCCTCAATGATCAGTTGGTTTTTTAGGTATGTGTTGTTTAATCTCCATGTGTTTGTGTTTTTAGCGGTTTTATTTCCTGTAGTTGATCTCTAGTCTCACTGCATTGTGGTCCGAGAAGATGGTTGATAGAATTTCAGTTTTCTTGAATTGACTGAGGATTGATTTGTGGCCCAAGATGTGGTCTATCCTGGAGAATGTTCCGTGAGCACTTGAGAAGAAAGTGTATTCTTCTGCTTTTGGATGGAAAGTCCTAAAGATATCAATGAGGTCCATTTCTTCTAGTTTGGCATTTAAGGCTTGTGTTTCTTTATTAATTTTCTGTTTGGATGATCTGTCCATTGGTGTGAGAGGAGTGTTAAAGTCTCCTACTATGATTGTGTTGCTGTCAATGTCTTCTTTTATGTCTGAAAGTGTTTGTCTTATGTATTGGGGTGCTCCTGTGTTGGGAGCATAGAAATTTATGATTGTTATGTCTTCTTCTTGGATGGATCCCTTAATCATGATGCAGTGACCTGCCTTGTCTCTTAGAATCTTCTTTACTTTAAAATCTATTTTATCTGATATGAGGATTGCTACTCCAGCTTTCTTTTGATCTCCATTTGCATGGAATATCTTTTTCCAGCCTCTCACTTTCAGTCTATGAGTGTCTTTAGGTCTGAAATGAGTTTCCTGGAGGCAGCATATGTATGGGTCGTGTTTTTGGATCCATTCAGCCACTCTGTGTCTTTTGGTTGGGGCATTTAGTCCATTGACATTCAAAGTAATTATTGATACAAATGATCCTATTGTCATCTTCTTAGATATTATGATGGGTTTGTTTCGTGGATCTTCTCCTTTTATACTTGTTTTCTATATAAGTCCCTTTAACATTTGTTGTAAGGCTGGTTTGGTGTGACTAAATTCTTTTAATTTTTGCTTGTCTGTAAAGCTTTTGATTTCTCCATCAATTTTGAATGAGATCCTTGCAGGGTAGAGGATTCTTGCTTGCAGATTATTCTCTTTCAGCCGTTTAAATGTGTTCTGCCATTCCCTTCTGGCCTGCAGAGTTTCTGTTGAAAGATCAGCTGTTAAACGGATGGGCTTTCCCTTGTATGTCACTAGTTGTTTAATCTCCATGTGTTTGTGTTTTTAGCGGTTTTATTTCCTGTAGTTGATCTCTAGTCTCACTGCATTGTGGTCCGAGAAGATGGTTGATAGAATTTCAGTTTTCTTGAATTGACTGAGGATTGATTTGTGGCCCAAGATGTGGTCTATCCTGGAGAATGTTCCGTGAGCACTTGAGAAGAAAGTGTATTCTTCTGCTTTTGGATGGAAAGTCCTAAAGATATCAATGAGGTCCATTTCTTCTAGTTTGGCATTTAAGGCTTGTGTTTCTTTATTAATTTTCTGTTTGGATGATCTGTCCATTGGTGTGAGAGGAGTGTTAAAGTCTCCTACTATGATTGTGTTGCTGTCAATGTCTTCTTTTATGTCTGAAAGTGTTTGTCTTATGTATTGGGGTGCTCCTGTGTTGGGAGCATAGAAATTTATGATTGTTATGTCTTCTTCTTGGATGGATCCCTTAATCATGATGCAGTGACCTGCCTTGTCTCTTAGAATCTTCTTTACTTTAAAATCTATTTTATCTGATATGAGGATTGCTACTCCAGCTTTCTTTTGATCTCCATTTGCATGGAATATCTTTTTCCAGCCTCTCACTTTCAGTCTATGAGTGTCTTTAGGTCTGAAATGAGTTTCCTGGAGGCAGCATATGTATGGGTCGTGTTTTTGGATCCATTCAGCCACTCTGTGTCTTTTGGTTGGGGCATTTAGTCCATTGACATTCAAAGTAATTATTGATACAAATGATCCTATTGTCATCTTCTTAGATATTATGATGGGTTTGTTTCGTGGATCTTCTCCTTTTATACTTGTTTTCTATATAAGTCCCTTTAACATTTGTTGTAAGGCTGGTTTGGTGTGACTAAATTCTTTTAATTTTTGCTTGTCTGTAAAGCTTTTGATTTCTCCATCAATTTTGAATGAGATCCTTGCAGGGTAGAGGATTCTTGCTTGCAGATTATTCTCTTTCAGCCGTTTAAATGTGTTCTGCCATTCCCTTCTGGCCTGCAGAGTTTCTGTTGAAAGATCAGCTGTTAAACGGATGGGCTTTCCCTTGTATGTCACTAGTTGTTTTTCCCTTGCTGCTTTGAGAATTCTATCTTTGTGTTTAATTTGTGTTAACTTCATTAATATGGGTCTTGGGGTGTTTCTTCTCGGATTGATTCTGTATGGTACTCTTTGTGCTTCTTGGACTTGATTGACTATTTCTTTTCCCATGGTGGGGAAATTTTCAACTATAATCTCTTAAAAAATTTTCTCATAGCCTTTCTTTTTTTCTTCTTCTTCTGGAACCCCTGTAATTCGAATATTGGTGCGTTTGATATTATCCCAGAGGTCTCTGAGGCTATCCTCTGCTCTTTTCATTCTTTGAGCTAGAGTCTGTTTTTCAGCAGTTACTTCCACCATTTTATCTTCCAGCTCACTTATCCGGTCTTCTGTCTCAGGTACTCTGCTCTTGATTCCTTCTACAGTGTTTTTCAGTTCAGTAATTGAGTTGTTTGTCTCTGTTACTTTTTTGGTAAGTTCTTGTATTTCTTTATTCAGTGTGTTAGTTGTATCTTGCAATTTCTCTGAAATTCTGTTTTCAGTGTCTTTGATCATCTTTACTATCATTCTTCTGAAATCACTTTCAGAAAGTTTGTCCAAATTCTCTTCTTTAATTTGATCTTGTGTGTTTGTGGATTGTTCCTTCGCTTGTGTGGTATTTCTCTGCCGTTTCATTGTTATTATTAATTTTTTAAAACTGACTCTGTTTGGGATTTCCTTTTCCCAGACTTTGAGTCACGTCTGTTGGTGTTTGTTGTTTGGATGGGGCTTCTATTCTGGGTGATGCTGGTGATTGGTTGATGTCAGGACTTGCATACAAGTGATTACCTTTGTTGGCGTTCTCACTTGTATACTGCTCTTTAGTGTTATGCGTTCTCTAGTATTGTAGAGTTTTGGAGTCAGTGCACCCTCCTTAAAACCCCGGGGCTTGTTGCCTGACCAGGGAATGAAGATTTGACAGCTGGTTTGTTATGGCATTAAATGATATTAAAACATATATATGCAAATGAGAAACAGAAGGTATACCTTTGACAAATGGCAATTTAAAAATTATGCAAGTACCATCTAGCGTATTGAATTATACACATAAACATACATAGCTATAACATAACCCAAGCATTCCAATCAAAAATACAGTACAATACGTTAGCATGGCAAATAGAGAAATCCAAGAATGATATCCACCAGTTAATAAGCAAACTAAGTAGAGTACCAATTGGAGAATAATGCTAGAGCAGGATCCCTGTTGGGGATAAGGCAATGAGGACAGAACAGACTAAGAAATATAGTGGGGAAAGGGAAAAAGAGAAAGGGAGGATAGAAGAGAAATATAGAATAATATTGCAAAGTTAAATATAGGGAGATAAAGATTTGTATGTATTAGAATTTAGTGCTATAGGAAAGGAGCTTCAGAGAAAGCAAAGACTTATAGAGGAAGTAGTAGTACAAATGAAAAATTATTAAAAATTAAAAGATCTAAATTTTATAGAAAAATATAGAAAAACAAAGCAAAAATAATAAAAACAAACAAAACCCCCACAGAACCTTAAAAGGCCAATGGGGAACCAGAAGTTTATACCAAAATAAAATGTGTGGTTTAAAAGGAAAAAGAAAAAAAAAATTATGTAAACTTGAATATATTCAGTCTTACTGATAAGATTAGTAGCTTCAATAGAATTCAGTGAAGGAAATGAGCACACCCACTCTCTCTCTCACGCACACCCCAAGAAAAGAAAAAGAAAAAAAAAAAAATAGGTGGGTGCACTGAGTGGGTTTGGAAAAAAGAGAAAAAAAAAAAATTGAAACAAAGTAATACAATACAAAAAATGAAATTTTAAAGTCCAGCAGTAACTCCAGCTTCACACAAAACGTGAAAATAGTGTTTATGTTCTTCTGTCTCTTGCTGACTATTCAGGAATTATCAGTCTTTTTCTTGCCTCTGGCAGTGGTTGGATCTGGAGACCTCTTTGACTGCTTGTTTGTTTCGGCCTATTCCAGAATTAAAAGGCCCGCCCAGGCTGGCCCTGGGAGTTTCTTAATCCAAATCCCTTTTCTTGCTGGGTGGAGCTAAATTCCCTCCCTGTAGTTTGCCCAGCAGCCAAACTACAGTAGGGAAAATGGCGTCTGTCTTACAGAGGATTTATTCCCACACGCTCTATGGGAAGCACTTCCGCAGTGACCCCGACCCTGCTGCAGGCCACTGTCCACCCCCGCCACCGCGGGAGACGTCAGGTTACTCAGAGGTGAGTCTGGCTCAGTCTCATGCAGGATCGCTATTCCCCTCTCCCGGATCACAGTGCGCAGAGACTTTCCAGTCCTCCTCGGGGGCTCTGTGATCGGGTTAATGGTAACCTCCTCCAAAGAGAACTGAGTGCCGCCCTTCCGAGGCCTGCTCAAGGGCACTTCTAGCTCAAGGGGGCACCTGGACCCTCCAAAGCAGGTCTGGCTCAGTCCCTTGTGGGTGTCAGTGCTCCTCTCCCGGGTTTTGATCTGCAACAGGCTTTGCGCCTTTGGCCCGCCCAGCCTCTCCGGCGGGTATGAGGTTTGACTTTTAAAAGTGCGATTGCGCCCCTCCTACCGTCTTGATGCGGATTCTCCTTTGTTCTTCAATGTGGGGTGTCCTCTCTGTGATCGGATCCAACCTCCTTTCGTCGATGGTTCCCCAGGAACTCGTCGCAATTCAGGCGATTTTGCAGGAGAGATGAGTGCACGTCCTTCTACGCCGCCATTCTAGCTCCACCCCCTGATTTTTTATTTATTTATTTTTAATCCATCTTTCTTCTTCGGCCTGTGTGGGCCTCCACTGCAGTGATCTCTCTCGTTGTGAGCTCTGTGTGCATGCGCTCCAGTGTGCTGGCTTGTAATTGGACATACCGGTCCAGCAGCTCCATGGCACGTAGAATCTTCTGCGGCCAGGGATCGAACTGGTGCCCCTTGCACTGCAAGGTGGACTCTTTACCCACTGGACCACCAGGGAAGCCCAAATTTCATGATTTTTCTTCAAAATTGCCTTGACTATTCAAGGTCATTTTCATCTCCGTTCAAATTTTAGGATTGGCTTGTCTGTTTTCGAGGACAATGACCAAGATCCTATGCCCAGGACTGGAGAAAACTAAGTGAATCAGAGTCTGAACCCCTAAAGCGTAAGCAAGGCAGCATGGACAGTTTGGGTGTAGGGTGTAGACTCTGGTTAGGGAAGGTGATCACAGAGGACAGACTAGAATGACCTCTTGAGTCCCACTGAAAACACCTGGTGCAGTACAACAGTGAGATATGTCCTTAAAATTCCAAAAGCTTTGATACCTAGAATACTGTATCTTATCAAATGATCATTCAAATGAAAGAACCAAACAGTGGTATTTTTCAAATTGCAACACCGAGGAAGTTTCCTTTCAGCTGGTATCTTACAAAGAAAGTCTTTCACCATTGCACTGGTCACCTGATGGAGTAGTAGTTTTAAATTCCACCAACTATAAATATTTATTGGAACAAACTGAGACATTACCAATGTGAATCAAGAAGTAGGATTTCTCTTCCTCTATGTCTCTGCCTGCACTTCCATTCTTGCTCCAGTGACTATACATACATACATACATATTCATATAATTAAAAAAGCATAATGGATTAATACTTCTATACTTTTTTATATCTTGAACTATTTACTTGATGGCCTTTCAGGGAAATAATAGAAATCTGTTAGATTCTTTCAACCTGTTGCATATGATTACATTCTATGTAACTGATCATAATTACTCTATTTTCTGTTAATAGGATTTTAGGTTTTTTGCTAATTTTTATCTCTTAAACTGAAAGACTCATTGAAAAAAGTTTCAATACTGTATATACATTTATGATAATGTTTTTACAAGTCAGATGTATACAAGTGGGAATTTCTAGGATAAAATATTGAATCACATATTTTAAAACACACAGCTTTATGCATAGATGGAGGGAACATATTTTCCAAAATCTCCACCATGAAATGGATAATTTTCGTGTTATCATTCTTGCCCTTGTTTTTTCTGGCCATTAGCATTCTTTTCTGTTTGGTAAAAAATAAGAAGAGATTTGAAAAGAGATAAAGACATAGCATATAATAAAGGAAGGATAGGTAAGAAAAGAATATTAATGAAACAATTTTAAGCAAGAAAAATGTTTTTGAAAAGAAAAATAAGGAACTATAAAGATCCTCAAGTTGCAAAAATTAGCTAACATATACTCCTCCTTTTCTTCCTTCTATTCAATCTTTCTTCTTTCAAACACTTTAAAGGATATTCAATAGCTATAAATTAAGCAATTATTTTAAGCAATAAACTGATATGTGAAAGATTTTTGAGGATAATTCTTAACAAAAGAGAAATCTGTTCAGGAAATAAGTGTGAGAAAGGATTAATTTAAAGCAATCTTTGGAAGTGAGGGAAGTGATGGATCTTCATAGAAGAGAGGAGACATAGTGAGGAATAGCATCCATGACTTTAGACAAAGGCAGAGCCAATTGATGGATCATCATTAATGGATGTAAGTGTCCACATAGCCTTATCTCACATGTGTTGACAATGCTAATCCCCAACAGCTTGACTCTTCACCAAGAATCACAGAAAGCAGATTCAGGTGGAGCAGATTCCACATGTGGGTTCATCAAGAGGCTTCTGCTGGGAGACTCCTTCTACCCACCAGCTTCCTCAGGCCCCGCTTCAGGTCTTTGTTTCTCAGGCTATATATGAAAGGATTGAGCATGGAGGATAAAACTGTGTAGACAATTGTTGCCATGTGGTCCCTGACAGTGTAGGTGGACACAGGCTGTAAATAGACATAGAAGATGCTTCCATAAAAGAGTGTTACCACAGTCAGGTGAGAACCACACGTGGAGAAGGCTTTGCATTTCCCAGCCACTGAGGGAATTTTGAAAACTGCAATGAAGATTCGTATATAAGAGAAAGTAATGCATAGAAAAGGGGTGACTAAAACAAAAGATCCTTCTATAATTATCACGATCTCATTGACAAATGTGGAAGAGCAGGACAGTTTTATCAGAGGGCTGAGATCACAGAGAAAGTGGTGGATAACATTAGAGTCACAGAAGGTGAGCTGATTCAACAGAAGTGTGTGCAGGAGTGAGTGGAAGTGAGGCAATGAGCAGGAGAAGGCCACCAGCAGGACACAGTGGCAGTGGCTCATGATGGTGACATAGTGGAAGGGGTCACAGATGGCCACATAGCGGTCAAAGGCCATGGCTGCCAGAAGGAAGCTGTCAGTGTTGCCCAAAGCATAGGTAAAATACATCTGGGTCAGACACCCAGCATAGGAGATGGTCTTATGTGACACGAAGTTCACCAGCATCCTGGGGACAATGGTTGTTGTGAAGCAAATGTCAGTGAAAGACAGGAAACTCAAGAAGAAATACATGGGGGTCTGCAGGTTGGGGTCAGAGCAGATGGCCAGGATGATGAGCAGGTTCCCTGTTATGGTGACCATGTATATGATGAGGAAGAGGAGAAAGAGTGGCTTCTGGTCCTCAGGCCGGGAGGAGAGTCCCAGGAGGATGAACTCAGAGACGCTGCTGGTTTGGTTGAGTCTTTCCATTGATTTGGATCTATTAATAGTTGTACACAAGAAGGTTTGTTATTTCACATGCTCCAATTCTGTATCCGAAATCATGGGAACCCAGCAAGTCTTCATTACCTTTACTTGGTCACTATTGGCTGCTCTGCAGGGAAAGCTTGTCACCATTACGGTCCTTCGTTCCCAAATCCATGGACATCATAAAGGCTTTATATTGCAAGCTGAGGGACAGAAGAAGAGTTTTACTTTCAAAAACATAGAGGTAAACTCTTTTGATTCTAGTTCCTTAATTCCTATTCTGGGAAAATTGCTATTTCCTTCTTGGGAATGTAGCAATAAAACAGATGTTTCCCTCGAGTAGTTCATGCTGTAGTTTGGGAGACAGATCATCATTAATTTACATATTTGTAGGGATAAATTTGTCAATAAAATGTAAGAAGATGGAGGTGACTGGGGAGTAAGGAGTAGTTTAGATACTGAAGTCACAGGATCTGTATTCCTTATCAAAGCAAATTCAATTATAATACTAGACTTCATTTTTGCAGATCTTGGGCAGAGATGACCATTTTTCAAAATAGCCAACAGCGCAAATCTAAGAGCAATTTTGAATCCAGTTCAATAGTATCTTTTTTTCTTGACTAGGCACAGAATGAGAGGTTCACCCTCCTTAGCTCATGGGATGTCATGCAGGCCTCTCTTTTTAAAATCCATTTTCCTTTCTTTAATCCCTTGTTGTAAATTACATTTGTACAGAATTACATCCATTTTTGACTATTCAATTTATTTTCTTAAACTTCCTCTTTCATATATTTATCCAAAAATATCTTTGAGAAATATGTCTATATACATGTTTTTCTCAGTCATATCTAGTCCCCCGGCAATGGACATAAGCATGGCTTCTGTTTCTTACTACTGCAAAAGTTCTGTAATGAGAAATCATGGTATCTACAAAGGACTTTAACAAAGCACTTTAAATCAGTATTTTAGAGTAAGCATATCTGCCCATACCTTGTGAATAGACATATCCCTTAGGGTTTTTCAGACATTTTGAAATATTGGTTACCGTAAAACTCTCTACAACATACATACTTTCATATCATATGTGACATGAAACACACATATCATCAGTGTTTTAAATCAATTTAGAGGCAACATGTCCTTTCACACATTTTGGAGGTACATTGTTATAAAAGTACATTGGCATATTATCCTATTAATGAATTGAAAAAAAATGCTTACATTTTAAAATTACCAAACATTTTTCAACCTTGGCTACTTCATGTATAATACAAACACATACACCTTCTCATGAGGGGTTAGTGAAAAAACACATTTAAAACACCTCTAGAAAGATATATTGTGAATACTCAGGAGAAGCTGCTGATCCTCATCAATCCCTGTGTTACCCTCCCATATCTTCTACCTAGAAGTTCTCAAAATCAACTAATTCACATGTGTAAAATATCACATCTCTCACTGCCAAATTTTCAGGCTAATTTTATGAATTTGTAAGATTTTATGGAAGGAATATTTGTTTTGTCTGTGGGGCTCAGACAGTGAAGCATCTGTGTGCAACGCAAGAGACCTGGGCTCGATTCCTGGGTTGGGAAGATCCTCTGGAGAACAGAATGGCCACCCACACCAGTATTCTTGCCTGGAGAATTCCATGGACAGAGGAGCCTGGAGGGCTACAGACCATGGGTTCCCAAAGACTCAGACACGACTGAGTCACATTCACTTTCAATGCACTGAACTTTGAGTGAATCAGTAAAGCTAATTATAATAAACCAATATTTGTTGAAATGTATGACATGTCAAGCTTATGCTGTCCATCTCACTAAGTTCCACATTAAGGAGTTGGGAGGCATGTGTTGTTAAAAAGGAGAATGAGGATTACAGAGGTGAAGCAATTCACTCAAGGTCACTATGGAATTGAGTCACAATCATGATTTGAACCCATTCTGATTCCTGACTCGCTTTAACCTCATGCTTTCAAGGACTATTCTGTCCTTTCTCTAGTTTTGGTATTTTCATTGTCTGTCACAACCAAGCACCAACACTATTTTCCTCATTGTGACATGAATACACACATTTAATTTACCGTAAAACTCTCTACTACATACATACTTTCATATCATATGTGACATGAAACACACATATCATCAGTGTTTTAAATCAATTTAGAGGCAACATGTCCTTTCACACATTTTGGAGGTACATTGTTATAAAAGTACATTGGCATATTATCCTATTAATGAATTGAAAAAAAATGCTTACATTTTAAAATTACCAAACATTTTTCAACCTTGGCTACTTCATGTATAATACAAACACATACACCTTCTCATGAGGGGTTAGTGAAAAAACACATTTAAAACACCTCTAGAAAGATATATTGTGAATACTCAGGAGAAGCTGCTGATCCTCATCAATCCCTGTGTTACCCTCCCATATCTTCTACCTAGAAGTTCTCAAAATCAACTAATTCACATGTGTAAAATATCACATCTCTCACTGCCAAATTTTCAGGCTAATTTTATGAATTTGTAAGATTTTATGGAAGGAATATTTGTTTTGTCTGTGGGGCTCAGACAGTGAAGCATCTGTGTGCAACGCAAGAGACCTGGGCTCGATTCCTGGGTTGGGAAGATCCTCTGGAGAACAGAATGGCCACCCACACCAGTATTCTTGCCTGGAGAATTCCATGGACAGAGGAGCCTGGAGGGCTACAGACCATGGGTTCCCAAAGACTCAGACACGACTGAGTCACATTCACTTTCAATGCACTGAACTTTGAGTGAATCAGTAAAGCTAATTATAATAAACCAATATTTGTTGAAATGTATGACATGTCAAGCTTATGCTGTCCATCTCACTAAGTTCCACATTAAGGAGTTGGGAGGCATGTGTTGTTAAAAAGGAGAATGAGGATTACAGAGGTGAAGCAATTCACTCAAGGTCACTATGGAATTGAGTCACAATCATGATTTGAACCCATTCTGATTCCTGACTCGCTTTAACCTCATGCTTTCAAGGACTATTCTGTCCTTTCTCTAGTTTTGGTATTTTCATTGTCTGTCACAACCAAGCACCAACACTATTTTCCTCATTTTGACAATTTCATAACATGAACTACTCTTCCATCATCCTTAGCTGACCAGCTTTCTTCTCCCATGTTCTGGATCGATCCTTGCAGTTGCAAGAGAAGCGGTGTATCTTTCTGTGTCGTTGAGATGGTAGAATTTTGTGTATTTGAATATCCACGATTAATGACCAAAATCATGGGCTTGCATGATTGGGATGTGTCTGGAGTGTGGAGCTGTGGCCATGCAGTGAATAGTACCCTGAAGACAAAAAAATGGGGTTTGACTTGTCCCGCATCACCTGCTCACAAGCTGGTTCTTAACGTTTTAGGATTAACAAGGGAGGCACCATGTCTGTAAGGCAGTTTATCACACACAAATCAATATTCAAAGATGAGTGGCAATCAGTGGTAATTTGGCAAATTATTAGAATTGGATGCTCTAGGTCATAGATGTGAAGAGCACCCAGGCTAGAAAAAAGGAGGGAGGTTTTGGATCTGAGAACTAAGAATAGTTCTAAAAGCACAGAGTGAGTAGATCAGGATATGAATACAATACTTTTTTCCCTTCTTTTCTATTGAAGCACTTTGCTTCCATCAGAATGTATATTATAGATGGCCCAGAAAGCCAACTGGATGGACTTTAAACCAAATGCCTCATGAAAGTTCTACTCAGATGTTATGACTTCTCAACCCACAAAATATTTCAAAATATCTGAGACAAAAGAGAAAGGTATTAGGCTGGGTTGGAGTAGCTCAGTGGGTGGCCAGCTCCTCAAGCTTACCTTCATGTCCAGATGCTTTTCTTACCTCCTTGGTCTCTCCGGAAGCTGAGGTGCATCACATCTGTTCATCAGGTCTAGTCTGTTCTCAGCCCAAACTCACCTTCCTCCCATGAAATAGGAGATTCTCTGATTCAGGTAAGAGCTCTCCTGGTAGTGGAAGCCTAACCAGCTTCTCATGTGTCTGAAGTCTGCTCTGCTGGCCTCGAGGGCACTTGTTAGGCTGAGGGCGCTGTGCTCAGGGGATTTCATCCTGGGATCTCTGTAGGCAGAGAAAGTACAAAGAGACTCACAGTTAGTACAGTTGACTTCAAGGGGAGAGGGGGCCCCAGAGGCTTCCTGCTTAGGTGTTGGGACTATTCTCAGAGCTAATGAATCTCAGTGCACCATCTCAAGGCCATGCTTCAGTTTCCCCTACTATGTTTTATTAAGCGCAGAACAATATTCATGTGGATGAATATTTTCATTTTTTTTGGAAATAGATGTGTATTCTAGAACCTGGCAGAGCATACATATGTGAATATAGAGAGTTTACTATTTTTAAGGGAGTCTGTTGGTGGAGATCAATGATGTGTATGTGTTTTCCAGCATCTGGGGAGGCATGTGGATTATATTTTTCTCAATGTGGGATTAGGCTAATACGAGTTTATGTATGTTTAAAATCACAGGTCAGGAAAACGTTATTATCATATCTAGCAAAGGAGGTTTGGAAAAAAATGGACGTATTTCAGAGTTTAGGCTCAGATCAATGTTTTGAGGTTGTGTTGAGGGAAAGGAGATATTTATTAGAATGATTGTCTTGTCACTTAATAGTTGCTTTCAGTAAGTTACTTAGCCTCTATGAGCCTTAGTTTCTTCATCTGAAAAATCAGGATAGCAGTGAAACTAGAGATAAAATTTTCTTTTCAGCTTTACATACATAATATTGTGTATTTTATTAAACATCATCCACAAATATAAGAAATAAAACATATTTAGCTACTGCCCTCGAAATAAACCACTGTCTCACACAAAACACCTGTGTCTTCTTCCTTTGGGTTGAGTATAAAAAGTTTAATCTATTTATTAAGAGTAAGTATTACTGAGGCAGAAAGCCCTGGGCTTGAGTCCTGACTCCTGCATTGACTCTTCATGTAGTCTTTGTCTTTCTCTTGTTTCTCTTTATTCACCCAACAAATATTTAATTAGATAATTGATTTCCAGCTTTATGTAGATGATTTACATATCGTATTGTATAAGTTTAAGGTGTACCATACAATCACTTGGCAGATGTATTTATTGTACAGTAATTACCACAATAATGTTAGTTAACACATCCATAACGTCACATAGTTATAGCTTCTTTCTTTGTTCTGGTAAGAACTTTTATTCTTGCACAGCCCAGTAAATTTTCTTATTTTCCTTAAAAAAACTGTTTATTGGAGTATAGTTGACTTACAATATTGTGTAAGCAGAGTGAATCAGTTATGTATGTACACATATCCACTCTGTTTCAGATTCTTTTTCCATATAGTCCATTACAGTGCCCTGAGTAGAGTTCTATGTGCTATGGGTGAAAACTTTTGAATCTACTCTCTCAGGAATTGTCTTCCTTTAAGATTTTTTTAAAAAATTGAGGCATAGTTGACACAATAGATAAATTTTAGGTGTACAAATAGTGATTCTCATTTTTAAAGATTATACTGCATTTATAGTTACTATAATATAAACTAGTGGGTATATTATCTGTGCTGAACAATATATGCCATGTATAAAACAAATGGTTTTAATAGTGGTTTGTATCTCTTAATCCTCTATTTCTATCTTGCCCTTTTCACTTCACCTTACTGCTAACTTATGGTTTGTCTCTAAATCTGTGTGTCTGCTTCTTTTTTTGTCATTTTCAATAGTTTATTTTTTACAGTCCACATATGAGTGATATCATACAGTATTTGTCTTTATTTCCTTTTTCTTAAAAATTGTTTTATTTAGTTTTCCTTTGTTTATTCAGTGAAAGAGTCTTTCAATTCTACACTGCTTTATAATTTTCAGAAGTTTTACATACATGATTTCACATAATCCCACGATTACCCTTTTTAAAATTCCCTTCTCCTATATTCCCCTTCAGGGATCACAGCCTTGTCGTGGCAAAGGGCTTTGTGTAACTCAGAAAAATTCTTAAAGAGATGGGAGTACCAGACCACCTTATCTGTCTTCTGAGAAAACTGTATGTGGTCAGGAAGCAATAGTTTGAACCAGACATGGAACAACTGACTGGCTCAAGCCTGGGAAAGAAGTACATCATTGTACTTCTGTATATTGTCAGCCTGCTTATTTAACTTCTATGCCAAGCATGTCATACCAAATGCTGGGCTGAATGAATCACCAGATGGAATCAAGATTGGCAGAAGAAATATAAATAACCTCAGATATGCAGATGATACCACTCTAATGGCAGAAAATGAAGAGGAACTAAACAGTCCCTTGATGAAGACGAAAGAGGAGAGTGAAAAAGCTGGCTTGAAGCTCAGTATTCAAAAAACCAAGATCTTGGCATCTGGTCCCAATCACTTCATGGCAAATAGGAGGGGAAAAAATGGCATCAGTGACAGACTATTTTCTCAGGGCTCCAAAATCACTGTGGACAATGATTGCAGCTATGAAATTAAAGGGTGTTTGCTCCTTGGAAGAAAAGCTATGCGAACCTCAACTGTACATTAAAAAGCAGAGACATCACTTTGCTGACAAAGGTCTGTCTAGTCAAAGCTATGGTTTTTCCAGTAGTCATGTAGGGATGTGATAATTGGACCATAAAGACTACTGAGCACCACAGAATAGATGCTTTTGAACTGTGGTATTGGAGAAGACTCTTGAGAGTCCCTTGGACTACAAGGAAATTAAACTAGTCAATCCTAAAGGAAATCAACTCTGAATATTCATTGGAAGGACTGATGCTGAAACTGAAGCTCCACTACTTTGGCCACCTAGTGAGAAGAGTTGATTCATTGGAAAGACCCTGATGCTAGAAAGATTGAAAGCAAAAGGAGAAGAGGGTGACAGAGGATGAGATGGTTAAATAGCATCACTGACTCAACAGACTTGAATGATTGGACACAGGGGGTCTTTCAATTCTACACTGCTTTATAATTTTCAAGTTTTACATACATGATTTCACATAATCCCACGATTACCCTTTTTAAAATTCCCTTCTCCTATATTCCCCTTCAGGGATCACAGCCTTGTCGTGGCAAAGGGCTTTGTGTAACTCAGAAAAATTCTTAAAGAGATGGGAGTACCAGACCACCTTATCTGTCTTCTGAGAAAACTGTATGTGGTCAGGAAGCAATAGTTTGAACCAGACATGGAACAACTGACTGGCTCAAGCCTGGGAAAGAAGTACATCATTGTACTTCTGTATATTGTCAGCCTGCTTATTTAACTTCTATGCCAAGCATGTCATACCAAATGCTGGGCTGAATGAATCACCAGATGGAATCAAGATTGGCAGAAGAAATATAAATAACCTCAGATATGCAGATGATACCACTCTAATGGCAGAAAATGAAGAGGAACTAAACAGTCCCTTGATGAAGACGAAAGAGGAGAGTGAAAAAGCTGGCTTGAAGCTCAGTATTCAAAAAACCAAGATCTTGGCATCTGGTCCCAATCACTTCATGGCAAATAGGAGGGGAAAAAATGGCATCAGTGACAGACTATTTTCTCAGGGCTCCAAAATCACTGTGGACAATGATTGCAGCTATGAAATTAAAGGGTGTTTGCTCCTTGGAAGAAAAGCTATGCGAACCTCAACTGTACATTAAAAAGCAGAGACATCACTTTGCTGACAAAGGTCTGTCTAGTCAAAGCTATGGTTTTTCCAGTAGTCATGTAGGGATGTGATAATTGGACCATAAAGACTACTGAGCACCACAGAATAGATGCTTTTGAACTGTGGTATTGGAGAAGACTCTTGAGAGTCCCTTGGACTACAAGGAAATTAAACTAGTCAATCCTAAAGGAAATCAACTCTGAATATTCATTGGAAGGACTGATGCTGAAACTGAAGCTCCACTACTTTGGCCACCTAGTGAGAAGAGTTGATTCATTGGAAAAGACCCTGATGCTAGAAAAGATTGAAAGCAAAAGGAGAAGAGGGTGACAGAGGATGAGATGGTTAAATAGCATCACTGACTCAACAGACATGAATTTGAGCAAACTCCAGGAAATAGTGGAGGCCAGAGAAGCCTGGTGTGCTGCAGTCCATGGAGTTGCAAAGAGTCAGACATGACTTAGCAACTGAACAACAACAAAAAAAGGGGAAAAGATCACCAAGAACACATTAGAATGATCTCTTGTTGTTCACTGAAAATATTTGATGCAGTAGAACAACCAGATATGTCCTTAATGTTCCAAAATTTTTGGTATCTAGAATGCTCTATCCTATTAAATTATGATTCAAGTGAAAGACTCAAACTGATGTTTCCAAATCTGCAAGCACCGAAAAAGTTTCTCTTCAGCAGGTATCTCACCAACAGTCTTACACCATTGCATTGGTTATTTGATTTATTAATAGATTTAAATTCCATGACCTATAAATATTTAGTTGAACAAACTCAGACAAATGTGTCTAAAGAAGCAGAATTTTCCTCTGTGTCACTGCCTACTTCCACACTTCTGTTCTTCATTCAGGGACTAAATAGATATATAACAAATGATTTTGAAAACTAAAATGAATCATACTTTCATACTTTGGTCTACTTGTAGACATTTCAAGAAAATAATAGAGATTTATTTCATATTTTCAGCCTACTGCATATTATTACATTTGACAATTAATTACAAGGAATTTCTCCAGTCCTTATTGGTAGAATTTTAGGTTTATGCCAAATTTTTATCTGTTATAAAATTGACTGACTAAAATAAATGGTTTGGAATTGATATACACTTATGATATTAATAATATATCTTCAAGCCAGACTCAAGAGTTGGAGTTTTTAGAATACAGCTTAACTCATGTATTTTAAACATGTGGGTTTAAGGATAGACTGAGGCAAGAAATGTTTTGGTATCCAAACTGTAGAATGGATAATTTTATGTAATCATTTTTGATTTTCATTCTTTTAGCATTTGGAAATTGTATGGTAAAAAATAAGAAAAAATTGTATGAAATAAAACCATAGAAATATAATAAATCAAGAGAGAGATAAGAGAATAGTAAAAGTGAAAACTTAATGTTTAAGCAAGAAAAAGTTTTAGAAGAGAAAATTAAGGTGTTATTAAAAAATCCTGATATTCAGAAAATTAGGTAAAATATACTCATCCACCTTCTCCTCCTCTTCCTTCCCTCCATTCATTATCTCCTCATTCAAACATTTTCAAAGACAATGAAATTTACTGAAATTAAATAATTTTGGAAGATAATTCTAAATAAAAGACAGAAGTTCATTCAGGAAATGTCTGTGGGAACATGACTATCTCGAAGCATTATTTGTAAGATGTGATGTGATGAATCTTCACAGAAAAGAGGAGAAATAGTGAGGGAGTATATCAGGATTTAAGCAGAGGCAGGGCCAATTTATGGATCGTCATCAATAGATGTAATGCCTAATTTTACATGAATTAAAAAAGCTAACCTCCAAAGTCTTGATGTTTACAAGAATTGGCAGAAACCATATTCAACTGAAGCAGAATCCACATGTGTGTTCCTCAAGAGGATGCTGCCTAGGGTTTCCTTCTACCCAACAGCTTCCTCAGGCCCTGTTTCAGGTCTTTGTTTCTCAGGCTATAGATGAAAGGATTCAGGGTGGAAGTTAAAACTGTGTAGACAATTGTTGCCATGTGGTCCCTGACAGTGTAGGTGGACACAGGCTGTAAATAGACATAGAAGATGCTTCCATAAAAGAGTGCTACCACAGTGAGGTGAGAACCACATGTGGAGAAGGCTTTGCGTTTCCCAGCAGCTGAGGGAATTTTGAGAACTGTAATAAGGATTCGTATATAAGAAAAAGTAATGCATAGAAAGGGAGTCACCAGAAAAACAGATCCCTCTATCATCATTACAATTTCATTGACAAATGTGGAAGAACAAGACAATTTCACCAGAGGGCTGAAGTCACAGAGGAAGTGGTGGATAACATTAGAGTCACAGAAAGTGACCTGATTCAACAGAAGTGTGTGCAGGAGTGAGTGGAAGTGAGGCAATGAGCAGGAGAAGGCCACCAGCAGGACACAGCGGCGGTGGCTCATGATGGTGACATAGTGGAAGGGGTCACAGATGGCCACATAGCGGTCAAAGGCCATGACTACTAGAAGCCAACTGTCAGTGTTGCCCAAGGCATAGATAAAATACATCTGGGTCAGACACCCAGCATAGGAGATGGTCTTATGTGACACGAAGTTCACCAGCATCCTGGGGACAATGGTTGTTGTGAAGCAAATATCAATGAAAGACAGGAAACTCAAGAAGAAATACATGGGGGTCTGCAGGTGGGGGTCAAGGCGGATGGCCAGGATGATGAGCAGGTTCCCTGTTATGGTGACCATGTATATGATGAGGAAGAGGAGAAAGAGTGGCTTCTGGTCCTCAGGCCGGGAGGAGAGTCCCAGGAGGATGAACTCAGAGACGCTGCTGGTTTGGTTGAGTCTTTCCATTGACTTAGGTCTAGTTATACACAAGAAGATCTGTTATTTCACATGCTCCAATTCTGTATCCGAAATCATGGGAACCCAGCAAGTCTTGTTGTCTCTATTTGTTCACTATTAGTAGCTGTTCAGGGAAGGCTGTCCAGCTTATGGTTGTGATGTGGTCCTCCCTTCCCAAATCCATGGACATCATAAAGGCTTTATATTGTAAGCTGGAGAGCCAGAAGAAGAGTTGTCCTTTAGAAATTGTCAGAGTGATCGTCTCTGATTCAAGTTCCTATCTGATTAAAGTTGATACTAATTACTGATTCATTCAAGACTCCATGCATCAACAAATATTTATTTCTTCTGCAAAATCTAGTAAAAACCTGAATTCATTCAGGTGGCTTAGTTGGTAAAGAATCCACCTGCAATGCAGTAAACACAGGGGATGCAGGTTTGATCCCTGGGTTGGGAAGATTCCCCACAGAATAAAATGGCAACCCACTCCAGTATTCTTGGAAATGCTTCAGATTTTTTGCCTGAAAAATCCCATGGACAGGGCTTCCCTGGTGGTCCAGTGGGTAAGGACTCTGCCTTGCAGTGCAAGGGGTGCCGGTTCGATCCCTGCCCTGGGAAGATCCCACATGCCATGGAGCGGCTGGACCGATGTGTCCAATTACCGAGCTGGAGCTCTGGAGCGCATGCACCCCGAGCCAGTGCTCTGTGACAACAGAGGCCACTGCGATGGGAGGCCCACACGGGCCAGAGAACAAAGATGGATGAAAATAGATAAATGAAAGACCAGTAGAAGTGACCCGCCAGCCCCCCTCCCTCCCCAACCCGCCCCCCACCAATAACTAAAAAAAAAACATCCCATGGACAGAGGAACATGGGGAGCTACAGTCCAAAAGCCCAAATAGAATCAGATCTCCCTGAGTGAGTGAATGAAGTGACTGTTGATATTAACTGATATTTATTGAAAAATTATTAGATACCATACTTATGCTAAACATCTCACTAAACCCCATAATAAATAATTGGGAGACGTGTGTTGTCATCAGGTGCTTGAGTTTTATAGAGATGAAGCAACCTGCCTAAGATCACTAAGGAAGTGAATAGCCATCAGGATTTGAACCCCACTCTGATTTCAGACTCACTCTATGTTTCTGCTCTCAAGCATTATGCTACCTCTCTTCTAGTTTTAGTATATTAATTTCCTATCACAATCAGGCAAGGTTCTGTTTTCCTCATTTTGGTAATTTCCTACAGAAATTACTCTTCTGTTCTCCTTAAGTGACAGTGTTTCTTCTCCCATGGTCCATTGCAGGAGAGGTGACTTATCTTTCTTTCTTGTAAAGATGGTGGAATTTGAAAATTTGACTTTCCATGATTAACTGGCCAAAATCAGGCCATACGAATTGGCCATACAAGACTGGGGTGTGTCCGATATGTGGAGCTGTGGCCATGCGATGGACACTGCCCTGGGTTGAAGACAAAAAGTAGGGGTTTGTTTTGTCTTGCATCATCTGCTCACGAGCTGGTACCTGCTGTTTTATGAATAAGGAGGGGAACACCATGTCTGTAAATCAGTTTACCACACAGGCAGACTATACACATTGTGTATACAGATTAATATTAAAGAATGAGTCATTTGTGAAAGGGCTACCTGAGGAATGTGCAACACAACAATTAGTGGAGATTTGGTGAATGAATGGGGTTAAGAGCTCCAAGTTGTAGATGGGAGGAACAACTAGGCTGATGACTAGAAAAAAGGAGGAAAGCTTTGGGTCTGAGAATCAGGGAAAACATAAAAGCAGAGGGTTGGACTACAATAGTTTTTGTTTCTTTTCTACTTATGAACTTGGCTTCCATTAAAATATGTGGTATAGGGGGACTTCTCTGGTGGTCCAGTGACTAAGACTTCACAATGCCAACATGGGGGTGCTTGAGTTCGATTGCTGATCAAGGAACTAGATCCCACATGACACAGTCAAGAATTAATATGCTACAACTAGCAGTCTGCACGCCACATCTAAGACCTGGTACAGCCAAAATTTTTAAAAATATGGTAGAGATAGCCTAGAAGTCCAACTGCATGGATATAAAAGCAAACTGCATCTGGAAGTTTTATTTGAACCATATGACTTTGCAATCCATGAGATGTTTGAAAGTATCTGGGAAGAAAGAGTGGGATACCAAACTGGGTTGGAGTAGCCCAGTGGGTGGCCAGCTTCCTGAAGCTCACCTCCGTGTCCAGATGCTTTTCTTTCCTTCTTAGTCTCTCCAGAAGCTGAGGTGCACCACGTCTGTTCATCAGGTCAAGCCTGCTTCTCAGTCAAAGTTCAGCTTTCTTATGTGTCTCCCATGAAATTCAGGGCTGATTGACAAGAAGAGAAGCAGGAATGGTAGAGGAACTGACATACTACTTCAAAGGGACAGCGCGTTTCCCTTTCCGGGCCTTAGCCTCCAGTATTTTCCTAATGCCTGATCCCTAGCACACTGCTGCTTGCCAGCTCCAGATCACAGAAGGCAGAGACTCTCTAACTCATGTGGGAGGACTCCCCTGACTGTGGAAGCCCAACCAGCTTCTCATGAATCTGGGGTCTGCTCTGCTGGCCTCTGGGGGTGTTTGTTAGGCTGAGTGAGTTGTGGTGTGATGACCTCTCCAGGGAGTTTGTTTCCAGAGAGGGAGGAGAGTAGGTAGAGAAGGCAGAATGGGAATCTCAGCCAGAACTATTGACTCCAAAGGGACAGGGGACCCCTGAGGCTTCCTGTTCAGATGTTGAGACTAATCCTAGAGCTTCCAGACTTCATTGTGACATCCCGAGGGCAAGCTCCAGTTTCCCCTACTATGAAATATCAAAAGTGGACAAATATTTATGTGGGTGAATATGTTTATTTTGGGGGATTGGGAGGTGGACCAAAGTGTATTCTTGATCTTGGGAGGTCATAATGTGAAAAGGTTGCAGTTTTCAGCGGTGGGATGGGGAGAGACTGGCGGAGGGTGGGGGGTTTCAGGTGGGAGGGGTCAAGGGTCTACCTATGACTAATTTGGAGTTATGTATAGCTGTAAACAACAAAACTCTGTAAAAAGTATACTAAAAATAATTCTATATATAAAATATATTTTTTTAATTGCCATTTTCAGGGGATTCTGTGGGGGTAGATCAATGGTGTGTACATGCTTTTCACTGTCTGCATGGGAATTAAATATTTTACTATGTGGGATTAGGTTAATGTTAATCTGTGTTTAAAAGGAAGTTTCCAGCAAAAGTTATTGCCACATTTAACAAAGGAGCTTTGGGAAAAAAGTGTGTACTTCATAGTTTAGACTCAGAGCAGTGTTTTGAGGTTAAGTGTTGAGGCAGGAGGTATTTACTAGAATGTTGGCCTTGTGTGTGTGTGTTAGTCGCTCAGTCATGTCCAACTCTTTGCGAGCCCATGGAGCCCGCCAGGCTCCTCTGTCCACAGGATTCTCCAGGCAAGAATACTAGAGTGGGCTTCCATTTCTTTCTCTATGGGTTCTTCCCCACCCAGGTATTGAAAATGGGTCTCCTTCATTGCAGGCAGATAGCCTCCAGTATTTTCCTAATGCCTGATCCCTAGCACACTGCTGCTTGCCAGCTCCAGATCACAGAAGGCAGAGACTCTCTAACTCATGTGGGAGGACTCCCCTGACTGTGGAAGCCCAACCAGCTTCTCATGAATCTGGGGTCTGCTCTGCTGGCCTCTGGGGGTGTTTGTTAGGCTGAGTGAGTTGTGGTGTGATGACCTCTCCAGGGAGTTTGTTTCCAGAGAGGGAGGAGAGTAGGTAGAGAAGGCAGAATGGGAATCTCAGCCAGAACTATTGACTCCAAAGGGACAGGGGACCCCTGAGGCTTCCTGTTCAGATGTTGAGACTAATCCTAGAGCTTCCAGACTTCATTGTGACACCCCGAGGCAAGCTCCAGTTTCCCCTACTATGAAATATCAAAAGTGGACAAATATTTATGTGGGTGAATATGTTTATTTTGGGGGATTGGGAGGTGGACCAAAGTGTATTCTTGATCTTGGGAGGTCATAATGTGAAAAGGTTGCAGTTTTCAGCGGTGGGATGGGGAGAGACTGGCGGAGGGTGGGGGGTTTCAGGTGGGAGGGGTCAAGGGTCTACCTATGACTAATTTGGAGTTATGTATAGCTGTAAACAACAAAACTCTGTAAAAAGTATACTAAAAATAATTCTATATATAAAATATATTTTTTTAATTGCCATTTTCAGGGGATTCTGTGGGGGTAGATCAATGGTGTGTACATGCTTTTCACTGTCTGCATGGGAATTAAATATTTTACTATGTGGGATTAGGTTAATGTTAATCTGTGTTTAAAAGGAAGTTTCCAGCAAAAGTTATTGCCACATTTAACAAAGGAGCTTTGGGAAAAAAGTGTGTACTTCATAGTTTAGACTCAGAGCAGTGTTTTGAGGTTAAGTGTTGAGGCAGGAGGTATTTACTAGAATGTTGGCCTTGTGTGTGTGTGTTAGTCGCTCAGTCATGTCCAACTCTTTGCGAGCCCATGGAGCCCGCCAGGCTCCTCTGTCCACAGGATTCTCCAGGCAAGAATACTAGAGTGGGCTTCCATTTCTTTCTCTATGGGTTCTTCCCCACCCAGGTATTGAAAATGGGTCTCCTTCATTGCAGGCAGATATTTTACTGAGCCACCAGGGAAGAACTTGTCACTTAATAGTTGCTTTTAATAAGCTTCTTAGCCTCTATGAGCCTCAGGTTCTTCATTTGAAAAATTAGTGTAACAACTCTTTCTGGTACCAAAACCAGAAATAAAGTTTTCTTTTGAGTTTTATACTGAGAATACTGTATATTATGGTAATATAATAGGACAATGTTATAGGAAATAAAATACATTCTGCTACCCTCAATGTAAACCACAGTCTCTCACAAAACATATTTACTGAAGAATGATTACTATAATAATGTTAGGTAACACATTAATACCCTTACATGGTTATAGCTTATTGACTTGGTGAGAACTTTTAAATCTCCTCACTTAGAAACTTTCTTTAAACATTTTTTTTTTTCAAGTTGAGGTATAGTTGATATACAATAGTATATGTTTGGGTATTCAACATAGTGATTCATAATTTTAAAAGTTATATTCCATTTATAGGTACTATAAAATATTGGGTACATTCCATGTGCTGAACAATATATCCTTACAGGTTATTTATTTTCTACATAATGGTTTGTACCATTCCTATCTTGCCTCTTCCTCCTTTCCTACTGCTAACCTATAGTTTGTTCTATGTTTCCATGAGTCTGTGTTTTTTTTTCAGTAGTTCATTTTTTCAATAGTCTGCATATATTATCACACGAGTATAGTCTACAAATATTATCACACAGTACTTGTCTTTCTCTATTTCCTTTTTTTAAAGGGGAAGTTATTTAGATTCCTATTTTTATTCAATGAAAGATTCTTTTAATTCTACAGTGATTTACAATTTTGACATTTCCCTTACATGATTTCATATAATCCTATTAATAACCTTTAAAAAAATCCCTACTTCTTTATTGCCTCTCCCCTCTTCCCTCTCACCACTGGTAACCAGTAGTTTGTTCTCTATATCTGTGAGTCTGTAACCATCTGTCTTCATACAAAATTATTACAACATTATTGACCATACTTCTTATGATGTACAGTACATCTTCATAGCTTATTTATTTATAACTGGAAGTTTGTATCTCCTAATTCCCTTCTCTTTTCCCCTCCCCTCCAAAGCCCATCCTCCCTGGCTGTCACACATTTGCTCTCTGTATCTATGAGTCTGTTTTCACTTTGTTGTTTTTTAGAGTCCAGATTAAAATTATATGATATTTTTCTTTCTCTGCATGGCTTAATTCACTGTATAATAAGGGAAATAATAAGTCTGTATAGTCAAAGCTATGGTTTTTCAGGTAGTCATGTATGGATGTTAGAGTTGGACCATAAAGAAGGCTGGATACTGAAGGACTGATGCCTTCGAACTGTGGTTCAAAGAACAGAGGTTGGAGAAGGCTCTTGAAAGTCCCTTTGACAGCAAGGAGACCAAATCAGTCAATTCTAAAGGAAATCAACCCTGAATATTCATTGGAAGGACTGATGCTGAAGCTGAAGCTCCAATACTTTGGCCACCTGATGCGAAGAATGGACTCATGAGGAGATACCCTGATGCTGGGAAAGATTGAGAGCAGGAGAAGGGGGCAACAGGGGATTTGATGGTGGAATGTCATCACTGACTCAATGGACATGAGTTTGAGCAAGCTCCAGGAGATGGTAAAGGACAGTGAAGCCTGGCATGCTGTAGTCCATGGGTTGCAAAGAGTTGGCCATGACTTAGTGATTGAACAACAATGACAACAGAAAAATGAGTAGAAAGTCAAAGGATGATGGGATTACCTCTAATAGGAGGGAGTGAGACATTACCTGTGGTGATTCTTAATTTTGCCCCACTAGAAGAAATCATGATCTAGGACATTTTTCCTTTAGGAATATGCACAGTCAAATTTAGGGAAATATAAACAGAATTCTGAGCAGGAATGTCTCATTTGTTATATGTAAATAATATCCTCAGCCCATATCAACTGGATTCACAAGAAAAAGAGAAAATTGGTGAAGTGAAGGTAAATATCGTGAGGGGATAGGTAGTATCAGCTCTGATGCTCTCATTCCCTTGTATTCAAATGAAGCACATATTTGGCTGATATTAATCTGCATTGTGCACCAATGATGAACCATCCCCAGAGCCTTTGCTCATTATCTCCAAGTTACCTAATTTCTTTTAAAATTGAATATATATATACATTTTATTAATTTTTATGGGGGTATAGTTGACTTACAATGTTGTGTCAGTTTCTGTTATATAGCAAAGTGAATATATATACATATATTTATTATTTTTTAGATTCTTTCCTATAGAAGTCATTACAAAGTACTGAATAGAGTTCCCTGTGCTTTACTATAGGGCTTCTTTGGTAGCTTAGCAGTAAAGAATCTGTGTGCCAATGCAGGAGATGCAGGAGACTTGAATTTGATCCCTGAGTTGGGAAGATCCCTTGGAGGAGGGCATGACAACCCATTCCAGTACTCTTGCCTGGAGAATCCCATGGACAGAGGAGCCTGGCAGGCTACAATCCATAGAGCTGCAGAGAGTTGAACTTGACTGTAGCAACGGAGCATAGTACATAGCACAGCGTGTATATGTCAATCCTGATCTCCCAATTTATTCCTCCCCCTCTTTTCCCATTATAACTATAAATTTGTTTTCTACTTCTTTGATTCTGTTGCTATTTTGTAAATGGGTTCATTTGTATCATTTTTTAAAATGCCACACTAAAGCTGACATATGGTATTTGTCTTTGTCTAACTTGCTTCACTCAGTGTGACAGTGAATCCTTCAATGAAACGTGAAGGATTTTGGAGGATAAATCTAGAAAAGAGAGAAATCTGTTCAGGAAATATCTGTGAGAAAAGGATTAGTTTAAAGCATCTCATTAGGAAGGTGCAATATAATGACTCTTCATAGGAAAGAGAAGAAACAGTGAGGAAGAACATCATGATTTAAGCGGAGGCAAAGCCAAATAATGGGTCTTTATCAACGAATGTAATAGACTGCAATGCTTTCCCTCACATGGGTTAAAAATGCTAACCTCCAAGAGTTTGCTTGTTCACCAAGAGCCAGCAGAAAGCAGATTCAATTGGGGAAGATTCTCTTGTGTGTTCCTTAAGAAGCTGCTGTTTGAGGTTTGCTCCTTCCCACCAGCTTCCTCAGGCCCCGCTTCAGGTCTTTGTTTCTCAGGCTATAGATGAAAGGATTGAGCATGGAGGATAAAACTGTGTAGACAATTGTTGCCATGTGGTCCCTGACAGTGTAGGTGGACACAGGCTGTAAATAGACATAGAAGATGCTTCCATAAAAGAGTGTTACCACAGTGAGGTGAGAACCACATGTGGAGAAGGCTTTGTGTTTCCCAGCAGCTGAGGGAATTTTGAGAACTGTGATGAGGATTCGTACATAAGAAAAAACAATACATAGAAAGGGAGTTACCAAAAACGCAGATGCTTCTGTCATTAACATAATTTCATTGACAAATGTGGAGGAGCAGGACAATTTCATCAGAGGGCTGAGGTCACAGAGAAAATGATGGATGATATTGGAGTCACAGAAGGTGAGCTGATTCAGCAGAAGTGTGTGCAGGAGTGAGTGGAAGTGAGGCAATGAGCAGGAGAAGGCCACCAGCAGGACACAGCGGCGGTGGCTCATGATGGTGACATAATGGAAGGGGTCACAGATGGCCACATAGCGGTCAAAGGCCATGACTACTAGAAGCCAACTGTCAGTGTTGCCCAAGGCATAGATAAAATACATCTGGGTCAGACACCCAGAATAGGAGATGGTCTTATGTGACACGAAGTTCACCAGCATCCTGGGGACAATGGTTGTTGTGAAGCAAATGTCAGTGAAAGACAGGAAACTCAAGAAGAAATACATGGGGGTCTGCAGGTGGGGGTCAAGGCGGATGGCCAGGATGATGAGCCCATGGTGACCTTTAAAAAAAATGGCGATGTTCAGGAAATATCTGTGAGAAAAGGATTAGTTTAAAGCATTGAGGGAAAACTCTTCATAGGAAAGAGAAGAAACAGTGAGGAAGAACATCATGATTTAAGCGGAGGCAAAGCCAAATAATGGGTCTTTATCAACGAATGTAATAGACTGCAATGCTTTCCCTCACATGGGTTAAAAATGCTAACCTCCAAGAGTTTGCTTGTTCACCAAGAGCCAGCAGAAAGCAGATTCAATTGGGGAAGATTCTCTTGTGTGTTCCTTAAGAAGCTGCTGTTTGAGGTTTGCTCCTTCCCACCAGCTTCCTCAGGCCCCGCTTCAGGTCTTTGTTTCTCAGGCTATAGATGAAAGGATTGAGCATGGAGGATAAAACTGTGTAGACAATTGTTGCCATGTGGTCCCTGACAGTGTAGGTGGACACAGGCTGTAAATAGACATAGAAGATGCTTCCATAAAAGAGTGTTACCACAGTGAGGTGAGAACCACATGTGGAGAAGGCTTTGTGTTTCCCAGCAGCTGAGGGAATTTTGAGAACTGTGATGAGGATTCGTACATAAGAAAAAACAATACATAGAAAGGGAGTTACCAAAAACGCAGATGCTTCTGTCATTAACATAATTTCATTGACAAATGTGGAGGAGCAGGACAATTTCATCAGAGGGCTGAGGTCACAGAGAAAATGATGGATGATATTGGAGTCACAGAAGGTGAGCTGATTCAGCAGAAGTGTGTGCAGGAGTGAGTGGAAGTGAGGCAATGAGCAGGAGAAGGCCACCAGCAGGACACAGCGGCGGTGGCTCATGATGGTGACATAATGGAAGGGGTCACAGATGGCCACATAGCGGTCAAAGGCCATGACTACTAGAAGCCAACTGTCAGTGTTGCCCAAGGCATAGATAAAATACATCTGGGTCAGACACCCAGAATAGGAGATGGTCTTATGTGACACGAAGTTCACCAGCATCCTGGGGACAATGGTTGTTGTGAAGCAAATGTCAGTGAAAGACAGGAAACTCAAGAAGAAATACATGGGGGTCTGCAGGTGGGGGTCAAGGCGGATGGCCAGGATGATGAGCAGGTTCCCTGTTATGGTGACCATGTATATGATGAGGAAGAGGAGAAAGAGTGGCTTCTGATCCTCAGGCCGGGAGGAGAGTCCCAGGAGTATGAACTCAGAGACGCTGCTGGTTTGGTTGAGTCTTTCCATTGACTTGGGTCTAGTTATACACAAGAAGGTTTGTTATTTCACATGCTCCAATTCTGTATCTGAAATCATGGGAACCCAGCAAGTCTTTGTTTCCTTTTTTTGGTTATCATTAGCAGTTGTGCTTCCCTGGTAGTTCAGATGTTAAGGAATCTGCCTGAAATGCAGGGGGCCCAGATTTGATCCCTGGGTCAGAAAGATGCAAAGGGAATGGCTGCCAACTCCAGGATTCTTGCCTGGAGAATTCCATGGACTGAGGGGCCTGGTGGGCTGCAGTCCGTGTGCTTGCAAAGAGTCAGACTTGACTGAATGACGAACACTTTCACTTTCACAGCAGCTATGCAGGTCATCCTCATGGTCCATGATGTGATCCTATCTTTTTACTTCCATGGGCATCATAAAGGCCTTATGGTGCAAGGTGAAAAGAGGGAAGAAAAGTTTTCCTTTCAGAAGTCATCAGAAGTGGACCACTCTAATTCAAGTTGCTTGGTTCCTATTCTGGGAAAAGCCCTAGTTCCCTACTGGCAAAATAACTTAAAAAACAGAAATATTTGCCTTTGTATAATTCATTTTGTAGTTTGGGAGATAGATAATCAACAAACAGAATATGTCACATTATTTCAGGTCAAGATAAGTTTTGTTAACAAAATAAGGTAGTATAAGACAATGGAATGCAACAGCCTGGAAGGGTGGGAAGGGGAGAATGAGATATACCTATGACTAATCTGGAATTATATGTATCTGTAAACAACAAAACTCTGTAAAATCAAAAAAGACAAATAAAAAAACTTGGGATTGTGAAAAAAAAAAAAAAAAAGAAAATGGAGATGGCTGGGGGAGTGGGGGGTGGAACACAGAAGTCACAGAACAATCATTCCTTATAAAGCACATTCGGTTGTTATCTTATTAGACTTAACTTTCCATGTCTGGAAACTGACAGGGGTTTGTGAGAACCACCAACAGGGCAAGTCTAAGAAGAATGTTGAAGCTAGTTCAATCACATTTTATTTTCCTAGTTCAGACACAGAAAAAGTGTCATCTTCCTTGTGCCATATCATGGTGTGCTATCATTTTGCAATATTTTATGGAAGCAATATTTGTTCATGCATTGAGTGATTTGAGTAAATCAGTGATTAAAGCAAAGAAATAATAACCAATATTTACAAATATGTATTACCTATGAAGCTTATGCTAAGCATTTGACTAAATATCATGATACAAAATTGTGCAATTATTTGTTTCAGGAAGTTAAGGTTTACAGAGGTAAAGCCATTTCCTAAGGGTTGGTAAGGAATTGAGTAACAATCAGGCATTGAACTCCAAGCTTATGCTCTCATTCATTATGCTACCCTTCCTCTAGTTTTGGTATATTTATTGTCTGTCACAATCAGGCACGGACACCATTTTCCTCATTTTGACAATTTCCTACATGAATTACCCTTCCATCTCCCTTAACTGACAGTGGTTCTATTTCCATGTTCAGAATCTATCTTTGGACTTACAAGAGAGGTATCCTATCTTTCTGTAGTATAGAGACGGAGGAATTTGATATTTTGAATATCCATGCTAAACTGGTCAGAATCAAGTGGAAAAAGTTGACTATGTATGATCAGGGTGTGTCTAGTGAGTGGAGCTGGGGTCCTGCAGTGGATAGTGTCCTGGACTGAAGCCAAAACATGGGTGTTCGATTTGTCCTCCATCTGCTCACAGACTGGTTCCTGATGTGTTATGAATAGCAAGTGAGATACTGTGTCTGTAAAGCAGTGTATCATACACAAATTAATATTCAAAGATGGGGTATTTATGAGAGGATTGTCTAGGGAAGGTGGAATACAAAAATTAGTGGAGAGTTGGTGAATTAATGGGGTTGGTGCTGCAGGTCACAGATGTGAGAACACACAGGTTGATGACTAGAAAAAAAGGAGGAAGGTTTTGGATCTGAGAATCAGGAAGAATAGTTCAAGGGTTGTTGGGATCTGAGATAGTGTCAATCAAAAATTTTATTTTTCTTATTAGACTTATTTGTCTGAAACTGACAGGGGTTTGTGAGAACCACCAACAGGGCAAGTCTAAGAAGAATGTTGAAGCTAGTTCAATCACATTTTATTTTCCTAGTTCAGACACAGAAAAGTGTCATCTTCCTTGTGCCATATCATGGTGTGCTATCATTTTGCAATATTTTATGGAAGCAATATTTGTTCATGCATTGAGTGATTTGAGTAAATCAGTGATTAAAGCAAAGAAATAATAACCAATATTTACAAATATGTATTACCTATGAAGCTTATGCTAAGCATTTGACTAAATATCATGATACAAAATTGTGCAATTATTTGTTTCAGGAAGTTAAGGTTTACAGAGGTAAAGCCATTTCCTAAGGGTTGGTAAGGAATTGAGTAACAATCAGGCATTGAACTCCAAGCTTATGCTCTCATTCATTATGCTACCCTTCCTCTAGTTTTGGTATATTTATTGTCTGTCACAATCAGGCACGGACACCATTTTCCTCATTTTGACAATTTCCTACATGAATTACCCTTCCATCTCCCTTAACTGACAGTGGTTCTATTTCCATGTTCAGAATCTATCTTTGGACTTACAAGAGAGGTATCCTATCTTTCTGTAGTATAGAGACGGAGGAATTTGATATTTTGAATATCCATGCTAAACTGGTCAGAATCAAGGGGAAAAAAGTTGACTATGTATGATCAGGGTGTGTCTAGTGAGTGGAGCTGGGGTCCTGCAGTGGATAGTGTCCTGGACTGAAGCCAAAACATGGGTGTTCGATTTGTCCTCCATCTGCTCACAGACTGGTTCCTGATGTGTTATGAATAGCAAGTGAGATACTGTGTCTGTAAAGCAGTGTATCATACACAAATTAATATTCAAAGATGGGGTATTTATGAGAGGATTGTCTAGGGAAGGTGGAATACAAAAATTAGTGGAGAGTTGGTGAATTAATGGGGTTGGTGCTGCAGGTCACAGATGTGAGAACACACAGGTTGATGACTAGAAAAAAAGGAGGAAGGTTTTGGATCTGAGAATCAGGAAGAATAGTTCAAGGTGAGTGAATCAGGTTGGGAATATGATGGGTTTTCTTTTCTTTCCCTTCTACTGGTGAGGTTTTGCTTCCATCAAACAAATGGTTAAATGGCTTTGAGGTTAAACTGGATGGACTAGAGACCAAATGCCTCATGAAAGTTGTACTTCAACCTTAGGACATCCTAATCGTGAGATATTTGAAAGTATCCAGGAGAAAAGAGTAAGGGAGCCTACTGGGTTGCAGTAGCCAAGTGGGTAGCCAGCTTCTGAAGCTCACCTCTGTGTGCAGATGCTTTTCTTTCCTTCCAGGTCTCTCCAGAAGCTGATCTGTACCACGTTTGTTCATCAGGTCAAGTCAGCTTCTCAGCCAAAGCTCAACTTTTTCATGTGTCTCCCATGAAATCCAGGGCTGATTGACGAGGAGAGAAGCAGGGAAGAAGGAGCTGATATATTACACAGAAGAGAGTAGTTTTCCTTTCCTGGCCTCAACCTCCAGTATTTTCCTAATTATTGGTCTCTAGCATGCTGCTGCTTCTGCCAGCTCCAGATTGCAGAAGGCAGCAATGCTGTAACTCACGTGGGAGGATTCTCCTGACTGGAAGCCCAGCCAGCTTCTCATGAGCCTGAGGTCTGTCTGCTGGCCTCTGGGGACACTTGTTAGGCTGAGAGAGTTGTGTTGTGATGACCTCTGAGGGGAGTTTGTCTCCAAGGGGACAGAAGACCTCTGAGGCTTCCTGTTTAGAGGTTGGGATTAATCCCTGAGCTTCTGAACCTGGATGTGACATCTCAAGGTCTTCTCTTTCCCCAACTATGAGTTATGAGGGATAGACAGATATTTATGTAGATGAACACTTTAAGTTTGGGAGATTCAGATGTCAACCAAGGGGTATTCTAGACCTGGGCAAGACATAAGTCAAAATGAGGAGGTTACAATTTTCAGAATATTCAGTAAGGGTTAGCTCAGTGGTGTGTATGTGCTTTCCAGTATCTGGGAAGGCGTGTGGATTAGACATTTTTTTTTTTAATATTTATTTTATTTATTTATCTTTTGGGGAGTGGGGTGCAGGGAGGGGGACGAGTGGGCCACTTCTATTGGTCTTTCATTTCTCTATTTTCATCCATCTTTGTTCTTTTGGCTCTTTTGGGCCTCCCATCGTGGTGGCCTCTGTTGTCGCAGAGCGCTGGCTCTGGGCGCATGTGCTCCAGAGCTCCAACTCGGTAATTGGACACATCAGTCCAGCTGCTTCGCGGCACGTGGGATCTTCCCAGGCCAGGGATTGAACCGGCGCCCCTTGCACTGCAAGGCGGTGTCCTTACCCACTGGACCACCAGGGAAACCCGATTAGACATTTTTATATGTGGTATTAGGGTAATGTGAATTCATGTATGTTCAAAACACAGGGTCAGGCAAAGGTTATTGTCATATATAGCAAAGCAGCTTTAGATCAAGTAATGCAAGTGTTTTCAGAGTTTAGTCTCAGAGTTTTGGGGTTCAGTGATGAGGAAAAAAGATATTTATTAGAATGCTGGTCTTGCCTCTTAGTAATTGTTTTCGAGAACTTAGCCTCGATGAACCTCAGGTCCTTCCTCTGATAAATGAGGATAAAACTCTTCCTGGTACTACAGTCAGAAAATTTCCTTTTGGATTTTATATAGAGAATGTTGCATATTTTGGTGAATATCATCCACGGCAAGGTTATAGGAAATAAAATACATTCCACTACTTCCCTCAGAACAAACCAGTGCCTCATACAACACACATGTGTCTTTTTTCTTACCTGCAAGTTTAATTTTCGAAATTTAATCTACATATTAAGAGGAAATACTATGGAGACAGACAATTCTGGGTTTGGGTCCTGCCTCCTCCACTTACTGTTCATGTGGCTGTCTTTCTATTTATTCAATCTCTTGACAAATATTATTTCCTTGAGATACAATGGACATAGAAAATTGTTTAAGGTGTACACACAGTGATTTGACAGATGTATTTATTGCTAAATGATTACCACAATAATGTTAGTTAACATATCCACAGTTATGGTTTTTGTAGTGACAACTTTTAAAACCTTTTTGTCACAACAACTTTCAAATATACAGCATGGTCTTGTTAACCCTAGTCACCATGTTGTATCTTTACTTATACCATGTAGATGACAGCAAACTGTTTCCCAAATTGACTATACCAGTTTATATTCCTATTAGCAGCATAATTTTATATTGCTTCATATCTTTTAAACCCTAAATATTTATCCTCAGAATTCTCATTTTTGCTACCTATTGCTGTGCGTTGACTTTCTATTGTGATTTAATTTGAATTTCTCTGATTGTTAATGAAACAGCATATTTTCATACAACTATTGGTCATTTAGATTTCCTTCTCTTTTTGTGAAATGCTTGTTCGATTCTTTTTCATAGATTCTCATCTCCCTTAACCCTCAGCTTTGCCTGTTTTTCCTTCTGATTTGTAGGGATCCTTATGTACTCTTAATCTGAGTGTTTTATTGGCCTTATGAATTTCAAATATCTCTTACTATTCCATTATTTATCTTTTTATTTTGTGATGTTCTTTAATTTTAACACAGTCTAAATTACAATTTTCTTTTATGTTTAGTGCTTTCTTTCTGCTTCTTATTGAAGAACTATTTTTCTATCTTCAGGAGAAACAGATATTCTATATTACTTTCTAAAAACTAATAGTTTTTGGGTTTTATGTGCAAGTTTGAAATTCATAAGGAGTTGAGTTTTGCATATGGTGGTAAGAATTAAGTTTCATTTTTCTATGTGAATTTCCAACTGTCTGCATTCAAGAAAAGATGCTCTTTAGTGCCTCATTCATAAGTCAAGTGCCTGCCAACGCGGTGTGTGTGTACTTCTGGACTATTTTATGACAGCTTTCTTGTTTGTCTCATACTTCACCAGTATTCATATAGCCTAAACTGTAAAAGGTCTAGAGTGGGTCTTAAATCTGGAAGGGTAGAGATTCTCAAAGCACTGTCTCTCTCTCTCTCTCTCTTTTTTTTTGCCACTTCTTTTGGTCTTTCATTTATTTCCATCTTTGCTCTTTGGCCTGTGTGGGACTCCCATCTCAGTGGCCTCTCCTGCTGCAGAGCACTGGCTCTGGGCGCATGTGCCCCAGCGCTCCAACTTGGTAGTTGGGCACATAGGTCCAGGGATCGAACCGGCACCCCTTGCACTGCAAGGTGGTGTCCTTACCCACTGGACCACCAGGGAAACCCAAAGCATTGCTTCTTAATCAGTATGTGGCATCACCTGAGGACTTGTTAAAAATTAAAATTCTTGGATCTCACTCAGACTGACTCAGGGACATAGCCATAGCTCCATGGCCATGCCCAGTCTTGGAGAAAAATGTAAAGATCAGAATTTTCTCTTCCAAAGCCAAAGGGTTGATAGAAATAAGCCTAAGCTGTATAGAAGTATAGCTGCTTCACCTACTGAGTGTTTCCTCTTTATCTAGTCCTTCCAAATGAGAATTAGGACATTCAATGGAGGGTCCCATTGGTGATGTGATCTCCTTTGCAGCACCTGTTTCCTATCATGACATGATATTACTGCTGCTTAAACAAAACAAAACCCAATGATGACGAACAGCAGATTTCACTTTACACTTTTCTTAGAGATTGGTGTTGTATTTATATAAAAAAATATATGTCCCCATTTAACAAATTCTGATATAATAAACGTGCATGAACTTAAAAGCACACAGTATCTCCTTCTTTTCTACTCTGTTGTAAAAGGGTATATATATCCGTGTGTGTACAAGGGTATATGTTTTCTTACTGGGTATATAATCTCACCAGATATACCCTTTCTCTCTCATACACACACACACACACACACACTATATACAAAGATGTGAGTGTGTGTGTATATATATATGTGTGTGTGTATATATATATACACATTTTTTTACCCTAACAGGTTTACTCAAAAACATTTTGGTTTATATTCATAATAGCTTTTCAGGTCAGTGCTAGATATATACCTCCTTATTTGTAACTATTACATGTTATTTCTCTCCATGGAAAAATTGAACCACTATTTATTTATTTCTCTACTTATGGGAATTTAGATTATTTTTAATTTTTATAATGTTTTTCTATTATAAAAAAGTGCTGCTATCAGTGAGTGTTTGGATACATATAGATTATACACTTGATACAGCATTACTGAGAGACCAGAAATACAAACAATGGGAGATATGAAATGGCTCTGGGCGCATGTGCCCCAGCGCTCCAACTTGGTAGTTGGGCACATAGGTCCAGGGATCGAACCGGCACCCCTTGCACTGCAAGGTGGTGTCCTTACCCACTGGACCACCAGGGAAACCCAAAGCATTGCTTCTTAATCAGTATGTGGCATCACCTGAGGACTTGTTAAAAATTAAAATTCTTGGATCTCACTCAGACTGACTCAGGGACATAGCCATAGCTCCATGGCCATGCCCAGTCTTGGAGAAAAATGTAAAGATCAGAATTTTCTCTTCCAAAGCCAAAGGGTTGATAGAAATAAGCCTAAGCTGTATAGAAGTATAGCTGCTTCACCTACTGAGTGTTTCCTCTTTATCTAGTCCTTCCAAATGAGAATTAGGACATTCAATGGAGGGTCCCATTGGTGATGTGATCTCCTTTGCAGCACCTGTTTCCTATCATGACATGATATTACTGCTGCTTAAACAAAACAAAACCCAATGATGACGAACAGCAGATTTCACTTTACACTTTTCTTAGAGATTGGTGTTGTATTTATATAAAAAAATATATGTCCCCATTTAACAAATTCTGATATAATAAACGTGCATGAACTTAAAAGCACACAGTATCTCCTTCTTTTCTACTCTGTTGTAAAAGGGTATATATATCCGTGTGTGTACAAGGGTATATGTTTTCTTACTGGGTATATAATCTCACCAGATATACCCTTTCTCTCTCATACACACACACACACACACACACTATATACAAAGATGTGTGTGTGTGTGTGTATATATATATGTGTGTGTGTATATATATATACACATTTTTTTACCCTAACAGGTTTACTCAAAAACATTTTGGTTTATATTCATAATAGCTTTTCAGGTCAGTGCTAGATATATACCTCCTTATTTGTAACTATTACATGTTATTTCTCTCCATGGAAAAATTGAACCACTATTTATTTATTTCTCTACTTATGGGAATTTAGATTATTTTTAATTTTTATAATGTTTTTCTATTATAAAAAAGTGCTGCTATCAGTGAGTGTTTGGATACATATAGATTATACACTTGATACAGCATTACTGAGAGACCAGAAATACAAACAATGGGAGATATGAAATGGTCAGAAATTTTTAATCATGCAGCTTCCCACATTAAGACCAAGCTAGGGCTTCCCCTGGTGGTCCAGTGGGTAAGGACACCGCCTTGCAGTGCAAGGGGCGCCGGTTCAATCCCTGGCCTGGGAAGATCCCACGTGCCGCGGAGCGGCTGGACTGATGTGTCCAATTACCGAGCCGGAGCTCTGGAGCGCATGCGCCCAGAGCCGGCGCTCTGCGACAACAGACGCCACCGCGATGGGAGGCCCACAGGAGCCAAAGAACAAAGACGGATGAACATAGAGAAACGAAAAGACCAATAGAAGTGGCCCGCCTGCTCCCTCCCTCTCCAACCTGTCCCCTGCCCAAAATAAATACATAAATCTTTCTTTTTTAAAAAAAGACCAAGCTAATTTTTTTCTAGGGGGCACTCCTTAAAATACAAATGTACAGGTGCACATGAAACCTATTGAATAATAAGTAGATACAACAACTCTTTCCCTGGGAGGCAGACAGAGGTGGATGGTTATAATGATGGCTACAGAGGAATCTCCAAAGGGAACTGAGGCTGAGAGGGGGAACAAGACCAGCACCTTGAGGCACAAATACCAGATAGCCAGGGTAGAGAACGAGAGGCAATTCATCCTCATGCACACCAGACTGATCATCGCAGCAGTTGTGTGCTGAACAACTGGTCACATGGTTAAGCAGGGCTAAGGGCTGGGCTTCTGTTTAAGACAGAGCCTAGAACATTCTGGTGTCAAAAATATGGCAGAAGGAAGAGGCATTACCCCTGTATAACTATTGTACTAGACACGTTCCTCACTTGGTGGAAGTTTCAGCTTTATAAGAGTCTCAATCTTGTCTCTGTCTCTCTGCGTCTTTCTTTTTCTAAGTCACTACAAAGACTTTTAAAAAGCCAGTTTATCACAAAAATTACATTAAAAGTCAAAGGATATTAAAGGTACAAAAAGTCATTAAATAGGTGTACATAAGTTCTAGGAAATTTTGTGGGAAACAAAGCTTTCAGCAGCACTTGGAGTAAATGAAAAAGATATGGCTTCATGGAGGAGGAAGATAGCAAGAGAGATGTAGATATAGGAAAACTGGAAGCTAAGATTTTGGTAGACCTGGAGTCTATTGCTGGATCATAATATAGCCTCAATGCATTTTGTAAAGAAGTGGACACAATCCAACATCCATGACACATGTGAGTCCTATCTGCCTTTTTTTACCTACAAGATGTCCCACGGGAACCGGGCCCTGGACTGATGTGTCCAATTACCGAGCCGGAGCTCTGGAGCGCATGCGCCCAGAGCCGGCGCTCTGCGACAACAGACGCCACCGCGATGGGAGGCCCACAGGAGCCAAAGAACAAAGACGGATGAACATAGAGAAACGAAAAGACCAATAGAAGTGGCCCGCCTGCTCCCTCCCTCTCCAACCTGTCCCCTGCCCAAAATAAATACATAAATCTTTCTTTTTTAAAAAAAGACCAAGCTAATTTTTTTCTAGGGGGCACTCCTTAAAATACAAATGTACAGGTGCACATGAAACCTATTGAATAATAAGTAGATACAACAACTCTTTCCCTGGGAGGCAGACAGAGGTGGATGGTTATAATGATGGCTACAGAGGAATCTCCAAAGGGAACTGAGGCTGAGAGGGGGAACAAGACCAGCACCTTGAGGCACAAATACCAGATAGCCAGGGTAGAGAACGAGAGGCAATTCATCCTCATGCACACCAGACTGATCATCGCAGCAGTTGTGTGCTGAACAACTGGTCACATGGTTAAGCAGGGCTAAGGGCTGGGCTTCTGTTTAAGACAGAGCCTAGAACATTCTGGTGTCAAAAATATGGCAGAAGGAAGAGGCATTACCCCTGTATAACTATTGTACTAGACACGTTCCTCACTTGGTGGAAGTTTCAGCTTTATAAGAGTCTCAATCTTGTCTCTGTCTCTCTGCGTCTTTCTTTTTCTAAGTCACTACAAAGACTTTTAAAAAGCCAGTTTATCACAAAAATTACATTAAAAGTCAAAGGATATTAAAGGTACAAAAAGTCATTAAATAGGTGTACATAAGTTCTAGGAAATTTTGTGGGAAACAAAGCTTTCAGCAGCACTTGGAGTAAATGAAAAAGATATGGCTTCATGGAGAGGAGGAAGATAGCAAGAGAGATGTAGATATAGGAAAACTGGAAGCTAAGATTTTGGTAGACCTGGAGTCTATTGCTGGATCATAATATAGCCTCAATGCATTTTGTAAAGAAGTGGACACAATCCAACATCCATGACACATGTGAGTCCTATCTGCTGACCTACAAGAGTTTATTTTGTGTTTCAGGAACCTGAATAAACAGGATTTAGAGCCCCAGAGACACCCATGAATATGCCCCCAAAAGGCTAGGATTTCCTCCTGCTCATCAGCTTCCTCAGGCCCCTCTTCATGTCTTTGTTTCTCAGACTGTAGATGAAAGGGTTCAGCATGGAGGACAGAATCGTGTAGACAACTGTTGCCACTTGGTCCCTAACAGTGTAGCTGGACAAGGGCCGTAAATAAACATAGGAGATGCTTCCATAAAACAGGATCACCACGGTTAAGTGGGAGCCACAGGTGGAGAGGGCTTTGCATTTCCCAGTCGCTGAGGGGATCCTGAGAACCGCAATGAGGATTCTCACATAAGATAAACCAATGCATAGGAAGGGGGTCACCAAGACAACCAGCCCTTCTGTCTTTATTGTGAGATCATTGACAAATATGGAGGAACAGGACAATTTTAGCAGAGGGTTGATATCACAGAGGAAGTGGTGGATAACATTGGAGTCACAGAAGGTGAGCTGATTCAACAGAAGAGTGTGCAGGAGTGAGTGGAAGTGAGGCAGTGAGCAGGAGAAGGCCACCAGCAGGACACAGCGGCGGTGGCTCATGATGGTGATGTAGTGGAAGGGGTCACAAATGGCCACATAGTGGTCAAAGGCCATGACTGCCAGAAGGCAGCTGTCAGTGTTGCCCAAGGCATAGATAAAATACATCTGGGCCAGACACCCAACATAGGAGATGGTCTTATGTGACACAAAGTTCACCAGCATCCTGGGGACAATGGTTGTTGTGAAGCAAATGTCAGTGAAAGACAGGAAACTCAAGAAGAAATACATGGGAGTCTGCAGGTGGGGGTCAGAGTGAATGGCCAGGATGATGAGCAGGTTCCCTGTTATGGTGACCAGGTATATGATGAGGAAGAGGAGAAAGAGTGGCTTCTGGTCCTCAGGTCGGGAGGAGAGTCCCAGGAGGATGAACTCAGAGACCCTGCTGGTTTGGTTGACTTGTTCCATAATCATGAAGCCAACTAAAATAGAGAAGATCCTATAATGTAACGCACATCTCCATGACTGTAACCACAAAATAGCCAACAAGTCTGTGCTTCTTACCCTCACTTTCCACCTACAGCATTGTTACAAACTGTCACGTAGGGTACTTGTCACTTTCATGGTCTTTGAACTTCCTTTTCATCTCAACTCGAAGACTTCACAAGCTTCTTGTGTACTAGCAAGCACTTTTGAGGAATAGCAGAATTGAATCTCACTGACTCAGCTTAATTTTAAAATTAGAAACAAGTTTTTCCCAATCACCTATTCTGTGAAAAATGTTCCAGGAGTGGGGAAACAACTGTGAGTACGGCATGTTTGGGTTTTTCCTTAAGATGTTGCAGAAAAACCTGAATGAATTCTTTGGCAAACCCAATATTTATCCTGTAAGATTTTTGTGAGGTTTTCATGATATCATATGCTTAAAGCACTTAGAATGGTTCCAGAGACAGAGCAAGCATTTGATACCTCTGTCTTCTCCCCATCATCATCATTGCTAATGGCTTTTTCCCCAACCAAGTATTTGTACATATTCTCAAAATTAATGAATCTGAATATTAAAATGAACCTAGCTCTCACACTCGAATGTTCTAACAGTCAAATTAACCTTATTATGAATTCACAGCACCTTTTAGATGGTATTTTGGTCCATTTTTAAAATAATCTGAGAATGAGGGCTTCCTGGTAGTCCAGTGGGTACAGAGTCTGCCTTGCAGTGCAAGGGCACCTGTTCGATCCCTGGCACAGGAAGATTCACGTGCTGCGGAGCACAGCTGGACCAGTGTGTCCAATTATGAGCCAGCAATCTGGAGTGCATGCGCCCAGAGCCGGTGCTCAGCAACGAGAGAGGCCACTGTGATGGGAGGCCCACCCAGGCCAAAGAATAAAGATGGATGAAAATAAGTAAATAAAAAACCAATACAAAGAGGCCAAAAATTTTTTAAAAACCTGAGAATGAACTGTAATTAAGCACTTACTTCGTATAGGTTGTACTTTAATTTTCATGACAATCTTGTAAGGCATACCTATGATTATTCTCACTTTCTGATAAGGAAATAGATACAGAAGCAGAGTAATAGATCATACGTCAAGAAAATAGCAGATACAGGATTCAAACTCTAATTCTAAATCTCAAGACCTAACCACTATGACATATTCTCATGTTTTTGTAAAACTGTAAAATTATACATTTTAAACAATCATGCTTAAGTTTTCAAATTTTTATTTTTCCCAAATCTGTTTTACCCTCACTTTCCACCTACAGCATTGTTACAAACTGTCACGTAGGGTACTTGTCACTTTCATGGTCTTTGAACTTCCTTTTCATCTCAACTCGAAGACTTCACAAGCTTCTTGTGTACTAGCAAGCACTTTTGAGGAATAGCAGAATTGAATCTCACTGACTCAGCTTAATTTTAAAATTAGAAACAAGTTTTCCCAATCACCTATTCTGTGAAAAATGTTCCAGGAGTGGGGAAACAACTGTGAGTACGGCATGTTTGGGTTTTTCCTTAAGATGTTGCAGAAAAACCTGAATGAATTCTTTGGCAAACCCAATATTTATCCTGTAAGATTTTTGTGAGGTTTTCATGATATCATATGCTTAAAGCACTTAGAATGGTTCCAGAGACAGAGCAAGCATTTGATACCTCTGTCTTCTCCCCATCATCATCATTGCTAATGGCTTTTTCCCCAACCAAGTATTTGTACATATTCTCAAAATTAATGAATCTGAATATTAAAATGAACCTAGCTCTCACACTCGAATGTTCTAACAGTCAAATTAACCTTATTATGAATTCACAGCACCTTTTAGATGGTATTTTGGTCCATTTTTAAAATAATCTGAGAATGAGGGCTTCCTGGTAGTCCAGTGGGTACAGAGTCTGCCTTGCAGTGCAAGGGGCACCTGTTCGATCCCTGGCACAGGAAGATTCACGTGCTGCGGAGCACAGCTGGACCAGTGTGTCCAATTATGAGCCAGCAATCTGGAGTGCATGCGCCCAGAGCCGGTGCTCAGCAACGAGAGAGGCCACTGTGATGGGAGGCCCACCCAGGCCAAAGAATAAAGATGGATGAAAATAAGTAAATAAAAAACCAATACAAAGAGGCCAAAAATTTTTTAAAAACCTGAGAATGAACTGTAATTAAGCACTTACTTCGTATAGGTTGTACTTTAATTTTCATGACAATCTTGTAAGGCATACCTATGATTATTCTCACTTTCTGATAAGGAAATAGATACAGAAGCAGAGTAATAGATCATACGTCAAGAAAATAGCAGATACAGGATTCAAACTCTAATTCTAAATCTCAAGACCTAACCACTATGACATATTCTCATGTTTTTGTAAAACTGTAAAATTATACATTTTAAACAATCATGCTTAAGATCTATTTTTTCCAATTTCATTATTTTCTATTTTGACATACACACACATCATGTTTTTTTCTTTAAATGTTTTTCATCCAATATTAAAAAGAAACCTTTGTTGTTACAATGAAAAATCTATACTTTCCATGTTGAACAGATGGTAGAATTTGAAAATTCTAATATGCAGGATTCATTCGCCACAATAGGGGAGAATTTGATACTTAATGTCTCGGACATTAACTGTTTATGGGATTGAGGGTTTACTAGAAAGTGCACTGAACTTGGAAACAGAAGGTGGAAATTTGTGTCTAGCCTTCATTGCCTGTTCACTGAGTCATCTTAGGCATTCTAAAGAGATAATAAAATATCATGTATAATCACAGTTTGTAAAACATACATCTGCAAAAGAATGTTATTCATGAGGGAATGCCTGGGAAGTGTGAGATGAAGATTAGAAGTGGTCAAGCAAGGTTGGATTTCCTGTGCCTCCTCTATGGGGAGCACTTAAGAAAAATAGAAGGAATTTTTGAAGGTGAGAATCTGAGGGAATTATTCTGAAAGATTGGGATATGTCTGGGAGAGGAAATTTCTTTCTTTTCTACTGAGTTCCCCCTACCCGCTTTCTGGGGACCTGCTCCTCAAGAACCATGGGATAACAACATACCCTGGCCCAGTGGTCAAATAGGGAGGTCATAACATACAAAGTTAGCCTTAACTGTTAGGCTGCACACTGCTATATAGAGTGTCCATGTAATTTTTTGGAACTGACTCAAATTCAAAAATTGAATTTTGAAGTTAAAATAAATACCTGATTGAGATGGATGGTTAGGTGGACAGCCAGTCTACTCATGTTCACTTTCCATATCCAGATATCTTCTCATGCTTCCCAGTTAAAAAAAAATCTTTTCTTCATCCTGTACCAAATTGGTTAAGTTCACATATCAGAATGATGATCTTTTTTAAACCCTTTTAGCCAGTGATAAGCAAGGAGAATTGAGAGGAAGGAGAAAGAGCGGATTACTCTTGGTTCTAAAGAGGCCAAACATTGTCTTGATACTGCCTCACCTCCCTGCCTCTTTCTGAATTTCTGCCTTAGCCCTTTTCTATTTTCCTGTTTCCCATCATAGAAGGCAGAACTGCCCGAACTCGCTGTGGCGGGGACTCTCTTAGTTGCGGACACCTGTCTGCTAGCTTTTCAGGGTTTTGAGCTCAGCCCTCCTGGGCTTCTCTGGATCCTTGCTCACGAGGAAGCTATGATGTGCTTATTCCAACCTATCCTCTTAAGAGAGCTTGCTCTGTGACTTCTCTAGGTACAAAAATCACAGTGGGCAGCAAAACTGAGTGCAGCTGCCCTCAAGGGGGCAGGGGACTCCTGAGGCCCCCTTCTGAAGACTGAGGCTATTTTCAGAGCCTTTTAAACTTAGCATGAAATATCCAGGACATGCTTTTAAAGTGAAAGTGCTAGTCATAAGTCATGTGCAAGTCTTTGCAACTCCATGGACTGTAGCCCACCAGGCTCCTTTGTCCATAGCATTCTCCAGTCAAGAGTACTGGAAGAAGTGACCCACTTGTAAACCATATTCAGGCTTTCCCCTTCTCTGTCAGCTGGTTACAGGGAATATACAATGCAGTCATAGCTTTATGATTCTTCTCTTAGATCACTGGACCTAAACATGACACTGATATGAAGGGTTCCTGTATCTTTGATGTTTACCCGCTTTCTGGGGACCTGCTCCTCAAGAACCATGGGATAACAACATACCCTGGCCCAGTGGTCAAATAGGGAGGTCATAACATACAAAGTTAGCCTTAACTGTTAGGCTGCACACTGCTATATAGAGTGTCCATGTAATTTTTTGGAACTGACTCAAATTCAAAAATTGAATTTTGAAGTTAAAATAAATACCTGATTGAGATGGATGGTTAGGTGGACAGCCAGTCTACTCATGTTCACTTTCCATATCCAGATATCTTCTCATGCTTCCCAGTTAAAAAAAAAAAAAATCTTTTCTTCATCCTGTACCAAATTGGTTAAGTTCACATATCAGAATGATGATCTTTTTAACCTTCTAGCCAGTGATAAGCAAGGAGAATTGAGAGGAAGGAGAAAGAGCGGATTACTCTTGGTTCTAAAGAGGCCAAACATTGTCTTGATACTGCCTCACCTCCCTGCCTCTTTCTGAATTTCTGCCTTAGCCCTTTTCTATTTTCCTGTTTCCCATCATAGAAGGCAGAACTGCCCGAACTCGCTGTGGCGGGAACTCTCTTAGTTGCGGAAACCTGTCTGCTAGCTTTTCAGGGTTTTGAGCTCAGCCCTCCTGGTCTTCTCTGGATCCTTGCTCACGAGGAAGCTATGATGTGCTTATTCCAACCTATCCTCTTAAGAGAGCTTGCTCTGTGACTTCTCTAGGTACAAAAATCACAGTGGGCAGCAAAACTGAGTGCAGCTGCCCTCAAGGGGGCAGGGGACTCCTGAGGCCCCCTTCTGAAGACTGAGGCTATTTTCAGAGCCTTTTAAACTTAGCATGAAATATCCAGGACATGCTTTTAAAGTGAAAGTGCTAGTCATAAGTCATGTGCAAGTCTTTGCAACTCCATGGACTGTAGCCCACCAGGCTCCTTTGTCCATAGCATTCTCCAGTCAAGAGTACTGGAAGAAGTGACCCACTTGTAAACCATATTCAGGCTTTCCCCTTCTCTGTCAGCTGGTTACAGGGAATATACAATGCAGTCATAGCTTTATGATTCTTCTCTTAGATCACTGGACCTAAACATGACACTGATATGAAGGGTTCCCTGTATCTTTGCAATGTTTACCTCCCGCCTTCAGGACTGTATGTGTCTTGCCAAAGCTCCAACTTGTTAACAACTTTCTGGTTTTCTGGCCCAGTATCGATGGTATCATTATTGTCACTGACATTATACAGAACATAACATTGTAGTGGGGCAGTGTTACATTCTGTATAATATCCAGATTGTCTGAATCTTTTCAAACAATATATTACATATAACCTATGTGTTGTTGGTGGTGGTCAGTTGTTAAGTTGTATCCGACTCTTTGCAACCCCATGGATCGCAAGATGTTAGGCTTCCCTGTCCTTCACCATCTCCTGGCGTTTGTTCAAGCTCATGTCCATTGAGTCAGTGATGACATTCAACCATCTCCTTCTCTTTCACCACTTTCTCCTCCTGCTTTCAATCTAACCCAGATCAGGGTCTTTTCCATTAAGTTGGCTCTTCTCAACATTTGGCCAAAATACTGGAGCTTCAGCTTCAGTATCAGTCCTTCCAATGATGAATATTCTGGGTTGATTTCCTTTAGGATTGACTGGTTTGATCTCCTTGCAGGCCAAGGTTTCCTCCAGAGTCTTCTCTAGCACTAAAGTTTGAAAGCATCAATTCTTCAGTGCTCCACCTTCTTTACGGTCCAATTCTCACATTTATACACAACTATTGGAAAAAACCATAGCTTTGACTATACAGACCTTTGTCAGAAAAGTGATGTCTCTGATTTTTAATATACTATCTAGTTTTGTAATAGCTTTTCTTCCAAGGAGCAAGTGTCTTTTAATTTCATGGCTGCGGTCATTGCTTGCAGTGAGTTTGGAGCCCTAGGAAATAAAGTCTGTCACTGTTTCCCATTTTTCCCCATCTATTTGCTATGAAATGATAGGACTGGATACCATGATATTAGTTTTTTGAATGTTGAATTTTAAGTCAGCTTTTTTTGTTGAAAAAATATATTTAAAACATATTTCAAACTATATATTATATATATGTGTGTATATAACATACATACACACATACACACAGTTTCATGCATTATGTATTATGTATGTATGTAATAGGAGATATCTGTTTTACCCAGCTGCCTCCCACTGATTCTGTTCTCTGTTGGTTTGGGGTTTGCCACTTGGACTCCACCATTCTCATAGCTGTCAGTGAGCTGAGTTCTTTGCTGGCATATCCTTCCATCTGTCTTACTGATGAAGCAAGAAGAGCTACTCCCAAAAGTATAAATGAAAATGAAAGTCTTGTGTTCTTCTCTCTCATCCACAGCCTGATTTTAATTAGTTACAATCATAACTTAAAATAAATGAATACTTGGGTTGGTGGGAGATACAGTGATGGCAACTGGCTACAGTGATTAACCGGAATATGTTATTTGGCAAATTGATCAGGATATCAGTCCCCTAGGCCAACTGGTTTTCAGGAAACTGACTGGAATTAGTGCTTTAACATACAGTATCTCATTCCCTCACAATAACCTCATGTGCAAGGTATTATTATCAGATGTGAGGAACAGGATCTTCCTTGCTTAGGGTACCCAGTGAGTAAGTGACAGGGATGGTACTGATCTTGGGTCAGTCTGAGTCCAGTGCCCTTGGGATCAACCTTGCCATTTTGCTACTGTCTGAACAAGCGTCAGCCTTGCTCTGCACCAGTGGAGAGACCTGTAAGCTCTCTGAGATCTATGATCTGTGTGTGTGTGTGTGTGTGTGTGTGTGTGCGTGTGTGACTACATGTTATTTTCTGTTCTATTTACAATGCCAAGAATAGTATCTGGAATATGGTTCCACACCCCCATGTACTTCTTCCTCAGCCACTTGGCCTTCTCTGATGTCTCCTTCTCTTCTGTCATCATCCCTAAGACGCTCATGAATATGCAGACACAAGATAGATCTATCCCCTATGTGGGGTGCATAGCACAGATGTATTTTTTTCATATTTTTTATTTGTCTTGACAATTTCCTTCTTGCAGTGATGGCATATGACCTGTACGTGGCCATTTGTCAGCCACTCCACTTCCCCACCATCATGAGGGAGGGATTGTGTGTCTTGTTGGTGGCCGGATCCTGGGTTTTCTCCTGTGTCCATGCCCTGCTGCATACTCTCCTTCTGTCCCAACTGTCTTTTTGTGCTGACAATACCATCCCCCATTTCTTCTGTGATCTCACTGCTCTCTTAAAGTTGACCTGCTCAGACACCTCCCTCAATGAGTTAGTAATAGTCACTGAAGGGAGGGGGTGTTTGCCTTCTTGCCACTGAGTGCTATTTTGGGCTCTTATATCTGCATTGGGACCACCACCCTAAGAGTCCCCTCCATCAAGAGAATCTGCAAAACTCTGTCCACCTGTGGCTCCCACCTCTTTGTGGTGTTTTTGTACTATGGGACTGTTACTATGATTTACTTCTTTCCTTCAGCAAACAATTCCAAAGTCAAAGACATAATTGCTTCAGTTATGTATACCGTGGTGACACCCATGTTAAACCCCTTTATCTACAGCCTGAGGAACAGAGACATGAAATTGGCTCTGGGGATTCTTCACAGGAAGGGGATTATTTTTGTCAAGTAACGGTTAACCACTTAGGGATGCTTTCTAAAACCTGTCCTTGAAAAATTGTGTAGGTGAATGCAGTAGGCTGCAAAAATGGTTACAATATTTTGCAGCCCTTCCTTGCAAGTGGGAGTTTATTTCCCTACTCACTGAATCTGGGCAGGATTTGTGACTTATTTTGCTTAATAGATTCAGTGAAAGCAATGTTGTAGATTCTGTTCCTGCCACTCACAGAACCTTGAGACCTCCCAATGAACGAGTCCAAGCTAGGCTGTGTAAAGATGTGGGGCCACATGGAGGAGAACCAAAATATTCCAGCTAACAATCAACCTGCTCCTAGGAGACCTGGCAGGTGACTGCCAAGGCATGAGTGAGCCCTTGCTAAGAACAGTTGAACCTAGCCCAAACCAAAAGCACCATCCAACTGAGCACAGTTCCAGCTCAAATCTCCAGCCCATGGAAATGTCATACAAACAAGTGGTTGTTGTTTAAGTGACTAAATTTTGGGGTGATTTGTTATGCAGCCCAAACTAGCTGATACTTCCCTTGTTCTGGTCTCTGTTACCCTCCAAACTTTCCTTAATTTCAATGGCCCCTCCCCCTTTTTGGCTTCCTCTACTTGAATTGTGTTCTCTGCTTATTTTTCTAGAACCCACTGACTATAAAATCTCATGGAGATCATAACATATGGCCTTAGCTTTAGGTATATCTCTTGTCTTCACTATTTTTTAATAACCTTTGGGATTGGCATTATTAGAATCTCTAATTTTTGTCAAGTCAACATCTTAAGTTACTGCCTTATTTATCTGACTCACTCACTGGGCTTTTGTAACAAGAAAGAACAAATTTAAGAATAATAAAGTCAAAATGTTTGTAGTGTATTTAGATTTTAGGAAACAATCAGGCACACCATATAACTTGAACCTACATTAAAAATGCAAACATTTTTGGGCTTCCCTGGTGGTCCAGTGGGTAAAGACACCACCTTGCAGTGCAAGGGGCGCTGGTTCAATCCTTGGCCTAGGAAGATCCCACGTGCCGTGGAGAGGCTAGACTGATGTGTCCAATTACTGAGCCGGAGCTCTGGAGCGCATGCACCCAGAGCCAGTGCTCTGCAACAATAGAGGCCACTGTGATGGGAGGCCCACACAGGCCAAAGAACAAAGATGGATGAAAATAGATAAATGAAAGACCAATAGAAGTGGCCTGCCTGCCCCCCTCCGTCTCCAACCTGCCCCCCGCAAAAAAAATTGGGCACAAACCTATTTCCATGCCTTGGTCCCTAGACGCATATATTCTGCTCACAACACTGCACAATGGCCAGAACTAGTATCTTAGTGGCCTCCTGGTCAGTTACAACACAGGGCTCAATCAAACATGAGGAACTAAGAATTCATTTTGCATACCTGAGTAAAAGGAATGAATATCCCCAAAGATGCTTTCATTTTTAAATGGCTGAGAGTCTGTTCTGTACCAATCCTTATCTTTCATGAAAATTATATATTGGCATTGGTATGCAGCTCAGTTTCCTAGAATTACTAGACTAATTATCTTTAGTATGATTTAATTGCTCCCAATGTAGAGGAGACTTTAAACTTAAATTACCATAGCCTGTGTTACTACATAAATCCATCCCATAGTTATGGGAGAGTTTATTCATTGGCTAAAACTTTGTTTGTTGTTCTGATTGAGACTGAGCAACAGAAGAAAACATGTTTATGGCCAGGTGAGGGGAATAAGAGTAGTAATATCATCTAGTAATATAAATAGTGACCTGAACATGACTATACTTTTCCTTTGAAAATTATAGGCCAACCAATTAGAGCCTTGGGGTGGAGAAATTCACCAAGGTAACCAAGAAGTGCTAGACACAGGTAATTGGTCAAAAACCCAACAATGAACATCTTAAGTTACTGCCTTATTTATCTGACTCACTCACTGGGCTTTTGTAACAAGAAAGAACAAATTTAAGAATAATAAAGTCAAAATGTTTGTAGTGTATTTAGATTTTAGGAAACAATCAGGCACACCATATAACTTGAACCTACATTAAAATGCAAACATTTTTGGGCTTCCCTGGTGGTCCAGTGGGTAAAGACACCACCTTGCAGTGCAAGGGGCGCTGGTTCAATCCTTGGCCTAGGAAGATCCCACGTGCCGTGGAGAGGCTAGACTGATGTGTCCAATTACCGAGCCGGAGCTCTGGAGCGCATGCACCCAGAGCCAGTGCTCTGCAACAATAGAGGCCACTGTGATGGGAGGCCCACACAGGCCAAAGAACAAAGATGGATGAAAATAGATAAATGAAAGACCAATAGAAGTGGCCTGCCTGCCCCCCTCCGTCTCCAACCTGCCCCCCGCAAAAAAAATTGGGCACAAACCTATTTCCATGCCTTGGTCCCTAGACGCATATATTCTGCTCACAACACTGCACAATGGCCAGAACTAGTATCTTAGTGGCCTCCTGGTCAGTTACAACACAGGGCTCAATCAAACATGAGGAACTAAGAATTCATTTTGCATACCTGAGTAAAAGGAATGAATATCCCCAAAGATGCTTTCATTTTTAAATGGCTGAGAGTCTGTTCTGTACCAATCCTTATCTTTCATGAAAATTATATATTGGCATTGGTATGCAGCTCAGTTTCCTAGAATTACTAGACTAATTATCTTTAGTATGATTTAATTGCTCCCAATGTAGAGGAGACTTTAAACTTAAATTACCATAGCCTGTGTTACTACATAAATCCATCCCATAGTTATGGGAGAGTTTATTCATTGGCTAAAACTTTGTTTGTTGTTCTGATTGAGACTGAGCAACAGAAGAAAACATGTTTATGGCCAGGTGAGGGGAATAAGAGTAGTAATATCATCTAGTAATATCAATAGTGACCTGAACATGACTATACTTTTTCCTTTGAAAATTATAGGCCAACCAATTAGAGCCTTGGGGTGGAGAAATTCACCAAGGTAACCAAGAAGTGCTAGACACAGGTAATTGGTCAAAAACCCAACAATTGGATTGATTTCTAAAACCAGCACAGGATCAGGCCTATTATAGAAAACAGTTGATTGATTTGCAAAGGCCTAAGAAGTCAAGAAAACATTATAAATGATCATAAAAATCATGTCAAGGATCTTGAGTAAGTTGTTTACTTTTGATGTCGTCTTCTTGTCTTGGCATGAATGTAGTTTCTCAGAATTTTAGTTTCACAGCAAAACTGAGAGGAAGGTACAGAGATGTCCCATACATTCCTTGACTCCACAAAGCACAGCCATCGCCATTATCAACATCACTCACAAGAGTGATACATTTACTGAAGCTACATTAATTGCCTGAAGCCCACAGTTTATGTGAGAGTTCTCTCTTGAGGTTGGACATTCTATAAGTTTGGAATAATGCATGATGACGTATATCCATCATGTATAGTATCATACAGAGTACATTCACTGCCTTAAAACATTGTGATTCATCTATTCATCTCCCTACCCCTCCCTCACTCCTCACAATGTCCACTGATATTTCTACTGTCTCTGTAGTTCTGCCTTTTACAGAATGTCACACAGTTACAATCATGCAGTCTTCTCAGACTGGTTTTGAGTTCCTTTGGGTAAATGCCAAGGAGCATGATTTCTGGATTATATAGCAAGAATGTATGTTTAATTTTGTAAGAAAGTGCCAAACTGTCTTCCAAAGTGATTGTACCATTTTGCATCACCACTAGTAACGTATGAGAGTTTCCACTGCTCCACATACTCACCAGCACTGGTGTTGTAAATGGTTCAGATTTTAGCCATTCTAATAGTTGTGCAGTGATATCTCACTGTGGTTTAATCTGTATTTTCCTGACTTTAAACTTAAATTACCATAGCCTGTGTTACTACATAAATCCATCCCATAGTTATGGGAGAGTTTATTCATTGGCTAAAACTTTGTTTGTTGTTCTGATTGAGACTGAGCAACAGAAGAAAACATGTTTATGGCCAGGTGAGGGGAATAAGAGTAGTAATATCATCTAGTAATATCAATAGTGACCTGAACATGACTATACTTTTTCCTTTGAAAATTATAGGCCAACCAATTAGAGCCTTGGGGTGGAGAAATTCACCAAGGTAACCAAGAAGTGCTAGACACAGGTAATTGGTCAAAAACCCAACAATTGGATTGATTTCTAAAACCAGCACAGGATCAGGCCTATTATAGAAAACAGTTGATTGATTTGCAAAGGCCTAAGAAGTCAAGAAAACATTATAAATGATCATAAAAATCATGTCAAGGATCTTGAGTAAGTTGTTTACTTTTGATGTCGTCTTCTTGTCTTGGCATGAATGTAGTTTCTCAGAATTTTAGTTTCACAGCAAAACTGAGAGGAAGGTACAGAGATGTCCCATACATTCCTTGACTCCACAAAGCACAGCCATCGCCATTATCAACATCACTCACAAGAGTGATACATTTACTGAAGCTACATTAATTGCCTGAAGCCCACAGTTTATGTGAGAGTTCTCTCTTGAGGTTGGACATTCTATAAGTTTGGAATAATGCATGATGACGTATATCCATCATGTATAGTATCATACAGAGTACATTCACTGCCTTAAAACATTGTGATTCATCTATTCATCTCCCTACCCCTCCCTCACTCCTCACAATGTCCACTGATATTTCTACTGTCTCTGTAGTTCTGCCTTTTACAGAATGTCACACAGTTACAATCATGCAGTCTTCTCAGACTGGTTTTGAGTTCCTTTGGGTAAATGCCAAGGAGCATGATTTCTGGATTATATAGCAAGAATGTATGTTTAATTTTGTAAGAAAGTGCCAAACTGTCTTCCAAAGTGATTGTACCATTTTGCATCACCACTAGTAACGTATGAGAGTTTCCACTGCTCCACATACTCACCAGCACTGGTGTTGTAAATGGTTCAGATTTTAGCCATTCTAATAGTTGTGCAGTGATATCTCACTGTGGTTTTAATCTGTATTTCCCTGATGTGAAATTTCTTTCATTTGCTTATTTGTAATCTGTGCATCTTTTCTGGTGAGACATCCATTAAGATCATTGGACTATTTAAAAATTGGATTGTTTTTCATTGTTTGCAGAAGTCAGATTTTCTTTGCTATTGAGAGAGACTGACCCAGCTCATTGGCAGCGTCAGTGGTGGAGAACGACCAAGCCATTCCTTCTTCCCACCTGGAAGGGGGAGCAGGCAGAGGAGCCCAGAGGGTCCCTGAGATCTGAGGCACTCTCTCACACGACTCTAGCAGCTCAGTCCCTCCAGCTACTGTTCAGGCTCCTCCCCGAGTTCTGGTAGGAATTGGAGGCAATTAGTCTACTTTGATTTCTTCCTCAACTACTGCTTAGGGACTTTTTGGAATTCTCTCTGAGGCTTGTAAAATGGTCTCCTCCTGCCTGTAGCTCTGCGGCTCAAGGACAGACAGAGGAAGCTCAGGAGATCATGGGCTCATAGGGGCTTCCTTCTTACATTTTGTTCCTGGTCTTCTCAGCAGAAGATCAAGACTTGGGAAACTGCTTGGATTAGAAGCTGCCTGAGTTCACTAAGGAGTGGCACAGGTCAGAGGGAACTGGGAATTCTGAGTGGGCAAGGTCTGTCCACGCTTGGAGGTCTGTGTACTATCCACGTGTTCTGTGCAGTGTTTCTTTGCTCCTGTAATGTGGATATATGTATGCTTTCTTCATGAGGTGTGTGTGTGTGTGTGTGTGTGTATTTACTCTTTGCTTTATCTACAGATAGTATTTACTGGATAGTTCTTGTGACTGATGGAGCCCAAGTGTCTCACTCAATGACTGCCTTTACCTCTATTAGGTGTAGATCAGTGGAGGCCGAAATATCTCATTTTGTAATGAGGGTATATGTGTGTGACCATGTATGTTGTTTGTAGCCTGATTGAGAAGAGGCCTGTCTGTACAATGGTGTGTTTCTTGTATGATTTCTGTGTGATGTATGTGACTATGTGGGGTTTTTTTTGGTTACTTAATATGTGTGTCTGCATGTATGAATCTCTATTCAGAGTTTGAGTGAGTATGTGATTGAGTATCTGGTATGTGATTTCTATGTGTTGCTGGTTGTTTTATGTTTGTGTTGAGATTATACAAGTGTTTGTGTGTGTGCTAAGTCAATTTAGCACTGTCTGACTCTTTGTGACCCCATGGGCCATAGCCCGCCAGGCTACTCTGTTCATGGAATTCTCTAGGCAAGAATACTGGAGTGGGTTTCCATTTCCTCCTCCAGGGGATCATCCCAACTCAGGAATCAAACCTGCATCTCTTATGTCTCCTGCATTGGCAGGCAGGTTCTTTACCACTGGCTCTACCTAGGAAGCCCCTCATGCATTCTTTGAGAATTTACTTTTATGAATCCTTCGGTAATTAAGGCCTAAGCCACAGTTACTGCGCTATAGGTTGCAGATGGTAAGAAATCACAAATCAGTAATTTAAGTGTGTGCACAAGTGTGTACTTCATGTACTAGCTTTAGGGCTTCTGGTTCCCCTTTGAGCCCAAATATTCCTTACCTCTCTTTCAACAGTGGCTATATTACTGAATTGAGTGAGGAAAGTTCATGTTCATTTCCACCACAGGGTAGGTGCTACATGCTAGTGGATATAAGCTCAGTTTCTCATAGGGCTTCCTTCTTACATTTTGTTCCTGGTCTTCTCAGCAGAAGATCAAGACTTGGGAAACTGCTTGGATTAGAAGCTGCCTGAGTTCACTAAGGAGTGGCACAGGTCAGAGGGAACTGGGAATTCTGAGTGGGCAAGGTCTGTCCACGCTTGGAGGTCTGTGTACTATCCACGTGTTCTGTGCAGTGTTTCTTTGCTCCTGTAATGTGGATATATGTATGCTTTCTTCATGAGGTGTGTGTGTGTGTGTGTGTGTGTGTATTTACTCTTTGCTTTATCTACAGATAGTATTTACTGGATAGTTCTTGTGACTGATGGAGCCCAAGTGTCTCACTCAATGACTGCCTTTACCTCTATTAAAAAATAATGAGGGTATATGTGTGTGACCATGTATGTTGTTTGTAGCCTGATTGAGAAGAGGCCTGTCTGTACAATGGTGTGTTTCTTGTATGATTTCTGTGTGATGTATGTGACTATGTGGGGTTTTTTTTGGTTACTTAATATGTGTGTCTGCATGTATGAATCTCTATTCAGAGTTTGAGTGAGTATGTGATTGAGTATCTGGTATGTGATTTCTATGTGTTGCTGGTTGTTTTATGTTTGTGTTGAGATTATACAAGTGTTTGTGTGTGTGCTAAGTCAATTTAGCACTGTCTGACTCTTTGTGACCCCATGGGCCATAGCCCGCCAGGCTACTCTGTTCATGGAATTCTCTAGGCAAGAATACTGGAGTGGGTTTCCATTTCCTCCTCCAGGGGATCATCCCAACTCAGGAATCAAACCTGCATCTCTTATGTCTCCTGCATTGGCAGGCAGGTTCTTTACCACTGGCTCTACCTAGGAAGCCCCTCATGCATTCTTTGAGAATTTACTTTTATGAATCCTTCGGTAATTAAGGCCTAAGCCACAGTTACTGCGCTATAGGTTGCAGATGGTAAGAAATCACAAATCAGTAATTTAAGTGTGTGCACAAGTGTGTACTTCATGTACTAGCTTTAGGGGCTTCTGGTTCCCCCTTTTGAGCCCAAATATTCCCTTACCTCTCTTTCAACAGTGGCTATATTACTGAATTGAGTGAGGAAAGTTCATGTTCATTTCCACCACAGGGTAGGTGCTACATGCTAGTGGATATAAGCTCAGTTTCTGCACTGTGTCAGACTGGGTCCTGGTCCTCAGTCTGGCCCTTAAATGTTTTTGTGGTCTTAGGAGGTGATTGCAATTCCCTGAGGCAGTACAGAAGAAATAACTATTCTTACTTAACAATGGTATTCTGAGGATTAAATGAAGCAATATATACAAATTATTCAGCGTAACACCTGACACATAATTAGTTCTCAGTAAAAAAGGAAATATTTTGACTATGTTACTCCAAAGCCCATGTTTGTGTCATGGAGGTTCCTCTTTCACGACTGTCTGGTGGAAGAAGACTACAGATCGATCCAAAGCTCTGTCTTATACTACAAATTCGTCTTTCCAGACCTTGTAGCCCACCTGTCTCCTTCACAAGCTTCTACCTGAATCAGGGCTGCTGTTTGGTTCTGGCTATTTGTTTTCTTCTTGTTTCTTGGCAAGGACTGACATAATATAAGCCAGTGAGTAGCCATGTTTCTACATAATGATCAAGTCATGATCTTCCTTGGTGGCCATGAACTGAAATAACCAATTTCCCTGATAGAGGTCATGGTCCTGTTACTGAGCTCAAACTCAGATTGCTTTGTCACATGACAGGTCAATAAAATCAAGAGACAAATTGTTGGGGCAAGCAGTAACAGCTTTATCTGGAAAGCCAGCAGAACGAAAACTATGGATGCCCCGCCAGGCACTCGATGGAATTCTCTAAATCGATTTCCTTCCTCCAGGGATCATCCCAACTCAGGAATCAAACCTGCATCTCTTATGTCTCCTGCATTGGCAGGCAGGTTCTTTACCACTGGCTCTACCTAGGAAGCCCCTCATGCATTCTTTGAGAATTTACTTTTATGAATCCTTCGGTAATTAAGGCCTAAGCCACAGTTACTGCGCTATAGGTTGCAGATGGTAAGAAATCACAAATCAGTAATTTAAGTGTGTGCACAAGTGTGTACTTCATGTACTAGCTTTAGGGGCTTCTGGTTCCCCCTTTTGAGCCCAAATTTTCCCCTTACCTCTCTTTCAACAGTGGCTATATTACTGAATTGAGTGAGGAAAGTTCATGTTCATTTCCACCACAGGGTAGGTGCTACATGCTAGTGGATATAAGCTCAGTTTCTGCACTGTGTCAGACTGGGTCCTGGTCCTCAGTCTGGCCCTTAAATGTTTTTGTGGTCTTAGGAGGTGATTGCAATTCCCTGAGGCAGTACAGAAGAAATAACTATTCTTACTTAACAATGGTATTCTGAGGATTAAATGAAGCAATATATACAAATTATTCAGCGTAACACCTGACACATAATTAGTTCTCAGTAAAAAAGGAAATATTTTGACTATGTTACTCCAAAGCCCATGTTTGTGTCATGGAGGTTCCTCTTTCACGACTGTCTGGTGGAAGAAGACTACAGATCGATCCAAAGCTCTGTCTTATACTACAAATTCGTCTTTCCAGACCTTGTAGCCCACCTGTCTCCTTCACAAGCTTCTACCTGAATCAGGGCTGCTGTTTGGTTCTGGCTATTTGTTTTCTTCTTGTTTCTTGGCAAGGACTGACATAATATAAGCCAGTGAGTAGCCATGTTTCTACATAATGATCAAGTCATGATCTTCCTTGGTGGCCATGAACTGAAATAACCAATTTCCCTGATAGAGGTCATGGTCCTGTTACTGAGCTCAAACTCAGATTGCTTTGTCACATGACAGGTCAATAAAATCAAGAGACAAATTGTTGGGGCAAGCAGTAACAGCTTTATCTGGAAAGCCAGCAGAACGAAAAGGTGGTTTTCCAAGGAACCATCTTTCCATAGTTAGAATTCAGGCTTCTTTTTTACTGAAAGGGAAGGGAGCATGGTTGGTTGTTGCAAACTTCTTCATTTCTGATTCCTTTTTTTTTCAGCTGTCCATGCAGGTGAGGTCAAGGCGTTCCTGTGTCAAGCTCCAACAAGACAAATGCTATTCTCTGTTCTGCAACTTTTTATTCCTATATGAATAGAAAAGTGTTATACCTTTAAAGGTCAGAGCCTTGAGAATAGGCTATCCTTTATATTTCAGACTATAGGCAATACTCTTTTTTAAAAATTTATTTATTTAGCTGGGCCAAATCTTAATTATGGCACACAAGATCTTTGATCTTCGTTGGTCTTTTCTGGATTTCCCTGACCAGGGTTTGAACCTGGGCTTCCTGTATTGGGAATGCAGAGTCTTGACCACTGGACTACCAGGGAAGTTCCTGACACTTCTGAGAACAGGCAATTTTAAATGACTCAAAACAAGCAGGATGCAGTCAGTTTTTCTGAAAGCTTATGACAAATCTTTACTTAATTCTCTTATAATTTAGGGAGTTTCACATTCTTTTTCACGAGGAAATGACTGATACCGCTTACCTGGTGCTCTTTTCATATTTTTGATCCTGGTAAACTACAGAGTTTTCAACTTAGCTTTATACAAAGGTATAAACTCTTGAACGTGGAGACTTCTCATTTCTTGTTCATTATTATGTGCTCAATATAATAGCACATAAAGGGAACAAAGCTCTGTCTTATCCAGACCTTGTAGCCCACCTGTCTCCTTCACAAGCTTCTACCTGAATCAGGGCTGCTGTTTGGTTCTGGCTATTTGTTTTCTTCTTGTTTCTTGGCAAGGACTGACATAATATAAGCCAGTGAGTAGCCATGTTTCTACATAATGATCAAGTCATGATCTTCCTTGGTGGCCATGAACTGAAATAACCAATTTCCCTGATAGAGGTCATGGTCCTGTTACTGAGCTCAAACTCAGATTGCTTTGTCACATGACAGGTCAATAAAATCAAGAGACAAATTGTTGGGGCAAGCAGTAACAGCTTTATCTGGAAAGCCAGCAGAACGAAAAGGTGGTTTTCCAAGGAACCATCTTTCCATAGTTAGAATTCAGGCTTCTTTTTTACTGAAAGGGAAGGGAGCATGGTTGGTTGTTGCAAACTTCTTCATTTCTGATTCCTTTTTTTTTCAGCTGTCCATGCAGGTGAGGTCAAGGCGTTCCTGTGTCAAGCTCCAACAAGACAAATGCTATTCTCTGTTCTGCAACTTTTTATTCCTATATGAATAGAAAAGTGTTATACCTTTAAAGGTCAGAGCCTTGAGAATAGGCTATCCTTTATATTTCAGACTATAGGCAATACTCTTTTTTAAAAATTTATTTATTTAGCTGGGCCAAATCTTAATTATGGCACACAAGATCTTTGATCTTCGTTGGTCTTTTCTGGATTTCCCTGACCAGGGTTTGAACCTGGGCTTCCTGTATTGGGAATGCAGAGTCTTGACCACTGGACTACCAGGGAAGTTCCTGACACTTCTGAGAACAGGCAATTTTAAATGACTCAAAACAAGCAGGATGCAGTCAGTTTTTCTGAAAGCTTATGACAAATCTTTACTTAATTCTCTTATAATTTAGGGAGTTTCACATTCTTTTTCACGAGGAAATGACTGATACCGCTTACCTGGTGCTCTTTTCATATTTTTGATCCTGGTAAACTACAGAGTTTTCAACTTAGCTTTATACAAAGGTATAAACTCTTGAACGTGGAGACTTCTCATTTCTTGTTCATTATTATGTGCTCAATATAATAGCACATAAGGGACAAAGCTGTTTTTCAATAAAAAATTATTGAATAAAGAATAATGTCCTTTGGTTTCTTTGGAAAAAGACTTGGTTAATGTGAGGGTTTGATGCATTATTAAGGCCAGAATGGGACAGAGCTATTGATTCACCAACAATTGAGAGAAATAAAGAGAAAGGTAGCAAAAAGTAAGAATTTTCACATGAAAAAGGACGTTATGATACTATTATGGCATGTTCGCTGACATTTCCAATTTTCCCCAATTCTCAGCAGGGATTAAGAAGAGAATGAGAAGGGAGAACCAGAGCACTGTGTCCGAGTTCCTCCTTCTGGGCCTCCCCATCCAGCCAGAGCAGCAGGGTATATTCTTTGCCCTGTTCCTTGGCATGTACCTGGCCACAGTGCTGGGCAACCTGCTCATCCTTCTGCTCATCAGGGTGGACCCTCGCCTCCACACCCCCATGTACTTCTTCCTTAGCCACTTGGCCCTCACCGACATCTCCTTCTCATCTGTCACCATTCCTAAGATGCTGATAAATATGCAGACTCAGCAACAATCCATCCCCTATGTGGAATGCATGTCCCAGTTGTATTTTTTCGTACTTTTTGGCTGTCTTGACAACTTTCTTCTTGCACTGATGGCATATGACAGGTATGTGGCCATCTGTCAGCCCCTTCACTACACCACCATCATGAGGCAGGAGCTGTGTATCTCATTGGTAGCTATGGCCTGGCTCTTCTGTTGTATCCATGCCCTGTTGCACACCCTCCTTTTGGTCCAACTGTCCTTCTGTGTGGATAATACCATCCCAAACTTCTTCTGTGATCTCGCTACACTCCTGAAGATGAGCTGCTCAGACATCTCCATCAATGAGCTGGTTATCTTTACTGAGGGAGGCATGTTGTTCATCTTGCCTCTGAGTAGCATCTTGGACCTGATTTTAGGAACGGTGCATCTTTTCATATATTTTTTTTGATTCATTTTTGAGGAAATGACTGATCCCGCTTACCTGGTGCTCTTTTCATATTTTTGATCCTGGTAAACTACAGAGTTTTCAACTTAGCTTTATACAAAGGTATAAACTCTTGAACGTGGAGACTTCTCATTTCTTGTTCATTATTATGTGCTCAATATAATAGCACATAAGGGACAAAGCTGTTTTTCAATAAAAAATTATTGAATAAAGAATAATGTCCTTTGGTTTCTTTGGAAAAAGACTTGGTTAATGTGAGGGTTTGATGCATTATTAAGGCCAGAATGGGACAGAGCTATTGATTCACCAACAATTGAGAGAAATAAAGAGAAAGGTAGCAAAAAGTAAGAATTTTCACATGAAAAAGGACGTTATGATACTATTATGGCATGTTCGCTGACATTTCCAATTTTCCCCAATTCTCAGCAGGGATTAAGAAGAGAATGAGAAGGGAGAACCAGAGCACTGTGTCCGAGTTCCTCCTTCTGGGCCTCCCCATCCAGCCAGAGCAGCAGGGTATATTCTTTGCCCTGTTCCTTGGCATGTACCTGGCCACAGTGCTGGGCAACCTGCTCATCCTTCTGCTCATCAGGGTGGACCCTCGCCTCCACACCCCCATGTACTTCTTCCTTAGCCACTTGGCCCTCACCGACATCTCCTTCTCATCTGTCACCATTCCTAAGATGCTGATAAATATGCAGACTCAGCAACAATCCATCCCCTATGTGGAATGCATGTCCCAGTTGTATTTTTTCGTACTTTTTGGCTGTCTTGACAACTTTCTTCTTGCACTGATGGCATATGACAGGTATGTGGCCATCTGTCAGCCCCTTCACTACACCACCATCATGAGGCAGGAGCTGTGTATCTCATTGGTAGCTATGGCCTGGCTCTTCTGTTGTATCCATGCCCTGTTGCACACCCTCCTTTTGGTCCAACTGTCCTTCTGTGTGGATAATACCATCCCAAACTTCTTCTGTGATCTCGCTACACTCCTGAAGATGAGCTGCTCAGACATCTCCATCAATGAGCTGGTTATCTTTACTGAGGGAGGCATGTTGTTCATCTTGCCTCTGAGTAGCATCTTGGCCTCGTATGTTTATATAGGAACCACCATCCTGAGGGTCCCCTCCACTAAGAGACTCTTTAAAGCCTTCTCCACCTGTGGCTCCCACCTCTTTGTGGTATCTTTATACTATGGGACACTTGCTGGTGTTTACTTTTTCTCCTCATTGTGGGACTCCAGTGACAAAGACATAATTGCTTCAGTCATATATACAATAGTTATTCCTATGCTGAATCCTTTCATCTATAGCCTCAGGAACAGAGATATGAAACAAGCCCTAGAAATATTTCTCAATAGGGCTACCTTCTTAGTAAAGTTAGCCATCACTTAGTGAAATGACCATCACTAAATCCTCTTATTGCAGCCATGAAAACAGTGAGATATATCTCCTAAGTTTATTGTATGGTTGGCAACTCCGTGTAACTTCAAATGAATATACATTTGGCTGTCATGCTGTAGTGCTGTTAATATGCCAATAAGGTCCAGTTTATCACCTGGAGTCTTAAATATTCTTTAACTTTAATTTCTTATGCTGCTTCATCATCTCACAAAATATGTGAAAAATCTTGTGCAAATTAAAAAAATATTTTATTTTGCTTTTACATAGTTTTGTTGTTCTTATGCAAAATATTTTTATACCGTGTTATTGAGGGCACAAAGAGCTAGCATCATGATCTATTCTTGGTGGACTGATTCTTCTGTATAAGGTGTGCTGAAATTGGCTGCATTGGCTTTAAACTGACTGTGAGTATCTCTTTCCATCTCCACATTCAATGACAACATGTTGGTGGGTTGAAATCAGCCATAATGGGGATAATTACACTATGGACATAGGCAAATGCTACAAAGCAAGCTTCCTCTACAATACAGAGCCATTTTTATTCATTTAGCAGCACACCATTGTTGTATCCATGGCACCTGTTGCACCCACCCTCCTTTTGGTCCAACTGTCCTTCTGTGTGGATAATACCATCCCAAACTTCTTCTGTGATCTCGCTACACTCCTGAAGATGAGCTGCTCAGACATCTCCATCAATGAGCTGGTTATCTTTACTGAGGGAGGCATGTTGTTCATCTTGCCTCTGAGTAGCATCTTGGCCTCGTATGTTTATATAGGAACCACCATCCTGAGGGTCCCCTCCACTAAGAGACTCTTTAAAGCCTTCTCCACCTGTGGCTCCCACCTCTTTGTGGTATCTTTATACTATGGGACACTTGCTGGTGTTTACTTTTTCTCCTCATTGTGGGACTCCAGTGACAAAGACATAATTGCTTCAGTCATATATACAATAGTTATTCCTATGCTGAATCCTTTCATCTATAGCCTCAGGAACAGAGATATGAAACAAGCCCTAGAAATATTTCTCAATAGGGCTACCTTCTTAGTAAAGTTAGCCATCACTTAGTGAAATGACCATCACTAAATCCTCTTATTGCAGCCATGAAAACAGTGAGATATATCTCCTAAGTTTATTGTATGGTTGGCAACTCCGTGTAACTTCAAATGAATATACATTTGGCTGTCATGCTGTAGTGCTGTTAATATGCCAATAAGGTCCAGTTTATCACCTGGAGTCTTAAATATTCTTTAACTTTAATTTCTTATGCTGCTTCATCATCTCACAAAATATGTGAAAAATCTTGTGCAAATTAAAAAAATATTTTATTTTGCTTTTACATAGTTTTGTTGTTCTTATGCAAAATATTTTTATACCGTGTTATTGAGGGCACAAAGAGCTAGCATCATGATCTATTCTTGGTGGACTGATTCTTCTGTATAAGGTGTGCTGAAATTGGCTGCATTGGCTTTAAACTGACTGTGAGTATCTCTTTCCATCTCCACATTCAATGACAACATGTTGGTGGGTTGAAATCAGCCATAATGGGGATAATTACACTATGGACATAGGCAAATGCTACAAAGCAAGCTTCCTCTACAATACAGAGCCATTTTTATTCATTTAGCAGCACACCATTGCGTTTAACAATGAGACATTTCTCTTTGGCAATGGCTTGTAGCTTAACATCTCTTTTACTTCTTCTGATGTTAGTATAGATATATTATATGGATATACTATACTAACTTTATTTTAGTTAGTGTTTACATGGTGTTTTTTCCATCTCTTTAAACTTTTTTTACATCTTTCTGTCCGCTGCAAAGTGTCAGTTGCTAACAATGTGAAGGTGCATGCTCTTTTTATGTAGATTGACAATCATGGTATTTCTGGAGAATTTATCTCTTAACATCTAATATAATCAGAATGTATTTGAAGTTATAAATCCTGTATTTCTATATATATTCTTTGTTATGTTTAGACTTCAGTATGTGGCATGCATGATCCCAGTTCCCCAACCAGGGACTGAATCTATGCTCCCGACACTGAGGGCATAGAGGCCTAACCAATGGACCACCAAGGAAGTCCTTGAATTTCTGTATGTTTTCTAGTTGAGACCTCTGATTTCATATTTATTGTCTATTTTCTTTCTCTCTTTTCATTAATTAAATATATGTTTTGTTATTCCATTTCCCCCTCTACTAACCTATTAATCATATATTATTAATTCATAATTCTTTTTCTGTACTTTATGTAGAGATTATGTCTGTTTTTTCTTTAAAAGTTTCTTGTTCTAATATAATGCATAAAACATGAAATTTATCATTTTAACCATTTGAGGTGTACAGTTAAATGACATTTGGAACATTTATCACTGCAATCTTATTCTAGGGTTTCAAAAGGAAACTCTATGGAACATCATGCAATTGAGTCCTTCACAGCTATGAAAAAATAATGACAAAGATATCTATGAATCAATGTGAAAGCTACATTATTTAGTGGAAAAATATATATGTAAGAGAGCATCTATAGGATGCTATTTCTTTTTTTTTGCCTCTAAGTCATCATTTATTTTCATTCATTTTTATTCTTTAGCATGTGTGCTATTTCTTACATAAAAATAAAGAGAAAGTTACATATACATGTAACTTCCCTCTGAGGAAGAAGATGTACACAAAGAATAAATCAGAAATTAATCAGACTGCTTACCTACAGGAGGTGGGTGGGAATGGAATAGAAAAAGATGGGAAGATAGTATATTTATTTGTTCAGCTTGACTATGTTACCTTTTACTGACTAAAAATAAATAGAAGGTGATAGAGAATAAAGCAAAGTAGAATAAAACAAAAAAATGAGCCTAATTATATGTCAAATTTGTACCATAATCAGACTAAGGTGGAACATAAAGTAATTCAATAATTAATGAACACTGAAATTTGTCTACAAACTACTGTCACAGTAAAGACAAAATTAAGCAAGAGCTTGAATTGAAGTTAGTTTGTCATTAACAGTGGCTTGAGTTCAAGATTCTGAAGTTCCTTGTATGCAAAGATTTAGCAAATAAATGAACTTATTCTGGAAAAAGGAGTAACTCATCACTTGAGGAAAGATGCCATGTACATGGAAAAGGAGAGGCTGGAAAGAACTCTATGGTGTCAAGCTAGAATTAGATATACGTCAACTTGAGCTTGTGGGCTTTAATATATCTAAACAGATTGAAATTTATATATTCCGTATCAATATTACGTCCCACTTCACATTCTGTCTGTCCTATTCCTGACCCATGTCCTATGGATAAACATTCCTTTAGTTTATTAGAGTCTAGTTCATTTTTATCAAGGCTGTTTTGGCTTTGATGGTTCTATATGGATGGAATAAATACAGTGGAACATGTGCTCTAATGCAGCTCAAGGTCAGTGATGTGGGGATCTCCAGGGTTAGTACTGCTCTGTCTGGACCTTCTGAAGTGTATGGAGAGGCATACTCCACTGCTGAATTCTTCAAAGGTCAAGGGTCTTCACCTCCCCTCCTCATCATGATCAGGCAGAATTGTGGCTAATATGTCACTGACATTAAGGACACCTTCTCTCAGGACTCCTGTGGCTCAGCCCTTTGGCCCATGCATGGGATCCATCTCAAGAGGAAGGAAAGAAATTGGCTAATTAGCTCAGTTGGTTTCTTGTCTAACCAGAAGCTTGGAGCTGAGTTCCCTGGGGCTTTAGTCCTATTGGTAAAAATGAATCTTTCTGCTCATTGTTCTAGTTCTTGTCATCAGGCATGGAAAGTGGTAAAGATCCTTAGGTCATGGAGGTATAAGCGATGGGTGTTTAGGTAATAGCCTGGATCAACAAGAATCAACATCGATCTAAGCAAGGTGGGGAACCATCATTTTTTGTAGATACATGCACTGATGTGAGGACTAGAAGAAAGAGAAGGAAAAGGTGTATTTATGTTGCTTGTATATGACAACCATGTGTTTTTAGTGATAGATTCTCACACTGACCTACATGGTGCTGCCAGCCACAAGTGGCCATAAAATTAAAATAAATTAAAATTACCTAAAATTAAAATTTTAATTCCTTACTTGCACTAGCTATATTTCAAGTCTTTAGTAGTCACACGAGGCTAGTGCTACTGTATTGGACACAGCAGATGTACAATATTTCCATCATTATAGGAAGTCCTGTAACAGGCTGATAACAGACCATGGAGGGTGGGAATTCTCCTGCCATGTATGGGTGTGTGCCTAAGCTAGAATTAGATATACGTCAACTTGAGCTTGTGGGCTTTAATATATCTAAACAGATTGAAATTTATATATTCCGTATCAATATTACGTCCCACTTCACATTCTGTCTGTCCTATTCCTGACCCATGTCCTATGGATAAACATTCCTTTAGTTTATTAGAGTCTAGTTCATTTTTATCAAGGCTGTTTTGGCTTTGATGGTTCTATATGGATGGAATAAATACAGTGGAACATGTGCTCTAATGCAGCTCAAGGTCAGTGATGTGGGGATCTCCAGGGTTAGTACTGCTCTGTCTGGACCTTCTGAAGTGTATGGAGAGGCATACTCCACTGCTGAATTCTTCAAAGGTCAAGGGTCTTCACCTCCCCTCCTCATCATGATCAGGCAGAATTGTGGCTAATATGTCACTGACATTAAGGACACCTTCTCTCAGGACTCCTGTGGCTCAGCCCTTTGGCCCATGCATGGGATCCATCTCAAGAGGAAGGAAAGAAATTGGCTAATTAGCTCAGTTGGTTTCTTGTCTAACCAGAAGCTTGGAGCTGAGTTCCCTGGGGCTTTAGTCCTATTGGTAAAAATGAATCTTTCTGCTCATTGTTCTAGTTCTTGTCATCAGGCATGGAAAGTGGTAAAGATCCTTAGGTCATGGAGGTATAAGCGATGGGTGTTTAGGTAATAGCCTGGATCAACAAGAATCAACATCGATCTAAGCAAGGTGGGGAACCATCATTTTTTGTAGATACATGCACTGATGTGAGGACTAGAAGAAAGAGAAGGAAAAGGTGTATTTATGTTGCTTGTATATGACAACCATGTGTTTTTAGTGATAGATTCTCACACTGACCTACATGGTGCTGCCAGCCACAAGTGGCCATAAAATTAAAATAAATTAAAATTACCTAAAATTAAAATTTTAATTCCTTACTTGCACTAGCTATATTTCAAGTCTTTAGTAGTCACACGAGGCTAGTGCTACTGTATTGGACACAGCAGATGTACAATATTTCCATCATTATAGGAAGTCCTGTAACAGGCTGATAACAGACCATGGAGGGTGGGAATTCTCCTGCCATGTATGGGTGTGTGCCTGAGTTGGTGTGTGTTTGTTATTCAAATAACAAAGTATATGTGGGTTTGACTGTATGTGACTCAATGTGTATAGTGGAGTTTCTCTGTGTGTTGTGTGTATGGTTTGTAAGCTGTCTGGGTGACTGGATGGGGTCTTAACACATTTTATTAAAACAGCTTTTGTAATGTAATTGTTATACAAAGCTGTATATATTTAATGTACACAATTTGAGGAGCATGGACATATGCACACACATGTGAAGCCATCACCACAATCGAGGTCATCAACATGTCTATCTCCAAAAATTTCCTATGTTCCTCTTTTGTGGCAAGAAAATATAATATGGACCACACGGTTTTAATGAATTTTTAAGTGTACAATATAGAAGTTTTGACTCTAGGCAATATGTCGTATGGCAGGACTCTAGAACAAATTCATTTTGCATAATTGAAACTTCATGTCTATTGAATAACAACACTATATTTTCCTCTCTTTTTCTCTCCAGTCCTCAATAATCTCCATTTATTCTCTGTTTTTATGAATTTCTTAAACTGAAATCGTGCAATATTTTTCCTTGTAAGACTGACTTATTTCATTTAGCATAATGTCCTCTAGGTTCATCCCCATTGTCACAACTGTCAGGATTTCCTTTTTTAAAAGGCCAAATAATTTTCCACCGTATTTATATGCCATATTTTCTTTATCCATTCATCTGTCAATGGACATTTAGGTTATTTCCATAACTTGTGAATAGGAGTGCAGGCATATGCATTTGTGAATACACATTGTGACTGTGTATGCATTAGACCTGGCAAGACAGCATGGCAGCCTGATTCTTCTCTTGTCTCAGCACTAGATACCAACAGGAAGCTCTAAATAAAGTCCTGTTAAGTTGGTGGCAATTTGCCCAGGTGGTTTGAAGTTTACTAACCTTCTTCAAATTTGGGGCCCCAAATTTTCTTCAAGGACATTTAGTTATTTCCACATTTCCACTTCAGGGGACATGGTGGAGTCAATTCTGGAACCTTGTCTAGTTAATCTGATGACTGAATTCTGATACAGCTTCTTGGTCCTAAAACATCCCACAACATCTGTAATGTCTTAGCTCTCTGGCCACATCATTGAGCAAATTCTCATGTCACTCACTTTGCATGCATGCTCAGAATTCACTCAGCCATTTTAAAACATTGGGGATGGAAAGGAAGAGAAAGACGATGTTACATATGAAGGCATTTGTGTGTGGGCATGCTCTGTTGCTTAGTCATGTTTGACTTTTTGAGACCCCATGGACTATAGCCTGCCAGGCTCCTCTGTCTAGGGGATTCTCTAGGCAAGAATACTGAAGTGGGTTGCCCTTTCCTCGTTCAGGGGTCCTTCCCAACACAGTAATTGAACTGGCATCTCCTGCGTATCCTCCATTGGCAGGCAGATTTATGAAGGTCAGTTATTAATATTTATTGGCAAATTTACTAAAAGTGTAGTGTAGATTTGTTTCCTTGGATGTGAGAGTGAGACTCAAGAAATCAACACACATATTCAGGAAGCTTCTTGATTTTGCTTGATGGTCCCCTCATATCTTCGTTATCTTTAGTTCCTAATCTGGGATTTTGGTCACTCATCCTGCCTGAATAATGAATTTATTTATTTAGCTTTTGGGTCACTCTCCTTTTGACTGTTTCTTTTCAGTCAATGCTTATTAACCCTTGTGACATTTTCAAAATTGAACATTTTTATTGTGCTAAATATATATATGTATAACATGAAAATTACCATCCCGATGGTTTTAAAGTGTACAGTTCAGTGTCATTAAGTACATTCACACTGTTGTACAATCATCACCACCATCCACCTCTAGAACTTCTTTAATCTTTTCAAACAGAATCTCTGTTCCCACTGAATAACTCCTCACTTTCCTCCCCTGCACAAGCCCCTGGCAACCACCCTTCTATTATTTGTCTCTATGGACTTGACCATTCTAAGAATCTCATGTAAGTGGAATCATGCAGTATTTACACTTTTGTAACTGGCTGATTTTACTTAGCACGATGTCCTCAAGATTTATTGATATTGTTGCATGTTTCAGGATTTCTTTTCTCATAAAGACTAATATTCCGTTGTGTGTAGAGGCCATGTTTTGTTTAATCCATTCATTTGTCAATAGACACAAACTGTTTTCATGTTTCAGCTACTGTGAATAATGCTGGTTTTTTTTTTTTTTTAAGATTTATTTATTTATTTTCGGGTGGGGGTCGGGTTGGGGAGGGAGGGGAGCGGGTGGGCCACTTCTATTGGTCTTTCATTTCTCTGTTTTCATCCGTCTTTGTTCTTTTGGCTCCCGTGGGCCTCCCATCGTGGTGGTGTCTGTCGTTGCAGAGCGCTGGCTCTGGGCACATGCACTCCAAAGCTCCAGCTCGGTAACTGGACACATTGGTCCAGCCGCTCTGCGACACGTGGGATCTTCCCAGGCCAGGGATCGAACCGGCACCCCTTGCACTGCAAGGCGGTGTCCTTACCCACTGGACCACCAGGGGAAGCCCAATAATGCTGTTTTAAACATGGATGGCTCAGAGAGACCTTATATGATCATCACTGAATCAAGGTGAGGTGTCCACTTGTGACCTCTTTTAGGACACAGCCAGGAAGCCTTTTTCCCAAAGGGCATTCCCTCTCAGTTCTATAAATGGAGGGTTTTAAGCTAGCTCTGATAAAAATAATAGCAAATATTAAAATAAGTACTTTCTAGATGCCAGAAAAAAAACCATGGATGTACCAGTATCTCTTTGGCCCCTGCTTTCAATTCTTTTGGATATATTATTAGAAGTGGAATTTCTGGATCATATGGTAATTCTATGTTTAAGTTTTTGAGGAACCGCTATAGTGTGTGTGTGTGTGTGTGTGTGTGTGTGTGTGTTTGTGTGCTTCTGCAAGACAGATACAAACATATAAACAGTCTGGCTACAATGTCATGGAAAAGACTGTGTCTTATTCATTACTTTCCTCTTAATGTCTATCAGTGTTTCCACTATGTTAAAGAAAACGAACTCGTCCTGATTTCCATCGAATAGTTTGATCGAGTTTGTTTCAGTAATGTTTGACTGATGTCTCCAAGTGACTGCGTCAGTGTTCAGAAAAATCACATGGTGTTGTCCTCACCAGACTGGATGAGACATCAGTATGTGAGTGAAATGCAGTGAGATCTGTCTACAGTGACACGGCCATTGGGAGAAAGCATGTGACCATATGGTAATTGCTATGCTCAGTAGGTCTGAGTTTCTGACATTTCCCACTTTCATTCATTCCCAGCAGAAGTCAGAAGAGCATGAGGCTTGAGAACCAGAGCTGCGTGTCCGAGTTCCTCCTCCTGGGGCTCCCCATCCTGCCGGAGCAGCAGGGCGTGGTCTTTGCCCTGTTCCTGGGCATGTACCTGACCACGGTGCTGGGGAACCTGCTCATCTTCCTGCTCATCAGGCTGGACCCTCGCCTCCACACCCCATGTACTTCTTCCTCAGCCACTTGGCCCTCACTGACGTCTCCTTTTCATCTGTCACGGTCCCTAAGATGCTGATTAACATGCATACTTGGGATCAATCCATCCTATTCAGGGTGCATAGCACAAGGCGGTGTCCTTACCCACTGGACCACCAGGGAAGCCCAGTAATGCTGTTTTAAACATGAGGAGACCTTATATGATCATCACTGAATCAAGGTGAGGTGTCCACTTGTGACCTCTTTTAGGACACAGCCAGGAAGCCTTTTTCCCAAAGGGCATTCCCTCTCAGTTCTATAAATGGAGGGTTTTAAGCTAGCTCTGATAAAAATAATAGCAAATATTAAAATAAGTACTTTCTAGATGCCAGAAAAAAAACCATGGATGTACCAGTATCTCTTTGGCCCCTGCTTTCAATTCTTTTGGATATATTATTAGAAGTGGAATTTCTGGATCATATGGTAATTCTATGTTTAAGTTTTTGAGGAACCGCTATAGTGTGTGTGTGTGTGTGTGTGTGTGTGTGTGTGTTTGTGTGCTTCTGCAAGACAGATACAAACATATAAACAGTCTGGCTACAATGTCATGGAAAAGACTGTGTCTTATTCATTACTTTCCTCTTAATGTCTATCAGTGTTTCCACTATGTTAAAGAAAACGAACTCGTCCTGATTTCCATCGAATAGTTTGATCGAGTTTGTTTCAGTAATGTTTGACTGATGTCTCCAAGTGACTGCGTCAGTGTTCAGAAAAATCACATGGTGTTGTCCTCACCAGACTGGATGAGACATCAGTATGTGAGTGAAATGCAGTGAGATCTGTCTACAGTGACACGGCCATTGGGAGAAAGCATGTGACCATATGGTAATTGCTATGCTCAGTAGGTCTGAGTTTCTGACATTTCCCACTTTCATTCATTCCCAGCAGAAGTCAGAAGAGCATGAGGCTTGAGAACCAGAGCTGCGTGTCCGAGTTCCTCCTCCTGGGGCTCCCCATCCTGCCGGAGCAGCAGGGCGTGGTCTTTGCCCTGTTCCTGGGCATGTACCTGACCACGGTGCTGGGGAACCTGCTCATCTTCCTGCTCATCAGGCTGGACCCTCGCCTCCACACCCCCATGTACTTCTTCCTCAGCCACTTGGCCCTCACTGACGTCTCCTTTTCATCTGTCACGGTCCCTAAGATGCTGATTAACATGCATACTTGGGATCAATCCATCCCCTATTCAGGGTGCATAGCACAGATGTATTTTTTCCTATTTTTCGGCTGTGTTGATAACCTCCTCCTTGCAGTGATGGCTTATGACAGGTATGTGGCTATCTGCCACCCTCTTCACTACACCGCCATCATGAGGGAGGAACTCTGTCTGTTTCTGTTGGCAGGATCCTGGCTCCTCTCTTGTGCCAGTGCCCTCCTCCACACCATCCTCCTTGCTCAGCTGTCTTTTTGTGCTGATAACATCATTCCCCACTTTTTCTGTGATCTTGCTGCTCTGCTTAAACTCTCCTGCTCAGACACCTCTCTCAATGAGCTGGTCATATTCATCGCAGGGACTGCAGTTGTCGTTCTTCCACTGAGTGGCATCCTGGTCTCTTATGGCCACATTGGGGTCTCCATCCTGAGGGTCCCTTCTACCAAGGGGATTTGCAAAGCCCTGTCCACCTGCAGCTCCCACCTCTCTGTAATGTCTCTATTCTATGGAACAATGATGGCACTCTACTTTTCCTCCTCATCAAACAGGCCCAATGACAAAGACACGATCGCCTCACTGATGTACACAGTGGTGACCCCCATGCTGAACCCCTTCATCTATAGCCTAAGGAACAGAGACATGAAGTTGGCTCTGGGGATTCTTTTCAGAAACAATCAACTTTTTGTTAAGTGAGAATCACCTAGCCATGTTCTTATTTCACCCACTGACCTTGTTAGAAATAACCTCTTGAAAAGTTTCATAATGACCACCCATGTCTCTAGGACCTTCTTGGTTGTCCTTTTAATGGTCACTGTGTTATTGGACCAATCCTCTTTCACTTTAGTCATATCTATTGTCCATCTATTCTTCCATAATCCTCAATATGGCATTCCTATTCTGGGCTCAGGAGCAGAGGCTGGTCTTTTGGCCCTGTTCCTGGGCATGTACCTGACCACGGTGCTGGGGAACCTGCTCATCTTCCTGCTCATCAGGCTGGACCCTCGCCTCCACACCCCATGTACTTCTTCCTCAGCCACTTGGCCCTCACTGACGTCTCCTTTTCATCTGTCACGGTCCCTAAGATGCTGATTAACATGCATACTTGGGATCAATCCATCCCCTATTCAGGGTGCATAGCACAGATGTATTTTTTCCTATTTTTCGGCTGTGTTGATAACCTCCTCCTTGCAGTGATGGCTTATGACAGGTATGTGGCTATCTGCCACCCTCTTCACTACACCGCCATCATGAGGGAGGAACTCTGTCTGTTTCTGTTGGCAGGATCCTGGCTCCTCTCTTGTGCCAGTGCCCTCCTCCACACCATCCTCCTTGCTCAGCTGTCTTTTTGTGCTGATAACATCATTCCCCACTTTTTCTGTGATCTTGCTGCTCTGCTTAAACTCTCCTGCTCAGACACCTCTCTCAATGAGCTGGTCATATTCATCGCAGGGACTGCAGTTGTCGTTCTTCCACTGAGTGGCATCCTGGTCTCTTATGGCCACATTGGGGTCTCCATCCTGAGGGTCCCTTCTACCAAGGGGATTTGCAAAGCCCTGTCCACCTGCAGCTCCCACCTCTCTGTAATGTCTCTATTCTATGGAACAATGATGGCACTCTACTTTTCCTCCTCATCAAACAGGCCCAATGACAAAGACACGATCGCCTCACTGATGTACACAGTGGTGACCCCCATGCTGAACCCCTTCATCTATAGCCTAAGGAACAGAGACATGAAGTTGGCTCTGGGGATTCTTTTCAGAAACAATCAACTTTTTGTTAAGTGAGAATCACCTAGCCATGTTCTTATTTCACCCACTGACCTTGTTAGAAATAACCTCTTGAAAAGTTTCATAATGACCACCCATGTCTCTAGGACCTTCTTGGTTGTCCTTTTAATGGTCACTGTGTTATTGGACCAATCCTCTTTCACTTTAGTCATATCTATTGTCCATCTATTCTTCCATAATCCTCAATATGGCATTGTACACAACAGATGCCACTTGTGGTCTTCAAAACGCCAAACTTCTTATAGTCAGATATATGACTGATCATTCTGAATACATTGCACTACTGTTTTATTTTCCTTAGGAGAGAAAGACTTCTAAGATGACAATACGCACCAAAAATCTCTCTCAAAACTAAAACAACATTGACCTTTTATACCTCTGTTTGTTTTTTTTTATAAAAAAACCTTTTATTTATTTATTTTTGGCTGTGCTGGGTCTTTGTTGATGTGTGTGGGTTTAGCTGCTCTGCGGTATGTGGGATCCTCCCGGATCAGGGCTCGAACCTGTGTCCCCTGCATTGGCAGACAGGCTCTTATCCACCGAGCCACAAGGGAAGCCCCTATACCTCTGTTTTAACGATGAAATCAGGTTTGCTTTAGGCTAAGATTAGAGGTGTGAAATATGATTGTATTTTGGACCAAGTTGTACCTTCTCATATTCTGAGTATCTGATTCCCCGGCGGTAGATGGTCTGCACTCTAAAATATGTTACAGCACTTCATTTTTTTATGATGAAATGAACATTTCGAATCTCAAGCAGAGCCAGTTTGAGTTTTATGGAATATTCTTTTGATTGTTTTAAGAGTCTTCCTTAGTAATAGGTGATATAACTTTTCATTATGACTCATAGTACTGTCTGTTTAAATCAATGCAATATAAACCAGCCCTTTATTTTTTTCTTTCCTTTCTTGTCTAATGTCTCTATCATGAAAGACTTTTTTGGCCCAATGACAAATACACGATCGCCTCACTGATGTACACAGTGGTGACCCCCATGCTGAACCCCTTCATCTATAGCCTAAGGAACAGAGACATGAAGTTGGCTCTGGGGATTCTTTTCAGAAACAATCAACTTTTTGTTAAGTGAGAATCACCTAGCCATGTTCTTATTTCACCCACTGACCTTGTTAGAAATAACCTCTTGAAAAGTTTCATAATGACCACCCATGTCTCTAGGACCTTCTTGGTTGTCCTTTTAATGGTCACTGTGTTATTGGACCAATCCTCTTTCACTTTAGTCATATCTATTGTCCATCTATTCTTCCATAATCCTCAATATGGCATTGTACACAACAGATGCCACTTGTGGTCTTCAAAACGCCAAACTTCTTATAGTCAGATATATGACTGATCATTCTGAATACATTGCACTACTGTTTTATTTTCCTTAGGAGAGAAAGACTTCTAAGATGACAATACGCACCAAAAATCTCTCTCAAAACTAAAACAACATTGACCTTTTATACCTCTGTTTGTTTTTTTTTATAAAAAAACCTTTTATTTATTTATTTTTGGCTGTGCTGGGTCTTTGTTGATGTGTGTGGGTTTAGCTGCTCTGCGGTATGTGGGATCCTCCCGGATCAGGGCTCGAACCTGTGTCCCCTGCATTGGCAGACAGGCTCTTATCCACCGAGCCACAAGGGAAGCCCCTATACCTCTGTTTTAACGATGAAATCAGGTTTGCTTTAGGCTAAGATTAGAGGTGTGAAATATGATTGTATTTTGGACCAAGTTGTACCTTCTCATATTCTGAGTATCTGATTCCCCGGCGGTAGATGGTCTGCACTCTAAAATATGTTACAGCACTTCATTTTTTTATGATGAAATGAACATTTCGAATCTCAAGCAGAGCCAGTTTGAGTTTTATGGAATATTCTTTTGATTGTTTTAAGAGTCTTCCTTAGTAATAGGTGATATAACTTTTCATTATGACTCATAGTACTGTCTGTTGAAATCAATGCAATATAAACCAGACCTTTATTTCCTCTTTCTTGTCTAGTATTTTCCAGAGCTATAAATATTCACTTAAGTGTCTAATGTTTAGCCTTAATAAAGTCAAGAATGCTTACCTTCTCAATGCAGTATCTAGTTAATAAAGTACTTCTGATGGCTTGCTAAAGCCATAATAAACTTTCATTTAATTGGACTTGTAACAATAGGGAACCACAGAGTAGGTAATCCAGTTACCAAATTTCCCCATTCTAGGATGACTATAATTTTTACTGTAAATTGGATTTTTGTGAGAATAGCCTTCAGCTGTCTAAATAATTTTAGTCTGGGAAAACGAGTATTGTCTTTTCCCCAAACTTCTAATAGAAAAAAGTTAAGTGCTCGAATTTATGACTGCTATGTGTTAGGCAAATTCTCCTTTCTGGGAATACAACTTTAAAAAAATGGATTCCCTTGTATAGTTTATATTTCAGTACTCCCAATTCTGTTCATCATGCTCCTTGTTCATCGCAGTTTTGAACTAACACATCATAAGTTTTACTTAATTTTTTTTTAAAGAGAACAATTTTTTTGGCCACTTCTATTGATCTTTCATTTATTTATCTTTGTTCTTTGGCCTGTGTGGGCCTCCCACTGCAGTGGCCTCTCTCGTCGCAGAGCACCGGCTCTGGGAGCACGTGCTCCAGAGTTCCTGCTTGGTAGTTGGACACACCCATCCAGCTGCTCTGCAGCATGTGGGATCTTCCCAGATAGGGATCGAACCAGCGCCCCTTGCATTGCAAGGTGGTGTCCTTACCCACTGGACCACCAGGGAAGCCCTTTACTTAATTTTTAATTGTCCTTACTTCTTTACTGGAATGTAAACTCTATAGAAGATGACTTTTGTGTCTGAAATAAATTCTAAGTTTTGCTTGTAGCTTAAAACTTCTATGAATAATGGAGGCATAAAAAGGGGGAGCAACAGTGTTGGGGGTAGGGTTCATAATTTAGCATCGTGTGGTCTAGGTAGAGCTTGTTGGAAAGATAATATCCAAACAAAGACATTAGTGAGGACAGGTAAGCCAGCCACAGGGTTATCTGGGTAAAAGCCTTCTAGGTATCTAGAAATACTCTGAGATGAGACTGTGCCTGGCCTATTCCAGAGACAATGAGAAGCCTCTGTAGCTGAGTGGTGAAGGGATGGTAGGCTCTAAACTCAGAGATATTAGAAGACCAGATTTGTAGGACACTTAAGGTCATAGCAGGTGTATTAGCCAAGGTTCTCTAGAGAAATATACCCATAGCGTGTGTTTGGGCACATGTGCGTATGCATGTGCGTGTGTGTGTGTGTGTGTGTGTGAGAGAGAGAGAGAGAGAGAAACAAACAAAATTGACTCATGTAATTGTAGACACTAGCAAGTTCAAAATCTTCAGGATGGACTGGCAGCCTGGAAACCCATGGAAAAGTTACAGCTGGAGTCTGAAAATAGTTTGAGAACATACTTGCCTCTTTTTTGGGGGTGGTGAGTGGTTAGTCTTTCTCTTAAGGCCATCAACTGATTGGATGAGATCTACTAACAATATGCAGGACAATCTGCTTTATTTAGAATCCGAGCATTGAAATGTTATTCTCATCCAAAAAATACCTTTGTGGAAACATCTAGAGTTGTATGTGACCAGTATGGGTTTGGGGGAGCCTCCCGAAGCTTGCTGAGGTTCTTACATTGTCCATACCGTATTGTCTACAGAGAAGCTGAACTCACCACTGGCAATGGGGAAAGCTTTCACTTCCCACCCAGAGACTTGACCAGAAGCCCAAGGCACCACTGACTTTAGGGACAATTTCTCTTGTGACTCCAGGTATATACCTCAGTCTCTCTGGACCCTAAACACACTCTCTCCCTAGGGGCCAGGAAGAAGGTGAGCAATTAGCCCCAGTTGACTGCTTCTTTAGCCAGGGACTGGGGCTGTTTCCCTCTGGAATCTCTTCCTGATGAGTCCAAGGAGACCTTCTTGTCCATTGTTTTGAAGCTGCTGAACAGACATGAAAATCTGTAAAGGTCCTCGGGCCACTGAGGTTTTTTTCTTCTTTCTGGGTGGGAGTCAAGGAGACCTTCTGTGTCCAGTTGTTTGCGAAACAAGACAATAGGAGGCAAGCCAGCCACAGGGTTATCTGGGTAAAAGCCTTCTAGGTATCTAGAAATACTCTGAGATGAGACTGTGCCTGGCCTATTCCAGAGACAATGAGAAGCCTCTGTAGCTGAGTGGTGAAGGGATGGTAGGCTCTAAACTCAGAGATATTAGAAGACCAGATTTGTAGGACACTTAAGGTCATAGCAGGTGTATTAGCCAAGGTTCTCTAGAGAAATATACCCATAGCGTGTGTTTGGGCACATGTGCGTATGCATGTGCGTGTGTGTGTGTGTGTGTGTGTGTGTGTGAGAGAGAGAGAGAGAGAGAAACAAACAAAATTGACTCATGTAATTGTAGACACTAGCAAGTTCAAAATCTTCAGGATGGACTGGCAGCCTGGAAACCCATGGAAAAGTTACAGCTGGAGTCTGAAAATAGTTTGAGAACATACTTGCCTCTTTTTTGGGGGTGGTGAGTGGTTAGTCTTTCTCTTAAGGCCATCAACTGATTGGATGAGATCTACTAACAATATGCAGGACAATCTGCTTTATTTAGAATCCGAGCATTGAAATGTTATTCTCATCCAAAAAATACCTTTGTGGAAACATCTAGAGTTGTATGTGACCAGTATGGGTTTGGGGGAGCCTCCAGAAGCTTGCTGAGGTTCTTACATTGTCCATACCATATTGTCTACAGAGAAGCTGAACTCACCACTGGCAATGGGGAAAGCTTTCACTTCCCACCCAGAGACTTGACCAGAAGCCCAAGGCACCACTGACTTTAGGGACAATTTCTCTTGTGACTCCAGGTATATACCTCAGTCTCTCTGGACCCTAAACACACTCTCTCCCTAGGGGCCAGGAAGAAGGTGAGCAATTAGCCCCAGTTGACTGCTTCTTTAGCCAGGGACTGGGGCTGTTTCCCTCTGGAATCTCTTCCTGATGAGTCCAAGGAGACCTTCTTGTCCATTGTTTTGAAGCTGCTGAACAGACATGAAAATCTGTAAAGGTCCTCGGGCCACTGAGGTTTGCTCTTTTCCTTTGGATCCTGGGTCTTTTGGACAGAAAGTGAGGATAAAGAAACAGAAGGTATCTGATCTCATCACGTTGTTATAGCTTAGGAGGAGCCCATAAATCACCATAGTTGTGCATGTGTGTCTCTGTGTAAGTGTGTGCAGGTGTGACCGTGAGAGACATTGCATGTATTTGTGTGTTGTGTTGTATGATCTTATGTTTGTATTTGTAACTGAATTCCTCTCAGTTTGTGCTTGTTTTACTTGCATTGGTTGTTTGTTTTCTGTATGTAAGACCTTGTGCAAGGCTCAAGGCTTAAATATGTATGATTTTTTATGACTACAGTGCCTATGGTATAGGATGCCTGAGAGCTCTGTGTGTAGCTGTGCTGTACATGTGCATTTTTTTTGGTAAGCTTTGCATAAATTTATGTGAAGTTGACTCACATCCTAACTGTATTTACCTATTAATAGTTTGAGTATGTGCGTGTGGGTGTGTGTGCTCAGTCATGTCTGACTATTTCGTGACCCCATGGACTGTAGTCTGCCAGGCTCCTCTGTGCATGAAGTTTCCAGGCAAGAATACTGGAACAAGTTGCTATTTCCTACTCTAGGGTATCTTTCTGATCCAGGTATCAAATCCATGTCTCCAGTGTCTCCTGCATTGGCCGGTGGGTTCTTTACCACTGTGCCACCTGGGAAAACCAAGCTAGAGAAAAATATAAATCTCCATTTGGCAAGTGTGTCTATGATAGTGTGTGAGCACTTTTGTGTAAAAAACGCCACATCTTGACTTCACATAGAAGATACAGATGTCTGTGTGTGTGTGTGTGTGTGTGTGTGTGTGTGTGTGTGTGTGTGTATAATAGTCTCACATTTTAACTCTCCACTTGCCTGAGACCAGAATCCACACAGGGAGCTCCAAAGGAAGCCCACTTTGAAGCACAACTGTCATCCATTTCTCTGTGATGTGAATGTTCCTGCAGGGTCCCTGGAAGTCCAATATTTTGACATGCTTCTTCAACTTTGGTAATATGGTTTAGAAACAAAATGCTCATTTTTGCTATCACTTGTGTCAACAGTCAAATTTTTGTCTTATTATAACACTTACTCCTTTTGTGGCCTTCGGTTTGGCTTTGGTGATACTCAGCGTGTATGTGTTAGTCACTCAGTCATGTCTGACTCTTTGCGACCCTTAGGACTATGGCCTGCCAGGCTCCCACGTCCATGGGATTTTCCAGGCAAGAGTTTTGGAGTGGATTGGCATTTCCTTCTCCAGGGGATACTCATTGTCCTCTACTCTTAAAGGGATCCTGATCATGGTGGAAAGCTCTTGTCTGTAAGGTGCTTCACAAGTTCTAGGCACATTGTGAGCATCTTACTTAATAGTAAATTTGTAGACTCTTGGAGGCCAAGACACCTGACTCTCCATCTCTTGACTGCTCAGGAGACACAAGTTGGTATGAAGACAAGAAAATTAGGCCCATCCATAGGCTCTCTCTCAATCCTCTCCAGATCCACCCCTTCAGGTTGCAACTTCTCTTCATTACTGAACAATTCCCTGGCCACCTCTTTCCTCACAGTGCTGATAGAATCAAAGCGCCACTCTTGTATTGTTCCCTTCTTCGAGTTGCAGCCATCGTTATGTGCTCTGGTTCTCCTTCAGGAGATCTTTGCAGAATACGGGGCTATTTCCTACTCTAGGGTATCTTTCTGATCCAGGTATCAAATCCATGTCTCCAGTGTCTCCTGCATTGGCCGGTGGGTTCTTTACCACTGTGCCACCTGGGAAAACCAAGCTAGAGAAAAATATAAATCTCCATTTGGCAAGTGTGTCTATGATAGTGTGTGAGCACTTTTGTGTAAAAAACGCCACATCTTGACTTCACATAGAAGATACAGATGTCTGTGTGTGTGTGTGTGTGTGTGTGTGTGTGTGTGTGTGTGTGTATAATAGTCTCACATTTTAACTCTCCACTTGCCTGAGACCAGAATCCACACAGGGAGCTCCAAAGGAAGCCCACTTTGAAGCACAACTGTCATCCATTTCTCTGTGATGTGAATGTTCCTGCAGGGTCCCTGGAAGTCCAATATTTTGACATGCTTCTTCAACTTTGGTAATATGGTTTAGAAACAAAATGCTCATTTTTGCTATCACTTGTGTCAACAGTCAAATTTTTGTCTTATTATAACACTTACTCCTTTTGTGGCCTTCGGTTTGGCTTTGGTGATACTCAGCGTGTATGTGTTAGTCACTCAGTCATGTCTGACTCTTTGCGACCCTTAGGACTATGGCCTGCCAGGCTCCCACGTCCATGGGATTTTCCAGGCAAGAGTTTTGGAGTGGATTGGCATTTCCTTCTCCAGGGGATACTCATTGTCCTCTACTCTTAAAGGGATCCTGATCATGGTGGAAAGCTCTTGTCTGTAAGGTGCTTCACAAGTTCTAGGCACATTGTGAGCATCTTACTTAATAGTAAATTTGTAGACTCTTGGAGGCCAAGACACCTGACTCTCCATCTCTTGACTGCTCAGGAGACACAAGTTGGTATGAAGACAAGAAAATTAGGCCCATCCATAGGCTCTCTCTCAATCCTCTCCAGATCCACCCCTTCAGGTTGCAACTTCTCTTCATTACTGAACAATTCCCTGGCCACCTCTTTCCTCACAGTGCTGATAGAATCAAAGCGCCACTCTTGTATTGTTCCCTTCCCTTCGAGTTGCAGCCTCTTGTTATCGTTATGTGCTCTGGTTCTCCTTCAGGAGATCTTTGCGATCCTGGGTTAAGAAGCTTCCTCAGAGAAGGCAGTCTTGGCAGAAGGGTCAAATGCCTAGACTTTCTTTATGCCCCATGAACTGAGTCAATTCATGACCCTGAGCAACTACCTGGTCTGGAGTAAGCATATACTGACAGACTCTTACACAATGTTAAGGTACAGTTTCTCTCTCAAGCATACTTTAACTTTTAACTTTTCACATTTAACTTTTGCTTCTCTACCACCCATAAAAAGAATTGAGTGGGTTGTCTCTCTAGTGAAAAGATGATCAGAAAATCAACATTTAAGACCAGGTTCCACTATACAGTATTGATGTGATATTACTTAATTGATTTCAGTGCTTCTGTTAGTAAATTGAAGGAAAGAATTACTGTGTCTCTACTTTCCAGATACAAATAAACATTAATGGACTGAACAAAATTGAAGGCAAACAAAGCTATTTGCAAACCAAAGGGCTGCAGAAATGTGAATGTTGACAGTTATCTGAGCAGGGAGATTCCTTCAAACCTTGAAATAGCATTTCTTAATGTTGTACCTATTTTGTCTAACTAAAGAAAAAGAAATAGTAGAGTCATAGGAACAGAAATTCCAAAAAATTTAAAAAAACACGAGAGGGTTTTGCCTATATTCTCCTCTAAGAGTTTGATGGTTTCTGGTCTTACATTGAGGTCTTTAATCCATTTTGAGTTGATCTTAGTGTATGGCGTCAGGGAATGTTCCAATTTCCTTTTTTTGCATGTAGCTGTCCAATTCTCCCAGCACCACTTGTTAAAGAGGCTGTCTTTGTCCCATTTTATAGTTTCTCCTCCTTTATCAAAAATAAGGTACCCATAGGTGCGTGGGTTGATCTCTGGGTTCTCAATCTTGTTCCATTGATCTTACTTAATAGTAAATTTGTAGACTCTTGGAGGCCAAGACACCTGACTCTCCATCTCTTGACTGCTCAGGAGACACAAGTTGGTATGAAGACAAGAAAATTAGGCCCATCCATAGGCTCTCTCTCAATCCTCTCCAGATCCACCCCTTCAGGTTGCAACTTCTCTTCATTACTGAACAATTCCCTGGCCACCTCTTTCCTCACAGTGCTGATAGAATCAAAGCGCCACTCTTGTATTGTTCCCTTCCCTTCGAGTTGCAGCCTCTTGTTATCGTTATGTGCTCTGGTTCTCCTTCAGGAGATCTTTGCGATCCTGGGTTAAGAAGCTTCCTCAGAGAAGGCAGTCTTGGCAGAAGGGTCAAATGCCTAGACTTTCTTTATGCCCCATGAACTGAGTCAATTCATGACCCTGAGCAACTACCTGGTCTGGAGTAAGCATATACTGACAGACTCTTACACAATGTTAAGGTACAGTTTCTCTCTCAAGCATACTTTAACTTTTAACTTTTCACATTTAACTTTTGCTTCTCTACCACCCATAAAAAGAATTGAGTGGGTTGTCTCTCTAGTGAAAAGATGATCAGAAAATCAACATTTAAGACCAGGTTCCACTATACAGTATTGATGTGATATTACTTAATTGATTTCAGTGCTTCTGTTAGTAAATTGAAGGAAAGAATTACTGTGTCTCTACTTTCCAGATACAAATAAACATTAATGGACTGAACAAAATTGAAGGCAAACAAAGCTATTTGCAAACCAAAGGGCTGCAGAAATGTGAATGTTGACAGTTATCTGAGCAGGGAGATTCCTTCAAACCTTGAAATAGCATTTCTTAATGTTGTACCTATTTTGTCTAACTAAAGAAAAAGAAATAGTAGAGTCATAGGAACAGAAATTCCAAAAAATTTAAAAAAACACGAGAGGGTTTTGCCTATATTCTCCTCTAAGAGTTTGATGGTTTCTGGTCTTACATTGAGGTCTTTAATCCATTTTGAGTTGATCTTAGTGTATGGCGTCAGGGAATGTTCCAATTTCATTTTTTTGCATGTAGCTGTCCAATTCTCCCAGCACCACTTGTTAAAGAGGCTGTCTTTGTCCCATTTTATAGTTTCTCCTCCTTTATCAAAAATAAGGTACCCATAGGTGCGTGGGTTGATCTCTGGGTTCTCAATCTTGTTCCATTGATCTATAGTTCTGTTTTTGTGCCAGTACCATACTGTCTTGATAACTGTTGCTTTGTAGTAGAGTCTGAAGTTAGGGAGGCTGATCCCTCCAGCTCCGTTTTTCTTTCTCAGGGTTGCTTTGGCTATTTGAGGTCTTTTGTGTTTCCATATGAATTGTTATTCTTTGGTCTAGTTCTGTGAAAAATGTCAATGGTAGTTGAATAGGTATTGCATTGAATCTGTAGATGATATTTGGTAGTATGGTTTTCACAATATTGATTCTTCCGACCCAGGAACATGGAATATCTCTCCATCTGTTTAAGTCTTCTTTAATTTCTTTCATGAGTGTCTTGTATTTCTTCATTTTCATTTACAATTTTACTGAGGTGTAATTGATACATTAGTTTTAACATGTTCAATGGAAGGAATTTTGACATAAATAGGAACGATGGCACCTTGATCTTGGACTTCCCAAGCCTCCAAATCTGTGATGAGGTTTGAGCCACCAAAATGGCTGTACTATTTGGCTTTCCTACCAGCACTGAATTAGAGTTATGGTTGCTCCACACCTTCATCATTGTTGACATTTTGACTTAGCTTTTCCCCTTTTGTCTATAGGAAGGTAGCTGATACATGACTTCAATAATTACTGAGCCCCTTCTATGTGGGCAGGCCTGTGCTAGGCAGTTGGGGAAAGAGAGACATCAACCAAAGATTCTTTCTTTGACATATGTACAACTTTTCAGGGATAGAATAAATGAGCTTCATTATACTTGGGGGCAAATATAAATGTTTCAAGGTTGATGATATATCTATCTATCTATATATATCATCAATGTTGATGATTTGGGAAGCTTCTTAGGTACAGCCTTGAGTAGGACTTAGAAAGTCATGCATTTTTGAGAGCCGGAGAATATCTGAGGTAGTCCTCCTAGCAATTATGGTGGCAGCTTTGACTGGGGGTTGAGAATGGTAGGGTAAAATATGGATTTAGTATATTAGTCAATTCTCTACAAATTTGATAAATTATTTATTAGAATGTGAAGTTTCATCCTCAGATAATGAAAAGTTGCAAAAATGTCACCATTTAAATCAACTATTTTTTATTCACATCTCACTTTCTTAGAACACCTACTCTGACCACTCCATTTAAATCTGAATTCCTTCTTGTCACTCTTCATATCCCTTTCCTGCTTTGTTTATACCATGAAACGTTTAGCAATAGGCATATCACAGATTTTACGATTTTGATTTTTGTGTGTGTTTTTGCTTTCTTGTGTAGATTTGGGATTTTTTTAGGTTTTAATGTTTGCCTCCTCCCTTTAAAATGTAAGCTGCATCAGATCATTTGTTTCTATTTTATTCACTGTGTTTCACAATATTGATTCTTCCGACCCAGGAACATGGAATATCTCTCCATCTGTTTAAGTCTTCTTTAATTTCTTTCATGAGTGTCTTGTATTTCTTCATTTTCATTTACAATTTTACTGAGGTGTAATTGATACATTAGTTTTAACATGTTCAATGGAAGGAATTTTGACATAAATAGGAACGATGGCACCTTGATCTTGGACTTCCCAAGCCTCCAAATCTGTGATGAGGTTTGAGCCACCAAAATGGCTGTACTATTTGGCTTTCCTACCAGCACTGAATTAGAGTTATGGTTGCTCCACACCTTCATCATTGTTGACATTTTGACTTAGCTTTTCCCCTTTTGTCTATAGGAAGGTAGCTGATACATGACTTCAATAATTACTGAGCCCCTTCTATGTGGGCAGGCCTGTGCTAGGCAGTTGGGGAAAGAGAGACATCAACCAAAGATTCTTTCTTTGACATATGTACAACTTTTCAGGGATAGAATAAATGAGCTTCATTATACTTGGGGGCAAATATAAATGTTTCAAGGTTGATGATATATCTATCTATCTATATATATCATCAATGTTGATGATTTGGGAAGCTTCTTAGGTACAGCCTTGAGTAGGACTTAGAAAGTCATGCATTTTTGAGAGCCGGAGAATATCTGAGGTAGTCCTCCTAGCAATTATGGTGGCAGCTTTGACTGGGGGTTGAGAATGGTAGGGTAAAATATGGATTTAGTATATTAGTCAATTCTCTACAAATTTGATAAATTATTTATTAGAATGTGAAGTTTCATCCTCAGATAATGAAAAGTTGCAAAAATGTCACCATTTAAATCAACTATTTTTTATTCACATCTCACTTTCTTAGAACACCTACTCTGACCACTCCATTTAAATCTGAATTCCTTCTTGTCACTCTTCATATCCCTTTCCTGCTTTGTTTATACCATGAAACGTTTAGCAATAGGCATATCACAGATTTTACGATTTTGATTTTTGTGTGTGTTTTTGCTTTCTTGTGTAGATTTGGGATTTTTTTTTTTAGGTTTTAATGTTTGCCTCCTCCCTTTAAAATGTAAGCTGCATCAGATCATTTGTTTCTATTTTATTCACTGTGTTTCATAATCTAGATTGTCACCTTTATAAAATCTTTAATAAATATTCATCAAAAAGAGCAAATGAATGAAATACTTTACCAATGTTCATTAAATGCCCTGAGACTTAAAAGATATTGCTGGTATACCCTAACATTTACTGCACATTTTCATGTACCAAACACGGTAAGAACACTAATGTATATTGCCTCATTTAATCCTCACAACAACCTCTTGAGGAAATTAAGATCCTTATCGCCACATTACACTTAAATACGAATATGGTAGGACTGAATTGTTCAGGAGCTCACAGTAAATGGCAGAGTCCAAACTCAACTCCAGGAGCATCTTTGGCACGACATATGGAGTCTATTCTTCTGTTCTACCTTCTGAGCAAGGCACAGCTCCTGCTCTAGAGGAGCATCCCCGGGCAATGGGGAGACCAGTGAGCTCTAGGGATGGCTTGTGTAGGAGATCCAGGAGTCTTGTTCTGTGATACGGTGGCAAACTGACTTTGTTTCCATAGATACTTAAGAAGCCCAAGACTAACTTTGGTTCCTCTGCCACTCACTTGAAACAAGCAGATGAGACAGAAAGGAGACCAAGGTATCACCGTCAGTGACACTGCCTCAGGGTCCCCAGGGGTTCAGCCCTTTTGGCTCCTGCATAGGCTCCTCCTCAAGAGGCCAGTAGGAATATTGTTCAGTTAACCCATGCTGACTATTTTTTTTTTGTTCATGAGGGTAAAATATGGATTTAGTATATTAGTCAATTCTCTACAAATTTGATAAATTATTTATTAGAATGTGAAGTTTCATCCTCAGATAATGAAAAGTTGCAAAAATGTCACCATTTAAATCAACTATTTTTTATTCACATCTCACTTTCTTAGAACACCTACTCTGACCACTCCATTTAAATCTGAATTCCTTCTTGTCACTCTTCATATCCCTTTCCTGCTTTGTTTATACCATGAAACGTTTAGCAATAGGCATATCACAGATTTTACGATTTTGATTTTTGTGTGTGTTTTTGCTTTCTTGTGTAGATTTGGGATTTTTTTTTTTAGGTTTTAATGTTTGCCTCCTCCCTTTAAAATGTAAGCTGCATCAGATCATTTGTTTCTATTTTATTCACTGTGTTTCATAATCTAGATTGTCACCTTTATAAAATCTTTAATAAATATTCATCAAAAAGAGCAAATGAATGAAATACTTTACCAATGTTCATTAAATGCCCTGAGACTTAAAAGATATTGCTGGTATACCCTAACATTTACTGCACATTTTCATGTACCAAACACGGTAAGAACACTAATGTATATTGCCTCATTTAATCCTCACAACAACCTCTTGAGGAAATTAAGATCCTTATCGCCACATTACACTTAAATACGAATATGGTAGGACTGAATTGTTCAGGAGCTCACAGTAAATGGCAGAGTCCAAACTCAACTCCAGGAGCATCTTTGGCACGACATATGGAGTCTATTCTTCTGTTCTACCTTCTGAGCAAGGCACAGCTCCTGCTCTAGAGGAGCATCCCCGGGCAATGGGGAGACCAGTGAGCTCTAGGGATGGCTTGTGTAGGAGATCCAGGAGTCTTGTTCTGTGATACGGTGGCAAACTGACTTTGTTTCCATAGATACTTAAGAAGCCCAAGACTAACTTTGGTTCCTCTGCCACTCACTTGAAACAAGCAGATGAGACAGAAAGGAGACCAAGGTATCACCGTCAGTGACACTGCCTCAGGGTCCCCAGGGGTTCAGCCCTTTTGGCTCCTGCATAGGCTCCTCCTCAAGAGGCCAGTAGGAATATTGTTCAGTTAACCCATGCTGACTATTTTTTTTTTGTTCATGATCCTAAGCGTTTTTCCCTCGTGCCTTCTTTCTGCTATAAAATAAAATCCTCCTGCCCATTGTTCTGTTACTGATGAACAGATACACAATCCTGTCAAGGTCCTCAAGCCACTGAGACGGTGTCTTGTCCTTTGGCTCCTGGGTCTTTTGGACAGAGAGCAAGGAGTAAGGTGACAGCCCAGAGTAGAAGGTATTTGAGTTTACTGAGAACAAGCATAGGTCAGAAGGGGCCCGTACACTGATGTGTGTTAGCCATTATGAATCTAGGGGTGCACGTTCTGTGTTTTCTATATGTGTGTTGCTGATTCATACATGGAAAATCTCCACCTGGTTTGTGCATTGACCTGACATGGCTAGAAATCTGTGAGCCATGTATGTGCTTTAGTGGTTATGTTTATGCTGTCTCTCGTTTGTATGATTCTGTGTGTTGTTGTGATTTGAATATCTGTGACCATCTGGGAATGTGTATGTTTGCTTTTCTATCACATGTTGTTTGTCAATTCTTTGTAGGACTCTTTGTACATTATGAGTGTTTTAAATCTATGACAGAATGCTTATTTCTGAACTTGTGAACCAGATTTGTATCCTGATCATCTTAATCTGTGGCCTGTGTATGTCAGAGTGAATAGGAACTCACCCTTCAACAATATGTGAATTGTGAAGTATATGTGTGGGAGACAAAGAGGTTACAGATGTAGGGATGTCTGTACTATGTTTAACAAGCTCACATCCCTACTAAATTCCCCTAAAAGTGATAAGGAAAATGTGAGGGCTTAAATGCTAAGAAAGCTCTGTGTGTGTGTGTGTGTGTGTGCGCATGAGTGTGCAGTGTGTGCCTGTGTATAGAATAGACTTTCTGTTGTTCCTCTTGGCTGAGACCAGAACCTAGTGAGGCACTTTCAAATTGGATCCTCCTCAAGCCCTACTGGGCTCATTGGTCTTTGTGAATTGACTGTTCCAATGAAGTACCCAAAGCCCTAAATATTTCTCATTCTGGCCTCTGGCATTGTTCCTATTGACACTTTGGGAGCATGGTAGACTGGTTCAGTGTCCAGGTTCTGGTGCCCTAGGAATCTGGTGGTGCCATGAAATGGTTTTCTGGATTTGCATTTAATCTCTCTGAGGTCAGCAGCCTTAAATGTAAATGAAGGTAATATTAGCTGCCATGAGCTGCATGTCAGGCACATAGTAAGACCCAGGAAGCACTATATTATTCCCCAAATGAAGGTTGACATACCTGACTCTCCTTTCACGTAATTCTAACATGGGAAAATATACCATGTCAGTTAGAACAGCTAGTGCATGCAAAGATTCTCTCCTAAACCTTAGGTTACAGTTTTAGTCCTCAGTCAATTTATTAAGAGTGATATTGGGAACTAGACATGGTGATTAGGTAATTATTGATTCTAATAGCCATCACATATCTTATAGCATCTACCAGATCTCATATGCTAGGGCAAATATTCCAGTGACTTATTGCATATGAATACCTAGATTTGAGGCAATTTGGTTCACTAAATGTAGATGCAGAGACATGAACAACAACGGAGATGGGTAAAATATAATGTATTTTTTCCAAATTAAGCAAAATGAATCAAATTAAGTTCTATCAGGAAATTAACCACAGGGTCTGGCATGTATGTCTGCATCTTCCTTGGGACATTGGAAAGCCATGTAGGTTAACACAGGTTTGAGATCAGCTATCTGGTCTCCTCTCATTCCTGATAATGGGTTTCTGAAGATCAACCTGAGATTTATCTGGACACTAAAACTAGTGTGGTGATATTAAATGGCATCTCTGTGCCCTTACTATGTGAATGCTGTTCTAATATCAGAATTCACATTGAATCAATTAATTCTTCTATAATCCCTATGTGTAGGTGTTACTGTGAGTATTGGTAGAGGTTCAAAATGAAGCTGGGAGGGAGTAAGTTGGAAATTACTTGGAAGTCTAGGAGTCAGAACCCACTAGAAGTCTCATCACAAATACAATGATCTGAGAAAGTTCCTAAAGAGGCTACTCTTGAGTCTATGCACTCCCTGAAAAAAGGGTCTTTCTTTGTTGTGTTTTCTCCAGCAAAGAGTACAGTGTTTTTCACATTGTTAAACAAATAAGTAAGCTTCCTTGGTTTAGACTGAAGGACAATTTTTGCTCACTGGGGCTCTGATGGCTTCTTCCTGCTCCACTGGGGGAGAGAGGGGATCCATCTGAGGAAAGTAGGTAGCTCTATAGTGGTGGTTGTTATCATGATTTATCATCTGGGCCATTTCCAATCTTTTTTTCTTTTTTTTAAAGTTTTTATTGTACTTTTAACTTTTTCAGTTTTGCTGTTTACAGATATGTATGCTCCCAGATTAGTCATATTTGTATCCCCCTGATCCCATCCCTCCAGACTGTAACACTGCCATTTCCAATGTAAGCTGAGAGAAAAGGAGCATGTGGAGAGAGAACCAGAGCAGTATGTCGGAGTTCCTCCTCCTGGGGCTCCCCATCCAGCCAGAGCAGCAGGACATGTTCTTTGCCCTGTTCCTGGGCATGTACCTGACCACAGTGCTGGGGAACCTGCTCATCCTCCTGCTCATCAGGCTAGACCCTCGACTTCACACCCCTATGTACTTCTTCCTCAGCCACTTGGCCCTCACTGATATCTCCTTCTCATCTGTTACCGTCCCTAAGATGCTGATAAACATGCATACCCGGGATCAATCGATCCCCTATGCAGAGTGTGTAGCACAGATGTATTTTTTCCTATTTTTTACTGATCTGGATGATTTCCTGCTCACTTCAATGGCCTATGACAGGTACGTGGCCATCTGTCACCCTCTGCACTACACCACCATCATGGGACAGGGCTGTGTACCTCACTAGTAATTGTATCTTGGATTCTCTCCTGTGCCAGTGCCCTGTGTCACACCCTCCTCCTGACCCGGCTGTCCTTTTGTGCTGACCGCACCATCCCGCATTTCTTCTGTGACCTTGGTGCCCTGCTCCAGCTCTCCTGTTCAGACACATCCCCCAATGAGCTGGCCATCTTCACAGTAGGAGTGGCCATTATTGTCTTCCCCCTAGTGTTCATCTTGATCTCTTATGGTCGTATTGGGGCCACCATCCTGAAGGTTCCCTCCACCCAGGGGATCTGCAAAGCCTTGTCCACAGACCATCACAAATACAATGATCTGAGAAAGTTCCTAAAGAGGCTACTCTTGAGTCTATGCACTCCCTGAAAAAAGGGTCTTTCTTTGTTGTGTTTTCTCCAGCAAAGAGTACAGTGTTTTTCACATTGTTAAACAAATAAGTAAGCTTCCTTGGTTTAGACTGAAGGACAATTTTTGCTCACTGGGGCTCTGATGGCTTCTTCCTGCTCCACTGGGGAGAGAGGGGATCCATCTGAGGAAAGTAGGTAGCTCTATAGTGGTGGTTGTTATCATGATTTATCATCTGGGCCATTTCCAATCTTTTTTTCTTTTTTTTAAAGTTTTTATTGTACTTTTAACTTTTTCAGTTTTGCTGTTTACAGATATGTATGCTCCCAGATTAGTCATATTTGTATCCCCCTGATCCCATCCCTCCAGACTGTAACACTGCCATTTCCAATGTAAGCTGAGAGAAAAGGAGCATGTGGAGAGAGAACCAGAGCAGTATGTCGGAGTTCCTCCTCCTGGGGCTCCCCATCCAGCCAGAGCAGCAGGACATGTTCTTTGCCCTGTTCCTGGGCATGTACCTGACCACAGTGCTGGGGAACCTGCTCATCCTCCTGCTCATCAGGCTAGACCCTCGACTTCACACCCCTATGTACTTCTTCCTCAGCCACTTGGCCCTCACTGATATCTCCTTCTCATCTGTTACCGTCCCTAAGATGCTGATAAACATGCATACCCGGGATCAATCGATCCCCTATGCAGAGTGTGTAGCACAGATGTATTTTTTCCTATTTTTTACTGATCTGGATGATTTCCTGCTCACTTCAATGGCCTATGACAGGTACGTGGCCATCTGTCACCCTCTGCACTACACCACCATCATGGGACAGGGGCTGTGTACCTCACTAGTAATTGTATCTTGGATTCTCTCCTGTGCCAGTGCCCTGTGTCACACCCTCCTCCTGACCCGGCTGTCCTTTTGTGCTGACCGCACCATCCCGCATTTCTTCTGTGACCTTGGTGCCCTGCTCCAGCTCTCCTGTTCAGACACATCCCCCAATGAGCTGGCCATCTTCACAGTAGGAGTGGCCATTATTGTCTTCCCCCTAGTGTTCATCTTGATCTCTTATGGTCGTATTGGGGCCACCATCCTGAAGGTTCCCTCCACCCAGGGGATCTGCAAAGCCTTGTCCACATGTGGCTCCCACCTCTCTGTGGTTTTTCTATTCTATGGAACAATTATTGGGCTGTATACTTTACCCTCATCCAGCACCTCCAGTGACAAGAGCATAATCGCTTCAGTGATGTACACAGTGGTCACCCCCATGCTGAATCCCTTCATCTACAGCCTGAGGAACAGAGACATGAAGGGGGCTCTTGGGAGACTTTCCAGGAGGAAGATCTTCTTCTCTAAGTAACAATTCATCACCTTCTCAGTCCTTTGTTCACCAAATGGCCCCAGTATCCAAGAGCCCTCCTTGGAAAACTATGCAGAAGACCATTCCTGTTGCTGGCACCACCCTGATTCCCTGTTTCCAGCCATGTGCTTTGACTGTTCTCTGTTTGCTCCTCCCAAACTCAGTGAGTTCCAGACATAGACACACCAAGAGATATTTATGGTAACCATCTGTGTCTGAAGCAACTTTTTAGCTTTAGCTATATTTAATGTCTCTTTCTGTTTCCTAAGCCTTGGGATCTGGCACACAGGAGAGCACCATCATCTCAGTTGTCTTCAAAGCACCAAACATCTCTTAAGTTATGACTAGTGTCATCTTTTACAATTATACTATTAAAATTATGGATAGACCAAAAAATTCTTACTTTGACACATGTTTCCTCTTTAAAGAAAAAGAAATTTTGACTGCAAATTTATGTTTTATTTGAATTTGTTAGGCATTTTAAAGAGCTGTGTCTTCTCATTCTTTAAATTTCTGATGCCTATGTCAAAAATATTAAAGAAGTCAAGTGTGATGTGGTTTGGGAATGGTTATCTTTTCTAGTACTTATGTGAACCTCTTACATAAGTCTGTATCAATTGTAAAACTTAATGGTATAAGTAATTAGAAAATTTAAAATAGATACATAAGATTAATAATAATTCATATTTTAGTTATTAGCTCCTTAGCTTTACTCTCAATTTTTATAATATTTTCTATAGAACTATCTCAACTTAACTTCAAAGTTTAAACACAATACCAAACTTCTGGCAGGTGATTCTAATGCACAGTGAAGGTTGAGGACACTTGAACCAAGTGATTAAGACAAGCACAGGGAATGGAATCAAGATGCATATCTTAAAAATAAACATCTATACCTACACTGGGAATTTCTATAGACAATTTATATGGCAGAACCAGGAGTAAAATTTTACCAAAATTTTGCAACAGCTGAAAGAACACCTTATCCTTGGGAGCCTTGTAGATAATGAAATGTGGACCAAAACCAAACACAAAGAATCATCCCTTGATGAGACAGTACAGTATGGCAAATGTAACTCTGATTTCTCATCCTGTAAGTAGTAGTTGGATGTAGAAAACTTATTTTTTCTAAAGGAATCTGCTCTGAAAATGAAGATGGAAAGAGGATATTTCCATGTCAATTTTCCCATGAATCAGTAAGGGATGTGTTCCACCCTGATTCCCTGTTTAGTGTGCTTTGACTGTTCTCTGTTTGCTCCTCCCAAACTCAGTGAGTTCCAGACATAGACACACCAAGAGATATTTATGGTAACCATCTGTGTCTGAAGCAACTTTTTAGCTTTAGCTATATTTAATGTCTCTTTCTGTTTCCTAAGCCTTGGGATCTGGCACACAGGAGAGCACCATCATCTCAGTTGTCTTCAAAGCACCAAACATCTCTTAAGTTATGACTAGTGTCATCTTTTACAATTATACTATTAAAATTATGGATAGACCAAAAAATTCTTACTTTGACACATGTTTCCTCTTTAAAGAAAAAGAAATTTTGACTGCAAATTTATGTTTTATTTGAATTTGTTAGGCATTTTAAAGAGCTGTGTCTTCTCATTCTTTAAATTTCTGATGCCTATGTCAAAATATTAAAGAAGTCAAGTGTGATGTGGTTTGGGAATGGTTATCTTTTCTAGTACTTATGTGAACCTCTTACATAAGTCTGTATCAATTGTAAAACTTAATGGTATAAGTAATTAGAAAATTTAAAATAGATACATAAGATTAATAATAATTCATATTTTAGTTATTAGCTCCTTAGCTTTACTCTCAATTTTTATAATATTTTCTATAGAACTATCTCAACTTAACTTCAAAGTTTAAACACAATACCAAACTTCTGGCAGGTGATTCTAATGCACAGTGAAGGTTGAGGACACTTGAACCAAGTGATTAAGACAAGCACAGGGAATGGAATCAAGATGCATATCTTAAAAATAAACATCTATACCTACACTGGGAATTTCTATAGACAATTTATATGGCAGAACCAGGAGTAAAATTTTACCAAAATTTTGCAACAGCTGAAAGAACACCTTATCCTTGGGAGCCTTGTAGATAATGAAATGTGGACCAAAACCAAACACAAAGAATCATCCCTTGATGAGACAGTACAGTATGGCAAATGTAACTCTGATTTCTCATCCTGTAAGTAGTAGTTGGATGTAGAAAACTTATTTTTTCTAAAGGAATCTGCTCTGAAAATGAAGATGGAAAGAGGATATTTCCATGTCAATTTTTTCCCATGAAATACATTTGTGTGGAAAGACTTCCATGGTGTGAAAATTGTATTAATTAAGGTAATAGAAGGGGAGGTCTCAATGGAAAATATCTTTGCTGTCCAAGGGAATTTCTGCTTATGTCTTATTTCTTCATTTTCATTTACAGTTTTATTGAGGGTATAATTGACATACAGGTTTTAAGTGCTTAACTGAAGGTATTTGGATATTCGCATGTGAAACCATCACCATAATCAAGATAAGAATCATATCCATAACCCTGAAAGGTCACCCTGAAAAGTTTCCTCATATGCATTTGTAAGCCTGCCCTCCCTCCCTTATTCCTGATATTGTAATTGTGTGTTTTTTTCTTGATCAGTATAGTGACAAATTTTATTATTTTCCTCAAATAACCAATTTTTGGTTTTATTGTTATTATATATTATTTTTTATGTTTTCTATTTTATATATTTCTGCTTTTTTATTATCATTTTCTTTGTTTAGTCTACTTTGGGTTTTGGATTCACAAAAGACCCTAAATAGCAAAGCAATCTTGAGGAAAAAAAATCGCTTGAAGAAACACACATCATGATTTCTAACTCTATTACAAAGCTATAGGAATCAAAGCACTATGACTTTAGCATAAAATCAGATGCATAGATCAGTGGTACAGAATACAGAGCTGAGAAATATTAATAAACTACATGTATATGGTCAATTAAATTTACAAAAATTACCAAGAATATACAATGGGAAAAGGACAGTCTCTTTGACTTAAAGTGTTGGCAAAACTAGACTGTCACATGCAAAAGAGTGAAATTGGACTACTCTCTTATACTCTTATAACAGGTACAAAAATCAACTCAAAGTGGATTAAAGGGCTTCCCTGGTGGTCCAGTGGGTAAGGACACCACCTTGCAATGTAAGGGGCGCCAGTTCGATCCCTGGCCTGTGAAGATCCCACGTGCCGTGGAGCGGCTGGACAGATGTGTCCAATTACCGAGCTGGAGCTCTGGAGCGCATGCGCCCAGAGCCGGTGCTCAGCGACAACAGAGGCCACTGCGATGGGAGGCCCACATGGGCCAAAGAACAAAGATGGATGAAAATTGACAAATGAAAGACCAATAGAAGTGGCCCGCCTGCTCCCCTCCCTCCCCACCCCACCCTCTTCAAATAAATAAATAAATAAATCTTTTTTTTTTTTTTTTTAAAGTGGATTAAAGACTTGAACGTAAGACCTGAAACCATAAAAATCCTAGAAGAAAACATAGGCAGTAATCTCCTGGACACTGGTTTTGATGATGATTTTTAAAACTTTTGATACCAAAAGCAAAGGCAACCAAAGCCAAAGTAAACAAGTGGTACTACATCAAATTACAAAACTACTACACAGCAAAGCAAACTTCCACAAAATGAAAAGGCAACCTAACAGTGAGACAGAATAATATTTTCAAATAATATATATGATAAGGTATTAATATCAAAAAATTATAAAAACCATGTACAACTGAATGGCAAAAAACCCCAGACAATCTATTTAAAAAATGGGCAGAAGATATGAATGGACATTTCTTTCAAGGAAGACATACAGATGACCAATAGACACATGAAATGATGTTCAAGGTCACTAATCATTGGGAAAATGCAAATCAAAACCACAATGAGATCTCACCATACAATAGAATGGCTATTATCAAAAAGACAATAATAATAAGTATTGGCAAGAATGTGGAGAAAATAGAACTGTTGTGCACTGTTGGTGGGAATATAAATTGGTATAGCTGTTATGGAAGTTATTATGGAAGTTCCTAAAAAAATTAAAATAAAACTGCCATATAATCTAGCAATTTCATAAATATATGAGCAACCCAATTTAATATCTGGGATATTAACAAAGTACTATTAATTTGTATAAAAATTATACAGGTAGTAGGAAACTGTTATAAAGCACAAAAACTCAGGTCAGTGTTCTGTGATGACCTAGATGGGTGGGATGGGGGTGGGAGGGTTGAGGTCCAAGAGGGAGAGGATATATGTATATGTATAGCCGACTCACTTCACTGTACAGCAGCAGCTAATACAACATTGTAAAGAAATTCTACTCCAATAAAAATAATATAGTCATCAGTCATAAAGCTGGTAGGAAGATTAAAAGCAAAAGCAGTAGAATCATCAATATGCACAATAGGTAATTAAGGGATGCATGCAACAAAAAGATGTAAAATATGATGCCAAAAAATTAAATGTAGTTGGAGGGAGTAAGAATGCAGGGCTGTTAGACTGCATTCAAACGTTAAGAGATTATCAACTTAATCATAATGTATAAACAAGCTGTAGTCCATTGCCCAGGGTCCAGTTGTGGTGACAATACTTAAAGTCCCTCAATCTTTTGTTTAGAGAGTAAGAGCATTAAAATGTTTCTGGTGTTCTAGAAATAATATGGGATCCAGAAACAAGAGCCATTGGTTAACACACAAGTTCCAGTTTGGTTTCCTTCTTTTATAGACTCTGAAACACATTTTCCATAACATCAACCAAAAAGCAAAAAGCTCTGTGAATCACCAAGTTCCTAAAAGTTGCTTTGTGGTTATTATCCATTATGCCTCCAGGGAGTGAGGTGAACTCTCCAGGGGTGAACTCTTCTATTTCCTGCTATCAACAAGCAGTTCTATCCCTTAAGGGAGCAAAAGCAATGAAGCAGTTATTGTCTCTAGCCTGGAGCTAGTGATGGGGGTGCCCCTCCCACCCTCACCATACAATAGAATGGCTATTATCAAAAAGACAATAATAATAAGTATTGGCAAGAATGTGGAGAAAATAGAACTGTTGTGCACTGTTGGTGGGAATATAAATTGGTATAGCTGTTATGGAAGTTATTATGGAAGTTCCTAAAAAAATTAAAATAAAACTGCCATATAATCTAGCAATTTCATAAATATATGAGCAACCCAATTTAATATCTGGGATATTAACAAAGTACTATTAATTTGTATAAAAATTATACAGGTAGTAGGAAACTGTTATAAAGCACAAAAACTCAGGTCAGTGTTCTGTGATGACCTAGATGGGTGGGATGGGGGTGGGAGGGTTGAGGTCCAAGAGGGAGAGGATATATGTATATGTATAGCCGACTCACTTCACTGTACAGCAGCAGCTAATACAACATTGTAAAGAAATTCTACTCCAATAAAAATAATATAGTCATCAGTCATAAAGCTGGTAGGAAGATTAAAAGCAAAAGCAGTAGAATCATCAATATGCACAATAGGTAATTAAGGGATGCATGCAACAAAAAGATGTAAAATATGATGCCAAAAAATTAAATGTAGTTGGAGGGAGTAAGAATGCAGGGCTGTTAGACTGCATTCAAACGTTAAGAGATTATCAACTTAATCATAATGTATAAACAAGCTGTAGTCCATTGCCCAGGGTCCAGTTGTGGTGACAATACTTAAAGTCCCTCAATCTTTTGTTTAGAGAGTAAGAGCATTAAAATGTTTCTGGTGTTCTAGAAATAATATGGGATCCAGAAACAAGAGCCATTGGTTAACACACAAGTTCCAGTTTGGTTTCCTTCTTTTATAGACTCTGAAACACATTTTCCATAACATCAACCAAAAAGCAAAAAGCTCTGTGAATCACCAAGTTCCTAAAAGTTGCTTTGTGGTTATTATCCATTATGCCTCCAGGGAGTGAGGTGAACTCTCCAGGGGTGAACTCTTCTATTTCCTGCTATCAACAAGCAGTTCTATCCCTTAAGGGAGCAAAAGCAATGAAGCAGTTATTGTCTCTAGCCTGGAGCTAGTGATGGGGGTGCCCCTCCCACCCTCACCTGATCCTCTCCATTATTTATAAATTTAAAACCCACTCTTATTGCTCAGAGGTTGTAAGAAAATGTGTCAAAATATCTACCTTATTTGTTCTGAATTGATAATTTCCCCATTGAAAGGTACCTTCTAAATCCTTAAGACTCCACTGTTTTGGTGTACTCTTCTTCTAGAAAGAAATGAATGCCTTGTAGCTGAAGGTACAGGTGCTCACCACTCAAGGTACAATGTCAGAGTAGGAATATAATTTATTCAGTAGTGTGATTGCATGTGTTTGTATGTGTGTGTGTCTCCAGTGTATATTACTGATGCCTGTTATGGTTCTACAACTTTTCTCTCCAGCATATAACAAACAACTCCATGCAGAATAATTTATCTCAAACTGCCTGGGTGCCTAGTCACTCAGTCATGTCCAATTCTTTGCAACCCCATGGACTGCAGCTAACCAGCAGACTCCTCTATGAGGATTCTCCAGGCAAGAATACTGGAGAAGATCCCTCCTCCAGGGGATCTCCCCAGTCCAGGGATCGAACCCAGGTCTCCTGCATTGCAGGTGGATTCTTTACTATCTGAATCACCAGGGAAGCTCAAACTGATCCTGTAATCAGTTGAGAGGATAGGGAAAACGATATCTCTTCTTGCTTACCTATCTTCCTCATTGCTGCCTAGGTGATTTTTCCTTCAAATTCTATCCTAAATCTGTGATAATCTTCATCTCTGCTCTAATGGTCCTTATAAGCAGGCACTCTTTTGTACCTGAACTATTTCAATAGCCTCCTGTCACAATTCCTGTTAACACACTTGCCTTGCTAGTTACATCATCTGTTCACTATTCAGAAGCCAGCATATTACTTAGAATTTTTCATTCACTCCTTTACTTAAATATTTTCATGGGTATCTATTGCTTGAGAATAGAATCAAAGTTTTCAATTAGAGCAGAAAAGGTCTTATATAAGCTGGTTCCTAGATAATTCTACAACCCTTTTCAGTGCCGACATTGCTCTTGAATTTTGTCTATTCCTCACACACCATGGTCGTGTACTCTCCAACATAACTAGAATGTCCATTTTTATAATTTTCACTCAACAGGATCTTATTATCTAGGGCTCATTTTAAAGAACCTTTAAGAGCAGGCTTCCTCACCACTTTAGCTTCTTGTAATTGAACCATGCCTATCAATATCAGGAATGTACGTAGCCTCCAATACCATTTTTAGGACTTTATACTACAGATATATACACTAATGCAAAAAAAGCATTTGAACGTTGTTACTAATGAGATATCATTGGAAATAGTAAAATATTAGAAACAATCTAAATGCCCATAGACAGCTCTTTAGTACTTTCATTGTGATAAACTGATGATTATTAATATAGAAACATTAAATGTGTAATTTATCTTAGATAAAAATGTTAACAGGATTTTTAACGTTGTAGACATTAAGAATATAGAAATTGTAGAAATTACTTCAGTCAAATTGGGAGAACTGGTAGTCTCCAGCATATAACAAACAACTCCATGCAGAATAATTTATCTCAAACTGCCTGGGTGCCTAGTCACTCAGTCATGTCCAATTCTTTGCAACCCCATGGACTGCAGCTAACCAGCAGACTCCTCTATGAGGATTCTCCAGGCAAGAATACTGGAGAAGATCCCTCCTCCAGGGGATCTCCCCAGTCCAGGGATCGAACCCAGGTCTCCTGCATTGCAGGTGGATTCTTTACTATCTGAATCACCAGGGAAGCTCAAACTGATCCTGTAATCAGTTGAGAGGATAGGGAAAACGATATCTCTTCTTGCTTACCTATCTTCCTCATTGCTGCCTAGGTGATTTTTCCTTCAAATTCTATCCTAAATCTGTGATAATCTTCATCTCTGCTCTAATGGTCCTTATAAGCAGGCACTCTTTTGTACCTGAACTATTTCAATAGCCTCCTGTCACAATTCCTGTTAACACACTTGCCTTGCTAGTTACATCATCTGTTCACTATTCAGAAGCCAGCATATTACTTAGAATTTTTCATTCACTCCTTTACTTAAATATTTTCATGGGTATCTATTGCTTGAGAATAGAATCAAAGTTTTCAATTAGAGCAGAAAAGGTCTTATATAAGCTGGTTCCTAGATAATTCTACAACCCTTTTCAGTGCCGACATTGCTCTTGAATTTTGTCTATTCCTCACACACCATGGTCGTGTACTCTCCAACATAACTAGAATGTCCATTTTTATAATTTTCACTCAACAGGATCTTATTATCTAGGGCTCATTTTAAAGAACCTTTAAGAGCAGGCTTCCTCACCACTTTAGCTTCTTGTAATTGAACCATGCCTATCAATATCAGGAATGTACGTAGCCTCCAATACCATTTTTAGGACTTTATACTACAGATATATACACTAATGCAAAAAAAGCATTTGAACGTTGTTACTAATGAGATATCATTGGAAATAGTAAAATATTAGAAACAATCTAAATGCCCATAGACAGCTCTTTAGTACTTTCATTGTGATAAACTGATGATTATTAATATAGAAACATTAAATGTGTAATTTATCTTAGATAAAAATGTTAACAGGATTTTTAACGTTGTAGACATTAAGAATATAGAAATTGTAGAAATTACTTCAGTCAAATTGGGAGAACTGGTAGATAATGTAAAATTAGATTAACCCCCAAGATGAATGAGAGTTCTATCATGAGATATATATATATATATTTTATTGTGAGATACTTTCTCAGTTCTTAAAGAGAGAGACCTTCAGAGTAAATGTGTTTATACAGTACGTGGATTCTATTTTTTAGTAAATAAACCTTTTTTTCTATTATTTCATGAGCATTCACATGAGCAAGTCTAAGACTGACTGACCTGAAGAAAGAAAAATGATAATGTTAGCCAAGTATTAAAAGTATCAGAATACAACAAGGAAATATCAGTTATGAATCATTGGCATAAAACCTAAGTTAGGACTGTGAAAGTTATTTGGTAAATTATGCTGGACAGACACTTAAGAGGAGTTTATTTATTTATCTGGCAGATCCAGGACATGACTAGAAAAAGCCAAACTATTTCCTTGTGTTTTGAAAAACTGAATAAAAATGATCTGGTTAGAACTAAGGGAGTAAGGTTGGAATTTGGAAGAGAAACAGATTTTTCTCTCCATGTTTCATGAGAATCTCTCTACAAAGAATGATGGTAGACTGAAAATGCTGAGAAATGGGAAGGCATTTTCTAAAAAGAAGAACTGATGATGATACTACAAGGTATGTCACTAGAACTTTCATGCTATTGACAAAGATTCCTGTCTTCAGTGTCTTGGTATGGCCAGCTACATATTTTCACCAAATCTCCAAATCCCGATTTCTGGGAGATACAAAGCAGTCCATTGGGTTATCTCATCTTGAACCAATCCATGAAATAAAACATCAGCTAAAGCATGTGTGAGAGGCATGCGGAAGGTTAAGAAAGGCCAATAGACCAACTGGAGAGCCTCTACTCATATTTCTAATAACTGGTTACTGACCTAACCATGCACCCCAACATTCTAATATAATTTGGAAATAGTAAAATATTAGAAACAATCTAAATGCCCATAGACAGCTCTTTAGTACTTTCATTGTGATAAACTGATGATTATTAATATAGAAACATTAAATGTGTAATTTATCTTAGATAAAAATGTTAACAGGATTTTTAACGTTGTAGACATTAAGAATATAGAAATTGTAGAAATTACTTCAGTCAAATTGGGAGAACTGGTAGATAATGTAAAATTAGATTAACCCCCAAGATGAATGAGAGTTCTATCATGAGATATATATATATATATTTTATTGTGAGATACTTTCTCAGTTCTTAAAGAGAGAGACCTTCAGAGTAAATGTGTTTATACAGTACGTGGATTCTATTTTTTAGTAAATAAACCTTTTTTTCTATTATTTCATGAGCATTCACATGAGCAAGTCTAAGACTGACTGACCTGAAGAAAGAAAAATGATAATGTTAGCCAAGTATTAAAAGTATCAGAATACAACAAGGAAATATCAGTTATGAATCATTGGCATAAAACCTAAGTTAGGACTGTGAAAGTTATTTGGTAAATTATGCTGGACAGACACTTAAGAGGAGTTTATTTATTTATCTGGCAGATCCAGGACATGACTAGAAAAAGCCAAACTATTTCCTTGTGTTTTGAAAAACTGAATAAAAATGATCTGGTTAGAACTAAGGGAGTAAGGTTGGAATTTGGAAGAGAAACAGATTTTTCTCTCCATGTTTCATGAGAATCTCTCTACAAAGAATGATGGTAGACTGAAAATGCTGAGAAATGGGAAGGCATTTTCTAAAAAGAAGAACTGATGATGATACTACAAGGTATGTCACTAGAACTTTCATGCTATTGACAAAGATTCCTGTCTTCAGTGTCTTGGTATGGCCAGCTACATATTTTCACCAAATCTCCAAATCCCGATTTCTGGGAGATACAAAGCAGTCCATTGGGTTATCTCATCTTGAACCAATCCATGAAATAAAACATCAGCTAAAGCATGTGTGAGAGGCATGCGGAAGGTTAAGAAAGGCCAATAGACCAACTGGAGAGCCTCTACTCATATTTCTAATAACTGGTTACTGACCTAACCATGCACCCCAACATTCTAATCTCAGGTTTCTGTTATAAACTCCCCCATTCCTCAAATTTAAACCTGATCTGATTTGAGAATCATTCTCATGCTACATGGTTTCTCCAAAAGAGATTGTGTTCGTTTCTAGGTGGACATTTTTTCATCCTGATGTCAGACCATCACTAGTCCATTAGTTGAACAAAAAAGCATGAGCTCTTCAGGTTAAGATTTATGTGCTGACTTGTTCAAAACTGTTTCATTATATGATAGCGATCATGGCTTCTCATTCTTTAACATCTCTTTTTCAATTTCTAGCAAACAGAGACCATGGGGTGGGATAATCAGAGCAGCATGTCTGAGTTTCTCCTCCTCCTGGGGCTCCCCATCCAGCCAGAGCAGCAGGGTGTGGTCTTTGCCCTGTTCCTGGGCATGTACCTGACCACAGTGCTGGGGAACCTGCTCATCCTCCTGCTCATCATACTGGAGCCTCACCTCCACACCCCCATGTACTTCTTCCTCAGTCACTTGGCCTTCACTGACATCATGTTTTCATCAGTCATGACTCCAAAGATGCTCATGAATATGCAGACACAAAGTCAGTCCATATCATACGCTGGGTGCATTTCCCAGGTGTATTTTTTCTTAATGCTTGGGTGTCTTGACAGCTTTCTTCTCACCTCAATGGCCTATGACAGGTACGTGGCCATTTGTCACCGCCTCCACTATATCATGATTATGAGTCAGAGCCTGTGTCTCCTGTTGGTAATTGTGTCCTGGGTCCTATCCTCTGCTAGTGGCATTTTACACACCCTCCTCCTGGCCTGTCTCTCTGTGGAGACAACATTCTCCCTCACTTCTTCTGTGACCTTGCCACCTTACTTTAACAGTCCAGCTCAGATACGGCAGTCAATGAGCTGTTTATCCTCACTGTGGGAGTGGTGGTCATCACCTTGCCACTGGTATGCATCTTGGTCTCTTACAGTTGCATTGGGGCCACCATCCTAAAGGTCCCTTCCACCAAGGGAATCTACAAAGCTTTGCCCACATGTGGCTCCCACCTCTCTATGGTGTCTCTGTACTATGGAACAATTATTGGGCTGTACTTCTTTCCCTCATCTAATAACTCCAATGACAAGGATATTATTGTGGCCATATTGTACACTCTGATCACTCCCATGCTAAATCCTTTCATCTATAGTCTGAGAAATCAGGATATGAAAGGAGCTCTGGGAAATATATTCAGTAGAGGAATATTTTCATAAGGATAAGCATTGTTTCCCTATTAATTGAATCCCACACATAAAATGTGAGCATCCTTTCCTCTCTGATTAGCTGCTTAGTGAATCTTGATGTGGCCTTCTTTCTGCAATCTCTGTTTCAGCTTGGACATAGATTTCTTCTCTGTTTAATTTTTTGCTCATTATAAAGAAGGAAAGATTTTACAAACATACCTCCAGAAATAATATCTCCTTTCCCTTCCCCTTTTTTTCTATGGCATCCACTGTCCCACAGACATTTAAAAATTTTTTTTGTAGTCACAACACTCACTATTTTGGCACTGGAGGTGGATAATTTACAGATCTTATGTGACAAAGCATTTTCCCCTACTCAAGATAACAAAAATATTATTTCTTGTTGGTTCATGATTTAATTTTTAAAAATATAACATTCAGTTTATTTACTTAGCAAAATGCCCTCAAGGTCTAGCCATGTTGTCATGAGTTAATTAACTGTTAGGAATTAATTAATAAAACATTTTGTCTATATTTTCTGGTTTGTGGTAATTTTTTTAGTTTAATACCATAATACATTTAAAATTTATCTTTCACGTGAACTTAATTAGAAATATAGTATTAATTCTGTTTGTAATTTCTTTAAAATTATTATTATACATTTAAAGCAACTCCCTGTTAGATTTTTAAAAATCCCTTTCTTTTAAATTTTAGTTAAAAGAACTCTTTTTCTGTGGCTATCTTTTTTGGACAAATATAATTTTATATATTTAAAGTGTACAATGTGGAAATTTGATGAGCCAGACAATGGTAAATACTATATGGTATCACTTATATGTGGAAGATTTTTGAAAATGCTGATTTCATGGGGACAGAGAATACAATGGTGGCTACTGGGGACTGGGTGTAGGGGGAAGTAGACAATGTAGGTCAATAATTCAAAACTTTAGTTTTAAGAAGAATAAGTTCTGAGGACCAAATGTAGTGTGATAACTATAGTTAATAACATGGTACTGCATACTTCGAAGTTTCTGAGGATAGTTCCCAAGTATTACCACTACACACATGAAAAGGTTAACTAAAGGAGGTGATAATGTGTTAATTATTTTAATCTTGGTAATCATTTCACAATATAAATATATTTCAAATCATCCCGTTGTACACTTCTGTTTATAATTTCTTATAAAAGAAATACATCTGTTCTGTTCTCTATGGCTGTTTTATTTTCAGTATTATGGTATTATGAACAATGTTGCAACAAAGTTGGTTTTTTTAAAAATTTTGACCTCTTTTCATTGATTTTTTTTATCCATTTATTTTCATCCATCTTTATTCTTTGGCATTGTGTGGGCCTCCCATTACAATGGCCTCTCTCGTTGCACAACACTGACTCTGGGTGCATGTGCTCCAGAGTGCTGGCTCCTAATTGGCCGCACTGGTCCAGCTACTCCACAGCATGTGGAATCTTCCCGGGCCAGGGATCGAACCAGTGCCCCTTGCATTGCAAGGTGGACTCCGCAACAAATATTTTTATACATTACCTACTGTGTTTAAGCAAGAGACTATGTAACTTGTATACCAAAAAGAAGAATTAATGGATTGTAGGTGTGTATGTTCAACTTCATTATTGCTGCTAAATCTTCTGAAATAGTTGTACCATGATGCTAATTTGAAAAGGCTATCTATTGTAGGATTCCAACTATATAATATGCTGGAAAAGGCAAATGGTAGAGAAGACAGAAAGCTCAGTAGTTACAAGGGGGTCCAGAGTTTGAGAGGGTGAAGGGTAAGCAGAACCGAGGGATTTTTAGGATTCTGTATGGTTAAGGTCATGAACCGTAGGGTGATTTGTTAGTAGAAAAGTTTTGGATACAATTATTTTATTTTGTGTACATGTAAATTTGATGAGCCAGACAATGGTAAATACTATATGGTATCACTTATATGTGGAAGATTTTTGAAAATGCTGATTTCATGGGGACAGAGAATACAATGGTGGCTACTGGGGACTGGGTGTAGGGGGAAGTAGACAATGTAGGTCAATAATTCAAAACTTTAGTTTTAAGAAGAATAAGTTCTGAGGACCAAATGTAGTGTGATAACTATAGTTAATAACATGGTACTGCATACTTCGAAGTTTCTGAGGATAGTTCCCAAGTATTACCACTACACACATGAAAAGGTTAACTAAAGGAGGTGATAATGTGTTAATTATTTTAATCTTGGTAATCATTTCACAATATAAATATATTTCAAATCATCCCGTTGTACACTTCTGTTTATAATTTCTTATAAAAGAAATACATCTGTTCTGTTCTCTATGGCTGTTTTATTTTCAGAATTATGGTATTATGAACAATGTTGCAACAAATTTGGGTTTTTTTAAAAAATTTTGACCTCTTTTCATTGATTTTTTTTATCCATTTATTTTCATCCATCTTTATTCTTTGGCATTGTGTGGGCCTCCCATTACAATGGCCTCTCTCGTTGCACAACACTGACTCTGGGTGCATGTGCTCCAGAGTGCTGGCTCCTAATTGGCCGCACTGGTCCAGCTACTCCACAGCATGTGGAATCTTCCCGGGCCAGGGATCGAACCAGTGCCCCTTGCATTGCAAGGTGGACTCCGCAACAAATATTTTTATACATTACCTACTGTGTTTAAGCAAGAGACTATGTAACTTGTATACCAAAAAGAAGAATTAATGGATTGTAGGTGTGTATGTTCAACTTCATTATTGCTGCTAAATCTTCTGAAATAGTTGTACCATGATGCTAATTTGAAAAGGCTATCTATTGTAGGATTCCAACTATATAATATGCTGGAAAAGGCAAATGGTAGAGAAGACAGAAAGCTCAGTAGTTACAAGGGGGTCCAGAGTTTGAGAGGGTGAAGGGTAAGCAGAACCGAGGGGATTTTTTAGGATTCTGTATGGTAATATAATAGTGGATACATGTCATTCTGTATTTGTCAAAAATTCAAAAAAATTGTACAGTGCAGTGAATTCCAATGTTAGCTATGGACTTTAATAAAATATATAAATAATAGTTCACTTACAACAAATATACAAGATTGTTGCCAGATGTTTGCAACAGAGGATACCTAGGAAAGGGTGGAAGAAAAGTTCATGGGCATTTTCTGCTTAATTCTTCTTAAACCTAACACTGCTTTATGAAATAGCTTATTAAATTTTTAAAAAGTTACACTAATTTAAATCTCTATTGCCTGAGTATGAGAGTTCCTATTACTTTACTTCTTCAATAATACTTTATACTAACAAATCTCTAATTTTTATAATTCTGGTGAGTAAAATAAAGATATTTCATTGTAGTTTTACTTTCTATTGGTAATTGATGACATAGAGCTTCTTGCTTTTGGGTTATTGTGGCAGAGATGGCTAGTTGTCCATTAGAATTTATGATCCTCTTTCCGAGTGTGAGGCTGTCTCTGGGGACCGCTGCCACATTTCCTGCTAATCTAGGTGTGGCACCGGACATATTCTCCCCAACGGAAAAGAATGTGTGTTATTTCCTGGCCAGAATTTTAAAGATACATGTGTATCTTCTCCCTATTATCTGAAAGCATATTACCTACTGTCCTGAGAGTGAACTTGGTCCCTGAGTTACCACAGAGTGAAATGCCATGTACCCACTAGAAAACCCACACTGGACCATTTAAACAGCCATCATTGTTCTTATTGGTACAGAATTTCCTTCTATGAAACAAATGATTAGGTCTCTTCTTGCTTTTCTATTGAGCTGTTTCTCTTTTATTTATTGGATTATAAACAACTTCATATAATCTGGAAATTAATTCTTTCTTCTATTTGTCTATATTGTAAATGCCATCAATTATGGGAAGCTTGTTACTTTGTCTTTCACTGTTTATCCATGCCTTAATTTTAATGTGATTAAAGTTATTCATGCATCATTTTATGAATAATGTTCTTGGCTTTAAAATGCTGATGTGAGAAAGTCACCTTGAAAATGGCAACCATTCTGTTTTACACACAACAAGAAAGGGATATGGTATCAGAAAAAGTGCATGGTCAGATGAAGGGTCAATTCTAGTTCCTTGTCAGAGGAGCATCATGACTGTGTATAAGTAGCAGGAATACCCCAGGAAAATCTCTGCTAACACAGTTTACTATAGGTAGGTTCATCATTAGGTGGGTCCACCATGTACTCTTATTCAAAGGATAGAGTTGTTTAGCAAAATCATCTACAACAAAACAGATATGGTAGGTACTTAACTGACCGTCACAAATATATCACTCTGGTGAGGGATGCTGGGAGTCAGGGGAGCTGTGGTTGTGCTGTGTTGGGGGTATACAGGAACTCTATGCTTTACACTCAATTTTTCTATGAACCCCCACATTTTTCTTAAAAAATCAGATCTATAATAATGTGATATTTATGTAAAAATTTAAAACTTCGTCTTTAGTCCTTTTTTTGTGTGTCTGGTTTGTGGGATCTTAGTTTCCCAACAGAGATTTAACTCTGGCTCTCAGCAGGGACAGTGTGGAGCCCTAACCACCGGGAATCCAGGGAATTACCTACCTTTAATTTGTGAAATGCATGGAATTGTTTTAAATGCAGTAGGAGGTAAAGATTTATGTTAATGCTTCTATATATTAATAATGAACTTTAAAAATAATTAAGTTTTAAAGAGTTCGTTCTTTCTCCACTACTCTACAATAGATGTCCCTGACTAAAAATGAAAAAAAATCAATTATGTTCTTTTATTGAGTGAAAAATCTTATCCCTGGATTTAAACAGCCATCATTGTTCTTATTGATACAGAATTTCCTTCTATGAAACAAATGATTAGGTCTCTTCTTGCTTTTCTATTGAGCTGTTTCTCTTTTATTTATTGGATTATAAACAACTTCATATAATCTGGAAATTAATTCTTTCTTCTATTTGTCTATATTGTAAATGCCATCAATTATGGGAAGCTTGTTACTTTGTCTTTCACTGTTTATCCATGCCTTAATTTTAATGTGATTAAAGTTATTCATGCATCATTTTATGAATAATGTTCTTGGCTTTAAAATGCTGATGTGAGAAAGTCACCTTGAAAATGGCAACCATTCTGTTTTACACACAACAAGAAAGGGATATGGTATCAGAAAAAGTGCATGGTCAGATGAAGGGTCAATTCTAGTTCCTTGTCAGAGGAGCATCATGACTGTGTATAAGTAGCAGGAATACCCCAGGAAAATCTCTGCTAACACAGTTTACTATAGGTAGGTTCATCATTAGGTGGGTCCACCATGTACTCTTATTCAAAGGATAGAGTTGTTTAGCAAAATCATCTACAACAAAACAGATATGGTAGGTACTTAACTGACCGTCACAAATATATCACTCTGGTGAGGGATGCTGGGAGTCAGGGGAGCTGTGGTTGTGCTGTGTTGGGGGTATACAGGAACTCTATGCTTTACACTCAATTTTTCTATGAACCCCCACATTTTTCTTAAAAAATCAGATCTATAATAATGTGATATTTATGTAAAAATTTAAAACTTCGTCTTTAGTCCTTTTTTTGTGTGTCTGGTTTGTGGGATCTTAGTTTCCCAACAGAGATTTAACTCTGGCTCTCAGCAGGGACAGTGTGGAGCCCTAACCACCGGGAATCCAGGGAATTACCTACCTTTAATTTGTGAAATGCATGGAATTGTTTTAAATGCAGTAGGAGGTAAAGATTTATGTTAATGCTTCTATATATTAATAATGAACTTTAAAAATAATTAAGTTTTAAAGAGTTCGTTCTTTCTCCACTACTCTACAATAGATGTCCCTGACTAAAAATGAAAATATCAATTAGGCAATTTCATCTCTATATCTAAAAATAGACTCAGATAAATGATGGGTAATTTTGATGTGGAAGTATTCCATAAGGATTTGCTCAGGAGAGTAGAACAAAGGTGATTACTTAGCCAATCACTGCAAGTTAGGGAATGGAGTTCAAAGAAGTTGCCCTTGAAGATTAAAATAGCTACAACTAAAGATTTCAGCCTGAAACATAAAATAGATGGCTCTAGAAGTTTGATGGGTAGCAGCAGGAAAATCTCAAGAAATACTGAAAAACTCCCCCAAATGTCTCAGTCAGTCTGGTACAGTCCTGTTGGTGGCTCTAGGAAATTTCTGTGAGCCTCACTTATACAAGAATAATGTCAATAAAGATTCCTGAGTGACAGCTAAGAAAGGAATACAAGGGAGCTATATTTTCAATAACTTCTATTTACATATAATTGAGTAAAAAAAAGAAAGGTAAAATATCAGTTGAAAGAATATGCTCTCTTGCTCAAGAGTTTTCCTAAGGCCCCTTTCATGTCTTTATTTCTCAGGCTATAAATAAAAGGATTCAACATGGGAGTGACCACCGTGTACATCACTGAAGCAATTGTGTTACTGTCATTGGTGTTGGATGATGGAAGAAAATATAGACCAATAATTGCCCCATAGTAGAGAGTCACTACTGAGAGATGTGAACCACATGTGGACAAGGCTTTACAGATGCCCTTGGCAGAGGAATTCGGAGGATGGTGAACCGAAAAATGTGGCAGGAACTCTATGCTTTACACTTTCTATGAACCCCACATTTTTCTTAAAAAATCAGATCTATAATAATGTGATATTTATGTAAAAATTTAAAACTTCGTCTTTAGTCCTTTTTTTGTGTGTCTGGTTTGTGGGATCTTAGTTTCCCAACAGAGATTTAACTCTGGCTCTCAGCAGGGACAGTGTGGAGCCCTAACCACCAGGAATCCAGGGAATTACCTACCTTTAATTTGTGAAATGCATGGAATTGTTTTAAATGCAGTAGGAGGTAAAGATTTATGTTAATGCTTCTATATATTAATAATGAACTTTAAAAATAATTAAGTTTTAAAGAGTTCGTTCTTTCTCCACTACTCTACAATAGATGTCCCTGACTAAAAATGAAAATATCAATTAGGCAATTTCATCTCTATATCTAAAAATAGACTCAGATAAATGATGGGTAATTTTGATGTGGAAGTATTCCATAAGGATTTGCTCAGGAGAGTAGAACAAAGGTGATTACTTAGCCAATCACTGCAAGTTAGGGAATGGAGTTCAAAGAAGTTGCCCTTGAAGATTAAAATAGCTACAACTAAAGATTTCAGCCTGAAACATAAAATAGATGGCTCTAGAAGTTTGATGGGTAGCAGCAGGAAAATCTCAAGAAATACTGAAAAACTCCCCCAAATGTCTCAGTCAGTCTGGTACAGTCCTGTTGGTGGCTCTAGGAAATTTCTGTGAGCCTCACTTATACAAGAATAATGTCAATAAAGATTCCTGAGTGACAGCTAAGAAAGGAATACAAGGGAGCTATATTTTCAATAACTTCTATTTACATATAATTGAGTAAAAAAAAGAAAGGTAAAATATCAGTTGAAAGAATATGCTCTCTTGCTCAAGAGTTTTCCTAAGGCCCCTTTCATGTCTTTATTTCTCAGGCTATAAATAAAAGGATTCAACATGGGAGTGACCACCGTGTACATCACTGAAGCAATTGTGTTACTGTCATTGGTGTTGGATGATGGAAGAAAATATAGACCAATAATTGCCCCATAGTAGAGAGTCACTACTGAGAGATGTGAACCACATGTGGACAAGGCTTTACAGATGCCCTTGGCAGAGGGAATTCGGAGGATGGTGGCCCCAATGTGACCGTAAGAAACCAGGATGCATACAAACGGAAGCATAATGGCTGCTAATCCTGCTGTGAAGATTACCAGTTGGTTGAGGGATGTGTCTGAGCAGGACAATTTGAGCAGGGCAGCAAGATCACAAAAGAAGTGGGGGATGGTATTATCACCACAGAATGACAGCCGGGCCAAGAGAAGGGTGTGCAAAAGAGCACAAGCACAAGCAATGACCCAGGACCCCACCACCAGCGTGACACAAACACTTTGGCTCATGATGGTGCCATAATGCAGAGGGTGGCAGATGGCCACGTACCTGTCATAGGCCATTGAAGTGATTAGGAAACTGTCCAAATCAGCAAGGAGTATGAAAAAATATGTCTGTGAAAGGCACACTGCATAGGGCATGGATTTGTACTTAGTCTGCATGATCATCAGCATCTTTGGGACGGTGACAGATGAGAAAGTAATGTCAGTGAGGGCCAAGCAGCTGAGGAAGAAGTACATGGGGGTGTGGAGGCGAGGGTCCAGCCTGATGAGCAGCAGGATGAGCAGGTTCCCCAGCACTGTGGTCAGGTACATGCCCAGGAACAGGGCAAAGACCACGCCCTGCTGCTCTGGCTGGACGGGGAGCCCCAGGAGGAGGAACTCGGACACGCTGCTCTGGTTCTCAAGCCTCATGCTCTTTTTCTCTCTGCTTAGATTGGAAATGTCTGAAAGTACCACAAAAGAGGCATTATTTTCATTTAAACAGTTGGAAGCTTGGATTTAGGAATGCAAATAATTTGCTGTGAATGATTTGGCATGAAAATGATGTATAGATTATTCAATCCTATGTTTCTCTGATTTCAAGTCCATGTTCCCTGACACCGTCTACACTGACTCCAGCAGACTCGATTGAGAGAAAAGAGACATCCAGATACACATTCCTCCTAAGGCCCCTTTCATGTCTTTATTTCTCAGGCTATAAATAAAAGGATTCAACATGGGAGTGACCACCGTGTACATCACTGAAGCAATTGTGTTACTGTCATTGGTGTTGGATGATGGAAGAAAATATAGACCAATAATTGCCCCATAGTAGAGAGTCACTACTGAGAGATGTGAACCACATGTGGCCAAGGCTTTACAGATGCCCTTGGCAGAGGAATTCGGAGGATGGTGGCCCCAATGTGACCGTAAGAAACCAGGATGCATACAAACGGAAGCATAATGGCTGCTAATCCTGCTGTGAAGATTACCAGTTGGTTGAGGGATGTGTCTGAGCAGGACAATTTGAGCAGGGCAGCAAGATCACAAAAGAAGTGGGGGATGGTATTATCACCACAGAATGACAGCCGGGCCAAGAGAAGGGTGTGCAAAAGAGCACAAGCACAAGCAATGACCCAGGACCCCACCACCAGCGTGACACAAACACTTTGGCTCATGATGGTGCCATAATGCAGAGGGTGGCAGATGGCCACGTACCTGTCATAGGCCATTGAAGTGATTAGGAAACTGTCCAAATCAGCAAGGAGTATGAAAAAATATGTCTGTGAAAGGCACACTGCATAGGGCATGGATTTGTACTTAGTCTGCATGATCATCAGCATCTTTGGGACGGTGACAGATGAGAAAGTAATGTCAGTGAGGGCCAAGCAGCTGAGGAAGAAGTACATGGGGGTGTGGAGGCGAGGGTCCAGCCTGATGAGCAGCAGGATGAGCAGGTTCCCCAGCACTGTGGTCAGGTACATGCCCAGGAACAGGGCAAAGACCACGCCCTGCTGCTCTGGCTGGACGGGGAGCCCCAGGAGGAGGAACTCGGACACGCTGCTCTGGTTCTCAAGCCTCATGCTCTTTTTCTCTCTGCTTAGATTGGAAATGTCTGAAAGTACCACAAAAGAGGCATTATTTTCATTTAAACAGTTGGAAGCTTGGATTTAGGAATGCAAATAATTTGCTGTGAATGATTTGGCATGAAAATGATGTATAGATTATTCAATCCTATGTTTCTCTGATTTCAAGTCCATGTTCCCTGACACCGTCTACACTGACTCCAGCAGACTCGATTGAGAGAAAAGAGACATCCAGATACACATTCCTCAGTTAAAAATAAAAGATGAGATCTGTAATTTTCCCAAGGTTTCTGGATAGATGCACTGCATCAGTCCTTAAACAAATGATCAGGAGTGAATAGAGAGACTAGGAGACCAGCTACTGGATTTACAAAGACAGCTGCTTATAAAGCAAATTTCTTAGGACTCCAGTAGAAAAGAAGATCAACCTCTAATCAATATTTTGCATAGACTCTCTAATTTCTATCAATAAGTGAAAGATTAAGACACAGTCCACCGGGTTGCAAGAGTTGGACACGACCTAGTGACTAAACCACCACCACCAAGACAAGATATTTATTATGGTAAATATCTATTGGAAGTAATATCATGCAGCTGAGAAATGAATTTATTAAGCTTATGATGTATTTTGAAGGAACATAATGGAAAAGCTTCCCAGGTGGCACAGCAGTAAAGAATTTTCCTGCCAATGCAAGTCACATGACTTCAATCTCTGGGTTGAGAAGATCCCCTGGAGTAGGAAATGACAACTTACTCCAGTATTCTTGCCTTGAAAATCCCATGCATAGAGGAGCCTAGTGGGCCACAGTCCATGGGGTTGCAAAGACTCAGACACGACTGAGTGATTGAGCACACACACATGCTTACTACTGTTGCAAAAACAATACAGATTATGTTATTATTATTAAACCTGGAAGGTTAGTCTCACCTTGCATACATGCCCGGTATCCTGCAAAACTGTGAAAAAGCAAAGTTTATTAAAGGGGATGGTATAAACTCCAAGGAATAATGATTACTATGCCTAAGTTACTGAGATGATATAACAAGATTATAAAAGTGCTAAGCACAGTATAATCATCTTCCAAATTTTGTACCAGACCATTCACTCACACACACACACACACACACAACTGAGTGAAATCTACCACCCTTACCTAGCTCAGGAGTGGTGAATTCAAATACTGTCAGCTCAAAGGGTATGACATGACTGAAGCAACTTAGCATGCAGCATTCAAGGGTATCAACTCATTTTTCATTTTCTCTCCAAAATACTTTGATTTGGAAAAAGGAAAAAGTCACACACTAAGTCTTGAAGCAGGAGGAGGTACACTTTTATCACCAGATTCAAGGCAGTGACAAAGGTATCCCTTTTTAGCAGCTACTTAGGGACCCAGGAGACCAAGGGCACACATTTCTGGCAAGGGACAATTTGGCAGTGATAAGTATACATCCCGTAACCATTCCCAGTGGAGATCAGCCTTCTCCAGATACTAAAGACTGTCATTTTCTTTGGGAATACAACAGAAGACTCATTATTTGCAGATTCATTTAAAGAATGTTTGCTTCTAGGAACTCATTTAACCCTTCCAGTCACTTTTGAGGTAGACAGTAGTTTTCCCATTTTATTGCAATGCATGTGTTCTCAGTTCCCTCAGTCATATTTGACTCTTTGTGGCCCCATAGACTGTAGCCCACCAGGTTCCTCAGTCTATGGGATTTCTGAGGTAAGAATCCTGGAGTGGGTAGCCATTTTCTCCTCCAGGGGATCTTTCCAATCCAGGGATCAAACCCACGTCTCTTGCATCTCCTGGATTGGCAGGCGGATTCTTTACCACTGAGCCAACTGCGCACCCCTTTACTGCGCTGAGAGAGGCTCAAAGAAAATGACCAAGTGAGGATTGAAACCCAAACACGTTAACTTCACATTAAAAGTCCAGTTCCGATCCCTTTTTGTCACAGTGGGCTGAATTATATGGAGAAAATTCTTGGGGCCGATATCTTAAACTGTGAAGGGGATTAGTCTCACCTTGCATACATGCCGGTATCCTGCAAAACTGTGAAAAAGCAAAGTTTATTAAAGGGGATGGTATAAACTCCAAGGAATAATGATTACTATGCCTAAGTTACTGAGATGATATAACAAGATTATAAAAGTGCTAAGCACAGTATAATCATCTTCCAAATTTTGTACCAGACCATTCACTCACACACACACACACACACACAACTGAGTGAAATCTACCACCCTTACCTAGCTCAGGAGTGGTGAATTCAAATACTGTCAGCTCAAAGGGTATGACATGACTGAAGCAACTTAGCATGCAGCATTCAAGGGTATCAACTCATTTTTCATTTTCTCTCCAAAATACTTTGATTTGGAAAAAGGAAAAAGTCACACACTAAGTCTTGAAGCAGGAGGAGGTACACTTTTATCACCAGATTCAAGGCAGTGACAAAGGTATCCCTTTTTAGCAGCTACTTAGGGACCCAGGAGACCAAGGGCACACATTTCTGGCAAGGGACAATTTGGCAGTGATAAGTATACATCCCGTAACCATTCCCAGTGGAGATCAGCCTTCTCCAGATACTAAAGACTGTCATTTTCTTTGGGAATACAACAGAAGACTCATTATTTGCAGATTCATTTAAAGAATGTTTGCTTCTAGGAACTCATTTAACCCTTCCAGTCACTTTTGAGGTAGACAGTAGTTTTCCCATTTTATTGCAATGCATGTGTTCTCAGTTCCCTCAGTCATATTTGACTCTTTGTGGCCCCATAGACTGTAGCCCACCAGGTTCCTCAGTCTATGGGATTTCTGAGGTAAGAATCCTGGAGTGGGTAGCCATTTTCTCCTCCAGGGGATCTTTCCAATCCAGGGATCAAACCCACGTCTCTTGCATCTCCTGGATTGGCAGGCGGATTCTTTGCCACTGAGCCAACTGCGCACCCCTTTACTGCGCTGAGAGAGGCTCAAAAGAAAATGACCAAGTGAGGATTGAAACCCAAACACGTTAACTTCACATTAAAAGTCCAGTTCCACTGCCCCATGATCCCTTTTTTGTCACAGTGGGCGCTGAATTATATGGAGTTTTCCTTCTAGAACTGGGAGGAGAGTTGCTATTAATACTTGTCCCTTGGGAATAAAGACATTTAAGAAGGAATCATTTGGTTTCTGCTTCTTAGAAATAGAGATTTTTTTCTTATAGAAATAATTGAATCCATATGGGGATTTCTTTGGTCAGTTGTGACTCATCATATTAATTGACACATAAAAAACTGGCACATAATTAGGGCTCAAAATATATTCTTTAGGCATAAGAATGAGTGGAGGGCTTCCTGGTGGTCCAGTGGGGAAAGACACCGCCTTGCAGTGCAGGGGGTGCCGGTTCGATCCCTGGCCTGGGAAGATCCCACGTGCCGCAAAGCGGCTGGACCAATGCGTCCAACTACCGGGCTGGTGCTCTGAGTGCATGTGCCTGGAGCTGGCGCTCTGTGACGAGGGAGGCCACTGTGGTGATGGAAATGAATGAAGGACCAATAGAAGAGGCCAAAAAAAAAAACCAACCCCATACTTCCAGCCATATTTATATAACCACGCCTTTCCTTTATAAGTATTTAAAATATTAGTTTTGTGAACTGTTGCTGAGTCTCATGGGAAAGAGATGGTTCAGAAATAAAAGTTAATGCTGACAAACTTGAAGGAGAGGAAGGAGACTTCCATAGAGGTCCAGTGGTTAAGAATCTACCTGCGAATGCAGGGGACATGGGTTCAATCCCTGGTCCAGGAAGATTCCACATATCACAGGGCAATTAAGCCCAAGAGTTGCAATTATTGACGCCCAAGTGCCTTTGAGCCTGTGCTCTACAACAAGAGAATCCACTGCTATGAGAAGCCCAAGCACCAGTTAGGAGTAGCCCTTGCTCATCACAACTAGCCCTTGCTCACGGCCACCATATGCAGCAACAAAGACTCAGCACAACCAAAAATAAATACTTTTTTTTAAAAAAAGAAGAGGAATGAAGGCAGAAAAAAAAGAAAACCTTCAAAGATTATCTCAAGCTATAAGCATGTCTTTGTCTTATACACCTATACTCCCAAGAATCATTAGTGGCACAACAAATGAGCATTTTCTTCAAAAAATCAATTTTAAAGAACCTGAAAAAGCTGCTAAATTTTAAGTCAACTTTTCTGAATTTTGTGTGTCAACATTTTTCCCATTTCCAAGTTTGTTTCCTTTATAGGGTACTTTTCAACTATTTTCCTCCCTTCTTCCCTTCCTCCCTTCATCCTTCCCTTCTTTTTTTTCCTTTCTTGAGAATTACTTTTATTTGGTGTAATCAAATCTAAGTTTGTCAAAAAAAAAAAAAAAAGGCAATAAAACCTCTAAGGAAAAAAGTGACTATCCCTGTCTCTTGTATTGCATAATGATCACCAGGGAGAAAAAGATACACAAAATCATTTCCTTTGGGTGATCTGGTGGGTATGATCCAATAAAAACCTTTTGAGTAGAACAGAACTGTACCTAAATTCTCAGACACCATTTGGTTATTTGGACCTCATTGGAACCAGTAACTCTTTTTTTTTTTTTTTTGGTTGTTGTTTTTTAAACCCTTATTTTGCTTTTAACTTTTACAGAGTTTTGTTGTTTACAGATATGTATGTTCCCAGATTAGTCATATGTATATCCCCCCGCTTCCCACCCCTCCCAACCATCACACAGCACCCCTGAAGGATCCCCTTTTCTTTGTAAACTCTCTTGAGTTTATTTCACTCCTAAATTTGATTAAGGCTGGGAAAATAGAGCCTGAAACAGAAAGGAGGCTGAGGGTGCCCAGGAGTGTTCCTCCATGGGATCATTCTATAAGGTTCCCAGCACAAACAGCCTTCTCATGGGGCAACTTTCCTAGAGGAATCAAGGGGGAAATTGGGCAATTAACCCAATTCTGATGAACATCTTTAACTGGAAATTACAAATTCTTTTCCCTATCCACTGGGGCTCCTTCCTTGGCTAGTTACACTCCTCAGTTCACAGATCTGGGGCTGGTGGACAGGAGTGAGAGTCTGAACTTGCAGCTTTTCTTCTTGATGCTTAAGAAATGGCAAGGACTTTGGAAGCTGATAATCAGGTCACCTAAAGACAATCTCAGGACACACCCACCACACACTGGACCATAAATGCACTCAAGGTCAGTATTTGGGGTGGAATGGATATTTTTTTTCCTCAGCAATATATGAGTTTATATAAGTGTATGGAAGAGGAAAAATCAGAAAGCTGATTTTGGCATGCAAGAGGAGAGAGGTAAAAAGAGAAAATAAGAGAGGGTGGTGGGGGACTGGGGGGCTTCCCCAGTGGTCCAGTGGGTAAAGAGTCTGCCTTGCAGTGCAAGGGGCACCGGTTCGATCCCAGGCACGGGAAGATCCCACATGTCGCGGAGCGGCTGGACGGGTGTGTCCAATTACAAGCCGGTGCTCTGGAGCGCATGCGCCCAGAGCCGGTGCTCTGAGACAGGAGAGGCCACTGTGATGGGAGGCTCACACAGGCCAAAGAATAAAGATTGATGAAAATAAATAAATGAAGGACCAATAAAAGAGGTCAAAAATTAAAAAAATAAATTCAAAAACAACAACAGAAAAAGAGAGGGTGGGGAAAAGAAATAGAGACTTGGAGTGACAAAGAATGGAGATGCAGAGATAGAATTGAGAATTGAGAGAGAAGAAAGGAGAAAATGAAAGAAAAATAAAGTAAAGGTAGGAACAGCAAGAGGGGAAAAAAGAGAGAGAGAGAGAAAAGTGAACCAAGAGATAAAAACAAATATACTAGGAACCAGTCTCTCAGAAGGAATTCTACTTGCTTTGGATCCTGACAGAGTCCAGCTGCCAACGCAGGAGAAGGGATGTTTTTGAGTCGCTGTTGTGACTAATGCCAAATGCTGCTTATGAAATAGCAAGCTCTTGTCCTTACATGCTAGGTAGGAGTTTGTTCTGTGAAGCTATTGCTATTTTGTTATATATGAGCTGAAAGCTAGGGAAGGACACAGGTTTTTTTTTTGCACATTCATGCCCAGATAACTAGAGTATTTGAATATACCAGAAATCTTATTATTATTGGTATATCAGTTTCTTACTGCCACTTATAACAAATTGCCACAACTAAATAAAAAAAAAAAAAAAAAAAAACACATTCATTGTCTTACAGCTCTAGAGATCGGAAATCTGACTTGCTGGCTTTTCTCCCAGACTCTAAAGGAGAATTGTACACACCCACCACACACTGGACCATAAATGCACTCAAGGTCAGTATTTGGGGTGGAATGGATATTTTTTTTCCTCAGCAATATATGAGTTTATATAAGTGTATGGAAGAGGAAAAATCAGAAAGCTGATTTTGGCATGCAAGAGGAGAGAGGTAAAAAGAGAAAATAAGAGAGGGTGGTGGGGGACTGGGGGGCTTCCCCAGTGGTCCAGTGGGTAAAGAGTCTGCCTTGCAGTGCAAGGGGCACCGGTTCGATCCCTGGCTGAGGAAGATCCCACATGTCGCGGAGCGGCTGGACGGGTGTGTCCAATTACAAGCCGGTGCTCTGGAGCGCATGCGCCCAGAGCCGGTGCTCTGAGACAGGAGAGGCCACTGTGATGGGAGGCTCACACAGGCCAAAGAATAAAGATTGATGAAAATAAATAAATGAAGGACCAATAAAAGAGGTCAAAAATTAAAAAAATAAATTCAAAAACAACAACAGAAAAAGAGAGGGTGGGGAAAAGAAATAGAGACTTGGAGTGACAAAGAATGGAGATGCAGAGATAGAATTGAGAATTGAGAGAGAAGAAAGGAGAAAATGAAAGAAAAATAAAGTAAAGGTAGGAACAGCAAGGGGGGAAAAAGAGAGAGAGAAAAGTGAACCAAGAGATAAAAACAAATATACTAGGAACCAGTCTCTCAGAAGGAATTCTACTTGCTTTGGATCCTGACAGAGTCCAGCTGCCAACGCAGGAGAAGGGATGTTTTTGAGTCGCTGTTGTGACTAATGCCAAATGCTGCTTATGAAATAGCAAGCTCTTGTCCTTACATGCTAGGTAGGAGTTTGTTCTGTGAAGCTATTGCTATTTTGTTATATATGAGCTGAAAGCTAGGGAAGGACACAGGTTTTTTTTTTGCACATTCATGCCCAGATAACTAGAGTATTTGAATATACCAGAAATCTTATTATTATTGGTATATCAGTTTCTTACTGCCACTTATAACAAATTGCCACAACTAAATAAAAAAAAAAAAAAAAAAAAACACATTCATTGTCTTACAGCTCTAGAGATCGGAAATCTGACTTGCTGGCTTTTCTCCCAGACTCTAAAGGAGAATTGTACCCATGCCTTTTCCAGCTTCTAGAAGCCACTTGCATTCGTTGCTTGTAGCCTCTTTCTCCATCTTCTATGCCAGAGGCATAATATTTTAAAATCTCTCTCTGACTCTTCTGCTTCCTGTTCCAATGTTTCAGGACACCTGTGATTACAGTGGGCACCAAAATAATCTAGGATAATCTCATATTAAAGCCAGATGATTGGCAACTTCAGTACCACATTTACCTTAATTCCCCACCTATATTAAACCTACAGGTTCTAGGTATTAGATGAGGACATCTTTGGGGATTATTATTTCTGCTTACCATGACCACCTAGAGGTGTATTAAAAGGCAGGACCAATCAATAGGGAGATGAAAACTTAGGATATAGCTAAATTTTTACCTATTTTGGCATCTTTCAATAATAGTTCTTAATTTTTGTTATGAGATACCATTATGTTGCATAGGGAGTAAAGAAAATGTATTAAAAGGATATACTTTGCATATATAATTTAAGATATTACATCACCATTTAACCTTCTATGTATTGACAGTATAAAATACAACATAAACTTGTATGAAACATTTGTTGGGAGTCAGATTGGTCTTTGCTTTCTCAGCATGACATGAGATCCTAGGGAACCCACAGGCACTAAAGGTGAGTCTAAAAGACATCAAATGGAAATGTGTCTTTCCAAGGAAAGTTGGAACAGAGGTGTCAGTAAGGCTGAGGATGGTGGGGATGAGAAAGAAGAGACTGGAAACATAGGAGACAGATTTCGTAGGGTCTTTAAAATGTATTAAGGTTGTTTCAGTTCATCTTAAAATCAGTGGGAATCCTTTGAGAGTTTTTAAACAGGCTAAGTTATTTAGGTTTTTAAGAAAGGAATATAGGTTTTTAAAAGAATCTAGCAGTAAAGAATCTGCCTGCCAATGCAGGAGACACGGGTTTGATCTCTGATCTAGGAAGATCCCACATGCTGCGGAGTAACTAAGCCTCTTGCGCTGCAACTATTGAGCCTGTGCTCTAGAGCCTGGGAGCTGCAACTATGGAGCCCACGTGCCACAACTACCAAAGCTTTCACACCCTAGAGCCTGTGCTCCACCACAAGAGAAGCCACTGCAATGAGAAACCAAGCATGGAAACTAGAGAAAATCTTGCACAGAAATGAAGACTCAGCATAGCCAAAAATAAATAAATAAATACACAAAGAATCCCTTGTTGGCCACAGTAGGATGAATGGATTAACATTATCCAAAGTTTCTTAAGGACTCTCTCTGAATTGAAAAAAAAGAGATATGTATATGATGAATATTCTTTAGCAAATATGACAGTTTTCTTTGCAGGCTTTTATTTAAAAAGTCTGTCTTCCATAGGAAATTTAGTAGTATTTGCTGAAGTCAAATCTTCTAAAGGTTGCTGTGCGATGGTTGATGATCTGGAAACCTCGCCACAAAGCACTCATGGGGCAGGAATATGGCTGAGTCATCATGTACTCGCCATCAGCAACACAGATGCATGAATGCTATTTTGTTAGTAAATCAAGAAAAGGTGGCTTTCTTTAATAGTTCCTCACTGATAATTTTTTCTAATTCCCTTATGTGTCAACATATAAGGAATATATAAGAAATAAGTTGTTTCCCACTTAAAACAGATATTTTTTACATGACTGCTAAAATTCACTATTTCAAAGGCCTTAATATTCTCAACCATTCTTCATCCTCAGCAGACAGTAGAGGAGCATGAAGCCTAAGAACCAGAGCAGCGTGTCTGAGTTCCTCCTCCTGGGGCTCCCCGTCCAGCCAGAGCAGCAGGGCGTGGTCTTTGCCCTGTTCCTGGGCATGTACCTGACCACAGTGCTGGGCAACCTGCTCATCCTGCTGCTCATCAGGCTGGACCCTCGCCTCCACACCCCTATGTACTTCTTCCTAAGCCACTTGGCCTTCACTGACATCTTCTTGTCATCTGTCATAGTCCCTAAGATGCTGATGGACATGCATACTGAGTGCAAATACATACCCTATGCAGGGTGCATTTCACAGATGTATTTTTTCATATTTTTTACTGATCTGGACAGCTTCCTTATTACCTCTATGGCGTATGACCCGGGAGCCTTGCGCTGCAACTATTGAGCCTGTGCTCTAGAGCCTGGGAGCTGCAACTATGGAGCCCACGTGCCACAACTACCAAAGCTTTCACACCCTAGAGCCTGTGCTCCACCACAAGAGAAGCCACTGCAATGAGAAACCAAGCATGGAAACTAGAGAAAATCTTGCACAGAAATGAAGACTCAGCATAGCCAAAAATAAATAAATAAATACACAAAGAATCCCTTGTTGGCCACAGTAGGATGAATGGATTAACATTATCCAAAGTTTCTTAAGGACTCTCTCTGAATTGAAAAAAAAGAGATATGTATATGATGAATATTCTTTAGCAAATATGACAGTTTTCTTTGCAGGCTTTTATTTAAAAAGTCTGTCTTCCATAGGAAATTTAGTAGTATTTGCTGAAGTCAAATCTTCTAAAGGTTGCTGTGCGATGGTTGATGATCTGGAAACCTCGCCACAAAGCACTCATGGGGCAGGAATATGGCTGAGTCATCATGTACTCGCCATCAGCAACACAGATGCATGAATGCTATTTTGTTAGTAAATCAAGAAAAGGTGGCTTTCTTTAATAGTTCCTCACTGATAATTTTTTCTAATTCCCTTATGTGTCAACATATAAGGAATATATAAGAAATAAGTTGTTTCCCACTTAAAACAGATATTTTTTACATGACTGCTAAAATTCACTATTTCAAAGGCCTTAATATTCTCAACCATTCTTCATCCTCAGCAGACAGTAGAGGAGCATGAAGCCTAAGAACCAGAGCAGCGTGTCTGAGTTCCTCCTCCTGGGGCTCCCCGTCCAGCCAGAGCAGCAGGGCGTGGTCTTTGCCCTGTTCCTGGGCATGTACCTGACCACAGTGCTGGGCAACCTGCTCATCCTGCTGCTCATCAGGCTGGACCCTCGCCTCCACACCCCTATGTACTTCTTCCTAAGCCACTTGGCCTTCACTGACATCTTCTTGTCATCTGTCATAGTCCCTAAGATGCTGATGGACATGCATACTGAGTGCAAATACATACCCTATGCAGGGTGCATTTCACAGATGTATTTTTTCATATTTTTTACTGATCTGGACAGCTTCCTTATTACCTCTATGGCGTATGACCGCTATGCTGCTATATGTCGCCCCCTTCATTACACCACCATCATGAGGGAGGAGTTGTGTGCCCTTCTCGTGGCTGTATCCTGGATCCTATCTGGTGCCAGCTCCTTTTCTCATACCCTCCTCCTGACACAGTTGTCCTTTTGTGCTGACAACACTGTCCCCCATTTCTTCTGCGATCTTGGTGCTCTGCTCAAATTGTCCTGCTCAGATATCTTCCTCAATGAGTTGGTCATGTTCACAGTAGGGGTGGTGGTTATTACTCTGCCATTCACATGCATCTTGGTCTCTTATGGGTACATCGGGGCCACTATCCTAAGGGTCTCTTCAACCAAAGGGATCTGCAAAGCACTGTCCACATGTGGCTCCCATCTCTCTGTAGTGACTCTCTATTATGGGTCAATATTTGGGCAGTACCTCTTCCCAACATTAAGCAATTTCACTGACAAGGACATCATTGTGACTCTCATGTACACAGTGGTCACACCCATGTTGAACCCCTTTATCTACAGCCTTAGGAACAAGGACATAAAGGGGGCTATGCAGAAACTCCTAAGTAGGGCAACATTTTTCTCACCATGACACCGTTTATTTAAATCAGAACCTCATTTTGATTCATCTCTTGTATCTGACTTTTCATTTGAATATAACTCAAAATGATGGCCAAAAGTTATAAGACGCAAAAACCAAAATTCTTAAATTTCCTCACCGCAGACAGTAGAGGAGCATGAAGCCTAAGAACCAGAGCAGCGTGTCTGAGTTCCTCCTCCTGGGGCTCCCCGTCCAGCCAGAGCAGCAGGGCGTGGTCTTTGCCCTGTTCCTGGGCATGTACCTGACCACAGTGCTGGGCAACCTGCTCATCCTGCTGCTCATCAGGCTGGACCCTCGCCTCCACACCCCTATGTACTTCTTCCTAAGCCACTTGGCCTTCACTGACATCTTCTTGTCATCTGTCATAGTCCCTAAGATGCTGATGGACATGCATACTGAGTGCAAATACATACCCTATGCAGGGTGCATTTCACAGATGTATTTTTTCATATTTTTTACTGATCTGGACAGCTTCCTTATTACCTCTATGGCGTATGACCGCTATGCTGCTATATGTCGCCCCCTTCATTACACCACCATCATGAGGGAGGAGTTGTGTGCCCTTCTCGTGGCTGTATCCTGGATCCTATCTGGTGCCAGCTCCTTTTCTCATACCCTCCTCCTGACACAGTTGTCCTTTTGTGCTGACAACACTGTCCCCCATTTCTTCTGCGATCTTGGTGCTCTGCTCAAATTGTCCTGCTCAGATATCTTCCTCAATGAGTTGGTCATGTTCACAGTAGGGGTGGTGGTTATTACTCTGCCATTCACATGCATCTTGGTCTCTTATGGGTACATCGGGGCCACTATCCTAAGGGTCTCTTCAACCAAAGGGATCTGCAAAGCACTGTCCACATGTGGCTCCCATCTCTCTGTAGTGACTCTCTATTATGGGTCAATATTTGGGCAGTACCTCTTCCCAACATTAAGCAATTTCACTGACAAGGACATCATTGTGACTCTCATGTACACAGTGGTCACACCCATGTTGAACCCCTTTATCTACAGCCTTAGGAACAAGGACATAAAGGGGGCTATGCAGAAACTCCTAAGTAGGGCAACATTTTTCTCACCATGACACCGTTTATTTAAATCAGAACCTCATTTTGATTCATCTCTTGTATCTGACTTTTCATTTGAATATAACTCAAAATGATGGCATGTTATATTTACTTGGTAAATGTTAGGGTTTTTTTTTTAACTAAAAAGAATGTTCGTTCTTTAAAAAAATTGCTTTACTGAGGTATATTTGACATATAGATGTTGTATGTATTTAAAGTGCACAGTTTGATATTTTGATACATATACTTTGTGAAATGATCACCACAGCAAGTTAATGTATTTGTCACCTCCACATAGCTATCATTTTATTTCTGTGTGTTTGGTGAGAAGACTTAATTCAACAGCCACCTTCATAGCATATACCAAGTACACAACATAGTGCGGTTCACTGTAGTCATCCTGCTGTACATTCGATCTCAAAAACTCATTCATCTTGCATAACTGGAACTCTGTACATTATGCTAGGTGAAATAAGTCAGACTCAGAAAGACAAACGATTGCACTTACTTGTGGCACCTAAAATGGTCGAAGCAGAGAATAGAATGGTGATTGCCATGAGCTGGTGATATTGAGGCTTTGTTAGTTCTCATGAATTATTGGAAGATTTTGGCTAACAAGGCTCCCTTGGCACAGAAAATTTGCAGGATAATAATTTGCAAGGTATCTCCTTTTCCTACTTCCCAGTCACTTCTCTTTTATTTTTGTTGTTGTTAGCAGTAACAAATGTAGGTAAGGTGAATAGATTGCATGGTAGCCTTTAGCTCCAGGAAACACTGCACTGTTAAAGAGGTCAGCTGCCTCACTTAACAGAGAAGCACTCAAGGCTTTTTGTGATTTTAGGAACACTAACTTTAGGTACATCGGGGCCACTACCCAAGGTCTCTTCAACCAAAGGGATCTGCAAAGCACTGTCCACATGTGGCTCCCATCTCTCTGTAGTGACTCTCTATTATGGGTCAATATTTGGGCAGTACCTCTTCCCAACATTAAGCAATTTCACTGACAAGGACATCATTGTGACTCTCATGTACACAGTGGTCACACCCATGTTGAACCCCTTTATCTACAGCCTTAGGAACAAGGACATAAAGGGGGCTATGCAGAAACTCCTAAGTAGGGCAACATTTTTCTCACCATGACACCGTTTATTTAAATCAGAACCTCATTTTGATTCATCTCTTGTATCTGACTTTTCATTTGAATATAACTCAAAATGATGGCATGTTATATTTACTTGGTAAATGTTAGGGTTTTTTTTTTAACTAAAAAGAATGTTCGTTCTTTAAAAAAATTGCTTTACTGAGGTATATTTGACATATAGATGTTGTATGTATTTAAAGTGCACAGTTTGATATTTTGATACATATACTTTGTGAAATGATCACCACAGCAAGTTAATGTATTTGTCACCTCCACATAGCTATCATTTTATTTCTGTGTGTTTGGTGAGAAGACTTAATTCAACAGCCACCTTCATAGCATATACCAAGTACACAACATAGTGCGGTTCACTGTAGTCATCCTGCTGTACATTCGATCTCAAAAACTCATTCATCTTGCATAACTGGAACTCTGTACATTATGCTAGGTGAAATAAGTCAGACTCAGAAAGACAAACGATTGCACTTACTTGTGGCACCTAAAATGGTCGAAGCAGAGAATAGAATGGTGATTGCCATGAGCTGGTGATATTGAGGCTTTGTTAGTTCTCATGAATTATTGGAAGATTTTGGCTAACAAGGCTCCCTTGGCACAGAAAATTTGCAGGATAATAATTTGCAAGGTATCTCCTTTTCCTACTTCCCAGTCACTTCTCTTTTATTTTTGTTGTTGTTAGCAGTAACAAATGTAGGTAAGGTGAATAGATTGCATGGTAGCCTTTTAGCTCCAGGAAACACTGCACTGTTAAAGAGGTCAGCTGCCTCACTTAACAGAGAAGCACTCAAGGCTTTTTTGTGATTTTAGGAACACTAACTTTAGGAAGACTGAAATACCTTTTAGCTAGCCGCTCACTTTCAGACCAGATGCCTATGAAGTTTTCTGACTGCATGTGTGAATTTCAAGAAGACACCTGCTCAGTCCAGACTGGGAAGGAGAAAGACAAATAAAATATCCATGGGACTGGAATTTTCTGTTACCCACACTGAATTTGGGGCCTGTCTCATTCAATGCCATCATTATTTGTCTCCAGAAAACCATTTCTACCTAACTTGGTGGCCACAGGTTTGTGCTATGAGCCTAGGTAACTTATCTTCTTCAGCATCCAGGGAAGAACCAGCATAGTTCTCTTTCATCAGGCTGTACTTAGTTAACACTGAACATGATCAAAACTTCCTCTGAGGGCTTCCCCTGGTGGTCCAGTGGGTAAGGACACTGCCTTGCAGTGCAAGGGACGCCGGTTCCATCCCTGGCCTGGGAAGATCCCACGTGCCACGGAGCGGCTGGACCGATGTGTCCAATCACCGAGCCGGAGCTCTGGAGCGCATGCGCCCAGAGCCGGCGCTCTGCAACAACAGATGCCACCGCGATGGGAGGCCCACAGGAGCCAAAGAACAAAGACGGACGAACATAGAGAAACGAAAGACCAATAGAAGTGGCCCGCCCGCTCCCCTCCCTCCCCAACCCGACCCCCGCCCAAAAAAAATAAATAAATCTTAAGAAAAAAAAAAACAAACTTCCTCTGAGACTCAGCACGACATAGCTATAAGGAAAGATTATTTGGGAAAGACAGATCGCAGTGGCAAACTCTGTCTGCCAAGAGGGGCAATTCACTTAACTTCACTGAATATCAATTTCTTCTTCTGTGTAAATTAAAAAATATATAAATTATCAACTACATTTTTGATTTGAAATAAATATCCCTGTACATCTCACATTCCCACCAGTAATGTAGGATTTCATTCTTCTGGCACAGAAAATTTGCAGGATAATAATTTGCAAGGTATCTCCTTTTCCTACTTCCCAGTCACTTCTCTTTTATTTTTGTTGTTGTTAGCAGTAACAAATGTAGGTAAGGTGAATAGATTGCATGGTAGCCTTTTAGCTCCAGGAAACACTGCACTGTTAAAGAGGTCAGCTGCCTCACTTAACAGAGAAGCACTCAAGGCTTTTTTGTGATTTTAGGAACACTAACTTTAGGAAGACTGAAATACCTTTTAGCTAGCCGCTCACTTTCAGACCAGATGCCTATGAAGTTTTCTGACTGCATGTGTGAATTTCAAGAAGACACCTGCTCAGTCCAGACTGGGAAGGAGAAAGACAAATAAAATATCCATGGGACTGGAATTTTCTGTTACCCACACTGAATTTGGGGCCTGTCTCATTCAATGCCATCATTATTTGTCTCCAGAAAACCATTTCTACCTAACTTGGTGGCCACAGGTTTGTGCTATGAGCCTAGGTAACTTATCTTCTTCAGCATCCAGGGAAGAACCAGCATAGTTCTCTTTCATCAGGCTGTACTTAGTTAACACTGAACATGATCAAAACTTCCTCTGAGGGCTTCCCCTGGTGGTCCAGTGGGTAAGGACACTGCCTTGCAGTGCAAGGGACGCCGGTTCCATCCCTGGCCTGGGAAGATCCCACGTGCCACGGAGCGGCTGGACCGATGTGTCCAATCACCGAGCTGGAGCTCTGGGGCGCATGCGCCCAGAGCCGGCGCTCTGCAACAACAGATGCCACCGCGATGGGAGGCCCACAGGAGCCAAAGAACAAAGACGGACGAACATAGAGAAACGAAAGACCAATAGAAGTGGCCCGCCCGCTCCCCTCCCTCCCCAACCCGACCCCCGCCCAAAATAAATAAATAAATCTTAAGAAAAAAAAAAACAAACTTCCTCTGAGACTCAGCACGACATAGCTATAAGGAAAGATTATTTGGGAAAGACAGATCGCAGTGGCAAACTCTGTCTGCCAAGAGGGGCAATTCACTTAACTTCCCTGAATATCAATTTCTTCTTCTGTGTAAATTAAAAAATATATAAATTATCAACTACATTTTTGATTTGAAATAAATATCCCTGTACATCTCACATTCCCACCAGTAATGTAGGATTTCAATTTCTTCTTAGGCTTACCAACCATTGTTATGTCTGTCCTTTTTATTTTAGTTGTCTTAGTGAATGCGTAATATCTCATTGTGGGTTTGATTTGCATTTCCTAATGAATGCATCCCCAATGGATGTTGAGCACCTTTTTATGTATTTATTATAAGTAAACTCAGAGCCTGACCATTAGCTTGGCCATACCCTATTTCTGGCAAATTAGTCCCTATGTTTTCCTTGAGTGTTCCTGACACTTTACCATCTTCTGCATCACAATACAATCTGAAAAATACAAACTGTACTAAAAATATATTAGCACTGCTTTTCCTCTACCGTGACTATATCAAAAATTACTCTAGACCTCACAGGTCATCTTAGGGAAATAAAAAATTATTATTTAATAGTTTTCTTGATACATGTTAGAGAAATAATCAGTTGGCATTCAGATTCTGTTCTCATCTTGTTATACGGTACATTCCTATACTTCACAGGCTGGAAAGAAGAAAAGCAGGAGTACTTTTTCCAGATCCCTTTGCAGTTCAGGGACTAGATGTGAATTAAGTCTATACAATAGATGCACTTCTGTGAAATTTGCAATATGGAAATGAGGTGGAGGGTATTGTGATTGGTTTCTGTTGGATTCTTGCTATTGTTGTTTTGTGGGTTTTTTGTGTTTTTTTTTTTTTCTGCCTTTTCTACTGTCAGATGTATTCATGGAACATGTTTTCTGCAGCAGAATTTCATTGTCCAGTCACTGGGCACATAAATCCTGAGAGGTAGTTGATTTGGGAGTGACACCTAGAGCCCTATTTTTAGTCTCCCCTATGTGGGAGTTCACACATAGATTTGACTTGATAGTTGATTCCTGAAACATGGATTATAACAGCACTGATTCAATAGTTTCTTGAATTCAATAGTTCCAATGGCAATTGCATGAGATGCAAGTATTCCAGGTAGGTCAGATTCTTCTTCTTCTTCTTTTTTTTAAAAAGATTTATTTATTTATTTATTTTGGGCGGGGGTCGGGTTGGGGAGGGAGGGGACCGGGCGGGCCACTTCTATTGGTCTTTCATTTCTCTATTTTCATCCGTCTTTGCTCTTTGGCTCCTGTGGACCTCCCATCGCGGTGGCGTCTGTCGTTGCAGAGTGCAGGCTCTGGGCGCATGCGCTCCAGAGCTCCGGCTCGGTGACTGGACACATCAGTCCAGCCGCTCCGCAGCACGTGGGATCTTCCCAGGCCAGGGATGGAACCGGCGTCCCTTGCACTGCAAGGCGGTGTCCTTACCCACTGGACCACCAGGGGAAGCCCCTATTATTATTCTTAAGGTAATTCTTGCAGATTCATCTAGAGCTTACGATTCTGTAACATTTTCAATGACTTTGTAAGCACCCAATTCCCTGAATTAACTTCATTTTTGCTTAAAATACCAACTGGGGTTTCTTCAGCCTCTCCCCAGAACCTTGATTAATACAATAGAAAATGAAATGTAGACTTAACTCTGGAATAATTATGACTCTGGATCCATTATACTCATGCTGACAGAAAATTCCTTTAGTCCCCAGTGAAACTCTCCCGACTGATTTCTAATACAAGGGGAAAAAATTATTTATCTATCTATCTATTTATTTATTTATTTATTTATTTATTTAGGGCTGCCATGGGCCTTCGTTGCTTCATGTAGGCATTCTCTATTGCAGCGAGCGACAGCTACTCTTCATTGGGGTACATGAGCTCCTCTTTGTGGTGTCTTCTGTTGTAGCAGAGCACAGGCTCCAGAGTGTTTGGGCTTCAGAAGCTGTGGTACACAGGCTTTGTTGCCCCAAGGTTTGTGGGAGCTTCCTAGATCAGGGATAGAGCCCATGTCATTCTCATGGTCAGGCAGATTTTTTTTTCTGGTAATTTAAAAAAAATTTTTAATTTTACTTTTTACTTTTACAGAGTTTCGTTGTTTACAGATATGTATGATCTCAGATTAGTCATATGTATATTCCCCGCCACCCCATTCCACCCCTCCAGGCCATCACACAGCGCCCCTGCAGGATCCCCTTTTCTCACAGTACACTGACAATAGCTATTTTCTTCACACATGATAGTATAGGTTTTCATGCTACTTCCTTTATGCCTCCCACCCACTGTTCATTCCCCAGAATGTCCATATGTCTATTCTCCACATCTGTTTCTTCATCACTTCACGTGGCAGGCAGATTTTTAACCAGTGAACCACCAGGAAATCCCAAGAATTGCTTTTATTTTCAAAATAATTTTCTTTAAGAAGTCCTTGCATCTTTATCTAGTGGCCGAATGTATAACAACCTTACTTATCATTTATTTGTTGACAATATGGAATTTTCAAGAAATTCTTTCATAAAGAAGAGAAAGACTGATTTTTATCTCCAGAGCAAACTCCAGATAAGGAAAGCACAGGTACTGGTTAAAAGAAGCTAATATAAAAAGTGTAAATATATTTAAATTTATGATTATTAAAGTTGTATTTTATTCTAGAAAAGGTAAAAAACAGATGTTGAAGGAAGAAAACAATGATCGTGCATAATTCCAATACTTTGGGAGAGACTATCTTAATATTTTGCTATACCTTATTCAAATATTTTTCAATCTAAGTTTTTAAATCATTATGAGTAATGAATAATGAATTAGTAACAAATTCAGTAATAATGAGTTTCTTGGTAACATTATCCTGTGTTCAAAATACATGGAAATGACTGGAAAGCCCACACATTAGTCCATTATATCAATGTAGCACAGTTTAATTAACCAGGTCCCAGTGACTAAGATTTGGGTGGTTTCTGTTTCTCCTGTGAGTAATATCATTATACATAAATTCTTTACAGTGTTTTTTGCTGTTTCCTAGATCTTATTCTGGTCCTGAAAGAGTACGTCACAGATTACAAATATTTTCAGTGCTTATAATATTAAGACAGGAGATAGATGGGCCTGAGGCTGGGCATTTACAACTGGTCTCCTGTTTACATTTCTTGGGGCAAGAAAAAAATGGGGACTCATTGAAAAAGACTCTGATGCTGGGAAAGATTGAAGGCAAAAAGATAAGGGGGTAGCAGAGGATGAAACAGTTAGATGGCATCACCAACACAACAGACATGAATTTGAATGAACTCCAGGAGATAGTGAAGGAGAGGGGAGCCTGGCCTGCTGCAGTCCACGGGTTGCAAAGACTCAAACATGACTGAGCAACTGGACAATAACAACAATGTATATTTACACACATATCTATTATATTAATATACTTCTAAACCCCCAGGATATAGTGGATTCTTAAACATTATATAAAATCTCTAAATTTTCATTTATAAAAGAAATACTTTTCATAATGAAAACATACATAAATATTGATCAACCCTTTAAAACATATGTCCTCCTTTCTGAAAAACTCAGTCCAGAATTAACTTAATCTTGAAACTTCAGAGAACTCTGTTTAGAAGTTTCTTCCTCACTCAGGGGTGACTTGCTAATCATTGGAACACTCTCAACACCCAAATTTCATTTGAATTCTTAAACCATCTACATATTTTAAAACATGCAGATACAAAAAAATAATAACTTGTAATAAACTGCAAACATAACCTCCATGAAGGTTTGAGGCTTTTTAGAACACCAATTTCCACCAGCCTACTATTCCTCAAGTGGCCTAAAGTTCCAGCATATTTGATTTATCATTTTGTATATTAAGGTATATTTTATGAAAGAATCTGGGAAATGAATCATGTACTTAGTACAAAATGAGCACATAGTAGCCATGCATAAGTATTGCTTCTCACTTACCTATTACATTAACAAAAGGTAGTGTTTTAAGCAAAAGACATGAAATATTAAGAAATAATAAATACCATACAATATATTAATTTAATACTTATTCTCTTATTGTGGCCATATGTCACTGGACTGCCCTGGTGGTCCAGTGGTGAAGAATACCCTTGCAATGCAGAGGATAAGAATTCAGTCCCTGTTCCAAGAAGATTCCACATGCCATGGGGTAAGCAAGCCCATGCACCAAAATTACTAAGCCTGTGCTCTATAGCAAGAAAAGCCACCACAATGAGAAGCCTGTGCACTGCAACTAGAGAGTAACCGTCCCTTGAAAAGACTCTGATGCTGGGAAAGATTGAAGGCAAAAAGATAAGGGGGTAGCAGAGGATGAAACAGTTAGATGGCATCACCAACACAACAGACATGAATTTGAATGAACTCCAGGAGATAGTGAAGGAGAGGGGCGCCTGGCCTGCTGCAGTCCACGGGTTGCAAAGACTCAAACATGACTGAGCAACTGGACAATAACAACAATGTATATTTACACACATATCTATTATATTAATATACTTCTAAACCCCCAGGATATAGTGGATTCTTAAACATTATATAAAATCTCTAAATTTTCATTTATAAAAGAAATACTTTTCATAATGAAAACATACATAAATATTGATCAACCCTTTAAAACATATGTCCTCCTTTCTGAAAAACTCAGTCCAGAATTAACTTAATCTTGAAACTTCAGAGAACTCTGTTTAGAAGTTTCTTCCTCACTCAGGGGTGACTTGCTAATCATTGGAACACTCTCAACACCCAAATTTCATTTGAATTCTTAAACCATCTACATATTTTAAAACATGCAGATACAAAAAAATAATAACTTGTAATAAACTGCAAACATAACCTCCATGAAGGTTTGAGGCTTTTTAGAACACCAATTTCCACCAGCCTACTATTCCTCAAGTGGCCTAAAGTTCCAGCATATTTGATTTATCATTTTGTATATTAAGGTATATTTTATGAAAGAATCTGGGAAATGAATCATGTACTTAGTACAAAATGAGCACATAGTAGCCATGCATAAGTATTGCTTCTCACTTACCTATTACATTAACAAAAGGTAGTGTTTTAAGCAAAAGACATGAAATATTAAGAAATAATAAATACCATACAATATATTAATTTAATACTTATTCTCTTATTGTGGCCATATGTCACTGGACTGCCCTGGTGGTCCAGTGGTGAAGAATACCCTTGCAATGCAGAGGATAAGAATTCAGTCCCTGTTCCAAGAAGATTCCACATGCCATGGGGTAAGCAAGCCCATGCACCAAAATTACTAAGCCTGTGCTCTATAGCAAGAAAAGCCACCACAATGAGAAGCCTGTGCACTGCAACTAGAGAGTAACCGTCCCTTGCCTCAACTAGAACGAAGCCTGTGCACAGCAACAATGACCCAGTGTAGCCAAAAAAAAATAATAACTAAATAATATATGTCACTATCTTCATTCAATGTATGTCCCCATCATCCTAATGTTGTTTATTAGAAATAGGATGGGTATTGGAATTAAACTTACCTAGTTTGGGAAATTTATTTTGTGTTGAGTCATAGTTTTTCATGAGTCTACCTCAGAGAAGTGATATGAAGAATTAGGAACATAGTAGATGCTCAATAAATGTTTTATTCTCATCCCTTCACCTTTCCCCATGGCCCCAAGGGCAGAATTACTTGTCTCCAGCATGTCCATGAAGCACTCTAGTTCACTCTGGATAATAATCTGGTTTAGAAATGAGAAGTAGTGAATGGTGTCTTAAATTGTTCCCTCACTGTGATCAGGAGAGAGACTGAAGCAGGACATTTCATTCCATTGCCAAGTGAAAGAAATACCTTCTTTGTTACACCCCAAGTTTTTAATGCCCTAATAACTTTCCCTTAAGCTAGTCTGAGAGTAGTGGAGTCATGGAAATGATGGAGCAGGGTTTGATTCAGACAGCAGGGCTGGCCATCGTTGTTATGGTAAGAAGATGGTTTTCCCACTGCACAAGAGTTTACTCAAAGCCTCCTTCATATCTCTGTTCCTCAAGCTGTAGATGAATGGGTTCAGCATGGGAATTATCACCATATAGAGAATGGCAGCTCTGCTTTCCTTCTCTGCAGAGTGAGTTGATGGAGGAAGTAAATACACACCCATAAGAGACCCATAAAAAAGGAGTTCACAGGAATACTTACATTACTTAACGGTAGTGTTTTAAGCAAAAGACATGAAATATTAAGAAATAATAAATACCATACAATATATTAATTTAATACTTATTCTCTTATTGTGGCCATATGTCACTGGACTGCCCTGGTGGTCCAGTGGTGAAGAATACCCTTGCAATGCAGAGGATAAGAATTCAGTCCCTGTTCCAAGAAGATTCCACATGCCATGGGGTAAGCAAGCCCATGCACCAAAATTACTAAGCCTGTGCTCTATAGCAAGAAAAGCCACCACAATGAGAAGCCTGTGCACTGCAACTAGAGAGTAACCGTCCCTTGCCTCAACTAGAACGAAGCCTGTGCACAGCAACAATGACCCAGTGTAGCCAAAAAAAAATAATAACTAAATAATATATGTCACTATCTTCATTCAATGTATGTCCCCATCATCCTAATGTTGTTTATTAGAAATAGGATGGGTATTGGAATTAAACTTACCTAGTTTGGGAAATTTATTTTGTGTTGAGTCATAGTTTTTCATGAGTCTACCTCAGAGAAGTGATATGAAGAATTAGGAACATAGTAGATGCTCAATAAATGTTTTATTCTCATCCCTTCACCTTTCCCCATGGCCCCAAGGGCAGAATTACTTGTCTCCAGCATGTCCATGAAGCACTCTAGTTCACTCTGGATAATAATCTGGTTTAGAAATGAGAAGTAGTGAATGGTGTCTTAAATTGTTCCCTCACTGTGATCAGGAGAGAGACTGAAGCAGGACATTTCATTCCATTGCCAAGTGAAAGAAATACCTTCTTTGTTACACCCCAAGTTTTTAATGCCCTAATAACTTTCCCTTAAGCTAGTCTGAGAGTAGTGGAGTCATGGAAATGATGGAGCAGGGTTTGATTCAGACAGCAGGGCTGGCCATCGTTGTTATGGTAAGAAGATGGTTTTCCCACTGCACAAGAGTTTACTCAAAGCCTCCTTCATATCTCTGTTCCTCAAGCTGTAGATGAATGGGTTCAGCATGGGAATTATCACCATATAGAGAATGGCAGCTCTGCTTTCCTTCTCTGCAGAGTGAGTTGATGGAGGAAGTAAATACACACCCATAAGAGACCCATAGAAGAGCAGGACCACGGTGAGGTGAGAACCACATGTTGAGAAGGCTTTCCACCGCCCTCCAGGAGATGAGATGCCAAACACAGCCCAGGAAATGCGGACATAGGAGAGGACGACCAGCAGGAGGGGAGCAGTGAGGAACATCAGGCCCATGGTGATGATCATCAGCTCGTTAATGTGGGTATCTGAGCAGGCAAGCTTCAGGAGAGCACTGGGGTCACAGTAGAAGTGGGGGATGGCCCTGTGGGCACAAAAGGCCACACGGGTCAGCAACAGTGTGTGCGTCAGTGCAGGACAGTTGGTGAGCACCCAGCATGTGCTCAACATTAATGTGCAGAGTTGGGGACTCATAGCTGTGCTGTAATGAAGTGGCTGGCAGATGGCCACATAGCGGTCATACGCCATCACAGCCAGAAGTAAGTTGTCAAGGCCACCAAACACAAGGAGAAAATACAGCTGTGCAAAGCACCCAGAATAAGAGATGGTCTGACTCTGAATATGCATGTTGGCCAGCATTTTGGGGATGGAGGCAGAAGTGAAACAGGCATCAGTTATTGATAGGTTGGCCAGAAAGAAGTACATGGGAGTATGGAGGTGGGGGTCAGAGATGATAACCAGGATGATGAGCAGGTTCCCCATGACAGTGACCAGGTACATGCACAGGAAGATGACGAACAGCAGAGCTTGCTCCTCTGGCCGCTCAGAGATCCCTAGAAGGAGGAAGTCTGAAAGAGTGGTTTGGTTCACTCTGCTTGGTTTTCCCATCCCTTGTAGTTTTGTTATCTATACAGGCAAAGCCTTCCATGTATCAGTATTTAAGTATTAGATCAATTCACAAATAATGTCTGTATAGCTCAAATTGTACTAGGAAAAAAAGAGTAAGTGGACCTTGCCAATGAGGATCTCTGGATGTCATTATAATGTGAGAAACTACACATGGAACATTAGAGAACTGGCAAGATCATATCCATGCAAACATAAACCATTTACAGTATATTATAGAGTCCTCAGGAAAGCAATCAGTTTGACCAGAGAAGTCCATGTGGGATACTGGAGTGGGTGAGACTTGAGCAAATCCTTGAAGGCAAGAAGTCATTTTTGCTTACCAAGTTAACAAAGAAATGTGTGATCCTCCTTACTGCTCCTCCCCAACACCCACTCCTTGACACACACCATAGGACAAGATAGTCTATTTCTGCTTCCTTCCCAATCCCTAGAACCTGATCTGACCATTTAGTACAGTCCCTGTACTCCTTCCTAACTGGGAGCAAGCTTCAGGAGAGCACTGGGGTCACAGTAGAAGTGGGGGATGGCCCTGTGGGCACAAAAGGCCACACGGGTCAGCAACAGTGTGTGCGTCAGTGCAGGACAGTTGGTGAGCACCCAGCATGTGCTCAACATTAATGTGCAGAGTTGGGGACTCATAGCTGTGCTGTAATGAAGTGGCTGGCAGATGGCCACATAGCGGTCATACGCCATCACAGCCAGAAGTAAGTTGTCAAGGCCACCAAACACAAGGAGAAAATACAGCTGTGCAAAGCACCCAGAATAAGAGATGGTCTGACTCTGAATATGCATGTTGGCCAGCATTTTGGGGATGGAGGCAGAAGTGAAACAGGCATCAGTTATTGATAGGTTGGCCAGAAAGAAGTACATGGGAGTATGGAGGTGGGGGTCAGAGATGATAACCAGGATGATGAGCAGGTTCCCCATGACAGTGACCAGGTACATGCACAGGAAGATGACGAACAGCAGAGCTTGCTCCTCTGGCCGCTCAGAGATCCCTAGAAGGAGGAAGTCTGAAAGAGTGGTTTGGTTCACTCTGCTTGGTTTTCCCATCCCTTGTAGTTTTGTTATCTATACAGGCAAAGCCTTCCATGTATCAGTATTTAAGTATTAGATCAATTCACAAATAATGTCTGTATAGCTCAAATTGTACTAGGAAAAAAAGAGTAAGTGGACCTTGCCAATGAGGATCTCTGGATGTCATTATAATGTGAGAAACTACACATGGAACATTAGAGAACTGGCAAGATCATATCCATGCAAACATAAACCATTTACAGTATATTATAGAGTCCTCAGGAAAGCAATCAGTTTGACCAGAGAAGTCCATGTGGGATACTGGAGTGGGTGAGACTTGAGCAAATCCTTGAAGGCAAGAAGTCATTTTTGCTTACCAAGTTAACAAAGAAATGTGTGATCCTCCTTACTGCTCCTCCCCAACACCCACTCCTTGACACACACCATAGGACAAGATAGTCTATTTCTGCTTCCTTCCCAATCCCTAGAACCTGATCTGACCATTTAGTACAGTCCCTGTACTCCTTCCTAACTGGGAGCACAGAGATTTGGGCTGAGGCCAGGGAGTGTCTGTGATGGCCCATTCTCCACACCCTCTGTATGATTCCCCCTCCATAAACAGCACAGAGATGCCAATCCCTGCTCTTCTGTTACTCTCTCTCCTTTTCCCCTGACCTCTTCCCCTGTTGAACATCTAGACCTTTGAAAGCAGGTATTTCTGTCCCCTTGGTCTCTTGAACATAAACATGATCAGTACCTCTTTGTAGATGCTTGCTGTGGTACAGATAGTTTGATGGCACTGTTTAGTTCTTCAGAAGGCTATGAGGTAGGCATTAGTCTCATCCACAGTTTTGCAAATGGTGCAACAGAGTCTTATAAATATTTGATATACTCTAGGCTGGATAGCTAGTGAATGCGATTCAGTGGCAAGTGAGTCTGACTCCAAAGTCTGTGCCTTCCCTCTACACTTGTACTCTAACTCTCTGATGTTTCGTTTCTGTCAGAGGGAAGAGAGGTGGAAGCAATTAGTCTCTGGATCCCTGGACTTGAAAATAGACACTCCGGTCTTCAGTTGTCTTAGGATTTAGAGCAAGCTGGTGTAAAGAGGTCATTTCATTTCATGTCAGCCCTGACCTTATTAGATTTTGTGACTATATTAGTACCCCATTTGTTCTTGGTTTATAGAGAGGCTTCTAATCTTTGGCAGACATTCAAATCGGCTACCCCAGAAACTTTTTCCTGGTCCTTGGGCTATGCTGGGAGCTGTGTGTGTGTGTTTCCCCTACCCTTCCAGTTTCTCTCACCTAGCAGAGTGTGGATTAGTTTCAAGCATCTTCAGGTTCACCAGTTCTCTTCTCTGGATGGGAGACTCACAATGAAGAACTCCCAGGGATCTGTCTGACCTCGTAAAGCCAGGGTCTATTGAATCCAGCGGTCATTAGCAACATCTGGAGTGTATAATTCATTTTCAAACCCAAGAAGACAGGAGTCTTTCTTACAGTTTTAAAGACTCCTAGGACACTGTCCCCAAAGTACTCATTAGAGCCAGTCTCAGTGTCCCTGTGCAGCCTCTTCTCCGGCCCACTCTGCCTGGGTCCTGGGGGAGAGAGGGCATCTCTTTTCAAGGACTAATCTCTCAGATAGGGGTCTCAGAGGTGAGATTCTGAGGCCTCTGGTTGGGATGCTCTGCACTTCAGCCTGACCAGCAGGCCTCCTGGGAACTCCTGCCTCTGCCCCGAATCATTTAATGCCTGTCCCAGGCTCTAAATAAATCTGGATTGAGAGAGATATTAGGAGCTTAAAAAAATTAGCTTAAAAGCTAACAGGATCATTTCTACTGGTGATTTCTCCAAACAGAGTAATCCTAATAAGCAGCAGCTCCCCTAAGTCCTCAACTCTCAGTTAAATAAGGCAGCCTATATAGGACACACCAGCCATAATGCCTGATATGTAACTGCAGCAAAAAATGTTACATCTCCAGTATGGTCATTAATACTTGTACTGGGACTTGCCTAGTGACCCAGGCAAAAGGTAAAACTTCACCTTCCAGTACAGGGGGCATGAATTCCATCCCTGGTTGGGGAGCTAAGATCCCACATGCCTCAGGTCCAAAAAACAAAACACATGAAATAGAAACAATATTGTAACAAATTCAATAAAGACTTTTAAAATGATCCACATAAAAGTCTTGAAAAAAAAAAACACTAGAAGTACTTTTCACATAGTTTCATTAAATGATCTCAGGTAACACAAGTTTATTAGGATAGAGAAACTACTGTTACCTCAATTTTACAGGTGAGAAAACTGAGGCCCAGTGAAGACAATGACTTGACCAACTAAATGGGGAGAATGGAATCCCAACCTAGGTCTCCATGACTCTAGAGTCCATGCGTCCCCGCTGCCCTAACCACCCAAACTGCTCCCACCTAGCAGAGTGTGGATTAGTTTCAAGCATCTTCAGGTTCACCAGTTCTCTTCTCTGGATGGGAGACTCACAATGAAGAACTCCCAGGGATCTGTCTGACCTCGTAAAGCCAGGGTCTATTGAATCCAGCGGTCATTAGCAACATCTGGAGTGTATAATTCATTTTCAAACCCAAGAAGACAGGAGTCTTTCTTACAGTTTTAAAGACTCCTAGGACACTGTCCCCAAAGTACTCATTAGAGCCAGTCTCAGTGTCCCTGTGCAGCCTCTTCTCCGGCCCACTCTGCCTGGGTCCTGGGGGAGAGAGGGCATCTCTTTTCAAGGACTAATCTCTCAGATAGGGGTCTCAGAGGTGAGATTCTGAGGCCTCTGGTTGGGATGCTCTGCACTTCAGCCTGACCAGCAGGCCTCCTGGGAACTCCTGCCTCTGCCCCGAATCATTTAATGCCTGTCCCAGGCTCTAAATAAATCTGGATTGAGAGAGATATTAGGAGCTTAAAAAAATTAGCTTAAAAGCTAACAGGATCATTTCTACTGGTGATTTCTCCAAACAGAGTAATCCTAATAAGCAGCAGCTCCCCTAAGTCCTCAACTCTCAGTTAAATAAGGCAGCCTATATAGGACACACCAGCCATAATGCCTGATATGTAACTGCAGCAAAAAATGTTACATCTCCAGTATGGTCATTAATACTTGTACTGGGACTTGCCTAGTGACCCAGGCAAAAGGTAAAACTTCACCTTCCAGTACAGGGGGCATGAATTCCATCCCTGGTTGGGGAGCTAAGATCCCACATGCCTCAGGTCCAAAAAACAAAACACATGAAATAGAAACAATATTGTAACAAATTCAATAAAGACTTTTAAAATGATCCACATAAAAGTCTTGAAAAAAAAAAACACTAGAAGTACTTTTCACATAGTTTCATTAAATGATCTCAGGTAACACAAGTTTATTAGGATAGAGAAACTACTGTTACCTCAATTTTACAGGTGAGAAAACTGAGGCCCAGTGAAGACAATGACTTGACCAACTAAATGGGGAGAATGGAATCCCAACCTAGGTCTCCATGACTCTAGAGTCCATGCGTCCCCGCTGCCCTAACCACCCCCAGGAGAGACAAGAAGGAGAGAAGTGCTGGCAGGCTGGAAAGGAGAAGGAGACGATGAGAACTTAGGTGGAGACCTGGAGATGGAGGGTGGGCACAAGGGAAGGAAAGAAGGAAAAAAGGACGGAGTGACTTCAGTCTATGCTCTTAACCACCATACTTCGTCTCAGTATCGTTGTTGGTTTTAATCATTAACAATATCATGGGTACCAAAATAATCTCATTGCCTAATGTGCATGCCTTTAGTTACTAGTAAGATTGAATATTATTTTCATCTGATTTTTACCTCCTACATTGAAGGTGGATTCACTGAGCTATGGGAGAAGCCCCTATTTTCATCTGATTTTGAACCATGAGTAATTACTCTTCAAATTACCCTGCTAATGTATTTGTCTTTTTCCCTACTGGGGTGTTTGGGCCTTTTTAAATGGATATCAAAGGCAATAAAACAAAATTAAAATGTTTTATTTAAGATGTTTTTTCCCGTCCTTTCCATTCCAGTATTAAATTACCTTTTTAACCCATGGCTGATTCATGTTGATGTATGGCCAAAAAAAAAAAAAAAAAAAATCACATATTGTAATTATCCTCCAATTAAAATAAATTAATTTTTAAAATAAATTATTTTCAGTCAAATTTGATAGAGATTTGGCTTTGTCATTTTTTCTCATTACTTTTATGCTAAAAAGTTCTTTCCAGCCTCTAGATCAGGGAAATTCCATTTAGTTCTTCCTTTTAGTTCTAACCACTACACTAAGTTTTCCATTTACTTGTGGTTTATGTTGTTGTGGAGTGAAAGAAAAGGATCTCTCTTACTTTTCATTGTTCACACATAGCTAATTTTGTCAGTACTACTTTTTAATAACTCACACAATCTCCATGTGTGTGTTAGGTCTGAGCACCTGTACCTGGTCTTTCCATATATACCCAGGCTACTCACAACACAATATCAGTCTTGTCTTCTGAAACAGGGCATTTTGAGACCAAACTATCTAACAGGTCAAGGTGCAAGCTGCATGGTCTTCTGAGAATCTCACCTTCACTGTCTTCTGTCACAAGGGCCAAACCAGTGACTAAGGGAAAGAAGTTAACCTCTATCCCTCCATAGGAAGAATAGAAAAGAATTTGGGAACCTCTCTAATTTAGCACAGCCTGCTCTCTTGACTCAAATTATTTATATTCTTGCCACATTCAAAATAGAGTTGCTCCTTCCCCGAAGCCTCACAATCTCATCCCATTGCAACATGAGGTCAATGTCTAAGATCTTGTCATTTAAGTGAGGTCCAGGTGGAAATGTGTCTCCTGAGATGTGCCCCTCCGTGCACTGTTCCTTTCAGTCTGAAGATCTGGGAATGTATGTCCTTGACACACACCCGCAACACGATGGTGATGGAGACACGGAATAACTGCAATGGAAATCTTCTGGAGGTGAGAGGGTAGTCAGGGAGGCAACCAGGAAGGCAAAAGCTATGTTTTGCTCACTCGCATTGTTGCTGATCTTCCATTGATGGAAACTGCCACAATTCATCTAGTCTGCTGTTGATAGTTATTTAGGTGATTTTCAGTTTGATATTTTATAAATTGTGCTGGTATAAACATTCTTATCCTGATCAGGAGGAATGTGTATATACATTTTGGTTGGATATATGCCTCATAGATGAATTGGGAATCCTAGTTTTTGCATGTGTTCAGCTTTAGTGTTTCAGTGTGATTGCCGTATGGCTGACGGTCGTTATCAGATTCTGGTTGTTCCAGTTTCACTAACCTTGGGTACAGTCTCTTTCATTTTAGCTATTCTGGTAGGTATGTCGTAGTAGCACATTGTAAAATTCACATTATCCTGATGACTAATGGGGTTGAAAACATTTTTGTATGTTTTAAAAAATATATTACATTCTGTGATATACTTGTTGATGTCTGTTGAGTTTCTTTTCATTTCTTGATTTGAAAAGGGTCATATATATATTGTATACAATATTTTGTGAAATGTAGTCATAACACATGTCTCCTCTTCCTTGAGAGTTTGACTTTTCACTGTCTTATTGGTGTCTTTTGAAAAATAGAAGTTCTTAACTTTAATATGGTCCCATTTATTTATTTCCGGTTACTCTGTTTGTGTCCTGTTTAAGAGACAGTTGTTAAGAACAAGGCTATAAATGACTATTACCTGAAAGAAGATTTATATCCCAAAAGGACAAAGAAAGAATTTTAAAACACAATTTTTCTGAAATAGATGTTTTAAAAACTGGGAGTTCCACAGCCTACAGTAAGGAAAAACTGTAACATTTAGTCGAGTTGAGGAAAGTAAGAGCATTTTGATCTCCATTCACTCACCCATCTGCTTTTCAACTTTAGAAATTATTGTTTGCTTTCCTGTTCTCTGCTCACATGGGTTTTATGTCTTGTTTTTTTTAAATCACTTTACTTTTAATAGGTTTTTGGGGACCATAAAATTGGATGCATGACTATAATATAACATCTTTAACTGGAAGCCTAAGAATTCTTTAAGTATATCATATGCCACTGAACTGGATATGTGGGTACTGGCAGTTTCTGGATTTCTCTAAAGAAGAGCCTAGAGACAGGAATTTTGTTGCAAGGGAGCGACTAGATTTGTTTACATAGAAAGTGCATTTTTGTCGTGGACTGTAGTTACAAATCAATACAAAATTAGCACAAATCTGGGTTTCTCTTATGGTCCAGTGGGTAAGGACACTGCCTTGCAGTGCAAGGGGCGCTGGTTTGATCCCTGGCCTGGGAAGATCCCACATGCTGCGGAGCAGTTGGACTGATGTGTCCAACAACTCAGTGGGGGCTCTGGAGCGCCTGCGCCCAGAGCCAGTGCTCTGCAGCGAGAGAGGCCACTGCAATGGGAGGCCCACACAGGCCAAAAGAACACACATGGAAATAAATGAAAGACCAATAGAAGTAACCAAGGGAAAAAAAAAAAAAGCATGAGTCCTTAATGCTACCGTTTAAAAAGAGAAGGAAGTTTCCAAATTAAAGCTACAGAAACCAGCACTGTACTAATTTGATCTATTATATGAGATACAGAGAAATAATCAGGCAATTATGACTGTCAGCTCTAATAAGGCTCTAGGGAACTCTTTCCCATGACTCCCTGCCTATATATGGCCAAAGTAGAGCCCTGTTCAGCCTCTTCCTGGTATTAGCTTGATGAGCCATCTCCTTGTTTTTGAATATCTCCTTCAGGTTTCAAAATATAAATATAAAATATTTCAAAATTCCTTAAGACCTGAGTTGAGTGGGGTTGAGTACCGTGTGCCCCAGATGGTCTTAAATACTCTTCTTTTCCATCTTCTCTGTTCTGGCTGACAAAGGTAACTGTGATTACTCTGACTTCCCCTTCAGACCTAGCCACGGCTTGACTTTGCAATCCTTTGCTGATATCTTGGGCACCTAATTCGATATCCTGGTCTCTCTTTCTCTCCCTTCCCCACCTTAAACTTGTTTTTAGCATACATTTAGCAGTCTGACTTACACTTCTGGATATTTCCCATCTGTATTTATTATTCTTGATCCTAAATCCTGATTACACATAATCCCATCGCAAAGGTTGGCAGGAAGAATCTGAGCTCTTCCCTCCTTCCTCCCAAATTAAGGATATCCAGTGTCTTCTTCCTGATAACTGGGATAACAATAACAAGAGAAGTTTGAGACAAACAGTTGTAATCTAGTAGGTCCTGCCTTTGGAAAAATCTGTCATGTTCAAGCCTTCTCTTACCTATTGGCAGACACAGTAGATGAGGAAGCCGCAAAAGTAAGTAAAGGGAACTTATCACCCTGGGATGACATGGCCAGAGGTTGGCCCAAGGCTCCAGAGCAGCTCATTTTTGTCTCTAAGATCTATAGAATTTTTTGAGGCTATAAAGTCAGGATGAAGGATGAGAGACTCTTTTAGGGAAAGAACAAAAGGATAGGGCAATAGAATCAAAGGATAAAGCTCTTGATAGAGAGAAAAAAGGACAAGAGGTGCAAAGTAGCTTTTGCAATGGGGAGTTTTAGACCCCTTGTTGAAGATTTCAGAAAATTTCTGATGTTAAATGGTCAATGCTGTAGATGAAGAGACCACTAAGGGAATAACCTAAGCAAGGCATTGCATGCTGACAGATATAATGAAAGAAATGCAACTCCATCCTAAAATAACTTATGGTCCCCTTGAGAGGCTCTGTGGGAATGAGTAGACTTTCTCACTAATGGCAGGATCTGCAGTTAGGAAAGCATAACCCTGTTCAGCCTCTTCCTGGTATTAGCTTGAGTCTCCTTGTTTTTGAATATCTCCTTCAGGTTTCAAAATATAAATATAAAATATTTCAAAATTCCTTAAGACCTGAGTTGAGTGGGGTTGAGTACCGTGTGCCCCAGATGGTCTTAAATACTCTTCTTTTCCATCTTCTCTGTTCTGGCTGACAAAGGTAACTGTGATTACTCTGACTTCCCCTTCAGACCTAGCCACGGCTTGACTTTGCAATCCTTTGCTGATATCTTGGGCACCTAATTCGATATCCTGGTCTCTCTTTCTCTCCCTTCCCCACCTTAAACTTGTTTTTAGCATACATTTAGCAGTCTGACTTACACTTCTGGATATTTCCCATCTGTATTTATTATTCTTGATCCTAAATCCTGATTACACATAATCCCATCGCAAAGGTTGGCAGGAAGAATCTGAGCTCTTCCCTCCTTCCTCCCAAATTAAGGATATCCAGTGTCTTCTTCCTGATAACTGGGATAACAATAACAAGAGAAGTTTGAGACAAACAGTTGTAATCTAGTAGGTCCTGCCTTTGGAAAAATCTGTCATGTTCAAGCCTTCTCTTACCTATTGGCAGACACAGTAGATGAGGAAGCCGCAAAAGTAAGTAAAGGGAACTTATCACCCTGGGATGACATGGCCAGAGGTTGGCCCAAGGCTCCAGAGCAGCTCATTTTTGTCTCTAAGATCTATAGAATTTTTTGAGGCTATAAAGTCAGGATGAAGGATGAGAGACTCTTTTAGGGAAAGAACAAAAGGATAGGGCAATAGAATCAAAGGATAAAGCTCTTGATAGAGAGAAAAAAGGACAAGAGGTGCAAAGTAGCTTTTGCAATGGGGAGTTTTAGACCCCTTGTTGAAGATTTCAGAAAATTTCTGATGTTAAATGGTCAATGCTGTAGATGAAGAGACCACTAAGGGAATAACCTAAGCAAGGCATTGCATGCTGACAGATATAATGAAAGAAATGCAACTCCATCCTAAAATAACTTATGGTCCCCTTGAGAGGCTCTGTGGGAATGAGTAGACTTTCTCACTAATGGCAGGATCTGCAGTTAGGAAAGCATAACACTGTCAGGTCCCTCAATCAGTATCACTCTTCTCTCAATGAGATACATAATCATTTGTCTTAAGAGTCTGTCACTTTACAGGACGTGGTTATTAGAATGGGCCCAGTCAGAGAAGTCCAATCTTTGTGAGGCATCATATTCTCCATGGAAGGATGGAATAGGAAAAAAATAACTTAGTTTGTGGCTTTCCAATTTCTTGGGGAAAATTATATAGTTCTGAGAAATATTCCTAAATTAGTATAACATTCAGGAATAGATAAATATGTAATACTGCTCAGATATCCTTTGTGCTAATGAAGTATTAACTTCAAAATATGAATAATGTTTCAGTAAATCTTCTTATCCATCTGTAGGTAAGGTGTTCCTTAAGTGTGGAGCTTGAATAGAAGTTTGAAATAGCATCATATTTAGAGCTGCAAGATACTGATAACAACAATAAGATAACTGGCTTAACAGAAAGGGCACTAGTCAGAGAGCCTGAATATCCTGTCCTGGTTCTCATACCATAGCTTCCTCTAAAGCACAGTGACAATTATTTCAATTGTTTTATTTCTGGACTTTAGCTTATTTGTCTCTGAATCAAATGGAAGAGTTAAATAAGATTGTTTATTCTTAGTGTCTGAAAGAGTGAAAGTGAAGGTGTTAGTTACTCAGTTGTGTGTCTGACTCTTTGTGACCCCATGGACTGTAGCCTGGCAGGCTCCTCTGCCCATAGGATTTTCCTGACAAGAATATTGGAGTGGATTTCCATTTCTTCCTCCAGGAAATCTTCCCAACACAAGGATTGAACTGGTGTCTCCTCCGACTCCTGTATTAGCAGGTGGTTTCCTTACCACTGAGTCACCTGGGAATCCCATATGACCTTGTAGGTTCCATCTAGCTTTTAAATTTCATTGTTGGTTTATAAAAGGCAAGCATATAAGACAGAAACCACCAGTGAGGTTAAAGAGTCTAAGACAGAAATACTGAGAGATGACACAGAAAGGTGGTAATAGAAAATCATATACTATCTACATTTATTTATGATTCAGTCTCTGGTTTCAAATGCTATGGCTTTGAATTCTAGCTCAAATAGTTACAAGCTGTGGGTGCAAATGATTCAAGAACCGTTAACCTCAGTTTTCTTCAGTACACAATCTGAAGCATAACAATCTCTCCTTCCTCATTTTGTTTAAGGACTAAAGTAGACAACCAGTACGAAGTGCTTAGCTGAGTGCCTGACATGTAACAAGTGGACATACATGTTAGCTACAGGATGACCATAGAATCAACGATAAAAACTGGAAGGCAGGGAACAAAATGCCAAAGCCCACAGTTCTTATTTCAGAAGAAAAGATAAGAAAATGATGCCTTTCATTCTAAAATGAGATACTGTGAGGGTTTTAAAGAACAATTTTGTATGGATTTGGGGGGCTCTCAAGAGAATGTAAGGTTTAACTTATCTCCACCTACTTGTGGATCTAGGCTATTAAAACTGATGACACTGATACAGGGCTATGGACCTCGACCAAGACTTTGCAATACTGGAGGTGAACATGCCCTGAGACTCCCTGGAAGAGTTATGCTTATATAAAAGAAATATTCAATGCCAGTTATCTTTTCTGTGACCTGCAGATGTAAACAGTGCAACCCTTTCCTTATTTATCTACAGGTTTGTCTTCAGATCTAAAAGGGACACCAGCAGCTTAAATCAATTGCAGAGATAGGGAAAAAAAACCTTTTTATGGCCATCTAAGTTTTCTTCTGTCTCCAAGGGTCTTAAACACATTAAAAATACTTTTTTAAAAAAGAATGAAGTTCAAACTTCAATTATTTTAGGTCCCCCATTTCAAATAAGGTTAATATGATGTCTGTATTTGTCTATATAGAAGGAAGGAAGGAAGCAGGATCATATTGGAGTCAGGATCGTGGAAGAAAATTAACTAAAAGGAAGACTTGGGAGACAGCACAGGCAGAGTTCCAGAAGAAATCTAGCATTCTAACTCTCCTTCTTTCCTTCCAGGTGTGATAGAGTCATGGAAAACCAATCTAGCATCTCTGAATTTTTCCTCCGAGGAATATCTGAGTCACCAGAGCAACAGCAATTATTCTTTGGAATTTTCCTGTGTATGTATCTTGTCACCTTGACGGGGAACATGCTCATCATCCTGGCCATTGGCTCTGACCCACATCTCCACACCCCTATGTACTTCTTTTTGGCCAACTTGTCTTTTGTTGACATGGGTTTAACATCCTCCACAGTAACCAAGATGCTTGTAAACATACAGACTCAGCATCATACCATCTCCTATGCTGGTTGCTTCACACAGATGTACTTCTTTCTGATGTTCGGTGATCTGGACAGCTTTTTCCTGGCTGTCATGGCATATGACCGCTATGTGGCCATTTGCCACCCTCTCCACTACTCCACGGTTATGAGCCCGCAAGTCTGCGCCCTGCTGCTTGCACTGTGTTGGATCCTCACCCACATTGTTGCCTTAACTCACACCCTCCTCATGGCTCGGCTGTCCTTCTGTGTTGCTGAGGAAATAGCTCACTTTTTCTGTGACATAATTCCTGTCCTGAAGCTGTCATGTTCTGACACCCACATCAATGAACTGATGGTTTTTGCCTTAGGAGGCACCGTGCTCATTGTCCCCTTCATATGCATTGTCATCTCCTACATTCACATTGTGTCTGCCATCCTGAGGGTCCGAACTCCTGGTGGGGGTGGCAAGGCCTTTTCCACCTGCAGTTCCCATCTCTGTGTCGTCTCTGTGTTCTATGGGACCCTCTTCAGTGCTTATCTGTGTCCTCTGTCTATTGCCTCTGAAGAGAAGGATATAGCAGCAGGTGCTACGTACACTGTGGTCACCCCCATGTTGAACCCCTTCATCTACAGCCTAAGGAACCAGGATATCAAGGGAGCCCTTAAGAGGCTCCTCAGTTGTAGGAGAATTCTTTTCTCTTAGCTATAGTGATAGTAACTTCCAATGAAAAGACATAGACTTGGAGTCAGACAAAGTTGGCATTAGTTTTGGGTCTGCCACACGTTAGTCATAAGAGTGTAATCCTTTTACCTAACCTCTCTGAGCCTTAGACTTCTGATAAACAAAAATGGAAATATAATCTCCATCTAATAAAATGACTTGGAGGATTAACTGAGATAAATTACAAAATGTATGTTGTTTACTGGCTCATAATAGCATGTTTTCAATAAACGATGGCTGTCATTAGTAGTATCATTCTCAATCTTCATACCTCTTTCACTCAAAAAGTATAAAAGTATTTGAGATTCATTCATTAAACAGATATACACAAGACACCTATGATGTGGTAGGAGTTACAATAAGTGCTGGGGATAGAACACTGAACAAGACAATGATCCTATTTTTATTACACTTTCATTCCAGATTGTTAATTTGACAACTGTAAAAAATTAGAGGTCATCTCTCTAGTTTATAGTACTCAGTGGAAGTTAGGACAAAAGAAATAAAGATTAGAAGGTCATTCCAGGAGGTGCAGGATAGGTAAAGAGTTCTCTGATGGAAGATTGATAATTCAGTGTTTAGGCTTCCATGATGGTTACTCCATGTCCCATGGTTTGCCATAATTTTCACCAACAAGGATGATTGAGTTCTATGGACTGCCTCTTCACTCCAATGGCCAGAAATATTCAATGCCAGTTATCTTTTGTGTGACCTGCAGATAGGAACAGTGAAACCCTTTCCTTATTTATCTACAGGTTTGTCTTCAGATCTAAAAGGGGCACCAGCAGCTTAAATCAATTGCAGAGATAGAAAAAACCTTTTCTATGGCTATCTAAGTTTTCTCCTGTCTCCAAGGGTCTTAAACACATTAAAATTTTGTTTTAAAAAAGAATGAAGTTCAAACTTCAATTATTTTAGGTCCCCCATTTCAAATAAGGTTAATATGATACTGACATTAAAATAATTCACACCAAATTACCAGTTATTTCTAACTCTTTGCATTTTGGTAGTGTGATATGAGTAAGAAGTGGTTTTAACTGAGATCTGTTCAGAGGTGGGGTGATAAAAGTTTCTGGGCATGCCTTAACTATTCAGGGTACTTGCCTTCTTCTTGCTTGGAGCCCTTTTTTATACACAGGTAGTTAGAAACTTGCTCTCTTTCACTTAAGACTGTTACACTCAAGACAGCCCTGGCATGGCTGAGGAGAAATGTTCCAAATAAAGCTCATACTTTCAAAGAGACTTCCAGAAGCTTTATATACATAAACAAATCACTATGGTGCACACACTGAGATAAATTACAAATGTATTTGTTTACTGGCATTCATGTTTTCAATAAACGATGGCTGTCATTAGTAGTATCATTCTCAATCTTCATACCTCTTTCACTCAAAAAGTATAAAAGTATTTGAGATTCATTCATTAAACAGATATACACAAGACACCTATGATGTGGTAGGAGTTACAATAAGTGCTGGGGATAGAACACTGAACAAGACAATGATCCTATTTTTATTACACTTTCATTCCAGATTGTTAATTTGACAACTGTAAAAAATTAGAGGTCATCTCTCTAGTTTATAGTACTCAGTGGAAGTTAGGACAAAAGAAATAAAGATTAGAAGGTCATTCCAGGAGGTGCAGGATAGGTAAAGAGTTCTCTGATGGAAGATTGATAATTCAGTGTTTAGGCTTCCATGATGGTTACTCCATGTCCCATGGTTTGCCATAATTTTCACCAACAAGGATGATTGAGTTCTATGGACTGCCTCTTCACTCCAATGGCCAGAAATATTCAATGCCAGTTATCTTTTGTGTGACCTGCAGATAGGAACAGTGAAACCCTTTCCTTATTTATCTACAGGTTTGTCTTCAGATCTAAAAGGGGCACCAGCAGCTTAAATCAATTGCAGAGATAGAAAAAACCTTTTCTATGGCTATCTAAGTTTTCTCCTGTCTCCAAGGGTCTTAAACACATTAAAATTTTGTTTTAAAAAAGAATGAAGTTCAAACTTCAATTATTTTAGGTCCCCCATTTCAAATAAGGTTAATATGATACTGACATTAAAATAATTCACACCAAATTACCAGTTATTTCTAACTCTTTGCATTTTGGTAGTGTGATATGAGTAAGAAGTGGTTTTAACTGAGATCTGTTCAGAGGTGGGGTGATAAAAGTTTCTGGGCATGCCTTAACTATTCAGGGTACTTGCCTTCTTCTTGCTTGGAGCCCTTTTTTATACACAGGTAGTTAGAAACTTGCTCTCTTTCACTTAAGACTGTTACACTCAAGACAGCCCTGGCATGGCTGAGGAGAAATGTTCCAAATAAAGCTCATACTTTCAAAGAGACTTCCAGAAGCTTTATATACATAAACAAATCACTATGGTGCACACAGTCTGCTTTGTCTGTCCATAACCAAGGAAAGTTGATCTAGCACAACAGGTGGTGATAAAACACTTCCCGACAGGCAAGTGGGTTTGACATTTTTTCTAGAAAAATTCATCCAGAGCAGTGTCACCTGTCCATGAATAAAAACATGAAGAACAACAGTGACCTCTTTAGAGAACAGGCCGAACAGGGCCAGGTAGATGATTAGGATCCAAAAACGGAACTCCAGTGCCAGCAGGGATACGGAGCCAGTCACTCATGTGTGTCCCAGCCAAATACAGCACCCCCTTTTTCTAGACCAACGAGAAAGGCTCCGGCCCTGTTCAGGTGTGGGCTCTGGAGCTGGAGGAGACTGAGCCTGCAGACACAGTGACTCCACGTCTGTAGCTTAATCATTCATGGGGGGGCGGGGGATACCTTTGACCTTCCACAAAGGAAACTGCTTTGATGGCAGCTTCATCAGTTCCAGGAGCTTCCCTAATGGCTCAGTGGATACAGAATCTACCTGTAACGCAGGAGACACAGGAGACTCAGTTTCGATCCCTGGGTTAGGAAGATTCCCCAGGGAAGGAAATGGAAACCACTCCAGTATTCTTGCCTGAAGACTCCCATGGGCAGAGGAGACTGGTCTGCAGTCCATGGGGTCACAAAGAGTCAGACATGTCTGAGTGACTAAGCACAACACAGCACAGAGAATAAGATACTCTTCCGATTTCTTTCTTCATCTACTCAGCTACCAACTCAACCATTGCTCCTTAGTCATTTGGCTCTAGCCCTATCAGCCAAGATGTGCTACTGTGTCCTAGGAAAGCAGATTACCCTTGTAATGGGAATGTAATCTCTATGCCATGATCCCAAGTCAGCATAACTCAAGCATACCTGTGCAAGTTCTGCTCCAAAATTCACCTCTGATGCATACGTAGGGAAGGCCAATACTGATTACTCTTGGTCAGTTGTAATGTTAAGCTACATTTAGCATCTTTTTAATCAAAATATACTAGATGCTTAGATTAGGGTACTTGCTTTCCTGAGCCCTTTTTAACACAGGTAGTTAGAAACTTGCTCTCTTTCACTTAAGACTGTTACACTCAAGACAACCCTGGCATGGCTGAGGAGAAATGTTCCAAATAAAGCTCATACTTGCAAAGAGACTTCCAGAAGCTTTATATACATAAACAAATCACTATGGTGCACACAGTCTGCTTTGTCTGTCCATAACCAAGGAAAGTTGATCTAGCACAACAGGTGGTGATAAAACACTTCCCGACAGGCAAGTGGGTTTGACATTTTTTCTAGAAAAATTCATCCAGAGCAGTGTCACCTGTCCATGAATAAAAACATGAAGAACAACAGTGACCTCTTTAGAGAACAGGCCGAACAGGGCCAGGTAGATGATTAGGATCCAAAAACGGAACTCCAGTGCCAGCAGGGATACGGAGCCAGTCACTCATGTGTGTCCCAGCCAAATACAGCACCCCTTTCTCTAGACCAACGAGAAAGGCTCCGGCCCTGTTCAGGTGTGGGCTCTGGAGCTGGAGGAGACTGAGCCTGCAGACACAGTGACTCCACGTCTGTAGCTTAATCATTCATGGGGGGGTGGGGGATACCTTTGACCTTCCACAAAGGAAACTGCTTTGATGGCAGCTTCATCAGTTCCAGGAGCTTCCCTAATGGCTCAGTGGATACAGAATCTACCTGTAACGCAGGAGACACAGGAGACTCAGTTTCGATCCCTGGGTTAGGAAGATTCCCCAGGGAAGGAAATGGAAACCACTCCAGTATTCTTGCCTGAAGACTCCCATGGGCAGAGGAGACTGGTCTGCAGTCCATGGGGTCACAAAGAGTCAGACATGTCTGAGTGACTAAGCACAACACAGCACAGAGAATAAGATACTCTTCCGATTTCTTTCTTCATCTACTCAGCTACCAACTCAACCATTGCTCCTTAGTCATTTGGCTCTAGCCCTATCAGCCAAGATGTGCTACTGTGTCCTAGGAAAGCAGATTACCCTTGTAATGGGAATGTAATCTCTATGCCATGATCCCAAGTCAGCATAACTCAAGCATACCTGTGCAAGTTCTGCTCCAAAATTCACCTCTGATGCATACGTAGGGAAGGCCAATACTGATTACTCTTGGTCAGTTGTAATGTTAAGCTACATTTAGCATCTTTTTTTAATCAAAATATACTAGATGCTTTATGAATTTTTTTTGATTTACACAAGAGAAATTGATATTTAGAGAACTTAAGTTGTCTGAGGCTGCATACTCAGGCAGATACAGCTTATATGAGCTCTGTCCTTCCAATACTCTTTGCTTAGAGTTGTGTGGTGCTGAACCTCAGAAGCAGATTTGATCACATTTGTCCTTAATGAACCATGGCCTGAACAAAGAAAGCAATGTGATCCTTCACTGGATGTCAAAGAAAATGGCTCATAACATAAACCTTGATTCACTAAACAAAGTAGAGATGATCTTCTGGGAGACAGATACTAATGACACTGAATGAAACAGGCGCCAGACTCAGTGTGGGTAACCGAAGACTCCAATCCATGGATGCTTTCTTTGCTTTTGTCTTTCCCAGTCTGCACTGAGCAGAAGTTCTCTAGAAATTCACTCAGACAGTCAGAAAAGTCCATAGACAACCAGTCTGAGAATGAAGTGCTCAGTGAATGGCACTGTGGTTTCTTCAGCTGATCAGTGTTTCTAAAATCAAGAACAAGCTTTGACTCTTAAAGGGGAGGACCTGAACTCATATCTGCAGATTCTTTCCTGGAGCAATAAATGCTACTAGATAGTTTCTTCTCCTGATCCACCATCATTACACCACCAAGAAAAACTCTGAAAAGAACACTGACTGGGAGGTGAGGAAAGGAAAGGAGATATTTTACAAATTCCTAGCTTTCTATGCTGAGGGAGCCTTGTTAGGCAACATTTTCCAACAGTTCATAAGAACACCCCATTTCCTTCTCTCTAGCCTCTAGAAACCACCATTCTGTTCTCTGCTTCTATGAATTAGACTATTTTAGATTCTGCATATAAGTGGGATCACACAGTTTAGGCTTTTTTTGATTTTGACTTATTTCACTTGGCGTAATGTACAAAGTTGCAGTCATGAAAGATGTATAACTTCTTGGGAGGTCCAATGTACAGTATTAGGACTATAGTTAAACATACTGTCTTTTATGCTTGATGTTTACTGGTAGAGTGGATAAGAAATTGTGTCTTCTCACAGACACACATTCAAATGAATTAAATTGGTAACTGAGATGATTAATATATGAACTTAATTGTAATGATTTTTTCACAATGTATATACATTAAAATATCAAATACACACTTTAAATATATACAGTGTGAACATGACAATTTTAGCTTAATAAAATGTTTTAAAAAGAACTGATGAATTCTTGGGAAATAAGATGGAAAGTGAAAGTCAGTCAGTCGTGTCCGACTCTTTGCAACCCCATGGATGAACTATGGAATTCTCCATGCAAGAATGCTGGAGTGTGTAGCCATTCCATTCTCCAGGGATCTTTCTTACACAGGGATTGAATACATGTCTCCCACATTGCAGGAGTATTCTTTACCATCTGAGTCCCCAGGGAAGCCTAAGAATACTGCAATGGATAGCCTATCCAGAATATCTTCTCAACCCAGGAATTGAACCGGTCTGGGGGTATCCTGCATTGCAGGCAGATACTTTACCAGCTGAGTCACCAGGGAAGTCCAAGAGAAAAGATCAAAAATGAAGAATATCAATTCAGAATCCAATTTATGCTAATGAATTTTAAGGAAATAAGTCAATAACTGTAACAGAGTGCAATCAAATGATCAAATATTTACTATTTATTCTATGTTGGTCAAAAATCCAGGGGTGCAAGATCTGGGATTATGTGAACATGTGTCTGTTATACACATGAGCAAACATCACTGAAAAAAGACTTCTGTCCTGTGGAAGAGTTTCTCCAGGGCTCTCTTCATGTCCCTGTTCCTCAGGCTGTAAATGAAGGGGTTCAGCAGTGGTGTGACCACTGTGTACATCACAGAGACAATGATGTTCTTGTCACTGGAGGTGCCAGATGAGGGGAAAAAATATAGCCCAATAACTGCTTCGTAATACAGAGACACCACAGAGAGGTGGGAGCCACATGTGGACAAGGCTTTGCAGATCCCCTTGGTGGAGGGAACCTTCAGGATGGTGGCCCCAAGGTGGGAGCACATGTGGCCACACAGTTTAGGCTTTTTTTGATTTTGACTTATTTCACTTGGCGTAATGTACAAAGTTGCAGTCATGAAAGATGTATAACTTCTTGGGAGGTCCAATGTACAGTATTAGGACTATAGTTAAACATACTGTCTTTTATGCTTGATGTTTACTGGTAGAGTGGATAAGAAATTGTGTCTTCTCACAGACACACATTCAAATGAATTAAATTGGTAACTGAGATGATTAATATATGAACTTAATTGTAATGATTTTTTCACAATGTATATACATTAAAATATCAAATACACACTTTAAATATATACAGTGTGAACATGACAATTTTAGCTTAATAAAATGTTTTAAAAAGAACTGATGAATTCTTGGGAAATAAGATGGAAAGTGAAAGTCAGTCAGTCGTGTCCGACTCTTTGCAACCCCATGGATGAACTATGGAATTCTCCATGCAAGAATGCTGGAGTGTGTAGCCATTCCATTCTCCAGGGATCTTTCTTACACAGGGATTGAATACATGTCTCCCACATTGCAGGAGTATTCTTTACCATCTGAGTCCCCAGGGAAGCCTAAGAATACTGCAATGGATAGCCTATCCAGAATATCTTCTCAACCCAGGAATTGAACCGGTCTGGGGGTATCCTGCATTGCAGGCAGATACTTTACCAGCTGAGTCACCAGGGAAGTCCAAGAGAAAAGATCAAAAATGAAGAATATCAATTCAGAATCCAATTTATGCTAATGAATTTTAAGGAAATAAGTCAATAACTGTAACAGAGTGCAATCAAATGATCAAATATTTACTATTTATTCTATGTTGGTCAAAAATCCAGGGGTGCAAGATCTGGGATTATGTGAACATGTGTCTGTTATACACATGAGCAAACATCACTGAAAAAAGACTTCTGTCCTGTGGAAGAGTTTCTCCAGGGCTCTCTTCATGTCCCTGTTCCTCAGGCTGTAAATGAAGGGGTTCAGCAGTGGTGTGACCACTGTGTACATCACAGAGACAATGATGTTCTTGTCACTGGAGGTGCCAGATGAGGGGAAAAAATATAGCCCAATAACTGCTTCGTAATACAGAGACACCACAGAGAGGTGGGAGCCACATGTGGACAAGGCTTTGCAGATCCCCTTGGTGGAGGGAACCTTCAGGATGGTGGCCCCAATGCGGCCATATGAGATCAGGATGCATATCAGTGGGAGGACAATGATGGCCACTCCTACTGTGAAGATGGCCAGCTCATTGAGGGATGTGTCTGAACAGGAGAGCTGGAGCAGGGCACCAAGGTCACAGAAGAAATGTGGGATGGTGTGGTCAGCACAAAAGGACAGCCGAGTCAGGAGGAGCGTGTGACACAGGGCATTGGCACAGGAGAGAATCCAAGATACAGTTACTAGTGAGGTACACAGCCCCTGTCCCACGACGGTGGTGTAGTGCAGAGGGTGACAGATGGCCACGTACCTGTCATAGGCCATTGAGGTCAGTAGAAAATCATCCAAAACAGTAAAAAGTTGGAAGAAATACATCTGTGCTATGCACCCTGCATAGAGAATGGATTGATCCTGGGTTTGCATGCTTACTAGCATCTTAGGGATGGTGACAGATGAAAAGCTGACATCAGTGAGGGCCAGATGGCTGAGGAAGAAGTACATGGGGGTGTGGAGGCGAGGGTCTACCCTGCTGAGCAGGAGGATGAGCAGGTTCCCCAGCACTGTGGCCAGGTACATGCTCAGGAACAGGGCAAAGAACACATCCTGCTGCTCTGGCTGGATGGGGAGTCCCAGGAGGAGGAACTCGGACATGCAGCTCTGGTTCTCTCTCCTCATGTTCCTGTCCTGTCTGCTGGGAATAAAAGGACAGTGAGACAAGCAGAAACCAATACATTTTGATTATAGCAGGCAGAAATAAATGAGTCCTTTCTGTTGATGAATATGTCCGTGTCTGTCTGCATTGCCATGTTCCTGCAAAAACTTCTAACATGAATGGTATCGCCATGTAAAATGAGTGTAATACAGAAGAGAAACTGGCACAGTGGCATTTGTTTCCTTTGCCCCAGGCTGTAAATGAAGGGGTTCAGCAGTGGTGTGACCACTGTGTACATCACAGAGACAATGATGTTCTTGTCACTGGAGGTGCCAGATGAGGGGAAAAAATATAGCCCAATAACTGCTTCGTAATACAGAGACACCACAGAGAGGTGGGAGCCACATGTGGACAAGGCTTTGCAGATCCCCTTGGTGGAGGGAACCTTCAGGATGGTGGCCCCAATGCGGCCATATGAGATCAGGATGCATATCAGTGGGAGGACAATGATGGCCACTCCTACTGTGAAGATGGCCAGCTCATTGAGGGATGTGTCTGAACAGGAGAGCTGGAGCAGGGCACCAAGGTCACAGAAGAAATGTGGGATGGTGTGGTCAGCACAAAAGGACAGCCGAGTCAGGAGGAGCGTGTGACACAGGGCATTGGCACAGGAGAGAATCCAAGATACAGTTACTAGTGAGGTACACAGCCCCTGTCCCACGACGGTGGTGTAGTGCAGAGGGTGACAGATGGCCACGTACCTGTCATAGGCCATTGAGGTCAGTAGAAAATCATCCAAAACAGTAAAAAGTTGGAAGAAATACATCTGTGCTATGCACCCTGCATAGAGAATGGATTGATCCTGGGTTTGCATGCTTACTAGCATCTTAGGGATGGTGACAGATGAAAAGCTGACATCAGTGAGGGCCAGATGGCTGAGGAAGAAGTACATGGGGGTGTGGAGGCGAGGGTCTACCCTGCTGAGCAGGAGGATGAGCAGGTTCCCCAGCACTGTGGCCAGGTACATGCTCAGGAACAGGGCAAAGAACACATCCTGCTGCTCTGGCTGGATGGGGAGTCCCAGGAGGAGGAACTCGGACATGCAGCTCTGGTTCTCTCTCCTCATGTTCCTGTCCTGTCTGCTGGGAATAAAAGGACAGTGAGACAAGCAGAAACCAATACATTTTGATTATAGCAGGCAGAAATAAATGAGTCCTTTCTGTTGATGAATATGTCCGTGTCTGTCTGCATTGCCATGTTCCTGCAAAAACTTCTAACATGAATGGTATCACCATGTAAAATGAGTGTAATACAGAAGAGAAACTGGCTCAGTGGCATTTTTCAGACATCTACGGAGAGGTACCCTATAGAACCACTAAGGCAGCCTTTTCATCTTCATTTGCAGCCTTGTCTTGCCAGTAAAGAGAATATGTTACAGTATCTTAGCAGAGGGATAGACAGCAAGTTGGGCTTACCAGGTGGCTCCGTGGTAAAGAATCTACCTGCCAATGCAGGAGACATGGGTTTGATCCTTGGGTCAAGAAGATCCACTGGAGGAGAAAATGCAACCCACTCCAGCGTTCTTGCCTGGAAAATTTCATGGACAGAGGACCCTGGTGGGCTATAGTTCATGCGATCCCAAAGAGTCAGACAAAACTGAGTGGACTGAGCACACACAGACAGTAAGTTAAAATTTCCCTAATTTCTATTTCTATCCTGTTTCTAATTTCTATTCTGTTTCTATACATTTAAAACAGTCATTAGTTTTGACCTTCAGATTGTGACAAACTGAACTTTTGAAATCTGACTTCGAAACCCCTTTCACAAGTAAAGCATAGGAGGAAGTTTCAACAACAGATACTCAAAGGAAAAAACACACGGTCGGGGAATTTCATGGTGATCCAGTGGTTAAGACTTCACCTTTCAAGTCAGGGGGTGGGGGTTTAATGCCTGGTTGAGATACTAAGATCCCACATACCCCACAGCTAAAAACCAAAACATAAATCAAGAAAGTACTATAACAAATTCAGCAAAAATTTAAAAAATAGTCCACATCAAAAAATCTTTAAATATAATAAGAAAACATGCTCAGGAAACAGGTTCCCCAGCACTGTGGCCAGGTACATGCTCAGGAACAGGGCAAAGAACACATCCTGCTGCTCTGGCTGGATGGGGAGTCCCAGGAGGAGGAACTCGGACATGCAGCTCTGGTTCTCTCTCCTCATGTTCCTGTCCTGTCTGCTGGGAATAAAAGGACAGTGAGACAAGCAGAAACCAATACATTTTGATTATAGCAGGCAGAAATAAATGAGTCCTTTCTGTTGATGAATATGTCCGTGTCTGTCTGCATTGCCATGTTCCTGCAAAAACTTCTAACATGAATGGTATCACCATGTAAAATGAGTGTAATACAGAAGAGAAACTGGCTCAGTGGCATTTTTCAGACATCTACGGGAGAGGTACCCTATAGAACCACTAAGGCAGCCTTTTCATCTTCATTTGCAGCCTTGTCTTGCCAGTAAAGAGAATATGTTACAGTATCTTAGCAGAGGGATAGACAGCAAGTTGGGCTTACCAGGTGGCTCCGTGGTAAAGAATCTACCTGCCAATGCAGGAGACATGGGTTTGATCCTTGGGTCAAGAAGATCCACTGGAGGAGAAAATGCAACCCACTCCAGCGTTCTTGCCTGGAAAATTTCATGGACAGAGGACCCTGGTGGGCTATAGTTCATGCGATCCCAAAGAGTCAGACAAAACTGAGTGGACTGAGCACACACAGACAGTAAGTTAAAATTTCCCTAATTTCTATTTCTATCCTGTTTCTAATTTCTATTCTGTTTCTATACATTTAAAACAGTCATTAGTTTTGACCTTCAGATTGTGACAAACTGAACTTTTGAAATCTGACTTCGAAACCCCTTTCACAAGTAAAGCATAGGAGGAAGTTTCAACAACAGATACTCAAAGGAAAAAACACACGGTCGGGGAATTTCATGGTGATCCAGTGGTTAAGACTTCACCTTTCAAGTCAGGGGGTGGGGGTTTAATGCCTGGTTGAGATACTAAGATCCCACATACCCCACAGCTAAAAACCAAAACATAAATCAAGAAAGTACTATAACAAATTCAGCAAAAATTTAAAAAATAGTCCACATCAAAAAATCTTTAAATATAATAAGTAAATACCCAGTTTCCATTATGTATAATGGTTGAAGAAAAAAGAAACTTATCTGGTGATAGAACTCAGAGTATCCTGGCACTCTATCTTGCATTATCACTGCTTTACAAAGTAAAATATATACTGGAAATTATATATGTATTTTATTAGTACTCATATTTATCATTCTCCAATATCTTCCAGAGTCAACAAAATCCTCTTGTAAAGAGATTCACAATCCATAATAGAAAGAACTGTTATCAAGAGGTGTTAAAGGGACAAGCCATGATAGGCCTTCTTCCCTCTCCTTAAGAACTAGTAATAAGTGACATAAGCAAGAGCACAGACAAGTGCTGAGCACCTGTGTACACACATACACACCTGTTATGGGTAAAGGCAGCTCAATTCTGCTCTGAGCTCAAGCTCTTATACTCAACTGATCTAGCTGCTGGGAGTAAGAATCAGTTTCTCTGCTTCTCTATAGGACACCTGCAGACCAGATTTATTCACATCTTGGTCCTGATCTCTCATCAGCATCAGGGGGTGGGGGGAAAGAGCTTAATCCTCAATTCACCAACTTCAGAAATGGAGATATGAAGACTACGCTCTACCCATCAGGGAGGGGACCTAAGGGGACAGGGCTTCAAACTCTTGGTTATAGACATGAATTAAAAATATAATAATTGCTCCATTTTCTTGTTTCTCCCTCCAGGACAGATGCCCTCGGGCAGTGGTTCCTAAACTTGGACATTCCCCAGGATCCCCTAATGAGCTTCTTAAAGATGCAAATCCACCTCCAGAGATGCTCACTCAATGAGCTCTGAGACCGGGGAATTCTGAGGCAGTGGTTCTAAGACAAGACATTGAGGAAACATTGCCCTCAGGAAGAACATGAGGGTGATCCTCCGTGGGTGTGAGCACAAAAGGAGAAGTGGAAAGACCTCCTTATTGACCCTTCCCACCAGCTTAATGTTTCCACTAGTTCAGTCACAGCTTGGGTGTCAGGATGGAGTTTTCTCCCAAGTGGAAATGCCTTCTTAGTTTGCTGCCTTTTAAATAAATTCTGGCTTGTGATGGAAATCCAGTAACGCAGATATGAAAACAGGAGAAAGTCAAAGTATTTAATCCATCTTTTATTCATTTTTTAACCTTCTAAAATGGTTTTTATTCATACAATTCTATATTTACATTTGTTGTTGCTGTTCAATCACTAAGTTGCGTCTGACGCTTTGCAACCCAATGGACTGCAGCATGCCAGGTTTCCTTGTCTTCACTATCTCCTGAAGTTGCTCAAACTCACGTTCATTGAATCAGTGATGCCATCCAACTATCTATTCTCTGTTACCCTCTTCTCCTCCTGCCCTCAATTTTTTCCTGTCAAAGTATTGGAAATTCAGCTTCAGCATGAGCCCTTCCAACAATTATTCAGGGTTCAACACTACAGTTCAAATGCATCAATTCTTTGGTGCTCAGCCTTCTTTATGGTCCAACTCTCACATTCATACATGACTACTGGGAAGACCATAGCTCTGACTATGTGCACTTTGTCAGCAAAGTGATGTCTCTACTTTTTAACACCTTGTGTATGTTTGTCCTAGCTTTTCTTCCAAGAAGCAAGTGTCTTTCATTTTTGTGACTGCAGTCATAGAACACAGTGATTCTGGAGCCCAAGAAAATAAGATCTGTCACTGTTTCCACTCTCCCTCCATCTATTTGCCATGAAGTGATGGGACTAGATGCCATGAGCTTTGTTTTTTGAATGCTGAGTTTTAAGCTAGCTTTTCCATCTGCTCTTTCACCATCATCAAGAGCCTCTTTAACTCCTCTCTGCCTTCTGTCAGTAAACAGGTATTGTCTGTATATCTGAGGTTGCTCATATATCTCCCAGCAATCTTGATTCCAGATTGTGATTCATCCAACCCAGCATTTCACATGCTGTACTTTGTATATAAATCAAATGAGCAGGGTGACAATATGTAGCCTTGATATACTCCTTTCCCTTTTTGGAACCAGTCCATTGTTTCATGTTCCGTTCTAACCGTTGCTTTTTGACCTGCACGTAGGTTTCTCAGGAGGCATGTAAGTGGTCTGGTATGCCCACTTTAAGAATTTCCCACAGTTTGTTGGGATCCACACAGTTCAAGGCTTTATCTTAGTCAATGAGAAAAAGTAGATGTTTTTCTGAAATTCTCTCGCTTTTTCTGTGATCCAACATACATGTTGGCAATTTGATTTCTGATTCCTCTGCCTGTTCTAGGTCCAGTTTGTACATCTGGAAGTTCTTGGTTTATGTACTGCTGAAGCCTAGCTTGAAGGGATTTTGAACATAATCTTGCTGTACAATTGTGTTATAGTTTGAGCATTCTTTGGCATTGCGTTTCTTTGCGATTGGAATGAAAACTGCCCTTTACGAGTCCTGTGGCCACTGTTGAATTTTCTAAATTTGCTGGCATATTGAGTGCAGCCATTTAACAGCATCATCTTTGAAGATATACTTACATAAATAGGATTTATTTTTTATGGTATCTTTCAGCTTTCTTTTCCTAAAATAAATTTACTTTTTTCTTTCTATCAAGTATTGGAAATTCAGCTTCAGCATGAGCCCTTCCAACAATTATTCAGGGTTCAACACTACAGTTCAAATGCATCAATTCTTTGGTGCTCAGCCTTCTTTATGGTCCAACTCTCACATTCATACATGACTACTGGGAAGACCATAGCTCTGACTATGTGCACTTTGTCAGCAAAGTGATGTCTCTACTTTTTAACACCTTGTGTATGTTTGTCCTAGCTTTTCTTCCAAGAAGCAAGTGTCTTTCATTTTTGTGACTGCAGTCATAGAACACAGTGATTCTGGAGCCCAAGAAAATAAGATCTGTCACTGTTTCCACTCTCCCTCCATCTATTTGCCATGAAGTGATGGGACTAGATGCCATGAGCTTTGTTTTTTGAATGCTGAGTTTTAAGCTAGCTTTTCCATCTGCTCTTTCACCATCATCAAGAGCCTCTTTAACTCCTCTCTGCCTTCTGTCAGTAAACAGGTATTGTCTGTATATCTGAGGTTGCTCATATATCTCCCAGCAATCTTGATTCCAGATTGTGATTCATCCAACCCAGCATTTCACATGCTGTACTTTGTATATAAATCAAATGAGCAGGGTGACAATATGTAGCCTTGATATACTCCTTTCCCTTTTTGGAACCAGTCCATTGTTTCATGTTCCGTTCTAACCGTTGCTTTTTGACCTGCACGTAGGTTTCTCAGGAGGCATGTAAGTGGTCTGGTATGCCCACTTTAAGAATTTCCCACAGTTTGTTGGGATCCACACAGTTCAAGGCTTTATCTTAGTCAATGAGAAAAAGTAGATGTTTTTCTGAAATTCTCTCGCTTTTTCTGTGATCCAACATACATGTTGGCAATTTGATTTCTGATTCCTCTGCCTGTTCTAGGTCCAGTTTGTACATCTGGAAGTTCTTGGTTTATGTACTGCTGAAGCCTAGCTTGAAGGGATTTTGAACATAATCTTGCTGTACAATTGTGTTATAGTTTGAGCATTCTTTGGCATTGCGTTTCTTTGCGATTGGAATGAAAACTGCCCTTTACGAGTCCTGTGGCCACTGTTGAATTTTCTAAATTTGCTGGCATATTGAGTGCAGCCATTTAACAGCATCATCTTTGAAGATATACTTACATAAATAGGATTTATTTTTTATGGTATCTTTCAGCTTTCTTTTCCTAAAATAAATTTACTGTAATAATATTTGCATCTCTACTTCTAGGAATATTAATGGATAGAATATATTTAACATCAATCTTCTTAAATCTTTAGTTGCTCTCATTGAATTAACTGAATCATTCTTTTTTTTTTCCTTTTTTAAAAATTTTGAAAAGAAATTACAAAAAAGTTCAACAGACACCCCACAGAGTGGGAGAAAATCATAGCAAATGAAACAACAGACAAAGAATTAATCTCCAAAATCTACAAGCAACTCAGACAACTCAGCACAGGGAAAATGAGCAGCCCAATCAAAAAATGGGAAAAAGATCTAAAGAGACGCCTCTCCAAAGAGGACATACAGATGGCCCAAAAATACATGAAACGATGCTCAACTTCGCTTATTATCAGAGAAATGCAAATTAAAACCACAATGAGATACCACCTCACACCTGTCAGAATGGCCATCATCAACAAATCGACAGACAACAAATGCTGGAGAGGGTGTGGAGAAAAGGGAACCCTCTTGCATTGCTGGTGGGAATGTAAATTAGTACAACCTCTATGGAAGACAATATGGAGATTCCTTAAAAAACTAAAAATAGAAGCACCCTATGACCCAGCAATCCCACTATTAGGCCTATATCCTGATGAAATCAAAATGAAAGAGGCACCTGTACCCCAATGTTCATTGCAGCTCTCTATACAATAGCCAGAACATGGAAGCAACCTAGATGTCCATCGACAAATGAATGGATCCAGAAGCTCTGGTACATATATACAATGGAATACTACTCAGCTGTTAAAAGAAATGCAGAAGACTCAGTCCTAATGAGGTGGCTGGCTCTAGAACCTATCATAAAAAGTGAAGTAAGTCAAAAAGAGAAAGACAAGTATAGTATACTAACTCATATATATGGTATCTAGTAAGATGGTCATGATAACACACGCAGTGAACTCATGAAAAAACAGAGAATAGACATAAAGACATTGTGGAGACCGAACAGTGGGAGGGAGTAACATGGAAACTTATACTGTCATGTGTAGAAAAGATAGCTATTGTCATTGTGCTAGGGGAATAGGAGTACCTACAATCACTTGGAGCGATGGTCTGGAGGGATGGGAGGGGGGGAACTGGGTGGATGGGGACCAGGGATATGCATATGACTGATCTGGGAACATACATGTACAAAAATAAATAATAAATAAATAAATTAATTAAAAAAAATTTTGGCCTCTTCTATTGGTTATCAATTTATTTATTTTCATCCATCTTTACTCTCTGGCCTGTGTGGGCCTCCCATTGCAGTGGCCTCTCTTGTGGCAGAGCACCAGCTCTGGGTGCATGTGCTCAAGAGTGCTGGATCATAATTAGACACACTGGTCCAGCTTTTTCACGGCATGTGGGATCTTCCCAGGCCAGGGATCGAATTGGTGCCCTTTGCACTGAAAAGAGGACTCTCTACCCACTGTACCACCAGGGAAGCCCTAACTGAGTCATTCTTTCATAAAGTAAAACTTTATTAAATATTATAGTACACCCAGAAGTCTTCTCCTGTATCAGTTGTCTGTTCAAGGTTACTTTATATTCTGCAAAGGGACCATTTTAACAGGATGCTACAATGTCTTAGTTTCACAGCGCCTGTGTCTTGCTTCTTTGAAAACAGAAGAATCTAACTATGAAAATGTACATGAAAACACATGAATAATGGAAGTCTAGGTTGAATCCAGTGGAAAGAGAGTCAGACAGTCATCATTCACCAAAGGGATTGTCTAAGTCAGAGCTTATGGAATGAGATAAATGAATAATAAAGGAAAGTTGCCTCATAATATTCTACACATGTATCAAATATCAAACTCCTTCAAAATGTGATTTCCATCTTTACACCTGAAACAGACTAGCATTGGAGATATCACAACAGCCTTAAATGTCACTCCCGATACTGGTTACAGACAAATTAGTCTTATTTTTATATATAAGGTTGGTAAATATATTACATTTTGCATAGTCCAGTCACACACATACAGAAAAAGGACATGATAACAGTGAGAAACATTCGAACAGTGGGAGGGAGTAACATGGAAACTTATACTGTCATGTGTAGAAAAGATAGCTATTGTCATTGTGCTAGGGGAATAGGAGTACCTACAATCACTTGGAGCGATGGTCTGGAGGGATGGGAGGGGGGGAACTGGGTGGGGGGAGGGTCAAGGGATATGCATATGAATGATCTGGGAACATACATGTACAAAAATAAATAATAAATAAATAAATTAATTAAAAAAAATTTTGGCCTCTTCTATTGGTTATCAATTTATTTATTTTCATCCATCTTTACTCTCTGGCCTGTGTGGGCCTCCCATTGCAGTGGCCTCTCTTGTGGCAGAGCACCAGCTCTGGGTGCATGTGCTCAAGAGTGCTGGATCATAATTAGACACACTGGTCCAGCTTTTTCACGGCATGTGGGATCTTCCCAGGCCAGGGATCGAATTGGTGCCCTTTGCACTGAAAAGAGGACTCTCTACCCACTGTACCACCAGGGAAGCCCTAACTGAGTCATTCTTTCATAAAGTAAAACTTTATTAAATATTATAGTACACCCAGAAGTCTTCTCCTGTATCAGTTGTCTGTTCAAGGTTACTTTATATTCTGCAAAGGGACCATTTTAACAGGATGCTACAATGTCTTAGTTTCACAGCGCCTGTGTCTTGCTTCTTTGAAAACAGAAGAATCTAACTATGAAAATGTACATGAAAACACATGAATAATGGAAGTCTAGGTTGAATCCAGTGGAAAGAGAGTCAGACAGTCATCATTCACCAAAGGGATTGTCTAAGTCAGAGCTTATGGAATGAGATAAATGAATAATAAAGGAAAGTTGCCTCATAATATTCTACACATGTATCAAATATCAAACTCCTTCAAAATGTGATTTCCATCTTTACACCTGAAACAGACTAGCATTGGAGATATCACAACAGCCTTAAATGTCACTCCCGATACTGGTTACAGACAAATTAGTCTTATTTTTATATATAAGGTTGGTAAATATATTACATTTTGCATAGTCCAGTCACACACATACAGAAAAAGGACAAGATGAAAAGTCTGCGGCAAATTCCTGATGCTCAAAAAAATATACGTAAAAAGTCAGTAATAGAGATCAAATGAATTGTATAAACTAACCTTACAGAAGGCAGGAAAAGAAAACAAAAAATCTTCTAAATCTCTTTGCCCTCTGCAGCAAGCTGGAGGGGGTGGGATGGAGAGGTGGATGGGGGAAGTTTGGGAGGGGGCGACATATGTATACCTCTGGCAGATTTCGGTCGATGTGTGACAGTAAACAACAAAACCCTATAAAAATATAATAACAATAAATAAAATTTGTACCAAAAAATAAATCTATTTACCCTAGTGAATTTGGACAGTAGCAGGATTAAAAAGTTGGCGAAAAAAGAGCAAAAATCAATGAAACTTCATATCCTAGCAGTGAGCTCTGAGAACTGAACATTTTAATATACTATTTATAACAGTAGAAAAAAAAACCAAAAAAATACATAAGGATGAATTTACCAAAATACCAGTATATTAAAAACCACAAATCATTCATAGTAAAATTAAAGAGGATGCAAATGGATAGAGATATTGTTTGCACACACTGGATAACTCTATATTGTTATACAGCCAGGTGAGCCCTCCAACTGGCTTATACAGTCAGTGCAATCAAGGCCAAAATATCAGCAGCCTACTTGTAGAAGCTGATTCTTCATTTTATACAGATGTAAAAGAGAAGACAAAACATCTTATAAGGAAAAACAAACTGCCATGCCTCCTTTACCTAATTTCAAAACTTCTTTATAAATCATACCTAGGAAAGTAACAATAATTGCAGGACAATAGGAATATAGATCAATAGAACAGTGAATAATTTTGAACTGGATCAATACACACAGGTCAATTAATATTTTACAAATACACCAAGGCAATTTAGTGCGGAAAGATATTGTTTCCATAAGTGGTGCCAGTGTGGTTCAGTATCAATATGTCAGAAATGAACATAGACTCTTGTGCTGTACCACACGCAAAACACAACTTGAAACAGGTCAAGTGTGTAAGAACTATAACTATAAAACTATCTTGAGAAAACCTTGGACAAAATCTTGGTAAACACGCGCAGGCAACATTATCTTAAATAGGACACAAAAGTTATGAACGTTTTTAAAAAGTAGAACCTTGATTTCCTAAAATAAAATGCAGCTGCTCTTCTAAAGAAACTTTATTGAATAAATTTTTATTGGACTACAGCTGCTTAAACTAACCTTACAGAAGGCAGGAAAAGAAAACAAAAATCTTCTAAATCTCTTTGCCCTCTGCAGCAAGCTGGAGGGTGGGAGGGAGAGGTGGATGGGGGAAGTTTGGGAGGGGGCGACATATGTATACCTCTGGCAGATTTCGGTCGATGTGTGACAGTAAACAACAAAACCCTATAAAAATATAATAACAATAAATAAAATTTGTACCAAAAAATAAATCTATTTACCCTAGTGAATTTGGACAGTAGCAGGATTAAAAAGTTGGCGAAAAAAGAGCAAAAATCAATGAAACTTCATATCCTAGCAGTGAGCTCTGAGAACTGAACATTTTAATATACTATTTATAACAGTAGAAAAAAAAACCAAAAAAATACATAAGGATGAATTTACCAAAATACCAGTATATTAAAAACCACAAATCATTCATAGTAAAATTAAAGAGGATGCAAATGGATAGAGATATTGTTTGCACACACTGGATAACTCTATATTGTTATACAGCCAGGTGAGCCCTCCAACTGGCTTATACAGTCAGTGCAATCAAGGCCAAAATATCAGCAGCCTACTTGTAGAAGCTGATTCTTCATTTTATACAGATGTAAAAGAGAAGACAAAACATCTTATAAGGAAAAACAAACTGCCATGCCTCCTTTACCTAATTTCAAAACTTCTTTATAAATCATACCTAGGAAAGTAACAATAATTGCAGGACAATAGGAATATAGATCAATAGAACAGTGAATAATTTTGAACTGGATCAATACACACAGGTCAATTAATATTTTACAAATACACCAAGGCAATTTAGTGCGGAAAGATATTGTTTCCATAAGTGGTGCCAGTGTGGTTCAGTATCAATATGTCAGAAATGAACATAGACTCTTGTGCTGTACCACACGCAAAACACAACTTGAAACAGGTCAAGTGTGTAAGAACTATAACTATAAAACTATCTTGGAGAAAACCTTGGACAAAATCTTGGTAAACACGCGGCAGGCAACATTATCTTAAATAGGACACAAAAGTTATGAACGTTTTTTAAAAAAAGTAGAACCTTGATTTCCTAAAAATAAAATGCAGCTGCTCTTCTAAAGAAACTTTATTGAATAAATTTTTATTGGACTACAGCTGCTTAACAATGCTGTATTATTTTCTTTTTCTGCTCTCAGTAAAATGAATCAGCCATAGGTATACATATCTCCCCTCTTTTTGGATTTCCTTCCTATTTAGGTCACCAGAGAGCACTGAGCTGAGTTCCCTGTGCTACACAGTAGGCTCTCATGAGTTATCTATTTCATACACAGTAGTAAGTGTCCACTGACAGATGAATAAAGCTGTGACTCATATATACAATGAAATATCACACGGCCACAAAACAAAATTAAATTGTGCCATTTGCCATGACAGGGATGGATTTACATAGTCATACAGAATGAAGTAAGTCAGAAAGAGAAATTATTACTATTAATGCATATATACAGAATCTAGAAAAGGGTACTTATTGATAAATGATTTGCCAGTCAAGAATAGAGATTCAGACATAGAGAACGAACTTGGGGGAAGAGTTGTTATTTAGCCACTAAGTTGTGACTGACTCTTAGCAAGCCCATGGACGGCAGCCCAGCAGGTTCCCCCATTCTTCACCATCTCCTGGAGTTTGCTCATGGAGGAGAGAGTAGGAAAACTGACAGTACCATACACACACACACACACACACACACACACACACACACACACTACCATATGTAAATTAGGTAGCTAGTGGGAACTTGCTATATAACACAGGAAACTCAAGTGTCATACACTATGATGACCTGGAGGGTTGCAAAGTTGGGGAAGGGTTGGAGAAAGAATCAAGAGGGAGAGTATATATGAATACTTATTCACGTTGTGTAGCAAAAACCAACACAGCATTATAGAGCGATTATGCTCCAATTATACCATTAAACGCACATGCAGAGCAGCAATGGAAAAACAGAGAACAGAGTTATGGACTTGCCAGGGAGGGAGGAATGGGCAAAATGTATGGAAAGAGTAATAGGGAAACTCACATTACCGTGTGTAAAGGAGAAAAGCAATGTCAATATGACAAAATCTCGGTAAACACGCGGCAGGCAACATTATCTTAAATAGGACACAAAAGTTATGAACGTTTTTTAAAAAAAGTAGAACCTTGATTTCCTAAAAATAAAATGCAGCTGCTCTTCTAAAGAAACTTTATTGAATAAATTTTTATTGGACTACAGCTGCTTAACAATGCTGTATTATTTTCTTTTTCTGCTCTCAGTAAAATGAATCAGCCATAGGTATACATATCTCCCCTCTTTTTGGATTTCCTTCCTATTTAGGTCACCAGAGAGCACTGAGCTGAGTTCCCTGTGCTACACAGTAGGCTCTCATGAGTTATCTATTTCATACACAGTAGTAAGTGTCCACTGACAGATGAATAAAGCTGTGACTCATATATACAATGAAATATCACACGGCCACAAAACAAAATTAAATTGTGCCATTTGCCATGACAGGGATGGATTTACATAGTCATACAGAATGAAGTAAGTCAGAAAGAGAAATTATTACTATTAATGCATATATACAGAATCTAGAAAAGGGTACTTATTGATAAATGATTTGCCAGTCAAGAATAGAGATTCAGACATAGAGAACGAACTTGGGGGAAGAGTTGTTATTTAGCCACTAAGTTGTGACTGACTCTTAGCAAGCCCATGGACGGCAGCCCAGCAGGTTCCCCCATTCTTCACCATCTCCTGGAGTTTGCTCATGGAGGAGAGAGTAGGAAAACTGACAGTACCATACACACACACACACACACACACACACACACACACACACTACCATATGTAAATTAGGTAGCTAGTGGGAACTTGCTATATAACACAGGAAACTCAAGTGTCATACACTATGATGACCTGGAGGGTTGCAAAGTTGGGGAAGGGTTGGAGAAAGAATCAAGAGGGAGAGTATATATGAATACTTATTCACGTTGTGTAGCAAAAACCAACACAGCATTATAGAGCGATTATGCTCCAATTATACCATTAAACGCACATGCAGAGCAGCAATGGAAAAACAGAGAACAGAGTTATGGACTTGCCAGGGAGGGAGGAATGGGCAAAATGTATGGAAAGAGTAATAGGGAAACTCACATTACCGTGTGTAAAGGAGAAAAGCAATGTCAATATGCTGTAGGTCTAAGGGGGCTTACACAGGGACTATGCACAACCTGGAGGGGTGGGACGGGGAGGGTGGTGGGAAGTGCAGGTGGGAGAGTCAAGGGAATACCTATGACTGGTTTGGGCTTAGGCATAACAGTAAACAACAAAACTCTGTAAAAGTAAAATAAAAATAAGTTAATGAAAATTCATAAAAATGAAATGAAACAAACCAGTTTTAAAAGAACTAGTAAATTCAGAGGAACTAAGAGGAAAGACACAAGTACTACCAGATATGTAATTTCTCAGCCAAAGAGCCAAAGTTAATAATCGAAAAAATCAACTCAAAATTTACAATTTAGACTAATGAATTAGAAGGAAATAGACAATAACTGTCATAGAATACAATTCTATTTATCAAATATTAACTAAGTATTTATTCCATGCTGGGATCAAGATTAAGAGCTTAGGATCTGGGGTTCTGTGAACATGGGTCTGTTACGCACATGAGCAAACATCACTGAGACAAGACTTTTGCCCTGTAGAAGAGTTTCTCCAGGGCCCCCTTCATGTCCCTGTTCCTCAGGCTGTAAATGAAAGGGTTCAGCAGTGGTGTGACCACTGTGTACATCACAGAGGCAATGATGCTCTTGTCACCAGAGGTGCTGGATGAGGGAACAAAATATAGCCCAATAATTGCTCCGTAATACAGAGACACCACAGAAAGGTGGGAGCCACATGTGGACAAGGCTTTGCAGATCCCCTGGGTGGAGGGAACCTTCAGGATGGTGGCCCCAATGCGACCATATGAGATCAGGATGCATATCAGTGGGAGGATAATGAAGACCACCACTGCTGTGGTGATGCCCAGCTCATTGAGGGATGTGTCTGAGCAGGAGAGCTGGAGCAGGGCACCAAGGTCACAGAAGAAATGGGGGATGGTGTGGTCAGCATTATAGAGCGATTATGCTCCAATTATACCATTAAACGCACATGCAGAGCAGCAATGGAAAAACAGAGAACAGAGTTATGGACTTGCCAGGGAGGGAGGAATGGGCAAAATGTATGGAAAGAGTAATAGGGAAACTCACATTACCGTGTGTAAAGGAGAAAAGCAATGTCAATATGCTGTAGGTCTAAGGGGGCTTACACAGGGACTATGCACAACCTGGAGGGGTGGGACGGGGAGGGTGGTGGGAAGTGCAGGTGGGAGAGTCAAGGGAATACCTATGACTGGTTTGGGCTTAGGCATAACAGTAAACAACAAAACTCTGTAAAAGTAAAATAAAAATAAGTTAATGAAAATTCATAAAAATGAAATGAAACAAACCAGTTTTAAAAGAACTAGTAAATTCAGAGGAACTAAGAGGAAAGACACAAGTACTACCAGATATGTAATTTCTCAGCCAAAGAGCCAAAGTTAATAATCGAAAAAATCAACTCAAAATTTACAATTTAGACTAATGAATTAGAAGGAAATAGACAATAACTGTCATAGAATACAATTCTATTTATCAAATATTAACTAAGTATTTATTCCATGCTGGGATCAAGATTAAGAGCTTAGGATCTGGGGTTCTGTGAACATGGGTCTGTTACGCACATGAGCAAACATCACTGAGACAAGACTTTTGCCCTGTAGAAGAGTTTCTCCAGGGCCCCCTTCATGTCCCTGTTCCTCAGGCTGTAAATGAAAGGGTTCAGCAGTGGTGTGACCACTGTGTACATCACAGAGGCAATGATGCTCTTGTCACCAGAGGTGCTGGATGAGGGAACAAAATATAGCCCAATAATTGCTCCGTAATACAGAGACACCACAGAAAGGTGGGAGCCACATGTGGACAAGGCTTTGCAGATCCCCTGGGTGGAGGGAACCTTCAGGATGGTGGCCCCAATGCGACCATATGAGATCAGGATGCATATCAGTGGGAGGATAATGAAGACCACCACTGCTGTGGTGATGCCCAGCTCATTGAGGGATGTGTCTGAGCAGGAGAGCTGGAGCAGGGCACCAAGGTCACAGAAGAAATGGGGGATGGTGTGGTCAGCACAAAAGGACAGCCGGGTCAGGAGGAGGGTGTGACACAGGGCATTGGCACAGGAGAGAATCCAAGATACAGTTACTAGTGAGGTACACAGCCCCTGTCCCACGACGGTGGTGTAGTGCAGAGGGTGACAGATGGCCACGTACCTGTCATAGGCCATTGAGGTCAGTAGAAAATCATCCAAAACAGTAAAAAGTTGGAAGAAATACATCTGTGCTATGCACCCTGCATAGGCAATAGTCTGATCCTGGATTTGCATGTTCATTAGCATCTTAGGAATGGTGACAGATGAGAAGGAGATGTCGGTGAGGGCCAAGTGGCTGAGGAAGAAGTACATGGGGGTGTGGAGGTGAGGGTCCAGCCTGATGAGCAGGAGGATGAGCAGGTTCCCCAGCACTGTGGTCAGGTACATGCCCAGGAACAGGGCAAAGAACACGTCCTGCTGCTCTGGCTGGATGGGGAGCCCCAGGAGGAGGAACTCGGACACGCTGCTCTGGTTCTCCCTCTTCATGCTCCTGTCCTGTCTGTCAGAGATGAAAGGAGAGGGAAAGAGGCAGAAACCAACAACCTTGATTCACAACAGGCAGATCAAAATGAGTCCATTCTGTTGGAGAATATGTCTGTTTCTGTCTGCATTGCTGTGTCCCTGCAAAACCTCCTAAAAGGAATGGTATTATAAAATGAGGAGGGATTCCCCTGGTGGTCCAGTGGGTAAGGACACTGCCTTGCAGTGCAAGGGGCGCCGGTTCGATCCCTGGCCTGGGAAGATCCCACGTGCCGCGGAGCGGCTGGACCGATGTGTCCAATTACTGAGCTGGAGCTCTGGGGCGCATGCGCCCAGAGCCGGCGCTCTGCGACGACAGAGGCCACTGCGATGGGAGGCCCACAGGAGCCAAAGAACAAAGACGGATGAAAATAGAGAAATGAAAGACTAATAGAAGTGGCCCGCCCGCCCCCCTCCCTCCCCACCGCACTCTCCAAAAGATAAAAAATAAATAAATAAATAAAATGAGGGAACTGACCAACCAAGAAGACAGTTTGACACAGAAGAGAAACTGGCTCAGTGGCATTTTCCTTCTTCTAGGGGAGAGGAAGCCTCTAAGCTATAATTTGCAGCCATGTCAGGGTGTGACACAGGGCATTGGCACAGGAGAGAATCCAAGATACAGTTACTAGTGAGGTACACAGCCCCTGTCCCACGACGGTGGTGTAGTGCAGAGGGTGACAGATGGCCACGTACCTGTCATAGGCCATTGAGGTCAGTAGAAAATCATCCAAAACAGTAAAAAGTTGGAAGAAATACATCTGTGCTATGCACCCTGCATAGGCAATAGTCTGATCCTGGATTTGCATGTTCATTAGCATCTTAGGAATGGTGACAGATGAGAAGGAGATGTCGGTGAGGGCCAAGTGGCTGAGGAAGAAGTACATGGGGGTGTGGAGGTGAGGGTCCAGCCTGATGAGCAGGAGGATGAGCAGGTTCCCCAGCACTGTGGTCAGGTACATGCCCAGGAACAGGGCAAAGAACACGTCCTGCTGCTCTGGCTGGATGGGGAGCCCCAGGAGGAGGAACTCGGACACGCTGCTCTGGTTCTCCCTCTTCATGCTCCTGTCCTGTCTGTCAGAGATGAAAGGAGAGGGAAAGAGGCAGAAACCAACAACCTTGATTCACAACAGGCAGATCAAAATGAGTCCATTCTGTTGGAGAATATGTCTGTTTCTGTCTGCATTGCTGTGTCCCTGCAAAACCTCCTAAAAGGAATGGTATTATAAAATGAGGAGGGATTCCCCTGGTGGTCCAGTGGGTAAGGACACTGCCTTGCAGTGCAAGGGGCGCCGGTTCGATCCCTGGCCTGGGAAGATCCCACGTGCCGCGGAGCGGCTGGACCGATGTGTCCAATTACTGAGCTGGAGCTCTGGGGCGCATGCGCCCAGAGCCGGCGCTCTGCGACGACAGAGGCCACTGCGATGGGAGGCCCACAGGAGCCAAAGAACAAAGACGGATGAAAATAGAGAAATGAAAGACTAATAGAAGTGGCCCGCCCGCCCCCCTCCCTCCCCACCGCACTCTCCAAAAGATAAAAAATAAATAAATAAATAAAATGAGGGAACTGACCAACCAAGAAGACAGTTTGACACAGAAGAGAAACTGGCTCAGTGGCATTTTCCTTCTTCTAGGGGAGAGGAAGCCTCTAAGCTATAATTTGCAGCCATGTCTTATCGACAAAGGAAAGTGTCACACTGTCTTACTAAGTTAAAACCTCTCCATTTTTATTATATGTATATTTAAAAACAATCATAAGCTTTTGACCATCAGGTTGTGGCAGGCTGAGCTTCTGACACTGGACTTCAAGATCTTATATAGTTAGTTTCAGTAACAAATTCTCAAACGCAAGTGGAGCAAATCAATTATCAAAGTTTCTATATAGAGTTCCAATAAAGAAGCTCATCTCTTGACTCAACCGAGTGTCTTAGAGCTCAGTCTTGCCATCTCTGCTTTAACAAGTAAAAATATTACTGGCAGTCCCATATTTTTTTTTCCCTAGTCTCATACTTAACATTTTCCAATCTCCTGATCTAACAAGGTCTCATGACCCTGTGAACAGCCACATTGATAATCAAAAGGCTTGTTATTAAGAGTTGTTAAAGAGATAAGCCATGATAGGCCTTCTCCCATGTCTTTAGGAACGAGTAATAAGAAGTGACATAAGCAACAGCACAGAGATGTGGTGAGCCCCTGTTACACACATACATGCACACACACAAATACCACACATCCGCTATTGGTGAAGAAACCCAATTCTCTTCTGAACTTGATGATCAAGTGATCTAGATGCTGGGAGTAAGGACTGGCTTCTCAACTTCTCTATAGGACACTGATAGACAAGATTTATCCACTTCTGGAGTCTTGAACCTCTCAGCAGCATCAAAGAGAAAAAAGCCATGAGCCTGGCATTTATCTTTCAATTCAGTGTCCAGAAATGGAGACAGGAAGACAATGCCCCACCCGAAAGAGAGGACTCATGGGACAGAGCACCAAGCTCTTGGTTAGAGACCTGCATTAAACAAGTATTAATTGCTCAGTGTTCTTCTCTCTCCCTACAGGATAGATGCCCTCGGGCAGTGGTCCCTAAACTTGGATGTTCCCCCGGATCCCACAGGAGCTTGTTAAACATGAAGATCCATCCACACCTCCAGTGATGCTCATTTTTGAGCTCAGGGGCCAGGGAATTCTGAGGCACATCGTCCCCAGGACAGACACTGAGAAACCACTGTCCTCCAGAAGAATATTAGGCTGATGCCTTCAGGGTGTCAGCCCAAAAAGAGATGTGGGAAGAACTCTCTTCTGGCCTTTCCCTACCAGCTTAATATTTCTCCTAGTTAAGTCATAGTCTGGAATGTGAGGAGGTCCTTATCTACCAAGTGGAAATTCCCTTTTGATTTTTAAATTAATTCTTCCTCATGATGGAACTCCAACAGCAATAGCACGGATGTGAACACAAAGGAGAAAGTTAAAAAACTTCACCTTTCCATTATTCATTTACCCTTCTAAAATAGATTTTACACATGAAATTTTGTATACACATGCATACATGCATGCTAAGTCACTTCAGTCTTGTCCAACTCCCTACGTACCTGTGGACTGTAGCCCACCAGGTTTCTCTGTCCATGGGATTCTCCAGGCAAGAATACTAGAGTGGGTTGCCATTGTCTTCTCCATTTTACATACATACATGGAATTTATTTTATATGGTATTTTATACCCTTCTTTTCTATGAGAATTTATTATAATATTCCCATGCAACAAAAATCATGCACAGCACAGAGATGTGGTGAGCCCCTGTTACACACATACATGCACACACACAAATACCACACATCCGCTATTGGTGAAGAAACCCAATTCTCTTCTGAACTTGATGATCAAGTGATCTAGATGCTGGGAGTAAGGACTGGCTTCTCAACTTCTCTATAGGACACTGATAGACAAGATTTATCCACTTCTGGAGTCTTGAACCTCTCAGCAGCATCAAAGAGAAAAAAGCCATGAGCCTGGCATTTATCTTTCAATTCAGTGTCCAGAAATGGAGACAGGAAGACAATGCCCCACCCGAAAGAGAGGACTCATGGGACAGAGCACCAAGCTCTTGGTTAGAGACCTGCATTAAACAAGTATTAATTGCTCAGTGTTCTTCTCTCTCCCTACAGGATAGATGCCCTCGGGCAGTGGTCCCTAAACTTGGATGTTCCCCCGGATCCCACAGGAGCTTGTTAAACATGAAGATCCATCCACACCTCCAGTGATGCTCATTTTTGAGCTCAGGGGCCAGGGAATTCTGAGGCACATCGTCCCCAGGACAGACACTGAGAAACCACTGTCCTCCAGAAGAATATTAGGCTGATGCCTTCAGGGTGTCAGCCCAAAAAGAGATGTGGGAAGAACTCTCTTCTGGCCTTTCCCTACCAGCTTAATATTTCTCCTAGTTAAGTCATAGTCTGGAATGTGAGGAGGTCCTTATCTACCAAGTGGAAATTCCCTTTTGATTTTTAAATTAATTCTTCCTCATGATGGAACTCCAACAGCAATAGCACGGATGTGAACACAAAGGAGAAAGTTAAAAAACTTCACCTTTCCATTATTCATTTACCCTTCTAAAATAGATTTTACACATGAAATTTTGTATACACATGCATACATGCATGCTAAGTCACTTCAGTCTTGTCCAACTCCCTACGTACCTGTGGACTGTAGCCCACCAGGTTTCTCTGTCCATGGGATTCTCCAGGCAAGAATACTAGAGTGGGTTGCCATTGTCTTCTCCATTTTACATACATACATGGAATTTATTTTATATGGTATTTTATACCCTTCTTTTTCTATGAGAATTTATTATAATATTTACACGTCTACTTCCATGCAGATAAATACATAGAATACATAAACATCAACATGTCAATTAACTTAAGGTTTAAAATTTTGTTGAATAGTGCTGATGAGCCAACTCTTGGAAAAGACTCTGATGTTGGGAGAGATTTGGAGCAGGAGGAGAAGGAGGCAGCAGAGGATGAGATGATTAGACAGCATCACTAATTCAGTGGACATGAGTTTGAGCAAACTCTGGGAGACAATGAAGGACAGGGAAGTCTGATGTGCTGCGTTCCATGGGATTGCAAAGAATTGGATAAGACTTAACAACTAAACAAAATTATTGAGTCAACTCAGTGATTCTTTAAGAAAAACATTAATTCTATAATAAAATCAAACTTTATTAAAGATTATACTATGCTTTGACGTCTTCTCTTGTGTCAGTGTCTGATCAAGGTTATTTTCATATCTCTAAATCATCTATTTTAATGAGCTCCAGTGTTTTAGTTCTTCAATGCCTTCAGCTTGCTCCTTTGTAAAGAGAGGAACACACCTTTGAAAATGTTCAGGAAAATACTCAAAGAATGGAGGTCTATATTGAACTCTATGGAAAGAAAGGCAATAAAGCCAGACTGTCTTCATTCACCTAAGGGATTGCCTAAAGCAGAATTTAGGAATGAAATAAATGAATAACAAAGTTGCTATTGTAATATTCTGCATGTGTATCAAACATCAAATTCCTTCAAATATTTTGATTTCCACCTTTACACCCCAAACAGATGAGAGTTGGGGACATACCACAGACTTAAATGTCACTCCAGAGGTTGATTACATATTGTTTAGGCTTATGCTTCTGATTTTTACCCTTCTAAAATAGATGTGAACACAAAGGAGAAAGTTAAAAAACTTCACCTTTCCATTATTCATTTACCCTTCTAAAATAGATTTTACACATGAAATTTTGTATACACATGCATACATGCATGCTAAGTCACTTCAGTCTTGTCCAACTCCCTACGTACCTGTGGACTGTAGCCCACCAGGTTTCTCTGTCCATGGGATTCTCCAGGCAAGAATACTAGAGTGGGTTGCCATTGTCTTCTCCATTTTACATACATACATGGAATTTATTTTATATGGTATTTTATACCCTTCTTTTTCTATGAGAATTTATTATAATATTTACACGTCTACTTCCATGCAGATAAATACATAGAATACATAAACATCAACATGTCAATTAACTTAAGGTTTAAAATTTTGTTGAATAGTGCTGATGAGCCAACTCTTGGAAAAGACTCTGATGTTGGGAGAGATTTGGAGCAGGAGGAGAAGGAGGCAGCAGAGGATGAGATGATTAGACAGCATCACTAATTCAGTGGACATGAGTTTGAGCAAACTCTGGGAGACAATGAAGGACAGGGAAGTCTGATGTGCTGCGTTCCATGGGATTGCAAAGAATTGGATAAGACTTAACAACTAAACAAAATTATTGAGTCAACTCAGTGATTCTTTAAGAAAAACATTAATTCTATAATAAAATCAAACTTTATTAAAGATTATACTATGCTTTGACGTCTTCTCTTGTGTCAGTGTCTGATCAAGGTTATTTTCATATCTCTAAATCATCTATTTTAATGAGCTCCAGTGTTTTAGTTCTTCAATGCCTTCAGCTTGCTCCTTTGTAAAGAGAGGAACACACCTTTGAAAATGTTCAGGAAAATACTCAAAGAATGGAGGTCTATATTGAACTCTATGGAAAGAAAGGCAATAAAGCCAGACTGTCTTCATTCACCTAAGGGATTGCCTAAAGCAGAATTTAGGAATGAAATAAATGAATAACAAAGTTGCTATTGTAATATTCTGCATGTGTATCAAACATCAAATTCCTTCAAATATTTTGATTTCCACCTTTACACCCCAAACAGATGAGAGTTGGGGACATACCACAGACTTAAATGTCACTCCAGAGGTTGATTACATATTGTTTAGGCTTATGCTTCCATGTAAAATTGGTAAATCAGCATACACATATAACATGACATGATAAAAAGACTGGGATAAAAACCTGATGCTCAAAAAAGGCATATACATAATAAGACAATTATAGAGATAAAATGAATAGTATGAACTAATCTAATCTAAAAGAAGGCAGAAGGCAGAAAATGAGGGGAACGAAAGTAAAATGAGAAAATCTCCCTCCACGTCTATTTGCACTAAATGATTTTGCAAGATAGCAAGATTACAAAGCTGATGAACAAAACCCCAAAATCAATGGAATTTTATATCCTAGCAGTAAGCATTGAGAATTGAAAAATTCAATACAGCATTTATAACATAAAACTGAAAATACATGGAGGACAGGCTGAAAAACAAAAAAACGGAAAAATACATATAAGATATATTTGCCAAAATACCTGTAACAGTAGCACATTAAAAACCACAGAACATCATGGTGAAATAAGGAGGATGCAAATAAATAGAGATATACCTTGCACATAGACTGAATACCTCTACGTTATTATAGAGCTGGTTCTCTCCTCCAGTTGATCTATAGGGTCAATGCTGTCAAAGCCAAAATATTGGCAGCCTACTTTTAGAAGTTACTTCCTAATTTTAGATAGAAGTGACAGGCAAGCCAAAATAATTAAAAATGAGAAACAAATTGTCAAACTTACCTAATCTAATTTCAAAATTTTCATAATCCATAGCAATGAAAATCACAATAATTGCATGAGAACAGGAATACAGATCAATAGAACGGTGAAGAATTTTGAAAGAGATCAATACATAGAAAGTCACTTAATATTTTACAAATGCATTAAGGCCAGGATTTTGTTTCAATTATTGATGCCAGTATGGTTCAGTATCCTTTGTAAAGAGAGGAACACACCTTTGAAAATGTTCAGGAAAATACTCAAAGAATGGAGGTCTATATTGAACTCTATGGAAAGAAAGGCAATAAAGCCAGACTGTCTTCATTCACCTAAGGGATTGCCTAAAGCAGAATTTAGGAATGAAATAAATGAATAACAAAGTTGCTATTGTAATATTCTGCATGTGTATCAAACATCAAATTCCTTCAAATATTTTGATTTCCACCTTTACACCCCAAACAGATGAGAGTTGGGGACATACCACAGACTTAAATGTCACTCCAGAGGTTGATTACATATTGTTTAGGCTTATGCTTCCATGTAAAATTGGTAAATCAGCATACACATATAACATGACATGATAAAAAGACTGGGATAAAAACCTGATGCTCAAAAAAGGCATATACATAATAAGACAATTATAGAGATAAAATGAATAGTATGAACTAATCTAATCTAAAAGAAGGCAGAAGGCAGAAAATGAGGGGAACGAAAGTAAAATGAGAAAATCTCCCTCCACGTCTATTTGCACTAAATGATTTTGCAAGATAGCAAGATTACAAAGCTGATGAACAAAACCCCAAAATCAATGGAATTTTATATCCTAGCAGTAAGCATTGAGAATTGAAAAATTCAATACAGCATTTATAACATAAAACTGAAAATACATGGAGGACAGGCTGAAAAACAAAAAAACGGAAAAATACATATAAGATATATTTGCCAAAATACCTGTAACAGTAGCACATTAAAAACCACAGAACATCATGGTGAAATAAGGAGGATGCAAATAAATAGAGATATACCTTGCACATAGACTGAATACCTCTACGTTATTATAGAGCTGGTTCTCTCCTCCAGTTGATCTATAGGGTCAATGCTGTCAAAGCCAAAATATTGGCAGCCTACTTTTAGAAGTTACTTCCTAATTTTAGATAGAAGTGACAGGCAAGCCAAAATAATTAAAAATGAGAAACAAATTGTCAAACTTACCTAATCTAATTTCAAAATTTTCATAATCCATAGCAATGAAAATCACAATAATTGCATGAGAACAGGAATACAGATCAATAGAACGGTGAAGAATTTTGAAAGAGATCAATACATAGAAAGTCACTTAATATTTTACAAATGCATTAAGGCCAGGATTTTGTTTCAATTATTGATGCCAGTATGGTTCAGTATCAATGTCTTAAGTAAAAAGAGGCTCTTGTTCTGCAGCACATACAAAATATAACTTGAAATGGAACAAATGTGTAGGAAGTATAACTAAAGGAAAAAAAGCACTATAACTATAACACTATTTTATAGAAAAAATTAGACAAAATCTTGGTAAACATGTGGTAAGCAACATTTTCTTAAAGATGACACAAGAATCATGAACTCCAAAAGAAAAAAGTATAATTTTGACTTCAAAATAAAAAATCCATCTCCTCTTCAAAAGAAACATTTAAAAAAAATTTTTATTGGTGCATAATTGCTTTACAATGTTGTGTTAGTTTCTGCTATACAGGAAAATGTATCGGTCATGAGTATACATATACCTGCATTTAAAAATGTCCTTTACATGTAGGTCACCACAGAGCATTGAGTAGAGTTCCCTATGCTATGCATTAGCTGGCTTTTTAATACATAATAGCAAATTTCTATTGATAGAGGAATAGACAAAGAAGATGTGACACATATAACATATACAAAGGAATATTATACATCCATAAATGGACTAAATTGTGCTATTTTCCAAGATTGGATAGACCTACAGGTCAATGCAGAGTGACGTTAACTCAGAAAGAGAAAAAACATTGCAGATTAATGTGTATATATGGAATCTAGGAAAATGGTACTGATGACTCTATTTCTAGGGCAGGAATAGAGACACTAACACAGAGAAAAGCTATGTGGACATGGGGGAAAGAGAGAGTGGGATAAATTGGGAGACTATGATTGACATATATACACTACCATACGTGCAATAGACAGTTAATGGGAATCAGCTATACAGCACAGGGCACTCAGCTCAGGGCTCTGTGATGACCCGGAGGACTAGAACGGCTGGGTGGCAAGAGGGAGGTTAAAGAGAAGTGAATACATGTATACACTGTTGTTGACTCAAACTTACCTAATCTAATTTCAAAATTTTCATAATCCATAGCAATGAAAATCACAATAATTGCATGAGAACAGGAATACAGATCAATAGAACGGTGAAGAATTTTGAAAGAGATCAATACATAGAAAGTCACTTAATATTTTACAAATGCATTAAGGCCAGGATTTTGTTTCAATTATTGATGCCAGTATGGTTCAGTATCAATGTCTTAAGTAAAAAGAGGCTCTTGTTCTGCAGCACATACAAAATATAACTTGAAATGGAACAAATGTGTAGGAAGTATAACTAAAGGAAAAAAAGCACTATAACTATAACACTATTTTATAGAAAAAATTAGACAAAATCTTGGTAAACATGTGGTAAGCAACATTTTCTTAAAGATGACACAAGAATCATGAACTCCAAAAGAAAAAAGTATAATTTTGACTTCAAAATAAAAAATCCATCTCCTCTTCAAAAGAAACATTTAAAAAAAATTTTTATTGGTGCATAATTGCTTTACAATGTTGTGTTAGTTTCTGCTATACAGGAAAATGTATCGGTCATGAGTATACATATACCTGCATTTAAAAATGTCCTTTACATGTAGGTCACCACAGAGCATTGAGTAGAGTTCCCTATGCTATGCATTAGCTGGCTTTTAATACATAATAGCAAATTTCTATTGATAGAGGAATAGACAAAGAAGATGTGACACATATAACATATACAAAGGAATATTATACATCCATAAATGGACTAAATTGTGCTATTTTCCAAGATTGGATAGACCTACAGGTCAATGCAGAGTGACGTTAACTCAGAAAGAGAAAAAACATTGCAGATTAATGTGTATATATGGAATCTAGGAAAATGGTACTGATGACTCTATTTCTAGGGCAGGAATAGAGACACTAACACAGAGAAAAGCTATGTGGACATGGGGGAAAGAGAGAGTGGGATAAATTGGGAGACTATGATTGACATATATACACTACCATACGTGCAATAGACAGTTAATGGGAATCAGCTATACAGCACAGGGCACTCAGCTCAGGGCTCTGTGATGACCCGGAGGACTAGAACGGCTGGGTGGCAAGAGGGAGGTTAAAGAGAAGTGAATACATGTATACTTCGAGTTGATTCATGTTGTTGTACATCAGAAACATTGTAAAGCAAGTATCTTCCCATTAAAAATTCATAAAAATAAAATTAAGTATTTTTAAAAGAACTAATAAATTCAGAGGAACTAAGAGGAAAGACACCAGATACGCACTACCAGAAAGTACTACCAGATATTTAACTTCTCAGCTTCATAGACAAAACTAATAATTGAAAATATCAACTCAAAATTCACAATCTGGACTAATGAATTAGAAGGAAATAGACAATAACTGTCATAGAACATAATTCCACTTATCAAATAGCAACTGAGTATTTATTCCATGCTGGGATCAAGATTAAGAGCTTAGGATCTGGGGTTCTGTGAACATGGGTCTGTTACGCACATGAGCAAACATCACTGAGACAAGACTTTTGCCCTGTGGAAGAATTTCTCCAGGGCCCCCTTCATGTCCCTGTTCCTCAGGCTGTAAATGAAAGGGTTCAGCAGTGGTGTGACCACTGTGTACATCACAGAGGCAATGATGCTCTTGTCACCAGAGGTGCTGGATGAGGGAACAAAATATAGCCCAATAATTGCTCCGTAATACAGAGACACCACAGAAAGGTGGGAGCCACATGTGGACAAGGCTTTGCAGATCCCCTGGGTGGAGGGAACCTTCAGGATGGTGGCCCCAATGCGACCATATGAGATCAGGATGCATATCAGTGGGAGGATAATGAAGACCACCACTGCTGTGGTGATGACCAGCTCATTGAGGGATGTGTCTGAGCAGGAGAGCTTGAGCAGGGCACCAAGGTCACAGAAGAAATGGGGGATGGTGCTGTCAGCACAAAAGGACAGCTGGGTCAGGAGAAGCGTGTGACACAGGGCATTGGCACAGGAGAGAATCCAAGATACAGTTACTAGTGAGGTACACAGCCCCTGTCCCATGATGGTGGTGTAGTGCAGAGGGTGACAGATGGCTACATACCTGTCATAGGCCATTGAAGTGAGCTATACAGAGGCACTCAGCTCAGGGCTCTGTGATGACCCGGAGGACTAGAACGGCTGGGTGGCAAGAGGGAGGTTAAAGAGAAGTGAATACATGTATACTTCGAGTTGATTCATGTTGTTGTACATCAGAAACATTGTAAAGCAAGTATCTTCCCATTAAAAATTCATAAAAATAAAATTAAGTATTTTTAAAAGAACTAATAAATTCAGAGGAACTAAGAGGAAAGACACCAGATACGCACTACCAGAAAGTACTACCAGATATTTAACTTCTCAGCTTCATAGACAAAACTAATAATTGAAAATATCAACTCAAAATTCACAATCTGGACTAATGAATTAGAAGGAAATAGACAATAACTGTCATAGAACATAATTCCACTTATCAAATAGCAACTGAGTATTTATTCCATGCTGGGATCAAGATTAAGAGCTTAGGATCTGGGGTTCTGTGAACATGGGTCTGTTACGCACATGAGCAAACATCACTGAGACAAGACTTTTGCCCTGTGGAAGAATTTCTCCAGGGCCCCCTTCATGTCCCTGTTCCTCAGGCTGTAAATGAAAGGGTTCAGCAGTGGTGTGACCACTGTGTACATCACAGAGGCAATGATGCTCTTGTCACCAGAGGTGCTGGATGAGGGAACAAAATATAGCCCAATAATTGCTCCGTAATACAGAGACACCACAGAAAGGTGGGAGCCACATGTGGACAAGGCTTTGCAGATCCCCTGGGTGGAGGGAACCTTCAGGATGGTGGCCCCAATGCGACCATATGAGATCAGGATGCATATCAGTGGGAGGATAATGAAGACCACCACTGCTGTGGTGATGACCAGCTCATTGAGGGATGTGTCTGAGCAGGAGAGCTTGAGCAGGGCACCAAGGTCACAGAAGAAATGGGGGATGGTGCTGTCAGCACAAAAGGACAGCTGGGTCAGGAGAAGCGTGTGACACAGGGCATTGGCACAGGAGAGAATCCAAGATACAGTTACTAGTGAGGTACACAGCCCCTGTCCCATGATGGTGGTGTAGTGCAGAGGGTGACAGATGGCTACATACCTGTCATAGGCCATTGAAGTGAGCAGGAAATCGTCCAGATCAGTAAAACTTATGAAAAAATACATCTGTGCCATGCACCCTGCAAAGGAGATGGATTTGTACTCTGTGTGCATATCCGCCAGCATCTTAGGGATGGTGACAGATGAGAAGGAGATGTCAGTGAGGGCCAAGTGGCTGAGGAAGAAGTACATGGGGGTGTGGAGGCGAGGGTCCAGCCTGATGAGCAGGAGGATGAGCAGGTTGCCCAGCACCATGGTCAGGTACATGCCCAGGAACAGGGCAAACACCACGCCCTGCTGCTCTGGCTGGACAGGGAGCCCCAGGAGGAGGAACTCGGACACACTGCTCTGGTTCTCTCTCCTCATGCTCCTGTCCTGTCTGTGGGGGATGAAAAGACAGGGAAAGAAGCAGAAGTCAACAGTTTAGACTCACAGCAGGCAGATCAAAATGAGTCACTAGTATCGCAGAGGGATAGTAAGTTAAAATATACCTAGTTTCTATTTTGTTTCTGTACCTCTAATAACAGTCCTAATGTTTGGCCTTCAGATTGTGATGTATTGAACTTCTGAAGACCGCTTTCAAAATCCTTTAATAAGTAAAGTATATGGAGAAAGTTTCACCCACAAATTCTCAAAGGAAAATGGATCAAAAACAAGTAGCTGACTGAAGAAAAAGAAGTTCATCTGTTGATTGAACTCAGAGTGTCTTAGAGCTCATTCTTGTAATAGCCTTGCTTTGCAAAATAAACATATTACTTGAAATTATTTATTTTTTATTAGTACTCATATTTTTCATTCTCCAATCTCTTCCTGACTCAACATACTCTATGAACCTCTGCAATCCATTTAAAAAAGGACTGTTGTCAAGATGTGTCGAAGAGATAAACCATGATATGACTTCTCTACCCCCAGTCCCCCACCCCGTGTCTTTAGGAGATATTACTCTTTACTATTACTCATAGTGATTGCTTTTCTAGTAAGAAATGACATAAGCAAGTGCACAGACAAGTGATGACCACCCATGCGCGTGCACACACACACACACACACCTGCTTCTGGTGAAGGAGATCCAGTTCTACTGTGAACTTTATGCTCAAGAGATATAACTGCAGGGAATAAGAACTAGTTTCTCAGCTTCTCTATAGGACATCTGAAGACCAGATTTATCCACCACTTCTATAGCCCTGAACCTCTCACCAACATCAGAGAGAAGAGAGCATACTTTTCAATTCACAGCTTCAGAAATGGAGCCATGATGACTATGCCCTACCCACTAGGGAGGGGACCCAAGAGGACCGTGGCACCAAGTTCTTGTTAGAACCATGCATTAAACATGAATTAATTGCCCAGTTTTCTTCTTGCTCCCTCTAGGACAGCTGCCCTAGGGCAGTGGTCCCTAAACTTGGATGTTCCCCAGGATGCCCTGAGGAGCTTGTTAAACATGCAGATCCACCTCCACCTCCAGTGATGCTCATTCTTGAACTCTGGGGCCAGGGAATTCTGACATAATGGTCCTAAGGGCATACATTGGGGAAATACTGTTTTTAGGAAGAACATCAGCCTGATGTCCCATGAGTGTGAGCCCAAAGGAGATGTGGAAAGACTTCCTCATGAGTCCTTCCCTACTGGCTTAATGTTTCCTCTAGTTAGGTCATAGTTTGGGTATGAGGGTCGGTTTTTCTCCCAAGTGGGAATTCCTTTTTGTATCCGCTGCTCTTAAAATTAAAAGTATGTGCAAAAGATTTGAACAGATATCTCAGCAAAGAAGATAAAGAGCAAATCAGCATATATAAAGACACTTAAAATCATTAGTCATTAGGTAACATAAATGAAAACCACAATGACATGGCACAACAAGCCCAACAGACTGGCTGAAATTCAGATTACTGACAATACCTAGTGGTAGTGAGGATGTTAGAATTTAGAACTCTCATACATTGCTGGCAGTATTACACAATGCAGAGTCATTTAGGAAATAGTTCATCAGTTTCTTTTTTTTTTTTTTTTTAAGATTTATTTATTTATTTTGGGCGGGGGTTGGGTTGGGGAGGGAGGGGAATGGGCGGGCCACTTCTATTGGTCTTTCATTTCTCTATTTTCATCCGTCTTTGTTCTTTGGCTCCTGTGGGCCTCCCATTGCGGTGGCCTCTGTCGTTTCAGAGCACCGGCTCTGGGCGCATGTGCTCCAGAGCTCCGGCTCAGTAGTTGGACACATCGGTCCAGCCGCTCCGCAGCACATGGGATCTTCCCAGGCCAGGGATCGAACTGACGCCCCTTGCACTGCAAGGCGGTGCCCTGACCCACTGGACCACCAGGGGAAGCCCCATCAGTTTCTCTTAAATGTACTCTTAACCATCCCCCGACTCGATTCCACTCCTAGGGATTTACACAAAAGAAATATTAACTTCTCACTCAAAGATTTGAAAGCATATGAACACGTGTTCATATACATATGACAAAGGAGATCCTGAAATGCCATGAAGAAAAGATGGTTTTTCAACAAAGAGTGCTAGGGTTATGAATATCCATAGAGAAGAAAGATGAATTATAACTCACACCATAGACAAAAATTACTTCCAGAAGACTGCAGATGTACATGTGAAAGGTAAAAATCAAAAGCTTTTTGGAAATAATATAGAAGGATATCTTTATACTTAGCCAGATTTTAAAAAAGAAGAAAAGTACTCATCATAAAGGAACAAATTGACAAATTGGACTACCTTAAATTTATGACCTGTTATTCAGCAAAATATATCATTTAGATAGTTCAAAGGCAACTCATGGACTAGAAGATTCTGTCTATCTACCTATCCATCTAACTGGCTATCTATCTATCTTCAACAAATAAATCAGATCAAGACTACATGAAAGATTCTTTATATCATTGAGAACAAGGCTAGAAGACACAAAAGAAAAATAAGTAAAATATTTGAATGGCTACTTCACACAAGAAGATATCCAAACCAACGGTATACATAACAAAAGGTATTCAAAGTCAGTTTTTCATATCAAATAAACACAAATTAAAACCTCAGTGAGATAATATCACACATCCTTCAGCATGACCAAAATCTGAAAGACTAACAATCTGAATCATTGTGAGGATGTGGAACAACTAAAACCCTCTTCTACTGCAAATAGGAGCAGTTGTTCAGTCACTCAGTCATGACCAACCTTTCACGACTCCATGGACTGCAGCACACCAGGCCTCCCTGTCCCTCACCATCTCCCAGGGTCTGTCCAAGTTCATGTCCATTGCATTGGTGATGCTATCCAGTCATCTCATCCTCTGACACACTCTTCTTCTGCCTCAGTCTTTCCCAGCATCAGGAACTTTTCCAATGAGTCATCTGTTCGCATCAGATAACCAAAATACTGGAGCTTCAGCTTCAGCATCAGTCCTTCCAATGAATATTCAGGGTTGATTTCTGTTAAGATTGACTAGTTTGATGGGAGTACATACTCATATTTAACCCTCTAGATTGCCATTGGGTAGTATCTTTTCATGTATTCTCTGTGACCCAGCATTCCCATACCTAGCTTTGTGCCCCAACGAATTACATATATATGTTTATCAACAGATAGTTACAAGAATGTCACAGGAGCCCTATTCAGAATAGTCCCAAACCGGAGAAAACCTAAATTCCCATCTACATTGTGTATGGGGTAGGGGGGCTGCTTGGTTGTGCCTGACTCTTTGCAATCCCATGTGTAGCTCAATAACTAGAAGATATCTTTATACATACTAGCCAGATTTTAAAAAAGAAGAAAAGTACTCATCATAAAGGAACAAATTGACAAATTGGACTACCTTAAATTTATGACCTGTTATTCAGCAAAATATATCATTTAGATAGTTCAAAGGCAACTCATGGACTAGAAGATTCTGTCTATCTACCTATCCATCTAACTGGCTATCTATCTATCTTCAACAAATAAATCAGATCAAGACTACATGAAAGATTCTTTATATCATTGAGAACAAGGCTAGAAGACACAAAAGAAAAATAAGTAAAATATTTGAATGGCTACTTCACACAAGAAGATATCCAAACCAACGGTATACATAACAAAAGGTATTCAAAGTCAGTTTTTCATATCAAATAAACACAAATTAAAACCTCAGTGAGATAATATCACACATCCTTCAGCATGACCAAAATCTGAAAGACTAACAATCTGAATCATTGTGAGGATGTGGAACAACTAAAACCCTCTTCTACTGCAAATAGGAGCAGTTGTTCAGTCACTCAGTCATGACCAACCTTTCACGACTCCATGGACTGCAGCACACCAGGCCTCCCTGTCCCTCACCATCTCCCAGGGTCTGTCCAAGTTCATGTCCATTGCATTGGTGATGCTATCCAGTCATCTCATCCTCTGACACACTCTTCTTCTGCCTCAGTCTTTCCCAGCATCAGGAACTTTTCCAATGAGTCATCTGTTCGCATCAGATAACCAAAATACTGGAGCTTCAGCTTCAGCATCAGTCCTTCCAATGAATATTCAGGGTTGATTTCTGTTAAGATTGACTAGTTTGATGGGAGTACATACTCATATTTAACCCTCTAGATTGCCATTGGGTAGTATCTTTTCATGTATTCTCTGTGACCCAGCATTCCCATACCTAGCTTTGTGCCCCAACGAATTACATATATATGTTTATCAACAGATAGTTACAAGAATGTCACAGGAGCCCTATTCAGAATAGTCCCAAACCGGAGAAAACCTAAATTCCCATCTACATTGTGTATGGGGTAGGGGGGCTGCTTGGTTGTGCCTGACTCTTTGCAATCCCATGGACTGTAGCTCACCAGGTTCCTCTGTCCATGGAATTCTTCAGGCAAGGTTACTGGAGTGGGTAGCCATTCCCTTCTCCAGGGGATCTTCTCAACCCAAGGATCAAACCTGGGTCTCCCACATTGCAGGCAGATTCTTTACCACCTGAGCTACCAGGGAAGCCCCCATCTATAATATGAAGGATTAAAAATTGTATATTTATATAAATAGAATGAGAATAAATAAACATACTCTAAACACTGCCGAATCTCACAAACAAAATAAATTTGATAAACAAAATAAATCAGACAAAATTGATAAACTGGGCTACATTAAACAGAAGAACTTCTGTTCCTTAAAACACACTCTAGTTGTACTGGGTGAAGAATATACACAGACGGGTTAAAATACTGGTCTAGATGCTTGAACTAAGATCACATTAAGGGCAAAGGGGAACTGGATGATGCCTGAACATTTCACCAAGTTCTATCTCTGAGTCACAGAAGAGAACAGGGAAACACTAGAAAGCCCAGAGTGATGTCACCCAAAGTGATGGACGAGAGGAACACTCCTTAAGAACGTGCAAGTAGAACAGGAATCCCACTTGGAAAGAGCAGTGCCCCTCCCCTCTCAATTGTTCAGATACAATTAGTCTCTGTTCCCACTAATGAGGTCACTGGGGTCTCCAAGCCTAGAAAATATTCCCAGCATGAGTCCCATCAGGCCCTCTCAGTTCCACTTATTGTGACTCCAGAAATCATCCCGGCCCTCTTCCAAGTTCCAAAAGCATCAGTCCTTCAATGAATATTCAGGGTTGATTTCTGTTAAGACTGACTAGTTTGATGGGAGTACATACTCATATTTAACCCTCTAGATTGCCATTGGGTAGTATCTTTTCATGTATTCTCTGTGACCCAGCATTCCCATACCTAGCTTTGTGCCCCAACGAATTACATATATATGTTTATCAACAGATAGTTACAAGAATGTCACAGGAGCCCTATTCAGAATAGTCCCAAACCGGAGAAAACCTAAATTCCCATCTACATTGTGTATGGGGTAGGGGGGCTGCTTGGTTGTGCCTGACTCTTTGCAATCCCATGGACTGTAGCTCACCAGGTTCCTCTGTCCATGGAATTCTTCAGGCAAGGTTACTGGAGTGGGTAGCCATTCCCTTCTCCAGGGGATCTTCTCAACCCAAGGATCAAACCTGGGTCTCCCACATTGCAGGCAGATTCTTTACCACCTGAGCTACCAGGGAAGCCCCCATCTATAATATGAAGGATTAAAAATTGTATATTTATATAAATAGAATGAGAATAAATAAACATACTCTAAACACTGCCGAATCTCACAAACAAAATAAATTTGATAAACAAAATAAATCAGACAAAATTGATAAACTGGGCTACATTAAACAGAAGAACTTCTGTTCCTTAAAACACACTCTAGTTGTACTGGGTGAAGAATATACACAGACGGGTTAAAATACTGGTCTAGATGCTTGAACTAAGATCACATTAAGGGCAAAGGGGAACTGGATGATGCCTGAACATTTCACCAAGTTCTATCTCTGAGTCACAGAAGAGAACAGGGAAACACTAGAAAGCCCAGAGTGATGTCACCCAAAGTGATGGACGAGAGGAACACTCCTTAAGAACGTGCAAGTAGAACAGGAATCCCACTTGGAAAGAGCAGTGCCCCTCCCCTCTCAATTGTTCAGATACAATTAGTCTCTGTTCCCACTAATGAGGTCACTGGGGTCTCCAAGCCTAGAAAATATTCCCAGCATGAGTCCCATCAGGCCCTCTCAGTTCCACTTATTGTGACTCCAGAAATCTACTCCACAGTGGCCTACAACATCAAGTTTCATTTCCACTACACAAGGAGAAGAAGCTGATGTCCAGAAGGGGCTGTGATATGAATTTGCCACTGTCCAAGGAGAAAGCATTAGAGTGCAGAACGCCACTGCTGAGTGCCAGCTGAGGTTGAGGTCAGTCGGGTAAGCGCTGAATCAGATACACAGCGGTTCAAGTCTGGGTTTTACTGCTTACCTGCTGCCTCAACCAGGACAAATCTCTTCACCTCTTTACTTCTCAGTTTCCTCATCTGAAAAACAGGAAGTTCACCTAGTCAGACAGTGAAAATACAGTGAAAAAAGTAAGGCACTCTCAGCACAATGTCTGACAGGGTAAGCCAATACTTATCACTCCTACAATGACTGTTGCTGTGATCATTGAGATATTTTGTAATTTACCCCTGGCTCACAGATGAGAGATAGGATTGATACTCAGGTCTGTTTTACCTAGGGTCTGGCCTTCCCTGGAGGCTCAGACAGTAAAGAATCTGCCTGCAATGCGGGAGACTGGAGTTCAATCCCTGAGTCCAGAAGATCCCCTGGAGAAGGGAATGGCAACCTATTCCAGTATTCTTGCCTGGAGAATCCCATGGACAGAAGAGTCTGGTAGGCTACAGTCTATAAGGTTGCAAAGAGTCAGACACGACGGAGCAACAAGCACTTCTGTTATTCTATTTTTCTGCACTCCTGAGCACTAAGTCATTCTGTCTCTTGTTGGCTGGTGGAGTAGGTTGAGAAATATTCAAGAGAATGAAAATAAATTGGAACATCAGAAAGCAGTTACTTTGGGAAAATGTGTTTTTGTTACATCAATGAGGTACATATGAACCATACCCAAGGCAGGATGTTGGCTGCCAGGGCACCTCCATGAAGGGAGAGGGGCTGAAACTTGAGTAAATAGCCAATGACTAATGATTTAAATCAGTGATTCCTATGTAATGAAGCTTCCATAAAAATTCAAAAGACAAGGTTAAGACAGCTTCCAGATTGATGAACACACTTTTTTAGTGTATAATTGCTTTACAATGTTGTGTTAGTTTCTGTTCTGCAGGGAAGTGATTCAGATATATGTATACATATATCCCTCTGCGGCCTCTCTCACCTCCACTCTCTCCATCCCATCCATCTAGGTGGTAAAGACACATTGATGCTGGGAGACTGGGCACTTGGAAAGGGCTTGGAAACTCAGTGTCTCTTCCCAAATACCTTAACCTGTGCATCTCTTCCATATAGCTGTTCTTAAAATTATCTTTTAATAATAAACTGGTAATCTAGTAAATAAAAGAACAAAGCAGCCAGTCTGTGTCTTCTGGAAAGCTACATCTCCCCCTGCTCCTTCTCCAAGTCTATTCCAACCATCTCTCTGCAGATATATCTGTTTCAGTTCCTTTGTAACAAAGGTTTCTGCAAAATTTTGGCTTATCATCACACTACAGGGATTTACATTGGCTTCCCTGATGGCTCAGCAGGTAAAATATAATCTGGCTGCAATACAGGAGACATAGGAGATGCAGGTTTGATCCCTAGATCAGGAGATTCCCTAAAGGAGGAAAATAGCAACCCACTCCAGTATCGTTTCCTGGAGAGCCCCATGAGAGAGGAGGCTGGTGGGCTATAGTCCTTGGGGTCTCAAAGAGTCAGAGAAGATTGAGCGGATGGATCTACTCCACATAGTTACCAAGCAGTTGACAAATACCTCTAGTACACATGAGAAAATAAGGGCTTGCCCTATGAGGTACAATTGATGGACAAATGTCCAGATTTGGTTGAAGAGAGATCTTAGTTTGAATACTGATTCTTAGTTGAATCACTTGAGCAAGAGAATGAAAATAAATTGGAACATCAGAAAGCAGTTACTTTGGGAAAATGTGTTTTTGTTACATCAATGAGGTACATATGAACCATACCCAAGGCAGGATGTTGGCTGCCAGGGCACCTCCATGAAGGGAGAGGGGCTGAAACTTGAGTAAATAGCCAATGACTAATGATTTAAATCAGTGATTCCTATGTAATGAAGCTTCCATAAAAATTCAAAAGACAAGGTTAAGACAGCTTCCAGATTGATGAACACACTTTTTTAGTGTATAATTGCTTTACAATGTTGTGTTAGTTTCTGTTCTGCAGGGAAGTGATTCAGATATATGTATACATATATCCCTCTGCGGCCTCTCTCACCTCCACTCTCTCCATCCCATCCATCTAGGTGGTAAAGACACATTGATGCTGGGAGACTGGGCACTTGGAAAGGGCTTGGAAACTCAGTGTCTCTTCCCAAATACCTTAACCTGTGCATCTCTTCCATATAGCTGTTCTTAAAATTATCTTTTAATAATAAACTGGTAATCTAGTAAATAAAAGAACAAAGCAGCCAGTCTGTGTCTTCTGGAAAGCTACATCTCCCCCTGCTCCTTCTCCAAGTCTATTCCAACCATCTCTCTGCAGATATATCTGTTTCAGTTCCTTTGTAACAAAGGTTTCTGCAAAATTTTGGCTTATCATCACACTACAGGGATTTACATTGGCTTCCCTGATGGCTCAGCAGGTAAAATATAATCTGGCTGCAATACAGGAGACATAGGAGATGCAGGTTTGATCCCTAGATCAGGAGATTCCCTAAAGGAGGAAAATAGCAACCCACTCCAGTATCGTTTCCTGGAGAGCCCCATGGAGAGAGGAGGCTGGTGGGCTATAGTCCTTGGGGTCTCAAAGAGTCAGAGAAGATTGAGCGGATGGATCTACTCCACATAGTTACCAAGCAGTTGACAAATACCTCTAGTACACATGAGAAAATAAGGGCTTGCCCTATGAGGTACAATTGATGGACAAATGTCCAGATTTGGTTGAAGAGAGATCTTAGTTTGAATACTGATTTATTTCCTTATTAGTTGTGTGATCTGAAGCTGTCACTTAGCTTCTCTCAGCTTTCCTGATCTGGAAGTGTATGATTAAAATGCATGCATACAGGTTGTATGGATTAAATGGTAGAAATCATTGGCACATAAGAAACACATCAGAAATGATTTATACATTTATCCACAGTCCTTAAAATGGTCCCTGAAGCCCTTGCCTTTTTCATTCTCCCTCTTCTGGGAATAATTCAGAGTCATCCATATCACTGGTAGTCTGCTTTTCTCTTTTACTTTAAAAGCTTTAATCAAAACACTAAGCTTGAAAACAAGTCAGTGATCATCTTAAAAAACTAGAAAATACTAGAAGTAATACAACTAAAAAACTCTGCAGAATACAATCAGTAAAGATATATACTTAGAATAAATAAATACAGAGTGAAAGAGTAAATATTGCTATAACAATAATAATTCTCTCAGGAAAGACAAAGAATACTAACAGGCAATTTTCATCCATGTTTCCAGGGCATTCCAGGGACTTTTGCCATTTGAGGAATACTCTAGAGATCATTTCTTGGATATTTTAAGCTATCTATTTTTTTTTTAACATTTATTTTATTTATTTATCTTTTGGGGAGTGAGGTGGGGAGGGAGGGGGATGGGTGGGCCACTTCTATTGGTCTTTCATTTATCTATTTTCATCCGTCTTTGTTCTTTGGCCAGTGTGGGCCTCCCATCGCGGTGGCCTCTGTCGTCACAGAGCACCGGCTCTGGGCGCATGCGCCCCAGAGCTCCAGCTCGGTAATTGGACACATCGGTCCAGCCGCTCCAAGGCACGTGGGATCTACCCAGGCCAGGGATCGAACTGGCGCCCCTTGCACTGCAAGGTGGTGTCCTTACCCACTGGACCACCAGGGGAAGCCCCTAAGCTATCTAATTTTTAAACAGATCCCATTGGTAAAAGTAATCACCTTAATCCTTTCCTGTTTACTTCAGAGAATTTTACTACTTGTTCCTTTAAGAGTGCAGTCAGAGGAGTGAAAAGCCTTGATTTGCCCCAGAGCCCTGTCTACCACTCATGATTTCTTGGGCAAGTCACTAAACTCCTTAACTCATCACCCAAATCCAGCTACTTCATCCCGTCTCTACACCCTGGGTGGGTCCTGTATGAACTTTCTGGTTTTAAAAAAAATTATTTACTTACTTATGGCTGCTTCTGGTCTTAGTCATATCTCGTGGGATCTTTCATTGCAGCATGTGGGGTTCAGTTGCCCTGAGGCATGTGCCTTTGAATTCATTGTCCCTACACTGCAGGATGAATACTTCACCATTGGATCACCAAGGAAGTCCCTGAATTTTCTAACTGATCTCCTTACATTATGTAGTCATTCTGGCCCCTACAGTGCATCTCCCCACAGCAGCAGAATCATTTCACACCATCAGTCATTTCCCATGATTGATGCTATTTGCTGTGTAAATAGCCGCCCAGACCAGCGGATCTTTGACAGCCTGGGAAGCTTCATTCCATGGCTCACCCGACCCCTCACCACCTCTCCTACCCTCTCTCACTACCATATTTGAGTCACACTTGCCTTCCTTCTGCTCCTCCAAATACATGCACTCAACCCATGACTACACTTCCTCCAAACACTCTTCTATCCAATTCTCTACTTGGCTGGCTCCTTTTTAATCATTCATGGTGAGTTCTTTGCTGACCATAAAATTTAAAGCAATCTGCTAGTGATGGCAATATATTGCTTTCATTTTAATACTTCTCTGCTTTTTATGAAAGTGCACAGAAAACGAAATCAAAAAGGCAATCCCCTTCACCATCGCAACCAAAAGAATCAAATATCTAGGAATAAACCTACCCAAAGAAACAAAAGAACTGTACACAGAAAATTACAAGACACTCATGAGAGACATTAAAGAAGAGTTAAACAGATGGAGAAATATTCCGTGTTCCTGGGTCGGGAGAATCAATATTGTGAAAATGACCATACTACCGAATGTCATCTATAGATTCAATGCGATCCCTATCAAACTTCCAATAACATTCTTCACAGAACTAGACCAACGAATAACACAGTTCATATGGAAACACAAAAGACCTCGAATAGCCAAAGCAATCCTCAGGAAGAAGAATGGAGCTGGGGGGATCAGCCTCCCCAACTTCAGACTCTACTACAAAGCAACAGTCATCAAGACAGTATGGTACTGGCACAAAAACAGAAATATCGACCAATGGAACAAGATCGAGAACCCAGAGATAAAGCCACGCACCTATGGGTACCTTATTTTTGACAAAGGAGGCGAACATATAAAATGAGACAAAGACAGCCTCTTCAACAAATGGTGCTGGGAAAATTGGACAGCTACATGCAAGAAAATGAAGTTGGAACATACCCTGACACCATACACAATGATCAACTCAAAATGGATCAAAGACTTAAATGTAAGGCCAGAAACCATCAAACTCTTAGAGGAGAATGTAGGCAAAACCCTCAAGGACATCAATCAAAGCAAGATCTTCTCTGATCCACCTACTAGAATAGTGGAACTAAAAAGACAAATGAACATGTGGGACCTAATGAAATTTAAAAGCTTTTGTACTGCTAAAGAAATTACAAAAAAGCTGAACAGACAGCCCACAGAGTGGGAGAAAATCATAGCAAATGAAACAACAGACAAAGAATTAATCTCCAAAATCTACAAGCAACTCAGACAACTCAGCACTGGAAAAACGAACAACTCAATCAAAAAATGGGAAAAGGACCTAAACAGACACCTCTCCAATGGTGACATACAGATGGCCCAAAAACACATGAAACGATGCTCAACTTCACTAATAATTAGAGAAATGCAAATCAAAACTACAATGAGATATCACCTCACACCCGTCAGAATGGCCATCATCCACAAATCGACAGACAATAAATGCTGGAGAGGCTGCGGAGAAAAGGGAACACTCCTGCATTGCTGGTGGGAGTGTAAATTGATACAGCCTCTATGGAAGACAGTCTGGAGATTTCTTAAAAAACTAAAAATAGAAGCACCATATGACCCAGCAATCCCACTCTTAGGCTTATACCCTGACGAAATCAAAACTGAAAGAAGCACCTGTACCCCAGTGTTCATTGCAGCTCTCTATACAATAGCTAGAACATGGAAGGAACCTAGATGCCCATCGACGAATGAATGTATCCAAAAGCTCTGGTACATATATACAATGGAATACTACACAGCTGTAAAGAGAAATGCAGAAGAATCAGCCCTAATGAGGTGGCTGGATCTAGAACGTATCCTAAAAAGTGAAGTCAGTCAGAAAGAGAAGGACAAATACAGTATATTAACACATATATATGGAATCTAGTAGGATGGTGATGATGGCACATGCAGTGAAGCGACAGAAAGACAGACATGGACAGTGGACATATGGACATTGTGGGGAAGGAACAGTGGGTGAGAGGCATATAGGAAGTAGCATGAAAGCCTGTACTATCATAAGTGCAGAAAATAGCTATAGTCATTGCTCTGTGAGAAAAGGGGATCCTTCAGGGGTGCTGTGTGATGGTCGGGAGGGGAGGGAAGGGGGGGATATACATGTGACTAATCTAAGAACATGCATGTCTGTGAACAACAAAACTCTGTAAAAGTTAAAAGTAAAATAAAGGTTTAAAAAAAAAAAATACCACCAAAAAAAAAAAAAAAAGAAAGTGTTTGCATATTATATGACTCCTCTGACTAGCATGTTATCCACAGAAAGGCAGGAACCATTGTTTCTTTGGTAATTAGAGAAGGAGCTGACAGTCAATATTCACTGAATATGTGAAGCAAAGAAAAGAGTGAGCACCCAATCAGAGGCAGACTGGTAAGGAAGTTAAGATCACAAACTCTAAAGTCAGAACTGCCAGAACTGCTTAACCTCTTTCTCTTTCTAAGTGACTCTTTCTTCTTCAATAAAATGGTTATAGTAGTAACCATCTCATATATCTCTTTAGGTTTAAATGTGATAATGCACAGCTATTAATATCCTGATTCCATCTTTATTTTATGCTTTTGTTTCCATCTAGAAAATATTAAGGCAAGAAAAGCTGTGGAAGCAGCATCCTTCATTTTATTCCTCAGTTAACACCGGTGAGATGAAACCAGGCAATCCCACTCTTAGGCTTATACCCTGACGAAATCAAAACTGAAAGAAGCACCTGTACCCCAGTGTTCATTGCAGCTCTCTATACAATAGCTAGAACATGGAAGGAACCTAGATGCCCATCGACGAATGAATGTATCCAAAAGCTCTGGTACATATATACAATGGAATACTACACAGCTGTAAAGAGAAATGCAGAAGAATCAGCCCTAATGAGGTGGCTGGATCTAGAACGTATCCTAAAAAGTGAAGTCAGTCAGAAAGAGAAGGACAAATACAGTATATTAACACATATATATGGAATCTAGTAGGATGGTGATGATGGCACATGCAGTGAAGCGACAGAAAGACAGACATGGACAGTGGACATATGGACATTGTGGGGAAGGAACAGTGGGTGAGAGGCATATAGGAAGTAGCATGAAAGCCTGTACTATCATAAGTGCAGAAAATAGCTATAGTCATTGCTCTGTGAGAAAAGGGGATCCTTCAGGGGTGCTGTGTGATGGTCGGGAGGGGAGGGAAGGGGGGGATATACATGTGACTAATCTAAGAACATGCATGTCTGTGAACAACAAAACTCTGTAAAAGTTAAAAGTAAAATAAAGGTTTAAAAAAAAAAAATACCACCAAAAAAAAAAAAAAAAGAAAGTGTTTGCATATTATATGACTCCTCTGACTAGCATGTTATCCACAGAAAGGCAGGAACCATTGTTTCTTTGGTAATTAGAGAAGGAGCTGACAGTCAATATTCACTGAATATGTGAAGCAAAGAAAAGAGTGAGCACCCAATCAGAGGCAGACTGGTAAGGAAGTTAAGATCACAAACTCTAAAGTCAGAACTGCCAGAACTGCTTAACCTCTTTCTCTTTCTAAGTGACTCTTTCTTCTTCAATAAAATGGTTATAGTAGTAACCATCTCATATATCTCTTTAGGTTTAAATGTGATAATGCACAGCTATTAATATCCTGATTCCATCTTTATTTTATGCTTTTGTTTCCATCTAGAAAATATTAAGGCAAGAAAAGCTGTGGAAGCAGCATCCTTCATTTTATTCCTCAGTTAACACCGGTGAGATGAAACCAGGAAACAACACATTCAGTGTCTCTGAATTCCTCCTCCTGGGCCTGTCTAAGCAGCAGGAAGAGCAGCCTCTGCTCTTCGGCATCTTCCTGAGCATGTACTTGATCACCCTGGTGGGGAACATCTCCATTAGCCTGGCCATTGGCTCTGACCCTCTCCTCCCCACCCCCATGTACTTCTTCCTGGCCAATTGCTCCCTCACCGACCTAGGTTTATCATCTACCACAGTCCCAAGGATGCTGGTGAACATCCAGACTCATAGGCATACCATCACCTACACCGGATGCCTGTCTCGGATCTACTTCTTCCTGTGGTTTATTGGTCTAGATGTTTACCTCCTGGTGGTGATGGCATTTGACCGACTGGTGGCCATCTGCCACCCCCTTCACTACACCTTGGTCATGAGTCCTAGGTGCTGTATCTTGCTAATGGTCATGTCCCTAATGCTCGCTCAGGCATACTCAACCCACACCATTCTCCTTGTTCAGTTATCCTTCTGCGCTGACGTCATCCCCCACTTCTTTTGTGAACTTCTTCCCATGTTGAAGCTCTCTTGTTCTGATACTTATGCCAACAGATGTGTCCTGGCCTACTGGGGAGGGACATTAACCGTCTTAATCCCCTTGCTGATCGTCATTTCCTATGCCCACATTGTGGCTGCCATTGTGCACATCCCTTCAGCCAGTGGGAAATTGAAAGCCTTCTCTACCTGCAGCTCCCACCTCTCTGCAATTTGCTTGTTCTACATGTCTGCTATTGGGGTATACTTCCTTCCCTCCTCTGCAGATTCAGCCAGCAAGGACAGGATTGCAGCAGTGATGTATGCTGTGGTGACCCCCATGCTGAACCCATTCATCTTCAGCCTGAGAAACAGAGACGTGAAGAGTGCCTTGAGGAGACTCCTGAGTGGAAGGGCAGGGCAATCTCCATGAGGCCAAAGACATCATTTGGGAGAATTCAGGGGAAATCAACCTCCAGAGTTATCCTGGTGCCTCCATCCAAATCCTGCATCTACCACTTGCAAACTTTCTAACCGAAGACAAGGTATACCAAAGTAAGTAGAAGGAAGGTATAACAAAAATAAATGCAGAAATCAGTGAAATACAATACTGATACAGATAATTAAAAGAAGCAACTTGCTTATTTGACAAATCAATAAAGTTGATAGATAACTACTAGATAACTATGAAAAATTAGAAAAAACAAATTGATAATATTGTTGAAGGAAAGAAGGATTCTCACTGCTCAGGGGTGGTGGTAAACTTTATATGAACAAATTTGTCCAATAAGAATAGACAAATTACTTGAAAAATACAGCAGTTCAAAACTGACACACAATTGGATATCTCTGTGAATACACTTGAGACCATTTAATTGTACACTTTAAATGTAGTGAATTGTATGACACATGAATAATATGTCAATGCACCAGTTACCAACAAAATAATCAGATGTTTTAACAGCAAACTGAACACACAGAAAATAAGATTTCTAAACTTATATTTGAATCATAAAGAGAAAAGATGTCGAAAGAAAAAAGTAACAGCCTGAAATCCATAAGGAGAAAACACAAAAGGTTTAACATACACATGAATATTTATTTAAAGTCCCAGAAGGAGATGATGGAAATAATGGAGCAGGGGCAATATTAGAAGTGCTACAGTCTGAGATTTTCCCAAAACCAATGACAAATATCAATGCATAAATTCAAGAAGTCAAGTGAAATCAAAGTAGAGTGAATACATTAATAAATGAAAACACAACAGTCATATTATAGTCAAACTACTGAAAACCATAGAAAGAAGGCTGTTAAAAGTAGTAAGTGAGAAAAAAAAGTAGTAAGTGAGAAATTAGTGTGAAAGTAGCAACAAGAAAATGGCACATTTGGTGGAACTATAACTACCACCACACCCCCAACCTCTGGTGAAATCACTGGGAGGATTGTGTAAAGCTGTGTACAGCACTATTCACATGCTATTGCATCTTTCTCTCAGCTCTCTTCCCTCCCCTGTCTCATTTTCCCTTCTCCCTCATTTGTGTTTCCTGGATCATCTCTGAAATAAACCCCAGTGTTGCTTCTCAATGTCTGCTTTGAAGAAAACCCAAACTAAGACATTTGGTAACCAAATTGTCTCTAAAAACAAACAAACATATCTTTCGTATAGGATTCTCAAACCAAGGACCACACTGGTGGTGATGGTAACAAGGACCACACTGGTGATAATAAATGGGCAGTGTTAATACCTACTGTATGTTACCTCACAATCAGGAAGACTCTCCATTGGAGTGGATTGGAGAGAAACAGAGTTCGAAGGGAAAGCATTGGATTCTGCAATACTTCTAAATTTAAGAAAATAAGGAGCAAGAGCAGATAAAACAATAATTTTAAAAGACACATGGATTCCACGACAGCACTCTTTACAATAGCCAGGACATGGAAACAATCTAAATGTCTATGGTCACATGAATAGATAAAAGGATGTGGTACACATATACAACAAAATATTACTCAGTCATTACAAAGAATTAGATAATATCATTTGCAACAACATGGATGGACATAGAGATGATCAAGCTAAACAAAGAAACTCAGAAAGACAAATATTGTATAATATCACTTATATAAGAAATCTAAACTTTGACACAAATGACTATATCTACAGAACAAAAACAGACACAGAGAACAGACTTGTGGTTGCCACGGGGAATGTAAGGATTAAGAGTTTGGGATTAGCAGATGCACACTAGTATATGTAGAATGGATAAGCTTCTATACATAAAATGGATAACCAACAAGGTCCTACTGTATAGCACAGAGAACTATATTCAGCATCCTGTGACAAGCCACAGTGGAAAATAATATGAAAAAATATGCATAACTGAGTCACTTACTATTCAGCAGAAATCAAACAAAAATACTGTAAACCAATTAAACTTCAATAAAATTTTTTAAAAAGGCACAAGTCTGAGGACTGTGAATTTAGTTCACTTTTGTTCCCTTTTCTAGACATGCTAAAGAAAGAAAAGAACAGACAGCTAGCCACTGAAGGTGTGTTGTGCCAAATGGCTCAAATTTTAGGAAACCAGCCAAAGCACAAGCTCATTTTCCCTTCTCCCTCATTTGTGTTTCCTGGATCATCTCTGAAATAAACCCCAGTGTTGCTTCTCAATGTCTGCTTTGAAGAAAACCCAAACTAAGACATTTGGTAACCAAATTGTCTCTAAAAACAAACAAACATATCTTTCGTATAGGATTCTCAAACCAAGGACCACACTGGTGGTGATGGTAACAAGGACCACACTGGTGATAATAAATGGGCAGTGTTAATACCTACTGTATGTTACCTCACAATCAGGAAGACTCTCCATTGGAGTGGATTGGAGAGAAACAGAGTTCGAAGGGAAAGCATTGGATTCTGCAATACTTCTAAATTTAAGAAAATAAGGAGCAAGAGCAGATAAAACAATAATTTTAAAAGACACATGGATTCCACGACAGCACTCTTTACAATAGCCAGGACATGGAAACAATCTAAATGTCTATGGTCACATGAATAGATAAAAGGATGTGGTACACATATACAACAAAATATTACTCAGTCATTACAAAGAATTAGATAATATCATTTGCAACAACATGGATGGACATAGAGATGATCAAGCTAAACAAAGAAACTCAGAAAGACAAATATTGTATAATATCACTTATATAAGAAATCTAAACTTTGACACAAATGACTATATCTACAGAACAAAAACAGACACAGAGAACAGACTTGTGGTTGCCACGGGGAATGTAAGGATTAAGAGTTTGGGATTAGCAGATGCACACTAGTATATGTAGAATGGATAAGCTTCTATACATAAAATGGATAACCAACAAGGTCCTACTGTATAGCACAGAGAACTATATTCAGCATCCTGTGACAAGCCACAGTGGAAAATAATATGAAAAAATATGCATAACTGAGTCACTTACTATTCAGCAGAAATCAAACAAAAATACTGTAAACCAATTAAACTTCAATAAAATTTTTTAAAAAGGCACAAGTCTGAGGACTGTGAATTTAGTTCACTTTTGTTCCCTTTTCTAGACATGCTAAAGAAAGAAAAGAACAGACAGCTAGCCACTGAAGGTGTGTTGTGAAAGCCAAATGGCTCCACTAAAGTATTTAAGGAAACCAGCCAAAGCACAACATGAACTAAAAAACTCATATGTACAGTTAGATTGCAGGAGTTTGGTGAACATAGCCTTGGAAGGTATCCTGTCCTGAATCCAGGTTTCTGATAGGGAAAGAGTAGTGTACAAGATCAAAATTTGCCACCCCAAACTTTCGGACTTATTATTTCAAGTTAAGAACAGGTAAGGCCTAAAAGACTCAGGAAGAACCTTGATCTTTCCCCTAACTGCCTAAAAGAATGTAGATAGAAGACCCATTCTAGGAAGGGAGCCATTACCATGCATCTCTGTAATATGAACTGATCATGGTATACAGACAGAAATTTAGCAAAACCTGTTAAAATTTCTATCTGTGATGAACATCTATAAGACTGTCCATGTCACTGATGAAATATTCTGATGATACACATTGTAGGATCTGGGGGTTTAGGTGAATGAGTTCAAGACCACTTTGCTCAAAATCTAAGCAAATCCAGTAGGGAATGATATTGATTTACAGACACAGGGGTTCTACAGAGCATCACTGCAAAGTCTGGATTTAGGACTAAAGTCCCTGAGCAGACAGTGTGTGAATTCCCAAAAGCCTGCTCAGTGCCGTCTTCACGTCCTTGTTCCTGAGGCTGTAAATGAAGGGGTTCAGCATCGGTGTCACCACAGTGTAAAATACAGCTGCAAGCCTGTCCTCAGCCCCTGAGTGTGACGAAGGAGGACACAGGTAGACCCCGGTTGCCGTGCCATAGAATAAGAAGACCACCGTGAGGTGGGACCCGCAGGTCGAGAAGGCCTTTTGCCTGCCAGAGGCAGATGGGACCCTGAGGACGGTGGAGACGATACGGACATATGAAAGGACGATCAGAGAGAGAGGACCAGTCAGGATCACAGAGCACACAGCGAAGAGGGCTGCCTGGTTGGTGCTGGTATCTGAGCAGGAGAGCTGCAGCAGAGGCACCACATCACAGAAGAAGTGACGGACGGTATTGTCTGTGCAGAAAGCAAGCCTGGCCGTGAGCAGGGTGTGCAAGAGGGCAGTGAGGTTGGTAAGCGTCCAGCATGCCGCCACGAGAAGCAGGCACACAAGAGGACTCATGAGTGTGGAGTAGCGAAGGGGCCGGCAGATGGCCACGTAGCGGTCATAGGCCATCACCCCCAAGAGGAAGTCATCCAGTGCCCCGAAGGTCATGAACAAGTGCATCTGGGCCAAACAAGCCCCATACGATATGGTCTGACTGTGTGTCTGGATGTTCACCAGCATCTTGGGGACCGTGGTGGAAGAAAAGCACACATCCGCCAAAGAGAGGTTGGCCACGAAGAAGTACATGGGGTTGTGGAGGTGCCAGTCAGAGCTGACGGCCAGGATGATGAGCAGGTTTCCCAGCAGAGTGACCAGGTACATGGCCAGGAAGATGCCAAAGAGAAGAGGCTGCTGCTCTGGCCTCTCAGAAAGACCCAAGAGGATGAATTCCATGGCACTGGACTGGTTGTGCTGACTACCCATCAATTTATTATACATAGTTCACAAAAGAGTTTTCCAGGGGCTTCCCTGATGGTCGAGTGGGTAGAGAGTCTGCCTGGCAGTGCAAGGGGCTCCGTTCGATCCCTGGCCCGGGAAGATCCCACGTGCCGCGAAGTGGCTGTACCGGTGTATCCAATTACCAAGCCAGAGCTCTGGAGCGCATGCACCCGGAGCCAGTGCTCTGCAGCGAGAGAGGCCACTACGATGGGAGGCCCACACAGGGCAAAGAACGAAGATGGCTGAAAATAAATATAAATAATTTTTTTTTTTTTAAAGTTTTCCAAACTCAGTGAAGTCACTTGCACAAGGTCACAAGGCAGTAAATACAGACTGGGACTCTGAAGCCACCTCCCACATCCTTGATCACTACGCCTGACAGCCACCTCTGAACATAACAGCTCCCTCCACAGAAAGCAGACCTAGAGGACTCACTCTGTGAGGGAGCCATTACCACCTCTCATCTCACGATGGTTTGAGAGGCAGGAGGCAGGACTGGCGTCTTTACGGGTGAGAGGGGAAAGATAACCCTCCCCTTTCTTACCGTCTCACCCCATTTCACCAGCCAAAACAGCCCTCCCACTAAGGCAAGCCACCCTGCTCCTACACGTCTTCTCTTGGTCTCACAGGAGCCCGCCTCTCAGCCCATGACAGTGATCAGGCTGAGAGGCCACCTGCTGCATCCAGCCAGCCTGGGAAGCGTATCCAGACTGCAGTGACAGATGCGAGAGGCGCTTTGTGCAATTGTCACAGGCATACTTCTAAGCTCTGGGTCTCTGGGGCCTGAGCTTCCTGCTCCTCCTCAGAGATGAACAGAAAGCAATTGCTGTAGCTTCTTCCTTTGGCTCCTGAGACCAGTGCAGTGTTCATCACAGAGCAAGCAGGAGAGTGCCGAGTGCACTGGTGGCTTTGCATTTGAGAAATGTGGTCCCCAGGGATGTCTTGGTGTGATGGTTGCTCTAGAGTGCCTCCTGGGAAGGCTGGAAAACCGTAGCAGAAAGGAGTCAGCCCAGGAGGTGGAGGGAAGCTAATGTGGATTCTGAACCTGGTCCCCAAATGCCCTGGCCCTCCACCTTAGCGGGGGTTGTTTGACTTTTATGAGCCCTTGCGTTTCATATTCTTTCTCAGAGGGTGATTAGCTTAGACTGCTGCCTCCCACACCAAAAATAATCCTTGAGAATCTCGAGTAAAGCGAAAATCCAGGAAGTCATAGCAATAGTATTAAAATGTGAGAAACTCATGGGGAAAAGGAAGATCATTGAGAGCTGAAATTAGATTTAGAGACAGAAGGCTGGGTCTAGACTTGGCAGAGGGAAGAGGATGTTGCAAAACACAACTCAAGTCTGCCCTTGGCTCTTCCTTGCTCTCCCTGAAACAATTACATTCTCCCAGTATCGATGAAATGGACGACAGAGGCTTAGACATCCACACAAAAGACTTCCTGGAAAATGAAATTCAGAATAGTGTATCTCGTCTAAATCATTCACTCTTCAACTCTTTCTATCATTACCTAATGTAGAGATACTACTCTAGAGAAACTGCTAATACTTTTTATTTTTTTATTCTTATACTTTGGCTCAAAGTATATTGTTGATAAAGAAGTTCTTTTTTCAAAAAAATAATATATTTATTTATTTGCCTCTAAGTCATTGTTTATTTTTTACCCATCTTTATTCTTTGGCACGTGTGGGTCTCCCATAGTCACGGCCTCTCTTGTTGCAGAGCACTGGCTCTGGGTGCACATGCTCCAGAGCGCTGGCTGGTAATTGAACACACTGGCCCAGCTGTTCCTTGGCACATGGGATCTGCCTGGGACAGGGATCAAACCGGTGCGCCTTGCAGTGCAAGGTGGACCCTTTACCCACCGGACCACCAGGGAAGCCCCTAAAGAAGTTCTTTTAACTGAGAAATACCACCAATCAGAAGCATGTATTCATAAGTTTAATTAATCAACTAATTTTTCAATTTCTTCTTTTCCTTTTACAAATTCCTTTCCCATTTAGGTTATTACAGAGGATTGAGTGGTTCTCCATGTTATTCAGTAGGTCCTTATTAGTTACCTATTTTAAATATAGCATGTACACATGTCAATCTCAAACTACCAATAAAAGAGAAGGCAAAACATCTAAAATGAACAACAAATTGCCATACCTCCTTTACCTAATTTCAAAACTTCTTTATACATCATACCTAGGAAAGTAACAATAATTGCATGAGAACATGAACACAGATTAACGGAACAATGAACGATTTTGAAACAGATCATTACATACAAGATCAATTAATATTTTACAAATACACCAAGGCCGTTTAATATGGAAAGATATTGTTTCCATAAGTGGTGCAGCATGGTTCAGTATCAATATGTCTGAAATGGACATAGACTCTTGTGCTGCACCACATGCAAAAAACGACTTGAAATGGGTCAAGTGTGTAAGAGCTATAACCATGAAATTATCTTGGAGAAAACATTGGACAAAATCTTGGTAAACATGGGGCAGGTAACATTTCCTTAAATAGGACACAAAAGTCACAAACTCTAAAAATAAAGTAGAACTTTGATTTCCTAAAAAGAAAATGCAGTTGCTCTTCAAAAGAAACTCGATTTAATAAATTTTTTATTGGACTACAGTTGCTTAATAATGCTGTATTATTTTCCTTCTCAGCTCTCAGTAAAATGAATCAGTCATAGATATACATATATCCCCTCTTATTTTGGATTTCCTTCCATTTAGGTCACCAGAGAGCACTGAGCTGAGTTCCCTATGCTACACAGTAGGTTCTCATGAGTTATCTATTTCATACATAGCAGTAAGTGTCTATTGGCAGAGGAATAAAGATGTGGCTCATATATACAAAAGAATGTTACATAGCCACAAAACAGAACAAGACCGTGCCATCTGCCAGGACGTGGATGGATCTACATATAGTCATAAAGAGTGAAGTAAGTCAAAAAGAGAAATTACTGTCTATTAATACATGTAGATGGAATCTAGAAAAACGGAACTGAAGAGATGATTTGCCCATCAAGAACAGAGATGCAGACATAGAGAACAAACTTGGGTGAGGCGTTGTTGTCCACTCACTAAGTTGTGTCTGACTGTCAGAAACACCGTGGACTGCAGTCCAGTTCCCCCATCCTTCACTATTCCCTGGAGGTTGCTCATGGAAAAGGAGAGGGTGCAACAAACTGAGAGAGTAGCACTGATATATATATATATATATATATATATATATATATATATATGCATTTATGTATATGTATATATACATATGTATATGTACACATATATATACCCTACCACATGCAAATCAGATAGCTAGTGGGGAACTGCTATATAACATGGGAAACTCAGTGTCACACTCTGTGATGACCTACAGGGCTGCGAAGTAGGGGAAGGGTTGGAGAAAGAATCAAGACGGAGAGTATACATGTATACTTACTCATGTTGTTGTATATAAAAACCCAACACAACATTGTAGGGCAACTATTCTCCAATTAAAAATTCATGAAAATTAAATAAAGTTTTAAAAAGAACTAATAAATTCAGAGGAACTAAGAGGAGAGACACAAGTGCTACCAGATATGTAATTTCTCAGCCTAATAGACAAAACTAATAATGAAAAATATCAACTCAAAATTCACAACTTAGACTAAAGAATTAGACAAAAAAGCTGCCCTTTAAAAAGGTCACTTCAATTTTCCTTCTCAGCTCTCAGTAAAATGAATCAGTCATAGATATACATATATCCTCTTATTTTGGATTTCCTTCCATTTAGGTCACCAGAGAGCACTGAGCTGAGTTCCCTATGCTACACAGTAGGTTCTCATGAGTTATCTATTTCATACATAGCAGTAAGTGTCTATTGGCAGAGGAATAAAGATGTGGCTCATATATACAAAAGAATGTTACATAGCCACAAAACAGAACAAGACCGTGCCATCTGCCAGGACGTGGATGGATCTACATATAGTCATAAAGAGTGAAGTAAGTCAAAAAGAGAAATTACTGTCTATTAATACATGTAGATGGAATCTAGAAAAACGGAACTGAAGAGATGATTTGCCCATCAAGAACAGAGATGCAGACATAGAGAACAAACTTGGGTGAGGCGTTGTTGTCCACTCACTAAGTTGTGTCTGACTGTCAGAAACACCGTGGACTGCAGTCCAGTTCCCCCATCCTTCACTATTCCCTGGAGGTTGCTCATGGAAAAGGAGAGGGTGCAACAAACTGAGAGAGTAGCACTGATATATATATATATATATATATATATATATATATATATATATATATTTATGTATATGTATATATATATATGTATATATAAACATATATATACCCTACCACATGCAAATCAGATAGCTAGTGGGGAACTGCTATATAACATGGGAAACTCAGTGTCACACTCTGTGATGACCTACAGGGCTGCGAAGTAGGGGAAGGGTTGGAGAAAGAATCAAGACGGAGAGTATACATGTATACTTACTCATGTTGTTGTATATAAAAACCCAACACAACATTGTAGGGCAACTATTCTCCAATTAAAAATTCATGAAAATTAAATAAAGTTTTAAAAAGAACTAATAAATTCAGAGGAACTAAGAGGAGAGACACAAGTGCTACCAGATATGTAATTTCTCAGCCTAATAGACAAAACTAATAATGAAAAATATCAACTCAAAATTCACAACTTAGACTAAAGAATTAGAAGCAAATAGACATTAACTGTCATAGAATACAATTCCACTTACCAAATATCAACTGAGTATTTATTCCATGCTGGGATCAAGATTATGAGTTTAGGATCTGGGGTTCTGTGAACACATGTGTCTGTTACACACATGAGCAAACATCACTGAGACAAGACTTTTGCCCTGTGGAAGAGTTTCTCCAGGGCCCCCTTCATGTCCCTGTTCCTCAGGCTATAAATGAAAGGGTTCAGCAGTGGTGTGACCACTGTGTACATCACAGAGACAATGATGTTCTTGTCACTGGAGGTGCCAGATGAGGGGAAAAAATACAGCCCAATAATTGCTCCGTAATACAGAGACACCACAGAGAGGTGGGAGCCACATGTGGACAAGGCTTTGCAGATCCCCTTGGTGGAGGGAACCTTCAGGATTGTGGCCCCAATGCGGCCATATGAGATCAGGATGCATATTAGCGGGAGGACAATGACGACCACTCCTACTGTGAAGATGGCCAGCTCATTGGGGGATGTGTCTGAGCAGGAGAGCTGGAGCAGGGCACCAAGGTCACAAAAGAAATGCGGGATGGTGCGGTCAGCACAAAAGGACAGCCGGGTCAGGAGGAGGGTGTGACACAGGGCACTGGTACAGGAGAGAATCCAAGATACAGTTACTAGTGAGGTACACAGCCCCTGTCCCATGATGGTGGTGTAGTGCAGAGGGTGACAGATGGCCACATACCTGTCATAGGCCATTGAAGTGAGCAGGAAATCATCCAGATCAGTAAAAAATAGGAAGCAATACATCTGTGCTACACACTCTGCATAGGGGATCGACTGATCCCGAGTATGCATGTTTATCAGCATCTTAGGGACCGTGACAGATGAGAAGGAGATATCAGTGAGGGCCAAGTGGCTGAGGAAGAAGTACATGGGGGTGTGGAGGCGAGGGTCTAGCCTGATGAGCAGGAGGATGAGCAGGTTCCCCAGCACCGTGGTCAGGTACATGCCCAGGAACAGGGCAAAGACCACGCCCTGCTGCTCTGGCTGGACGGGGAGCCCCAGGAGGAGGAACTCGGACACGCTGCTCTGGTTCTCCCTCTTCATGCTCCTGTCCTGTCTGCACTAAAAATAAATAGAAAAATTAACTGTCATAGAATACAATTCCACTTACCAAATATCAACTGAGTATTTATTCCATGCTGGGATCAAGATTATGAGTTTAGGATCTGGGGTTCTGTGAACACATGTGTCTGTTACACACATGAGCAAACATCACTGAGACAAGACTTTTGCCCTGTGGAAGAGTTTCTCCAGGGCCCCCTTCATGTCCCTGTTCCTCAGGCTATAAATGAAAGGGTTCAGCAGTGGTGTGACCACTGTGTACATCACAGAGACAATGATGTTCTTGTCACTGGAGGTGCCAGATGAGGGGAAAAAATACAGCCCAATAATTGCTCCGTAATACAGAGACACCACAGAGAGGTGGGAGCCACATGTGGACAAGGCTTTGCAGATCCCCTTGGTGGAGGGAACCTTCAGGATTGTGGCCCCAATGCGGCCATATGAGATCAGGATGCATATTAGCGGGAGGACAATGACGACCACTCCTACTGTGAAGATGGCCAGCTCATTGGGGGATGTGTCTGAGCAGGAGAGCTGGAGCAGGGCACCAAGGTCACAAAAGAAATGCGGGATGGTGCGGTCAGCACAAAAGGACAGCCGGGTCAGGAGGAGGGTGTGACACAGGGCACTGGTACAGGAGAGAATCCAAGATACAGTTACTAGTGAGGTACACAGCCCCTGTCCCATGATGGTGGTGTAGTGCAGAGGGTGACAGATGGCCACATACCTGTCATAGGCCATTGAAGTGAGCAGGAAATCATCCAGATCAGTAAAAAATAGGAAGCAATACATCTGTGCTACACACTCTGCATAGGGGATCGACTGATCCCGAGTATGCATGTTTATCAGCATCTTAGGGACCGTGACAGATGAGAAGGAGATATCAGTGAGGGCCAAGTGGCTGAGGAAGAAGTACATGGGGGTGTGGAGGCGAGGGTCTAGCCTGATGAGCAGGAGGATGAGCAGGTTCCCCAGCACCGTGGTCAGGTACATGCCCAGGAACAGGGCAAAGACCACGCCCTGCTGCTCTGGCTGGACGGGGAGCCCCAGGAGGAGGAACTCGGACACGCTGCTCTGGTTCTCCCTCTTCATGCTCCTGTCCTGTCTGCTGGAGATGAAAGGAGAGGGAAAGAAGCAGAAACCAACAACCTGGGCTTCCCTGGTGGTCCAGTGGGTAAGGACACTGCTTTGCAGTGCAAGGGGTGCCAGTTCGATCCCTGGCCTGGGAAGATCCCACGTGCCACGAAGTGGCTGGACCGATGTGTCCAATTACTGAGCCGGAGCTCTGGAGCGCATGCGCCCAGAGCCGGTGCTCTGCGACGAGAGAGGCCACGGCGGTGGGAGGCCCACACAGGCCAAAGAACAAAGATAAATAAATGAAAGACCAATAGAAGTGACCAAAAAGAAAAAGTCAAAAAAAAAAAAAAAGAAAAAAGAAACCAACAACCTTGATTTACAGCAGGTAGATCAAAATGAGTCCATTCTTCTGGAGAATATGACTGTCTCTTTCCGTATTACCATGTCCCTGCAAAAACTCCTAAAAGGAAAGGTATTATAAAATGAGGGAATTGATCAAGAAGAGAGCTTGACACAGAAAAGAAACTAGCTCAGTGGCATTTTTCCTTCACCTAGCAGAGAAGAAGGCTCTAAGGTATAATTTGCAGCTATGTCTTATCTATTAAGAGGAAATGTCACATTGTCTTAGTAAGTTAAAATCTCCCCAATTTAAACTCTGTCTGTATATTTTAAAACAATAACAATGCTTTGACCTTCAAGTTGTGACATATGGACTTCCATATCCTTCAATATGTAAAATATATGGAGGAAATTTCAATAACAAATTCTCAAAGGCATGTGGATCAAATAAATAGCCAGAGTTTCTATGATGTATAAAGGTTAAATAAAAATGAAGCTCTTGCTTTGCGGAGTGACAGTATCGTAGCCAATGAGGTTTATTTGAGGCATGATTATTGACAATTGAAAACTTTTCCCAATAGCACACAGTGACGACTTGAAATACAGTTGGCATTGGCAATTTTTAACAGTGTCTACGGAGACTGAAAAAAAAAATGAAGCCATCTCTAGACTCAACTCAGAGCATCTTAAGTTCAGTTTTGCCATATCTCTGCTTTACCCAGGAAAAATAGTACTGGCAGTCCCATATTTTTTTCGTAGTCCTCTATTTATCATTTTCTAATCTTCTCCTGATCCAGCAAACTCTCATGACCCTGTGAACAGCCACATTCATAATCAAAAGGGTTGTTATCAACAGGTGTTAAAGAGATAAGCCATGATAGGTATTCTCCCATGTCTTTAGGAACGAACAATAAGAAGTGACATAGTTAGAGCACAGACAAGTGGTGAGCCCCTGTTACACACGTACATGCACACACACAAACACATACACAGCTGCTACTGGTGTAGGAACCCAGTTCTCTTATGAACTTTATCATCAAGTCATCTGGGTGCTGGGAGTAAGGACTGGCTTTTCAGTTTTTCTATAGGACACCCATAGACCAGATTTATCCACTTCTGGGGTCCTGAACCTCTCGGAAGCGTCAAAGAGAAAAAACCACGAGCCTGGAATTTATCTCTCAATTCACAGTGTCAGAAATGGAGACAGGAAGACGATGTCCTACCTAACAGAGAGAGGATTCACGAGACAGCACCAAGCTCTTGGTTAGAGACATGCATTAAACATGTAATAATTGCTCAGTTTTCTTCTCTCTCCCTCCAGGATAGATGCCCTTGGGCAGTGGTCTCTAAACTTGGATGTTCCCCAGAATCCCATGGGAGCTTGTTAAAGATGCAGATCCACCTCCACCTCCAGTGATGCTCATTCTTGACCTCTGGGGCCAGGGAATTCTGAAGTGCATGGTCCCAAGGGCAGACACTCACTGTTCTTCAGAAGAACATCAGGCTGATGCCCTGATGTGGGTGTGAGCCCAAAAGAGATGTGGAAAGAACTCTCTTCTGGCCCTTCCTTACCAGCTTAATGTTTCTCCTAGTTAAATAATAGTCTGGGATCTGAGGAGGCCCTTGGCTTCCAGGTCTCAGATCTTCTAATTCACAAGCAGTACAAGCTGCCACTCTGAACCCTAAGCTTGCTATAATGCAGAATCTAACTGACTACTCGTCAATTATTTATATATAGCTCACAAAAGAGTTTTCCAAACTCAGTGCAGTGAAGTCACTTGCACAAGGTCACAAGGCAGTAAATACAGACTGGGACTCTGAAGCCACCTCCCACATCCTTGATCACCATTCCTGACAGCCACCTCTGAACATAACAGCTCCCTCCACAGAAAGCAGACATAGAGGACTCGCTCTGTGAGGGAGCCATTACCACCTCTCATCTCACAATGGTCTGAGAGGCAGGAGGCAGGACTGGCATCTTTACGGGTGAGAGGGGAAAGATAACCCTCCCTCCCCTTTGTCGTCGCCTCACCCCATTTCTCCAGCCCAAACAACCCTCCCACCAAGGCAACCCACCCTGCTCCTACACGTCTTCTCTTGGTCTCACGGGAGCATGCCTCTCAGCCCATGACAGTGATCAGGCTGAGAGGCCACCTGCTGCATCCAGCCAGCCTGGGAAGTGTATCCAGACTGCAGTGACAGATGCGAGAGGTGCTTTGTGCAATTGTCACAGGCATACTTCTAGGTTCTGGGCCTCTGGGGGCTGAGCCTCCTGTTGCTCTTCAGAGATAAACAGAAAGCAATTGCTCTAGCTTCCTGCTCTGGCTCCTGAGGACAGTGTTCAGTGAGGACAGAGCAAGCAGGAGAGTGCCGAGTGCATTGGTGGCTTTGCATTTGAGAAATGTGGTCCCCAGGGATGTCTTGGTGTGATGGTTGCCAGAGTGCCTCCTGGCAAAGCTGAAAACTGTAGCAGAAAGGAGTCAGCCCAGGAGGTGGAGGGAAGCTAATGTGGATTCTGAACCTGGTCCCCAAATGCCCTGGCCCTCCACCTTAGCGGGGGTGGTTTGACTTCTATGAGCCCTTGCATTTCATGTTCTTTCTCAGAGGGTGATTAGCTCAGACTGCGGCCTCCCACACCAAAAATAATCCTTGAGAAACTTGAGTTAAGTGAAAATCCAGGAAATTATAGCAGTAGTATCAAAATGTGAGAAATTGATGGGGAATAGGAAGACCATTGAGAGCTGAAATAGGATTTGGGGACAGAAGGATGGATCTAGACTGGGCAGTGGGAAGAGGCCTGGTGCTTTTCTGTGAGAGGATGTTGTAAAACACTTAATTCAAGTCTGCTCATGCCTCTTCCTTTCTCTCCCTGGAGCAATTACAGTCTCCCAGTGCTGTAGAAATGGAGGACACAGGCTTAGACATCCACACAAAAGACTTTCTGGAAAATGAAATTCAGAATAGCGTATCTAGTCTAAGTCGTTCACTCTTTAACTCTTCCTATCAAATACCTAAGTTGAGGTACCACTATAGGCAGATTGCTAATTCTTTTCATTTTTTAATTTTTATAGTTTGGATCAAAGAATATTGTAAATAAAGATAAAGAAATTATTTTAACTGAGAAATGCTGCCCAATCAGAAGCATGTATTTTTTAATTTCTTTTTTTTCTTTTTAAAATTTCTTCCCATTTAGGTTATTACAGAGTACTGAATAACCCTGTGCTATTCTGTATATCCTTGTTGGTTAAATATTTTAAATGTAGGATGTGTACATGTTAATCTAAAAATCCCAATAAAAGAGAAGACAAAACATCTTAAAATGGAAAACACACTACAATACCTCCTTTACCTAATTTCAAAACTTCTTTAAAAATCATAACATGTTATTATTAGAGAAATGCAAATCAAAACTACAATGAGATATCACCTCACACCAGTCAGAATGGCCATCAACAACAAATTGACAGACAATAAATGCTGGAGAGGCTGTGGAGAAAAGGGAACACTCTTGCATTGCTGGTGGGAATGCAACTTGATACAGCCACAGTGGAAGACAGCATGGAGATTTCTTAAGAAACTAAAAATAGAAGCACCCTATGACCCACCAATCCCACTATTAGGCTTATATCCTGATGAAATCAAAACTGAAAGAAGCACCTGTACCCCAATGTTCATTGCAGTTCTCTATACAATAGCTAGGCATGGAAGCACCCTAGATGTCCATCAACAAATGAATGAATAAAAAAACTCTGGTATATATATATATATATATATATATACACACATACACAATGGAATATTTCTCAGCTGTAAAAATAAATGCAGGAGAATCAGCTCTAATGAGATGGGTGGATCTAAAACCTATTATAAAAAGTGCAGTAAGTCAAAAAGAGAAAGACAAGTACAGCATACTAACACATATATATGGAATCTAGTAAGATGGTAATGATAACACACGCACCGAAGCGATGGAAAAACAAAGAGAACAGGCATATGGACATTGAGGGAAATGAACAGTGGTGGGAGGCATGGAGGGAGTAACATGGAAACCCATACTATTGTATGTGAAAAAGATAACTATTGTCATTGCACTGTGGGAATAGGGGATCTTGCAGGAGCATGGTGTAACAGCCTGGAGATGTGGGGTGGGGGGGACTGGGAGGGGGGTAGAGGAGGGAGGGGGCCAGAGATATACATACGACTAATCTGGGAACATAAATACCTGTAAACAATAAAACTGTAAAATATTTAAAAAATAAAATATTATTATTAAAATAAATAAATAAATAAATTTAAGAAAAGATCATAGCATGGAAAGTAATAATAATTGCATAAGAATAGGAATATAGATCAAAAGAATAGTGAATACATTTGAAAGAGAACAATGCACACAAGGTCAATTAATATTGTACAAATGCACCAAGGCAATCTGACGTGGAAAGATATTGTTTCTATAAATGATGCCAGCATGGTTCAGTATTAATATGTCTTAAATAAACATAGACTCTTCTGCCGTATCACATGGAAAACACAACTTGAAACAGGTCAAGTGTGTAAGAACTATAACTCTAAAACTATCTTGGAGAAGACATTGGACAAAATCTTAGTAAACACGCGGCAGGCAACATTTTCTTAAATAGGACACAAAAGTCATGAACTCTAAAAAAAGTATAACCTTGATTTCATAAAAAGAAGATGCAGTTACTGTTCAAAAGAAACCCTATTGAATAAATTTTTATTGGACTACAGTTGCTTAACAATGCTGTATTATTTTCTTTTTTGACTCTCAGTAAAATGAATCAGCCATGGGTATACATATATCCCCTCTTTTTTGGATTTCCTTCCTATTTAGGTCAGCAGAGAGCACTAAGCTGAGTTCCCTGTGCTAGACAGTAGGTTCTCATGAGTTATCTATTTCATACACAGTAGTAAGTGTCCATTGACAGAGGAATAGATAAAGATGTGGCACATATATACAATGAAATACTACACAGCCACAAAATAAAATTAAACTGTGCCATTTGCCAGGACATGGATGGATCTACATATAGTTGTACAGAGTGAAGTAACTCAGAAAGAGAAATTATTGTCTGTTAATGCTAATGTATATGGAATCTAGGAAAGTGGTGCTGATGAAATGATTTGCTCAGCAAGAATAGAGATGCAGACAAAGAGAACAATCTTGGAGGAGGATTGTTGTTCAGCCACTAAGTCGTGACTGACTCTTAGCAAGCCCATGGACTGCAGCCCAGAAGGCTCCCCTGTCCTTCACTATCTCCTGGAGTTTGCTCACGGAGGAGAGAGTGGGACAAACTGAGAGTAACATTGATATATATATATATATATATACACTACCACATGTAAATCAGACAGCTAGTGGGAAACTGCTATATAACATGGGAAACTCGGTGTCATACTCTGTGATCACCCAGAGGGCTGCAAAGTGGGGGAAGGGTTGGAGAAAAGATCAAGAGGGAGAGTATATGTGTATACTTATTCATGTTGTTGTATAGAAAAAGCAAACACAACACTGTTGAGCAATTATACTGTTAAATAAACATAGACTCTTCTGCCGTATCACATGGAAAACACAACTTGAAACAGGTCAAGTGTGTAAGAACTATAACTCTAAAACTATCTTGGAGAAGACATTGGACAAAATCTTAGTAAACACGCGGCAGGCAACATTTTCTTAAATAGGACACAAAAGTCATGAACTCTAAAAAAAGTATAACCTTGATTTCATAAAAAGAAGATGCAGTTACTGTTCAAAAGAAACCCTATTGAATAAATTTTTATTGGACTACAGTTGCTTAACAATGCTGTATTATTTTCTTTTTTGACTCTCAGTAAAATGAATCAGCCATGGGTATACATATATCCCCTCTTTTTTGGATTTCCTTCCTATTTAGGTCAGCAGAGAGCACTAAGCTGAGTTCCCTGTGCTAGACAGTAGGTTCTCATGAGTTATCTATTTCATACACAGTAGTAAGTGTCCATTGACAGAGGAATAGATAAAGATGTGGCACATATATACAATGAAATACTACACAGCCACAAAATAAAATTAAACTGTGCCATTTGCCAGGACATGGATGGATCTACATATAGTTGTACAGAGTGAAGTAACTCAGAAAGAGAAATTATTGTCTGTTAATGCTAATGTATATGGAATCTAGGAAAGTGGTGCTGATGAAATGATTTGCTCAGCAAGAATAGAGATGCAGACAAAGAGAACAATCTTGGAGGAGGATTGTTGTTCAGCCACTAAGTCGTGACTGACTCTTAGCAAGCCCATGGACTGCAGCCCAGAAGGCTCCCCTGTCCTTCACTATCTCCTGGAGTTTGCTCACGGAGGAGAGAGTGGGACAAACTGAGAGTAACATTGATATATATATATATATATATATACACTACCACATGTAAATCAGACAGCTAGTGGGAAACTGCTATATAACATGGGAAACTCGGTGTCATACTCTGTGATCACCCAGAGGGCTGCAAAGTGGGGGAAGGGTTGGAGAAAAGATCAAGAGGGAGAGTATATGTGTATACTTATTCATGTTGTTGTATAGAAAAAGCAAACACAACACTGTTGAGCAATTATACTGTTAAATATACATGCAGAGCAGCAATGGAGAAACAGAGAACAGACTTATGGACTTTGGGGGGAGGGAAGCATAAGCAAGATGTACAGAAAGAGTAATAGGGAAATTCACATTACCATATGTAAAAGAGACAACCAATGTGAATATGCTGTAGGACTAAGGGGACTTACACGGGGGCTACACACAATCTGGAGGGTTGGGACTGGGAGGGAGATGGGAGTGAGGTTCAGGTGGGAGGGATGAAGGGAATATCTATGACTGATTCGGGCTTAGGTATAGCAGTAAACAACAAAACTATGCAAAAGTAAAATAAAAATAAATTAATGAAAAATTCATAAAAATGAAACTAAACAAAACATTTTTAAAAGAACTAATGAATTCACAGGAACTAAGAGGAAAGACACAAGTACTACCAGATATGTAATTTATCAGCCTAAGAGACAAAGTTAATAATCAAAAACATCAACTCAAAATTTATAATTTAGACTAATGAATTAGAAAGAAATAGACAGTAACTGTCATAGAATATAATTTCACTTATCGAATATCAACTGAGTATTTATTTCATGCCAGGATCAATACTAGGAGTATGGGCTCCCCTAGTGTTCCAGTGGGTTAAGAGTCCACCCCGCAATGCAAGGGGCACCGGTTCCATCCCTTGCCTGGGAAGACCCAAGATTCCGCAGAAGGGCTTGGACAGTGTGCCCAATTATGAGCGAGCAATCTGGAGCTCATGCTGATGCTCTTCAAGGAGAGAGGCCACTGCAATGGAAAGCCCACACATGCCAAAGAACAAAGATGGATGAATAAGTAAATTAATAAAAGTAAATTTATAAAAAAGACTAGGAGTACAGGATCTGGGGTTCTGTGAACACATGTGTCTGTTACACACATGAGCAAACATCACTGAGACAAGACTTTTGCCCTGTGGAAGAGTTTCTCCAGGGCCCCCTTCATGTCCCTGTTCCTCAGGCTATAAATGAAAGGGTTCAGCAGTGGTGTGATCACTGTGTACATCACAGAGACAATGATGTTCTTGTCACTGGAGGTGCCAGATGAGGGGAAAAAATACAGCCCAATAATTGCTCCGTAATACAGAGACACCACAGAGAGGTGGGAGCCACATGTGGACAAGGCTTTGCAGATCCCCTTGGTGGAGGGAACCTTCAGGATGGTGGCCCCGATGCGGCCATATGAGATCAGGATGCATATCAGTGGGAGGACAATGACGACCACTCCTACTGTGAAGATGGCCAGCTCATTGGGGGATGTGTCTGAGCAGGAGAGCTGGAGCAGGGCACCAAGGTCACAGAAGAAATGGGGGATGGTGTGGTCAGCACAAAAAGACAGCCGGGTCAGGAGGAGGGTGTGACACAGGGCATTGGCACAGGAGAGAATCCAAGATACAGTTACTAGTGAGGTACACAGCCCCTGTCCCATGATGGTGGTGTAGTGCAGAGGGTGACAGATGGCCACATACCTGTCATAGGCCATTGAGGTCAGTAGAAAATCATCCAAAACAGTAAAAAGTTGGAATAAATACGCCTGTGCTATGCACCCTGCATAAGCAATAGTTTGATCCTGGATTTGCATGTTCATTAGCATCTTAGGGATGGTGACTGATGATAAAGAGATGTCGGTGAGGGCCAAGTGGCTGAGGAAGAAGTACATGGGGGTGTGCAGTCGAGGGTCCAGCCTGATGAGCAGGAGGATGAGCAGGTTCCCCAGCACTGTGGTCAGGTACATGCCCAGGAACAGGGCAAAGACCACACCCTGCTGCTCTGGCTGGACGGGGAGCCCCCGGAGGAGGAACTCGGACACACTGCTCTGGTTCTTAGGCTTCATGCTCCTGTCCTGTCTGCTGGAGATGAAAGGAGAGGGAAAGAAACAGAAACCAACAACCTCGATTTACAGGAGGCAGATCAAAATGAGTCCATTCTGCTGGAGAATATGTCCGTGTCTTTCTGCATTGCTGTATCCCTGCAAAACCCCCTAAAAGGAATGGTATTATAAAATGAGGGAACTGACCAACCAGGAAGAGAGTTTGACACAGAAGAGAAACTGGCTCAGTGGCATTTTCCTTCTTTTAAGGGAGAGGAAGCCTCTAAGCTATAATTTGCAGCCATGTTTTATCTGTAAAGAGAATGTGTCACACAGTCTTAGTAAGTTAAAATCTGCCCAACTTAAATTCTGTCTGTATATTTTAAAACAATCACAAGGATTTTACCTTCAGGTTGTGACATATCGGGCTTCTCAAATTAGACTTCAATATCATTTAATATGTAAAATATAGGGAGGAAGTTTCAATAACAAATTCTCAAAGGCACGTGATCAAATAAATAGCCACTAGTGAAGATGGCCAGCTTGGGGATGTGTCTGAGCAGGAGAGCTGGAGCAGGGCACCAAGGTCACAGAAGAAATGGGGGATGGTGTGGTCAGCACAAAAAGACAGCCGGGTCAGGAGGAGGGTGTGACACAGGGCATTGGCACAGGAGAGAATCCAAGATACAGTTACTAGTGAGGTACACAGCCCCTGTCCCATGATGGTGGTGTAGTGCAGAGGGTGACAGATGGCCACATACCTGTCATAGGCCATTGAGGTCAGTAGAAAATCATCCAAAACAGTAAAAAGTTGGAATAAATACGCCTGTGCTATGCACCCTGCATAAGCAATAGTTTGATCCTGGATTTGCATGTTCATTAGCATCTTAGGGATGGTGACTGATGATAAAGAGATGTCGGTGAGGGCCAAGTGGCTGAGGAAGAAGTACATGGGGGTGTGCAGTCGAGGGTCCAGCCTGATGAGCAGGAGGATGAGCAGGTTCCCCAGCACTGTGGTCAGGTACATGCCCAGGAACAGGGCAAAGACCACACCCTGCTGCTCTGGCTGGACGGGGAGCCCCCGGAGGAGGAACTCGGACACACTGCTCTGGTTCTTAGGCTTCATGCTCCTGTCCTGTCTGCTGGAGATGAAAGGAGAGGAAAGAAACAGAAACCAACAACCTCGATTTACAGGAGGCAGATCAAAATGAGTCCATTCTGCTGGAGAATATGTCCGTGTCTTTCTGCATTGCTGTATCCCTGCAAAACCCCCTAAAAGGAATGGTATTATAAAATGAGGGAACTGACCAACCAGGAAGAGAGTTTGACACAGAAGAGAAACTGGCTCAGTGGCATTTTCCTTCTTTTAAGGGAGAGGAAGCCTCTAAGCTATAATTTGCAGCCATGTTTTATCTGTAAAGAGAATGTGTCACACAGTCTTAGTAAGTTAAAATCTGCCCAACTTAAATTCTGTCTGTATATTTTAAAACAATCACAAGGATTTTACCTTCAGGTTGTGACATATCGGGCTTCTCAAATTAGACTTCAATATCATTTAATATGTAAAATATAGGGAGGAAGTTTCAATAACAAATTCTCAAAGGCACGTGGATCAAATAAATAGCCACATTTTCTATTATTGTAAAGGCTGAATAAAAAATAAGCTCATCCCCTTGACTCAACTTTAGTGTTGTAGAGCTCAGTCTTGCAATATCTGTGCTTTACCAAGTAAAAATATTACTGGCAATCCAATCTTTTTTTTTTTTTACTAGTCCTCATATTTATCATTTTCCAATCTCCTCCAGATCCAGCAAACTCTCATGACCCTGTGAACAGCCACATTCATAATCAAAAGGGTTGTTCTCAAGAGCCGTTAAAGGTGATAAGCCATGATAGGCCTTCTCCATTGTCTTTAGGAATGAGCAACAAGTCACTTAAGTAAGAGCACAGACAAGTGGTGAACTCTGTTACACACAAACACATACACACCTGCTACTGGTGTAGGAACCTAGTTCTCTTATGAACTTTATCATCAGGTCATCTGGGTGCTGGGAGTAAGGACTGGCTTCTTGGCTTCTCTATAGGACACCCATAGACCAGATTTATCCACTTCTGGGGTCCTGAATCTCTCGGAAGCGTCAAAGAGAAAAAACCATGAGCCTGGAGTTTATCTCTCAATTCACAGTGTCAGAAATGGAGACATGAAGATGATGTCCTACCCAACAGAGAGAGGACTCATGGGACAGAGCACCGAGCTCTTGGTTAGAGACCTGCATTAAACATATATTAACTGCTCAGTTTTCTACTCTCTCCCTTCTGGATAGATGCACTCAGTCAGTGGTCCCTACACTTGGATGTTCCCCAGGATCCCATGGGAGCTTGTTAAAGATGCAGATCCACCTCCACCTCCAGTGATGCTCATTCTTGACCTCTGGGGCCAGGGAATTCTGAGGCGCCCGGTCCCAAGGGCAGACACTGAGGAAACACTGTCCTTCAGAAGAACATCAGGCTGATGCCCTGAGGGTGTGAGCCCAAAAGAGATGTGGAAAGAACTCTCTTCTGGCCCTTCCTTACCAGTTTAATGTTTTTCCTAGTTAAGCCATAGTCTGGGATGTGAAGAGGTCCTTATCTACCAAGTGGAAACTCCCTATGATTTGCTGCTTTTTAAATTAATTCTTCTTCATGATGGAAATCCAAATACAATAGCATAGATGTGAACACAAAGGAGAAAGCTAAAGAACATCACTCTTCCATTATTCATTCATCCTTCTAAAATGGATTTGATTCATGAAATTTTATATACACATGCATACATGCATGCTAAGTCACTTCATTTGTGTCCAACTCCCCGCAACCTCATGGTCTGTATCCCACCAGGCTTCTCTATCCATGGGATAGAGAAGGCAAGAATACTGGAGTGGGTGGTCATTTTCTTCCTCATTTTATACGCATAAATGGGATTTATTTTATATGGTGTTTTATACCTTTCTTTTCCCATGAGAATTTATTGTAATAATATGTGCATATCTACTTCCATACATATAAATACATGGAATACATAAACATTAACACATCAATTTACTTAAAATTTTAAAAATTTCGCTGCACCATTGCTGAACAGTGCTGATAAGCCAACTCTTCTTAGAAAAGACTCTGATGCTGGGAAAGACTGAGGGCAGGAGGAGAAGGGGACAACAGAGGATGAGATGGTTGGATGGCATCACTAATTCAATGGACTTGAGTTTGAGCAAACTCTGGGAGATAATGAATGACAGGGCAGTCTGATGTGCTGCATTCCACGGTTTTGCAAATTTTTGGTATACGATTCTCAGCCGAGGACCACCCTGGTGGTGATGGTAACAAGGACCACATTGGTGGTGATGAGTGGGCAGTGTTAATACCTACTGTGTGTTACCTCACAATCAGGAGACTCCCCACTGGAGTGGATTGGAGAGAAACGGAGTTTGAAGGGAAAGCATCAAATTCTGCAATACCTCTAGAATTTAAAAAATAAAGAGCAAGAGCAGATAAAACTATAATTTAAAAAGATACATGCACCCCATGGTAGCATTATTTACAAGAGCCAAGACAGGGACACAATCTAAATATCTATGGTCACATGAATGGGTCAAAGGATATGGTATACATATACAACAAAATATTACTCAGTCATTACAAAGAATTAGATAATGTCATTTGCAACCATGTGGATGGACCTAGAGATTAACACGCTAAGTGAAGAAAGTCAGAAAGACAAATATCGTATGATATCACTCATGTGTGGAACCTAAAACATGACACAAATGAATATATCTACAGAACAAAACCAGACACAGACAGAGAACACTTGTGGTTGATGAGGGGGAGGTCAGGATTAAGAGTTTGGGATTAGCAGATGCACACTAATATATGTAGAATCGATAAGCTTTTATGCATAGAATGGAAAAAACAACAAGGTCCTACAGTATAGCTCGGAGAACTATATTCACTATCCTGTGATAAGTTAGAATGGAAAAGAATATGAAAAAGAATGTTTAACTGAGTCAATTGCTACACAGCAGAAGTCAAACACGACACTGTAAATCAATTATACTTCAATAAAATTAAGAAAAAAATAAAGCACAAGTGTAAGTCTGAGGACTGTGAATTTAGTTCACTTTTGTTCCCTTTTCTAGACATGCTAAGGAAAGACAAGAATAGACAAGTAGCCACTGAAGGTGTCTTATGAAAGCCAAATGGCTCCACTTAAGTATTTAAGGAAACCAGCCAAAGCACAGCATGCACTGAAAAATATCACATCCACAATTTGATCACAAGAGTTGGAAGAGCATAGCCCCAGAGGATCTCCTGTCCTGAATCCAGGGTTCTGATAGGAAAAGGGCAACGTAGAGGAGCAAAATCTGCCACCTCAAACTCTTTGGCTTGTCAATTATTACAGGTTGATGACAGCTAAAGTCTAAAAGAATGGAGACTGATGACCTGTCCTAACAAAGGAGCCATGACCTTACATCACTATATTATGAACTAGTTGTGGTAGACAGAGAGAAACAGGCTAAGCCTGTTAAACTTTCCAACATTTATAATAAAGACTGTCATGTCATTGATGAAATATTCTGATGATACACACTGTAGGATCTGGGGGTTTAGGGAATGAGTTCAAGACCACTTTGCTCAAAATCTAAGCAAATCCAGTAGGGGATGGTATTGATTTACAGACACAGGGGTTCTACAGAGCATTACTGCAAAGTCTGGATTTAGGATTAAAGTCCCTGAGCAGACAGTGTGTGAATTCCCAAAAGCCTGCTCAGTGCCGTCTTCACGTCCTTGTTCCTGAGGCTGTAAATGAAGGGGTTCAGCATCGGTGTCACCACAGTGTAAAATACAGCTGCAAGCCTGTCCTCAGCCCCTGAGTGTGACGAAGGAGGACACAGGTAGACCCCGGTTGCCGTGCCATAGAATAAGAAGACCACCATGAGGTGGGACCCACAGGTCGAGAAGGCCTTTTGCCTACCAGAGGCAGATGGGACCCTGAGGACGGTGGAGACGATACAGACGTATGAAAGGACGATCAGAGAGAGAGGACCAGTCAGGATCACGGAGCCCACAGCAAAGAGGGCTGCCTGGTTGGTGCTGGTATCTGAGCAGGAGAGCTGCAGCAGAGGCACCACATCACAGAAGAAGTGACGGATGGTATTGTCTGTGCAGAAAGCAAGCCTGGCCGTGAGCAGGGTGTGCAAGAGGGCAGTGAGGTTGGTAAGCGTCCAGCATGCCGCCACGAGAAGCAGGCACACAAGAGGACTCATGAGTGTGGAGTAGCGAAGGGGCTGGCAGATGGCCACGTAGCGGTCATAGGCCATCACCCCCAAGAGGAAGTCATCCAGTGCCCCGAAGGTCATGAACAAGTGCATCTGGGCCAAACAAGCCCCATACGATATGGTCTGACTGTGTGTCTGGATGTTCACCAGCATCTTGGGGACCGTGGTGGAAGAAAAGCACGCATCCGCCAAAGAGAGGTTGGCCACGAAGAAGTACATGGGGGTGTGGAGGTGCCAGTCAGAGCTGACGGCCAGGATGATGAGCAGGTTTCCCAGCAGAGTGACCAGGTACATGGCCAGGAAGATGCCAAAGAGAAGAGGCTGCTGCTCTGGCCTCTCAGAAAGACCCGAGAGGATGAATTCCGTGGCACTGGACTGGTTGCGCTGGCCCATGCCACCACGCTTCTGACTGGAGAGAAGATAGACATGTGAAACTTTGTACAAAGGGTGGTACTTTTAAGTCTCTTTGAAAGAGACACTGCTTATCCAGTTCACATATGTGCGCATCCCAAGTCCCTGGAAATTTCCACATGGGGCCTATTGTTTCCTATTTATCTCACCTGGGAAGGAACAGGAAGAGACCGAGATTAAAATGCAAAAGCAAGATGAGGTTATTTCTTCCTCCTTACTTTAATTGGTAGTCTCTAAAATCCACAGTCCTTGGCTTCCAGGTCTTGGCTCATCTAGTTCACAAGCAGTAAGAGCTGTCACTCTGAACCTTAAGCCTGCTATAATGCAGAATCTAACTGACTACTCGTCAATTATTTATATATAGCTCACAAAAGAGTTTTCCAAACTCAGTGCAGTGAAGTCACTTATATAAGGTCACAAGGCAGTAAATACAGACTGGGACTCTGAAGCCACCTCCCACATCCTTGATCACCATGCCTGAAGCCACCTCTGAACATAACAGCTCCCTCCACAGAAAGCAGACATAGAGGACTCGCTCTGTGAGGGAGCCATTACCACCTCTCATCTCACGAAGGTCTGAGAGGCAGGAGGCAGGACTGGCATCTTTATGGGTGAGAGGGGAAAGATAACCCTCCCCTTTCTTACCGTCTCACCCCATTTCTCCAGCCCAAACAACCCTCCCACCAAGGCAACCCACCCTGCTCCTACACGTCTTCTCCTGGTCTCAAGGGACCACGCCTCTCAGCCCATGGCAGTGAGCAGGCTGAGAGGCCACCTGCTGCATCCAGCCAGCCTGGGAAGCGTATCCAGACTGCAGTGACAGATGCGAGAGGCGCTTTGTGCAATTGTCGCAGGCATAATTCTAGGCTCTGGGCCTCTGGGGGCTGAGCCTCCTGTTGCTCTTCAGAGATGAACAGAAAGCAATTGCTCTAGCTTCCCGCTCTGGCTCCCGAGGACAGTGTTCATCATGGAGCAAGCAGGAGAGTGCCGAGTGCATTGGTGGCTTTGCATTTGAGAAATGTGGTCCCCAGGGATGTCTTGGTATGATGGTTGCCAGGGTGCCTCCTGGCAAAGCTGAAAACTGTAGCAGAAAGGAGTCAGCCCAGGAGGTGGAGGGAAGCTAATGTGGATTCTGAACCTGGTCCCCAAATGCCCTGGCCCTCCACCTTAGCACGAGTTGTTTGACTTCTATGAGCCCTTGCATTTCATGTTCTTTCTCAGAGGGTGATTAGCTTAGACTGCGGCCTCCCACACCAAAAATGATTCTTGAGAATCTCGAGTAAAGCAAAAATCCAGGAAATCATAGCAATAGTATCAAAATGTGAGAAACTCATGGGGAAAAGGAAGACTGTTGAGAGCTGCAATAGGATTTGGGGGCAGAAGGCTGGATCTAGACTGGGCAGAGGGAAGAGGCCTGGTGCTTTTCTGTGAGAGGATGTTGTAAAACACTTAATTCAAGTCTGCCCGTGCCTCTTCCATTCTCTCCCTGGAGCAATTACAGTCTCCCAGTGCTGTAGAAATGGAGGACACAGGCTTAGACATCCACACAAAAGACTTTCTGGAAAACGAATTTCAGAATAGCATTACAAGTCTAAGTGGTTCACTCTTCAACTCTTCCTACCAAACACCTAAGGTACTACTTTCAGAGACTACTTGAGGTACTACTATAGAGAGACTGCTAATTCTTCTTATTTTTTAATTTTTATATTTTGGGTCAAAGTGTATTATAGATAGAGATTATTTTAACTGGGAAATACCACCAATCCAGAAGCAATCCCTTTTTTTTTCCTTTTCAAAATCCTTTCCCTGTTAGGTTATTACAGAGTATTGAGGGGTTCCCTGTGCTATCAGTAGGTCTTTGTTGGTTATGTCTTTTAAATATAGCATGTGTAATTGTTAATGTCAAATTTCCAATCCATCCCTCTCCCCATCATTTTCCCACTGGTATGTTTATTCTCATATCTGTGAGTCTTATTCTGTTTTGTAAATAAGTTCATTTGTATCACTTTTTTAGATTCTGCATTTAAGTCATATCACATAATATTTGGGAGACTGCTTTTTCAAATCCTTTCTGCAGTGTTATAGAACACCATCAATGACCTACTTAAACTTACCTTTCAGAAATTACAAAACAACATATGGTCTTCTAAAATGAGTATCCCTCCTACCAGTGGCCCTCATTATACTAATTCTGATCCTTGTGGCTCTTCGTTCCATAGTTGAATGGACAGAAAACACTGTAATTGCCTTTCTTTGACTTCTGTGGTGATACCTCCCATGCCAGAGTTTATGAGAATGACTTTGAACTAGTCACTAGTTCAACTCTTCCTTTCTAGTTTTTCCCCCATTAGAACCGGGATGGAAGTCAGACTGAGGACAGGTTGTTAGTTACGAACCACTCACTATTTAACACTCCACCCACAGCGGTACACCAAAGCTGTTCCGGAACACTGATGAGCTGTCAGAAGCTTTGCCAAAATTTTCTGCCTCTAAAGGATACTTAATTTATAATACTAACCATTATCTCAGTCAGAAAGTGGAGATCACTGCTCCAATCCATACTTGCAACTGTGTCGATAGCAGAGACAAATCAGGAAAGATTAAAACTGGTCAAAAACAGGAGCATCTTCCATCAAGTAAAGCAGCCCTTCCATCAGACAAATAGATCTGAAGAGCAAGGGTCAACTGCCCCACGCATGCCCATATTAGTCAGTTCCCCCCATCCAGCACTTCAGGCCATAGCGCCCACATGGTACAAAGGCTACTGCTTGGTCTTCTGGATTTTTATGGATTAGATATGACTACTTCGGAGAGTAACTGTGGCCCAAAACACTACATGCTGATGGGTGGACCCACCTGGCAACATGGCAGCCTCTTGGCTATATTTCAGCCATGCTGCCAGCCATATTCATCTGGGTTCTTCAACACAATTGCCATAAACAGTCATTAGATGATGTCATGATTGCAACCTCACTCTGCTGGAAAATTTCTCTTAGTGTTTAAACTGTTCTCTGTAGGCCATTCTAAACTCACAAGGAAGTCACATCACATAGGAGGTATCACATATGCTTGCTCCATGTTAAGATTCTTGAGTTAATGCCCATAGATGCCCAGATCTAGCCTCTCAACTTACCTATTAGACCACTACTGAAAGGTCAATGGGAGCCTAGTGCAAGGGTGCATGCAGTAAGCCCCTCTGGAGCTATTTTATCTCCAACATGATGCCATGATAGCACCATCATTTTGAATAACTGAGTCTCTCATTATCGAACTATATTCTTACATTTCTGAGATACTCTAGCCAACAAAGTTTTATGCCTCCAAGTCCCAAAACCAGCCCAAGATTATTATAAAACCAGTTGGGTTCATGATCTCATGCTCAGCCAACCAACACCATCATGGCCAGATAGGTCATTAGATGACACCAGACCCATAGCTGGACCCATCCCTGATGATAACATCAGATTCAAGCTGGGCTCATCTGTGATGGCGACCTTGCTCAATCCATTGAACTCATCCAAGTGGATGTTTCCATAACTTTGAATCCTCTCTTCCATTATTTTGGAAATAAAAAATTTCAATCTGAATAAAATAAAATACCAATTCCAACAATCCAGAATAGCCCCACATGATCGCTCGATTAACATGCATACTGGAAACACATAGTTCTTGGTTGCCCATACTGAATGCTGTGTAATATTTTAGCTCATGAAGGTTGTTCTTTTCCTCCTCCAAGTATTCCTCATTCCTGCAGACTTAGGCCTCTAACTCACATTTCTCCTCATCATTTAACTTGCACTAATGGCTTTTGGGTTCCTATCCATAAAAAAACCCACCATCCATATTTTCACCACCAAGTATGTAATATTCTTGCCAATTGTCTTTATTCTGCTGACCACATAGCAGATTACTAGTGCTGCTATGGGAGCCACAACATGAAACAACAAAATAAACTAATTGATGCCAATTAATAAATATCCAAAATAATATCTGAATATAATATTTGCCTGCCACAGCCCTCAAAGCCCCGAAGGAGAGACAAAGCCATCTGAACCAAATCATGGTCCTTTGATAACATGCACTGGTGTGCCTATCAAAGATTTACAGTGTGAATCTTCGAAACACACACATGTATTAGTAATAAAGCAAAACATGGTAAAACGCTAACCTTTCTGGAGTGTGGGTGAAGGGCATAAAGGAATTCATTCTATTATCTTCACAACTTTTTTCTAAGACTGAAATCATTTTAAAATTATATTAAAAAATTCTGAGTCCCAGTTGGGACTATGCCCAAGGTAAACTTGAGCTTGGAACCATGCCCAAGAAGAAGGAATCTGAGTCATTCCTGGAACTCTCCCCTGTGACTCCTCCAGTCCCCTCTGGCTCCTGGACACAAAGCTCCCAAAACATCAGTAAGAAATTAGCCAATTAATCCACACGGGGTGCCTCCTTTACTACAAAGAGAAACTGAGGATTTTACCATCAGTCTGGAAGAAGTGTCTGAACTCATGACAAGCACAGGTCAGCAGGAGCTGGAAATTCAAACCAAAGGTTTGTGTGTGAGTATGTCTGTGTTCATGAGTGTGTGTGCTGTGTATGCTTGTGTTGTTTGATAGTTGCGTGTGTGTGTGTGTGTTATCAGCTTCCTAACATGCAATTAGCGGCTCTTGAGTTGTGTCTATGATCTTAACGATTTGCCTCCTGTTGTCATGGAGGGGGCAGGTCCCCCACAGGGCAGGTATCACAGCTCAGAGGATGAGCACTTGGCATCAGGGCTGCTGGAGTGGGTGCCAAACCTCACCAAGAACTGAGATCAGATGGCGCTTAACCTCTGCTCAGCCGCCAGCATGAGTGTGCATGTGAACTGGATCTGTGGGTGACACACTCGAGCATGAAAGCAGTAATGTGCTGTTTGCTTCTGTCTGTGTGTGTGGTATCACGGGCATGGGGCGGTGGTGGATTAAGGGAGTATGTGTGAGTGTGTGGTGAGGTGTGAGTGTCTGTTGGTTTGTGTCGTGTGAGATTTTTGATTTGTAGTTGCCCTTGTGTGTTTTTAGGCTCCCCTGGTGGCTCAGACAATAAAGAATTAGACAGCAGTGCAGGAGACCCAGGTTCGATCTATGTGTCAGGAAGATGCCTTAGAGAAAGGCATGGCAACCCACTCCAGTACTCTTGCCTGGAGAATCCCAGGGACAGAGGAGCCTGGCAGGCTACAGTCCATAGCGTTGCACAGTCAAGTAGGACTGAAGCCACATAGCACACCCACTCATGTATAGTGATGGGCTATGTGTATGTGTCTTTTAACAGGTGTGTCATACTGTGTGTCAATGGCGCATTGTGAATATATTGGTGGGTGATACATTATTATGCATTTCATATGTCTTGTCTTGTGTGTTGTTTATGGCTTGTACATATATGAGTGTCTATAAACTGAACCACAGACTGGTAATCCTTCCCCTGGAGTGAGTCTCAGACACAGGTGACAGGAATCCTCAGATCAGCAGGGTGTGTGTGTGTGTATGTTTGCACATGTGTGTATGTTTGAGAGAGAGAGATTGGATGTGTGCTTGAGGGCTTCTGATTTGCACCCATGACCTCAAATATCTCCAACGTGACCCTCTTCTGGGGTAACATCAACTGTTATAACCAATGCCCCAAGTGACTGTTTCCTGTAAAGCATCCACTGTCATTTTCTATACCTGAGCATGATTGAGTCAAAGAGCTTTGTACCCTTCACTTCATGCCCCGGAAAAGAAACACTGGAAAGTCTGCAGAGTCAAGTTAGAGGACAGGAGTTCCCCAAAACAGCTGCAAGACCTTGGAAGGCCAGTTAGTTCTTTGGCCTTAGTTTACGTCTTTGAAATGCAAGCTTACAGGCCCTCAATAATTATCTATGGCTTAAATAGAAGCTAGTATACAAGAGCCTTTTGTCTATCGGAAAACATATACATATGAATGAAAGGATTTATCTAGAAAGAGCACTAAAAAATCAGGACAACTTCAGTTTCCTCGTAGCCCTCAATTAACACAGAGTGTCTGGCACTTGTAACAGACAAAGGGAAAAGTTCCATGTTAAAGGCACAAAATCTGATCACACCATAGTACTAGATTGAACTGCACGAGTTAACCAATATTCAGTCATTTTTAACCTTCAGAAAATGGCAATTTTAAATATATAATACATGTAGGAGAGAGCCTGGCAGAAAGGCTAACCAGTCGATCTATGTGTCAGGAAGATGCCTTAGAGAAAGGCATGGCAACCCACTCCAGTACTCTTGCCTGGAGAATCCCAGGGACAGAGGAGCCTGGCAGGCTACAGTCCATAGCGTTGCACAGTCAAGTAGGACTGAAGCCACATAGCACACCCACTCATGTATAGTGATGGGCTATGTGTATGTGTCTTTTAACAGGTGTGTCATACTGTGTGTCAATGGCGCATTGTGAATATATTGGTGGGTGATACATTATTATGCATTTCATATGTCTTGTCTTGTGTGTTGTTTATGGCTTGTACATATATGAGTGTCTATAAACTGAACCACAGACTGGTAATCCTTCCCCTGGAGTGAGTCTCAGACACAGGTGACAGGAATCCTCAGATCAGCAGGGTGTGTGTGTGTGTATGTTTGCACATGTGTGTATGTGTGAGGGAGAAAATTGGATGTGTGCTTGAGGGCTTCTGATTTGCACCCATGACCTCAAATATCTCCAACGTGACCCTCTTCTGGGGTAACATCAACTGTTATAACCAATGCCCCAAGTGACTGTTTCCTGTAAAGCATCCACTGTCATTTTCTATACCTGAGCATGATTGAGTCAAAGAGCTTTGTACCCTTCACTTCATGCCCCGGAAAAGAAACACTGGAAAGTCTGCAGAGTCAAGTTAGAGGACAGGAGTTCCCCAAAACAGCTGCAAGACCTTGGAAGGCCAGTTAGTTCTTTGGCCTTAGTTTACGTCTTTGAAATGCAAGCTTACAGGCCCTCAATAATTATCTATGGCTTAAATAGAAGCTAGTATACAAGAGCCTTTTGTCTATCGGAAAACATATACATATGAATGAAAGGATTTATCTAGAAAGAGCACTAAAAAATCAGGACAACTTCAGTTTCCTCGTAGCCCTCAATTAACACAGAGTGTCTGGCACTTGTAACAGACAAAGGGAAAAGTTCCATGTTAAAGGCACAAAATCTGATCACACCATAGTACTAGATTGAACTGCACGAGTTAACCAATATTCAGTCATTTTTAACCTTCAGAAAATGGCAATTTTAAATATATAATACATGTATATTCCCATATATATTCCTATTTAGATATTCCTATACATAGATGGACATGTTCACGTACATGTATCTAAGGGACTATAATTCAATTTACACCTACATCTATATCTATATGGGATTCGTTGCTGTTCAGTTGCTAAGTTGTGTCCAGCTCTTTTGTGATCCCATGGACTGCAGCCTCCCAGGCTCCTGCATATGTATGTACATATACATACACATGTATCACCATATATGTGTGAATATGTATGCATCCAATTTCTGACAGCTACATCAGATACATGCTTATAAAATTTATATCATTTGTTGCCATTTTCTAACAGCTTAAATGGGAAAAGAACACTAATTTTGAATACAAAAAAAATTTTATTGTAAGGCTGACCTATGGATTTAATTAGTAAATGTATGTAGTGTTACTTGCTCAGTCGTGTCCAATTCTTTGTGACCCTGGACTGTAACCCTCTAGGTTCCTCTGTCCATGGGATTTCCTAGGCAAGAATACTGGCACAGGTAGTCATTCCCTTCTCCAGGGGATCTTCTCTACCCAAGATCAAACCTGGGTCTCCTGCATTGCAGACAAATTTTTTTACAGTCTGAGCAACCAGGGAAGCCCAATAATGTATGTAAAGCCCTTAGTATACTGCTGGTCACAGACTATAATCCCCTAAATGTTCACCATCATTATGAAAGGTAGTCTATGGACTGTTCTGCTTTGGGAGCTACCCGGACTGGTGTTGAATGCCCAGTCATTTCTAAAGGACTGATGAGTTTCCAGTGATAGGTCAATGGCACCAGTCAGGGTCCCAGGAGGAGTATGACAAAGCTCCAACAGCACTACCTCAGCCCTCAATAATTATCTATGGCTTAAATAGAAGCTAGTACATTTTAAAGAGGATTTATCTAGAAAGAGCACTTCAGGACAACTTCAGTTTCCTCGTAGCCCTCAATTAACACAGAGTGTCTGGCACTTGTAACAGACAAAGGGAAAAGTTCCATGTTAAAGGCACAAAATCTGATCACACCATAGTACTAGATTGAACTGCACGAGTTAACCAATATTCAGTCATTTTTAACCTTCAGAAAATGGCAATTTTAAATATATAATACATGTATATTCCCATATATATTCCTATTTAGATATTCCTATACATAGATGGACATGTTCACGTACATGTATCTAAGGGACTATAATTCAATTTACACCTACATCTATATCTATATGGGATTCGTTGCTGTTCAGTTGCTAAGTTGTGTCCAGCTCTTTTGTGATCCCATGGACTGCAGCCTCCCAGGCTCCTGCATATGTATGTACATATACATACACATGTATCACCATATATGTGTGAATATGTATGCATCCAATTTCTGACAGCTACATCAGATACATGCTTATAAAATTTATATCATTTGTTGCCATTTTCTAACAGCTTAAATGGGAAAAGAACACTAATTTTGAATACAAAAAAAATTTTATTGTAAGGCTGACCTATGGATTTAATTAGTAAATGTATGTAGTGTTACTTGCTCAGTCGTGTCCAATTCTTTGTGACCCTGGACTGTAACCCTCTAGGTTCCTCTGTCCATGGGATTTCCTAGGCAAGAATACTGGCACAGGTAGTCATTCCCTTCTCCAGGGGATCTTCTCTACCCAAGATCAAACCTGGGTCTCCTGCATTGCAGACAAATTTTTTTACAGTCTGAGCAACCAGGGAAGCCCAATAATGTATGTAAAGCCCTTAGTATACTGCTGGTCACAGACTATAATCCCCTAAATGTTCACCATCATTATGAAAGGTAGTCTATGGACTGTTCTGCTTTGGGAGCTACCCGGACTGGTGTTGAATGCCCAGTCATTTCTAAAGGACTGATGAGTTTCCAGTGATAGGTCAATGGCACCAGTCAGGGTCCCAGGAGGAGTATGACAAAGCTCCAACAGCACTACCTCAGCCCTGAAAAACAACTGAGAGCAGTTCACAGACACTCGTCTACTATTTCTGTCACAGTGAGGTATTATGGTTTGGCTCCATCTCATTGTCATAAACTATTCCAGCAAGCTTATAGAAAATACTCTCATAGAAGAAAGATACCTTGCCTTTCTTGTTCACCCCTGCATTCTCAATCCTGAGCAGAGGGTAGGGTTCAGACTCGATAAATACTGGGGTTCAAAAAATAATGGCTGAATGAAACAGGAAGCACGCTCCTGCCTCTGTGCAATGAAGTCTTATTGGCTACCTTTGGGTGTGTGATGTTTTCCCGGATCTGGACTGGGATAGAGCAAAGAACACACATCCACAGAGGTGAAAAATGAATAGGAAGGTAGTTAAAAAATTCATTGTTTTCTCAGAATATTGCAGTTTAGAATGCATCTCAACCATTCTTCCTTATGTTCCTAACCCTTCTTTATCCCAACAAACAAAAGCACAGAATGGGATCTGAGAACCAGAGTAATGTGTCCGAGTTCCTCCTCCTGGGGTTCCCCATCCTGCCAGAGCAGCAGATACTGGTCTTTGCCCTGTTCCTGGGCATGTACCTCACTACAGTGCTGGGGAACCTGCTCATCCTTATGCTCATCAGGCTGGACCCTCGCCTCCACACCCCCATGTACTTCTTCCTCAGCCACCTGGCCTTCTCTGACATCTTCTTTTCATCGGTCACCATCCCAAAGATGCTAAGGAACATGCAGTCTCGGTGCCAATCTATCACATATGCAGGGTGCATTTCACAGGTGTATTTCTTTATATTCTTTGGTTGCCTTGACAGTTTTCTGCTGGCTGTGATGGCCTATGATAGATACATCGCCGTGTGTCACCCTCTCCACTACACCGCCATCATGAGGGATGAGCTTTGTGTCATCCTAGTGGCTGGGTGCTGGTTTGCCGCTTGTGCCCAAGCTCTGTTGCACACCCTCCTTGTGGACCAGTTGTCCTTCTGTGCAGGGACCATCATCCCTCACTTTTTCTGTGATCTCGCTGTTGTACTCAAGTCCTCCTGCTCCAACACCTCTCTCAATCAGCTACTTATCCTCACTGAAGGAGGACTGATATTCACCTTGCCATTGGGTGGTATCTTAGTCTCCTATATCCGCATGGCAGCCATCATCCTGAAAGTCCCCTCCTTCACTAGAATCTTCAAGGCCTTGTCTACATGTGGTTCTCACCTCTTTGTAGTGTTTTTATATTACGGTACAATTGCGGGTGTTTACTATCTCCCCTCTTCAGGCAACTCCAAAGTCAAGGACATGATTGCTTCTTTGATGTACATGGTGGTCACCCCCATGCTAAACCCCTTCATCTACAGCCTGAGGAATAAGGACATGAAACATGCTCTTCAGAAAATTTTCAGGACCAAGGACATCCCTTGGTGTCGATAATTCCTTTACTGTGTCATGGACACTCATGGGGCTATAAAATACGTCTCTTTAAAAAGTTGAACCAGATGTCCATCGACAGATGAATGGATAAAGAAGCTGTGGTACATATATACAATGGAATATTACTCAGCCATAAAAAGAAATGCATTTGAATCAGTTCTAATGAGGTAGATGGATCTAGAACCTATTATATAGAGTGGAGCATGTCAGAGAGAGAAAGATAAATGCTGTACACTGATACATATATATGGAATCTAGAAAGATGGCACTGGTAAATGAAATGCAGAGCAGCAATGGACAGGCAGACATGGAGAACAGTCTTATGGACACTGGGGTGAGGGATGGGAATCTCAAACAGGGGCTCTGTGGTGACCTGGAGAGGTGGGATGGAAGGAAGATGGGGAGGAGGTTCGGGAGGGGTGGAAGACATACGTCTACCTATGGTGGCAGGTTGATGTGTGGCAGTCAGCTCTGTAATAAACAAATAAACAAACAAACAAACAAATAATATAACAAACAAAAAATAAAAGTTGTAGCTTAGACAAATATTATCACTTGTGGCTAATTCAATTTATGTCCTGTCGAAGATATCTTTGTCTATCTAATACTCTAAAATTTTTTTCTTTTTAAATTTCTTGTTCTATCTTTGATATTTTTTGATATTTCTATTTAAAGTCCATCTGGGTTTACCTTTTATGTATTTTTAAAATTTATTTTACTTTTACAGAGTTTTGTTGCTTACTGCCATACATAAACTCGAATCAACCATAGGTATACACGAAGACTTTCCTATATCCGCATGGCAGCCATCATCCTGAAAGTCCCCTCCTTCACTAGAATCTTCAAGGCCTTGTCTACATGTGGTTCTCACCTCTTTGTAGTGTTTTTATATTACGGTACAATTGCGGGTGTTTACTATCTCCCCTCTTCAGGCAACTCCAAAGTCAAGGACATGATTGCTTCTTTGATGTACATGGTGGTCACCCCCATGCTAAACCCCTTCATCTACAGCCTGAGGAATAAGGACATGAAACATGCTCTTCAGAAAATTTTCAGGACCAAGGACATCCCTTGGTGTCGATAATTCCTTTACTGTGTCATGGACACTCATGGGGCTATAAAATACGTCTCTTTAAAAAGTTGAACCAGATGTCCATCGACAGATGAATGGATAAAGAAGCTGTGGTACATATATACAATGGAATATTACTCAGCCATAAAAAGAAATGCATTTGAATCAGTTCTAATGAGGTAGATGGATCTAGAACCTATTATATAGAGTGGAGCATGTCAGAGAGAGAAAGATAAATGCTGTACACTGATACATATATATGGAATCTAGAAAGATGGCACTGGTAAATGAAATGCAGAGCAGCAATGGACAGGCAGACATGGAGAACAGTCTTATGGACACTGGGGTGAGGGATGGGAATCTCAAACAGGGGCTCTGTGGTGACCTGGAGAGGTGGGATGGAAGGAAGATGGGGAGGAGGTTCGGGAGGGGTGGAAGACATACGTCTACCTATGGTGGCAGGTTGATGTGTGGCAGTCAGCTCTGTAATAAACAAATAAACAAACAAACAAACAAATAATATAACAAACAAAAAATAAAAGTTGTAGCTTAGACAAATATTATCACTTGTGGCTAATTCAATTTATGTCCTGTCGAAGATATCTTTGTCTATCTAATACTCTAAAATTTTTTTCTTTTTAAATTTCTTGTTCTATCTTTGATATTTTTTGATATTTCTATTTAAAGTCCATCTGGGTTTACCTTTTATGTATTTTTAAAATTTATTTTACTTTTACAGAGTTTTGTTGCTTACTGCCATACATAAACTCGAATCAACCATAGGTATACACGTGACCCCTCCCACTTGAACTTCCCTCCCATCTCCCTCCCCATCCCACCCCATCCCACCCCATCCCAAAATAGGGTCCTTGGTAGAGACAAGGATGAACCTAGCATCTGTCATACAGAACATAATAGGTCAAAAAGAGAAAAATATCATATATTAATGCATATAAGTGGAATCTTGAAAAATGGTACAGATGGAATATTTCTAAGGCGGGAACAGAGATGCAGATGCAGAGAACTGACATGTGGATGTGGGGGGAAGGAGAGGGTGGGATGAACTGGGAGATGGGATTGACATATATACAGTACCATGTGTGAAGTAGATAACTGGTGGGAACCGCTATAGAGCACAGGAAGCTCAACCTGGTGCTCTTTGATGACATACGGGGGTGGAATGGGGGTGATAGGAAGGAGGTCCAGGAGGGAGAGGATATATGCATTATATGTGTAAGGCTGATTCACTTCATTGTAGAGCAGAAACTAACACAATGTTGTAAAGCAATTACAGTCCCATTCTTAAAAAATGAAACAGTACAATTTATTCTACAAGCAAAATAAAAGAAAGATTAATAAAGAAATGTATTGTGAATCCCAGAAGAGCAAAAAATAAAATTGGAAGAAAAAGATCCAGAAAAATAATGGAGACACATTTATTCATAATTAATTACTGACTTCATATTTCAAGGGTCTATAGAGTAACAAAAAAGTCCCCATAGGTGTAAAGGATTTTAAGAATTTCAATGTCAAAAGGAAAATTCTGAGAGAAAGGGAACTTTTTCCACAAAGGGACAGTAATCATATTCACTTCAGCCTTCTTAATAGCTACACTGGATGTAAAGAGACAATAAAATGTTTTTAATGCATAGCCGGAATACAGTTTTGGATCCAAAGTTTTACATCCAGCAAAGTTGATATTCAAATGTTGAGATATTTTACCTATTATTTTTAGATATATAAAGCCTCAGAAGTTCAGCCACACAAAGATACATGGAGGAAACATTCAAATAAGAAGAAAAACATTTTTAGGAAATGCTGAAAGATGTGTGGAAATCAAGACATGAGAGCAACCTAAATGTCCACCGACAGAGAAACAAATAAAGAAAATGTGGTACATATATACATTGGCATATTACTCAGCCACAAAAATGAATGAAACAATGCCAGTTGCAGCACCATGGATGGACCTAAAGATTATTATACTAAGTGAAGTTATCATACTGAGAGAAAATCTGTTATATTATCTCATTTATATGTGCAATCTAATTTTAAAAAGATAAAAATGATTATCTCCTGATATCAAACAAGGTCAAATATCTTGAAAATTTATTTTTTTTAAAAAGGCTTACACCAAAAGAAATGATGAAGTATACCCCTTTAAATCTGAATTTAAATTTCTATACATCACTATCAGAAAATAATCAGTCCAATAAAACTAGACAGACTCTTCTAAAAAGAAGATACAAGAATGACTAATAGGTATGTGAACATGTGTTCAATATTATTAAGAATTGGAATAATGAGAGGTAAAACCACAATGACATACCACTTCATGCACTCTATCATAGAATGGCAAAACATTTCTGTTGTGGCAGAATGTTTTGTTTCCTGACTTATTTACCTGAAAACCAAAGTTCAGAGAGGGTAAGAGAATTCTACACCACAGAACAGTTCCTTTAAGAGTCTGAGGACTGGGACTGGGCAAGGAACCAAGGTTTTTCCCACAGTGGATACTTTAGAGACTGGTATTCCCAGCTGTCTCTGCTGCTTCCAGCTGGAAGCTTGGGGATTGTGTGAGAAACCACACATAGATAACTTCTCTTTTCCTGGGTGTCTATTCAGTCTGACTGACTAAGGATCTGGGATGGCCTGCCCTACTTTCTCCTTCACTGGAGCTGATGAGGGTTCCCTGTTCCTTCCTTAAACATAAGGGAGGATGCGGTCTTTTCATCTGGCCATCGAATATGGCTTCTCCATTCTTGATAAGTGAGAACTGAGAGTACAAGAGACAAATTTCTGCGTCAACATGAAGAAATGATGATCCTTCCTGGTCCAGCTCAGGAACGACAGTAAGTCATTGGCCGAACTTCCCTCTTCTCAGTCAGCTGAGGGAACACAATGGGCCATAGTTCCAGAAATCCTTTTGTTTTTGTAACAGATTGATCTGGGTGTAGTTTCATTCACAACTCATATGGACCTAAAAAAATGTGGTACTATATACATTGGCATATTACTCAGCCACAAAAATGAATGAAACAATGCCAGTTGCAGCACCATGGATGGACCTAAAGATTATTATACTAAGTGAAGTTATCATACTGAGAGAAAATCTGTTATATTATCTCATTTATATGTGCAATCTAATTTTAAAAAGATAAAAATGATTATCTCCTGATATCAAACAAGGTCAAATATCTTGAAAATTTATTTTTTTTAAAAAGGCTTACACCAAAAGAAATGATGAAGTATACCCCTTTAAATCTGAATTTAAATTTCTATACATCACTATCAGAAAATAATCAGTCCAATAAAACTAGACAGACTCTTCTAAAAAGAAGATACAAGAATGACTAATAGGTATGTGAACATGTGTTCAATATTATTAAGAATTGGAATAATGAGAGGTAAAACCACAATGACATACCACTTCATGTACTCTATCATAGAATGGCAAAAACATTTCTGTTGTGGGAGAATATTTTGTTTCCTGACTTATTTACCTGAAAACCAAAGTTCAGAGAGGGTAAGAGAATTCTACACCACAGAACAGTTCCTTTAAGAGTCTGAGGACTGGGACTGGGCAAGGAACCAAGGTTTTTCCCACAGTGGATACTTTAGAGACTGGTATTCCCAGCTGTCTCTGCTGCTTCCAGCTGGAAGCTTGGGGATTGTGTGAGAAACCACACATAGATAACTTCTCTTTTCCTGGGTGTCTATTCAGTCTGACTGACTAAGGATCTGGGATGGCCTGCCCTACTTTCTCCTTCACTGGAGCTGATGAGGGTTCCCTGTTCCTTCCTTAAACATAAGGGAGGATGCGGTCTTTTCATCTGGCCATCGAATATGGCTTCTCCATTCTTGATAAGTGAGAACTGAGAGTACAAGAGACAAATTTCTGCGTCAACATGAAGAAATGATGATCCTTCCTGGTCCAGCTCAGGAACGACAGTAAGTCATTGGCCGAACTTCCCTCTTCTCAGTCAGCTGAGGGAACACAATGGGCCATAGTTCCAGAAATCCTGTTTTTGTAACAGTTGTTGTGTGAGTCTTGAGCAGATTACAGCAACTCTGAGAGTCGATAATTTTCTCATTCATAAAATAAAAGAGTTGTATTAGATGCCTATTGACATGGAATATGTGTTCTTTCACTCTCTTACTCATATACCAACATGTATGTTTAAATTTTACAAAGATAATTATAAATCCACATGCTGTTCTGAAATTTTACCTTTTAAAATAGACATTTAATTATATAACTATTTCATTTATAATTATTACATATTGGTGTATTATGTATATGATACCAATTATTTTAATTTAATTTTCATTTTCATTAAGTTAACCATTTTTATTTCTTATTTTTTAAATGTTTGTTGTGACAAAATACAATATACTATAAAAGAAGGCTATTTTATAATATAATATAAATATAATATTATAAACATAATATTATCTGAATATTTTATATATTCACATAATATAAAATGAACCATTTTAGCTGTATAAACTGCACAGTTCAGGGGTACTAAGTCCATTCACATAGTTGTGCAACTCTAACCATCATCCATTTCCCGAATTTGTCAGCTTCTTAAACCGACATTCAGTCCTCATGCAACACTAACTCCCCATTCCCCCTCAGTTCCCCCACATCCACCCTCCAGTCCTTGGCATCTACAGATGTACTTTCTAACTCTGCATTTGTAATTTAAAATATTATTTACTTGACTGTATTATTACTCAGTGGGAAAAAAAAGGTCACATGCTCTGATAGAACATGTGCTATCCAAAGCACACTTTTACATGGTACATGACATGTTTCATGGGGATGGCTGAAATAGTTTGAAGGAGTCTTGGCTATCTGATAAAGTGCTGACATCAATCTATAACTTTATAAAGAGTCTGATCCAAACTGTTTTTTTAAATGTGCACAATTATAAATTCAATCGTTACCAAACAGAATTGTCAAACCACATATCTTATTAAACAGGGGTTCGGAGTACTTGCAAGAGCATTATTTTACTTTTTTGCTAATTATAACGTCTATTTTGTACAGAATTTCAGACATGGACAGAAGAAACCAGACCGGCACCTATGTCCAAAAAACCCGACGGGGTAAGTCATTGGCGAACTTCCCTCTTCTCAGTCAGCTGAGGGAACACAATGGGCCATAGTTCCAGAAATCCTGTTTTTGTAACAGTTGTTGTGTGAGTCTTGAGCAGATTACAGCAACTCTGAGAGTCGATAATTTTCTCATTCATAAAATAAAAGAGTTGTATTAGATGCCTATTGACATGGAATATGTGTTCTTTCACTCTCTTACTCATATACCAACATGTATGTTTAAATTTTACAAAGATAATTATAAATCCACATGCTGTTCTGAAATTTTACCTTTTAAAATAGACATTTAATTATATAACTATTTCATTTATAATTATTACATATTGGTGTATTATGTATATGATACCAATTATTTTAATTTAATTTTCATTTTCATTAAGTTAACCATTTTTATTTCTTATTTTTAAATGTTTGTTGTGACAAAATACAATATACTATAAAAGAAGGCTATTTTATAATATAATATAAATATAATATTATAAACATAATATTATCTGAATATTTTATATATTCACATAATATAAAATGAACCATTTTAGCTGTATAAACTGCACAGTTCAGGGGTACTAAGTCCATTCACATAGTTGTGCAACTCTAACCATCATCCATTTCCCGAATTTGTCAGCTTCTTAAACCGACATTCAGTCCTCATGCAACACTAACTCCCCATTCCCCCTCAGTTCCCCCACATCCACCCTCCAGTCCTTGGCATCTACAGATGTACTTTCTAACTCTGCATTTGTAATTTAAAATATTATTTACTTGACTGTATTATTACTCAGTGGGAAAAAAGGTCACATGCTCTGATAGAACATGTGCTATCCAAAGCACACTTTTACATGGTACATGACATGTTTCATGGGGATGGCTGAAATAGTTTGAAGGAGTCTTGGCTATCTGATAAAGTGCTGACATCAATCTATAACTTTATAAAGAGTCTGATCCAAACTGTTTTTTTAAATGTGCACAATTATAAATTCAATCGTTACCAAACAGAATTGTCAAACCACATATCTTATTAAACAGGGGTTCGGAGTACTTGCAAGAGCATTATTTTACTTTTTTGCTAATTATAACGTCTATTTTGTACAGAATTTCAGACATGGACAGAAGAAACCAGACCGGCACCTATGAATTTCTTCTCATGGGTCTCTCTGAGCAGCCACAACAGCAGTTTCTCCTGTTTGGGCTCTTCCTGGGCATGTACCTGGTCACCTTTTTGGGGAACCTGCTCATTGTCCTGGCCATCGGTTCTGATGTGCACCTCCATACCCCCATGTACCTCTTCCTGGCCAACCTGTCCTTCTCTGACATTGGTTTTAGCTCTACAGTCATTCCCAAGATGCTCAGTAATATTGGCTCAGGAAGTAAACATATTTCTTACGGTGGGTGCCTGACACAACTCTATTTCTTTGGCCTGTTTGCAGATCTGGATAACTTTCTCCTGGCTGTGATGGCACTGGATCGCTATGTGGCCATCACCCACCCGCTCCATTATGCCATGACCATGAACTCCCAATGCTGCGTCCTGTTGGTGGTTGGGTCTTGGGTGGTCACTACCATCCATGCCCTAGTGCATACCCTCCTGGTGACTAGACTTTCCTTCTGTGGCCCCAATGTCATTCCCCACTTCTTCTGTGATCTGGTCCCACTCCTAAAGCTGGCCTGCTCAAGTACTTATGTCAATGACCTGGCACTCATCCTTGTGGCAGGAACATTGTTAATAGGACCCTTTATTTGCATCCTCACATCTTACTTCTACATTGCATTGGCTATCCTGAGAATTGATTCTCCAAAGGGTAAGCAAAAGGCCTTCTCCAACTGTACCTCTCACCTCTCTGTGGTCTCTCTCTTTTACATGACAGCTATTGGGGTCTATTTATGTCCTCCGTCATCCCCTTCAGGTGGAAAGGACAGAGTCTTCTCAGTAATGTACACGGTGGTGACTCCTATGTTGAACCCCTTCATCTACAGCCTGAGAAACAGGGATATGAAGGGGGCCCTGGGGAAAATACTCAGAAGAAACACCTTTGACACTGTTTCTTGGGACATAAGGATACGAGTCTCTAAGACTCGGAACTAAAGGTTGCAACTTGGTCTCCTAAGAGCACAACCACCATAGTGTCCCTTAACCTGAGACTTTTCTTTTCCTACAGAGAAGATATTTACGTTTTAGGGAGGGGACAGGGAGCTGACCACTGACATCAGTAACCACTAATCATCCTTGTGAAGGGCGCATGCTCTGGGCAGTTCACTACTCACTTTCAAAATGGTTCTTGTTTATTTTTACTAGATGCCTACAAGAATTCCACAGGTGAGGGGCTTGTATGTGTATATGTATATGTGTGCATATATATATATATACATATATATATATATACATATATATATATGACATGAAAATGAAAGTGTAAATTTTTATTTCTCTCAGGTCACAAAGGAACTATGGAAGGTATCAAGATATCTCTAGTCCAAGAATACAGGAGTGATTATGATTGGTAGAATGAAATATAAAATAAATAATTTGATACTTCATCTTAAACAAACAGTGATCTATGGAAGAATAATGATGGTGTTATATATCCTGGGCGTCAATGCTGGCTTTACCATTGTGTATTATATGACAGCTGGATCATTATTTACCAGCTCTGAGTCCTGGTCTCCCTATTTGTAAAATAAACTGATTATATAGCATTAGCTGGAGCCCCTGTATACATGTTTCCCAGTTGTAATAATATTTAGTATTCTAGTAACCAGACCACAAGACAAAATCAGATGTTACAAGTCAAAACAAAAGTCTACCACTTCAATAGGACCCTTTATTTGCATCCTCACATCTTACTTCTACATTGCATTGGCTATCCTGAGAATTGATTCTCCAAAGGGTAAGCAAAAGGCCTTCTCCAACTGTACCTCTCACCTCTCTGTGGTCTCTCTCTTTACATGACAGCTATTGGGGTCTATTTATGTCCTCCGTCATCCCCTTCAGGTGGAAAGGACAGAGTCTTCTCAGTAATGTACACGGTGGTGACTCCTATGTTGAACCCCTTCATCTACAGCCTGAGAAACAGGGATATGAAGGGGGCCCTGGGGAAAATACTCAGAAGAAACACCTTTGACACTGTTTCTTGGGACATAAGGATACGAGTCTCTAAGACTCGGAACTAAAGGTTGCAACTTGGTCTCCTAAGAGCACAACCACCATAGTGTCCCTTAACCTGAGACTTTTCTTTTCCTACAGAGAAGATATTTACGTTTTAGGGAGGGGACAGGGAGCTGACCACTGACATCAGTAACCACTAATCATCCTTGTAAAGGGGCGCATGCTCTGGGCAGTTCACTACTCACTTTCAAAATGGTTCTTGTTTATTTTTACTAGATGCCTACAAGAATTCCACAGGTGAGGGGCTTGTATGTGTATATGTATATGTGTGCATATATATATATATACTATATATATATATCATATATATATATGACATGAAAATGAAAGTGTAAATTTTTATTTCTCTCAGGTCACAAAGGAACTATGGAAGGTATCAAGATATCTCTAGTCCAAGAATACAGGAGTGATTATGATTGGTAGAATGAAATATAAAATAAATAATTTGATACTTCATCTTAAACAAACAGTGATCTATGGAAGAATAATGATGGTGTTATATATCCTGGGCGTCAATGCTGGCTTTACCATTGTGTATTATATGACAGCTGGATCATTATTTACCAGCTCTGAGTCCTGGTCTCCCTATTTGTAAAATAAACTGATTATATAGCATTAGCTGGAGCCCCTGTATACATGTTTCCCAGTTGTAATAATATTTAGTATTCTAGTAACCAGACCACAAGACAAAATCAGATGTTACAAGTCAAAACAAAAGTCTACCACTTCAGGGCTTCCCTGGTGGTCCAGTGGGTAAGGGCACCGCCTTGCAGTGCAAGGGGTGCCGGTTCGATCCCTGGCCTGGGAAGATCCCACATGTCGCGGAGCAGCTGGACCGATGTGTCCAATTACCAAGCCGGAGCTCTGGAGCGCATGTGCCCAGAGCCGGTGCTCTGCGACAACAGAGGCCACTGCGATGGGAGGCCCACAAAGAAAAAAAAAAAAAGTCTACCACTTCATACTATGTAACTTTAGGAACATTCGTTCTAAGTTCTAGTTTCAGGGGCAGAGCAAAGGGATTCAGTTTTACATACATACTTTTCTGATTCTTTTCCATTATAGGTAATTATAAAATATTAGTATCTCTGTGCTATACAGTAAACCTTTATGGATTACTTTATGTATAATAGTTTGTATGCTAATACCATACTCCTAATTTGTCCTTCCCCTTCTCACTTTCCCCTTTGGTAACCATAAGTTTGTTTTCTATGTCTGTGAGTCTATTTCTGTTTTGTATAAAGATTTATTTGTATTATTTTTAGATTTGACATGTAAGTGACATCATAAAATACTTATCTCTACCAAAGTGCTATTCCTCTTTTTCCCATAAAAGTAAACACTGTTCTTTGACTTTTTTATGTCAATTACTTCCCTTCCTTGCTTTCCCTTAAATTTTGCCACGTACATATGTGTGCCTAAACATTATAGTTCGGTGTAGCCTGTTTTTTAAAAATTTTCAAGTTCTATTGATGTATAATTGACATACAAGATTATGGAAGTTTCCTGTATAAACTTGATGATTTGATATACATGTATGGTGAAATGATGACTTCAATAAAGTCAGTTAATACACCCATCACTCACACAGTCATATTCTACGTGTGCGGGTATGAGCATTATCTACACTGTAGCAACTTTAAAATATATAACCCAGAATTGTTAACTGTTAATTGTTAACCATGCTATTCATTTTGTCTGTGTCTGTGTGTGTGTGTGTGTGTGTGTGTGCATGCTCAGTCATGTCTTACCCTTCGCGATTCCGTGGACTGTAGCCCAGCAGGCTCCTCTGTCCATGGGATTCTCCAGGCAAGAATACTGGGGTGAGTTGCCATTTCCTACTCCAGGTGATCTTCCCAACCAAGGGATTGATCCCGCGTATCCTGCGCCTCCTGCATTGGCAGGCAGATTCTTTGCCACTGAACCACCTGAGAAGACCCAAACCTCAACCCAGAACTTAATGATATTATACCTGGAGATGTGTACCTTTTAACCAAACTCTTCCCATTTCATGCACCCGCTGGAAACCACAAATCTACTCTGTTTTTATGAACTTGGTGTTTTTAGATTTCAAGTATAAGTAAGGTCATACAGTATTTGTCCTTTTCTGTTTGACCTATTTCATTTAGCATAAGACCCTCCAATTCCATCCATGTTGTCACACATAGAAGGACTCTTGTGTATGACTAATATTCCATTGTTTCGACACACCACATTTTCTCTATCAGACTTTTTTTGTATCGTACTTAGATATGTTTGTATGCTAATACCATACTCCTAATTTGTCCTTCCCCTTCTCACTTTCCCCTTTGGTAACCATAAGTTTGTTTTCTATGTCTGTGAGTCTATTTCTGTTTTGTATAAAGATTTATTTGTATTATTTTTAGATTTGACATGTAAGTGACATCATAAAATACTTATCTCTACCAAAGTGCTATTCCTCTTTTTCCCATAAAAGTAAACACTGTTCTTTGACTTTTTTATGTCAATTACTTCCCTTCCTTGCTTTCCCTTAAATTTTGCCACGTACATATGTGTGCCTAAACATTATAGTTCGGTGTAGCCTGTTTTTTAAAAATTTTCAAGTTCTATTGATGTATAATTGACATACAAGATTATGGAAGTTTCCTGTATAAACTTGATGATTTGATATACATGTATGGTGAAATGATGACTTCAATAAAGTCAGTTAATACACCCATCACTCACACAGTCATATTCTACGTGTGCGGGTATGAGCATTATCTACACTGTAGCAACTTTAAAATATATAACCCAGAATTGTTAACTGTTAATTGTTAACCATGCTATTCATTTTGTCTGTGTCTGTGTGTGTGTGTGTGTGTGTGTGCATGCTCAGTCATGTCTTACCCTTCGCGATTCCGTGGACTGTAGCCCAGCAGGCTCCTCTGTCCATGGGATTCTCCAGGCAAGAATACTGGGGTGAGTTGCCATTTCCTACTCCAGGTGATCTTCCCAACCAAGGGATTGATCCCGCGTATCCTGCGCCTCCTGCATTGGCAGGCAGATTCTTTGCCACTGAACCACCTGAGAAGACCCAAACCTCAACCCAGAACTTAATGATATTATACCTGGAGATGTGTACCTTTTAACCAAACTCTTCCCATTTCATGCACCCGCTGGAAACCACAAATCTACTCTGTTTTTATGAACTTGGTGTTTTTAGATTTCAAGTATAAGTAAGGTCATACAGTATTTGTCCTTTTCTGTTTGACCTATTTCATTTAGCATAAGACCCTCCAATTCCATCCATGTTGTCACACATAGAAGGACTCTTGTGTATGACTAATATTCCATTGTTTCGACACACCACATTTTCTCTATCAACAGACACTTAGGTTGTTTCTATATCTTTGCAGTTGTGAATAATTCTGCAATGAACAAGCGGGTAATTTATATGGCTACTGTAAAGACTGAATAATATGAAAACATTTGAGCACTTTAAACAGAATGCCTGGCACATAGCAAACACTCAACATGTATAATCTGTTATAACTGCTAACTATATGCATTCAAGGATGTCTGTGTCCATGTGAGTCTCAGATTCTTTAGAGTTGACCAATACGAGAGATGATAAGAAATATGCTATTTCTAGGGAACTAATGGTTTGTGTTCACAGAATGAACAGAGAGCATAAATAAAACAGAAAATGTCCATTCAAACTGGACACTGAAAACAATTAGAATTGTAGTTCAGGTCAAGAAGGAAAACCTAAGAGAATATTTCATGATCACAGGATAAGCCTGTAAATCAATAATAAAAATACAGCAACCACATGAGAAAAGGAGGGTAACAATATAGTTGGAAAATTCAAAAAATGAAGAAACTAAAATGACTGAAAAATATTTTTAAACTTTTCCCAGCAAATACTTCTATCTAGAATTTCCACTTCTAGAAAAAAATGTAGGTACACAGATGCCTATAAGTGAATATCCATGTAGCACTGATTTTGTAATAACCATTCCCCCTCAAAAGAAGATAAGTAAGTGGCATGAAAAGGAAAATGTTTATTACTAATAGTACATCTAATAATCTATGAAATACCTTAAAAATAATGAGGTAGATCTCATGGTGACATAGGAGGTCCATGATACATTGGTGAGAGAATCAAAGAAAGCTCCAGAAAAAATGATCCCAGTTTTGTAAAAATCAAAATTCTACAAATATACCTATGCTTAGAAAAGTGTCTGAATGTGTACAGGTCAAAACTCTAACTGTGGGTTTCCCTGATGGCTCAGTGGTAAGGAACCTGCTTGCCAAAGCAGGAGACACAGGTTCAATCCTGATCTGGAATTTTTTGGGGTTTAAGGTCATACAGTATTTGTCCTTTTCTGTTTGACCTATTTCATTTAGCATAAGACCCTCCAATTCCATCCATGTTGTCACACATAGAAGGACTCTTGTGTATGACTAATATTCCATTGTTTCGACACACCACATTTTCTCTATCAACAGACACTTAGGTTGTTTCTATATCTTTGCAGTTGTGAATAATTCTGCAATGAACAAGCGGGTAATTTATATGGCTACTGTAAAGACTGAATAATATGAAAACATTTGAGCACTTTAAACAGAATGCCTGGCACATAGCAAACACTCAACATGTATAATCTGTTATAACTGCTAACTATATGCATTCAAGGATGTCTGTGTCCATGTGAGTCTCAGATTCTTTAGAGTTGACCAATACGAGAGATGATAAGAAATATGCTATTTCTAGGGAACTAATGGTTTGTGTTCACAGAATGAACAGAGAGCATAAATAAAACAGAAAATGTCCATTCAAACTGGACACTGAAAACAATTAGAATTGTAGTTCAGGTCAAGAAGGAAAACCTAAGAGAATATTTCATGATCACAGGATAAGCCTGTAAATCAATAATAAAAATACAGCAACCACATGAGAAAAGGAGGGTAACAATATAGTTGGAAAATTCAAAAAATGAAGAAACTAAAATGACTGAAAAATATTTTTAAACTTTTCCCAGCAAATACTTCTATCTAGAATTTCCACTTCTAGAAAAAAATGTAGGTACACAGATGCCTATAAGTGAATATCCATGTAGCACTGATTTTGTAATAACCATTCCCCCTCAAAAGAAGATAAGTAAGTGGCATGAAAAGGAAAATGTTTATTACTAATAGTACATCTAATAATCTATGAAATACCTTAAAAATAATGAGGTAGATCTCATGGTGACATAGGAGGTCCATGATACATTGGTGAGAGAATCAAAGAAAGCTCCAGAAAAAATGATCCCAGTTTTGTAAAAATCAAAATTCTACAAATATACCTATGCTTAGAAAAGTGTCTGAATGTGTACAGGTCAAAACTCTAACTGTGGGTTTCCCTGATGGCTCAGTGGTAAGGAACCTGCTTGCCAAAGCAGGAGACACAGGTTCAATCCCTGATCTGGGAAGATCCTATATGCCTCAGAGTAGCTAAGCCCATGAGCCACAACTATTGAGCCTGTGCTATAGAGACTGGGAGCCAAATCTACTGAGCCCATATACAGCAACTACTGAAGCCTGCACACTCTAGAGCCTGTGCTCTGCAACAAGAGAAGCCACTGCAACGAGAAGCCCACACACTGTAACTAGAGAGTAGCCCCTGCTACTCTACCCAGCAACAAGAGAAAATCCCATGCAGCAACAAAGAACCAGCACAGCGAGAAATAAATAAATAATATTTTTAAAACTAACAAACTCTAACCATGATTACTCCTGGAGAGGAATGGGGATGATAAGAAACATTTTTCGTCTGATATATGTTCCACTGCTAAATATTTTTTTCTGAATTTTTTTTCCTATTTATTTAGTTATTCTTTTGCCCGTGTTGGACCTCAGTTGCAGCATTCAGGCCCTTTGTTGCTTCTCTCTGGTTGTGGCACAAAAGCCCAGAAGTTGTGACACATGGGCTTACTTGCTCCATGGCCTGTGAAATCTTGGTTCCCTGACCAAAGACCAAACCCATGTCCTCTGCACTGAAAGGCAGATTCTTAACCACTGGACCACCAGGAGGTCCCTAAACATTTTTAAAGTAAGTATATTACTTGAAAGAAATGTAAAATAAGAGGCTACATATTGAAGGACTCAGGGCAAAGAGACACCATCTATGTCTGGACCATACCTAGTTTGTTTCCTTTCTGATCTGAGACCCACCTATCCATGTAGCACTGATTTTGTAATAACCATCCCCCCTCAAAAGAAGATAAGTAAGTGGCATGAAAAGGAAAATGTTTATTACTAATAGTACATCTAATAATCTATGAAATACCTTAAAAATAATGAGGTAGATCTCATGGTGACATAGGAGGTCCATGATACATTGGTGAGAGAATCAAAGAAAGCTCCAGAAAAATGATCCCAGTTTTGTAAAAATCAAAATTCTACAAATATACCTATGCTTAGAAAAGTGTCTGAATGTGTACAGGTCAAAACTCTAACTGTGGGTTTCCCTGATGGCTCAGTGGTAAGGAACCTGCTTGCCAAAGCAGGAGACACAGGTTCAATCCCTGATCTGGGAAGATCCTATATGCCTCAGAGTAGCTAAGCCCATGAGCCACAACTATTGAGCCTGTGCTATAGAGACTGGGAGCCAAATCTACTGAGCCCATATACAGCAACTACTGAAGCCTGCACACTCTAGAGCCTGTGCTCTGCAACAAGAGAAGCCACTGCAACGAGAAGCCCACACACTGTAACTAGAGAGTAGCCCCTGCTACTCTACCCAGCAACAAGAGAAAATCCCATGCAGCAACAAAGAACCAGCACAGCGAGAAATAAATAAATAATATTTTTAAAACTAACAAACTCTAACCATGATTACTCCTGGAGAGGAATGGGGATGATAAGAAACATTTTTCGTCTGATATATGTTCCACTGCTAAATATTTTTTTCTGAATTTTTTTTCCTATTTATTTAGTTATTCTTTTGCCCGTGTTGGACCTCAGTTGCAGCATTCAGGCCCTTTGTTGCTTCTCTCTGGTTGTGGCACAAAAGCCCAGAAGTTGTGACACATGGGCTTACTTGCTCCATGGCCTGTGAAATCTTGGTTCCCTGACCAAAGACCAAACCCATGTCCTCTGCACTGAAAGGCAGATTCTTAACCACTGGACCACCAGGGAGGTCCCTAAACATTTTTTTAAAGTAAGTATATTACTTGAAAGAAATGTAAAATAAGAGGCTACATATTGAAGGACTCAGGGCAAAGAGACACCATCTATGTCTGGACCATACCTAGGTTCTTCTGAGATTCTACCTCACAGTCATATTTTGGAGCAAGATTCAGAGAACCCCGCATCCATGCTGATTCCCCTACGATCTGGCCTCTTCTCCTGGGGTCAGCCAAGCTGCCAAGTCACAGCCACTAATACCAATACTCACACTAATATTGGAAGTGCTGCTTCGTGGGTCCCAGTCCCCAGAGAAGGCAGTGAGTTTGGACTATGACACACTTGGGACTATGGGGTGGTGGGAGCCATGGAATTCATGCAGACGTGTGTAATAAAAAAAAACCTCCCGACGCCTTCCCCAGACATACCTTCTTGCCCTTGCTGGGCAGAAGCACCACCCAGGAGTCTGGTACTCAACCCCGTCAGCCCGTCCCTGATGCCTTTCTTCCTTCCATGCTGGACAGCTTGCTTTGTCTTCCCTGAGTGCACAGCGTTGGGCTCCTGTCACACAGGAGAACACAGGCCACCTGAGGGAGGATGGAAGTGCCAAGCCCAGTCCATTGCAGCCCAGCGGGGGTCCACAGCCAGGTGAGTGTCTCCTCAGGACTCCACACTCACACAGCACCTCAGACAGTCCCTACACAGGCTCCCTGTAATTTCTGGAGGGAGGACCATCTTTCTCAAATTTGATCCTTTGCACAACATTGTGTATATTGTGACGTTTGTCTTTGCCTCCTCGAGTCATCTTTTTCTTTTCTTTTCCCTTCACCATGTCTCTTCTCTATGCCATCCTCGGGTATTCTGTGTCTTGGTAGACTCTCTCTCCTCCCCAGATTAAAACAAAGCCACAAAAAAGAATGAAGGATGTACATAGTCGAAACTATTTCCTTTCAGGGAAATTTCTTGAGTCAAAAAATAACCTATCTGATGGAATTTCAGGGAGCTCAGTGGTATTGTGGGTAATCAGTTTTGAATGACCCTAAAATCAGCCCCTATTCAAGGCTCTCTACTTTGTCTTAACAACTGATCCAGATTTTTCTTTTCACGTCTGGGCAGTAATGGTCTAAGAGAGAAACTCAGAGAATACACTAAGTCATGTTATTCAAGTGCCTAGGTCTCTGTAGAATGAAAGGCAACTCTATTATCAGCAAAGTCCATGGATTAGACTGTCAGAAGTTATGGGGACCTAGTCTAGATAGAAACCCAAGTTCCAACAGAAATGTAAAACAAACAGCTTCTCACTGTTTCATAAGAATTGTTAAAGGACTTTTATGTTCGTAGTCTCCCCTGTTAATTTACAAAGCCTCTGCATGAAAAAGTAGGTATGATTTGTCCCATTTCCCAGATGAAGAAACTGAAAGCCTCAAGAATGAAGTGATTTTCCCCAAATCTCAGAGAGTATGTCCATGGCAGACCTGGGACCAAAGCCCAGATCTTCCAGTTCCTGGCACCAGATCCATTCCCGTATTCCACCCTGCTTTTTCTTTGTCTATATCTTTCAATAAAGCAAGATTCTTCTCTAGTAGTTCCCCATTCTTGGGTGCCCAGCCACTTACTCTACACCACAGTATTCTTCTCTGCCCTTAAAGAGCTGACATGTTGCACTGTGGGCCAGGCAGGATGATTTCTGCAGCCAGAGGAGGCTGAGTACTCCCAGGTACCAGGAAACCTCTCTGTCCACAACTCTAGGGCACTCTCTAGCTTCTGAACAGCTGTCACAGGAGCTGTAAGGACATTGACCCAGGTGCCAGCCACAGCCTGCTGACTGTCAAATACAGCTCCATCCCTTCTCCAGCCTTCCCATGTTTCCTAAACTGTGAGTCAAGACCACTGATTCAATCTGGAGAGTTCGATTACAACGATGGACTAATAATAACAACTTTTATTAGTATGTGGCACTAATTTCTGGCACATTACTTGGACAGCATTTAGTCTTCTGGAATCTCAGAGAACAGGTCTAGTATTTTTTTTTTTTTTAACACAGAAAGTCCTTTAAAAATCTAAACATGTATTAACAAAGGAAAAGGAAACACAGGTATAAATGGGTGAGGTGGGGGTAGAGAGAGTCTTCCTCCCAAGTGAGACAGATCTATAATCAACCTGGCTCCAACCCTATGCCCCGTGTCGCTGGGAAAGTGAATTCATCCTCCAGTCCTTAATTTCATGATCTGAAAACAGAAATGAAAATATCAACTCTCTGTTGATATTGAGGATAAACTAGAAATAATGAGGATTAATTATTTCAAATGGTGTGTTGACAAGTAAATTAGGTCTCCTTTAATATCTTTTTTTTTTTTTTAGAACAAAGAACTAGAAACTCTCTGATCTCTAAACAGATTTGCTGTCTGGTCAGAAAAGCCATTCATTTTCTTCATATCGCTGATCGTCACTTTATTTGACTGCTTTGAGGTTTTTATTTCCTGAGCTGATACTAGTAAGATTTGGAATGGATGAGAGCAAGACTTTTGTTATGTGGGAGATAGGATAATGTATAAGATGACATCTTGAAGACAAAATGATTTTAGAAAAGAGAGTAAGAAAATTGAGAATACGGAAACTGATTCTCCTAAAACCCTGTCTGTGTACTCTGAGAAGTCTATGGGTTCCATCAAGGGTATGCATTGCCCAAATAGAAACTATTAAACCAAATGGCCTTTGAAATCCCTTTTAACAAGATTCTGCAGTTCATCAGCAAATTTTACTACCATGAATAAGATGTTTTGGTTTTAATTTTGGAAATCATATTATATTCTGTCACTAGCATAGCCTTTGGAATCAAATAAGTATGACTTTAAGTTCTGATTTTGCCCTTTATGAGTTTAAACATTCTCTGCCTCCATTTTCTAGTTTGTAAAACCAGAGTAATAATAATAATGGTGATAATAATACTATTTGTCTTGTGGGTTTATTGTAAGAATTAAATATGATAATGTAGCAAAATCCATGGTTAAGTGCTCTGTAAATGTTAACTATGATGATAGTGATGTTGCTGCTGCTGCTGCTGAAAAATTCATACCTCATTATTTTGGAAAACAAGCACTTGATTCCATCATCAGTGTTTGATTCCATAAACACCACAAGTTATCCCATCTGTAGTTTACCCTGGAGCACGAAAGTGCATGTGCGCAAAGTCGCTTCAGCCATGTCCGACTGTTTGCCACCCTGTGGACTGTAGCCTGCCAGGCTCCTCTGTCCATGGAATTTTCCAGACAAAAATACTGGAGCAGGTAGCCATGCCTTCCTCCGCAGGATTTTCCCAACTCAGGGATTGAACCTGTGTCTCTTAGGTCTCCTGCATTGGCAGGCATATTCTTTACCACTGTGCCACCGGAGAAGCCCAGAGCACAAAGTAAAAGTAACTAAACAGTCTGCTCTGACATTCAAGTCTATAAAAATAATCCTTTCTGGAAAATAGTATGGAGGTTCCTTTAGAAATTAAAAATACCATACCATTCAGCAATTCCACGTCTGGGTAGTTATCCAAAGAAAACAAAAACCCTAATTTTAAAAGATACATGCAACCTCCAATTGTAGTTTTATTTGCAATAGCCAATACATGGAAACAACTTGGTGCCTATCAATGGGTAAATGGATAAAGAAGATGCAGTATATATGTGGTACATATACATACATATATATTTATAAAAACATACATACATATAAATGTGTGTGTGTGTATGTGTGTGTGTGTGCGTGTATATATAAAGGAATACTATTCAGCCATTAAAAAGAAAGAAATCTTTTGCAATGTGTATTAAATTTGAAGGCAAGAACAAACATGAAAGTTGAAGCTATTTATGCTAAGTGAAACAAGTTGGACAGAGAAAGATAAACACTGCATTATCTCACCTGTATGTGGAATTAAGGAAAAAACAACCTCATAGATACAGAGGAGAGACTGGTGGTTGCCCAAGGTGGGAGGTGAAGGGGTGGACAAGATGGGTGAAAGGGGTTCAAAGGTTCAAATTTCCAGTTAGAAAATGAATAAATCATGGGCATGTAGCATACATCTTGGAGACCATAGTTAATAATACCATATTGCATATTTGAGGACTTAAAAAGTCCTCATCATAAGAAAAAAACAAATTTTGTAAATATGTATGGGGATAGATATTAACTCGATTTATTGTGGTAATCATTTCACAATACATACACATATTGGATCACTATGCTGTACACCTGAAACTAACGTAATGATATATGTCAATTATAGTTCAATAACAATAATCATTTTTGTTTAATGACAACAGACAGACACCACCAACTGGACCAGTGTATCTCATTTTGTTCTCTTGGGCATTTCCACCCACAAGCAAGAGCAGATTCCACTCTTTCTTCTTTTTCTGCTCATGTATATGATCAACATATCCGGCAATTCTGCCATCATCATACTGATTATCTCTACTCCACGCCTCCAAACCCCCATGTACATCTTCCTCAGCAACTTGGCCTTGACAGACATCTGCTTCACCTCCACCACAGTCCCCAAGATGCTCCAGAACATTTTCTCTTCTACCAAGGCTATTTCCTACATGGGTTGCTTAGCCCAGACTTATTTCTTCATTTGCTTTGCAGCCATGGAGAACTTCCTCCTGGCTGTGATGGCCTATGACAGGTACATCGCCATCTGCTACCCTTTCCACTACTGTGTGATTCTGACCAGGATGCTGTGTTTACAGTTGGTGGCCGTGTGCCACATCCTCTCCCATCTTCATGCCCTGCTGCATACCTTTCTCATGGGCCAGCTGATCTTCTGTGCAGATAACAGGATCCCCCACTTCTTCTGTGACCTCTACCCTCTGATGAAGATTTCCTGCTCCAGCACCCACCTCAACACCTTGATGATTCACACAGAAGGAGTCATGGTCATCAGTGGAGCTCTGGCCTTCATCATGGCCTCCTATACCTGCATCGTCTTGGCCATCCTCCAGAGTCCCTCAGCCAAGGGCAAGTGGAGGGTCTTTTCTACTTGTGGCTCCCACCTCACTGTGGTGGCTATATTCTATGGCACCCTCACATGGGTCTACTTCCGGCCCCTTAGCAGCTATTCAGTATCCAGGGTCGCATCCTGACTGTCATGTACACAGTGGTGACCCCAATGCTGAACCCCTTCATTTACAGCCTAAGGAATGGCGATGTCAAGAGAGCCTTCAGGAAATGGAAGAACAGGATCTAGACTCCTTTGTTTAGATAAAATCTCAAAACATAGTTTCAAGTTTTACCTATAATTCTGGGGAAGAGTTTTGTCCCTCAGATATGTGTTTCCTTTACAACTTCCCAGAAATATTAGGCACGTATCAGTTTTCTCACTGGATATTGTCCAGAGATATCTCTTAAATCCAAAGTACATGGACCTACATATTTAGGAAAAATCATAGCATGGTTTTAATTATAGCTAAGGGAGTTCTCTGGGCCTGTCACTTAACACCAGAATCATAACTCTCTGAGTTCTTAAATGCAAGCAATAAAAACTAATTCTGGTTATTTATGGAGGGAACAAGTTATTCAAAGTATATGTGAAACTCGTGAATTTCCAAGAAGGCTAAGTCAAGAGGCCCAGTAAAATGGATAAGAATAAGAAAGGTCGTATAGGCAGAATCATAGTCTAAATCATACCCCAAGATCACCACTGTAGCCACCAAACTCTGTTCACTGCCTCTTGCACCCCACCAACACTCCCATAATGCTCCAGAACATTTTCTCTTCTACCAAGGCTATTTCCTACATGGGTTGCTTAGCCCAGACTTATTTCTTCATTTGCTTTGCAGCCATGGAGAACTTCCTCCTGGCTGTGATGGCCTATGACAGGTACATCGCCATCTGCTACCCTTTCCACTACTGTGTGATTCTGACCAGGATGCTGTGTTTACAGTTGGTGGCCGTGTGCCACATCCTCTCCCATCTTCATGCCCTGCTGCATACCTTTCTCATGGGCCAGCTGATCTTCTGTGCAGATAACAGGATCCCCCACTTCTTCTGTGACCTCTACCCTCTGATGAAGATTTCCTGCTCCAGCACCCACCTCAACACCTTGATGATTCACACAGAAGGAGTCATGGTCATCAGTGGAGCTCTGGCCTTCATCATGGCCTCCTATACCTGCATCGTCTTGGCCATCCTCCAGAGTCCCTCAGCCAAGGGCAAGTGGAGGGTCTTTTCTACTTGTGGCTCCCACCTCACTGTGGTGGCTATATTCTATGGCACCCTCACATGGGTCTACTTCCGGCCCCTTAGCAGCTATTCAGTATCCAGGGGTCGCATCCTGACTGTCATGTACACAGTGGTGACCCCAATGCTGAACCCCTTCATTTACAGCCTAAGGAATGGCGATGTCAAGAGAGCCTTCAGGAAATGGAAGAACAGGATCTAGACTCCTTTGTTTAGATAAAATCTCAAAACATAGTTTCAAGTTTTACCTATAATTCTGGGGAAGAGTTTTGTCCCTCAGATATGTGTTTCCTTTACAACTTCCCAGAAATATTAGGCACGTATCAGTTTTCTCACTGGATATTGTCCAGAGATATCTCTTAAATCCAAAGTACATGGACCTACATATTTAGGAAAAATCATAGCATGGTTTTAATTATAGCTAAGGGAGTTCTCTGGGCCTGTCACTTAACACCAGAATCATAACTCTCTGAGTTCTTAAATGCAAGCAATAAAAACTAATTCTGGTTATTTATGGAGGGAACAAGTTATTCAAAGTATATGTGAAACTCGTGAATTTCCAAGAAGGCTAAGTCAAGAGGCCCAGTAAAATGGATAAGAATAAGAAAGGTCGTATAGGCAGAATCATAGTCTAAATCATACCCCAAGATCACCACTGTAGCCACCAAACTCTGTTCACTGCCTCTTGCACCCCACCAACACTACCAATAATAGTCATTGGGCATAGCCCTTAGAGGCCTGCAAACCAGATGTGACCACCTCCAGAGAGAGCCCTCACTTCTTATTCTCGGCATCAACACCTCCACATTCAAAATAAGGTGGTGCATCTGTTGGCCAAGTCTTGGTCGCTTACCCAACCTCTAGTTCTCAAGGAAGCTCGAAGAACAATACTACTACTTTTCTTTTCTATAAAATAAAGGAGCTTCTGCCTCCCACCAAGATAAAGGAAATGGTAGAACTCCTCCAGAATGGGAAAAGGGATATAATGACAAATGTTCACTATAGGGCTAGGAATTACAGATGTTTCAGAATTAAGCACCATCACTGCTCTCAAACTTGCCTTTTCTTAACCTTCATGAGCTGAATTAATCTGGGATTTCTTAAACTCTTTTTGTCTCAGGATTCTCCTAATCTTTCCTAAAGTTGGTATGTGAGATTTGTCTACTTCTATGTATTCGCTATGAGCAAATGTTATGAATAAACAAACATATATTTTATGTGTGAATACACACATGTATTTTAGGTTCAATATACTATTGTCTATGGTAGTGAAAAATGAAAAATAATTTTCATGCATACTAACAGAATTTTTGGCTCATCGTGTTTATTTGTTGTTGTTTAGTCACTAAGTTGTGTCTGACTCTTTGCAGTCCCATGGACTGCAGCACACCAGGCTTCCCTGTCTTTCATTGTCTCATGGAGTTTGCTCAAATTCATGTCCATTAAGTTGGTTATACCATCCAACCATCTCATCCTCTGTCCTCCCCTTCTCCTACCCTCAATCTTCCCCAGCATCAGGGCTTTTCTTATGGATCAGCTCTTCACATCTGGTGGCCAAAGTATTGGAGCTCCAGTTTCAGTATTAGCTAGAGTCAATTTTGTAGGGCAAGTTATTCAAAGTATATGTGAAACTCGTGAATTTCCAAGAAGGCTAAGTCAAGAGGCCCAGTAAAATGGATAAGAATAAGAAAGGTCGTATAGGCAGAATCATAGTCTAAATCATACCCCAAGATCACCACTGTAGCCACCAAACTCTGTTCACTGCCTCTTGCACCCCACCAACACTACCAATAATAGTCATTGGGCATAGCCCTTAGAGGCCTGCAAACCAGATGTGACCACCTCCAGAGAGAGCCCTCACTTCTTATTCTCGGCATCAACACCTCCACATTCAAAATAAGGTGGTGCATCTGTTGGCCAAGTCTTGGTCGCTTACCCAACCTCTAGTTCTCAAGGAAGCTCGAAGAACAATACTACTACTTTTCTTTTCTATAAAATAAAGGAGCTTCTGCCTCCCACCAAGATAAAGGAAATGGTAGAACTCCTCCAGAATGGGAAAAGGGATATAATGACAAATGTTCACTATAGGGCTAGGAATTACAGATGTTTCAGAATTAAGCACCATCACTGCTCTCAAACTTGCCTTTTCTTAACCTTCATGAGCTGAATTAATCTGGGATTTCTTAAACTCTTTTTGTCTCAGGATTCTCCTAATCTTTCCTAAAGTTGGTATGTGAGATTTGTCTACTTCTATGTATTCGCTATGAGCAAATGTTATGAATAAACAAACATATATTTTATGTGTGAATACACACATGTATTTTAGGTTCAATATACTATTGTCTATGGTAGTGAAAAATGAAAAATAATTTTCATGCATACTAACAGAATTTTTGGCTCATCGTGTTTATTTGTTGTTGTTTAGTCACTAAGTTGTGTCTGACTCTTTGCAGTCCCATGGACTGCAGCACACCAGGCTTCCCTGTCTTTCATTGTCTCATGGAGTTTGCTCAAATTCATGTCCATTAAGTTGGTTATACCATCCAACCATCTCATCCTCTGTCCTCCCCTTCTCCTACCCTCAATCTTCCCCAGCATCAGGGGCTTTTCTTATGGATCAGCTCTTCACATCTGGTGGCCAAAGTATTGGAGCTCCAGTTTCAGTATCAGTCCTTCCAATGAATACTGGGGCCTTTCTCATAGCTCAGATGGTAAAGAATCTGCCTGCAATGCAGAAGACCTGGGTTCGATCCCTGGGTCGGGAAGATCTCCTGGAGAAGGTAATGGCTACACATTCCAGTATTCTTGCCTGAAGAGTTCCATGGACAGAAGAGCCAGGTGGGCTACAGTCATGAGGTTGCAGAGTCAGACAGGACTGAGTAACACTCACACTAACATGTTTAGAAGCTAGACAGTATCTATCTGTTCACAGTTCTTTCTTCCCTTCCTGTCCTTTCTATGGCTTCACTGTGGACAGAATACACCTCTCCATCCCACTGATTTGAGACTTACTTTAGCCAGCAGTTTATGAACAGGGATAACAAATGCTGCTTCTGATAAAGAGCTTTGAATGAGTTTAGATGATATGATTTGCCCTCTTGAGCTCTAGTCTTTATCATCAGAAGAAAAGCCCACCCTGGGTAATTAGGGCCTCTTAGTTTGGATATCAGAATAAGAAATGAATAGAACAGACTTGAATTTGACCTGGAATCTGAATCACAGTTGTCCCTTTCAGCCTCCAGACTTTTGACTGAGAAATAGAAGTCTGTTGTAAGTCACTGAGGTTTAGGATGGTTTCTTATTCAGGACTTGAAGGAAATCCCAACAAATTCAATACATACACTATGAACTCCTGTGCAGCCAATAAAAAGAATGAGGCAGATTAATTTCTGGTCTTGCTCTCTTGTCATCAAGAGTTTTTGGGTGCATATAGATATCCAAGCCCTTACGAAGTCACTCTTTGTTCTTTTCTCCATCATTTCTTCACGTGTATGCTGCTAATAATAAGAATTTTTGGCTCATCGTGTTTATTTGTTGTTGTTTAGTCACTAAGTTGTGTCTGACTCTTTGCAGTCCCATGGACTGCAGCACACCAGGCTTCCCTGTCTTTCATTGTCTCATGGAGTTTGCTCAAATTCATGTCCATTAAGTTGGTTATACCATCCAACCATCTCATCCTCTGTCCTCCCCTTCTCCTACCCTCAATCTTCCCCAGCATCAGGGGCTTTTCTTATGGATCAGCTCTTCACATCTGGTGGCCAAAGTATTGGAGCTCCAGTTTCAGTATCAGTCCTTCCAATGAATACTGGGGCCTTTCTCATAGCTCAGATGGTAAAGAATCTGCCTGCAATGCAGAAGACCTGGGTTCGATCCCTGGGTCGGGAAGATCTCCTGGAGAAGGTAATGGCTACACATTCCAGTATTCTTGCCTGAAGAGTTCCATGGACAGAAGAGCCAGGTGGGCTACAGTCATGAGGTTGCAGAGTCAGACAGGACTGAGTAACACTCACACTAACATGTTTAGAAGCTAGACAGTATCTATCTGTTCACAGTTCTTTCTTCCCTTCCTGTCCTTTCTATGGCTTCACTGTGGACAGAATACACCTCTCCATCCCACTGATTTGAGACTTACTTTAGCCAGCAGTTTATGAACAGGGATAACAAATGCTGCTTCTGATAAAGAGCTTTGAATGAGTTTAGATGATATGATTTGCCCTCTTGAGCTCTAGTCTTTATCATCAGAAGAAAAGCCCACCCTGGGTAATTAGGGCCTCTTAGTTTGGATATCAGAATAAGAAATGAATAGAACAGACTTGAATTTGACCTGGAATCTGAATCACAGTTGTCCCTTTCAGCCTCCAGACTTTTGACTGAGAAATAGAAGTCTGTTGTAAGTCACTGAGGTTTAGGATGGTTTCTTATTCAGGACTTGAAGGAAATCCCAACAAATTCAATACATACACTATGAACTCCTGTGCAGCCAATAAAAAGAATGAGGCAGATTAATTTCTGGTCTTGCTCTCTTGTCATCAAGAGTTTTTGGGTGCATATAGATATCCAAGCCCTTACGAAGTCACTCTTTGTTCTTTTCTCCATCATTTCTTCACGTGTATGCTGCTAATAATAAGCAATAATAATAACAGAAAACCCATATAGGTACTTAATATGAACTGGTCACTGTTATGGTGTTTTACATATACTGTACTCATCAAAGCTCACAAATCCTAAACCTTTATTATACATACTATTTTTCTCTTCTTTATAAATGGATAGCTGAGGCAAAGAGTAATGGAACAATTGTCAAAGATCACAATTGTTTAAGCCTAGATAGTATTTTTCTTTTTGTAATACAAGTTGTTGACTTAAGCTTTGATTGAGGAAGCATACATTTTAGAGGCTACCTGACAGACAACCCCTACTTCCTTGGTTTAGAGATCTTGAATGATTTAGTTCACTGTTCATTTGGGCCACTTTATTTTATTCTTACCATGATTGAAATTCCCATTCTTATGTTTTAAATTCATCCATAAAGAGCAAACCTTGAAAATGAACCCTGTCTTCAACCCCTATAAAAGCAAAACCCCAAGCCCACACTCTCTCCCTCTATATACCACCTCATTAAGTGACCCAAGATGTGTTTGTGCTTTCCAGGACCTGTGAGTAATAAACATTTCCCCCTACGAAATTCCCCCAAAGTGCTGCTGAGGGCATCTTTCAATCATAGTAAGATCACAAGGGCCCGTCCAGTCCACTGGTTATTAATAGGCGCAAAACAATCACACAGCAAGTAATGACAAAGCTAGGATACAAAGTCACTCAGAATCCATTCATTTAACTGCTTCACTATACTACCTTCAATCAAGCCCTTCAGCATTTTCCCTTGGATTTTTTATTGCTCTTTCATTCTGACTTCTTTAAGGAAAATAATTTCTGGGAGATCTTACATTTGTACAAAAGAGCTCCTTAATTCTATTGTTTCAGTGTAATTATAGATATTATCTCTTGTGTCTCTCAAAGGGATATGTATCTTTACACTAACAACAATCTTTCTGAAAAGGTAATCAAGAAAATAATCCCATTCATAATAATATTAAAAAGAATAAGCCACTTACGAATACATTAAACCAAGGAACTGAAAAATCTGTACCTTAAAAACCATCAATCATGAAATCAAATCTGAAAGAAGCACCTGTACCCCAATGTTCATTGCAGCTCTCTATACAATAGCTAGAACATGGAAGGAACCTAGATGCCCATCGATGAACTAATGGATCCAAAAGCTCTGGTACATATATACAATGGAATACTACACAGCTGTAAAGAAAAATGCAGAAGAATCAGCCCTAATGAGGTGGCTGGATCTCAAACCTATCATAAAAAGTGAAGTCAGAATGAGAAGGACAAATACAGTATATTAACACATATATATGGAATCTAGTAGAATGGTGATGATGGCACACGCAGTGAAGCGACAGAAAGACAAACATGGACAGTGGACATATGGACATTGTGGGGAAGGAACAGAAGTTGGGAGGAGTAAAGGAAGTAGCATGAAGGCCTGTACTATCATAAGTGAAGAAAATAGCTACAGTCTTTGCTCTGAGAGAAAAGGGGATCTTTCAGGGGTACTGTGTGATGGTTGGGAGGGGTGGGAAGGGGGGTGGATATACATATGACTAATCTGGGAACATGCATATCTGTAAACAACAAAACTCTGTAAAAGTTAAAAGCAAAATAAAGGTTTAAAAAAAAACCCCATCAATCACTGATGAAAGAAATTAAAGCAGTCACAAATCAATGGAATGATGCCTCATGCTCATGGATTTAAAGGATTAATATTGTTAAAATATCTAAGATACCCAAAGAGAGTTCAGGAGATGTGCTGCCATTCCCTACTTGCCTAGGAACCAGGTTGAAAGGTGCCTTAGATACAGAGTTTCCTGAAAAGCCTTTGCAGAGCACCCTTCACCTCCTGGTTCCTCAGGCTGTAGATCAGTGGGTTTAGCATAGGGGTAACAACTGTGTAAAAAATGGCAACCTGGCGATCCTGGTCCAAGTCATAGCTGGAAGATGGCCGGAGGTACATGCGAATCACAGAGCCATACAAGAGCAGCACCACTAGGATGTGGGAGCTACAGGTGGACAGGGCTTTACGCAGGGCAGTCACTGAGTGCATGCGGGCTATGGCCACACCGATGCGGGCATAGGAACCTAAAATAAAGAAGAAGGGGCTGACCACCACGGCTACACCCTCCGTAAATATTAGCATCTCGTTGACCACTGGCCGGGTGCAGGAAAGCTTCAGCAAGGGTGTGATGTCACAGAAGAAATGGGTGACCTGCTTGCCACAGAAAGTTAAGCGAGTGACCAACACACTATAAAGGAGGCTGTTGAGGCTGACGACTGCCCATGAGGTCAACGTGATGCGTAAGCAGAGGCGACGGCTGATGATGGCAGAATATCTTAAGGGGTCACAGATAGCCACATAGCGGTCATAGGCCATGGCAGCCAACAGGTGGCCTTCCGTGCTGCCCACAGCCATAAAAAAGAAGAGCTGGCTCATGCAGCAGTTAAAGGAGATGGTCTTCTTCACAGAGAGTGTGTGCACCAGCATCTGGGGGACAGTGATGGTTGTCAGACAGATGTCAATGAAGGAAAGTTGACTGAGCAGGAAATACATGGGAGTCTGAAGCTTGGGGTCTGAGAGGGCAGCAACCACTAACAGGGCATTGCCCGTAACTGCTACCAGGTACATAGAAAGGACAATCCCAAAAATAACTGGCTGCATCTCTGACCAGCTAGATAGGCCCAATAAAACAAATTCTGTTACTCCTGTCCTGTTTCCAGTGGCCATTAAGTCTCGATCCACATCACCCTCAAAGAGCAAGTATTAGGATCCAATAAGGCTGACATTTACCCTGAGATAGCTTGTAGGAAGCATCTTTCTTGCAGAGGTGTCCCTACGTTTTCCAAAATGGTTTTTTTCTTTATTTCCCTGGTCATTATTTTGTACTCATCTACTTACCCATCCAGGTTTCTGACAACAGGATAAATCACACATGACCCTGGAATTTTTGAAATTCAGTTTATAGCAAGGAAAGCCTCACTGAACACATAATGTCTTTGGTGCTTGCTGCATGCATGCTAAATATCAGGCATTTTATCCTCACAACAGTGACTCATTCTAGAAACTACTTTCAACGTCTTACTACAGGTAAAAAAAGCTGGAAGATGGCCGGAGGTACATGCGAATCACAGAGCCATACAAGAGCAGCACCACTAGGATGTGGGAGCTACAGGTGGACAGGGCTTTACGCAGGGCAGTCACTGAGTGCATGCGGGCTATGGCCACACCGATGCGGGCATAGGAACCTAAAATAAAGAAGAAGGGGCTGACCACCACGGCTACACCCTCCGTAAATATTAGCATCTCGTTGACCACTGGCCGGGTGCAGGAAAGCTTCAGCAAGGGTGTGATGTCACAGAAGAAATGGGTGACCTGCTTGCCACAGAAAGTTAAGCGAGTGACCAACACACTATAAAGGAGGCTGTTGAGGCTGACGACTGCCCATGAGGTCAACGTGATGCGTAAGCAGAGGCGACGGCTGATGATGGCAGAATATCTTAAGGGGTCACAGATAGCCACATAGCGGTCATAGGCCATGGCAGCCAACAGGTGGCCTTCCGTGCTGCCCACAGCCATAAAAAAGAAGAGCTGGCTCATGCAGCAGTTAAAGGAGATGGTCTTCTTCACAGAGATGTGTGCACCAGCATCTGGGGGACAGTGATGGTTGTCAGACAGATGTCAATGAAGGAAAGTTGACTGAGCAGGAAATACATGGGAGTCTGAAGCTTGGGGTCTGAGAGGGCAGCAACCACTAACAGGGCATTGCCCGTAACTGCTACCAGGTACATAGAAAGGACAATCCCAAAAATAACTGGCTGCATCTCTGACCAGCTAGATAGGCCCAATAAAACAAATTCTGTTACTCCTGTCCTGTTTCCAGTGGCCATTAAGTCTCGATCCACATCACCCTCAAAGAGCAAGTATTAGGATCCAATAAGGCTGACATTTACCCTGAGATAGCTTGTAGGAAGCATCTTTCTTGCAGAGGTGTCCCTACGTTTTCCAAAATGGTTTTTTTCTTTATTTCCCTGGTCATTATTTTGTACTCATCTACTTACCCATCCAGGTTTCTGACAACAGGATAAATCACACATGACCCTGGAATTTTTGAAATTCAGTTTATAGCAAGGAAAGCCTCACTGAACACATAATGTCTTTGGTGCTTGCTGCATGCATGCTAAATATCAGGCATTTTATCCTCACAACAGTGACTCATTCTAGAAACTACTTTCAACGTCTTACTACAGGTAAGAAAGCTAAAGCAAAGAGAATACCCTAGTGAAGATCTTATCGGATCTGAGCAACAAAAGCCTTGTATACAAACAAGTTCCATTTCAAGAATTCATTCATAAGTGCAACAAAGTTAGCTTAGATACCCAAATAACACAATTGGCTATATAGCACTGCACTGTACTAGGTCAATAAAATGTAAAAACAAACACGAAAAATAAAGCAAACATTTTAAATCTTACAATAACTATGTCTTGAAAAGTGTAGTACTACAGTACAACAGCTGGCATACAGAGGCTGGCATTAAGTGAACAGGCAAGAAGAGCTACTGACTTGAAGAGGGAGAGGATCTGGGAGATAGTAGAGTAGAAAGATCACCGGCAGCAGGAGATGGAGGGCAAGCTGCAATTTCACTCACGCCTGCCATTGATAGCACAAGTTCCGGTTCCTTGCTGGAACCAGATGCACATTCACATCTTTTGAAAGTTCTCAGCTTGAAAGTTCATACTTAGGGGACTTACTGTGTAGTTTTGTAAGCCTCAAGCATCACACTTTATCGTTTGTCAGATTTGGAAGCAGACGGGAAAGGTGCCCAGGCTCTGGCCAGATGTCTGAGTATCTACATCTTTGATGGGGCACTGAAGTGAAGATCTGGTCCTAGTTTTGCACATCCAGAAACTCAATTTTTCCTTTTGATAGGAGACCTCTTGTTTGATTAAGTCAACTGAACTTCCCTGGGATGAAACTAGCAATGATTAATATAATTGTTCATTGTATTAATGCTTTGTTTTCAAGGAATAACATAATCCAGTGTTACGGATGAGATTCTTACTGACTTTTCAGCTCAGGTTTTCCATATAGGTAGTTTACACAGTACATCAAGGAGGTAATGTTTTGAGGTTGCTCTACAGATAAGGATATATTTATATATTTTCAGCATTTCTCATGAATGTGAGAAAAATAATTTTAAAATAGAAGAGTGTAAAAGAACATATAATAAAAAGCAAAGTTCTCTTACCCTAATTTACACACCTCCATGTTTAGTGTGATTTCTGATGATTCATACCTCTCTGCTTCTAAATCAAATGGTATTTGCTTACATATCTATGTATCCGTTTTTATCAATTGAAGATTATCTTTCAGCTCTTCATCATAAAAGATAAACATTTATCTTGTTTACATTATTTCAACTCTTCCTTCCTCCCCAGTGTTTTGATGACATTTTAGCACATCAATTAGTTTCTTGTCTGCTTTTAAATGATTTGCTTCAATCTACAACCCATCAACTTGAGATTCCACCTATTTTCCTCACCTCTGCACCCTCCCAAACTTTGGAAAGCTGTATTTGTATATTGCCAAGATTGAAAACATAAAAATTATGAGTTGTAGCCATAGTTAAATCTTCCAAGTAAATGCTGAAAATCAGTAGACAACATTAACATTCAGATAACTGTGTAAACATTTATCATGGCAGTGTTAAATGATGTGCTACAGTTACATTTATTCTTTAAGGAGTCTGGTGTTCCACCCACTAAAAGAGACTATCCCTAACATTAAGATAAAGAATCAAAAGCATCTTAAGGGCACCTCTTGGTACTTTCTTTAAAGAAAAGCTCATAGGAGCTTAAAAGATCAAGAAAACTAGTGTTTTCCAGCGTCTGTTCTGTCTTCATTTCTTCCTGTATCCTTTTCCATGTCAGTGATACGACTCAAACTGTATGCCCTTGTGGTCCTATTATGCAAAAGTCACACACAGACCTCTACATGGAGGTATAGATGAAGGTGAGAGAGGAAAAAGATGTGAAGGAAAAAGACTGAGTAAACCCCTTCAAGAGGAAAAGGTGAGAGAAAATCATCTTTGAGAAGGAAAGAGTGTCAAAGAGTATAGCATTATCCATTATGAGGATAAAAATGGAATAACATAGAGTCCAAATTAGAAAATTAGGATAGAGCTGTGTTTCTTCTTCTCCACATATTCACAAAACTAAGGATTCCCTTTTTGTCATTTTTCATAAAAGCTTTTCTATAGAACAGCTCATTTCAATAAGGCAGTACCACTCACATACACTCTCTCTGGGATTCTACCAACCCCAGGAGGCTCCAAGTTTGTTCAGATGAAATATTAATTAGAATGGGCTGAGCCTTTGTACCTTCCTTTCTCAACTGGGATTGTAGCACAGGAGTCTCCTCCTTCTTCCTTATATTAAATCTCACTGAGACAAAACCTGTAAAGCATCTGAAAACAACTGTGTCTGTAGGGAAGGTCTACCCTTTAGGGGACACAGTAGCCTTGCATCACATCAACAGTTAGGCAAGAAAAAACCTTAAGCTTGTCATTTCAGTTTCTCAAGAAGTCATCTCTCCTAACCTAGCCTTTCTATACTCATTGAGTACTTGTTATTAGTTCCACCATTTTAACTCAGTTGAATTAATGGCAAGACCTGAGGCTTTATGATACAGCAATGGGACAACCCTGACTGCTGTTATGGTTTCGTTATGCTCGCCAATGATTTTCTCATTTCCTGCCCTCATCCAATTGCATCCTTTCGATGGATTTCATTTAGCCATATTGCTTCTCAATTTCAGAACTCTCATCCTCAGAATACTTGATTTAAACATGTCTTTGTGTTCAAAATAAACAGAATGAGGTAGAGCACCATAATGAAGAATCTGAGATTATATGAATATTGGAGAGATTCTTTGGAATGAAGACTGTTGTGACCAAAACCAACCATGCGGCACTTCTCTGGTGGTCCAGTGGGTAAGGACTCCACCTTACAGTGCAAGAGGCGCCGGTTTGATCCCTGGCCATGGAGTGGCTGGATGGATGTGTCCAATTACTGAGCCACTTGCACTGGAGCACATGCGCCCAGAGTCAGTGCTCTGCAAAGAGAGAGGCCACTGTGATGGGAGGCCCACACGGGCCAAAGAACAAAGATGGATGAAAATAAATGAATGAAATGAAAGACCAATAAAAGTGGCCAAAATTTTTTTTAAAAAACCCAACCAATCCTGGGTTGGACTGGAAATTTTATAAAATTCCATAAAGATTCATTCTGATAGTATTAAGACAACCAAAAAGTTTGTTTGGGTTTTTGTAATCTCTTATGGCAAAACCAAATGACCCGTTTGGTCAAATCAATTTTTGCCAGATTTTTTGGTGTTTTGAAAGAAGAACTGCCCCCTAGACAGTCCTCCTCTTTCATTTTCTTGCTCCAAATGCCTCTGTTGGCATTCAAAGTCTCCTATCTTTCAGTGCTTGTCCTTCATTGGAACCTGGCCCATCGTCAAATTAGCTATGTAAATTTATTCAAGCCTTGACAGCTCGGTCTCGAGAATCAGTGATCAAAATCTCAATGGACTATTTTGTAGAACGTCTGTAGGGAAGGTCTACCCTTTAGGGGACACAGTAGCCTTGCATCACATCAACAGTTAGGCAAGAAAAAACCTTAAGCTTGTCATTTCAGTTTCTCAAGAAGTCATCTCTCCTAACCTAGCCTTTCTATACTCATTGAGTACTTGTTATTAGTTCCACCATTTTAACTCAGTTGAATTAATGGCAAGACCTGAGGCTTTATGATACAGCAATGGGACAACCCTGACTGCTGTTATGGTTTCGTTATGCTCGCCAATGATTTTCTCATTTCCTGCCCTCATCCAATTGCATCCTTTCGATGGATTTCATTTAGCCATATTGCTTCTCAATTTCAGAACTCTCATCCTCAGAATACTTGATTTAAACATGTCTTTGTGTTCAAAATAAACAGAATGAGGTAGAGCACCATAATGAAGAATCTGAGATTATATGAATATTGGAGAGATTCTTTGGAATGAAGACTGTTGTGACCAAAACCAACCATGCGGCACTTCTCTGGTGGTCCAGTGGGTAAGGACTCCACCTTACAGTGCAAGAGGCGCCGGTTTGATCCCTGGCCATGGAGTGGCTGGATGGATGTGTCCAATTACTGAGCCACTTGCACTGGAGCACATGCGCCCAGAGTCAGTGCTCTGCAAAGAGAGAGGCCACTGTGATGGGAGGCCCACACGGGCCAAAGAACAAAGATGGATGAAAATAAATGAATGAAATGAAAGACCAATAAAAGTGGCCAAAATTTTTTTTAAAAAACCCAACCAATCCTGGGTTGGACTGGAAATTTTATAAAATTCCATAAAGATTCATTCTGATAGTATTAAGACAACCAAAAAGTTTGTTTGGGTTTTTGTAATCTCTTATGGCAAAACCAAATGACCCGTTTGGTCAAATCAATTTTTGCCAGATTTTTTGGTGTTTTGAAAGAAGAACTGCCCCCTAGACAGTCCTCCTCTTTCATTTTCTTGCTCCAAATGCCTCTGTTGGCATTCAAAGTCTCCTATCTTTCAGTGCTTGTCCTTCATTGGAACCTGGCCCATCTTCAAATGAGCTATGTAAATTTATTCAAGCCTTCACAAATTTGTCTAGAGAATCAGTGATCAAAATCTCAATGGACTATTTTGTAGAAATGGAGAAAAGCAAATCTAATATTTATATGGACTTGTAAGGAACCATGAGCACACAAAACAATCTTGAGAAAAAATAAAGAACAAAGGCAGAGGACTCACATGCTTCTACTTCAAAACTTATTATGAAAATACAACACTGAAAAGAATATGGAAGACCAGCGGTTATGACTTCACACTTTCACTGCCCAGGGCCTGAGTTTGATCTCTGGTCTGAGAACTAAGATCCCAAACAAGCCACATGGTGCAGCCAAAAAATAAATAAGCACTTTAGAAAAATACATTAAAAAAAGAATATGGTATATGCAAACAGCTGTAAAAAGAAATGCAGAAGAATCAACCCTAATGAGGTGGCTGGATCTAGAACCTATCATAAAAAGTAAAGTCAGTCAGGAAGAGAAGGACAAGTACAATATACTAACATATATATATGGAATCTAGTAGGATGATGATGATGGCACATGCAGTGAAGCGACAGAAAGACAGACATGGACAGTGGACATATGGACATTGTGGAGAAGGAACAGTGGGTGGGAGGCATAAAGGAAGTAGCATGAAGGCCTGTACTATCATAAGTGAAGAAAATAGCTATAGTTATTGCTCTGTGAGAAAAGCAGATCCTTCAGGGGTGCTGTGTGATGGTCTGGAGGGGAGGATGGAGGGGATATACATATGACTAACCTGAGAACATACATATCTGTAAACAACAAAACTCTGTAAAAGTTAAAAGTAAAATGTAAGTTTTTTTAAAAAAAGAATATGGTACATGCAAAAGGATAAATATATAGGTCAACAGAATATAATTGAGAGTCTAGGGGAAAAACACTTATCTTTGTCAACTGATTTTTTTTTCTTGCTATATCAGGTCTTAGTTGCAGTTATAATTTTGTTGCAGTAAACAGATACTCCAGTAATGGCATGTGGGCTCAGTAGTTGGAGCAAGGATTTAGTGACCCATGGCATGTGGAATCTTAACTCTCCAATCAGGGACCAAACCCATGTTCCCTGCATTTAAGGCAGATTATTAACCACTAGACAACCAGGGAAGTCCCTGTCAATTGATATTTGACAAGGAAATGAAGAATACTTGGTGGGAAAAGGGTAATTTCTTCAATGTATGGTATTGGGGAAACTGAACAAAGACATATCAAAAAATAAAACTGACTACCCCCCACCCCATCTAACACCATACACAAAAAACAACTCAAATGGATCAAAGACTTAAACATAAGACCTGATACCATAATACTACTAGAAGAAAACAGGAAAGAAGGTCCTTGATCTTGATCTGGACAACAGTATACGATGGTTACTGCATATGACGACAAAAGCACAAGCAGCAAAAGTAAAAATCAAGTGTGACTGTGTCGAACTAAAAAACTCCTGCACAGCTAAAGAAACAATGAAAAGCAGCCTACAGAATGGGACAAAATATTTGCAAGCCATAATCTGACAGAATTCAATAACAATAACCAAAAACATCTAATTCAAAAATGAGCATAAGATCTGAATAGATGCTTTTTAAGTAAGATATCCAAATAGACAACAAGTACATGAAAAGGTGTACATCACTAGTCACTGAGGAAACACAAATCAAAATCTCAATAAAATAGCACCACACTCATGTTTGAATGGTTATCGTCAAAAAGACAAGTATCAGCAAAGATGTGGAGAAATGGGAAATTCTTGGGCACTCATGGTGGAAATATAAATTAGTATAGCCACTACAGAAAACAAAAATAAAATAAAATACAACTATCATGCAATCCAGCAATCCCATTTCTGGGTATATACTTTCACTTCCATATTTATTACAACATTATTCAATATAGCCAAGATACGGAAACAACCTAAGTATCAATTAATGGATGACAAGCAAAGAAAATGTGGTTCATATATACAATGGAATATTACTTAGCCATGAGAAAGAACGAAATCCTGCTATTTGTGAAAACATAGTTGAACTTTGAGGACATTATGCTACATGAAATGTCAAAGAAAGATAATACTGTGTGATACCACTTAACTGTTGAATCTAAAGAAGCTAAAATCACAAAACAGAGAGTAAATGGGGACTTAACTCTCCAATCAGGGACCAAACCCATGTTCCCTGCATTTAAGGCAGATTATTAACCACTAGACAACCAGGGAAGTCCCTGTCAATTGATATTTGACAAGGAAATGAAGAATACTTGGTGGGAAAAGGGTAATTTCTTCAATGTATGGTATTGGGGAAACTGAACAAAGACATATCAAAAAATAAAACTGACTACCCCCCACCCCATCTAACACCATACACGGAAAACAACTCAAATGGATCAAAGACTTAAACATAAGACCTGATACCATAATACTACTAGAAGAAAACAGGAAAGAAGGTCCTTGATCTTGATCTGGACAACAGTATACGATGGTTACTGCATATGACGACAAAAGCACAAGCAGCAAAAGTAAAAATCAAGTGTGACTGTGTCGAACTAAAAAACTCCTGCACAGCTAAAGAAACAATGAAAAGCAGCCTACAGAATGGGACAAAATATTTGCAAGCCATAATCTGACAGAATTCAATAACAATAACCAAAAACATCTAATTCAAAAATGAGCATAAGATCTGAATAGATGCTTTTTAAGTAAGATATCCAAATAGACAACAAGTACATGAAAAGGTGTACATCACTAGTCACTGAGGAAACACAAATCAAAATCTCAATAAAATAGCACCACACTCATGTTTGAATGGTTATCGTCAAAAAGACAAGTATCAGCAAAGATGTGGAGAAATGGGAAATTCTTGGGCACTCATGGTGGAAATATAAATTAGTATAGCCACTACAGAAAACAAAAATAAAATAAAATACAACTATCATGCAATCCAGCAATCCCATTTCTGGGTATATACTTTCACTTCCATATTTATTACAACATTATTCAATATAGCCAAGATACGGAAACAACCTAAGTATCAATTAATGGATGACAAGCAAAGAAAATGTGGTTCATATATACAATGGAATATTACTTAGCCATGAGAAAGAACGAAATCCTGCTATTTGTGAAAACATAGTTGAACTTTGAGGACATTATGCTACATGAAATGTCAAAGAAAGATAATACTGTGTGATACCACTTAACTGTTGAATCTAAAGAAGCTAAAATCACAAAAACAGAGAGTAAAATGGGGGCTACTAGGGTTTGGGAATAGGAGTACAGTTGGGGAGATATTGTTTAAGGGTACAAACCTACAGTTGGTAGATAAATAAGTCTTGGAGATAATGCACAGCAGACTAACTATAGACAACAATAACATATCATAAACTTCAAAGTTTCTAAGTGACTAGATCTTAATTGTTCCCAGCACAAAAAAGAAATGATAATTATATGAAGTGATAGAGGGGTTAGCTAACACTAGACTGATAATCAAACTAAAGTATATAAATGTAGCAAATCAACACATTGTACGCCTTAAACTTTGTTATTGTTGTTCAGTCGCTCAGTTGTGTTAGCACACCAGGCTTCCCTGTCCTTCACCATTTCTAGGAGTTTGCTCTAACTCATGTCCATTGAGTCGGTGATGCCATCCAACCCTCTCATCTTCTGTCACCCCTTCTCCTGCCTTCAGGCTTTCACAGCATCAAGGCCTTTTCCATTGAGTCAGCTCTTCATATCAAGTGGCCAAAGTATTGGAGCTTCAGCTTCTGCATCAATCCTTTCAACAAATATTTAGGGCTGATTTCCTATAGGATTGACTGGTTTGATCTCCTTGCTGTCCAAGGGACTCTCAAAAGTCTTCTCCAGCACCACAGTTTAAAGGCATCAATTCTTCAACACTCAGCCTTTTTTATTGTCCAGTTATCACATCCATACACGATTACTGGAAAAACCATAGATTTGACTATTTGAACCTTTATAGACAACCTTAAATTTATACAATGTCATACGCCAATTATATATCAATTAAAAATGTTTTGATTATCATTTTAAATTTGAGAGATCATAAAATAGAGGTCAATGTCCAGTTCTCAAAAAACTAAGCACAACCAATTTATTTTCTCTACTGTTGAAATAATTCACTGTTCCTTTTTTTATGCACCAAAGTATTTAGCTTGTACTTTCTTGCATATATTTTAATCAAAAAATATAAATTAAAATTAACTGAAAATATTAATATACAAAACAGAATTCACATGCATCCGAATAAGACATTCACACCATGAGAAACCCATGGAAACTGATGCTCACGTGTGGAATAAGAGAATCACAGTCCCCGTTTCACATTCACCCCTGGGCATATATTTGCTCACTTAATGAAAAAGGTAGGAAATTAACATCTGTATTTACCTAAACTTCTTGTCCACTAACTTTATCATATATATCAAGACACTCCCCATAAGCCTGCTCATCAAATTAAATATGACTATAATTACTTTTGCTGTCTCTTCTTTAGTTTAGAATTTAACAACAGTATTCCCACATTTCTGCAACTGGGCTTAAATAACCCAGGCTTGGTTGACTCATTTCTATCCTCTGAAGATAAATGGCCAGAGAGAAGATTCTAGAGTCTCACTCATGAAAAAGCCCTGAGCACATGTGGCATGTACATAGAGGAGTTTTCACAGCCGTCAGAGCACCAGATCTACAAGAACTAAAACAGGAGCTCCATAAATTGCCTGGGTCATTCCTTCCTTTGAACTCCAAAACCAGCCTTGCTCATCTACCCATTTCTTTCCTCGTCTAACCAACATGGCTCTTTGACAGCCTAATCAGGAGGCCACCCTCCCTCCTCTAAGCAGCCTATGGAATGCACGCTTGACATCCTTGTTGCGAACGCTGTACCCAAAAGGGTTGGCCAAAGGTGTAATGGATGTGTACATCAAAGAAGCCACCATGTCCTGATCACGAGAGTTCTGGGAAGGAGGCTGGAAGTAGACCCAGATGATGGTGCCATAGAAAAAGCCCACCATGGTGAGATGGGATCCACAGGTTGAGGGGCCGCCAGTTATCACATCCATACACGATTACTGGAAAAACCATAGATTTGACTATTTGAACCTTTATAGACAACCTTAAATTTATACAATGTCATACGCCAATTATATATCAATTAAAAATGTTTTGATTATCATTTTAAATTTGAGAGATCATAAAATAGAGGTCAATGTCCAGTTCTCAAAAAACTAAGCACAACCAATTTATTTTCTCTACTGTTGAAATAATTCACTGTTCCTTTTTATGACCCAAAGTATTTAGCTTGTACTTTCTTGCATATATTTTAATCAAAAAATATAAATTAAAATTAACTGAAAATATTAATATACAAAACAGAATTCACATGCATCCGAATAAGACATTCACACCATGAGAAACCCATGGAAACTGATGCTCACGTGTGGAATAAGAGAATCACAGTCCCCGTTTCACATTCACCCCTGGGCATATATTTGCTCACTTAATGAAAAAGGTAGGAAATTAACATCTGTATTTACCTAAACTTCTTGTCCACTAACTTTATCATATATATCAAGACACTCCCCATAAGCCTGCTCATCAAATTAAATATGACTATAATTACTTTTGCTGTCTCTTCTTTAGTTTAGAATTTAACAACAGTATTCCCACATTTCTGCAACTGGGCTTAAATAACCCAGGCTTGGTTGACTCATTTCTATCCTCTGAAGATAAATGGCCAGAGAGAAGATTCTAGAGTCTCACTCATGAAAAAGCCCTGAGCACATGTGGCATGTACATAGAGGAGTTTTCACAGCCGTCAGAGCACCAGATCTACAAGAACTAAAACAGGAGCTCCATAAATTGCCTGGGTCATTCCTTCCTTTGAACTCCAAAACCAGCCTTGCTCATCTACCCATTTCTTTCCTCGTCTAACCAACATGGCTCTTTGACAGACTAATCAGGAGGCCACACTCCCTCCTGTAAGCAACCTATGGAATGCACTCTTGACATCCTTGTTGCGAAGGCTGTACACAAAAGGGTTGGCCAAAGGTGTAATGGATGTGTACATCAAAGAAGCCACCATGTCCTGATCACGAGAGTTCTGGGAAGGAGGCTGGAAGTAGACCCAGATGATGGTGCCATAGAAAAAGCCTACCATGGTGAGATGGGATCCACAGGTTGAGACCGCCCGGCGGCGACCAGCAACTGAGGGCAAACGTAGGATGGTGGCCCCAATGCGGACATAGGAGAGTACAATGAGGGCACAAGAGCCCATCATGAGGAAGCCCCCCTCCAAGAATATGGCCAGCTCATTAGGATGGGTGTCAGAGCAAGAGGCTCTCAGAAGTGGTCGGTGGTCACAAAAGAAGTGGAGAAGGTGAACGTTGCCCCTGACATCCCCAACCCAGGAGAGAGGCAAAAGGAGTCCCACATGCAACATGGTGTGCACCACAGATACCACCCAACACGAGGTCAGGAAGCTGGCACAGCGTTGGCGATTCATCACTGAATGGTAGTGCAGAGGGTCACAGATGGCCACATAGCGGTCCAGAGCCATGACAGAAATAACAAGTGTGTCTGTAACTCCAAATACATAGAAGAAGAAGAACTGGGCCAAGCAGCGGGCAGCAGGGACAGCTGGGTCATGAGTGACTAGATGGGCCAGCAACTGAGGCAGAATGACTGTGGACAGTCCCATGTCTATCACCGAGAGACCTTGGAGCAGATAGTACATAGGTGAGTGGAGCCTGGAATCCTGGGAGACGAGCAGCACTAGAGTTATGTTCCCCATGATGGTGGTCAGATAAGTTGCCAGGAATAGGAGAAAGAGGACACTGTGGGGGACTCCAGCTCCTGGGAACACGAGAAGCAAGAAAACTGGAGAATGTGAAGCGTTAGGGGCACAGCCCATGATGAGTGACAAGAGCCTGCCTGAAAGAGAGTTTGAGTCAAGAAGTAAGTCATGTGTTATAGGTGAAGACTCATAACAACTCTAGTTATTTATTAATATATTCTTTAAGCTCCTTAAAGACAAACTCAACTGGGCACTATGGCCCTTTTCCTAAGTCTATGACTTCACTCCCTGAATTTTTTATAGCATTTTCTCCATTATTTCTTCCTTTTCACCCACTCTGATGGGTTCACTTATGTAGTGCATATATGTCAATCTGTCATACAGTTATAAAACCTTCATTCAATATTGTCTTTTCATCCAAGTATTATTTATCTTATTACAGTGGCAAACTTCATGAAAAAATTCCTACACTCACTGTCTCTAGCTCATCTTCTATTCACATTTCATCACCTGGCCATTCTCATGGTTTCTTCCATCTGAACCTGTAAGGAACATATCATTTAATATGTAGTAAGTGGGATTTTCAAGGTGGCACTAGTGGTAAAGAACCTGTCTGCCTGCCAATGTAGGAGACATAAGAGGTGAGGGTTCTATCTCTGGGTCAGGAAGATCCCTTGTAAGAGAGCATGGCAACCCACTCTGGTACTTTGGGGCTTCCCTTGTAGTTCAGTTGGTAAAAGAATCTGCCTAAAATGGAGATCTTGGTTGAATTTCTGGGTTGGAAAGATCCCTTAGAGAAGGGAAAGACTGCCCACTCCAGTATTCTTGCCTGGAGAATTCCATGGCTTGTCCATGGGTCACAAGGAGTTGGACACTTCCGCTTTCCTTTTTTCATGTTACATATAAAGAAATGGTTCTTTTTAGGTAGTTGGTTTTTGTAGTGAAATTGCTTCAGCAGGTCATGAACTAACTTGCGTTTTTCCTCTATGATTTTATTAGTTAGTAGCATCATCATTTTCACCTGTTTCATGGACCAGACCAAAAACTAAGGGACTCTCTCCATCATATCCCCATATTCAATCATTCTTTTATTTCTTTTTCCTTATAACCATTTTTTGCTTAGTCTACAAGCACTATTTATGCTTCAGTATCTCTATCCAGTTCTAATTTCATAGTCTAATCACTAGTTTCTTTACTTATCTCCTTGATAGGTCTACTATACATATGCTATAAATAAAATTTCCAACATGTGATTCCTCATTTAAGGAGTTAGCACCTTCAGAATAAAATAAATCCTTCCAAAAAAGGTAAAATGTTAAGTTTTGTTAAAGTTGGATAGTAAGTATATGTATTTCATATCTTGGTCTCTATATATTTTTCTATGTTATGAAGCTTTTCCTACTAAAAATATGAACAGTAAAGGCAAGGGCAGCAACTGAGATATGAGCGTTTTCTCCCAAGAAGTATTTTGAGTACGAAGTCTCTCAGAGGGGAGTTATTGGGGGAAACATTGACTGAAACCGTCCACCTGGCCAGGATCATGGTAAACATTTGTGTGAGGTATTTTATGACAGGAGGTCCTGATCAGGAACATGGAAATAACAAGCCACCAACAACCAGAAGAACTTGGGAAAGGTCAAAAGGAGATCACATATGTCCTACTGACCTCTCAGAATCTTCTGTTCTGCAGTGTGTGAGACACCAGGAAGGACCCTGAGGAAGAATAACTGGCCAGAGACAACCTGGAAAATAATCCCCTTACCATAAAGTTTGAGACTGCAACCTATGTGGCAGAGCAGTCCTCCTACGTTCTCTTACCTTCTTCCTCTCTGCCTGGGTTCCCCTTTCCAAATAAAGTCTCTTGCTTTGTTAGAATAAAAAAGAACATTTTCTTTTTTTCCCTTTCTTTTCTTTTTTTTTAAATTATGAAACTATGATACATTTATAGAGACTTGTAAAACACAGAACAAAGTTATCCACAGTTCCGTTATATATTATAGTTATTTTTAAGTAGATAAATTAAGACTTTTAGTTGGAGTTTCAATATCAAACTCTCAAAACTTCATAGAATGAATATATACAGAAAAGTAGAATGATATAGTACACCTGAAAAGCACCATGAACCAATTCCATATAATTAAGACTTATACAGTTTTCACACAACAGCTGGAAACAAATTTGATTCAAGTTCCCATAGACTATAAACCAGGAGACACTGGAACACATCTAGGCACATAAAACAAGAAAGGAAATTTTCTTATATTTTTAATTTATTTCTTCATATGACTAAGCACACTGTTCTGGCTCAAAATAATATCCACCACAGTGAATTCAGTCACATACTCAACATCAGGACATTCAAGCTAATATATCATGGAGAATCCAAAATTTGATAATATCTTAGAATTGGGGTTGAAACAATTTTCCTACTAAAAATATGAACAGTAAAGGCAAGGGCAGCAACTGAGATATGAGCGTTCTCTCCCAAGAAGTATTTTGAGTACGAAGTCTCTCAGAGGGGAGTTATTGGGGGAAACATTGACTGAAACCGTCCACCTGGCCAGGATCATGGTAAACATTTGTGTGAGGTATTTTATGACAGGAGGTCCTGATCAGGAACATGGAAATAACAAGCCACCAACAACCAGAAGAACTTGGGAAAGGTCAAAAGGAGATCACATATGTCCTACTGACCTCTCAGAATCTTCTGTTCTGCAGTGTGTGAGACACCAGGAAGGACCCTGAGGAAGAATAACTGGCCAGAGACAACCTGGAAAATAATCCCCTTACCATAAAGTTTGAGACTGCAACCTATGTGGCAGAGCAGTCCTCCTACGTTCTCTTACCTTCTTCCTCTCTGCCTGGGTTCCCCTTTCCAAATAAAGTCTCTTGCTTTGTTAGAATAAAAAAGAACATTTTCTTTTTTTCCCTTTCTTTTCTTTTTTTTTAAATTATGAAACTATGATACATTTATAGAGACTTGTAAAACACAGAACAAAGTTATCCACAGTTCCGTTATATATTATAGTTATTTTTAAGTAGATAAATTAAGACTTTTAGTTGGAGTTTCAATATCAAACTCTCAAAACTTCATAGAATGAATATATACAGAAAAGTAGAATGATATAGTACACCTGAAAAGCACCATGAACCAATTCCATATAATTAAGACTTATACAGTTTTCACACAACAGCTGGAAACAAATTTGATTCAAGTTCCCATAGACTATAAACCAGGAGACACTGGAACACATCTAGGCACATAAAACAAGAAAGGAAATTTTCTTATATTTTTAATTTATTTCTTCATATGACTAAGCACACTGTTCTGGCTCAAAATAATATCCACCACAGTGAATTCAGTCACATACTCAACATCAGGACATTCAAGCTAATATATCATGGAGAATCCAAAATTTGATAATATCTTAGAATTGAGAGAACCAGAGATTTAGCTTCAAAGCAATTTTCCAAAACATTATGGAAAAAAGAAAGATGGCACAATACATGTTGTCAAATCTACAATAAGCCTGTGAGCCAAGAAGTTACCCTCAGTTTTTTCCAAGTATGTCCCCTATTCCCAATTATCATTCCTATTTCTCTGTTAAGTTCTATAGTGATTTTCTGATGGAAGCTCTTTCTTTGGAGTTTAATTCTAGAGATCTAGAGCCAGTTTCCCTGGTAGCTCAATCAGTAAAGAAACTGCCTGCAGTGCAGGAGACCTGGGTTCACTCCCTGGGTTGGGGAGATCCCCTGGAAAAGGGAATAGTAACCCATCCCAGTATTCTTTGCTGTAGAATTCCATGGATAGAGGAGACTGGTGGGCTACAGTCCATGGAATAGCAAAGAGTTGAACATGACTGAGTGATTAACGCTTTCACTTAGAGCAAGAGAAAATATTTAGATAGGACTCTGGAATAAGAGGGAGAAATCTTTAGCAAGACTATAAGAAACACAGGTTGAGGGGTCATTACTGCCTAAATTCCTCCAGCATCAGGAGCCCAGGGACTAATCATTATCTTTGGTTCATATTACATCTTCTTCATTGGTCTGAGCATCACCTTCTTGCTTAATTCCTTGGCTATGGTCATAAATAATCATTAACTAACTGATCAATACAGAAAGTAGAACATTGATTATAATTCACATCTACTTACATGAACCATTTTCCATCACTCTTCCTCTCACTCTTTGCTTAAGGTAACCAGCCTCCTGAATCTCAGGTTAATCATTTGCTTTTGTTAATATATGTTTACATTTGATGTGTATCTTCTATATGTATTCCAAGAAGACTATTGTTAAGTTTTAGATTATCTTAAATCTATAAAAGAGTAATTTGTGCAACCTGATATTATGATTCATTATTATATTAGACTCACTGATATTATCAGTTATAGCTGTTCAGTTATTTTTCATTGCTATGTAATAGCCTTTTGTGTGGATACACTGCACTGTATTTAAGCATTCTCTGATGTACCTTTGTATTGTGTATGTATTTCTGCTACACAGAATATTGACCCAAGATGATGTAAGTTTGTATTTCTGTACACCACGCACTAATTTTTTTACATGACCAAGTGACTTGACTTGTCTGAGTCTCCACCATAAAATGAGAGATTCCTCCACCATAAAATGTACGCAAAAACTATTTTTGTAATGTTATTAAGAGAATATAGTAAAATGCCAATTGGCATTTTAAAAATTATAATTCATATCTTATGTTCCATTAACTATTTGCTCCATTTCATACATTTAGTGTTACAGTTTACTTACAAAATAATTTATTCAAAGTTCTGCTTCCAAGGTTATCAATGAACAGTTTTCACTATACACAATGATATATAACAATGTTAGTGCTAGTAGTAGTATTGGTAATATTAGTAGTAATAAGTAACATTTCTGGAGCCCTTCTATATGCTAAACACAGTACAAAGTATTCTACATGTATGATTTTATTAAAACTGCACTCTATTAGATACTATTTTAGTCTCATTTTATAGGTGAGGAAACTGAGGCACAGAAAAATTAACCAAGTTGTTTTAATACTGCAGAGCTAGTCAACATCGGAGCTGGAATTTTAACAGAGAGAACTGGACATTTGGACAACTGTTTTTCTCAATGTTTTTTAATTTTCCTTCTTTACTGATGGCATTATTAACCACTGTCCTTCACATCTGGCTTCCCCAGTGACTCAGATGGTAAAGAATCTGAGTGCAATGAGGGTTTGATCCCTGGGTCAGGAAGATCCCCGGAAAAGGGAACGGCAACCCATTCCAGTATTCTTGCCTGGAGAATGCCATGGACAGAGGAGTCTGGCACATTAGAGCCTATGGGGTCGCAAAAAGTCAAACAAAACTTAGTGACTAACACAAGGATCCTTCACAGTTTTGATATTTGTTTTCTTCTAACCTCTCTAATGCTGCAATATTATAAATTCCATCTTGCTTCTCTCAACGTTTAGTTCTTTTCTATCTATACATTTTTTTCTCTTCTCCCCTTCCCTTCATCATGAATGGTCCGCAAGAGCAAACCTGAAGAAGGTTTCTAGTCTTAGAACCTCACTGACCAACTTAATACTGATTATTCACAAATACACTGCACTGTATTTAAGCATTCTCTGATGTACCTTTGTATTGTGTATGTATTTCTGCTACACAGAATATTGACCCAAGATGATGTAAGTTTGTATTTCTGTACACCACGCACTAATTTTTTTACATGACCAAGTGACTTGACTTGTCTGAGTCTCCACCATAAAATGAGAGATTCCTCCACCATAAAATGTACGCAAAAACTATTTTTGTAATGTTATTAAGAGAATATAGTAAAATGCCAATTGGCATTTTAAAAATTATAATTCATATCTTATGTTCCATTAACTATTTGCTCCATTTCATACATTTAGTGTTACAGTTTACTTACAAAATAATTTATTCAAAGTTCTGCTTCCAAGGTTATCAATGAACAGTTTTCACTATACACAATGATATATAACAATGTTAGTGCTAGTAGTAGTATTGGTAATATTAGTAGTAATAAGTAACATTTCTGGAGCCCTTCTATATGCTAAACACAGTACAAAGTATTCTACATGTATGATTTTATTAAAACTGCACTCTATTAGATACTATTTTAGTCTCATTTTATAGGTGAGGAAACTGAGGCACAGAAAAATTAACCAAGTTGTTTTAATACTGCAGAGCTAGTCAACATCGGAGCTGGAATTTTAACAGAGAGAACTGGACATTTGGACAACTGTTTTTCTCAATGTTTTTTAATTTTCCTTCTTTACTGATGGCATTATTAACCACTGTCCTTCACATCTGGCTTCCCCAGTGACTCAGATGGTAAAGAATCTGAGTGCAATGAGGGTTTGATCCCTGGGTCAGGAAGATCCCCGGAAAAGGGAACGGCAACCCATTCCAGTATTCTTGCCTGGAGAATGCCATGGACAGAGGAGTCTGGCACATTAGAGCCTATGGGGTCGCAAAAAGTCAAACAAAACTTAGTGACTAACACAAGGATCCTTCACAGTTTTGATATTTGTTTTCTTCTAACCTCTCTAATGCTGCAATATTATAAATTCCATCTTGCTTCTCTCAACGTTTAGTTCTTTTCTATCTATACATTTTTTTCTCTTCTCCCCTTCCCTTCATCATGAATGGTCCGCAAGAGCAAACCTGAAGAAGGTTTCTAGTCTTAGAACCTCACTGACCAACTTAATACTGATTATTCACAAACACACATCTCTGAATGTATGCACATCTCTAGCTGACCTCACTGCTACAGTAAATGCTTGGAGGATCAATGCTATAATTCTGGTAAAAATGAAGTCCATAATGAAGCAGAGTATATAGGGAGAGTTTATAGATGAAGGATCCAGAGAGAATAGTCAGGGTTGGAAGAAAAAAGGAGAATAAGGACCATCAAAGAAAGCCAGTAGACTGGAGTATGGAGCAGCGGGGGAAATGCAGCTCTAATTTCTATAAATCCTTCACATCAGGGATACATTCATAATTTATAAGAGCAATTGCCAAGACTATTTTTCTCACAAAGCACAACTGTTATTTGACATAGTGATGGGCAACTATACTCTGTGTCTCTAGAAATATCTAAGAGAAGACAGAACAGAAGGACTGGGTCTTTAAAAATTGATCTGAATACCTGAATTTCCCTGTGGCTTCCAGAAACTAATTTTAGTTATATCAAGGGCAGAAAGTAATCACATTTTATTCATCCACTTCTTGATTAAATTGTACGTTCTACAAATATTGATTTCTTACCTGTGATGGAACATCAAGACAAACTACAAAAAGACTGCACTGAAGAAACCACAGAAAGGAAGGAAGAAAGGAAGATCAACATTGAATGAAAAGCAGTGTGGTAAGTCATATGACAAATACAAGGAAAAAGAAAGGCCTGTGAGTCTTATTTGAAGCAGGTCCCATCTCAGCCTTAGGTGAAGTCAGGGATGGGCTGAGGTCATAAAGAGAGTCCTAGGAGATAACAAAATCAGAGAAGGTTGTAACACATAAAAACTCTTCCAGATAACACCACAACTGTCACCCATCTTACTCAGAAAAGAGCTGGGAGAGGGGGTTTTTGAATGAATAAAGCAAATGTGATATAGCTGTGTATGTTCATATATACATTGTATATAAGCTTCAAGCATATGACAAAAATTCAAAAAATAACTATTGAAAAGCACAGAGTTATTATCGAAAATGAGAGTTTCTTCTAAACTTTCATTTCTGATGTTCCATATTTCTTTCTTTTTTTAACCTTTTATTTTGTATTGGGGTATAACCAATTAATAATGTTGTTTGTGATAGTTTCAGGTGAACAGCGAAAGGACTCAGCCATACACGCACATGTGTCTGTTCTCCCCTAAGCTCCCCCTCCCGTGCAGGTTTCCACATAACCTGAGCAGGGTTCCATGTGCTATACAGTAGTCCTTGCCAGTTATAATATTTCTAAAAATAATTCTGTGTTTTTCATAAAGAGACGATCAAAAAGAATGCTGCATGTCAGAAACATAAAAATGAAGACACAATAGTGGAAGGACTACATGGGAAAGAAAAACAAAGAAAAACGCAGAGTGATGGGAAAGAGAACAGAAATGTAGGATGGAAAGAGAGCACAGAGTGGATGGATGCGTAGAAAGAAACTAGGGAAATAAGGGAAAGAACTTCTGAAATGAGGAAAGAAAGGACTGTAATTGAAGATAGAAAACTTTTTGATGATTGGAGCAGAAATAAAGATTTGGGGAGAAAAGAGGAAGGCATGTGGATGATGATCAGGAGAAAGGTGGGAATGTGGAAAGGAGAGCAGAATGGAGGGAGTCGTGAAGTGATGGAAATGAAAGAAAAGTGTAGGCAGGTGTGAGATAAGGAACATCAAAGTGGGAACAGAAAGGGGGGCTGGGGGCTTCCCCTGGTGGTCCAGTGGGTAAGGACACCGCCTTGCAGTGCAAGGGGCGCCGGTTCGAGCCCTGGCCTGGGAAGATCCCACGTGCCGCAGAGCGGCTGGACTGATGTGTCCAATCACCGAGCCGGAGCTCTGGAGAGCATGAGCCCAGAGCCGGTGCTCTGCGACGACAGATGCCACCGCGATGGGAGGCCCACAGGAGCCAAAAGAATGAAGACGAATGAAAATAGAGAAATGAAAGACCAATAAAAGTGGCCCACCCACTCCCCTCCCTCCCCAAAACCCGACCCCCGCCCAAATTAAATAAATAAATAATCTTTAAAAAAAAAAAAAAGAAAGAAAGAAAGGGGGGCTGGTCAGGGTGAGGAAAAAATGGAATGTCTGTGAGGATATACAGAAGGAAAGATGGTGTTAAACAGGATGTGTCCAGAGTAAGACACCAGTTATTGATAAAGAAATACTAAAAATTGGTCAAGGGAAAACAGGGTGTAAATGAAGGCTAGTTTTCACACCCACCTAGTCAAGAAAGGAATTCTCTGGCACTGGACTTTGTGACTTCGGCTTTCTGTCAGGTATCAGAGACACGACTTGATGGTTCTGAAGGACAGATCAGTGCATGAGGTTGGAAATCAAGGTCACATTTAGAGATAGTGGGGCCCCTGAGACCTTTCACCAAAGGTGGCATGGGAAAAGTCAGGTACATTGTCTGTCATAGCAGAGAGCAAGAAAATATGGATACACTCTCAAGGGAAGGTTAAATGCACTTCAAGTCCCTGGCAACAACTTCCTGCCACTGATTGTGATGGGATGGGAAACTATTTCATCAATGCCCAGGCATCACAACAGATAGTTGTGTCTCATTACCCAAATCGCTCACTTCGACATCACTTTATTCTCTTCCTATGATATTATAAGAATGATGTAATGGCCTAAAGTATAGCTCTGGAGACATACAGAAGTAAATATAATTCTGAGATCTACCACTTACAAATTTTGTGAATTTGGCAATTATTTAAAACCACTGAGTTCTAGTCTATTTATCTAGAGCTAATTTTTAAATAAATGATTGCTTTAAAGCTTAGAATATGATACATAAAATTCCAATTATAGGAGTATCCATGTAGTGAAAGGCTCAGATAATAAATGTTCTGGCTGCTGCCACCACCACTGCTACAATCCCTGTGGGTCCAAACAGCCAGAAAGAGACTCAGGACTCAGGGCAGCTTGAGGAGACTGGTCATCAGGTCTGTGAAGGATAGTGGTAGAGATGAGTCGGCTGATGACATGTTGCAAGTTGACCAAGATGGAAAAGGAACATATCTTTCAAGAACAAAAAAGGCTCTGAGGTATATGAGACAATAAAAATAACAACGAAGCTGAAGCTCCAATACTTTGGCCACCTGATGTGAAGAACTGACTCATTGGAAAAGATCCTGATCCTAGGAAAGATTGAAGGAGAAGAGAGTGGCAAAGGATGAGATGGTTAGATAGTATCACCAACTCGATGGACATGAATTTGAGCGAACTCCAGGAGATAGTGGAGGACAGAGGAAGTTGGTATGTCTATGGAGGTTGCAAAAAGTCAAATACAACTTAGTGACTGAACAATAACAACAATAATAACAATATAATAACAACAATAATATAACAATAACAACAATAATAACAAAACACTAGTTAATATATGTTGAGGGTTGACTATGTGATAGACACCATGCTAAAGTATTATATACTTTGCTCATTTTGTACTCATAATAGCACTTTTTGGGTTAGTACTATAACAGGCAGAATAGCTCAGAGTTTAGGCTAATAGACTGGGAAGTTGTAACCCCACCTCTACCCCTTACCAACTATATGATCTTGGGCAAATGTTCTAACCTATATGAACCTCAGTTTCTCATCAGTAACTGGGGGTAATAGCAGTCCATGCCTCATGAAGTCATTAATTAGTAATCAATAGAATTATGTAAAGTGCTTTTTTTAAAAAAGGCCACAAGAAACGGCACCTGAGAATTCTTATTCCTGTTGAAATACTTCTGAAGTAAATAACTGAGGTTATCCACAGTTTTAATTTAACAAAGATTCAGAACTAGACCTGAATTTAAAATCTCCACTGTTAGTGTCACCATTTTTGATTTGGTTTCATTAAACAACCAACATCTTTTAATTAATTAGTGTTCTTGAAATATGTCTGCAATACTTGGCTTGAATTTAACTTGTATCTGCATTAAAGTTTTAGAGTCAAAATGATATGTTAGCATAGTAATAAAATTATTATTAATAATTTCATTAGTATTTACTATATAAATAAGTGTCTTTTTAAATTTTTAAGAATGATTCAGTTCTTAGTATGTCTGAAACCAAACCTATGTTTTTAACCACCAACTGTTGCATTTTCCTATGCCTGTGCTAAGTGGAGTTGTAAAAACATGTTTTTTCAGCTTCCCAATCTTTCTCTTACTAGTTTTTAAAGGAAGTCTATTCTTTTTAAATATAAAGACTTTGTCATGAGGACATTATTCAACCCACTCATGTTCAAGATACTCTTAGAAATTAGGAAAGAAGAAGCTCTCATTTTCCTGAAACCTACTTACTTCAAGACTATAGATTAGATGGTTCATTCATCCTTGCATTTTGTTTTTAATTTTACTGAAGTAGACTTGATTTACAATGCTGTATTAATTTCTGTTGTACAGCATAGTGACTCAGTTATACATATATATATATATATATATATATTATTTTTCATATTTTTTCCATTATGGTTTATCACAGGATATTGAATATAGTACCCTATGCTATACAGTAGAACCTTGCTGTTCATTCTTGTCTTTTTAAATTGATAACTTATTGTGTATAAGGCATTCCTATGGGTATTAAAGATACACCAGTGAAAAATAATTAATTGTACCCCTAATAGATCCTCCATTCTAGCGAAAATGAAAGATTAAATATAATGACAAGTGTCATGTAAACAAAAGATAAGTATAGTTGCAAATGAGGGAAGTTTTATTAACATTATTCTAAATACAGATGACTGAAATTATAAAAAGGAAGAGGTTCATTCCTGTCCTCACAATTTGGAGACAATATGCTGATACTAGCTCACAACATCAGTCTGATTCCAGTTTCTACACTAGACCATGTTGTCTTCCACATGGGAACTCAGTTTCCTACTGGTTCAAGAATATTTCCTTTCTCTCTGTTCTAACCATACAAGATCAATTTCTTGGGGTTCTGACAATTTTTTTTGGTTCTACCTGCTTATTGCTACCAACCCATCTCTGTCCACCCACCACACGCATGCATGCTCAGTCGTGTAACCCCATGGATTGCAGCCCACCCAGCTTCTCTGTTCATGAGATTTCCCAGGCAAGATTACTGAGGTGGGCTGCCATTTCCTTCTCCACTGACAATTTTTTTGTTTCGAAATTCCACCAAATTCCCTATTATATCTTACAACTATATCCTTCCTGGAAATACATTCTCAGAGAAGGCACCACTGCTCATCTTCCATAAAAAAGTTCTCCATTTTTCCATGTCCTCCATCGCTATTCACATTTATACCCCAGGGCAACTGTTTTGAAACCACTATAGAAACTTTTTCAGCAATTAATATATGCATATATAAAGTTCAATGGGGGGGTCAGGAAGAGACATAGGAAAATACAGTAGCTAACTGTAACTTGTGCTTCCTGGTGACTCAGACAGTAAAGAATCTGCCTACAATGTGGGAGAGTCAGATTCGCTCTCTGGGTTGGGAAAATCCCTTGTTGAAGGAAATGGTAAACCACTCCAGTATTCTTTCCTGGGAAATCTCATGCACAGAAGAGCCTGGTGGACTACAGTCCATGGGGTCACAAAGAATCAAACATGACTAACACTTTCACTTTCAACTGTAACTTACAAATGTAAGTCTGAGATAGATAAATAGATATCATGTTTCCTCTTTCTATTCATCCATCAGTGGACATTTAGTTTGTTTCCACATTTTGGCTATTGTAAATAATGCTGAAATGAACATCAGAATGTTCCTTTGCTATAAGCCATCTCTTAGAGATCTTGACTTCATTTCCTTTGGCCATATACTCAGAAATAAGATTGTTGAATCCTATGATAGTTATATTTTAATTTTTTTCAGGAATTTTTATGCTGTTTTTCATAACGACTATATCAATTTAAATTCCCACCAGAAGTGTTCGAGAGTCCCTTTTTCTCATCCAACATCCTCATTAACACTTGCTATCACTTGTCTTCTGGATAACAGCCATTCTAACAAGTGTGAAGTGATATTTCATTGTGGTTGCTACATGCATTTCACTGATGATTAGTGAATTGGAACACTTCTTCATATATTTGTTGGCTATATGAATGCCTTCTTTGGAGAAATGCTGATTCAAATCCCTTGTGAATTTGAAAATTGGGTTATTTGGTGGGTTTGCTACTAGGTTGTATGAGTTTCTTATATTTTTAGGATATTAATCCCTTATCAGATACAGATATAAATATTTTCTCTCATTTCATAGACTGCCTTTTCATGTTGTTGATTATTTCCTTTGCCAGAGAAGTTCAGACATTGCCAAGAATTTTCAGAAATATGGAGACAGACAGGACTACTTGGAGAAGAAAGAATGAAATACTCACTTGTTTCCTTAGAGGAATACCTTTTATAATTGAGAAAATTGGCTGCTTTTCACTTGTTTTCCCAAGTGAACTCCAGGGACTTGAGGACTGGGCATAGGACAAAGCACAAAGTGTGTCACTGCAGCTCATCAGATGGGGAGGGCTCTACAGTTACCTGGAGATCACTCAGATTCAAGAAACACTAACAATCGGGTAAGTCCTAGGCAAAATCCCTTGTTGAAGGAAATGGTAAACCACTCCAGTATTCTTTCCTGGGAAATCTCATGCACAGAAGAGCCTGGTGGACTACAGTCCATGGGGTCACAAAGAATCAAACATGACTAACACTTTCACTTTCAACTGTAACTTACAAATGTAAGTCTGAGATAGATAAATAGATATCATGTTTCCTCTTTCTATTCATCCATCAGTGGACATTTAGTTTGTTTCCACATTTTGGCTATTGTAAATAATGCTGAAATGAACATCAGAATGTTCCTTTGCTATAAGCCATCTCTTAGAGATCTTGACTTCATTTCCTTTGGCCATATACTCAGAAATAAGATTGTTGAATCCTATGATAGTTATATTTTAATTTTTTTCAGGAATTTTTATGCTGTTTTTCATAACGACTATATCAATTTAAATTCCCACCAGAAGTGTTCGAGAGTCCCTTTTTCTCATCCAACATCCTCATTAACACTTGCTATCACTTGTCTTCTGGATAACAGCCATTCTAACAAGTGTGAAGTGATATTTCATTGTGGTTGCTACATGCATTTCACTGATGATTAGTGAATTGGAACACTTCTTCATATATTTGTTGGCTATATGAATGCCTTCTTTGGAGAAATGCTGATTCAAATCCCTTGTGAATTTGAAAATTGGGTTATTTGGTGGGTTTGCTACTAGGTTGTATGAGTTTCTTATATTTTTAGGATATTAATCCCTTATCAGATACAGATATAAATATTTTCTCTCATTTCATAGACTGCCTTTTCATGTTGTTGATTATTTCCTTTGCCAGAGAAGTTCAGACATTGCCAAGAATTTTCAGAAATATGGAGACAGACAGGACTACTTGGAGAAGAAAGAATGAAATACTCACTTGTTTCCTTAGAGGAATACCTTTTATAATTGAGAAAATTGGCTGCTTTTCACTTGTTTTCCCAAGTGAACTCCAGGGACTTGAGGACTGGGCATAGGACAAAGCACAAAGTGTGTCACTGCAGCTCATCAGATGGGGAGGGCTCTACAGTTACCTGGAGATCACTCAGATTCAAGAAACACTAACAATCGGGTAAGTCCTAGGCAGCTGTATCTATAGTTGATATGGTTCTAGGGACAAATTCACACTCAAGAATAATTACATCTGCACATATACCAGACAACAATGTTAGAACCCACAAGTCGGGGATCTAGGATATAGTAAAAAATAAAATAAAATAAAAAGGATTCCATCCATGTCATATTGGATCCATGTCTCTGTTTCTATATTCTCTTCTCAAGTAATAACTCACTGAGGCAGGAAGGATATATTTATAACAGTAATGGTAAAGAAAATCTTGTATGATAATATCAGAATCAGTGTCCAAAGTTCAGGATGAGTGATGGGGGAATCACATGAATTGAGGATACAGATGATTCAGAAGTAGACAAATAATTATCCAGGTAAGTTTTTATCCACTGAGATTCCTAAACAAAGACTTTTTCCTGTATCCCAGTCTGTGTCCAAGCTCTATTACCATGAACTATAAATCAAAAATATGATTACTGAACAGAATGCAAGACAATAAAAAGGAATTCTCTAATTCTGTCCATTTCTCTCTCTGAATCTTACTATCCCTCTTATAACTTATTTTCCCAATCTTTCTAAATAGCTCATAAGATAAAAGGGAGGTGGAAAAATATATTTCACCCTGAAGTCTCCACATTATTGATGGAAAGCAGCATCACAGGTAAATATTATATTTATAATGTTGTATTTATAATATATTTATAAAATAATATTGTATTTATAATATTTATACTTGTATTTATAAATATTGTATTTATGATCACAGATAAATATTGTATTACATATTATAATATAATGTGAGAATAAAGCTTAAAGATACTGGGAAATAGCTTTCTTCAGATGACAGTCTATTAATTTATATTTTACTTATCTTTAAGCAAAATAAAAACCATGAGATGTGACAACCTTTCAAGTCCTTCTGAATTTATTCTACTGGGGCTCTCCTCTAGGCCTGGGGACAAGAAGCCTCTTTTGTCCTATTTTTAAGCATCTACCTGGTCACTCTGATGGGGAGGGCTCTACAGTTACCTGGAGATCACTCAGATTCAAGAAACACTAACAATCGGGTAAGTCCTAGGCAGCTGTATCTATAGTTGATATGGTTCTAGGGACAAATTCACACTCAAGAATAATTACATCTGCACATATACCAGACAACAATGTTAGAACCCACAAGTCGGGGATCTAGGATATAGTAAAAAATAAAATAAAATAAAAAGGATTCCATCCATGTCATATTGGATCCATGTCTCTGTTTCTATATTCTCTTCTCAAGTAATAACTCACTGAGGCAGGAAGGATATATTTATAACAGTAATGGTAAAGAAAATCTTGTATGATAATATCAGAATCAGTGTCCAAAGTTCAGGATGAGTGATGGGGGAATCACATGAATTGAGGATACAGATGATTCAGAAGTAGACAAATAATTATCCAGGTAAGTTTTTATCCACTGAGATTCCTAAACAAAGACTTTTTCCTGTATCCCAGTCTGTGTCCAAGCTCTATTACCATGAACTATAAATCAAAAATATGATTACTGAACAGAATGCAAGACAATAAAAAGGAATTCTCTAATTCTGTCCATTTCTCTCTCTGAATCTTACTATCCCTCTTATAACTTATTTTCCCAATCTTTCTAAATAGCTCATAAGATAAAAGGGAGGTGGAAAAATATATTTCACCCTGAAGTCTCCACATTATTGATGGAAAGCAGCATCACAGGTAAATATTATATTTATAATGTTGTATTTATAATATATTTATAAAATAATATTGTATTTATAATATTTATACTTGTATTTATAAATATTGTATTTATGATCACAGATAAATATTGTATTACATATTATAATATAATGTGAGAATAAAGCTTAAAGATACTGGGAAATAGCTTTCTTCAGATGACAGTCTATTAATTTATATTTTACTTATCTTTAAGCAAAATAAAAACCATGAGATGGGACAACCTTTCAAGTCCTTCTGAATTTATTCTACTGGGGCTCTCCTCTAGGCCTGGGGACAAGAAGCCTCTTTTTGTCCTATTTTTAAGCATCTACCTGGTCACTCTGATGGGAAACCTGATCATTATCCTGATCATCTATTCGGATATTCATCTGCAGACCCCTATGTACTTCTTTCTGAGAAGCCTGTCCTTTGTTGATATTTGCTACACAACAGTGATTATTCCAAAGATGCTGATAAACTTCTTATCGGAAGCAAAGACCATCCTCTATAGTGAGTGTATGACCCAGACATACTTCTGCCTCTCCTTTGGTAACATAGATAGTTATGTCCTAGGGGCCATGGCCATTGACCGCTACGTGGCCATATGCAAACCCTTTCATTACATCACCATCATGAGCTATAAATGCTGTGTCCTTCTACTGATAGTCTCCTTCACCATTCCATTTCTTCACTCACTCCTCCATGTCCACTTGCTAAATCAACTCACCTTCTGTGCCTCCATCATCCACCATTTCTTCTGTGAACTCAAGGCAATGCTGAAGCTGTCCTGCTCATCTACGTTTGTCAATGAGATAGTGATCATGACAGAAGGACTGTCTGTGGTGATGGCCCCCTTTATGTGCATTATCATCTCTTATCTGAGGATCTTCATCACTGTTCTGAAGATTCCTTCAACTGCTGGGAAGTACAAGGCCTTCTCTACCTGTGGCTCCCACCTCACCGTGGTGACCCTGTTTTATGGGAGTATCAGCTATGTGTATATCCAACCTCTGAACAGCTATACCATCAAGGATCGTATAGCAACAGTTATCTACACTATGTTAACTTCCATGTTGAACCCTTTCATCTACAGCCTGAGAAACAAAGACTTGAAACATGGCTTGAGGAAACTGATAGGTAGGATAAAGTCCCAATGACACGAGTTTTATGCTAAGTCTTGGGGAAATTCTGCAGATTTACTAATGCCTGATTGCTATTTCTTGGTGTCTGTGATCAACTGAGAAATATTAGTAAAGGTGCTTCATGGATAATGGGAAAATATTAAGTGAATATAATGTTTCTCCTGACACTTCCTAAAACAAACGCAATGATATCCATCATTATTGTTGTCATTTAGTTGCTAAATAATGTTCGATTCTTTGCGACCCCATGGACTGCAGCATGCCAGGCTTCCCTATCCTTCACTAATTCCAGAGTTTGCTTTAACTCACATCCATTGAGTCAATGATGCCATCCAACCATCTCATTCTCTTTCACCCCCTTCTCCTCCTGCCCTCAATCTTACCCAGCATCAGGGTCTTTTCCAATGAGTCAGCTCTTTACATCAGGTGGCTGAGGTGCTGGAGCTACAGCTTCAGCATCAGTCCTACCAATGAATATTTGGGGGTGATTTCCTTTAGAATTGACTGGCTTGATCTCGTTGCAGTTCAACGGACTCTCAAGAGTCTTCTCCAGTGCCACAATTTGAAAGTATCAATTCTTCAGCGCTTAATCTTCCTTATGGTTCAACTCATATGCACACATACTACTGGACAAATCATAGCTTTGACTATGTGGACATTTGTTGGCAAAGCATAGTCTCTGCTTTTTATATGCTGTGTAGGTTTGTCATAGTTTTCTTCCAATAAGTTAGTATTGTAAGGGTGGCAGGCTATTAAGGGATTAACACTGCGGCCGGAGATTCCCCAGCACTAAATAATCATAAGAAAGGGCCAAGTTGTTAGAGTCAACACCGCGACCAGACTCCCGGCACCAAATCAGGGGGTCAGTTGTTTACCTGCTGGCGCCTGAGAATCTCCCTAGACCTGCGATAAGGAGATAGCCTTGGCCATAAAAATTCCTCACAAAGTGTCAAGAATTTCACACCCCCCGCCCACAGCCACCTGAAGGATAGTGGGCTCATCACTGGACTTCCCGCCAAACTTAAACAAAGAACTCCTTTCTGCGCCTGCCCTGAGGGATCCCCCTCCCATTTTCTCCTGCTCCCCTCCTCCCTAATAAAACCTCCTCGTCCCATCTCCGGGGCGCGATTTCCCTGGCCCATCTCTCGGACCTGTGGATCTCGCCCGGGAACTCTTTCCAAATAAACTTCTTCCCTAACAGCTTGCAGCCCGCCGTGTCTTTACGATTCTTACATCTGGTGCCGAAGACCCGGGAGGAGCGTGAGCCTCGCGGCCCCCTGCGAGTGCCCCTCCTCTCCCGCTGGCACGGCGGGACCTCTCTGACCATCAGGGACCTCTCTGACCATCACCCGCTCCGGCATACGTGAGTGGTAAGTCCCCCTTATTAAATCCCACTGTTCTCACTCGAGACTCTGCTCCGGGCCCCTGGCTGAAAATCGCGGCCGCGTCAGGGCAACCCTCCGCCCCTGTGGCTTCCGGCGACTACCGTTGCGGAGACGTCTGCCACGGTTTTCGCACTCTCCGGTGTTCTGCTCACGCCAAGCAGAACATCTATCCTGTGGTCCCAGGCAGTCTCGGGGACGCCTGTCTCTGCCTAGTTCCACATCCGCCGGTCTCGGGTGACAACATGGGCAACTCTCAATCCAAACCTGATCCTCAGACCCCTTTGGGTTGTTTACTCCGAAATTTCTCTAAATTGAAACTATCCTCCGACCTGCGCCCTAAGCGGCTTATCTTTTATAGCAATACTGTGTGGCCACAGTATCCTTTAGATAACCGGAGCCAGTGGCCTAAAGATGGGACTTTCGACTTTAATGTCCTCACTGACTTAGATAATTTCTGCCGAAGGAACGGGAAATGGTCAGAGATTCCTTATGTTCAAGCTTTTTGGGATGTTCGTTCCCGTCCTTCTCTCTGTGCTGTCTGCTCTACCTCCCAAGTCCTTCTTGCTAAAGAAACTCCGCCTACATCGCTGATAGCTCCACCACTAAGAAACACCAAACCTGCTCTCTCTCTTTGATTTAGACGCGGAAGCCTCGTCCTCACTTTCTGAACCTCCTGAAAACCTTTCTTCTCCGCCGGCTAAACCCATCCAGGCTCCGCCAGAAACCCCACCCTCTTTAGCTCCTGAAACTGTCTCTCTTTCACCTAGTAACTTTACCCAACCTCCACCATACCCCGAATCAACCTCTCACCAGGGTCCACCAAACTCACCTTTAGCCCCCGCAGAACCTCCCCCACTTCACTTTCTCCCACTTCCCCTAATCCCCGCTTTTCAATGCCTGTACCTTCTCAAGCCTCGGCTTTATACCCGACACTTCCATCCTCAGAATCTATGCGACCTTCTTCTTTCTATGACTCCCCCATTAGTGCTCACACTCGCTCTAAAATTACGCCTGCTACAGACCCTTCCCCTATATGCCCACTTCGAGAAGTGGCCGGGGCAGACGGAGTCGTGCAGGTACATGCGCCTTTCACTCTTGCTGATCTCTCCCAAATTGAAAAACGCCTAGGTTCTTTCTCTGCTAACCCTTCTTTATACATCAAAGAATTTCAATATCTTACACAAGCATATGACCTTACCTGGCACGATCTCCAGGTGGTCCTATCCTCCAGCCTAACTCCAGAAGAAAAAGAACGAATTCTAATTGCTGCCACGGCTCATGCTGACCAAACACATCTTACTGATGACACTATGCCATTAGGTGCTGAGGCGGTTCCCAGAACCGAACCAGCTTGGAATTACCAACCAGGGCAACCTGGCCGTCAGCGGCGAAATCAAATGATTACATGTCTGATAGCAGGAATGAGGACTGTCTCACATAAAGTAGTTAACTATACCAAACTTCAAGAAGTCACCCAGATGCCGGATGAAAATCCGGCCCTCTTCCTTAACCGACTTACAGAGGCCCTAACTCTCTATACTCGAATAGACCCTGCCTCTGACGCAGGAGCCACCATTCTTGCTACTCACTTTATCTCCCAATCAGCTCCTGACATTAGAAAAAAGTTACAAAAGGTAGAAAGGGGACCGCAGACCCCTATCCAAGACCTGGTAAATATGGCCTTTAAAGTTTTTAATGCCCGAGAGGATGAAGCCGAGGCCTCACGTAAGGCCCAGCTGCAGCAGATGGTAGCCCTCCAAACCCAAGCCATGGTAGCTGCCCTGAGGCCTGCCAACGCCAAAGGCAAACAAGGGGGATCTAAAGGCACACAAAAGACCCCACCAGGGCCATGTTGAATATGTGGCAAAGAAGGCCACTGGGCAAGGAATTGCCCCAATCCCCGAGTCCCTAACGGACCCTGCCCATTGTGTAACCAGAAGGGACACTGGAAGAGTGAATGTCCCACACGGTCTGGTACGACCTCGATGCCTCCACATCGGAGCCCTGCCAGCCCCTCTCCTCTGGACCTGCTGGGCTTGGCTGATGACTGACGCGGCCTGGACTCGAGGACCCCCATCACCCTCGCAGAGCCCAGGGTAACGCTCCAGGTAGCGGGTAAGTCTATTTCCTTTTTTTTTAGACACGGGGCTACCTACTCTGTTTTGCCATCCTATGCGGGACCTTTGACTACTTCCCAGATCTCGGTTACGGGTATAGACGGTCAGCCCACTACACCCTTTCACACAGAGCCTCTACCTTGCAAACTCGATTCGACCTACTTTACACACTCATTTTAGTTATTCCTCCTGCCCTCTCCCGCTTTTAGGACGAGATATCCTAGCCCATCTAAAAACGGTCATGCTCATAGGCTCTGACTCTGCCACTCATCTCCTTTCCTTATTAGTTCCTCCTATCGAGTCACCCCAAGTCCTCCCTGACACTAAAGCTGATCCTATAGTCTGGGACACAGCCACCCTAGTCATCACTGCCCACCATCAACCAGTACTCATTAAACTAAAAGATCCCTCTTATTTCCCATCGAAGCCCCAATTCCCTATTTCTGATGCTCATAGAAGGGGACTCAAACCAATCATCACCCGGTTGTTAGACCAAGGCCTTCTCATTCCTACCAACTCTCCCTGTAATACTCCAATCCTCCCTATAAAAAAGCCCACAGGAGCCTATAGACTGGTCCAAGATCTTCGCCTGATCAATGAGGCAGTTATTCCTATTCACCCAGTAGTCCCAAATCCTTATACCCTTCTCTCTCATATTCCTCCAAACACCACCCACTATACTGTCCTAGATCTTAAGGATGCCTTCTTTACCATCCCTCTTCATCCTGATTCCTATTTTCTTTTTGCCTTCACATAGACTGATCCGGACACCCAGGTCTCACAACAACTCACCTGGACAGCCCTCCCCCAAGGGTTTAGGGACAGTCCCCACCTGTTTGGACAGGCTCTAGCTAAAGACCTAACTGACTGCCCATTACTGGACAGCCATCTCTTACAATATGTCGATGATTTACTATTATGCAACCCCTCTTATTCTCATTCACAACAAGACACCATAATGCTTCTCAATTTCTTAGGACAAAGGGGATATCGAGTCACTCCCTCTAAAGCCCAACTATCCAGCCCCACAGTCACCTATCTAGGAGTTAGCTTAAACCGCGCCTCAAAAACTCTGACCACAGATAGAATACAGGCACTACGGAGTCTGACTCCTCCCACTACCGCTGATCAAATTCTTTCCTTCCTGGGTCTAGTAGGATTTTTTAGACACTGGATACCCAACTTTGCCATTCTTGCTAGGCCCCTCTATCGAGCAGCGAAGGAAACCCCCACAGGGCCTTTGACTTCCCCTACAGAAGTGGCAAAGGCTTTCCATGTTCTTCGAGATATTCTGATCGCTTCTCCGACTCTCACATTACCAGACCCTAATAAACCCTTTCACCTCTTCACCGACGAAAAAACAGGAGTAGCAACCGGCCTTCTGGCTCAACCACTAGGCCCTGCCTATCAGCCTATCGCTTATTTATCAAAGCAGCTAGATAATACTGTTAAAGGATGGCAACCTTGCCTCCGGGCTCTAGCAGCAGCCTCAGAGTTGGCAAAGGAATCTCTCAAACTGACGCTCTCTCAACCCTTATCGGTCTTTTCAACCCACAGACTTCAAGATTTACTAACCCACCGCTCTCTTTTCCTGCTGGGACCCTCCCGCATACAAGAGTTTCACCTGCTGTTCATTGAAAACCCCCTTATTAACTCTATGCCCTTCTCCTCCTTTAAACCCTGCTTTTTTACTGCCCAAGTCTACAACACTCCCCTTCCTGCCCTGAGGTGGTAGAAGAACTCTCCAACTCCCCCACAAAGTGGCTGTTATACACTGCAAAGGGCACCAGTCTCAAAATAACTCAGTAGCCCAAGGCAATGCTAGAGCAGATGCTGTGGCCAGAAGCCTGACTTCTGGTCCCCCCACTACTAACACTGCTTTATTCTTAACCCCCACTGAAACCCCTAACTACTCTCCAGAAGAGCAATCACTCTTAAACACACAAGGAGGTGCTTACTCAAAAGAAGGGTGGATTACTGTTCAAAACAAAATAGCCCTTCCCGCCTCCCAGGCATTAGACATCCTAACCCAAGTACATCAGACACTACATATTGGCCCACGAGCTATGTTCCATTTCTTAGAGCCTTTATTCTTTCACCCCAATCTAAAAACTCTGATTAAACAGGTCCACTCCCAATGTCACATTTGTTCTGTCACCTCATCCCAAGGAGGTCTTCACATCAGGCCGCCAGCACATCAGATGAGAGGACACCTCCCGGGAGAAGACTGGCAAATTGACTTTACCCATATGCCTCCCTGCCGTAAATTGAGATTTTTGCTTACTCTGGTAGATACCTTCTCAGGTTGGGTAGAAGCCTTCCCGACCTCGCAGGAAAATGCTCACACTGTATCCACTATTTTGCTAGAGCAGATAATACCCGCTTGGATTGCCCTCTTCCATTCAGTCCGATAACGGGCCAGCCTTCATCTCTCAGATAGTACAGCAAGTCTCCTCTGCTCTAAATATTTCTTGGAATCTTCACATTCCGTATCGCCCTCAATCATCAGGAAAAGTAGAAAGAGCCAATGGACTGATTAAGGCTCACCTGGCTAAACTAACTGTGGAAGTACGCCTATCCTGGCCTGAACTGTTGCCTCTTGCACTGGCCAGGCTCAGGGCTACTCCTAGAGCCCCCACGTTCCTCAGCCCCTTTGAGCTCCTCTATGGACGTCCCTTTCTTATCAATAACAACTTGCCTATTAAAACCCCTTTATTAGCCTCTTATCTCCCTTACTTGACTCTGCTTCGAAAACTTCTCCGAGAACACGCAGACCGGGTCCTGCCACAACCCAGTCATCGTGACACACCTAACACAAGCACTCAATCCTCTCCTACTTCCTTACAACCAGGAGACTCAGTGCTTCTCAAAACTCTACACCTAAAGCCCATAGAGCCACGGTGGACCAGACCACACACAGTAATCCTAACCACCCCAACGGCAGTTAAGCTACTGGGAGATCGAGCCTGGCATCACGTGTCTCAGATAAAAAGGGCTCCAAGCCACCTAGATCAATTCTCTGCTAAACTCACAGGATCCACCAAGATCCTGGAAAATGAACATTCAAGACCCCTGGGACTCCAGGTGACAATCTGGACAGTATGGTAAGCTGGATAGAGGCTACCAACAGATGCCATAGACCACTTTATATATTCAAAAAAATATATATAGAGAGAGAGAGATTAGACACCTTAACAGAAATAAAACAAACCATAGATCAGGCTGAATCTAGCCTTAATCAGGACATAAATCAGCCATGGGTCCCAGAAGCCTTCACCTGGATAGAAGTTACCAGACAGGGTGTAAAACTGCTTAATAACACAAAGGACTATCAGGTATCTGACTGTTTTTTGTGTGCATCTTTGAATAGACCAGTACTAGCAGCAGTGCCATTAGCATACTCCGTGAACTTATCTAAGGCTAGTTTACCAAACCAACCCCAAAATCCTGTGGCAGTAGATGTCCACTCTTTCAATCTGAACAGACTTACTTCCTCTGCTATGACAAAGGTGTGTCGAATTCCCCTTGCAATATGACCATACGGGTAACAGAAACCTTGTATACCCCCTCTGGCATTTTCTTCTGGTGCAACAAAACTCTTTACAATCACATAAGTCTGCAATCACCGTTCCCATGTTGGCCTGTTATCCTAGTTCCTCAACTAATGTTGTATGGCAGAGCCAAGTTTGCATCTCTTTACAGACCTCCGGCACGACAGAAAAGAGCCGTTTTTCTTCCTCTCCTGGCTGGAATCACTTTGATCACCTCATTAGCTGCAGCTGGAATTAGCGCTGGAGCTTTGGGACATAGTGTTTCTACTCAACAAAAACTTGAAGAAAAGCTTCAAATAGCAGCAGAAGCCTCTGCAACCTCTATGTTGTCTCTCCAGAGACAGATAACCTCCCTGGCTAAAGTAACCTTACAGAATCGGAGGGCCCTAGATCTCCTAACTGCCGACAAAGGGGGAACCTGCCTCTTCCTGCAGGAAGAATGCTGTTATATTAATGAGTCAGGTCTGGTGGAAGAGTCGGCTGGGGGAGCAGCTTCGCTCTGGTAGACAGTCCCCACCACCCTTTGAAGAGTGGTGGCGCTCTCCCCTAATGGCATGGATAACCCCTCTCTTAGGACCCCTTCTAATTATTTCACTTTTACTCATGCTTGCTCCTTGTTTCCTCAGATTTCTACTGAGCCGAATGAAAGAAATCTCACAGGTCGCGATTCATCAGATGCTCCTTCAGCCCTATTCCCGACTGCCCACCAGCCCGCCACCCTCAGACCAGCCTTAAACCCCCCATGCCCAAACGAAGACTCAGCAGGAAGTAGCCAGACAAAGTTCGGCGCCCTATATCACCAAAAAGGCTGGAATGTAAGGGTGGCAGGCTATTAAGGGATTAACACTGCGGCCGGAGATTCCCCAGCACTAAATAATCATAAGAAAGGGCCAAGTTGTTAGAGTCAACACCGCGACCAGACTCCCGGCACCAAATCAGGGGGTCAGTTGTTTACCTGCTGGCGCCTGAGAATCTCCCTAGACCTGCGATAAGGAGATAGCCTTGGCCATAAAAATTCCTCACAAAGTGTCAAGAATTTCACACCCCCCGCCCACAGCCACCTGAAGGATAGTGGGCTCATCACTGGACTTCCCGCCAAACTTAAACAAAGAACTCCTTTCTGCGCCTGCCCTGAGGGATCCCCCTCCCATTTTCTCCTGCTCCCCTCCTCCCTAATAAAACCTCCTCGTCCCATCTCCGGGGCGCGATTTCCCTGGCCCATCTCTCGGACCTGTGGATCTCGCCCGGGAACTCTTTCCAAATAAACTTCTTCCCTAACAGCTTGCAGCCCGCCGTGTCTTTACGATTCTTACAAGTATCTTTTAATTTTGTGGCGTAGTCATAATCCACAGTGATTTGGGAGCCCAAGAAAATGGAAGCTGTCACTGTTTCTACTTTTACCTTGTCTATTTGCCATGAAGTGATGGGACTGGATACCATGATCTTAGCTTTTTGAATGTTGAGTCTTAAGTCAGCTTTTTCACTCTCCTCATTCACCCTTATCAAGAGGCTCTTGAATTCCCTTTCAGTTTCTGCCATTAGAGTGGTATCATCTGCATATCCAAGGTTATTACATCAGGCAATCCATCATTAGCTGGGTAGAATGAATTTTATCTGAATCTTCTGCCTTCTTTTATCCTTACTTCATCATATCCTATCTTTCCAGAAAATCATACTCCCTCTATTTCCTCCAAATTTAGTTAAGTGAAAGTTCGTCACTCAGTGGTGTTAGACTCTTTGCAGCTCCACAGACTGTAGCCTGCCAGGTTCCTCTGTCCGTGGAATTCTCCAGGCAAGAATACTGGAGTGTATAGCCTTTCTCTTCTCCAGGGGATCTTCCTGACCTTGGATCGAACTTGTATCTCCTGCATTGCAGGCAGACTCTTTACTGTCGGAGCCACCCAGGAAGCCCCAGAACTCACCTAATCTCTGTATCTTCTATGATGAGATTAATGCAAAAAATGGCAAAGCACAATTGATTGAAAATATTCATGTCTGTCTGTCACTCTCTACAGGAAGGTACATATTTCTTCAAAGCCATTTATCTTAATCTGTGGAAATTCTCTGTTGGTGTGAGTGTGTCTAAGTCCCATCATGAACATTAGTTTGGAAAGTTGTCATCTAAAGAGGTAGTAAACCATCAAACAGATTACAACCATATTTTTTCTTTTCTTTCCACGATAATGTAAAGTTCTGGCTCCTATAGACCTAAGTTTCTCACTTTATGGAATCAACATGGTATGTTACTGTTGGTGACTCTTCTCTAGTTCTGTGTGTGGTGGAAAATAAGTCATATACTATATCTCAACACTCATCCGTTTAATTTTTCCCTCAAATAGCTCTTATCTTTGGAGTTCTCCTTAGTCTTATTTTTCACATCCCTCTCACTAAATGTGGCTTAAAATCCTACATCTCCTCCATCTGTCTGTCATTTAGATAAATATAAGAATGCATAACCTATGTTATTATATTTAATCTATAAATCCCACTAGGATATTAATGAAGGGATACCAACTCATATGCTTTTTTCTACCAATATATTACTCATGGAGATGAGAAAGACAAAGGTCTTCGGGAAAAGGTCTTTCCTCCAAGAAATGAAGCTTCACCCTTATCAAGAGGCTCTTGAATTCCCTTTCAGTTTCTGCCATTAGAGTGGTATCATCTGCATATCCAAGGTTATTACATCAGGCAATCCATCATTAGCTGGGTAGAATGAATTTTATCTGAATCTTCTGCCTTCTTTTATCCTTACTTCATCATATCCTATCTTTCCAGAAAATCATACTCCCTCTATTTCCTCCAAATTTAGTTAAGTGAAAGTTCGTCACTCAGTGGTGTTAGACTCTTTGCAGCTCCACAGACTGTAGCCTGCCAGGTTCCTCTGTCCGTGGAATTCTCCAGGCAAGAATACTGGAGTGTATAGCCTTTCTCTTCTCCAGGGGATCTTCCTGACCTTGGATCGAACTTGTATCTCCTGCATTGCAGGCAGACTCTTTACTGTCGGAGCCACCCAGGAAGCCCCAGAACTCACCTAATCTCTGTATCTTCTATGATGAGATTAATGCAAAAAATGGCAAAGCACAATTGATTGAAAATATTCATGTCTGTCTGTCACTCTCTACAGGAAGGTACATATTTCTTCAAAGCCATTTATCTTAATCTGTGGAAATTCTCTGTTGGTGTGAGTGTGTCTAAGTCCCATCATGAACATTAGTTTGGAAAGTTGTCATCTAAAGAGGTAGTAAACCATCAAACAGATTACAACCATATTTTTTCTTTTCTTTCCACGATAATGTAAAGTTCTGGCTCCTATAGACCTAAGTTTCTCACTTTATGGAATCAACATGGTATGTTACTGTTGGTGACTCTTCTCTAGTTCTGTGTGTGGTGGAAAATAAGTCATATACTATATCTCAACACTCATCCGTTTAATTTTTCCCTCAAATAGCTCTTATCTTTGGAGTTCTCCTTAGTCTTATTTTTCACATCCCTCTCACTAAATGTGGCTTAAAATCCTACATCTCCTCCATCTGTCTGTCATTTAGATAAATATAAGAATGCATAACCTATGTTATTATATTTAATCTATAAATCCCACTAGGATATTAATGAAGGGATACCAACTCATATGCTTTTTTCTACCAATATATTACTCATGGAGATGAGAAAGACAAAGGTCTTCGGGAAAAGGTCTTTCCTCCAAGAAATGAAGCTCTCACCTTGAAATTTCAGAAAAGGAATATATAATTGAAAGAATTGGGGGCCACACATATTGCCTACTGCTCAAGATGCTGGTGAATAATTAATATAAGTAGCAGTTACCTGAGAAAATATATTCTAGAATTTTTTTCTTTAAATGTATGGATGTCAAATGAGTTGCACATTCACACAAAGTCTGATCAGTTAGTCCTGACCACTGGAGAGACACAACATTGAAAGAGGCTTGAATAATCATCTCTAGGCTCCATAGGAAAAAAGTCCATAATTGGTTTGCAAATTGTTCTGTGAACATGAGAGTGTGTGTATGTGTGTTTAGTCGTGTCCGACTCTTCGCCACTCCATGACCTGTAGCCCGCCAGGCTCCTCTCTCTGTCCACGGATTTTTCCAGGCAAGAATACTGGAGTGGGTTGTATTTCCTACTCCAAGGGATCGTCCCAACCCAGGGTTGAACCCCATCTCCTGTGACTTCTGGCATTTTAGGCAGATTCTTTACCACTGCATCACCTGGGAAGCCCCTCACTTACCTCTAATACTCCAAACTCCCTCCTAGATTTGAGTTTAACCACTATAAACTCCTGAGTATCCTTATTCATGGGGCTTCCCAGGTGGCACTAGTGGTAAAGAACCTGCCTGCCAATGCAGGAGACATAAGAGATGTGTGTTTGATCCCTGGGTCAGGAAGATCCCCTGGAGGAGGGTATGGCAACCCACCCCAGTATTCTAGCCTGGGCAGAGGAACCTGGCAGGCTACAGCCCATAGTGTCAAAAAGAGTCAGACATGACTGAAGCAACTTAACACACACACACATACGCACACAAATATGCATGTGCATGTGCACGTGCACACACACACGTCCTTATTCATATAGGCTATTTTCTTATGTAGTCATTTAAAATTGACTGTGTTTGTATGTGAGAGAGAGAGAGACTTCAGCACATTAGCTCAAAACCTTTTCAAAATCTCTGTCAAAATCTCTATCTCTGGTTACAAAAATCAGCACAATGATTCCTTCCTCTGCATCACATCAAAGACTCAGGATCTGATGTCTAAAATTATTATATTAAAAAAAACCATTAGCCCACCAGATGACTCTTGATAAATTGGTTCCAGTTCATGTCCTCAAGAACCCATGATCAGGCTTCCCTGGTGGTCCAGTGGGTAAGGACACCGCCTTGCAGTGCAAGGGGCGCCGGTTCGATCCCTGGCCTGGGAAGATCCCACGTGCCGCGGAGCAGCTGGACTGATGTGTCCAATTACCGAGCCGGACCTCTGGAGCACATGCGCCCAGAGCCGGCGCTCTGCGACAACAGAGGCCACCGCAATGGGAGTCCCATAGGAGCCAAAGAACAAAGACGGATGAAATATAGAGAAATGAAAGACCAATAGAAGAGGCCTGCCCGCTCCCCTCCCTCCCCCACTATCCCCCCCCACAAAAAAAAAGAACCCATGATCTCAGTGTTCTCCCTGCTTTCCTCCAGGCACAGCTGAAGAAGCATTATGTCTTTCCTTATTCATTTCATTTGACCTGAATTCAACTGCACCGCTTTCCCAAGGAGTAAATATCAGGTACCAGTAATTCTAGAAGTAGGTGCTTTCAATAACTAGACATCCTTCTTTCTCAACAACTTTAAGCCAACCTACAGAAAAACCAAACTAGGTAGGACAAAATGCTTTTGTTCATTTGTAAGTTATAAAAAATATTAAAGTCACTGTTAGTTCATACATTTCTTTGTTAATTCAGTGGTTTTTCAATTCATTTGTCCATTCAACAAATTTCTATGTCTTGTCTACCATATGCCAGTCTCCTGGACTTGGAAACAAAGATTTTGTTCTAGATGATAAGCTAACAACCAGACGGCCAAAGATCTGTGGAATCCCAAGGAAGCAAAATAACACAGACAATGCAAGCATCTGGAGGAATACGTTGTGTTATTTCTGTTGTTTTAGTTTACAAGGTATATAGGAACACACACACTTTTTAAAATTGAAGTATAATTTTAATTGAAGTTTTATTTATAACATTGTATTAGTTTCAGGTATATAGCAAAGTGACTCCGTCAAAATCTCTATCTCTGGTTACAAAAATCAGCACAATGATTCCTTCCTCTGCATCACATCAAAGACTCAGGATCTGATGTCTAAAATTATTATATTAAAAAAAACCATTAGCCCACCAGATGACTCTTGATAAATTGGTTCCAGTTCATGTCCTCAAGAACCCATGATCAGGCTTCCCTGGTGGTCCAGTGGGTAAGGACACCGCCTTGCAGTGCAAGGGGCGCCGGTTCGATCCCTGGCCTGGGAAGATCCCACGTGCCGCGGAGCAGCTGGACTGATGTGTCCAATTACCGAGCCGGACCTCTGGAGCACATGCGCCCAGAGCCGGCGCTCTGCGACAACAGAGGCCACCGCAATGGGAGTCCCATAGGAGCCAAAGAACAAAGACGGATGAAATATAGAGAAATGAAAGACCAATAGAAGAGGCCTGCCCGCTCCCCTCCCTCCCCCACTATCCCCCCCCACAAAAAAAAAGAACCCATGATCTCAGTGTTCTCCCTGCTTTCCTCCAGGCACAGCTGAAGAAGCATTATGTCTTTCCTTATTCATTTCATTTGACCTGAATTCAACTGCACCGCTTTCCCAAGGAGTAAATATCAGGTACCAGTAATTCTAGAAGTAGGTGCTTTCAATAACTAGACATCCTTCTTTCTCAACAACTTTAAGCCAACCTACAGAAAAACCAAACTAGGTAGGACAAAATGCTTTTGTTCATTTGTAAGTTATAAAAAATATTAAAGTCACTGTTAGTTCATACATTTCTTTGTTAATTCAGTGGTTTTTCAATTCATTTGTCCATTCAACAAATTTCTATGTCTTGTCTACCATATGCCAGTCTCCTGGACTTGGAAACAAAGATTTTGTTCTAGATGATAAGCTAACAACCAGACGGCCAAAGATCTGTGGAATCCCAAGGAAGCAAAATAACACAGACAATGCAAGCATCTGGAGGAATACGTTGTGTTATTTCTGTTGTTTTAGTTTACAAGGTATATAGGAACACACACACTTTTTAAAATTGAAGTATAATTTTAATTGAAGTTTTATTTATAACATTGTATTAGTTTCAGGTATATAGCAAAGTGACTCAGTTATATATATATATTTTCCATTATAGATTATGAGGTATTGAATATAGTTCACTATGCTATATAGTAAATCCTTGTTTGCGAACCACACATACTTTTAAGTAACAGGTATAAAATTAACAAAAATATTCTGACTTAAGGAAGAATAGACTTTATTTGGAAGGATTATTGCAAGAGGGAGGACAGGCCTCTGGCAATAGAAGTGAGGCTGCTATTTCAGTTGGTAGGAACCCCTATCATGCAATCTGCAGGGGTCTCAAAGGTCAGACAGAAAAGGGCTGTTTTTTTTAAGGAAGAAGAGAATGAGGCTAGAAAGAACATGCACTGATGAGTGGGATGAGCTGGTACAGTGGTGAAACTGGATGCTGATCAAGGTAAGTTTTTCCCTGAGGTAAATGGATGCTGCAAAGTCATTAAGCAGTCATTAAGCCAGAGTCATTGTATTCTGACTCTGGCTGAGTGAGTGAGTGTTAGTCACTGGGTTGTGTCTAGCTCTTTGCAACTCCATAGATTGTAGCCTCCCAGGCTCCTCTGTGGAATTCTCCAGGCAAAATTACGGGAGTGGGTTGCCATTCCCTTCTCCTGGGGATCTTCCCAACCCACGGCTTAAACCCAGATCTCTTATATTGCAGGCAGATTCTTTACTGTCTGAGCCACTAGGGACAGCTGAGGGTGGATCAAAGTTCAGCCATTTTCAGTAACACAAAGGATGGATGGGTTCCTTCTAACTTTCATTGTCTCCCAGAAGCACAGGATTGCCCCAAGGATCAGAGGAGCCTGGTGGCTACAGTCCACGGGGGACACAAAGAGTCAGACAGGACTGAGTGCCTAACACTATTTAACTACTCTATTGTAAGGATTCACAAGACAAAAAAGGAGACAGAAATCTCAGTTGCACACAGATCTAAGACAGTAAATCTTAAGTGTTTTCACCACATGCACATGCACAAGGATAACTAGGTGAGGAGACAGATGTGTTAACTAACCTTATTGCGATAATCATTTCACAATATCTGAATATATCAAATCATCATATATCTCCAATCCTTTGCTGTACACCTGAAACTCATACAACACTGTAAATCAACTATACTTCATTTTTTTTTTCATGAACAGTTGGGTTTATTTCAATAGTTAAGCTTGAAACTCTTGCTTCTGGCAAGAGTACTACAGTGATCATATTAAGAGGAGACAATTCCCTACACCATCAAAAATATAAAATTCCTTCTGCATTTTCCTCCACACTGATCAACAAGCAGATTCAGTCCATATTTGTTTCCAGCTGTCTACTGAGTGTACCCAAGCTTCTCCTTCAGGGATTCTGGCATCTCTGGTGGAGGAGGGCGAGGGAGCCTGAAGTACACCTTCACGGAGTCATAGATGAACCACTGAAGTGCGGTCAGAGTGCCAATCATGATGATACGGCAAAGAGGCCCTTCCATACATCTCTAAATCCAAGCCTCTTGAGGACCTGAGACGCACTGCTACCCTCCTCTTTGTTCAACACAGACACCACGGAATCAGCAGGGTGAGAAACAATGGCACAGAAGACTCCAGCTATATAACCTGCCACAAACGTGACAACCAGCTGCTCTGGTTTTGAACATTCACTTCGGGGCTTGGGAACCACAAACTTGTACAATGCTTCGACAGTACATTCAAAGCAGGCAAACTTCATCATGGTGTATGGTATCTGTCTCATCCAGAGAGGAGCAACCCCCTTGTAGAATGCCTTTAAGCCTTCTTCCTGATACATTTTGGGAGCTGCATCCCTCAAAGTGTTAGCATAACCTGGCTGAGTTTGAATTCGAACCTTAGCAGCTTCCATAGGAGCCAGAGCAATGTCAGCAAAGAATTCAGCACTGGCAGAGGCAGCAAGATACAGGGATGTGTGCCAGAGATAGGCATTCTCCTCTCCAAGCATGTTGCTATACAAAACTTTGAAGACTTCATAAAAGCCAAACTTGCAGAGCCCCTGCATAGAGTAACCAATGAAAGTCGGAGCCCATCCTTTGGCCAGACCACGAAAGCCATCCTCTTTGAATGTAACTGGGAATCCATTAAATATGCCTGTGTACCTTATTGCGATAATCATTTCACAATATCTGAATATATCAAATCATCATATATCTCCAATCCTTTGCTGTACACCTGAAACTCATACAACACTGTAAATCAACTATACTTCATTTTTTTTTTCATGAACAGTTGGGTTTATTTCAATAGTTAAGCTTGAAACTCTTGCTTCTGGCAAGAGTACTACAGTGATCATATTAAGAGGAGACAATTCCCTACACCATCAAAAATATAAAATTCCTTCTGCATTTTCCTCCACACTGATCAACAAGCAGATTCAGTCCATATTTGTTTCCAGCTGTCTACTGAGTGTACCCAAGCTTCTCCTTCAGGGATTCTGGCATCTCTGGTGGAGGAGGGCGAGGGAGCCTGAAGTACACCTTCACGGAGTCATAGATGAACCACTGAAGTGCGGTCAGAGTGCCAATCATGATGATACGGCAAAGAGGCCCTTCCATACATCTCTAAATCCAAGCCTCTTGAGGACCTGAGACGCACTGCTACCCTCCTCTTTGTTCAACACAGACACCACGGAATCAGCAGGGTGAGAAACAATGGCACAGAAGACTCCAGCTATATAACCTGCCACAAACGTGACAACCAGCTGCTCTGGTTTTGAACATTCACTTCGGGGCTTGGGAACCACAAACTTGTACAATGCTTCGACAGTACATTCAAAGCAGGCAAACTTCATCATGGTGTATGGTATCTGTCTCATCCAGAGAGGAGCAACCCCCTTGTAGAATGCCTTTAAGCCTTCTTCCTGATACATTTTGGGAGCTGCATCCCTCAAAGTGTTAGCATAACCTGGCTGGGTTTGAATTCGAACCTTAGCAGCTTCCATAGGAGCCAGAGCAATGTCAGCAAAGAATTCAGCACTGGCAGAGGCAGCAAGATACAGGGATGTGTGCCAGAGATAGGCATTCTCCTCTCCAAGCATGTTGCTATACAAAACTTTGAAGACTTCATAAAAGCCAAACTTGCAGAGCCCCTGCATAGAGTAACCAATGAAAGTCGGAGCCCATCCTTTGGCCAGACCACGAAAGCCATCCTCTTTGAATGTAACTGAGAATCCATTAAATATGCCTGTGTACTTTTGTGGGTCCACCTGCATATGGCATTTCACTAAATCCAGAGGAACAACAGCAGTGTGTGTCAGACCACAACTTAAGACCCCACCAAAGCCACACAGTGCATAAAACTTTGCCGAGCCATATTCACAACTGTACTCTTCCACGGCGGTGGCTGCCAGGTTGCGGGAGCACCGGGGTGGGCCCGGGGGCCCGGCGGGGTTGCTGCTGGGTCCCGCCAGGCCATCGTGCACCAGCTGCAGGTGGGGCGCGTTGAAGGGGTTCGCCTGCGCCAGGTGCACCACGGACAAGAACATCTTCTGCCTAAGATGGCGAACACACAACCACCCTCTCGGAAAGGCTGCGGCTCACAGAGCTATACTTCAATTTTAAAAATGTACTAGATAACCAATCATAATCTCCTCTCCTAGTCATGTTTGATGACTTTTTATAGTTACCTAAATCAAATTTTCACTTTTGATGACTAATAAAGAACATTTTAAGAGCAGAATAGTTTTACCCCTAACATTAACTGAAAGGGAAATGCAACAGAATAAACCTACATTTATGATAAACATAGTGAAGTCTAATTGACATTGAGACCTTCATTTCAATATGATTAAACAGCTAGCAGAAGATCTTTTTTTAGGTTTTTTTCTTTTCTCTTCTGATTTTACATACCAACTTCTGAAAAAAATTAAGGTCAAAGGATAAGCTTCATAATCCTCTTAAGGAAATTTTTCTGATATTATTTTTTATTCTTAAAGAGGAGCCTTGGATTAGTATGTTTCCACATTTTTCCTCTGATGACTTACTCTGTCTTACTATGACCTGTCAAACTGCAATTATTAGGAATTTTTGTGCAGCTTTTTTCCCTCTTCCTTTAGAACTCTGAAACATGAGTATGGTCTCAATGTTTATCTCTTCTTGACTCTTTTATCAACATACAATGTCCCTCTTTATCCCTTGTAAAATTTTGTTAACTTAAAACCTATTGTTTTACATTTTTTAAATGATTTATTTTTATTTTACTTTTACAGAGTTTTGTTGTTTATTTTACCCATCCTTTGGCCAGACCACGAAAGCCATCCTCTTTGAATGTAACTGAGAATCCATTAAATATGCCTGTGTACTTTTGTGGGTCCACCTGCATATGGCATTTCACTAAATCCAGAGGAACAACAGCAGTGTGTGTCAGACCACAACTTAAGACCCCACCAAAGCCACACAGTGCATAAAACTTTGCCGAGCCATATTCACAACTGTACTCTTCCACGGCGGTGGCTGCCAGGTTGCGGGAGCACCGGGGTGGGCCCGGGGGCCCGGCGGGGTTGCTGCTGGGTCCCGCCAGGCCATCGTGCACCAGCTGCAGGTGGGGCGCGTTGAAGGGGTTCGCCTGCGCCAGGTGCACCACGGACAAGAACATCTTCTGCCTAAGATGGCGAACACACAACCACCCTCTCGGAAAGGCTGCGGCTCACAGAGCTATACTTCAATTTTAAAAATGTACTAGATAACCAATCATAATCTCCTCTCCTAGTCATGTTTGATGACTTTTTATAGTTACCTAAATCAAATTTTCACTTTTGATGACTAATAAAGAACATTTTAAGAGCAGAATAGTTTTACCCCTAACATTAACTGAAAGGGAAATGCAACAGAATAAACCTACATTTATGATAAACATAGTGAAGTCTAATTGACATTGAGACCTTCATTTCAATATGATTAAACAGCTAGCAGAAGATCTTTTTTTAGGTTTTTTTCTTTTCTCTTCTGATTTTACATACCAACTTCTGAAAAAAATTAAGGTCAAAGGATAAGCTTCATAATCCTCTTAAGGAAATTTTTCTGATATTATTTTTTATTCTTAAAGAGGAGCCTTGGATTAGTATGTTTCCACATTTTTCCTCTGATGACTTACTCTGTCTTACTATGACCTGTCAAACTGCAATTATTAGGAATTTTTGTGCAGCTTTTTTCCCTCTTCCTTTAGAACTCTGAAACATGAGTATGGTCTCAATGTTTATCTCTTCTTGACTCTTTTATCAACATACAATGTCCCTCTTTATCCCTTGTAAAATTTTGTTAACTTAAAACCTATTGTTTTACATTTTTTAAATGATTTATTTTTATTTTACTTTTACAGAGTTTTGTTGTTTATTTTATCTGATAATTAGCAAAGTCATCTCAGCTCTCTTTGGCTAATATTTCTGAAACCATTCTACCTCGGATTGGGACTTAAACCCAAAACCCAGTTGAGGACTCACACCCACATGGCTCGGGCTTGAACCCAACCAAAACCCTGTTTTCTAGTCTGTAAGAGCCAAGGGAAAATGTTTCATTTACTTGGTACTATATATCCTCAGTAGATAACACAGTGTAGCTCATGGTAAACGCGTAACAAATATTTATGGACTCATGGGCTCAGACATAGATGAACTAACATTATTCTTATCTCCTTAACCTCAGATTATTGTACTTAGTTAAATCTAAAATGCCATCAGTTATAAAACACAGTATTTTAATGTACCATTGAGAAAAATGCTCCCAACTATTTATGACATGCCATAATTTAAATATACCTCAATATGAGATGCTATTTAAAGTGTGAAAAATATGTCTTAAAATTAATAAAAAATGGCTTTACTGATAACATAGTTGGACTGTGGACAATGTAACACATAGTATATGGAATAAGGTGGTTCAGTGGTAAAAGAATCTGCCTGCAATGCAGGAGATAGGTTTTGATCCCAGGGTAGAGAAGATCCCTTGGAGGAGGAAATGGAAACCCACTCTGGTATTTCTGCCTGGAGAATGCCATGGACAGAGGAGCCTGGCAGGCTACAGTCCATGGGGCCGCAAAGAGTAGGACACAACTGAGCAGCTGAGCATGCATGCACATCTGGCATAAGGCCAGAATTTGAATCAGGGCACCGAAGAGCTTTCATGTTTAATCTGGTGAAGAAAAAAATAAGGCAACATTTTATTTCTCTTAGTGATTAGAAAGCTGTTTCTTAACATGAAAATTTTAATTTTGTCAAAGCAAAACAGAAAGGCCTTTCAGGGTAGTGGTTCAACTATACAGTTTGGCTGCAAAGAATCCTTGATTCGAGTTGTATTTTGTCAGTTACCTTATCTTTTTTTAAGTCACCATACAAAGAAAAAAATAAGTGTACATGTTACGAATCTGTTGAGCAGTTTGTGTTGGAAAAACTTAAAAATCCCCAAGTACATAAACGTTAGTTGCCTTCCTTAGGTGAAAGATTATACAACAATGAACATGATTTGTGTTTAATGGAAATTCCTGTACTGAGGGAGCAGAGAAGATAGACAGAACATTCCAATCAAGTCATCAAGAAATGCTTCATGGAGGAGGCTGCATTTGAACCTGGAGATCCAGATGAAGGGAGAAAAGTAAAACAGTGAGGTAGTTGAATTGTAAGACGCAATCAAGAGTTACTATTGGCAGGAAATGAGCAACATGAATTTGGTGGAGCATGTTTAAACACTGATGTATGGATTCTGTGTGCTTTCTTAAATTGAGAAGAGTAAAAGATCTAAAAACGGGTGGCTTTCCCTAGTGGTAACAGTGAGGAATGGTAATCAAATATTTGAGCATCAGATTTGAGGTCCCCAAGGAAGGGTAACTGAAGGTTAGGTTTAAAGGCTATGACCTTCCTTTTTGTTAAAGGATAGAAGCATAAAACCATGGCTACTGAACTAGTAGTTGTATCCAAATTGGGGAGATATGGACAGATAGTACTTGTCCTTTAGAGAAATGGAAGCATTTGAGAAGGCCAAATGGAAGCTTTACAGGTTCAAGGGATATCTGGACCTAGATGTCCCTACCTGGTCCTCCATCCTTGGTGTTACATGACAAGCCCTTAGAAGGGTTGAAGAGTCAGACACAGAAAATCATTGTCCCTCTTGGACACCTATGTCAAGCTAAGCAGAGGTTACACTAGACCCAGAGGTTTGAAGAAAGGCATGTGGAGCCATCTGGAGAGGGAAAACACTTGAAATTCTTTTGGATCCATGGGGACAATCTTGCACAAATTTAATGGATATTTTTTCTAATTTTATTTTTATTTTTTGGGAGGGGCGGGTTGGGGAGGGAGGGGGGCAGGTGGGCCACCTATGTTGGTCTTTCATTTCTCTATTTTCATCCATCTTTGTTCTTCGGCCCTTGTGGGCCTCCCATCACAGTGGCCTTCGCTGTCGCAGAGCAATGGCTCTGGGCGCATGCACTCCAGAGCTCCAGCTCGGCAATTGGACACATCAGTCCAGCCGCTCCGCAGCACGTGGGATCTTCCCAGGCCAGGGATCGAATTGGCGCTCCTTGCACTGCAAGGCAGTGTCCTTACCCACTGGAACACCAGGGTAGCCCTGGATGTTTGTTTTCTTAATCTCTCCTCCATCAAACACCAGGGACTTAGTGACACAATATTAGAGGATGCTCCCAGGAGGAAAGCAGGAACTATGAGTATCTACAGGTTGAGAAGGATTATAAGGATCCAAGAGTCCAAAGAAGGGAGCATCCAATTGAAGAAGCATTAGGAGATGGTCTGCAGTCAATCAGGTACCTTCTCTGTACACTATTTCTTGGCACAGTTTTGTCTTCTTTTGGGCTACTCACTCTATGGAGCATAAGTGAGGGAAGAGTGGAATAAATACATGTGACAAGACGTCAGTGTTCCTCCCAAGTAAGAAATCAACTTTCAGAATGCCTGGTGAGAAGGTGTGACTCTCTGATCTCAGAGAGATAATTAGTCATCACTGGACACTAAATAAATAGTTAGTCATCACTGGACACTAAATATGTTTATGCTGAATGTTGAATTTTTTTATCTGTACTCCAAAGTTGAATCTTCTTTTACCCATCTGTTTGTGAATCACATTCCTCTGGCCTCAGGACAAGAATTATCAGCTGATGAACCAGGAAATTTCGGGAGTTAATTTTCTCAGGTAAGTTCATTCCCTCTTTCTCACTTTGCCTTCCCCATCTCTATTTTCACTAAAACTGTTTACATTCAATTCAGTGTGCTTTAGATTACTTTCTTGCTCCATTATAAATGAGGTGGAAAGAAGCACCTTGATTCAAAAGGATGGTTATTCACCAACAGCAAACTAGATGAGCTAACTATGATTATTGAGATGTGGATTAGTCACTGATAATCCTTAATGAGAAGCTGACCTGAACCTGATTCACAAACTGCATCTGTGGTTCCTCTGATTATAAGCCATAGAGGAGGGAGGAGGAAAAGGAAACCAAGCTCTCAATCCCCTTCTCTCTCTCTCTCTTTCTCTCTCTCTCTCACCAGTGCCACCCTGCGTCTCTTTTCTATAGTTCTTCATCTCAAAGATTTAAAAAAAACAAGTGGAAATATACTCTTGGCTCTGATTTCTCCACATTCAGGAAGAAAAAATTACATTAAACCCTATTTATTAATAACTACTCAGTGAAAGAACAAGATGGAAAGATACACGTCCCAGGTGATAAGAACCATACTGTTCTCATGTAGGTCAACCTTATTGTTTATGTGTAGGTACACTCAAGCCCATGGGAATGTCCAACCTAACAGGAGGAAAGCAGGAACTATGAGTATCTACAGGTTGAGAAGGATTATAAGGATCCAAGAGTCCAAAGAAGGGAGCATCCAATTGAAGAAGCATTAGGAGATGGTCTGCAGTCAATCAGGTACCTTCTCTGTACACTATTTCTTGGCACAGTTTTGTCTTCTTTTGGGCTACTCACTCTATGGAGCATAAGTGAGGGAAGAGTGGAATAAATACATGTGACAAGACGTCAGTGTTCCTCCCAAGTAAGAAATCAACTTTCAGAATGCCTGGTGAGAAGGTGTGACTCTCTGATCTCAGAGAGATAATTAGTCATCACTGGACACTAAATAAATAGTTAGTCATCACTGGACACTAAATATGTTTATGCTGAATGTTGAGTTTTTGTATCTGTACTCCAAAGTTGAATCTTCTTTTACCCATCTGTTTGTGAATCACATTCCTCTGGCCTCAGGACAAGAATTATCAGCTGATGAACCAGGAAATTTCGGGAGTTAATTTTCTCAGGTAAGTTCATTCCCTCTTTCTCACTTTGCCTTCCCCATCTCTATTTTCACTAAAACTGTTTACATTCAATTCAGTGTGCTTTAGATTACTTTCTTGCTCCATTATAAATGAGGTGGAAAGAAGCACCTTGATTCAAAAGGATGGTTATTCACCAACAGCAAACTAGATGAGCTAACTATGATTATTGAGATGTGGATTAGTCACTGATAATCCTTAATGAGAAGCTGACCTGAACCTGATTCACAAACTGCATCTGTGGTTCCTCTGATTATAAGCCATAGAGGAGGGAGGAGGAAAAGGAAACCAAGCTCTCAATCCCCTTCTCTCTCTCTCTCTCTCTTTCTCTCTCTCTCTCTCACCAGTGCCACCCTGCGTCTCTTTTCTATAGTTCTTCATCTCAAAGATTTAAAAAAAACAAGTGGAAATATACTCTTGGCTCTGATTTCTCCACATTCAGGAAGAAAAAATTACATTAAACCCTATTTATTAATAACTACTCAGTGAAAGAACAAGATGGAAAGATACACGTCCCAGGTGATAAGAACCATACTGTTCTCATGTAGGTCAACCTTATTGTTTATGTGTAGGTACACTCAAGCCCATGGGAATGTCCAACCTAACAGGACTCTCTGAATTCATCCTCTTGGGACTTTCCTCTCGCCCGGAGGACCAGAAGCCACTCTTTGCCCTTTTTTTCATCATGTACCTGGTCACCTTGATGGGAAATTTATTCATCATCTTGGCTATCCACTCTGATCCTCAACTCCAAAATCCCATGTATTTCTTCCTGAGCATCTTGTCCTTTGTGGATATTTGCTACACAACAGTTATAGTCCCCAAGATGTTAGTGAACTTCTTATCAGAGACGAACAGCATTTCCTATGCTGAATGTCTGGCACAGATGTATTTCTTCCTGGCCTTTGGAAACATGGACAGTTACCTCCTGGCAGCCATGGCCATTGACCGCTACATAGCCATCTGTAACCCTTTCCACTACGTCACTGTTATGAACCATGGACGCTGTATGTTGCTTCTGGCCTTCTCTGCAGCTTTCTCCTACCTTCACTCCCTCCTGCATGTCCTCCTGGTGAATCAGCTCACTTTTTGTGCATCAAATATTATCCATCACTTTTTTTGTGATGTCTACACTGTTCTGAAGCTGGCCTGCTCTTCTACTTCTGTCAGTGAAGTTGTCGCCATGACAGAAGGGCTGGCCTCTGTGATGGTCCCATTTGTCTGCACTGTCATCTCTTACCTGAGAATCTTCATTGCTGTCCTCAAAATTCCCTCCGCTGCTGGAAAACGTAAGGCTTTCTCCACCTGCAGCTCCCATCTCACTGTGGTGGCTCTGTTTTACGGGAGTATCTGCTATGTCTATTTACAGCCATTGTCCAGCTACACTGTCAAGCATCGAATAGCAACAATCAACTACACTGTACTGACATCAATGTTAAACCCATTCATCTACAGTTTAAGAAATAAAGACATGAAACGGGGCTTAGATAAACTGATAGGCAAGATTAAGTCTCAAATGAATAGGCTTTCTACTACAAATGCCAACAAAATCAGTGGACCCTGATTGCATGGTGTCTATGTGGATGCATATGCATACTCTCACACATCAACACCTCAGGCAAGTTTTTTGTGGAGAAATACTCTTTTATCAATTGGAGCTGCACCCTGTAGTTTTCTACTCCATGGTCTCTGTCATGCCTGGTTGGATAGTTCTATCCATGTCCTTGTCCCTATGCTACAACTGTAGTCTTACTCCATGATATTAGTACCTAGCCATTCTAGAAAATCACATTCTCTTTACTCCCTCCATATTTACTTGGAACCATTCATTTTTCCATTTATAACTTCAGCCACATTTGCCCACAAGAATGCTTATATACATCTAAATAGAAATCTGTGGGGTTTCCCTGGTGGCTCAGAGGTAAAGAATCCACCTGCCAATGCAGGAGATGCGGGTTTGATCCCTGGTTCAGCAAGACACCCTGGAGAAGGAAATAGCAGTCCACTGCAGTATTCTTGCTGACATAATCCCATGGACAGAGAAGCCTGGTAAACCCACAGTTCATGGGGTCACAAAAGAGTCAGACACAACTAAGCAACTAAAAAACTCCAACAAGGTATAAATCTAAACATGTTCAAAGATATTTATGCATACTCAACCACTCCGTTCTATTTAACTATCAGAAATGTTTTGCAAGTGTGTGGATGGGTGGGTGGGTGTGTTTTGGGAAGGTGTCTGACCTAAAATTGATTCCCAACTTCAGTCTTTGTTCCCCACTCATTCAATGATAAAACTATGTGCTTAGTCATAACTGACTCTTTGCAACACTTTGGATTATACCTTTCAAGGTCGTCTGTCCATGGGACTTCTCAAGCAAGAATACTGGGGTGGGTTGTCATTCCCTTCTCCAGAGAATCTTTCTGACCCAGGATCAAACCCACATCTCCCATCTCACTGTGGTGGCTCTGTTTTACGGGAGTATCTGCTATGTCTATTTACAGCCATTGTCCAGCTACACTGTCAAGCATCGAATAGCAACAATCAACTACACTGTACTGACATCAATGTTAAACCCATTCATCTACAGTTTAAGAAATAAAGACATGAAACGGGGCTTAGATAAACTGATAGGCAAGATTAAGTCTCAAATGAATAGGCTTTCTACTACAAATGCCAACAAAATCAGTGGACCCTGATTGCATGGTGTCTATGTGGATGCATATGCATACTCTCACACATCAACACCTCAGGCAAGTTTTTTGTGGAGAAATACTCTTTTATCAATTGGAGCTGCACCCTGTAGTTTTCTACTCCATGGTCTCTGTCATGCCTGGTTGGATAGTTCTATCCATGTCCTTGTCCCTATGCTACAACTGTAGTCTTACTCCATGATATTAGTACCTAGCCATTCTAGAAAATCACATTCTCTTTACTCCCTCCATATTTACTTGGAACCATTCATTTTTCCATTTATAACTTCAGCCACATTTGCCCACAAGAATGCTTATATACATCTAAATAGAAATCTGTGGGGTTTCCCTGGTGGCTCAGAGGTAAAGAATCCACCTGCCAATGCAGGAGATGCGGGTTTGATCCCTGGTTCAGCAAGACACCCTGGAGAAGGAAATAGCAGTCCACTGCAGTATTCTTGCTGACATAATCCCATGGACAGAGAAGCCTGGTAAACCCACAGTTCATGGGGTCACAAAAGAGTCAGACACAACTAAGCAACTAAAAAACTCCAACAAGGTATAAATCTAAACATGTTCAAAGATATTTATGCATACTCAACCACTCCGTTCTATTTAACTATCAGAAATGTTTTGCAAGTGTGTGGATGGGTGGGTGGGTGTGTTTTGGGAAGGTGTCTGACCTAAAATTGATTCCCAACTTCAGTCTTTGTTCCCCACTCATTCAATGATAAAACTATGTGCTTAGTCATAACTGACTCTTTGCAACACTTTGGATTATACCTTTCAAGGTCGTCTGTCCATGGGACTTCTCAAGCAAGAATACTGGGGTGGGTTGTCATTCCCTTCTCCAGAGAATCTTTCTGACCCAGGGATCAAACCCACATCTCCTGTGTCTCCTGCATACAGGCAGATAGAACTATGGTTTCGTTTTTAAAAAGTCTTCCAACAGCTGGATATCCTGGTATATAGGGTCATTAGGTTCACAGCAAAGAATATTAATCAATTAATTGATCATTATTAAGCCAGCACTATGCCTTTACACATTTTTTTTCCGGGGCGGGGTGGGTTGGGGAGGGAGGGGGGCGGGCGGGCCACTTCTGTTGGCCTTTTATTTATATTTCATCCATCTTTGTTCTTCGGCCCGTGTGGGCCTCCCATCGCAGTGGCCCCTGTTGTCGCAGAGCGCCGGCTCTGGGCGCATGTGCTCTAGAGCTCTGGCTGGGTAATTGGACACATCAGTCCAGCCGCTCCACGGCACGTGGGATCCTCCCAGGCCAGGGATGGAACCGGCGCCCCTTGCACTGCAAGGCAGTGTCCTTACCCACTGAACCACCAGGGAAGCCCCCTACACATGTTTTAGTCTCTACTCTTCCCTCCTTCATACAATCAGGATGAATTAATCACTTGACTCTTTCCGAGGCTCCCTGCCTGTTATGTTCTTCTCTCTCTGTATCTCCATGAATTTTTTTAATCTGTTGATCTCTTCACAATGAAGGAAGAATTATTTATTCTACATAGTCAGAAATGTTTCCTACAGCCCTTGGAGGCAGAATAAAAATCAGTGGATGCACTTCAATTTTAAAAAATCAATGGATACAAGTTAATAGTAAGAAGCTTTTGGTTCAGAATGCCTGTTAGGAAAGAGTCTTTCAATTTAGATGGAGAATAAATTACATAGGAAAGCAATCAGAATCAGAGACCGAGAGAGAGAGAAATATATTTTTATATGTAGATAAAATATAGTTTTCAATATGTATTTACATGTAGAATCTAAAAAAAAATAAAACAAAGGAATAAATATAACAAAATAGAAACAGACTCATAAATACAGAGAATAAGTTAGTGGTTGCCAGAGGGGAGGGGAAGTTTGGGGCAAGGGAAAATAGGAAGGTGACATAAATAAATAAGCACTCTGTCCATGGGACTTCTCAAGCAAGAATACTGGGGTGGGTTGTCATTCCCTTCTCCAGAGAATCTTTCTGACCCAGGGATCAAACCCACATCTCCTGTGTCTCCTGCATACAGGCAGATAGAACTATGGTTTCGTTTTTAAAAAGTCTTCCAACAGCTGGATATCCTGGTATATAGGGTCATTAGGTTCACAGCAAAGAATATTAATCAATTAATTGATCATTATTAAGCCAGCACTATGCCTTTACACATTTTTTTTTTCCGGGGGCGGGGGTGGGTTGGGGAGGGGAGCGGGCGGGCCACTTCTGTTGGCCTTTTATTTATATTTCATCCATCTTTGTTCTTCGGCCCGTGTGGGCCTCCCATCGCAGTGGCCCCTGTTGTCGCAGAGCGCCGGCTCTGGGCGCATGTGCTCTAGAGCTCTGGCTGGGTAATTGGACACATCAGTCCAGCCGCTCCACGGCACGTGGGATCCTCCCAGGCCAGGGATGGAACCGGCGCCCCTTGCACTGCAAGGCAGTGTCCTTACCCACTGGACCACCAGGGAAGCCCCCTACACATGTTTTAGTCTCTACTCTTCCCTCCTTCATACAATCAGGATGAATTAATCACTTGACTCTTTCCGAGGCTCCCTGCCTGTTATGTTCTTCTCTCTCTGTATCTCCATGAATTTTTTTAATCTGTTGATCTCTTCACAATGAAGGAAGAATTATTTATTCTACATAGTCAGAAATGTTTCCTACAGCCCTTGGAGGCAGAATAAAAATCAGTGGATGCACTTCAATTTTAAAAAATCAATGGATACAAGTTAATAGTAAGAAGCTTTTGGTTCAGAATGCCTGTTAGGAAAGAGTCTTTCAATTTAGATGGAGAATAAATTACATAGGAAAGCAATCAGAATCAGAGACCGAGAGAGAGAGAAATATATTTTTATATGTAGATAAAATATAGTTTTCAATATGTATTTACATGTAGAATCTAAAAAAAAATAAAACAAAGGAATAAATATAACAAAATAGAAACAGACTCATAAATACAGAGAATAAGTTAGTGGTTGCCAGAGGGGAGGGGAAGTTTGGGGCAGGGTGAGGGGTTGGTGGGGATGGGAAAAGTAGGCGAAGGGGAATAAATAAGCCAGCTATAAAGTAAATAAGTCACAGGGATGCAATGTACAGCACAGGAATAAATTATTGAATTCAATAATATTAATAATATTATAGTCAATAGTTATATTTGATAATATCAAGATTATTATGGTCAATAATATTAATAACTTTGTATGGTGTATAATCTATTAAAATATTGAATCACTATGTTGTACACCTGAAACTAATATAAGTCAACTAAATCTCAATAAAAAAGAAACAAAATCAGTGAGATGAATTATTTTACATTGTATTGTCATGAAAAACATAAATGTGACTCTTTCTCTCTTGGTGTTTGTGCTTTAATAGTTGAAAATGGTTAAGTCAAACAAATTAATCGCTCATGGTATGTTAGACAAGGAATTGATGGGTGACCTTAAAGACTTAAATGATAAAATAGCCTTTAAATCCCTTTAATTTTGCCTCAGTTGTCCCTTGCCTAAGGTAAGGCAGAGTTCAGATGAGGATATATTTTGCTCATCTTTTTTACACAGGCAGAAAGTTAGTTTTAATATCCATGCCAATTCTGATCAAGGACTCTCTGCATCAGTGTAGTGAAAAAACTTGTGTCTATCTCTCTACTAAATGAAGACAATGAATAAAGATAGATTACAACATCTGCTATGGGCATGGGAGCAAGAAGTACTGGCACATAGAATAAATGAATTTTCAGTCACTGTAAGTGTCAAAACTTGGGTATATAAAAAATGGAACTTTATTTCTGTAACTTCATTTCTATAGTTTAATTTTACTTTGGTTTGAGTCTTCAGTCTACATACTTGTAACTCAATTCTGACTTTTCTCAATCCAATCCAATAAATTTCTCAATGACTTTTGATATATAATTTAGCCCTAGGCCATCTATTTCCCAGCTCTGTGGCTATCATTTCTCCTTCAAAGTTCTGTCTCTAGACTTGCAGAGTTTATGTAACTCCTCCCTGATGTCTCCAAAGACAGAGTAATTCTTTTTTCAGATTAGTCTTTTGGTCCTATGCAGGAATCTGCAGTGGACATCTGACCTTGTTTCATTTGTCATTGTGGATGATAGCTAAGACTTGCTTCTGCAATTGGTGACTGCTTTTCATTATTTTTTCACTATGCAATGATGATCCAATGAAGCCGCCATTCTTAGCCATCATGAAGTGGTTCTTGCTGTATCTCTTTGATGTTAACCTACTCAGTCCTCCCCATCGACCTGGCTTTTGTTCTCTCTCTTTCATCTAAATTGAGTGAGCACCTCTAAGCCTTTGGAAAATCCTTTTATATTGCTTTTTCTAATCCCAGACGCACAAAGGGTACAAATATAGCCCTCATAGAGGGAGGGAGCAGGGGAAAAATCTACTCTCAGATTCACAGGTTTAAAGGATCTTCCCAGAGCCTCTTGAGTATTATCTAAATATGTCCTCTCACTTTATTTTTCCACTCTTCCCCAGCTTATATGTGCATCTCAAATGGTGACTCTTTTGAAAAAGAGTCATTTATTTTTGGATGCTTTGGGTCTCAGTTGCAGCCCAAAGGATCTCTGTTGCAGCATGAAGGATCTTTTGATCGTGGCGTGCAGACTCTGTAGCTGAGGCGCATGGGCTCAGTAGTTGTGGCAAGCAAGCTTGGTTACCCTGCGGCATATGGGTCCTACTTCCCCAGCCAGGGATAGAACCCTAGTCCCCTACATTGGAGGGTGGAGGGACCACTGGACCATCAGGGAAGTTCCACTGAGTCTTGAAAATTAAGAATTTAGTGTCTAACACATTGATGTTAGACCGAATTATGTCCCCCTCAAAATTTGTAAGTTGAAATCAGAATCTCCAGTATTTCAGAATGTGACTCACTTGGAGATAAGTTCCTTAAAGAGGTAATTAAGTTAAAAGGGGGTCATCTGGGTGGGTCCTAGTAATATGTGACTGGTGTCTATGAAAAAGAGATTAGGACACAGATACATACAGACGGAGGACCATGTGAAGATTCAGGGAGAAGACAGCTAACCAAAGAGAGGGGCCTCAGAAGAAACCAACCCTGCTGAGATCTTGGTCTCAGACGTCTAGCCTTCAGAACTGGGAGGACCATGTGTAACTCCTCCTGATGTCTCCAAAGACAGAGTAATTCTTTTTTCAGATTAGTCTTTTGGTCCTATGCAGGAATCTGCAGTGGACATCTGACCTTGTTTCATTTGTCATTGTGGATGATAGCTAAGACTTGCTTCTGCAATTGGTGACTGCTTTTCATTATTTTTTCACTATGCAATGATGATCCAATGAAGCCGCCATTCTTAGCCATCATGAAGTGGTTCTTGCTGTATCTCTTTGATGTTAACCTACTCAGTCCTCCCCATCGACCTGGCTTTTGTTCTCTCTCTTTCATCTAAATTGAGTGAGCACCTCTAAGCCTTTGGAAAATCCTTTTATATTGCTTTTTCTAATCCCAGACGCACAAAGGGTACAAATATAGCCCTCATAGAGGGAGGGAGCAGGGAACAATCTACTCTCAGATTCACAGGTTTAAAGGATCTTCCCAGAGCCTCTTGAGTATTATCTAAATATGTCCTCTCACTTTATTTTTCCACTCTTCCCCAGCTTATATGTGCATCTCAAATGGTGACTCTTTTGAAAAAGAGTCATTTATTTTTGGATGCTTTGGGTCTCAGTTGCAGCCCAAAGGATCTCTGTTGCAGCATGAAGGATCTTTTGATCGTGGCGTGCAGACTCTGTAGCTGAGGCGCATGGGCTCAGTAGTTGTGGCAAGCAAGCTTGGTTACCCTGCGGCATATGGGTCCTACTTCCCCAGCCAGGGATAGAACCCTAGTCCCCTACATTGGAGGGTGGAGGGACCACTGGACCATCAGGGAAGTTCCACTGAGTCTTGAAAATTAAGAATTTAGTGTCTAACACATTGATGTTAGACCGAATTATGTCCCCCTCAAAATTTGTAAGTTGAAATCAGAATCTCCAGTATTTCAGAATGTGACTCACTTGGAGATAAGTTCCTTAAAGAGGTAATTAAGTTAAAAGGGGGTCATCTGGGTGGGTCCTAGTAATATGTGACTGGTGTCTATGAAAAAGAGATTAGGACACAGATACATACAGACGGAGGACCATGTGAAGATTCAGGGAGAAGACAGCTAACCAAAGAGAGGGGCCTCAGAAGAAACCAACCCTGCTGAGATCTTGGTCTCAGACGTCTAGCCTTCAGAACTGGGAGAAGACAGATTTCTGTTGCTTAAGTCACAAGTCTGTAGTACTTTGTCATGGTAGCCCTAGCAAACTAATGATACATCTTTGATAATTGTGCTGGTGATAACTGAAAAGCAAAAGATACTTAACATTTCATATGTTTAACCCACAAGATACATTTTCCTCATGTCTTTCATTCTGGCTATAAAATTAGTTTTCAAACCTGAAAGTCTCTGATTTATGGATAATCCAGGTGAATATAAAACTGGGAACTTTCTGTAACCTCTAGCTTGCCTGGGAATAAGACTTAGAACTCCACTAGTAGGAATTTAGGGTGCAAAAGTCTGAGCGAAAGGCTGGACTGATTAATAGTTCCCCATTAAAGTAATGAGGTATACAAAAAGAAGGGCTTCCCAGTTGGCTCAGGGGTAAAGAATCCATCTGCCAATGCAGAAGACACAGGAAACAAGAGCCCAATCCCTGGTTCAGGAAGGTCCCCTGGAGTAGGAAATGGAAACCCACTCCATCATTCTGGCCTGGAAAATCCCATACAAGGAGGATCCTGGCAGGCTACGATCTATAGGGTTGCAAAGAGTCAGACATGACAGAGGGTGTGCGTATGCAGGTGTATGTGTGTGTGCGTGCACACACACACGCGCGCATGCACGTAATGGGCAAAAATCCAGGGAAAAGTAGCTTCTAGCCCTGGCTGGTCTAGAGGCTGGGATTCCTGGTTCTCATCCAGGCTACCCAGGTTCAATTCCTGGGCAGGAAGTTAGGATCTTGATTCATGCCCACATTCACTGATGCCTCACTGAGATCAAAACTGAGAACTGGGGCTTCCCTGGTGGTCCAGTGGGCGGGGAGTCTGCTTTGCAGTGCAGGGGCTACCAGTTTGATCCCTGGCCTGGGAAGATCCCACATGCTGCGAAGCAGCTGGACCGGTGTGTCCAGTTACGAACTAGCGCTCTGAAGTATGAAAAGCCACTGCAATGGGAGGCCCACACATGACAAAGAGTAAATGATGGATGAAAATAAACATTAAATAAAAAAAGAAGCACAATGGGAAAGAAAAACCCTGAGAATTGATTAAATCCCAACTGCTTCCCCAAACACTATGGGGAGATATCTGAGGCCGTGTCTTAACCTGCATGAGGATGTCAGCAAGGGACCTTCCCCAGCGTCCCTCCCTGGCTTTCTATTCTGGACAAGTTCCGAACCAGATGAGACAATGTTCTATTTTCTGACTAGACAGTGGATGGGGTAGACCTGACTAGTCTGTTTCTCTGACTGGGGACTGTGCCAGGACCAGTCATGGCCAAGGTTACACTGAAACTGACTTGATGTGCTAAGAGGCTCCAGCTTTAATTCCCAAACAACATTTCAGGAGAAGTCAAACTTCTACCTCTGCGCTCTATTTAATTAGGCTGTAGGGAGCCACCCTGAGTGGCTAATTCGCATCACAGTCAAGTTGCCTAAAGGTTCACTAGCAAAATCTCCCTTGAGGCTTGTTAAGAAAGCTGAGATTGGACCTGTCCCTCTGAGGGAGCTTCTGCAGTGACACTGGCTCAGAAACTCTCCTGGCACATGGTCAAGAGAGAGAGAGAGAGGCCTGGTTGTCCTCGACTGCTCTCAAAGGGCCATATTCTGCTTTAATTCTAGAAAGAAGAAAGAGGATGCCGTAACTCAGAAGATTTGCCTTCTCCCAACTGAGGCCAATCCCCCCAGGGCAGTACTGGGGGGAGCCATTAAGTAACCATCTTAGTGGAAGGAGTGTTATAAGCATTCTAGGCAGGGCCTCTTTCCTCATATTCTTTGAATAACAGTATCCTTCAGGCACAGAATTCATTCACCCATTTTTTTGGTCTCCTCATTAAGAAAAACCTTTGTCAGAGTGTCTAAAGTAGTGATTCTCTGCTTCCCCTGCATCATTAGCACCACCTGGGTGGCTTTTAAAACAATCCCAATTGTTTAAGTTAAACCAGTTAAATCAGAATCTCTGAGTGACACCCTGGTATTGGTAGTATTAAAGCTCCCAGGTAATTACAATAAATTGCCAAGATTGAGAACCACAGATCTCTTTAGAAGACATCAACTGTCTTGGGAAATGTGTTAGCACCCCTGTTGAGGGTTTAGGGGTCAATAAATTAATAACTTTCTTCCTCTGTCTCCTGGGTATGTTTTTATATATGCTAAGAGTTTTTTAAAGTTTTTTGTGTCAATATTTGATGCTGAGAGAAGACAGAAAGAAGACATCATATTAAAAATCTTTTCGATGTTTCTGACCTTTCATATTTCTATTTGCTGTTTTTATCTCCAAAATACACTGATAAATGGGTTTCCATGGTTGCTCAGTGGAAAAGAACATGCCTGCCAATGCAGGAAACATAGTTTCAATACCTGGGTTGGGAAGATCCCCTGGAGGAGGAAAAGACAACCCACTCCAGTATTCTTGTTGGGAGAATGCCATGGACAGAGAAGGCTACGGTCCATGGAGTTGCAAAGAGTCATACATGACTGTGTGACTAGCACTCACTTTTCACTTTCATCCAAAATACACAAAGAACTCTTAAAATTCAAGAATAAGAAAGCAAACAACTTGATTTTTTAAGTGGGCAAAAGATATGAATAAACACTTTATCAAAGAAAATATACCAAAAAAAAATATGAAAAGATGCTTAATATCATGTGCCATCAAGAAAATACAAATTAAAACCACAAGAAGATATCACGACACACCTAATATCATTGCCAAAATCAAGACATGTCAACATGAAGAACTAATGAAGACACAGAGTAATGATGAACTGTCATCCATTGCTGGTAGGAGTGCAAAATAGTACAACCACAATGGAAGACAGCTTTGGCAGCTTCTTACAAAACTAAGCATACTCTTATCATAGGACCCAGCAATTATAGCTCTTGATGTTGCCCAAAGGAGCTGAAATCTTATGTCCACAAAAAATGACACATGGCTGTTTACAGCAGCTTTATTCTAAATTGCCCAAACTGAAGCAACCAAGATGTCCTTCAGCAGATGAATGGATAGATAAACTGTGGTACATACAGACAATGGAGTATTATTTGGCGACAAAAGGCAACACTCTATCAAGCCATGGAAACAGAGGCAGAATTTTAAATACACATTACTAACTGTAATAAAGGTCTGTATAGTCAAAGCTCTGGTTTTTCCAGCAGTCATGTATGGATGTGAGAGCAGGACCATAAAGAAGGTTAAATGCTGAAGAACTGATGCCTTCAAACTGTGGTGCTGGAGAAGACTTGACAGTCCCTTGGACTACAGGAAGATCAAGCCAGACAATCCTAAAGGAAATTAACCCTGAATGTTTGCTGGAAGAACTGATCCTTAAGCTGAAGCTCCAATACTTTGACCATCTGATGCAAAGAAACGACTCATTGGAAAAGACCCTGATGCTGGGTAAAACAGAAGACAGAAGGAGAGGGGGACGACAGAGAATGATACGGTTGGATAGGATCACCAATTCAATGGACATGAGCTTGAGCAAATTCTGGGAGATAGTGAAGGACAGGGAAGTCTAGTGTGCTGCAGTCCATGGGGTAGCAAAGAGTTGAACACAACTGAGCAACTGAACTGAAGTGGAAGAAGTCAGTCCATAAATACTACATGATACATGATTCCAAGTAATTGACATTCTAAAAAAGGCAAACTAAGAAGACAATAGAAGTATCAGTGGTTGCCAGAGATTGGGGGGAGGAAGGAAGGAAAAAGTAGAGAACAGAGTATTTCTAGAGCAGAGAAACTAGTCTTATGAAACTACTTTTCATGATACATATCATTATACACTTACCAAAACCACAGAAGGTGCAACACCAAGAACAGACCCAAATATAAACTGTGGATTGTGGGCAATGACATGTAAATGTAGGCTCATTAACTGTAACAATTGTTAAATGTACTACTCTGGGGCAGGATGTTAATAAAGGAGATAGTGTGTGTATGGGAACTGGAGGTATATGGTAGACTTTGTTCTTTATAATCAGTCTTGCTGTGATCCTATTAGTGCTCTAAAAGATAAAGTCTATTTAGGGCTTCACTGGTGGTCCAGTGGGTAAGGACACTGCCTTGCAGTGCAAGGGGCGCCAGTTCAATCCCTGGCCTGGGAAGATCCCACGTGCCGCCGAGCGGCTGGACCAATGTGTCCAACTACCGAGCCGGAGCTCTGGAGCGCATGCACCTAGAGCTGGTACTCTGCAGCTACAGAGGCCACTGTGATAGGAGGCCCACATGGGCCAAAGAACAAAGATGGATGAAAATAAATAAATAAAAGGCCAGTAGAAGTGGCCAAAAAAAAAACCAAAAAAAAGAGATAAAAAAAGAGATAGAAGTCTACTTACAGAAAAAATAAAATACCTATCTAAAAGTTGTGATTGCTGTGATACCTGCAGATGAGGACAATGTGGGTCAGTGAGGCTAGTGAAATGAAAATCACTCAGTCATGTCCGACTCTTTGCGACCCATGGATGAGCCATGGAATTCTCTAGGCAAGAATACTGGAAGGAAAAGTAGAATTCTGGAGGAGGTAGCTGTTCCCTTCTCCAGGGGATCTTCCCAACTCAGGGATTGAACCTAAGTCTCCCATGTTGAATGTGGACTCATTACTAGCTGAGACACCTGGGAAGCCCAAGAACACTGGAGTGGATAGCCTATCCCTTCTCCAGAGGGATCTTCCTGACCCAGAAATCAAACCAGGGCCTCCTGCATTGCAGGCAGATTCTTTATCAGCTAAGCTACCAGGGAAGCTAGTAAAGATAAATGTCTTATATAAATTCACCCATTAGTAACTGGGTTTCCTTCGTGACTCAAATGGTAAAGAATCTCCCTGCAATGCAGGAGACCCACGTTCGATTCCTGGGTCAGGAAGATTCCCTGGAGGAGGAAATGGAAACCCACTTGCCATTTATACAGCCATCTATATAGCCTGACTCCAGAGCTTATGCATTAATGCCTTCCCTATAACATGACACCTGCACTAGATACAGTCATCTATGCAAACGTAGAGCTTCAGAGATGTCAGAAGCCATTGCCTCACCTTCCAGCCAACATGTTGACATGCACAGGAGTACAAGCATGTATAGAGCATGCATAGAGTGTAAAAACACACACATGCACACATTATACATGCAGGTATGTGAACACATCGCCACCCTCCAGCTGCATGGCCCTATTTCTCTTCCAGGGTGTAGAGGCTTCACCTCTAGAGCCCAGATTCACTGGTCTCCTGGGCACAGAGTTCACTGAAGGCCTCAGGAGTGTTCTACTCTACTGGGAAGGCTGCAGGGCTGATCCCCACAGAGCTCAGGCTTGAGGAAGAGGACTCTCCCCTGGGTTTCCCTTTATCAACAGTTTTTGCTGTGGGTAGAGAGAAGAACCAGCACAGTTCTGAACATGGATCTCACTGCAACCTGCCTCTTTCCTCAGAGATTCAGAGCCTGGTCATAACTGTCTGGCAAGACCCAGGCCTGATCAGTACCCTGAGTCTCCTCTGTCAAGCCCACAGGTAGGTAGGCTGAAGGGTCTCTGGGAACAGAGACCAGGGGTTAACATCTTCATGTGACCTTTTCCTAATCCTTTTCTCTCTCCTTCATCTCCAAAGCCAGGAAGCATGGCCTCTACTCTACTTTTCCCTCTCTATGCTTTTCATCACATATCACACTTTGTTGAAGAAACTACTCAGTATAAAGCACTGGCCCATACCTGAAAGGGCACAAAATGGGGTCAGCAGGGGAACAAGTGAACAAGAAATTTGAGATAATGCAGGTGCTAAAAGGAAACACCCTGAATCCAGCTTCTACTACCACCTAGATGTGTGACCTTCAGCAAGTCACGTCAGTCCCCTCTGTCTCACTTTCATTATGGTAAAATGAGGTGCTGTAAAGACTACATGCCTTCCTATATATGAAGTTCTTACAGCAGTGTCTGGCATGTGTCAGCCCTGTGGAACTGTTAGCTAATATGACCATGATGGACAGTGTACATGGGAAGGGGCTCCAGTGACATGGGGGTCTCAAGGTGGAGACATCTGGGAGAGGCATAGCCTGCTGAGCAGGGAAACACAAGAGACTGGTTTTCAGAAGACCCAGTCTAAGTACCTCGGGTGGAACAGTACATTGGGACAGAGGCGAGACAATCATACACAAAGGGAATTTTAATAGGCATATTTGAAAAGTCTACCAGCTTGGTAGCTAGAATTTAGCATCTGGGAAGGGCTGGATAACACTTTAATTTGATATATGAGTGAAAACAAGACAGCAAGAAGAGATTTCAGAATGTTGGGAAGGGAAAGACCTCCTGAAAAGGGCTCTGCTGGCTCTTAAGTAGGTCACACTAGTTCAGGAGACTATACATCTGTGTGTCTTACTGTTGGCAGTGGGAACCAAATTGATTCCAGGAGAAATACTAAGATCAGGTTCTGATGGTGTGAAAGCAGAGAGCTAAGAATCTGCCAGAGCTAAGGTCTAAACTCTCTCTACACAGCCATTCCTCTCCAAAGACAAAGAAGGGAGACAAGCATAAAGCTTTGTGGAATGAGAGGTAGAAATAAGAGTAGAAACAAAAGAAAATGAAAGAATATCCATGAATAAGAGACAAGGATGGAGGAGGAAGAACATGCCAGCAAGGAGGCTGAAGGCATTTGACAGGAAGAGGAGAGGCACTTACAAAGGATAGGCCAGCGTTGCTCTCCATCACAAGATGGTGGTTTGGGGAAGAAGTTTGACAAAGTACTTCAAACATGGAATTTGAAATCAAACAAACTTAGATTTAAATTTGAGATTAACCAGCTGTGTGACTCTGAACTTCAGTCTCTTGATCTGCAAAAAGGGGACAATCATGCTACTAACATCACAGTGCTATTGTGTGGATTACATGAGACAAGTGCTGAGCACAGAATCTGTCCAGTAATTTTTTCATTTTAGTCACTTTGTCCTTGCCTACTCATGGGAGTAGGTAGAGGAACAGTGGATAATTTTGCACAGTATATTCCCTGGTGGCTCAGACCATAAAGAATCCACCTGCAGCAGGAGGTCTGGGTTCAAACCCTGGGTTGGAACGATCCCCTAGAGAAAGGAATGGCTACCTGTTCCAGTCTTCTTGCCTGGAAAATCCCATGGACAGAGGAGCCTGGTAGTCTACAGTCCATAGGGTTGCAAAAAGTCTGACACAACTGAAGTGACTGAGCACACAAATTATCTTATTTAAATAACAGGAAAATGGTGAATGAATGTAGGGAATTAATAGTGCCTTTGACAAGATACATAATCCAATCAAATCATACAACTAAGCTTTTGAAATATATAAAAAGTGCTTCCACCTTTACTCTTAAATCGACAGTGAATCAAAATCCCATGCTTCATAATCATCACAATGTGTTGATAAGGCAGTATTCTATCTCTACCTCATGTGGGTCATGCAAAACCAATAGCATGAACAGAAGCTAAACATTTGGGAAGTGGCACAAGCATTTTATTTCTGATTTCTAGGACTGTCATCTTTTTTTTTCCTGTTTTATCTTGAAAATATATTTTCGAAAATATGCACCCATCTCTAGTTCTCCAGCAAGTCGAAATTTAGGGAATGTCTGTCTTTATAATTAGTAAAAGAGACACGTGTCCCCTATTTTTAAATGCAAATACATAACGCAGAGTAAAATGTGGAAGGAACACCCTACTCTATCCCTTCACTATCACTCTAGGAGGCAACTACACTACATGATGACACACATCACAACTAAAACAAATTATAAAGGAGATAGTTTTTATCTCAAAAACAAGCTTTTTCTGCAGCTTGCTTCTGTTCCACAACTTGCTTTTGTAACTTAAAATATTACAGACCAGCATATAATGGCAATAACAGCTTAGCAGCGAATAACTCCTGCTCTGCCATCGGACTGGCCTCAATTCAAATTTCAGCTCTCTCACTTACTAAATATGGGAACCGGTAAGTTAGTTAACATTGCTAAACTATTTTTCAGTCCTAACATAGGAATAATAATAGTCCATGTCTCTTGAGATTTGGAGACAATAAAACGGCAAAAGTCAAAGCAGCCTGGCATATGGCATATATTGAGTAATAATAAATGTTGACTAGAATTAAGTGTTAGTCGCTCAGTTGTGTCTGACTCTTTGCAACCCCATGGACTGTAGCCCGCCAGGTCCCTCTGTTCATGGAATTCTCCAGGCAAGAATACTGAAGTGGGTTGTTATTTCCTTCTCCAGGGGATCTTCCTGACCCAGGGATTGAACCTGGGTCTCCTGCATTGCAGGCAGATTCTTCACTGTCGGAGCCACAAGGGAAGCCAGGACAATCAAATCACATTTTTATGTAGCTTCATTTCATGTAATATTTATGCCTCCATTTCATTTTGCTTTTTCAATGACATAGATGACCATTTGAACAATGTAACACAATAATAGTAGCCAGAGGTCGTCTATGCCTTCTCTTTCCATGAAGTGGTAGGAACGGGACTCATATTCAAAGTTTTATATTCCTGTAATATTTGAATGTTTAGAATGAGAACTCCAAAAAGTTTTCAGTTAGAAAAATATTTATTTAAAGGAATAAAGTCAGTAACATAAGCTACTCCTGATAGACAGTTGACCCTTGAATAACACAAGGCTAAGGGACACTGACCCTTCCTGCAGTCAAAAATGCACATACAACTTCCCAGTCAGCACTCTGTATCCACGGATTCTACTTTCATTATTTCAACCAACTAATAGATCATGTAGGACTATACTACATATTTATTTTTTTTAAATCTACATATAAGTGGATCTGCACCATTCAAGCCCATGATGTTCAATGGTCAACTATACTCCTATTTTGAATGGCAGCCCTGAAACAAAAACTTAGATTTTAGGTATCCAGATCATTGTAATCAAGAGAGATGTTTAAATAAATATTAAGCAGGTTTTGTTCTGAAGCCATAACATGCTCATCTGAATTCTGTGGATACTGAGGAGCACTGATTAAATATGCTGCTCAATTTGGCCCACCACCAGCACTCCACCTCTGAACATATAAATAGGAGAGAATCTGAGTGAGAGGACTTCATGCTTGGGGACCTCTTGTATGAAAGCATCTGAATTTAAGGTGAAATCAGCAGTCTCTTCCCCAATGACAAGAAGAAAGTGCGGGAACACTAAGGTGTTGGTCAAGAAACAACCTAAGAAGAATTGTTAAAAAGAGAATTGAGGGGCTTCCCCTGGTGGTCCAGTGGGTAAGGACACTGCCTTGCAGTGCAAGGGGCGCCAGTTGGAGCCCTGGCCTGGGAAGATCCCATGTGCCGCGGAGCGGCTGGACCCATGTGTCCAACTGCTGAGCCAGAGCTCTGGAGCGCATGCGCCCAGAGCCGGTGCTCTGCAACGAAGACACCACCGCAATGGGAGGCCCACAGGAGCTGAATAACAAAGACGGATGAAAATAGAGAAATGAAAGATCAACAAAAGTGGCTCGCCCGTTCCACTCCCTCCCCAGCCCGACCCCCGCCCAAAATAAATAAATAAATAAATCTTAAAAAAAAAAGAGAGAGAGAATCGAGGAGAACTCAGACAAATTAGACTACCTAGAACTCCCTAAAACACACAAGAAAATGCTAATTCTCATTTGTGAAACAGATTAAAATTATTTAACATATCTCTTGTTGGATTATACACCCTGGTCTCTGTAGTTTCTTCAAGTAAATGACCTAACAAAAACCAGTGGACTTCTTTTTTTTTAATAGGCTGGAGTTTAGGGAAGAAGCCAGTTTCCTCTACACATCTCTCCCAGAGCACCTCCAAACCCTGACCAGAGGTCAAGGACATGGAGATGAAGAACGACAGCAGCACCTCGGGTTTTATCCTCCTGGGCATCTCTTCCAACCCCCAGCTGCAGAAGCCCCTCTTTGCTGTCTTCCTCAGCATGTACCTCGTCACCCTGGTGGGGAATGCACTCATCATCCTGGCCATCCGCTCAGACTCCCGGCTCCACACCCCAATGTACTTTTTTCTCAGCAACCTGTCCTTCATGGATATATGCTTCACCACAGTTATCGTGCCCAAAATGCTGGTGACCTTACTCTCAGACACAAAGTTCATCTCCTATGTGGGCTGTCTGGTCCAGATGTACTTCTTCATGGCCTTTGCGAATACCGATAGCTACCTGCTGGCCTCGATGGCCATAGATCGGCTGGTAGCCATCTGCAACCCCTTGCATTATGATGTGGTCATGAGCCCACGGCGCTGCCTCCTCCTGCTGCTGGGTTCGTGCACTGTCTCTCACCTGCACTCCATGCTGCGTGTGCTACTCATGTCCCACCTGTCTTTCTGTGCCTCTCACGTCATCAAGCACTTCTTTTGTGATACCCAGCCTGTGGGGCTTCCCTGGTGGTCCAGTGGGTAAGGACACTGCCTTGCAGTGCAAGGCGCCAGTTGGAGCCCTGGCCTGGGAAGATCCCATGTGCCGCGGAGCGGCTGGACCCATGTGTCCAACTGCTGAGCCAGAGCTCTGGAGCGCATGCGCCCAGAGCCGGTGCTCTGCAACGAAGACACCACCGCAATGGGAGGCCCACAGGAGCTGAATAACAAAGACGGATGAAAATAGAGAAATGAAAGATCAACAAAAGTGGCTCGCCCGTTCCACTCCCTCCCCAGCCCGACCCCCGCCCAAAATAAATAAATAAATAAATCTTAAAAAAAAAAGAGAGAGAGAATCGAGGAGAACTCAGACAAATTAGACTACCTAGAACTCCCTAAAACACACAAGAAAATGCTAATTCTCATTTGTGAAACAGATTAAAATTATTTAACATATCTCTTGTTGGATTATACACCCTGGTCTCTGTAGTTTCTTCAAGTAAATGACCTAACAAAAACCAGTGGACTTCTTTTTTTTTAATAGGCTGGAGTTTAGGGAAGAAGCCAGTTTCCTCTACACATCTCTCCCAGAGCACCTCCAAACCCTGACCAGAGGTCAAGGACATGGAGATGAAGAACGACAGCAGCACCTCGGGTTTTATCCTCCTGGGCATCTCTTCCAACCCCCAGCTGCAGAAGCCCCTCTTTGCTGTCTTCCTCAGCATGTACCTCGTCACCCTGGTGGGGAATGCACTCATCATCCTGGCCATCCGCTCAGACTCCCGGCTCCACACCCCAATGTACTTTTTTCTCAGCAACCTGTCCTTCATGGATATATGCTTCACCACAGTTATCGTGCCCAAAATGCTGGTGACCTTACTCTCAGACACAAAGTTCATCTCCTATGTGGGCTGTCTGGTCCAGATGTACTTCTTCATGGCCTTTGCGAATACCGATAGCTACCTGCTGGCCTCGATGGCCATAGATCGGCTGGTAGCCATCTGCAACCCCTTGCATTATGATGTGGTCATGAGCCCACGGCGCTGCCTCCTCCTGCTGCTGGGTTCGTGCACTGTCTCTCACCTGCACTCCATGCTGCGTGTGCTACTCATGTCCCACCTGTCTTTCTGTGCCTCTCACGTCATCAAGCACTTCTTTTGTGATACCCAGCCTGTGCTGAAGCTTTCCTGCTCTGACACTTCCTCCAGCCAGATTGTGGTCATGACTGAGACCCTGGCTGTCATTGCCACCCCTTTCCTGTGCATTCTCTTCTCCTACCTGAGAATCATCGTCACTGTGCTCAAAATTTCCTCAGCAGCTGGGAAGTGGAAGGCCTTCTCCACCTGTGGCTCCCATCTCTCTGTGGTGGTTTTGTTCTATGGGAGTGTCATCTATGTGTATTTTAGGCCTCTGTCCATGTACTCCGTAGTGAAGGACCGGGTAGCCACGGTCATGTACACAATAGTGACACCCATGTTGAACCCCTTCATCTATAGCCTGAGGAACAAAGAAATGAAGAGGGGTCTGAGGAAATTAAGGGACAGAATTCGCTCATAGAAAAACAACAAGAGGGAATGTCATAAGTGGGAGACTACCTAAGAGATGATCTGATTATCCTTCCTATGAATCCATTTTTCACATGCCATCTGAAGAGGTGATAAGAGGTGGTACTGAATCACAGTAAGAGCATTGACCTGGTAGCCAGATTACTTGGCCTCTATCAGCCAGATTACTTGACCTCTATATATTGAACAAATATATGTTCAATCCCAGACCAAGTATTGCTAGGAATCCAGATTTAGGAAAACAGCCTCTGTCACTCATAGGGTAGAAAAAAGTATCCCACAAGAACTCTTTCATATGCTTCTGAGTGGCTAGTGCTCAAGAAATTATGAAGTTCTGTTATTTTTTAAAATAAGAAATTACATGTTGCTCGCTTCGGCAGCACATATACTAAAATTGGAATGATATAGAGAAGATTAGCATGGCCCCTATGCAAGGATGACATGAAAATTCATGAAGCATTCCATATTTACAACAGAGGCCACTGTGATAGAGGCCCACACAGGCCAAAGAATTAAGATGCATGAAAATAAATAAATGAAGGACCAACAAAAGAGGCCAAAATTAAAAAAAAAAAAAAAAGAAATTACAAGGGTTTGATAAATAATTAAGAAGAAATTCTTAGAAAAATGATATAAGATTGTCCTTAAAGATAGTTTTGAATTTTGAGGATTAAGGTTCAATGAGCAGAGCATTTCAAAGAGTGGGAACCAATTTTGTCAATATAGAAAAATAGACTGAAAATGGATTAAAGGCCTAAATGTAAGACTGATCCATGAAACTTCTAAAGCAAAACATAGAACACTTTTTGATTCTAAGCCATAGTAATATTTTTTATGGATTTGTCTCCTAAGGCAAAAATTTTAAATGCAACTTTTGCACAACAACAAAATCTATTGACAAAATGAAAAAACAACCTACGAAATGGGAGAAAGCATTTGGTTAATATCCAAAAAGTATAAACAGCTCATACAACTCAAAATCAAAAGGCAAACAATACAGTTAAAAAATGGGAGTAAGGGCTTCCGTGGTGGCCAGGGGGTAAGCACACTTCCTTGCAGCACAAGGGGCGCCAGTTCAATCCCTGGCCTGGGAAGATCCCATGTGCCGCCGAGCGGCTGGACCAATGTGTCCAACTACCAAGCTGCAGCTCTGGAGCACATGCACCTAGGGTCGGTGCTCTGCAGTGACAGAGGTCACTGCGATAGGAGGCCCATACAGGCCAAAGAACAAAGAAAATGAATAAATGAAAGACCAGTAGAAGTGGCCAAAAAAAAGGTATAAACTCAAACTGACATTTTTCCAAAGACATACAAATGGTCCACAGAAACTTGAAAACAAGGTCAACATCTCTAATCATCAGAGATATGCAAATCAGAACTACAGTGAGACATCACCTCATACCTGTCAGAATGGTGACAATCAAAATCTACAACTAACAAATGTCACAAGTCTGTAGAGAAAAGGGATCCCTAGAACACTGTTGGTGGGAAGGTAAATTTGTGCAGCCACTGTAGAAAACAGTATGAAGCCTCCTCAACAAACTAAAAATAGAAATACCATATAATCCACTAATTCTACTCCTAGGAATAAATCAGAAAAATAAGAATACTAATTCAAAAAAAAATACATGCACCCCAATGTTTTTACACACTATTTATAATAGCCATGATAGAGAAACAACCTAAGTATCCCTAAAAAGATGAACAGATAAAGAAGATGTGTTGTGTACATATGTACACAAATATATGCTTCCCAGGTGGCTCAGTGGTAAAGAATCCACCTGCCAATACAGCGCATGTAGGAGATGCAGGTTCGACCCCTGGGTCAGGAAAATTCCCTAGAGTAGGAAATGGCAACCCACTCCAGTATTCTTCCTTGGAAGATTCCATGGACAGAGGAGCCAAGTGAGCTATAGTCCATGCGCTCACAAAAGAGCCCAACATAATTGAATGATACACACAGACACACGGACACACACACAATGGAATACTACTCAGCCATACAAAAGAATGAAAACTTTGCCATTTGCAACAATGTGGATGGACTTATATGATAGCTCTTAATCCTACAAAACTGGGCAAAGAAATAAATGTTCTATGCTATCACTTCTGTGTGGAATCGAAAAAATAAGACAAATGAATGAATAATTAAAAAAAACCCAACAGACTCACAGATACAGACAAAAAATGGTGATTACCAGGGAAGTAAGCCAAGGTAGGGAGGGGCAAGATAGGGGTAGAGGATTAAGAAATACAAATGACAATGCATAAAATAAACAAAGATATATTGTACAGCGCAGGGAATTATAGCATTATTTTTAATATGGTAAATGGAGAACAATTTGTAAAAATATTGAATCACTATCTTGTAGACTTGAAACTAAAATAATATAATAAAGCCTCTATACTTCAATTTAAAAAAAGAAACAAATAATGGAACCCATCCACAGAAATTTGGGTTTTTCCCCAGAGATATGCAATCAGAACTACAGTGAGACTACCTCATACCTGTCAGAATGGTGACAATCAAAATCTACAACTAACAAATGTCACAAGTCTGTAGAGAAAAGGGATCCCTAGAACACTGTTGGTGGGAAGGTAAATTTGTGCAGCCACTGTAGAAAACAGTATGAAGCCTCCTCAACAAACTAAAAATAGAAATACCATATAATCCACTAATTCTACTCCTAGGAATAAATCAGAAAAATAAGAATACTAATTCAAAAAAAAATACATGCACCCCAATGTTTTTACACACTATTTATAATAGCCATGATAGAGAAACAACCTAAGTATCCCTAAAAAGATGAACAGATAAAGAAGATGTGTTGTGTACATATGTACACAAATATATGCTTCCCAGGTGGCTCAGTGGTAAAGAATCCACCTGCCAATACAGCGCATGTAGGAGATGCAGGTTCGACCCCTGGGTCAGGAAAATTCCCTAGAGTAGGAAATGGCAACCCACTCCAGTATTCTTCCTTGGAAGATTCCATGGACAGAGGAGCCAAGTGAGCTATAGTCCATGCGCTCACAAAAGAGCCCAACATAATTGAATGATACACACAGACACACGGACACACACACAATGGAATACTACTCAGCCATACAAAAGAATGAAAACTTTGCCATTTGCAACAATGTGGATGGACTTATATGATAGCTCTTAATCCTACAAAACTGGGCAAAGAAATAAATGTTCTATGCTATCACTTCTGTGTGGAATCGAAAAAATAAGACAAATGAATGAATAATTAAAAAAAACCCAACAGACTCACAGATACAGACAAAAAATGGTGATTACCAGGGAAGTAAGCCAAGGTAGGGAGGGGCAAGATAGGGGTAGAGGATTAAGAAATACAAATGACAATGCATAAAATAAACAAAGATATATTGTACAGCGCAGGGAATTATAGCATTATTTTTAATATGGTAAATGGAGAACAATTTGTAAAAATATTGAATCACTATCTTGTAGACTTGAAACTAAAATAATATAATAAAGCCTCTATACTTCAATTTAAAAAAAGAAACAAATAATGGAACCCATCCAAACAGGTAAAAGCAATAAATGCTGGAAGGTGTTTGAGAGGTAGAGAAAAACCCTGTGGGGCTTGTTTAACGTGAGAGCAGGGAGGCTAGGATGAGAAAATAGAGGTTACCATTAAGCAGTCAGTCACTGCAGCTACCCTGACAGAGCACCCTGAGGAGACGCAGATGAGAAAGCAGAGGATACTGGATCCACATAGCTGAGGTGTGGAGCAAAGGAATGATTTCCTAGAGCCCAGACGTTTGCATCTTCCCATACATAGAAAACTGATCAGTTCATTAATTTGAGGTGCCGAGTTTTCTGTAACAGCAGTCTTTTGATATTCCAACAACCTAATTTCTGTTGCAAAAATTCCTATGTATCCTGACTTCTTCTTACTTGTGTCTTCAGAGCAGTCTCCCAGAACAATCTGAGAGGCTGTGTTCCAGGCTGAAGTCCTCATTTTTGTCTGCCAAAGAAAACAGCACTCTCGGCTTTTAGGTTGTGCAATTTTTTTTTCAGTCGACACCAGGCAGCAAAACAAATTTTTGCATTTCCTATGTACAAAAGTCATCTCTAGCCACAAAAACACATTTTTAGAGAAGTGAAATAAACATTCAGGCAATGGAATACTATTCAGCAATAGAAAAAAAAAATGAGCTGCTAAACCACGAGAAAACATATGCAAGAACTTTCAAGCATGTACTAACTGAAAGAACCCAATCTGAAAAGGCTACATTCTATGTGATTCCAACATGGTATTCCAGAAAAGACAAATCTACAGAGACAGTAAAAAGATAAGTAGTCACCAGGGGTTGAGGGAATGAAAGAAGGAATAGATGGACCACAGGAATTTTAAGGCAGCAAAACTATTCTGGATGATACTATGAGGATGGATACATGTCACTATATTTTTGTTAACACTCATAGAAGGTACACCATCAAGGATGAAGCTTAATGTAAACTATGGACTTTGGGTGATGATGTTTATATAGGTTAATCAATTATACCAAATGCACTGTCACGGGGAAGGGTAATAATGGGGGGGGGGAGCTATCTATATATAAGGAGAAGGAAATGGCAACCAACTCCAGTACTCTTGCCTTGGAAATTCAATGGACAGAGGAGCCTGGCAGGCTACCGTCCATGGGGCTGCAAAAGAGTCAGGCACGACTGAGCGACTAGACAATAATATGTATACATAAGGACAAGGGTAACAGGAGAACAGTCTGTCTGCACTTTCTGATCAAATTTTCCATGATTCTATAAATGTTCTGAGAGATAAAGTCTATTTAAAGGGAAAAAAATTGAAAGAAAAAAATGAAAACACACATAAAAGTTGGGATTGCTATACCACTATATACTTGAGGACAGTGTGGATTAGAGAGGTTAAATCACTTGCTCAAGTTCACCCGTATAGTGACTGCTGAACTGGAATTCAAAAGTAAGTAGTCTGGCTTAAGATCTTGAAACAATAAAATGTTTAAGAAACACCACCAACAAAAAAAAATCAAAAACGAGCCTCAAAAAGTTAACTCTGGCGATCCAGTGGTTAAGACTCCAAGCTTCCACTGCAGGGGGCATGGGTTCAATACTTGGTCAGGTAACTAGGATCCCTCATGCCACACAGCGTGGTCAAAAATAAATGAATAAAAGGTTACTCCTACAAAAGTTACCACAGCTTGTAAGAGGCATAGCCAGTATCCAAAAGTCATCTCTAGCCACAAAACACATTTTTAGAGAAGTGAAATAAACATTCAGGCAATGGAATACTATTCAGCAATAGAAAAAAATGAGCTGCTAAACCACGAGAAAACATATGCAAGAACTTTCAAGCATGTACTAACTGAAAGAACCCAATCTGAAAAGGCTACATTCTATGTGATTCCAACATGGTATTCCAGAAAAGACAAATCTACAGAGACAGTAAAAAGATAAGTAGTCACCAGGGGTTGAGGGAATGAAAGAAGGAATAGATGGACCACAGGAATTTTAAGGCAGCAAAACTATTCTGGATGATACTATGAGGATGGATACATGTCACTATATTTTTGTTAACACTCATAGAAGGTACACCATCAAGGATGAAGCTTAATGTAAACTATGGACTTTGGGTGATGATGTTTATATAGGTTAATCAATTATACCAAATGCACTGTCACGGGGAAGGGTAATAATGGGGGGGGGGAGCTATCTATATATAAGGAGAAGGAAATGGCAACCAACTCCAGTACTCTTGCCTTGGAAATTCAATGGACAGAGGAGCCTGGCAGGCTACCGTCCATGGGGCTGCAAAAGAGTCAGGCACGACTGAGCGACTAGACAATAATATGTATACATAAGGACAAGGGTAACAGGAGAACAGTCTGTCTGCACTTTCTGATCAAATTTTCCATGATTCTATAAATGTTCTGAGAGATAAAGTCTATTTAAAGGGAAAAAAATTGAAAGAAAAAAATGAAAACACACATAAAAGTTGGGATTGCTATACCACTATATACTTGAGGACAGTGTGGATTAGAGAGGTTAAATCACTTGCTCAAGTTCACCCGTATAGTGACTGCTGAACTGGAATTCAAAAGTAAGTAGTCTGGCTTAAGATCTTGAAACAATAAAATGTTTAAGAAACACCACCAACAACAAAAAAAAATCAAAAACGAGCCTCAAAAAGTTAACTCTGGCGATCCAGTGGTTAAGACTCCAAGCTTCCACTGCAGGGGGCATGGGTTCAATACTTGGTCAGGTAACTAGGATCCCTCATGCCACACAGCGTGGTCAAAAATAAATGAATAAAAAGGTTACTCCTACAAAAGTTACCACAGCTTGTAAGAGGCATAGCCAGTATCCAAATCCATCCAGTCTGCCTCCAGAGCTTGTACCCTAATGCTTTCCCTGTGGCACTAACCTGCACCTAGATACAGTCATCCATGCAGACAGAGAACTTAGAGTTGTCTCCTTCCAGCCAGCATGCTGACACACACTGGAGCACAGCTGTGTACAGAGAGCACACAGAGTGTACCAGCACACGTTACATGGTACACATGCACGTGCATAAACACACCTCCACCCCTATGGCTCCATGGCCCTGCTTCCCTTCCCGGGTGTAGTGGCTACATATCTGGAGCCCAGGCTCCCTAGTTTCCTGGCACAGAGCTCAGTGAGGGCATCAGGCATGTTCTCCTCTCCTGGGAAGGCTGAAGGGCTGATCCTCTAGGGCTCTGGCTTGTCGGGGTTGTCAGGGGGAGGAATGCCCCTGAGTCTCCTTTCTATCAACAGCTGTCACTGTAGGTAGAAAGAAGAACCAGCACAGTTCTGAACATAGATCTCACTGCCACTTGCCTCCTTCCTCAGAGATCAGAGCCTGATCATAACCCACTGGCAGGACCCCAGGCCTGATCAGGACCCTGAATCTCCTCTGTCAAGTCCTCAGGTAGGCAGGCTGAGGGGTCTCTGGGAACAGAGACCAGGGGTTAACATATTCATGTGCTCTCCCTTTCATATCCAAAGCCAGGGACCATGGCCTCTCTTCTCCCTTTCTCTTTGCTTTTCATCATATATCACACTTCGTTGAAGAATCCACTCTGTGTAAAGCACTGGCCCCTGCCTTAAGGGGCTCGAAATGGACGTCAGAAGGGGAACAAGAGAACAAAAAACTTAGGATGGTGCAAAGGTTAAGAACACACATTCTGAATCTGGCTTCCACCACCACCTAGCTGTTTCAACAGGTCCCTTTACCTCACTTGCATTAGCTGTAAAACGAGGTGTTGTAAAGACTAAATTTATTTTCTTTTTTTTTTGTCCAACTTTGTTCTTTGTTCTGTGTGGGCCTCCCATCGCAGGCCTCAATAACTTGGCGACGGGATCACCTCATGCCACACCACCCGTGGTCAAAATAAATGAATAAAGGTTACTCCTACAAAAGTTACCACAGCTTGTAAGAGGCATAGCCAGTATCCAAATCCATCCAGTCTGCCTCCAGAGCTTGTACCCTAATGCTTTCCCTGTGGCACTAACCTGCACCTAGATACAGTCATCCATGCAGACAGAGAACTTAGAGTTGTCTCCTTCCAGCCAGCATGCTGACACACACTGGAGCACAGCTGTGTACAGAGAGCACACAGAGTGTACCAGCACACGTTACATGGTACACATGCACGTGCATAAACACACCTCCACCCCTATGGCTCCATGGCCCTGCTTCCCTTCCCGGGTGTAGTGGCTACATATCTGGAGCCCAGGCTCCCTAGTTTCCTGGCACAGAGCTCAGTGAGGGCATCAGGCATGTTCTCCTCTCCTGGGAAGGCTGAAGGGCTGATCCTCTAGGGCTCTGGCTTGTCGGGGTTGTCAGGGGGAGGAATGCCCCTGAGTCTCCTTTCTATCAACAGCTGTCACTGTAGGTAGAAAGAAGAACCAGCACAGTTCTGAACATAGATCTCACTGCCACTTGCCTCCTTCCTCAGAGATCAGAGCCTGATCATAACCCACTGGCAGGACCCCAGGCCTGATCAGGACCCTGAATCTCCTCTGTCAAGTCCTCAGGTAGGCAGGCTGAGGGGTCTCTGGGAACAGAGACCAGGGGTTAACATATTCATGTGCTCTCCCTTTCATATCCAAAGCCAGGGACCATGGCCTCTCTTCTCCCTTTCTCTTTGCTTTTCATCATATATCACACTTCGTTGAAGAATCCACTCTGTGTAAAGCACTGGCCCCTGCCTTAAGGGGCTCGAAATGGACGTCAGAAGGGGAACAAGAGAACAAAAAACTTAGGATGGTGCAAAGGTTAAGAACACACATTCTGAATCTGGCTTCCACCACCACCTAGCTGTTTCAACAGGTCCCTTTACCTCACTTGCATTAGCTGTAAAACGAGGTGTTGTAAAGACTAAATTTATTTTCTTTTTTTTTTGTCCAACTTTGTTCTTTGTTCTGTGTGGGCCTCCCATCGCAGTGGCCTCTCTCGCTGCAGAGCACTGGCTCTGGGCGCATGCGCTCCAGAGCACTGGCTCGGTAGTTGGACACATCAGTCCAGCTGCTTCATGGCACGTGGGATCTTCCCAGGCCAGGGGTCGAACCAGCGCCCCTTGCACTGCAAGGCAATGCCCCTACCCACTGGACCACCAGGGAAGCCCAAGACTAAATTTCTTAATGTATGTGAAGTTCTTAGAGCAGTATCTGGCACATGTAAGCACAAAGGAATTGGTAGCTACTATACAACCATAATAGAGAATGTACATGGGAAGGGGCTGCAATGACGTGGGGTCTCAAGGTGGAGACATCCGGGTGAGGCATGGCCAGTTCAGTGGAGGGACACAAGAGATCAGTTTTCAGAAGTCCTACTTTAAGCACCTCTGGTGGGTCAGTATGTTGAGTGAGAGGGAAGGCAATTGTACACAAAAGGGATTTCAATGGGAATATTTTAAAAGGCCATTTGTCTTAGCATCTAGAATTGAATAGCTGCGAAGGGCTAGCTAAAGGTTTAATCTGATATGGGAGTGAAAACTAGGCAGTAAGGAAGGGAGTAAATACTTTTAAGGATGGATAGTGTGATTTAAAAGGCTTGTGAAGGTTCTCAGCCCTTCCTGGTCCTTCCTAGCTAGTATGAGGTGAAAGCTCCATAATTAAAATATAGTTTTTCTAGGTTGTTGTAGGAACAGAAATATTAAGCACCTGTACAAAGCATTACCAAAATTTTTTAACAAAATATACTTTAATTTTTCCAGTAACACAAAATGTTTTATTACTAATCATAATCACTTTCATTTACAAAGTCCTATACCACATGAAATGTTTTGGTATACATTATATTATTTAAGTAATCAGAAGGTGGTGAAGTAATTTACATAATTACTAATAAAGTTAAAAGTGAAGATAATCTAATAAAATTGTTGTAATTGTTCTTTTGAAAAGAAATGAAAAGTGCTTCGATTTTCACTCTTAAATTGACTGTGAATCAAAACCTCACGCTTCTTAATTATCACAAAGCCTTGATAAGGCAGCATCCTAGCTCCATCTTATATGGGTCATGCTAAACCAATAGCATGAGAAAGAGAGGCTAAGTATCTGGGAGGAGGCACAGGAAGTTCATGTCTGAATTCTAGCATCTCATTCATTGACACTTTATTTTCCCATTAGAGTCTCGGATACGTAACACATGCAATAATCTGGCAACAGATAACAGGAGCTTCTCTCCTCAACTTGTGCTCTGGGGGCAACAAACAGGTATTGCATGTACGTGGAACTCACTTTTATCCATGAGATTGCTCAACCAACTACAGTCAAAAATCACCGAATCCATTACAGAGCTACCTCTGGAAAGCTTACAGTATCTGGCACATGTAAGCAAAAGGTTAAAAAAGTTCGAAGGGGAAGCAACATCCGGGTGAGGCATGGCCAGTTCAGTGGAGGGACACAAGAGATCAGTTTTCAGAAGTCCTACTTTAAGCACCTCTGGTGGGTCAGTATGTTGAGTGAGAGGGAAGGCAATTGTACACAAAAGGGATTTCAATGGGAATATTTTAAAAGGCCATTTGTCTTAGCATCTAGAATTGAATAGCTGCGAAGGGCTAGCTAAAGGTTTAATCTGATATGGGAGTGAAAACTAGGCAGTAAGGAAGGGAGTAAATACTTTTAAGGATGGATAGTGTGATTTAAAAGGCTTGTGAAGGTTCTCAGCCCTTCCTGGTCCTTCCTAGCTAGTATGAGGTGAAAGCTCCATAATTAAAATATAGTTTTTCTAGGTTGTTGTAGGAACAGAAATATTAAGCACCTGTACAAAGCATTACCAAAATTTTTTAACAAAATATACTTTAATTTTTCCAGTAACACAAAATGTTTTATTACTAATCATAATCACTTTCATTTACAAAGTCCTATACCACATGAAATGTTTTGGTATACATTATATTATTTAAGTAATCAGAAGGTGGTGAAGTAATTTACATAATTACTAATAAAGTTAAAAGTGAAGATAATCTAATAAAATTGTTGTAATTGTTCTTTTGAAAAGAAATGAAAAGTGCTTCGATTTTCACTCTTAAATTGACTGTGAATCAAAACCTCACGCTTCTTAATTATCACAAAGCCTTGATAAGGCAGCATCCTAGCTCCATCTTATATGGGTCATGCTAAACCAATAGCATGAGAAAGAGAGGCTAAGTATCTGGGAGGAGGCACAGGAAGTTCATGTCTGAATTCTAGCATCTCATTCATTGACACTTTATTTTCCCATTAGAGTCTCGGATACGTAACACATGCAATAATCTGGCAACAGATAACAGGAGCTTCTCTCCTCAACTTGTGCTCTGGGGGCAACAAACAGGTATTGCATGTACGTGGAACTCACTTTTATCCATGAGATTGCTCAACCAACTACAGTCAAAAATCACCGAATCCATTACAGAGCTACCTCTGGAAAGCTTACAGGGACAAACGGGCAGTGTCCTTTTAGCAGTATCAGTGTAGATTAAGTCTGTAAAGCTTCAAGGCTCTGTAATGCTGCTTTACTTTTTTAAGATTTAGTTGTCTAATTGATACACAAATCTATACATATTTAATAAAAAATTAATATGATGATGGTACACAGTAATATACAAATGTCAGATGTCAAATGTCATCTGAGTGTTTAAATTACAGGAGCAGGGAGGCAAAAATTTGAACCACCCCGATCTTCTTAATGGGTACACTGAGATGAAAGGACCTGCCCAACGGCATGAGGAAACAGACAATGTTACCAGTTTCAGCTAAATGGGAAGGGGACTAACTGTTGCCCTGAGAAATGTCACATAAGTCTGAGGAATCTAGGTTCAGGACCAATGAGAGTCAGATAGTCCTTCACCACCAAGGAAAACTGAAGATTAAAAAAAAAAAAAAAAAACCACAGTGAAGGAAATGGGGAAAGAGTCCAGAGTCAAATGAGGACCTTGCCCAGGAGTGGGAGGAAGGGTAATTGTCTTAGATTGGGAGTATCTACTAAAATGTTCTGTGTTCATAAACTCCAACTCAGCATTCCATCTCTTACAGTGTATTCTGTACCATACAAACTCTCTAATGAGAGCAAAATATTTATATACAAAAGTATCCATTACAACACTGTCCAAGGAGGAGGAAAAGTATTATGAATAATATGACCCCCATTTCTGAATATGTGTGTGTAGGTCCATGCAAAGAAAGCAACTCTTAAATATGCACACATCTCTAGTTCTCTGGGAAGTGGAAATTTAGGGAACTTTCACCTTTTAATCATAAAATTAATTAAATAAACACGAATCCTTTATTTTTAAATGTGAAATATAGAATATTATTATTATTATATTATTGAATTATAAAGTGAAATATGGAAGGAACTCCACACTTCATCCCTTCATTCTCACTTCAAGAGATAACTACCCTAGGTAAACACACATGCCACAGCAAACATAACATATTAAGGAGGCATTTTTCTTAACAAAATAGGATTACTCTATAGCCATTGTTCTGTAAATTGTTTTTATCACTTAAACTATCATAGTCAGGGCTTCCCTGGTGGTCTAGTAGATAAGGAGTCCACCTTACGGTGCAGGGGGCACTGGTTTAATCCCTGGCCTGGGAAGATCTCATGTGCTGCAGAGCAGCTGGACCAGTGTGGCCAATTACGAGTCAGTGCTCTGGAACACATGTGCCCAGAGCCAGAGCTCTGCAACGAGAGAGGCCACTGTAATGGGAGGCCCACACAGACCAAAGAATGAAAAAAAGATGGATGAAAATAAATAAACAAAAAACCAATAAAAGAGGCTAAAATTAAAAAACAAAAATCATAGGCAGTAGTGTAACAGTGACAACACAGTTTAGCAGTGAATATACAGTTTCCACTTTATGATTAAATTGCCTGAATTCAACTCTCAGCTCAACAACTTACCAGGTATGGGCTCTTGGTAAATTAATAAAACCTTGTTAAAGATTTTTCTGTTCTGTAAAATAAGGATATAATAGAGTCTATCTCTTATGATTTAGAGACAATATAATGATAAAAATATGCCAAGTACTTTCCTCAGTATATGGTATATATACTGAGCTAATAAATGTTGACTAGCATTAGTGATCAAATTTCTTTGAAGACTGTGTGTGGATATTTAAGTTGCTTCCCAGTGGGTTGTTTTATTTGTATTTTTTTGTGAAAAACAAATTGTACTTTTTTTAATGGAAGTATTACTAGTCATAACTCCATACATTCTTTTACTTTTCTCTAAATTTGAGAGCAAAATATTTATATACAAAAGTATCCATTACAACACTGTCCAAGGAGGAGGAAAAGTATTATGAATAATATGACCCCCATTTCTGAATATGTGTGTGTAGGTCCATGCAAAGAAAGCAACTCTTAAATATGCACACATCTCTAGTTCTCTGGGAAGTGGAAATTTAGGGAACTTTCACCTTTTAATCATAAAATTAATTAAATAAACACGAATCCTTTATTTTTAAATGTGAAATATAGAATATTATTATTATTATATTATTGAATTATAAAGTGAAATATGGAAGGAACTCCACACTTCATCCCTTCATTCTCACTTCAAGAGATAACTACCCTAGGTAAACACACATGCCACAGCAAACATAACATATTAAGGAGGCATTTTTCTTAACAAAATAGGATTACTCTATAGCCATTGTTCTGTAAATTGTTTTTATCACTTAAACTATCATAGTCAGGGCTTCCCTGGTGGTCTAGTAGATAAGGAGTCCACCTTACGGTGCAGGGGGCACTGGTTTAATCCCTGGCCTGGGAAGATCTCATGTGCTGCAGAGCAGCTGGACCAGTGTGGCCAATTACGAGTCAGTGCTCTGGAACACATGTGCCCAGAGCCAGAGCTCTGCAACGAGAGAGGCCACTGTAATGGGAGGCCCACACAGACCAAAGAATGAAAAAAAGATGGATGAAAATAAATAAACAAAAAACCAATAAAAGAGGCTAAAATTAAAAAACAAAAATCATAGGCAGTAGTGTAACAGTGACAACACAGTTTAGCAGTGAATATACAGTTTCCACTTTATGATTAAATTGCCTGAATTCAACTCTCAGCTCAACAACTTACCAGGTATGGGCTCTTGGTAAATTAATAAAACCTTGTTAAAGATTTTTCTGTTCTGTAAAATAAGGATATAATAGAGTCTATCTCTTATGATTTAGAGACAATATAATGATAAAAATATGCCAAGTACTTTCCTCAGTATATGGTATATATACTGAGCTAATAAATGTTGACTAGCATTAGTGATCAAATTTCTTTGAAGACTGTGTGTGGATATTTAAGTTGCTTCCCCAGTGGGTTGTTTTATTTGTATTGTTTTCTTTAGTATTGTAAGTAATACTAAAATCAAAATATATGTACCTACTTTTGTTCTCCACTTAGATGACCATTTTTAATGGATAGACTTGTGTAAGTGGAATTACCGGATAAAGACATGGAGATTTTCAGTTCTAAAAGAGACTACCAAAAGGCCTATTCTGATTACCTTCTCACTATCAGTGCATGTAAGGGTCTTCTTTCTTTTGTATATATTTTTTAAAAATACATACATTTATAATAGTGGGACATTTTTCTACCCTCTTCAAAGATTCTTTCAGCTAGTCTAATAATCAATTCGACATGAGACAAATTAATGGGAGAAAATAAAATTTTATTTTATTTTTTTTGGGAACTCCACATATACGGCAAGGCCAGAGACTTCACAGACCTGAAAGGCTAAAAGACACAAAGGTCCAATGAGGTCTAAATGCCATCCTGAGCCAAGGATTGAGATAGAGGCCTGGGGTTCTCAAGAACAGGACGATCATCCACAAACAAGAAGAGCAGATGTTGGGTAGTCATATGTTTGCTCTGCCATACATATGGGGCCACTTGGATAAAATTTCTCTCTGGTAATAATTCTTTTTTTATTTCAGTTCTAGGGAGGAGCAGCAGTTTTTCTTGAGCCCAACCAGTCCCAGTTGCCTTGAACTCATACTAATCTACATGCCGAATAAAAAGATGGATGAAAATAAATAAACAAAAAACCAATAAAAGAGGCTAAAATTAAAAAACAAAAATCATAGGCAGTAGTGTAACAGTGACAACACAGTTTAGCAGTGAATATACAGTTTCCACTTTATGATTAAATTGCCTGAATTCAACTCTCAGCTCAACAACTTACCAGGTATGGGCTCTTGGTAAATTAATAAAACCTTGTTAAAGATTTTTCTGTTCTGTAAAATAAGGATATAATAGAGTCTATCTCTTATGATTTAGAGACAATATAATGATAAAAATATGCAAGTACTTTCCTCAGTATATGGTATATATACTGAGCTAATAAATGTTGACTAGCATTAGTGATCAAATTTCTTTGAAGACTGTGTGTGGATATTTAAGTTGCTTCCCCAGTGGGTTGTTTTATTTGTATTGTTTTCTTTAGTATTGTAAGTAATACTAAAATCAAAATATATGTACCTACTTTTGTTCTCCACTTAGATGACCATTTTTAATGGATAGACTTGTGTAAGTGGAATTACCGGATAAAGACATGGAGATTTTCAGTTCTAAAAGAGACTACCAAAAGGCCTATTCTGATTACCTTCTCACTATCAGTGCATGTAAGGGTCTTCTTTCTTTTGTATATATTTTTTAAAAATACATACATTTATAATAGTGGGACATTTTTCTACCCTCTTCAAAGATTCTTTCAGCTAGTCTAATAATCAATTCGACATGAGACAAATTAATGGGAGAAAATAAAATTTTATTTTATTTTTTTTGGGAACTCCACATATACGGCAAGGCCAGAGACTTCACAGACCTGAAAGGCTAAAAGACACAAAGGTCCAATGAGGTCTAAATGCCATCCTGAGCCAAGGATTGAGATAGAGGCCTGGGGTTCTCAAGAACAGGACGATCATCCACAAACAAGAAGAGCAGATGTTGGGTAGTCATATGTTTGCTCTGCCATACATATGGGGCCACTTGGATAAAATTTCTCTCTGGTAATAATTCTTTTTTTATTTCAGTTCTAGGGAGGAGCAGCAGTTTTTCTTGAGCCCAACCAGTCCCAGTTGCCTTGAACTCATACTAATCTACATGCCAAAATGATGCACTCTGGGGAAGTCTATTCTAAATCTCTGCACAGTCTCATGGGTAAAAACTGTAATTCTAATTTATATTTTCTGAATGCCAATGAGACTGAACATTTTCTCATGTTTTCTTTGGTAAATGTGTTGCAGATATTTTTTCTGAAGCAATAATTATATTTTAGCTTTCCTTATCATCTCTTTTGGAATAATGTTCACATTTCTGAGTATGGTATTTTGTCATTCATGTCTCTGTATTATATTTCGTCCTTGGGATGATATCTTCATTCTGAAACCATCAAAATATGCTTCTTTATTTTGACCAAATTATTTTATGGTTTAGATTCTTTGCTTTTAAATTGTTCATTCATATGGGTTTTATTTCTATGATGGGTTAACAGAAATCTAGCCTTATCTTTTCAAATCATTGAACCAGATGCCATAAACATCACTTTTCTAATAGTCCATTGTTTATCCACTGGTATGAAATAAATCTTTATTATATATTAAGTTCCATATAGATCTAGCTGTGTGTGTATACATATATATGTGTGTATACGTATATATATATAAAATTATATATATATGTATACATATATAGGTATACAAAATTCTTTATTTTGACCATTGGTTTGTTTTTCTGTGTATACCATTACCTTATTGTTTTTCATTACGGTGTGTTATATTTTTGGTTAGAAAAGGAATCTCTCATTATTCCATTTCTTTTCAGTTTTCTCTTTCCTTGACCATTTGCTCCTCCAGATGAATTTTAGAATGGATTTCTCAACTTCCATTTAAAAATTCCCTGGGGTATTATTATTGGTGAATTTAATTCTATTGATTTAAGAAGATATGACTCTTTTTCAGCTTTATTGAGATAGGATTTTCATATAACACAGTGTCCTTTAATGTGGACAAGATGATGATTTGATAAGCTCGAATGTTTCAAAAGCACAGTAGGGTTAGTTAACATCACCACCACCTCATATAATTACCATTTTTATGTTTTGTGGTCAGAATATCTGAGATCTACTCATGTAAGCAGAATGGTTGTTACAAGGGGCTGCAGAGTGGAGGAATTAGGAAGATAATTAAAGGTATAAAGTTGCCATGATCAGGCAAACGGCTACCAGTAACTTTTGGAGATCTAATGCACAGCATAGTAATCATACACAGCAGTAGTGTATATAAACCTCACAGATATTACTAGGCTAGATCTTAATGATTACCACCAAAAAAGAAATAATTATATGATGTGATTTAGGTGTTAGCTAATGGTACACTGTTACTCATATTGCAATACATAAATGTAACAAATCAACAGTTTGTACAACTCAAAGTTACTTGCTGCCATGTCAATTATATCTCAATAAAATAAATAAGAAATGAATAAATGTGCTCCCTATTAGCACCTTCCAAGTATTTAATACTATATTGTTAATGTTAGTCACCATCCTGTCCTTTAGATCCCAAACTTCTTCATCTTGTAATTGGAAGTCTGTACCTTTTGATCGACATCTCCCCATTTCCCCCACCTGCCAGTACCTGGAAACCACCACAGCTCTGTTTCTATGAGTTTGTCCCTTTTAGACTTAGCCATTAGAAAAAAAGAAACCCTTCCATTTATAACATAAATGAATTTGAGGGCATTTTGCTAAGTGAAAGAGATAGAGAAAGACAAATACTGTATGATGAACCTTATATGTGGAATCTAAAAACTGACATTTAAAAATATTGAATATTACATTTTTAGAAATAGTCCTAAAATTTATTTGATTTAGTCAAATCATCCATTTGTGTTCTGTTAAATTGTTTCTTCATATAGCTCTTTACCATTTCCCTCACCCGCACCCAGGTATATCCTAAATATTTTTCAGACTTTAGCATTGTCAATTGTAATGTTCTGTTCTATTACATATCTTTACTATAGGGCGAATATCAATATTTGTATATATTTGACTACTTTGCTCAAATCTTCACAGGATTCAAAATTTTTTCAAAAACTTGACTTCAATTCTTTTGGAGATACAATTAAGTCATTTAAAAAAATGATAATGTCCATGTTTCCAATGCTTATATGTTTTTTGTCTCTTTCACTCTGCTTTTTCACTGGGTCAGAATTTCATCTGGACAGTTTCTCTTCAAAATGGTAAAGTGCTGCTGTGTCTTTCCCATGACATTGGTGAAAAGGGGAGACTTCACATACAGTGTTTCAATTTCCTGTAATACTTGAATGTTTCGAACAAAAACTTCATAGTTGCATTTTTATTTTACTTATTTATTTTTGTCTGTGCTGGGTCTTTTTTTTTTTTTAAGATTTATTTACTTATTTATTTGAAGAGGGTAGGGTGGGGAGGGAGGGGAGCAGGTGGGCCACTTCTATTGGTCTTTCATTTGTCCATTTTCATCCATCTTTGTTCTTCGGCCCGTGTGGGCCTCCCATCATGGCGGCCTCTGTTGTCGCAGAGTACCGGCTCTGGGCACATGCGCTCCAGAGCTCCGGCTCGGCCATTGGACACATCAGTCCAGCAGCTCCGCGGCACGTGGGGTCTTCCCAGGCCAAGGACCGAACCGACGGCCCTTGCACTGCAAGGCGGTGTCCTTACCCACTGGACCACCAGGGAAGCCCCTGTGCTGGGTCTTTATTGCTGCGTGGGCTTTTCTCTAATTTTGGCAAACAGGGCTACTCTTCATTCTGATGTGTAGGCTTCTCGTTGCAGTGGCTTCTCTTGTTGCAGAGCACTAGATAGGCCTCACAGGCTTCCGTAGCTGCGATTCCCAGGCTCTAGAGCACAGGCTCAGTAGGTATGGCACATGAACTTAGTTGCTCCCTGGCATGTGGGATCTTCCTGTACCAGAGATAAAACCCATGTCTCCTGCATTAGCAGGTGGATATTACCCACTGGGCCACCAGGAAAGCACAAGAATTTCATAGTTCTGACCAAAAAGGGATTGAGGCCAAATATCTATTTGTAGTTTCTTAGTCAAAAAAATCAATATATATGAAGGATGGACCTCAGTAACATTCCTAATAATAAAACTATTTGGAGTGACACTCCTACATCAAAAGTCCAGAATTTGAGTACATAGAACATATGACCCATTTGGCAACATTTAAGTAAATCTTAAGAATATTCTTCTCTGAAGACGTAAGGGAGTCTCATCTGACTCTGTGACTACTGAGAGCATTGATGAAATTGAATGCTCACTTTTTTCCCACCACCACTATCACCACAACCACCACTAGACAAGTCAGGTCAGCAAGAGAGGATCCCGAGAGAACCTTATTCTTGGGGACCCTTTGTATGAAACTGTCTTGACTCGTGGGTGGATTCAACAGCCTCTTCCCTATCAAAATAAGAAAAAAGCAGAGGGAAAGACTTGATCAAGATGGAACCTAAGAGATATATTCCCAAAGAGAACTGAGAAGAGCTCAGACAAATCACAAGTTCCGAAGGACACTAGGGAAAAGTCACATTTCTATTATAGGGAGGGGCTTGGAATTGTTTACCTTTCCCCTTGTTGGATTTTATCTCCTGATCTCTGTAGTTTCTTGAAGAAGATATTCTCTAAAATCCTAATAATGACAGTGAGCTTCTTGTTGTTACAGGCTGGAGATTAGGGAAGAAGGCATCTTGGTCAAGTTGCCCTGCACATCTCTCCCACCAGCCCTGCAAACACTGACCAAGAGGACAGGACATCGACATGAAGAATGACAGCAACACCTTGGGCTTTATCCTCCTGGGCATTTCTTCCAACCCCCAGCTGCAGAAACCCCTCTTTGCTGTCTTCCTCAGCATGTATCTCGTCACCCTGGTGGGGAATGGACTCATCATCCTGGCCATCCGCTCAGACTCCCGGCTCCACACCCCAATGTACTTTTTTCTCAGCAACCTGTCCTTCATGGATGTGTGCTTCACCACAGTTATCATGCCCAAGATGCTGGTGAACTTACTCTCACATGAACATTTTACCCCTTTAAAACCCATGTCTCCTGCATTAGCAGGTGGATATTACCCACTGGGCCACCAGGAAAGCACAAGAATTTCATAGTTCTGACCAAAAAGGGATTGAGGCCAAATATCTATTTGTAGTTTCTTAGTCAAAAAAATCAATATATATGAAGGATGGACCTCAGTAACATTCCTAATAATAAAACTATTTGGAGTGACACTCCTACATCAAAAGTCCAGAATTTGAGTACATAGAACATATGACCCATTTGGCAACATTTAAGTAAATCTTAAGAATATTCTTCTCTGAAGACGTAAGGGAGTCTCATCTGACTCTGTGACTACTGAGAGCATTGATGAAATTGAATGCTCACTTTTTTCCCACCACCACTATCACCACAACCACCACTAGACAAGTCAGGTCAGCAAGAGAGGATCCCGAGAGAACCTTATTCTTGGGGACCCTTTGTATGAAACTGTCTTGACTCGTGGGTGGATTCAACAGCCTCTTCCCTATCAAAATAAGAAAAAAGCAGAGGGAAAGACTTGATCAAGATGGAACCTAAGAGATATATTCCCAAAGAGAACTGAGAAGAGCTCAGACAAATCACAAGTTCCGAAGGACACTAGGGAAAAGTCACATTTCTATTATAGGGAGGGGCTTGGAATTGTTTACCTTTCCCCTTGTTGGATTTTATCTCCTGATCTCTGTAGTTTCTTGAAGAAGATATTCTCTAAAATCCTAATAATGACAGTGAGCTTCTTGTTGTTACAGGCTGGAGATTAGGGAAGAAGGCATCTTGGTCAAGTTGCCCTGCACATCTCTCCCACCAGCCCTGCAAACACTGACCAAGAGGACAGGACATCGACATGAAGAATGACAGCAACACCTTGGGCTTTATCCTCCTGGGCATTTCTTCCAACCCCCAGCTGCAGAAACCCCTCTTTGCTGTCTTCCTCAGCATGTATCTCGTCACCCTGGTGGGGAATGGACTCATCATCCTGGCCATCCGCTCAGACTCCCGGCTCCACACCCCAATGTACTTTTTTCTCAGCAACCTGTCCTTCATGGATGTGTGCTTCACCACAGTTATCATGCCCAAGATGCTGGTGAACTTACTCTCAGAGACAAAGTCTATCTCTTACGCGGGCTGTCTGGTCCAGATGTACTTCTTCATGGCCTTGGGGAACACAGACAGCTACCTGCTGGCCTCAATGGCCATAGATCGGCTGGTAGCCATCTGCAACCCCTTGCATTATGATGTGGTCATGAGCCCACGGCGCTGCCTCCTCCTGCTGCTGGGTTCATGCACCGTCTCTCACCTGCACTCCATAATGAATGTGCCACTCATGTCCCGCCTGTCTTTCTGTGCCTCTCACGTCATCAAGCACTTCTTCTGTGATACCCAGCCTGTGCTGAAGCTTTCCTGCTCTGACACAACCACCAACCAGATTGTGATCATGACTGAGACCCTGGCTGTCATTGCCACCCCTTTCCTGTGCATTCTCTTCTCCTACCTGAGAATCATCGTCACTGTGCTCAAAATTCCCTCTGCAGCTGGGAAGTGGAAGGCCTTCTCCACCTGTGGCTCCCACCTCACCGTGGTGGTTTTGTTCTACGGAAGTATCATCTATGTGTATTTTAGGCCTCTGTCGATGTACTCCGTGGTGAAGGACCGGGTAGCCACGGTCATGTACACAATAGTGACACCCATGTTGAACCCCTTCATCTATAGCCTGAGGAACAAAGATATGAAGAGGGGTCTGAGGAAAATAAGGGACAGAATTCACTCATAAAAAAACAACAAGAGAGAATGTCATAAGTGGGAGATGACTTAAGAGATGATCATGCTACTCTTCCTTTGTACCCATTTGTCAGATGGTACCCTAAGAGGTGGTGTTCAATCACAGGAAGATCATTAACATGGATGTCAGATCACTTGGTCTCTATCAATCACTTTGAACAAGCATATATTCAATCCCAGACCAAGTACTGGTAGGAATCCAGATTTAGGAAAAAATGGTTTCTGTCACCTACATAGTGGAATAATGCTACCCCCAAATGACTCTTCTATATGCTTCACACTGGCCAGTACTCCAGAAAATATAAAGTTTTGTTATTTTTAAAATAAGAAATAACAAGGCTTTGATAGAAAATGGCAGACTTCTTGGAGGAATGACTTAAGATAGTTCCTTAGAAGTGTTTCAATTTTGAAAATTGAAGGTTCAACAGAAAAAGAGATAGGCGGAATATTTCAAATATTGAAAACATATTTTCTTAAACTGTAGAAAAACTAGACTCAAAATGAATTAAAGACCTAAACGCAAGACCTGAAACCATAAAACTTCTAGAGGAAAACATAGGCAGTTTTTGCCATAAACCATAACAATGTTTTTTGAGATTTGTCTCCCAAAGCAAAGGAAACCAAAGCAAAAATTTTAAATGGGACTTAAATGTAAAAACATTCACACAGCCAAAGAAACCATCTACAAAATGAAAAGATAAACTAATAAGTGGGTGAAAACATGTGGTTAACATCCAAAATACATAAATAGCTCATACAGCTCAATATATAAAAACTAATAATACCAAAGAAAAGGGCATAAAACCTAAATAGATACAATTCCAAACAAGATACAAAGATGGCTAACATGTACATGTAAAGATGCTCAACAGCTCTAATCATTAGGGGATGCAAATCAAAACTACAATGAGATATCACCTCGTACCTGTAGAACAGCAATCATCAAAAAGTCTACAAAGAACAAATATTCTCAAGGATGTAAAAAAATAAGATCCCTAGGACACTGTTGGTGGTAATGTACACTGGTGCAGCCACTGTGGAAAACAGTATACAGCCTCTTCAAAAAACTAAAAATAGAGCTACTATATTATCCAATAATTCTACTCCTGGGACTGTATCAGAAAAATAAAAGCACTAATTCAAAAAGAAACATTCATCCCAAAATTCACAAGAGCACTATGTACAGTAGCCATGACATGGAAGCAACCTAAGTATACCTAAATCAATGAATGAATAAAGAAATATGGTATATATACAATGGATGACTACGTGACCATAAAAAAAAAATGACATTCTGCCCATAGGGTATTGTGCTTACTGAAATAAACCAGGTAGAGAAAGAAACTATTTGATATTATCATTTGCATGTGAAATCTAAAAAATAAATTAATTAATATAACCAAAGAGAAACAAACTCACAGATACAGAAAACAAATTAGTGGCTACCAATGGAGTAAGGCAAGGGGTAGCGGGGCCAGAAAGGGATAGAGGATTAAAAGATACAAACTACAATGTGTAAAATAAATAAGCAACAAAGATATATTGTACACCGCAGGCAACTACAACCATTATTTTGTAATCACTTCAAACTAGCATTATCTATAAAAACACTGAACCACTAAGGTGTACACCTAAAACTAATATAATAAAGCAGCTATATTTAATAAAACAAATAGGGGGAATCATCCAAGCTGGTAAAAGCAATAAACACTGGGATTTCTTTGGGAGGCAGGCAAAGGCCCCGTGGGGCTTGTTCCACTTGAGAGCAGAGAGGCTAGGATGCGAAAATAGAGGCTACCATCAGCAGCCAGTCATACAGACACCCCCAAGGAAGGCCCCTGAGGAGACTCAGAAGAGAAAGCACAAGATACTGGCCCCAGATAGCAAGGAGCGGAGCAAAGGAATGATTTCCAAGAGCCCACAGGTTTGTATCTTCCAATACACAGAAAGGTGGCAAATCCATTAACTCAACAGGCCTCACTTTCTGTAATGAACAGTTACATTTTGGTGTTCTGACAACCTTGTCTGTGTCACAAAAGCTGTATATCCTGACCTCTCACTTGCAATTCTGGAGCAGTCTCTCTGGGCAACGCTGAGCCTCAGGGCTGAAGTCCTCAGTTTTGGGTGCAGAATAGAATATAATTCCTAACTTTCAGGTGGTGTGTAGTTTTTCTCTTTCATCAGGCAGCAAAATCAATTTCTGCATTTCCTGTGTACAATACGTTACCTCTAGCTACTTACAAAAAGATATAATTTGAGAGGTGAAATAAACCATGGTAAGTACAGGCAGTGGAATAGTATTCAGCTAGGGCCGCTCAGATGGTAAAGAATCTGCTTGCAATGCAGATGACCCCGGTTTGAAACCTGAGTTGGGAAAGGTCACCTGCTCTGAAAATTGGCAACCCACTCCAGCATTCTTGCTTGTGAATTCCATGGACAGAGGAGCCTGGAAGGCTGCCATCCCTGGGGTCTCAAAGAGTCAGACACGACTGAGTGTTGGACGCAACTAACACTTTCAGTTGTTATAAAAAGAAATGAGTTACCAAGCCATGAAAACACATGAAAGAACCTTCAACACAAACACTAAGTGAAAGAAGCTAATGTGAAAGGTTACACTGTATATGATTCCAACAGTGTATTTCAGAAAAGGCAAAACTACCAAGACAGTAAAAGGATCAGTAGGTGCCAGGGGGTGGGGAAAGAAAGAATGGATAGATGGAGCACAGGAATTTTAAGGCAGTGAAACTATCCTCTAAGATACTATAATGAGTATCATACAGTATCATTATATTTTTGTTAAAACCCATAGAAGATACACGAGCCAAAACAAAGCCTAATGTAAAACTATGGACTTTAGGTGATGATGCGTGATGATGTGTGGGTTAATCAGTGATACCAAATATACCACTATGGTGAGGAAGAGTAATGATGCGGGGGGCACGGCGGGTATGTATATAAAGGGCAGGGGATACAGAGGAACTCTCTGTCCTTTGTGATGAATTTTTCTGTGAACCTATAACTGCTCTGAAAGATAAAGTCAATTTTAAGGGGAAAACTGAAAGAAAAAAAACTATCTGAAAATTGTGTTTGCTAGGACATTTATACCTGAAGATAGTGTGGATTAGAGAAATTCAATAAGCTGCCCTAATGTGCCCATTTCATAAATAATGGAACTGGAATTCAAAAACAAGTACTCCGGCTTAAGATAATGAATCAATAAAATGTTTAAGAAAGGCAAACAAAAAACAATCAAAATTAGCCTCAAGAAAGGTTAACTCTGGCAGAGAGTTCACATAACTTGTAAGAGGCAGAGCGAGTATTTGAATCTACTCAGTCTGGTTCCAGACCTTCTACCTTAATTCCTTCCCCATAACACAACACCTGCCCCTAGATACAGGCAGCCATGTGGACACAGCAGCTCAGAGATGTCAGAGGCCATCCCTTCTCCGTCCAGCCAACATGCTGACATTCACAGGAGAACAGGTGTGTGCGGACAGCACATAGAGTGTACCAGCACACACAGGTACAGAGTACGCATGCACACGCATGAACACTCCTCCACCCCTGCGGCTCCATGGCCCTACTTCCCTCCAGGTGTAGAGGCTGCATTTCTACAGCCAGGCTCCCCAGTCTCCTGGGCACACAGCTCAGTGAGGGCATCAGGGCTGTTCTCTCCTGGGAAGGCTGCAGAGCTGATGTCCCCAGGGGCCTGCTTTGGCGGGGAGGACACCGCTGCTGGGTCTCCCTTCCATCAACGATTCCCACCGTTGGTGAAGAGAAGAACCAGCACAGTTCTGAGGTTGGATCTCACTGCAACCTGCCTTCTTCCTCAGAGGTTCAGAGTCTGATCATTACCTGCTGGCAGGACCCCAGGCCTGATCAGGACCCTGAATCTCCTCTGTCAAGCCCACAGGTAGGCAGCATGAGAGACCTTTGAGAACACAGACTAGGGGTTAACATGTTCATGGAATCTTTTCCTAATCCTTTCTTCTTTATCTCAAAAGTCAGGAAACAGTGCTTCTTCTCTATTTTTCCCGCTTTCTCCTTATACTCACATACCACACATTTTGGGGGAACTTACTCATATAAAGCTCTGGCCACTGCCTTAAAGGGCACAGCCCACATCCTACAACCCAGAGCCACACAGTTATCTCCTCCAGGAAAGGGGTCAGCAGACAAACAAATGAACAAAAAAGTTCGACCAACACAGGTGTGAAGAGGAAACAGCCTGAATCCAGCTTCTACCACCACCTAGCTGTGTGGCCTTCAGCAAGTCATCTCAGTTCCTCTGCCTCACTTTCATTTCTGTAAAATGAGGTGCTATAGAGACTACATGCCTTAATATATTGAAACTTCTTAGAGCAGTGCCTAGCATGTTCGGCACTGTGGAAGTGTTAGCTATTACATGACCATGACGGAGAATGTACATGGGAAGGGGCTCCAGTGATGTGGGGGTCTCAAGGTGGCGACCTCTCGGGGAGACATGGCCAGCTCAGCTGGGAGACACAAGAGATCAGTTTCAGAAGACCCACTCTCAGCACCTCGGGGGGATCAGTAAGTTGAGTAAGAGGGAAGACAATTATATACAGAGGATCTCTGTGGGCATATTTGAAAAGTCCACTTGCTCTGGTATCTAGAGTTGAAAGCTGGGAAGGGCTAGGTAAAGCTTTAATCTGATATAGAAGTGAAAGTTAGGAAGCAAGGAGAGAGTTCAGAACGTTAGAGAAGGAAAGACTATCTTCAAAAGGACCCTACAGACCCCTCACCAGGACTTTTCTGTCCAGGAGTCTCTGTACCGATGATCTTCACACTGGCAGTGGGCAGATGCAAGATAAGAAGCTGAGTTCCCCGAAATTGGGATCAGAAATGATTCTAAGATCAGGTCCCAGTGCTCCAAGAGCAGAGAGCTGCTGTTGGCTTAGAATCTGCCAGAACTGAGGTCCAAAGTCTCTATAGCCATTCTCCCATAAAGGCAAGGAACAATGAGAATTAGGCTTTGTGGAATGGGAGGGGGAGCAGGAATCTCGGAGAAGCTGGAGCACGTCTGCTAGGAGGCTGAAGGCAGTTGGCAGGAAGAGGAGGGCTGCTGACAAAGGACAGGCTGGCTTAGACCTCCACCACGGGATGATGGTTTGGGGAAGCCTGATAAAGTACTTTGAAACACACTTTGAAATTAGGCATGCCTGAGTTTGAATCTTTTATATACCAGCTGTGTGATTCTCTGAACTTGCATTCTTTATCTATAAAAGGGGGATATAATACCACTAACATCACAGTTCTACTGTGAGCATTACATGAGAAAAGAGCCAAGCTCAGAACGTGTCCAATAAATGCTAACTGACTTTTTCCCAGTTTAGTCACTCTTCAACTGTCCCTGCTCCTTCAGGGGCAGGTGCATGCATGAGACACAGCTTTGCATCAGTATATTACCCACCAAGCATTTATATATCCTGTTCTCAAAGTGCATTCTTTACTCCAACTTTGGACTCCCTGGTTTCCTGTGGCTGACGGCTAGAAGGGTGCTGCTTTTGCAACGGAGGGAAATCAACTGGAGATGACAAAAGCCCAGTGAGTAGAAAATACTAAGGAAGAAAACTGAGATGTACAGAGATACTCTTTTTGCTATCAAGGAAAACAGTAAATACATTTAGGGAGGGCTAGTGTGATTTCAAAGGCTTGCAAAGATTTCCAGTTCCTTATGGTCCTTCCCAGGTACTACCTGATGACAAGCCTTATCATTAAAATATCATTATTCTAGCTTATTGTCATAGCAGTGATATTAAACACGTGTAGAAGGAGTTACCAAACTCTTTCACTCAACTATATTTTTTATTCTGCCAGTGACACAAAATGTTTTGTTACTAACCATAATCACTTCCATTTACAAACTCCTATACCATAAAAAGTATATTTGAATATATTATTTTATTTAAATAATAAGAAAATCCTGAAATTGTGCTTTAATAGTAAAATTGACTGCACATAACCTAATCAAGCTATTGTCATTGTGCTTTTGAAAATAATGAAAAGTGCTCCAATTTTTATTCTAAATTTGGCTATGAATACATATCCTACTCTTCCTAATCATCACAAAGCCTTGGTAAAGCAGCACCCTACTTTCACCTTATGTGGGTCATGCAAAACTATCCTCATGGGAATGAGGTTACATATTTGGGAGGAGACATAGGCAGTTCATGTCTGAATTCTAGAATCGCATTCATTGACATTGCATTTTCACATCAGCATCTCAGGATATGTTACACATATGAAGATCTGGCATCAGACAGCATGAGTTCTCCCCTCTAAATGTGCTCTGGGGGCAACAAACAGGCATCATAAGTATGTGGAATTAACTTTTACCCATGAGACAGCTCAAGCAACTGCAGTCGGAACCACTGAGATAAAGGCTTTGCAATACTGCTTCCTTTCTTTACAGCTTTAATGAAGTATAATGGATATAGAAATCTGCACATATTTAATACAAACAATTTGATGTGGTAATGGTACATGGTAATACACACCAAATGACAGAAGCAGGCAGGCAAAAACTAAACCCGTCCTGCCCAAGGCATGAGGAAATACACATGGTTCTCAGTTTCAGCTAAATAGGAAGGAGGCTTCCCAAAGCCTGAGAAGAGTCACATAGATCTGGAGAATTCCAGGTTCAACTAACAAGGAGGAGATATTCATCACAGAGAAAAACAGTGCCCCAGGAATGAGGCTTAAGATATAGTGAATGAAATGAGGACAGAAAACAGAGTAAAATGAATATATTTCCCCAAAGTGGGATGCAGGATAGTTGGCTCAGATTGAGATTATGTATTACAATTTTCTATGTTCATAAACTCAGCATTCCATCACTCAGAATGCATTCTATACTATAGCAACTCTCATGAGCAGAAAATATTTATATACAAAAAATATTCACTGCAACACTGTAACAGGAGGAAAAGTATTATGGATAATATGACCCCATTTCTGAATGTAATATGCATATAGATCCAGTCAATGAAAAATGTTTAAGATATGCACACAACTCTAGATTCCTAAGAAGTGAAGTGTTAGGGAACTTTCACCTTTCAATTATAAAATTAATTAAATATATATGTATATATATATGTCCCTTATTTTTAAATATAAACACAAAAAATTAAATATAGAATGAACTCCCCACTTCATCCCTTTACTCCCACTTCAGGAGGCAACTACACTATGAAAACACACATACCACAACAAACACAACATGTAAAGGAGACAGTTATCTTTGTCAAAAGGGATTATTTTATATCCATTGTTCTACAACTTGCTTTGTCACTTAACAAAATAGCATAGGCAGTAGTGTTATAGTAATAACACAGCTTAACAATGAATAGCTTCTACTTAAAAATCCTAAGAGATGATGCTGTTAAACTGCTGTACTTAATATGTCAGCACACTGGGAAAACTCAGCAGGGGCCAAGAAACTTGGAAAGGTCAGTTTTCATTCCAATCCCAAAGAAGGGCAGTGCCAGAGTGTTCAAACTACTGTACAACTGCACTCATTTCACATGCTAGCAGGATAATGCTCAAAATCCTTCAACCGAGGCTTCAGCAGTACTTGAACCAAGAACTTCCAGATGTATAAACTGGGTTTAGAAAAGGCAGAGGAACCAGAAATCAAATTGCTAACATTCATTGGGTCATAGAGAAAGCAAGAAAATTTTTTAAAAATGTCTACTTCAGCTTCATTGACTATGCTAAAGCCTTTGACTACATGGATCACAACAAACTGTGGAAAATTCTTAAAGAGAAAAATACAAGACCATTTTACCTGTATGCAGGTCAAGAAGCAACAGTTAGGACCTTACATGAAAAACGGAGTGGTTCAAAATTGGGGAAGGACTAAGACAAAGCTGTATAGTGTCACCCTGCTTATTTAACTTACATGCAAAGTACATCATGTGAAATGCCGGGCAAGATTGCCAGAAGAAATAGATGCAACCTCAGATATGCAGACTCTAATGGCAGGAAGTAAAGAGGAACTAAAGAGTCTTTTGATGAGGGTGAAAGAGGTAAGTGAAAAGGCTAGCATAAAACTCCCATTCAAAACACTAGGATTGTGGCATCCAGGCCCATCACTTCATGGCAAACAGGAGGGGGAAAAGTAGAAGCAGTGACAGATTTTGTTTTTTCTTTGGCTCCAAAATTACTGCAGATTGTGACTGCATCCATGAAATTAAAAGACCCTTCCTTCCTCCTTGGAAGAGAAGTTATGACAAACCTAAAAAATAAAGACATCGCTTTGTCAACAACGGTCCATATATTCAAACCTTTGATTTTTCCAGTAGTCATGTACGTATGTGAGAGCTGGATCGTAAAGAAGGCTGAGCACAGGAGATTTGATGCTTTTGACTTGTGGTGCTGAAGAAGACTCCTGAGAGTCCTTTGGACTGCAAGGAAATCTAACCAAGCAGTCAGTTCTAAGTGAAATCAACCCTGAATATTCATTGGAAGGACTGATGCTGAAACTGAAGCTCCAATACCTTGGCCCCCTGATTGAAAGACCCGGCTCACTGAAAAGGACCCGGATGCTGGAAAGACGGAAGGCGAAAGGAGAAGAGGGTGGCAGAGGATGAGATGGTTAGATAGCCTCACTGACTCAATGGACAGATTTGAGCAAACTATGGGAGACAGTGGAGAACTTGAAAACCTGGCATGCTGCAGTTCACGGGGTCACAGAGTGGACACCACTTAGTCACTGAATCACAATACGTGAGGTACTGTAAAAATCTGGCCTTATTTTTTCCAAATGTTTAGCCAACTGTCATAAGTATTGGTTTTTAAATACTCCATCCTTTCTCCATTGCTATGAAATGAATCTTCAGTATGTATTCAGTTCCATATAGACCTAGCTATACATACATGGATACATACAGATATACAAAATTCTTTATATTGAACCATTGACTTTCTGTGTATACAATTACCTTATTGAAGGTCTGATTAGAAAAGTTCATCATTATTCCATTTTCCAAAGTTGTCTTTCCTCTTCTGTCTATACCTCTAGATGAATTTTAAAAGGCTCTTTTCAAATCCCATTAAATACTCTCCTGGGGTATTACTGGTGAATTGAATTTCCTTGATTTAAGAAGAATGTACTTTAGGGGACTTTATTGAGATATAATTTACATGTAATAGTATATATTTAATGTGTACAACACTGTGATTTGATTTGTTAATGTACCTCAAAATGATTAACACAGTAGGGCTAATTAACATACCCATCACCTCATGCAATCACCACTTTTGTTTTTGGGGTCAGAACGTCTGTGATCTACTGGTTAGTAGAAAGGTGATTACCAGGTGCTGTGGGGTTAGGGAAATGGGCATTAGCATCTTTCAAGTATATACTATATTGTTAATTTTATCACCATGCTATACATTAGATTCCAACTATTTCATCTTGTAATCGGAAGTTTCTACCTTTTGATTGACATCTTCCCAATTCTCCCACCTCCCAGTAACTGGCAACCACTACACTCTCTATTTCTATGAGTTTGTTATTTTAGATTCAGCCATTAGAAAACAGGAAACCCTGACATTTATAGCATGAATGGAATTTGAGGGCATTTTGCTAAATGAAAGCGTCAGACAGAGAAAGGCAGATAACTATGATAAACCTTCTGCACGGAATCAGAGAACTGATATTCTTAAATATTGACTCTTCCATTTTTAGAAATAGTCCTAAAATGTATTCTATTTCTTCAGATGATTGTGTTCTTATAGTTTCTTCATATAGCTCTTCATTAGTCCTTTCTTCCCCTCTCAAGTATATCCTAAACATTTGTCAGACTTTCTTACCTCTGTCAGTCGTGGCTTTCTTTCCCACTACATATTTTGCCCACAGAAAGAGTATCTTTTCCAATAACTACTTACTGCTGAATGAATAAACAATAAGAGCTACATTTGCTTTTTAACATATTGATTTATTTTGGGCTGCTCTGGGTCTTCCGTGCTGTCCACGGGCTCTGTGGGTGGCCAATGGGGGACTACTCTCTAGTTGTAGTGTGTGGGCTTCTCACTACGGTGCCTTCTCCTGTTGCTGAGCAGGGACTCTAAGGTGCACAGGCTTCAGTAGTTGCAGCACACTAGATCAGGAGCTGTGCGCATGGGCTGTGTTCCTCCATGGTATGTGGGATCCCTCCAGACCAGGGATGGAACCTATGTCTCCTTTACTGGGATGCAGATTCTTAACCACCAACCACCCGGAAAATCCCAGGAAGAGTATTATTGGTTTTATACTTATTGTGTATTTGGCAACTGTGCTGGAATCCTCACAGGATTCAAAGGCTTCCTGTTGACTGTCTTGGATTTCTTCAGCTATACAGTCAACTCACTCAAAAATAATGACAAGTTTAGCTTTTCCAATGTTTATGCCTTCCGTTTCCTCCATTTGGATTTTTCACTGGGTCAGACTATCATCTGAACAGTGTAGCTGAATAGAGATCATCCTTGCCTTGTCTTTTCCATGACACTGGTGAGAACAGGGCTCTTACAATGAGCATTTTAATTTCCTTAATATTAGAATGTGTAGAACAACAACTTCATAATTTCTTAATCATAAAACCAATACATAGAAAAGATTCAACTTACTAAGACAGGCCAGTCCTGATAATACAGCTATTTGGAGTGGCATTCCTGAACCAGAAACCTAGAATCTGAGTATCAGGAACATGCTAGACAAATAGAAATGCTTAAAGAAACATTAGGTAGGTTTTGATCCAAAGCCACAACAAATGCTCATCTGAACTCTGGATACCGAGGAGCATGGATGAAATCCAATGCTCACTTTTGTCCCGCCTCCACTACCACCACCGCCACCTCTGAACATATGAACAGAAGAGGATCCAGACGAGAGGCCCTCATTCATGGGGACCCCTTGTATGAGAACATCCTGATTCAAGGTGGGACCCAGCAGTCTTTTCCCCTACAACCAGGAGCAAATAAGGTGGGAGAGTGGTGAGGGAGTTGGCTAGGGATGTTGGTCAAGACACAACCTAAAAAAATGCTAAGAAGAATCTTTCAAAAGCAAACTCAGAAAATTCTGCTCCATAGAAGTTCCTAAGAGCACATGGGAAAACCTTAGTTTCTCATGCAGGGAGTAGCTTGGAATTGTTTTCCTTTCCCGTTGTTGGATTTTATCCCCTGCTCTCTGTAGTGGATTGAAGTAAATATACTTTAAAATCCTCATGAAAAAAAAAAAGTGCACTTCCTTCTTATAAATAGGCTGGAGGTTAGGAAAGAGTCAGCTTCATCAAATTGCCCTTCACATCTCTCCCACCAGCCCTGCAAACACTGACCAAGAGGACAGGACATCGACATGAAGAATGACAGCGGCAGTACCTCGGGCTTTATCCTCCTGGGCCTCTCTTCCAATCCCCAGCTGCAGAAGCCCCTCTTTGCTGTCTTCCTCAGCATGTACCTCGTCACCCTGGTGGGGAATGCACTCATCATCCTGGCCATCCGCTCAGACTCCCGGCTCCACACCCCAATGTACTTTTTTCTCAGCAACCTGTCCTTCATGGATGTGTGCTTCACCACAGTTATCATGCCCAAGATGCTGGTGAACTTACTCTCGGACACAAAGTTCATCTCCTATGTGGGCTGTCTGGTCCAGATGTACTTCTTCATGGCCTTGGGGAACACGGACAGCTACCTGTTGGCCTCGATGGCCATAGATCGGCTGGTAGCCATCTGCAACCCCTTGCATTATGATGTGGTCATGAGCCCACGGCGCTGCCTCCTCCTGCTGCTGGGTTCGTGCACCGTCTCTCACCTGCACTCCACGCTGCGTGTGCTACTCATGTCCCGCCTGTCTTTCTGTGCCTCTCACGTCATCAAGCACTTCTTTTGTGATACCCAGCCTGTGCTGAAGCTTTCCTGCTCTGACACTTCCTCCAGCCAGATTGTGGTCATGACTGAGACCCTGGCTGTCATTGCCACCCCTTTCCTGTGCATTCTCTTCTCCTACCTGAGAATCATCGTCACTGTGCTCAAAATTCCCTCTGCAGCTGGGAAGTGGAAGGCCTTCTCCACCTGTGGCTCCCACCTCACCGTGGTGATTTTGTTCTATGGAAGTATCATCTATGTGTATTTTAGGCCTCTGTCCATGTACTCCGTGGTAAAGGACCGGGTAGCCACGGTCATGTACACAATAGTGACACCCATGTTGAACCCCTTCATCTATAGCCTGAGGAACAAAGATATGAAGAGGGGTTTGAGGAAATTAAGGGAGCAAATTTATTCATAAAAAGAACAAGAGGGAATGTCGTAACTGGGAGATGACTTAAGAGATGATCAGGCTATTCTTCCTTTGTACCCATTTTTCAGATGGTACCCTCAGAGGTGGTGTTCTATCACAGGAAGAGCATTAACATGGATGCCAGATCACTTGGTCTCTATCGATCACCTTGAACAAGTTTATGTTCAACCCGAGACCAAGTACTGCTAGGAATCCAGATTTAGGAAAAAATGGTTTCTGTCACCTATGTAGTGCATTCATACTATCCCCAAATGGCTCTTCTACATGCTTCACACTGGCTAGTGCTCCAGAAACTATAAAGTTTTGTTATTTTTAAAATAAGAAATAACAAGGCTTTGATAGAAAATGGCAGACTTACTGGAGGAATGACTTAAAATAGTTACTTAGAAGTGTTTCAATTTTCAAATTGAAGGCTCAGGCTTCCCTGGTGGTCCAGTGGGTAAGGACACGGCCTTGCAGTGCAAGGGGCGCCGGTTTGATACCTGGCCTAGGAAGATCCCACGTGCCGTGGAGTGGCTGGACTGATGTGTCTGACTACTGAGCCACAGCTCTGGAGCGCCTGTGCCCACAGCTGATGCTCTGCAGTGACAGAGGCCAGTGCAATGCGAGGCCCACACAGGCCAAAGAACGAAAATGGATGAAAATGAATAAATGAAAGATCAATAGACGTGGCCAAAAAAAAAAAAACAAAAAACTGAAGGCTCAAAAGAAAAGGAGATAGGCAGAATATTTCAAATATTGAAAACAAATTTTCTTAAACCATAGAAAAAATAGACTCAAAATGAATTAAAAATCTGAATGCAAGACTTGAAACCATAAAACTTCTAGAGGAAAACATAGGCAGTTTTTGTCATAAACTGTAACAATAGTTTTTGAGATTTGTCTCCCAAAGCAAAGGAAACCAAAGCAAAAATTTTAAATGGGACTTAAATGTAAACACTTTCGCATAGCCAAAGAAACCATCTACAAAATGAAAAGATAAACTAATAAGTGGGTGAAAACATGTGGTTAACATCCAAAATACATAAACAGCTCATACAGCTCAATATATAAAAACTAATAATACCAAAGAAATGGGCATAAAACCTAAATAGATATGTTTCCAAACAAGATATGCAGATGGCCAACATGCACATGTAAAGATGCTCAACAGCTCTAATCATTAGGGGATGCAAATCAAAACTGCAATGAGATATCACCTCATACCTATAAAATAGCAATCATCAAAAGGTCTACAAATAACAAATGTTATCACGGATGTAAAAAAAATAAGACCCATAAGATACTGTTGGTGGGAATATACATTGGTGCAGCCACTGTGGAAAATAGTATACAGCCTCTTCAAAAAACTAAAAATAGAGCTACTATATATTCAGCAATTCCAGTCCTGGGACTATATCAGAAAAATAAAAGCACTAATTCAAAAAGAAACATTCATCCCAACATTCACTAGAGCACTATGCACAATAGCCATGACATGGAAGCAACCTAAGTATACCTAAATCAATGAATGAATAAAGAAATATGGTATATATACAATGGATGACTACGTGACCATAAAAAAAAAAATGACATTCTGCCCATAGGGTATTGTGCTTACTGAAATAAACCAGGTAGAGAAAGAAACTATTTGATATTATCATTTGCATGTGAAATCTAAAAAATAAAGCAAAGAAACGAACATAACCAAAGAGAAACAAACTCACAGATACAGAAAACAAATTAGTGGCTACCAGTGGAGTAAGGCAAGGGGTAGGGGGGCCAGAAAGGGATAGAGGATTAAAAGATACAAACTACAATGTGTAAAATAAATAAGCAACAAAGATATATTGTACACCGCAGGCAACTACAACCATTATTTTGTAATCACTTCAAACTAGCATTATCTATAAAAACACTGAACCACTAAGGTGTACACCTAAAACTAATATAATAAAGCAGCTATATTTAATAAAACAAATAGGGGGAATCATCCAAGCTGGTAAAAGCAATAAACACTGGGATTTCTTTGGGAGGCAGGCAAAGGCCCCGTGGGGCTTGTTCCACTTGAGAGCAGAGAGGCTAGGATGCGAAAACAGAGGCTACCATCAGCAGCCAGTCATACAGACACCCCCAAGGAGGGCCCCTGAGGAGACTCAGAAGAGAAAGCACAAGATACTGGCCCCAGATAGCAAGGAGCGGAGCAAAGGAATGATTTCCAAGAGCCCATAGGTTTGTATCTTCCAATACACAGAAAGGTGGCAAATTCATTAACTCAACAGGCCTCACTTTCTGTAATGAACAGTTACATTTTGGTATTCTGACAACCTTGTCTGTGTCACAAAACCTATACATCCTGACCTCTCACTTGCAATTCTGGAGCAGTCTCTCTGGGCAACGCTGAGCCCCAGGGCTGAAGTCCTCAGTTTTGGGTGCAGAATAGAATATAATTCCTAACTTTCAGGTGGTGTGTAGTTTTTCTCTTTCATCAGGCAGCAAAATCAATTTCTGCATTTCCTGTGTACAATACGTTACCTCTAGCTACTTACAAAAAGATATAATTTGAGAGGTGAAATAAACCATGGTAAGTACAGGCAGTGGAATAGTATTCAGCTAGGGCCGCTCAGATGGTAAAGAATCTGCTTGCAATGCAGATGACCCCGGTTTGAAACCTGAGTTGGGAAAGGTCACCTGCTCTGAAAATTGGCAACCCACTCCAGCATTCTTGCTTGTGAATTCCATGGACAGAGGAGCCTGGAAGGCTGCCATCCCTGGGGTCTCAAAGAGTCAGACACGACTGAGTGTTGGACGCAACTAACACTTTCAGTTGTTATAAAAAGAAATGAGTTACCAAGCCATGAAAACACATGAAAGAACCTTCAACACAAACACTAAGTGAAAGAAGCTAATGTGAAAGGTTACACTGTATATGATTCCAACAGTGTATTTCAGAAAAGGCAAAACTACCAAGACAGTAAAAGGATCAGTAGGTGCCAGGGGGTGGGGAAAGAAAGAATGGATAGATGGAGCACAGGAATTTTAAGGCAGTGAAACTATCCTCTAAGATACTATAATGAGTATCATACAGTATCATTATATTTTTGTTAAAACCCATAGAAGATACACGAGCCAAAACAAAGCCTAATGTAAAACTATGGACTTTAGGTGATGATGCGTGATGATGTGTGGGTTAATCAGTGATACCAAATATACCACTATGGTGAGGAAGAGTAATGATGCGGGGGGCATGGCGGGTATGTATATAAAGGGCAGGGGATACAGAGGAACTCTCTGTCCTTTGTGATGAATTTTTCTGTGAACCTATAACTGCTCTGAAAGATAAAGTCAATTTTAAGGGAAAACTGAAAGAAAAAAAACTATCTGAAAATTGTGTTTGCTAGGACATTTATACCTGAAGATAGTGTGGATTAGAGAAATTCAATAAGCTGCCCTAATGTGCCCATTTCATAAATAATGGAACTGGAATTCAAAAACAAGTACTCCGGCTTAAGATAATGAATCAATAAAATGTTTAAGAAAGGCAAACAAAAAACAATCAAAATTAGCCTCAAGAAAGGTTAACTCTGGCAGAGAGTTCACATAACTTGTAAGAGGCAGAGCGAGTATTTGAATCTACTCAGTCTGGTTCCAGACCTTCTACCTTAATTCCTTCCCCATAACACAACACCTGCCCCTAGATACAGGCAGCCATGTGGACACAGCAGCTCAGAGATGTCAGAGGCCATCCCTTCTCCGTCCAGCCAACATGCTGACATTCACAGGAGAACAGGTGTGTGCGGACAGCACATAGAGTGTACCAGCACACACAGGTACAGAGTACGCATGCACACGCATGAACACTCCTCCACCCCTGCGGCTCCATGGCCCTACTTCCCTCCAGGTGTAGAGGCTGCATTTCTACAGCCAGGCTCCCCAGTCTCCTGGGCACACAGCTCAGTGAGGGCATCAGGGCTGTTCTCTCCTGGGAAGGCTGCAGAGCTGATGTCCCCAGGGGCCTGCTTTGGCGGGGAGGACACCGCTGCTGGGTCTCCCTTCCGTCAACGATTCCCACCGTTGGTGAAGAGAAGAACCAGCACAGTTCTGAGGTTGGATCTCACTGCAACCTGCCTTCTTCCTCAGAGGTTCAGAGTCTGATCATTACCTGCTGGCAGGACCCCAGGCCTGATCAGGACCCTGAATCTCCTCTGTCAAGCCCACAGGTAGGCAGCATGAGAGACCTTTGAGAACACAGACTAGGGGTTAACATGTTCATGGAATCTTTTCCTAATCCTTTCTTCTTTATCTCAAAAGTCAGGAAACAGTGCTTCTTCTCTATTTTTCCCGCTTTCTCCTTATACTCACATACCACACATTTTGGGGGAACTTACTCATATAAAGCTCTGGCCACTGCCTTAAAGGGCACAGCCCACATCCTACAACCCAGAGCCACACAGTTATCTCCTCCAGGAAAGGGGTCAGCAGACAAACAAATGAACAAAAAAGTTCGACCAACACAGGTGTGAAGAGGAAACAGCCTGAATCCAGCTTCTACCACCACCTAGCTGTGTGGCCTTCAGCAAATCATCTCAGTTCCTCTGCCTCACTTTCATTTCTGTAAAATGAGGTGCTATAGAGACTACATGCCTTAATATATTGAAACTTCTTAGAGCAGTGCCTAGCATGTTCGGCACTGTGGAAGTGTTAGCTATTACATGACCATGACGGAGAATGTACATGGGAAGGGGCTCCAGTGATGTGGGGTCTCAAGGTGGCGACCTCTCGGGGAGACATGGCCAGCTCAGCTGGGAGACACAAGAGATCAGTTTCAGAAGACCCACTCTCAGCACCTCGGGGGGATCAGTAAGTTGAGTAAGAGGGAAGACAATTATATACAGAGGATCTCTGTGGGCATATTTGAAAAGTCCACTTGCTCTGGTATCTAGAGTTGAAAGCTGGGAAGGGCTAGGTAAAGCTTTAATCTGATATAGAAGTGAAAGTTAGGAAGCAAGGAGAGAGTTCAGAACGTTAGAGAAGGAAAGACTATCTTCAAAAGGACCCTACAGACCCCTCACCAGGACTTTTCTGTCCAGGAGTCTCTGTACCGATGATCTTCACACTGGCAGTGGGCAGATGCAAGATAAGAAGCTGAGTTCCCCGAAATTGGGATCAGAAATGATTCTAAGATCAGGTCCCAGTGCTCCAAGAGCAGAGAGCTGCTGTTGGCTTAGAATCTGCCAGAACTGAGGTCCAAAGTCTCTATAGCCATTCTCCCATAAAGGCAAGGAACAATGAGAATTAGGCTTTGTGGAATGGGAGGGGGAGCAGGAATCTCGGAGAAGCTGGAGCACGTCTGCTAGGAGGCTGAAGGCAGTTGGCAGGAAGAGGAGGGCTGCTGACAAAGGACAGGCTGGCTTAGACCTCCACCACGGGATGATGGTTTGGGGAAGCCTGATAAAGTACTTTGAAACACACTTTGAAATTAGGCATGCCTGAGTTTGAATCTTTTATATACCAGCTGTGTGATTCTCTGAACTTGCATTCTTTATCTATAAAAGGGGGATATAATACCACTAACATCACAGTTCTACTGTGAGCATTACATGAGAAAAGAGCCAAGCTCAGAACGTGTCCAATAAATGCTAACTGACTTTTTCCCAGTTTAGTCACTCTTCAACTGTCCCTGCTCCTTCAGGGGGGCAGGTGCATGCATGAGACACAGCTTTGCATCAGTATATTACCCACCAAGCATTTATATATCCTGTTCTCAAAGTGCATTCTTTACTCCAACTTTGGACTCCCTGGTTTCCTGTGGCTGACGGCTAGAAGGGTGCTGCCTTTGCAACGGAGGGAAATCAACTGGAGATGACAAAAGCCCAGTGAGTAGAAAATACTAAGGAAGAAAACTGAGATGTACAGAGATACTCTTTTTGCTATCAAGGAAAACAGTAAATACATTTAGGGAGGGCTAGTGTGATTTCAAAGGCTTGCAAAGATTTCCAGTTCCTTATGGTCCTTCCAAGGTACTATCTGATGACAAGCCTTATCATTAAAATGTCATTATTCTAGCTTATTGTCATAGCAGTGACATTAAACACCTGTAGAAAGAGTTACCAAACTCTTTCACTCAACTATATTTTTTATTCTGCCAGTGACACAAAATGTTTTGTTAATCACTTCCATTTACAAACTCCAATACCATAGAAAAGTGTATTTGCATATGCTGAAACTGAAGCTCTAATACCTTGGCCCCCTGATTGGAGGACCCGGCTCACTGAAAAAGACCCTGATGCTGGAAAGACGGAAGGCGAAAGGAGAAGAGAGTGGCAGAGGATGAGATGGTTAGATAGCCTCACTGACTCAATGGACAGATTTGAGCAAACTATGGGAGTCAGTGGAGAACTTGAAAATCTGGCGTGCTGCAGTTCACGGGGTCACAGAGTGGACACCACTTAGTCACTGAACCACAATAGGTAGAAATCTGGCCTTATTTTTTTCAAATGTTTAGCCAACTGTCATAAGTATCAGTTTTTAAATGCTCCATCCTTTCTCCATTGCTATGAAATGAATCTTCAGTATGTATTCAGTTCCATATAGACCTAGCTATACATACATGGATACATACATGTATACGAAATTATTTATATTGAACCACTGGTTTGTTTTTCTGTGTGTGTACAATTACCTTATTGATGTTCTGGTTAGGAAAGTTCTTCATCATTATTCCATTTTCCAAAGTTGTCTTTCCTTTTCTGTTTACACCTTTAAATGAATTTTAAAAGGGTCTTTTCAAATCCCATTAAATACTCTCCTGGGGTATTATTGGTGAATTGAATTTCCTTGATTTAAGAAGAATGTACTTTGGGGGACTTTATTGAGATATAATTTACATGTAACAGTGTACATTTACTGTGTACAACATTGTGATTTGATCTGTTAATATACCTCAATGAGAGACAAAACCAGATAGAAAATACTAAGGAAGAAAACTGAGATGTACAGAGATACTCTTTTGCTATCAAGGAAAACAGTAAATACATTTAGGAGGGCTAGTGTGATTTCAATGGCTTGCAAAGCTTTCTAGTTCCTTTTTGTCCTTCCAAGGTACTATCTGATGACAAGCCTTATCATTAAAATGTCATTATTCTAGCTTATTGTCATAGCAGTGACATTAAACACCTGTAGAAAGAGTTACCAAACTCTTTCACTCAACTATATTTTTTATTCTGCCAGTGACACAAAATGTTTTGTTAATCACTTCCATTTACAAACTCCAATACCATAGAAAAGTGTATTTGCATATGCTGAAACTGAAGCTCTAATACCTTGGCCCCCTGATTGGAGGACCCGGCTCACTGAAAAAGACCCTGATGCTGGAAAGACGGAAGGCGAAAGGAGAAGAGAGTGGCAGAGGATGAGATGGTTAGATAGCCTCACTGACTCAATGGACAGATTTGAGCAAACTATGGGAGTCAGTGGAGAACTTGAAAATCTGGCGTGCTGCAGTTCACGGGGTCACAGAGTGGACACCACTTAGTCACTGAACCACAATAGGTAGAAATCTGGCCTTATTTTTTTCAAATGTTTAGCCAACTGTCATAAGTATCAGTTTTTAAATGCTCCATCCTTTCTCCATTGCTATGAAATGAATCTTCAGTATGTATTCAGTTCCATATAGACCTAGCTATACATACATGGATACATACATGTATACGAAATTATTTATATTGAACCACTGGTTTGTTTTTCTGTGTGTGTACAATTACCTTATTGATGTTCTGGTTAGGAAAGTTCTTCATCATTATTCCATTTTCCAAAGTTGTCTTTCCTTTTCTGTTTACACCTTTAAATGAATTTTAAAAGGGTCTTTTCAAATCCCATTAAATACTCTCCTGGGGTATTATTGGTGAATTGAATTTCCTTGATTTAAGAAGAATGTACTTTGGGGGACTTTATTGAGATATAATTTACATGTAACAGTGTACATTTACTGTGTACAACATTGTGATTTGATCTGTTAATATACCTCAAAATGATTAACATAGTAGGGTTAATTAACATACCCATCACCTCACATAATCACCATTTTTGTTTTGGGGGTCAGAACGTCTGTGATCTACTCACTTAGTAGAAAAGTGATTGCCAGGTGCTGTGGGGTTAGGGAAATGGGCATTAGCATCTTTCAAGTATATACTATATTGTTAATTTTATCACCATGCTATACATTAGATTCCCAACTATTTCATCTTGTAATTGAAAGTTTCTACCTTTTGATTGACACCTTCCCATTTCTCCCACCTCCCAGCACCTGGCAACCACTACACGCTCTGTTTCTTTGAGTTGATTCTTTTTATTTATTTTTACTCTTTTTCTTGGGGTGGGGGGAGGGAGGGGGTGGGCGGGCCACTTCTATTGGTCTTTCATTTCTCTATTTTCATCCATCTTTGTTCTTTTGGCTAGTGTGGGCCCCCCCATCGCAGCGGCCTGTTGTCGCAGAGCACCGGCTCTGGGCGCATGCGCTCCAGAGCTCTGGCTCAGTAATTGAACACATCGGTCCAGCCGCTCCACAGCACGTGGGATCTTCCCAGGCCAGGGACGAACTGGCGTCCCTTGCACTGCAAGGCGGTGTCCTCACCCACTGGACGACCAGGGAAGCCCGAGTTTCTTCTTTTTAAATTCAGCCATTAGAAAACAGGAAACCCTGACATTTATAGCATGAATGGAATTTGAGGGCATTTTGCTAAATGAAAGCGTCAGACAGAGAAAGGCAGATAACTATGATAAACCTTCTGCACGGAATCAGAGAACTGATATTCTTAAATATTGACTCTTCCATTTTTAGAAATAGTCCTAAAATGTATTCTATTTCTTCAGATGATTGTGTTCTTATAGTTTCTTCATATAGCTCTTCATTAGTCCTTTCTTCCCCTCTCAAGTATATCCTAAACATTTGTCAGACTTTCTTACCTCTGTCAGTCGTGGCTTTCTTTCCCACTACATATTTTGCCCACAGAAAGAGTATCTTTTCCAATAACTACTTGCTGCTGAATGAATAAACAATAAGAGCCACATTTGGTTTTTTAACATATTGATTTATTTTGGGCTGCTCTGGGTCTTCCGTGCTGTCCACGGGCTCTGTGGGTGGCCAATGGGGGACTACTCTCTAGTTGTAGTGTGTGGGCTTCTCACTATTTTGACATTATCAATGATACTTGGGTTAATTCATATCACCTTTTTGGGGCAGAACGTCTGTGATCTACTCACTTAGTAGAAAAGTGATTGCCAGGTGCTGTGGGGTTAGGGAAATGGGCATTAGCATCTTTCAAGTATATACTATATTGTTAATTTTATCACCATGCTATACATTAGATTCCCAACTATTTCATCTTGTAATTGAAAGTTTCTACCTTTTGATTGACACCTTCCCATTTCTCCCACCTCCCAGCACCTGGCAACCACTACACGCTCTGTTTCTTTGAGTTGATTCTTTTTATTTATTTTTACTCTTTTTCTTGGGGTGGGGAGGGAGGGGGCGGGCGGGCCACTTCTATTGGTCTTTCATTTCTCTATTTTCATCCATCTTTGTTCTTTTGGCTAGTGTGGGCCCCCCCATCGCAGCGGCCTGTTGTCGCAGAGCACCGGCTCTGGGCGCATGCGCTCCAGAGCTCTGGCTCAGTAATTGAACACATCGGTCCAGCCGCTCCACAGCACGTGGGATCTTCCCAGGCCAGGGACGAACTGGCGTCCCTTGCACTGCAAGGCGGTGTCCTCACCCACTGGACGACCAGGGAAGCCCGAGTTTCTTCTTTTTAAATTCAGCCATTAGAAAACAGGAAACCCTGACATTTATAGCATGAATGGAATTTGAGGGCATTTTGCTAAATGAAAGCGTCAGACAGAGAAAGGCAGATAACTATGATAAACCTTCTGCACGGAATCAGAGAACTGATATTCTTAAATATTGACTCTTCCATTTTAGAAATAGTCCTAAAATGTATTCTATTTCTTCAGATGATTGTGTTCTTATAGTTTCTTCATATAGCTCTTCATTAGTCCTTTCTTCCCCTCTCAAGTATATCCTAAACATTTGTCAGACTTTCTTACCTCTGTCAGTCGTGGCTTTCTTTCCCACTACATATTTTGCCCACAGAAAGAGTATCTTTTCCAATAACTACTTGCTGCTGAATGAATAAACAATAAGAGCCACATTTGGTTTTTTAACATATTGATTTATTTTGGGCTGCTCTGGGTCTTCCGTGCTGTCCACGGGCTCTGTGGGTGGCCAATGGGGGACTACTCTCTAGTTGTAGTGTGTGGGCTTCTCACTACGGTGCCTTCTCCTGTTGCTGAGCAGGGACTCTAAGGTGCACAGGCTTCAGTAGTTGCAGCACACTAGATCAGGAGCTGTGCGCATGGGCTGTGTTCCTCCATGGTATGTGGGATCCCTCCAGACCAGGGATGGAACCTATGTCTCCTTTACTGGGATGCAGATTCTTAACCACCAACCACCCGGAAAATCCCAGGAAGAGTATTATTGGTTTTATACTTATTGTGTATTTGGCAACTGTGCTGGAATCCTCACAGGATTCAAAGGCTTCCTGTTGACTGTCTTGGATTTCTTCAGCTATACAGTCAACTCACTCAAAAATAATGACAAGTTTAGCTTTTCCAATGTTTATGCCTTCCGTTTCCTCCATTTGGATTTTTCACTGGGTCAGACTATCATCTGAACAGTGTAGCTGAATAGAGATCATCCTTGCCTTGTCTTTTCCATGACACTGGTGAGAACAGGGCTCTTACAATGAGCATTTTAATTTCCTTAATATTAGAATGTGTAGAACAACAACTTCATAATTTCTTAATCATAAAACCAATACATAGAAAAGATTCAACTTACTAAGACAGGCCAGTCCTGATAATACAGCTATTTGGAGTGGCATTCCTGAACCAGAAACCTAGAATCTGAGTATCAGGAACATGCTAGACAAATAGAAATGCTTAAAGAAACATTAGGTAGGTTTTGATCCAAAGCCACAACAAATGCTCATCTGAACTCTGGATACCGAGGAGCATGGATGAAATCCAATGCTCACTTTTGTCCCGCCTCCACTACCACCACCGCCACCTCTGAACATATGAACAGAAGAGGATCCAGACGAGAGGCCCTCATTCATGGGGACCCCTTGTATGAGAACATCCTGATTCAAGGTGGGACCCAGCAGTCTTTTCCCCTACAACCAGGAGCAAATAAGGTGGGAGAGTGGTGAGGGAGTTGGCTAGGGATGTTGGTCAAGACACAACCTAAAAAAATGCTAAGAAGAATCTTTCAAAAGCAAACTCAGAAAATTCTGCTCCATAGAAGTTCCTAAGAGCACATGGGAAAACCTTAGTTTCTCATGCAGGGAGTAGCTTGGAATTGTTTTCCTTTCCTGTTGTTGGATTTTATCCCCTGCTCTCTGTAGTGGATTGAAGTAAATATACTTTAAAATCCTCATGAAAAAAAAAAAGTGCACTTCCTTCTTATAAATAGGCTGGAGGTTAGGAAAGAGTCAGCTTCATCAAATTGCCCTTCACATCTCTCCCACCAGCCCTGCAAACACTGACCAAGAGGACAGGACATCGACATGAAGAATGACAGCGGCAGTACTCGGGCTTTATCCTCCTGGGCCTCTCTTCCAATCCCCAGCTGCAGAAGCCCCTCTTTGCTGTCTTCCTCAGCATGTACCTCGTCATCCTGGTGGGAAATGCACTCATCATCCTGGCCATCCGCTCAGACTCCGGCTCCACACCCCAATGTACTTTTTCTCAGCAACCTGCCTCACTTCTCCCATGGTCTAGAGATCATCCTTGCCTTGTCTTTTCCATGACACTGGTGAGAACAGGGCTCTTACAATGAGCATTTTAATTTCCTTAATATTAGAATGTGTAGAACAACAACTTCATAATTTCTTAATCATAAAACCAATACATAGAAAAGATTCAACTTACTAAGACAGGCCAGTCCTGATAATACAGCTATTTGGAGTGGCATTCCTGAACCAGAAACCTAGAATCTGAGTATCAGGAACATGCTAGACAAATAGAAATGCTTAAAGAAACATTAGGTAGGTTTTGATCCAAAGCCACAACAAATGCTCATCTGAACTCTGGATACCGAGGAGCATGGATGAAATCCAATGCTCACTTTTGTCCCGCCTCCACTACCACCACCGCCACCTCTGAACATATGAACAGAAGAGGATCCAGACGAGAGGCCCTCATTCATGGGGACCCCTTGTATGAGAACATCCTGATTCAAGGTGGGACCCAGCAGTCTTTTCCCCTACAACCAGGAGCAAATAAGGTGGGAGAGTGGTGAGGGAGTTGGCTAGGGATGTTGGTCAAGACACAACCTAAAAAAATGCTAAGAAGAATCTTTCAAAAGCAAACTCAGAAAATTCTGCTCCATAGAAGTTCCTAAGAGCACATGGGAAAACCTTAGTTTCTCATGCAGGGAGTAGCTTGGAATTGTTTTCCTTTCCCGTTGTTGGATTTTATCCCCTGCTCTCTGTAGTGGATTGAAGTAAATATACTTTAAAATCCTCATGAAAAAAAAAAAGTGCACTTCCTTCTTATAAATAGGCTGGAGGTTAGGAAAGAGTCAGCTTCATCAAATTGCCCTTCACATCTCTCCCACCAGCCCTGCAAACACTGACCAAGAGGACAGGACATCGACATGAAGAATGACAGCGGCAGTACCTCGGGCTTTATCCTCCTGGGCCTCTCTTCCAATCCCCAGCTGCAGAAGCCCCTCTTTGCTGTCTTCCTCAGCATGTACCTCGTCATCCTGGTGGGAAATGCACTCATCATCCTGGCCATCCGCTCAGACTCCCGGCTCCACACCCCAATGTACTTTTTTCTCAGCAACCTGTCCTTCATGGATGTATGCTTCACCACAGTCATCATGCCCAAGATGCTGGTGAACTTACTCTCAGAGACAAAGTTCATCTCCTATGTGGGCTGTCTGGTCCAGATGTACTTCTTCATGGCCTTGGGGAACACGGACAGCTACCTGTTGGCCTCGATGGCCATAGATCGGCTGGTAGCCATCTGCAACCCCTTGCATTATGATGTGGTCATGAGCCCACGGCGCTGCCTCCTCCTGCTGCTGGGTTCGTGCACCGTCTCTCACCTGCACTCCACGCTGCGTGTGCTACTCATGTCCCGCCTGTCTTTCTGTGCCTCTCACGTCATCAAGCACTTCTTTTGTGATACCCAGCCTGTGCTGAAGCTTTCCTGCTCTGACACTTCCTCCAGCCAGATTGTGGTCATGACTGAGACCCTGGCTGTCATTGCCACCCCTTTCCTGTGCATTCTCTTCTCCTACCTGAGAATCATCGTCACTGTGCTCAAAATTCCCTCTGCAGCTGGGAAGTGGAAGGCCTTCTCCACCTGTGGCTCCCACCTCACTGTGGTGGTTTTGTTCTATGGGAGTGCCATCTATGTGTATTTTAGGCCTCTGTCGATGTACTCCGTGGTGAAGGACCGGGTAGCCACGGTCATGTACACAATAGTGACACCCATGTTGAACCCCTTCATCTATAGCCTGAGGAACAAAGATATGAAGAGGGGTTTGAGGAAATTAAGGGAGCGAATTTATTCATTAAAAAAACAAGAGGGAATGTCATAAGTGCGAGATGACCTAATTGGTAATCAAGCTATCTTTTTTTTTTTTTTTTAAGATTTATTTATTTATTTATTTTGGGCGGGGGTCGAGTTGGGGAGGGAGGAGGAGCGGGCGGGCCACTTCTATTGGTCTTTCGTTTCTCTGTTTTCATCCATCTTTGTTCTTTGGCTCCTGCGGGCCTCCCATCGCGGTGGCGTCTGTTGTTGCAGAGCGCCGGCTCTGGGCGCATGCGCTCCAGAGCTCCGGATCGGTAATTGGACACATCGGTCCAGCCGCTCCGCCGCACGTGGAATCTTCCCAGGCCAGGGATCGAACCGGCGCCCCCTGCACCACAAGGCGGCGTCCTTATCCACTGGACCACCAGGGGAAGCCCCAGCCCCTCAAGTTATCTTTGCTTTGTACCCATTTTTTTCTTGGTACCCAAAGAGGTGATGAGAAATGGTGTTCAATCACAGTAAGAGCATTGACCTACAAGCCATGTCACACAGTCTCTATCAATGACTTTGACCAGATATATATTCAATCCCACACTAGTACTGCTAAGAATTCTGATTTCAGGAAAACAGTTTCTGCTAGACTAAGAGTGAGGAAAAGCCACCACCAAGTAACTCCCTCATAAGTTTGACGATGCACAGTAATTAAGGAACTGTAAAATTCTATTAATACTTATAAGACATTACATGGACTTCATAAAGTATTGGGAAAGATTCTTTGAACTGTCCTCAAAGATGGGTTCAATTGGGACAGATGAAGATTCAAGAAACAAGGAAATGGACAGAGTATTTCTTTTCTTTTTTTTTTTTTTTTAAAGAATATTTATTTATTTTGGGGGGTGTGGTGCTGATTGGGAGGGAGAGGGGCGGGCGGGCCACTTCCATTAGTCTTTCATTTATCTATTTGCATCTGTCCTTGTTCTTTGGCCCGTGTGGGTCTCCCATCGCGGTGGTCTCTGTTGTCACAGAGTACCTGCTCTGGGCGCATGCGTGCCAGAGCTCCGGCTTGGTAGTTGGACACATCGGTCCAGCTGCTCCATGGCACATGGGATCTTCCCAGGCCAGGGATCGAACCAGCGCCCCTTGCACTGCAAGGTGGTGTCCTTACCCACTGGACCACCAGGGAAGCCCCAGAGTATTTCAAATAGTGGAAACCATCCAAGCAGGAAGAGGTAATAAACATTGTTAAAATTTCCATAATATACAAAGTGATCTACAAATTCAATGTAGTTTCTATTAAATCCTAAAACTTTAACTGCCTTTTAAAGAAATAGACCAAAAAATATTAAAATTCATACAGAACTATAAAAGGACTCAAAATGTCAAAAACAATCTTGAAAAAAAAAAAATCTTGAGAGTTAAAAACAAAGCTAGAGGCCTCACACTCCATGATTTCAAAATATATTGCAAAGCCACAATAACCAACACAGGATAGGATTGGCATAAAGAACAATGGAACACAACAGAGAAACCAGAAATAAAACAAAGCATATTCCATCCAACTAATTTTCAACAGAGGCATCAAGAAAATACAATGAAGAGAAGAGAGTCTCTTCAATAAACAGTATTGTTCTAGTCTTATTGAAGATGCCACTGGTATCTGTATATTGCTTTGGGTAGTATGGGCACTTTAACAATATAAATTCTTCTGGTCCATGAGCACCATGTATCTTTCCATTTGTTTGTGTCATCTTTAATTCCTTTCATGAATGTTTTCAAAGTACTAGTCTTTCATCTTCTTGGTTACATTTATTCCTAGGTGTTTTATTTTGTTGATTCAATTGTAAGTAGGATTATTTTCTTAGTATCTCTAACAGTTTGTTGTTAGTGTATAGAGAAGAAACAAATTTCTGTATATTAATTTTATGTTTAAGATACATTCTGGTTTTAGTACTTCTGTGGTTTTATTAATTTTGTTTATATACCATATCATCTCGCTAACCTCATTATAATTGAATAAATTGCTATTTTGAAATCTGGTAACTTTGTTGCACCTATATGGAAACTTAGCAAGAAGGAACTATTTCGGGTTTTTTTAAAATTCTCTGTTTCTTTTTTTTGAAATTTATTTAAAATGTTGCATGCGTGCCAGAGCGCCGGCTTGGTAGTTGGACACATCGGTCCAGCTGCTCCATGGCACATGGGATCTTCCCAGGCCAGGGATCGAACCAGCGCCCCTTGCACTGCAAGGTGGTGTCCTTACCCACTGGACCACCAGGGAAGCCCCAGAGTATTTCAAATAGTGGAAACCATCCAAGCAGGAAGAGGTAATAAACATTGTTAAAATTTCCATAATATACAAAGTGATCTACAAATTCAATGTAGTTTCTATTAAATCCTAAAACTTTAACTGCCTTTTAAAGAAATAGACCAAAAAATATTAAAATTCATACAGAACTATAAAAGGACTCAAAATGTCAAAAACAATCTTGAAAAAAAAAAAATCTTGAGAGTTAAAAACAAAGCTAGAGGCCTCACACTCCATGATTTCAAAATATATTGCAAAGCCACAATAACCAACACAGGATAGGATTGGCATAAAGAACAATGGAACACAACAGAGAAACCAGAAATAAAACAAAGCATATTCCATCCAACTAATTTTCAACAGAGGCATCAAGAAAATACAATGAAGAGAAGAGAGTCTCTTCAATAAACAGTATTGTTCTAGTCTTATTGAAGATGCCACTGGTATCTGTATATTGCTTTGGGTAGTATGGGCACTTTAACAATATAAATTCTTCTGGTCCATGAGCACCATGTATCTTTCCATTTGTTTGTGTCATCTTTAATTCCTTTCATGAATGTTTTCAAAGTACTAGTCTTTCATCTTCTTGGTTACATTTATTCCTAGGTGTTTTATTTTGTTGATTCAATTGTAAGTAGGATTATTTTCTTAGTATCTCTAACAGTTTGTTGTTAGTGTATAGAGAAGAAACAAATTTCTGTATATTAATTTTATGTTTAAGATACATTCTGGTTTTAGTACTTCTGTGGTTTTATTAATTTTGTTTATATACCATATCATCTCGCTAACCTCATTATAATTGAATAAATTGCTATTTTGAAATCTGGTAACTTTGTTGCACCTATATGGAAACTTAGCAAGAAGGAACTATACTTTATCTTGTTTGATAATAATGTTAGTATTTTTTAATTTTTCAAAACTTCTCTGTTTCAATATTTTATTGAAATCTCTAAGTACTTTACAATTTAAGTTTTAAAAATATTTGTTGAATTTTAATATTCTATTTAAATTTTCCTTATATTTTCTTATACTTAACAATTGGCTCAAATTGGCTCATTGGCTCAAAGTAAGATATAAGAAAATTCACTTTTTCAATCCACAATGGCACTAGCTATATTTAAAATTACTGAAACAAATGGGAACTGCCATTTTAGAAGTTTTCTGAATCATGAAAAGGAGAAATCTACCCCCAAAGAAATTGGATAACCCTGTAAACAAGAAATTGAAATAGGACAAAGCTATCTGTTCTTTGGCTTTATAAGTTTTAATAGCTTACCTTAATGTGCCATATAAAGCAAACAGTATTTTGATGCCAGTTAAGTTGTAACATTGTTTTAAGTCCAATTGTTCAGTAATTAAAGAAAAACGAAGTGGGGCTTCCCTGGTAGCTCAGTGGTAGGCAGGAGACACAGGTTCAATCTCTGTTCCAAGAAGATCCCACATGCTGAGGAGCAAGTGAGCCCATGAGCCACAACTATTGAGCCTGTGCTCTAGAGCCTTGGAGCCGCAACTATTGAGCCCATGTGCTGCAACTATTGAAGCCCGTGTGCCCGAGAGCCCCAGTTCCACAACAAGAGACGTCACTGCAACAAGAAGCCTGCTCACCTCAACTAGAGAGTAGTCCCCGCTCCCCGCAACTAGAGAAGAGCCTGCAGCAGCAGTGAAAATCCAGAATAGACAAAAATAAATAAATAAATAAATAAAATGCATTTCTTTTTTAAAAAGAAAAAAGAAGTGACTATTTTAAACATAAATATTAGAAGTACCCTGAGTCAAAAATTATATGAGTTACTACAAAAAAAAGTCAAAATTGTTTCTCCCAGTCCTTCAAACTGGAAGTGAGAAGGTCATTACGGCACCTTACAGGCCACCTACACATATTGCTGGAGAAGCGTACACAGTAGTCGAGAAACAAATCCCATCCCGGTTGACATGGCTGAATGCCTGCTGAATGAAAAGCCAATAAAATGAATCCCAATCCTGTCATCCTCTGATATAGTAACTCATCAAATTAAAGGTCTTGCTGCAAACATTAAGACTGAGGTTCTATCTGGCCTGCAGAATTGCACTGTAGCCTTAAAAACAGGTGAAACAAATATGCTACAAGATGGATGAACCTTGAAGGCTCTGGTGAAATAAACCAGATACAAAAAGGCAAATAGTCTATGATTCCACTCATATGAGATATTTAGAATCATCAGATTCATAGACAAAAAGTAGATCAATAGTTTTCAGGGGCTGAGGGAAAGGCACAATGGAGAGTTCTCCTCAATGGGTACAGAGTCTAGGTACAGGATAAAAATGCTCCAGAGATGACCGTGATGATGCTTGCACCATAGTGTGAATGTACTTATTGCCACTTTAATACATTTTAAAGTGGTTTATTTTAAATAAAATTTATTTAAAATAAATAAATAAATAAATTTATGTATTGGATAGTTTTTTAAGTCCTTTTTAATGGATGGATGGATAGACATAGCTATCTTAGCTCCAACTAATCTACAAAGAACTTTTACACGAAGACCTGAATGCCTCTCTTCACACTATGCATTCTCCTTCACATCTTGGGAGAAGCCCCATGCTTTCTCTATACATTTGCCTGTCTCCTTAAAAATCACTCAAACAACAAGTGACTAATCATCTGGGATGCCATGGTAGCCTGAGTTTCCTTGGTCTCTACTGAGAGACCTCTCACTCTCTCCAAGCAGTGTTTAATGAGCTCCCTGGGGTTGGTGACTGGGGAGGCTGCCTGGATCCTTGAAATGAAGTCACGTGCAGGACAAGCAGGTACTTCCAGGCCCCCGCCCCGTCCCTTAACATCTGAGGAACCGGAAGGAGTCAGGCAGTGGATAGCTGGGGATGGAAGAAAGCCTCATGATCTCAGTGCCAGGGGCTACACTGAGGGCTCATCTCTCAAGAGGGAGAAGACATTACGGCACCTTACAGGCCACCTACACATATTGCTGGAGAAGCGTACACAGTAGTCGAGAAACAAATCCCATCCCGGTTGACATGGCTGAATGCCTGCTGAATGAAAAGCCAATAAAATGAATCCCAATCCTGTCATCCTCTGATATAGTAACTCATCAAATTAAAGGTCTTGCTGCAAACATTAAGACTGAGGTTCTATCTGGCCTGCAGAATTGCACTGTAGCCTTAAAAACAGGTGAAACAAATATGCTACAAGATGGATGAACCTTGAAGGCTCTGGTGAAATAAACCAGATACAAAAAGGCAAATAGTCTATGATTCCACTCATATGAGATATTTAGAATCATCAGATTCATAGACAAAAAGTAGATCAATAGTTTTCAGGGGCTGAGGGAAAGGCACAATGGAGAGTTCTCCTCAATGGGTACAGAGTCTAGGTACAGGATAAAAATGCTCCAGAGATGACCGTGATGATGCTTGCACCATAGTGTGAATGTACTTATTGCCACTTTAATACATTTTAAAGTGGTTTATTTTAAATAAAATTTATTTAAAATAAATAAATAAATAAATTTATGTATTGGATAGTTTTTAAGCCCTTTTTTAATGGATGGATGGATAGACATAGCTATCTTAGCTCCAACTAATCTACAAAGAACTTTTACACGAAGACCTGAATGCCTCTCTTCACACTATGCATTCTCCTTCACATCTTGGGAGAAGCCCCATGCTTTCTCTATACATTTGCCTGTCTCCTTAAAAATCACTCAAACAACAAGTGACTAATCATCTGGGATGCCATGGTAGCCTGAGTTTCCTTGGTCTCTACTGAGAGACCTCTCACTCTCTCCAAGCAGTGTTTAATGAGCTCCCTGGGGTTGGTGACTGGGGAGGCTGCCTGGATCCTTGAAATGAAGTCACGTGCAGGACAAGCAGGTACTTCCAGGCCCCCGCCCCGTCCCTTAACATCTGAGGAACCGGAAGGAGTCAGGCAGTGGATAGCTGGGGATGGAAGAAAGCCTCATGATCTCAGTGCCAGGGGCTACACTGAGGGCTCATCTCTCAAGAGGGAGAAGAGTAGCCACTTCAGGAACAGATAACTTCATCTCCAGACAGAGGCAACAATCACAGGCACTCAGTATTACAGGCCCTGACACCTCTCTCCAGAATCGGGGACTTTTTCCTTTTCTCAGCCTAATATGAACATTCCTTCTATGTCTTAAGGCCTCTGATCTACCTCTAGACATCAGGGCCAACAAGACTGAGGAGAAGATGCTGGGATCCCCCAAAGACCACCCTGGAGGTCACCATCCCTTACCTGAGTAAGTAGCTTGTATTCTCAACCATATCCAGCCTAGAATATGTCTACCTTGGCGGGTCAGAAACTTTAAAACCCTCCTATCTGATGCATTCATTTTCACAGAGAAGGAAAATGAGCTGCCCAATTGTATGCAGCCAGTTATTGCCATAGTTGGGCTACAAGACAGATCATCTGATCCTTACTACCCTGCCTCTCTTATTTCTTTGTCTGAGTACCCCAAACTCCTCCATATATCTCCGTCACCCTTCTCCATGCACAAAAAGGAAGGAGGATGGGCTATGAATGAGTGAAACTCCCAACAAAAGGATCGATGCTTTCAGAGAAAGAGTGTAGCTGTGCTGAAGCTGATGGGCTCTACCCCAGCTTCAGAGCAGCATGGGGACACCACATCAAGAGCTTCCTGGGTGAAATCTGAAACCAGCTCTGCCCCCACCCTCACATACATGGAGGACTGGGAGAGAAGAAAGAAGCAAATGGATAGGTGGCAGTTTTAATAAGCCAGGGAACTTACAAGACTTGTTTTGCACGGCCATAAGAAGAGATCGCCACACCTGCCTGTAAGAATCTTGATAGTTTATAAGGAGGCCTTAACTGGGTTCAATTGGTGGATCATCCAGGTGATTCTGACACAACTTACTCTCTTAAGACTGTCTCCTTGGAACAGCTCACATTGTGGGGACAGTAGGCAGAGTATGCATTCTAAGGAAAGGGTGTGGGGAGAAGCCTTTGGTTGCTCAGGTTCAGCTCCAAGAGCCAGGTGGCAGTGACATCCTCCCAGTGAACTTCTCTAACCCCTAGTCAGGATAGCGGGGATGGGCTCATGCTCGTCCAGGGGCTACACTGAGGGCTCATCTCTCAAGAGGAGAAGAGTAGCCACTTCAGGAACAGATAACTTCATCTCCAGACAGAGGCAACAATCACAGGCACTCAGTATTACAGGCCCTGACACCTCTCTCCAGAATCGGGGACTTTTTCCTTTTCTCAGCCTAATATGAACATTCCTTCTATGTCTTAAGGCCTCTGATCTACCTCTAGACATCAGGGCCAACAAGACTGAGGAGAAGATGCTGGGATCCCCCAAAGACCACCCTGGAGGTCACCATCCCTTACCTGAGTAAGTAGCTTGTATTCTCAACCATATCCAGCCTAGAATATGTCTACCTTGGCGGGTCAGAAACTTTAAAACCCTCCTATCTGATGCATTCATTTTCACAGAGAAGGAAAATGAGCTGCCCAATTGTATGCAGCCAGTTATTGCCATAGTTGGGCTACAAGACAGATCATCTGATCCTTACTACCCTGCCTCTCTTATTTCTTTGTCTGAGTACCCCAAACTCCTCCATATATCTCCGTCACCCTTCTCCATGCACAAAAAGGAAGGAGGATGGGCTATGAATGAGTGAAACTCCCAACAAAAGGATCGATGCTTTCAGAGAAAGAGTGTAGCTGTGCTGAAGCTGATGGGCTCTACCCCAGCTTCAGAGCAGCATGGGGACACCACATCAAGAGCTTCCTGGGTGAAATCTGAAACCAGCTCTGCCCCCACCCTCACATACATGGAGGACTGGGAGAGAAGAAAGAAGCAAATGGATAGGTGGCAGTTTTAATAAGCCAGGGAACTTACAAGACTTGTTTTGCACGGCCATAAGAAGAGATCGCCACACCTGCCTGTAAGAATCTTGATAGTTTATAAGGAGGCCTTAACTGGGTTCAATTGGTGGATCATCCAGGTGATTCTGACACAACTTACTCTCTTAAGACTGTCTCCTTGGAACAGCTCACATTGTGGGGACAGTAGGCAGAGTATGCATTCTAAGGAAAGGGTGTGGGGAGAAGCCTTTGGTTGCTCAGGTTCAGCTCCAAGAGCCAGGTGGCAGTGACATCCTCCCAGTGAACTTCTCTAACCCCTGGACTGTCACACTAGTCCTGCTGTTCACTTGTGGTGTAACATTAAACAACCAGCTTTGTTCTTGAGGCTTCAGCTGTTGTTGTTCAGTCACTCAGTTGTGTCTGACTCTTTGAGAACCCATGACTGCAGCATGCCAGGCTTCCCAGTCCTTCTATATCACCCAGTGTTTGCTCAAACCATTGTCTATTGAGTCAATGATGCCATCCAACCATCTCATCCTCTTCTCTGCCTGCCCTCAATTATTCCCAGCATCAGGGCCTTTTCCAACCAGCTGGCTCTTAGCATCAGGTGCCCAAAGTATTGCAGCTTCAGCTTTAGGGTCAATTCTAGCATGAATTTGCAGAGCCTTCAATTGGCCTTCTGCAAATTAATCATGTAGAGTAGAATCATATTTTGAAACATTTCTTTAACATTGAAAGTTTCTTCAAAATTATCTATCCTTTTTTAAAGAATCTATAAAACACCTGAGGACAGAATTTTTCTGGGTAAAGAAGAATCGTGGGACTCCTGGGCCTCTCTGTTCATACTATGCCTCTCCACTGACCTGTTTGTCACACAGGTGTGTCAACCATGGGATAAAGGAAGAACAGCATGAGAGATGTGGAGGGAGGATTTGAAGCTGTGTCCTGAGGGAGGGGCAGGGGAGGCAATCTCAACTCAGAAACAATCTCCCTTGGAATCAAGGGGGATTCATAGGCATAATGATAAGTGCTGGGGAGCTAATGACAAACTAGTCTGTTACCTCACATCAAATGAATTTTGAATAAGTAAACAATATTGCATGAAGAAAAGTCATCTGGCTTCACTGAGCTACTTGAAACCACACTCAGGGACCTTCTGATCATCAGCAGGCTGTCAGAACCAGGTCCCTTAATCTATCTGTCACTGCTGCAGGAAAGACTCTACAAAGCAGGAAACCCACTAGAATCTCTGCTCCTTCCCCTTCTCTGACCAGGAAATTCTCATACTTCCTGTTCTCCGGCTTTATGTGCTTTGATCTTGCTCTCCTTTCAGTGGCCATCTTGACTATTTTACCCACAGTTACACTCTTCCTCACTTTATTTTACCTTAACCAGCTTAACCAATTATTAATATAAGTATGAGAATTATTATGCTTCCCCGGTGGCACAGTGGTGAAGATTTCACTTGCCAATGCAGGAGACGTGGGTTCGAACCCTGGGGGTTGGGAAGATACTCTGGAGAAGGAAATGGCAACCCCTTCCAGTTTTCTTGCCTGGAACATTCCATGGACAGAGGAACCTGGCTACAGTCCATGGGGTCACAAAGAGTCAGACATGACTTAGTGACTAAACAACGTAAGAATTATGATTTTCTATTGTTTTTACATTACTTATATTATTTATATAATTAATACAAATAACAGCACCCACTCCTTAACAAAGCAGTTTTCACTTCTTTTCAAAGACGTGTTCACTCATTTGATGCCCATGACATTCATACTTCCCCATTTTTCTATGAGAAAAATATATGAGACACAAAGACTTTCTAAGGGGAATAGCTGATAGATAACTAAATCAAAAATAGAGCCCAAATCCTGTACTATTCCTACTAATTCTCCTGATCCAAAGAATCTGTTTCAGGTCACTATGCAACACGCCCAGTCATTCAAGGTCCTGTCAAAGTTATTCTCGAGTTTTTGTGTGTTCAGTCACCCAGTCATGTCCAGCTCTTTACAATCCTGTGGACTGTAGTCCACCAGGCTTCTCTGTCCGTGGAATTTCCTAGGCAAAGATACTGGAGTGGGTTACCATTTGCTCCTCCAGGGGATCTTCCCAACGCAGGGATTGAACCCTCATCTCTTAAAGAATCTGGCAGACATATTCTTTACCACTGAGCCACCTGAAAACCCATTCTGAGCTTACTCTGCAAATGAAGTCTGCAAATACTGCATAGGCAGAGAATTAGCATAGTTTAATGGCTAAAAACAGGACCCTGAAACCAAACTTCTTTGGGTCGAAATTATAACAATTTACTCATTGTAGAATCTTGGGCAAGTTATTGAATATCTCTGAAATGGTTCTGTAATGGTTTTGTTTATTCAGCTGTATAGTACCCAAGTTCTTAGGTGGATTAAATCATCATACAGAACCTAGCACATGGTAAGTATTTTCATTGTGTTCAGTATTTTTATTAGGCCCCACTACAAGTATACAATGGTGAACTGGGGATACAGAGTGTAACAATCAGTCGGATCCCTACAAGATGCCCCTGGAGAAGGTGCCCATGGCTCTCTCCCATGTCAATCAGGTCTCCTATGCCCTCCCTAATAAGAGAAATCACCTTGATCCAAAGTTCCAAGGGGAGAAAAAGGATGCAACAGGAATCCATGCCACTGTGTCTTAGGACAGTGCCATGAGAGATGCTTACAGTAGGGATCTTTCTCAATGATGCAGAGCGTTTCATTTAAGGACTTAAAACATAAGACAAACCATTGGTTCTCAGTGTCTTTGGGTGTAGACTTCTTCTCACTCATCTTTTATACATCTTTTTCACCCTTAATCAAGGTCTGCAGACTACTGCGGACTACTTTCTGTGTTCTCTTCTGAAACTAATCCCGATGCTAGGAAAGGTGGACAGTAGAAATCCACGTTCAGGGACAGAGTGACTGATGCAGTTTCGGGTTATTTTGGCTGCTACTAGGATCTGATCCTGGGTAGGAGGGCAGATAGTTACTTCTGATCATATTCCATTGTAACTGAGTCTCCAGCTTTATAAATGGCTGGGAAGAGTGACAATTCCTTCCAGACAGGGGTTCTGCTTTGTCCTCTTGCTCCCCTGTGCCAATTTTCAGATTAGCTTCTAGTTCCTTAAGCCCAGAACCTTGCTCTCTAGTCCTTTCATGGTTATCTACCAGCATACCTGCACTGTTTATATAGTTCTCATGCTCAGATGACAATATATGACTCAGTTCAACTCTAGTCTACTGTGAAGACACTCACCTGTTACTTCCGTGATGACTGCCGTAATACCACTCACCTTAATGAAATAGAAAATTCAACACAACCAAACAAATGCTCTCTCCTAGTGCCAGAAAGTCGTCTTCTCCTATGCCACACAATTGCAGAAAGTGGTTCTATCCCCATACCATATGGTTTCATCTCAGTAAGGGTTGTGGACTTTCCAGTTTCATGGCACTCCTCAAAAGCCCCAAACACAATACACAAACTTCTCAAAGAGAGTGGAGCTAGGAAAACCATCTGTAGGATTTATATGTTTTCCTCAAGGAGAAGTTAAGATATTCTAAGATTCAGTTTTAGGAAAAGAGATAATTAAAGAGATAATTTAGGAAAAGAGATAATAAAAGAGATAATTCCTGGTCAATTCAGAATAGCCTGAGGAGGTAAATTTCATAACTTCTGTCTTTGTGAATTAAGGAAATGAGGATTCAGCAGGTGACTTTGTTCCCAGTGCCCATCGGTGACAGAGCCAGGATGGAAAGCCAGACATGTGTGACACTAAAATCCACACTCCTGTCAACTACACCAGCTACTTGTCAGAATTTATAACTGGAGATTTCAGGCAAGATTCACACCTAGCATTCCTTTATATTTTCTACTTGCGGAACAGCAATGCCAAGAGGAAACCAGAGTCACATCACTGAATTCTTCCTTCTGGGACTGACCAGTGACCCCCAAAAGCAGGTGTGGCTCTTTGCCATTTTCTTGGCCATGTACCTGGTCAATGTGGGTGGCAACTCAATCATCATTGCAGCCATCCGGGGAGATGCCCACCTCCACACCCCCATGTACTTCTTCCTCTCCAACCTGTCTTTTGTGGACATGTGTTTTACAAACGTCATTGTGCCAAGGATGCTGGCAAACATGCTGAGCAAGAGCAAGAAGGTCCCCTTTGCCCAGTGCCTAGCCCAGATGTATTTCTTTGTGACCTGTGCGATCACCGACAGCTTCCTCCTGGCTGCCATGGCCATAGACCGCTATGTGGCCATCTGCCACCCACTGCATTACACCACCACTATGAACCCCAGGCGCTGCCTCCTGCTCGTGACAGCGTCCTGGCTGGTGGCCCACCTCCACTCACTCACCCACACCATCCTCATGGCCCGCCTCTCCTTCTGTGGGCCCAACGTCATCCACCACTTCTTCTGTGACGTCCAGCCTCTGCTCACGCTCTCCTGCTCGGACACCTCTGTCAATGAGCTCTTGGCCTTCACAGAGGGCTCCTTTGTGATCATGAGTCCCTTTGTCTTCATTATTGTCTCTTATGTCTATATCACCTGTGCTGTCCTGAGGGTCCCTTCCGGGAGAGGCAGGTACAAGGTCTTCTCCACTTGTGGGTCCCACCTCACGGTTGTGGCACTATTCTATGGGACTGCCATCTCAGTGTACATTCGGCCCTCGTCTACCTACTCGGTGACAAAGGACCGTGTAGTCACTGTCGTTTATACTGTGGTAATCCCCATGCTGAACCCTTTTATCTATAGCCTTAGGAACAAGGACATGAAGCAAGCCTTGAGAAAGCTGGCTAGGAGAAAAGAACAGAACAAGCATTGAAGAAGTGTGGGAAGGTAGTCTGAAATTATATAAATATCTCATTCCTCAATAAATTTCTTCCCACCTATTCATTTACCTATATTGGCATACACTTATGGCTCCCTACTTTGTCTAGCAAATTATGTCATTTTGATATGTTTCCACCATTCTTTGAGCACTTTCATGTCTTCTAACACATCAAGATGTTCCAGACTCATCTTGTACTTTCTCTGCTCCAGTCCAGGAATCAGGTATTTCTCCTAAAACTCGGTTTCCCAACATGGATATCAGCTTCAATCTATGCAGACTCTCATAGTGAGGCAGGAGATAAGTGGATCCTAGCCTGAGTAGCTAGAATATGCTATTTTTTAAAAGATTTATTTATTTATTTGGGGGGGTGGGGTGGGCAGGGAGGGGAGCAGGCAGGCTACTTCTATTGGTCTTTTATTTGTCCATTTTCATCCATCTTTATTCTTTGGCCTGTATGGGCCTCTCATTGCGGTGGCCTCTGTTGTCAGAGAGGACCAGATCTGGGCGCATGCGCTCCAGAGCTCTGGCTCCATAATTGGACACATTGGTCCAGCCGCTCCGCAGCACGTGGGATCTTCCCAGGCCAGGGATCGAACCAGCGCCCCTTGCACTGCAAGGCAGTGTCCCTACCCACTGGACCACCAGGGAAGCCCTAGAATCTACTATTTAGTGAACAGATTCACCAAGATAAAGTTAATGGCAGGAGCAAGGAGGAACTGCATCCTGCTTTGATAAGAGATAAAGACACTTTTGAACTGTGGTGTTGGAGAAGACACTGAGGGTCCCTTGGAAAGCAAGGAGATCAAGCCAGTTAATCCTAAAGGAAATCAACCCTGAATATTCATTGGAAGGACTCAGGCTAAGCTGAAAGTCCAATACTTTAGCCATCTGATGTGAAGAGATGACTCATAGGAAAAGACTCCGATGCTGGGAAAAATAGAAGGAGAAGGGGATGACAGAGGACAAGATAGTTGGATGGCATCAAGCACTCAACAGACATGAGTTTGAGCAAGCTCCGGAAGATGGTGAAGGACAGGGAAGCCTGGTATGCTATAGCCCATGGATCTCAAAGAATCAGACACGACTGAGCAACTGAATTGAACTGAGTTCTGAACTGACCTGAAAGAGACCACATATTTCTCATTCTTCAGGTCAAGGAGACCTTCCAAAGTACAAACATGCATCCAGAAATGTTTTCTGATATGTTTCCACCATTCTTTGAGCACTTTCATGTCTTCTAACACATCAAGATGTTCCAGACTCATCTTGTACTTTCTCTGCTCCAGTCCAGGAATCAGGTATTTCTCCTAAAACTCGGTTTCCCAACATGGATATCAGCTTCAATCTATGCAGACTCTCATAGTGAGGCAGGAGATAAGTGGATCCTAGCCTGAGTAGCTAGAATATGCTATTTTTTAAAAGATTTATTTATTTATTTGGGGGGGTGGGGTGGGCAGGGAGGGGAGCAGGCAGGCTACTTCTATTGGTCTTTTATTTGTCCATTTTCATCCATCTTTATTCTTTGGCCTGTATGGGCCTCTCATTGCGGTGGCCTCTGTTGTCAGAGAGCACCAGCTCTGGGCGCATGCACTCCAGAGCTCTGGCTCCATAATTGGACACATTGGTCCAGCCGCTCCGCAGCACGTGGGATCTTCCCAGGCCAGGGATCGAACCAGCGCCCCTTGCACTGCAAGGCAGTGTCCCTACCCACTGGACCACCAGGGAAGCCCTAGAATCTACTATTTAGTGAACAGATTCACCAAGATAAAGTTAATGGCAGGAGCAAGGAGGAACTGCATCCTGCTTTGATAAGAGATAAAGACACTTTTGAACTGTGGTGTTGGAGAAGACACTGAGGGTCCCTTGGAAAGCAAGGAGATCAAGCCAGTTAATCCTAAAGGAAATCAACCCTGAATATTCATTGGAAGGACTCAGGCTAAGCTGAAAGTCCAATACTTTAGCCATCTGATGTGAAGAGATGACTCATAGGAAAAGACTCCGATGCTGGGAAAAATAGAAGGAGAAGGGGATGACAGAGGACAAGATAGTTGGATGGCATCAAGCACTCAACAGACATGAGTTTGAGCAAGCTCCGGAAGATGGTGAAGGACAGGGAAGCCTGGTATGCTATAGCCCATGGATCTCAAAGAATCAGACACGACTGAGCAACTGAATTGAACTGAGTTCTGAACTGACCTGAAAGAGACCACATATTTCTCATTCTTCAGGTCAAGGAGACCTTCCAAAGTACACATGCATAGAAATGTTTTTCAGGAGTCAGAGAAGCGAGGGGGTACCAGGTCATAATATGTTTTGTTAACATTCCAGAAACCCTTTTGTTGGAATCCATCTTGGCTAAAAGAGGCACAGGCACACAGAAATCACTGAAATCATCCCTTTTATATGCATCTCAGCTTTCTGGGGCCAGTTTCCTGTGTTTATCATCCCCATCCCCAACGAGCTCCTCAGTGCTCACCACAGAGAGTGGTGGAAGCCTGATAGCTCCGAGTATTGGTCTTCTTCCTGGCTGCCCTCAGGGTTCAGAAATTCACATTTGGAAGACAGAAAGTGCTGATGGCTGTGACATCCTCGTTCACTGATATGGCAGGAAAAATTCCATTTCACAGAAGCATTACTATAAAACTCCTCACGGACTCTCTCCAGATTTGGACACAGTCCCAAGGGCATTAGCCCACTGTGACCCCTTTTGCCTGGCAAAGCAATAGAACTATTCTTTTCTACTTCACTCAAAACTCTGTCGGCGAGATTTAGTTCATTGTCAGGTACAGAGGTCAGATTTGGCTTCAGAAGAAAAAGATTAGTGTGATAAGAGGAAGAGGCCAGATGCCAAGAAATATAGGTGGCCTCTAGGAACCAAAAAAGGCAAGAAAACAGATTCTCCCCAGAAGACTCCAGAAGGAATGCAGCCCTTCTGACACCTTCAGTTTAGACTTTCAACTTTCATAAGTACATAAGAGAATGCATTTGTGTCATTTTAAGTCACTGATTTGTTACAGCAGAATCAGGAAAGTAATACAGTAGTCAAGAGGAACATTGGAAAAGCTCTGATTATAGCTCTTTGATCTAAGGAATGTCTCTGATCTTGTGAAGAGATGACTCATAGGAAAAGACTCCGATGCTGGGAAAAATAGAAGGAGAAGGGGATGACAGAGGACAAGATAGTTGGATGGCATCAAGCACTCAACAGACATGAGTTTGAGCAAGCTCCGGAAGATGGTGAAGGACAGGGAAGCCTGGTATGCTATAGCCCATGGATCTCAAAGAATCAGACACGACTGAGCAACTGAATTGAACTGAGTTCTGAACTGACCTGAAAGAGACCACATATTTCTCATTCTTCAGGTCAAGGAGACCTTCCAAAGTACACATGCATAGAAATGTTTTTCAGGAGTCAGAGAAGCGAGGGGGTACCAGGTCATAATATGTTTTGTTAACATTCCAGAAACCCTTTTGTTGGAATCCATCTTGGCTAAAAGAGGCACAGGCACACAGAAATCACTGAAATCATCCCTTTTATATGCATCTCAGCTTTCTGGGGCCAGTTTCCTGTGTTTATCATCCCCATCCCCAACGAGCTCCTCAGTGCTCACCACAGAGAGTGGTGGAAGCCTGATAGCTCCGAGTATTGGTCTTCTTCCTGGCTGCCCTCAGGGTTCAGAAATTCACATTTGGAAGACAGAAAGTGCTGATGGCTGTGACATCCTCGTTCACTGATATGGCAGGAAAAATTCCATTTCACAGAAGCATTACTATAAAACTCCTCACGGACTCTCTCCAGATTTGGACACAGTCCCAAGGGCATTAGCCCACTGTGACCCCTTTTGCCTGGCAAAGCAATAGAACTATTCTTTTCTACTTCACTCAAAACTCTGTCGGCGAGATTTAGTTCATTGTCAGGTACAGAGGTCAGATTTGGCTTCAGAAGAAAAAGATTAGTGTGATAAGAGGAAGAGGCCAGATGCCAAGAAATATAGGTGGCCTCTAGGAACCAAAAAAGGCAAGAAAACAGATTCTCCCCAGAAGACTCCAGAAGGAATGCAGCCCTTCTGACACCTTCAGTTTAGACTTTCAACTTTCATAAGTACATAAGAGAATGCATTTGTGTCATTTTAAGTCACTGATTTGTTACAGCAGAATCAGGAAAGTAATACAGTAGTCAAGAGCATGAGCTCTGGTTAAACATCTCTGGGTTCAAATCTTAGCTCTGCCACTTACTAGCTCTTTGATCTAAGGAATGTCTCTGACCTTCAGTTTCTTCACAAGTAATATGGGTAAAATACAGAAATGAAATGATTGATTGAGGCAAGAGTCTTTTACCTATAACTAAGATACAACCATTAGGTGGAAAGTTGTTACGGAAAATGGATAATCACACAGTCTCAAAATACCCATCATTGACTTCTTACTAATTATAAAGGAGAAATTTTGCATTCACAGTGAAATACCTTAATAACAAAGTAATCAAACTTGCATGACCAACAGTGGGACCTGACCCTGTGTCCCTACTGATGTAATGGAACCAGAGGTACACAATATCTCCTTTGTAGCATTCTGGTCAAAATATTTAATATAAATCTAATCATGGGCTTCCCTGGTGGTTCGGTGGATAAGGACACCGCCTTGCAGTGCGAGGGGCGCCAGTTCGATCCCTGGCCTGGGAAGATCCCACGTGCTGCGAAGCGGCCAGACCAATGTGTCCAATTACCGAGCCGGAGCTCTGGAACGCAAGCACCCAGAGCGGGTGCTCTGCGACAACAGAGGCCACCGCGATGGGAGGCCCACACGGGCCAAAGAACAAAGATGGATGAAAATAGATAAATGAAAGACCAATAGAAGTGGCCCGCCCGCCCCCCTCCCTCCCCAACCCAAAAAAAATCTAATCATGTGCAAACAAATAGAGAATATGAAACATTCATCAAAGCAATGGACCTGGACTCTTTGCAATGTCAGGAAAAGTAAATACCACCCCTCAAAAAAGGTAGAGGGGATATTTTCCCATTATTAAGAGACAAAAGAAACATAACAGTTGAATGCAACACATTCACCTTGACTTAGTGTGATAAGAGGAAGAGGCCAGATGCCAAGAAATATAGGTGGCCTCTAGGAACCAAAAAAGGCAAGAAAACAGATTCTCCCCAGAAGACTCCAGAAGGAATGCAGCCCTTCTGACACCTTCAGTTTAGACTTTCAACTTTCATAAGTACATAAGAGAATGCATTTGTGTCATTTTAAGTCACTGATTTGTTACAGCAGAATCAGGAAAGTAATACAGTAGTCAAGAGCATGAGCTCTGGTTAAACATCTCTGGGTTCAAATCTTAGCTCTGCCACTTACTAGCTCTTTGATCTAAGGAATGTCTCTGACCTTCAGTTTCTTCACAAGTAATATGGGTAAAATACAGAAATGAAATGATTGATTGAGGCAAGAGTCTTTTACCTATAACTAAGATACAACCATTAGGTGGAAAGTTGTTACGGAAAATGGATAATCACACAGTCTCAAAATACCCATCATTGACTTCTTACTAATTATAAAGGAGAAATTTTGCATTCACAGTGAAATACCTTAATAACAAAGTAATCAAACTTGCATGACCAACAGTGGGACCTGACCCTGTGTCCCTACTGATGTAATGGAACCAGAGGTACACAATATCTCCTTTGTAGCATTCTGGTCAAAATATTTAATATAAATCTAATCATGGGCTTCCCTGGTGGTTCGGTGGATAAGGACACCGCCTTGCAGTGCGAGGGGCGCCAGTTCGATCCCTGGCCTGGGAAGATCCCACGTGCTGCGAAGCGGCCAGACCAATGTGTCCAATTACCGAGCCGGAGCTCTGGAACGCAAGCACCCAGAGCGGGTGCTCTGCGACAACAGAGGCCACCGCGATGGGAGGCCCACACGGGCCAAAGAACAAAGATGGATGAAAATAGATAAATGAAAGACCAATAGAAGTGGCCCGCCTGCCCTCCCTCTGCAACCCGCCCACCCTACCCCCAAAAAATCTAATCATGTGCAAACAAATAGAGAATATGAAACATTCATCAAAGCAATGGACCTGGACTCTTTGCAATGTCAGGAAAAGTAAATACCACCCCTCAAAAAAGGTAGAGGGGATATTTTCCCATTATTAAGAGACAAAAGAAACATAACAGTTGAATGCAACACATTCACCTTGACAGGAGACTAGATTGAGAAAAATTGGACCACAGATTGTATGTCATGTAGAATTTGTGTTCTTTTTCTTGGACATTGCTATTATTCATGGGTTGTGTGGAAGATGCCTGCTGAAGTATTTAAAGGAGAAAGGCCATATTATTTTCAACTTACTTTCAGATGGTTCACAGAAAAATAAATTGTAGAAATTTATAGAAAGAGAACATTTGTTTATATAAGACTTATGTAGGCAAAAAGTTAACAATCTGTAGACCTATTTGGAAGTGTTCATTGCTATCTTCTCTCCATTTTTATATGAATTTGAAAATTTTCAACATAAAATTCTGAAAGCAAAAATGTAAATTAGACTATGCTCTTCCTCTGCTAAAAGACTGTGCAATGATCCAGTGCTTCCTACTGCATTCAGAAAAATAGCCCAGGGCTTCCCTGGTGGTCCAGTGGGTGAGGACACCGCCTTGCAGTGCAAGGGGCGCTGGTTCGATCCCTGGCCTGGGAAGATCCCATGGGCCATGGAGCGGCTGGACTGATGGGTCCAATTACTGAGCTGGAGCTCTGGAGGACATGTGCCCAGAGCCAGTGCTCTGCGACAACAGAGGTCACTGCGATGGGAGGCCCACACAGGCCAAAGAACAAAGATGGATGAAAATAGACAAATGAAAAACCAATAGAAGTAGCCCACCTGCTCCCCTCCCTCCCCACCCCACCGCCCCCCAAAATAAATAACTAAATAAATCTTAAAAAAAAAAGCTATACCAATTCATTATAAAAAAAGAAAAAAGAAAAATAGCCCAAGTCTTGTCATCGCCATCAGATCCTACACAGTGTGGTTCCAAAGCTTTTTGCTTTCCCATACTTGCTATTTGCTCTCTAGCTTACTGCCCTGCAGAAACACTGATCTCTGGTGTTGCTTAAATAAACAAGGATTGCTCCCACCTCAGGACCTATCATGTGCAAACAAATAGAGAATATGAAACATTCATCAAAGCAATGGACCTGGACTCTTTGCAATGTCAGGAAAAGTAAATACCACCCCTCAAAAAAGGTAGAGGGGATATTTTCCCATTATTAAGAGACAAAAGAAACATAACAGTTGAATGCAACACATTCACCTTGACAGGAGACTAGATTGAGAAAAATTGGACCACAGATTGTATGTCATGTAGAATTTGTGTTCTTTTTCTTGGACATTGCTATTATTCATGGGTTGTGTGGAAGATGCCTGCTGAAGTATTTAAAGGAGAAAGGCCATATTATTTTCAACTTACTTTCAGATGGTTCACAGAAAAATAAATTGTAGAAATTTATAGAAAGAGAACATTTGTTTATATAAGACTTATGTAGGCAAAAGTTAACAATCTGTAGACCTATTTGGAAGTGTTCATTGCTATCTTCTCTCCATTTTTATATGAATTTGAAAATTTTCAACATAAAATTCTGAAAGCAAAAATGTAAATTAGACTATGCTCTTCCTCTGCTAAAAGACTGTGCAATGATCCAGTGCTTCCTACTGCATTCAGAAAAATAGCCCAGGGCTTCCCTGGTGGTCCAGTGGGTGAGGACACCGCCTTGCAGTGCAAGGGGCGCTGGTTCGATCCCTGGCCTGGGAAGATCCCATGGGCCATGGAGCGGCTGGACTGATGGGTCCAATTACTGAGCTGGAGCTCTGGAGGACATGTGCCCAGAGCCAGTGCTCTGCGACAACAGAGGTCACTGCGATGGGAGGCCCACACAGGCCAAAGAACAAAGATGGATGAAAATAGACAAATGAAAAACCAATAGAAGTAGCCCACCTGCTCCCCTCCCTCCCCACCCCACCGCCCCCCAAAATAAATAACTAAATAAATCTTAAAAAAAAAAGCTATACCAATTCATTATAAAAAAAGAAAAAAGAAAAATAGCCCAAGTCTTGTCATCGCCATCAGATCCTACACAGTGTGGTTCCAAAGCTTTTTGCTTTCCCATACTTGCTATTTGCTCTCTAGCTTACTGCCCTGCAGAAACACTGATCTCTGGTGTTGCTTAAATAAACAAGGATTGCTCCCACCTCAGGACCTTTGAATTGATTATTTTCACTGTCTGAAATGCTTTCTCTCAGATACTCAGACACAGCTATACTCTTGTTTCTCTCCATGTTCAGGCTTTACTGAAGTGACACCCCAAACCCAGGACTTTTTCCTTCTGGGTACCTGAATAGGCAAATTTCCCAGCTTTTCTTATAGTTAAGTGTGGTCATATAACTGAGCTCTAGTCAAAAAAATGTGGGTGGAAAGGAGACACATCACTTTTCAACCAGACTCGCTCAAGTCTCCCCACCTGCAACCTCTCTCTTAACCCAACTGCCAACTGAAGAGACGTCTCTGAGGAAATAGAGGGTTGTAGTCACAAGAAGGAGGGAACCTGGGACCCAGAAGAACCACAGGGAAATCACATTTACAGTGGACTCTGTGTCAGCAAGAAGTAAATTCTTATTGTGGAAGTCAAATATAAATAGGTGTGATTCCCAAGTGTCTCAGCAGTAAAGAATCTGCCTGCTAATGCAGGAGACACAGGTTTCATCCCTGGGTCAGGAAGATCCCTTGGAGAAGGAAACAGCCATCCACTGCAGTATCCTTGCCTGGGAAATTCCACGGATAGAGAACCCTGGCAGGCTACAGTTCATGGGGTTGCAAAAAGGTTGAACATGACTTAGTGACTAAACAAACAAACAAATAAATAAATAATAGTACATCCCTCAGTGGGTTATTGAAAAGACTGAAAGCAATGATGAATAGAAATCAATCATCACAGAATCTCAGAATTCACTCATTGTATATTATTTGTGATAGTAAAAGATAGTGCATGAAACTATGAGAAACTAATATGTACCTGGTAAGCGTTAAATGTGCCTTGATTGGTAATGTCTCAATTGTTAAGAATTATGCAAAGTTGGTCAAAGGGTACAAAGTTTCAGTTATGTCAGGTAAATAGTGTAGAGCATGGTGACTAAAGTTAACGACACTGTACTGTAATCTTGAAATCTGCTAAGAAAGTAGATCACAGGGGCTTCCCTGGTGGTCCAGTGGGCAAGGACACCGCCTTGCAGTGCAAGGGGCGCTGGTTCGATCCCTGGCCTGGGAAAATCCCACATGCCGCAGAGCGGCTGGACCGATGTGTCCAACTACTGAGCCGGAGCTCTGGAGCGCATGTGCCCAGAGCCAGTGCTCTGCAACAACAGAGGCCACTGCGATGGGAGGCCCACACAGGCCAAAGAACAAAGATGGATGAAACTAGACAAATGAAAGACCAGTGGAAGTGGCCTGCCCACCCCCCTCACTCCCCACCCCTGCCAAAATAAATAAATAAATAAATGTTTTAAAAAAAAAAAAGAAAGTAGATCACAAGCATTGTCACCACACAAATATGCACACAAATGCACACAGACACAAAAAGTAACTATATGGGGTAATGAAGATGTTAATTAGCTTCATTGTGGTGATCACTTCACAATGTAGACATATATCACCTCATCAAACAGTATACCTTAAACACATACCATTTTTATTTGTTAAGTATACCTCAAAAAAGCTAAAAAGTGTGCATTTTAGGTCAGTCTCCCAAGGCAATAGAAATAAAAGCAAAAACAAACAAATGAAACCTAATCAAACTTACAAACTATCTCACAGAATAGGAAACCATAAACATAACAAAAAGACATCCTATGGACTAGGAGAAAATATTTGCCAATGATGAGCCCAACAAGGACTTAATTTCCAAAATATACAAACAGCTCATACAACTCAACAACAACAAAAAAGAAAAACAATCAAAAACTGGGCAGGAGACCTAAATAGACATTTCTCCAAAGAAGACATAAAAATGGCCAATAGACACATGAAATATGCTCAATCATCACAGAATCTCAGAATTCACTCATTGTATATTATTTGTGATAGTAAAAGATAGTGCATGAAACTATGAGAAACTAATATGTACCTGGTAAGCGTTAAATGTGCCTTGATTGGTAATGTCTCAATTGTTAAGAATTATGCAAAGTTGGTCAAAGGGTACAAAGTTTCAGTTATGTCAGGTAAATAGTGTAGAGCATGGTGACTAAAGTTAACGACACTGTACTGTAATCTTGAAATCTGCTAAGAAAGTAGATCACAGGGGCTTCCCCTGGTGGTCTAGTGGGAAAGGACACCGCCTTGCAGTGCAAGGGGCGCTGGTTCGATCCCTGGCCTGGGAAAATCCCACATGCCGCAGAGCGGCTGGACCGATGTGTCCAACTACTGAGCCGGAGCTCTGGAGCGCATGTGCCCAGAGCCAGTGCTCTGCAACAACAGAGGCCACTGCGATGGGAGGCCCACACAGGCCAAAGAACAAAGATGGATGAAACTAGACAAATGAAAGACCAGTGGAAGTGGCCTGCCCACCCCCCTCACTCCCCACCCCTGCCAAAATAAATAAATAAATAAATGTTTTAAAAAAAAAAAAGAAAGTAGATCACAAGCATTGTCACCACACAAATATGCACACAAATGCACACAGACACAAAAAGTAACTATATGGGGTAATGAAGATGTTAATTAGCTTCATTGTGGTGATCACTTCACAATGTAGACATATATCACCTCATCAAACAGTATACCTTAAACACATACCATTTTTATTTGTTAAGTATACCTCAAAAAAGCTAAAAAGTGTGCATTTTAGGTCAGTCTCCCAAGGCAATAGAAATAAAAGCAAAAACAAACAAATGAAACCTAATCAAACTTACAAACTATCTCACAGAATAGGAAACCATAAACATAACAAAAAGACATCCTATGGACTAGGAGAAAATATTTGCCAATGATGAGCCCAACAAGGACTTAATTTCCAAAATATACAAACAGCTCATACAACTCAACAACAACAAAAAAGAAAAACAATCAAAAACTGGGCAGGAGACCTAAATAGACATTTCTCCAAAGAAGACATAAAAATGGCCAATAGACACATGAAAATATGCTCAATATCACTGATTACTAGAGAAATGTAAATCAAAACTAGAATGAGATACCACCTCACAATATCATCACAGACTCAAGTGCAATAGTTTCTGAATAACAAAGTAGACTAAGTGTGGAATTTAGGAGGAGGACGTGCTTGAGTCTGAACTTACTTGTAGCACTTCCAAGCTATATGTTTCGGGGGCACATTATTTGGTGAGACTGAGTCGCATCTCCCTTATTTGTTAAAACAAGGGTACTATGCTTGAAGAGCTACATATAAAATGCCACGTAATTGTTCAATACGTGGTTATTATTATGTGAACATATTCTCATTCTTGAGCTTATGTAATTCTCCAGACAACATTCTCTGGTACATGGGTACTAAAAAAACTCATGTTATGAATGACGAATCCAAAATTCAGACAGGCTAATAGTTTGCTCCAAATCACAACTAATTGGCTGACTAGTGCCCAGGAATCTGCACTCTCAAGATCCTTTCCATGGTACCACACATGATTCCTCCATCCCAGGATGGTCCCAGGTTCAAGCCTTCTCTAGTTACCTACCTTCACCCCCTTCAGAATCACTCTTATAATAAGCCACTAATTATCAGGGATTCAAAGAAAATTGTCAACCCAGAATCCTAAGTTTTCATAGTCTCTACTCTTCTCCCAAGTCTTCCTTCTTAATGAGCTCCCTGGACGGGGTTGGTAGATGGAACAACTGTGTGTCTCCTTGGGGTAAGGTTACGTAAAGGAGGTGACAGTCACCTCCTTCTGGGTCTCCACTCTTACCCATCATTGGAGTAAATCTTCAGAGGCCAGTGATGGTAGCTGAGGCAGGGAGACAGCCTTGGGTTCCAGATGCCTGGGGTTACACTGAAAGATTACTTCTCTAAAGAGAGAGAAGTTTCTGAGATGATAACCACACACACACACCTCTCAAGGTCCAATGAGTCCCATCAGCTTTCATATAAACCTGGAAATTTTCCTTCCTCCCTCGATATGAGAGATCTATCTACTTTCCTACTTCAAAGACAAAAAGGAGAAATGTTCTCCAAAGAAGACATAAAATGGCCAATAGACACATGAAAATATGCTCAATATCACTGATTACTAGAAATGTAAATCAAAACTAGAATGAGATACCACCTCACAATATCATCACAGACTCAAGTGCAATAGTTTCTGAATAACAAAGTAGACTAAGTGTGGAATTTAGGAGGAGGACGTGCTTGAGTCTGAACTTACTTGTAGCACTTCCAAGCTATATGTTTCGGGGGCACATTATTTGGTGAGACTGAGTCGCATCTCCCTTATTTGTTAAAACAAGGGTACTATGCTTGAAGAGCTACATATAAAATGCCACGTAATTGTTCAATACGTGGTTATTATTATGTGAACATATTCTCATTCTTGAGCTTATGTAATTCTCCAGACAACATTCTCTGGTACATGGGTACTAAAAAAACTCATGTTATGAATGACGAATCCAAAATTCAGACAGGCTAATAGTTTGCTCCAAATCACAACTAATTGGCTGACTAGTGCCCAGGAATCTGCACTCTCAAGATCCTTTCCATGGTACCACACATGATTCCTCCATCCCAGGATGGTCCCAGGTTCAAGCCTTCTCTAGTTACCTACCTTCACCCCCTTCAGAATCACTCTTATAATAAGCCACTAATTATCAGGGATTCAAAGAAAATTGTCAACCCAGAATCCTAAGTTTTCATAGTCTCTACTCTTCTCCCAAGTCTTCCTTCTTAATGAGCTCCCTGGACGGGGTTGGTAGATGGAACAACTGTGTGTCTCCTTGGGGTAAGGTTACGTAAAGGAGGTGACAGTCACCTCCTTCTGGGTCTCCACTCTTACCCATCATTGGAGTAAATCTTCAGAGGCCAGTGATGGTAGCTGAGGCAGGGAGACAGCCTTGGGTTCCAGATGCCTGGGGTTACACTGAAAGATTACTTCTCTAAAGAGAGAGAAGTTTCTGAGATGATAACCACACACACACACCTCTCAAGGTCCAATGAGTCCCATCAGCTTTCATATAAACCTGGAAATTTTCCTTCCTCCCTCGATATGAGAGATCTATCTACTTTCCTACTTCCATCTTCCTCCCCTAATCACCAAGGCCAATGATACCCAGGAGACGATAGATGCCCGGACTTGCAGTCGGCCACCTCAGAGATCACCATCCCTTTTCTGAGTAAGTAGCCATTATCTTCAACCTTATCACTATGCCTACATCCTACAAATCCTGGTGTATTAGAAACTGAGGAATCATTTTACAGAACACCCTCTTTTTACAAGAACAAAATATGAGGCTACAAACCAGATCAGCTGCCTAGATATTCCAATGGTCTCCAACTTCTTTGTTTCTCCTTCCCCATTTATATAAACACCAGAAAGATTTGTTCTTGGTGGGTAGGACCCCAAGGGAGGATGCTCTGCACTTAAGATGGGGTAGATGTAATTGTTCTGATGCTGTCGAGTAGAATCCAGCTTTTTTGGCTCAGCTTAGTCTCTGGTTATCCCCAAAACCAGGGCTACTCAGGAAGGGTCCAGATGCCATGGCCTCACCACAACCTCTGAGCATCTTTGGAACAGCATGGGCCATGAGCTGATCCATGAGAATGGTAAGGGGAGATTGAGGTACTGGGTAAATTACTCCCTTTCTGAGCCTCAGGTTTTCCCTACATAAAACGAGTATGTTGTTTTCAAGTAAATCTTCCTAATATTTCTTGAAGTAATGCAATGTGTAAAACACTAGATAGCACAGGGCTTCCCTGGTGGTCCAGTGGGTGCAGAGTCCCGGGGGGCTTTGGGTCCGGAAGATCCCACGAGTGGCGAGCGGTTGGTAGATGGAACAACTGTGTGTCTCCTTGGGGTAAGGTTACGTAAAGGAGGTGACAGTCACCTCCTTCTGGGTCTCCACTCTTACCCATCATTGGAGTAAATCTTCAGAGGCCAGTGATGGTAGCTGAGGCAGGGAGACAGCCTTGGGTTCCAGATGCCTGGGGTTACACTGAAAGATTACTTCTCTAAGAGAGAGAAGTTTCTGAGATGATAACCACACACACACACCTCTCAAGGTCCAATGAGTCCCATCAGCTTTCATATAAACCTGGAAATTTTCCTTCCTCCCTCGATATGAGAGATCTATCTACTTTCCTACTTCCATCTTCCTCCCCTAATCACCAAGGCCAATGATACCCAGGAGACGATAGATGCCCGGACTTGCAGTCGGCCACCTCAGAGATCACCATCCCTTTTCTGAGTAAGTAGCCATTATCTTCAACCTTATCACTATGCCTACATCCTACAAATCCTGGTGTATTAGAAACTGAGGAATCATTTTACAGAACACCCTCTTTTTACAAGAACAAAATATGAGGCTACAAACCAGATCAGCTGCCTAGATATTCCAATGGTCTCCAACTTCTTTGTTTCTCCTTCCCCATTTATATAAACACCAGAAAGATTTGTTCTTGGTGGGTAGGACCCCAAGGGAGGATGCTCTGCACTTAAGATGGGGTAGATGTAATTGTTCTGATGCTGTCGAGTAGAATCCAGCTTTTTCGGCTCAGCTTAGTCTCTGGTTATCCCCAAAACCAGGGCTACTCAGGAAGGGTCCAGATGCCATGGCCTCACCACAACCTCTGAGCATCTTTGGAACAGCATGGGCCATGAGCTGATCCATGAGAATGGTAAGGGGAGATTGAGGTACTGGGTAAATTACTCCCTTTCTGAGCCTCAGGTTTTCCCTACATAAAACGAGTATGTTGTTTTCAAGTAAATCTTCCTAATATTTCTTGAAGTAATGCAATGTGTAAAACACTAGATAGCACAGGGCTTCCCTGGTGGTCCAGTGGGTGCAGAGTCCGCCTTGCAGTGTGAGGGGCACCAGTTGGATCCCTGGTTCCGGAAGATCCCACGAGTGGCAGAGCGGCTGGATCCGTGTGTCCAATTACCAGCCAGCGCTCTGGAGCAACTGTGCCCAGAGCCAGTGCTCTGCAACTAGAGAGGCCACTGCGATGGGAGGCTAACACAGACCAAAGAATAAAGATGGATGAAAAATAATAAATAATGAAGAAAAAGCTAGTGGCAGGAAGTTAAAAAAAGAAAAAACAACAACAACACTAGATAGCACAATTGATCTAGCGGAAGAGGAAGAGACTTGGAGTCCCTCTAATTCACTATTCCCTTGAGCTTCTCGACCCCTCCTGAGGCAGCCCCTGAGTCCCCCAAGGAAACAACTTTGGAAACCTATAATATTTCTAAATTATTAACATAGCTTTCATCTCCAACAACCTAAAATTGTACAAATTATTCCCCCCAGCAAAAAATTTTCAATCTAAAAGGAAATGCTTGGCCATCACACAGGGGGCTTCAGCCAGGCCAGCAAGTAGCTTAAAAAGCGGATGATAGATATGGAATGATGCCAAGTCCTGTTGGGTAAGATTTGGAAGAGATGAGAACTTTCACCCAGAGAATAAGCCTGGGGACATGTTTCTATTTTCAAACATCAGAATGGTTATCATGGTTCTTCTGAGTCCCTAGGTTGGCGTGCAGAGAAAATCTGCTGAATGAATTATGAATCAGTGAATCAAACCATGAAGGAAAAGCATAACTAATATCACTACCAAAGAGTAAACAGCTAACAAAGGATGCTGGTACTGCCAGCTTAGTATAATCCTTGGCTCTGGCGTTTCAATCTAAGACATAGGCTTAATCAAATTTTGATTACAAAAGGTCAAGGGACACTAAATTTAGGAGGCAGATGCCATGGCCTCACCACAACCTCTGAGCATCTTTGGAACAGCATGGGCCATGAGCTGATCCATGAGAATGGTAAGGGGAGATTGAGGTACTGGGTAAATTACTCCCTTTCTGAGCCTCAGGTTTTCCCTACATAAAACGAGTATGTTGTTTTCAAGTAAATCTTCCTAATATTTCTTGAAGTAATGCAATGTGTAAAACACTAGATAGCACAGGGCTTCCCTGGTGGTCCAGTGGGTGCAGAGTCCGCCTTGCAGTGTGAGGGGCACCAGTTGGATCCCTGGTTCCGGAAGATCCCACGAGTGGCAGAGCGGCTGGATCCGTGTGTCCAATTACCAGCCAGCGCTCTGGAGCAACTGTGCCCAGAGCCAGTGCTCTGCAACTAGAGAGGCCACTGCGATGGGAGGCTAACACAGACCAAAGAATAAAGATGGATGAAAAATAATAAATAATGAAGAAAAAGCTAGTGGCAGGAAGTTAAAAAAAGAAAAAACAACAACAACACTAGATAGCACAATTGATCTAGCGGAAGAGGAAGAGACTTGGAGTCCCTCTAATTCACTATTCCCTTGAGCTTCTCGACCCCTCCTGAGGCAGCCCCTGAGTCCCCCAAGGAAACAACTTTGGAAACCTATAATATTTCTAAATTATTAACATAGCTTTCATCTCCAACAACCTAAAATTGTACAAATTATTCCCCCCAGCAAAAATTTACAATCTAAAAGGAAATGCTTGGCCATCACACAGGGGGCTTCAGCCAGGCCAGCAAGTAGCTTAAAAAGCGGATGATAGATATGGAATGATGCCAAGTCCTGTTGGGTAAGATTTGGAAGAGATGAGAACTTTCACCCAGAGAATAAGCCTGGGGACATGTTTCTATTTTCAAACATCAGAATGGTTATCATGGTTCTTCTGAGTCCCTAGGTTGGCGTGCAGAGAAAATCTGCTGAATGAATTATGAATCAGTGAATCAAACCATGAAGGAAAAGCATAACTAATATCACTACCAAAGAGTAAACAGCTAACAAAGGATGCTGGTACTGCCAGCTTAGTATAATCCTTGGCTCTGGCGTTTCAATCTAAGACATAGGCTTAATCAAATTTTGATTACAAAAGGTCAAGGGACACTAAATTTAGGAGGCAGGAGACTCTATTAACTAGCAATGCTGCAGCTGGATGACCTGGCATCTCTGTTCCTGATGGGCTCATGCTCTGAGAAGTAGAAGGAAGAGAAGTCCCCTGAGTTCAAGTTAAGACTTGACACAGTATTCTTTTCCTTATTCATGGAGTTCAGATGCAAAGGACTAGGTTAACCAGACACCTCAATTCATATTGTTAACACTAGGTTCCTTTTATATTTTATTTGCTTCCTCAGTCACACTGAACTTGTATACCCACTCCCCACTGCCCCTGCCCGCCTCCATTGTGATATGCTAAATATTTAACTTTGTGTACAGACAGACTTGCTGGTTTTTTGCATTTTTAAACATTTTAAGCTATACAATATGAAGTCTTGATATACATCAAAAAGTCAGTATCATTTAGCTGCATTTTTAATTTATATAAATCATCTTGTATTACAGATCTCATTTATTTTCTTACTTTTTCATTCAGATTATGTTTTTAAAATCCACCAGTGTTGCTGTCAGTACTTCTAGTCAGTCACTTCTCAACAGCCACATTGGGGATTTCTTGGTGGTACAATGGTTAAGACTTCACCTTCCAGTGTAGGGGACACAGGTTCAATCCCTGATGGGGAAACTAAGATCCCACATGCCCCACATGGCATGACCAAAAAAGTAAATTTAAGTAAATAAATAAACAGGTACATTGTACCCCTCTGGCCACATTTATCCTTATGTCACATTTATCAGTGATGGACACCCAGATTGCTGGAAACTCACTATGATCACGAATGAGTGTGCAAAAACATTGTCATCTGTAAGCTTTTGTCTGCTTGGATGGAAATTTCTCTGGGACATCCATGTAGGAGCAGGATTATTGGATCATGAAATCTTCTTGAAAACTTGGTACAAATTACCTTAAAATCATTTGAGGGATTCCCTGATGGTCCAGTGGGTAAGGACACCGCCTTGCAGTGCAAGGGGCGCCGGTTCCACCCCTGGCCCGGGAAGATCCCACGTGCTGCGGAGCAGCTGGACCGATGTGTCCAATTACCGATCCGGAGCTCTGGAGCGCATGCGCCCAGAGCTGGTGCTCTGCGACAACAGAGGCCACCGCGATGGGAGGCCCACACTGGCCAAAGAACAAAGATGGCTGAAAATAGATAAATGAAACACCAATAGAAGTGGCCCGCCCACTCACCTCCCTCTGAAACCCGCCTCCCCAAAATAAATAAATAAATATTTAAAAAAAAAATCATTTGAGGCTGAGGTTTTTGAGAGGGAAATGGTTTTGATTACCATTTCTATTTTTTCAATTAATTAATTAGTATCTTGTTTCCCTGGAAAGACCAGTTTGGTCCTAAATGTGTACCCTGTCACACTTTTTTCACCTCCATCTTAGCAGTTACATGCCTTCCAATGATCACTTCATTCTCTTCCTTCTAAACACACTAGTCCCCTTACCCTCTACCTGTATCCCTCTAGATTGTATCTACTATGTTTTAGCTGTACCCACTTTAGTACAGAATACTAAAAAGAAATATTAATAGTAGTATAAATAACATTTGCATAGAACCTTGTAGATCTCAGTTTCCAAATAGGCCATCTTTTTTTTTTTTTACAGTATATTCTTTTTTATTCTGGTAAGGTATACATAGCATAAAAATGGTCATTTTAACCATTTTCAAGTGTGCAATTTAGTGTACATTCATAATATTGTCAACCTCACCAATATCAAATATGGCATCTTATTTGTACTGAATAATAAACTTCTAGGTGATACTTTCCCCCATTTTTCAGGTGAGAAAGTAGACGGAAACAGAGAAATATTCCCAGGGGGAAGGGAAGTATCTGAACCAGAACCAATTCCCAAATCACCAATTTTTCCCATCGACTGTCCTGATCCCTGGAGACTTTGTCTCCAAGCTGCTAGTATAAAATCCACAGTCTTGCAAGGGGGGATATATCTGGTTCAATCTGTCAGTCAGTATTCAGTATACAGCTATCAACCAGGTCCTATACAGGTCACAGTAAAACAATGGGGAGTAAAACAGACTTGAACCCTGCCTTGGTAGTGCTTTCATTATAAACCTTTCAAGGTGTTGCCTGTGCCCTAGCAGTCCCTTTCAATTTGGACCAAGCACTAAGTACCTCATAAAGAAAGGAAATGCTGCATGGAACAGTGCTACTGTATGTACCTACTTGTTAGTGTATTAAAGATGTCTGAGTCCTTCTAAGCAGGACAGTGAGTTTCATTCAAGATTGTGTGCATGCATGCTAAGCCGCTTCAGTCATGTCCAACTTTTTGGCACCCTATGGACTGCAGCCCATCAGGCTCTTCTGTCCATGGGATTCTCCAGGCAACAGTATTTGAATGGGTTGCCATTCCCTAGTCCAGGGGATCTTCCCAACCCAGAGATCGAACCCACATCTCTTATGTCTCCTACATTAGCAAGTGGGTTCTTTACCACTTGCACCACCTGGGAAGCTCCTCATTCAAGATCACTAAGCATCAAAAATACCATTAGTACTTCAGTTTGCTTTTGACCCTTCAAAAGGACCATAAAGATTCTCCAAAGGAAAAACCCTTAGATTGTATCTACTATGTTTTAGCTGTACCCACTTTAGTACAGAATACTAAAAAGAAATATTAATAGTAGTATAAATAACATTTGCATAGAACCTTGTAGATCTCAGTTTCCAAATAGGCCATCTTTTTTTTTTTTTACAGTATATTCTTTTTTATTCTGGTAAGGTATACATAGCATAAAAATGGTCATTTTAACCATTTTCAAGTGTGCAATTTAGTGTACATTCATAATATTGTCAACCTCACCAATATCAAATATGGCATCTTATTTGTACTGAATAATAAACTTCTAGGTGATACTTTCCCCCATTTTTCAGGTGAGAAAATAGACGGAAACAGAGAAATATTCCCAGGGAGAAGGGGAAGTATCTGAACCAGAACCAATTCCCAAATCACCAATTTTTCCCATCGACTGTCCTGATCCCTGGAGACTTTGTCTCCAAGCTGCTAGTATAAAATCCACAGTCTTGCAAGGGGGGATATATCTGGTTCAATCTGTCAGTCAGTATTCAGTATACAGCTATCAACCAGGTCCTATACAGGTCACAGTAAAACAATGGGGAGTAAAACAGACTTGAACCCTGCCTTGGTAGTGCTTTCATTATAAACCTTTCAAGGTGTTGCCTGTGCCCTAGCAGTCCCTTTCAATTTGGACCAAGCACTAAGTACCTCATAAAGAAAGGAAATGCTGCATGGAACAGTGCTACTGTATGTACCTACTTGTTAGTGTATTAAAGATGTCTGAGTCCTTCTAAGCAGGACAGTGAGTTTCATTCAAGATTGTGTGCATGCATGCTAAGCCGCTTCAGTCATGTCCAACTTTTTGGCACCCTATGGACTGCAGCCCATCAGGCTCTTCTGTCCATGGGATTCTCCAGGCAACAGTATTTGAATGGGTTGCCATTCCCTAGTCCAGGGGATCTTCCCAACCCAGAGATCGAACCCACATCTCTTATGTCTCCTACATTAGCAAGTGGGTTCTTTACCACTTGCACCACCTGGGAAGCTCCTCATTCAAGATCACTAAGCATCAAAAATACCATTAGTACTTCAGTTTGCTTTTGACCCTTCAAAAGGACCATAAAGATTCTCAGAACACAAGGAGGACAGGATGTGGACTTCCTCTAATTCAAAATCTACATCTTTAACTCTACCCCCCCTTTTCTGGGAGTATTTGACCACCATTTCTAGGCTTTCCTTTCTGCTATTTTCTCTGAAACCAATCCTGTCCCTAGGGAAGGTGGACATAAGGAGTATATTTTTTGCAGCTCAACAGTCCCTCTACCCGGATGGCTGCTGGCTGCTTCTAAATCTATGTCCCAATCAGTTCTTTTCTTGCTCCATTTTCTTTGAGTTCCAACTTGGTAGATAGATAACTAGGGTATCAGTTCCTGCCAGACTGGAGCCTCAGTCTCCCCTTTTCTTGCCTTTAGGGGACAGAAAAGACTTATTCCTAAAGTTCATTACCTTTCTAATCATGTCTCTTTTTTGCTAGAATGCTGCATATCCTCACATTTCCACTGCCCACACTACCACCCCTTAGAAACTTCTTGCCTGTAAGAGGATCCACTTCTTAGTTCTTCTGTTTCTTCTTTGATGCCACCCGCCTGCCTAAACCACCAAGTACAATGTTGATTGAATAGGCTCCCTCTGCCAGAGACATTTCTCTAATTTTCCACTCACCCTCAACAGTTTCCTAGCCTGATGGAACTGGGTCTCCATCACCAGAATGATCTAGCCATGAGGCAGCTGAAGATCAGCACAGTGATTAATAACTGAGGCTAGACACAGCAAAAGAATGTCTTAGTTACTGTTGGGAAATCAAGCAAACGGATCCTTTCTGAACACTTCTCTTATATCTTTACCATTTACCCAAAGAGTATAGGTATTACAAGTTTTGTTTCTTGGACAAGGATGAAGAATTGAAGTAACCTGTTTAAGATTAGTCAGATGCAAAGTTGGAATTGCAATCAAGGGGTGCCAAGATCAACCACATGAAGTTATATCATAGAGCATGCAGTGGTCTACAGGAATAACTCCCCTCATGTAATGCACAAGCTGGAATAGGTTATGCAATATCCCCTCCACCAGACTGAAGACCCCAAACCACAACACACACCTAACATTCCTTCATATTTTTTACTTGCAGATCAATGATGAAGGGAAACGAGAGTCACATTACTGAATTCCTCCTTCTGGGACTGACCAGTGACCCCCCAAAGCAGGTGTGGCTCTTTACCAGCTTCCTAGCCATGTACCTGGTCAATGTGGGTGGCAACTTGGTCATCATTGCAGCCATCCAGGGGGATGCCCGTCTCCACACCCCCATGTACTTCTTCCTCTCCAACCTGTCCTTGATAGACATTTGCTTTACAACTGTTATCGTGCCACAAATGTTAGTGAACGTGCTGACTCAGAGAAAGACCATACTCTTTGCCCAGTGCCTGGCCCAGATGTATTTCTTTGTGGCTTTTGGGATCACTGACAGCTTCCTCCTGGCTGCCATGGCCATGGACCGCTATGTGGCCATCTGCCACCCACTGCATTACACCACCACTATGAACCCCAGGCGCTGCCTCCTGCTCGTGACAGCGTCCTGGCTGGTGGCCCACCTCCACTCACTCACCCACACCATCCTCATGGCCCGCCTCTCCTTCTGTGGGCCCAACGTCATCCACCACTTCTTCTGTGACGTCCAGCCTCTGCTCACGCTCTCCTGCTCGGACACCTCTGTCAATGAGCTCTTGGCCTTCACAGAGGGCTCCTTTGTGATCATGAGTCCCTTTGTCTTCATTATTGTCTCTTATGTCTATATCACCCGTGCTGTCCTGAGGGTCCCTTCCGGGAGAGGCAGGTACAAGGTCTTCTCCACTTGTGGGTCCCACCTCACGGTTGTGGCACTATTCTATGGAACTATAATATCCGTGTACATTCAGCCCTCGTCTACCTACTTGGTGACAAAGGACCGTGTAGTCACTGTCGTTTATACTGTGGTAATCCCCATGCTGAACCCTTTTATCTATAGCCTTAGGAACAAGGACATGAAGCAGGCTATGAAAAAGCTAATAAGGAAAAAGGATTCTCATAACATCTAGAGAGTACATCTCAGCATTCATTCATTTGATAAGAACTCTTGAAACAGAATTCCCTGGTGGTCCAGTGACTAAGACTCTGAGCTCCCAATGCAGGGGGCCGGGGTTTGATCCCTAGTCAGGGAACTAGATCCCACATACGACAATTACAAGTTCTCATGCCACAGCTAACACTTGGTGCAGCCAAATAAATAAAAATAATGTTTTAAAAAAGAATTCATGAAGCATCTGCTCTGTTCTAGAAACTGCATTCCGTTGCAAAATGGCAAAATTATGAAAATACTACAAACATAAATCTATGGTAGCTCCTGTCTTAGAACAGAATCACAGCTCAGTAAGGGTGAAGAGACAGCTGCAACACTGTTATACTTTTGGTAAAAATAAATTAGACACGGATATTGATCTCCTACTGTATTATGCACATTGTTTCCTTCTTTTTCTTTCAAGACTCTGGTTCGTTTGTGTCACATACATGACCAGGGCTGTGTAATAGGTGTCCTGGTAGAAAGCAAGGGGAAACTTTCCAAGTCAGATGTTTTGAATACTGGTTACATGAGTCAGCTCACAAATCCTCCCTGATCTCTTTGGAACAGTCCCTCGGAGCTATTTAAATGGATCCTCCCAGGCTTAAGTTCTCAGTATATCAGGTAGCAGTAAAAAATGTACCCGCCAAGGCAGGAGACACAAGAGACACAGGTTCGAACCCTGGGTCAGGGAGATCTCCTAGAGAAGGAAATACACAGGAGGAAATACCTGTTCCAGTATTCTTACCTGGAAATGCCATGAACAGAGAAGCATGGTGGGCTACAGTCGATGGTGTCGCAGAGTCGGGCACAACTGAGCCACAGAACACACACACACACACACACATCTGCCCAATAAAATATAATTCTCAATGTTTAAGTTGTGCTTTTCTCTTTTATTAGTCAACAGTATCAGCCAAGCTTATACAAACTGCTCCTAACCAATTATTAAGCATGACAGGAGTATGAAGGCAGGCTTATTTCCAGAGAATTACAGGATTCTTCTGGTAGATAATTTTGATTCTAGGCCTCACCCCTGCACTGGCCTAGTCAAAACTTTCTTGGCACTTCGCTGCAGTCTGAGACTCTTCCTACCCCATCCTTCTTCCTTTTTCCTTTTCTCCCACAGGTCTCAGAGTTTAAAGCTCTCCCTGATTTCTCCTACTCCCTCCTCAATAAATGTCTCAACACTGAATCCCACCTTGGCATCTGGTTCTCTAAGATGCAAATTAATGCACTGACCAATCACTTCGCCATACAGCAGAAATTAATACATTATAAATAATAAATCAATTACACTTCAATTTAAAAAAGGAATGCTCTCTAGCTGCAAGTACTAATATAAATGAAAAAGTATTAATATAAACAGAAAGAAGTGAAAGAAGCAAAATTATTTCATTCATGTAAAAGACAAAAATAGAGAAACAATGCACAATTTATGCATATGTGTGTAGATGCTGTTGCTGCTGCTGTGTGTATGTGTGTGTGTGCGTGTTGTGTCTGATTATTTGCGAACCCATGGACTGTAGCCCACCCGGCTCTGCTGTACATGGAATTTTCCAGGCAAGAATACAGGGGTGGGCTGCCATTTCCTACTCCAGAAGAACAAAACTATAAGAAAACTCTTATATAGCTTATAAACTCTTTTTTATATGTGATGATTTCACAATTTAAAAAATATTAAGTTAATCTTGTATGCAGAAGGGTTCCTATTACTTAGCAAATTTTTACAAATAAGCTTTATTTCTACCCTTTGAAGTCACAGGGAACAATCTGTTCTATATAATGAACTATAAAAATTTGAGGACAATGATTGTGTGGCCCACACGTCATCAAATCTGCTCAGTTTCATTTGCTATTATTTATTTGCTGGAACATAATAGGTGCTTTTTACGAGGATTTGGATGCGGTGAGAGTGCGTGAACTCAGCAGCAGGTTATGGTTGGGAGAGCCCTCTCACTCCTATGCCCAGGGGAGGGGTACCAGCTACAGTGTTATAGGATTCCCAGGCCTGGTCAGTCTGACATGACTGGGGTTCCGAGGGTACAGCTGAGAAGCTGGACTTTTGCCCCATCTTGTCTCTAACTAAGAGATCAGGGAGTGGTTCCCTGGAGACACTCTACGAGAAAAGCCCACAACTCCTCCTGGCTCCCGTGCCTGGGGACAGATTGCTCCAGCCCTGGGTCATTAGTCTGTACTGCTGTTATAGGGATGGAATAAAACTGAGGTTCTAGCCAGTCCTCTCAAGGAGAAGGCTAGGCAAATCAAACAACTGAAGCAGACCCAGCACCTGTTGATGGTGATGAGATCCAAGGATGGTCAGAATTTCCAGGTAAGATCTGATGGTAGATATGGGAGACAATGGTAAACACACACACACACACATCTCCTCTGCTGTTTCTTTCTCTTTTCCTTCCCTTCTTTACCCTCAACCAAATACAACCTGGCCCTCTCACCCACCATGAGGAGGTCCTTGATTTAATGCTCATGAACTTCTGGAGAGTCCAGTCTGAAGTCAGTGCAGATCAGTGGTCCCCAGTCTCCTGGCAGAGGCAAAGACATTGTAGCTGCATAACAGTGCTCAGGACCCCTGCATGGTGCCTGGACAATTCACTCACAGCCCACTCTACCCTGAGGGGCTTTCAGAGTCATTCTATACCACCATCAAAGGATACTAAAACCCCCCACACCCTAAGGTTCAGGAAACCTTAGTTCATCTTTTTAACTTCAGTCCCAGAATTATGTGAAGTGGATCTTTTTGGCTTATTTTACAGCTGGGGTTCTGATAAGTTAAATGCTTTCACCAAGATGGTACAGCTGGGCCTTGGGTCTGTACATGTCAAAGTGGATGCTTTGTCATGGTGCTCCTAGGTCAGACCATTGCCACCCAAGGGTCACGATGATGACACTGTTGATGGTGGCACTTACAGCTCTATACATGAAACTTTACGTTTCAAACCAGCCTCCCACATACCATGACCAAGACAAAGTCCAATTTTTCCCAGAACTGAAGGAGTTTCCTAGAAGTGGGACATTCCATTTTGAAAGCAGGAAAGTCCTGGACAAAGATAGAGGACTATCTGGTTCGTCCAGAAAGCATCCTCCTTTTGTTAACACCACCAAGAGAAAACAACATTACCAGAAAAAGTTGTATTTGAGGAGCATTTGATATGAGTCATTACTCCAGCTCTGTATAATCCCTAACTAATACAGTCCTGACCACAGTATTGTTAATTATTCTCCACTGCACAGATACAGAAATTGAGGCAGAAAGACTGAGAAAACTTGTTCAAGCTTACAGCTCACAAGAGGGTTAGTGGAAAATGAAGATTTGTCATACACAGAAGGAATACGTTTTCTCACCATATCAAAGAGCAGGACCTTGGCTTGGCTGCCATTGCCCGCTTGTGAGCTCATCTTCCCACACCATCGAAATGCAGAGCCTCTCACCTTGGGTTTTATATAACAGGTCCTGAAAAAAACTTTACATGATTCTAGGATTTCAATATTCTCAACAGTCCTATATGGTAGGTTTATATCCATATGTTATAGATGAAAAAAAAAGATTCACAGATAGTAAATAATTCCCCAAAATATAAGATACAGTGAGGGTTTGGAGTAGGGAGGCATGTCCTCTGATATTTTCTGGCACATCAGGAACCCATGTTCCATTTCGTCTACTACTGATTTTAGCAATATTAGTAACTATTACCACAATTTATTGAAGACCTATTCTGTGCTAGTGCTTTGAATATGTCATCTCACTGATGAGCTACAATAAGTATACAAAGTAGACACATACTTTACAGATGAGAAAATGAAGCAAAAAGAAAATAGGATGTTGAGTTTGAAAAGGATAACACAGTCAGAAAAGAATTCCATCCAATTATAGGACATCAAAGCCAACATTCCAAAGAACTGAAGATATTTACAACTGATGATGATGATGATGATAACTCTTATTTGTTAAATACCTCTAAGCTTATAAAGCAATTTCATCCACATGAGCTTCTTAGATGGATTTTCCAAAAGGAAAAGAGGATAGATATTCCCATAATACCAGGAATATCTGAGCATCAGTTATGATCTTTCTATATGATTAGTATCCTCTCTCTACTCCTCAACAAAACACATACACACAAGAGACAGAGAGAGAGAGAGAGATGACTCTTCTAAAATATTTTCCAGTAAATGCATATCCCCATGATATCTTATTCAAACTTCACAAGCCTAAGAAACTGATAGCTTTCCTATTTGAAAAAATAGTCATGGACGAAGGCTCTGGAATTTTCCTCCCAGTTAATCAGCAGTTCAACCTCATCAAGGAGATCTGCAAGACAACCTAGAATACAACTAAAATGCAGAGTTCACCTTCAACAAGTCTACCAGCCACTGTCCTTAGTCTCTCCTCTGTACGTGTTTACATGCCCACCAGCAAGACACATCTCTGTGGCCATTGGAAAATCACAGAAAATAAACAAAAAGCTCTGAATGATAAAAGCGTCTGAAGTCTACAAATATTCAGGCAATATCTTCCTGCATTTTTCTACTTTAAATGAGCATTACAAATCAAACCAGCATCTCTGACTTCCTGCTCCTGGGATTCTCTCAACACCCAGAGCAGCAGCCTCTCCTGTTTGGGCTCTTCCTGGCTGTGTATCTGGTCACCATGCTGGGGAACCTACTCATCATCCTGGCCATCAGCTCCAATCCCCACCTCCACACCCCCATGTACTTCTTCCTGGCCAACCTGTCCTTCACAGACACCTGCTTCTCCTGCACCATCGTCCCCAAGGTGTTGGTCAACATCCACACACAGCGTCACAACATCTCCCACACTGGGTGCCTCGTGCAGATGTACTTCTTCATGGCTCTGACCCTGCTAGATGACTTCCTGCTGGCTGTGATGGCCTATGACCGCTACGTGGCCGTCTGCCTTCCCCTCCACTACACCACCATCATGGGGCCCCAGCGCTGCCTGCTGCTGGCTGCCGCATCCTGGCTCTGCTCCCACCTCCTGGCCTTCTCCCTCTCTCTCCTCATGTCTCAGTTCTCCTTCTGTGTCTCCCATTCCATCTCACACTTCTTCTGTGATGTACCCCCACTCCTCAAACTCACCTGTTCAGACACTCACATCTTTCAGGTCACCATGTTAACTGAAGCGGTTCCTTCAGGGCTGATTCCGCTCACCTGTGTCTTAGTGTCATATGTCCACATCATCCACACTGTCCTCAGGATCCCCTCTCCTGGGGGGAAGCACAAAGTGTTCTCCACCTGTGGCTCTCACCTGACAGTGGTCACTCTCTACTATGGGACACTCTTTCTGGTATATTTCCAGCCTTCATCATTCTACTCAGTAGACACAGGGAAGGTTGTGTCTTTGATTTATACAATGGTTATCCCAATGCTGAACCCCTTTATCTACAGCCTAAGGAACAGAGACGTGAAGGAGGCTTTGTGCAGGATCTTCGGCTGGGGAAAATGTTCTACTCAGCAAAATATCCTGTCCCATATCAGAAGCACAGACTGACACACCTGCTTCCTGCACATCTTCATTTTAACTTTGAAAAACTCTGATTCAAAGCAGGATGGTGCTCAGCATTAGAAACAGGTTTTAAAGATGAAGAACGCCTGACTTGGTAGGACTGGAATATGATCAGCTGGTCAAGGGCAGAGATAAAGCCTGGGAGTGAAGTGGCCAGCAATCCCTGTAAGGTGACTAAACTATTAGATACAGGTGCTAAGCAGATTCAAACCAGAGAGTGAAAATGATCAATGGATAATATAAGAGAACATACATGTTCTCAGAGGAAGTCCAAGTGTCAACTCAGTCTATAGTTAACCTATCCATTCACCCAGAAGAAATGTTGACAATACCTGGAAGGCTCAAGGATCTGAGTTTCTGGGACGATTTCCAGTCTCACCTTTGTGAAAAACCCACTTATAGGACTCAGCTACACAAGGAGAATGTTGAACCAGAAGACATACTATTTGCTGAGAATAAGTGAGCAAGACTAATTCTAGAAGTAACTTGGCACCGGTAAAGTGGTAGCTGGTCCAAAATCATACATCTGGGATTAGAACTAAGACGGACTGTGAGTGACTATGAATTACTGGAATAGATTCATGATTTCTTCACGTTTAAGATGTGACTTATTTCATTTTTCTGTACTTCAGAGAAGAATGCTTACTCATTATAGTAAATCTGCAAAACATGTAAATAATAAAAAGAAGAAAAAGAAATATTCACTATCCTTCCATTTAAAGATAACCACTGATAATAATTTACATCATTTCCCTCCTGTCCTTTGTAATTGCCTTTTACTTTTTACTGTGCTGAGAAAATATTGGCCATACAATGATTCAAGTTTTTGCTTAACTTTTATAATACAAGTTTCACCATCTTATTAATGCCTCCAGATCATTTGATTTACTGAGATTACATCAGATGAAAGGTCTATGACTTATAGACCACTGAGTCTATGACTTATAGATCCATGTTGGATGATTAGGAGATTTCTAAGTGTTAACTATTACAAATAACAGCATAATGAAAGTCTCTGAAAAGCAATAACTCTTACATTCATAGTCTGTATTTTTTAATGTTTCAAGAGTAGAACATGTAAGGAGAACGTTTTGGGGCTATTTTACTCATGCTGCCAGAATGCCATAAAGGAGTGTCCTTTTGTCTCAATCCTCTCCCTATTTCCCCATAAATGTAACTAATATGATAGCCAAAATGGTAATGTCCTTGTTTTGTTTCAATATCTTTGATTATTGATCCAAGGACTATTTTCCTGAGTTATTAACCAATTTTAATATTTCTCTTACTAGTTGTTTATTCATGTCATATATCTACTATCTTATGGGAATATTTTGTTTACTTGTATGGATCATTTCATATTAAAGATATTATGTCACTGTTGTCTTTACCTTGGTAATGTTCCTAGTTAATTCGTTTTAAATATTTGCTTATTTACTTGGTGATGCTGAGTCTTACTTGCAGCACGCGGGATCTTTAGTTGTGGCACAGGAGCTCTTACTTGCACCATGTGGCATCTAGCTCCCTAACCAAAGAGCAAATGCATTGGGAATGCAGTGTCATGGCCACTGGATCACCAGGAAAGTTCCCCTCGGCAATTCCTTACCTCTTAACTTTGCAATTTTCTAATATAAGAAAGTTTTTATTTTATTATCAAATCAAGACATCTTCGTAACCTGTTTTGCTAGAGCTACAATTTAAAATCCTTTCCTTTATAGAATTCATGAGAACATTCAACTTTTTTCATTTTCTTATAAAATACAGTATTTTAATACAACCATATATTAATTTAAAATGAAATCATATCACTAAAATGGTTCTAATACAGAATGGCATGTTAAAATAAAGAGGACACTGCGAAAATGCTATATGAGTAAATTTTTAATTTAGATTAAATAGACAATTTTCTTAAAAAATAACTCATAGGACTTCCCTGGTGGTTCAGTGGATAAGGACACCGCCTTGCAGTGCAAGGGGCGCCAGTTCAATCCCTGGCCTGGGAAGATTCCACGTGCCGTGGAGCAGCTGGACCAATGTGTCCAACTACCGAGCTGGAGCTCTGGAGCGCATGCGCCCAGAGCTGGTGCTCTGCAACGAGAGAGGCCACTGCAATGGGAGGCCCACAAAGGCCAAAAGAACAAAGATAAATAAATGAAAGATCAATAGAAGCGGCCAAAAAAAAATAATCATAAAAAATTGTGTGAGATAGAAAACCTAAATAGACCTATAACCATTGAGGAAATTGCAGGAGCCAAAAATCTTTCTTCAAAGAAATTTGAGGCTCATACCTACAGTCAGTCTTACAAATAACTCAAGAAAGAAATAATTTCTAGCTTGCAAAACTCTTTGAGAGAATAGAAAATAAGGGAACACTCATTAATTCCCTTAGGAGATTAGCACAACCTGAAATTTTTTACCACATCTAACAAGAGCACTGTAAAATGTATGGATCATTTCATATTAAAGATATTATGTCACTGTTGTCTTTACCTTGGTAATGTTCCTAGTTAATTCGTTTTAAATATTTGCTTATTTACTTGGTGATGCTGAGTCTTACTTGCAGCACGCGGGATCTTTAGTTGTGGCACAGGAGCTCTTACTTGCACCATGTGGCATCTAGCTCCCTAACCAAAGAGCAAATGCATTGGGAATGCAGTGTCATGGCCACTGGATCACCAGGAAAGTTCCCCTCGGCAATTCCTTACCTCTTAACTTTGCAATTTTCTAATATAAGAAAGTTTTTATTTTATTATCAAATCAAGACATCTTCGTAACCTGTTTTGCTAGAGCTACAATTTAAAATCCTTTCCTTTATAGAATTCATGAGAACATTCAACTTTTTTCATTTTCTTATAAAATACAGTATTTTAATACAACCATATATTAATTTAAAATGAAATCATATCACTAAAATGGTTCTAATACAGAATGGCATGTTAAAATAAAGAGGACACTGCGAAAATGCTATATGAGTAAATTTTTAATTTAGATTAAATAGACAATTTTCTTAAAAAATAACTCATAGGACTTCCCTGGTGGTTCAGTGGATAAGGACACCGCCTTGCAGTGCAAGGGGCGCCAGTTCAATCCCTGGCCTGGGAAGATTCCACGTGCCGTGGAGCAGCTGGACCAATGTGTCCAACTACCGAGCTGGAGCTCTGGAGCGCATGCGCCCAGAGCTGGTGCTCTGCAACGAGAGAGGCCACTGCAATGGGAGGCCCACAAAGGCCAAAAGAACAAAGATAAATAAATGAAAGATCAATAGAAGCGGCCAAAAAAAAATAATCATAAAAAATTGTGTGAGATAGAAAACCTAAATAGACCTATAACCATTGAGGAAATTGCAGGAGCCAAAAATCTTTCTTCAAAGAAATTTGAGGCTCATACCTACAGTCAGTCTTACAAATAACTCAAGAAAGAAATAATTTCTAGCTTGCAAAACTCTTTGAGAGAATAGAAAATAAGGGAACACTCATTAATTCCCTTAGGAGATTAGCACAACCTGAAAATTTTTTTTACCACATCTAACAAGAGCACTGTAAAAATGTATAGTAACATGCTGATCCCATTCATGAATTAAATGCACCAATCCAAAGCAAAGTATTAGTAAGACAAAACAATGCAGAAGAAAATATGATGTTATCATTACCAAGGTGAGTTTTTTCAGGAATGCAAAATTGATTTAACATTTAAAAATCAATCAAAGTCACTATTTTATAAAACCAAGAACAGAAATAATATGAGGCACAAATAACATCTCAATGTTATTTTGAGATGTTATTTTATATTTTAACCAGGAAAAATATATAATAGAGCATACGCTCATTAAAAAGTCTATTAGCAAATAGGATCTCCCCAGTTGGTGCTGGTGATAATGAACCTGCTTGCCAATGCAGGAGAAATAAGAGACTTAGTTCATTCTCCTAGAGGAGGGCATGGCAACCCATCCCAGTATTCTCGCCTGGAGAATCCCATGGACAGAGAAGCCTGGTGGGCAATAGTCCATGAGGTCACAAAGAGTCAGACACAACTGAAGCGACTTAGCATGGATGCACACATTAGCAAATAGAAATGAAAGCAAATTTTCTTAATCTGAAAAAAGTTATCTTTTCAAATATACAGCATATATAATATGTAACAATTATACATTTAATTCCTTTCTGGTCAAATGAGAAACAAGAAAAAATACCAGTTCTTACCACAACTATCCTACACTGTACTTGAGGTCACACCCAGTGCAGTAGGATAAGAAAATAAATAAAAGACATTAATTATCTAAGGGAAGAAACAAAACTGCATTTTATTCACAACAGACAGTTTCATACTAGTGCAATTCAAAGGAGTCTCTACAGCAACCATTCAAACTGTTAATTAGATGTCAGTGCAAAAACAAGTGAAAATTAGACATTTCCACTCTCACATAACAACATGTACAAATATCAATTCCAAATCATCTAAAGCACTGTAAAAATCAAAACTATAAAATTTTTAGAAAAGTTATAAAAATTATAGAAAAAAACTTATAAAAATTATACAGTTCTTTGCTGAAATATACCTTCTTGAACTAAAGGAGGAATGCAGTTCATAAACCAGACACACATAAAGCATTAAGAAGAAAGGAAAGTGACTTCCTTTGTAGCTCAGTGGTGAAGAGTTTGCCAGCCAAAGCAGGAGACACGGGTTCGATCCCTGATCCAGGAGGATCCCACATGCTGCGGAGCAACTAAGCCCGTGAGACACAACTGTTGAGCCTGTTCTCTGGAGCCTCAGAGCTGCAACTACTGAGCCCATGTGCCACAACTAGTGAAGCCCATGAGCCCTAGAGCCTGAGTTCCACAACAAGAAAAGACACCACAACAACAAGCTTGCTCACCTCAACTAGAGAGTAGCCCAGTCTTGCTGCAACTAGAGAAAAGTTTGTAGCAGCAGTGAAAACCCCGAATAGCCAAAAATAAATAAAAAAAGAAGAAAGGAAAATCCTGGGCTGCAGTCCTCACTTTGTCCCAAATACAGCTTAATTTGCAAACAAAACAAAAAAAGGGAAGAAGAAAGGAAAATACTGATGAATTCAATCAATTAAAATTTAAAATGTTTACTTGGCAAATAAGACTGTAACAAGGAATTTCCTTTTCTATGACTTAGCAACTGAACAATAACAATAGCAACAAAATGCTAAGAGAAATGAGTTGAACAGAGAAAGATAAATACTGTATGATATCACTTGTATGCAGAATCTAAAGAATACAATAAACTAGTGGATAAAACAGTAGAAGAGAGAAGCAGAACCACAGATAGAACAAACTAATGGTTACCACTGGGGAAGTGAAAGAGGAGCAGTAGAGAGCAGGGGAATGGAGAAAATAAATAAAAGACATTAATTATCTAAGGGAAGAAACAAAACTGCATTTTATTCACAACAGACAGTTTCATACTAGTGCAATTCAAAGGAGTCTCTACAGCAACCATTCAAACTGTTAATTAGATGTCAGTGCAAAAACAAGTGAAAATTAGACATTTCCACTCTCACATAACAACATGTACAAATATCAATTCCAAATCATCTAAAGCACTGTAAAAATCAAAACTATAAAATTTTTAGAAAAGTTATAAAAATTATAGAAAAAAACTTATAAAAATTATACAGTTCTTTGCTGAAATATACCTTCTTGAACTAAAGGAGGAATGCAGTTCATAAACCAGACACACATAAAGCATTAAGAAGAAAGGAAAGTGACTTCCTTTGTAGCTCAGTGGTGAAGAGTTTGCCAGCCAAAGCAGGAGACACGGGTTCGATCCCTGATCCAGGAGGATCCCACATGCTGCGGAGCAACTAAGCCCGTGAGACACAACTGTTGAGCCTGTTCTCTGGAGCCTCAGAGCTGCAACTACTGAGCCCATGTGCCACAACTAGTGAAGCCCATGAGCCCTAGAGCCTGAGTTCCACAACAAGAAAAGACACCACAACAACAAGCTTGCTCACCTCAACTAGAGAGTAGCCCAGTCTTGCTGCAACTAGAGAAAAGTTTGTAGCAGCAGTGAAAACCCCGAATAGCCAAAAATAAATAAAAAAAGAAGAAAGGAAAATCCTGGGCTGCAGTCCTCACTTTGTCCCAAATACAGCTTAATTTGCAAACAAAACAAAAAAAGGGAAGAAGAAAGGAAAATACTGATGAATTCAATCAATTAAAATTTAAAATGTTTACTTGGCAAATAAGACTGTAACAAGGAATTTCCTTTTCTATGACTTAGCAACTGAACAATAACAATAGCAACAAAATGCTAAGAGAAATGAGTTGAACAGAGAAAGATAAATACTGTATGATATCACTTGTATGCAGAATCTAAAGAATACAATAAACTAGTGGATAAAACAGTAGAAGAGAGAAGCAGAACCACAGATAGAACAAACTAATGGTTACCACTGGGGAAGTGAAAGAGGAGCAGTAGAGAGCAGGGGAAATGAGAGATACAAACTATTGGGAGTAAGGTAGCCTCAAGGCTGTTTTGTATGACATTGGGAATATAGTCAATATTTTGTAATAACTCTACATGGAAAGTAACTTGGAAATTATATTAAAGTTTTTTAAATTAAAAACAAAATTTGGGAGCTTCCCTAGTGGTCCAGTGGGTAAAGAGCCCACCTTGCATTGCAAGGGGCACTGGTTCAATCGCTGGCCCGGGAAGATGCCTTGTTGGGCTGGTGTGTCTAATTGCAAGCCAGCATTCTGGAGCATATGTTCCTAGAGCCAGTGCTCTGCAGTGAGAGAGGCCATTGCAATGGGAGGCCCAAACAGGTCAAAGAATAAAAACAGATGGATGAAAAAATAAATGATGAATTGGAGGCAAAAATCATAAAATTTAAAACCCTGTATTGAAGAAAGAAAGAAAAGATTGACCCATATATTATTTAAACTGAATCATGGCAGAGCAGGCATTAATTAGATTACAATTCTCAACAAAATATACATGTTTCATAAGGAAGATATATTTAAAAAAATATACATATCCATGAATTAATTTATTTTAGAAATAATTATTAGCCACACTATGCCCAAAAGAGAATCTAAATATTAATCATATCTCTGTTCTGTGAAATTATTGTTTCTTCTTCTACATGACATTTAAAAGCAAAGATTGTGACCTCTGAGCTAGTCTGTCTTTATCTGTTACTTATTTTCTGGGACATACTGTATTTCACCCATGTGGACAGAGCTCTAGCTAGAAAATGTGGACTCCAAAACAGCGATAGACCAGTGCAGGGTTAAGACTGGGAGGAGGGATCCACACTGCACCTCACACAAGGGAGAAACCAGTGGTGCTGCCACAGAGCGCAGCCCAGTCCATCTGAATGGAATTATCACTGATACTACTGTGGCACAGGGGACCGCCACGCAGAGAAGACACCTGGCAGGTTGGACAGTTGCTCCATCGTGTCTAACTAGGTCTGGGAACAAGTCCCAGGGGGCACTGTCTGTGAAAAGGCAGCCTGCCCTCCTGGATCCTGTGCCTGAAAATCACTAATGACCAGAGTCTTCAGGCTGTGCTCTTCTTACTAATAGTGAAGGGACATGTGCCTCCAGTCATCTATTCTTGTGGAGACAAGAGGGTAGTGAACACAACCTCCTTCATGGAAGCATCACAGACGGAGGCTGGTCAGCACCTCCAGGTAAGAACAGAGGCTTAGGGATTGAAGCAGAGACGAGAGTCTACCTGAAGACACCTGTGTGCACACACATTGCAAAACCACACTCACACATATACACACACAGCCCATGGAGCCTTTCCTTTTCATTTGTGCCTTTTTTCCTACATCTCTATCTGTCAATCATTTTCTGGATCTTATGACAACCATGAGAGACACCTAGTTCGGGGGTGATCAGCCATGAAGGTACAGACTAAGGCACTGGGGAGAAAGGCCTCACAGCATCCTTGCCCCAGCCCCACAAGTGACCAGGACACAGCAGTCGTGCAACTATAGAGCACAATTCCCCTCATCCAGTGAAACAGCCAGATTCCCAGAGTCACTCTCAGCCACCAGTACCATCATTTCCTCCTCTACATCCATTTAGACTTACCAAACTCAGTCACATCCTTTCTTCTTATTAAAATAATGCAAGCTAAATTGGTTTTAGGAGAGAATTGTTTATTCCCATTATACAACTAACAGAAAGTTCTTATGATTACGTTTCCTAACCCAGATTACACTTAGTTTCCAGATGCCAAAACAACAACTTGTCACTGACAGTTCTGAGTCGAGTCAGAGCTGGTGCTGCTGTAGTGACTATATTGGTGATGATTACAATGGCTTTTATATTTGATATTTCATAATCTACAAGCCCAAGATGCATGCTGTGACCAGAACTCAAGAACAACCACACCCCCTCATTTTATTAGAATAGCAATAACAACAACAAATCATATTTATTGAGCACAGACTATGCGTCGGGGTTTCCCAGGTGCCACTAATGGTAAAAAAAAATCTGTCTGCTACAGCAGGAAACATAAGAGACACAGGATCAATCCCTGGATTAGGAATATCTCCTGAAAGAGGGCATGGCAACCCACTCCGGTATTCTTGCCTGCAGAATACAACGGGCAGGGGAACCTGAAGACCTACAGTCCATAGGGTCTCAAAGAGTTGGACACAACTAAAGTGACGTAGCATGCAGACTATGTGTCAGCCTTGATCTAAATATACAGACTTATTATGGAATTTAATGCTCAAAATCACTTGGTATAGTATGTCATATCATTATTCCATTTAAGCCAGTGAAGAAACTGAAGCTGAAAACGTTGGTGACATTCTCAGAATCATACCCAGAGTAAAGAATGATAAAGTTCTGACAAACATCAGATTTATATTTTTATTCATGACCCTAAATGAACATGACGTTGGCATCTGCTACCACAGACCCTCTCCTCCCACCCCAGGGCACTCATCCTCCACACCAGCACGGCTCATTCGAATTTCACATCTTGACTAGACATCATGAATCCTGAAGAAATGGCAACTAATCCCATCATTTGGCCTCTTCAACAGTCCTAACACATAGGGGCAGTTCCTCATACTTACATAAGGAAAGCAAAACTGAATGGGAAACTCTCCCAAAGATTAAAAGGCAGGTGAGGAGCAGAACACGTCCCCCCGTGCTTTTTCACCACATCCTGTGCCCGAGATTCACATTTCATCACCTGCTCCTAACAATGACAGTAACTTCACTGCCCTTAGGAGCAGCCTGTCCGCCACATACATTATCCCATTAAAAACTTCAATGAGTTTACGAGGTACTTACACATGGTACAAAATAGGAAATGGAGATCCAATTCACTTCACTTCAGTTGCTCAGTCGTGTCCGTCTCTTTGTGACCCCGCGGACTGCAGCATGCCAGGCTTCCCTGTCCTTTACCATCTCCTGGAGTTTGCTCAAATTCATGTTCATTGAATCAGTGGTGATATCCAACCATCTCATCCTGCTAGCCCCTTCTCTTTTGCCTTCTAGATTTCCCAGCATCTGGGTCTTTCCAATAACATTTTGCCCGGTCGGGGTTTCCCAGGTGCCACTAATGGTAAAAAAAAATCTGTCTGCTACAGCAGGAAACATAAGAGACACAGGATCAATCCCTGGATTAGGAATATCTCCTGAAAGAGGGCATGGCAACCCACTCCGGTATTCTTGCCTGCAGAATACAACGGGCAGGGGAACCTGAAGACCTACAGTCCATAGGGTCTCAAAGAGTTGGACACAACTAAAGTGACGTAGCATGCAGACTATGTGTCAGCCTTGATCTAAATATACAGACTTATTATGGAATTTAATGCTCAAAATCACTTGGTATAGTATGTCATATCATTATTCCATTTAAGCCAGTGAAGAAACTGAAGCTGAAAACGTTGGTGACATTCTCAGAATCATACCCAGAGTAAAGAATGATAAAGTTCTGACAAACATCAGATTTATATTTTTATTCATGACCCTAAATGAACATGACGTTGGCATCTGCTACCACAGACCCTCTCCTCCCACCCCAGGGCACTCATCCTCCACACCAGCACGGCTCATTCGAATTTCACATCTTGACTAGACATCATGAATCCTGAAGAAATGGCAACTAATCCCATCATTTGGCCTCTTCAACAGTCCTAACACATAGGGGCAGTTCCTCATACTTACATAAGGAAAGCAAAACTGAATGGGAAACTCTCCCAAAGATTAAAAGGCAGGTGAGGAGCAGAACACGTCCCCCCGTGCTTTTTCACCACATCCTGTGCCCGAGATTCACATTTCATCACCTGCTCCTAACAATGACAGTAACTTCACTGCCCTTAGGAGCAGCCTGTCCGCCACATACATTATCCCATTAAAAACTTCAATGAGTTTACGAGGTACTTACACATGGTACAAAATAGGAAATGGAGATCCAATTCACTTCACTTCAGTTGCTCAGTCGTGTCCGTCTCTTTGTGACCCCGCGGACTGCAGCATGCCAGGCTTCCCTGTCCTTTACCATCTCCTGGAGTTTGCTCAAATTCATGTTCATTGAATCAGTGGTGATATCCAACCATCTCATCCTGCTAGCCCCTTCTCTTTTTGCCTTCTAGATTTCCCAGCATCTGGGTCTTTCCAATGAGTCATCCCTTTGCATCACCCGGCCAAACAGTGTATTGGAACTCAGCTGCAGCATCAGTCCCTCCAATGAATATTCAGGGTTGATCTCCTTTAGGATTGACTGGTCTGATCTCCCTGCAGTCCAAGGGACTCTTAAGAGTCTTCTCTAAAACCACAGTTCAAAGGCATCAATTCTTCAGCATCAGCCTTCAATGAATGGAGGTCACATTGAGCATAAGAAACTGAAAGCTGATCTTTGGATTGCCCCGGCAACAATACTGAAGGGGGTTGCCATTTCCTTCTCCAGGGCATCTTGCCCATCCAGGGATCAACCCTGGTCTCCTGCTTTGCAGGCCGATTCTTTACTGCCTGAGCTCCATGAGAATCCCTTATTTATACAAGAATCTGCTAAAATGTCTCTGCTCTATAGAGAAATTAAAAACTTAACCAGCTCCTCTGACTTCCTGGGAGACAGCTAACATGCAGAGTTCATCCTCAACAAGTCTACCAATCACTGTCCTTAGTCTCTCCTCTTACGTGTTTACATGCCCACCAGCAAGACACATCTCTGTGGCCACTGGAAAATCACAGAAAATAAACAAAAAGCTCAGAATCATAAAAGTTTCTGAAGTCTACAAATATTCAGGCAATATCTTCCTGCATTTTTCTACTTTAAATGAGCATTACAAATCAAACCAGCATCTCTGACTTCCTGCTCCTGGGATTCTCTCAACACCCAGAGCAGCAGCCACTCCTGTTTGGGCTCTTCCTGGTCGTGTACCTGGTCACCGTGCTGGGGAACCTGCTCATCATCCTGGCCATCAGCTCCGATCCCCGCCTCCACACCCCCATGTACTTCTTCCTGGCCAATCTGTCCTTCACAGACACCTGCTTCTCCTGCACCATCATCCCCAAGGTGCTGGTCAACATCCACACACAGCGTCACAACATCTCCTACACTCGGTGCCTCGCGCAGATGTACTTCTTCATGGCTCTGACCCTGCTAGATGACTTCCTGCTGGCTGTGATGGCCTATGACCGCTATGTGGCCGTCTGCCTTCCCCTCCACTACACCACCATCATGGGGCCCCAGCGCTGCCTGCTGCTGGCTGCCGCATCCTGGCTCTGCTCCCACCTCCTGGCCTTCTCCCTCTCTCTCCTCATGTCTCAGTTCTCCTTCTGTGTCTCCCAGTCCATCCCACACTTCTTCTGTGATCTTCTCCCACTCCTCAAACTTGCCTGCTCAGACACTCACATCTTTCAGTTCATGATGTTTGCAGAAGCAGCCCTCTCGGGGGTGGTCCCTCTCACCTGTGTCCTGGTCTCTTACGGCCACATCATCCACACCATCCTTAAGGTCCCTTCTGCTGGGGGTAAGCACAAAGTCTTCTCTACTTGTGGCTCTCACCTGACAGTGGTCACTCTCTTCTATGGGACACTCTTTCTCGTGTATTTCCAGCCCACATCCTCCTACTCAGCAGACATTGGGATGGGGGCATCAGTGGTGTACACGATGCTCACCCCTATGCTGAACCCCTTCATCTACAGCCTGAGGAACAAGGACATTAAAGAGGTTTTGTGGAGACTCCTTAGATGGGGAAAATGCTCCACTCAGTAGAAGGTCCTGAACCAGATTAGAAGCTCAGGTTCTGTGAACTGCCTTCTTTTGGATGCCTTTGTTGTACTTATGAATATCTCAGACTCAATCAGGATGATGCTCAGCATCACAAGCAAGTGTTAAGGATGGAGAATGCCTGATTTGGTTGTACTGGAATATGATCAACTGGCCAAGGACAGAAATAAAACCTGGAAATATGGTGGCCAGCAATCTCTGTGTGGGATTTTGGATGATCCGCAGATTTCTAAGCATTCACTATTACAAACAACAATGCAGTACAAGTCTTTGGCGGAAAAAACGATATTTATATTCACTCTCTAACTTTAACATTTTGAAATATAGAATGTTCTCTAGGGAGAACATTTTGGGGGCTCTTTCATCCATGATGACAGAATGCAGAATAAAAGTGCCCTTTTATCTCTATCCTCTCTTTATCTGGATGCTCACATTTTCCCCTAAATAAACCCAATATGATAGCCAAAATGGTATCTCCTTACATTACTATTAATTTCCTTGATTATTGGTAAGGGGGCTTAACAATTTAAAATCCTCTGCCTTAAAAATTGGGGCCCCAGCGCTGCCTGCTGCTGCTCCCATCCTGGCTCTGCTCCCACCTCCTGGCCTTCTCCCTCTCTCTCCTCATGTCTCAGTTCTCCTTCTGTGTCTCCCAGTCCATCCCACACTTCTTCTGTGATCTTCTCCCACTCCTCAAACTTGCCTGCTCAGACACTCACATCTTTCAGTTCATGATGTTTGCAGAAGCAGCCCTCTCGGGGGTGGTCCCTCTCACCTGTGTCCTGGTCTCTTACGGCCACATCATCCACACCATCCTTAAGGTCCCTTCTGCTGGGGGTAAGCACAAAGTCTTCTCTACTTGTGGCTCTCACCTGACAGTGGTCACTCTCTTCTATGGGACACTCTTTCTCGTGTATTTCCAGCCCACATCCTCCTACTCAGCAGACATTGGGATGGGGGCATCAGTGGTGTACACGATGCTCACCCCTATGCTGAACCCCTTCATCTACAGCCTGAGGAACAAGGACATTAAAGAGGTTTTGTGGAGACTCCTTAGATGGGGAAAATGCTCCACTCAGTAGAAGGTCCTGAACCAGATTAGAAGCTCAGGTTCTGTGAACTGCCTTCTTTTTGGATGCCTTTGTTGTACTTATGAATATCTCAGACTCAATCAGGATGATGCTCAGCATCACAAGCAAGTGTTAAGGATGGAGAATGCCTGATTTGGTTGTACTGGAATATGATCAACTGGCCAAGGACAGAAATAAAACCTGGAAATATGGTGGCCAGCAATCTCTGTGTGGGATTTTGGATGATCCGCAGATTTCTAAGCATTCACTATTACAAACAACAATGCAGTACAAGTCTTTGGCGGAAAAAACGATATTTATATTCACTCTCTAACTTTAACATTTTGAAATATAGAATGTTCTCTAGGGAGAACATTTTGGGGGCTCTTTCATCCATGATGACAGAATGCAGAATAAAAGTGCCCTTTTATCTCTATCCTCTCTTTATCTGGATGCTCACATTTTCCCCTAAATAAACCCAATATGATAGCCAAAATGGTATCTCCTTACATTACTATTAATTTCTTTGATTATTGGTAGGGACTATTTTTGAGTCTATTAAACAATTTTTAAAATTCTCTTACTAATTGCTTATGCTTGTCATCTGCCTATTATCTTTGGGGAATTTTTTTATTGACTTGTATAGGCCTTTTTATATTAAAGATATTCTATCTTTATCTTCTTTGCCTTTGTAATGTTTCTAGCTAGCTCTTTATTTCTGAACTTTGTGATTTTTTAAATAACCATATATGAGTTTAGAATGAAATCATATCATTAGATTGGTTCTCTCTAACACAGAATGGTATTACCTCTGATGTTAAAATAAGGAGGCTATTACTAATAATATTATATTTAAATTTAGACTAAACAAATTTCTAAGAAAGACATTACTCATCAAAAACATTTCTTAACGATTTTATTTCTTTCTTTATTTTTGGCTGTGCTAGCCCTTTGTTGCTGCATGGGCTTTTCTCTAGTTGTGGTGATCAGAGGTTATCTCTAGCTGCACTACTCAGACTTCTCAATGCTGTGGCTTTTCTTATTGTAAACCACAGGCTCTAGGGCAAACAGGCTTCAGCCACTGCAGCACATGGGCTCAGTAGTTGTGGTTCCTGGGCTCTAAAGCACAGGCTCAATAGTTGTGGCTCATGGGTCTAGTTGTTCCTCAGCATGTGGGATCTTCCTGGACCAGGGATTGAACCTGTGTCTCCTCCAGTGGCAGGCAGATTCTTTATCACTGACCCACCAGGGAAGCCCTCAACAAAAGCATATTAGTAAGAAATAGAAAACTTGAATAGATCTACAACAATTGAGAAAATTGAATCGTAGCCAAAAGCTTTCCCCAAAGAAAATCTCAGGTCCAGAGAGTTGCAATAGTTTTATAAATAATTCAAGAATTAAATGATTTTTACTTTGCAAAACTCTTTCAGAGTTTTAGAAAATAAGAGATCACTCACCAATTCCCTTTTGGAGGTTAACACAACATTGACATATAAAGGTAATGAGAATATTGAAAAAAAGTACAGTAATAGGCTGAAGAAAATATGATGCTATCATTACCAAGGTGAGTTCTCCCAAAATGCAAAGTTGCTTTTAATTTCAAAAATCAATCAGAGCAAGTTACTATTTTCCAAAACAAAGGACAAAAAACATATGATGCATGAATAACAACATACTTGAGATGCAAGAAAAAAAATTATATATATTCAACATATGCTCATTAAAAATCCTGTTAGCAAATGGACATATAGAAAATTTTCTTAATCCAAGAGTTCTGTTTTAAACATACAACATATATTATGTGTAATAATTACACAAGTAATTCCTGCTCATCCAAATGAGGAATAAGACAAAATGCTAGCTCTCACCATAACTATCCCACATTGTGTTTTAGGTCACATCCAGCGCAGTAGGAAAAGAAAAATAAAAGATATACATTCTCTAAGGGGAGAAAAAAACCTGAATTTCATTCATAGGTGACGGTTTCATACTAGTACAATTCAAAGAGTCTATATAGGAATGATTAAACTTATTACTTAAACATTTTTGGGAAAAAAAAAAACAAGGAAAAAACATAGACACTCCAACCCCCATTTCACAACACACACAAAAATCAGTTCTATAGATTAAAGCATTAATTGTGAAAAGCAAAATTGTAAGATTTTAAAAGAAAATGTGGCAATGTACCTTGCTGAACTAAGGGAAGGATAAATTTTAAAAACCAAACAAAGTAAAGCATTAAGAGGAAAGGAAAGTATTGATAAATTCAATCAATAAAAATTTAAAATATTTCCATAGCAAACAAGACTGTAACAAGAGTAAAAAGACAAATCACAATGACAAAACAGTATTTGTAATACATTAAGAGGAATAGAAAACTTGAATAGATCTACAACAATTGAGAAAATTGAATCGTAGCCAAAAGCTTTCCCCAAAGAAAATCTCAGGTCCAGAGAGTTGCAATAGTTTTATAAATAATTCAAGAATTAAATGATTTTTACTTTGCAAAACTCTTTCAGAGTTTTAGAAAATAAGAGATCACTCACCAATTCCCTTTTGGAGGTTAACACAACATTGACATATAAAGGTAATGAGAATATTGAAAAAAAGTACAGTAATAGGCTGAAGAAAATATGATGCTATCATTACCAAGGTGAGTTCTCCCAAAATGCAAAGTTGCTTTTAATTTCAAAAATCAATCAGAGCAAGTTACTATTTTCCAAAACAAAGGACAAAAAACATATGATGCATGAATAACAACATACTTGAGATGCAAGAAAAAAAATTATATATATTCAACATATGCTCATTAAAAATCCTGTTAGCAAATGGACATATAGAAAATTTTCTTAATCCAAGAGTTCTGTTTTAAACATACAACATATATTATGTGTAATAATTACACAAGTAATTCCTGCTCATCCAAATGAGGAATAAGACAAAATGCTAGCTCTCACCATAACTATCCCACATTGTGTTTTAGGTCACATCCAGCGCAGTAGGAAAAGAAAAATAAAAGATATACATTCTCTAAGGGGAGAAAAAAACCTGAATTTCATTCATAGGTGACGGTTTCATACTAGTACAATTCAAAGAGTCTATATAGGAATGATTAAACTTATTACTTAAACATTTTGCGGGAAAAAAAAAAAAAACAAGGAAAAAACATAGACACTCCAACCCCCATTTCACAACACACACAAAAATCAGTTCTATAGATTAAAGCATTAATTGTGAAAAGCAAAATTGTAAGATTTTAAAAGAAAATGTGGCAATGTACCTTGCTGAACTAAGGGAAGGATAAATTTTAAAAACCAAACAAAGTAAAGCATTAAGAGGAAAGGAAAGTATTGATAAATTCAATCAATAAAAATTTAAAATATTTCCATAGCAAACAAGACTGTAACAAGAGTAAAAAGACAAATCACAATGACAAAAACAGTATTTGTAATACATATAATGCACCAAGGATTAATATCTAGAATATTTCTACAGTTCTGTATATACATTAGAATATAACAGATAAATGGAAAATGAACAAAATGTAAGCAAGCACTGTCAAAATTAGGAAATGAAAAGACTAGTAAGTAACTTAAATTGTACTCAGTCTCATTATTAATTACTGAAATATAAAACCAACCAGTCAGGAGTGCTCCCCAATACACACACACACACACACACAGTGACTACAATGAAAAAGACTGGGCTTTCCTGGTGGTCCAGTGGATAAGGACACCGCCTTGCAGTGCAAGGGACGCCAGTTCGATCCCTGGCCTGGGAAGATCCCACGTGCTGCAGAGCGGCTGGACTGATGTGTCCAATTACTGAGCCGGAGCTCTGGAGCGCATGTGCCCAGAGCCAGCGCTCTGCGACAACAGAAGCCACCGCGATGGGAGGCCCATACGGGCCAAAGAACAAAGATGGATGAAAATGGACAAATGAAAGACCAATAGAAGTAGCCCACCTGCTCCCCTCCCTCCCCACCCCACCCCCACCAAAATAAACAAATAAATAAAATCTTGAAAAAGACTGACGCTAGCACATATTAACAAGGAAGAGCTGCCACCACATCTATTGCTGGTGAAGCGCATCTTGGTACAATCTCTTTGGAAGTCAACTTGATATTGTAAACTAAAATTGAAAATGTAGATATCTTAACATCAAGAAATTCTGCTCCATCTTAACATCAAGAAATTCTACTCCTAGATATGTGGAAAGTGAAACAAATGCATGTATGCAGCAAGAAATACATATATAGGAATGGTAATTGCAGTATTTTTCAAAATAACCCCAAAAATTATCCTTTCAATAACAGCTTTGCATGACTAATGTGTGGTATACAATGCAGCAACTCAAAGCTATGGAAATGAACAAGGCTATGGAAATGAACAAGCAACCAGTGCCTAGAGCAGACTAGATGATGCCACAAAAGGAAACAACTTAACAAAAGAACCAGAAAAGAGAATACATACTGCATGCAGGCGTTTATACAAAGTTAAAAAAAAAACAAGCAAAACTACAATAAAGTGTTAGACAGTTGGTAGGGATCACAGGAGGGGAGAGACATGATTAACAGAATGCACAAAAGGAATTTCCACTGTAGTGGCAATGTTTTACTTCTGAATCTGAGAAGTGGTAAGGAGATGACTGGGTTCTGACTTTGTCTTGGGCAGTATGCAGAGAGAAATAAGTCAGACAGAGAAAAGCAAATACTGTACGATATCACTTATATGCAGAATCTAAAAAATACAACAAACTAGTGAATAAAACTAGAAAAGAAGCATAATCACAGATATAGAATATGAATTAGTAGCTACCAGTGGGGAGGAGGAGAGGGGCAGTACAGAGGAAGGAGAATGGGAAATACAAAATATAGGGTGTAACATGGGCTCAAAGAGTGCCCACTTCAGCAGTACATGCATTAAAACTAGACCAATAAAGAAAGATAAGCATGGCCCCTGCTCAAGGATGACAAACAAATTCGAGAAGCATTCTATATTTTATAGGAAAAAAAAAAGATGTACTATACAACATGGAGAATATAGCCAACATTTTGTAATAAGTGTAAATGGAAAAATCTTTAAATTATATAAAAATATTTTTAAATAAAAATTTCCAAAAGAAAAAAAAAAACATATCTGAAGAGAGAAAGAAAGAAATACAGGAAGGAAGAACTGACCCTGTACTATGTAGGCTAACTGATGGGAGAATGGGGATTCCTTAGTGACTCAGACAGTAAAGAATCTGCCTGCAATGCAGGAGACTCATGTTCAATTCCTGAATTGGGAAGATCCCCCAGAGAAGGAAATAACAATATTCTTCCCTGGAAAATCCCCCAGACAGAGGATCCTGGCAGGCTACAGTCCATGGGGTCGCAAAGGGTCAGACATATGGGAGAACAAGCATTAATTTTAGTAACATTCTTAACAGAACATACATGTTTTATACATTCTTTAATATGAAAGCTACATTTAAGAAAGCTATGGCTTTTCCAATAGTCATGCACAGGTGTGAGAGCTGGACCATAAAGAAGGCTGAACGCCAAAGAAGATGCTTTCAAACTATGCTACAGAAGACTTTCGAGAGTCCCTTGGCCAGCAAGGAGGTCAAAGCAGTAAGTCCTAAAGGAAGACAACCCTAAATATTCATTGGAAGCTAACGCTGAAGCTACAATACTTTGGCCACCTTATGTGAAAAGCCAATACATTGGAAAAGACCCTGGTGCTGGTAAAGGTTGAAGGCAGGAGAAGAAAGGGGAAAACAGAGGATGAGATGGTTGGATGGGATCACCAACTCAATGGACAAAAGTTTAAGCAAACTCTGGAAGGTAGTGAAGAACAGGGAAGCTTGGCATGCTATAGCCCACGAAGTCTCAAGGAGTCAGACATGATTTAGCAACTAAACAACAACAACATTTAACAAAACCAATAACCATATCTAGAAAGTAATTAATTTTTTAAACAAATTATTCTCATCCCTGTGGATAATCTAAATATTAACCATACCTCTGTTCTCAGAGATCATTAAATAAGAATGTTTCTTTTTACATATGAAATATAAAATCAAATATTGTGACCTCTAATCTATTTGTATTTTTTACTTATTTACTGGGACATAGTGCATTACAAGGTTCTAATTAGACAATGTGGACTCTGAGACAGAGACAAACCAGGTAAGGGTTAAGGCTGGGAGGAGGAATCCACACTGCACCTCACACAAGGGAGAAACCAGAGGTGCTGCCACAGAGCGCAGCCCAGTCCATCTGAATGGAATTATCACTGATACTACTGTGGCACAGGGGACCGCCACGCAGAGAAGACACCTGGCAGGTTGGACAGTTGCTCCATCGTGTCTAACTAGGTCTGGGAACAAGTCCCAGGGGGCACTGTCTGTGAAAAGGCAGCCTGCCCTCCTGGATCCTGTGCCTGAAAATCACTAATGACCAGAGTCTTCAGGCTGTGCTCTTCTTACTAATAGTGAAGGGACATGTGCCTCCAGTCATCTATTCTTGTGGAGACAAGAGGGTAGTGAACACAACCTCCTTCATGGAAGCATCACAGACGGAGGCTGGTCAGCACCTCCAGGTAAGAACAGAGGCTTAGGGATTGAAGCAGAGACGAGAGTCTACCTGAAGACACCTGTGTGCACACACATTGCAAAACCACACTCACACATATACACACACAGCCCATGGAGCCTTTCCCTTACATCTCTATCTGCCAATCATTTTCTGGATCTTATGACAACCTTGAGAGACACCTAGTTCGGGGGTGATCAGCCATGAAGGTACAGACTAAGGCACTGGGGAGAAAGGCCTCACAGCATCCTTGCCCCAGCCCCACAAGTGACCAGGACACAGCAGTCGTGCAACTATAGAGCACAATTCCCCTCATCCAGTGAAACAGCCGGATTCCCAGAGTCACTCTCAGCCACCAGTACCATCATTTCCTCCTCTACATCCATTTAGACTTACCAAACTCAGTCACATCCTTTCTTCTTATTAAAATAATGCAAGCTAAATCGGTTTTAGGAGAGAATTGTTTATTCCCATTATACAACTAACAGAAAGTTCTTATGATTACGTTATCTAACCCAGATTACACTTAGTTTCCAGATGCCAAAACAACAACTTGTCACTGACAGTTCTGAGTCGAGTCAGAGCTGGTGCTGCTGTAGTGACTATATTGGTGATGATTACAATGGCTTTTATATTTGATATTTCATAATCTACAAGCCCAAGATGCATGCTGTGACCAGAACTCAAGAACAACCACACCCCCTCATTTTATTAGAATAGCAATAACAACAACAAATCATATTTATTGAGCACAGACTATGCGTCGGGGTTTCCCAGGTGCCACTAATGGTAAAAAAAAATCTGTCTGCTACAGCAGGAAACATAAGAGACACAGGATCAATCCCTGGATTAGGAATATCTCCTGAAAGAGGGCATGGCAACCCACTCCGGTATTCTTGCCTGCAGAATACAACGGGCAGGGGAACCTGAAGACCTACAGTCCATAGGGTCTCAAAGAGTTGGACACAACTAAAGTGACGTAGCATGCAGACTATGTGTCAGCCTTGATCTAAATATACAGACTTATTATGGAATTTAATGCTCAAAATCACTTGGTATAGTATGTCATATCATTATTCCATTTAAGCCAGTGAAGAAACTGAAGCTGAAAACGTTGGTGACATTCTCAGAATCATACCCAGAGTAAAGAACGATAAAATTCTGACAAACATCAGATTTATATTTTTATTCATGACCCTAAATGAACATGACGTTGGCATCTGCTACCACAGACCCTCTCCTCCCACCCCAGGGCACTCATCCTCCACACCAGCACGGCTCATTCGAATTTCACATCTTGACTAGACATCATGAATCCTGAAGAAATGGCAACTAATCCCATCATTTGGCCTCTTCAACAGTCCTAACACATAGGGGCAGTTCCTCATACTTACATAAGGAAAGCAAAACTGAATGGGAAACTCTCCCAAAGATTAAAAGGCAGGTGAGGAGCAGAACACGTCCCCGTGTTTTCACCACATTCTGTGCCCGAGATTCACATTTCATCACCTGCTCCTAACAATGCAAGCTAAAGGTTTAAGGGTTTTTATTCCCATTATACAACTAACAGAAAGTTCTTATGATTACGTTATCTAACCCAGATTACACTTAGTTTCCAGATGCCAAAACAACAACTTGTCACTGACAGTTCTGAGTCGAGTCAGAGCTGGTGCTGCTGTAGTGACTATATTGGTGATGATTACAATGGCTTTTATATTTGATATTTCATAATCTACAAGCCCAAGATGCATGCTGTGACCAGAACTCAAGAACAACCACACCCCCTCATTTTATTAGAATAGCAATAACAACAACAAATCATATTTATTGAGCACAGACTATGCGTCGGGGTTTCCCAGGTGCCACTAATGGTAAAAAAAAATCTGTCTGCTACAGCAGGAAACATAAGAGACACAGGATCAATCCCTGGATTAGGAATATCTCCTGAAAGAGGGCATGGCAACCCACTCCGGTATTCTTGCCTGCAGAATACAACGGGCAGGGGAACCTGAAGACCTACAGTCCATAGGGTCTCAAAGAGTTGGACACAACTAAAGTGACGTAGCATGCAGACTATGTGTCAGCCTTGATCTAAATATACAGACTTATTATGGAATTTAATGCTCAAAATCACTTGGTATAGTATGTCATATCATTATTCCATTTAAGCCAGTGAAGAAACTGAAGCTGAAAACGTTGGTGACATTCTCAGAATCATACCCAGAGTAAAGAACGATAAAATTCTGACAAACATCAGATTTATATTTTTATTCATGACCCTAAATGAACATGACGTTGGCATCTGCTACCACAGACCCTCTCCTCCCACCCCAGGGCACTCATCCTCCACACCAGCACGGCTCATTCGAATTTCACATCTTGACTAGACATCATGAATCCTGAAGAAATGGCAACTAATCCCATCATTTGGCCTCTTCAACAGTCCTAACACATAGGGGCAGTTCCTCATACTTACATAAGGAAAGCAAAACTGAATGGGAAACTCTCCCAAAGATTAAAAGGCAGGTGAGGAGCAGAACACGTCCCCCCGTGTTTTTCACCACATTCTGTGCCCGAGATTCACATTTCATCACCTGCTCCTAACAATGACAGTAACTTCACTGCCCTTAGGAGCAGCCTGTCCGCCACATACATTATCCCATTAAAAACTTCAATGAGTTTACGAGGTACTTGCACATGGTACAAAATAGGAAATGGAGATCCAATTCACTTCACTTCAGTTGCTCAGTCGTGTCCGTCTCTTTGTGACCCCGCGGACTGCAGCATGCCAGGCTTCCCTGTCCTTTACCATCTCCTGGAGTTTGCTCAAATTCATGTTCATTGAATCAGTGGTGATATCCAACCATCTCATCCTGCTAGCCCCTTCTCTTTTTGCCTTCTAGATTTCCCAGCATCTGGGTCTTTCCAATGAGTCATCCCTTTGCATCACCCGGCCAAACAGTGTATTGGAACTCAGCTTCAGCATCAGTCCCTCCAATGAATATTCAGGGTTGATCTCCTTTAGGATGGACTGGTCTGATCTCCCTGCAGTCCAAGGGACTCTTAAGAGTCTTCTCTAAAACCACAGTTCAAAGGCATCAATTCTTCAGCATCAGCCTTCAATGAATGGAGGTCACATTGAGCATAAGAAACTGAAAGCTGATCTTTGGATTGCCCCGGCAACAATACTGAAGTGGGTTGCCATTTCCTTCTCCAGGGCATCTTGCCCATCCAGGGATCAACCCTGGTCTCCTGCTTTGCAGGCCGATTCTTTACTGCCTGAGCTCCATGAGAATCCCTTATTTATACAAGAATCTGCTAAAATGTCTCTGCTCTATAGAGAAATTAAAAACTTAACCAGCACCTCTGACTTCCTGGGAGACAGCTAACATGCAGAGTTCATCCTCAACAAGTCTACCAATCACTGTCCTTAGTCTCTCCTCTGTACGTGTTTACATGCCCACCAGCAAGACACATCTCTGTGGCCACTGGAAAATCACAGAAAATAAACAAAAAGCTCTGAATCATAAAAGTTTCTGAAGTCTACAAATATTCAGGCAATATCTTCCTGCATTTTTCTACTTTAAATGAGCATTACAAATCAAACCAGCATCTCTGACTTCCTGCTCCTGGGATTCTCTCAACACCCAGAGCAGCAGACACTCCTGTTTGGGCTCTTCCTGGTCGTGTACCTGGTCACCGTGCTGGGGAACCTGCTCATAATCCTGGCCATCAGCTCCGATCCCCGCCTCCACACCCCCATGTACTTCTTCCTGGCCAATCTGTCCTTCACAGACACCTGCTTCTCCTGCACCATCATCCCCAAGGTGCTGGTCAACATCCACACACAGCATCACAACATCTCCCACACTGGGTGCCTCGCGCAGATGTACTTCTTCATGGCATTGACCATCCTGGATGACTTCCTGTTGGCTGTGATAGCCTATGACCGCTACGTGGCCGTCTGCCTTCCCCTCCACTACACCACCATCATGGGGCCCCAGCGCTGCCTGCTGCTGGCTGCCGCATCCTGGCTCTGCTCCCACCTCCTGGCCTTCTCCCTCTCTCTCCTCATGTCTCAGTTCTCCTTCTGTGTCTCCCAGTCCATCCCACACTTCTTCTGTGATCTTCTCCCACTCCTCAAACTCGCCTGTTCAGACACTCACATCTTTCAGGTCACCATGTTAACTGAAGCGGTTCCTTCAGGGCTGATTCCACTCACCTGTGTCTTAGTGTCATATGCCCACATCATCCACACTGTCCTCAGGATCCCTTCTCTTGGGCGGAAGTACAAAGTGTTCTCCACCTGTGGCTCTCACCTGACAGTGGTCAGTCTCTTCTATGGGACACTCTTTCTCGTGTATTTCCAGCCCACATCCTCCTACTCAGCAGACACTGCTATGGCGGCATCAGTGGTGTACACAATGCTCACCCCCATGCTGAACCCCTTCATCTACAGCCTGAGGAACAAGGACATTAAAGAGGTTTTGTGGAGACTGCTTAGAAAGGGAAACTGTTTTTGTTAGTAATAGGTCCTGACCAAGATTATAACTTTGGGCTCTGCAACATGTTTTATTCCTGGCGTCTTCCTTTGCAAAACTTTGACAAACTCAGATTCAAAGCAGGATGCTGCTCAGCATCAGAAACTGGTTTTAAAGATGGAGAATGCCTGATTTGGTAGTACTGGTATATGATCAACTGACCAAGGACAGAGATAAACCATGGAAGAGGAGTGACCAGCAATCCCTGCAAGGTGACTTGATTATTGGATATAGGTGGCCAAGCAGATCCAAAGCAGAGAGCTGGAATCATCAGAAGATAGCAACAGACAGAATATAGGTTCTTGCAGAAAGCCTAAATACCGACTCAGTGTTTAGTTAATCTGTCCATTCAGCTACAAGAAATGTTGACAGTATCTAGAACAGTCAAGTATCTGAGTTTCAGGGAGCATTTCTAAGCCCATCTTTGGAAACAACTCACTTATATGGATTCAGCTACACAGGGATAAAGCTGAACCAGAAGATGTGTTATTTGCTGGGAATAAGTGAGCAAGACGAATTCTAGTATAAGAAACCTGGCACTGGTAGATGGGGGCTGGTCCAAAATCATATACATGGGATTAGAACTAGGACCATGACTATGAGTGATTGTTATTGGAATGGATTCATGATTTTTTTTTTTTACTTTTTTTTTGATTTTAGTTTTTAAGCTGTGGCTTAGTTCATTCTTCTGTGCTTCAGAAAGATACTCATTATAGCAAATTTGTCAAACATACAAATAGGGAAAAGAAGAAAAAGAAACACTCACTATCCCTCCATTTAAGGACAACCACTAATAATATTTCACATTATTTTCCTCCTGTCTTCTATAATTGCTTTTTGTTTTTTATTGTGTTGACAAAGTACTGGACATATAATTATAGAACATTTTGCTTAACTTTATAGCATAAGTTGTCTCCACATTGTTAACTCCTCATGAATATTTGGCTCTCTGACAGCAGAAAGGTTCATGACTTATATAACACAATGCTTCCCCATTAGGAGATTTCTAACTGTTCACTATTAAAGATAACAGTGCAATGAAAGTCTCTGAAAAGAAATAATTTTATAAGTTTCTACAATGCTCACCCCCATGCTGAACCCCTTCATCTACAGCCTGAGGAACAAGGACATTAAAGAGGTTTTGTGGAGACTGCTTAGAAAGGGAAACTGTTTTTGTTAGTAATAGGTCCTGACCAAGATTATAACTTTGGGCTCTGCAACATGTTTTATTCCTGGCGTCTTCCTTTGCAAAACTTTGACAAACTCAGATTCAAAGCAGGATGCTGCTCAGCATCAGAAACTGGTTTTAAAGATGGAGAATGCCTGATTTGGTAGTACTGGTATATGATCAACTGACCAAGGACAGAGATAAACCATGGAAGAGGAGTGACCAGCAATCCCTGCAAGGTGACTTGATTATTGGATATAGGTGGCCAAGCAGATCCAAAGCAGAGAGCTGGAATCATCAGAAGATAGCAACAGACAGAATATAGGTTCTTGCAGAAAGCCTAAATACCGACTCAGTGTTTAGTTAATCTGTCCATTCAGCTACAAGAAATGTTGACAGTATCTAGAACAGTCAAGTATCTGAGTTTCAGGGAGCATTTCTAAGCCCATCTTTGGAAACAACTCACTTATATGGATTCAGCTACACAGGGATAAAGCTGAACCAGAAGATGTGTTATTTGCTGGGAATAAGTGAGCAAGACGAATTCTAGTATAAGAAACCTGGCACTGGTAGATGGGGGCTGGTCCAAAATCATATACATGGGATTAGAACTAGGACCATGACTATGAGTGATTGTTATTGGAATGGATTCATGATTTTTTTTTTTTACTTTTTTTTTGATTTTAGTTTTTAAGCTGTGGCTTAGTTCATTCTTCTGTGCTTCAGAAAGATACTCATTATAGCAAATTTGTCAAACATACAAATAGGGAAAAGAAGAAAAAGAAACACTCACTATCCCTCCATTTAAGGACAACCACTAATAATATTTCACATTATTTTCCTCCTGTCTTCTATAATTGCTTTTTGTTTTTTATTGTGTTGACAAAGTACTGGACATATAATTATAGAACATTTTGCTTAACTTTATAGCATAAGTTGTCTCCACATTGTTAACTCCTCATGAATATTTGGCTCTCTGACAGCAGAAAGGTTCATGACTTATATAACACAATGCTTCCCCATTAGGAGATTTCTAACTGTTCACTATTACAGATAACAGTGCAATGAAAGTCTCTGAAAAGAAATAATTTTTATATTCAGTCTTTAACTTCAATATTATCAAAAGTAGAACATCAAAGGATAACATTTTGGGGGCTTGTTTATCCATGCTGCCAAAATGCCAAATAAGAATGTCTTTTCGTGGGCTTCCCTGGTGGTCCAGTGGGTAAGGACACCGCCTTGCAGTGCAAGGGGCACCTGTTTGATCCCTGGCCCAGGAAGATCCCACATGTTGCAGAGTGGCTGGACCTGTATGTTCAATTACAAGCCAGTGCTCTGGAAAGCATGTGCTCAGAGTCAGTGCTCTGCAACAAGAGAGGCCCACACATGCCAAAGAATAAAAGATGGATGAAAAGAAAATATAAAATAAAAGAGGCATGATGGGGAAGAAAAAAAAAAAGAATGCCCTTTTGTCTCTATTCTTTCCATATGATGTTCACATTTTCCTCTAAATATAACAAATATGGTAGCAAAAATGGTATCTTCTTGCTCTACTTTTAATCTCTTTGATTATTAATCTGTGGGACATTTTTCAGCATCCATCAACCAATCTTTAAAAATCCTCTTATTAATTGTTTATTCATGTCATCTACCTATTACCTTCTGGGAGTTTTTAATTGATTTATATGGGCCTTTTTATATTAAAAATATTACATCTCTATTTTCTTTCCCTTGTTCTTGCTTTTTATATTCATCATAGGATTAGTTTTTAAGCTGTGGCTTAGTTCATTCTTCTGTGCTTCAGAAAGATACTCATTATAGCAAATTTGTCAAACATACAAATAGGGAAAAGAAGAAAAAGAAACACTCACTATCCCTCCATTTAAGGACAACCACTAATAATATTTCACATTATTTTCCTCCTGTCTTCTATAATTGCTTTTTGTTTTTTATTGTGTTGACAAAGTACTGGACATATAATTATAGAACATTTTGCTTAACTTTATAGCATAAGTTGTCTCCACATTGTTAACTCCTCATGAATATTTGGCTCTCTGACAGCAGAAAGGTTCATGACTTATATAACACAATGCTTCCCCATTAGGAGATTTCTAACTGTTCACTATTACAGATAACAGTGCAATGAAAGTCTCTGAAAAGAAATAATTTTTATATTCAGTCTTTAACTTCAATATTATCAAAAGTAGAACATCAAAGGATAACATTTTGGGGGCTTGTTTATCCATGCTGCCAAAATGCCAAATAAGAATGTCTTTTCGTGGGCTTCCCTGGTGGTCCAGTGGGTAAAGAGTCCACCTTGCAGTGCAAGGGGCACCTGTTTGATCCCTGGCCCAGGAAGATCCCACATGTTGCAGAGTGGCTGGACCTGTATGTTCAATTACAAGCCAGTGCTCTGGAAAGCATGTGCTCAGAGTCAGTGCTCTGCAACAAGAGAGGCCCACACATGCCAAAGAATAAAAGATGGATGAAAAGAAAATATAAAATAAAAGAGGCATGATGGGGAAGAAAAAAAAAAAGAATGCCCTTTTGTCTCTATTCTTTCCATATGATGTTCACATTTTCCTCTAAATATAACAAATATGGTAGCAAAAATGGTATCTTCTTGCTCTACTTTTAATCTCTTTGATTATTAATCTGTGGGACATTTTTCAGCATCCATCAACCAATCTTTAAAAATCCTCTTATTAATTGTTTATTCATGTCATCTACCTATTACCTTCTGGGAGTTTTTAATTGATTTATATGGGCCTTTTTATATTAAAAATATTACATCTCTATTTTCTTTCCCTTGTTCTTTGTTAATTCTTTGTTTCTTACCTTTGTGATTTCTTTTTTTGGCCATCCTGCATGGCATAGGGGATTTCAGTTTTGTGACCAGGGATAAAACCTATGCAACCTACACCGGAAGCATGTAGTCTTAACCACTAGACCACCAGAAAAGCCCCTTCATTCTGTGATTTTTTTTAACTGTAAGGAAGTTTTTATTTTATTATCAAATCAAAAAATATTTTTGTAACTCCTTTTACTAGAGGTAAATTAGAAATCCCTCCCTTTGCAGAATTCATGCAATTTTTCAACTTTTTCTACTTTCTTATGTAATATAGTACTCTTTATATAACCATATATGAGTTTTGAATGAAATTATACTGTTAAAGTTGTTCTAACTCACAATTACACATTAACACTGATGTCTAAAGAAAATATTATAAATAATGTTGTATGAATACATTTTAAATTTAGATCATATAAAAATTAGTAAGAAATAGACAACGTGAATAGACCTACAACAACTGAAGAAATTGAAACAGTAGCCAAAAACTGTTCCTCAGGGGCTTCCCTGGTGGCTCAGTGGGTAAAGAGTCTGCCTTGCGGTGCAAGGAGCACCAATTCGATCCCTGGCACGAGAAGATCCCACATGCCGTGGAATGGCTGGACTAGTGTGTCCAATTATGAGCCAGTGCTCTGGAGTGCATGTGCCCAAAGCCAGTGCTCTGTGACAAGAGAGGCCGCTGTGATGGGAGGTCCACACAGACCAAAGAATAAAGATGGATGAAAACAAATAAATAAATAAACCAATAAAAAGTGGCCAAAATTAAAAAAAAAAAGTTCCTCAAAAAAAATTTCTGGCCCAGATGGCTTCAATAATCTTATAAACACTTCAAGAAAGAAATAATTTCTACTTTGCAAAACTCTTTCAATGAATAAAAATAAGGAATAAAAACCTAATCACATTTAAAGATAAGCACAACATTGATACCTAAAGCTAATGAGGACATTGCAAAAAAGAAAGTACAGTAATAGACTAAAGAAAACATGGTGTTATCATTACCAAGTTGAGCTTTCCCAGCAAGCAAAGCTAATTTAACATTCAAAGTCAACCAAAGTCACTATTCTACAAAACAAAGGCCAAAAATCAAAAGGTTTAAGAATAACAGTATCTTTGAGATGCAAGAAAAATTTTGATATAACCCAACACAAAAAGGCAGGTTAGCAAATGGACATAGTAGCAACTTTTCTTAGTCTGAAAAGAGATCTTTTTTCAAACATACAGCATATAATGTGTCATAATTATACATTAAATCCTTCCTATCCAAATGAGGAATGAGACAAAATACCAACTCTCACTCCAAGTATACCACACTGGGACTGTCATAATATGAAATCCCTCCCTTTGCAGAATTCATGCAATTTTTCAACTTTTCTACTTTCTTATGTAATATAGTACTCTTTATATAACCATATATGAGTTTTGAATGAAATTATACTGTTAAAGTTGTTCTAACTCACAATTACACATTAACACTGATGTCTAAAGAAAATATTATAAATAATGTTGTATGAATACATTTTAAATTTAGATCATATAAAAATTAGTAAGAAATAGACAACGTGAATAGACCTACAACAACTGAAGAAATTGAAACAGTAGCCAAAAACTGTTCCTCAGGGGCTTCCCTGGTGGCTCAGTGGGTAAAGAGTCTGCCTTGCGGTGCAAGGAGCACCAATTCGATCCCTGGCACGAGAAGATCCCACATGCCGTGGAATGGCTGGACTAGTGTGTCCAATTATGAGCCAGTGCTCTGGAGTGCATGTGCCCAAAGCCAGTGCTCTGTGACAAGAGAGGCCGCTGTGATGGGAGGTCCACACAGACCAAAGAATAAAGATGGATGAAAACAAATAAATAAATAAACCAATAAAAAGTGGCCAAAATTAAAAAAAAAAAGTTCCTCAAAAAAAATTTCTGGCCCAGATGGCTTCAATAATCTTATAAACACTTCAAGAAAGAAATAATTTCTACTTTGCAAAACTCTTTCAATGAATAAAAATAAGGAATAAAAACCTAATCACATTTAAAGATAAGCACAACATTGATACCTAAAGCTAATGAGGACATTGCAAAAAAGAAAGTACAGTAATAGACTAAAGAAAACATGGTGTTATCATTACCAAGTTGAGCTTTCCCAGCAAGCAAAGCTAATTTAACATTCAAAGTCAACCAAAGTCACTATTCTACAAAACAAAGGCCAAAAATCAAAAGGTTTAAGAATAACAGTATCTTTGAGATGCAAGAAAAATTTTGATATAACCCAACACAAAAAGGCAGGTTAGCAAATGGACATAGTAGCAACTTTTCTTAGTCTGAAAAGAGATCTTTTTTCAAACATACAGCATATAATGTGTCATAATTATACATTAAATCCTTCCTATCCAAATGAGGAATGAGACAAAATACCAACTCTCACTCCAAGTATACCACACTGTACTTGAGGTAACATCCAGTGCAATAGGATAAGAAAAATAAATAAAAGACATATATTCTCTAGTTTTCAAAATATTGAAATTCAAAGGAATTTATATAGAAAACATTCCAATTATTAATTAGGTATCTTGAGGCAAAAACAAGTGAAACATAGACACCTTAGTACTTACTTGACAAAATACACAAAAATCAATTCCAGAGTGAATAAAGCAGTAATTGTTAAAAGCGGAACTATAAGGATTTGAGAAAATGCCAAAATATACCTTCTTGAACTAATGGAACAATGGAACCAGGCACTAGTAAAGCACTAAGAAAAAAGGAAAGAACTGATGGATTCAATACATTAAAATTTAAAATATTTAATTGGCAAACAAGACAGTAACAAGAGTGAAAAGACAAACCATAAAGACAGAGAAAATATTTGTAATACATGTAATGCAAAAAGGACTAGTATGTAGAACATTTAAATAGTTCTATAAGTAAATAAGAGTAAAACAGATAACTAAAAGGAAAACTAAATAAAAATTTAGAAAAGCAGTTTCAAAATTAAGAAGTACAAATAGTAATAAGTATTTTAAAGGTACCCAATCTCATTATTAATTACTGAAATATAAAATCAAGCTATTGGGAGATGTCTCCCCACTACATGCACACCAAGTGACTACACTGAAAAAAACCACCACCACCAAGTGTTCTCAAGAATGAGCTGCCACCACAGCCTCACTATTGCTGATGGAAGTGCAACTTGGTACAATCTATTTGGAAGAGAATTTGATAATGTATAGTAAAATTGAAGATGTAGATATCCTAAAACCAAGAAATTCCACTCCTAGGTATAGTTGAAAGAGAAACAAATGTATGTGTGCACGAAGAAACATACACAGGAATGCTGAAAGCGGTATAGTTCTAAACAAGCAAAAAAGCCTATAATTTTAAGAATAGCTTGCATAACTAATGTGTGGTATCATCATACAATGTAGCAGCTCCCAGCAATGGAAATAAACAACCAACCACTGCCTAGAGCTGTATAGATGATCCTCACAAAAGGAAACCACTGAGCTAAAGAACCAGAAAAGAGATCATATACTGCAGGAGGGCATTTTTACAAAGTTCAAAAAGAGGCAAAACTAAAATCAAGCATTAGAAAGATGATAGGGATCATTTTACTTCAAGGAGAAAAGAGCAGTGATGAACAGGATACACAAAAGGTGTTTCAGACAAACTGGCAATGTTCTACTTCTGAATCTGGGAATGATACGTAGGCGATGAATTCCTAAGAGTTTTTGGGGCCATATGCTAAGAGAATGTGAGACAGAGAAAGACAGAAACTGTGCCATCACTTAAATGCAGAATCTAAAAAATACAGCAAACTAGTGTGTAAAACAAAAAATAAGCAGAAGCACAGACATAGAGAACAAGCTAGTGGTTATCAGTGAAAAGGGGAGAGAGGGGCAGTACAGAGAGTAGAGAATGAGAGGTACAAACTGTCGAGTGTGAGACAGGCTAGAGAATACAGCCAATACTGTGTAATAACTGTAAATGGAAAGCAACCTTTAAAATTGTGTCAAAAGAAAATTTTTTTTAATCTTTGTTTTTTTTTTTTTTTGGTGGTGGTGGGGGTGGGTTGGTGACGGGGTGGGTTGGTGACGGAGGGCGGGCGGGCCACTTCTATTGGTCTTTTTTTTTTTTTTTTAAAGATTTATTTATTTATTTATTTATTTATTCTGGGAGGGGGTCGGGTTGGGCAGGGAGGGGAACGGGCGGGCCACTTCTATTGGTCTTTCATTTCTCTATTTTCATCCGTCTTTGTTCTTTGGCTCCTGTGGGCCTCCCATCGTGGTGGCGTCTGTCATTGCAGAGTGCCGGCTCTGGGCGCATGCGCTCCAGAGCTCTGGCTCGGTAATTGGACACATCAGTCCAGCCACTCCGCGGCACGTGGGATCTTCCCAGGCCAGGGATCGAACCAGCGCCCCTTGCACTGCAAGGCAGTGTCCTTACCCACTGGACCACCAGGGGAAGCCCTCTATTGGTCTTTCATTTATCTATTTTCATACATCTTTGTTCTTTGGCCCGTGTGGGCCTCCAATCGTGGTGGCCTCTGTTGTCGCAGAGCACCAGCTCTGGGCACATGAGCTACAGAGCTCTGGCTCGGTAATTGGACACATCGGGCCAGCCGCTCCGCGGCACGTGGGATCTTCCCAGGCCAGGGAGTAAACCGGCGCCCCTTGCACTGCAAGGTGGTGTCCTTATCCACTGGACCACCAGGGAAGCCCAGAAATAAATTAGGCACCAGTAGAGAATCCAAATATTATTCATATCTCTGTTCTCTAGGATGATTAAATAAGAATGTTTCTTCTTTTACAAGACTTTTAAAAGCAAAGATTAGGACCTCTAATCTAGTCTATCTTTATTTTTTACTTATTTTCTGGGACATTCTGTATTGCATCCATGGGGACAGGGCTCTAATTAGGAAGTGTGGACTCCAGGACAGACACCAACCAGTTCAGGTTTAAGGCTGGGAGATGGGATCCACACTGTACCTCACCCAAGGGAGAAACCAGGGGTGCTGCTGCGGAGTCCATCCTGGTCCATCTGAATGGAATTATCCCTGATGCTGCTGTGACACAGGGGGCCACCATCCAGAGGGGACAGCTGGCAGGTTGGACAGTTGCCCCATTGGGTCTCTAACTAGGAGGTCTGGGAACAAGTCCCAGGGGACACCACCTGGGAAAAGGCAGCCACTCCTCCTGTGGCCGAGAATCACTAATGACCTGAGTCTTCAGTCTGTGCTGTTCCTACTCACAGGGAAGGGCTCTGTGCCTCCAGCCATGCCTTCTTGTGGTGAAAACAGAGTAGTGAACCCAACTTCCTTAGAAGAAGCATCACAGACAGAGGCTGGTCAGCACCTCCAGGTGAGAACAGCGGCTTAGGGAGTGGGAGAGAGTCTACCTAAAGACACACACACACACATATACACACACATTCACACTGACACATACACAGCTTGTAGAGTCTTTAAACTTTTCATTTTGCCACTGTTTTCTACATCCCTATCTGCCAGTCATTTCCTGGGTCTTCTGATCACTCTGAGGGTAACCTAGTTCCGGGGTTCACACATCCTTGAAGGTGCAGACTGAAAGCGTTGTGGAGAATGGGTCTCAGAGGATCCTGCTCAGTCCCATCAGTGACCAGGACACAGCACCCGTGCAAGAACAGAGCATAATTCACCGTCGTCCCGAGGAACAGCCTGATTCCCAAATCATTCTCTGCCATCATGTCACATCAGTATCCGTAATTTACTCTCTACCTCCATTCACAGTTACCAAACTCAGTCACATCCTTTCTTTTTTAACTAAAATTTGTGCTAAATCATTTAGGATAGAATTATTTATTCCTATAATAATACTTTTTAAAATTTTGGCCTCTTTTACTGTTTTTATTTATTTATTTTCATCCATCTTTATATTCTTTGGCCTGTGTGGGCCTCCCATTGCAGTGGTCTCTCTTGTTGCAGAGCATGGGCTCTGGGCGCACACGCTTCAGAGCGCTGGCTCCTAATTGGACACACCGGTCCAGCTGCTCCACGGCACGTGGGATCTCCCTGTGCCAGGGATCGAACCGGTGCCCCCTGCACTGCAAGGTGGACTCTTTACCCACTGGACCACCAGGGAAGCGCCAATAGTACTTAATTAAAGTGCTCATATGATTAAGTTATTTCACCCAATTTCCACTTGGTTTCAAGATGCCAAAACAAAAGTTTCGCCATTGACAATTCTGAGTAGAGTCAGAGGCACTGCTGCCGTGCTGATGATACTGGTGGTGATGAGGACCACTTTTTATAGTGACATCTTACAGCCAACAAGTCCAAGATGCAGGCAGTGACTGGGATCAGTCAAATACCCACTTATTACGTTTTAAAAGTAATAACAATAGATCATATTTATTGACTCCTTACTCTGCATCAGTCTTGAACTAGTCTATAATCATTATCAAATTTAATCCTCATAAGCACCCTATATAGTAAACTATCATTATTCCATTTAAGCCAATGAAGAAATTGAAGCTGAGAAAGTTGACTTTCTCATGGTCACATCAAGAGCAGAGTGAGAAATTCTTGTCAGACTACTATATTTTATTCATCCCTATCTGCCAGTCATTTCCTGGGTCTTCTGATCACTCTGAGGGTAACCTAGTTCCGGGGTTCACACATCCTTGAAGGTGCAGACTGAAAGCGTTGTGGAGAATGGGTCTCAGAGGATCCTGCTCAGTCCCATCAGTGACCAGGACACAGCACCCGTGCAAGAACAGAGCATAATTCACCGTCGTCCCGAGGAACAGCCTGATTCCCAAATCATTCTCTGCCATCATGTCACATCAGTATCCGTAATTTACTCTCTACCTCCATTCACAGTTACCAAACTCAGTCACATCCTTTCTTTTTTAACTAAAATTTGTGCTAAATCATTTAGGATAGAATTATTTATTCCTATAATAATACTTTTTAAAATTTTGGCCTCTTTTACTGTTTTTATTTATTTATTTTCATCCATCTTTATATTCTTTGGCCTGTGTGGGCCTCCCATTGCAGTGGTCTCTCTTGTTGCAGAGCATGGGCTCTGGGCGCACACGCTTCAGAGCGCTGGCTCCTAATTGGACACACCGGTCCAGCTGCTCCACGGCACGTGGGATCTCCCTGTGCCAGGGATCGAACCGGTGCCCCCTGCACTGCAAGGTGGACTCTTTACCCACTGGACCACCAGGGAAGCGCCAATAGTACTTAATTAAAGTGCTCATATGATTAAGTTATTTCACCCAATTTCCACTTGGTTTCAAGATGCCAAAACAAAAGTTTCGCCATTGACAATTCTGAGTAGAGTCAGAGGCACTGCTGCCGTGCTGATGATACTGGTGGTGATGAGGACCACTTTTTATAGTGACATCTTACAGCCAACAAGTCCAAGATGCAGGCAGTGACTGGGATCAGTCAAATACCCACTTATTACGTTTTAAAAGTAATAACAATAGATCATATTTATTGACTCCTTACTCTGCATCAGTCTTGAACTAGTCTATAATCATTATCAAATTTAATCCTCATAAGCACCCTATATAGTAAACTATCATTATTCCATTTAAGCCAATGAAGAAATTGAAGCTGAGAAAGTTGACTTTCTCATGGTCACATCAAGAGCAGAGTGAGAAAATTCTGTCAGACTCCAGAAGCATACTATATTTTTATTCATGACCCAAACAAACATGGTACTGGCACCTGCTGCCACTGACTGACCATGGCATCATTCCTCCAAACCATCATAGCTCTGTGGAATTTCACATCTTGACTGCTCATCATGATTCCTGAAGAAACCTCAACCAGTCCCAGCATTTGCCCTTTTCAACAGTCCTATCAGGTAAGTTATTATCTACATCTTCCTTATAGAAGAAAAGCAAAACTCAACGGGAGTAAAAATCTCCCGAAGATTAAAGGCATGTGAGGAGCAGAGTAGTCCAGCATGTCCCCCAGTACTTTCTCACCACACCCTGTGCACCAGGTTTACATTTCATCATCTGCCCCTAACAATCCCAGTAACATCAGTGCCCTTAGGAGCATCCTGCCCTCCACATATGTTATCTCAGTGATAACTTCAATGAGTCTATGAAGTAGTTACACATGGTATGAAACAGGAGACAGAGATTCAGTGTAATTAACCAAAGGCAGACTGAGCTTAAGGAAGAGAGAAAAGATTCCTATCCAATGTCCAGATTCCAAAGCTCATATGTTTAAAACATTAGATGTTGATGGGCAGGTTGATGATGAGAATGAAAATAATGTGTCCTTAATGAAAAAGTGCTTTTCAGTTTGCAGGATTCTCGTAGCCACACGAATGCATGGAAATGGTTCAAAGCAACGAGAGCCAGAGCACCCAATTTCCACTTGGTTTCAAGATGCCAAAACAAAAGTTTCGCCATTGACAATTCTGAGTAGAGTCAGAGGCACTGCTGCCGTGCTGATGATACTGGTGGTGATGAGGACCATTTTTTATAGTGACATCTTACAGCCAACAAGTCCAAGATGCAGGCAGTGACTGGGATCAGTCAAATACCCACTTATTACGTTTTAAAAGTAATAACAATAGATCATATTTATTGACTCCTTACTCTGCATCAGTCTTGAACTAGTCTATAATCATTATCAAATTTAATCCTCATAAGCACCCTATATAGTAAACTATCATTATTCCATTTAAGCCAATGAAGAAATTGAAGCTGAGAAAGTTGACTTTCTCATGGTCACATCAAGAGCAGAGTGAGAAAATTCTGTCAGACTCCAGAAGCATACTATATTTTTATTCATGACCCAAACAAACATGGTACTGGCACCTGCTGCCACTGACTGACCATGGCATCATTCCTCCAAACCATCATAGCTCTGTGGAATTTCACATCTTGACTGCTCATCATGATTCCTGAAGAAACCTCAACCAGTCCCAGCATTTGCCCTTTTCAACAGTCCTATCAGGTAAGTTATTATCTACATCTTCCTTATAGAAGAAAAGCAAAACTCAACGGGAGTAAAAATCTCCCGAAGATTAAAGGCATGTGAGGAGCAGAGTAGTCCAGCATGTCCCCCAGTACTTTCTCACCACACCCTGTGCACCAGGTTTACATTTCATCATCTGCCCCTAACAATCCCAGTAACATCAGTGCCCTTAGGAGCATCCTGCCCTCCACATATGTTATCTCAGTGATAACTTCAATGAGTCTATGAAGTAGTTACACATGGTATGAAACAGGAGACAGAGATTCAGTGTAATTAACCAAAGGCAGACTGAGCTTAAGGAAGAGAGAAAAGATTCCTATCCAATGTCCAGATTCCAAAGCTCATATGTTTAAAACATTAGATGTTGATGGGCAGGTTGATGATGAGAATGAAAATAATGTGTCCTTAATGAAAAAGTGCTTTTCAGTTTGCAGGATTCTCGTAGCCACACGAATGCATGGAAATGGTTCAAAGCAACGAGAGCCAGAGCACCCCTATGTCTCATCTGGCTCCTCTGCGTAGAAACCAACCCTCCTTTCATCTCCTTCAGTATGCACTCAACACTCACACACATATACACAGATGTCCTTGTTTTGCCCACTAGATCCTTGTATATATATGACCCCAAAATGAGTTCTACAAAAAGACAATGAAATTTAAATAGTTGTTCTAATTTAGGAGTTTGGGATTAATGTATACATACTACTGTATATAAAATAGATAATCAACAAAGACCTACTGCATAGCATGGGGAAATCTACTCCATGTTATGTGGCAGCCTAAATGATTGGGGAGTTTGGTGGATAATGGATACAGGTATATGTATGACTGAATCAATTTCCTGTCCATCTAAAACTATCACAACACTGTTAATCGGCTACACTCCAATATAAAAAAGAAAGTTTTAAAAAAACAAGGACCTACTGTATAGCACAGAAAACTCTACTCAATATTCTGTAATCAGTTATATGGGGAAAAAATCTGAAAAAGAACAGAGATAGATAGACTAATAGATAGATAGATAGATGCATAACTCAATCACTTTGCTGTATAGCTAAAACAAAAATTAAATTACAAACAAGTCTGTAATTCTATAGTTTTTTTAAATAAAATTAAAACTGAAGAGATTCTTCTAGATAAATTCCAGTTCAGACTCATTCAGACCTGTGGAGAAAACTGGTTAAATTAGAGGAATCTAGAATCCAAACTGTATCTCTACCTTCTCATCAGAGTTCACAGCCTTATTTGTACATATTTGCAAACCAGTATTTAAGCCTACTAGTAGATCTCAGTGACCTCTTCAAATAGATCAAAATCCTTGGACTGTGTTACACTGAAAGTCTATCTTTATTTAAATAAGACTCAGCTCTATTTTCTCTGCTTTCAAAGGAAATTAGAAACCAAACCAGCAACTCCGACTTTCTGCTCCTGGGATTCTCTCAACACCCAGAACAGCAATGTTAAAACATTAGATGTTCATGGGCAGGTTGATGATGAGAATGAAAATAATGTGTCCTTAATGAAAAAGTGCTTTTCAGTTTGCAGGATTCTCGTAGCCACACGAATGCATGGAAATGGTTCAAAGCAACGAGAGCCAGAGCACCCCTATGTCTCATCTGGCTCCTCTGCGTAGAAACCAACCCTCCTTTCATCTCCTTCAGTATGCACTCAACACTCACACACATATACACAGATGTCCTTGTTTTGCCCACTAGATCCTTGTATATATATGACCCCAAAATGAGTTCTACAAAAAGACAATGAAATTTAAATAGTTGTTCTAATTTAGGAGTTTGGGATTAATGTATACATACTACTGTATATAAAATAGATAATCAACAAAGACCTACTGCATAGCATGGGGAAATCTACTCCATGTTATGTGGCAGCCTAAATGATTGGGGAGTTTGGTGGATAATGGATACAGGTATATGTATGACTGAATCAATTTCCTGTCCATCTAAAACTATCACAACACTGTTAATCGGCTACACTCCAATATAAAAAAGAAAGTTTTAAAAAAACAAGGACCTACTGTATAGCACAGAAAACTCTACTCAATATTCTGTAATCAGTTATATGGGGAAAAAATCTGAAAAAGAACAGAGATAGATAGACTAATAGATAGATAGATAGATGCATAACTCAATCACTTTGCTGTATAGCTAAAACAAAAATTAAATTACAAACAAGTCTGTAATTCTATAGTTTTTTTAAATAAAATTAAAACTGAAGAGATTCTTCTAGATAAATTCCAGTTCAGACTCATTCAGACCTGTGGAGAAAACTGGTTAAATTAGAGGAATCTAGAATCCAAACTGTATCTCTACCTTCTCATCAGAGTTCACAGCCTTATTTGTACATATTTGCAAACCAGTATTTAAGCCTACTAGTAGATCTCAGTGACCTCTTCAAATAGATCAAAATCCTTGGACTGTGTTACACTGAAAGTCTATCTTTATTTAAATAAGACTCAGCTCTATTTTCTCTGCTTTCAAAGGAAATTAGAAACCAAACCAGCAACTCCGACTTTCTGCTCCTGGGATTCTCTCAACACCCAGAACAGCAGCCTCTCCTGTTTGGGCTCTTCCTGGCTGTGTATCTGGTCACCATGCTGGGGAACCTGTTCATCATCCTGGCCATCAGCTCCGATCCCCGCCTCCACACCCCTATGTACTTCTTCCTGGCCAACCTGTCCTTCACAGACACCTGCTTCTCCTGCACCATCGTCCCCAAGGTGCTGGTCAACATCCACACACAGCGTCACAACATCTCCCACACTGGGTGCCTCGCGCAGATGTACTTCTTCATGGCATTAGCCCTACAGGATGACTTCCTGCTGGCGGTGATGGCCTATGACCGCTATGTGGCCGTCTGCCTTCCCCTCCACTACACCACCATCATGGGGCCCCAGCGCTGCCTGCTGCTGGCCGCCGCATCCTGGCTCTGCTCCCACCTCCTGGCCTTCTCCCTCTCTCTCCTCATGTCTCAGTTCTCCTTCTGTGCCTCCCAGTCCATCCCACACTTCTTCTGTGATCTTCTTCCACTGCTTAAACTCGCCTGCTCAGACACTCACATCTTTCAGCTCATGATGTTTGCAGAAGCAGCCCTCTCGGGGGTGGTCCCTCTCACCTGTGTCCTGGTCTCTTACGCCCACATCATCCATGCCATCCTCAAGGTCCCCTCTGCTGGGGGTAAGCACAAAGTCTTCTCCACCTGTGGCTCTCATCTAACCGTGGTTTCTCTCTTCTATGGAACTGTCTTTCTGGTATATTTCCAGCCCACATCCTCTTACTCAGCAGACACTGGAGTGGTGGCATCAGTGGTGTACACAATGGTCACCCCCATGCTGAACCCTTTCATCTACAGCCTGAGGAACAGAGACATGAAGGAGGCTTTGTGGAGACTCCTTGGCTGGGAAAGATGTTCCACCCTATAAAAAGTCCTTCCCAGGAGTAAAACTCCAGGCTTTTCAATGTGACTTCTTCTCTAGATTTGCCCATTATAAATCTGAAAGACTTAGATTCAAAGCATAAGGACTATTAGTTTTCAGAGCAGATGTATGAAAATAAAGACTCAGATTTGCAAAGCAGCAATCCAGGCATTTGGAGACAGAGGAGCACCAGCAGTCTCTACAGAGTAACTTTGATGTATCCAGGCAGATTCTATCCAGACTTGGGAACATCAAAAATGCCACAAACTCTTGGCTTCTAGGAGGAAGGCCAATAGGAGCAGTGTAGGTTACTTCCCCAACAACCAAAAATTCTGGTGAGAGTAGGCAGGTCAGGACCTCAGCCAAGTCACTGGACTTCAGGGACCAATTCTGATCCTGCCTTGGAAGACACTGACTCATGGGGACTGACCTCAACATGGAAAAAGTCATATCAAGCAGGCATAATCTGTATGTGGCTTGAGTGTGTGTGTTTATGTTAGGTGGTTCGGTCGTGTTTGATTCTTTGCGACCGTATAGACTGTAGCCCACCAGGCTCCTCTGTCCATGGAATTTACCTGGCAAAAATACTGGAGTGGATTGCCATTTGGGATCAAAGCCACGTCTCCTGTATCTCACTGCAGGCAGATTCCTTACTGCTGAGCCACCAGGGAACTCTATGTAGCCTGCAAGAGCAAGAATATTCTAGAAAAGGGAGCTAGGCACAGAAAGATTAAGAATTTGTCTAGTATCCTATATCTGGGCTTAGATCTTTGGTAGGTGACTTGCTTTATTGTTGTTAGCTAGCTGTGAGCTATTTTCATTTTTTAAACACTGGTGTATTTTTATTCATCCATGCCATCCTCAAGGTCCCCTCTGCTGGGGGTAAGCACAAAGTCTTCTCCACCTGTGGCTCTCATCTAACCGTGGTTTCTCTCTTCTATGGAACTGTCTTTCTGGTATATTTCCAGCCCACATCCTCTTACTCAGCAGACACTGGAGTGGTGGCATCAGTGGTGTACACAATGGTCACCCCCATGCTGAACCCTTTCATCTACAGCCTGAGGAACAGAGACATGAAGGAGGCTTTGTGGAGACTCCTTGGCTGGGAAAGATGTTCCACCCTATAAAAAGTCCTTCCCAGGAGTAAAACTCCAGGCTTTTCAATGTGACTTCTTCTCTAGATTTGCCCATTATAAATCTGAAAGACTTAGATTCAAAGCATAAGGACTATTAGTTTTCAGAGCAGATGTATGAAAATAAAGACTCAGATTTGCAAAGCAGCAATCCAGGCATTTGGAGACAGAGGAGCACCAGCAGTCTCTACAGAGTAACTTTGATGTATCCAGGCAGATTCTATCCAGACTTGGGAACATCAAAAATGCCACAAACTCTTGGCTTCTAGGAGGAAGGCCAATAGGAGCAGTGTAGGTTACTTCCCCAACAACCAAAAATTCTGGTGAGAGTAGGCAGGTCAGGACCTCAGCCAAGTCACTGGACTTCAGGGACCAATTCTGATCCTGCCTTGGAAGACACTGACTCATGGGGACTGACCTCAACATGGAAAAAGTCATATCAAGCAGGCATAATCTGTATGTGGCTTGAGTGTGTGTGTTTATGTTAGGTGGTTCGGTCGTGTTTGATTCTTTGCGACCGTATAGACTGTAGCCCACCAGGCTCCTCTGTCCATGGAATTTACCTGGCAAAAATACTGGAGTGGATTGCCATTTGGGATCAAAGCCACGTCTCCTGTATCTCACTGCAGGCAGATTCCTTACTGCTGAGCCACCAGGGAACTCTATGTAGCCTGCAAGAGCAAGAATATTCTAGAAAAGGGAGCTAGGCACAGAAAGATTAAGAATTTGTCTAGTATCCTATATCTGGGCTTAGATCTTTGGTAGGTGACTTGCTTTATTGTTGTTAGCTAGCTGTGAGCTATTTTCATTTTTTAAACACTGGTGTATTTTTTATTCAACCGAAAATTGATTTATGTCATTACAGTAAATGTCTAAAATATAATGAAAAAAATTTCAAACCCTTTCTTGAAAAAAATACATTACACAAATTCTTACAGTTTACTTCCTTATACATCTATTCTATATTAAGATAGTAATTTTTCACATAATTTAAAAACATGAATGTTTTCTACACCATTATTAAATTTTAATATAAATTCTCATAATTAATGTTATAGCAGAAGCACCTGCCATATTTATATATAATCTTCCATTTGGGGGTAACTAGTACAGTTAGTGACTTTTAATTTTATAAATAATAATGCAATGAAGATCACTGTGAATAAACCGTACATGTATAGATTTTCCCGTGCTCTTTCAATACATTTTAAGAAGTGCAATTACCATGTGGAATATTTCTCAGGTTTATGAAACATGTTGCTAAAATAGTTTACAGGGACTTTCCTGGCAATCCAGTCGTTAAAACTCTACATTTCCACTGCAGGGGGCATGGGTTGGAACCCTGGTCAGGGAACTAAGATCCTACATGCCACATGGCATAGACAAGTAAATTTTTTTACTGAAGAAATTATCTACAAAAACAATAAAAATAACAATTTATAAAACTGTTAAGATTTACCTCCCAACTGATCGTTCTGTGAGTATGTTCCTTTCTTTGTGTTTCAATTGTTGACTCAATTGTCACAAATATAATAAGCGAAAAATGGTACTTCTTTTCTTTGAATGTTTTGGATTACTGATTGTTTACTTCAATCCATAAATGCATTTTATTTATTCTTCTGTCAATTATTTCTTCATGTCATTGGACTATTTAAAAGGCTTGTATAAGTCTTTTCCATATCAAATATTTAAACTTTACACTTTCCTACTCTTAGTGCAAACTTTCCCCAGTCACCCTTTAATCCTTCAGTTTTCTTTTTGACATTTTTTTAAGTTCTTTTTGACTTTTGATGTAAATAAGTTTTCAATACATACATGAAACCAACAAAAATAATCCTCCTTGTGATTCTTCAGCCAGTGTTATCATTGGAAAATCCTTCCCTAGGTAGTTCAGGTGAATAATAGACTGGTTCTTTTAATTTCAGTATGATAGATTATTTTTCAATAAAAGTTTTATTGACATATAATTCATATACTATAAAACTCATTTTTACAGTTTGTAATTTAGTAGCTTTTAGTACACAGTGTGTTAACTTTTAATGAAACAGTACATGACTTTAGAATGATACTAGATGTTGAAGTGGCTCTCTCCCTCACATCTCTCACTCTATACAAGAGCTTCCTCTCCATTTCCTGTTCCATGATTAAAATAGGATGCTGACTATGTGTGATCCCTCACTCCCTCATAAATACCATACGTTTTTCCCCTCCAGGGCTTTCTTTCTAGCATTATTTTCCCCTTTGTGGCTTCTTCCTTTAATCTAGGCCCACACAGGGTTAGTTCCACGTCATCTGCAAAAGGTACCCTCTCACACTAGCCTACCCCAGTCACCCGGATATGATCTGTTTTTCTTGTGAATGTCATTATCCATTTATCTAATCTTCCTATTCCTGTCCTTCTAAAGTCAAGAATGACACAAGGATGACCACTCTTCCCATTTCTATTCACTACTGTACTAGAGGTTCCATCCAACACAGTTAAGTAAGGAAAACAACTAGAAGGCAACTGGACTGTAAAGATGATTTCCCTGGGGCTCAGTGGTAAACAAAACGTTAGCCATTGCAGGAGATGTGGGTTGGATCCTTGGGTCAGGAAGATCTCCTGGAGGAAGGCGTAGCAACCCACTCCAGTATTCTTGTCTGGGAAATCCCACGGGCAAGGCAGCTTAGCAGGTTATCGACTACAGAGTTGCAAAATAGTCAGACACAACTTAGCAACTAAAACAACAGCAGCAGCATTTTAAAAAGGCTTGTATAAGTCTTTTCCATATCAAATATTTAAACTTTACACTTTCCTACTCTTAGTGCAAACTTTCCCCAGTCACCCTTTAATCCTTCAGTTTTCTTTTGACATTTTTTAAGTTCTTTTTGACTTTTGATGTAAATAAGTTTTCAATACATACATGAAACCAACAAAAATAATCCTCCTTGTGATTCTTCAGCCAGTGTTATCATTGGAAAATCCTTCCCTAGGTAGTTCAGGTGAATAATAGACTGGTTCTTTTAATTTCAGTATGATAGATTATTTTTCAATAAAAGTTTTATTGACATATAATTCATATACTATAAAACTCATTTTTACAGTTTGTAATTTAGTAGCTTTTAGTACACAGTGTGTTAACTTTTAATGAAACAGTACATGACTTTAGAATGATACTAGATGTTGAAGTGGCTCTCTCCCTCACATCTCTCACTCTATACAAGAGCTTCCTCTCCATTTCCTGTTCCATGATTAAAATAGGATGCTGACTATGTGTGATCCCTCACTCCCTCATAAATACCATACGTTTTTCCCCTCCAGGGCTTTCTTTCTAGCATTATTTTCCCCTTTGTGGCTTCTTCCTTTAATCTAGGCCCACACAGGGTTAGTTCCACGTCATCTGCAAAAGGTACCCTCTCACACTAGCCTACCCCAGTCACCCGGATATGATCTGTTTTTCTTGTGAATGTCATTATCCATTTATCTAATCTTCCTATTCCTGTCCTTCTAAAGTCAAGAATGACACAAGGATGACCACTCTTCCCATTTCTATTCACTACTGTACTAGAGGTTCCATCCAACACAGTTAAGTAAGGAAAACAACTAGAAGGCAACTGGACTGTAAAGATGATTTCCCTGGGGGCTCAGTGGTAAACAAAACGTTAGCCATTGCAGGAGATGTGGGTTGGATCCTTGGGTCAGGAAGATCTCCTGGAGGAAGGCGTAGCAACCCACTCCAGTATTCTTGTCTGGGAAATCCCACGGGCAAGGCAGCTTAGCAGGTTATCGACTACAGAGTTGCAAAATAGTCAGACACAACTTAGCAACTAAAACAACAGCAGCAGCATATTGTAAAGAAAGAAGCAAAACAATCTCTACTTGCAAATGACAGATGCTGCAGCCTTGAATTTCTAAGAAATCAATCCCCAAAATGATTAAAACTAATAAACAATTTGAATTCAATGCAATCTCTATCAAAATCTCAGCTACCTTTTTTTTGCAGAGAATGACAAGCTGATCCTAAAATTCGCATAGAAATGCAAGGTAACCAGAATAACCAATATGTTCTTGAAAAATAAGAGCGAAGTCTAAAGACTCACACCTCCTGATTCCAAAACTTGCTACAAAACTTCACTATACTAAGACAATGCTGTGCTTCCTAGGAAAAAAAAATCACTCAACATTGCTAATCAGGGAATACAAATTAAACCACCTGTCAGCTACCACCTCACACCTGCTAGAATGGCTATTATCAAAAAGAACACAGATAACAAATGCTGATGAGGACGCAGAGTAAAGGCAATCCTCCTCTACTGTTGAAGGGAATGTAAATTGGTACAGCCACTATAGAGAACAGAATGAAGGGTTCTCAAAAAAAAAAACTAAAAATAGAACTACCATGTGACCCAGCAATTCCACTCCTGGGTATATATCCGAAAAAAAGAACACCAATTCAAAAAGATACATGCACCACAATGTTCACAGCAACATTATTTACAATTGCAAGCCTATGGAAGTGATCTTAGTATCTGTCATCAGATAAATGGATAAAGATTAGGTTGGGCTTCCCTGGTGGTCCAGTGGGTAAGGACACCGCCTTGCAGTGCAAGGGGCGCCGGTTCAATCCCTGGCCTGGGAAGATCCCACGTGCCGCAGAGCGGCTGGACCGATGTGTCCAACTACTGAGCTGGAGCTCTGGAGCGCATGTGCCCAGAGCCAGTGCTCTGCAGAAGAGAGAGGCCACCGCAATGGGAGGCCCTCAGGGGCCAGAGAACAAAGATGGATGAAAATAAATAAATGAAAGACCAATAGAAGTGGCCAAAAAAAAAAAAACTTTAAAGAAAGATTAGATATACAAGTACAATGGAATACTATACAGTTATTTAAAAGAATGAAATTTTGTCATTTGCAGAAATGTGGAGGGACCTTGAGGTCATCATGCTAAGTGAAATGTCAGGCAGGAAAGGCAAATATTATATAGTATCACTTGTATGTGGCAGATAAAAAATATAAGAAACTATGAAATATTTTTTTAAAAAAAGCAGATTCACAGATATAAACAAACTAGTAGTTATCAGTGAGAGAGGAATAGGTAGGGAATCAACAGGTACACACTATTAGGTACAAAATAAACTACAAGGATATATTGTACAACACAAGGAATATAGCCAATGCCTTATAATAACTATAAATGAAATATAACCTTTAAAAATTTTGAATCACTATCTTGTATACCTGTAACATAATATCAAATAGCAACTATTATTTCCAACAATAATAGAATATTATTTCCAACAAGTAGTGCTGGGTCAACTGGAAAAACAAACGCAAAAGGATAAAGTTTTATATGTATGTACCTCACATACATATAAAACTTAACTCAATGTCAAACCTAAAACTACAAAATGTTTGGGAGACAGTGTGGGAATGAATCTTTGTGACCTTAGATTAGTCAATGGTTTCTTAGGTATGACACCAAAAGCATATGCAGTAATAGAAAAAAAAATAAGGATAAATGGAACTTCATCAAAATCACCAAGTTTTGCACTTCAAAAGATGCCATCAGGGCTTCCCTGGTGGTCCAGTGGATAGAGAGTTCAGCTTGCAGTGCAAGGGACACCGGTTTGATCCCTGGCCTGGGAAGATCCCATGTGTGAGCGGCTTGACCTGCGTGTCCAATTACCAGCCAGTGCTCTGGAGCGCATATGCCCAGTGCCAGTGCTCTGCAGCAAGAGAGGCCACTGTAATGGGAGTCCCACACACGCCAAAGAATAAAAGATGTATGAAAATAAATATAAAAATAAATGGGGCATGATGGGGGGGGAATTTTTAAAACAATACCATCAGGAGACACAACCCACTGAAAAGTAGAAAATCTATGCAAATCACAAATCTGATAAGAACTGTTACAACTCAACAGTAAGACTAATAACCTAATTTTAAAATGCACAAAAGATTTAAATAGATGCTTCTCCAAATAAAAAGACACAAACAGCCAGTTAGCACATGAAAAATATTCATCATTGATCAACAGAGAAGTGCAAATCACAACCACACTGAGGGACTTCCCTGGTGGTCCAGTGGTTAAGACTCTGCACTCCATATGCCCGGGCCCCAGGTTTGTTCTCTGTTCAGATCCCGCATGCTGCAACTAAGGCCTGGCTCAGCCAAATTAAAACACACACACACACACACATATGCACACACGCGCGCACACACACACACAAAATGAAATACCACTTTACTTCCACTAGAATGGCTAATTTTTTAAATGGACAATACCAAAATGTTGGCAAGGCATGAGAGAAGGGCGAACTTTCCCACACTGGTGAAAAATGAAAGTTGTTCAGTCTTGTCTGACTCTTTGTTATCTCATGGGCTGAAGCCTGCCAGATTCCTCTGTCCATGGAATTCTCCAGACAAGAATATTAGAGTGAGTAGCCATTCCTTTCTCCAGGGGATCTTCCCTACCCATGGACTGAACCCAGGTCTCCTGCATTTAGTGAGATTTTAAAATAACGTAGCCATTTTGGAAAACATCAGCAGTTTCTCAAAAACTTAAATTCAGAGTTACCATATGTCTCAGCAATTCCATTCCTCAATATATAGCTAAGAAAATGTATGTCCAGACAAAAGCCTGTACATGAAAGTTCACAGCAGTATTATTCATAGTAACCAAAGAACAGAAACAACCCCCAACACACAACTGTTTCAAATTTTCTGTTAACTATAGTATCAGTTCAGGGCCTATGATAAACAAATGTCAAAACATAATTAATGGAAAAAATATATTAGGGGAGATGGTCATGAAAGATAAAGGGGAATAGGAAAGTCACCCCCACACAGCCTCCCCACTTAGAAGGCATAGTTCAGCTACCACAGAGAAGGAGAGGAATCCCCTGAATAGCAGGGGGACTTACAAGGCTTGTTTTAGCTGCCACAAGTTGATCACCCCGCAGGCCAGGATCTTAGACGTTTATACAGTGGATTCAGACGTACACACCATTCAGATAGTCTAATAATCCCCTTTAAATGCAAATCACAAATCTGATAAGAACTGTTACAACTCAACAGTAAGACTAATAACCTAATTTTAAAATGCACAAAAGATTTAAATAGATGCTTCTCCAAAGAAAAAGACACAAACAGCCAGTTAGCACATGAAAAATATTCATCATTGATCAACAGAGAAGTGCAAATCACAACCACACTGAGGGACTTCCCTGGTGGTCCAGTGGTTAAGACTCTGCACTCCATATGCCCGGGCCCCAGGTTTGTTCTCTGTTCAGATCCCGCATGCTGCAACTAAGGCCTGGCTCAGCCAAATTAAAACACACACACACACACACATATGCACACACGCGCGCACACACACACACAAAATGAAATACCACTTTACTTCCACTAGAATGGCTAATTTTTTAAATGGACAATACCAAAATGTTGGCAAGGCATGAGAGAAGGGCGAACTTTCCCACACTGGTGAAAAATGAAAGTTGTTCAGTCTTGTCTGACTCTTTGTTATCTCATGGGCTGAAGCCTGCCAGATTCCTCTGTCCATGGAATTCTCCAGACAAGAATATTAGAGTGAGTAGCCATTCCTTTCTCCAGGGGATCTTCCCTACCCATGGACTGAACCCAGGTCTCCTGCATTTAGTGAGATTTTAAAATAACGTAGCCATTTTGGAAAACATCAGCAGTTTCTCAAAAACTTAAATTCAGAGTTACCATATGTCTCAGCAATTCCATTCCTCAATATATAGCTAAGAAAATGTATGTCCAGACAAAAGCCTGTACATGAAAGTTCACAGCAGTATTATTCATAGTAACCAAAGAACAGAAACAACCCCCAACACACAACTGTTTCAAATTTTCTGTTAACTATAGTATCAGTTCAGGGCCTATGATAAACAAATGTCAAAACATAATTAATGGAAAAAATATATTAGGGGAGATGGTCATGAAAGATAAAGGGGAATAGGAAAGTCACCCCCACACAGCCTCCCCACTTAGAAGGCATAGTTCAGCTACCACAGAGAAGGAGAGGAATCCCCTGAATAGCAGGGGGACTTACAAGGCTTGTTTTAGCTGCCACAAGTTGATCACCCCGCAGGCCAGGATCTTAGACGTTTATACAGTGGATTCAGACGTACACACCATTCAGATAGTCTCAACACACCGCTCCCTCGTTGTTTTTGTTCAGTCGCTAAGTTGTGTCTGACTCTTTGTGACTCCATGAACTGTAGCGGGCCAGGCTTCCCTGTCCTTCACTATCTCCAGGAATTTTTTCAGACTCATGTTCATTGAGTCAGTGATGCCATCCAACCACATCATCCTCCATTGTCACCTTCTCCTTTGCCATCAGTCTTTCCCATCATCAGGGTTTTTTCCAATGAGTCAGCTCCTCACATCAGGTGGCTGAAGTATTAGAGCTTCGCCATCAGTCCTTCCGATGAATATTCAAGGTTGATTTCCTTTAGGATTGACTGCTTTGATCTCCTTACTGTCCAAAGGGACTCTCAAGAATCGTCTCCAGCACCGCAGTTCAAAACGATCAATTCTGTGCTCCGTCTTCTCTCCTGCTCTCTTGAAAATGGCGTGCGCGTGTGAACGCGCACAGCGTGTACATTTCAAGGACAGGGAAGTGGGTGGGATGCCTCCAATCAGCCAGGTCCGACTAACAGGCCAATCAGAAGTCACACTCTGTCTGTGCCCTCCCCCAGTGTAACTGAGGAGACAGACCCTTGCCCAACTATATCCTCCACCTGCCTATTGTTTGTAAAAAGCTTTAGCCTCCCAGGCTTTCCTCAAGTTCCAAAGAATAAACTTAATCAGAGAAGTGAGAAAATGAAGAAAGAAAACAATCAAGCCGGACCAAACAGTAAATAATTCAGCCCTTAACCAAAGTCAAGGACCTACAGTTCCTCCTCAAGTGCTATAGATAATATTCTGAGCCCTATCCTTTAAGCTGTTTTGCAGATACTGAAACCCCCATCAGGTAGAAAAAGTTAACTTCATGTTCCCACAAGCACGTAGACCCCAGACAGGTGGAACCAGAAGGTTAATGATGCTGACTCCTCATTAACTCACCATCAACAAATCAGCATAATATCCACAAGCTGATCACATACACGACAACCCTCTCCCTCACCCTGTCTTTATTTAGTTTTATATATTTAGTTTTATATATCTTATATATATGTCTTTATTTATTTCTGTCGATGTCTTTATTTTTATATATTTACATATTTATTTTTATCTATTATTTCTTTGGGTTTTGGCATGTGGATCTAGTTTTCTGACCAGGGATCAAGCCCAGGCCCCCTGCATTGGGAGCACTGAGTCTTGCTCACCAAGACTGGATCATCAGGGAAGTCTCCTCACCTTGTCTTTAAAAGTCTTTCTCTGAAAGCCATCACCAAGTTCAGGTTTTTAGAGCATTAGCTACTTTAAACCCTTTGTAAGATTCCAGCAAGGGGTTTCACTGCCATGGAGGTGGTCCCTGTGGCTGCTTTGGAGGCAGATGTCACTGTAACAGTGTAAACACATGCAAGAGAAAACATACTTTAGGATAATGATTCCCAAAATAAGGAACAAATTTTTCCACCAAAAGCGCTATGATCTGAACCATTGATTTATTAAGTCCCCTAAAGTTTGACCTCAGCTCACTAGGGGCATTCACTTGTCTCCTTATGTGATTTAATAAAATGATACAGTAGTAGACTCATCAGGTAGGAACACACAACACTCTGTTTCGATAAGGTCACAGGTGTCTCCTTGCAAGGCAGTAATGATGTCCAGGCTATCCTATTTTAGATGATTGCTTTTCTCATTAGACTCAGAGTTCAATTAGGACAGGCTTTGCCAGCCACCATTTAAGGCTTGTTGGGGGAATTTAGTAAGGGCTTCTACGTGTGTTATAATGACACACAGGACAATGGAGGAAACAAAGATGGCGACCAAACAACTGTACTATTGGAAAACAGAATGTGTCCATGTGGCCTTGAGAAGAAGGAGGTTTGTAAATTTTTTTTGACCCTGTGCCCAGGTAAAACCCAAGGTGCAGCAGGTCATTGACCTAGGTAGAAGCCACAGCCAAAGATCTGTGCCACATAATCCCTGGGTCCTATCAGGGGTCACCCGATAAACACCTGAGTGGTACAATCAGTCATTCTCAAGCAAGCCAGTATCCTTTAATGTGACAAAACTACTATGTGGTTCTGATGATACCAGACCACGTTCCTGACGCAATGCTGTTAGTTCTGACTCTTAACTCCTTGCAAGCTCCAGGGAAAAGGAGACTGTGGATCTTTGGTTCATTATTAAGACCTTAAATTTAAGCCCAGAACACAGTAAAGTTAATAGGTATTAACTATGTGAACTAATGGACATTCCAGTAACATGAATGACAGATTAACTCTAAGACAAGCCATAGAAACTAGGGTCTTCCAGGTTGCTCTTGCCCCATAGCCATCAACTCTCCACAGACTGAGCCACTCAGCCCCACCTTCAGACTCAGGCCCCTTCTCATCTCTTAGGGAGTGGTTCTCAACCACATTCAAAGTGGTTTTCCATCCTGGGAGCTTTTAAAAATCACCCGTGCCGGGGTTTACCCCCAAGAGTTTTGATTTAATTTCCAGAGAGCTGACTTTATGCCTGGCCCTGGCCTCAGGTTGCTTCCAGTCTGGCACAACATCAGACACAATCACTCATCTGTTCCTCTGTCTGTCTTGGATTGGTGTTCTTGTATGTGCATCTCCAAACTGCACGAGGGAAAGAATGCCTCCATCATAGAGGGTGAAGAAGGTGATATGTGAACTGGTCCTGTAACAAAAAGGAAGAGTTTTCCAGACAGACAGAGGCTGAAAAGAAAAAAAAGAGGCTGGACGTTTCAGGCAAGAGGAAAATGTGAAGTGTTAGGAGCCCCACAGGAAGAATTTGTGTTGGTGTAAAAGATCATAAAGCATCATAAAAATTCTGAGTCCCAAAGAAGAGATGGGGGAAATTTCTCTAAATAAGCATCGTGATCGTCTTCCCAATGCAGAGCCTGGGGACCCACTCAGTCAAACTTTTCCAGCTCCCTCAGGCTCCGAAGAGTGAGTCATCCCCAGCATTCCCCTGCCACCAGCTGTCATGGAGTCCCCAAAGGATGTTGAGAGAAAGTCTCCATGGAGTCCAGGATAGCAGAGAGGAAGAGAGGAGTCAGCAGAGGGGAAATGAGGCAGTTTCCCCAGGGCCCAAGAAGAGTATAAGCTTCACTGTTTCTATGTCTGGGGTGGGCCGTGTCCCTGCTTCCTCCCCTACCATCGTCACTCAAAGGCTGGACTGAAGCTGCTCCGTCAGAACTCCTCATCCATCTTCATCTTCCGGGTATGTCCTACCAACCCAGTAACCACGCACCAGCACAGTAATAGCCACTGGTGTTTGGACCAAGGCATGTCAAATGTCTATGGGCTGAGGAGGAATAATCTAAGAACTAGGAATTTGTTAGGAAATGGGGAAACCACATCTTGAAAAATACCAGGACTATGACCTCACCAAACTGAAATGCGTTCAAGTGGATACTGGGGTCTGGAAAGAGAAGATGAGTCAAAGCAAAGCGTTCAGCAGAGAGAAAGGAGAGAGCAAGAGGAGGCAAAAAGATCCCTCCAGAAAGCTAGAATCTTAAGATGTCAGAGCAGTCCAATAGGATCTAGGCTCCTGCTACTCACAGTGTGGTGCCCAAGCCAGCAGCATCTGTCACCTGGGAGTTTGCTAGAAATGCTGATTCTCTGGCCCCTCCCCAGACCTTCTGAGGCAGAACCTGCATTTAATAAGATCCCTACATGATTCCTTATGTGCACTCAAGACAGAGAGGCTCTGATGCTGAAGGGTCCCAAACAAAACTGCATGTCAGAATCAGCCAAACATTTTTTTTAACAGATTTCTGAGTTCTGCTCTAGATCAACTGAATCAGAATTTCTGTGCACTGCGGCATAGCCATACAGTTTTCCACAAAGTTCCACTGGTACTTTGAATGACAGAGGTCCACAGAGTTAATTGTGAACCACTGATCTGGTCAAATCTGGTTAATCTAAAGATGAGAAAACTGAGGCAAGACAACTGTAACTAGTTTAGTAATATATTAAGAGACCCAGTTAATGTTTCTGCCTAGAGACAAAAAAGATCTCAGTTCAAGTCCTGACTTGATACCTTAATAGCTATACCTTGATAGCTTAATACCTTAATAGTATATGTTGCCTCCTTCCATCTTCAAAACTCTGCTTTCTTACCTTCAGAGATAAAAATGAATGACCCTGAATATCAAGATTCCTCCTCATGGGCAGTAAGACAACAGAATGGAGAGTTCACTCCATGTTTTGTTCACACACACACACCACAGTAACTACTTAACTGAGGTTCGTGAATCCTTGCATCCCAAAATTTCAAAGCAATTTAAAAGCCTTGAAGTCTCATTGTCCCAATTTTACAGATGAAGAAATGGAGAAGCACTTGAAACAGCTGTGCTCCTCACTTGGTGAAGGTGAGTAATATCTGCTTTCCGCCTTGACGCACAGAAATACACAAGGGCTTTGCTGCCAACTGGGTTCTGGAGCCAGAACTTCGCCAGCAAACTGACTTCATTCATGGGGAACATGCAGTTGGGTAGGGAGGCAGCCCCACAGTTTTCTATCCCTGGAGGCTGTCGGACCTCTACTAGTGACTCCATCAAGGGGAAGATCCCTAAAGTTCTGTATCCCTAAAGATAAAGGGAAGAAGCACGCTCAACTCAGGTCCCAAATGCTCAACTAGGTGAGGGAGAACATCATCTAGGTAATTATTCAGTAATGGAGTAGGGCTGTAATATACAGAGCTAAGTAAACAGGGTTCCAGAATGAGAGATTGAGTAGTTGGATACTGGATAAAGCGTGCTGTGGGGGGGGGGGGGGGGGATATGATGATCCCTGAGCAAAGTCTTAAAAGATAAGAAGATTGATTCTGGTTGTGGAGATGAGGCAAAGGAGATAAAGCCTCCTGAGATGTCCTAGGGTCCTTTAGCTGACACATTGTCTCTAGTTAGAGTAACGAGCGTTTGATACACATATATGTAAAAACATATCTTTTAAAAAACATTGTTTTGTGCTTTTTCTTCAATCTGTACATTTTCCCACAATCTATGATTTTAATCTCAGGATGGTTTTAAGATTTCTCCACATTGATACATATAAGTTAAATCTATTCCTGCTTAACTCACATGAGCCTATTGACAATTTAGGTTTGGCTAGTGTTAGGCCATTGCAAACAGTCCAGGATAGCATGTGCCTTTTTGCACATCTCCTTGTGTATATGTGTAAGAGTTTTCAAAAGAATCTATAAGAAGTGGAATTATTAGGTGATATGGACTGAACGTTTGTGTTCCCGCAAAACTTCTACGTTGAAGCCCTAACCCCAAATATAATGGTATTTGGAAGTGGGGCCTTTGGGAGTTAATTAGCTTTAGATAAACTCCTAAGGGTAAGGTCCTCATGATGGAATTAGTGCCCTTATAAGAAGAGACTGGACAACTTGCTATCTATCTCTCTCACCATATGAGGATAAAAGTAAGAACTCAGTCATCAGCAATTCTAAAAGCAGGCCCTCACCAGAATCCAACCTTGTTAGCACTCTTTTTTAGACTTCCCAGCCTCCAGAACTACAAAAAATAAATAACAGTTGTTTAAGCCACCCAGTCTATGCTACTTTGTTGCAGCAGCCCAAGCAGACTAAGATAGAAGGTATGCACATTTATGGGTTCTCCAATCTTCTCAATTTACATTTCCCACCAGCACAATCTCACCAACACACAATATAACCAAAATTTTGTTCATACAAGTGGTGCATCCTCACCAGTAAAAGGGAGGTCACAAATATCTAAACTTCTCTTAAAGGAAGAAGGAAGAGCATTTACTCAGTTTCAAGTGTTGCATGTTTGTTGCCTTCTAACAGAGATATTACATCTACTTTTTGAGAAAACAGTCTAAGAAAAGTGAAGTGGAAGTTGCACACCAGAAACTGTGGAACCCAGAATTAAAACCAAGCCTGCATGCTGTTAAAATTCATATTCCTTTTACTGTTTTATACATTCAACTAATATTTACTGAGCACTAATTACATACCAGACCCTAGAGGTTCAAAAATTAGTTTCAGAGTCATACTGAGCATATAGCAGGACTTAATAAACATCTGTTGAACAAATATTGAATCAAGGAACTCAAAGCTCACAGGAGAGACAGACACATTAAAAAATGCATGCAATTGTTTTTTGGCTTTCAGATTAATTTGTGCCTTAACTTATTTGAACTTCTTTTTTTATGTAACAGTTCATGTAACATGATACATGTGCTTTTCCCATGTCATTAAAAACTCCATAAAAATAAAACAAAAATGCATGCAATAGAATAGTGAAACACTGTGATCGATGCAGCTCCAGTGCAGCCAGTACAAAGTAGAAACAAGCATAGTTCCTTCGAGTCATGTGAACCACGAGGGAAGGCTTTACATCCAAGATAGTTTTTTGTCAAACACAAAAAGAGTAAATGGGTTCTAGGCAAAGGGAACACCTGAAAAGACTCAACAGTATAAACAATGTTACATTTTCTAGAAAATACACTACTTCCCGTTGCTTTGAACTTCCTACCTTCCAGTATGGAGGCAAAGCATCCATTAACTGGTCCTTCACTAAACGCCTGCCATGTGCCGGGCTCTGCTGCACTCTCCTGTCCCAGGTTTTGCTCCAGTGGAAGGATGTCCTCCCAGCAAACCTAGCTAGCTACGCTTTGGATCAGGAGAATATGCCCACTTCATTGACTCTTTCTCTCCTTGGGAAACTGGAGATGCTCTTAGAGTCATGGAGTTTTCAGTCCTTGTCCAGACACCAACTATGATCCTATCCATCATTCATGCATTTAACAAATTCAGGCATACTTCAGAGATATTGTGGTTTGGTTGCAGACCAACACAGTAATATAGCCAATACAGCAATAAAGCAAGCCACACCAATGTTTTGGTTTCCCAAGGCATATAAAAATTATATTTATACTATACTATAGTCTATCAAATGTGCAATAGCATTATGTCTAAAATAGCAATGAATATACCTTCATTTTAAAACATCTTATTGCTAAAAAATGCTACTCATCATCTAATAGAGACCACAGGTCACCATAACAGGTAAAATCATGAAAAAAACATGAAATGTTGCAAGAATTACTGAACTATGACACAGAGACACAAAGTGAGCAAATGCTGTTGGAAAAAACCTTCAATTTGTTTAAAAAAGAAACACTATCTGTAAAGCATGATAAAGTGCAATAAAACGAAGCAGGCATGTATTTACTGAACAATTATTATGTGCCCAACAATGTTATCCATACTGTGGATTCAAAACTGAATAAGATAGGCAAGTGTCTCTGTCTCGTGGAAGTTAAATGGTAGTGTGTGCATGCTAAGTCACTTCAGTCGTGTCCAGTTCTTTGAGACTGTATGGACTATAGCCTACCAGGCTCCTCTGTCCATGGGATTCTACCAGCAAGAATACTAGAGTTAGTAGCCCTGCCCTCCTCCAAGGTATCTTCCTGATCCAGGGCTTGAACCTGTGTCTCTTATGTCTCTAACAACGGCAGGCAGGTTCTTTACTGCTGAGCCACCTGAGAAGTGGTAGTGACCTAGCACTACAAATGCAGGGTTTTTTAAAAAAAAATTATATTTCTCAATTGAAGGCTGTGGTTGGGTTTTTTTTTTTTTTTAATGCAGGTTTTCAGAGGTGATGTGGCTTGTCCATGTCACAGGGCAATTTCATTACACAGAACTCACCCAAGCCTGTTCTCAGTACGAAGCCCTTTCTCACTAGTGATGATCCTGACCTTTCCCTCACTTCCCTCTTGCGTTGTCTCTCCTCAGACTCTGTCCTGCAGCATGACACCTGAGAACCTCAGCTGCGCCTGGGGTGCCCCTGCTGAGTTCATCCTCCTGGGCATCACAGATCGCTGGGACCTGCGGGTGACCCTCTTCGTCATCTTCCTGCCCATCTACCTGATGAGCTTGCTGGGAAATGTGGGCATGGTGCTGCTAATCCGCATGGATGCCCAACTCCACACACCCATGTACTTCTTCCTGGCCAACCTCTCCCTGCTGGATGCCTGCTACTCCTCAGCCATTGGCCCCAAGATGCTCACGGACCAGCTGTTGCCCCGCGCCAGCATCCCTTATGCAGCCTGTGTCCTTCAGTTGCTCCTGTTTGCAGGGCTGGCCGATGCTGAGTGTTGCCTGCTGGCAGCCATGGCCTATGACCGCCACGTGGCCATCGGAAACCCTCTTGTCTACACCACTGCCATGTCGCGGCGTTTGTGCCTGGTCTTGCTGGGAGCCTCCGGCCTGGGCGGGGCAGTGAGCGCCGCGGTTCACACGACCTTCACCTTCCGCCTGAGCTTTCGCAGCTCCGGGGAGGTGAACAGCTTCTTCTGCGATATTCCCCACTTGCTGGGCGAGCCATCCGGCCTGGGCGTGGAAGTTAAATGGTAGTGTGTGCATGCTAAGTCACTTCAGTCGTGTCTTTGAGACCACATGGACTGTAGCCTGCCAGGCTCCTCTGTCCATGGGATTCTACCAGCAAGAATACTAGAGTTAGTAGCCCTGCCCTCCTCCAAGGTATCTTCCTGATCCAGGGCTTGAACCTGTGTCTCTTATGTCTCTAACAACGGCAGGCAGGTTCTTTACTGCTGAGCCACCTGAGAAGTGGTAGTGACCTAGCACTACAAATGCAGGGTTTTTTAAAAAAAAATTATATTTCTCAATTGAAGGCTGTGGTTGGGTTTTTTTTTTTTTTTAATGCAGGTTTTCAGAGGTGATGTGGCTTGTCCATGTCACAGGGCAATTTCATTACACAGAACTCACCCAAGCCTGTTCTCAGTACGAAGCCCTTTCTCACTAGTGATGATCCTGACCTTTCCCTCACTTCCCTCTTGCGTTGTCTCTCCTCAGACTCTGTCCTGCAGCATGACACCTGAGAACCTCAGCTGCGCCTGGGGTGCCCCTGCTGAGTTCATCCTCCTGGGCATCACAGATCGCTGGGACCTGCGGGTGACCCTCTTCGTCATCTTCCTGCCCATCTACCTGATGAGCTTGCTGGGAAATGTGGGCATGGTGCTGCTAATCCGCATGGATGCCCAACTCCACACACCCATGTACTTCTTCCTGGCCAACCTCTCCCTGCTGGATGCCTGCTACTCCTCAGCCATTGGCCCCAAGATGCTCACGGACCAGCTGTTGCCCCGCGCCAGCATCCCTTATGCAGCCTGTGTCCTTCAGTTGCTCCTGTTTGCAGGGCTGGCCGATGCTGAGTGTTGCCTGCTGGCAGCCATGGCCTATGACCGCTACGTGGCCATCGGAAACCCTCTTGTCTACACCACTGCCATGTCGCGGCGTTTGTGCCTGGTCTTGCTGGGAGCCTCCGGCCTGGGCGGGGCAGTGAGCGCCGCGGTTCACACGACCTTCACCTTCCGCCTGAGCTTTCGCAGCTCCGGGGAGGTGAACAGCTTCTTCTGCGATATTCCCCCACTGCTGGCCATCTCCTGCAACGACACGCGTCTCAATGAACTCCTCCTTTTTGCCGTCTGTGGCTTCATCCAGACAGCCACCATGTTGACCATTGCGGTGTCCTATGGGTTCATTGCCGGTGCTGTGATCCGCATGCGCTCGGCAGAGGGCCGGTGGCGAGCAGCCTCCACCTGTGGCTCCCACCTCACTGCTGTGGCCGTGCTGTATGGGACACTCATCTTCATGTACCTGCGCCCCAGATCCAGTTACGCCCTGGACACTGACAAGATGGCATCTGTGTTCTACACCCTTGTCATCCCGGCTCTCAACCCACTTATCTACAGCCTCCGCAACAAAGAGGTCAAGGAGGCGCTCAAAAGGATCTGGAGGCGATGCTGCGGTCCCCAGCAGAGGCGCCAGTGAGAGGGCTGGAGGCTGGAGGCCCGACTCTGAAGAAATGAGGGCTCTTCCCGCCCCTGTCTCGGGCTGGGTGTCTCTTGTCTCTGTTTGAGGGACAGCAAGAGGGAGAAATTGAAATCCGCAAACTGGAGACAGGAACCTGGGGTATTCTAGACCCAGCCAGAACCAAAATCAAGTTAATTTGTTGTTGAGCTGCCTTAGGTCCCATGACATTCAAAACCTGGATGTTCTTGCGTGTGACCAGGTGCAGTAACTAGGTGTGTTTGTCACTTGGACTTCCAAGAGGCTGATACCAAATAAGAGCTGTGCTTTCCAAGTGTTCTAATCCTTGCTCTTCTAAGGACCTTCATGACCAGCCAGTCTGCTCCTGCTTACTCTGACCCCAAGAGATTGTCTTCAGCACCCACTCATGCCAAAGACTGAGATGGAATCTGGGTAGGCAAATATTCTCCCCTATGAGGCTACATATTGCATCTTTTTTTTTTTAAAGATTTATTTACTTATTTATTTTTGGGCGAGGGTCGGGTTGGGGAGGGAGGGGAGCGGGTGGGCCATTTCTATTGGTCTTTCATTTCTCTATTTTCATCCATCTTTGTTCTTTGACTCCTGTGGGCCTCCCATCGCGGTGGTGTCTGTTGCTGCAAAGCGCCGGCTCTGGGCGCATGCGCCCCAGGCCTCCGCTCGGTAATTGGACACATTAGTCCAGCCGCCCACGGCACGTGGGATCCTCCCAGGCCAGGGATCGAACGGGCGCCTTGCACTGCAAGGCGGTGTCCTTACCCACTGGCACGGGAGAAACCACTCAATGAACTCCTCCTTTGCCGTCTGTGGCTTCATCCAGACAGCCACCATGTTCACTCATTGCCGGTGCTGTGATCCGCATGCGCTCGGCAGAGGGCGGTGGCGAGCAGCCTCCACCTGTGGCTCCCACCTCACTGCTGTGGCCGTGCTGTATGGGACACTCATCTTCATGTACCTGCGCCCCAGATCCAGTTACGCCCTGGACACTGACAAGATGGCATCTGTGTTCTACACCCTTGTCATCCCGGCTCTCAACCCACTTATCTACAGCCTCCGCAACAAAGAGGTCAAGGAGGCGCTCAAAAGGATCTGGAGGCGATGCTGCGGTCCCCAGCAGAGGCGCCAGTGAGAGGGCTGGAGGCTGGAGGCCCGACTCTGAAGAAATGAGGGCTCTTCCCGCCCCTGTCTCGGGCTGGGTGTCTCTTGTCTCTGTTTGAGGGACAGCAAGAGGGAGAAATTGAAATCCGCAAACTGGAGACAGGAACCTGGGGTATTCTAGACCCAGCCAGAACCAAAATCAAGTTAATTTGTTGTTGAGCTGCCTTAGGTCCCATGACATTCAAAACCTGGATGTTCTTGCGTGTGACCAGGTGCAGTAACTAGGTGTGTTTGTCACTTGGACTTCCAAGAGGCTGATACCAAATAAGAGCTGTGCTTTCCAAGTGTTCTAATCCTTGCTCTTCTAAGGACCTTCATGACCAGCCAGTCTGCTCCTGCTTACTCTGACCCCAAGAGATTGTCTTCAGCACCCACTCATGCCAAAGACTGAGATGGAATCTGGGTAGGCAAATATTCTCCCCTATGAGGCTACATATTGCATCTTTTTTTTTTTTAAAGATTTATTTACTTATTTATTTTTGGGCGAGGGTCGGGTTGGGGAGGGAGGGGAGCGGGTGGGCCATTTCTATTGGTCTTTCATTTCTCTATTTTCATCCATCTTTGTTCTTTGACTCCTGTGGGCCTCCCATCGCGGTGGTGTCTGTTGCTGCAAAGCGCCGGCTCTGGGCGCATGCGCCCCAGGCCTCCCGCTCGGTAATTGGACACATTAGTCCAGCCGCTCCACGGCACGTGGGATCCTCCCAGGCCAGGGATCGAACGGGCGCCCCTTGCACTGCAAGGCGGTGTCCTTACCCACTGGACCACCAGGGGAAGCCCTACATATTGCATCTTTCAGGATAACTCAGAGTATACACGATCTTATTCCTAAAATCCCAAGGTTGTGTTAGAATTTGACCAAGATTAGATTACTTTAGGACTGTGACAGAGATTAGGGTTAGAAATACAGCTACCGTTAAAATACACTTAGGATTCCTGTTATGGCTTGGACTAGGGTTAGAGTGAGGGTAAAGCCAGGGTTAGGTTCAAAATTTAAAAGCAACTGGACAAATTTAGGACTGAATTAAAATTGTGTAAATTTTATAATTTGGATTGATTTCAATTAATAGCAGATTTGAGATAAATTTAGAAGTAAGGCCTCAAATAAATTTGACCTTGTCTTAGAAATATTAGAACTAATATATACACACTACTATATATAAAAGAGATAACCAACAAGGACCTACTATATAGAACAAAGAACTATACTTAAGTTTGTAAGAGGGACTTCCCTGGCAGTCCAGTGGTTAGGACTCCATGCTTCCACTGCAGGGAGCATGGGTTTGATCCCTGATTTGGGGAACTAAAGCTTCCACACACTGTGTGGTGCGGCCAAAAAATAAAATAGGGACATTTATAAATATTTTTTCTAATAATCTATTAAGTCAAAAAATCTGCAAAAGTATTCTTGTCTGGAGAATTCCATGGACAGAGGAGCCTGACAGGTTACAGTGACAGGTTACAGTCCATGGGATCACAAGAGTCAGACACAACTGAACAACTAACATTCACTTCATTAATGACTGAATCACTTAACTGTACACATGCAACTAGCATAATGTTGTAAATAAACTGTACATCCATTTTTAAAAAGAAATACTAAAAATATTTTATGGCTAGTTTTAGAGGGAAAGACTGCTTAAGATTAGAATTCAGGTTTCCTTTTTATTGGCAGATTAAATTTGAGTTAGAGTTTAGTTCATTTTAGAGCTCTGTTAGATTTAAGTTAAGCTGGCTTGTGGATAGTGTTTGTGATAAATTTAAGTCACAATTCAGTTATTATTACAGTTAGCCTAGGTTCAGAACTAGATGAGAATTAGGCATAAGAAGAAGAGTATTCTGAGTGTCAAAACTGACGTATTTGGGGTGACGTTAGACATATTTAGGGTTATGGAAATGGTTAATGTTTCTTAAAGCTTAAGACTAGGAGTTAACTGTTGGTGGATTAAAGTTTCATTGAAAGCTATGAGCTCATTCAGAATAACACAATGTCAGGTAGGGTAGGTTGCTTTTTGTTAAGATTACAACATCCAGAGGCACAGTTGGGGTTAGGAGAGGGAGTGCCATAAACCTCTTGGGAAAAGGCAACCACAGTGCCAAGCTCTGACTCATGCTGGGCCCTTCAGATCCAGCACTCTTGAGATTCTTATCTACCAGGAGTTCACAGTTTTGACAGATTTTCTTTATCTTGTTGACTCTGTTACTCATGAGCAAACTCCAATGCACTGCATGCTGCCTGGGAAGCCCCTCTCTGCAGGGACAGGACAGCAGTGGACCCCAGGAGTTATGGTAGGTGCTTCCAAGGAGAGATGGAGCTTGACCAGAGTAGTTGTCAGCTCCTGTCTAGTCCCCTTTTCAGTCCCCCCTGATTATGGCTGAGGCCACGGGTGGCAAAGTATGGGACTCAAACAATGCTTCACTGTCACCTCCTAATAGGCTACCCATGGAGTCTGTTCCTTGGGCCCCATCCAAGGGGCTGGCCTCACCACTCCAACTTCCTCTCAAGGAGACATCAGCCCCTGGGAATTTAGATTTCAGGAAGACTGGAGGTTCATCCCAGTTCCCTGGGGAGGTGATGCCCCTTGTTATCAGAACCAGGTCTCTCCTTAGTAACCATAGTCTTCTTGGAGGTCCTAGACTAACGGAGAGAGAGTGAGATATGTGTTTTCTCAAACCTTAGAGAGAGAGAATTTTATAGGTTTCTTGACAGGGTCACCAACTTGTCCTGATTTTCCCAGAACTGTCCTAGTTTTTACAGCTCAAAATCGTATGTCCAGAAAACCTCTTTAGTCCTGGGCAAACCAGGATAACTGATCACCCTGTTTCCTGATGACCCCACATGTTGAGAGCAGAGGGCATAGTAGCCCAAACTTAGTTCTTTTGACAAAGGCTTAAATGAATTAAGCCCCTTCTCCCATCACAAGGTTTTTTTTTTTTTTGGCTGCTCCGGGTCTTAGTTGCGGCATGTGGGATCTAGTTCCCTGACCAGGGCTCGAACCCAGGCCCCACTGTATTGGGAACACAGAGTTTTAACCCCTGGACCACCAGGGAAGTCCCCATCACAAGGTTTTTATCATCCTTTTCCTGTTCCTGCCTCCTATCACCATGACAACTCATGGGCCATGACAATGGTTGGGGATATTGTCAGAAGAGCTGGCAACTGTGGGACCAAGAATGGAAGGTCTGTTCCCAATTTAATGAATGGAAGGTTTTGTTCCAAGCTCTGACTCATGCTGGGCCCTTCAGATCCAGCACTCTTGAGATTCTTATCTACCAGGAGTTCACAGTTTTGACAGATTTTCTTTATCTTGTTGACTCTGTTACTCATGAGCAAACTCCAATGCACTGCATGCTGCCTGGGAAGCCCCTCTCTGCAGGGACAGGACAGCAGTGGACCCCAGGAGTTATGGTAGGTGCTTCCAAGGAGAGATGGAGCTTGACCAGAGTAGTTGTCAGCTCCTGTCTAGTCCCCTTTCAGTCCCCCTGATTATGGCTGAGGCCACGGGTGGCAAAGTATGGGACTCAAACAATGCTTCACTGTCACCTCCTAATAGGCTACCCATGGAGTCTGTTCCTTGGGCCCCATCCAAGGGGCTGGCCTCACCACTCCAACTTCCTCTCAAGGAGACATCAGCCCCTGGGAATTTAGATTTCAGGAAGACTGGAGGTTCATCCCAGTTCCCTGGGGAGGTGATGCCCCTTGTTATCAGAACCAGGTCTCTCCTTAGTAACCATAGTCTTCTTGGAGGTCCTAGACTAACGGAGAGAGAGTGAGATATGTGTTTTCTCAAACCTTAGAGAGAGAGAATTTTATAGGTTTCTTGACAGGGTCACCAACTTGTCCTGATTTTCCCAGAACTGTCCTAGTTTTTACAGCTCAAAATCGTATGTCCAGAAAACCTCTTTAGTCCTGGGCAAACCAGGATAACTGATCACCCTGTTTCCTGATGACCCCACATGTTGAGAGCAGAGGGCATAGTAGCCCAAACTTAGTTCTTTTGACAAAGGCTTAAATGAATTAAGCCCCTTCTCCCATCACAAGGTTTTTTTTTTTTTTGGCTGCTCCGGGTCTTAGTTGCGGCATGTGGGATCTAGTTCCCTGACCAGGGCTCGAACCCAGGCCCCACTGTATTGGGAACACAGAGTTTTAACCCCTGGACCACCAGGGAAGTCCCCATCACAAGGTTTTTATCATCCTTTTCCTGTTCCTGCCTCCTATCACCATGACAACTCATGGGCCATGACAATGGTTGGGGATATTGTCAGAAGAGCTGGCAACTGTGGGACCAAGAATGGAAGGTCTGTTCCCAATTTAATGATTTGTATAGTCAGAGTCCTCCACTGTGACCTTCTCTTGTTTTTACCAGTTCTTGGACTCTGATGACATACAGTTCCTACCACAATCAGGAGAAAGTTTCCTCAGGCACCTACCCCTTCCATCTGGGCCCTACAGGATGTCCATGGGTCCTTCCATACGTTTAGCATCTGTGGAACATCCAGACATTAATAGCACATAAATCCTAGACACTCACAAGAGAAACATAAAGCTTCGGGCTTCTATGCTGGGCATACTTGATAGATAAGAAAATAAACCAGAGGGAAGAAAAGGCATTAGAAGACAAGAAGAGTCAGTCAGGAGCCCAATAAAGGAAGAGAAGCAGTCATATCCTTGTCCCCAAAGTAAGATGCCCAGGGAAGTTCTCCAATTCTGATCAAATTTTGCCTTTTTTTTTTTTAATTGTCTTGAACTAAAGTTATCTGTGCACATGCATTTTCTTTCCAACTGAAATTTTTCCCCATCATGCCTCTTTTTTTATATATTTATTTTCATCCATCTTTTATTCTTTAGCCTGTGTGGGCCTCCCATTGCAGTAGCCTTTCTTGTTGCCGAGCACGAGCAAGCATGTGCTCCAGAGTGCTTGCCCATCATTGGACACACGGGTCCAGCCAGTCTGTGGCACGTGGGATCTTCCTGGGCCAGGGATTGAGCCGGTGCCACCTGCACTGCAAGGCGAACTCTCTACCCACTGGACCACCAGGGAAGCCCTCTGAATGTTCCCTTTTAAACCTCTTTCAACACCACCTACTAAGACAAGCAACTAGAACAAAAGCAGGTTTAGGATGGGGAAGACGGATTTGGAGCACTTACAGAACAAAAGCCAGGTGGGCCCTATAGCATGGGTGGGAATTGAGGGAAAGGGACATTCCATGGGAGAAAACGGGTGTACCCAAGGGCACAGAAGTAACACAAGCTCTTTGTGCACAGGAGACTCTAAGGAGGCCAGTTTAACTGACTAGAGATGAATGTGTTGGAAAGGAGGTGGAGGGAAGTCCGAAGATTGAAAATCTCAGGATGGGAAGGACACCCCACCTGGGATATCAGGGAGGGAAATTTGGACTTTATTCAATAGGTAGTAGGGAGTCATCGAAAGTTCCTATGTTCAAAATTGCCCTTCATGGTTTTTCCAGTGCTGAGTCACGTAAAGCCATTCCCACCTGGAGTGCTCCACAGGCACACACACAGCAAACACACACAGGGGCACATGCCTGCTCCAGCACAGACCCAGCCCCCCGTCAGAAACCTTAATGCACAAAGAAACACTGTCAGGTGTCACTGCCATCCACATAGAGGCATGTACAACTGAACACAGAGACACAGGCTCAACCTCATGGACACGTTTCATTTGACAAGAGATGTGACCACTCCATCCACATGAAGCATACAATCTTATACACACACACACACGTGCATGCGCCTCACAAATGCTCCAGTGTACATATTGCCACAGTCCCCAGAGGCACAATGCCTCCCACACTCCTACACTTCCTACGAGAAGCCCCAGCAACAGCTGAGGGAACGAGATGGTTGGCTCAAAGTTGCTGCTGTAGACCCCAGGCTTGGGGCTCAGGAATCAGTCCTGGACGTCACCAGACAGAAACCCAGGAGCAGCAGCTCCCCCCATCCCGAGAGTCTCACTGAGGGCAATCCCTTTCTTTTCCCATTGCAGTAGCCTTTCTTGTTGCCGAGCACGAGCAAGCATGTGCTCCAGAGTGCTTGCCCATCATTGGACACACGGGTCCAGCCAGTCTGTGGCACGTGGGATCTTCCTGGGCCAGGGATTGAGCCGGTGCCACCTGCACTGCAAGGCGAACTCTCTACCCACTGGACCACCAGGGAAGCCCTCTGAATGTTCCCTTTTAAACCTCTTTCAACACCACCTACTAAGACAAGCAACTAGAACAAAAGCAGGTTTAGGATGGGGAAGACGGATTTGGAGCACTTACAGAACAAAAGCCAGGTGGGCCCTATAGCATGGGTGGGAATTGAGGGAAAGGGACATTCCATGGGAGAAAACGGTGTACCCAAGGGCACAGAAGTAACACAAGCTCTTTGTGCACAGGAGACTCTAAGGAGGCCAGTTTAACTGACTAGAGATGAATGTGTTGGAAAGGAGGTGGAGGGAAGTCCGAAGATTGAAAATCTCAGGATGGGAAGGACACCCCACCTGGGATATCAGGGAGGGAAATTTGGACTTTATTCAATAGGTAGTAGGGAGTCATCGAAAGTTCCTATGTTCAAAATTGCCCTTCATGGTTTTTCCAGTGCTGAGTCACGTAAAGCCATTCCCACCTGGAGTGCTCCACAGGCACACACACAGCAAACACACACAGGGGCACATGCCTGCTCCAGCACAGACCCAGCCCCCCGTCAGAAACCTTAATGCACAAAGAAACACTGTCAGGTGTCACTGCCATCCACATAGAGGCATGTACAACTGAACACAGAGACACAGGCTCAACCTCATGGACACGTTTCATTTGACAAGAGATGTGACCACTCCATCCACATGAAGCATACAATCTTATACACACACACACACGTGCATGCGCCTCACAAATGCTCCAGTGTACATATTGCCACAGTCCCCAGAGGCACAATGCCTCCCACACTCCTACACTTCCTACGAGAAGCCCCAGCAACAGCTGAGGGAACGAGATGGTTGGCTCCAAAAGTTGCTGCTGTAGACCCCAGGCTTGGGGCTCAGGAATCAGTCCTGGACGTCACCAGACAGAAACCCAGGAGCAGCAGCTCCACCATGCACAGGGCTCCCGAGAGTCTCCTGAGCTGGAGGTGTCACCAACCACCCCTTCCCCCGTCAAATTGGGCCCGAGAGAGGAAGGATAACAAGTCCCAGAATCGAGCTGCTTCCTGCCCCAGGGATTGGGGCCAGAGGAAGGGTGTTCACTCCGGGAGAAACTAAAGTGTTCCCAAAGTCCCAAATCTCATAATTGTGGCCAATAACTCCCTCACAGACCCTTTCGTGACAGGCTGCATCTGCTCCCTGCTGCTGCTCCCTCCTGCCACGTGGATAAACCAGAGGGTACACCTAGGGCAAGGGGTCAGGCTGGAGAGTATGCACATCTGTCCTCCTGAGCATGGTTGGGGGCGTGAGCTGTACGTGCGAGTGTGAGAACAGGTGCTGTTTATGTGAGGACAAGACTGCGTTACCATCACTGCCTGACGGCGTCATTGTTGAGGAGAGGGAAGCCATGTGTACGTGGACATGCCCCTCTAGGGTGGCACACCTCTGTGGTAGAGAGCTGATGCAGACCACTGGGTCAGTGAAAGCACGAACATGCATCCCGAGTCCTGGTGCTATGTGTGTTGCCCGGAGCCTCCATGAACAGGAGTCTGTGAATGAGCCTCACACTCTGGCCTCAGCGCTGTTTTGTGACTGCATTGGACCATTGGTTTATGTGTAGGATGATTTGCGTCTGTAGGTTTTGTGGTTATGCTCACCTCTTATTTAGATGTCTGTGTCCACGTTTCTGTATGTGACGGATTGTTCCTGTGTGTTTACAGAGCACCACTTGAGGCTGAGCATGCCTGCACTGGTGTGTTTGTGATTACAGATGAAAGTTTCTGCAAACAGCTCAGTGTATTTGAATGTCTACGGAGATCAGTTTAGACACAGGTCAAAGTAGGTCCAGTTTCTGAAAAAGCCATTTCCAAAGCAGGCTACTCACTCCATCCTACTTATTCACCCTGATCCTCTTACCTTCCTAGAAGATGGGACAAGATTGAGGAAAAAAATGTTCTCCAGGAATCTAAAGACAGAAGATTCTTCTTACCCAATGAAGGAGAAAAGGGAAGATAATAGGGTAGGAAGGATCTTTAATTTCTTTTAATAGAGAAGTAGGCAGAGTTGGTCTTAGCATAGCTTTCAGGAAACTTGTCCTAAAACCCCTCTCCTTTTAGGATCCTCTCTGGGAAAATCATCCAAGACTTCTGCAGTGAGATTTAGACAGGGGGAAGGGGGTGGGAAACAAAGGTATTGGAATGCATTGCCTCTATCCTTAAGAGTCAAGTCTCTTCATCTGACAGGTATATCTCCCTGTCTGCATAAACTTTCCATAAAGGGCTGTGCATTTTCTTTAAGTGTTTTTATTTCATAAGAAGTGTTTTCCAGGGATACTGGGGATCATCCAGATTCTTTGTTTTGTATATCTCAAAATGTCTTCATTTTTTTTTTTAAACTTTCAATTTATTTTTTTTTGGCTGTGCTGGGTCTCTGTTGATGTGTGGGTTTAGCTGCTCTGCGGTACGTGGGATCTTCCCGGATCAGGGCTCAAACCTGTGTCTCCTGCATTGGCAGACGGGTTCTTACCCACTGAGCCACAAGGGAAGCCCTCTTCATTCTTTTTTAACTCTCAATTATATTTTGGCTTAAAGACGTGGGTTCAGTCCCTGGGTTGGGAATATCCCCTGGAGAAGGAAATGGCAACCCACTCTAGTATTCTTGCCTGGAAAATCCCATGGACAGAGGAGCCTGTAAAGTTATTGTCCATGGGGTCAGAAAGAGTTGATATAACCGAACACACACATGCATGACGTTGGGCTAGCATCCTGGGCCCCAAATCTTTTTTTGTTCAGAATTTGATGATATTGCTTAACTGTCCTATCATCTACTGTTGATGACACAGTGGATGGCAATCTGGGCATCTCAACATCTTCGGATCCTTACATCCCTGCCCTTGGGATGGATGAGTTCTTCTTTTGATCCTCAATATTCTAAAACATCATGTTTGCATTCAGGTGCTATAGGTTTATATTTATTTTACTACAAATGTACCCTTCACATTTGAAATTTTTATTTCTTGGATAAGTTCCTCACTTCCATCTTGGTTTTCTTGTCCACTCTTACTTTCCCAAAATAAATGCCCATTAGTCAAATCTCTCCCTGATTTTGATCCTCTCTCTGATCTTCTTTTGTGTTTTCTTCCTTCTCTGCTCCATATCCTGGGCAATATTTCTGTTCTGTTTTTGCTGCAAATCACAAAGTACCCGGGTTTGAAGCAGCCTTCAAGGTCACCTGGTTTAGCTCCCTTCGTCTATTGATGGGGACCCTAAGCTCTGGAGAGGAAGAAGATTCAGGGAAGGAAAATGACTTGTCCACCGTCACACCTGTGTGTAGCCACAGAGCTCTCTGGCTCCAAACCCATGACTTCCCTCGTGGCCAGAACGCCTTGAGCAACTCAGTAGCCCTTCACCCTTTCCTTTGACACTGGGGAGATGACTCAACAGTAGAAAGGAACCTCTGGGATTCCAGGTAAAGAAGCAGTCCTGCCATGGATGCTGCCAATGAGTCTTCAGAAGGAAGCCCATTCATCCTGCTGGGACTAACAACAAATCCTAGCCAGCAGCAGCCTCTTTTTGTGCTCTTCTTGGTCCTCTATGTGGTGGGCATCCTGGGTAATGGGCTCATCATGGTCGCCATCCGGGTCAGTCCAGCCCTTCATGCTCCCATGTACTTCCTGCTGGCCCATCTGTCTTTTGCTGACCTCTGTTTTACCTCTGTCACGGTACCTAAGATGCTAGCCAACCTGATCGCCCATGACCGCTCCATCTCCCTGGCTGGCTGCCTGACCCAGATGTACTTCTTCTTTGCCCTGGGTGTAACTGACAGCTGCCTCCTGGCTACCATGGCCTATGACCGCTACGTGGCCATCCGGTATCCCCTCCACTATGCCACGAGGATGTCCCGGGCCGTGTGCACGGCCCTGGTGGGGACGGCGTGGCTCATGTCCCACGTCCACTCCCTCCTGCATATCCTGCTTATGGCCCGTCTGTCCTTCTGTGCCTCCCACCAAGTGCCCCACTTCTTCTGCGACCACCAGCCTCTCTTAAGGCTCTCGTGCTCCGACACCTGGCACATCCAGCTGCTCATCTTCACTGAGGGCGCCGCAGTGGTGGTCACTCCTTCCTGCTCATTCTCGCCTCCTACGTGGCCATCGCAGCTGCGGTGCTCCGGCTGCCCTCAGCCGCGGGGAGGCGCCGGGCTGTGTCCACCTGCGGCTCCCACCTGGCCGTGGTGGGGCTCTTCTATGGGACAATCATCGGTGTCTACTTTCGGCCCACATCCCAGTATGAGGCCCAGCAGGGCCGCGTGGCCACGGTCATGTACACTGTCGTCACACCCATGCTGAACCCTGTCATCTACAGCCTCCGGAATCACGATGTGCAGGGGGCGCTCAGAGCCCTTTCTCTCGACGAGGATCTCCGCTGGTGACTCCTGAGGCCTGGACCCCACCGAGGACAGACTGCATCCCCATGGCGACACTCAGTAGCCCTTCACCCTTTCCTTTGACACTGGGAGATGACTCAACAGTAGAAAGGAACCTCTGGGATTCCAGGTAAAGAAGCAGTCCTGCCATGGATGCTGCCAATGAGTCTTCAGAAGGAAGCCCATTCATCCTGCTGGGACTAACAACAAATCCTAGCCAGCAGCAGCCTCTTTTTGTGCTCTTCTTGGTCCTCTATGTGGTGGGCATCCTGGGTAATGGGCTCATCATGGTCGCCATCCGGGTCAGTCCAGCCCTTCATGCTCCCATGTACTTCCTGCTGGCCCATCTGTCTTTTGCTGACCTCTGTTTTACCTCTGTCACGGTACCTAAGATGCTAGCCAACCTGATCGCCCATGACCGCTCCATCTCCCTGGCTGGCTGCCTGACCCAGATGTACTTCTTCTTTGCCCTGGGTGTAACTGACAGCTGCCTCCTGGCTACCATGGCCTATGACCGCTACGTGGCCATCCGGTATCCCCTCCACTATGCCACGAGGATGTCCCGGGCCGTGTGCACGGCCCTGGTGGGGACGGCGTGGCTCATGTCCCACGTCCACTCCCTCCTGCATATCCTGCTTATGGCCCGTCTGTCCTTCTGTGCCTCCCACCAAGTGCCCCACTTCTTCTGCGACCACCAGCCTCTCTTAAGGCTCTCGTGCTCCGACACCTGGCACATCCAGCTGCTCATCTTCACTGAGGGCGCCGCAGTGGTGGTCACTCCCTTCCTGCTCATTCTCGCCTCCTACGTGGCCATCGCAGCTGCGGTGCTCCGGCTGCCCTCAGCCGCGGGGAGGCGCCGGGCTGTGTCCACCTGCGGCTCCCACCTGGCCGTGGTGGGGCTCTTCTATGGGACAATCATCGGTGTCTACTTTCGGCCCACATCCCAGTATGAGGCCCAGCAGGGCCGCGTGGCCACGGTCATGTACACTGTCGTCACACCCATGCTGAACCCTGTCATCTACAGCCTCCGGAATCACGATGTGCAGGGGGCGCTCAGAGCCCTTTTCTCTCGACGTAGGATCTCCGCTGGTGACTCCTGAGGCCTGGACCCCACCGAGGACAGACTGCATCCCCCATGGCGACACTCGTGACTGTCATCATCAGCTCTGTGCTTTTTCCAAAACCATAACAATGCTGATCCCTTTCTGAGCACTACTGTCAAGCAGGTCCTTGCCTGATCTGACTTTATGCCACAACAACCAGTGAAGCAGACTTTATGACCCAGTTTCACAGACCAGGAACCTGGGGCTCAGTGGCAGACCTGACTTTCCCAAGTTTACACTATTTTTCGGTGACAAAACCTGGGCCCTTTAGGCCACATGGCGCCCTCTTTTAACAGTCACTTCCAGGCATTTGGGCTGCAGTTACCATTTTTTGTTGTATTTGGGCTTAAAGCTACATGGAAGGCTATGCCATTCACGTCTTGCTTTGGGGAAACTGGCTCTTTGGTTTCCATCACATCTCTATCTCAGAGACTAAAGACTAAAATTCACATACCCATGTGTTAAGGGCTGACCTCACACAGTGAATCCAGTCTGGCACAGAGGAGGCACTCTGGGCATCTGAGATGAATAAATGGGTGTTATGTTCTATGCTCATGAGCACTTAGAAGCTGTCCATTGTTCTTACGCTTTGTTCTTGTACTTGTTACAATGATGCTGTTCAGCTCCCCCTGGCATTCCGTACCTTCTGCTGTACAGCAAAGTGAGTCAACTATATGTATACAAATATCCTCTCTTTTTTGGATTTCCTTCCCTAGGTCACCAAAGAGCACTGAGCAGAGTCCCCAGTGTTACACAGTAGGGCCTCATTAGTTATCCATTTTATACATAGTATCAACAGTATGTACACATCTCAACCTCCTAATTCATTCCACCATTCTCTCTTTCCCTTTAGTAACCATATGTTCAGTTTCTGTGTCTCTGTCTGTACTTCTTTTATTATTTTTATTAAAATGTTATTTATGTATTGGCTGTGCTGTGTCTTCGTTGCTGCGTGGGCTCTTCTCTAGTTGCAGCAAGTGGGGGCTACTCTCTAGTTGTGGTGTACAAGCTTCTCATTGCAGTGGCTTCTCTTCATGCTAAGCTTAGGCACCAGGGCACTTGGGCTTCAGGAGTTGTGGGTCCTGGGCTCTACAGCACAAGCTCAATAGTTGTGGCATATGGCTTACTGAGTCACCAGGAAAGTCCTGTGTCTCTTTTTTCTGCTTTGTAAATAAGATCATCTATACCATTTTTCTGTATTCTACATATATTTGTTAACATACAACATTTGTTTTGTCTTTCTGACTGACTTCACTCTGTATGACAGACTCGAGGCCCATTCACATCTCTACAAATGACTCAGTTTCATTCCTTTTCAGGGCTGGCTAATATTCCAGCACATGTATGAACATCTTCTTTATCCATTCCACTGTCAATGAACATTTAGACTGCTTCCAGGAGTGAAAACATTAAGCCATTGTGTATTGAGGGTGATGTGTTACACAAACAGCAAGTTGATGAGGCTCCCCTGTTACTGGTACTTGTCTTTGTCTCCAGGGAGCACATCTCTATCTCAGAGACTAAAGACTAAAATTCACATACCCATGTGTTAAGGGCTGACCTCACACAGTGAATCCAGTCTGGCACAGAGGAGGCACTCTGGGCATCTGAGATGAATAAATGGGTGTTATGTTCTATGCTCATGAGCACTTAGAAGCTGTCCATTGTTCTTACGCTTTGTTCTTGTACTTGTTACAATGATGCTGTTCAGCTCCCCCTGGCATTCCGTACCTTCTGCTGTACAGCAAAGTGAGTCAACTATATGTATACAAATATCCTCTCTTTTTTGGATTTCCTTCCCTAGGTCACCAAAGAGCACTGAGCAGAGTCCCCAGTGTTACACAGTAGGGCCTCATTAGTTATCCATTTTATACATAGTATCAACAGTATGTACACATCTCAACCTCCTAATTCATTCCACCATTCTCTTTTTCCCCTTTAGTAACCATATGTTCAGTTTCTGTGTCTCTGTCTGTACTTCTTTTATTATTTTTATTAAAATGTTATTTATGTATTGGCTGTGCTGTGTCTTCGTTGCTGCGTGGGCTCTTCTCTAGTTGCAGCAAGTGGGGGCTACTCTCTAGTTGTGGTGTACAAGCTTCTCATTGCAGTGGCTTCTCTTCATGCTAAGCTTAGGCACCAGGGCACTTGGGCTTCAGGAGTTGTGGGTCCTGGGCTCTACAGCACAAGCTCAATAGTTGTGGCATATGGCTTACTGAGTCACCAGGAAAGTCCTGTGTCTCTTTTTTCTGCTTTGTAAATAAGATCATCTATACCATTTTTCTGTATTCTACATATATTTGTTAACATACAACATTTGTTTTGTCTATCTGACTTACTTCACTCTGTATGACAGACTCTGGGCCCATTCACATCTCTACAAATGATTCAATTTCATTCCTTTTCAGGGCTGGCTAATATTCCAGCACATGTATGAACATCTTCTTTATCCATTCCACTGTCAATGAACATTTAGACTGCTTCCAGGAGTGAAAACATTAAGCCATTGTGTATTGAGGGTGATGTGTTACACAAACAGCAAGTTGATGAGGCTCCCCTGTTACTGGTACTTGTCTTTGTCTCCAGGGGAGCACATCCCAGCCCCTTCGATGTCCTAAGGACGGAGTTCCCAGTGCATGCCTACTCTCCCCCTTTGCTTTGAGGGATTTACATTATTGTTCTAAGCATGTTTCTGCCCTCATGTCTCTGCCAATCTACTCAAAGATTATTTGAGGGAATGAGATATGTCATTGGAGGTGGAGCACCTGGGAATAAGAGCCATGCCCCACCCCCAACCTTCAGATCTCACAACCAGATCCGTTTTCTTATTGTAGAGTCAGGGTCACCTCTTGGTTGCCTTTTTCACGGATTTTGTAATCACTCCCAAGCTCACACTCAGCTTACACCAAAACATTTCTGGCTCTTCCCTTGTGCGAAGAGAAACTCAAACTGGCAAAGGCTCAAAGGATGAAATGAGCAAAACTGTTCAAGCAGCTGATGTGGCGAGTAGCCATACCCCACACACAGCTGGTCAAATCATGGCCATCAGCACACACGTCACAAAAACAAATAACCACAGACCTCAGGAACCACAATGACAAGGTAGGAGGTTTATAAACACAGGCTAGATTTGGTGCTAGCGACGTTGCCCTCATCGTATCATTTACTCCTCATAAAAACCCTGTGCAGCATACATTCTTATGAGCATTTAATAGATGAAGAAATTGTGGCTCAGAGGGGTAACTTGTCCAAGGCTCCAAACTCAAAGTAGTAGAATTGCTGCGTGCATGCTATGTGTCTTTGCAACCCCAAGGACTGCAGTCCACCAGGCTCCTCTGTCCATGGGATTCTCCAGGCAAGAATACTGGAGTGGATTGCCATTTCCTTCTCTAGGGGATCTTTCTGACCCAGGGATCAAACCTGAGTCTCTTATGTCTTCTGGTAGAATCAGTATTTGAGCCCAGATCTGTTTCTAGGCTGAAATGAGGACTGATAAAAGCCTTCCCCTGCTTCTTTATCCATTCCACTGTCAATGAACATTTAGACTGCTTCCAGGAGTGAAAACATTAAGCCATTGTGTATTGAGGGTGATGTGTTACACAAACAGCAAGTTGATGAGGCTCCCCTGTTACTGGTACTTGTCTTTGTCTCCAGGGGAGCACATCCCAGCCCCTTCGATGTCCTAAGGACGGAGTTCCCAGTGCATGCCTACTCTCCCTTTGCTTTGAGGGATTTACATTATTGTTCTAAGCATGTTTCTGCCCTCATGTCTCTGCCAATCTACTCAAAGATTATTTGAGGGAATGAGATATGTCATTGGAGGTGGAGCACCTGGGAATAAGAGCCATGCCCCACCCCCAACCTTCAGATCTCACAACCAGATCCGTTTTCTTATTGTAGAGTCAGGGTCACCTCTTGGTTGCCTTTTTCACGGATTTTGTAATCACTCCCAAGCTCACACTCAGCTTACACCAAAACATTTCTGGCTCTTCCCTTGTGCGAAGAGAAACTCAAACTGGCAAAGGCTCAAAGGATGAAATGAGCAAAACTGTTCAAGCAGCTGATGTGGCGAGTAGCCATACCCCACACACAGCTGGTCAAATCATGGCCATCAGCACACACGTCACAAAAACAAATAACCACAGACCTCAGGAACCACAATGACAAGGTAGGAGGTTTATAAACACAGGCTAGATTTGGTGCTAGCGACGTTGCCCTCATCGTATCATTTACTCCTCATAAAAACCCTGTGCAGCATACATTCTTATGAGCATTTAATAGATGAAGAAATTGTGGCTCAGAGGGGTAACTTGTCCAAGGCTCCAAACTCAAAGTAGTAGAATTGCTGCGTGCATGCTATGTGTCTTTGCAACCCCAAGGACTGCAGTCCACCAGGCTCCTCTGTCCATGGGATTCTCCAGGCAAGAATACTGGAGTGGATTGCCATTTCCTTCTCTAGGGGATCTTTCTGACCCAGGGATCAAACCTGAGTCTCTTATGTCTTCTGGTAGAATCAGTATTTGAGCCCAGATCTGTTTCTAGGCTGAAATGAGGACTGATAAAAGCCTTCCCCTCACCTGCTTCTTATCCAAATCTGCTGACCATGCATGGTATCACATAGCGTGCTTATAAAAATGCATATTGTACTCCTACCCCTGGATCTTCTGAATCAGTAGGGTCTAGGTGATGGCTGGGGCTGCATTTTGAATAACCATGCTACGTGATTTTCTTACAGATGGTCTTTGGGGCACATCAATAAAATCACTGACTAAATCATGTAAAACTTGAAAACTAGCAAAAGAGAAACAGCCTATCTGCTTTTAAAAAGTCTGTGCTAGGGCTTCCCTGGTGGTCCAGTGGGTAGAGTCCACCTTGCAGTGTGGGGGGACCAGTTTGATTCCTGGCCCAGGAAGATCCCACGTGCCACGGAGCAGCAGGGCCGGTGTGTCCAATTATGAGCCAGCACTCTGGAGTGCATGCGCTCAAAGCTGGTGCTCAGCAACGAGAGAGGCCACTGCCATGGCAGGCCCACACATGCTAAAGAATAAAAAAGATAGATGAAAAATAAATGATGATTTAAAGGCACAAAAAAAAAGAGTCTGGGGCTTCCTGGTGGTCCTGTGGGTAAGGACACCGCCTTGCAGTGCAAGGCTCCGGTTCAATCCCTGGCCTGGGAAGATCCCACGTGCCGTGGAGTGGCTGGACTGATGTGTCCAATTACCGAGCCGGAGCTCTGGGCGCATGCGCCCAGAGCCGGTGCTCTCGACAACAGAGGCCACCGCGATGGAAGGCCCACACACGTCACAAAAACAAATAACCACAGACCTCAGGAACCACAATGACAAGGTAGGAGGTTTATAAACACAGGCTAGATTTGGTGCTAGCGACGTTGCCCTCATCGTATCATTTACTCCTCATAAAAACCCTGTGCAGCATACATTCTTATGAGCATTTAATAGATGAAGAAATTGTGGCTCAGAGGGGTAACTTGTCCAAGGCTCCAAACTCAAAGTAGTAGAATTGCTGCGTGCATGCTATGTGTCTTTGCAACCCCAAGGACTGCAGTCCACCAGGCTCCTCTGTCCATGGGATTCTCCAGGCAAGAATACTGGAGTGGATTGCCATTTCCTTCTCTAGGGGATCTTTCTGACCCAGGGATCAAACCTGAGTCTCTTATGTCTTCTGGTAGAATCAGTATTTGAGCCCAGATCTGTTTCTAGGCTGAAATGAGGACTGATAAAAGCCTTCCCCTCACCTGCTTCTTATCCAAATCTGCTGACCATGCATGGTATCACATAGCGTGCTTATAAAAATGCATATTGTACTCCTACCCCTGGATCTTCTGAATCAGTAGGGTCTAGGTGATGGCTGGGGCTGCATTTTGAATAACCATGCTACGTGATTTTCTTACAGATGGTCTTTGGGGCACATCAATAAAATCACTGACTAAATCATGTAAAACTTGAAAACTAGCAAAAGAGAAACAGCCTATCTGCTTTTAAAAAGTCTGTGCTAGGGCTTCCCTGGTGGTCCAGTGGGTAGAGTCCACCTTGCAGTGTGGGGGCACCAGTTTGATTCCTGGCCCAGGAAGATCCCACGTGCCACGGAGCAGCAGGGCCGGTGTGTCCAATTATGAGCCAGCACTCTGGAGTGCATGCGCTCAAAGCTGGTGCTCAGCAACGAGAGAGGCCACTGCCATGGCAGGCCCACACATGCTAAAGAATAAAAAAGATAGATGAAAAATAAATGATGATTTAAAGGCACAAAAAAAAAGAGTCTGGGGCTTCCCTGGTGGTCCTGTGGGTAAGGACACCGCCTTGCAGTGCAAGGGGCTCCGGTTCAATCCCTGGCCTGGGAAGATCCCACGTGCCGTGGAGTGGCTGGACTGATGTGTCCAATTACCGAGCCGGAGCTCTGGAGCGCATGCGCCCAGAGCCGGTGCTCTGCGACAACAGAGGCCACCGCGATGGAAGGCCCACACAGGCCAAAGAACAAAGATGGATGAAAATAGACAAATGAAAGACCAATAGAAGTAGCCCGCCTGCTCCCCTCCCTCCCCACCCCAACCCCAAAATAAATAAATAAATAAGTCTTTAAAAAAAAAAAAAGTCTGAGCTGGGGAATTCCCTGGTGGTCCAAAATGGTTAAGAATTCACCTTCCAGTGCAGGGGACATGGGTTCTATCCCTGATTAGGGATCTAAGATGCCACCTGGAATTGTTAGGAGAATTATCTATGAAAATACATACCAAGTACTTAGAACAATGACTTGGCACAAAGTAAGTCAAAATACATGGTGGTCACTCTCACTGCTACAGGCAGGGAAAGCAGAAACAAGAAGTCATTTGGTTTGGAATCTGGACTTGAACGCGGTGCCCTCAGCTCAGGCACTTGGGACTCTGGACTTGAGTCTGGTGGGAGCCCACTGCCTCCTTCTCTCCCTGGCCAGACTTTCCCCCAGCCTTGACTGACCATAACGTGAAAGTTAAGCATATGTGTTTACTCTTGAAACAGTATTTGTTTTTTTCTGGTTACTCATTAATAAAGCATATGAACGTAATACTTTCTGGGTCTCTTTCCTAAAAACAAATTCTCTAAAATGATTCAGATAGTTCTCTGGTGACCTGTGGTGGTTAGGATTCCCGACTTTCACTACTACAGCCCAGGTTCAGTCCCTGTGGGGAAACTGAGATCCTGCAAGCTACTCAGTGTGCCTTCCACCCAAAAAAGAAAGAAAATAAATACATATGATTCATATACAGTGCCAGACATCACCCACATCTCTGAAATCCCAACTCTGTGGCCCTTAACAGGAAAACAAAACAAGAAATTGTTCCCTCGCCTCTGCTGCCACCATGTGGTCATATTGTGTTATAACTAGTATTTCCACAGGCTTTGGCTGGGCTTGGGGCTTGATTTGAACAAGTCATCAACTGTCGTGCCAGAGAAAACTCCTGTGAGTCCCCTTGGACAGAAAGATCAAACCAGTCACTTCTAAAGGAAATTAGCCCTGAATGAATATTCATTGGAAGAACTGGATGCTGACGATGAAGTTCCAATACTTTGGCCACTTGATGCAAAGAGGCGACTCATTAGAAAAGACCCTGATGCTAGAAAAGATTGAAGGTCAGAGAAGGTGACGACAGAGGACTAGATGGTTGGATGGCATCACTGAGTCAATGGACATAAGTTTAAGCAAGCTCCGGGAGATTGTGAAGGACAGGAAAGCCTGGCGTGCTGTAGTCCACAGGGTTGTAAGGAGTTGGACGTGACTAAGTGACAACAACAAATCCAGTGCAGGGGACATGGGTTCTATCCCTGATTAGGGATCTAAGATGCCACCTGGAATTGTTAGGAGAATTATCTATGAAAATACATACCAAGTACTTAGAACAATGACTTGGCACAAAGTAAGTCAAAATACATGGTGGTCACTCTCACTGCTACAGGCAGGGAAAGCAGAAACAAGAAGTCATTTGGTTTGGAATCTGGACTTGAACGCGGTGCCCTCAGCTCAGGCACTTGGGACTCTGGACTTGAGTCTGGTGGGAGCCCACTGCCTCCTTCTCTCCCTGGCCAGACTTTCCCCCAGCCTTGACTGACCATAACGTGAAAGTTAAGCATATGTGTTTACTCTTGAAACAGTATTTGTTTTTTTCTGGTTACTCATTAATAAAGCATATGAACGTAATACTTTCTGGGTCTCTTTCCTAAAAACAAATTCTCTAAAATGATTCAGATAGTTCTCTGGTGACCTGTGGTGGTTAGGATTCCCGACTTTCACTACTACAGCCCAGGTTCAGTCCCTGTGGGGAAACTGAGATCCTGCAAGCTACTCAGTGTGCCTTCCACCCAAAAAAGAAAGAAAATAAATACATATGATTCATATACAGTGCCAGACATCACCCACATCTCTGAAATCCCAACTCTGTGGCCCTTAACAGGAAAACAAAACAAGAAATTGTTCCCTCGCCTCTGCTGCCACCATGTGGTCATATTGTGTTATAACTAGTATTTCCACAGGCTTTGGCTGGGCTTGGGGCTTGATTTGAACAAGTCATCAACTGTCGTGCCAGAGAAAACTCCTGTGAGTCCCCTTGGACAGAAAGATCAAACCAGTCACTTCTAAAGGAAATTAGCCCTGAATGAATATTCATTGGAAGAACTGGATGCTGACGATGAAGTTCCAATACTTTGGCCACTTGATGCAAAGAGGCGACTCATTAGAAAAGACCCTGATGCTAGAAAAGATTGAAGGTCAGAGAAGGTGACGACAGAGGACTAGATGGTTGGATGGCATCACTGAGTCAATGGACATAAGTTTAAGCAAGCTCCGGGAGATTGTGAAGGACAGGAAAGCCTGGCGTGCTGTAGTCCACAGGGTTGTAAGGAGTTGGACGTGACTAAGTGACAACAACAAATCTGAGCCTCAGTGACGTACATGTAGTACGTCTCTGATTAAAAATATACAACATGCGCTTCCCCTGGTGGTCCAGTGAGTAAGGATACCGCCTTGCAGTGCAAGGGGCGCCAGTTCGATCCCTGGCCTGGGAAGATCCCACGTGCCGCGGAGCGGCTGGACCAATGTGTCCAATTACCGAGCCGGAGCTCTGGAGCGAATGCGCAGAGCCGGCGCTCTGAAACGACAGACGCCACCGCGATGAGAGACCCACTGGAGCCAAAGAACAAAGACGGATGAAGATAGAGAAATGAAAGACCAATAGAAGTGGCCCGCCCATCCCCCCCCCCGCGGAGCGGCTGAACTGACGTGTCCAACTACCAAGTGGGAGCTCTGGAGTGCCCAGAGCCGGTGTGCTCTGTGACGAGAAAGGCCGCTGAGATGGAAGGCCCACACAGACCAAAGAACAAAGATGGATGAAAATGAATAACTGAAAGATATAGAAGTGGCAAAAAAAAAAAAAAAAATATATATATATATATATATATATATACACACACACACAAACATGTCAGCACCAAAAGTTATATCGCATATAATCTCTACCACGCTGTGGTGAATTCCTGTCTATTCCAGTCTTGGCGCTTTTCCCCACTTAAGGGGCCAACACAAGGTCAACTCAGACCAGATAACAGAAATGATGAGACACAGTCCCAGTTCCCAGACACTTCACAATCTAAAGTGTAAACAAATACTTAAGCAACTACGCACACTGAAGATGGGGTAACCACCCTAAACAGAGACAAGGTCATTCAAGTCTGGGACTTTCACATTTCATAATTTAGGAAAAAAACTTTATATTGTTCATTCAATTAAACCAAATGCAAAATGAAAGCCTGATAGTGACAGTAGATTTCTTAAAAATTCATTGATTCATAAAATTTGAGAGCTCAAATGTCTCAAATGATGAAGCGTGACGATGAAGTTCCAATACTTTGGCCACTTGATGCAAAGAGGCGACTCATTAGAAAAGACCCTGATGCTAGAAAAGATTGAAGGTCAGAGAAGGTGGACAGAGGACTAGATGGTTGGATGGCATCACTGAGTCAATGGACATAAGTTTAAGCAAGCTCCGGGAGATTGTGAAGGACAGGAAAGCCTGGCGTGCTGTAGTCCACAGGGTTGTAAGGAGTTGGACGTGACTAAGTGACAACAACAAATCTGAGCCTCAGTGACGTACATGTAGTACGTCTCTGATTAAAAATATACAACATGCGCTTCCCCTGGTGGTCCAGTGAGTAAGGATACCGCCTTGCAGTGCAAGGGGCGCCAGTTCGATCCCTGGCCTGGGAAGATCCCACGTGCCGCGGAGCGGCTGGACCAATGTGTCCAATTACCGAGCCGGAGCTCTGGAGCGAATGCGCAGAGCCGGCGCTCTGAAACGACAGACGCCACCGCGATGAGAGACCCACTGGAGCCAAAGAACAAAGACGGATGAAGATAGAGAAATGAAAGACCAATAGAAGTGGCCCGCCCATCCCCCCCCCCGCGGAGCGGCTGAACTGACGTGTCCAACTACCAAGTGGGAGCTCTGGAGTGCCCAGAGCCGGTGTGCTCTGTGACGAGAAAGGCCGCTGAGATGGAAGGCCCACACAGACCAAAGAACAAAGATGGATGAAAATGAATAACTGAAAGATATAGAAGTGGCAAAAAAAAAAAAAAAAAATATATATATATATATATATATATATACACACACACAAACATGTCAGCACCAAAAGTTATATCGCATATAATCTCTACCACGCTGTGGTGAATTCCTGTCTATTCCAGTCTTGGCGCTTTTCCCCACTTAAGGGGCCAACACAAGGTCAACTCAGACCAGATAACAGAAATGATGAGACACAGTCCCAGTTCCCAGACACTTCACAATCTAAAGTGTAAACAAATACTTAAGCAACTACGCACACTGAAGATGGGGTAACCACCCTAAACAGAGACAAGGTCATTCAAGTCTGGGACTTTCACATTTCATAATTTAGGAAAAAAACTTTATATTGTTCATTCAATTAAACCAAATGCAAAATGAAAGCCTGATAGTGACAGTAGATTTCTTAAAAATTCATTGATTCATAAAATTTGAGAGCTCAAATGTCTCAAAAAATCATCTAATGCAACCTCTCCTCTTATAATCAGGGAAACTGAGGCCCAGGGAAAGGACTAGAGCTCACGCTCACTGTACACCCAATCATTGCCATTTGAAAACTGACCATTTTATTGACATTTTGCTTTCTTTGCTAAGAACATGCATCATGGAAATAGTAGATTTTGGAATGCCACAGACCTGCATTTAAACCTGCCCACTTGCTGCGCAACTTGGAATAGTTACTTAATTCTGCTAAGTCTTGGTTTCTCCATCTTTGAAATGTTACTGCTTCTTACCATGAAAGGGTGTGGCCTTCACTGAGCCCTGACACTCATCATTAAACATTCAATTCTTACCAAGTGCCAGACGTACTTGTGGGCGCTGGCGATGATAAAAACAGCACTTATTCGAAGCCTGATTAGGTATTTTACATGAATTGACTCGTGTTACTCATCCCCACTTCTCAGATGAGGAAACTGAGGTATGGAGGGATTCTATATCTTGCCAGGAAGCTGTAAATGGCAGCCGAGTCCCAGAGTGAACAGAGGCTATGCCCCACATGGTGAGGAAAATGAAGTCCATGCTTTCATGGGATTTTCATTCCAGAGGAAAGTGAAATCTGAGACAGTTTGTAATAGACAAATATTAGTTTCTCATTCCTCCCCCTAAGTCTATGGTGACCAAAAAGGAGGATAAGCATAGAGGAAGAGAAGTGATCTGACTGCTCTCCTGTTTCACCTCCTCCCTTCCCTTACTCAAATCAAAAAGGAAACCAGCGGCAGTGAGGCCTTGTACTGACTGTTGCTGTCATTCACCGTAATTCACAGGTTGGTGATTCTCAAACTTGAACCACCTGGCCAGCTTGTAAAAAGTATGCTGGGCCACTCCCAGAACTTCTGATATAGTAAGTCCGGGGGTAAGCCTGAGATTCTGCATTTCTAACAAGTTCCCCAGTGAAGTTGACCCTTTGGCAACTACCCGAAAACACTGAAGATGGGGTAACCACCCTAAACAGAGACAAGGTCATTCAAGTCTGGGACTTTCACATTTCATAATTTAGGAAAAAAACTTTATATTGTTCATTCAATTAAACCAAATGCAAAATGAAAGCCTGATAGTGACAGTAGATTTCTTAAAAATTCATTGATTCATAAAATTTGAGAGCTCAAATGTCTCAAAAAATCATCTAATGCAACCTCTCCTCTTATAATCAGGGAAACTGAGGCCCAGGGAAAGGACTAGAGCTCACGCTCACTGTACACCCAATCATTGCCATTTGAAAACTGACCATTTTATTGACATTTTGCTTTCTTTGCTAAGAACATGCATCATGGAAATAGTAGATTTTGGAATGCCACAGACCTGCATTTAAACCTGCCCACTTGCTGCGCAACTTGGAATAGTTACTTAATTCTGCTAAGTCTTGGTTTCTCCATCTTTGAAATGTTACTGCTTCTTACCATGAAAGGGTGTGGCCTTCACTGAGCCCTGACACTCATCATTAAACATTCAATTCTTACCAAGTGCCAGACGTACTTGTGGGCGCTGGCGATGATAAAAACAGCACTTATTCGAAGCCTGATTAGGTATTTTACATGAATTGACTCGTGTTACTCATCCCCACTTCTCAGATGAGGAAACTGAGGTATGGAGGGATTCTATATCTTGCCAGGAAGCTGTAAATGGCAGCCGAGTCCCAGAGTGAACAGAGGCTATGCCCCACATGGTGAGGAAAATGAAGTCCATGCTTTCATGGGATTTTCATTCCAGAGGAAAGTGAAATCTGAGACAGTTTGTAATAGACAAATATTAGTTTCTCATTCCTCCCCCTAAGTCTATGGTGACCAAAAAGGAGGATAAGCATAGAGGAAGAGAAGTGATCTGACTGCTCTCCTGTTTCACCTCCTCCCTTCCCTTACTCAAATCAAAAAGGAAACCAGCGGCAGTGAGGCCTTGTACTGACTGTTGCTGTCATTCACCGTAATTCACAGGTTGGTGATTCTCAAACTTGAACCACCTGGCCAGCTTGTAAAAAGTATGCTGGGCCACTCCCAGAACTTCTGATATAGTAAGTCCGGGGGTAAGCCTGAGATTCTGCATTTCTAACAAGTTCCCCAGTGAAGTTGACCCTGCTGTTCCTGGATCACACATGAAAAACCAATGAACGATCCATGAAGACTGTTGCTCCCATTGCCAAGGTGGGGAAACTGAGTTTCAAGAAGGCTAGGTGCCTCCCCAGAAGCTCTACCACCACTGAGGAACAGACAGGATTTGACCTGTCTGGCTCCAAAGCCCATGATGTTTGCACTTCTCCTAGGACAGAATTTCCCTATTCCACGTCTATTCACCTTATCCCAGAATTTCTGTTCTTGAAAGCAAAGTCAAGGTTCTGGGAGAGCATATTTTCAATTCCAATGAGAACCGTAGGTGGCTTACAGATGCTTTTAAAATATTTCTCTCCATTACCTAATAATTCCTCTTCTAAAAGTTCATACTACGAGACTGATCCAAAATATACTCCCAAATACAAAGATGCTAAGTGTTTCAGTAAAAAAGTTAGGAATCAACATACATATCTGTAAACAACAAAACTCTGTAATATTTAAAAGTAAAATAAAAGTTAAAAAAAAGTTAGGAATCTAAACATCCAATATTAAGGGACTGGTTAAAAAAAAATATGGCCTATCCAAGAGATGGAGTATTATGAAGCCATTAAAAATCATTTATTTAGAATTTAACATGTCAGAGCATTCAAGATATTAAATTAAAACAGAACTAAATTCAATAAGCTCTCAGTGTTATTAAAAATATTGAAAAAGCTGTAAGGAAATAAACAAGAACACTGACAACAACTGTCTTTGTTTCTAATAATTTTCCATACTTTCCAAACACTTTCTACAATAAGCTTTTTCAATTAAAAAAAAAAAACATGCATTTTCTTTTTTCAAGACCCTTTTACAGTTAGTCAACTCCTAAATAGCTAGGAAAAGCAAAACTGAACTTTAAAGCTAACATTTAAATAGATCACATTTTCCCTGATCCTACAATGTACATATTTCAAAGTTTAAAAAAAAAAAAAGAGGAAAAATCTCAAATGGGACAACCATCATCATAAATACACAGAAAGAAGACCAGAAAGATACCTGTAAAATGATAACAGGGATTATTTTTGGTTCATGGAATTATAAGGCTTTTAAAATCTCTTTTGAGCTTAATAATTGGTGTTGCAGTTTCTGCAAAGAACACTGATTACTTTTGGAATAAAAAAAGTCTTTGCTGTTTTCCTTTTTAAGAGACAACCACCAAGCAAACTACAGCACATCTATACAAGGGAATGAACAGCCACATTAAAACGTTGTAAGAGAGTATTTAGTAACACAGAAAAACATTTCATATATTAGCTGACCATACTATAAAACAGTATGCTCAGAATGGTCCCACTGTTTTGTTTGACAACAAACACACAAAATGTCTGTGTATACAAAGACAACACCTTGGAAGGAAATATCCCAAAATATAAATAGTGTTTTATCCTAGGTAGTAGGATTAGAAGAGTATTCTAAGTTCCGTTTTTTTCTTTTGCTTCTGTATTTTGGTAAATTTCCCTTTCTTGAATATTGGTTATTTTTCCAATATTAAACAATATACTTAACGAAAGCTACATTAAACAAAAAAGTTACTTTGTTAGATAAAAGAGAAACAGAAGAAGCTGAGCAGGGCCATCTTATTGAAAGATCTTCCTGGACGGCTTTCCAGGTCCGTCCCAGCGTTAATTTGTAAGTCAAGCTGATCTTCCGGCATCAAGAGGGCACCCCATCTCCATCCTTCCTCCTACTGCAGACTTGATGATGCTTGAGCAGGACACTGACTCCGGCAGCAATGGTCACCTCTCCTTATGGGGCAAACACACGTGGTCCGGAACCTTTAAACAAGACCCTGGGAGAGAAGAGAGCCTTGGGGGAAAAAATTTAACTGCCTTCTAGGGCAATGAGTCGGATTACGCATAAATATAAATTGACCATTATTTGATGAAGGAAATGTAGTATTTATGTTGCAACTAACACACTAACTATAGGATTATACTCCTGGACCTGGCAGAGACCCCTGAGATCAACTGAAGGCAATTTCCAGGACACTGTCTTTAGGATGCTATGTAAATATTGACTGGAAACAAAAACAGAGATGTCACGCTAGAGGATCTTAAGTAAACAGTCCCCAAATCCTGGCTTCCTGTTTATACAATGGTAAGTCACTTCGGGCCTAGCCACAAGGTGATTCAGCATTCTGATTTTATCAGAGAATTTCCTGACCTGACATATCATCAGAGGGACTACAAAGAACAGGGGGAGAGCCAGAAGACACAGAAAAGAACGAAAATAAACACGCGGACACACATCTCCCAGACCAGACCAGGAGAGATCTATGCCACCAACCCAGACGTTCAATCTATTTCCAAATCACTATCCTCGCTGTGGCAGGTGGCAGAGTTACGCACGGAGGTTAGCAACAAGACTTCCTTTTCTGGGAGCAATCCAAATTCCTGGAGGAAAGCCTCCAGGTCCACGGCAAAGAAATCTTCCCCCAGCTGGTCAGTGACGCGCACAAAATTGCCTATCAGCTCGCCCCCCTTGTAGATGAGCAGGGCGGGAAGGGCGTTCGGGTGAATATTTTGGCTTCTGTAAATTTCCCTTTCTTGAATATTGGTTATTTTTCCAATATTAAACAATATACTTAACGAAAGCTACATTAAACAAAAAAGTTACTTTGTTAGATAAAAGAGAAACAGAAGAAGCTGAGCAGGGCCATCTTATTGAAAGATCTTCCTGGACGGCTTTCCAGGTCCGTCCCAGCGTTAATTTGTAAGTCAAGCTGATCTTCCGGCATCAAGAGGGCACCCCATCTCCATCCTTCCTCCTACTGCAGACTTGATGATGCTTGAGCAGGACACTGACTCCGGCAGCAATGGTCACCTCTCCTTATGGGGCAAACACACGTGGTCCGGAACCTTTAAACAAGACCCTGGGAGAGAAGAGAGCCTTGGGGGAAAAAATTTAACTGCCTTCTAGGGCAATGAGTCGGATTACGCATAAATATAAATTGACCATTATTTGATGAAGGAAATGTAGTATTTATGTTGCAACTAACACACTAACTATAGGATTATACTCCTGGACCTGGCAGAGACCCCTGAGATCAACTGAAGGCAATTTCCAGGACACTGTCTTTAGGATGCTATGTAAATATTGACTGGAAACAAAAACAGAGATGTCACGCTAGAGGATCTTAAGTAAACAGTCCCCAAATCCTGGCTTCCTGTTTATACAATGGTAAGTCACTTCGGGCCTAGCCACAAGGTGATTCAGCATTCTGATTTTATCAGAGAATTTCCTGACCTGACATATCATCAGAGGGACTACAAAGAACAGGGGGAGAGCCAGAAGACACAGAAAAGAACGAAAATAAACACGCGGACACACATCTCCCAGACCAGACCAGGAGAGATCTATGCCACCAACCCAGACGTTCAATCTATTTCCAAATCACTATCCTCGCTGTGGCAGGTGGCAGAGTTACGCACGGAGGTTAGCAACAAGACTTCCTTTTCTGGGAGCAATCCAAATTCCTGGAGGAAAGCCTCCAGGTCCACGGCAAAGAAATCTTCCCCCAGCTGGTCAGTGACGCGCACAAAATTGCCTATCAGCTCGCCCCCCTTGTAGATGAGCAGGGCGGGAAGGGCGTTCCGGGTGAAGCGGCTGCTGGCCCCGATCACCGAGCTCTTCACTCGGCAGAACTTGACGGCTGGGTACTCTGCCGCCAGGCAGAGCATGCAACCGTTCATGGCGTCAGATCCCGGGAGGCCATCCTCATAAATGTGGACCATGATGAGGGTGCTCCTCGGCTCCTTGTCAATCATGTCCAGGAACCCTTCTCCACTGGGGATCTCAAACACCTGCTTGAACTGGGGGCCCCGGTGGAGCTGCTGCCGCATCTCTTCCATCCTCTGCTTCCGGTACTGCTGCAGGAACTCCTCGTCATCCTGGTCCTCGTTCATTACACTCAAGTCTTTCAGAGTCATCTGCAGGAGGACCAGCAGTGAGCATAAGAAACATAAACACAACAGTGACACGGGTCCCACAAGAACTGTGCAGTGCCACGCTCATACTCTAGCGTGGGGGTCCCAAACCCCCTGGGACCGGTACCAGTCCTGGCCTGTTAGGAACCAGGGCGAATAGCAGGAGGTGAGCAGGTGAGCCAATGAAGCTTCATCTGTATTTATAGCCACGCCCCATCATTTGCATCACTGCCTGAGCTCTGCCTCCTGTCAGATCAGCGGTGGCATAATAAATGTAATACGCTTGAATCATCCTAAAACCACTCCCCACCCCCAGTCAGTGGAAATACTATCTTCCATGAAACCGGTCCCTGGTGCCACAAAGGTTGAGGACCACGGTTCTAGACGGTACCTCACTGCAACCTTCTGACAACCCCATTAGAAAGGGAGTTTTCCTAAACCCACTTTACAAATGCGGTTCTAAGACTGGAGAGCATCTATACAAGTTCACACAGGTAGTAAGTAGAATGCCAGGATTCAAATTAGACTTTTTTAAAAACCCAGGCTGTCAGCTACCATGTCATATCACCTCTCCATCCAAATACGCAGCACTGGATGATATATTTCATGAGCACTTGTCTTTTGTCTGTCCTGACAATGGATTATTTTATCCACTGTTTTGTTGTTTCTGAAAAGACAACAGCACATTAAGGAACTTTTTCATAATCCCTGCAGGCACTCACCCTCCCCAACTACACAAAAACCATACAATCACACACACTCTAGAAACTTCTTCCTTTTATTACCAGTCGCATGCTAAAACCGCAACAGCAGGTTTAGCTCATCTCGTAAAGAATCTGCCTGAAATGCAGGAGACCCTGGTTAGATTCCTGGGTTGGGAAGATCCCCTGGAGAAGGGATAGGTTACCCACTCCAGTATTCCTGGGCTTCCCTGGTGGCTCAGATGGTGAAGAGTCCATCTGCAATGTGGGAGACCTGGGTTCGATCCCTGGGCTGTGAAGATCCCCTGAAGGGAATGGCTACCTACTTCAGTATTCTTGCCTGCAGAATTCCAAGGACAGAGGAGCCTGATAGGCTACAGTCCACGGACTCTCAAAGTCAGACACAAGTGAGTGACTTTCACTCACCATGTTTCCTAATATTTTTTTAAGTTTTGCATTTTTCTTAATTTTTATCATTTTTTGGTCACACCATACAGCATGTGGAATCTTAGTTCCCCAAACAGGAATTGAACCCATGCCTCCTGCAGTGAAGTTTGGAGTGTTCCCCTCTAAGGGAGTTCCTCCAATTTTTTTTTTTTAATTACAGGTAATGTGCATTATTTTGCTTAACTACTCCCCTGCTTCCCACATTCTGGCGTTTTCCAGCTCTGTCTGTAAAATTTCCACCATAGCAGGACTGTCCCCAGTCAGTGGAAATACTATCTTCCATGAAACCGGTCCCTGGTGCCACAAAGGTTGAGGACCACGGTTCTAGACGGTACCTCACTGCAACCTTCTGACAACCCCATTAGAAAGGGAGTTTTCCTAAACCCACTTTACAAATGCGGTTCTAAGACTGGAGAGCATCTATACAAGTTCACACAGGTAGTAAGTAGAATGCCAGGATTCAAATTAGACTTTTTTAAAAACCCAGGCTGTCAGCTACCATGTCATATCACCTCTCCATCCAAATACGCAGCACTGGATGATATATTTCATGAGCACTTGTCTTTTTGTCTGTCCTGACAATGGATTATTTTATCCACTGTTTTGTTGTTTCTGAAAAGACAACAGCACATTAAGGAACTTTTTCATAATCCCTGCAGGCACTCACCCTCCCCAACTACACAAAAACCATACAATCACACACACTCTAGAAACTTCTTCCTTTTATTACCAGTCGCATGCTAAAACCGCAACAGCAGGTTTAGCTCATCTCGTAAAGAATCTGCCTGAAATGCAGGAGACCCTGGTTAGATTCCTGGGTTGGGAAGATCCCCTGGAGAAGGGATAGGTTACCCACTCCAGTATTCCTGGGCTTCCCTGGTGGCTCAGATGGTGAAGAGTCCATCTGCAATGTGGGAGACCTGGGTTCGATCCCTGGGCTGTGAAGATCCCCTGAAGGGAATGGCTACCTACTTCAGTATTCTTGCCTGCAGAATTCCAAGGACAGAGGAGCCTGATAGGCTACAGTCCACGGACTCTCAAAGTCAGACACAAGTGAGTGACTTTCACTCACCATGTTTCCTAATATTTTTTTAAGTTTTGCATTTTTCTTAATTTTTATCATTTTTTGGTCACACCATACAGCATGTGGAATCTTAGTTCCCCAAACAGGAATTGAACCCATGCCTCCTGCAGTGAAGTTTGGAGTGTTCCCCTCTAAGGGAGTTCCTCCAATTTTTTTTTTTTAATTACAGGTAATGTGCATTATTTTGCTTAACTACTCCCCTGCTTCCCACATTCTGGCGTTTTCCAGCTCTGTCTGTAAAATTTCCACCATAGCAGGACTGTCCCAAGGGCTCATGTGCTGTGTTGCTTCGTCTGGTCTCACGTGAGAAGACAGCAGCTGGGGCCCACCCCAGATAAGGACGTGCGTTGTTACTACATCATAGCCAGCACCACCCTTCCTCTCCTCTCACAGCTCCCCCACCAGAGTGGCTCCTTCTGACCAGTCTCAGTCTTTGCTTGAATCTAATGCCCTGAAGCCATCCTCCTGGTCAAGGCAAACTCCTCACTTAGTCCTCTCATCTGCTCCTGGACCCTGGCGGTATGTGGTCCCAGGTATGGCTGAGAAACGTCATGACTCTGCACCTTCCCCTGCCCTGCACAGCCTCTCGAAGACCAAATCAAGCCGCCTCCACCTCCTGATTCGTTAGCAGCTTCTGAGTGGCACCGGGGCACCTCTAATTACCTTCCCACTGATCTTCTCCTGGAGGTCCTTCTGCTTCCGCTGCTCCTCCTCTTCGTCCAGATGGGACCTGCAGCTCATGGAGAGCTTCTTGATCAGCCTCTCCATCTCCCGGCACTGCTCCTCCCGCTGCTCCGTCTCCAGCTGCTTGAAGCGGCGCCAGTCATTGATCACGCCCTTAGGACCTGAGTTGGGCGTGAACGTGGAGGTGACCAAGGATGAGCAAGGGATTTGGGGCCAGTGCACGTCTGTCCAGAGCCAGCCCCATAATCAGCACAGGGATGTTCACACCGGGCAGCGTGGCCCACACCCAAATACATCCACGGCAGCACGGTGTATACTAGTTAAAGGGCCACACTATGGCCCTATGTTAGGAGATGAGTGAGATAAATTCACACTCATCTACTCAAAGGAAAACAGAGCAACTAATAGAAACAATGAGGCAGCTATACATTCCCTGCCATGAAAAGTGTCCAAATATGTTAGGTCAAAAAATAAAATGTAGAGCAATATCATGGTATGATCCTCCAGTTTTAGAAAAGTAACTGTAATCAGGAAACCCATGCCTCCTGCAGTGAAGTTTGGAGTGTTCCCCTCTAAGGGAGTTCCTCCAATTTTTTTTTTTTAATTACAGGTAATGTGCATTATTTTGCTTAACTACTCCCCTGCTTCCCACATTCTGGCGTTTTCCAGCTCTGTCTGTAAAATTTCCACCATAGCAGGACTGTCCCAAGGGCTCATGTGCTGTGTTGTTTCGTCTGGTCTCACGTGAGAAGACAGCAGCTGGGGCCCACCCCAGATAAGGACGTGCGTTGTTACTACATCATAGCCAGCACCACCCTTCCTCTCCTCTCACAGCTCCCCCACCAGAGTGGCTCCTTCTGACCAGTCTCAGTCTTTGCTTGAATCTAATGCCCTGAAGCCATCCTCCTGGTCAAGGCAAACTCCTCACTTAGTCCTCTCATCTGCTCCTGGACCCTGGCGGTATGTGGTCCCAGGTATGGCTGAGAAACGTCATGACTCTGCACCTTCCCCTGCCCTGCACAGCCTCTCGAAGACCAAATCAAGCCGCCTCCACCTCCTGATTCGTTAGCAGCTTCTGAGTGGCACCGGGGCACCTCTAATTACCTTCCCACTGATCTTCTCCTGGAGGTCCTTCTGCTTCCGCTGCTCCTCCTCTTCGTCCAGATGGGACCTGCAGCTCATGGAGAGCTTCTTGATCAGCCTCTCCATCTCCCGGCACTGCTCCTCCCGCTGCTCCGTCTCCAGCTGCTTGAAGCGGCGCCAGTCATTGATCACGCCCTTAGGACCTGAGTTGGGCGTGAACGTGGAGGTGACCAAGGATGAGCAAGGGATTTGGGGCCAGTGCACGTCTGTCCAGAGCCAGCCCCATAATCAGCACAGGGATGTTCACACCGGGCAGCGTGGCCCACACCCAAATACATCCACGGCAGCACGGTGTATACTAGTTAAAGGGCCACACTATGGCCCTATGTTAGGAGATGAGTGAGATAAATTCACACTCATCTACTCAAAGGAAAACAGAGCAACTAATAGAAACAATGAGGCAGCTATACATTCCCTGCCATGAAAAGTGTCCAAATATGTTAGGTCAAAAAAAAAAGTAAAATGTAGAGCAATATCATGGTATGATCCTCCAGTTTTTAGAAAAGTAACTGTATGTTCATGTATAAATATTTACACATATTTGTACATGCGCATGTCCATACACCTTAGAAAAAGGGCCAGAAAAATAGGTAAACCATTAACAGTGGTCATATCCAGGAATTTAGACCTAGGGAGGCCGGTGAGAAAAAAAATCTGTACTTTTTCCTTTCTACACTTCCTATTATCTGGCTTTTTATAACAAGATTGTGGCAGGTTGGCCTGTTATTCCAACTGTCCCCAACCCCTTCCCTCCCCATGCTAGATAGCCCTGCCCCTTACCACGTGGCTTGTACTACCACCTCTGGGATGAGAACATGTGTCCCCAGTCCATTGATGCGGCGTTTGGGCATGTGACTTGCTGTGGCCACTGGATTCTGAGAAAAACCTTTGCGAGTCATTATGGGTCTCCAAGAGCCCTCTATTTCTCTACACTTCACCATGAGAAAAGTGTGCCCCCAAAGGGGCTGCGCCTTCAGCCTGTTTCTGGGATGGCAGGACCCATGAAGAAGCAGCAGAAGCAGGGTTGCTGGTGACCCACATGGGCAGCACGGAACATGGCTGAGAAATAAACCTTTGTTGTCACAAGACGCTGAGACTGGAAAGTCAAGGTTTATTTGCTATCTCAGAAAAATAGATAAATAAATACCTATATGAAGACAACTTTCAAAGGCTGCAAAAAAACAATAAGAAAAACCTGAATGAACAGAAAAGCAACACCATGTTCCTGACTAGGAAGACACAAGGTCACAAGGGCATCATTATCCCTAAATGAATCTTCAATTCATTATCCCTAAATGAATATTCCATGCATTTCTGATGAAAATATGTGATTATATATGTGTGCATCTCCTTAGGAAAAATTAGAATACAGAAGCTAAGAAAATAATGACATAGAAGAGTACTGTATGTGGGGCTAGGCTTACTAGATACGAAAAGATATGACAACACAATAATTAAAGCATGAGGGAGGAGTTCCCGGTGGTCCAGCAGTGAAGAATCTGCCTGCCAAAGCAGGGGATACTGGTTCAATCCCTGGCTGAGAAGCTTCCACACACCACAGAGCAGCTAAGCCCACATGTCACAACTACTGAAGTCCACGTGTCCTAGAGCCCGCCCTCCGCAACCCGAGAGCCACTGCAACCAGAGAAAGCCCACGCAAAGCAGCAAAGACCCAGTACAGCCACAGATAACTAAGTCAATAATTTTAAAACAACACTGTGATACAAAAAGACAAATCAGCGGCAGAGACTACAAAGTATAGCCAAAGACACAAATATAAGCAGAAATTCAGTACATGATAAAACAGGCATTGCAAAGCACTGGAGAAAAGACGGCTTATTCCGTAAGTTATATTGAAACAACTGGGTAGCAATATGAAGAAAATCAAGTTGGAGTCCTACCATTTACCAAAATCAGAAGTTAACTGTTAAACAAACAATCATAAAAATAATTTTTTTAAAAGGCATGGGAGTGTCCTTTTATAATCTTGGAGTGAAGAAAGGCCTTTAACATAAGAAACAAAACTAACAAACTATGAAATATGTTTTCAAGAGTGTAACAATTAAAAAAAAACTTCTTGCCAAAAAAAGAAAAGTCGAGAGACAAACAATAAAGCAGAAATATCTGCAACCCATTATTTTCCTTAATATATAGCTTTCTAAGAAGAAAAAGACCAAGTATTCAGTTTTGAAAATGAGCAAAGGATACGAAAATATCTTTTAAAATTACATAAAAAGACTTGTCACTTCCAACCTAAAGGGGTGGGATGTGGTGGGAGGTGGGAGGGAGGTTCAAGAGGGAGGGGCTACATGGTTGACTCATGTTGATGTATGGCAGAAACCAACCCAATATTGTAAAGTGATTATCTGCCAATTAAAAATAAATAAATTAAAAAAAAATACTTGTCACTCCTAAAAAGACAGAAACTAAAACTACAGTGAAGTGCCATCTATCATCCATCAGGGCAGCATCAGAATATCAAAAAGGTTTGATAACACAACAGAATGTCACATATATGGGGAAGTGTCACACTCCTGCTTAACCTATAAACCAATACCAGCTCAACTGACGTTGAAAAAAAATAATATGCCATGTCTAGGAAAAAAATTATACACCAAAAAGCATGAGGGAGGAGTTCGGTGGTCCAAAATCTGCCTGCCAAAGCAGGGGATACTGGTTCAATCCCTGGCTGAGAAGCTTCCACACACCACAGAGCAGCTAAGCCCACATGTCACAACTACTGAAGTCCACGTGTCCTAGAGCCCGCCCTCCGCAACCCGAGAGCCACTGCAACCAGAGAAAGCCCACGCAAAGCAGCAAAGACCCAGTACAGCCACAGATAACTAAGTCAATAATTTTAAAACAACACTGTGATACAAAAAGACAAATCAGCGGCAGAGACTACAAAGTATAGCCAAAGACACAAATATAAGCAGAAATTCAGTACATGATAAAACAGGCATTGCAAAGCACTGGAGAAAAGACGGCTTATTCCGTAAGTTATATTGAAACAACTGGGTAGCAATATGAAGAAAATCAAGTTGGAGTCCTACCATTTACCAAAATCAGAAGTTAACTGTTAAACAAACAATCATAAAAATAATTTTTTTAAAAGGCATGGGAGTGTCCTTTTATAATCTTGGAGTGAAGAAAGGCCTTTAACATAAGAAACAAAACTAACAAACTATGAAATATGTTTTCAAGAGTGTAACAATTAAAAAAAAACTTCTTGCCAAAAAGAAAAGTCGAGAGACAAACAATAAAGCAGAAATATCTGCAACCCATTATTTTCCTTAATATATAGCTTTCTAAGAAGAAAAAGACCAAGTATTCAGTTTTGAAAATGAGCAAAGGATACGAAAATATCTTTTAAAATTACATAAAAAGACTTGTCACTTCCAACCTAAAGGGGTGGGATGTGGTGGGAGGTGGGAGGGAGGTTCAAGAGGGAGGGGCTACATGGTTGACTCATGTTGATGTATGGCAGAAACCAACCCAATATTGTAAAGTGATTATCTGCCAATTAAAAATAAATAAATTAAAAAAAAATACTTGTCACTCCTAAAAAGACAGAAACTAAAACTACAGTGAAGTGCCATCTATCATCCATCAGGGCAGCATCAGAATATCAAAAAGGTTTGATAACACAACAGAATGTCACATATATGGGGAAGTGTCACACTCCTGCTTAACCTATAAACCAATACCAGCTCAACTGACAGAAATCTGGAAATAATAAAATATAAAGGTGTAAATATGCCATGTCTAGGAATTTATACTACCAATAATACTCATACCCATGATTTATGTGACACCAAACACCTATTCATTCGAGAAGTTGGCAAACACAGGCCAGGTTGTCAATCACCAGCATGTTGCTAAGCACACACATTTAGATCATGCCTTGCAATGGCTAGACACAAGCACTATAAAATGATAATAACCAGTTATTTCTGCAGATGGAACTCAAATTAGAGAGAAGTGACCATGAGACTTCTGATATATACTTAATGGACTTTTTTAAAACCCATTCCCAGAGCCCAGAGATTTCCAGTACCTGTGTTAACTGAGATGCCTTCACTTGCCAAGTCTGCATCTGCAGGCATGGACCTGCTGGCCGGGGCGCCCCTGCCTCTGTCCTTGTCCTCATGGTCGCTGTCCTCCTCTTCACTGCTGCTGTAATAGTACTGCAGCTTCTCCCCCAGCAGCTTATCATCCAGAGTCGTCATGGCGCCTGGGAGAGGGCGACACAACAGGCTCTTTGCTGGCTTGAATCAGACAGACACAAATCTAAAGAGCTGGGGCTCACCTGTGCTCAGATCCTACCATTTACAAGACCCTAAAAGTGACTGTTTTCATGAGAAGGATTTCAGCAAATCCACACCATGATCCTGCAATAGGGCTTCTCATACTCTTTTGTAGAAGATAAAACTGAGCTCAGAAGAGCAAAGTTTCATTGTCAAAAGTTTATAGCAAATGTGGAGCTGGGCTCAGACCCCAGGGATGCCCTACTCCCAGAGACTGAAGGTGTGGGTCAGTGTCGTCTGAAGTAGACTGGCGGCTTGAAGGGATCGACTGAGTGACTGAAGGTTTTCTCTACACGTACTTTGTGGTTTCCCTACCAAGTAAGACAGCTAATAATTGAAAAATTGGCTAAGGATCCTCAGGGAAAACTCCAAAGGGCAGCGTCAAGAGTGGGATGCTGAGTCACTCACTGTCTGCCTAAACCACTCACTCATCCATCTCTTGCCTTCCACTTCCCAGAGGTGGGATGCTGAAATCACTTTCAAATGTCCCTTGTAATTCTTCAGGGTTTAAACCATACCATAAAAATTTATTGTGAACCAGTCTGGAATTTATACTACCAATAAACTATACCATGATTTAGGAACCAAACACCATATCGAGAAGTTGGCAAACACAGGCCAGGTTGTCAATCACCAGCATGTTGCTAAGCACACACATTTAGATCATGCCTTGCAATGGCTAGACACAAGCACTATAAAATGATAATAACCAGTTATTTCTGCAGATGGAACTCAAATTAGAGAGAAGTGACCATGAGACTTCTGATATATACTTAATGGACTTTTTTAAAACCCATTCCCAGAGCCCAGAGATTTCCAGTACCTGTGTTAACTGAGATGCCTTCACTTGCCAAGTCTGCATCTGCAGGCATGGACCTGCTGGCCGGGGCGCCCCTGCCTCTGTCCTTGTCCTCATGGTCGCTGTCCTCCTCTTCACTGCTGCTGTAATAGTACTGCAGCTTCTCCCCCAGCAGCTTATCATCCAGAGTCGTCATGGCGCCTGGGAGAGGGCGACACAACAGGCTCTTTGCTGGCTTGAATCAGACAGACACAAATCTAAAGAGCTGGGGCTCACCTGTGCTCAGATCCTACCATTTACAAGACCCTAAAAGTGACTGTTTTCATGAGAAGGATTTCAGCAAATCCACACCATGATCCTGCAATAGGGCTTCTCATACTCTTTTGTAGAAGATAAAACTGAGCTCAGAAGAGCAAAGTTTCATTGTCAAAAGTTTATAGCAAATGTGGAGCTGGGCTCAGACCCCAGGGATGCCCTACTCCCAGAGACTGAAGGTGTGGGTCAGTGTCGTCTGAAGTAGACTGGCGGCTTGAAGGGATCGACTGAGTGACTGAAGGTTTTCTCTACACGTACTTTGTGGTTTCCCTACCAAGTAAGACAGCTAATAATTGAAAAATTGGCTAAGGATCCTCAGGGAAAACTCCAAAGGGCAGCGTCAAGAGTGGGATGCTGAGTCACTCACTGTCTGCCTAAACCACTCACTCATCCATCTCTTGCCTTCCACTTCCCAGTGAGGGTTAAGATGGACTGGCTTGAAAGCCCTACCAACTTTGGTAACAAGACTGTCCCAGGGCAAGATTTAGTAATTCTTCAGGGTTTAAAGGACCATGGTGAGAGCCAAGCTTCTGCATTTGAAGCCTGGGACATTTTGGCAGAAAGGGATACCTTAGACCCCAAAAGGTCGGCCTGAGGATCCCACCAGGAGGGGCTGTAGCTCCAGCATGCCTTCCTTTAAGTGCTGCAATACTGTGCTTCCTGGATTAAAGGCATCCAAGAGCCTTAGACTCCATAACAAAGTGACTTCTCCCATCGGGCGGGTAAGTCTTGAAAACAGAGACCTCCAATGCCCAGCACGAGGCCTCTGCACAATTTGCCAAGTTCATACAGAGACAGGTCGGATCTGTAGGGGAATCCGAGAACCAGGGCAGTAAGACGAGGAGAGGGGACAGGGGTGCTAGAGTGTCAAGGTTGAGAAAAACGTGCAGGAATAAATCCAAGGGCTGGGGGCGGTGAAAGAAATGGGACAAAATCTAAATTAAAGCCTCAGAGGGGGCCCAAAGGGAGTGCAAGGTTCAAGAGACTGGGAGGGGTATGTGCTCTGTGAGGGCGGGGCTGCTGAGCAGGAAACGCCAAGAGCAGTGCCAACGTAGAGAATGCGGAGATGGCAAGGCCTTTCGGGGAGGAGTCGAGGGCGGGCCCCGTGTCCGGGCTCGCAGAGGAGGCGGGGCCTCTCAGGGGACGCAGTCGAGGGCGGGGCCAGCGGCAGAGCCGAGGGAGAAGGCGGGACCTCGGCGGATCCGGGCGGGGCCAGAGGAACGGCGGCAGAGGGGCGCGGAACTTTTGGGGGATCCCGAAAAAGGTGGGGCGAGCGGAGGGGCCAGGAAAGAGGTGAATACCGTGGGGAGTCACGGGAGCCCGCCCACAAGGCCGTCTCATCCAGGTAGTGACCATGTCCCACTACCTCCCACCCCATACCCCATGCCCGCTGCTTCTTCCCTGCTGACCTCAGTGCAGTTCCCCGGTCCGGTTCAGTCCAATTTTCAGACCGACACTTCGGAAGAAAGGGTACACCCGGTTGGAGGAAGAGAAGTGGGTCCTTTGCATGGAACGCAGGATAAGTGACCATGTCCCCCTCACATAGGTAACAAGACTGTCCCAGGGCAAGATTTAGTAATTCTTCAGGGTTTAAAGGACCATGGTGAGAGCCAAGCTTCTGCATTTGAAGCCTGGGACATTTTGGCAGAAAGGGATACCTTAGACCCCAAAAGGTCGGCCTGAGGATCCCACCAGGAGGGGCTGTAGCTCCAGCATGCCTTCCTTTAAGTGCTGCAATACTGTGCTTCCTGGATTAAAGGCATCCAAGAGCCTTAGACTCCATAACAAAGTGACTTCTCCCATCGGGCGGGTAAGTCTTGAAAACAGAGACCTCCAATGCCCAGCACGAGGCCTCTGCACAATTTGCCAAGTTCATACAGAGACAGGTCGGATCTGTAGGGGAATCCGAGAACCAGGGCAGTAAGACGAGGAGAGGGGACAGGGGTGCTAGAGTGTCAAGGTTGAGAAAAACGTGCAGGAATAAATCCAAGGGCTGGGGGCGGTGAAAGAAATGGGACGAAATCTAAATTAAAGCCTCAGAGGGGCCAAGGCAGTGCAAGGTTCAAGAGACTGGGAGGGGTATGTGCTCTGTGAGGGCGGGGCTGCTGAGCAGGAAACGCCAAGAGCAGTGCCAACGTAGAGAATGCGGAGATGGCAAGGCCTTTCGGGGAGGAGTCGAGGGCGGGCCCCGTGTCCGGGCTCGCAGAGGAGGCGGGGCCTCTCAGGGGACGCAGTCGAGGGCGGGGCCAGCGGCAGAGCCGAGGGAGAAGGCGGGACCTCGGCGGATCCGGGCGGGGCCAGAGGAACGGCGGCAGAGGGGCGCGGAACTTTTGGGGGATCCCGAAAAAGGTGGGGCGAGCGGAGGGGCCAGGAAAGAGGTGAATACCGTGGGGAGTCACGGGAGCCCGCCCACAAGGCCGTCTCATCCAGGTAGTGACCATGTCCCACTACCTCCCACCCCATACCCCATGCCCGCTGCTTCTTCCCTGCTGACCTCAGTGCAGTTCCCCGGTCCGGTTCAGTCCAATTTTCAGACCGACACTTCGGAAGAAAGGGTACACCCGGTTGGAGGAAGAGAAGTGGGTCGGCAGCTTGAGCACTAAGAGAAAAGCCGCTTGAGTCCCGGACTGCGCGGACCAATGGGGCGGCCTTCCTGCGTCAGCGCGGACATACGCTGCCCAATTAGAGGAAGCGCATCCCAGCGGCCCAGGGAGAAGTTACGGGTCCTTCTTTGGGACAAACATCTCCACAATAATAATAATACTCTTATATTTGCTTTATTTTTGTTTTAATTTGAACAAAAGGCCACACTAGGGATGTACGACTTAGAGCAATAAAAACAATTTCGTTATCGTTGAAGTTTCCGAAAACATCCCACGTGTATATTTATGGATTGTTAATTACATCACGCCTAGGAAGACAGGCTCGGACATTAATTTTGCCCAAGAGCATTTAGGATTAAAATAAGAAAGCCAAGCCTATGAAAACTAAACGCAGTGTGAGATCCTCGATTGGATTCTGGAACGGAAAAAAGGACCTGAATGAGACAGCTGACGAAATTTGAATAAGGCGTATCAAGTAATAATGGTATTATCAAGTTTTGATAATTGCACTACAACTATGTAAGATGTTAACTTTAAGGAATTCTGGGTGAAGGGCATAGGTGACTAATTTTTGAGCTTTTTGGAAACATAAAATGATTTTAGATTCTGAGCCCAGATTGAGGCATCGAATACACAGAAAGTAGCTCCTAGAACGCTTTGTGTAAACTGAATCTTTCAAAATCTAGTAAAAGAGTACACTGTTTAAAATAGGTAAGTTTTGTTTGTGCTTCGTGCTCGGTTGCTCAGTCGTGTCCGATTATTTGCAACCCCATGGACCGTTGCCTGCCAGGCTCTGTCCATGGGATTCTCCAGGCAAGAATACTGGAGTGGGTTGTCATTTCCTCCTCCAGGGGATCTTCTTGACCCAGGGATTGAACCTTTCTTTCTTGAGGCTCCTGCATTGGCAGGAGAATTCTTTACCACTGAGCCACCTGGGACGCCCAGGTAAGTTTTATTTCCCTAAAATTTGAGAGATTCTTAATTTGTGGTTGTAAAGCACCTGCATTTGTTTGCAAATATACATATGCACATAATTTTCTGAGAAGCTGTTTGTTCAGGCTGTCAAGAGTCAAAGCCCTCATCTCCAAATTTAAGAACAGTTCATATAAAGAAATTCTCTGGGGAAAAAAAGAGGAGAGATCCACTGGTAACTTTCTGTGTTTTTGTTTGAAGAGTGAATGATCTTCCCTTGTCAGATCTGTGTGAACAGCCAACTTGAATATGCATGTGATTTGCTTTAATTGACAAGTCAGGGACTTCTTTGGTGGTTCAGTGGTTAAGACCTTTCATGCGCAATCCATGGGACCTGGGTTTGATTCCTGGTCAGGGAACTAAGATCCCACACTTTCCTTAGTAGCCAAATAATAATAATGATAAATTTTAAAAAGTAAGAGACAAGCCAGCACCCAGCAACAGTATCTCTGTGTAGGAGAGTCCATCTAAATATTTGTTAAGTACTAGATAAATGTTCTGCTTTTTTGATTTTACTCTCATATCTCCCTGCAGCAGTGGTCTTCTTCATGCAAGGTGGCTCATTTTCCTTCAGAATTTCAGTTTAAGGCTGCAAGCCTCAAGGGGGCCTTCAGTGCTGATCAACAGTCCTAGTTGCCCTGGGCAGAAACTGATGAATCTTTCAATCTAGTTAATAAGGCGTATCAAGTAATAATGGTATTATCAAGTTTTGATAATTGCACTACAACTATGTAAGATGTTAACTTTAAGGAATTCTGGGTGAAGGGCATAGGTGACTAATTTTTGAGCTTTTTGGAAACATAAAATGATTTTAGATTCTGAGCCCAGATTGAGGCATCGAATACACAGAAAGTAGCTCCTAGAACGCTTTGTGTAAACTGAATCTTTCAAAATCTAGTAAAAGAGTACACTGTTTAAAATAGGTAAGTTTTGTTTGTGCTTCGTGCTCGGTTGCTCAGTCGTGTCCGATTATTTGCAACCCCATGGACCGTTGCCTGCCAGGCTCTGTCCATGGGATTCTCCAGGCAAGAATACTGGAGTGGGTTGTCATTTCCTCCTCCAGGGGATCTTCTTGACCCAGGGATTGAACCTTTCTTTCTTGAGGCTCCTGCATTGGCAGGAGAATTCTTTACCACTGAGCCACCTGGGACGCCCAGGTAAGTTTTATTTCCCTAAAATTTGAGAGATTCTTAATTTGTGGTTGTAAAGCACCTGCATTTGTTTGCAAATATACATATGCACATAATTTTCTGAGAAGCTGTTTGTTCAGGCTGTCAAGAGTCAAAGCCCTCATCTCCAAATTTAAGAACAGTTCATATAAAGAAATTCTCTGGGGAAAAAAAGAGGAGAGATCCACTGGTAACTTTCTGTGTTTTTGTTTGAAGAGTGAATGATCTTCCCTTGTCAGATCTGTGTGAACAGCCAACTTGAATATGCATGTGATTTGCTTTAATTGACAAGTCAGGGACTTCTTTGGTGGTTCAGTGGTTAAGACCTTTCATGCGCAATCCATGGGACCTGGGTTTGATTCCTGGTCAGGGAACTAAGATCCCACACTTTCCTTAGTAGCCAAATAATAATAATGATAAATTTTAAAAAGTAAGAGACAAGCCAGCACCCAGCAACAGTATCTCTGTGTAGGAGAGTCCATCTAAATATTTGTTAAGTACTAGATAAATGTTCTGCTTTTTTGATTTTACTCTCATATCTCCCTGCAGCAGTGGTCTTCTTCATGCAAGGTGGCTCATTTTCCTTCAGAATTTCAGTTTAAGGCTGCAAGCCTCAAGGGGGCCTTCAGTGCTGATCAACAGTCCTAGTTGCCCTGGGCAGACAACTCCTCTACCCTCTAAGCAAAGCAGTTCTTACCTGTTCTCTCAAATCTTCAACACTCCCTCCCATCTCCTGGCTTATTACCTTATGATCACGATTCTTATTTCACATGAGAAATAGAAGCAATCAATCCACTTGCATCCTTAAAATGTACCAACAACCTCCTTGCATCTTTGTCTATCAAATGAATCACACTCCTCTAGCCTAGAAAAGGAATCTTCAGCAATTTCCTCCCCTCTCTTTCCTCTACATATTCAGGCTTTCTTTCCAGTATGTTTTCATTTCTATAAGGGACTCCTCTCTGATAACGTTTTCCACTGTTCAAACGGTTAAAACTCAAAAAGTTGGGTAACACTCAATGAGACTGGGGAATACATGGCTGGTAAGAGTATAAGTTAACACAACTTTATATGGATGACAATTGAGAAATATCGATATTGCAAAAACATGTGTCTTGAACATATGCAGTCCCACTCCTGGAAGTTTATCCTACAGATATACTTGTATGAATATATTGTTTAGTTTGTAAAAGAAAAAAAAGGAACATGGAGAACATTATGTATTAGTTTCCTGCCTTTTCCAATTAAAATAGGGACAAATAATATTATTTTCTTATGTGCGCAGGAAGAAAAGCATTGAAGAATATACAAGAAATAATTCAGATGGGAGATAGGAGTGGGAGGGATATTTTTATATATGTTTCATGTGTAATTTGTTTATTTTTCACAGAGTTTTATTGTTTACTTATGTGTAATTTTTAATCTGATAGTATTATCTTTTACACTTCAAAACTTAACACTTGTTTGAAAGTCAACCCTCACTTTCCTCCCTCTCCACCCCTCTCCAGCTGTATCTCATTTCTCTGATCTCCTTTACAGCCAGAACCAATCTCTCTCTCTAGTCTTTCCTCATCTTGCTTCAGTTAGACTTTTATTGCCACCAGTCCACTGAAATCACACCTGTGGAGGTAACCAGTGACTTCCAAGTTGCCAACTCCTGGATAGAACCACTCAGAAGCATTTGACAGTTAATTACTCCTCCTTCTAGTTTTTTTTACTCTCATATCTCCCTGCAGCAGTGGTCTTCTTCAAGGTGGCTCATTTTCCTTCAGAATTTCAGTTTAAGGCTGCAAGCCTCAAGGGGGCCTTCAGTGCTGATCAACAGTCCTAGTTGCCCTGGGCAGACAACTCCTCTACCCTCTAAGCAAAGCAGTTCTTACCTGTTCTCTCAAATCTTCAACACTCCCTCCCATCTCCTGGCTTATTACCTTATGATCACGATTCTTATTTCACATGAGAAATAGAAGCAATCAATCCACTTGCATCCTTAAAATGTACCAACAACCTCCTTGCATCTTTGTCTATCAAATGAATCACACTCCTCTAGCCTAGAAAAGGAATCTTCAGCAATTTCCTCCCCTCTCTTTCCTCTACATATTCAGGCTTTCTTTCCAGTATGTTTTCATTTCTATAAGGGACTCCTCTCTGATAACGTTTTCCACTGTTCAAACGGTTAAAACTCAAAAAGTTGGGTAACACTCAATGAGACTGGGGAATACATGGCTGGTAAGAGTATAAGTTAACACAACTTTATATGGATGACAATTGAGAAATATCGATATTGCAAAAACATGTGTCTTGAACATATGCAGTCCCACTCCTGGAAGTTTATCCTACAGATATACTTGTATGAATATATTGTTTAGTTTGTAAAAGAAAAAAAAGGAACATGGAGAACATTATGTATTAGTTTCCTGCCTTTTCCAATTAAAATAGGGACAAATAATATTATTTTCTTATGTGCGCAGGAAGAAAAGCATTGAAGAATATACAAGAAATAATTCAGATGGGAGATAGGAGTGGGAGGGATATTTTTATATATGTTTCATGTGTAATTTGTTTATTTTTCACAGAGTTTTATTGTTTACTTATGTGTAATTTTTAATCTGATAGTATTATCTTTTACACTTCAAAACTTAACACTTGTTTGAAAGTCAACCCTCACTTTCCTCCCTCTCCACCCCTCTCCAGCTGTATCTCATTTCTCTGATCTCCTTTACAGCCAGAACCAATCTCTCTCTCTAGTCTTTCCTCATCTTGCTTCAGTTAGACTTTTATTGCCACCAGTCCACTGAAATCACACCTGTGGAGGTAACCAGTGACTTCCAAGTTGCCAACTCCTGGATAGAACCACTCAGAAGCATTTGACAGTTAATTACTCCTCCTTCTAGAAAAACTTTCTTCTCAGTTTTCAGAAGGATATCTTCTGCTTTCTCCAACTTTGTTGATACCCTTATTAACTGCTCTGCTTCTGACCTCTAAATGAGGGAATGTCCCAGGCTTAACGTTTTGACACCTTCTTTGTGTAGATTCCTATATATACTCCTGTCAAAGAAGAACATAGAGGAAGTTAATTATATGCAAACAGATTTACTCATGTGAAAGAGAATCAATAGGTGCTTATCAACAAGAGTTTTAGAAATGAGGACTTATAAAAAGAGTGGAGGAGGAATGTGGGATGCCTGGAAACCATGAGTCTTGTCTGCTTTTCTAGAGGGAAACTGACATTTTTCATTTAACAAAGCAGTCAGTCCAGGCAGTATGCCCTGGAGCTGGCCGGCTCAAGGCATCAATAAAAGCAATGTTAGCTATTTATAGATTCTCCAGAAAACTGTGAAGTACAGGAAACAGGTTGTCTCTGTATATTGTAAGCACCTCTACTTGGTTCAGCCCATTTCCTCATAAAAAATTTCTCAACTTATCATATTAAGGTTTTCCAGAGAAATACAAAATTACAGGTCATATTTGGATGTTGTTAAGTATGTGAATGCCACATATGTTTATGAGACTTATAGTTCTGGGGATGTGCCAGTAAATATTAATTATTGCCTGAATTTAATTAGTCTAAGTTTTAAAACCATGCAACAATTCCTATATAAATGTATGAGAAAGCAATAGGGGCATAATTTGTATTATGAATCCCATACTATATTGCTTTTTAGAAATATCCCTTGGGTTTCTTTAAGGTTCTAAGAAATGAGAATAAGAGTGATTGCCTTAATTATCTATTGCCGTTTAACAAATTACCCCCAAACTGAGAGACTTGAAACAACATTCATCTCTCTTAGTGTGAGTCACAACTCTGAGCATGGGTTAGCTTGGTGCCTCTGGCTCAAGATCTCTTATAATGTTGCAATCAGACTGTTGGCTGGGACTGAGGTCTTACCCTAATTCTCAAGTGGGTAGCTGGGGCAACAGAGACCCACTTTCAAGCTGACTTCCATGGTTGCTGGCAGACTTCTGTGCTTTACCACCTGAGCTGGCTTTCTAACTGCCCTTATTATCTATGAGATAGACACAGAGAGAGATGGGGAGAGAGAGAATCCAAGACCAAGATGGAAATTAGTCTTTTTTTCTTTTTTTTTAAAGATTTATTTATTTATTTTATTTTGGTGGGGGTGGGGTGGGAAGGGAGGGGAGCAGGCGGGCCACTTCTATTGGTCTTTCACTTCTCTAGTTTCATCCATCTTTGTTCTTTGGCCCGTGTGGGCCTCCCATCGCAGTGGCCTCTGTCGTCGCAGAGCACTGGCTCTGGGCGCATGCGCTCCAGAGCTCCGGCTTGGGGATTGGACACATCAGTCCAGGCAGTATGCCCTGGAGCTGGCGGCTCAAGGCATCAATAAAAGCAATGTTAGCTATTTATAGATTCTCCAGAAAACTGTGAAGTACAGGAAACAGGTTGTCTCTGTATATTGTAAGCACCTCTACTTGGTTCAGCCCATTTCCTCATAAAAAATTTCTCAACTTATCATATTAAGGTTTTCCAGAGAAATACAAAATTACAGGTCATATTTGGATGTTGTTAAGTATGTGAATGCCACATATGTTTATGAGACTTATAGTTCTGGGGATGTGCCAGTAAATATTAATTATTGCCTGAATTTAATTAGTCTAAGTTTTAAAACCATGCAACAATTCCTATATAAATGTATGAGAAAGCAATAGGGGCATAATTTGTATTATGAATCCCATACTATATTGCTTTTTAGAAATATCCCTTGGGTTTCTTTAAGGTTCTAAGAAATGAGAATAAGAGTGATTGCCTTAATTATCTATTGCCGTTTAACAAATTACCCCCAAACTGAGAGACTTGAAACAACATTCATCTCTCTTAGTGTGAGTCACAACTCTGAGCATGGGTTAGCTTGGTGCCTCTGGCTCAAGATCTCTTATAATGTTGCAATCAGACTGTTGGCTGGGACTGAGGTCTTACCCTAATTCTCAAGTGGGTAGCTGGGGCAACAGAGACCCACTTTCAAGCTGACTTCCATGGTTGCTGGCAGACTTCTGTGCTTTACCACCTGAGCTGGCTTTCTAACTGCCCTTATTATCTATGAGATAGACACAGAGAGAGATGGGGAGAGAGAGAATCCAAGACCAAGATGGAAATTAGTCTTTTTTTCTTTTTTTTTAAAGATTTATTTATTTATTTTATTTTGGTGGGGGTGGGGTGGGAAGGGAGGGGAGCAGGCGGGCCACTTCTATTGGTCTTTCACTTCTCTAGTTTCATCCATCTTTGTTCTTTGGCCCGTGTGGGCCTCCCATCGCGGTGGCCTCTGTCGTCGCAGAGCACTGGCTCTGGGCGCATGTGTTCCAGAACTCCGGCTCAGTAATTGGACACATCAGTCCAGCCGCTCCACAGCATGTGGGATCTTCCCAGGCCAGGGATCAAACCGGCGTCCCTTGCACTGCAAGACGGTGTCCTTACCCACTGGACCACCAGGGAAGCCCGGAAATTAGTCTTTAATACCTGACTTTAGAAGTTACACCCCATCACTTCGGTTGTATTATTTTCATTAGAAGTGATTCAGTGAATCCCGCCTGCACTTAAGAGGAAGGGATTGTACAAGAACATGAATATCATACTGAGAGGCTGAGGGCTCCATCCTATAATGCTCTCTTTAGGGGAACTGAAAGCCAATTAATTATGGAGACATTATTAGGTTGATAGTATTTTAGAGGATTGTTAAAATATTTATTTATTTGGCTGTGTCAGGTTTTAGTAGCATGTGGGATATTTAGTTGAAGCATTGTGGGATCTAATTCCCTGACCAGGGATAGAACCTGGGCCCCTGCTTTGGACATATGGAGTCTTAGCCACTGGACCACCAGGGAAGTCCCTAGAAGAATTTTCTTTTAAATTAGTTTTACTTTAGAACTCTCTGCAGTCTATTTTCTTTCTTTCTTTTTAAGCATTTATGTATTATTTATTGTTGGTTATTCTGGATTTTCAGTGCTGCCACAGGCTCTTCTCTAGTTGCAAGAAGTGGGGCCTACTCTCTAGTTGAGATGAGCAGGCTTCTTGTTGCAGTGACACCCTTTTTTTTCAATTTGGCCTTTTTAAAAATTGGTTTATTTATTTATTTATTTTCATCCATCTTATTCTTTGGCCTGTGTGGCCTGCAGTGGCCTCTCTCCTGCAGAGCACTGGCTCTGGGCACATGTGCTCCAGAGTGCTGACTCATAATTGGACACACCGGTCCAGCTGCTCCACATCATATGAGATTTTCCCAGGCCAGGGATTGAACCAGTGCCCCTTGCACTGCAAGGCAGACTCTACCCAGTGAACTACCAGGGAAGCCCATGGTGACATTTCTTGTTGTGGAACTTAGACTCTAGGGCACATGGGCTTATAGGTGGGGCTCCAAGGCTCTGAAGCGCAGGCTCCACAGTTGTGGCTCACAGGTTTAGTTGCTCTGCAGCATGTGGGATCTTCCCAGATCAGATATCAAACTCGTGTCTCCTGCATTGGTAGGTGAACTCTTTACCACTCAGCTATCAGGGAAGCCCCCTAGAGGATTTTGAAGTTATATAACATAATAATTAAACGCCAGAAAGGACAGTTGTCATTGTATTGTAAATTTCTACATAAGGGTTCCCAGGCTTACTCTACCTTTAGCGTTTTCCAGATGATAGTCAGTGGAGATAAAACAAGATCTGGCCCTCTACTGAGTTTCCCAGATAAATTTTTGCCACCAATAGTTTTTTAAATTTAGAACAAATTTATTCCTGTCACTTGGATTATTTTTGTTTTAGAAGTATTAAAGGTCTAGAGATACTAATAGCTTTAGATGACATCAACCAGTATGAGGACTGTTTAAAACAACTTTTCACCTTTCCTTCCTCTCTCTGTCAGTATGGGACCAGTTTGTGGCAACTGAATGTCTTTCTTATTTAGAAGTAAGAGTAAACAACTCTTTGTTTTTGTATTAGTGAATGTAAAACCAATGAGGGCTACTTCCTTATAATAATAAGATATTTTTCCTTAAGTTTTAAAAGTGGTATTTTTAGTGTAAGTTTTAATTTTATAAATTGAAATTTGCTTTAGATGTTATATTTTCTTTAAGAAGCAGTGAAATTTATTTTTAAGGTTTTGTTTAGAGTGGCTTTCATAGCTATGGTAACAATATTTTTAATAACAATATTTCCCCAGGTGGTGCAGTGGCACAGAATCAGCCTGCCAATGCAGGAGACGCAAGAGATGCAGGTTCGATCCTTGGGTCTGGAAGATTCCCTAGGAAATAGCAACCCACTCCAGTGTTCCTGCCTAGAGAATTCCAGAAATGGAGGAGCCTGGTGGGCTACAGTATAACCTGTATTCTTATTAATCTAGTGGCTCACACTGTGAATATTTTCAAATATTAAACCAGTCTTACATTCCTGAGATAAATCCTATTTGGACATGAAGGATTAGAATTTACATATATAAATAACTGGATTTGCTAACATTTTAAGGACTTTTGCATCTGTGTTCACAAGGGATTATTGAGCTGTAATTTTTTATAAAGTCACTGTCAGGTTTTATTGGTCTAAATGCAGGCTCCACAGTTGTGGCTCACAGGTTTAGTTGCTCTGCAGCATGTGGGATCTTCCCAGATCAGATATCAAACTCGTGTCTCCTGCATTGGTAGGTGAACTCTTTACCACTCAGCTATCAGGGAAGCCCCCTAGAGGATTTTGAAGTTATATAACATAATAATTAAACGCCAGAAAGGACAGTTGTCATTGTATTGTAAATTTCTACATAAGGGTTCCCAGGCTTACTCTACCTTTAGCGTTTTTCCAGATGATAGTCAGTGGAGATAAAACAAGATCTGGCCCTCTACTGAGTTTCCCAGATAAATTTTTGCCACCAATAGTTTTTTAAATTTAGAACAAATTTATTCCTGTCACTTGGATTATTTTTGTTTTAGAAGTATTAAAGGTCTAGAGATACTAATAGCTTTAGATGACATCAACCAGTATGAGGACTGTTTAAAACAACTTTTCACCTTTCCTTCCTCTCTCTGTCAGTATGGGACCAGTTTGTGGCAACTGAATGTCTTTCTTATTTAGAAGTAAGAGTAAACAACTCTTTGTTTTTGTATTAGTGAATGTAAAACCAATGAGGGCTACTTCCTTATAATAATAAGATATTTTTCCTTAAGTTTTAAAAGTGGTATTTTTAGTGTAAGTTTTAATTTTATAAATTGAAATTTGCTTTAGATGTTATATTTTCTTTAAGAAGCAGTGAAATTTATTTTTAAGGTTTTGTTTAGAGTGGCTTTCATAGCTATGGTAACAATATTTTTAATAACAATATTTCCCCAGGTGGTGCAGTGGCACAGAATCAGCCTGCCAATGCAGGAGACGCAAGAGATGCAGGTTCGATCCTTGGGTCTGGAAGATTCCCTAGGAAATAGCAACCCACTCCAGTGTTCCTGCCTAGAGAATTCCAGAAATGGAGGAGCCTGGTGGGCTACAGTATAACCTGTATTCTTATTAATCTAGTGGCTCACACTGTGAATATTTTCAAATATTAAACCAGTCTTACATTCCTGAGATAAATCCTATTTGGACATGAAGGATTAGAATTTACATATATAAATAACTGGATTTGCTAACATTTTAAGGACTTTTGCATCTGTGTTCACAAGGGATTATTGAGCTGTAATTTTTTATAAAGTCACTGTCAGGTTTTATTGGTCTAATAAAACTAGTTAGGAAGTTCCCTCCTCCTCCATTTTCAGAACTTGTTTTGCGAAACTGATGTTCTTTCATCCTTATGTGTTTAATAGAATCTGCCTGGAAAACCACTGGGGGCCTTAAGTTTTCTTTGTGGGAAGCTAGCTTTTCATGATGAATTCCTCTTGTTCCGTAGATAGAAGGCTATGGCAGGCGGATTCTAAAATGGTTCCTGTAGCAGTAAATGATCTCTCAGCTCTCAATTCACCCTTCTTGCTTTGCAAGAATGGACAGAATTCCTTTGAGCCTCCCTCCTTTGCAGTAAGCAGTTTCTCAGTAGTGGAAACTGGAGGAGGAGGGGCTGTTGTCAGTTGTATGGCTGCAAGGACATCCAGGGGAGTTCTTCCCTAGCCACGGGCCCAGCACATATGGTTCCTTGATGATCTTGCAACCTCCATCTGGCATAGCAACAAAAGGGCCTGCAGCTCTCTCAGGAGAAGGAAATGGCAACCCACTCCAGTGTTCTTGTCTGGAAAATTCCATGGACAGAGAAGCCTGGCGAGTTACAGTTCATGACATCTCAAATATATATATGGGTCTTCCCGGATGGCTCTGTGGTGAGGAATCTGCCTGCATTCCTGGGTTGGGAAGATCCCCCTGAAGGGAGGGCGTGGCAACCCGCTGCAGTGTTCTTGCCTGGAGAATTCCATGGATGGGGAAGCCTGGCAGGCTGCAGTCCATGGAAGTCACACAGAGTTGGACATGACTGAAGTGACTAAGCAGCAGAAGCAGCAGCCCTCGGCCTCCTGCCTGCACTGGCAAGTCAAAGGCTTCCTGTCTGCACTGGTGCCAGTTTTCCCTCCGCAGGCTTGCCTGGGGTCCAGAGCCTTGCTTTCTGCTTGCTGGCAAGCAGTCCCAGGCTGGGCAAACCAGCAAACTTCTCTTCTGCCCAGGAGGCTGAACTTGACCTTCTCCAATGAGGTCTGCACCCTAGTCTTCATAAGAGACCCCTTTCCAAGTTTGTCCTTTCCTTTTTTTTCCCTGATGCATGCTCTATTTTATTCTTAAAAAAAAAAAAAAAAAAAAAGGCCCTCCCTGGTGATCCAGTGGCTTAGACTCCGTGTTCCTAATGCAGGGGGCCTGGGTTTGATTCGAGGCCAGGGACCTAGATCGCACATGCTACAACTAAATTTGCACGCCGCCTTGAAGACTGAAGATACTGTATGTCGTAACTAAGACCCGAGTTATGGGTCTTAGTTATGACATACAAACCAAATAAGTAAACATTTTTAAAAAGTCTATTTGGAAAAGCTAAATAAGCTTAAACTAAGAATATAAGTTTGTCCTTCCTTAGTTACTCCTTAGAATGCAACACCTAGGTTATGAGAGACCCAGAGTAGGGGACTCTTCTAAGCCATGTGCAGATTCCTGACCTACAGAAACTGAAATGATGTTATTGTATTAAGCCACCGACTTTGAGGCACTCTGTTATGTGATAATAGGTGACCAGTAAGAGTTATTCCAGTTTTCTCTTTTCAACCTATAGCTGTTTTGGTAAATTGTATTTTGAAGGGATTTGTCCATTTTTAAGTTAAGACCATATAATTTATTCATTTCTTTCAGAGACAGACAAGTACACTAATATATTTGCAAAAGAAATACTTCAGAAACAACAAAAAAACCCAATGTCCACACAAAGACACGTACACAAATGTTCATAGTTTTATTTGTAATAGTCAAAAAAAATCACCCATATGCTCTTCAACAGGTGAATGTTTCAACAAAATTTGGTATGTCCATACCATGGTTTACTACTCAGCAATAAAAAGGAACTACATGCAATAATCTGGATGGATCTCAAGGGAATCAGGCTGAGTGAACAAACGCAGTCTCAAAAGGTTATATTCTGCGTAATTTAACTTACATAACATTCTCAAAATGACAATATTATAGAGGTGGAGAAGAGATAAGCAGTGGCCGGAGGATAGGGATGGGAAAATGGAGATAAGCGAGGGGGGTGGACATGAATATTAAAGGCTAGCATGAGCGACCACCAATAACAATGGACCACAATTGTCTTTTTTTCCCAGTTCTGTTATCTTGAGAGTCGTGGTGGTTCCACAGACCTATATGTGATAAAACTGAATAGAACCACAGACACACACAAACATACACACGGATGCATGTGAAAGCTGGTGAAATCTGAAAAAGTTCTGTAGATTGTTAATAATGTCAAATTTCTGGTTTTGATATTACAGTATAGTTACAGAAGATACTACCATTGGAGGAACTCTATGAAAGGTACATGGGTCCTTCTACATATTTTTTGCTAATTCCTGTGCACACATAATTATTTCAGAATGTAAAGTGGAAAAAAAAAAAAAGAGGAAAAGCTTCAGTGGATCTCACCCAGTCTCCTGAACTACAACATCTGCTGTAAATAGCACTCTCCGACCCTCCACCCCCATTACTCTTCACCTCATTCTCACTGAGGTTGACTTTTAAGTCAAGACCTGAAGAAAGTGAGAGATCTAGTGATGAAGACTCTGACAGGGGTCAGAGAAGCCTTCTACCCTTAGAGGACAGCAGGGTCAAGGCCCTACAAGGGGAGCAGACCTGGCTGGCCTGGGGAAGGACACGGTGGCCAGCACAGTTGGAGCACAGCAACCAAAGGACCAAAGAAAAGATTCTGCCTTTCACTCTGAGTGATATGAGAAGCATTTGGAGGGTTTGGGGCACAGGAGTGAAGAGGTCAGGCTGACATTTTAACTGATCTCTCTAGCTGCTGTGGGGAGAATAAATAAGGCAGAAACGGAGAACAGGAGGCAGTCACAGTCCAAGTGAACAGCAGCTGTGACTTGGACCTCAGCGGTGGGAAGCGGTCAGATTCTGGATATCTAGATAGTTTGGAAGTAGAGCTGACAGGCTTCGCTGTCAGCCTGGAGTAGGACAAGTAGTCAAGGGGGAAATAACTGAAGTGGGGAGGATTTCGAGTTACAGTCTGACGATTCCGATTTGGACGTGTTAGTATGTCTGAGATGTTTATTAGAAGAGGTGTGGCAGACTGCCCTAAGATTGTCCACAGTACTTAGAACTATAACGTAAATTTCAGGAAGTAAGGGACTAATTCAATCCTGTATCCTCACTGCCTAGGCCACAGAAGATTCTCAAAAATGTATTTGTTGCTTGAGTCCCTGTAAACTATCTGGGCCTGCACATTTGTCGATGGATATTATCAAATGCGCCTGGGCTAAGACAGGCTCCAAACCCATGGTCATCCATGAGAGCAGTGGTTCCCACACTTTTCTGCACAATGGCAGCACCTGGGGAGCTTCAGAAGCACCAATGCCTTGAGTCTACCTCCTGAGATCGTGTTTTCATTGGTCTGGGGTATGTTCTGGGCTTTGGGACTAAGGATTTCTCAATTATTAAAAAAGCTTAAGTTTTTGTTATAATGTGCATAATTACTTCAATAGGTATCAATTATAAAGAAAATAAAATCTTCTTGGGATTCCATTTCCTTCAAGTTAGTCCTCCCCTTTGCCTGAGTCAACTATATCCATGATTTATCCTTATTCCTGATCTCAATGACCACTCCAGGGCTTATATGAGATCACCCATTTCACAAATACTGATCTCTTTTCAGCAATGCGATCTGGGATTCTAAGCCAAATTTAGTCCATGATAATGTGGAGATGTGGTATGCCTCCTCTACAACAAATCCTGTCAATTGTTCTCTCCTACTTTTCAAATCCATCTTTTCCTCTATCCTTGCTTTGGCCGTGCTCTACACACTCCTTACGTAACCTTCTACCTGATCGCCCTGCTGGTCAATTTCCAGCTTCATCTCACATGATTGCCAAAGTGATCTTCTAAAATCCCAAATCGATCAGATCATCAAACTCCCAAGACACCCTAACAGTCTCTTTAGTATTCAGTGTCCTTCACAGAGGTCCCTAATGACCTCATCTAGCTATATGGCCTTGGGAAATTCTCTAAGGTCCCTGTCTCGGTTTTTCTCATCTGTAAAATGGTGACAGTAATGGTATAGATGATAATATATCTAACAGCACTTAGAACTGTGTCTGGAACACATTAAGTGCTCTAAGAGTTAGTTAAGCTATTCCTAAAACACTCCTTCCACTGTAACACTTATGGCTGGAATAAGGTCAACCATCATCATGACCTCCTCTAAAAGGTAAAATAAAGACTTGAATCAGAATTCTGATTCCATTACTTTCTAGTTACAAGGTCTTGGGCCAGTTATTTATCATCTCAAATATAAAACAGGGCTGATAATAGTTATAGTGAAGGACTATTACAATAAAGAGTGGGTTGTTGTGAAGGTAGAGTAGGTACTCCAGTTTTCTCCCCCTAGGTCTGCTTGGTGAAATATTATTCAGTCTACAAAGTCTCGCTTGAAGTCTTTTCTCAAATTCCTCTGGCTCACTACGACTAACCATCCACCCATCATCTCCCTTTTGGAGCTCCCATATACCCTACACTGGAAAATAGCTCACTGAGCTGGTTGTTCAGATTTGTCTTTCCCATTTTCCACACAGAGAGTTTCAAGAGAAAGGGCTTGTTTCACTGACCTTCAACCCTTCTGACTGGCAAAGACTCATCAGTTGAGTAAACAAGTAAAACTACTCAAGGCCCAGTGAAAATGGTGTCCAGGTCCACTCAGGCCATTCTCTGTTACATTCTGAGGCTCCTCAGCCCAGTCTTCATACTTCTTTGATACATTGCTTCGTATTCATTCTTTGTGCATCTGTCCTACGTTCTCTATTAGACTGTGAACTGCTGGTTATTATGTCTTCATCTTCCATACAGAAGTACAGGATGAATAAAATGACTGATTGAATTAAGGAGTATTTCAACCTTCCTGGCCTATCTACTTCTTTCAGAGCCTTCCCAATGATGAATACGTAAGACAGGTGATTATTTAAATCTCAGAGAGTATCCTGGCAGCTTAAATCAAAAAATTTACCAAGGAAGTCAAGAGAACTAAAATGCACTATACACTTAATATTGACACTAAACAAACAACTTTTAAGGTGGACAAATTTATATGATCTAAGGTCCCTGTCTCGGTTTTTCTCATCTGTAAAATGGTGACAGTAATGGTATAGATGATAATATATCTAACAGCACTTAGAACTGTGTCTGGAACACATTAAGTGCTCTAAGAGTTAGTTAAGCTATTCCTAAAACACTCCTTCCACTGTAACACTTATGGCTGGAATAAGGTCAACCATCATCATGACCTCCTCTAAAAGGTAAAATAAAGACTTGAATCAGAATTCTGATTCCATTACTTTCTAGTTACAAGGTCTTGGGCCAGTTATTTATCATCTCAAATATAAAACAGGGCTGATAATAGTTATAGTGAAGGACTATTACAATAAAGAGTGGGTTGTTGTGAAGGTAGAGTAGGTACTCCAGTTTTCTCCCCCTAGGTCTGCTTGGTGAAATATTATTCAGTCTACAAAGTCTCGCTTGAAGTCTTTTCTCAAATTCCTCTGGCTCACTACGACTAACCATCCACCCATCATCTCCCTTTTGGAGCTCCCATATACCCTACACTGGAAAATAGCTCACTGAGCTGGTTGTTCAGATTTGTCTTTCCCATTTTCCACACAGAGAGTTTCAAGAGAAAGGGCTTGTTTCACTGACCTTCAACCCTTCTGACTGGCAAAGACTCATCAGTTGAGTAAACAAGTAAAACTACTCAAGGCCCAGTGAAAATGGTGTCCAGGTCCACTCAGGCCATTCTCTGTTACATTCTGAGGCTCCTCAGCCCAGTCTTCATACTTCTTTGATACATTGCTTCGTATTCATTCTTTGTGCATCTGTCCTACGTTCTCTATTAGACTGTGAACTGCTGGTTATTATGTCTTCATCTTCCATACAGAAGTACAGGATGAATAAAATGACTGATTGAATTAAGGAGTATTTCAACCTTCCTGGCCTATCTACTTCTTTCAGAGCCTTCCCAATGATGAATACGTAAGACAGGTGATTATTTAAATCTCAGAGAGTATCCTGGCAGCTTAAATCAAAAAATTTACCAAGGAAGTCAAGAGAACTAAAATGCACTATACACTTAATATTGACACTAAACAAACAACTTTTAAGGTGGACAAATAATTTTATTTTGTGCATGCAAATACATGTCAAGTACTGCAAACTTTTTCCATCAATTTTCTCTCAAACACTGGAAATCATGATGCTCTATTCTGTGAACAGCCAAAGCTAATATCTCTTCACTTCAGTGCTACAGCAAAAACACACAGAATTCACTCTTTGCTATTCACTATCATCACAACCCTCACTGTTCCATCTCTGCCCTCCCCCCATACACAGGCCTTATGAATCCTAGCCTTCCCCCATTTAATCCTATTCCTATAGCACAAAGGGAAACATTACAATTTGGAAATTCAAATTGAAATAAATGGAATAGAATTTATTCCCATATATATTCCCCATTTCATTGTACAGAATTATTTTAAATTATAGTTTTAAATAGAAGCTGAGTATATGCCTTAAAAATGAGCATTAAATCCATCTTAGAGATGGTGCCTGCTTTTTACATGATGGGTGTACACCATCTTTTAATTTCATTTACATTTCAATCGAACAATAGATTTGCAAAGAAAATGTCTAATACAGACGTAAAAATATTCACACTAGAGCTTCACAATCGGTTGTACAATTGACAAACAGGCCTCTTTTCCCAAACTTTCCAGCTAAGCAAATTTATAAAATGTAATCAATGCAACAAGAAAAAAACATTTCTTTTTCACTTCCAGGGAAAAGAATATGCAATAAACAGTATAAATGCAGACAGCAGTTGCTGCAAGCTAACCACGATACTCCCAAGTGGCTGTACAGTGGATATGTGCAGTACAAATAAAAGCCACATGTGTTGTATCACAACTACAGTATAATTGTTTGCCCAGCTAAGAGAATGCATGCACTTTCATGCCTTGGGTTATAAAGTGAGGCCTAATTCTGACAGATTGATGGAATATATGCAAATGACCTTGGCTTTTGGCAGTACTAAGTGCAGCCAGTGTCTGTGTTCCACTGGTTTAAGGAGATTTAATTGTTTTTTATTTTAGAAAAGAAAAAACTGCCAATTTCAGACTTTGGGGAATAATTGCTCTTGGAGTAAAAACAGGACTCCACTCAAATGTGGGGTGTTCTGATTGGTGGCCTTGACTCCTTGTATTCCCTTGCCAGCAAAGGGATACAAAGAAACTGCTAGTATAAAGGAGTGACTAGCCAATTCTTCAATTTATTGGAGGATGAGATACTCCTTGAGCACGTGCATTTGTGTTCTGCTTGCAGAAGGGGTTCTTTTGTAGGAGTTACAGTAAGTGATCCCAACAACACTCTTCATTCACTAAGACACAAGGAAAGTTCTTCCAGGAAACTAATACACAGTTGCAAATACAACTTGCTCCTCGAATGATTAGTCACCAATACTGGTGACAGTCTGCTCAGAAAATGATTCTAGCATCTAGGGAAGAAATATTCAGATTCAAAGTTGAAATCACATGCTGAATCTGACCATTATAAACTCCACCCTGTTAACAAGACAGCATGGGCTTTAACATCTAAAATGCAAAAGCAAGCTAAATGGTTTTTATAACAATGTTTTCAAATGTTTAAATGATCCCATTTTAAATTCCCAGAAATCATTGTGCATCCTGTGATTTTCTCAAGGCAGCATACAAAATTGAGGTGTTGCTTTATAAACTTAGAATCAAGTTGAAATTTGAGTTGAAAGTGACCAGATCTGTACAAACAGAAAATTTCAGTTCTAGGATAGGAGTTTTCATTCATTATTCTCTTGTGAGAGTAAATAGTTATTAGGAGAAGTTATCAGTGCCACTGACCCTCTGGTGGAGGTATTTCTTGAAAATTACGATGCACGATTTTCACACAATGCTGGTTTACGAGATGGTATTAAAAGTAAGTCATGGCAGGAAAGCTAAGGAATCTGCTTTGTTCGGGTACCAACTAGACAAAATACTTAAGTAACTTTCTCAGGATTCGTAAGATAAAATGGGAATATAAAGAAAGAATTACTGATGCTACATCACAGTATCTGAACGAGGCACATGGACTTCAGAATGGGACTTAGAAATTAAATAATAATAATAATAATAAAAAAGACAGAAAGTGAAAACAAAACAACCCCCTCCCCCACCATCTTCCCACTTTCTAGACTTCAGACCACTTTTTCCTAATTAGACCACAGGCCACATATGCAGATTTAGTTGACAACATTACAAGCTTTATCTTCAATTTTTTTGGCAAAGGGATACAAAGAAACTGCTAGTATAAAGGAGTGACTAGCCAATTCTTCAATTTATTGGAGGATGAGATACTCCTTGAGCACGTGCATTTGTGTTCTGCTTGCAGAAGGGGTTCTTTTGTAGGAGTTACAGTAAGTGATCCCAACAACACTCTTCATTCACTAAGACACAAGGAAAGTTCTTCCAGGAAACTAATACACAGTTGCAAATACAACTTGCTCCTCGAATGATTAGTCACCAATACTGGTGACAGTCTGCTCAGAAAATGATTCTAGCATCTAGGGAAGAAATATTCAGATTCAAAGTTGAAATCACATGCTGAATCTGACAATTATAAACTCCACCCCTGTTAACAAGACAGCATGGGCTTTAACATCTAAAATGCAAAAGCAAGCTAAATGGTTTTTATAACAATGTTTTCAAATGTTTAAATGATCCCATTTTAAATTCCCAGAAATCATTGTGCATCCTGTGATTTTCTCAAGGCAGCATACAAAATTGAGGTGTTGCTTTATAAACTTAGAATCAAGTTGAAATTTGAGTTGAAAGTGACCAGATCTGTACAAACAGAAAATTTCAGTTCTAGGATAGGAGTTTTCATTCATTATTCTCTTGTGAGAGTAAATAGTTATTAGGAGAAGTTATCAGTGCCACTGACCCTCTGGTGGAGGTATTTCTTGAAAATTACGATGCACGATTTTCACACAATGCTGGTTTACGAGATGGTATTAAAAGTAAGTCATGGCAGGAAAGCTAAGGAATCTGCTTTGTTCGGGTACCAACTAGACAAAATACTTAAGTAACTTTCTCAGGATTCGTAAGATAAAATGGGAATATAAAGAAAGAATTACTGATGCTACATCACAGTATCTGAACGAGGCACATGGACTTCAGAATGGGACTTAGAAATTAAATAATAATAATAATAATAAAAAAGACAGAAAGTGAAAACAAAACAACCCCCTCCCCCACCATCTTCCCACTTTCTAGACTTCAGACCACTTTTTCCTAATTAGACCACAGGCCACATATGCAGATTTAGTTGACAACATTACAAGCTTCCTTTTTCTATTGCTTTATATCTTTTGATTTCAAACATATGTGCACCATAAACATGTTGGTAAAATGGTGAAATGACAAGAGAATGCACCCAATATAAAAGTCACACCCTAAGTCTGATTTGTGATTTTTTTCCCCGATGATACCATTAGGTACCTTGTGAAAGAAGGACCAGATAAACTGCTCTTTCTTCTCAAGTGGCAGAGAACCGATGTCTTAACTTCACATGCAACACGCCATGAGAAACACAAGATGGTCACTACATAAAGGATGCAATACAGAATAATCCCAACACAGAAACAATTCCTATGTTGTTAGTGAGGAAGAGAGGGAAGTTTTTAAGAACAGGGAGTTATTGTTTTATGGGATCACCTGCTGCAAGACAAGCATTGTTTTAATATAAATGTTCTGAGACATACCAATAAAGTTGGCAGGTATATACATACACTGATGCAAATGTAATTTCACTGGACAAGTAGGCAAACACCTAAGCAGTTTATCCCAACCCCCTCCAGCAGAGCACAACCAAGTTTCAAAACTTCAATTTTAAAATTAAAAAGATAAGGTTAAATACACAAGATCAATTTATGTAGTATATATTCACCCTCAGAACGTGCTGAAGATGTTTTGCGTAGTTCTGTTGCACAGAGGGTTCTTTCCCTGAGGGCACATAAGGAGCTCTCAAACTGTTAATAGGTCTCTATTTTGTAACAAAATAGCAATTTTAAAATCTTAAAAAAAAATACATTACCTTCAACATGGAAGATCTCACTATTTAAATATCCATGAAATAGACATACTGGTTTGCATATCCTTTTTGGAAATACAAACAGCAAATAAAGTACATTGGAAGCATTTCAAATGTTATAAGCGCATATTTATAGAAAGGTTCTGATATAAATTATATAACAATCACGTTCCTGTAATATCCTAGGCTAATTCATAATGTCGGAAATAAGTTAATGTAACATGGTTTAAAAGTCTTGTTCCTATTCATTTCAGGTTACAGAGTGAAATAAATAAAATGTCTTGGTAGGGTTGGGGGTACAATTCTTCCTAATTAGACCACAGGCCACATATGCAGATTTAGTTGACAACATTACAAGCTTCCTTTTTCTATTGCTTTATATCTTTTGATTTCAAACATATGTGCACCATAAACATGTTGGTAAAATGGTGAAATGACAAGAGAATGCACCCAATATAAAAGTCACACCCTAAGTCTGATTTGTGATTTTTTTCCCCGATGATACCATTAGGTACCTTGTGAAAGAAGGACCAGATAAACTGCTCTTTCTTCTCAAGTGGCAGAGAACCGATGTCTTAACTTCACATGCAACACGCCATGAGAAACACAAGATGGTCACTACATAAAGGATGCAATACAGAATAATCCCAACACAGAAACAATTCCTATGTTGTTAGTGAGGAAGAGAGGGAAGTTTTTAAGAACAGGGAGTTATTGTTTTATGGGATCACCTGCTGCAAGACAAGCATTGTTTTAATATAAATGTTCTGAGACATACCAATAAAGTTGGCAGGTATATACATACACTGATGCAAATGTAATTTCACTGGACAAGTAGGCAAACACCTAAGCAGTTTATCCCAACCCCCTCCAGCAGAGCACAACCAAGTTTCAAAACTTCAATTTTAAAATTAAAAAGATAAGGTTAAATACACAAGATCAATTTATGTAGTATATATTCACCCTCAGAACGTGCTGAAGATGTTTTGCGTAGTTCTGTTGCACAGAGGGTTCTTTCCCTGAGGGCACATAAGGAGCTCTCAAACTGTTAATAGGTCTCTATTTTGTAACAAAATAGCAATTTTAAAATCTTAAAAAAAAATACATTACCTTCAACATGGAAGATCTCACTATTTAAATATCCATGAAATAGACATACTGGTTTGCATATCCTTTTTGGAAATACAAACAGCAAATAAAGTACATTGGAAGCATTTCAAATGTTATAAGCGCATATTTATAGAAAGGTTCTGATATAAATTATATAACAATCACGTTCCTGTAATATCCTAGGCTAATTCATAATGTCGGAAATAAGTTAATGTAACATGGTTTAAAAGTCTTGTTCCTATTCATTTCAGGTTACAGAGTGAAATAAATAAAATGTCTTGGTAGGGTTGGGGGCACTGGCCATGGCAAAAAGGTACAGTACTAACCAAAGGAAACTAAGTCAAGGCTACTGTGCTGTTACGGTACAAACAAACATCTTACATATGAGTATTAAATAAATGTGTAAGATCTTCCATACTGACACCAGAATATCAAAACTACCCCTTTGTTTCTCAGGTATATTTACAACTTATCAGTCACCTTATGAGCATGTTCATTAAGACAGGTATCAAACACCAGTATTTACTCATTCTGATCAAGAAATTTCAGGGAAATGTCAACCCTCCCACCCCTGGAAATGTGCACAAAACTTTTTATCAAAATCTTATCTGATACAATGCTGTGGTTTTGTAAAACAACTAAATAGCTCAGACGACCAATAACATGATCCTGTTTAAGCATCTTGCTAGCAGGAAAAGCCCTTACATACAGTACACCTGGTGAAAGATCAGCTTGGCTTAAAATATTCCAGTACAATTTTCAGAGTAAACAACTTCACAGAAGTTAATTAAAAAATAATAATAAAAGTCAAACTAATCTTAAAGAAATGGGAGGGGAAAAACAGACACAAACTATAGGTAAGATCACCAGGAAAGAATGCCCAGCTTTTGTTTTCAAATGTTGACTGAAATTTAGGTTTCAGCAAAATACCTCCCACAAATCTGGAGCATAGCTGGTTGAACATACTGCATACTTTCAGATGCCAAGTCAAAACACCTTTCAGTCACATTTTAGCAGGGCAGAAATCATTCATGTTTTAAGTATGAATAAAGGTTAGCCAATGTTCTATTATTACATGGTTCATAGTCTTACCAACCTAACAGTCAGAAAATAAGGAAAATTAAACCCCATTTTAACAACATGGAAGATCTCACTATTTAAATATCCATGAAATAGACATACTGGTTTGCATATCCTTTTTGGAAATACAAACAGCAAATAAAGTACATTGGAAGCATTTCAAATGTTATAAGCGCATATTTATAGAAAGGTTCTGATATAAATTATATAACAATCACGTTCCTGTAATATCCTAGGCTAATTCATAATGTCGGAAATAAGTTAATGTAACATGGTTTAAAAGTCTTGTTCCTATTCATTTCAGGTTACAGAGTGAAATAAATAAAATGTCTTGGTAGGGTTGGGGGCACTGGCCATGGCAAAAAGGTACAGTACTAACCAAAGGAAACTAAGTCAAGGCTACTGTGCTGTTACGGTACAAACAAACATCTTACATATGAGTATTAAATAAATGTGTAAGATCTTCCATACTGACACCAGAATATCAAAACTACCCCTTTGTTTCTCAGGTATATTTACAACTTATCAGTCACCTTATGAGCATGTTCATTAAGACAGGTATCAAACACCAGTATTTACTCATTCTGATCAAGAAATTTCAGGGAAATGTCAACCCTCCCACCCCTGGAAATGTGCACAAAACTTTTTATCAAAATCTTATCTGATACAATGCTGTGGTTTTGTAAAACAACTAAATAGCTCAGACGACCAATAACATGATCCTGTTTAAGCATCTTGCTAGCAGGAAAAGCCCTTACATACAGTACACCTGGTGAAAGATCAGCTTGGCTTAAAATATTCCAGTACAATTTTCAGAGTAAACAACTTCACAGAAGTTAATTAAAAAATAATAATAAAAGTCAAACTAATCTTAAAGAAATGGGAGGGGAAAAACAGACACAAACTATAGGTAAGATCACCAGGAAAGAATGCCCAGCTTTTGTTTTCAAATGTTGACTGAAATTTAGGTTTCAGCAAAATACCTCCCACAAATCTGGAGCATAGCTGGTTGAACATACTGCATACTTTCAGATGCCAAGTCAAAACACCTTTCAGTCACATTTTAGCAGGGCAGAAATCATTCATGTTTTAAGTATGAATAAAGGTTAGCCAATGTTCTATTATTACATGGTTCATAGTCTTACCAACCTAACAGTCAGAAAATAAGGAAAATTAAACCCCAACATGAAGTAACAATAAACAATATTTAACCAAGATAATGCAATGAACATCCAAATTAATTAGTTTAAATTAAAAACCCAGCAATACCATCTTATTAGTCAGTGCAAACGCTACATACAGGGTTTTCTCAAAAAAGCTGAAAGCACCTGATTCTTTTGCCAAGTCGTCAGATTCAATAATGTACAGGCTTAAATCTGCATTTTAAAAAACTGCCATTACATTAGTGCATAATTTATCAAAATTGTAAAAACGATTCTGCATAACTTAGGAGATTTTAATATCTAGTACATCAGCTGAAAGACTTAGGCACTTGGTTATATATTTAATTACTTCAACAAGTAGCCTGTGTATAAATATTAACAAAGCAGAAACTATTCTTGAAAAATGGAAAATTGAAAAAAAAATTAAATGCTACAGATAAAAGCACTGCACCACACTCCTACATATAATGCAGTAAAGAAAGCTAGTATATAACCCTGTAAAAGTCTATGGTAAGAACGTCTAACTCCACTCTTCAAAATTAAAGAAAAAAAAAAAAAAGAAGAGGAAAAATAACCTCCATGCAAAGTCCCATGAAAACAGATAAATAAAGCAGCTGGAATGAGATGGAAATTTTTCTCAGTGAAACATAAAATAGAAATAAATAAGTTAATTAAGTCTACTTTCACTAGATGTATCATTGTAGGATCCTGCTAGTTTAATAACTGAGTTGTTAATTTTCTATAGAAGCCATTTAAAATAGGAAATGGCTCAGTTACTGCACCGGATTGCTACAAACTCATAAAAAGCTGCTTGAAGCTTAAGTTAAATGTCCAAATTCCAATCACTTCAGGAAAGAATGCCCAGCTTTTGTTTTCAAATGTTGACTGAAATTTAGGTTTCAGCAAAATACCTCCCACAAATCTGGAGCATAGCTGGTTGAACATACTGCATACTTTCAGATGCCAAGTCAAAACACCTTTCAGTCACATTTTAGCAGGGCAGAAATCATTCATGTTTTAAGTATGAATAAAGGTTAGCCAATGTTCTATTATTACATGGTTCATAGTCTTACCAACCTAACAGTCAGAAAATAAGGAAAATTAAACCCCAACATGAAGTAACAATAAACAATATTTAACCAAGATAATGCAATGAACATCCAAATTAATTAGTTTAAATTAAAAACCCAGCAATACCATCTTATTAGTCAGTGCAAACGCTACATACAGGGTTTTCTCAAAAAAGCTGAAAGCACCTGATTCTTTTGCCAAGTCGTCAGATTCAATAATGTACAGGCTTAAATCTGCATTTTAAAAAACTGCCATTACATTAGTGCATAATTTATCAAAATTGTAAAAACGATTCTGCATAACTTAGGAGATTTTAATATCTAGTACATCAGCTGAAAGACTTAGGCACTTGGTTATATATTTAATTACTTCAACAAGTAGCCTGTGTATAAATATTAACAAAGCAGAAACTATTCTTGAAAAATGGAAAATTGAAAAAAAAATTAAATGCTACAGATAAAAGCACTGCACCACACTCCTACATATAATGCAGTAAAGAAAGCTAGTATATAACCCTGTAAAAGTCTATGGTAAGAACGTCTAACTCCACTCTTCAAAATTAAAGAAAAAAAAAAAAAAGAAGAGGAAAAATAACCTCCATGCAAAGTCCCATGAAAACAGATAAATAAAGCAGCTGGAATGAGATGGAAATTTTTCTCAGTGAAACATAAAATAGAAATAAATAAGTTAATTAAGTCTACTTTCACTAGATGTATCATTGTAGGATCCTGCTAGTTTAATAACTGAGTTGTTAATTTTCTATAGAAGCCATTTAAAATAGGAAATGGCTCAGTTACTGCACCGGATTGCTACAAACTCATAAAAAGCTGCTTGAAGCTTAAGTTAAATGTCCAAATTCCAATCACTTCTGGAAAGTGAACGTGTTACCCTAGTAAAGTAAATTTTCTTTTTTTTTTTTCATAATGCTAATGCAAGAGGGCTTGAAGTATCAAAGAGTCCACAGGAAATGGATGCCCCCAGTAATATCTTTTTTTAAAAAAAATATACATTATATAATATATATTATATATATAAAAAGCTAGTGTAAATGCTTCCATGGTATGGTCACAAATTTGAAAGATGAACCTCCTTTCAGCTATTAACCATCTTCCCATTTGCAACAGATTTTAAAAAGTCGTTTTTATCTTCAGACATAACGTGAGTTTTCAGAATGAGGTTGCCAACACTGACGGATGTGGTGACAGGGAGGCCACTCGCATTGCTGATGGATACTGGGAGTGGCTGGCTAAAGCAAGAAGTTACCGGCAGAATTGTTTTTTGCTCTTCCCTGGGAGAAAATAAATGACAATGAAAACAAATTAGCTTTAAGTGAAAACTTTTAAGAGTAACCATACATGCTGAAGAAAAGCTGTAGCACATTTTAAGAGTCCCTCGCAATAGCATGTCTTCTTCACTAAAAAGTATCAGAGGTCACTAAAAATACCCCATTTTCCAAAAATTATAATAAAAAATTAGAGGACTGGTTAATTTAAGGCCAACAAACTTACCAAGTTCAGTATTAGCCCATATTCTTGGCAGTAATTACACTAAAAGCTAAGAATATCCTAATATGACTTTTAAAAACGGAAACCCTTCATTTACATTTTAATTCTCTATTTTGTAGTTTTGATGTCTGCCTGTCAGACAGAGGAAGCATAACCTGATTGTTCAGTCACTAACTTGTGTCTGACTCTTTGCAACCCTATGAACTGCAGCAAGCCAGGTTTCCCCGTCCTTCACTATCTCCCTGAGTCTGCTCAACTCACGTCCAATGAGTCACTGATGCCATACAACCAACTCATCCTCCTGATGGTGGAGCACAAGACCGATCCCAACAAAAAGCAAGCTTCATGCTACTAACATGGACCACTTTTGCTAGTGCATATTTACCTCTTCTCTCCTTAAAAATCCAGGATAACCAGATCATTGCCTTTCTACTTTTCCAATCACTTCTGGAAAGTGAACGTGTTACCCTAGTAAAGTAAATTTTCTTTTTTTTTTTTCATAATGCTAATGCAAGAGGGCTTGAAGTATCAAAGAGTCCACAGGAAATGGATGCCCCCAGTAATATCTTTTTTTAAAAAAAATATACATTATATAATATATATTATATATATAAAAAGCTAGTGTAAATGCTTCCATGGTATGGTCACAAATTTGAAAGATGAACCTCCTTTCAGCTATTAACCATCTTCCCATTTGCAACAGATTTTAAAAAGTCGTTTTTATCTTCAGACATAACGTGAGTTTTCAGAATGAGGTTGCCAACACTGACGGATGTGGTGACAGGGAGGCCACTCGCATTGCTGATGGATACTGGGAGTGGCTGGCTAAAGCAAGAAGTTACCGGCAGAATTGTTTTTTGCTCTTCCCTGGGAGAAAATAAATGACAATGAAAACAAATTAGCTTTAAGTGAAAACTTTTAAGAGTAACCATACATGCTGAAGAAAAGCTGTAGCACATTTTAAGAGTCCCTCGCAATAGCATGTCTTCTTCACTAAAAAGTATCAGAGGTCACTAAAAATACCCCATTTTCCAAAAATTATAATAAAAAATTAGAGGACTGGTTAATTTAAGGCCAACAAACTTACCAAGTTCAGTATTAGCCCATATTCTTGGCAGTAATTACACTAAAAGCTAAGAATATCCTAATATGACTTTTAAAAACGGAAACCCTTCATTTACATTTTAATTCTCTATTTTGTAGTTTTGATGTCTGCCTGTCAGACAGAGGAAGCATAACCTGATTGTTCAGTCACTAACTTGTGTCTGACTCTTTGCAACCCTATGAACTGCAGCAAGCCAGGTTTCCCCGTCCTTCACTATCTCCCTGAGTCTGCTCAACTCACGTCCAATGAGTCACTGATGCCATACAACCAACTCATCCTCCTGATGGTGGAGCACAAGACCGATCCCAACAAAAAGCAAGCTTCATGCTACTAACATGGACCACTTTTGCTAGTGCATATTTACCTCTTCTCTCCTTAAAAATCCAGGATAACCAGATCATTGCCTTATTACATAAGGTCTTTTCCTTATAGGATACAACCAAAAATGAATTTAAGAGTGCATGGATTTCTCTTTAAATATTCATGCCCTATGCCTAGTGGTTATGACTCTTATATCCAACACTCACAGAATCACACGGTCTTCACCTAAACTCTGTCTCTTCTGCTCCAGAGGCTCCTCTTGGTGCTGCTGGACTGGATGCCCATTTTCTACTGCTGTTCCATTTAGCAAATGATCATTTTGAGAACTGATTCCAAGCTGTATGTCCAGGATTTCCTATGAAAATAAAATGTTAATCCTTTAGTATGAACATATTTTGTACTTAAATTTCCAGTATTGTAAAGTCTTCTGGATAGCTAATGGTGTTACTTACTTCAATTTGTTCACCTTGTCCATCAGGTTCATCAGTATCAAGCGCTGACAGTTCTAACTCAATATCCCTATCAGGCTTTGTATCGGCTGCATCTTCTGTATAATCACTCTGTAATTAAGAAAAACACCGGTTTCATCTCTGTGGAAACTGGGACGTTCCTTTTGAATTAAAATAGGAATCTCAATAACTGAAAAAAGAAATCTGGGGCTACAATTTTATTTCGACTTGTAAAGTTTTAAGAGCAATCATCCACCATAAAAAAGCATACTAAGTAATGGCATAAAACACACTAAAAAATGGCACAGAACAACATGCAATAGCAGCAAACAGCAAATATAAGAATGAACCCGAGAGGGTCAGTTTCCTTACCTCACCATTTCTCAGTTCAATTTCTTTGCTTAGAATATTTAAGGAAAGGTGACGGCCTTCATCAAGGGAATTCCACTTCTGTTGCATGGCCAGAGCATTGGCCTCCCTCTGAAGAAGCAATGAGTTACTCTTGGCCTAGAGGGAAAAAAAAAAAAAAACCCGAAAGAACACAGGAAAGTCAGCTTCCAGCCGTAGCTTTTAAATGCCATTCTTTTTTTAAAAAAATAAACTCAAAGGCTGACTGGCACCGAACCTACCTGCTGAAGTTCAATGCTCAAAAGGTCTCCAGTACTGGAATGCTTTCTATGACCAGATAAATCCGTAACAATGAATCTGTCCCTTTAAAGAGAAATATGTTCAGTTATAAAATGAAGCAATTAAAGCAGTAATAATAACTATACACTCTATATGTTTTACATAACTGATCAACCCTGACAGTTTCAATCCTTATTAAAGATGTAAACAATATTTTCACAAATTCGACATATCGTTAAAACTAGCAAAACACAGCACCTCCATAACTTGGAGTATGACCTGTACTTTGAGAAAACAGACAAGTCTCAAAAAAATTTTAAATTCCAAGCTGTATGTCCAGGATTTCCTATGAAAATAAAATGTTAATCCTTTAGTATGAACATATTTTGTACTTAAATTTCCAGTATTGTAAAGTCTTCTGGATAGCTAATGGTGTTACTTACTTCAATTTGTTCACCTTGTCCATCAGGTTCATCAGTATCAAGCGCTGACAGTTCTAACTCAATATCCCTATCAGGCTTTGTATCGGCTGCATCTTCTGTATAATCACTCTGTAATTAAGAAAAACACCGGTTTCATCTCTGTGGAAACTGGGACGTTCCTTTTGAATTAAAATAGGAATCTCAATAACTGAAAAAAGAAATCTGGGGCTACAATTTTATTTCGACTTGTAAAGTTTTAAGAGCAATCATCCACCATAAAAAAGCATACTAAGTAATGGCATAAAACACACTAAAAAATGGCACAGAACAACATGCAATAGCAGCAAACAGCAAATATAAGAATGAACCCGAGAGGGTCAGTTTCCTTACCTCACCATTTCTCAGTTCAATTTCTTTGCTTAGAATATTTAAGGAAAGGTGACGGCCTTCATCAAGGGAATTCCACTTCTGTTGCATGGCCAGAGCATTGGCCTCCCTCTGAAGAAGCAATGAGTTACTCTTGGCCTAGAGGGAAAAAAAAACCAAGAACACAGGAAAGTCAGCTTCCAGCCGTAGCTTTTAAATGCCATTCTTTTTTTAAAAAAATAAACTCAAAGGCTGACTGGCACCGAACCTACCTGCTGAAGTTCAATGCTCAAAAGGTCTCCAGTACTGGAATGCTTTCTATGACCAGATAAATCCGTAACAATGAATCTGTCCCTTTAAAGAGAAATATGTTCAGTTATAAAATGAAGCAATTAAAGCAGTAATAATAACTATACACTCTATATGTTTTACATAACTGATCAACCCTGACAGTTTCAATCCTTATTCCAGATGTAAACTTTTTTTTCACAAATTTGTTATATAGTTAAAACTAGCAAAACACAGTTCATGAATAACTTGGAGTATGATCTGTACTTTGAGAAAACAGACAAGTCTCAGAATAGAGAATTCTAAAGAATTAAGAGCAATGTTACCGTTCAATATAATGTGCTGATGATGTAGCCTCATTACCATATGAACTCCACCTTGAGTCAACAGCATTGACATAAGGGACATAATCTATAGAGAGAAACAATGATCAGAAAAGTGAAAAATTAGATACAGATATGAATGTATACTTTCCAAAAAAATCTGTTATGTTATCAACTAGCCATGTTCTCCTAGTCGAGCCATTTAACTCTTGAGTTTACTGTGGTTGTTAAATGGGGAGAAATCTTATGTACATAACAGTGAGGATTACAAAGCAGAGTGCTAGAACATACCAGGTGAAGTATTAATAAAATGGATTACCTGATACACTGATGGGCTTAGTTGCACTTCCTTGGGAAGCAGTGGCCTGGACAGGATCTGTGGTATGGTAACCTGTACGAGAAGATCTAGAAATTGCACCCCATTTTGAGATGATAGGCCCATCACTAAAAGGAATTATTGGATCTTCTTCTTTTGTCCTTCTCTGAGTTTCAAATAAATGCACTCTTCTCTTAACATCCCCACTGTCCAGGTCCTACACAAATAAAAAAAATCAATAAAAAAAGATCATTGGCAATTACTTCAGCTAATACTACAAGTAAATGCTTTCAAGAGATATGAAATTAAGTTTTCTGGTTTAAACCACTCCTCTATGTTCAAATAATTTAAACATTAGATGAAATTTATTTCAGCCTTACCTAAATATAACTCTGCTGCTTACATATGACTGGCACCGAACCTACCTGCTGAAGTTCAATGCTCAAAAGGTCTCCAGTACTGGAATGCTTTCTATGACCAGATAAATCCGTAACAATGAATCTGTCCCTTTAAAGAGAAATATGTTCAGTTATAAAATGAAGCAATTAAAGCAGTAATAATAACTATACACTCTATATGTTTTACATAACTGATCAACCCTGACAGTTTCAATCCTTATTCCAGATGTAAACTTTTTTCACAAATTTGTTATATAGTTAAAACTAGCAAAACACAGTTCATGAATAACTTGGAGTATGATCTGTACTTTGAGAAAACAGACAAGTCTCAGAATAGAGAATTCTAAAGAATTAAGAGCAATGTTACCGTTCAATATAATGTGCTGATGATGTAGCCTCATTACCATATGAACTCCACCTTGAGTCAACAGCATTGACATAAGGGACATAATCTATAGAGAGAAACAATGATCAGAAAAGTGAAAAATTAGATACAGATATGAATGTATACTTTCCAAAAAAATCTGTTATGTTATCAACTAGCCATGTTCTCCTAGTCGAGCCATTTAACTCTTGAGTTTACTGTGGTTGTTAAATGGAGAGAAATCTTATGTACATAACAGTGAGGATTACAAAGCAGAGTGCTAGAACATACCAGGTGAAGTATTAATAAAATGGATTACCTGATACACTGATGGGCTTAGTTGCACTTCCTTGGGAAGCAGTGGCCTGGACAGGATCTGTGGTATGGTAACCTGTACGAGAAGATCTAGAAATTGCACCCCATTTTGAGATGATAGGCCCATCACTAAAAGGAATTATTGGATCTTCTTCTTTTGTCCTTCTCTGAGTTTCAAATAAATGCACTCTTCTCTTAACATCCCCACTGTCCAGGTCCTACACAAATAAAAAAAATCAATAAAAAAAGATCATTGGCAATTACTTCAGCTAATACTACAAGTAAATGCTTTCAAGAGATATGAAATTAAGTTTTCTGGTTTAAACCACTCCTCTATGTTCAAATAATTTAAACATTAGATGAAATTTATTTCAGCCTTACCTAAATATAACTCTGCTGCTTACATATGAGTTACTATACATAGCAACAGAATGAAGATGAAAGCTTTCAATCATTATAAACTTTGAGTCAACATTTATGATAACCCTTGCCCCCCAAGTCATACCATTAACACTGCATTTGAATTAGCAATTACATCTCTGGGCTCTGAGTCAATGGCATTTATGCAAGAACCGATGGTGCCACAAGACCAGGGAGAATAATGGGAAAGATGATCTTCTTCAAATTTTGTGCCACTCACACTTTCAGAGAACTGGTTAAAAAAAGAAAGAAAAATAAAAGTACCGGCAATTGTTAAGAAATTTAAATTTACAAACTTGTAATATTTAAAGTAACTATTAGAGAATTCACAGCATTTTATAGTGAATAATTCACATTCAATAGTTAATATGAAACTTTATTAAGTTACAAATAGTAGGTATTTATATTACATATTAGTAGGAAACAGAATTCCTTCCTTTTTTTTTTACTTTGTCCTTTAAGAGCTCATAAGCAGGGCTTTCCCTGGTAGCTCAGTGGTGAAGAGTTCACTTGCCAATGCAGAAGACACAGGTTTGATCCCTGATCCAGGAAGATCCCACATGCTGTGGAGCAACTAAGCCCGTGAGCCACAACTACTGTGCCTGTGCTCTAGAGCCTCAACTATTGAGCCCATGTGCCGCAACTACTGAAACCTGTGTGCCCTAGAGCCCGAGTTCTACAACAAGAGAAGTCACCACAACAAGAAGCCTGCTCATTTCAATTAGAGAGTAGCCCCCACTCCCTGCAACTAGAGAAGAGCCTGCAGCAGCAGTGAAAACCCAGAACAACCAAAAATAAATTAAAAAAAAAAAAAAAAAAGAACTCATAAGGAGTCCCTGACACTACTCAGAATGTGATGCTATACAGCATGGCTCTAACATGGTACAAACTGCTCCAAGAAAATGAAAAAAAAAAAGAAAACAAACTATATACATAAACACATACATAGAAATATTTTTATAATACATTTTCATATTAAGCCAATTACAACTCAACACTCCTCTCAAGATGGTTAGCTACTTTAAAGAAGTCTAAGTTTGATGAGATAAATGTGGATTGCGATTGGTTCAAGATGGCTAAGTGGAAGGACATGCGCTCATCTTCTGCGAGAGCACTGAAACTGCAACTAGTTATTGAACCACCACCAACAGGAGGACACTGGAACCCACCAAAAAGATTCCCTACAGGTTCACAGACAGAGGAGGAGCCACAGTGAGATGGCAGGAGGGGAGCAATCACAATCAAATCAAGTCCCATACCAGTCAGATGGGTGACTCACAAACTAGAGAATACCAAGAAGAATATCAAAGTTCTCCAACTACTGTGAGGGTTCTGGACCTCAGGCTAGGCTTCCCAGCCTGGGGATCCAGCAAAGGAACTAGGACTCCCCAGGGAATCCAACTCTGAAGGCAAGTGAGATTTGATTACAGGATTTCCACAGGACTAGGGGAACTAAATTTGGATCTACTTTAAAAATTCAGTATTTACAGATGGAAAAATATGATTTCTAGCATTTACTTCAAAACAATCCAGTAAGAAAGACTACACATGAAACAAGATTGAGTTGATAATCTTGGGTTACGGATACAAGGAGTTTATAAGTATTCTATTTTGCATATGTTGCAATTTTGTGTGTGTGTGCAATTTTTCATAATGAAAAGATGAGAAAAAAATTTGTATTATTATCTCTAGAAATAGGGAAGAAATCAAATGAATAAAAAAAAATTAATGGTTTGCCCGAAATATAACTGTACTGAAAATGAGGTATATTAAAATAATCCTGGTGCAAAAACCTGTGTTAAAATGATAAGAACAATAATTAGCAGTGATTTAAAACACCATGAAAAATATAGTATGCATTTCTGAACTTCTTGTGAAGTAAGGAAGAAATGCCTCAGACAGACCAGAGTTCAAATCCAAGCTATTTATAGGCTCAATTTATTACTTGGGCAAATTACTTAACTTCTCTGAGTAGCATTCCTAACCTGTAAAACAGAGGTAATACCTGCCCTCTAAGGATTTTGTAAGAATTGAGTAAAATAACACTATGTAAATGCTTAGGACAGTGCCTGGCACAAGTAGGTGCTCAATAAATGGTGGATATAAATCTTATTATTAATAAAATGCACAAAAATTAGGAGAACTATACTGCAGGAAAGATTTTTGAATTCTTGGTAGAAAAGGACTGTGATTTGTTAGAGGTCTTCCTTGTGTCACAATGCCTAGCCATAGAGTTTACATACTCAGTGCTTATTGCATTAAACTCAGTTGCCACCAAACCAATGCAAAATATCCAACACAGCTAACCCTAGCTTGAATGAGTGCTCTGAAGCCAGTTGTTTGACCTGTCCCTGCACATCAAGTGATAAAACCTTTCTTTCTTACATCAGTGCGAAAGTCTACACTGAATAGAGGAGAAGGTGGTGTTGGTGACTGTGTTGCCACAGGAAGAGTTGAAGAGACAAGAGGTGCTTTCTGAGTGTGGTACTGTGCCCACTGCTCTGGCTTTCTTCTTATCTGCTCCTCGCAACTGGTCTTCAAATGACCACAAGGTTCCTAAGGGGGGATAAAAGAAACAATCTTAATCATCTAGGGAGTGGTAAATAAAATTAACTATGCTCTGTGAAAATAATGTGAACATTTATATACGGTTGGGACAAAAAGAAAATACAGCAGGGAAGTCACCCTAGCCTACTCTCCACATACTTAAATGAAAGAGTTAATATTTAGTCAAATGTTAAGAGTAAAATCTGAGCACTCACTTATCTAGTTTAGGAAAATCATATGTATATATGTGGGGATACTAAACACAGACCCTGTCTTTGTATTCTGAAGATTTCTTTTTACTTTTCGATTGGTTTCATATCCAAACATAACATTTATTGAGCATTAATATGCATCAGGTCCTTTTGTTCTCTCTGATTTAATCCTCACAACAGCCTTATGAGGTAGGTACTACTATTGTTTCCATCAAACGTGAAAAAACTTACATAGAGAAGTCAAGTAAATTCTGTAAGTCACACTATTAGTAAGCGGAGGAGCCAGGGTATATCCGAAGGGTATAACACCAGACATGAGACTCTTGACCACTGCACTGTACCAGCACTCCTGTTTCCATGATCACTTACCCTTGGCAAAGGCACAGTTGTCCTTGGCTCACTTGGTGGCTGACAAGCCACTGAATAATACCCATCTAATGAGTTGTATCTATCCCGCAAAGACGTCTGATACACAGACGAGTGCATCACATCCATTGGAGGTAAAGAATTGCTTCTAATAATGTCATCTCGTTGGTACATAGGTGGGCGCCAGATGCGCCTGCTGTCGTACACAGGAGCATACATTCCTGAAGGTACTGGAGGAACTGGTCCATACGGCTGTGGAGGAGGAGGTTGGTAAGGAGAAGAATTCATTCGATCTCGAGGGGAAAATGTACTGTAATGATCAGCATATGGCATGGAAGCAGGTGGGAGGGAGGACTCTGGAACATTATTGGATCTCACAAAGCGAGGAACACAGGGAGCCACAGCAGCTGGCTTAATCTCTAGGGAGTGGTAAATAAGAAAAATTTAACTGTGCCCACTGCTCTGGCTTTCTTCTTATCTGCTCCTCAACTGGTCTTCAAATGACCACAAGGTTCCTAAGGGGGGATAAAAGAAACAATCTTAATCATCTAGGGAGTGGTAAATAAAATTAACTATGCTCTGTGAAAATAATGTGAACATTTATATACGGTTGGGACAAAAGAAAATACAGCAGGGAAGTCACCCTAGCCTACTCTCCACATACTTAAATGAAAGAGTTAATATTTAGTCAAATGTTAAGAGTAAAATCTGAGCACTCACTTATCTAGTTTAGGAAAATCATATGTATATATGTGGGGATACTAAACACAGACCCTGTCTTTGTATTCTGAAGATTTCTTTTTACTTTTCGATTGGTTTCATATCCAAACATAACATTTATTGAGCATTAATATGCATCAGGTCCTTTTGTTCTCTCTGATTTAATCCTCACAACAGCCTTATGAGGTAGGTACTACTATTGTTTCCATCAAACGTGAAAAAACTTACATAGAGAAGTCAAGTAAATTCTGTAAGTCACACTATTAGTAAGCGGAGGAGCCAGGGTATATCCGAAGGGTATAACACCAGACATGAGACTCTTGACCACTGCACTGTACCAGCACTCCTGTTTCCATGATCACTTACCCTTGGCAAAGGCACAGTTGTCCTTGGCTCACTTGGTGGCTGACAAGCCACTGAATAATACCCATCTAATGAGTTGTATCTATCCCGCAAAGACGTCTGATACACAGACGAGTGCATCACATCCATTGGAGGTAAAGAATTGCTTCTAATAATGTCATCTCGTTGGTACATAGGTGGGCGCCAGATGCGCCTGCTGTCGTGCACAGGAGCATACATTCCTGAAGGTACTGGAGGAACTGGTCCATACGGCTGTGGAGGAGGAGGTTGGTAAGGAGAAGAATTCATTCGATCTCGAGGGGAAAATGTACTGTAATGATCAGCATATGGCATGGAAGCAGGTGGGAGGGAGGACTCTGGAACATTATTGGATCTCACAAAGCGAGGAACACAGGGAGCCACAGCAGCTGGTACCGTTGGAGGTGGTGGATAGTATCCTTGAAAATTGGAAAGAAGAATATTTAATATAATCTTAGCAAAATTTAACATCTTATAATGGTTTAAGTTTAAAGTAGTCTTTAATGTGGGAAAATAAAATAAAAGCACTGAACTTTAGTTACACATGATTATTTATAAAAATACCACATGCTTTCAAGATATCACTATATAAAAATAATTAACATTCAATATTCTGTTAAACTGCTCCTTAAAAATATACAATGAGCTATTCACACATGGCTGGAAAATTTCCTTCTAGGGCATGTATTGCCACAGGTTTTAGATTAAGTAGTTATATCATTAAGTTGTAATCTTTTTGGAAGCACAGTTTAAAGACCTCTTTCATAATCTATATAGGCTGTGTACTGTCTTTCCAAAATTACACTTAAAAGTGTATGTAAACCAAACATTAAGTATATTATTTCAGAGGATATACAGAACTCATTAATGTTCGTCCATGAACCCTGAATTTGATTCATAGGAATGAAAATCTTAAAACTATTGGTATTTAGAATCACAGATCCTTATTAGGAGAGGAAGAAAACTCAGGGATCATGTAGTCCAAAGGATTAATTTTTAATGCAGATGATCTAAATAGATATAAATGATTCACTAACTTATTACAACAAATATTATACTGTCTTTTCCTTTTTTTCTTAGAATTGTTTAAAATCACTTACCAGTCTGTGGGTACTGTGGTACTTCAAAAGGTATCTGAGTTCTCGGATCTTGAAAATACTGAATGTTTTCAGAATGCTGAGGATATATTGGTACTCTAGTGATAAATGGGCTGGATTTTGGAGGCACAGAATTCAGCTCTGTTCCAGGATTAGTGGGCCCAGCTGAGGTAGCCGCTACATTACTTACAGGAGTCTTGGGTGGAGAGCCAATTTTACTGGAGAGAAAATTTAACAAGGCCAAATGATAAATCACTATTGATGGCTGTTAGATCTTCCTCAGTAGGAATTTTTCATAAAACTATATAGTGACCACTGATAGAAAAGTTTCAGGTTTTTCAGGTGCAAACGTTTAGCATGGAAGCAGGTGGGAGGGAGGACTCTGGAACATTATTGGATCTCACAAAGCGAGGAACACAGGGAGCCACAGCAGCTGGTACCGTTGGAGGTGGTGGATAGTATCCTTGAAAATTGGAAAGAAGAATATTTAATATAATCTTAGCAAAATTTAACATCTTATAATGGTTTAAGTTTAAAGTAGTCTTTAATGTGGGAAAATAAAATAAAAGCACTGAACTTTAGTTACACATGATTATTTATAAAAATACCACATGCTTTCAAGATATCACTATATAAAAATAATTAACATTCAATATTCTGTTAAACTGCTCCTTAAAAATATACAATGAGCTATTCACACATGGCTGGAAAATTTCCTTCTAGGGCATGTATTGCCACAGGTTTTAGATTAAGTAGTTATATCATTAAGTTGTAATCTTTTTGGAAGCACAGTTTAAAGACCTCTTTCATAATCTATATAGGCTGTGTACTGTCTTTCCAAAATTACACTTAAAAGTGTATGTAAACCAAACATTAAGTATATTATTTCAGAGGATATACAGAACTCATTAATGTTCGTCCATGAACCCTGAATTTGATTCATAGGAATGAAAATCTTAAAACTATTGGTATTTAGAATCACAGATCCTTATTAGGAGAGGAAGAAAACTCAGGGATCATGTAGTCCAAAGGATTAATTTTTAATGCAGATGATCTAAATAGATATAAATGATTCACTAACTTATTACAACAAATATTATACTGTCTTTTCCTTTTTTTCTTAGAATTGTTTAAAATCACTTACCAGTCTGTGGGTACTGTGGTACTTCAAAAGGTATCTGAGTTCTCGGATCTTGAAAATACTGAATGTTTTCAGAATGCTGAGGATATATTGGTACTCTAGTGATAAATGGGCTGGATTTTGGAGGCACAGAATTCAGCTCTGTTCCAGGATTAGTGGGCCCAGCTGAGGTAGCCGCTACATTACTTACAGGAGTCTTGGGTGGAGAGCCAATTTTACTGGAGAGAAAATTTAACAAGGCCAAATGATAAATCACTATTGATGGCTGTTAGATCTTCCTCAGTAGGAATTTTTCATAAAACTATATAGTGACCACTGATAGAAAAGTTTCAGGTTTTTCAGGTGCCAAAAAGACAATGAATTTCATTGCTATGTTACACCGTTAATTCGCAAGATTATAGTAAAAATGGTTACTTATTAAACTGATGTGAAACACACAAGCTTTCTTCTTTTTTCAACACAAAGGATTTTCTCTGTTGAGTCACCAGGCAATCAGCTCCAGAGGATCTTACCATGGCTTCCTATGCCCTCTGAAGAGATCAAACTCTGGCAAGAGTAGATATGTGGAGACTCAAGAAAAAGGTCTTGCTAATGATGCAGGAATCCAATACACTGCATCCCAACTAGATTATAGAGGGTTTTCCTCAAAGTAGAGAAGCCCTATTAAAGCAAGAGCACAAACAACGAGGAGTATGGGATGTCTAGCAGATATTAATCTCAGATGAGGAGTATGGGATGTCTGTATGTCTAGCAGAGATTGGTCTTAGCAGATGTTTACTTCACTGTGTAACTGTACCAAAATGTAGAAAATAACTAAGAAATTGTGGATAATGAGTAGGTACAAGTGGCTTAGACTTTAAAAGGTATTTTAGTGCTGTGCTTACTCTTTGAAGTTCAATATAGTCAAGAAGGAAAATAATCAGGATTTCCTTGTAACAATAAGTAACACTAAAGCAATTACCGAGCACATTATAGGCAATATGCTAACCGTTCTACACAAATTACCTGGTCCTCCCTATCAAAAAGGCACCAAAATCCATGACAAAGTTCATAGCCATATGAAATCATGCAAGCTATCCCCAAAACTCAGATTTAAGGAAAAATCTAACTTTCAATCTCATTCTGACCAGACAGCTAGATTACTACTAGCTACATACCAGATGAATTCAACATTCTAGGCCCTCCTTTGCAGCAGCTCCTCTTATCTACATGCTTCTGCGCCTGTGCTGCCTTTTTCCATTGACAAGGTCTTCCTTCCTAACTAGTCCTACTTTTGGAATGGCTCAGGTGTCATGATCCTACCTCTAAAAATACCTTCCACAGTAACTCCAGGTAGAATTATTTGTTATTTTTTGTGCTTTAATAACACTTGGAACACAACTCCACTACCTTTCAGAATACAGTAAATGGTATCTGTTTATGTCTGTTTTCCAAGCTGCAATGGAAGACACTTAAATGTAGGAAAATGAGTATTTCATTTTCATTAACTATGCCAATTGGCCTGATATTTGACCTAGAAGATTCATACTTTTTTGAATCAATAAATAAAAAACTTATTTACTTAGATTTACTTATTTTTGAAAGTTTCTAAAAACTGAGATATAATTTACTGCTTTAAGGTATGTAATTCAGTGATTTCTGATATATTCCCAAGGTTGTGCAACCATCACCATTATCTTATTCTGAAACATTTTCATCAGTCCTGAAAGAAACCTGTGCTCATTAGCCTCCACTTCCCATTCCCTTGTTCCCCCAGTCACAGGCCCTAGCAACTACTCATCTACTACTTTCTGTCTTCTATGGATTTGCCCTATTATGGACATTCACACAAATAGAATTCTATCATATACGGTTTTTGAGTCTAGTTTCTTTCACTTAACATAGTGTTTTCAAGGTTCACCTATATTGTAGTATGTACCTTACTCTTTGATGGCTGAATAACAATTCATGTGTGTGTGTGTGTCTTTAGTCACTCCGCCGAGTCGACTCTTTGTGACCCCATGGACTATAGTCCACCAGGCTTCTCTGTCTATGGGGATTCTCCAAGCAAGAATACTGGAGTACCTTGCCATCTCCACCTCCAGGGGATCTTCCCAACCCAGGGATCGAAACCAGGTCTCCCACATTGAAGGCAGATTCTTTACTGTCTGAGCCACCAGGGAAGCCAAACATTTCAAAGTATGAATGTAAAATGGTTTCTCAACTTCACCTTGCCAGAACCTTTCAAAAGCTCACTTCCTAAGCATACTTAACACAAGGTCTCTATGATCTGACACCACCAACCTACATATCTGTATCTACTTTCCATACTTCTCCCAGCAATGTAATATTTTACTATCCTTTGATCCAACTTCAATATTGCTCCACTTATGTAAATGCTATCTCCCCCATTATGTCATCATAAGTTTCTTAAAGGTACAGATATACATCTTACGTATTTTCAAGAGTCCCAAAAGCAGAGCTCAGAATTAGTGTATAAGTAACATTTGCTAAACTAAACAATGTTCTCTATCTCTTCGAAGATCTTTCTGAGGGAAAATTGTAAGAATCCTTTAATAAACAAATTTCCCTATAACATGCTAACTGCAGAAATAAAGAATGTAAATGTCTACCTATCCATTTATTATTTGAAATTACTAGTAACGTACTGTGTGTCTGGCATATACTTTTTCCCTATTATGGCACATAATAGATACTGATATACTATTTATGGTCAACATAATCTGAATATGCTTTACCTTAGACTTTAAGACTCTAAAAGAATACAAAAGCCTAAGATATTAGAGATGAAAGTAACTTTTCAGATAACCTAAAAGTTTTAAAACTTTTTTCTTAAAAGTATCAAAACCTTTCTAACAAATTAAGTCTTATGCTGAAACCCCAAACAACAACAATGGCAATAATACTAATAACAGATGCAGACATTTAGTGAGTGCTAAGTGGCAGGCACTGTTCAAAGCACACTGCAGTATTAACTCATTCAACTCTCACAACCCACATACAAGGTAGCTATCGCATTATACCAATCTTATGAATGAGTAAACTGAGTAAGACAGATTAAGTAAATGGCCTAAGATGAAACAGAGAAGTGAGCCTGAATGAATCCACAGAGTTTGGTTTCAAAGATTTCTCTCTTAACAACTACACTGTTTTCTGCATTTGAAATTCTGTTTGTACTTGGATCAGTTTTGCAGAGCACAAAGTGGAACTGTTCTAATTGAAACAGGGGCCGGAGGCTTAAGCATCTCATCTGCTTAGGTTTCCACTTAGCTCCTTTCTGGCATCTCTATGGACTCAATTCTAAATTTCAAGGAAATAAGGTGTGAAAAACCCAATTCTGGACCAATTGTTTTAGCTTACAACACCCACTGTTGAAGTGAATTTCCAAGGTTACAGGGTTATTCAACTGCAGAGCCAGGACTAGAACTCAAATTTTTGGCATTTAGTGTTTTCTCTACTACATGAAATATTCTGCATAAAAATTCTGATTAACTGCTTTCCCTCAGGATAAATAAAAATACTCGCATTAATAAGAAGGCTAAATTACTCATGTTTTTTACATTCAATTCTAGAATTTGTTAAACATTTGCTAAAAAAAATGTTCTCTATCTCTTGAAGATCTTTCTGAGGGAAAATTGTAAGAATCCTTTAATAAACAAATTTCCCTATAACATGCTAACTGCAGAAATAAAGAATGTAAATGTCTACCTATCCATTTATTATTTGAAATTACTAGTAACGTACTGTGTGTCTGGCATATACTTTTTCCCTATTATGGCACATAATAGATACTGATATACTATTTATGGTCAACATAATCTGAATATGCTTTACCTTAGACTTTAAGACTCTAAAAGAATACAAAAGCCTAAGATATTAGAGATGAAAGTAACTTTTCAGATAACCTAAAAGTTTTAAAACTTTTTTCTTAAAAGTATCAAAACCTTTCTAACAAATTAAGTCTTATGCTGAAACCCCAAACAACAACAATGGCAATAATACTAATAACAGATGCAGACATTTAGTGAGTGCTAAGTGGCAGGCACTGTTCAAAGCACACTGCAGTATTAACTCATTCAACTCTCACAACCCACATACAAGGTAGCTATCGCATTATACCAATCTTATGAATGAGTAAACTGAGTAAGACAGATTAAGTAAATGGCCTAAGATGAAACAGAGAAGTGAGCCTGAATGAATCCACAGAGTTTGGTTTCAAAGATTTCTCTCTTAACAACTACACTGTTTTCTGCATTTGAAATTCTGTTTGTACTTGGATCAGTTTTGCAGAGCACAAAGTGGAACTGTTCTAATTGAAACAGGGGCCGGAGGCTTAAGCATCTCATCTGCTTAGGTTTCCACTTAGCTCCTTTCTGGCATCTCTATGGACTCAATTCTAAATTTCAAGGAAATAAGGTGTGAAAAACCCAATTCTGGACCAATTGTTTTAGCTTACAACACCCACTGTTGAAGTGAATTTCCAAGGTTACAGGGTTATTCAACTGCAGAGCCAGGACTAGAACTCAAATTTTTTTGGCATTTAGTGTTTTCTCTACTACATGAAATATTCTGCATAAAAATTCTGATTAACTGCTTTCCCTCAGGATAAATAAAAATACTCAGGCATTAATAAGAAGGCTAAATTACTCATGTTAAACATTTTTACCTACTACTTACTTTTCAGTTACAGATTCTGCAGAAGGCCCAGGAGCATTCTGACCATTGGCGCCAACCTTCCCCACTTTCTTCACAGTTTCCAGAGCTCTTAAGGTACTGTCAGTACTACGTGGAATTAGCTGGGAAACACTGTTTTCTGGATTTGAAATTCCGTTTGTACTTGCAACAATTTTCCCCGTTGTTTCAGTACTTCCTATGACAGAAATGACATTTCCGGCTGTGGTTGTGACAGTGTTGTTTACACCAACTTTATTTAGAAGAGGAAATGTTCTTACAGTTGCATTGATCTTTTTGTTCCTTAATCGATACCTGTTTCAAAAACAATAAACATATCAGTAAATATTTTACTAAATGTTACACTAAGTAAAAAAAGGGGGGGAGGCGGAAATGGGAAAAATATTTCAAAGAAGGAATAGCTTTGAAAATAACTTTATCCAGCTAAATATCAAATACCATCAAACCCTGCTATAATAGCAGGCATATTAAAATATATCTCGGGCTTCCCTGGTGGTCCAGTGGGTAAGGACACCGCCTTGCAGTGCAAGGGGCGCCGGTTCCATCCCTGGCCTGGGAAGATCCCACGTGCCGCGGAGCGGCTGGTCTGATGTGTCCAATTACCGAGCCAGAGCTCCGGAGCGCATATGCCCAGAGCCGGTGCTCTGTGACAACAGAGGCCACCGCGATGGGAGGCCTACACGGGCCAAAGAACAAAGATGGATGAAACTAGAGAAGTGAAAGACTAGTGGAAGTGGCCCGCCCACCCCCCTCCCTCCCCATCTCCACCAAAATAAATAAATAAATAAATGTTTAAAAAAAAAAAGGACAACACAAAAAAAGAAAATTATAGGCCAATTTCACTGATGAATCTAGATGCCAAAATCCTCAACAAAATCCTAGCAAACAGAATTCAACAACACATCAAAAAGCTCATACATCATGATCAAGTCGGGTTCATCCCAGGCATGCAAGGATTCTTCAACATCCGCAAATCAATCAATGTGATACACCATATCAACAAATTGAGAGACAAAAATCACATGATCATCTCAATAGACGCAGAAAAAGCCTTCGACAAAGTACAGCATCCATTTATGATAAAAACTCTTCAGAAAATGGGCATAGAAGGAACCTATCTCAACATAGTGAAAGCCATCTATGAGAAGCCCACAGCGAACATTATCCTCAATGGTCAAAAACTCAAAGCACTCCCTCTAAGATCAGGAACAAGACAAGGGTGTCCACTTTCACCACTCTTATTCAACATAGTCCTGGAAGTTCCAGCAACGGCAATAAGAGAAGAGAAAGAAATCAAAGAAATACAGATTGGAAAGGAAGAAGTCAACCTCTCTCTTTTTGCAGATGACATGATATTATACGTAGAAAACCCCAAAGTTTTAAACTCTCTCTCGCCCGCTGTATACAGTGTTGTTTACACCAACTTTATTTAGAAGAGGAAATGTTCTTACAGTTGCATTGATCTTTTGTTCCTTAATCGATACCTGTTTCAAAAACAATAAACATATCAGTAAATATTTTACTAAATGTTACACTAAATAAAAAAAGGGGGGGAGGCGGAAATGGGAAAAATATTTCAAAGAAGGAATAGCTTTGAAAATAACTTTATCCAGCTAAATATCAAATACCATCAAACCCTGCTATAATAGCAGGCATATTAAAATATATCTCGGGCTTCCCTGGTGGTCCAGTGGGTAAGGACACCGCCTTGCAGTGCAAGGGGCGCCGGTTCCATCCCTGGCCTGGGAAGATCCACGTCCCAGCGGAGCGGCTGGTCTGATGTGTCCAGTGCAGGCCAGAGCTCCGGAGCGCATATGCCCAGAGCCGGTGCTCTGTGACAACAGAGGCCACCGCGATGGGAGGCCTACACGGGCCAAAGAACAAAGATGGATGAAACTAGAGAAGTGAAAGACCAATAGAAGTGGCCCGCCTGCTCCCCTCCCTCCCCATCTCCACCAAAATAAATAAATAAATAAATGTTTAAAAAAAAAAAGGACAACACAAAAAAAGAAAATTATAGGCCAATTTCACTGATGAATCTAGATGCCAAAATCCTCAACAAAATCCTAGCAAACAGAATTCAACAACACATCAAAAAGCTCATACATCATGATCAAGTCGGGTTCATCCCAGGCATGCAAGGATTCTTCAACATCCGCAAATCAATCAATGTGATACACCATATCAACAAATTGAGAGACAAAAATCACATGATCATCTCAATAGACGCAGAAAAAGCCTTCGACAAAGTACAGCATCCATTTATGATAAAAACTCTTCAGAAAATGGGCATAGAAGGAACCTATCTCAACATAGTGAAAGCCATCTATGAGAAGCCCACAGCGAACATTATCCTCAATGGTCAAAAACTCAAAGCATTCCCTCTAAGATCAGGAACAAGACAAGGGTGTCCACTTTCACCACTCTTATTCAACATAGTCCTGGAAGTTCCAGCAACAGCAATAAGAGAAGAGAAAGAAATCAAAGGAATCCAGATTGGAAAGGAAGAAGTCAAACTCTCTCTCTTCGCAGATGACATGATATTATACATAGAAAATCCCAAAGATACTATTGCAAAACTACTAATCAGCGAATTCAGCAAAGTCACAGGATACAAAATCAATATACAGAAATCACTGGCATTCCTATACACAAAACAGTGAAAAATTAGAAAACAAAATCAAAGAGGCAGTCCCCTTCACCATTGCAACCAAAAGAATCAAATATCTAGGAATAAACCTACCCAAAGAGACAAAAGAACTGTACACAGAAAATTACAAGACACTCTTGAAAGAAATTAAAGAAGACTTAAACAGATGGAGAGAGATTCCATGTTCCTGGGTCGGAAGAATCAATATTGTGAAAATGACCATACTACCAAATATCATCTACAGATTCAATGCGATCCCTATCAAACTACCAATGACATTCTTCACAGAACTAGACCAAAGAATCACACAGTTCATATGGAAACACGAAAGACCCCGAATAGCCAAAGCAATCCTGACAATGAAGAATGGAGCTGGAGGGATCAGCCTCCCCAACTTCAGACTCTACTACAAAGCAACAGTCATCAAGACAGTATGGTACTGGCACAAAAACAGAACTATAGACCAATGGAACAAGATTGAGAACCCAGAGATAAACCCATGCACCTATGGGTACCTTATTTTTGACAAAGGAGGCAAAACTATAAAATGGGACAAAGACAGCCTCTTCAACAAATGATGCTGGGAAAATTGGACAGCTACATGCAAAAAAATGAAGTTGGAACATTCCCTGACACCACGCACAAAGATCAACTCAAAATCGATTAAAGACCTAAATGTAAGACCAGAAACCATCAAACTCTTAGAGGAGAACATAGGCAAAACCCTCAAGGACATAAATCAAAGCAAGATCGTCTCTGATCCACCTACTAAAATAGCAGAACCGAAAAGACAAATGAACATGTGGGACCTAATGAAACTTAAAAGCTTTTGTACAGCTAAAGAAATTACAAAAAAGCTCAACAGACACCCCACAGAGTGGGAGAAAATCGTAGCAAATGAAACAACAGACAAAGAATTAATCTCCAAAATCTACAAGCAACTCAGACAACTCAGCACAGGGAAAACGAACAACCCAATCAAAAAATGGGAAAAGGACCTATACACAAAACAGTGAAAAATTAGAAAACAAAATCAAAGAGGCAGTCCCCTTCACCATTGCAACCAAAAGAATCAAATATCTAGGAATAAACCTACCCAAAGAGACAAAAGAACTGTACACAGAAAATTACAAGACACTCTTGAAAGAAATTAAAGAAGACTTAAACAGATGGAGAGAGATTCCATGTTCCTGGGTCGGAAGAATCAATATTGTGAAAATGACCATACTACCAAATATCATCTACAGATTCAATGCGATCCCTATCAAACTACCAATGACATTCTTCACAGAACTAGACCAAAGAATCACACAGTTCATATGGAAACACGAAAGACCCCGAATAGCCAAAGCAATCCTGACAATGAAGAATGGAGCTGGAGGGATCAGCCTCCCCAACTTCAGACTCTACTACAAAGCAACAGTCATCAAGACAGTATGGTACTGGCACAAAAACAGAACTATAGACCAATGGAACAAGATTGAGAACCCAGAGATAAACCCATGCACCTATGGGTACCTTATTTTTGACAAAGGAGGCAAAACTATAAAATGGGACAAAGACAGCCTCTTCAACAAATGATGCTGGGAAAATTGGACAGCTACATGCAAAAAAATGAAGTTGGAACATTCCCTGACACCACGCACAAAGATCAACTCAAAATCGATTAAAGACCTAAATGTAAGACCAGAAACCATCAAACTCTTAGAGGAGAACATAGGCAAAACCCTCAAGGACATAAATCAAAGCAAGATCGTCTCTGATCCACCTACTAAAATAGCAGAACCGAAAAGACAAATGAACATGTGGGACCTAATGAAACTTAAAAGCTTTTGTACAGCTAAAGAAATTACAAAAAAGCTCAACAGACACCCCACAGAGTGGGAGAAAATCGTAGCAAATGAAACAACAGACAAAGAATTAATCTCCAAAATCTACAAGCAACTCAGACAACTCAGCACTAGAAAAACGAACAACCCAATCAAAAAATGGGAAAAGGACCTAAACAGACACCTCTCCAACGACGGCATACAGATGGCCCAAAAGCACATGAAACGATGCTCAACTTCACTTATAGTTATGGACATGGAAATCAAAACTACAATGAGATACCACCTCACACCCGTCAGAATGGCCATCATCCACAAATTGACAAACAATAAATGCTGGAGAGGGTGCGGAGAAAAGGGAACACTCCTGCATTGCTGGTGGGAATGTAAATTGATACAGCCTCTATGGAAGACAGTCTGGAGATTTCTTAAAAAACTAAAAACAGAAGCACCATACGACCCAGCAATCCCACTCTTAGGCTTATACCCTGATGAAATCAAATCTGAAAGAAGCACCTGTACCCCAATGTTCACTGCAGCTCTCTATACAATAACTAGAACATGGAAGCAACCTAGATGCCCATCGATGAATGAATGGATCCAAAAGCTCTGGTACATATTTACAATGGAATACTACACAGCTGTAAAGAGAAATGCAGAAGAATCAGCCCTAATGAGGTGGCTGGATCTAGAACGTATCATAAAAAGTGAAGTCAGTCAGAAAGAGAAGGACAAATACAGTATATTAACACATATATATGCAATCTAGTAGGATGGTGATGATGGCACATGCAGAGAAGCAACGGAAAGACAGACATGGACAGTGGACATATGGACATTGTGGGGAAGGAACAGAGGGTGGGAGGCGTAAAGGAAGTAGCATGAAGGCCTGTACCATCATAAGTGCAGAAAATAGCTATAGTCATTGCTCTGTGAGAAAAGGGGATCCTTCAGGGGTGCTGTGTGATGGTTGGGAGGGGTGGGGAGGGGGGATATACATATGACTAATCTGGGAACATACATATCTGTAAACAACAAAACTCTGTAAAAGTTAAAAGCAAAATAAAAGTTTAAAAAAAAAAAAGAATCAAAAAGAACAAGGAAGAGTCAACAAATGTACAGGAAGTCGAACTGACAGACTTGGCGACTAAGATGACCAAGTGAAAGATGACAAAGATGATTCCAGTAACACAGAATGTGTCCAAAATCTAAACAACTCAGAAGGAAAACGAACAACCCAATCAAAAAATGGGAAAAGGACCTAAACAGACACCTCTCCAACGACGGCATACAGATGGCCCAAAAGCACATGAAACGATGCTCAACTTCACTTATAGTTATGGACATGGAAATCAAAACTACAATGAGATACCACCTCACACCCGTCAGAATGGCCATCATCCACAAATTGACAAACAATAAATGCTGGAGAGGGTGCGGAGAAAAGGGAACACTCCTGCATTGCTGGTGGGAATGTAAATTGATACAGCCTCTATGGAAGACAGTCTGGAGATTTCTTAAAAAACTAAAAACAGAAGCACCATACGACCCAGCAATCCCACTCTTAGGCTTATACCCTGATGAAATCAAATCTGAAAGAAGCACCTGTACCCCAATGTTCACTGCAGCTCTCTATACAATAACTAGAACATGGAAGCAACCTAGATGCCCATCGATGAATGAATGGATCCAAAAGCTCTGGTACATATTTACAATGGAATACTACACAGCTGTAAAGAGAAATGCAGAAGAATCAGCCCTAATGAGGTGGCTGGATCTAGAACGTATCATAAAAAGTGAAGTCAGTCAGAAAGAGAAGGACAAATACAGTATATTAACACATATATATGCAATCTAGTAGGATGGTGATGATGGCACATGCAGAGAAGCAACGGAAAGACAGACATGGACAGTGGACATATGGACATTGTGGGGAAGGAACAGAGGGTGGGAGGCGTAAAGGAAGTAGCATGAAGGCCTGTACCATCATAAGTGCAGAAAATAGCTATAGTCATTGCTCTGTGAGAAAAGGGGATCCTTCAGGGGTGCTGTGTGATGGTTGGGAGGGGTGGGGAGGGGGGATATACATATGACTAATCTGGGAACATACATATCTGTAAACAACAAAACTCTGTAAAAGTTAAAAGCAAAATAAAAGTTTAAAAAAAAAAAAGAATCAAAAAGAACAAGGAAGAGTCAACAAATGTACAGGAAGTCGAACTGACAGACTTGGCGACTAAGATGACCAAGTGAAAGATGACAAAGATGATTCCAGTAACACAGAATGTGTAACTGGCTGGACAGGGTACACCTGGGGAGAGTAGATAGAAAGTATATACAATATTATAGATACGTGAGAGGAGAAAATTAGCTCAAATTGGGCCTAAAGTGTCTAAAAACAAGAGAGGGATGTCCATTAAGAGTTGATACACAGCCAGTTATTCAGCAGAAAGGCTAGAATCAATTTTTGGTGAGATCTCTATGATGAATGTTTTGGCAAAAAAAACCAAACAATAAAAACTTGGACAACACTTATTACAGCTTGCATCTATTTACTTTTATGTCTTGAGTAAATGTACATACAAAAAGGGATTACCCATAGGACAGAGAAATGAAAAAGACAGACGAAAATACACAGGACAAGAGAAAAGGAAAAGACAGGGAAAAAGAATGTTAAAAAGACAAAAAGCTGGGCTTCCTTGCTGGTTCAGTGGGTAGAGACACTGCCTTGCAGTGCAAGGTGCGCCGTTTCGATCCCTGGCCTGGGAAGATCCCAAGTGCCATGGAGCAGCTGGACCTGTGTGTCCAACTACCAAGCCAGTGCTCTGGAGCACATGTGCCCAGAGCCGGTACTCTGCAATGAGAGAGGCCACTGCGATGGGAGGCCCAAACAGGACAAAGAACAAGGATGGATGAAAATAAATAAATGAAAGACCAATAGAAGTGGCCAAGAAAAAAAAAAAAAGATTTAAAAAAAAAAAAAGACAAAAAGCCATAAACAGAAAATGCATCTGCTTTACCATTTTACCTCGGACTCAGCTGTGACCTTCAATGGAACCTGAGCAAATAAGACTCCACACATAAGAATATTTTCTTTCTGCACAGGTGCTTAGTAGAAACACAGATTCCAGCTCTATAATGGTCTAAAATAAGAACCCTGAATAAGGTTCTAAATCATTGATTATGTTAACTATGCTGCCAGAAGAAACAGGTATGGTTTCAAAGGAAAAAGTTATTTTTCAATCTGAAGACTTCCACCATATGAACTTAACTGCATCTCTGAAACACAATCATAAGCCATGACTGTATATAATACTTTCAGGATGATCAAAAATTAAAACCAAATAAAACAGTTCTCCTAACTTACTTTTCAAGCTCTTCCTGAGAATGGGCAAAAGTACAATTTGTTCCTCGTGGACACCCTCCTTGCTGCCGCAAATCTCGGCACATGCTAGTCTTGTATTTGCTGTTTGGCTGAGGCTACAAAAGGAGAACCAGTGTGTGGGTAAGAGAAAATTCCAGTTGTCACTCACCTTTAATTCTTTTTCACATTAGAAAACTGCTGTGCTGACACAACTACCACTGTGTTGTTTCTTGTTATGCATTACATGGTACAACCTTGAGCTGACATTTTTGATGTTCCTTCTGAGGATTATCAGGAACTGGTTCAAACGTTACATCTTATTTGTCAGCCAACAAATGTCCACAAAAATACAAGATTTTCTCATCAATTCATTGTTGTCTTAAAATTATGATGCCATATCAAGCACACAATTTTAAAAAGCATTAAAAAGCCATAAGCTTCGTTCACTTAAATGTTCTTAGAAAAAGGGAAATACAACTTACCCTAGAAGTTAAAATTTAAGGAATACTAATTTATTTGTCCACTTAAGAGTATAACTTTCAAAAAAAAAGAAGAGTATAACTTTCTTCTAAGGCTTGGAGCTAAGTTCATACAAATAATGAAGCAAACTATAAAAACATAACTATTATAATCTGCATCAAACTCTAAGACATTACTGTTACGTGTGTGACCTTAATAAAGATGAAACATTCATCTTTCAGCTAATAGTTGAACGCTATACTGTCTTCTAATAGAGTAAGGACAGAAGATCCTTCCTCTAAAGGATCACTTTGGAGTAGACTTGATCCCAGTTCTGTCACTTCTTGACATTATGACCTTAGATATGCAATTTAACCTTTTAAAATTTCAGTTTGGGAACAGTAATTACCTTGCAGGTAGCTGTGAGGATCAGAAATAATCAAAAAAATAAAATAAAATGTTAAAGTATCCAAAATAACGGTATATATAAATGTACTCCTTCAAAATACAAAGATGTTTACTTAACTGCCATCTCTGAAACACAATCATAAGCCATGACTGTATATAATACTTTCAGGATGATCAAAAATTAAAACCAAATAAAACAGTTCTCCTAACTTACTTTTCAAGCTCTTCCTGAGAATGGGCAAAAGTACAATTTGTTCCTCGTGGACACCCTCCTTGCTGCCGCAAATCTCGGCACATGCTAGTCTTGTATTTGCTGTTTGGCTGAGGCTACAAAAGGAGAACCAGTGTGTGGGTAAGAGAAAATTCCAGTTGTCACTCACCTTTAATTCTTTTTCACATTAGAAAACTGCTGTGCTGACACAACTACCACTGTGTTGTTTCTTGTTATGCATTACATGGTACAACCTTGAGCTGACATTTTTGATGTTCCTTCTGAGGATTATCAGGAACTGGTTCAACGTTACATCTTATTTGTCAGCCAACAAATGTCCACAAAAATACAAGATTTTCTCATCAATTCATTGTTGTCTTAAAATTATGATGCCATATCAAGCACACAATTTTAAAAAGCATTAAAAAGCCATAAGCTTCGTTCACTTAAATGTTCTTAGAAAAAGGGAAATACAACTTACCCTAGAAGTTAAAATTTAAGGAATACTAATTTATTTGTCCACTTAAGAGTATAACTTTCAAAAAAAAAGAAGAGTATAACTTTCTTCTAAGGCTTGGAGCTAAGTTCATACAAATAATGAAGCAAACTATAAAAACATAACTATTATAATCTGCATCAAACTCTAAGACATTACTGTTACGTGTGTGACCTTAATAAAGATGAAACATTCATCTTTCAGCTAATAGTTGAACGCTATACTGTCTTCTAATAGAGTAAGGACAGAAGATCCTTCCTCTAAAGGATCACTTTGGAGTAGACTTGATCCCAGTTCTGTCACTTCTTGACATTATGACCTTAGATATGCAATTTAACCTTTTAAAATTTCAGTTTGGGAACAGTAATTACCTTGCAGGTAGCTGTGAGGATCAGAAATAATCAATATAAAATATCAAATATAGAAATTGGTCCATAATAATAAATGTACTCCTTCAAAAGTACACCGAAGATGTTTACTTACTTCCATACATAAACAAATATGAATAAACGTTATGGCAGCAAGTGAGAAGAAAGTGACAATTTCCCCACATTAGGAAAACATTAGACAAAATATTTGGATGGAATCAGATTTATAGTTGGTCAAAAAAGCTTTCAGTGAATTCATAGTCAGATACTCCACCCCCCAAAAAAAAGATACTCCCCAAACGACCACTGTACTATGAATTATTTACCAGGTGTTATAAAACTTGGATTTCTCTCAAAAGAACAGAGAACAAAAGCTGTCACATAAGGAGTCAATTAACCAGTATGTTAAGATGTTCAGGATGCTCTAATAGAAATAAGAGCATTCAGAAGTGCAATAAATTTGCTTACCTGAGGTGCCTCATGGCCTTTTCTACTATAATTTTGTATGAAGTCCACAAGGCCATGAACAACTGTTTTAACAGCTACCATTGCATTTTCTAGCTGCTCCCAAGTTGGTGAAACAGCATCTAAAATAGTCCACCAAAGGTATGGGATGAAGAAAAAAATTTGTTAGCAGTAAATCTCTTGTGTATAAGAAATTATTTAAAAAAATAAAAGTATAAGCAATTATTTTCTCACATACCTGGATTAGGGTCTATGTTTGCAAGAAGCTCTAAGTGAGGCCTCAATCTATTTAAGTTAGCTGGATCGCCTGTTCGTTGCAAAACAATTGTCAATTCCTGAACACTCTTTGCAAAGGATTCTGGAGACTGCAGCTAACACAAAAAGAAAATGGAACACTTTTTACAACACATCTGTACTAAAATGCTTTTATTCAGTCTACATACTGAATAGGTTTTCAAGTGTCTTCAGAGTCCATAGTAGGAGTATCAATGATGAACTAAACTTTCATCTCAGAATCTGCCCTATGAAATTCATCATTAGACACATAGAAAACTTATTTATTAGCTTTCAGGTGTTAGAATATAGATAAAAGGACAGACTTGGTAAGTAGGGCTGTTTTTATTTACCCTGTATCTGCTTCCGTGTTATCTCTCTCACTTTATTTTGAAAGTTAGAAAAAAACAAAAAAGATAATAATAAAAAAGAAAGATAGTCATACTTAATGTAAAAACAGGAATCTCCAACTGGTTGTCTCTTTTTTTTTTTTTTTTTTAAAGATTTATTTATTTTACTTTGGGCGGGGGTCGGGTTGGGGAGGGAGGGGAGCGGGCGGGCCACTTCTATTGGTCTTTCATTTCTCTATTTTCGTTCGTCTTTGTTCTTTGGCCCGTGTGGGCCTCCCATCGCGGTGGCCTCTGTTGTCGCAGAGCACTGGCTCTGGGCGCATGCGCTCCAGAACTCCGGCTCGGTGATTGGACACATCAGTCCAGCTGCTCCACGGCACGTGGGATCTTCCCAGGCCAGGGCTCGAACCGGCGCCCCTTGCACTGCAAGGCGGTGTCCTTACCCACTGGACCACCAGGGGAAGCCCTGGTTGTCTCTTTAGCCCCTTCAGAATATGCAAATATTCCGTCACGGTAACAGTACTGATATAAATTTCTAATTCCACAAACCTTATCAATGATAGACTGCATGTGTGATTTATGTGCCAAGTCACCATACAGAAGTGAGGACCACTGCTCAGGTGAAATACGGAGTCCTGCTTCCATAGCAATATGAACAATTTGGGCATCATGTTCTCTGCGTAAAGCCTCGTAACTGCGGAATTCCTCCTTTAGCTGCATCAGGGAAGAGTCTTCATCTCTTTTGGTAACCTAGAAATAAAAAGCAGAAAAAAACCCCACAACATAAGATTTATTCTGCAATCCCCTTGAACGCAACCAACTTTTTCTTTTTTCAGGTGAAGGAGGTACTTATAATCTATGAGATACTACATGAATAAGATACAAAGAAAATAATGTGCTTAGCACAAATTCTTAGAAGATGTTATCTATGACTCATAGCCAGCAAGAAGTCAGTGCCTATTTTCAAAGCTTAAAGGACAGGCTGACTCTTCTGTGAGGGGCTAATGTAACTGAAGCCAATTTTCATTTATCTTCCCCCAAATCCTAGGGCCCTTAAGAACTACAGTAAATCCACTCTGCCTATACTTTAGAAATGAGATAACAAAACCCAAATGACAGCACATCTGTTTACAATGTGGTCTACTGGGTATTTTAAGCCCACCTATGAGACCTACTATTTAGAAAAAAAATTCCTTTCAAAATATTACTGCTCACCTACAATGCATCTGGTCACCAAAGAGCTCTGATGGAAATGTAGGAAGAGAGGAATATTGTTTTTGTGCCTGCTAACACAACTTCCACTCTGCAGTCCACAGATCAAAGAGTAATTCTGATTTTCAAGTCTTATTATTTAGGAGACAGTTCTCGTAAGGCTGTAATGGCCATTAATCCCTTTGATGAATCAGGGCAAAGTAAACTGAAAACCTGTTGGAAAGGATTCACCATTCTAGATGCCACTAAGCATACTCGTGATTCACAGAAGAGGTTAAAATATCAACATTAACAGGAGCTTGGAAGAAGTTTATTTTAGCCCTCATGAATAACTCTGAAGGGTTCAATACTTCAGTGGAGGAAGTAACTGCAGATGCAGAAACAGCAAGAGAACCAGAACTGAAGTGCAGCCTAAACATTGCCATCTCATGCTAAAACTCTAATGTAGGAGGAGGTGCTTAGGATGAGAAAAGAAAATAGTTTCTTGAGATGGAATCTAGTCCTGGTGAAGATGCCGTGAAGATTGCTGAAATAATAAAGGATTTAAAACAATACAAACAGCATTGCATGCTACAGAGAAATCCTCTATGAAGAGACGAGTCAATCAGTGGGGCAAACTGCACTGCTGTTTTAAGAAATTACAGTAGACACCCTACAAGAACTACCTTCAGCAACTACCACTCTGGTTAGTCAGCTGCCATCAACAATGAGGTAAGACCTTCCACCAACAAAGATTAAGGCTTCCTGAAGGCTCAAGGATGTTTAGCATTTTTTAGCAATATTTTAAAATTAAAGTATGTACATCTGTTTATATCATGTTATTGCAGTTAACACACTATAGCATACTAAAAACATAACTTACATGTAAGTTTATATATACAAGGGTAGTCAAAAAATTCATTACTCGCTTTCTTATTATTTGCTTTATTGCAGTGGTGTGGAATGGAACCTGCAACATTTCTGAGGTATGAATGTATTATCCTGTAGAGAATAGGAAATCACTGAGAACTCTTAAGCAGCAAAGGGACATGATGGTTAGGCACTACAGATGATGATTAAGAAATTGAGAAATTTTCTGCCATCACAAAAATGATTATTAGGGTATTTTTACAGCTTTAATCTATATTTAAGTGATAAAAAATTCAAAAGGTAAAGTTTCACATGTCCTACTGAAACAGTCTATCTAAAACAGGCAGAAATGTGGCTAGTCAATTTTCACAATAAAAGATACCCTAGGGCTTCCTGGTGGTCCAGTGGGTAAGGACACTGCCTTGCAGTGCAAGGGGCGCCAGTTTGATCCCTGGCCTGGGAAGATCCCATGTGCCGCGGAGCGGCTGGACCGATGTGTCCAATTACCGAGCCGGAGCTCTGGAGTGCCTGTGCCCAGAGCCTTTGCTCTGCAGCAACAGAGGCCACCGCTAGAGCATACTCGTGATTCACAGAAGAGGTTAAAATATCAACATTAACAGGAGCTTGGAAGAAGTTTATTTTAGCCCTCATGAATAACTCTGAAGGGTTCAATACTTCAGTGGAGGAAGTAACTGCAGATGCAGAAACAGCAAGAGAACCAGAACTGAAGTGCAGCCTAAACATTGCCATCTCATGCTAAAACTCTAATGTAGGAGGAGGTGCTTAGGATGAGAAAAGAAAATAGTTTCTTGAGATGGAATCTAGTCCTGGTGAAGATGCCGTGAAGATTGCTGAAATAATAAAGGATTTAAAACAATACAAACAGCATTGCATGCTACAGAGAAATCCTCTATGAAGAGACGAGTCAATCAGTGGGGCAAACTGCACTGCTGTTTTAAGAAATTACAGTAGACACCCTACAAGAACTACCTTCAGCAACTACCACTCTGGTTAGTCAGCTGCCATCAACAATGAGGTAAGACCTTCCACCAACAAAGATTAAGGCTTCCTGAAGGCTCAAGGATGTTTAGCATTTTTTAGCAATATTTTAAAATTAAAGTATGTACATCTGTTTATATCATGTTATTGCAGTTAACACACTATAGCATACTAAAAACATAACTTACATGTAAGTTTATATATACAAGGGTAGTCAAAAAATTCATTACTCGCTTTCTTATTATTTGCTTTATTGCAGTGGTGTGGAATGGAACCTGCAACATTTCTGAGGTATGAATGTATTATCCTGTAGAGAATAGGAAATCACTGAGAACTCTTAAGCAGCAAAGGGACATGATGGTTAGGCACTACAGATGATGATTAAGAAATTGAGAAATTTTCTGCCATCACAAAAATGATTATTAGGGTATTTTTACAGCTTTAATCTATATTTAAGTGATAAAAAATTCAAAAGGTAAAGTTTCACATGTCCTACTGAAACAGTCTATCTAAAACAGGCAGAAATGTGGCTAGTCAATTTTCACAATAAAAGATACCCTAGGGCTTCCCTGGTGGTCCAGTGGGTAAGGACACTGCCTTGCAGTGCAAGGGGCGCCAGTTTGATCCCTGGCCTGGGAAGATCCCATGTGCCGCGGAGCGGCTGGACCGATGTGTCCAATTACCGAGCCGGAGCTCTGGAGTGCCTGTGCCCAGAGCCTTTGCTCTGCAGCAACAGAGGCCACCGCGATGGGAGGTCCACATGGGCCAGAGAACAAAGATGGATGAAAATAGACAAATGAAAGACCAACAGAAGTGGCCTGCCTGCTCCCCTCCCTCCCCACCCCACCCCCACCAAAATAAATAAATAAATAAATCTTAAAAAAAAAGATACCCTAATTCCTGAACCATAAAACTTGCTAATGGCCACAGTGAAATCTGATACTTCGTAAGAATTCAATTACCTTAGCCTAGTACCAACTCTGAAATTTCGATGAACAGATTGTTCAAATTGATGATCTCATCAGTAAGATGAAAATATTCCCAGATCAATAGCAATCATTTCAACAATATGACCCCAAGAACATAAAGACTGAGAAATCAATCTGAGAGTTAACATCAGTTCACAATTCTCTTTGAGAAAATTATGGGACACCCAAAATTCTAATCAATATGATCTTACATATAATTTAAGGAAGAGCAGAGTATAACTTAGAAAATACAAAATCATCTAACTAAAAGAAACACCAATTAAACAAAAGGAGGAATTATTCATCCAAAAGACAGGAAAAAGAATCCTCCCCAAAAAGAGGATGGTAACACTCATGCAATCACCTGGGTACAGGGTGCCTCTTGGGCAGCAGGAGCATCTATGAATCTGAGTTGTAAAGATGTATATATGTGGCTGCAGAGCCTGGCCTAGTTCTAGTAATACACATCACCACCTATGAAGCTTTGAAAATATAATTTCAGGTAATCAGAATCCCTGGCTTTGAGGATCACATAATTAAAAAGTATACACGAATGTTCAAGTTCCAGTGGTATACTCTGGTATCAGACAAATCAAAAAATCCAGGGATGGGGGCTTCCCTGGTGGTCCAGTGGGTAAGGAGTCTGCCTTGCAGTGCAGGGGGCACTGATTAGATCCCTGGCCCAGGAGGATCCCACATGCCATGGAGCAGCTGGACCGGTGTGCCCAGTTATGAGCCAGCACTCTGGAGTGCCAGAGCTGGTGCTCTGCAAGGAGAGAGGTCACTGCAATGGGAGGTCCACACATGCTGAAGAATAAAGATGGATGAAAATAAATAAATGAAAAACCAATAAAAGAGGCCAAAATTACAAAACAAACAAATAACTAACAACCACAACAAAATAATCTAGGAATGGGACCAAGAATGTATCCTTCACAAAATTCCACAGGTGTTTTTTTTTTTAACTTTTTAAAAAAAATAATTGGGGGGCTTCCCCTGGTGGTCCAGTGGGTAAGGACACCGCCGTGCAGTGCAAGGGGCCCGGTTCAAGCCCTGGCCTGGGAAGATCCCACGTGCCGCAGAGCGGCTGGACCCATGTGTCCAATTACTGAGCCGGAGCTCTGCAGCGCATGTGCCCAGAGCTGGCGCTCAGCAACGACAGACGCCACCGCGATGGGAGGCCCACAGGAGCCAAAGAACAAAGACGGATGAAAATAGAGAAATGAAAGACCAATAGAAGTGGCCCGCCCTCCCTCCCTCCCCAACCCGACCCCCACTCAAAAACAAATAAATAAATAAATCTAAAAAAAAATAAATAAATAATTGGGGTACACCTGTTTTACAATGTTGCATTAGTTTCAGGTGTACAGCAAAGTTATTGTTAATGTTTTTACAGTTTTCTTGTTTACAGGTATACACAATCCCTGAACAGTCATAGGTATATCCCTGAACCCTTCCACCTGAGCCCTCCCTCCCTTTTCCCCCTTCCCACTCTCCCAGGTTGATGCTTAGTCCCAGTGTAGGTCCCTTTAGTCTTTTGGGGGGGGGGGGGAACGAGCGGACCACTTCTATTGGTCTTTCATTTATCTGTTTTCATCCATCTTTGTTCTTTGGCCTGTGTGGGCCTCCCATCGCAGTGGCCTCTGTCGTTGCAGAGCACCGGCTCTGGGTGCATGCGCTCCAGAGCTCCTGCTTGGTAATTGGACACATCGGTCCAGCTGCTCTGTGGCACGTAGGATCTTTCCAGGCCAGGGATCGAACCAGCGCCCCTTGCACTACAAGGTGGTGTCCTTATCCACTGGACTACCAGGGAAGCCCTTTCTTTAGTCTTACAGCTTAATCACAGTGGCTACCTCTATTACCTCCTTTGTCAAAAATAAGGTATCCACAGGTGTGTGGGTTTATCTCTGGGTTCATCTGTTAGCAATGGGAGGTCCACACATGCTGAAGAATAAAGATGGATGAAAATAAATAAATGAAAAACCAATAAAAGAGGCCAAAATTACAAAACAAACAAATAACTAACAACCACAACAAAATAATCTAGGAATGGGACCAAGAATGTATCCTTCACAAAATTCCACAGGTGTTTTTTTTTTTAACTTTTTAAAAAAAATAATTGGGGGGCTTCCCCTGGTGGTCCAGTGGGTAAGGACACCGCCGTGCAGTGCAAGGGGCCCGGTTCAAGCCCTGGCCTGGGAAGATCCCACGTGCCGCAGAGCGGCTGGACCCATGTGTCCAATTACTGAGCCGGAGCTCTGCAGCGCATGTGCCCAGAGCTGGCGCTCAGCAACGACAGACGCCACCGCGATGGGAGGCCCACAGGAGCCAAAGAACAAAGACGGATGAAAATAGAGAAATGAAAGACCAATAGAAGTGGCCCGCCCACTCCCCTCCCTCCCCAACCCGACCCCCACTCAAAAACAAATAAATAAATAAATCTAAAAAAAAATAAATAAATAATTGGGGTACACCTGTTTTACAATGTTGCATTAGTTTCAGGTGTACAGCAAAGTTATTGTTAATGTTTTTACAGTTTTCTTGTTTACAGGTATACACAATCCCTGAACAGTCATAGGTATATCCCTGAACCCTTCCACCTGAGCCCTCCCTCCCTTTTCCCCCTTCCCACTCTCCCAGGTTGATGCTTAGTCCCAGTGTAGGTCCCTTTAGTCTTTTTGGGGGGGGGGGGAACGAGCGGACCACTTCTATTGGTCTTTCATTTATCTGTTTTCATCCATCTTTGTTCTTTGGCCTGTGTGGGCCTCCCATCGCAGTGGCCTCTGTCGTTGCAGAGCACCGGCTCTGGGTGCATGCGCTCCAGAGCTCCTGCTTGGTAATTGGACACATCGGTCCAGCTGCTCTGTGGCACGTAGGATCTTTCCAGGCCAGGGATCGAACCAGCGCCCCTTGCACTACAAGGTGGTGTCCTTATCCACTGGACTACCAGGGAAGCCCTTTCTTTAGTCTTACAGCTTAATCACAGTGGCTACCTCTATTACCTCCTTTGTCAAAAATAAGGTATCCACAGGTGTGTGGGTTTATCTCTGGGTTCTCTATCTTGTTCCATCGGTCTGTATTTGTTTTTGTGCCAGTACCATACTGTCTTGATGACTGTTGCTTTATAGTATAGTCTGAAGTTAGGAAGGCTGATCCCTCCAGTTCCATTCTTCATTGTCACGATTGCTTTGGCTATTCGGGGTCTTTTGTGTTTCCATGTGAACTGTGCTATTTTTTCATCTAGTTCTGTGAAGAATGTCATTGGTAATTTGATAGGGATCACACTGAATCTGTAGATGATATTTGGTGGTATGGTCATTTTTATGATATTGATTCTTCCAACCCAGGAACATGGAATCTCTCTCCATCTGTTTGTTGTTTTTGATTTCTTTCACTAATAGTGCCTTTTTTTCTTTTTACAAACTCTTATTTATTTATTTTGGCAGGGATGGGGAGGGGGGGGCGGGCGGGCCACTTCCACTGGTCTTTCATTTGTCTAGTTTCATCCATCTTTGTTCTTTGGCCCATGTGGGCCTCCCATCGCGGTGGCCTCTGTTGTCACAGAGCACTGGCTCTGGGCACATGCCTCCAGAGCTCTAGCTCGGTCCAGCCACTCTGCGGCATGTGGGATCTTCCCAGGTCAGGGATGGAACCGGCGCCCCTTACACTGCAAGGCGGTGGGTGTCCTTACCCACTGGACCACCAATGAAGCCCTTACTAGCGTCTTGTAATTTTCTGTGTACAGTTATTTTGTCTCTTTAGGTAGATATTTTATTCTTTTGGTTGCAGTGGTGAATGGGATTGCATCCTTGATTTCTCATTCTGACTTTTTATTGTTTGTATATAGAAATGAGAGTGATTTCTCAGTATTTTGTATCCTGCGACTTTGCTGAATTCGTTGATTAGCTCTAGTAGTTTTCTAATAGCATCTTTGGGGTTATCTATGTATAGTATTATGTCATCTGCAAATAGAGTTTCACTTCTTCTTTTCCAATCTGGATTTCTTTGATTTCCTTTTCTTCTCTTACTGCTGTAGCTAGAACTTCCAGGACTATGTTGAATAATAGTGGTGAAAGTGGACACCCCCTTTACAGGTGACTTGGATGTGTATCTTCAGTTTAGAACCACTGCATTAACCATTAGAATTATTAACTTCCTTACTTCTGATTCCCTGCTAACAAGCAAGCAAAGGTTTGACAATCTTCTACAGGAAATATCTACAACATGAGAATTAAAGTCATTTAAATGTTGCACTTCTCATTACAAACGTACAAAACTGATAACATGTAGACTGTGATCTTGGTTGTGCTGATTCCATTCCAGTAATGTCCGAAATTCAGGTCTCTAAGCCTAGAGTCGAGGAAAAGACCTTGACTCACTCCCAAATAATGAGTTTATTAGAGTAAATGCCCCTAGAGAAGTCTTTTGGCAACTGTCAGCATGATATCCTTTTATTCATCTAAAACACGGTTTTTAACATTTTAAATTATACGGCAGTAGTACTGGATAAAATGAGAGCGTGAAACTGAAATCTCTTTCTAAACTTAGTGGTATTCAAATGTCAGATATTAGTAGATGTACAACAATCATAAACCATTTGGTTTCTTGGTTTTTCTTTGGCCCATGTGGGCCTCCCATCGCGGTGGCCTCTGTTGTCACAGAGCACTGGCTCTGGGCACATGCCTCCAGAGCTCTAGCTCGGTCCAGCCACTCTGCGGCATGTGGGATCTTCCCAGGTCAGGGATGGAACCGGCGCCCCTTACACTGCAAGGCGGTGGGTGTCCTTACCCACTGGACCACCAATGAAGCCCTTACTAGCGTCTTGTAATTTTCTGTGTACAGTTATTTTGTCTCTTTAGGTAGATATTTTATTCTTTTGGTTGCAGTGGTGAATGGGATTGCATCCTTGATTTCTCATTCTGACTTTTTATTGTTTGTATATAGAAATGAGAGTGATTTCTCAGTATTTTGTATCCTGCGACTTTGCTGAATTCGTTGATTAGCTCTAGTAGTTTTCTAATAGCATCTTTGGGGTTATCTATGTATAGTATTATGTCATCTGCAAATAGAGTTTCACTTCTTCTTTTCCAATCTGGATTTCTTTGATTTCCTTTTCTTCTCTTACTGCTGTAGCTAGAACTTCCAGGACTATGTTGAATAATAGTGGTGAAAGTGGACACCCCTTCACAGGTGACTTGGATGTGTATCTTCAGTTTAGAACCACTGCATTAACCATTAGAATTATTAACTTCCTTACTTCTGATTCCCTGCTAACAAGCAAGCAAAGGTTTGACAATCTTCTACAGGAAATATCTACAACATGAGAATTAAAGTCATTTAAATGTTGCACTTCTCATTACAAACGTACAAAACTGATAACATGTAGACTGTGATCTTGGTTGTGCTGATTCCATTCCCGAGTAATGTCCGAAATTCAGGTCTCTAAGCCTAGAGTCGAGGAAAAGACCTTGACTCACTCCCAAATAATGAGTTTATTAGAGTAAATGCCCCTAGAGAAGTCTTTTGGCAACTGTCAGCATGATATCCTTTTATTCATCTAAAACACGGTTTTTAACATTTTAAATTATACGGCAGTAGTACTGGATAAAATGAGAGCGTGAAACTGAAATCTCTTTCTAAACTTAGTGGTATTCAAATGTCAGATATTAGTAGATGTACAACAATCATAAACCACAAACCTGTATGATACTGTTGAGGAAAAGAAATAACATTAAATCAGTAATGCACAGTGTGAGAACCTAACCAGTCACTTCAGGATAACAAATGAGTTCTGCAATTTGGCTGCTTAGTCAAAAACATTATGTTTGAGAAACCAGAGATTCATTCCAATTGTTTCCCTAAGGACACAATCAAACACTGTTAAATATCAGGCAGACAGTACCCAACACTCACTTGTGGAGGTAAGAGAACTCATTTGAAGATATTTTCATCATGAATTAATCTGTTACCTCATACCAAGAAGTGCACCAAAAAAACCTCTTTCTGCTCGTACTGTTGTCATCCTTGAGCTATAAAACCAGCAAAATAGCTTTAAAAAGTTTGGGTTTCAAATCCAGACATTGTACTTTTATAGAAGCCAATGGGCCTTTCTATTCCAAGTCCTTGGGATCAAGACCCCATCAGTAGCGTATACTCTTGTAACATGCAGAAACTTCAGGGATTCAGGTTACTTTCCACATCTCTCAGTACCTATCATCACCCATAAGCCTATTCAAGAAGGAAACTACATTTCAAAATAATTTAGGATTCATCCCTACCCTCTCTGCCAAAAACGTCACTATCTAAATGCAGAGTGGGCAGCCTGCTCAACTCTTTACTCTCTTGTTGTCCCTATGACAACATATGGGCCACCTTCAGTTTATAGGCTTTAATCTGACCATGATAGAGAAAGAGATAAAAATCATAATGTGGAAATTAAAACATCTGCTACTTTTATGAAGTTCTCAGTTTGGTTCCTGACTCTTTTAAGATAGTAAATATAAATTAATTAGGCTCTTTAGTTCATTTTTACTATACCACGAGTCAAGTTTACCAAACTATTTCTTCATAGTGTAGCTGACACCTTCACATATGTGTTCTTATACTCACATGTAGTAGTGTCACACATCCACAGTATCACAAATGCAGTAAATGCAAAGGGAAAAGTCTCATTTTACCTTTTGTAAGCATCCTGTATTTCTGGGGCCTCTATGCCAGGTAACTTTACGAAATGAGTATCTGCAAATGTCAGATATTAGTAGATGTACAACAATCATAAACCACAAACCTGTATGATACTGTTGAGGAAAAGAAATAACATTAAATCAGTAATGCACAGTGTGAGAACCTAACCAGTCACTTCAGGATAACAAATGAGTTCTGCAATTTGGCTGCTTAGTCAAAAACATTATGTTTGAGAAACCAGAGATTCATTCCAATTGTTTCCCTAAGGACACAATCAAACACTGTTAAATATCAGGCAGACAGTACCCAACACTCACTTGTGGAGGTAAGAGAACTCATTTGAAGATATTTTCATCATGAATTAATCTGTTACCTCATACCAAGAAGTGCACCAAAAAAACCTCTTTCTGCTCGTACTGTTGTCATCCTTGAGCTATAAAACCAGCAAAATAGCTTTAAAAAGTTTGGGTTTCAAATCCAGACATTGTACTTTTATAGAAGCCAATGGGCCTTTCTATTCCAAGTCCTTGGGATCAAGACCCCATCAGTAGCGTATACTCTTGTAACATGCAGAAACTTCAGGGATTCAGGTTACTTTCCACATCTCTCAGTACCTATCATCACCCATAAGCCTATTCAAGAAGGAAACTACATTTCAAAATAATTTAGGATTCATCCCTACCCTCTCTGCCAAAAACGTCACTATCTAAATGCAGAGTGGGCAGCCTGCTCAACTCTTTACTCTCTTGTTGTCCCTATGACAACATATGGGCCACCTTCAGTTTATAGGCTTTAATCTGACCATGATAGAGAAAGAGATAAAAATCATAATGTGGAAATTAAAACATCTGCTACTTTTATGAAGTTCTCAGTTTGGTTCCTGACTCTTTTAAGATAGTAAATATAAATTAATTAGGCTCTTTAGTTCATTTTTACTATACCACGAGTCAAGTTTACCAAACTATTTCTTCATAGTGTAGCTGACACCTTCACATATGTGTTCTTATACTCACATGTAGTAGTGTCACACATCCACAGTATCACAAATGCAGTAAATGCAAAGGGAAAAGTCTCATTTTACCTTTTGTAAGCATCCTGTATTTCTGGGGCCTCTATGCCAGGTAATACCCATTCCAGGCCTGTAATGTTTAGACAGGTGCTTGCTACTTACCTTAAAACAAGAAGCTCGATACAGTAGTTGCACAACATGACCAATACTTGTTTTTGATGCCTGAGGAAATCTTGGTTCTAGTCTTTGCACAACAAAAAGTACCAGAACTTTCCTTGAGAGAGCAGAACCATCTTCTAATGCCAGCAACACCAGTTTCAAGGCCTCTTCTTGCATAGCTAGAAGCAAAGAACATGAGTTCATGTAATTGAGGAGCCCCGCAGATCATCCCTGTCACAGGCTTCTTTGGGTATTAGCGCATGGTGGCTCATTATCCACAGTCTCTGAATACTTCGGACAAAAAGAGGACATCACGTGTATACAAACAATTCACTTAAAAAGTAAAACAAGCGGGCTTCCCTGGTGGTCCACTAGGTAAAGAGTCCACCTTGCAGTGCAAGGAGTGCCAGTTCAATCCCTGGCCTGAGAAGATCCCAGGTGTTGCAGAGCAGCTGGACCGGTGTGTCCAATTACGAGCCAGTGATCACGCACCTAGAGCCGGTGCTCTGCAAGAGAGGCTGCTGCAATGGGAGGCCCACACAGGCCAAAGAATAAATATGGCTGAAAATAAATAAATGAAAAACCAGTAAAAGAGGCCAAAATTTAAAAAAAAAATTGTTAAAAAAAAGTAAACAAGCAAAAGAAAAGAGGCATCCTACTAAACAATCAAATAGAATACAAGAATCTTTTTAGTGCATGAGATGGTTGTTTTGCCTATCAGAATTATTTTGTTTATAATTTAAAAGTGGTATTACCCACTGGATGCAATACCTAAAGAAGGGATCAATTTATGTTGCTTTCCAGCCAGGGACGAAAAGTATAATCTGAATCTAATCATGAGAGGACATCAGAAAATCCCAAATTAAGGAACATTCTATAAAATAACTGCCTAGATTCTTCAAGAATAGCAACATGGACAAAGAAAGGCTGAGGAACGGTACCATGTTAAAGAAGACTAAAAAAGAGATACAACAGGCACTTCCCTCTGCATTTCCACTTGAGGGGTTCCAGGTTCAGTCCCTGGTCAGATCCCACACATCACACGGTGTGACCATGACAAATAAATACAATATATGATCCTAGATTCAATCATCAAATGAAAAAATAAGCAAAAGATACTTCTGAAATAATCAACAAAACTGGAATATGAGGCATAGATTGCAGCACTTTAACAATATTAAATTATGTTATTTGATGAATGTACTGTTTTAATAAGAAAAAGACTGAAGTGTAAGGGGTAAAGGGGACATGAAATATGCAACCTACTCTCAAATAGCTCAAAAAGAAAAAACGGAATTACATAACAGATACAGCAAAATATTAAAAACTAGTGAATATAGATAAACAGTATATAGGAATTCTTGGCAATATTCTTATAACTTTTTGGCAAATCTGAAATTATTTCAGAATTAAAAAGTTAAACCTAATTATGGTTAATTAACTCAGGGATCGATCCCTGGGTCGGGAACATCCTCTGGAGAAGGAAATGGCAGTCCACCCCATTATTCTTCCTGGAGAATCCCATGGACAGAGGAGCCTGGTGGGCTACAGTCCGGAGTCACAAGAGTCAGACACAAGTTAGCAACTAAACTGCTATAGCACCTAGTGCTTCTTAGGTAAGGTAAATAAACATGAAAAAATATCCACAGGAAGCATTCTCAAATTATATATGAATACGGATTTTCAAAATTATTTTTCAATTGAACTTTGTATCATGGAAAATGTTAAACTTATACAAAAGGAGGGATAACATGCATTCATTATACCACTGCCAGTAAGGCTTCATCTACTCATTACTCACTTTTCTAGTTTATTCTGGCTGGAGTGGTTTGAAGTAAATCCAAGAAAATATAGCCCTTCATTCTTAAATAATTCATTATGTATTTCTAACACATAAGAACTTAAAAAAAATTAACATTAACACCATAACTATATCTAAAAAAAGTAATACATTCCATTCCAATATAACCTTAATAACTGCCTAGATTCTTCAAGAATAGCAACATGGACAAAGAAAGGCTGAGGAACGGTACCATGTTAAAGAAGACTAAAAAAGAGATACAACAGGCACTTCCTCTGCATTTCCACTTGAGGGGTTCCAGGTTCAGTCCCTGGTCAGATCCCAAAATCACACGGTGTGACCATGACAAATAAATACAATATATGATCCTAGATTCAATCATCAAATGAAAAAATAAGCAAAAGATACTTCTGAAATAATCAACAAAACTGGAATATGAGGCATAGATTGCAGCACTTTAACAATATTAAATTATGTTATTTGATGAATGTACTGTTTTAATAAGAAAAAGACTGAAGTGTAAGGGGTAAAGGGGACATGAAATATGCAACCTACTCTCAAATAGCTCAAAAAGAAAAAACGGAATTACATAACAGATACAGCAAAATATTAAAAACTAGTGAATATAGATAAACAGTATATAGGAATTCTTGGCAATATTCTTATAACTTTTTGGCAAATCTGAAATTATTTCAGAATTAAAAAGTTAAACCTAATTATGGTTAATTAACTCAGGGATCGATCCCTGGGTCGGGAACATCCTCTGGAGAAGGAAATGGCAGTCCACCCCATTATTCTTCCTGGAGAATCCCATGGACAGAGGAGCCTGGTGGGCTACAGTCCGGAGTCACAAGAGTCAGACACAAGTTAGCAACTAAACTGCTATAGCACCTAGTGCTTCTTAGGTAAGGTAAATAAACATGAAAAAATATCCACAGGAAGCATTCTCAAATTATATATGAATACGGATTTTCAAAATTATTTTTCAATTGAACTTTGTATCATGGAAAATGTTAAACTTATACAAAAGGAGGGATAACATGCATTCATTATACCACTGCCAGTAAGGCTTCATCTACTCATTACTCACTTTTCTAGTTTATTCTGGCTGGAGTGGTTTGAAGTAAATCCAAGAAAATATAGCCCTTCATTCTTAAATAATTCATTATGTATTTCTAACACATAAGAACTTAAAAAAAATTAACATTAACACCATAACTATATCTAAAAAAAGTAATACATTCCCTTAATATCATCTAATATCCAACCTATGTTGAATTTTCTCCCACTAGCTCAAAATTTCTTCTTATAGTTGGTTTCTTAGTATCCAAATAAAGTCGATACATCGCTTGTGGTTAGTATCTCTTCAAGCTTAGAAAGAAAAACCTATACTAGCTTCCCACCACTCTTCTACCCTCCCATTTAGAACAAAATAACCGGCTGCAGAAACAATCATTTTTTTAAATTTTTATTTTTTTTACAGTCTTGTTGTTTACTGCCACAATTCAACCTGAATCAACCATAGGTACATATATGTCATTTCTCTTAATATCCAACATGCTCAATTTGGCTAATTTTGTACTATGTCTTTATTCTCCTTATTTCATATAAACTAGAGACTTGATTAGATTTGGAATGAATTTTTAGCTTTGGGTGGGATGGGCAAACATACCTCTCATTCTATCATATCAGGAGGTATGTAAGAGCTAGATGATTCACTTTTAGTAATATCAACATTGATCGGTAGGTTCAGCCCTTTTGCATTTACTAACTTTTAATCTACTTGTTTTAATAACCAATCATAATTCTTGCCTAGACTCATTAATTCATTTGATGTGATTTTTCTAACTTTAATTTTTTCTAAATTTATTAAATTAGCATTCTGCTTAAAGAGAAACTTATCCTCAAAGTCCTCTGAAACTGCCCCTGAAAGCAATTTAAAAAAGGAAAGGCAGAAAAAGTATGCTTGAGTTTTTTCTACTCCTTTTCCAATTTTTAGCATAATGCGTTGGTGTTCTAGCAACTGCCAAAGATAACCAATTAATTTTTTCTGTACTATCATTACAAAGTCATGGACTTTTACACGTCATGTGTTTCAATCTAGTCATTATTCATTTCGAAGATCCAAAGGTCCTACTTTTGTCCAGTGGGGAGCCTTTTCAAATTCTGTATCTCTCTGACAAGATTTCGATGGTCTTTAATAACTTCTCTGCTTTCTAGCACAAGACTTCCCAGGCTCATCGTATACTTTTCTGCCCTAGAACAGGGATAAGACATTTATTCAAAGATCTCTCCTTCTTTTTACTAGGAAATGGTACTTATTAAAGGCAGAAATCTGGGTGCTACAGCTATTATTGCCTACAAGCCTTTTCAGTGGACAGAGCTAGGAAACAGTCATTTTCTAGAAAAATAAATAAGCCTGCACTTACACTGCCAACTAAAACTTAAGGATGCAGGATTTTTACATAAAATTACATAATTCCATTTTACCCTCCCATTTAGAACAAAATAACCGGCTGCAGAAACAATCATTTTTTTAAATTTTTATTTTTTTTACAGTCTTGTTGTTTACTGCCACAATTCAACCTGAATCAACCATAGGTACATATATGTCATTTCTCTTAATATCCAACATGCTCAATTTGGCTAATTTTGTACTATGTCTTTATTCTCCTTATTTCATATAAACTAGAGACTTGATTAGATTTGGAATGAATTTTTAGCTTTGGGTGGGATGGGCAAACATACCTCTCATTCTATCATATCAGGAGGTATGTAAGAGCTAGATGATTCACTTTTAGTAATATCAACATTGATCGGTAGGTTCAGCCCTTTTGCATTTACTAACTTTTAATCTACTTGTTTTAATAACCAATCATAATTCTTGCCTAGACTCATTAATTCATTTGATGTGATTTTTCTAACTTTAATTTTTTCTAAATTTATTAAATTAGCATTCTGCTTAAAGAGAAACTTATCCTCAAAGTCCTCTGAAACTGCCCCTGAAAGCAATTTAAAAAAGGAAAGGCAGAAAAAGTATGCTTGAGTTTTTTCTACTCCTTTTCCAATTTTTAGCATAATGCGTTGGTGTTCTAGCAACTGCCAAAGATAACCAATTAATTTTTTCTGTACTATCATTACAAAGTCATGGACTTTTACACGTCATGTGTTTCAATCTAGTCATTATTCATTTCGAAGATCCAAAGGTCCTACTTTTGTCCAGTGGGGAGCCTTTTCAAATTCTGTATCTCTCTGACAAGATTTCGATGGTCTTTAATAACTTCTCTGCTTTCTAGCACAAGACTTCCCAGGCTCATCGTATACTTTTCTGCCCTAGAACAGGGATAAGACATTTATTCAAAGATCTCTCCTTCTTTTTACTAGGAAATGGTACTTATTAAAGGCAGAAATCTGGGTGCTACAGCTATTATTGCCTACAAGCCTTTTCAGTGGACAGAGCTAGGAAACAGTCATTTTCTAGAAAAATAAATAAGCCTGCACTTACACTGCCAACTAAAACTTAAGGATGCAGGATTTTTACATAAAATTACATAATTCCATGTTTTATATATATATATAGGTATATATACTTTTATCTCTCTCTCATTTTTTTTTTCTTTCAGTGAGTCACTTCTATTGGTCTTTCCTCTATCTATTTTCACCCTTCTTTGTTCTTTGGCCTGTGTGGGCCTCCCATCGCAGTGGCCTCTGTGGCTGCACAGCACTGGCTCTGGGTGCATGCGCTCCAGAGCTCCGGCTCGGTGATTGGACATATCGGTCCAGCCGCTCTGCGGCATGTGGGATCTTCCCAGGCCAGGGATCGAACCGGCGCCCCTTGCACTGCAAGGGGGTGTCCTTACCCACTGGACCACCAGGGAAGCCCTGTATCTCTCTTTTTAAATGTCAAAAATCTTTGTTACTGAGGGCACTAATTTAACTACTTACATGATTTATCCTACCATATGTCTATATAATAGTTTCAAAATAACAATACCAATATGACTAGTGAACACAATCTAACATTATGTATCACATCAAGAATATAAAAATAAAAACAGTATTTTCTAAAGTCACCAGAATTAATTCATTCCTGATGAATATGCTGCCAACATAACATTTTAGCTTTATACTTTCAGGCAGTTTTTATTTTCTTCATTTTATTTAAATTTCTAAAACTTTAGATTTACTAAAGAACTGTTTTATGATTATAAAAGATTTACTTGGGTGCAAATTACAAATCAAGGTACACGGAGTAAGGTCTAACTTCTGGCCCTGTCTTCCTTCCCTTGGTTCTTACCTACTTTACATGTTTATTGTTTTTTAATTTTTCCTTCCAATATTCGTTTTGAAAATATAAACAAATAATTTGAAAATTGTTCTCTCTCCCTTTCTCAGATAAAAGCGTGCTTTCCTAAAATCAGCACATTATTCTGCACTCTGCTTTATTTTCTAACTCCATGTATCACGATATCACAGCCAGCAGACTATATACATTTTCCTCATTCCTTTCAACAGTTGCATGACAATCCACTGTTATATAGCAGTATCTTAAGCCAGTCTCCTATTCAGACATTCAGGTTTCTTCCAGATGTCTGCTGTTATAAATACTACTTTATAACTTTATGCATTCCGTATTTTTTGCCATATTTAAGGGGAAATTTCCTAGAAATAGGACTGCTGGGCCAAAGGGTAGATGCGTAGGTGATTTTGCTAGATACTGACAAATTCCTCTCTCTGAAGTTTGCACCACTTTGCATTCCCACATTATTAGATGAAAGTATCTCTTTTCCCATAACCTTGGCAACAAAGTTGTCAGACTTCCGAATTTGGCTAATCTTATAGGTGAGAAATAATATTTCAGTGTAATTTTAATGTCTGTATCTCTTAATATCAAAAAGACTGAGCACCTTTTTATGTTAGAGGGCTATTTACATTACTTTTTCCCTTGAACTGTCTATTTGCATCTTTTGTCAATTTTCAGTTGGGTGGTTGGTATTTTTCTTCTGAGTTTTCACAAGTATCTAATTATACATTAATTTATATAAGCCTCTTGTATGTGATATTATATAAATATTTCCCCAAGTTTCTCATTTTTTTACTTTTCTTTTGATGTTTTATTGTGGTATAATTTTAAATATTATATAGTTAAATATCAATCATTTCTGTAACTGCTTCTGCATCTGGAGCCAAAGAAAACAGTGTTTCCTACTGTTTGGTTATAAAGCAATTCACTCATATTTATTGCCTATACAATTTATTTATTTATTTATTTTTTAAAGATTTATTTATTTTTTTATTTTTTGGTCGGGGGTAGGGCTGGGTAGGGAGGGGAGCAGGCGGGCCACTTCTATTGGTCTTTCGTTTCTTTGTGTTCATCCGTCTTTGTTCTTTGGCTCCTGTGGGCCTCCCATCACGGTGGCGTCTCTCGTTGCAGAGCGCCGGCTCTGGGCGCATGCGCTCCAGAGCTCTGGCTCAGTAATTGGACACATCAGTCCAGCCGCTCCGCGGCACGTGGGATCTTCCCAGGCCAGGGCTCGAACTGGCGCCCCTTGCACTGCAAGGCAGTGTCCTTACCCGCTGGACCACCAGGGGAAGCCCACAATTTATTTTCTGATCATAAGTATTTCAACCTATTTAAAATGTAGCTAAGGAGTATAAGAAATACATTTATGAAAAAAGAGAAATCCAATTTTATCTTTTTCTACATGTCTATCCAGTAGTCCCAATGCCACTTAAAAAGTTTCCTTCATAAAAATAAATTCTTCCTAGCCTATAGACTTCTCAATCATAAAGGTAAACTAATAAAGCTTCAAAAAGACATTAAAGAAAAAAAGACAAATATTTCATAAACTGGGCATAGGTAAAGAGTTTTTAAACAGAATGCTGATCATGGTAACTATAAAAGAATCATCCCTTGGTGATTCTTATTTTTTTCTAATAATTACTGTTTCCCAATTTTCAAGACAATGATGAACTTTTTTTTCATAAAAAGAAAATTTACTTTTCTTTACTTAATATCTGTGTAATATTAGGCCTCTCTCTTAGCTTTCTAATTTGTAAAGTTGGATTTGTACCACTTTTCTTAAAGACTGTTGAGAATTACATAAGAAATTTATTCTAAAACTCTATAGCACTGTTCATCATATAAATTATGATTAATAAAATCTAATTGGGACTTCCTTGGTGGTCCAGTGGTTAAGAATCCACCTTCATTGCAGGGAATGTGGGTTCAATCCCTGTCAGGGGACTTAGATCCCCCATGCCATGGGGCAACTAAGCCTGTGCTCCAGAAGTGAAGTCTGTGTGCCGCAATGAAGACCCAGTGCAGTAAAAATAAAACAAACATGTCAAACACTCCAAGGAAGGGTGGTTATCATGAAAAATAAAACAACTGGTTTTATTTCTTATTATGGGAAGACTTGTTATGTATGAATCAGAATAATCTCACCTGCTCCTAAAAATCCAGCGCTGACAACCAATAAGACAGTGCTCTATCTTACCTGGCCCTAAAAACTGGCATCCTCGAGCCCTGACAGCAGCCCACAGGTTGGCAGACAACTGCTGAGGGTTCTGGTGCTGTAATATGAGTTCCGTTACAGTTCTTTCTCCAAGTGAACGGGCTGCGCGTATGGCTCTTACACGACCTTCTTCCTCCACCAGTTGACAGTTTACAAGTGTCACCAGTTTCCTTTGCATTGGACGGCTCAGTGCACTCTGGTTCAAACTAGCTACACCTTCAGGAAAAAGGAAACTACAGTTTTTTTCAATTAAAAAAGTCGATTTTCATTATCTATTTAATAGAAATACTTAGTACTTAACTATTAAGCCACAATTCCTAATGAGCCCCCTATAAGGTGCTTTCATTTTTTTAACAAGGAATGCTCTCCCTGTTTCTTACTATTCTGTGGTTAACTGGAGTCTAAATTTTACTTACTTCAAATTTTATTTGGGTACCCTACTCTCCGGGTTATACGTGTCCCACAAAGAAAGCAATCTAGGTTTATTCAGTCTATTCTTCATCTTCACTAAAATCACTGAAGATAAATTTAGAGTTAAACAAATGAAAAGTTAAATCTAAAAATAGTGATTAACAACAGCTCTGGTTTTTTGTTTTGTTTTACTGTGTACAGGATATTTAGAACATGGCTTCAGGACAGTATCTTAGATTCTATTCTCTTTTCTGACTCAAAGGTAATCGCTCCAACAATTCTTTCCTTTCGCCCACAGCAACTGTTCCAGAATTACACTTGACCATCTGCGTCAGCATACAGTAAGAACAAGCATGCTGTTACTTCATATATCTTAAAAATACATAAATCTTTTTTTATTCACCCCTTTCCCCTACTCCCTCTGCACTACCTATTTCCTCCATGTTGTAGCAAATCCTCAAGTTGCCTGTATTCACTGTCTCCAAATTCTTGCTTCACAATCTTTAAAACCTACTCTAATCACATTTTTGCCATTTTCACCTGACTAAAACTGCTCCTCATGACAATTACCTCCACTTTGCTAAATCAATGGTCAGTTCTCAATACATATGTTATTTGACCCTTCAACCACACTCAAACAGATCACTCCTAACTCCTTATAAAAAACATTCTTTATTTGACTTCCAGAACACTGCTTTCTCAATTTTTCCCTCCCTTCATCTTTTGTAGTCTTCTTTGCTGACCTTATCTTTTCTTCCTGACTTCTTAAACGGCCTAGGATCCAGTTCTTATTCTCTTCTCTATCCATACTCACTACTTGGGTGATCTCATTCACTCTTTTTACTTTAAATATTATTTAGATGTCAATAAAAAAAATCACAGCTCCTATACCTACTCCTTAACATCTATCTATTGGTTACCCAAAAGCATCCAAATGAAGATAGCCCAATTGAACATAACCAAAACTGAACTCCTGCTCTTCCTACCTAAACCCAATCTACCTGACGAATTCCTTGTATAAGTTGCTGATAACTTATCTTTCAAGGTGCTCAGGCCACAAAACTCAGGAATCACACATGACTCTGATTTCTATCATGCCCACATCCAATCAGGTTCACTACAATTTTATTTTTTGGGTACCCTACTCTCCGGGTTATACGTGTCCCACAAAGAAAGCAATCTAGGTTTATTCAGTCTATTCTTCATCTTCACTAAAATCACTGAAGATAAATTTAGAGTTAAACAAATGAAAAGTTAAATCTAAAAATAGTGATTAACAACAGCTCTGGTTTTTTGTTTTGTTTTACTGTGTACAGGATATTTAGAACATGGCTTCAGGACAGTATCTTAGATTCTATTCTCTTTTCTGACTCAAAGGTAATCGCTCCAACAATTCTTTCCTTTCGCCCACAGCAACTGTTCCAGAATTACACTTGACCATCTGCGTCAGCATACAGTAAGAACAAGCATGCTGTTACTTCATATATCTTAAAAATACATAAATCTTTTTTTATTCACCCCTTTCCCCTACTCCCTCTGCACTACCTATTTCCTCCATGTTGTAGCAAATCCTCAAGTTGCCTGTATTCACTGTCTCCAAATTCTTGCTTCACAATCTTTAAAACCTACTCTAATCACATTTTTGCCATTTTCACCTGACTAAAACTGCTCCTCATGACAATTACCTCCACTTTGCTAAATCAATGGTCAGTTCTCAATACATATGTTATTTGACCCTTCAACCACACTCAAACAGATCACTCCTAACTCCTTATAAAAAACATTCTTTATTTGACTTCCAGAACACTGCTTTCTCAATTTTTCCCTCCCTTCATCTTTTGTAGTCTTCTTTGCTGACCTTATCTTTTCTTCCTGACTTCTTAAACGGCCTAGGATCCAGTTCTTATTCTCTTCTCTATCCATACTCACTACTTGGGTGATCTCATTCACTCTTTTTACTTTAAATATTATTTAGATGTCAATAAAAAAAATCACAGCTCCTATACCTACTCCTTAACATCTATCTATTGGTTACCCAAAAGCATCCAAATGAAGATAGCCCAATTGAACATAACCAAAACTGAACTCCTGCTCTTCCTACCTAAACCCAATCTACCTGCCGCATTCCTTGTCTAAGTTGATGATAACTTCTCTTTCCAGGTGCTCAGGCCACAAAACTCAGGAATCACACATGACTCTGATTTCTATCATGCCCACATCCAATCAGGAAATCTTCCTGACTCTACCTTCAAAAATCATCCAGGCTGTCTACTTTTCACTCTCTCACTTCTATTAGCCCTGTCCCATTAGCCTATTAACCAGTACCCTGGTCACACCCTTGCCCTTCTGCACTGAATTCTCAACAGAGCAGCCAGGGAGAACCTTTCACCATTAGTCAGATCATGTAACTCCCCAAATTCACTCAGAGTAAAAGCTCGAGTCTTTAAAATGGGCTGTAAGTCTGTACATCATTTGGTCTCACCATTTCTTTTCCTCTATCTCATACTGCTCTCCCCCTCACTCAATCCTGCTCCAGGCATACTCTCCTGTTGTTGTTCTTTGAAGACAATAGGCATGTCTTGGGGACTTTGCTATTTTCTCTGCCTGGAACAGTCTTTTCCCAGGAACCTACATGGTTAACCACTTCAGCACTTTTATCTCAGGTTCAGAAGCTGCCATCTTAACAAGGGCAACACTAATCACCTTGTTTAAAACTACAACCCACCCTTTCCCTCTCAAGATACTTCTGATCTACTTAACTATACTGTGTCCTTTCCACAGCAATTATCATTTATAACATACTGTATAATTTGTTTTTATATTTATTTTTATTATTATTTCTCCTTTTTCTAAAACATAAGTGCTAAAAGGGCACACATTTTTTTTTTTTTTACTAAATGCTTTCAGTAAATGCCTGGTACAGAGTACATGCTCTTGAAGTATTTGTTCCATCAATGAATGAGGCATATTGGACATACTTCTCAAGGAAGTCACTATGTCCAAAATATCCAACAGTGCAATGCACAGAGCAAATACAAAATACTCGATCAATTCACTCACTCAATTGTTCATTACATCTGACTTGCTCATTACTGAAGATGCAGGGGTAACAGAACTCCATTTCTGTCACAGCACTTACTCAACTTCTATGCACATCTTCCCAATAGACTGTGGACTCCACGAAGACCCTAACTACTGTAAGTCTTCCATGAAATGTAATAAATGACTGAATACATGAACTTGTCGTAGTAGGATTCATTAAAAGTTAATATTCTGCTATAGCACCATTAACCTAATCAGTGAATTATAAACATTGTATAATCTCAACATGTAGTATAAATTCTTATATTAATAACAGTATTATCTCCAGAAAATAGTATAATGCTCTCAATCAAAATGACCTCCATGATCTTTCCAAGCGAACTCCTTTTTCAAAATTAAAAATTATTTAACAGGGTATCCATATCAAGTCATCCAAAGTTAACATATTACCAAGTCCTATTCACACATAAAAATAACTTTTTATGAACTTACCTTTACCTCCACTTAGTGGTTTTAAGTAGAGTGCCAAGTCTTCAACACATTTCTTTGCAACCTCATAGTGTTTGTTTTCACCTAAATTACTTAACTTTACTGACTGATGATCTGGTACCTAAAAACAAAGAAAAACTGAAGAAATACATTCATCCATTCATGCAATTGTTAATTTTATATTTGAGGATTATCTTGAGAGTATAAACTTCTAATACTGACACTATACATCAAAGTAATTTAAGTAAAATTACAGCCAAGTACCTAGTCAAACTGTTTTCTAAGAACCAAGGATATCATACTTAACAGCATGGGTTGGGTGAATTAAAAAGAGGGGGAAAAGGCAGTAATTAATTGTACTGTATCAATGTTATTCTTTGGGGATAACCATGCTATAACTCAGAAAAGTATTAACATCAGGAGAAGTTACAGAAAGTCACATAGGTTCTCTATGCATGGTTTATTGCAATTAAAAAAAAAATTTTTTTTCCAACATAAAAGTGGGAAAATGCTCTTGAAGTATTTGTTCCATCAATGAATGAGGCATATTGGACATACTTCTCAAGGAAGTCACTATGTCCAAAATATCCAACAGTGCAATGCACAGAGCAAATACAAAATACTCGATCAATTCACTCACTCAATTGTTCATTACATCTGACTTGCTCATTACTGAAGATGCAGGGGTAACAGAACTCCATTTCTGTCACAGCACTTACTCAACTTCTATGCACATCTTCCCAATAGACTGTGGACTCCACGAAGACCCTAACTACTGTAAGTCTTCCATGAAATGTAATAAATGACTGAATACATGAACTTGTCGTAGTAGGATTCATTAAAAGTTAATATTCTGCTATAGCACCATTAACCTAATCAGTGAATTATAAACATTGTATAATCTCAACATGTAGTATAAATTCTTATATTAATAACAGTATTATCTCCAGAAAATAGTATAATGCTCTCAATCAAAATGACCTCCATGATCTTTCCAAGCGAACTCCTTTTTAAAAATTTAAAAAATTATTTAACAGGGTATCCATATCAAGTCATCCAAAGTTAACATATTACCAAGTCCTATTCACACATAAAAATAACTTTTTATGAACTTACCTTTACCTCCACTTAGTGGTTTTAAGTAGAGTGCCAAGTCTTCAACACATTTCTTTGCAACCTCATAGTGTTTGTTTTCACCTAAATTACTTAACTTTACTGACTGATGACCTGGTACCTAAAACAAAGAAAAACTGAAGAAATACATTCATCCATTCATGCAATTGTTAATTTTATATTTGAGGATTATCTTGAGAGTATAAACTTCTAATACTGACACTATACATCAAAGTAATTTAAGTAAAATTACAGCCAAGTACCTAGTCAAACTGTTTTCTAAGAACCAAGGATATCATACTTAACAGCATGGGTTGGGTGAATTAAAAAGAGGGGGAAAAGGCAGTAATTAATTGTACTGTATCAATGTTATTCTTTGGGGATAACCATGCTATAACTCAGAAAAGTATTAACATCAGGAGAAGTTACAGAAAGTCACATAGGTTCTCTATGCATGGTTTATTGCAATTAAAAAAAAAATTTTTTTTCCAACATAAAAAGTGGGGAAAAAGGGTTAAGAACTTTTCCCCTCTTAGCACTCAGCACCTTCTTCCTATATAATATACTTATTACATTTATTGTTTATGATCTGGCCCCCCCACCCTTGTACTCAATGAAAGGTCAAAGCTTGGTATAACCTTGGCCAGGTCTGCTATTTCTACAGGTGATCTTGAATACATTACTTAACTGCTCCAAGTCATGGTTTCTCTACCTGCAACATGAAGATGAAAATCCCTATCTCATAATCCCATTAAGAAAACTCAGTTTAGTTCAACAAATGTTCATATTCACGGAGTGCTTACCATGTGTCAAGCAGCTTTAGGAACTAGGCATCTATCAATGAGCAAAATGGGCAAAACATTTCTTGCCCTTGCGTAGCTTACCTTCTAGTAAAGACAGGAAATGGTGGATAAATAAAAATAATTAAATAGCATGATAGGTGATCAGTAAAAATTATATAGCAAAGATAAAGGGCATTTAAGAGTATCGAAGGGGAATCTGAATTTGAACAAGAGTGGTCAGGATAGGCTTCTTTGTGAACCATGACATCTGACTAAAGAAATGAGTTATCTTAGGCAAAACAACAGTGCAAAAGCCCTCAGGTGGAAACATGTTTGGTATAGCTGACAACTGGTTGGGAGGCCAGTGTGGCTTAAGCAGAAAAAGGACAGAGCAGGAGCTGAGGCTGAAAAGGTAATAGAAGTCACGTTGTTAAGAACTGCAAGATAATTTAAAGACCAACTGAGAAAACATTTTTAAGTAAAAAGCACAATACCTGACTATAAAATGCCTAGAAAAAATTATAACAAAAATGCTAAAAGACATATTATTTAAGTAAAATTACAGCCAAGTACCTAGTCAAACTGTTTTCTAAGAACCAAGGATATCATACTTAACAGCATGGGTTGGGTGAATTAAAAAGAGGGGGAAAAGGCAGTAATTAATTGTACTGTATCAATGTTATTCTTTGGGGATAACCATGCTATAACTCAGAAAAGTATTAACATCAGGAGAAGTTACAGAAAGTCACATAGGTTCTCTATGCATGGTTTATTGCAATTAAAAAAAAAATTTTTTTTCCAACATAAAAAGTGGGGAAAAAGGGTTAAGAACTTTTCCCCTCTTAGCACTCAGCACCTTCTTCCTATATAATATACTTATTACATTTATTGTTTATGATCTGGCCCCCCCACCCTTGTACTCAATGAAAGGTCAAAGCTTGGTATAACCTTGGCCAGGTCTGCTATTTCTACAGGTGATCTTGAATACATTACTTAACTGCTCCAAGTCATGGTTTCTCTACCTGCAACATGAAGATGAAAATCCCTATCTCATAATCCCATTAAGAAAACTCAGTTTAGTTCAACAAATGTTCATATTCACGGAGTGCTTACCATGTGTCAAGCAGCTTTAGGAACTAGGCATCTATCAATGAGCAAAATGGGCAAAACATTTCTTGCCCTTGCGTAGCTTACCTTCTAGTAAAGACAGGAAATGGTGGATAAATAAAAATAATTAAATAGCATGATAGGTGATCAGTAAAAATTATATAGCAAAGATAAAGGGCATTTAAGAGTATCGAAGGGGAATCTGAATTTGAACAAGAGTGGTCAGGATAGGCTTCTTTGTGAACCATGACATCTGACTAAAGAAATGAGTTATCTTAGGCAAAACAACAGTGCAAAAGCCCTCAGGTGGAAACATGTTTGGTATAGCTGACAACTGGTTGGGAGGCCAGTGTGGCTTAAGCAGAAAAAGGACAGAGCAGGAGCTGAGGCTGAAAAGGTAATAGAAGTCACGTTGTTAAGAACTGCAAGATAATTTAAAGACCAACTGAGAAAACATTTTTAAGTAAAAAGCACAATACCTGACTTATAACAGATGCTAAATGATAGCTAGTATTATTACAAATAATTCATAATATTTTAATGGATCTAAAATGCCATTGCTTGCGAAAAGCACCATTTTATGCATCATTAAGGAAAAAACTGCCAATTAAATTATAGATGTGTCTTGATTTCAGAGAGTCTAACTGGATATGAACACTGAAAAGAAATCACTTTAAAAGGAAACCCTCAAATATTAGCACACTAAAGGAATGGAGTATTTTAATTCACTGAATTTTCTAGAAAGTGATTAACCAGAAAAATCCTACTTTCTCGCTTTAATACATTGTACATGATGTACAGAATTTCATCTTCTTCCTCACCTGTAAAATGGGGATAATAACTACCTGAAGAGCTATGGCAAGAATTAATAATAATAGATGTGGACTGTTTACTATCATACCTACAAGTAGGCCCTCATTAAATGGAAATTATTAAAAATCTATGGTCGTGCTGATTCAGTAAAATGATAAATAAGAAATGCTATTTTTATAGCATATGCACATAAGCAGAAACTGCAGAATTTGTTACTGACACTCTAGAAATGGTTTTCTATATATACATCATATCTACGTATCTCTATCCATATAGACCTATTTTATCATGTATAATATCATACTAAAAGTCAAGTGAAGTTTTAAAGAAAACCAAAATACATCCACTGAAGCATCCTATCCAGATGGTTGATTTCTGGCCAAAGCTTTGATTACATTTCTTTTCATACCACCTAAAGATTATTTGTATATGGAAAATGAAAGTGAAATAGCTCGGTTGTGTCTGACTTTGCGACCCATTGACAAGCCGTGAAATTCTTCAGGCAAGAATACTAGAGTGGGTGAACAACAAAACTCTGTAAAAGTTAAAAGTAAAATAAAGGTTTAAAAAAAAAAAAAAAAAAAGAATACTAGAGTGGGTAGCCTTTCCCTTCTCCAGGGGATCTTCCTAATTTAGGGACTGATCTCAGTCTCCCACAATGCAGGTGGATTCTTTACCATTTAAGCCACCAGGAAAGCCCAAGAGTACTGGAGTGGGCAGCCTATCCCTTCTCCAGGGAAGTATTTATATATGCTTATACAAAAATGTTTCTTATCCACCCAAGTCACTTAAAAACGTAAGTTTTGACCACAACAGTGAATACAAAGACATATACAACTAATTGGAATTCATGGTTTTCCATCAAGATTTATGACATTATCTAAAGAAAATCATTTGCAGAATAACGAAAATCAGGTATGCAGAGTATTTTTTTATGTCTTGAATATCCCTAAACATACTTCATATTCCACAGTGAACAAAGTTCTATTTATATCAAATAAGCAAAACCTTGAAAGGTTACCTGGGCTCCAACTAACTGGAGAAGTGCGAAGTTGACAGGAAGCACATCAATGTCTGTGTTGATGGCAGTTTGGTCAAAAGGACAAGCTTTTCGGTGAAGTTTATTCAAGCAGGTCTTGCAAACAGTGTGTGAACAACCTAAACTGATGGGTTTGTGCCCAACATTCTCATCAAATTATTAATAGATTGGACTGTTTACTATCATACCTACAAGTAGGCCCTCATTAAATGGAATTTTCGTGCTGATTCAGTAAAATGATAAATAAGAAATGCTATTTTTATAGCATATGCACATAAGCAGAAACTGCAGAATTTGTTACTGACACTCTAGAAATGGTTTTCTATATATACATCATATCTACGTATCTCTATCCATATAGACCTATTTTATCATGTATAATATCATACTAAAAGTCAAGTGAAGTTTTAAAGAAAACCAAAATACATCCACTGAAGCATCCTATCCAGATGGTTGATTTCTGGCCAAAGCTTTGATTACATTTCTTTTCATACCACCTAAAGATTATTTGTATATGGAAAATGAAAGTGAAATAGCTCGGTTGTGTCTGACTTTGCGACCCATTGACAAGCCGTGAAATTCTTCAGGCAAGAATACTAGAGTGGGTGAACAACAAAACTCTGTAAAAGTTAAAAGTAAAATAAAGGTTTAAAAAAAAAAAAAAAAAAAGAATACTAGAGTGGGTAGCCTTTCCCTTCTCCAGGGGATCTTCCTAATTTAGGGACTGATCTCAGTCTCCCACAATGCAGGTGGATTCTTTACCATTTAAGCCACCAGGAAAGCCCAAGAGTACTGGAGTGGGCAGCCTATCCCTTCTCCAGGGAAGTATTTATATATGCTTATACAAAAATGTTTCTTATCCACCCAAGTCACTTAAAAACGTAAGTTTTGACCACAACAGTGAATACAAAGACATATACAACTAATTGGAATTCATGGTTTTCCATCAAGATTTATGACATTATCTAAAGAAAATCATTTGCAGAATAACGAAAATCAGGTATGCAGAGTATTTTTTTATGTCTTGAATATCCCTAAACATACTTCATATTCCACAGTGAACAAAGTTCTATTTATATCAAATAAGCAAAACCTTGAAAGGTTACCTGGGCTCCAACTAACTGGAGAAGTGCGAAGTTGACAGGAAGCACATCAATGTCTGTGTTGATGGCAGTTTGGTCAAAAGGACAAGCTTTTCGGTGAAGTTTATTCAAGCAGGTCTTGCAAACAGTGTGTGAACAACCTAAACTGATGGGTTTGTGCACATTCTCATCAAATTCATTATAGCAGATTGGACAGGACAGAAACTCTGTCCACTGAGCTGCCTGCACAGGCATTGTGGAAGCTGGATGCTCGGGTTAGCAGTCTAGCAGATCATTATTTTGCTGTGTAGTGTTTTGTAAGCTGGAAATGGACAAAAGTAAGAATTAACTGCATATTCATCATTCACCTTCCAAGAGTTAACTGCTTAAGTCAACCATCAACAGTTTCAAAACATGAAAACTTCTGAATAATTCTACACACTTTTAACATCTTTTTCTTTAATCTATTTGTTGGATTAATTAAATTTCTGAAAATTTTGTGGCCAGAAACAATATCCTAACAGTTTTCCTTTCAATTAAACATATTTATAGCAACTACTCATCAAAGCTTCCATGTATTTTTCTTAATGACCACATCAAATAAGCAGATTAACTTTCTATTAATACAATTTCATTTTTATAAAAACAAATACTATGGATTGCTAAAACAAATTATTATGAAACACTTTTTTTAAGTGTTTCCCTTGGATATCCATTACCACCAAACATATTGTGATCTAAGAGTTAAGTCAACTCTGGAAATATTGATCCAAACAAAATCACAATGATTCAGGAATGAAGGAATAGCTTTGCCACCTGAATGACAAAATCAATCGAGGATAGTTCAAGTTGGCAGCTTCACAAAAGAAACCTCTGGTCAGGACTTCACTATGAGGCTAACTAAAGTATGAAAGGCACTAAAAATGTATGAAAGAAGTCTGTAATGATAGAGTTGATTGTCCACAAATGCTAACCTTAAAATACAGTACCAAAGTAAAAAAAGAAAAAAGAGTAGAAATTATAAATCTTGAACTGAATATAGTTCCCTACAATACTTTTGACAAAACATACAATTTAGTGATGTATATATATACATATACAAAATCAAAAACTGTCAGATCCAAAGAGTAAGATGTAAAAGAATAAGATAATATTCTTATTTAGTAATTCTAAGTAGAAAAACAGCATAATACAGTTGACCCTTGAACAACACAGGCCTGAACTGCCCCAGCCCACTTACATACTTTTCAATAGTAAATACTACAGTACTACATAGTATGTGGTTGACTGAATCCACAGATACAGAGGAACCATGGATAGGACAATGTATATGTGGATTAATCCTAGCTAGCATTATTCAAGGGCCAGCTGTATAGACTTCTATCTTCACATATGCATATGATTAAAAAGGACATGGGGGAAAATGATTTTTCTTACTCCTAAGATTAAAATGTTCCTTAATTTTTAATAAACTATTTAATATCAAAACCTCTAATTTAAAATCTTTAGATACTTAATTTGAACACTCTACATTCACAGATTTCCTGCATCTTCCAATTCAAAACTTACGTAAATCTGACAGAGGCTCTCTGATGAACAAGAAATCTAGGTATTTAGGGCAATTAAACAGCCAATACTTTATTTCATGTTTACCAACCCAAATATACTAGTGCCACAGAAATCAGATGTTTAAAAATGTAATCAGATTTAGGATTGAAACGTATATAACTGATCCTTGAATAACCCCACACACAAATTAAGAATTCTATTAACCTTTATTATTCTTTTTATGTTCAAAAACACTAAGGTTTTAAAAAGTATCTTGGTAAAAATGAAATACAGAAGTTACTGAGTAAAAAGCACCCTACACAAACTTTTCCTCAAACAGCTCAAATTTGGAAGATTTCACTTGTAATTGATTCAGGAATGAAGGAATAGCTTTGCCACCTGAATGACAAAATCAATCGAGGATAGTTCAAGTTGGCAGCTTCACAAAAGAAACCTCTGGTCAGGACTTCACTATGAGGCTAACTAAAGTATGAAAGGCACTAAAAATGTATGAAAGAAGTCTGTAATGATAGAGTTGATTGTCCACAAATGCTAACCTTAAAATACAGTACCAAAGTAAAAAAAGAAAAAAGAGTAGAAATTATAAATCTTGAACTGAATATAGTTCCCTACAATACTTTTGACAAAACATACAATTTAGTGATGTATATATATACATATACAAAATCAAAAACTGTCAGATCCAAAGAGTAAGATGTAAAAGAATAAGATAATATTCTTATTTAGTAATTCTAAGTAGAAAAACAGCATAATACAGTTGACCCTTGAACAACACAGGCCTGAACTGCCCCAGCCCACTTACATACTTTTCAATAGTAAATACTACAGTACTACATAGTATGTGGTTGACTGAATCCACAGATACAGAGGAACCATGGATAGGACAATGTATATGTGGATTAATCCTAGCTAGCATTATTCAAGGGCCAGCTGTATAGACTTCTATCTTCACATATGCATATGATTAAAAAGGACATGGGGGAAAATGATTTTTCTTACTCCTAAGATTAAAATGTTCCTTAATTTTTAATAAACTATTTAATATCAAAACCTCTAATTTAAAATCTTTAGATACTTAATTTGAACACTCTACATTCACAGATTTCCTGCATCTTCCAATTCAAAACTTACGTAAATCTGACAGAGGCTCTCTGATGAACAAGAAATCTAGGTATTTAGGGCAATTAAACAGCCAATACTTTATTTCATGTTTACCAACCCAAATATACTAGTGCCACAGAAATCAGATGTTTAAAAATGTAATCAGATTTAGGATTGAAACGTATATAACTGATCCTTGAATAACCCCACACACAAATTAAGAATTCTATTAACCTTTATTATTCTTTTTATGTTCAAAAACACTAAGGTTTTAAAAAGTATCTTGGTAAAAATGAAATACAGAAGTTACTGAGTAAAAAGCACCCTACACAAACTTTTCCTCAAACAGCTCAAATTTGAAGTATCTGAAAACTTTATTTTCAAACTAGTTTTGCAAGTTATATTTGTTTTACACATTACACTCACATTTCCAGATCTATCAGTGTCATCAACCTTAACAGTTTGCTTCCAACTTAAGTGATGAGCACCAAAGCAGGTAAACACATCATACCTCGAGACTACATTTTTAATGTTCAGTTTTCGAGACTGTGGAATTCTACAAGGAAAAGGCTGGTAAGGAAGGATGAATTGTATGTTAAATCCAGTACAGAGAGTCCTAATCTAGTTAATAACTTGAACAGAAAAAATATTTATCAAACCAAGACACAGAATCTATTTTCTTCATAATGGCCACCTGTTTAGAAATGCTAATTCTGTGGGTTAGGGTATCATGAGCCACCGGGTAACAGGAAACTACCAGCAAATACTCTTTCCTTATTTAGTTTTCCAAGATCATCCTGAAATGCTTTAAAGTTAATTAGTGAGGGGAAAGGCCATTTAAATTTGAACTAAACATAAAAATGCCATCTTTCATGTTTTCACCTTCTAGGTCTGAAGTGTCCCAATTTATTCCAGAATACACTCAATAGTTTTATATTATAATATTCCATATGTGTTATTAGGTTTTACACCACCAGATGTTTTCATATAATTAATACTCAGAAATTTAATTTCTGTTAGAAATCAAGTATCTTTTTTTTTTTTCTTTAAAGATTTATTTACTTATTTTTGGGGATCAGGTTGGGGAGGGAGGGGAGCAGGTGGGCCACTTCTATTGGCCTTTGTCTATTTTCATCCGTCTTTGTTCTTTGGCTCCTGTGGACCTCCCATCGCGGTGGCGTCTGTCGTTGCTGAGCGCCGGCTCTGGGCGCATGCGCTCCAGAGCTCCGGCTCGATGATTGGACACATCGGTCCAGCCGCTCCGCGGCACGTGGGATCTTCCCAGGCCAGGGATCGAACCGGCGCCCCTTGCACTGCAAGGCGGTGTCCTTACCCACTGGACCACCAGGGGAAGCTCAGAAATCAAGTATCTTTGAAAGAAAAAGAAAAATATATGCCAAATTTTCTTTCTGTTGTGTGTCAGATTCTTAACTTTCTGACCGGAAAATTACAAACTGAACTTTCCTTATAAGATATAAGAAATAACGTGACTTTTTAAAATATTTTTCCTCAGTACCACTGTCAATAAATTCTAGATGCCTCATTTACAATAAAGACATTTTGTCTAAAACACTAAAATGTTCAGGGATGACAAAATTGTCCTTTCATTCCATTTTCAAAGGCATTTTGTAAATGTCTACCTAGAAAATATTTTTATAATTATCAAAATGATAAAGAACCTATTGTCTTTATAATTTATTTTTAAAAAGTATCCAAAGAAGCCATGACAGCTAAGAATATATACTGATGTATAAAACTTTCGTGTTTATACTAATACAGACATGGCAACTTATTTGAATATATGGAAGTTTAAACTGCTAATAACATTTGTATTTAATAGTGAAGTAAGTATCCATTCTAAAGATACTCCCAAAACTACTCAAATTGAGATAAAACAGCTTTTAAAACCAACACCTCTAGATATATAAAGGCAAAGTCCATTTAAATTTGAACTAAACATAAAAATGCCATCTTTCATGTTTTCACCTTCTAGGTCTGAAGTGTCCCAATTTATTCCAGAATACACTCAATAGTTTTATATTATAATATTCCATATGTGTTATTAGGTTTTACACCACCAGATGTTTTCATATAATTAATACTCAGAAATTTAATTTCTGTTAGAAATCAAGTATCTTTTTTTTTTTTCTTTAAAGATTTATTTACTTATTTTTGGGGATCAGGTTGGGGAGGGAGGGGAGCAGGTGGGCCACTTCTATTGGCCTTTGTCTATTTTCATCCGTCTTTGTTCTTTGGCTCCTGTGGACCTCCCATCGCGGTGGCGTCTGTCGTTGCTGAGCGCCGGCTCTGGGCGCATGCGCTCCAGAGCTCCGGCTCGATGATTGGACACATCGGTCCAGCCGCTCCGCGGCACGTGGGATCTTCCCAGGCCAGGGATCGAACCGGCGCCCCTTGCACTGCAAGGCGGTGTCCTTACCCACTGGACCACCAGGGGAAGCTCAGAAATCAAGTATCTTTGAAAGAAAAAGAAAAATATATGCCAAATTTTCTTTCTGTTGTGTGTCAGATTCTTAACTTTCTGACCGGAAAATTACAAACTGAACTTTCCTTATAAGATATAAGAAATAACGTGACTTTTTAAAATATTTTTCCTCAGTACCACTGTCAATAAATTCTAGATGCCTCATTTACAATAAAGACATTTTGTCTAAAACACTAAAATGTTCAGGGATGACAAAATTGTCCTTTCATTCCATTTTCAAAGGCATTTTGTAAATGTCTACCTAGAAAATATTTTTATAATTATCAAAATGATAAAGAACCTATTGTCTTTATAATTTATTTTTAAAAAGTATCCAAAGAAGCCATGACAGCTAAGAATATATACTGATGTATAAAACTTTCGTGTTTATACTAATACACGACATGGCAACTTATTTGAATATATGGAAGTTTAAACTGCTAATAACATTTGTATTTAATAGTGAAGTAAGTATCCATTCTAAAGATACTCCCAAAACTACTCAAATTGAGATAAAACAGCTTTTAAAACCAACACCTCTAGATATATAAAGGGAGTACTTAAAAAGATTTTTCAGGCTATAAGTTCTTTGCTATGAATACTAACTCATAAAACAGGAAGAGTAATAGACATCTTTATATGATGCATACTAGAAATTGCTTTATTAAAAGCAAACTGCTTATCAGCTAAGTACTTTCATTTTCTGTTATCAGTCTACCATGATATTATGCAGCTAGTTCAGAACTATGAAACTTGACTTTAAAATGCCAGAACAAAGTTTATGCCTCACTCACTACTGTATAATAAAAAATTAAGTATTTTACAATTCTCTTTGTAAAGATGTAAACATTAGGGCTCAGGTCTATTAATTAAAACATTCATTGTTTTCATTTTATTGCATCCATGTGATAAGTGGAACAGCACTTCTCAATTCAGAAACATTAAAAATAATTAGTTTTGGACTTAAATTATATTTAAAGCACCACAGGTACAATTTAGACCTTAACATATAAGACAAACAAAACCAATGAAAACAATCTAAGTTCTAAAACCCTGTATTCAAACATACGAAAAGATTTGGGAGAAAGGAACTCAGTTGCCATTTTAAAAGTGATATTATATGTGCTTTAGTATATGTTAGGAAAGATGTATGGCCCAAGTTCTACTTCTAAAATCTACTATGTGGTTCAACTTAGTTTTTTTTCTAGACATGTGACATTTCATGCTAAATGTCTTCTATTAGAACAGTAAAGGGATAATTTTCAATTTTAATTAATGTAACTGATAAAAGTTTTACTACTTTAGTGATGACAACTTGAAAAATACTTTCTTCAGATGGAACTTAATTACTCACTTCTGGCTATCAAAGAAGACCACTGTATAACTTTATCCTTCATATCATCAAGGTCTTTAGTCTTTTGGTTATTTTGAGTATAAAACTTTCGTGTTTATACTAATACGACATGGCAACTTATTTGAATATATGGAAGTTTAAACTGCTAATAACATTTGTATTTAATAGTGAAGTAAGTATCCATTCTAAAGATACTCCCAAAACTACTCAAATTGAGATAAAACAGCTTTTAAAACCAACACCTCTAGATATATAAAGGGAGTACTTAAAAAGATTTTTCAGGCTATAAGTTCTTTGCTATGAATACTAACTCATAAAACAGGAAGAGTAATAGACATCTTTATATGATGCATACTAGAAATTGCTTTATTAAAAGCAAACTGCTTATCAGCTAAGTACTTTCATTTTCTGTTATCAGTCTACCATGATATTATGCAGCTAGTTCAGAACTATGAAACTTGACTTTAAAATGCCAGAACAAAGTTTATGCCTCACTCACTACTGTATAATAAAAAATTAAGTATTTTACAATTCTCTTTGTAAAGATGTAAACATTAGGGCTCAGGTCTATTAATTAAAACATTCATTGTTTTCATTTTATTGCATCCATGTGATAAGTGGAACAGCACTTCTCAATTCAGAAACATTAAAAATAATTAGTTTTGGACTTAAATTATATTTAAAGCACCACAGGTACAATTTAGACCTTAACATATAAGACAAACAAAACCAATGAAAACAATCTAAGTTCTAAAACCCTGTATTCAAACATACGAAAAGATTTGGGAGAAAGGAACTCAGTTGCCATTTTAAAAGTGATATTATATGTGCTTTAGTATATGTTAGGAAAGATGTATGGCCCAAGTTCTACTTCTAAAATCTACTATGTGGTTCAACTTAGTTTTTTTTCTAGACATGTGACATTTCATGCTAAATGTCTTCTATTAGAACAGTAAAGGGATAATTTTCAATTTTAATTAATGTAACTGATAAAAGTTTTACTACTTTAGTGATGACAACTTGAAAAATACTTTCTTCAGATGGAACTTAATTACTCACTTCTGGCTATCAAAGAAGACCACTGTATAACTTTATCCTTCATATCATCAAGGTCTTTAGTCTTTTGGTTATTTTGATTATAAGAAATTATTCTGTTGGGAAATTTTGGGTTTTCTTGTGTGTGCTTCTATTCAGATGATTTATTAGAGTAGTGACACTCTAGAACCGCACTGTAAGATATCTAACAGTCACATTAAAGGAAAAAACAGGTGAAATTTATTTTAACGACAATGTATTTAACTCAATTTATCCAAAATATCATTTGAACATATAATCAGTATAAGAAATCATAAATTCTCTTCATTTTTTTGTACTAAGTCTCAAACTTGATGTGTTATTATTTTTACACCTATAGCACATCTCAATTGACACCAGCCACATGTGGCTACTGGCTAGTAATAGTGCAAGTCTACAGTACCTACAAACTAAAAATCAAAACTAACTTTTATTAAGAATGTGAGATTAAATGCTATCTACACGTAGGAAGATTTTCATAAAACTGAGTATCTTGAGGATCATAAAGATATAACAACATTTACGAGGCTAAGTTTAAAACATTATTTTAAATTTCCCGCTAGCTTTATTTTACTACATGCTTCCTCTTCCCATCAAAAGAATATGAAACAACTTAGTCCAAACAAAACAATTAACAACTACTTATTATAGTAAGATTTATTTGACCTTTTTTGATATAGCATACATTATGGAAGTTTTACTCTTGAATATAAAATCCTGGGGAAACAAAAATTCTTTCCCTCCCAAAATAATTTTTTTTTTTTTAATTTTCTCAAACTGGAAGTCACAGCAAGTTACAAAAGTAGAAAGTGAATTAATGAAAACATGAACAAAGGACCTAAGTCTTACATGTCAGGTTAACCCAACAGTAGTAACGGACCAGGAATAACTCAAAAAATCCACTAATAAATATTGGTGCAATTAAATCTTCAAATAGGCCCCAATCTGAATTATAACATGTGATTTTCCTTAACATGACTAAAATACACGTTCAACATTTTGTCCATCCAGCTATTTTCCAAACTCTGAAAATTTGTGGAAAATGTCAATCCAAATCAACACAAATGGCAATATTGAAAGATCATCTTTGACAGGATGTAATGGCATCGATTTCTTCAAGACCACTGTATAACTTTATCCTTCATATCATCAAGGTCTTTAGTCTTTTGGTTATTTTGATTATAAGAAATTATTCTGTTGGGAAATTTTGGGTTTTCTTGTGTGTGCTTCTATTCAGATGATTTATTAGAGTAGTGACACTCTAGAACCGCACTGTAAGATATCTAACAGTCACATTAAAGGAAAAAACAGGTGAAATTTATTTTAACGACAATGTATTTAACTCAATTTATCCAAAATATCATTTGAACATATAATCAGTATAAGAAATCATAAATTCTCTTCATTTTTTTGTACTAAGTCTCAAACTTGATGTGTTATTATTTTTACACCTATAGCACATCTCAATTGACACCAGCCACATGTGGCTACTGGCTAGTAATAGTGCAAGTCTACAGTACCTACAAACTAAAAATCAAAACTAACTTTTATTAAGAATGTGAGATTAAATGCTATCTACACGTAGGAAGATTTTCATAAAACTGAGTATCTTGAGGATCATAAAGATATAACAACATTTACGAGGCTAAGTTTAAAACATTATTTTAAATTTCCCGCTAGCTTTATTTTACTACATGCTTCCTCTTCCCATCAAAAGAATATGAAACAACTTAGTCCAAACAAAACAATTAACAACTACTTATTATAGTAAGATTTATTTGACCTTTTTTGATATAGCATACATTATGGAAGTTTTACTCTTGAATATAAAATCCTGGGGAAACAAAAATTCTTTCCCTCCCAAAATAATTTTTTTTTTTTTAATTTTCTCAAACTGGAAGTCACAGCAAGTTACAAAAGTAGAAAGTGAATTAATGAAAACATGAACAAAGGACCTAAGTCTTACATGTCAGGTTAACCCAACAGTAGTAACGGACCAGGAATAACTCAAAAAATCCACTAATAAATATTGGTGCAATTAAATCTTCAAATAGGCCCCAATCTGAATTATAACATGTGATTTTCCTTAACATGACTAAAATACACGTTCAACATTTTGTCCATCCAGCTATTTTCCAAACTCTGAAAATTTGTGGAAAATGTCAATCTCCAAATCAACACAAATGGCAATATTGAAAGATCATCTTTGACAGGATGTAATGGCATCGATTTCTTCAAGAACTGAATGTGGAAGTAAACAACATAAGAAAGGGATGTTATGTTAGCACAGTCTTGTAGCTTTTTAGACAGATTTTAAAAATCCATGAATGCATTTTTAATGTTTAAAGAACCTGTAGATAAATTTGTATGCTTAACTATAACCAGGTTGCACAAAGCTAACTAAAATATTTTTTTCTTTGCTTCTGGGTACATCAATTTAGTGTAGCAACATTAACTTTCTCAGGTTAATCAAAAGTTCGTACTGGAAGCTGAAAGTCTGACTAATACAAAAATGGAAAAAAGATTACTTAAACAGTTTATTTGGGATACAAAGTTACTGTAACCACAGCTAGTGGGAAAACAGGAATTAAAAAGAAGGGGCCTAGCTAAGGGGAGAGCAGGAATTAAATGGGAACCTAAGTAGTTATTTAAAAAAAAGAAAAGAAGGGTGGGAATCAGGAAATTAGGTCTACTTTATGTCAGTGATGACTTAAGATTGTTTTTAATGTCAAGGTTCTACCTGTCGGTATCTTAAACTGTTCTGTGATTCCAAGGATGGAAATGACAGCTATCCCCACATCTTCTCCCTTCCTGAAAGCTAAGAACAGAGAAAAGTAGAGCTGCTTCTGAGAAACAAAGATGCTTTCTACCATTCTTCTAAGATGGTGGAAGAGTCTCCTTAAGAGGCTTCCCCAAGAAGGAGAAATGAAAGAGGGAAAGAAGAAAACCATAGCAGAATTCCCTGGCTGTTTCATGCCACAGCTCCGTCACAACCACTGTGCAACCACTCTGGTCTGGCCCTCGACCTCCCAGGAGGTTAAGCCCTCCCAGGGCATTGTTTGGCCGGGGTCCCTATTTAACACTCAGGCTGCTTCCACCATCCCTGCATCTCGGGAAGCCCCGGGGCAGAAAGTCGAAAAGCCAGGAGAGGACTAGGTTTCCAAGACCTCCTCCAATCCCACTCTTACAAACTGCTGTAGAAAAGGGAGAGAGGAGCCTGGCCTTTGCTTGGATAGGTTCTTTAGAAGCAGAAGCGACCCCTCCGCCGGTGTCGACGGAAGGTGGCCATTTGTGCCAGGCGATCGGTACTGAAAAACCCTACCGGTGTGAGGGCCCTCCGGCCCAGGACTCCGGCCCGGGTCCGGGTATCAGGTGCGGCCCTCAGTTCCCAACCTCGGAGCACCGGAGACAATACACAGGCCACGGGCTGAGACCAGTCTCCCACCCTACCGCCGGCGACCGGGGACTCGGGCTGGGGCCCAAGCCGCATCGTGCCCACCCCCGCCCTACCTGAGGGGGCCCGGGCGGGGTCGCTAAGGGCCGCTCCCGGGAGCCCCGCGACCGCGCGGCTCGGCGACGGAGGCGCCTCGTCTCGCCGGGGCAGAGCTCGGCGGCGGCTTCACGGCCTCAAACTCCATCGGGAGCTACAGGGACAGCCCCGTTGGCGGCGGCGGAGGCCGCGACGGGGCCTCCTCCTCCTCCCTCCGCCTCCGCCTCCTTCTCCTCCTCCCCCTCCTCACCACGGAGGCGGACCCGGAGGGATCCTGACCTAGCTCTCGCGAGAAGATGCTCCCCACCTCACGCGAGATCACGCAAGACCGGGAGTTGGGGAGGTGGAAGGTAAGAGTAGTAACCCCCGCCACCTGGACCGAGCATCCGCTTGCCTCTGGTCGACTGAGCACCCCCATCACGTGATTAGGGAGATCTCGAGCACTGTGGGAGCTCTTGTTAGGAGGCCTGGCCAAGCCGAAGGGGTTGATGGGAAACTCCCTGCATGTTTCATATGCGCCTCCTACACGCTAATTTGAGCCAGTATTGGGCTTCCCTTGTGGAAGGTGTAATATGGGTTGAGTATAATCCAGTGCATCTGTATTATATTGTACTCACTCGCTCATAATCAAATGCTGACAGAATACCTCAGCCCCTGCACAGAGATGTCAAGCAATCAGCTTATTTTTTAAAAATTAATAATTTGCCTATCATTAACACCTTTTAAAAAATTTTATTTATTTTTGGCTATTCTGGGTTTTCACTGCTGCTACAGACTCTTCTCTAGTTGCAGGGAGTGGGTTACAAACTGCTGTAGAAAAGGGAGAGAGGAGCCTGGCCTTTGCTTGGATAGGTTCTTTAGAAGCAGAAGCGACCCCTCCGCCGGTGTCGACGGAAGGTGGCCATTTGTGCCAGGCGATCGGTACTGAAAAACCCTACCGGTGTGAGGGCCCTCCGGCCCAGGACTCCGGCCCGGGTCCGGGTATCAGGTGCGGCCCTCAGTTCCCAACCTCGGAGCACCGGAGACAATACACAGGCCACGGGCTGAGACCAGTCTCCCACCCTACCGCCGGCGACCGGGGACTCGGGCTGGGGCCCAAGCCGCATCGTGCCCACCCCCGCCCTACCTGAGGGGGCCCGGGCGGGGTCGCTAAGGGCCGCTCCCGGGAGCCCCGCGACCGCGCGGCTCGGCGACGGAGGCGCCTCGTCTCGCCGGGGCAGAGCTCGGCGGCGGCTTCACGGCCTCAAACTCCATCGGGAGCTACAGGGACAGCCCCGTTGGCGGCGGCGGAGGCCGCGACGGGGCCTCCTCCTCCTCCCTCCGCCTCCGCCTCCTTCTCCTCCTCCCCCTCCTCACCACGGAGGCGGACCCGGAGGGATCCCGACCTAGCTCTCGCGAGAAGATGCTCCCCACCTCACGCGAGATCACGCAAGACCGGGAGTTGGGGAGGTGGAAGGTAAGAGTAGTAACCCCCGCCACCTGGACCGAGCATCCGCTTGCCTCTGGTCGACTGAGCACCCCCATCACGTGATTAGGGAGATCTCGAGCACTGTGGGAGCTCTTGTTAGGAGGCCTGGCCAAGCCGAAGGGGTTGATGGGAAACTCCCTGCATGTTTCATATGCGCCTCCTACACGCTAATTTGAGCCAGTATTGGGCTTCCCTTGTGGAAGGTGTAATATGGGTTGAGTATAATCCAGTGCATCTGTATTATATTGTACTCACTCGCTCATAATCAAATGCTGACAGAATACCTCAGCCCCTGCACAGAGATGTCAAGCAATCAGCTTATTTTTTAAAAATTAATAATTTGCCTATCATTAACACCTTTTAAAAAATTTTATTTATTTTTGGCTATTCTGGGTTTTCACTGCTGCTACAGACTCTTCTCTAGTTGCAGGGAGTGGGGGCTACTCTCTTGTTGAGGTGAGCAGGCTTCTTGTTGCAGTGACTTCTCCCATTGTGGAATTCGGGTTCCAGGGCAGATGGGCTCAATAATTGCAGCTCTGAGGCTCTAGAGCACACGCGCCATAGTTGCGGTTCACAGGCTTAGTTGCTCTGTGGCATGTGGGGTGTTCCCGAATCAGGGATCCAACTCCTGTCTCCTGCATTGGCAGGCAAACTCTTTACCACTGAGCTACCAGAGAAGCCCAACACCTTGTTTTTTTTAAAGAGAGCATTCAGAACATTACAGAAGCTGGCAGAGATCAAAATCCAATCACAAATTCTGGCATTACTATATCAAATATTTGTTGAAGCATTTTTTTCATAGTAAACTGTGAGGTAGAACTTAACTGTTTCTATGGATTAAGAAGCAGGATGCGAATAGGGATCAGAGAAATAACATTAATTGACCGTCTATGACATGTGTGAGGTCCTGTGTTAGATAATAAAACCTTTAATTGTATTATTTTGTTTCATGTGCTCATCAAAATAATCCTAAAAGGCAGATACAATGTACTCTTACTATTGGGAAACTGAAAACACAGATTAAGAAAATGGCCATGAATTTGACTAATCCCAAGGCATGTTCCAATTTGAAACCAAATGTCCAACTAAAGTGCTTTGAAAGTAAACCCACCACAAATTGGAAGACACATGGAAAAGGAGCTTATAAGCTATAATGAGTTTAAATATATATCCTTATTATTGCTCAAGATGACAAAAAAAGTCAATTTTTAAAAAATATTCACTGGCAAAAAAATATATATATTCACTGGTCACATCAAAGATTTTCTTACCTGTATTTTCATCCCTTTCATATCGTTTCTTTTATAAAATTTTTCTAACGGTGATTCATTTGGTTCACTGATTTTCATTCAACTAGAGATGGAGATATATATATATATATATATATATATATATATATACCCTTTTTACCATTCCACTGGTCAGTGGTATGTGATAATGTAAGATTTTTCAAAAATGACCTGATCACATTTAAAATTTCAATTCCAATTGTCCTTCCCTGGCACCACACATTCCTGCTTTATTTTCTCCAACTCCGTTTTTAAAATCTGACATAGTACATTGGTTTTACTTGTTTAGTTTCTGGCTATCTCCAGTACAATATAAGTTTCATGAGAGTAGGAATTTTTGTCTGTACACCTAACTTCTTTATTTATTTATTTATTGGGCGGGGGTCGGGTTGGGGAGGGAGGGGAGCGGGCGGGCCACTTCTATTGGTCTTTCATTTCTCTATCTTCATCCGTCTTTGTTCTTTGGCTCCAGTGGGTCTCTCATCGCGGTGGCGTCTGTCGTTGCAGAGCGCTGGCTCTGCGCATGCGCTCCAGAGCTCCGGCTCGGTAATTGGACACATTGGTCCAGCCGCTCAGCGGCACGTGGGATCTTCCCTGGCCAGGGATCGAACCCGCGCCCCTTGCACTGCAAGGCGGTGTCCTTATCCACTGGACCACCAGGGGAAGCCCTACACCTAACTTCTAATACAGGTATATATCGTAAAGACTAAATATTTGTTGAATGATTAAGTGAACAGCCAGGGAAAAGTTTCATTCTTTAAAATTTACTGATTGGACAAAAGACAAAGTTCCCCATTCCCATCTCCAGTTTATTATTTCTTATGTAAACACATAGAATAGTTACATCCAGGAGAAAAGAGCAAGAATTTTCTTTTACAACAAAGTAACAACTGTCTCTCTAAGATCATTTATACATAAACCCAGTAAATGAAGAGGCTGAACCAAAACCTATTGCAAATTTTTCCCATCATATGAGAAACACAAAGAACTAAAAGTGAGTATCTTCAATGAATGAATTCAACACGTTACTTTGCCATACTTTACTTTGCATTTTTAAAAAATATTTCATTTTTCCTGAAATTGTTTAGATACATCATGCAAACGAACACTTTCCCAGGAATGATTTGCGATCACTCTGTGCTACTGAACAGGAATAAATAATTATAAATAACGACCATCACTTTCACAAAACCCCCCCTACCCAAGCAAAAATCTCAAAGTGCTTACCAAAAAATTCACAAGAATTTTACAAGGCACAGAAAAAACAAAAACATAGCACAGCTATAATTTTTCAAACACCAAAGATAGATACCAATTTCTAAAAATGAGAAAAAAAAAAAGTTACTATTCTTTTACTCTCCCTCCCATTTCCATCCCTCTCCTACAAAACTTCATCCTAGGAAGCAAAAATAAGAAGAGTACTTCAATCATAAACTATTTCTAAAAGAAAAATGTTCTCATGCCTACAAATGGCCAATCATAGGTCAAATGGGAAAGAAAACTGAACACTGCATTATCCAATTCTCCAGTGAAAGAATTTTAACTCATAAAGACATAAAACCTGGGCTCCCCTGGTGGTCCAGTGGGTAAGGACACCGCCTTGTAGTGCAAGGGGCGCCAGTTCGATCCCTGGCCTGGGAAGATCCCACGTGCCGTGGAGCGGCTGGACTGACGTGTCCAATTACTGAGCTGGAGCTCTGGGGCGCATGCGCCCAGAGCCGGTGCTCTGCGACAACAGAGGCCACCGCGATGGAAGGCCCACACGGGCCAAAGAACAAAGATGGATGAAAAATGGACAAATGACAGACCAATAGAAGTGGCCCACTTGCTCCCCTCCCTCCCCACCCCCAAAATTAAATATTTTAAAACTAATTTTTCCAGGAGAAAAGAGCAAAAGACAAAGTTCCCCATTCCCATCTCCAGTTTATTATTTCTTATGTAAACACATAGAATAGTTACATCCAGGAGAAAAGAGCAAGAATTTTCTTTTACAACAAAGTAACAACTGTCTCTCTAAGATCATTTATACATAAACCCAGTAAATGAAGAGGCTGAACCAAAACCTATTGCAAATTTTTCCCATCATATGAGAAACACAAAGAACTAAAAGTGAGTATCTTCAATGAATGAATTCAACACGTTACTTTGCCATACTTTACTTTGCATTTTTAAAAAATATTTCATTTTTCCTGAAATTGTTTAGATACATCATGCAAACGAACACTTTCCCAGGAATGATTTGCGATCACTCTGTGCTACTGAACAGGAATAAATAATTATAAATAACGACCATCACTTTCACAAAACCCCCCCTACCCAAGCAAAAATCTCAAAGTGCTTACCAAAAAATTCACAAGAATTTTACAAGGCACAGAAAAAACAAAAACATAGCACAGCTATAATTTTTCAAACACCAAAGATAGATACCAATTTCTAAAAATGAGAAAAAAAAAAAGTTACTATTCTTTTACTCTCCCTCCCATTTCCATCCCTCTCCTACAAAACTTCATCCTAGGAAGCAAAAATAAGAAGAGTACTTCAATCATAAACTATTTCTAAAAGAAAAATGTTCTCATGCCTACAAATGGCCAATCATAGGTCAAATGGGAAAGAAAACTGAACACTGCATTATCCAATTCTCCAGTGAAAGAATTTTAACTCATAAAGACATAAAACCTGGGCTCCCCTGGTGGTCCAGTGGGTAAGGACACCGCCTTGTAGTGCAAGGGGCGCCAGTTCGATCCCTGGCCTGGGAAGATCCCACGTGCCGTGGAGCGGCTGGACTGATGTGTCCAATTACTGAGCTGGAGCTCTGGGGCGCATGCGCCCAGAGCCGGTGCTCTGCGACAACAGAGGCCACCGCGATGGAAGGCCCACACGGGCCAAAGAACAAAGATGGATGAAAAATGGACAAATGACAGACCAATAGAAGTGGCCCACTTGCTCCCCTCCCTCCCCACCCCCACAAAAATAAATAAATAAATCTTAAAAAAAAAAAAAAGACATAAAACCCCTGCCTTGCTTTTCCCTCTTCTCTGTTCTTAGAAACTTAGGAAGACTTAAATATAAAATCATAGAACTTCAGACCTGGAAATGATGTGATTTTGTCAAAATCGAAGTTATTTTACACATAAATTAATGAAAAGCTCAAGGAGAGGTGACCTATCCAAAGTCACTAACTAGAGACCTGGATGTTATGAAGTTGTTTTTCTTATACAGTATGAAAGCTGGATTATTTAAAATCTCTCCCAGAGTTAAAAAACATAAATAATACATTTTTCAGTTCAGTTGAATTTGTGGTAAAAAAAAAAAAAAGAATACATTTTTCACAAAGTATCACAAAAAGTACATTTAACAGTGATAAGAATCAACATGTGACTTATCACAAAATTCATTAAATGGTAATAAAGTACATGACTTTTTAAAATGTGAAAGGGCTTCCCCAGAAATTAAACATAGTAGAAATTCTAAATAAAATTGACGTGAGAGGAGGAAGGACAGAACGTCTCCAAATAAGATGTACCCAATCAGGCTTCTTTACTAAAAAGTAGTTTCTGTTTTAGAAAATGATTTGCCCTGAAATATATTTTAATCTTGTTATAACAACAAAAAATTTTGTGTTACATGTGGACAGGGATATTAGAGAGCCATAGCTTATATTAATCTGAAATATTACTGTAACCTGAAATATTGCTCTCATAAAAATAACTACACATCCTGGTTTTGCTTTTGGCACATTTCTGGAAAAATACAATAAAACTCTAGGAAGGACTTCTAATATAAATTTGTGATGCATGCTACCCTGCTACACTTCCTGCTGGCATTTAACTCACTAAGGACCTAAAATCCCAACATCTGGTCCTCCACCTCAAGTAAAACCAGACGTGTCGTTACTAGTCTGACTTATTCCAGGTCTGAGTATGTTCTCCTCCTCTTCTTGTACACTGGAAAGTTTCCTGGCTTGTGGGACCTCAAGTTCTTCAACCAGGGACTGAACCTAGGCCATGACAGTGACAACCTGGAATCCTAACCACTTACTAGGCCACCAGGGAACTCCCAGGAGAGCCTGATCTGAAGGGAAGTATGACAAACCTCACCTGTTGGTCTCTGTGTGGGTGTTCGAAGCAATAAACAGTATCTTTCAAACTTTCAAGGTAAACTTCCAGAGACTCATGTTACCTACGGAAGACACCTGGAAGAGGAAAGAACTGGAGTCTGGAAGGCCGCTTTCTCAGCAACAGTTGGCCTTTGAGGATGTGGCACGGAACTGATTCAGGAGTGGGAATGCCTGGACCCTGCTCAGATGAGCTTGTACAGGAATGTGATGACAAAAGTCCTACAGGAACTGATCTCTGTGGAAATCTGATAGTTCTCGCGAAGAAGACCCTGCTAAACTAACAGAGCTCCAAGAAATTACAGACAAGTAGACAAGAGAGAAGAGCTGGTAAGGGAGCACCTGGCAGTTCTCCACACTCACGTGACAGAGCTGGAAGATCAGTACATGGCCAAACAAGACCTCGTTAAATCTAAAGAAATTAGCACATAACTACAACACAACGTTCGTGAAACTGAGGCTAAAAACCACCAGTTGCAGGAACTCCTGGAGCTGGCAGAGCAGAAGCTGCAGCAGGCCCTGCAGATAGCAGGGATACTCCCCATGATGGAGGCAGTGTTGGTCAGACTATGGCCGTCCTCTCCAAGCAAGGAATAGAGACAAATAAACAAAAGGGGCTTCCCTGGTATCTCAGTGGTAAAGAGTTCACCTGTCCATGCAGGAGACAGGAGTTCGATCCCTGATCTGGGAGGACCCCACATGCTGGAGCAGCTAAGCCCATGAGCCACAACCATGGAGCCTGTGCTCTAGAGCCTCGGAGCCACAACTACTGAGCCCATGTGCTGCAACTACTGAAGCCCAAGTTCCACAATGGGAGAAGTCACCACAACATGAGGCCTGCTCACCTCAACTGGAAAGTAGCCCCCGCCTAGAGAAGAGTCTGTGGCAGCAGTGAAAACCCAGAATATCCTCCTCCTCAAGTAAAACCAGACGTCGTTACTAGTCTGACTTATTCCAGGTCTGAGTATGTTCTCCTCCTCTTCTTGTACACTGGAAAGTTTCCTGGCTTGTGGGACCTCAAGTTCTTCAACCAGGGACTGAACCTAGGCCATGACAGTGACAACCTGGAATCCTAACCACTTACTAGGCCACCAGGGAACTCCCAGGAGAGCCTGATCTGAAGGGAAGTATGACAAACCTCACCTGTTGGTCTCTGTGTGGGTGTTCGAAGCAATAAACAGTATCTTTCAAACTTTCAAGGTAAACTTCCAGAGACTCATGTTACCTACGGAAGACACCTGGAAGAGGAAAGAACTGGAGTCTGGAAGGCCGCTTTCTCAGCAACAGTTGGCCTTTGAGGATGTGGCACGGAACTGATTCAGGAGTGGGAATGCCTGGACCCTGCTCAGATGAGCTTGTACAGGAATGTGATGACAAAAGTCCTACAGGAACTGATCTCTGTGGAAATCTGATAGTTCTCGCGAAGAAGACCCTGCTAAACTAACAGAGCTCCAAGAAATTACAGACAAGTAGACAAGAGAGAAGAGCTGGTAAGGGAGCACCTGGCAGTTCTCCACACTCACGTGACAGAGCTGGAAGATCAGTACATGGCCAAACAAGACCTCGTTAAATCTAAAGAAATTAGCACATAACTACAACACAACGTTCGTGAAACTGAGGCTAAAAACCACCAGTTGCAGGAACTCCTGGAGCTGGCAGAGCAGAAGCTGCAGCAGGCCCTGCAGATAGCAGGGATACTCCCCATGATGGAGGCAGTGTTGGTCAGACTATGGCCGTCCTCTCCAAGCAAGGAATAGAGACAAATAAACAAAAGGGGCTTCCCTGGTATCTCAGTGGTAAAGAGTTCACCTGTCCATGCAGGAGACAGGAGTTCGATCCCTGATCTGGGAGGACCCCACATGCTGCGGAGCAGCTAAGCCCATGAGCCACAACCATGGAGCCTGTGCTCTAGAGCCTCGGAGCCACAACTACTGAGCCCATGTGCTGCAACTACTGAAGCCCAAGTTCCACAATGGGAGAAGTCACCACAACATGAGGCCTGCTCACCTCAACTGGAAAGTAGCCCCCACTCCCTGCAACTAGAGAAGAGTCTGTGGCAGCAGTGAAAACCCAGAATAGCCAAAAATTAATAAATAAAATTTTTTTTAAAAATGAGGAACGTTATAGATGTTTATCAGACAATATTGACAAGCTTTTTTTCAGAATCCAACAAGAGACTTCAGCTTCATCTTAAAGACAGAATGGTTGCTCTGGCAGAGGAGTCTCCTATGAGAAGTGAAAAATGCAAAAAACCATTTCGAAGAAATGCAACACGATAGGGGTAAGACTAAACCTGGAAGGCTTGAGAGCTCAAGAGGACCAGACAAGGCTCTGAGGGGCTTCCCCTTCACCAACCGAATTTGTACAGACTCCTAGATGCCAGGCAGATGGCAGACAGGCCCGTGGCCGCCAGCAGACACGCAGTGTGAAGGTGCCCCCAGAAAGGCTAGCTGCCAGTGCTGAGATTTCCAAGCTGCAATTCCTGAGGAGAGGTACAGGATGACAGGAAGGCCATAAAATGTGAAACCTCAGTTCCCTCCTTCCCATGGTCTCTTTGGTTTGACGGGCTGCACAAAGGGACATTATACACAGCCAGCCCTGAGGATCTCAGGGTATGTGTATCATATGTGCAGAATGGCCCTAACAGGAGTAACAATTTGCTGATTAAAGCCCCCAAGAAGAAGGTATGTCCAACTATCAGCCTCTTTTTCCAGCAAGAAAGACAAGGGCCACCCTAGACATCTTGGCAACTCAGTTCACATAGGTACCCAAGGATTCTGCATGCCACAACTAACCATCCACATGCCTCAACTAGAAGGTCTCATATGCCTCAACGAAGACCAGGTGCAGCCTAAATAAATTAACTTAAAAAAAAAAAACAACACACTAATAGCTACCATATTTAAATGGTTCATCTAGTGATGTCAGAAAGGTAATATATACTGCCAATTCAAGATAAAAAAAAAAAAAGTGGAATGAACTACTGATAAACACAGCAATGTGGATGAATCTCAAAGGCATTATTCTGAGTGAAAACAGCATCTCAAAAGGTATCCCGACCCGCGGGATGCGTCAACGCAGACCTAAAGGGGGGGAGTGGGAATTGAGAGGACAAGAGACACAAGAAATGGAGACAAGACAGGAGTCTGATCAAGTCTCGTTTTATTGTTGAAAGGGAGCGATATTTATGCTTTTCAGAAAGAGAAAGGAAAGAAGAAGGAACCAAACACAGCCAATCGTGTTAAATGTCAACTGTGCATGCGGTTACATCATAGCAAAAGTCTATGGGGAGCATACACTGATCACAAGTGCGGAAACTGAGCAGCCTATCACGTAACAATCACACATCCCAGACCATGCCAAACCGCGCCCTCCAATCTTCTGCTAGGCGCCATCTGTATGGCGCAGTGCTTTTTGAGTTGGAGGCTGCAAGACACCCTCCTTGCTTTAAGATTGTAGCCTTCTGGCTTATCACGCTCGCTGACCTTGCACAGCCTCACAGTTAGACAGAAGGAGCCATCCTTGGGAGCACACAGCAGCATTCATACGCTTAGAGGCTATAAGGCATGGCCAGGGCTCTCACGGTCCCCGACAAAAAGGGAACATACTACAAGAATCCACACATAGTATTTCAGAAAAGGCCAAATTATAGAAATGGAAAACTACGGCCTGGGCTTAGGGCTAGGAGGAGGAGCTGACTACAAAGGTGAAGCATACAGGAGTGCTGGAGGGGGATGGAACGTTCTGCACCAATTGCAGGGATGGCAGAATAAATCTGTACATATATAAACATTTACAGAACTGTGCACCGAACACAAGTCAACTTTACTGTACTTTAACTAACAAATACACAAAGAAAATAGAACAAATATCTTAGAGCTTCATGCCATTGGTATAATTTTACTGGCCACAAAGTTATTAAATGTAACCATTTAAAAAAAATCAAGAAACCTGGGCCTCATTACGAACATCCTAAGGAAATACTATTTTAAGGAATATTAGTTTATGTATAAGTAAATTCTGCTACTTCCAAGTGAATTTGAATTGTGTTCCCTTACAGTTTCAAACAACAGATACCTTGGTGTTTAGTTTAGAATCCAAGAGTTGGTTAAAAAATCACTAGCCCTACCTGCTGAAAGTGGAGCAAAAGGGTCTCAAGTTTTCAAAAGTCTCAAAAGGTATCCCGACCGCGGGATGCGTCAACGCAGACCTAAAGGGGAGTGGGAATTGAGAGGACAAGAGACACAAGAAATGGAGACAAGACAGGAGTCTGATCAAGTCTCGTTTTATTGTTGAAAGGGAGCGATATTTATGCTTTTCAGAAAGAGAAAGGAAAGAAGAAGGAACCAAACACAGCCAATCGTGTTAAATGTCAACTGTGCATGCGGTTACATCATAGCAAAAGTCTATGGGGAGCATACACTGATCACAAGTGCGGAAACTGAGCAGCCTATCACGTAACAATCACACATCCCAGACCATGCCAAACCGCGCCCTCCAATCTTCTGCTAGGCGCCATCTGTATGGCGCAGTGCTTTTTGAGTTGGAGGCTGCAAGACACCCTCCTTGCTTTAAGATTGTAGCCTTCTGGCTTATCACGCTCGCTGACCTTGCACAGCCTCACAGTTAGACAGAAGGAGCCATCCTTGGGAGCACACAGCAGCATTCATACGCTTAGAGGCTATAAGGCATGGCCAGGGCTCTCACGGTCCCCGACAAAAAGGGAACATACTACAAGAATCCACACATAGTATTTCAGAAAAGGCCAAATTATAGAAATGGAAAACTACGGCCTGGGCTTAGGGCTAGGAGGAGGAGCTGACTACAAAGGTGAAGCATACAGGAGTGCTGGAGGGGGATGGAACGTTCTGCACCAATTGCAGGGATGGCAGAATAAATCTGTACATATATAAACATTTACAGAACTGTGCACCGAACACAAGTCAACTTTACTGTACTTTAACTAACAAATACACAAAGAAAATAGAACAAATATCTTAGAGCTTCATGCCATTGGTATAATTTTACTGGCCACAAAGTTATTAAATGTAACCATTTAAAAAAAATCAAGAAACCTGGGCCTCATTACGAACATCCTAAGGAAATACTATTTTAAGGAATATTAGTTTATGTATAAGTAAATTCTGCTACTTCCAAGTGAATTTGAATTGTGTTCCCTTACAGTTTCAAACAACAGATACCTTGGTGTTTAGTTTAGAATCCAAGAGTTGGTTAAAAAAAAAATCACTAGCCCTACCTGCTGTTAAAATGACTAATAATGGATAATAGTATGTTTTAAAATTTATTTTTTCCTCTCATTATCCTAACTTATTAAAGTTATGGTATGGTTGGACTGTACGCTTATATCCCTTATCTAGGGACTTGAAATTCGAATCTGAAAATGTTGGATTCTCTGTCAACAGACTCAAGAACGTTTAAGAGGAACACTGTTTCTTGAGGTAAACCACTAGGACTTATATATAATGCATAAGATGAGACAGCAGCCTATCAGCTTGATCATGTTTCCCACGCTTGGAACTGGTAGTACAAGTTCAGAAAGAATAACATGTATAGGTAGACCAAAAATAAAACCTAAAGATGGGGGTGGAAATGCAATGTTACAAATGCTGCATTTCTATCCAAAACTTGCCTAACAATGATATAAGGCTTACATAACAAGGTGTGGTTCTAATTAGAGTAGATTTTGCCTTTCCAGATCATGCCTGGGTAGTTTTTCACCACTGCTTCTGCCATGGACTGAGGTTAAGTGCTTTTTCAGGGCAGATTTGTGCTTAAAATCCATGTCACAACAGTGGCATTTATATGGCCGATCGCCACTGTGGATGTTCAAGTGGTCCTGAAGTGTGCTTTTCGCAGTAAATGTCTTCAAACATACAGTACACTGAAAGGGCCGTATGCCCATGTGCCCTCGAATGTGCCTGTTGAGATTTTTCTTTTGTGTAAATGTTTTCCCACACTGCAAGCACAAGAACAGTTTATGCATCTTAAGGTGGCGCAGATAGTTCTCAACGTGAAGAAACCCTCGAGGGCATCGGGGGCACTGGTGCCTCAGGGGAAAAGCATCCTCTAGATTCTGAATCTCATTCACTGGACCATGGCTTCCTTCAGTATTCTCACAAAATAAGCCTTCATCTTGATTCCCAGGAATTTCTGCTACTCTGCTCTCAACTGTAGAATTGATCAAAGAATGCTGTGTTTCTGAGAAATACAAGTTTGCTTTTGAAGAGGTACAAGGCTGTGAAAACTTTTCATTTTCTACACCCTCAGTACTAATAGATTGCACATGGAGGATTTTTTCTTAATATGTCTATTGAAGACAGCTCCGTGACCTCGTTTCAAACAACAGATTTTTAGTTTAGAATCCAAGAGTTGGTTAAAAAAATCACTAGCCCTACCTGCTGTTAAAATGACTAATAATGGATAATAGTATGTTTTAAAATTTATTTTTTCCTCTCATTATCCTAACTTATTAAAGTTATGGTATGGTTGGACTGTACGCTTATATCCCTTATCTAGGGACTTGAAATTCGAATCTGAAAATGTTGGATTCTCTGTCAACAGACTCAAGAACGTTTAAGAGGAACACTGTTTCTTGAGGTAAACCACTAGGACTTATATATAATGCATAAGATGAGACAGCAGCCTATCAGCTTGATCATGTTTCCCACGCTTGGAACTGGTAGTACAAGTTCAGAAAGAATAACATGTATAGGTAGACCAAAAATAAAACCTAAAGATGGGGGTGGAAATGCAATGTTACAAATGCTGCATTTCTATCCAAAACTTGCCTAACAATGATATAAGGCTTACATAACAAGGTGTGGTTCTAATTAGAGTAGATTTTGCCTTTCCAGATCATGCCTGGGTAGTTTTTCACCACTGCTTCTGCCATGGACTGAGGTTAAGTGCTTTTTCAGGGCAGATTTGTGCTTAAAATCCATGTCACAACAGTGGCATTTATATGGCCGATCGCCACTGTGGATGTTCAAGTGGTCCTGAAGTGTGCTTTTCGCAGTAAATGTCTTCAAACATACAGTACACTGAAAGGGCCGTATGCCCATGTGCCCTCGAATGTGCCTGTTGAGATTTTTCTTTTGTGTAAATGTTTTCCCACACTGCAAGCACAAGAACAGTTTATGCATCTTAAGGTGGCGCAGATAGTTCTCAACGTGAAGAAACCCTCGAGGGCATCGGGGGCACTGGTGCCTCAGGGGAAAAGCATCCTCTAGATTCTGAATCTCATTCACTGGACCATGGCTTCCTTCAGTATTCTCACAAAATAAGCCTTCATCTTGATTCCCAGGAATTTCTGCTACTCTGCTCTCAACTGTAGAATTGATCAAAGAATGCTGTGTTTCTGAGAAATACAAGTTTGCTTTTGAAGAGGTACAAGGCTGTGAAAACTTTTCATTTTCTACACCCTCAGTACTAATAGATTGCACATGGAGGATACGAATTTCATTGTCTTTAAAGCCTATGTCTATTGAAGACAGCTCCGGTGACCTCATTTCCGTTCTCTCTTCTGTCAAGCTCTCTACTGTGGACTGCAAAACACTGCTTTCTTCTTCTTTAACATGGAAATCTAGGTTTACAGGGCTATCCTCTGAAATTTCAATGATCTCACAGTCTTTATCTGAATTTTCATCTTCATTTTTAACATCTGGATCAGAGGACTGACACAGGTCAGCATGCTGACTGTTATTTTTCATAGAAAGATCAATTTCAAGATATTTTGACAAGGCTTCTGTGCACTTTTCCACAATGTGGACCATCTGAAGGTAACTGGCAGCAGTCAAATACTTCAAAAGCTCTTTCCTTTTAACTTCAAGTGCTCCAGTGTAGCAAGAGAGCAACAATTTTCTGCCAACTTCTGCACTCTGCAAGATGGTGATTCTGACATGTTTTGACTGCGTGAGTAAAAACTGATCTCTCATAAAAGTGGAGCAAGCAGCTAAGATCACCTTGTGCCCCTGGAACTCAGTGTCATTAATATAAATTGACACGTCACAAAATAAATTCTGCTGTCTCAAGAGATTCATTTTTTGCAAGACTACATCTCCTTGCTGTTCAAACTGGAAGTGCAGAACATCAGACTCAGCAGCCATGGTCACAATCTAAGCAAAATAAAACACAAACATGGATGTCAGGATTGGGATTGCTTTCCTAAATTGTGATAATAGAAATAAATAATCCCCAAATCCCACAACTAAATTAGCAAATTGCTTAGTCACTTCAGTCGTGTCCAATTCAGTGTGACTCCATGGACTGCAGCCCATCAGGTTCCTCTGTCCATGAGATTCTCCAGGAAAGAATATTGGAGTGGGTTGCTATGCCCTCCTTCATCTTGATTCCCAGGAATTTCTGCTACTCTGCTCTCAACTGTAGAATTGATCAAAGAATGCTGTGTTTCTGAGAAATACAAGTTTGCTTTTGAAGAGGTACAAGGCTGTGAAAACTTTTCATTTTCTACACCCTCAGTACTAATAGATTGCACATGGAGGATACGAATTTCATTGTCTTTAAAGCCTATGTCTATTGAAGACAGCTCCGGTGACCTCATTTCCGTTCTCTCTTCTGTCAAGCTCTCTACTGTGGACTGCAAAACACTGCTTTCTTCTTCTTTAACATGGAAATCTAGGTTTACAGGGCTATCCTCTGAAATTTCAATGATCTCACAGTCTTTATCTGAATTTTCATCTTCATTTTTAACATCTGGATCAGAGGACTGACACAGGTCAGCATGCTGACTGTTATTTTTCATAGAAAGATCAATTTCAAGATATTTTGACAAGGCTTCTGTGCACTTTTCCACAATGTGGACCATCTGAAGGTAACTGGCAGCAGTCAAATACTTCAAAAGCTCTTTCCTTTTAACTTCAAGTGCTCCAGTGTAGCAAGAGAGCAACAATTTTCTGCCAACTTCTGCACTCTGCAAGATGGTGATTCTGACATGTTTTGACTGCGTGAGTAAAAACTGATCTCTCATAAAAGTGGAGCAAGCAGCTAAGATCACCTTGTGCCCCTGGAACTCAGTGTCATTAATATAAATTGACACGTCACAAAATAAATTCTGCTGTCTCAAGAGATTCATTTTTTGCAAGACTACATCTCCTTGCTGTTCAAACTGGAAGTGCAGAACATCAGACTCAGCAGCCATGGTCACAATCTAAGCAAAATAAAACACAAACATGGATGTCAGGATTGGGATTGCTTTCCTAAATTGTGATAATAGAAATAAATAATCCCCAAATCCCACAACTAAATTAGCAAATTGCTTAGTCACTTCAGTCGTGTCCAATTCAGTGTGACTCCATGGACTGCAGCCCATCAGGTTCCTCTGTCCATGAGATTCTCCAGGAAAGAATATTGGAGTGGGTTGCTATGCCCTCCTTCAGGGGGCTCTTCCCAACCCAATTTGCACTGCAGGCAGATTCCTCACCATGGGGCCATTGGGGAAGCCCTATACATATATATACATTTGAGATTCCATGGACTGTAGCTCGCTAGGCTTCTCCATCCGTGGAATTTTCCAGGCAAGAAATTACATAGAAGACAACTCAAATTCTAATCTGAGTGCTATGAGCGAACCCCTATGTAAACACCTCAAAACCCAGAAAAATAAAATGCATTCCTCTATGATCTTGTGGCACATTCCTGGTTCAGCATTTATTACACTGAATTGTCTTCAACAGTTTTGATGTTTTTCTCTTTAGTTGTATGTGCCTTGTGGTCAAGGACTCTGTTAAGGGCCACTACTAAATGGACTTAACAGTGTCCTAAATTAGAATCTTTAATATAATCACCAAACTTTCTATTCCTCATCACTCCTGCAGGTCCTTCGCCTGTTTACCTGGACCACAGCAGTCTCCTATATTCCAAACTACCCTCCCTAAGTGCAACCAGACTGACATGTAACAATTTTTTTTCTTCTTTCCTGCTTTAAATCCTCCATTGTTCTTCTCCATCTCCATGACAGCCAAACATTTTTAGCAAATTCAAGATCCTTCATTATTTGGCTTCACTAACGTTATAGCTGTACATTCCCTCTATCTTCTACGCTGAAGCTGCTTTGATACTTAGATTTTCACCACTGTTCGGACAAGAAGACTCAATTACAGCTTTGCGCACGTCATGTTCGCACTTCCACCTAGTGATTGGGTCGCACGTTCAATTAAACACGTAAAATAAATTCTGCTGTCTCAAGAGATTCATTTTTTGCAAGACTACATCTCCTTGCTGTTCAAACTGGAAGTGCAGAACATCAGACTCAGCAGCCATGGTCACAATCTAAGCAAAATAAAACACAAACATGGATGTCAGGATTGGGATTGCTTTCCTAAATTGTGATAATAGAAATAAATAATCCCCAAATCCCACAACTAAATTAGCAAATTGCTTAGTCACTTCAGTCGTGTCCAATTCAGTGTGACTCCATGGACTGCAGCCCATCAGGTTCCTCTGTCCATGAGATTCTCCAGGAAAGAATATTGGAGTGGGTTGCTATGCCCTCCTTCAGGGGGCTCTTCCCAACCCAATTTGCACTGCAGGCAGATTCCTCACCATGGGGCCATTGGGGAAGCCCTATACATATATATACATTTGAGATTCCATGGACTGTAGCTCGCTAGGCTTCTCCATCCGTGGAATTTTCCAGGCAAGAAATTACATAGAAGACAACTCAAATTCTAATCTGAGTGCTATGAGCGAACCCCTATGTAAACACCTCAAAACCCAGAAAAATAAAATGCATTCCTCTATGATCTTGTGGCACATTCCTGGTTCAGCATTTATTACACTGAATTGTCTTCAACAGTTTTGATGTTTTTCTCTTTAGTTGTATGTGCCTTGTGGTCAAGGACTCTGTTAAGGGCCACTACTAAATGGACTTAACAGTGTCCTAAATTAGAATCTTTAATATAATCACCAAACTTTCTATTCCTCATCACTCCTGCAGGTCCTTCGCCTGTTTACCTGGACCACAGCAGTCTCCTATATTCCAAACTACCCTCCCTAAGTGCAACCAGACTGACATGTAACAATTTTTTTTCTTCTTTCCTGCTTTAAATCCTCCATTGTTCTTCTCCATCTCCATGACAGCCAAACATTTTTAGCAAATTCAAGATCCTTCATTATTTGGCTTCACTAACGTTATAGCTGTACATTCCCTCTATCTTCTACGCTGAAGCTGCTTTGATACTTAGATTTTCACCACTGTTCGGACAAGAAGACTCAATTACAGCTTTGCGCACGTCATGTTCGCACTTCCACCTAGTGATTTGGCTGAAGGCGCAAATCAAAGGATTTCTCCACGCGTCTCCCTTACAGTCAGTCGCTCCCAGAACACGAAAAGGAGCCGGGTTCATCTGAGTTCCTGTAGCGAGCACGGGGGGCGGCACAGAGCGCGGGAATATCTGTTGAATCCGGATCCAAGGTGGCCTGGACGATCCTCCAGTTCTCCACATAGGTCTTCCCGAGCCAAGCCTGCCAGGAGCAAAGTCCTGACGCCCAGGTGCCTCCAGCACCATTCCAGCCACTCCCCGGCCGCGCCTAGTAGTTGCCCTCCTCCTATCCTGCCTCCGCCTCAGCCCTTCCCACCACCTCTTGTCTGCAACTCACCGACTCAGAATCCACAGCCAAGCTTTCCGCGGCAACGGCGGCTCGAGCCGGAAGCTGGGGTCAGCCTGGGAGGCAATACATCCGGTTCAAATACCTTAACTGCGCTCTGGGACCCGGATGGGCGTCCCGGAAGAACTTCCTGAAATTGTCTCCCTTCTTCACTGTGCCCTCGCCTGGAATGACAGGCCCCGAATTCCCGCAAATCCTCACTCTCCTGTCCCACTTTCGGTACTCCAGCCGGTCCGATCCGTGCGTTCTCAACATCCGAATAGCGGACGTGTTACGAAGTTGGGGTACAGCGCGTCCGTCCGTTTCCAGCTCCGGGACCCGCGGGTGGCCCTCCCAGATTATTAGGGATCAGGTCCTCTGGTTACCCGGCCATCTACCATATAAAAGGTGGCGGAGGACAGGAGGGGGTTGCCATCGAAATCTGTATTGAGATTGCCTAGTGAATTAATACCCCATCAGGATCTGGATCCCACCTCCCCCACCCGTTCCTTGGCAAACCCAGGCCTTTTATCTCCAAACTACCCTAAGTGCAACCAGACTGACATGTAACAATTTTTTTTCTTCTTTCCTGCTTTAAATCCTCCATTGTTCTTCTCCATCTCCATGACAGCCAAACATTTTAGCAAATTCAAGATCCTTCATTATTTGGCTTCACTAACGTTATAGCTGTACATTCCCTCTATCTTCTACGCTGAAGCTGCTTTGATACTTAGATTTTCACCACTGTTCGGACAAGAAGACTCAATTACAGCTTTGCGCACGTCATGTTCGCACTTCCACCTAGTGATTTGGCTGAAGGCGCAAATCAAAGGATTTCTCCACGCGTCTCCCTTACAGTCAGTCGCTCCCAGAACACGAAAAGGAGCCGGGTTCATCTGAGTTCCTGTAGCGAGCACGGGGGGCGGCACAGAGCGCGGGAATATCTGTTGAATCCGGATCCAAGGTGGCCTGGACGATCCTCCAGTTCTCCACATAGGTCTTCCCGAGCCAAGCCTGCCAGGAGCAAAGTCCTGACGCCCAGGTGCCTCCAGCACCATTCCAGCCACTCCCCGGCCGCGCCTAGTAGTTGCCCTCCTCCTATCCTGCCTCCGCCTCAGCCCTTCCCACCACCTCTTGTCTGCAACTCACCGACTCAGAATCCACAGCCAAGCTTTCCGCGGCAACGGCGGCTCGAGCCGGAAGCTGGGGTCAGCCTGGGAGGCAATACATCCGGTTCAAATACCTTAACTGCGCTCTGGGACCCGGATGGGCGTCCCGGAAGAACTTCCTGAAATTGTCTCCCTTCTTCACTGTGCCCTCGCCTGGAATGACAGGCCCCGAATTCCCGCAAATCCTCACTCTCCTGTCCCACTTTCGGTACTCCAGCCGGTCCGATCCGTGCGTTCTCAACATCCGAATAGCGGACGTGTTACGAAGTTGGGGTACAGCGCGTCCGTCCGTTTCCAGCTCCGGGACCCGCGGGTGGCCCTCCCAGATTATTAGGGATCAGGTCCTCTGGTTACCCGGCCATCTACCATATAAAAGGTGGCGGAGGAAAGGAGGGGGTTGCCATCGAAATCTGTATTGGAGATTGCCTAGTGAATTAATACCCCATCAGGATCTGGATCCCACCTCAACCCCCAACCTATGGCTTCCTCCCCACAGCCTTACCTCTCTCAGTTCCTTGGCAAACCCAGGCCTTTTATCTAAACCACTGGCCCAGCTTTTTCCTCCAGCGTACCCTATTCCCTCCTATAGTAGAGCGTGGTCCAACCGCTGTTGCTGTGCGCTGTTACCCCGCCCACTCCGTTACCAGGCAACGGTTACCAGGAGACCACTAACGGTGGCTCAGCCATTGGTCAGTTCACCAGCATGGGTCCCTCCCCAAGGGAGCAACAGTCAATGAGCCATTAGTGGGCCATTCAACCAAGGTCTTCGGAGTGGTGTTAGTCAGGCTGAGTGTCCGGTTAAGAGGGAGATCATGGAAAGCCTCCGGCCAGATGAGCTGGGGACAGGGAGAGCAGGGAACAGATTGCAGGGCTCCAGAGCGCAGGGCTCCAGAGCGCTCACCAAGGTCACCTCCTGGCCAGGAATAGGTCTTGAGAGACAGAGTGAATCTCTCCCCCATTCCTGTCTCTGAGACCTAGTAGCAGCTGCACTCTGCCTGGTCATAGACTGTGGGAACTGGTACTCTCCCCCACCTCAATTTGAGCAGCCTGGAAGCCTGAGGGCCAGTTGAGTTGGGGGCCTGGCTTCCTCAAGGATGACAGCTGGACAGGGTTAGGGGTCCTGGCCCTTGAGGATGCTGCCAACTGAGATCTGCCTCCTCTTAGCTAGGACCTGGGTCTCAGAGGTGAACGCTGTGCCTTGGGACCTTGACTTTTCCTGTCAGAACAGAGAATATTTGTTTAGAGGAGATCTGCAGGGACATTAATACATGACCATGACTGGACCTAAAGAACAAAGAAGCTGACATCAAGAATTTTGCAACACCAAATCTCGTGCCTCACTCACCTGTCCTATAAAAGGGCTTTCTTTGCTGAAAGCGTTTGGGAGCTTGCAGGTTTTTAGACATGAGCCACCCACCTCCTTGCATGGCCCTGCAGTAAACCTTTCTCTGTTCTGAACTCCAAAGTCTTGGTAATGTTTGGTCTCTCTGTGCATCTGGCACATGGACTTGCATTTCGGTAATACTACCACTCATCCTTCAAAATCCCATTCGTTGTTCAAATCACATTATCCCTGAAGCCATCCTGAAATGCCTGTGAATTACTTTGCTTCCACTTAGGAATCAGTAAACCCTTTGCCTGCCTTAATGACTGCAGTTATTATACCTGTACTTGAATCTGTGTCCTACCTAGGCAGAGGTATTTAGGTGACTGATCTTTGCATTCCTGGAGGTCTAGCATGTAATAGGCATCAAGTATTTGCTAAATGAAGGAATGTCTCAATTCTTAGACGTTGCTCCATCCTCTCAATTAACAGTACAGGAAGAAGTAACTGACATAATTTGGTTAGCCCAGATTTTCTTCCGAAGCCAAGCTCAGCATGATTAATTAATGGCTTTTTAAGAATAGTAGTGAAGAAAGCATTCCTATATTCAAATTCAAGCAACTGGAAAGACAAGCTGAAGAGGAGAGAGAAAATAAACCATTGACACCAAAGCCTTAAATTGTCACACTTTTATTAAGGAAACTTCCCCATAATAAGTGAAGAGGTAGTTCACAGTATGTCTAACATACAACAGATTTAGAACAGCCATTCACCAGCTGAAATAAAATGTTCTGGGTTATTTGTTTAGGACAGTAGCAGCTGCACTCTGCCTGGTCATAGACTGTGGGAACTGGTACTCTCCCCCACCTCAATTTGAGCAGCCTGGAAGCCTGAGGGCCAGTTGAGTTGGGGGCCTGGCTTCCTCAAGGATGACAGCTGGACAGGGTTAGGGGTCCTGGCCCTTGAGGATGCTGCCAACTGAGATCTGCCTCCTCTTAGCTAGGACCTGGGTCTCAGAGGTGAACGCTGTGCCTTGGGACCTTGACTTTTCCTGTCAGAACAGAGAATATTTGTTTAGAGGAGATCTGCAGGGACATTAATACATGACCATGACTGGACCTAAAGAACAAAGAAGCTGACATCAAGAATTTTGCAACACCAAATCTCGTGCCTCACTCACCTGTCCTATAAAAGGGCTTTCTTTGCTGAAAGCGTTTGGGGAGCTTGCAGGTTTTTAGACATGAGCCACCCACCTCCTTGCATGGCCCTGCAGTAAACCTTTCTCTGTTCTGAACTCCAAAGTCTTGGTAATGTTTGGTCTCTCTGTGCATCTGGCACATGGACTTGCATTTCGGTAATACTACCACTCATCCTTCAAAATCCCATTCGTTGTTCGCAAATCACATTATCCCTGAAGCCATCCTGAAATGCCTGTGAATTACTTTGCTTCCACTTAGGAATCAGTAAACCCTTTGCCTGCCTTAATGACTGCAGTTATTATACCTGTACTTGAATCTGTGTCCTACCTAGGCAGAGGTATTTAGGTGACTGATCTTTGCATTCCTGGAGGTCTAGCATGTAATAGGCATCAAGTATTTGCTAAATGAAGGAATGTCTCAATTCTTAGACGTTGCTCCATCCTCTCAATTAACAGTACAGGAAGAAGTAACTGACATAATTTGGTTAGCCCAGATTTTCTTCCGAAGCCAAGCTCAGCATGATTAATTAATGGCTTTTTAAGAATAGTAGTGAAGAAAGCATTCCTATATTCAAATTCAAGCAACTGGAAAGACAAGCTGAAGAGGAGAGAGAAAATAAACCATTGACACCAAAGCCTTAAATTGTCACACTTTTATTAAGGAAACTTCCCCATAATAAGTGAAGAGGTAGTTCACAGTATGTCTAACATACAACAGATTTAGAACAGCCATTCACCAGCTGAAATAAAATGTTCTGGGTTATTTGTTTAGGACAATATTTTAGAAGTAGTGATGGTGGTCACCCTTCATTTATAGATTTTCTAATAAAGAAACTAAAACAAAACCACATCTGATTTACCTCAGAGCCACTTCAGTTTGGAGTTTGTATTTTAAATTAAATAATAAATAAATAACTGTGACACAGTAATTAAAAAACTGTGGTAAAGAGAGCCTTCTCTTTTTAGTCATCCTGGGGTTCAATAAAATACAAATGCTGAGTGTCTAAGTTTTTTAAAAATCTTCCTCCTCTACAATAACACAACTTATTTTGAAAATCGCCTTCCTCTGTAAAACATATTTGATATCAGTAAATTGACCACTTTGCAATATAATCTAAGAAACATGTACATAAAGTCAAGTACCACCAAAAGAAAATGTCTCACAGAAACAGAACACCTCCAGCCAAGAAATGGGAAAGACTAAACCACTTCAGTGGTTTGCAATTGAAAAAGGTGAGAACTGGAATTTTTACTCATACAGAATCATCAAAATGTTTAAGTGACCAAAGAAAGCAAAGCAGTTTTCTTTATTCTTCCGTGGTGAAAACCAAATGGATACATTTCCTCACTGAGACTACATGAGACTGTAAGCTCTGTGAGGGCAGGAACCATAACAATCTTATCTAGCATAGTGTCTGGCAATACTAGGTGTTCGATAAATGTCTCTTGAAGGCTTCAGTGAATCCAAGAATAGTCTCCAACCAAAGAGACCAATTTTATTTGAATCCACAGCTTTTAGTCTTCAAACCAGTTACAAAAACAAGACATGAATGTAAGCAAAGGAAACACTCCAACTTGAAATTTTCCTGTGATAAAATGATGTTCAGAGAAAACAATGAAACATTGGTTAAAATGTTAGTGTCTCACTATTGCATAGAATTGGTACTCTTTGGCTGGATCATATAAAAATCAGAATGCTAGGCAGCATCATTAGACCATAGAAGAGTGACATTAGGCATAAGATACCTATTAGTCTTACCACTCCATTTTATTCTCATTTAAAATCTTTTAACAAATGGTAGAAATTATACTTCAAATCAGATTTACATTTAAATGCATCAAATTATAACAGCTTTAAGAAAACCCTCTGACTATTCAAGTTAAAGTTAATTTTTGGTTTATCTGTGCAAGGACTCTCATAGCTCAGAAACAGAAACAAGAAATCCTGATGGAAACTAAACACTGTTTCCAGACAAAATTAGTTTCACATTTGGATCCTTCTCACATTATTGTCACTTGTCCTTTCCCTTCCTAATCAACACCCAGCAGATCAATTGCTTATTAGGAAGAATGTAATATTCATCCTAATCAAAAATAATTTACAAAAATAAATCCTTCTGTGACTGTTTTGTCTGCAAAATCCAGGCTGTCTCAGAAAGCAAACAAGGATTCACAGAGGGGAAGCTCAAACTAGGAACTTTTTGCTAAAGTATTCTTGATTATGTTCTAAATCTTTTTAAGCCAAGGGACAGTGAGGAGACCTTAGCTTGTACTTAGTTACTTGTCTACTTTGGCCAACCTTGGCCAGGCCATCTCTCTGGGCTTCGGCTTTCTCAGCTTACAAAAACAGAGGTGGACTAAATGATCTCTTAAGATTCTCTATGGACTTAAACACTCCTATTACCTAAATCTAACTCATGAGTCAGAAACTAGTAAGACTCAAAATTTTATTTTGGAACTATAACATGTGCCTTAGGGAAAACAGTTCTTTTGCTTTTCCATAATGGACAACCAACTTTGTATTAGTGATCTATCAAAGGTGGTGAGAAGGGACTGTGTACCATTATAGGAATATCTAAATGCAAAAACCTGACTGCTCCTTCTGGGACCCACTGTTTTCATCTACCTTAGAAATTAAGGTACACAAGGAAACGAGAATGCAGAGACTACTACACTGGACAAAACTCTGAAGGCCAAACTCACCTTACCCATGGCGAACTTCTAGAAAAAAGTCTAGAGATTCCTGATAGCCTCTTTTTAGAGAGACCATTATATATTAGCACACTTTAAGTGTACCTGGAGCAATCCTGACTCCAAAAGCATCACCAATTAAGTTACAGAATAATTATAAGCACTTGGTTTCTTTGGGGGGAAGACCTCCCAAATAAGTACCGTTTTACAACTGTACTACTACCTTTTGTTGGTTATGTTCTCCAATGGTGATTCCTCTCCTTCTGTAGATGTTGCTGAAAATACTGTACTCTCATCTAAGTGAACTTGAATGACATGCAGTTTGGCCATATACTATTGAAGAGAGTACAGAATAACCTAAAATACTTTTTTACAGGCCAGCTCCAAGAAAAGTAGATTCATTCATTTGTCATATATAGATGAATTACCAGTAGGCAACCAGAAGTTCTATCACTTACTCAAGCTGATAGCCATATCACCTTATTTAAAAATAGCTCAGCTTATTTTCTACCAAACATATTATTTGCGTCCCTTAGCATAGCATCTATTGGCAATGTGAATGTGATGTTATAAACTTCTCAGTACCTTCAGAATGTGCCCAGTGGAAAGTCTAAAATTGTGTCAGTCTGAGACATAAGTTGATATTAGGTAGACAAACGGAATACGCCTTGGGAAAAGAAAACAGACATCACAGGATAAATAATTCAAAACAGAACATGGGAAAGGGAAAAATGCAGGCAAGACCACTCCAAGTGGCAAGCTGCCTGGTCTATTAGTGCTTTGACTCACCCCTACGTCCTGCACAGAGGCTCTGGAGAATTCAAATTAGCGAAATGACTCCTAAAAAGACTCAAGACTATTGCCACATTTGCAGTCAGTTTCACTTAGGAGCATAAAGGCCCTACTCAATTCACACGAGTCAGAAACTAGTAAGACTCAAAATTTTATTTTGGAACTATAACATGTGCCTTAGGGAAAACAGTTCTTTTGCTTTTCCATAATGGACAACCAACTTTGTATTAGTGATCTATCAAAGGTGGTGAGAAGGGACTGTGTACCATTATAGGAATATCTAAATGCAAAACCTGACTGCTCCTTCTGGGACCCACTGTTTTCATCTACCTTAGAAATTAAGGTACACAAGGAAACGAGAATGCAGAGACTACTACACTGGACAAAACTCTGAAGGCCAAACTCACCTTACCCATGGCGAACTTCTAGAAAAAAGTCTAGAGATTCCTGATAGCCTCTTTTTAGAGAGACCATTATATATTAGCACACTTTAAGTGTACCTGGAGCAATCCTGACTCCAAAAGCATCACCAATTAAGTTACAGAATAATTATAAGCACTTGGTTTCTTTGGGGGGAAGACCTCCCAAATAAGTACCGTTTTACAACTGTACTACTACCTTTTGTTGGTTATGTTCTCCAATGGTGATTCCTCTCCTTCTGTAGATGTTGCTGAAAATACTGTACTCTCATCTAAGTGAACTTGAATGACATGCAGTTTGGCCATATACTATTGAAGAGAGTACAGAATAACCTAAAATACTTTTTTACAGGCCAGCTCCAAGAAAAGTAGATTCATTCATTTGTCATATATAGATGAATTACCAGTAGGCAACCAGAAGTTCTATCACTTACTCAAGCTGATAGCCATATCACCTTATTTAAAAATAGCTCAGCTTATTTTCTACCAAACATATTATTTGCGTCCCTTAGCATAGCATCTATTGGCAATGTGAATGTGATGTTATAAACTTCTCAGTACCTTCAGAATGTGCCCAGTGGAAAGTCTAAAATTGTGTCAGTCTGAGACATAAGTTGATATTAGGTAGACAAACGGAATACGCCTTGGGAAAAGAAAACAGACATCACAGGATAAATAATTCAAAACAGAACATGGGAAAGGGAAAAATGCAGGCAAGACCACTCCAAGTGGCAAGCTGCCTGGTCTATTAGTGCTTTGACTCACCCCTACGACCTGCACAGAGGCTCTGGAGAAGTCAAATTAGCGAAATGACTCCTAAAAAGACTCAAGACTATTGCCACATTTGCAGTCAGTTTCACTTAGGAGCATAAAGGCCCTACTCAATTCACACAAGTGCTTTCGTTCCTTAAGTTCAGGACAGCTTGGGCCAGTTTACCTGCATCCAGGACCTGTGTTCCATCAGGCTGTGGCTGACACCCTTTGGAGTCTGTGACTGTTGTACATGCAAAAGAATCAAAGTCCACAGTGAGGTCTTGCACATTTCTTTCATTGGCATTATCAAAGCTGTTTTTGCCATGTAGCTGTTTAAGGTGTTTCCTCAATACTGGCTTATGTGCAAACACCATGTCACAATAGTTACACTTATGGGGCTTATCTCCACTGTGAAGGTTAAGATGATCCTGTAAGGAACACTTCTGAGAAAAGGTTTTCCCACAGATTTTACACTGGAAAGGTTTAATGCCGGCATGCACACGCATGTGTCGATGAAGGTTGCCTTTCTGAGTAAATGTCTTGCCGCAGAGTAGACACATAAAGAGTTTGTGCATTTTTAAATGGTTGGCGTAGTTTTCCAAGTGACGAAACACCCTGGTACACTTTGGGCACTGGTGATGCCACTGCAGACCTTTGTCTACACCTCGAATATTAGGCCCAAAGACATCTTTCGAGGCCATGATGATGTTATCACTGCCTGTGTAAGAGAGGCATAATTGTGGAGGTGGTTTTGTTCTATTTCACTTACTCTGTTTTCCACAGTTGAATTTATCAGGGAGTGTTGGGGCTCAGAGGAATGTAAAGCAGTGGGTTCAGAAGAAATAAACTGGTTCTGATCTTTTTTACTTCTAACCTCTGAGACATCCCCAATAGATTCTACCTTCAGAATAAACGGTCTGAGACATAAGTTGATATTAGGTAGACAAACGGAATACGCCTTGGGAAAAGAAAACAGACATCACAGGATAAATAATTCAAAACAGAACATGGGAAAGGGAAAAATGCAGGCAAGACCACTCCAAGTGGCAAGCTGCCTGGTCTATTAGTGCTTTGACTCACCCCTACTACCTGCACAGAGGCTCTGGAGAAGTCAAATTAGCGAAATGACTCCTAAAAAGACTCAAGACTATTGCCACATTTGCAGTCAGTTTCACTTAGGAGCATAAAGGCCCTACTCAATTCACACAAGTGCTTTCGTTCCTTAAGTTCAGGACAGCTTGGGCCAGTTTACCTGCATCCAGGACCTGTGTTCCATCAGGCTGTGGCTGACACCCTTTGGAGTCTGTGACTGTTGTACATGCAAAAGAATCAAAGTCCACAGTGAGGTCTTGCACATTTCTTTCATTGGCATTATCAAAGCTGTTTTTGCCATGTAGCTGTTTAAGGTGTTTCCTCAATACTGGCTTATGTGCAAACACCATGTCACAATAGTTACACTTATGGGGCTTATCTCCACTGTGAAGGTTAAGATGATCCTGTAAGGAACACTTCTGAGAAAAGGTTTTCCCACAGATTTTACACTGGAAAGGTTTAATGCCGGCATGCACACGCATGTGTCGATGAAGGTTGCCTTTCTGAGTAAATGTCTTGCCGCAGAGTAGACACATAAAGAGTTTGTGCATTTTTAAATGGTTGGCGTAGTTTTCCAAGTGACGAAACACCCTGGTACACTTTGGGCACTGGTGATGCCACTGCAGACCTTTGTCTACACCTCGAATATTAGGCCCAAAGACATCTTTCGAGGCCATGATGATGTTATCACTGCCTGTGTAAGAGAGGGCATAATTGTGGAGGTGGTTTTGTTCTATTTCACTTACTCTGTTTTCCACAGTTGAATTTATCAGGGAGTGTTGGGGCTCAGAGGAATGTAAAGCAGTGGGTTCAGAAGAAATAAACTGGTTCTGATCTTTTTTACTTCTAACCTCTGAGACATCCCCAATAGATTCTACCTTAACAATCTGAATATCACTGTCCTCTATATCCATACTGTCTTCAGATGGATGAATACAAGGCGAGTCCTGCTTTGGGGAGTCACTGGCATCTCCCTGATGTTCTTTCGACTGGGGAGAAGCACTCTGCGGTTCGCACCCCTCTTTCCTCTCCATCGGCTGTTTTGGCTTTATAAACTTCCACAAGGCCTGTGTGCACCGTTCTACAATGTGACTCATTTGGAGAAAACTCGCAGCGGTCAAGTAATTGACCAGTTCCATCTCAGGAAATTCCAGCACACCACTATAACAGGACAAGAGCAACTGTCTCCCCACTTCAGAACTCTGCAATATGGAGATTTTCACCTCTCTGGAATCATTCAGTAAAAACTGGTCTCTTAAGAAGGGAGACCCTGCAGCAAACACAATTTTATGCCCCTGTACCTCAATATCATCTATGAGAACTGTAACATCACAAAATTTATTCTCTTCTCTTAATTTGTTCATTTTTTGTAACATTGAATCTCCATAATTTTCAAACTTGAAGTGAAGGAGATCTGATCTTTCAGACATTTTGGCAGACCTAAAGAACAGAAATGTAAAAAGGATGAATTTAAGAAAATTCAAACAATTCAGAAAACCTGGATTTTCCTTTCAAGAGCAAATCTGTGTTGTCATACCTGTTTGTATGTATCTGAACGAAATTTTCCTTGAAAAGGAAGCTAGCATAACAGCTTTCAAAGAATGTTAGAAATTACTCATTGAAGGCTGTTAAAAGTTACTTCTCACCAACATCAAGTGTCAATTGCACCTAAGGAGTGGACTTATATTAGCGAAATGGTTGGCATTCATTCAACTTTTTAAGATGCTTAATATAAGAACAGTGCTTGAGTTATTCTAAGGGCATGCTTTTGCTTCTCAAGTGAGAATCTATCAGGTTTCATGAACTACCTAAAACATCCCAACAAGTAATGAAGTAATAATTAACGATTTTATTTTACATGATACTATGAACCTGCTTCTTCAAAGACAAAACACTCATTTTCTTTGCTTTGTATTTTACTGCAGTGACACTGCTTGCCTGATTCCTGGGTAAACTGTCTTCTGTTTAAACTTATGTGAATTCACTAATACAAGTATTTTTGTAATAAAAGGAAAGTCATATGCCTAAAGGGACAACTTCTAGACAGTGTCATAGGCAAGCGTCTTTATCCTTTACATTTTGGACAAACTTAATCTCCTTCTTAAGAAACATTTCTTGATATATGAAGTAAATATTTGATATAGAAAAACCAGATGAGCCACTTGCTAGGAATCTGAGTAAGGGTAAGGTGGATCTAATTAATCCCTATTAGACGTTATTACTTCTTCCCTAACCTTATCTATCCATCATTACTCATCAACTAGACTATTGAATTGATTCATAAATGTTTCTTGGTTACAGCTTCTATTACCTCTAATCCAGCTCCTACAACATCACACATTATCTTTAAAAAACACAGATCTGTTTATATCCAACCCCCGCCTAAAATCCTTCTGTGACTCCCATCATCTCCTGGATGAGAACTAACCTCTTAAGTATAAACTGAAAAATTTAGACTTCTGCAGAAATGTAAAAAGGATGAATTTAAGTTCATTTTTGTAACATTGAATCTCCATAATTTTCAAACTTGAAGTGAAGGAGATCTGATCTTTCAGACATTTTGGCAGACCTAAAGAACAGAAATGTAAAAAGGATGAATTTAAGAAAATTCAAACAATTCAGAAAACCTGGATTTTCCTTTCAAGAGCAAATCTGTGTTGTCATACCTGTTTGTATGTATCTGAACGAAATTTTCCTTGAAAAGGAAGCTAGCATAACAGCTTTCAAAGAATGTTAGAAATTACTCATTGAAGGCTGTTAAAAGTTACTTCTCACCAACATCAAGTGTCAATTGCACCTAAGGAGTGGACTTATATTAGCGAAATGGTTGGCATTCATTCAACTTTTTAAGATGCTTAATATAAGAACAGTGCTTGAGTTATTCTAAGGGCATGCTTTTGCTTCTCAAGTGAGAATCTATCAGGTTTCATGAACTACCTAAAACATCCCAACAAGTAATGAAGTAATAATTAACGATTTTATTTTACATGATACTATGAACCTGCTTCTTCAAAGACAAAACACTCATTTTCTTTGCTTTGTATTTTACTGCAGTGACACTGCTTGCCTGATTCCTGGGTAAACTGTCTTCTGTTTAAACTTATGTGAATTCACTAATACAAGTATTTTTGTAATAAAAGGAAAGTCATATGCCTAAAGGGACAACTTCTAGACAGTGTCATAGGCAACGTCTTTATCCTTTACATTTTGGACAAACTTAATCTCCTTCTTAAGAAACATTTCTTGATATATGAAGTAAATATTTGATATAGAAAAACCAGATGAGCCACTTGCTAGGAATCTGAGTAAGGGTAAGGTGGATCTAATTAATCCCTATTAGACGTTATTACTTCTTCCCTAACCTTATCTATCCATCATTACTCATCAACTAGACTATTGAATTGATTCATAAATGTTTCTTGGTTACAGCTTCTATTACCTCTAATCCAGCTCCTACAACATCACACATTATCTTTAAAAAACACAGATCTGTTTATATCCAACCCCCGCCTAAAATCCTTCTGTGACTCCCATCATCTCCTGGATGAAAACTAACCTCTTAAGTATAAACTGATAAAATAAACTTAATAACAATTAAGGTAAATATTGGCAAAAACCAGTCAACCATGGAGATGTCTTTGTCAAATCTCTGCATATTTCTCTTTTTATGATTAAATTTCTTTGGAGAAGGTCCCCATGTTCTGATTCTATACTCCTACTTGGCTTCCCAAGTTTCAGTCTAAAGGGAAGGATGAGTTAGTCATGTCAATATTGTCAATATGGTATTAGTTTTACAATGACTGTCCACCGGTCACAGTAAAAATAATAGACCATACAGTCTGTATACTAGTCTTCTGTGAGATCAGTAGGTTTATAAGGTCTACCCCTGAGAAGAAGGTCTACGATTTTAGTATATCAATAAATTCACCTCAAATTCTGTGTCTTCATCAATTCTGAAGTTGAGAATCATGAGTCAATCAGCTGTTCCTAGAAACATCCGATCTCTGAAGCCCAATCTTTATATTCTACAACACTGAGTTACAAAAGCTCATAGAACACCAGCTTCTAACATCAGAATTCAGGTCTCACTCATACTGCTCAGTGCCTAGTTCATGATAGCACTCTACTGACTCCAAGCCTTAGCAGTTATTTCTTTAATCCAGAACACTATTCCCCAGCCAACTATCACTCTTTTATTTCCTCTGAGGGCCCTTTCCTAACCCCTCACAGTAGCACAGTTGTCTCTACTGGACCTGCAACCTAGTTCTTCCAGTGTAACACACAAAATACTAACAGTAATACCCCTGCAAGACAGTGTCATAGGCAACGTCTTTATCCTTTACATTTTGGACAAACTTAATCTCCTTCTTAAGAAACATTTCTTGATATATGAAGTAAATATTTGATATAGAAAAACCAGATGAGCCACTTGCTAGGAATCTGAGTAAGGGTAAGGTGGATCTAATTAATCCCTATTAGACGTTATTACTTCTTCCCTAACCTTATCTATCCATCATTACTCATCAACTAGACTATTGAATTGATTCATAAATGTTTCTTGGTTACAGCTTCTATTACCTCTAATCCAGCTCCTACAACATCACACATTATCTTTAAAAAACACAGATCTGTTTATATCCAACCCCCGCCTAAAATCCTTCTGTGACTCCCATCATCTCCTGGATGAAAACTAACCTCTTAAGTATAAACTGATAAAATAAACTTAATAACAATTAAGGTAAATATTGGCAAAAACCAGTCAACCATGGAGATGTCTTTGTCAAATCTCTGCATATTTCTCTTTTTATGATTAAATTTCTTTGGAGAAGGTCCCCATGTTCTGATTCTATACTCCTACTTGGCTTCCCAAGTTTCAGTCTAAAGGGAAGGATGAGTTAGTCATGTCAATATTGTCAATATGGTATTAGTTTTACAATGACTGTCCACCGGTCACAGTAAAAATAATAGACCATACAGTCTGTATACTAGTCTTCTGTGAGATCAGTAGGTTTATAAGGTCTACCCCTGAGAAGAAGGTCTACGATTTTAGTATATCAATAAATTCACCTCAAATTCTGTGTCTTCATCAATTCTGAAGTTGAGAATCATGAGTCAATCAGCTGTTCCTAGAAACATCCGATCTCTGAAGCCCAATCTTTATATTCTACAACACTGAGTTACAAAAGCTCATAGAACACCAGCTTCTAACATCAGAATTCAGGTCTCACTCATACTGCTCAGTGCCTAGTTCATGATAGCACTCTACTGACTCCAAGCCTTAGCAGTTATTTCTTTAATCCAGAACACTATTCCCCAGCCAACTATCACTCTTTTATTTCCTCTGAGGGCCCTTTCCTAACCCCTCACAGTAGCACAGTTGTCTCTACTGGACCTGCAACCTAGTTCTTCCAGTGTAACACACAAAATACTAACAGTAATACCCTTCAAACTGCAAGCTTCATGGCATTAGAGAGAAATCTCCACAACACTGGGAATCTGGGTCTTCTAGGGCAAATCACTCTTTCCTTTGGCTTTAAGTTCTACTAAATGTAGCCACATTACTGGCAAACCCTCTTCTGTTCAAACTGGTGTGTATTCCAATCATCTAATAGTGTACTAAACATAGAGCAGATGCTCAGCTTGTATTTCTTGAACCTTTAAGATTCATTTGACAATAGTAGGAAGATTTGCTGTTAGGAAGACCAGCGCATAAGCATTACAGGTCTACAGTCATGAGAGCCTAGAAAGGAATGAAAATGGGAATACAGAGCAAGGAAAAACAACAAAAAGACATTTCAAAAAGCCTGATAATGGGAGACACAAAATACAAAGTAAGATGTAAAGGTTCTAAGCTAAGGAGCCCGTCTGAATTAAAATGTCACTGAAAGAGAGGCGAGATTTAGAAAGGGGCACTGGTATGGCACAGGTGTATTAAAACACATTTCTAAATAAATTACAAGCATCTCCTTTGTATGGCACTCTGGGGGTATAGATAACGAATAATTACAATGAAGATGAGGGATGCAAAGAAGCCTATGTAATATCAGAGAAGAGATGGTGAATATCAGATGAAAAGGAAAAACCTCAGAGATACAGGGAATATATTAGTAACAAAAGTGACACAACTGTACTACCCATTATTGGTCAGTTTTAGCAATTATGGTAGCTTGACATATTTGATCTGGCAATGGTGAATTTCCCAGTTCATAACTAGAAATTATACAAATGACTGTGATTCAAATAGCCAAATAAAAGGAGCATGCTTCTTAGGGATTTAGCTTGTCTTGAATTTACTGACAAGTGAGCATTTTGAACTGTGGTGCTGAAGACTCTTGAGATCAAATCAAATCAAGTCTCAAGGAGATCAAATCATTCAATCCTAAAGGAAATCAACCCTGAGTATTCATCAGAAGGATTGATGCCAAAGCTCCAATACTTTGGCCACCTGATGTGAAGAGCGGACTCACTGGAAAAGACCCTGACGTCGGGAAAGATTGAGGGCAGGAGCAGAAGGGGGCGGCAGAGGATGAGATGGTTGGATGGCATCACCAACTCACTGGACATGAGTTTAAGCAGGCTCTGGGAGATGCTGAAGGACAGGGAAGGCCTGCCATGGTGCAGTCCATGGGGTCACAAAGAGTCAAACATGACTGAGGGACTGAAAATAACAAGACCATTTTCCTACTCACAACAAAAAATGAACACTAATTGCTTCCATCTATAACATGACAGTACTCGTAATGCTTTAGGTAACTCTCCTCAGAGATCATTGTTCCTCGAAGCTCCAAAGACAGAAGTTGGAGTACAGTTTCATTTACATTTATTTATCAGTCTCGAGCAATTTACCAACAGAAGCAGTCAGACAGGTGTCTCAGGGAGGAGCTTGATTTGTCTGCTTTAGTCCAAGATTGTGAGGAAATTTACTATGTCTCCTTTAAGAAGTTTTCCTTATTGTGTCAGTCAGCTCAATGTACTGTCTCTTTTTGATAAACTCTTATTTCCAGGCCACAGAGTTTATCCTTTAATTGTTCCCTGCTACTAGTTCCCCTTTCCAACAGAGGATTAGTCATTTGAGGGCAAGGACCAACTATTATGTTTTACACAGCTTATTCAACAAAAACTTAACTCAATGTTCTCTATGAAATTCTTATTGAGCTATGGTAGAAACGCTCTTCACTATCATGGCACGCTCTTTTCAGTGCCCTGGGGGAAATTTCTTTCTAGGGTTTGTTTCCAAAAAATAGTTTTGACAATCTAAAACAAAATTTTAAACAAAAGTTTAAAAATGTCAAAATAAAAAAGCAATACTTATTTCATACAAACTATTTTAATTTTAAAAATAAGAAAAATGATAGCTAATCTTTACTGAATCCTTGCTGAGTACCAGGTATACCCAAATTGACCCTTTAATCTTCAAAATTTCTATGAGATAGGCATCTATTGTCATCTCCAGTTTGCCTATGAGGAAACTCAAGCTTTGTGAACATAAGTCACTTGCTCCATTTAAGGGAGGTGGAAAGTATTAAATGTTAGAGGCAGAAATTGTGCCCAAGCTACATGACGCTAAAATTCACATGTGATACAGCTAGATTAGCTGAAGTTTTAACCTGTGGAGGTTAACTGTGATTCTCTCCACTCATATCCATTCAACTTGTACACTGATGGTTGATATGCTTTTGTATATTTAGTTATGCTTTAATAAAAGGTTTATGTTTAAAAACAACGTACAATTTAAAGCCAAATTTGTGTCAAGTCTAGAGGACTTTAATAGTAAACCATGTATGTATTATCCTTGTCTTACCTTCCTTTCTCACCTTTTAAAACTATATTATTTTTCTACTTTTTGTGCATTCATCTTTGTAGGATGAAACTTAATGTCATTTATAAATAAAACATAATAAAATTATGAATATAAAACTTATAACAACTGTTCACCATTATCATAAAAATCACGCATATAATTCTAGATTATAGCAGACTTTCTAGGAACTAAAAGTAAAGAACTGATTAGGCAGAATAGAGACTTAGTCTCCACATTATACTGATTCTTTTCAAAGAATGATTTCCAAATTTTCTATATTCTTACTTCCATTGGCATGATTCAGGTCTTTATCAACTATTGTCTGGGTTACTATAAGTAAGTCTGACTGCTGTTGAGTTTCTCTTAGAAAGTTTTTTTTTTTTTTTACTTTTTATTTTTACAGAGTTTTGTTGTTTACAGATATGACTAATCCCAAATTGGTCATTTGTATATCTCTGGCCCATTCCTTCCTCCACCCTCTTAGCAAGTTTTAAATGACCCATTTTCCAAACATCAATGAATAGAAACAGTCTCACTTAGGATCATTTTCTCTGTTTATATTTACACAATTCTTCTATAATCATTTCCATAACAAATGTTGCAGTTAATTTGAAATTTCCCTTTGTTCAAACAGGAGTAACCCAAAAGGATCAGTGAATATTCTAAGTTGAACATCATTCACTGCCAAACAATTGACAGTGTGAAAATAGCCGTATTTCTTATCTCAAATGCCTCTAATAGTATCGATAAGGAAAACTTTTCTATTCTATATAATAAATTCCCAAGCTGAATATCAGTCTGTTTCCTCATTCATTTCATAAAAGTGACTTTATCTTTCAACTTAGTACTCACAGCTACTTGTAAATCTTTCTCTTTCATTAACACTATGCCATTTTTCAAAGAGCCTTTCTCTACATAAAACTCAATTCTTTTCCTCTTTTGGGTAACTTTCATGGCACTACATTCTTCAAGTACTCACTCTTTTACTTACAAAACATTTACGAAATCTGTAAGATTACAGAAATATACTATTTCTGGAAATAAATTTTTGAATATAGGTAAAGTAAAAGTCCCCTTTCTCATCCTTCTTCCATTCAGTCGTCAGTTGGTTCTCAGTTTCTTCCTTAATGACTCTCTCTCCCTCTCCATTTTCAAAACAACATTTTTGTATATAACATCAGGTTTTCCTGGTGGCTCAGATTGTAAACAGTGTACTGACAATGCAGGAGACCTGGGTTCAGTCCCTGGGTGGGGAAGATCCCCTGGAGAAGGAAATGGCAATACAGGCCAGTATTCTTGCCTGGAAAATTCCATGGACAGAGGAAGCTGACAGGATACAGTCCATGGGTTCCCAAAGAGTCAGACATGACTGAACCACTAACACTTTCACTTCTTTCATATATAGCAACACTTCCAGCCACAGAAAATAAAAAATAAAATTACATTTCTTACTTAGAAAGTATATAATTGTTTTGCAACATTTTTCACTTATTGCTTTTGAGAGTTATCTATGTTTAACAGATTTAGTTCACTCTTCTTAAACTGTTGTACAGAAGTGGGCAAGTGGCTTAACTACTGGCCTCAGTTTTCCACCATTCTTTGGCTAATCTATTCCTCAAGGATTCACTAAATTGTGTAAAGGTAAATATATTCTACAAAGCTTAATCTTTGAGTTTTTGCTATTTTCTTAAGGTTTACTTCCTAAGAAAACCTGTCTAGGTTTCTCAATGTTTTATTACCTCTGTATTTAAAAAAATTCCTATATTTCCACCCTCCCAGCATGTGGTCCTCACTTGGCCAGGCTGGGGTGCACTCTTCCCTTCTCCCCACTTGGGATCCCTAATTTCGTTGTGTGGATGTCCAGGCAGGGTGCTGTAGGGAGGAGCCCAGGAGGCATCAGGGCGTGCATGGCTTATTACCTGAGGTCTCTGAGCTCCTGGCCCAGAGAAGTGGTGATGTTAGAAAGCGGGCTTAATACTCAACATTCAAAAACTAAGATCATGGTAGCCAGTCCTAACACTTCATGGCAATTAAATCGGAGACTAATTTTTTTGAATATAGGTAACAGCTACATTCTTCAAGTACTCACTCTTTTACTTACAAAACATTTACGAAATCTGTAAGATTACAGAAATATACTATTTCTGGAAATAAATTTTGAATATAGGTAAAGTAAAAGTCCCCTTTCTCATCCTTCTTCCATTCAGTCGTCAGTTGGTTCTCAGTTTCTTCCTTAATGACTCTCTCTCCCTCTCCATTTTCAAAACAACATTTTTGTATATAACATCAGGTTTTCCTGGTGGCTCAGATTGTAAACAGTGTACTGACAATGCAGGAGACCTGGGTTCAGTCCCTGGGTGGGGAAGATCCCCTGGAGAAGGAAATGGCAATACAGGCCAGTATTCTTGCCTGGAAAATTCCATGGACAGAGGAAGCTGACAGGATACAGTCCATGGGTTCCCAAAGAGTCAGACATGACTGAACCACTAACACTTTCACTTCTTTCATATATAGCAACACTTCCAGCCACAGAAAATAAAAAATAAAATTACATTTCTTACTTAGAAAGTATATAATTGTTTTGCAACATTTTTCACTTATTGCTTTTGAGAGTTATCTATGTTTAACAGATTTAGTTCACTCTTCTTAAACTGTTGTACAGAAGTGGGCAAGTGGCTTAACTACTGGCCTCAGTTTTCCACCATTCTTTGGCTAATCTATTCCTCAAGGATTCACTAAATTGTGTAAAGGTAAATATATTCTACAAAGCTTAATCTTTGAGTTTTTGCTATTTTCTTAAGGTTTACTTCCTAAGAAAACCTGTCTAGGTTTCTCAATGTTTTATTACCTCTGTATTTAAAAAAATTCCTATATTTCCACCCTCCCAGCATGTGGTCCTCACTTGGCCAGGCTGGGGTGCACTCTTCCCTTCTCCCCACTTGGGATCCCTAATTTCGTTGTGTGGATGTCCAGGCAGGGTGCTGTAGGGAGGAGCCCAGGGAGGCATCAGGGCGTGCATGGCTTATTACCTGAGGTCTCTGAGCTCCTGGCCCAGAGAAGTGGTGATGTTAGAAAGCGGGCTTAATACTCAACATTCAAAAAACTAAGATCATGGTAGCCAGTCCTAACACTTCATGGCAAATAGAAGGGGAAGAAGTGGAAACAGTGACAGATTTTATTCTCCTGGGCCCCCAAATCACTGCAGACAGTGATTGCAGTCATGAAATCAGAAGATGCTTGCTCCTTGAAGGGAAAGCTGTGACAAACCTAGACAGTCTATTAAAAGGCAGAGAAATCACTTTGCCAATAAAGGTCTGTGTAGTCAAAGACATGGTTTTCCAGCAGTCATGTACAGGTGTGAGAGTTGGACCCTAAAGAAGGTTAAGCACAAAAAGACTGATTCTTTGGAATCGTCGTACTGGAGAAGACTGTTGAGAGTCCCTTGGATTGCAAGGAGATCAAACCAGTCAATCCTGAAGGAAATCAACCCTGACTATTCTATAGAAGGACTGATGCTGAAACTGAAGTTCCAATACTTTGGCCACATGATGCAAAGAGCTGACTCACTGGAAAGGACCCTGATGCTGGGAAAGATCTAGAATAGGAAGTGAAGACAGAAACAGAGGATGAGATGGCTGGATAGCATTACCAACTCAACAGACACGAGCTGGAGCAAATTCTAGGAGATAATGAAGGACAGGGAAACCTGGCATGCTACAGTTCATGGGATCGCACACAGTCAGACAAGAGTTTGTAACTATATAACAACAACATAGTTAATCTTAACCAAAAGCATTTTAGTCACTCAGTTGTGTTCGACAGGCTCCTCTGTCCATGGAACTCTCCAAGCAAGAATACTGTAGTGGGTTGCCATTTTCTTCTCCAAATCTTAACCAAACCTAATCTCAATTCAAGCTAATCAAAAATATCTGCCCTAGGCTCCACTCTATCACTTGAAATGCATGTTATCTAAACTTTTACACTGGCTGAAACTCAGTAAGTCAAAAATTAAACCTTGTGCAGAATAGCTCTGAGATCAGTGGATGTGGAGGCAAGGAAACGTGTTAGTGTGTTATTACTTTTATAGATCAAGAGAGAAATAATGAGGGCCTGAATAATATGAATATTGAGAAGAAATAATATTAATGAAGAGAATAAACAGATTCCAGAGATATCTCAAAGAATATGGACCTGAGGTCTCTGAGCTCATGGCCCAGAGAAGTGGTGATGTTAGAAAGCGGGCTTAATACTCAACATTCAAAAAACTAAGATCATGGTAGCCAGTCCTAACACTTCATGGCAAATAGAAGGGGAAGAAGTGGAAACAGTGACAGATTTTATTCTCCTGGGCCCCCAAATCACTGCAGACAGTGATTGCAGTCATGAAATCATAAGATGCTTGCTCCTTGAAGGAAAGCTGTGACAAACCTAGACAGTCTATTAAAAGGCAGAGAAATCACTTTGCCAATAAAGGTCTGTGTAGTCAAAGACATGGTTTTCCAGCAGTCATGTACAGGTGTGAGAGTTGGACCCTAAAGAAGGTTAAGCACAAAAAGACTGATTCTTTGGAATCGTCGTACTGGAGAAGACTGTTGAGAGTCCCTTGGATTGCAAGGAGATCAAACCAGTCAATCCTGAAGGAAATCAACCCTGACTATTCTATAGAAGGACTGATGCTGAAACTGAAGTTCCAATACTTTGGCCACATGATGCAAAGAGCTGACTCACTGGAAAGGACCCTGATGCTGGGAAAGATCTAGAATAGGAAGTGAAGACAGAAACAGAGGATGAGATGGCTGGATAGCATTACCAACTCAACAGACACGAGCTGGAGCAAATTCTAGGAGATAATGAAGGACAGGGAAACCTGGCATGCTACAGTTCATGGGATCGCACACAGTCAGACAAGAGTTTGTAACTATATAACAACAACATAGTTAATCTTAACCAAAAGCATTTTAGTCACTCAGTTGTGTTCGACAGGCTCCTCTGTCCATGGAACTCTCCAAGCAAGAATACTGTAGTGGGTTGCCATTTTCTTCTCCAAATCTTAACCAAACCTAATCTCAATTCAAGCTAATCAAAAATATCTGCCCTAGGCTCCACTCTATCACTTGAAATGCATGTTATCTAAACTTTTACACTGGCTGAAACTCAGTAAGTCAAAAATTAAACCTTGTGCAGAATAGCTCTGAGATCAGTGGATGTGGAGGCAAGGAAACGTGTTAGTGTGTTATTACTTTTATAGATCAAGAGAGAAATAATGAGGGCCTGAATAATATGAATATTGAGAAGAAATAATATTAATGAAGAGAATAAACAGATTCCAGAGATATCTCAAAGAACTGATGGACTTGATAACCAAGAAAAGGTCAAGATGACTGCTAGGTATTTGGTTTGAGAAACTGGATGTTTTTCACAGAGTATCATTCGGTAAGGTACGGAATGCTGAGGGGAATGACCATGGGTTGGGTCTTAAAATGTTTAACCAGAGGAACCTGCATGATATTAAGGGTAAAATCCATTAGCTATCTGTATATGGCTCTGAAGCTGAAGAGAAGTCCTGATTATAGATAATAAGTTATAGATGAAAGCATGACATAAATGGACTTGTGAATAAAACTGACCTAAAATGGCAAAGATTGGAAGAGAATCTGAGACAGAAGAAAAGAAATAAAAAATAAATCCATAACACAAACATAAATCCATTACTTACCTTCTTCTCAATCTGGATCTCCTTCCAAGCCTCTCCATTTTTTTTTTTTATCAATGAGCCTATCTTTGCTTATATTTTTCCCATTCTTCTGACTCTTGTATTCAATCACTGAGTAGTATAGTGGGTAAACCCAGATTTTCAAGAATCAAAACGCTGCCCCACTACTTTCTAGCTGTGTGACCTTGGGTAAGTTACTTAACTACTACTGTTTTTTCAGTTTTCCCATCTGTCAAAGAATAATATTATTTCATAAGGTTGTTATGGGAAATTAAATTAATTTTAAGGTAAATTAATTTTTTACATCAAGTTACTTTTTAAAAAAACTTCAAACAGTGTCTGAAATTGTGCTCTCTAAGCAAATGTTAGGTAAGTAAGTAAATAAAGCCTGTATCCTTCACATGTGGCCTATTTTTCATTCTCATTTGATACCAAACCACTTGAGGTCTTCATTATTTCATATGTTATCACCTCATCACTCTACTAAAATTGCTTTCTAAAGGGTCACTCATGATCTCTCTCTTTTTTTTTTTCCACTCATGATCTCTTGATAAAGAAATGTAATCTTTTTTTTTTTTTTTCCTCATCCTTCAAATGCTCTGCATCAACAGTCTCAGTGCATCCTTCTAGTATTTGCCTCTCTTGACTTCTGAGTCTTCTTGGTTACTAGAATCCTCATATTTTATCTTTTTCTGTTTCTGCGACTGCATCAACTATTGTTAGTTCTAAGTCCCACTCCCTCAAATATAGCCTTGCTTTTCATTAACCCCTTCCTGATGCCAATTATTTCCATGGCTTCCACCTTGTACTCGATTAGGATTCAAACCTTTACCTCAAGCCACAGCATTTAGCCTGAGCTGTAGATTTATCTTTCCAACTCTACACTGGACAGTTCCAAGCAGCTATCCTATTAGGCTTTAAATTCAAATATCCAAAAAATTAACTTGTAACCTATACTATGTTTATGGTTTTATTGCTGATAATGGTATTAACATTCTTCAAATACAACAGGCCTGCAACCTAAGACTCTGCTTTGATACGTCTTTCACCCTCAACATCCAATTTATTACAGAGTCTTTACAGCACTCCCTACAGCATACCTGCCTGCTTTCCAATAATACTGCTATAACTTCATTTTAGGATTTCATTATCTCTCACTAGGCTGATCCCATTACACCTTCAAAAGAATCCCCAATAAGAGCATCTAGACTGTTAGCTAAAGAGTCCAGAATCAGTTTACAAAAATTCCTATCCTATAGACTGACCTCTAAAACCAGATGATTTTCTACAATGCGAATCTGACGACACTAGTCTCCTGCTCAAAACTTTTCAACAAGTACCCACATGTTTCAGGAGTTAACTTAACTGTCTGGACTTCCCTCTACTCTCCCAGCATCATTATCTCACGCTCTGCATAAGAGCCCTGCACCCCTCTCTTGCTCTTCCCACACGAGTTATGCTCAATCATTCCTTCACAGCACTGTAACTGTTCCTCCAAGCGCAAAACCTCTTCTCCACGTTATCCTATCCAACAAGTAAAACTGAAGAGTCACTTTCTTTCTTCAGCCGACCTAGCAACTGCCCCTTGAACACACACACGGCTAATACGTACATCGTAGGAACACTCATTTGTTTTTATGTGGCTACCAAACTTGGCCCTGAAAATTGGAATAAAATCTTAAGATCCCCCAGTGTCTGACAAGGCGCCAGAAGTATAAAAGGTGTAGCCAGTGACAAAAGGGTAACCTAGCTGCACTCCACAGTGATTCTCGCGGGCTAGCACTTCGGCCTTGCCCTGGCCCAGATCTGGCACTTATTACAAGACACCAGAGTCGGGTTCAAGCCAACTGTTGGGCCCTCGGCTGGGGTCCCAGGAGGAGGTCCCTTGGGGGCATCTTTAGGCTCCCCACTCCAAACTCTGGGAAGGGAAAGGGGCGGGGCACAACATGGGCCGGGCCAAGGGCTCCGCAAGCACCCCCGAGCCTAGGCCAGCCCCTGGGCCCCCGTCCCAGTGCAGGTCCCGACCAATCCAGGGCCCCAAGGGGGCTCCATTTTGAGAGACCTCGTACCCCTGCCCGGCGCTCCGGCCGCCTCTGCACTTACAGACCCGGGGGAAGGCCACCTTCAGGATCCGGCACCGCCAGGAGCTCCGGCCCCTCGGGGCTCCGGGAAGGGGGAGGGGCAGGGAACCCGAGCCAAAGGGGGACCCAACGGAACCGGAAGGGCAGCCCTCGCCGGACAAAGACAACTTCCAGGTCCCATGGTCCTCTCCGCCAATCGGAAGGCTTGGAGGGCGGCGGGCCCCGAGAGGGAGTCTCGGCGTGTAGGCGGGATGCAGGTCGCTGGCCCTGGGCTCCGACGAACTTCTACACCCACGAGACGAGGTGCAGGTGCTGTGGCTTCTTAGCGTCTGGGGCTCAGGCCCCGGACGCTTCGCTCCTTGTCAGCTTCTTCTCTCGAATTACGCCTCGGCTGCCTGCTTGGGCCCGAAAGGTGCCTTTGCGCTTAAAACGCCGGTGATCCCCTCTTGTCTAGGGTATGGCTTGTCCTCCTTGGGGCCCAGAGGCGGAAGAAAGGACGATTACCTCCCTCGCCTTTTAAACGTTGGTTTTTCCCAGGCGTGTGCTTTCTCCGTTCCCTACATTATACTGAATATTCACAAATCTCTTTCGGTAGACCAGATAGCTCTCTTGTTCCAGGGCCTAATGCCTGGACTGGTTTTACACTATTAATGTAGCTTTGAACGCAAGTTCATCTTCACACCTGCTTCTTGTCTCCTGTAGGCTCTCTATTCTATTACATGTGGCTGTATCTCTGTCCTTATATTGATACCATACTCTTTTATTATAGCTTTATAGTAAGTTTCTAAGTGAGGAAGCATGAGGATTTCAACCTTATTCTTTCTTTCCAGATTGTTTTGCTATGCCGGGACCCTTGAAATTCCGTAGGAATTTTGAGGATCAGGTTTTACATTTCTGAGAAAAAGGCTGTTGTAATTTTGATAGAGATTGTGTTGAGTCTATAGATCACTTTGGGTAGTATTGCCATCTTAAATTTAAGTCTGCCTGTCTGAATATGAAATGGATTTTCATGTACTTAGGTCTTCATTAATTTCTTTCAGCAGTGTTTTCTTTCAGAAGCAATTTTAAGGGTATTTAATTCATTCTGACATTATAAATGAAGTTGCTTTCTTAAATTTCATTTTGACACTGTTGCTGGTGTGTAAAACCCAACTGATTTTTGGTGTAGGTCTTGTGCCCAGCAATACTTCTGAGTTTGTTTTTTGACCCTACAGACTTTCTTGTAGATTTTCTAGGATTTTCTGTATACATCAGTAAGTTGACTGTAAATACAGCTTTACCTCTTTACAATTTGGATGCCTTTTATTTCTTTTCCTTATCTAATAGTTCTGGCTAGAACTTCAGTACAACGCTGAATAGCAGGCATCCTTGACTTGTTCGTAAGTTGTTCTAAGAGGCATAGGTAAATGATTGAATTTGATTTAGATACGAGTTTTTTTACAAACACTTTTATCATGTTGAGGAATTTAATGTTGAAATTTCCCTGTATAGCTAACTGCCTTTCTGAAAGGTCTTGTCATGAAAAGGCATTGTACTTTGTCAAATAACTTTTCAGCATTAATTGAGATGATTGTTTTTCCTTAGTTCTATTAACGAAATTTTTACATTGATTTTATGTTGAATCACTTGCATTCTTGGGATAAATCCCACTTGGTCATGGAGAATAATCCTGCTAGTATGCTGTTGGGTTTGATTTCCTTATATGTTGCTGAGGGTTTTTGTATCTGTATTCATAAGGGATACTGGTGCTTTCTCCGTTCCCTACATTATACTGAATATTCACAAATCTCTTTCGGTAGACCAGATAGCTCTCTTGTTCCAGGGCCTAATGCCTGGACTGGTTTTACACTATTAATGTAGCTTTGAACGCAAGTTCATCTTCACACCTGCTTCTTGTCTCCTGTAGGCTCTCTATTCTATTACATGTGGCTGTATCTCTGTCCTTATATTGATACCATACTCTTTTATTATAGCTTTATAGTAAGTTTCTAAGTGAGGAAGCATGAGGATTTCAACCTTATTCTTTCTTTCCAGATTGTTTTGCTATGCCGGGACCCTTGAAATTCCGTAGGAATTTTGAGGATCAGGTTTTACATTTCTGAGAAAAAGGCTGTTGTAATTTTGATAGAGATTGTGTTGAGTCTATAGATCACTTTGGGTAGTATTGCCATCTTAAATTTAAGTCTGCCTGTCTGAATATGAAATGGATTTTCATGTACTTAGGTCTTCATTAATTTCTTTCAGCAGTGTTTTCTTTCAGAAGCAATTTTAAGGGTATTTAATTCATTCTGACATTATAAATGAAGTTGCTTTCTTAAATTTCATTTTGACACTGTTGCTGGTGTGTAAAACCCAACTGATTTTTGGTGTAGGTCTTGTGCCCAGCAATACTTCTGAGTTTGTTTTTTGACCCTACAGACTTTCTTGTAGATTTTCTAGGATTTTCTGTATACATCAGTAAGTTGACTGTAAATACAGCTTTACCTCTTTACAATTTGGATGCCTTTTATTTCTTTTCCTTATCTAATAGTTCTGGCTAGAACTTCAGTACAACGCTGAATAGCAGGCATCCTTGACTTGTTCGTAAGTTGTTCTAAGAGGCATAGGTAAATGATTGAATTTGATTTAGATACGAGTTTTTTTACAAACACTTTTATCATGTTGAGGAATTTAATGTTGAAATTTCCCTGTATAGCTAACTGCCTTTCTGAAAGGTCTTGTCATGAAAAGGCATTGTACTTTGTCAAATAACTTTTCAGCATTAATTGAGATGATTGTTTTTCCTTAGTTCTATTAACGAAATTTTTACATTGATTTTATGTTGAATCACTTGCATTCTTGGGATAAATCCCACTTGGTCATGGAGAATAATCCTGCTAGTATGCTGTTGGGTTTGATTTCCTTATATGTTGCTGAGGGTTTTTGTATCTGTATTCATAAGGGATACTGGTGTATAATTTTTTGTGATGCATTTATTTAGCTTTGTTATCAGGAATGAAAGCCTCATGAAATTAGAAAGCATTCCCTCTTCCTCAATTTTTTGGAAGAGTTTGAGAAGGATTATTATTAATTCTTAAGTAAATGGCAAAATTCACTGGTGAAGCCATCTCATGCAGGACTGTTCTTTTTTGGGAGGTTTTTGATTACTCATTCAATCTCTTTACTTGTTAAAAGAATGTTGAGATTTCTAATTTTTTGGATCCATTTAAATTGTGTGTTTCAAGGAATTTTCCCATTGTTTTCTAGGTTGATATTGTTGATCTTTTCAAGGAAACTTTTGGTTGTATTGATTGTTTTTTCTTTTTCTTTTTTGATTTATTTCCATTATGCATTATTTCCTTCCTCCTAGCTTTAGGTTAAGTTTATTCTTCTTATTTCATAAGGCTTAAAGTTAGGATATTGTTTTGAGATTTTTCCCTTTTTTTTTTTTTCCTGATGTAGCCATATACAACTGTAAGTTTCTTTGATTACAGCTTTCATTGTATCCTCTAAGTTTTGATATGTTTTTATAATTTTCACTTATTTTCAAGTATATGCTGATTTCGCTTTTCAGGTCTTCTTTGGCCCATTTGTTCTTTTTTCTTTTTTTTCCTTCTTTGTCACAATCTCAAGTTGTTTTATTTTGCTTTTTTTTTTAAATTTAAATTTTATTTTTTACTTTTACAGAGTTTTGTTGTTTACAGGTCCATTTGTTCTTTAAGAATGCCTTTTTTAATATATACATATTTTGAAAAAATATATATATATACATATTTAGAATTTTCTAGTTTTCCTTCTGTTACTTCTGACTTCATCCCGTTATAGGTGGAAAAGATACTTTGTATAATACCTATCCTTTAAAATATATTGAGACTTGCTTTGTGGCCTAATATATGGCTGTACTGGAGAATGTCCCATGTGATCTTAAAAAGAATGTGTATTTGCTGTGGTGTAGAGGAGTGTTCTGCATACCTGTTAGGTTCAGCTGGTTTATTATGGTGTCCACGTCCTCTAGTTCCTAATTTAACTTCTATCTGGTTGTTCTATTCATTATTGAATGTGGACTGTTAAATTTTCTGATTGTAGAACTGTTTATTCTTCCCTTTAATTCTGTTCATTTTTGTTGAAATACTTTGGGAGTTCTCCTACTAGTTATGTATATGTTTTAATTTGTATATAATGTTGCTTTGTTGAACTCTATTAATATATAATGACCTTCTTTGTCTCTTGTAATCTTTTTAAAGTCTATTTCGTATAACCTTAGTATAAGTACCCCAGCTCCTTTTTGGTTAGTACTTGCATGGAATATCTTATTTTTTCCCCACTTTTAACCTGTTAATATCATTGATTATAGAGTATTTTCTAGAGAGCATATTCCTGGATAATGTTTTTTGTTTTATCCATTCTGCCCATGTCTGTTTGATTAGAGAGTTTGTGCCATTTACATTTAAAGTAAACACTGATAAGGAGAAACTTATTTCTTCCATTTTGCTACTTGTTCTTTATAGGTCTTATAGCTTCTGTGTCATTTCTTCCATTACAGCTTTTTTTTATTTGATTTTTTGTAGTGAAAAGTTTTGACTTACCTCTTATTTCCTTCTGTGTTTATATTCTATAAACCTTTCCTTTGTGGTTACCATGGGGATTATATTTAACAGCCCCAAATTATAACAATATGATTAAGTTTATACCAACATCAGTAACATACAAGAACCCTTCTATACAGGTCTTTCTCCTCTTTCTGTTCTTGACTTCTACAGATATGTCTTTATACATTGTGTGCAATAAGTTAGACTAACATTTTTATGCATTTGTCTTTTAAATCATGTGAAAATAAAAATGGAGGTATATGATAATTACAATAATAATTCTATAATTGCCTATATATTTATCTTTACCAGCAATCTTTATTTCTTCATTTTGCTTTAGTTATTGTTGAGTATCCTTTAATTTCAATCTGAAGAATTCCCTTGAGCATTTCTTGAAGGGTAGGTTTTAGTGAATTCCCTTAGTTTTTTTAATCAGAGAATGTCTTGATTTCTCCCTCATTTTGGAAGGACAGTTTTGCTAGATACAGAATTCTCCATCAACAGTTGTTTTTTCCAGTACTTTGAATATTCTCAACCCACTTCCTTCTGGACTCTAAGATTTAAGATTAGAAATTTCTGATAATCTTATTGAAGGTCCTTTGTATATAATGAGTATCCTCTCGTGTTCCTTTCACGATTCTCTTTTTTTCTTTGGTGTTCTACAGTTACATTACTATTTTTTCTTTCCCTCTTCTCCTTTTGGGATGATTACAGTGGTATGCTGTTTCTCTTAATAGTGTTCTGCAGTTCACTTCGACTCTGTTCACTGGTCACATTTCTTCTTCTTGTTTATCTTGGTTCCTCAGACGGAGTAGGAAGAACATGGAATCCATCTCTCTACCTAGACAACAATTGTACTGGCAGAAATTGTCTGAAGTAACTATTTTGGAACTCCGGAGTCTATTTGAATGCTTGCTATGTTCCAGGGGAAATTTTGGTTGGTCAACTGAGGTTAATTTCAGTCAGTGTGAGCCTTGAGTGTGGTAGTACCTACTCATCCCTATCCCTTAGCCCTGTGGTAGACTGTCATGTTTATATTTCTGGTAGAGCTTGCTAGACCCAGTGTGTGTGTGTGTGTGTACATATATGGGCATATGCATATATAGTACTAGTAGTAAAGAATCTGCCTGCCTCTGCAGGAGACTTAAGAGACATAGGTTCAATCTCTGGGTCAGGAGGATCCCCTAGAGAAGGGTATGGCAACCTACTCCATTATTCTTGCCTGTAGAATCCCATGGACAGAGGAGCTTGAACATAGGGTTTCACAGTCAGACATGACTAAAGCAACTTAGTGTGCATGCATGCATGCATATATGTGTGTGTGTGTATATGTTTTTGTTATAGTTTATTATAGGATATCATAGTTCCCTGTGCTATACAGTAGGACCTTGCTGTTTATCAATTTTATATATAGTAATCTGTATCTGCTAAGCTCAGATTCTTAATTTGTCCCTCCCTCACCCCCTTTCCCTCTTTTTTAAGCTTTAGTTATTGTTAATTTCTCTAAGATTTGAGCATTTCTTGAAGGGTAGGTTTTAGTGAATTCCCTTAGTTTTTTTAATCAGAGAATGTCTTGATTTCTCCCTCATTTTGGAAGGACAGTTTTGCTAGATACAGAATTCTCCATCAACAGTTGTTTTTTCCAGTACTTTGAATATTCTCAACCCACTTCCTTCTGGACTCTAAGATTTAAGATTAGAAATTTCTGATAATCTTATTGAAGGTCCTTTGTATATAATGAGTATCCTCTCGTGTTCCTTTCACGATTCTCTTTTTTTCTTTGGTGTTCTACAGTTACATTACTATTTTTTCTTTCCCTCTTCTCCTTTTGGGATGATTACAGTGGTATGCTGTTTCTCTTAATAGTGTTCTGCAGTTCACTTCGACTCTGTTCACTGGTCACATTTCTTCTTCTTGTTTATCTTGGTTCCTCAGACGGAGTAGGAAGAACATGGAATCCATCTCTCTACCTAGACAACAATTGTACTGGCAGAAATTGTCTGAAGTAACTATTTTGGAACTCCGAGTCTATTTGAATGCTTGCTATGTTCCAGGGGAAATTTTGGTTGGTCAACTGAGGTTAATTTCAGTCAGTGTGAGCCTTGAGTGTGGTAGTACCTACTCATCCCTATCCCTTAGCCCTGTGGTAGACTGTCATGTTTATATTTCTGGTAGAGCTTGCTAGACCCAGTGTGTGTGTGTGTGTGTACATATATGGGCATATGCATATATAGTACTAGTAGTAAAGAATCTGCCTGCCTCTGCAGGAGACTTAAGAGACATAGGTTCAATCTCTGGGTCAGGAGGATCCCCTAGAGAAGGGTATGGCAACCTACTCCATTATTCTTGCCTGTAGAATCCCATGGACAGAGGAGCTTGAACATAGGGTTTCACAGTCAGACATGACTAAAGCAACTTAGTGTGCATGCATGCATGCATATATGTGTGTGTGTGTATATGTTTTTGTTATAGTTTATTATAGGATATCATAGTTCCCTGTGCTATACAGTAGGACCTTGCTGTTTATCAATTTTATATATAGTAATCTGTATCTGCTAAGCTCAGATTCTTAATTTGTCCCTCCCTCACCCCCTTTCCCTTTTTTTTAAGCTTTTATTTGACTTTTAACTTTTATAGAGTTTTGTTGTTTACAGATGTGTATGTTCCCAGATTAGTCACATGTATATCCCCCCCATCCCACCCCTCCAGGCCATCCCCCCTTTCCCTCTGATAAACATAAATATGTTTTCTATGTCTGTGAGTCTGCTTCTGTTTCATAAATAAGTTCATTTGTGTCATATTTGAGAGTTCACATGTAAGTGACATCATACGGTATTTAGACAAACACTTTAAAACAACTGTCTTAAAACTGTTCATTGAGCTAAAAACATGGATGAAGTCTGGAAAATGATGTACAGAAAAATGAAAATACCAAAGAAATAAAAATTATAAAAAGGAACTAAAATGAAGTTCTGGAATTGAAAAGTATAATAACAGAGGTAAAAAAAGTCTTTCAGAGGGGATCAAAATATACTTTACCCACCTGACGCGAAGAGCCGACTCACTGACAAAGACTCTGAAGCTGGGAAAGATCGAAGGCAAAATGAAAAGGGGCAGCAGAGGATGAGATGGTTAGATAGCATCATTGACTCAATAGAGGCGAATTTCAGCAAAGTCCTGGAGATAGTGAAGGACAGAGAAGCTTGGCATGAGGCAGTCCATGGGATCACAAAGAGTCATACACAACTTAGTGACTGAGCAGCAACAACAAAATTAGATTTTAGTAGACAAAAAAATGAATCAACAAATTTGAAAATATTTCCTTCAAACTCAGTTCCTTTCCTTAGTTCAGGCATTTCTGATCTGCCTGATACCAGAAAGTGATTTCCAAAGTGTTCTTTTTACTCCCTGTTTTGCCTTCTCTACTCCTACCAAAGTGAACTTTTTAAAAAACCCGTATCTGTTATTGGCACTATCCTTAAAAACCGCAAAGGCACATTGTGTTTATAGATAGAACTTCATTTTCCTAATTTTCGCATTTAGGAACTTTCCCATTGTGTTTCCAACTTACCACATCAATCCATTGAGCTTGAGATATAAATTCCAGTTTTTAGGAAATACATTTTAAGGACCTTGCTGTTTATCAATTTTATATATAGTAATCTGTATCTGCTAAGCTCAGATTCTTAATTTGTCCCTCCCTCACCCCCTTTCCCTTTTTTTTAAGCTTTTATTTGACTTTTAACTTTTATAGAGTTTTGTTGTTTACAGATGTGTATGTTCCCAGATTAGTCACATGTATATCCCCCCCATCCCACCATCCAGGCCATCCCCCCTTTCCCTCTGATAAACATAAATATGTTTTCTATGTCTGTGAGTCTGCTTCTGTTTCATAAATAAGTTCATTTGTGTCATATTTGAGAGTTCACATGTAAGTGACATCATACGGTATTTAGACAAACACTTTAAAACAACTGTCTTAAAACTGTTCATTGAGCTAAAAACATGGATGAAGTCTGGAAAATGATGTACAGAAAAATGAAAATACCAAAGAAATAAAAATTATAAAAAGGAACTAAAATGAAGTTCTGGAATTGAAAAGTATAATAACAGAGGTAAAAAAAGTCTTTCAGAGGGGATCAAAATATACTTTACCCACCTGACGCGAAGAGCCGACTCACTGACAAAGACTCTGAAGCTGGGAAAGATCGAAGGCAAAATGAAAAGGGGCAGCAGAGGATGAGATGGTTAGATAGCATCATTGACTCAATAGAGGCGAATTTCAGCAAAGTCCTGGAGATAGTGAAGGACAGAGAAGCTTGGCATGAGGCAGTCCATGGGATCACAAAGAGTCATACACAACTTAGTGACTGAGCAGCAACAACAAAATTAGATTTTAGTAGACAAAAAAATGAATCAACAAATTTGAAAATATTTCCTTCAAACTCAGTTCCTTTCCTTAGTTCAGGCATTTCTGATCTGCCTGATACCAGAAAGTGATTTCCAAAGTGTTCTTTTTACTCCCTGTTTTGCCTTCTCTACTCCTACCAAAGTGAACTTTTTAAAAAACCCGTATCTGTTATTGGCACTATCCTTAAAAACCGCAAAGGCACATTGTGTTTATAGATAGAACTTCATTTTCCTAATTTTCGCATTTAGGAACTTTCCCATTGTGTTTCCAACTTACCACATCAATCCATTGAGCTTGAGATATAAATTCCAGTTTTTAGGAAATACAAGGTCCAAAGAAACAAGCTCAATGACTTTGTGAGGAAGCAGCCGTTCAGATCCAGAAAATGGGAAATGTTGTACTTCAATTGGACAGATTTCTTAAGCCAGTGTCTTTCAATTTTTTTTTCTTAAGTGCTAAGATTAAAAATTATTTAAGGAACATCACAACAGATGCAGTGTGTGGGCCTGTACTGAATGCTGATTTGGGAAAATTAGCTGTAAAAAAATACGTATTTTGGTCAACAGAAAATTCGATTGTAGTTTGGTATTGAAAGATAGGAAATTTACTTAAATGATATTACTAATTTGGAAAAGCGAGCTGTAAAAATATTTTTAGGTTAGAAAATTTAAATGAGATGTAGAAATTAGATGAGGGGAATAACTTAGTGAAATGGTATGGTAGATATTGTTAATTGAATAAAGTAGACTGCTTAACTATGTGAACTCATTTTGAAAAAAAAAAATTATAGACACAACAGGATATGTTTTAAAGTATTAACATTTGTAGTGGGAATGTGAGATTTTCGGGGGTCTTTTTATTTGAAATTGTCCTTCTTTTGTATTTTTCTCCAGGGCATACCATAGTGATTCTCTAATAAAATTTTATTTAAAATATTATGGTAAGATTTATGTATAATTGGGAAAATACATATGAATAAAAAAATACAGGAATATATGGTCACCAAACTATTAAAACTGGTTTTGTCAGAGTTTCAGGATTTCAGGAGATTTTACTTTCTTCCTAATGTTATATCTGTTAAATACGTTAAAATGGGTGTGTATTTCTGTTACATAGCTGTATAAAGAGAAAAGGAAGACAGCTATTTTCCTGTGGGAGAGCAGCCAAGTCTGTTATAATAGACAAGTCACCAAGAGGACAGCAACAGAGCTCAGCTTTTTTCTTGCCTTTTCTCTGGCTGATTTAGATGCACTATCCACAGGAAAACTTTGCGAATGACTCATTCACCAGGAGGAGTATACAGTATTTGAATCAAGAAAGAATGAGGGAGAGGCTTTAGAATTCATAAATTGTCAAGACTTAATTAGCACCTTTAATAATCATTATTTTTGTTTCCAACTACACTGTAAATTCACTCAGGGCACGGAGTTTAAACTTTATTCTAACGCTGTTACTCTTTTTTTTTTTTAAAATATTCATTTATTTCACTTTGCTGGGTCTTAGCTGCAGCATGTGGGATCTAGTTACCTATCCAGGGATCCATCCAGGGACCCCTGAATTGGGAGCGCGTAGTCTTAACCACTTACTAGGGGATGTCTCCTGCTCTGTCATTTTTGAATGATGTCTAAGTCAAATCCCATCTTTAAGTAGCACTCTGAAACAACCTTGTTCATATTTTCTATTTTGTGTGTTTCAGATACACCAAGGTAGCTCTATTGTAGCCAGTCGCCCTTTATTTGAAAGTCAGAAGTTTTAACTTATAGACTGAATTCTGTTACTTATGCTGGATTCCTTTAGAAAATGAGAAAAACCATACCATTCTTAAAGGTTTGTGGTAAAGCCACGTGACATACCTGTAAAAGAACCTACCAATCGACAATCCCTGCCACGTTTTGCGCCCTCAGTAAAGGCCAGGTGAATTGAATAATCTCAGCGTGCGACTTTAGCAACAGCATTTGAACGTTAAATGTGAGTGAGGGATTCCTTGCTCTAGCACCAGTGTCTTGGGGTTGTCATCTCAGGCACAACAGGTACAACTCAACCTGCTGACCGCCCCCACCCTTGTCAGTCCTGCTTCCAGTCCCTGTTGAAGGCAGAGAGACAGAGCTGATCCTCAGGCACACACTGAACCCAGAGTTCAGCTCCCGGAGGATTGACTGCGCGCAGGCGCGAACTAGGGGACGGGCCAAAAGCCCACTTGGGGTTCGAAGAAAGGAAGTACACCCTCGCAGCCTGTTGCTGAGCCAATGGGGCTGCTCGGCTTTGGCCAGGGCCTATGAGACAGGGCGGGAGGCGGGGCGTAGGGCGGAAGGAGTGCTCTCACGTGAGTAGGGGGCGGGGCGGACAGGGGTAGGGCGGCTGGAGAGGCCCAGGCGGCGGAGCCTCCGGGACGGCGAACGGCGGGCGGCGGAGGAGGAGACGGCGGGTCGGGTAGGGCCGCGTTTCCCCTCCTCCTCCTGCAACCACCCCTCCACCAAGCCCTGGGGGATCCTCCGACGGCCTCTGCGAGGAGCCAAGCCGTGCTCTTATCCTTGGGAGCTGGGCCGGCGACACTGCGCTCGGCTCCCTAGGCGAGCCGGGTTCTGAGGGGAGCAGTGATTGGGGGGAGGGGGAGCAGCGGCCCTCGGGGGAGGACGCATGCGCGAGCGAGAAAGCTTGGGCAGCCCCTGCCCAAACCGGTTCCCCCTGACTGGGTGGGTGTCTGCCTTCCCGGTGGTGCACTTGAGGCCGTCTCTCTCGCCCCCCAGCAAAGCCTGTTCGTCCCTAGACTTTCGTGTTTGGGAAGAGGTCCTATTTGAGACATGACTGCTCCCTTCGCCTCAGTTTCTCTTTGTCGCTCGCTGGGCCTCTGCCTGTGACTTAGGCTCGCTTTGGCCTCATGCTAGCCCTCCTGGGCTGCGCCTGGGCTTTCGTGTCTTGCCTTTAGAAAATGAAAAACCATACCATTCTTAAAGGTTTGTGGTAAAGCCACGTGACATACCTGTAAAAGAACCTACCAATCGTTTTGCGCCCTCAGTAAAGGCCAGGTGAATTGAATAATCTCAGCGTGCGACTTTAGCAACAGCATTTGAACGTTAAATGTGAGTGAGGGATTCCTTGCTCTAGCACCAGTGTCTTGGGGTTGTCATCTCAGGCACAACAGGTACAACTCAACCTGCTGACCGCCCCCACCCTTGTCAGTCCTGCTTCCAGTCCCTGTTGAAGGCAGAGAGACAGAGCTGATCCTCAGGCACACACTGAACCCAGAGTTCAGCTCCCGGAGGATTGACTGCGCGCAGGCGCGAACTAGGGGACGGGCCAAAAGCCCACTTGGGGTTCGAAGAAAGGAAGTACACCCTCGCAGCCTGTTGCTGAGCCAATGGGGCTGCTCGGCTTTGGCCAGGGCCTATGAGACAGGGCGGGAGGCGGGGCGTAGGGCGGAAGGAGTGCTCTCACGTGAGTAGGGGGCGGGGCGGACAGGGGTAGGGCGGCTGGAGAGGCCCAGGCGGCGGAGCCTCCGGGACGGCGAACGGCGGGCGGCGGAGGAGGAGACGGCGGGTCGGGTAGGGCCGCGTTTCCCCTCCTCCTCCTGCAACCACCCCTCCACCAAGCCCTGGGGGATCCTCCGACGGCCTCTGCGAGGAGCCAAGCCGTGCTCTTATCCTTGGGAGCTGGGCCGGCGACACTGCGCTCGGCTCCCTAGGCGAGCCGGGTTCTGAGGGGAGCAGTGATTGGGGGGAGGGGGAGCAGCGGCCCTCGGGGGAGGACGCATGCGCGAGCGAGAAAGCTTGGGCAGCCCCTGCCCAAACCGGTTCCCCCTGACTGGGTGGGTGTCTGCCTTCCCGGTGGTGCACTTGAGGCCGTCTCTCTCGCCCCCCAGCAAAGCCTGTTCGTCCCTAGACTTTCGTGTTTGGGAAGAGGTCCTATTTGAGACATGACTGCTCCCTTCGCCTCAGTTTCTCTTTGTCGCTCGCTGGGCCTCTGCCTGTGACTTAGGCTCGCTTTGGCCTCATGCTAGCTTCCTGGGCTGCGCCTGGGCTTGCTTTATTCTAGTGTCGTGTCGGTCTGCCATCTCGTGTTGGCCTTTCAGCCTCGTTTTCCTCACATGCCATCGAAGTGTGTCCAGTAGCCCCCTTTTCCCAGATGGTTTGTGTCTGCTCTCTTTACCTCACAGCGGTGTCGTGATGCCCAGCAGCCTTCAGGGCCTTGGGAGTTGAACCCAAGGATAACCTCGGACTTCCAGGAGTTCGCTGTCCATTGCCTGGTAGTACTTTGGTGTCTCTCCTAACATTCGGGTTGTTTCCGCCTGCACCTGCTTTTACAGTCATCTCCATACTTAGGGTTACTCGGGGATTCCTTTATCCCCGAAGCAAAAATGCTAGCAGACCTTGCTTCTGGTTCCCACGCTAGGTGTTCCGTTAGTTCAAAGCTTCTTCCAGCTTGAATTGGAGATATCTTTTTTGTTATTTGCGGGTGAGGGGGGAACCGGATTTCACAATTCACTTGATACTTTGATTCAAATAAACAGCTGTATTCACATAATGTGTGACTGGAGTAGTAAGTCGCAAGTGTGTGTCTGTTTCCCAGATGCTTTGTTTAGGCGGAAAAGAGAAAAAACCCAAGAACAGTAGATTGAACTGAGCTTGCCGCATAAAACTGAGGTTTAGAAAGTTGAAAAACCTAGGTGTCGAAAGAGTACATTTAATTGTTTTAAACGAAGGACCTCTTGGCCTTAAGTCTAGCATGCGTAGGTGGTATTTTATTATGTATTTAAGGCTTTTTTATTCGAGTTTACTTACGAAAACTGAAAATAAGTAAGGGACATAATTCTTCAGGATCTGCCTTTGTAGACCTTAGTTTCTGTTAATAAAATTTGAGTCCGTATAATTTTAGTTAAGCGTTTTTTTGACATCTACTGTCTGCTTCCGGTGGTGCACTTGAGGCCGTCTTTTCCCCCGCCCCCAGCACAGCCTGTTCGTCCCGAGGCTTTCGTGTTTGGGAAGAGGTCCTATTTGAGACATGACTGCTCCCTTCGCCTCAGTTTCTCTTTGTCGCTCGCTGGGCCTCTGCCTGTGACTTAGGCTCGCTTTGGCCTCATGCTAGCTTCCTGGGCTGCGCCTGGGCTTGCTTTATTCTAGTGTCGTGTCGGTCTGCCATCTCGTGTTGGCCTTTCAGCCTCGTTTTCCTCACATGCCATCGAAGTGTGTCCAGTAGCCCCCTTTTCCCAGATGGTTTGTGTCTGCTCTCTTTACCTCACAGCGGTGTCGTGATGCCCAGCAGCCTTCAGGGCCTTGGGAGTTGAACCCAAGGATAACCTCGGACTTCCAGGAGTTCGCTGTCCATTGCCTGGTAGTACTTTGGTGTCTCTCCTAACATTCGGGTTGTTTCCGCCTGCACCTGCTTTTACAGTCATCTCCATACTTAGGGTTACTCGGGGATTCCTTTATCCCCGAAGCAAAAATGCTAGCAGACCTTGCTTCTGGTTCCCACGCTAGGTGTTCCGTTAGTTCAAAGCTTCTTCCAGCTTGAATTGGAGATATCTTTTTTGTTATTTGCGGGTGAGGGGGGAACCGGATTTCACAATTCACTTGATACTTTGATTCAAATAAACAGCTGTATTCACATAATGTGTGACTGGAGTAGTAAGTCGCAAGTGTGTGTCTGTTTCCCAGATGCTTTGTTTAGGCGGAAAAGAGAAAAAACCCAAGAACAGTAGATTGAACTGAGCTTGCCGCATAAAACTGAGGTTTAGAAAGTTGAAAAACCTAGGTGTCGAAAGAGTACATTTAATTGTTTTAAACGAAGGACCTCTTGGCCTTAAGTCTAGCATGCGTAGGTGGTATTTTATTATGTATTTAAGGCTTTTTTATTCGAGTTTACTTACGAAAACTGAAAATAAGTAAGGGACATAATTCTTCAGGATCTGCCTTTGTAGACCTTAGTTTCTGTTAATAAAATTTGAGTCCGTGATTGAGCTGTATTTGGTAACGTTTAAGGTTCAGTGCGTATTATCAACTCAACTTTAATTAAAATTGAACTATAGCAATAGTTCAATACACTTTTCGTTTCAGTTTTATAACTCAGTTTACGGTTAACTCAGCTTATTGATATTAAGGTATGTATTTGGGTTCTTAACCTATGAACTGTATACATTTTGGCATGTTTTTGCATAATGACTTTTTAAATTTTACTGTAGTTTTTCTTAGTTGATTTTGGCATAGTGCCTTGTAAACAGTTTACAAATGCTTAACCTGAATAACATGGTAGTTTAGTGAAACTGTAAAAGTGAAGGAACTTGTTTCCTATCTCCTCTACTGCATATTGAAAGAAGTGTTATGCATGTTATCTACATAAGGGAACATGGTTTTTCATAAACATATCTCAACTCTACAGCCTTGGTTCTTTGAAGGAATCCTTTTCTATTATTGAGTACATGTCTAGCTAAACCTTACAGCCCAGGTTCTTTTAAAGAACTCATTATCTTTTATTGAGCACATTTCCAGCTGAAGTGTTTCCAGCTGAAATGAAGCCTGCTTGAAGGTCTCACCATTTCACAGTGATTATTTTAACATGTGACCTTTGAGTACAGGCTTCAGAAAATAATTAGTTTAAGTCAATTCTACTGTGTAGTGTCTTTTTTTTTTTTTTCTTTTCGTTTTTACCATGGAGTGTCTTTATTTTATTTTCTGACAGGGTATTGTTGTTTACTGCCACACATAGACCTGAATACGCCATAGGTATACATATGTTCCCCTCCCTCCCTATCCCACCCCTCCAGGTTGCCACAGAGCCCCTATTTGAGATCCCCCAGCTCCACAGCATATTGTGGAGTGTCTTTATAGTTTTACTGGTGTGCTTGGGCTCTGACATAGGTTGCCCAAGTGTTGTCTTTGTAGTTGCCAATATAATCAGATATTACACTTCTCAAGCATGTAAAGTAAATGTATGTAAAACTTCAGTCATTCTTAGAGATAGAACTAAAACATTAAAGAAATGCTAATTTAGCCAATGTACGTAAAGCTCAATATTGGGATGCTTTGTAATTGCCTTGTTTTATTGATTTTTCATAGTTAGATTCTAAAGAAAGAAAATTCAAGGCTAAGGACTTGGCTGTCCCTGGGTATACGTGGTAAAACATGAATTTAGTGGCTGCAGCTTTTTGACTAAGATGGTTACCTGGTTTCCCTCCTACCCTCTCCAGTTTTGTGTTGATCCTGAGATCCTTTAGAAAACTTGTAAGTCAAAACAATGTTGGATAGAACTTAAACTTCTGAACCACTCTTGTTGACTCCTAACTGCTTTGTTTCTCTTCATGTGTAAAGACTGACCAAATATGACAGTCGGCAAGTGGCGAACAGTTTATAGAATTTAGCCTGGAAGTTTTCCTCTTGCCAGAGCAACTGTGTTACCGTAAGGTAATCACTGGAACTTTTTGAAGGTTCTACATAGTAGAGTTCTGTAAGGCCTGACTTTTGCCCCAAATCCCTTTTTCCGTGGGTCATAAAATAGTACAAATAAAGCCCTAAACTTGTTTTTAAGTTCAAGCTTAACATTAAAGAGTATATATTATCTTGGCTGTAAAACATGTGAAGTGTATCTTCTTAGTTGTGTGGCCCTGGAGCTGAATTTGAAGGTTTGCACTTCTTAGGAGTTAATCCATGGTTGTTACCTATCTCCAATTAAGGTTGCATCAGCTTTTATATAATCAGAACTTCTTAGCATCTATTAATCTTTGTGGCAATAGTTTTTTCTGCATAATAAAATATGGCATCTTTTAAGGTACATTAGCAAGTTAGTTTCTTTGGTAACTTTAACAAATGTTAACTGTTAAAGCCTAACAATGACTTGACTTTTTAAAGTTTCTTTCCCCCATTTTCTCTTATTTATACACTTTGGTAATTATAATCAAGAATCTTTGGTTATCATCTTGTTTTCCAGCTTCTGAAGGTGGTCCTTATGTCCAAAAAAGGAATTAATATACAGAATATTTCTTTGGGAATGTATTTTAAATACTCCAGTGGGTATTTAAGGCTAAATTGGATTAAATGTTGGGTATTTGTATAATACTGCTGCTAAGGACTATGAGTTAATGATTTGAATATTTATATATAGATTAATAAACTCTGATGCCCTTGAAATATGCTCATAAACGGATTCTGTCAAGGTGAGAATAGAAACATATCGTGTAAGTCTCTCTTGCTGTGATACACAGTTTCCTCTGATACACCTGCAAAAGAGAAATGGTTACGTCTTTATTGTAGTTACCTGTTGAATTCTCAGTGAATTGAAGAAAAAATCTTATTTTTAACCTCAAAAGCTAGTTCTCAGCTAAAAAATTGTTCCCTAAGAGAAACATCTATTTTTTAATTTTTGTATTTTTGCTCTTGGGTTGTGAGAAAAGATCTTTTTAGACAGCTTTAAAAATATCAGTGAAACTGAATTGAGTATGTGTGAATTCTTTTATTTTTTTGCATGGTGCCTATTCCAGTGCTTTGAGTGAAAATGCTCAGTAAATGTGTTTTGGTTGTCCACCCTCCATTCAACACACTTAACAAATGTCCCACCATCCTTTATAAATATGGACCAGGGCACTCATATATCAGAAGAGTCACAAAACTTGTGTGTTGTCTGCCAAGCATTCATGGTTTGTCTACCTGAAAATCAGAGGTCGTGGAAAAGAGAAACCATATTTACTGCATTAATCTCAGGCTTTGGTCATCTAGCAAATTATTTGCTTGCTTGGCATTACATTTACCTGGTTTAAATATTTTGGATCCAAGGATAGACAGGTTGGAATTCTAAATGGAATAGATTTGACTTTTCTTCACTGTGTGTGAGAAGGAACTATTTTGACTAATTTCCTAAAATCAGGAAAAGTCTTTAGAAAATCCTGCATTGCTTACAAGTATTTGTTTTTATATTTATAGATCTCTAGTGTTAATTATATTATGCCTTAGAGATCCATTCCAGAAAAAGTAAATACAAGGATATTTTTATGAAAATTGTATGCTACTGAGGTTAGAAATACATTCTGACTTTGTGAATGAGTAGTACATTAACTCTCCCTGTGTTCCCACAGGTGGGTTTCCTTTGTGGCCATGGGATCCAAATAACTTAAATATTTAGTTGCAGAGATACTGTGTTGAAGGGGCATAAAGCCAGCATACCTAGAGTTCTGGAAAAAACTGGAGTGCTGTTTCCTGAAATAGCCACAGGAACATGGGAAAACCACTTAGATGGTTTATTTTTTCAGGTGTCAACTGTATTGCACTCAGATAATCAACGCAGAGTTAAGTAAATTGTTTCATGTGCATTTCATCCCCACTTCTTACTTTTTGTATCTTTCATTAAATGTATCAGGATATAGAGAGGGGAGAGTGAACTTTGGAATCAGAGATATAGATATCCCAAGTCTCAAACTTTACTTAATATATGACTGAAAATACTTAATGATTCTGAGTCTCAGTTTTGTAAAAATGAAACTAATAATGCTTAATTCATGGATTAGGACTGGGGAGCACCTAACATTCCCACCCACCCCCCTTTCCTGGATATTCTTTTTCACAAAAGAGTAGAAAGGGATTGGTCCCCTCATTTTATGTGTGAAAAAACTAGATTTATTCACATTGTCCAAGTCAAATTACAAAGGACTAAGGAGTTCAAATCCCAATTGGCTTTTCAGTATAATATCACTGTTAACTTTAAAAAGTCATAATAAAGCTTGATTAGCCATTGAGAATGTGAAAAATATAGTAACTCTGAAGCATTGGCTGTGATGTTCAAGCGCTTTTTGATAATTTTTAAGTCTTGAATTAGCCAGTATAATATCTAACTGGTAAAAAAATTTCTGCATTAATCTCAGGCTTTGGTCATCTAGCAAATTATTTGCTTGCTTGGCATTACATTTACCTGGTTTAAATATTTTGGATCCAAGGATAGACAGGTTGGAATTCTAAATGGAATAGATTGACTTTTCTTCACTGTGTGTGAGAAGGAACTATTTTGACTAATTTCCTAAAATCAGGAAAAGTCTTTAGAAAATCCTGCATTGCTTACAAGTATTTGTTTTTATATTTATAGATCTCTAGTGTTAATTATATTATGCCTTAGAGATCCATTCCAGAAAAAGTAAATACAAGGATATTTTTATGAAAATTGTATGCTACTGAGGTTAGAAATACATTCTGACTTTGTGAATGAGTAGTACATTAACTCTCCCTGTGTTCCCACAGGTGGGTTTCCTTTGTGGCCATGGGATCCAAATAACTTAAATATTTAGTTGCAGAGATACTGTGTTGAAGGGGCATAAAGCCAGCATACCTAGAGTTCTGGAAAAAACTGGAGTGCTGTTTCCTGAAATAGCCACAGGAACATGGGAAAACCACTTAGATGGTTTATTTTTTCAGGTGTCAACTGTATTGCACTCAGATAATCAACGCAGAGTTAAGTAAATTGTTTCATGTGCATTTCATCCCCACTTCTTACTTTTTGTATCTTTCATTAAATGTATCAGGATATAGAGAGGGGAGAGTGAACTTTGGAATCAGAGATATAGATATCCCAAGTCTCAAACTTTACTTAATATATGACTGAAAATACTTAATGATTCTGAGTCTCAGTTTTGTAAAAATGAAACTAATAATGCTTAATTCATGGATTAGGACTGGGGAGCACCTAACATTCCCACCCACCCCCCTTTCCTGGATATTCTTTTTCACAAAAGAGTAGAAAGGGATTGGTCCCCTCATTTTATGTGTGAAAAAACTAGATTTATTCACATTGTCCAAGTCAAATTACAAAGGACTAAGGAGTTCAAATCCCAATTGGCTTTTCAGTATAATATCACTGTTAACTTTAAAAAGTCATAATAAAGCTTGATTAGCCATTGAGAATGTGAAAAATATAGTAACTCTGAAGCATTGGCTGTGATGTTCAAGCGCTTTTTTTGTATAAATTTTGTGAGTTTTATGCTAAGAATCCTATAAAGTTACAATTAGGCTTTCAGAACTTTCATTGACTAGTGAATGGATAAACAGAAGGTAGTATATATGTATCATGGGATGCCTTTTGGTCTTAAAAAAGAAATTCTGGCACATGCTGCAACATAGATGAGCTTAGAAAACATTAAGCTAAGTGAACTAAGCTGACCATAAAAGTACAAATACCATATGGTTTCACTGCTTATATGAGGTACCTAGAGCAGTCAGATTCATAGAGACAGAAAGTAGAATGTTGGTTGCCTGGGGGAATAGAAATTGGAATTTAATAGATACAGAGTTTCAGATGGGTTAGATGAAAAAGTTCTAGAGATAGGTACTGATAATGCTGAACTAAATGTAAATGTACTTAAAGCCACAAAACTATACATTTAAAAATGGTTAAAATGGTAAAGTTTATGTTATGTATATTTAACCATGATTTTTAAAGGTTGAACTTTTAAGATCTTTTTAAAAATTAAAAAAATTTGTCTTATGAGTTTTATTTCTTTAAACTATCTTTTATAGTTCATCTGAAGTCAAACCAAATCACTTTATAGTTTAAAGAAGTTAATTGTCACAGACATTATGGGTTAAAATTTGCCTAAAAGTAACTTCTATGTAAGCTGTTTTTTCTTGCCTTTATGTACTGTAGGTCCAAGATGATTAACTTTTATTTTCTTTAATAAAAAAATGGTTTTTAAAGCTAAACTGAAATGATTTGGAAGGTTTAATATGGTTCTCTAAGCTCACTAAAATAATTCAAAGAAACAGCCACCAGATTCAAAGTCAGACTTAAATAAAGACACCTCTATTGTTTAGCAATTAGTATTGGTGGAAAGGAATTAGACGAGATGATTTTCCATGGAGTTAGATTTGTCTCACCCTTCCGAGGGATAGGCTGTGAGAAGTTCATATGAAAACCATTGCAGGGAAATAAACCTCAAAGCCAGGGGGAAAAAAAAAACTGAAATTAATATCATGTGATTTTAAAATATAACTTTCTAGTTTAAAGAGCTACAAACCCACAGGCATTGGCCTGCTTCAGCATCTTTGAGACCTGACTCTTTTGCTACTTCCTGACTTGTTCTTTACTAAACAGAGAGTAATCTCACCAGATACGTGTTTTAGAAGAGTATAGTTAGGAACAACATGGAATACGAATTGGAATGGGTAAAGAATGGTGATAGGACACCAAGGAGAGATGCATTCCTGAAAAGTACAGAGGCACCTAGATCCCTAGGTTTGGATCAAGTTCTGCAGTTGTCTCTCTGAAAAGCAAATTATTGAAGCCATTCCAGGCCTCAGTTTGTCTGTGATATGAAGTTCACACTCATCTGGCAAGATTAGTAACAGCGCGTGCAAAGCTTCTAAGTACCATGTGGGGCATATAATTGATACTCATGAACTGGTAAGTACTGTTCTCTCTTTAGATTTAGCAAGATAACTTAAGTATCCTTAGAATTCCCTAAAGCTGTACTCGTTCAAGTAATTGAGCAACAGAAATGATGGACTTTGGAGGGAAGTAATAAGAGAGTTTGAGTTCAGAGGGAATCCCAATGTTTGTTGGATTAACTGCTTTTCACAGTTGGAAACATGATGAAGGAAGAGTTAGTCAGGCACACTCAAGGGTAGTTTTTTAAAATTTTTCTTGAGTCTCTATTCTGATTGTCATTTGTATCTGCATCCCCAGACATGTTTGTAGTGTAGCATATTTGTCATTTGTCTCACGTCCCGTAAACCCTGTCACTTAAATATTGAACAAGTGTTATTTATCCAGTCAAATTTATTGAGCACTGCCATAAGCAAGCATGAAGATAATATAGCCATCCCTATCCAAAAGTAATTCAAAGTGTGTTCATTGTATTCGCAGTGTTTACTGTAGTGGTTTACAAGTAATTGTTTCCAAAATGAATGATCAATGTAGTGTAGGAGAAAAAAGGTACAATATTTTACTGCGTGATAAAGGCTGTAAATCTGTGATGGAATTAAAAAGCAAGCAAACAAAAAACTGTAGGGAACCCTAGAGGGAAATGAGGATATTTCAGAAAGGAAAAGGAGGTTGAATATTTGATTGTCTCACTGCCTTGCTGGTAGGGGAAAAGGACTAATTGGAGAAATGAAGACAGAGTCCTAGCTTAAGAAATGGCATGAGTAAAGGTGATGTGTGATATAATTTGAGTTGTCTGGTATGGTTTGATAGAAGGGTATAAGACTAGAATGATAAATTGGCTCCAGATTTTTCAGAACTAATGATACAGAGTTTGGGTTTTTCTGTTTTTAGTCAGAAGCAGTCAAAGGAAGGGGTGGGATATGTGAATCAGATCTGAACTTTAGAAATTAGCTATGAGGCCTTGATAATGACTAAAGAGAGTCTAGAAAGGGAGACTTACGTTGTAGCAAAGTTGAAAGAGAGTGAAATAAGAAAAGAGTGACATGGAAAAAGGTAAAGAAAGAATAGAATTGGGATATGTTTTGGAACTGAAATCCATTACAATCCTAAGGGAGAATGAGAAGATCAGTCAAGGATTTGGGGGAGCATTTCTGTCTTGGATCAGTGGTTATCGACCACTAGTAGGGAAGCTATGGGGAAGAGTATGCTTATGTGAAGGTGGCATCTGCTTTGGGCATGTGGAATCGATTTTGAGGTGAGCATGAATGGGACACGTAGCAGATCCCACCTATGATTCTTATAACACCATGTGCATATCTCTGTTATACCAAGCACTATATTGTAATTACTTGTTTCCTTGTCCATGTTCTCTACTGTAAGCCTGTCCAGAGTAAAGAATACCTTTCCTCACCATAACACTCTAGTACCAGGCACATAGGTGATACTGAATAGAGGGAAGAGAAAAAAAAACAAAACACCCACATGAAATTAAGGAGAAAGACAGCACTACATATCATCAGCATACCAAAAAATGTTCTAAGACATGAGGTACTGAGATAGCTAGGGTAAAGTATGGAACAGGGAGGAAGACAGGATTAATTCAGAGAGTGAGAGGGACTTCTGACTTCCCTGGTGGTCCAGTGGTGAAGACTCTGAGCCCCCAGTGCAAGGGGCCTGGGTTTGATCCCTGGTCAGGGAACTAGACCTGTACAACCAAATAAATATTCTTGAAAAAAAAAAAAAAGTGGGCAGAGAAATAGGAACTTGAACGATAAATGACAAAAGGTACTAGAGATGGAAAATAGAAGCAAAAAGGTAAGAGTTTCATAATAAGGAAATAACAGTTTCATTTATTTCAGCTGGTAGAAATAAGATGAGAACTGAAAATAATTGTTGGGGTTTTGAAATTTTGTATTCTTTAATTTGTTTATATATATATAATACCTGCTCAGTTGTGTCACACTCTTTGTGACCCCATGAACTGTAGCCAGCCACACTCCTCTTAAGTTTAGTTTTTAAAAGAGGAGGCTCAGGGCTTCCCTGGTGGTCCAGTGGGTGAAGAGTGCGCCTTGCAATGCAAGGAGTGCCGGTTCGATCCCTGGCCCGGGAAAATCCCACATGCCGTGGAGCAGCTGGCCCACACATGACAAAGAATAAAGATGGATGAAAATTGAAAATTAAAAAAAAAATGGAGGCTCAGTTGGGAGCCAGATTTTTAGAGGGACTGCTTGATGAGAGGGGGGAGTCCCACTGAAGTAGAGGAGTTAATATTCCTTCAGAGTGTCAGGAAAACCAAGGAAATAAAGGTGAACTGGAGTACTTGGACTAGTGGCCAGGAACTAGCACATACTGTCTCAAGTACGTCAAGTTCAATTACAAGTATCACACCTCTTTGTCAAGTTTGGTAGGTCACTTATTGGAAGGCGATTTTTCCTCTACTAATTGCACATTAGCAAATCCATGCGACTGCAGGGACACTGTTACTGCTCTGAATGGTGTTAGAAACAATACAAATATCTAGTGGTATTCTGTCCGAAAGAAAGTTCAAGTTTTTAAAAAGTAGGTACTGGTTATCCAGGAGCTGACCGCTTTTGAAGAACTGTCAAAAGAACCTCTGTCATGGCTAGTTCTTTTCCTTTTCACTCTCCTTTAGCTCAGTTTATAGTCTTAAGAGGAGATTGAGAATAAAAGTGAATTTCATTCAACAAGATTCAGATACATTTTATAACACAATCTTTGTGAAAGTTTATGGTTGAGCATAGAATTGTCACTATGGTACAGAGTGGAATAGACGTAACTGAGACTTTGGTTTTGATGCATGAGGTTGCATAATTAAGTAAAATTACCTATTATTTAAAGTTACTTGACTTACTAAAGGAGATAGAATGAAACATCCCGGCACGGGTACTCAACCAGCCTGGCCTTGTTGGTAACTGAAAATATTGTGATGGTCAAAATCTTGTAAAGGCCTCATTTACGTAAAAGGAGACAAACTGTGAGTGCCTCCTAGATACCAGAATGTTTATATATATATTACTTAAATAATAATTTTTTTTTTTTTTTTTTGGCTGCTTTGGGTCTCAGTTGTAGCATGTGGGCTCTAGTTCCCTGACCAGGGATCGAACCTGGGCCCCTTGCATTGGGAGCACAGAGTCTTAGCCACTGGACCACCAGGGAATTCCCATACTTAAATAATAATCTTTAATAAAAAATAATCTTTACTCTGTCTATAGAGTTGCTAGGATAAAGAAGGTGTACATTTTAGTAATCTGCAAAGTTATACAGTAATACAAAGTATTCCTTTACATTTATTTAGGTGTAAGTAAATTAGACTGGATCTAGAGATGTTATATATATATTGTGCTAATATTCTGTTTCCTAAATTACCAAAGTTGGTTAATATTTGTTAATTCTTTTAACATTGGAAGTTGGTTTCACTCTCCAGTTAATGAAGAGAATGAAATGGAAAAGAACTGGCCACTATCAAGGCTCTTGACTGTCCTTCAATAGCAGTTGGCTCTTGGATATACATATATCTATTCCTTATTGGAAGGCGATTTTTCCTCTACTAATTGCACATTAGCAAATCCATGCGACTGCAGGGACACTGTTACTGCTCTGAATGGTGTTAGAAACAATACAAATATCTAGTGGTATTCTGTCCGAAAGAAAGTTCAAGTTTTTAAAAAGTAGGTACTGGTTATCCAGGAGCTGACCGCTTTTGAAGAACTGTCAAAAGAACCTCTGTCATGGCTAGTTCTTTTCCTTTTCACTCTCCTTTAGCTCAGTTTATAGTCTTAAGAGGAGATTGAGAATAAAAGTGAATTTCATTCAACAAGATTCAGATACATTTTATAACACAATCTTTGTGAAAGTTTATGGTTGAGCATAGAATTGTCACTATGGTACAGAGTGGAATAGACGTAACTGAGACTTTGGTTTTGATGCATGAGGTTGCATAATTAAGTAAAATTACCTATTATTTAAAGTTACTTGACTTACTAAAGGAGATAGAATGAAACATCCCGGCACGGGTACTCAACCAGCCTGGCCTTGTTGGTAACTGAAAATATTGTGATGGTCAAAATCTTGTAAAGGCCTCATTTACGTAAAAGGAGACAAACTGTGAGTGCCTCCTAGATACCAGAATGTTTATATATATATTACTTAAATAATAATTTTTTTTTTTTTTTTTTGGCTGCTTTGGGTCTCAGTTGTAGCATGTGGGCTCTAGTTCCCTGACCAGGGATCGAACCTGGGCCCCTTGCATTGGGAGCACAGAGTCTTAGCCACTGGACCACCAGGGAATTCCCATACTTAAATAATAATCTTTAATAAAAAATAATCTTTACTCTGTCTATAGAGTTGCTAGGATAAAGAAGGTGTACATTTTAGTAATCTGCAAAGTTATACAGTAATACAAAGTATTCCTTTACATTTATTTAGGTGTAAGTAAATTAGACTGGATCTAGAGATGTTATATATATATTGTGCTAATATTCTGTTTCCTAAATTACCAAAGTTGGTTAATATTTGTTAATTCTTTTAACATTGGAAGTTGGTTTCACTCTCCAGTTAATGAAGAGAATGAAATGGAAAAGAACTGGCCACTATCAAGGCTCTTGACTGTCCTTCAATAGCAGTTGGCTCTTGGATATACATATATCTATTCCTTAGTAATGTTTTTTAATTGGAGGATGATTGCTTTAATTGGATAATAATTGGTTTCTACTGTACAACATGAATCAGCTGTTAAGTATGCATATGTCCCCTCTCTCTGGAGCATCCTTCCTACCGCATCCCCCCATAAGACCCCTTCTTGTTTGTCACAAAGTATCGAGCTGAGCTCCCTTTGTTATACCAGCAGTTTTCCACTGGCTATCTACTTTATACATGTAAGTGTATATATGTCAGTATTACAGAGAGTAATTTTTATAATGACTGTGAGATAGTATACAATTTTCATTTACGGAAACTGAGACTTGGTATGACCAAGTTCACACTATAATTAAATAGTAGAACCAGGATACTAACTTGGGTTTTTTTTTCTTTTTTTGTAATATTTATTTGGCTGCATCAGATCTTAGTTGTGGCACACGGGATCTTTTGTCGCAGTACAAGAACTCTAGTTGTGTGCATGAGCTGAGTAGCTCTGAGAGATGTGGGATCTTAGTTCCCCAACCAGAAATTAGACCCGTGTCCCCTGCATTGCAAGGCAGATTCTTAACCACTGGACTACCAGGGAAGTCCCCTAACTTGGATTTTTTTCTAATTCTTTTTTTTTAATATTTACTTATTTATGTATTTTTGGCTATTCTGGGTTTTCACTGCTGCCACAGGCTCTTCTCTAGTTGCAGTGAGTAGGGACTGCTCTCTACTTGAGGTGAGCAGGCTTTTTGTTGCAGCAACTTCTCTTGTTGCGGAACTTGGGCTCTAGGGCACATGGGCGTCAGTAGTTGGCAGCACGTGGGCTCCATAGTTGTGGCTCCAAGGCTCTAGAGCACATGCTCCAGAATTATGGCTCACGGGCTTAGTTTCTCTGCAGCATGTGGAATCTTCCCAGATCAGGGATCGAACAATGCAGGGTGTCTCCTGCATTGGCAGGCGAGCTCTTTACCACTGAGCTACCAGGGAAACCCTGATATTTTTCTAGTTCTTTTTTTTTTTTTTTGGCCGCTTCTATTGGTCTTTCATTTATTTTAATCCATCTTTATTATTTGGCCTGTGTGGGCCTCCCATCGCGGTGGCCTCTGTTGTTGCAGAGCACTGGCTCCGGGTGCATGCGCTCCAGAGCTCCAGCTCAGTAGTTGGCCACATCAGTCCAGCTGCTCCGCGGCACGTGGGATCTTCCCAGGCCAGGGATCGAACCGGCGCCCCTTGCACTGCAAGGCAGTGTCTTTACCCACTGGACCACCAGGGAAGCCCTCTAATTCTTAATTGTGTGCTTTTCCATCACAAGTAATGATTTCTGTTCTTGCTGTCAGTCTGTAAAAGCTGCTCTTATGTTTTTCATTGGGTGGCTCTTGTTCTTTTCCATCTTTATTTGCCATTTATCCTATTTCTTTAGCAAGCAGTTGAGTGCATACTTTGGCCAGTTATTCTTTCACTTGTTAGGGCTAGCAGCTAATGAAACAGGCAAAAATCACTGCCCTTATGCTTACATGTGTATTTCAAAACAAAGTACGATTACAGGGTAAAATGTGTCAGGCATCGATGGTGGTATGGAATAAAGTAGTAAGAGGGATGGTATCAAGGGTGTTTGGGAAAAGAAGTACTTATTGCCATGAGAATTGGAGTAGGGGGCTTCTTTTGGTAGCTGGTATAAGTAGGAATGAAAAACAATAAAATTAGTTCTTACGGTCTCAAGACGAGGTTATGAACATGCCAGAATTTTGCCAGGAGTATACAAAGTTGGGCCTCCTCTTTGTTGTGGAGGCCAGGGAAGGGAGGAATGGTCTTATCCAGAGCCATTGGAACTCGTGGACTGACTCTCCACTTCTGTTCATGGAAGCCAGAGAAGGGGAGTCTTATTTCATAACCCCTCCTGTACTGCTTAATGTTTTCATAAATCTCATTCACACTGGGTGATTCAGTTACTTTCAGGTGCCAAAATAAACAGTAAAGTATCTTATAAAGTGTACTTTCCTGTCACCTTCTCAAAGAAAATAGGTTAAACTTCACACCTGCCAGATCTTCTCAGTTCCATAGTGTAAATACCAAAGTATGTTATTTTTGAGCCTAGAATATTGTAGAAAGTTGTCAGTGTCTCTGAGATCATTACTTTAGAGAACTTTTCCAGGCCCTCTGCTATCTCACTGTTAGTAACATTTTAAATGTTACATGGAAAAAAGACTTAAGAATGAGAACTTTACCTAAAAGACAAGTTCTTAAAAAGATAGAGACTCCTTTATCTGATACTGTTGTGGAACAAGGCCCAAATTGGTAGCAATGGAAAAGCATCATAATCTAATGGAAACAACTTAGTTTCTGGAATCATAGATATGTTGGTTCAGTTTTTGACTTTGCTTCTAACCAGTTAAATTACAACCATTACATTGAACAAGTGACACCATCTCTCTAAGCCTCAATTTCCTAATCTGTAAAAGAGATGTATGAATATTAAGTTTGATATTGAGGGATTCAACATCATATTGTAGCACAATATAATAGATACTGTTAAAATGTAAACTGCTATGGGAACAAAAACAAGGCAGGCAATGCTTTTGACTCTGGGGAGAGAATGGGCAGGCTACTTGGAAAAGGAGGATTATTAGGTCATGAATGATTATTTGAAGTTGACTGAATACAGAGGCAAGGGAACCGCTTTAGGAAGAGGATCTTGTTAGGGCAAATACCTCAATTAAATACATATCTTCAGCAAAGACCTCCTCTTCTATGTTTCTTTAACTCTTCCAACATGTTTTCAAAGTTTTTGTTACCCTAAATCAGTACCTATTAACTTGTTCAGTTGTCCTTTTTTTCTCTACTAAATTATAAATTCCTATTGGGCAAGAACCTTAATTTTTCTTATTTAGCATATTTTGGTCTTTATAAACTATATACTTAGGAATTATTCATTGCATGGATGAAGCAGAACTACCTTTTAAAAAAGTTTTCAAAAGTACATTTGAAGCATCTCTGAATGCTACACTATGCATTTAGATATAGCCCTGTGAAGTATAGAGCCTTAAATAAGGAAATCAGTTTAAATAGCAGTGAGGAGTCTAGGGTTGGAGTTTTGGTAATACCTGATTAAATGACCCTACATCTCTTGGAGTTGCCATTTCTTTATCTGTTTAACAGTATTGATAATTTCTAAGTTTTCTTCCATCTATATTATTCAGGGATCATGTAGTTCTTGCTGCCAGGTGTTTACATGTTAACCTTTGAGAGAAAAATAGTGCTTGGCTTATGGTGTATGCTCAGTAAATATCTTTTCAATTAAAAATCCAAAATATAGATCAGGACTTTTTTTTTTTTTTTAATTTTTGGCCCCATTTATTGGTCTTCTATTGACTTATTTTCATCCATCTTCATTCATTGGACTGTGTGGGCCCTCCCATCTCAGTGGCGCCTCTTGCTGTATAGCACCAGCTCTGGGCACATGCGCTCCAGAGCTCTGGCTTGTAATTGGACACACCGGTCCAGCTACTCTGCGGCATGTGGGGTCTTCCCAGGCCAGGGATCGAACCGGTGCCCCATGCACAGCAAGGCGGTGTCCCTACCCAGTGGACCACCAGGGAAGCCCTAGATCAGGACTTTTTAATTGGAGAGGCTAAACAGATTCTCAGAACTGTTACTTCTTTGAGGTACAAGATGAGCAAACGACAGAGCAACTTTTTTTTTTTTTTTTAAGAGAACTTCTGCTTGTTGGTTAAAGCTGCCTGAGTATAGTATTGTTTGTTCTGTGGTTGTTTTGGCAACGCACTGGGAACATTGCCACAAAATATGCAGAACCAGATTTGAACATTTAAATGGTAGATGAGTTTGAGTTTTATTCCGTGAGTCAATAAATAATTGAATGGCTTTTCATAAATGGCATATTTTTCTGCTTTCTGGGAATTCTTGGCATGAAACTCTTTTATTGGTAATGTTCATTTTGATTTGAGTTCTAAGAAATTGTGGGATGGAAATATTGAGTTTTTAATAGACTTGTGATTTCTTGCTATGTACAGTGTTTCTCTGCTCTAAAATTTATGCTTGTTTTGAATTTAGTTTTGTTTGGGGTTAATATGAAGCTTTGTTTCTTGAAACATATTGTTAGTACAAGTATCAGCAATGTTAGGGAAATCTTACTCTCCTGCATGCTTGTTTATTGTCCTAAGTACTTTTAATTTCATTTGTTTGTACAGCTTTACAAATTAAAGGATAGACAGTAGTTTTTGTACTTTTTAGTAATTTTCCTCTAAAAAGAATAAAGTCACAACATATGCCAAAGAAATCAGTATAGGTAGAGTTATTCTCAAGGGAATATGTTTTTGTTTATTTTTTTGAAATCTGTGCTACCTTGGTCCCAAATTTCATCAGATTCCCTTATATTTGGAATAAAAAGCCTAACCTATAAGTAGTGAAAGTCTTTGGAAAATATTTTGAAAGTTGTTTTTTTTTAACTTAAGTTTTTCCTATGTAATTTGTAAAACTTTGAACACAATTGAAAATCTGGCAGACATTCTATATGAGTATCTTTATGGTTTTTGTTTTTCAGGCATTTTTAAAATATTTAATCATTCATGAGTTGAGCTTCATTCTTGAGTCATGGATGACAAGGCTTCTGTTGGAAAAATCAGTGTCTCCTCAGACTCTGTGTCTACTCTTAATAGTGAAGATTTTGTCTTGGTTTCCAGGCAAGGAGATGAGACACCATCTACAAATAACGGAAGTGATGATGAGAAAACAGGACTGAAGGTAAAACTCCATAACCTAAATTCCTTTTGTTTAGTCTTGCTGCCGTGGTAAGTCCATTCTGTCTGATTCTTTTGACCGTATGGGTTGTAACCCACCAGGCTCCTCTCTCCATGGGATTCTCCAGGCAAGAATACTGGAGTGGATTGTGCACTCTTCCAGGGGATCTTCCTGACCCAGGGATTGAACCTGTACCTATTACATCTCTTGCATTGGCAGGCAGGTTCTTAATTACTGATGTCATCTGGGAAGCCTTGCTAAGCCCATTGCAAAACTTAGCCTTTGTTGAAGGTATATGGAGTGAAAGTGAGAACATGGAAATAATATCCTTTCTTTTTTTTAATGCTAAAGAGTTTTATTTATAAATTTATATATGGAAATTTATATATAGTTAAGGGTTTTCAATTTGATTAGCTTCTAAATCTTCTGATACATTAAACTGTAAAAACTAGTGATCATAGTACAAGCTTTGTTTCTTGAAACATATTGTTAGTACAAGTATCAGCAATGTTAGGGAAATCTTACTCTCCTGCATGCTTGTTTATTGTCCTAAGTACTTTTAATTTCATTTGTTTGTACAGCTTTACAAATTAAAGGATAGACAGTAGTTTTTGTACTTTTTAGTAATTTTCCTCTAAAAAGAATAAAGTCACAACATATGCCAAAGAAATCAGTATAGGTAGAGTTATTCTCAAGGGAATATGTTTTTGTTTATTTTTTTGAAATCTGTGCTACCTTGGTCCCAAATTTCATCAGATTCCCTTATATTTGGAATAAAAAGCCTAACCTATAAGTAGTGAAAGTCTTTGGAAAATATTTTGAAAGTTGTTTTTTTTTAACTTAAGTTTTTCCTATGTAATTTGTAAAACTTTGAACACAATTGAAAATCTGGCAGACATTCTATATGAGTATCTTTATGGTTTTTGTTTTTCAGGCATTTTTAAAATATTTAATCATTCATGAGTTGAGCTTCATTCTTGAGTCATGGATGACAAGGCTTCTGTTGGAAAAATCAGTGTCTCCTCAGACTCTGTGTCTACTCTTAATAGTGAAGATTTTGTCTTGGTTTCCAGGCAAGGAGATGAGACACCATCTACAAATAAGCGGAAGTGATGATGAGAAAACAGGACTGAAGGTAAAACTCCATAACCTAAATTCCTTTTGTTTAGTCTTGCTGCCGTGGTAAGTCCATTCTGTCTGATTCTTTTGACCGTATGGGTTGTAACCCACCAGGCTCCTCTCTCCATGGGATTCTCCAGGCAAGAATACTGGAGTGGATTGTGCACTCTTCCAGGGGATCTTCCTGACCCAGGGATTGAACCTGTACCTATTACATCTCTTGCATTGGCAGGCAGGTTCTTAATTACTGATGTCATCTGGGAAGCCTTGCTAAGCCCATTGCAAAACTTAGCCTTTGTTGAAGGTATATGGAGTGAAAGTGAGAACATGGAAATAATATCCTTTCTTTTTTTTAATGCTAAAGAGTTTTATTTATAAATTTATATATGGAAATTTATATATAGTTAAGGGTTTTCAATTTGATTAGCTTCTAAATCTTCTGATACATTAAACTGTAAAAACTAGTGATCATAGTATAAGAATTTGTTATTTTGGTAGTGTTTTCATGTTCCTGTTGAGTTAGAGGTGATGCTTCTTTTGGACCTGGTGTATGTAGTGTAAAGGCAGTGGTGGGTCAGCAGTGCTATTTATAAAAGTGAGTTTTAGAATTACTAAATTGGGACTTAAAATTCCTGGCTTTTGGCCATTTCTGTTTGTTTTCTCAGCCAAATAAATCACTGTTACGTCTTTTCCCATACTGTGTTACTGTTCCGTTATTTTAGAATATAAGTAAAAACAGATTGCCTGTTAATGTCATTTGAAATGTCAGTAGCTTTAAAACTATTTTAATTCCTGTTTATTTTTTTTATTCAAATATTTATTGAGTCTTGACCTTGTGCCAAGTACTGTTCTAAATTCTAGGGATACGGTAGCAAAGAAGACAGGCAAGACCCCTCTTCTCCTAGAGCTTTTAATAAAATGGGGAAACAAGCTCTATAAGCAAATAGGAAAATGAATATGTTAAATAAATTTAGGTGATTTGAACAAAATCAAAGCATAATACGTTAGTAAAGAGTGAATGGCAAGTACACTGTTTTAGAGAATGTCTCAAAATGGCATTTGAGCAGAGATCTGAGTGAAATGAGGAAGAACTTGTTCATGGAGAAATGTGAAGAAAGCACTTTCCATAGGGAGCAGAAAATAAAAAAGATCTTAAGGAAGACCAACCTTTTTAGGACAGATTAGAGCTAGATTGAGGGGCCAGGCTCCTCTCTCCATGGGATTCTCCAGGCAAGAATACTGGAGTGGATTGTGCACTCTTCCAGGGGATCTTCCTGACCCAGGGATTGAACCTGTACCTATTACATCTCTTGCATTGGCAGGCAGGTTCTTAATTACTGATGTCATCTGGGAAGCCTTGCTAAGCCCATTGCAAAACTTAGCCTTTGTTGAAGGTATATGGAGTGAAAGTGAGAACATGGAAATAATATCCTTTCTTTTTTTTAATGCTAAAGAGTTTTATTTATAAATTTATATATGGAAATTTATATATAGTTAAGGGTTTTCAATTTGATTAGCTTCTAAATCTTCTGATACATTAAACTGTAAAAACTAGTGATCATAGTATAAGAATTTGTTATTTTGGTAGTGTTTTCATGTTCCTGTTGAGTTAGAGGTGATGCTTCTTTTGGACCTGGTGTATGTAGTGTAAAGGCAGTGGTGGGTCAGCAGTGCTATTTATAAAAGTGAGTTTTAGAATTACTAAATTGGGACTTAAAATTCCTGGCTTTTGGCCATTTCTGTTTGTTTTCTCAGCCAAATAAATCACTGTTACGTCTTTTCCCATACTGTGTTACTGTTCCGTTATTTTAGAATATAAGTAAAAACAGATTGCCTGTTAATGTCATTTGAAATGTCAGTAGCTTTAAAACTATTTTAATTCCTGTTTATTTTTTTTATTCAAATATTTATTGAGTCTTGACCTTGTGCCAAGTACTGTTCTAAATTCTAGGGATACGGTAGCAAAGAAGACAGGCAAGACCCCTCTTCTCCTAGAGCTTTTAATAAAATGGGGAAACAAGCTCTATAAGCAAATAGGAAAATGAATATGTTAAATAAATTTAGGTGATTTGAACAAAATCAAAGCATAATACGTTAGTAAAGAGTGAATGGCAAGTACACTGTTTTAGAGAATGTCTCAAAATGGCATTTGAGCAGAGATCTGAGTGAAATGAGGAAGAACTTGTTCATGGAGAAATGTGAAGAAAGCACTTTCCATAGGGAGCAGAAAATAAAAAAGATCTTAAGGAAGACCAACCTTTTTAGGACAGATTAGAGCAGAATGGGTAAAGTAAATAAAAAGTACTGAAGTATGAGATCCAGTGATGTAAGGAAGTGGATCATGTAGAACTTTGTAGAGCTTAGGAATTTGGACTTTGTTGTAAATGTGAAGGGAATCTTTGGAGAGTTTCAATATATTCAGTGACTGAGAGACAGCATGGGTGGCATGAGCTTTGTGGACCCACTCTCCAGCAAAATTAGTAACATAATTTTTTTTTAAATTAAAGTATATGGAAATGTTCTGAAGGACATAGAGCAATTGAAGAAACATTTATTCAAAGCAGTTTACTAAAATTTGGGAAAGAATCTGTGGTATTTGAACCAAGACTTGTTTTTCCCTCTTCTCTCCCAGCTGAGCAAAATGGTAACTCCATTCTAGATTGGTATATAGTCAAGAAAATAGGGTTTCCTTTCCCCACAGTTCCCTTGGAGGGCTGTCTTCCAGGGAAGAGCAATATGAGAGCATTCCTCACCCTGCCTTCATCTGCCTTTTGCTAGCCAAGTGTGATTGAGAGGAAGGACTGCGGTTTATAGCCCAGCCCTTACTTAATGGGATGAAAATTCTACCTTAAGGCACAGTGCTGCTGAGAATACTGAGAGCCCAGTTTCCCTTACCCTGGCTCTGGCATGTAAGGTTCCGTACTAATTGAGGCAAGCCAGGAATACCAGAGACTACTGCACTACCTCCCACACCTACTCACCTTTTGAAAATGGGGTGTTGCTCAGAAGTAAACCATTGTCTATACTCCCAACTTAATAGCTATAGCTCAGAGATTTTGCCGGCAGTGAGAAATGGGCCATAAAACAGCTCATAGTCTTCTCCAGTTGAACTGACTTTGTTCAGCAGAGTATAGAGTTCAAGCCTAAGGGTACTCTCTCTTTTTTCAAATATAATATTTTATTTGTTCCAGGTTTCTGATAGGTTCAGAATATGTCCATATGTAAGTGTGTATATATATTTTTTCACATTTATTTATTTGGCTGTGCCGTATCTTAGTTTTCCCGTGTGAATTCTTAGTTGCAGCATGTAGGATCTAGTTCTCTGACTAGGAATTGAACCCGGGCCCCTTGAATTGGGAATATGGAGTCTAAGCCACTGGACCACCAGGAAAGTGTCCCCAAAATATGTTTTATTTATTTACTCACACAAACGGATTATTGATGGGTTGTTGGAAGAAATCTTGCCTACATTCCCTAATCACCTAGAGCCCTGAACAAAGATCTGGCCAAATCTTTGCCCAAAGCCACCAGGGAACCGTGACCCCATATATGTTCCTGCACACCACATAAGAAAAATAACATCAGGAGTATCACTGATGAGAGGACTAGTAGGGTATCAGCCTACCAGCAGAAAGGTAGACAACAGGGCTTCCCTGATGGTCCAGTGGGTAGAGAATCCACCTTGCAGAGCAAGAGGCACCAGTTTGATCCTTGGCCCGGGAAGATCTCACATGCCACAGAGTGGCTGGACTGGTGTGTCCAGTTACGAGCCAGTGCTCTGGAGCGCATGCACCCAGAGCCGGTGCCCTGCAGCAAGGGAAGCCACTGTGATAGGAGGCCCACACAGGCCGAATAGTAAAGATGGATGAATAATAAATAAATAACCAATAAAAGAAGCCAAAATTAAAATAAAATTAAAAAAAGAAAGGTAGACAGCAGGTTTAGTTCTGATATAGTAGCTGTAGTTATAGTCAGGATTCCAAAGAAAACAAGATTTTGTTGTTGTTGTTTAGTCACTGAGTTGTATCCGACTCTCTGTGACCTCATGGACTGTAGCCCACCAGGCTCCAGTGTTCATGGAATTTCCCATGCAAGAATACTGAGGCAGTATTCCGTTTCTTTGTCCAAGGGGTCTTCCTGAACTAGGGATTCAACCTGTATTTCCTGCATCGCAGGGGAATTTTCATGACTGTAATGATAGAATTAAGATTCCAAAGAAAAGAAGATTTTGTTGTTGTTTAGTTGCTAAGTCGTGTCCGGCTCACTGAATCTCCATGGACTATATAGCCCACCAGGCTACTATATCCGTGTGATTTTCCAGGCAAGAATACTGGAGAGGTCTTTTTTTTTTTTTTTTTAAGGGTACTCTCAAAAACAGTGGAGGTGGTAGTAAAAGATATTTGGGAGGAGATTGTTAGATTGGTTGGACATACAGGTTTAACTGTAGGCTTGCTGGGAGTAGACCACTTATGATAGGGAGGGATACATCTTAAGCATTGACCTCTGGAGCTCTCCCAACAAAGTAACCTGACCTGATTGGTTTGTTCTGTGGAACAGTTCATTACCTGAGTGACTTGTTGGGAATTATAGAGCAAATCAGGCACAGTTAGTGGAGTTTATTGTCTGCATGTAGTCATAGAGGCAAAGCATTCTACCAAAGCTACTACACCAGGATGACTGAGGGCAGATTACCCCAGAGGAGCAATGTCAGAAGTTTTAACACCAGGGGAATAGAATTTAAAATAAGTCAGCCAGTCACTAAATAAGCAAGCATAGAAGAAATAAGTCCCAGAGTGTGGAGATCAGTACTGAGAACTGAAACAATATATTTTCTAAAATATCTAGTTTCTGACACAGAATTGTGAGACATGCAAAGAAACAAGAAAATATTACCTGTACATCATTTTTTTTCTTTTAAGATTTATTTATTTGTTTTGGGGAGGTGGGGTGGGGAGGGAGGGGAGCAGGTGAGCTACTTCTATTGATCTTTCATTTGTCTATTTTTTTTTTAAAGATTTATTTTTTATTTATTTTGGAGGGGTGGGGGGGGAGAGCAGGCGGGCTACTTCTATTGGTCTTTCACTTGTCTGTTTTTATCCATCTTTGTTCTTTGGCCTGTGTGGGCATCCCATCGCAGTGGCCTCTGTTGTCGCAGAGCACTGACTCTGGGTGCATGCGCTCTAGAGCTCCGGCTCAGTAATTGGCCACATTGGTCCAGCTGCTCCGCGGCACATGGGATCTTCCCAGGCCAGGGATCGAACCAGCGCCCCTTGCACTGCAAGGCGGTGTCCTTACCCACTGGACCACCAGGAAAGCCCTGTACATCATTTTTTAAAAAGGCAACACATATTGCTTGTGAGAGTGACATGTTGGATCTAATATGCAAATTCTGAAAGTAGCCATTATTAATTTGTTCAGTGAAGTAAAGATATCATGCTTAAAGAAATAAAAGTATGATGGCAATGTCAAATCAAATAGATAATATCATGAAGAAGATATAAATTACTAGAAAAAAGAATCATATAAAATTCTGAAGTGGAGGAACACAGTAACCGAAATGAAAATTTCACTAGAGAGGTTCAACAATAAATTTCAACTGGCAAAAGAAAGAAATGCCATCAAAGTGGCAATTCAAAAGCTTTCTACCATCCTACCCTCAAAGAACACCAATGTAGACACTAACAAATGAGAGTGCTTTCATGGTCATCCAGGAAACCAGCAGAGAAATCCGATGAGGGCAGATTACGTCCCAGAGGGAGTTTCAATAGAGGCAAAGCATTCTACCAAAGCTACTACACCAGGATGACTGAGGGCAGATTACCCCAGAGGAGCAATGTCAGAAGTTTTAACACCAGGGGAATAGAATTTAAAATAAGTCAGCCAGTCACTAAATAAGCAAGCATAGAAGAAATAAGTCCCAGAGTGTGGAGATCAGTACTGAGAACTGAAACAATATATTTTCTAAAATATCTAGTTTCTGACACAGAATTGTGAGACATGCAAAGAAACAAGAAAATATTACCTGTACATCATTTTTTTTCTTTTAAGATTTATTTATTTGTTTTGGGGAGGTGGGGTGGGGAGGGAGGGGAGCAGGTGAGCTACTTCTATTGATCTTTCATTTGTCTATTTTTTTTTTAAAGATTTATTTTTTATTTATTTTGGAGGGGTGGGGGGGGAGAGCAGGCGGGCTACTTCTATTGGTCTTTCACTTGTCTGTTTTTATCCATCTTTGTTCTTTGGCCTGTGTGGGCATCCCATCGCAGTGGCCTCTGTTGTCGCATGGCACTGACTCTGGGTGCATGCGCTCTAGAGCTCCGGCTCAGTAATTGGCCACATTGGTCCAGCTGATCCGCGGCACATGGGATCTTCCCAGGCCAGGGATCGAACCAGCGCCCCTTGCACTGCAAGGCGGTGTCCTTACCCACTGGACCACCAGGAAAGCCCTGTACATCATTTTTTAAAAAGGCAACACATATTGCTTGTGAGAGTGACATGTTGGATCTAATATGCAAATTCTGAAAGTAGCCATTATTAATTTGTTCAGTGAAGTAAAGATATCATGCTTAAAGAAATAAAAGTATGATGGCAATGTCAAATCAAATAGATAATATCATGAAGAAGATATAAATTACTAGAAAAAAGAATCATATAAAATTCTGAAGTGGAGGAACACAGTAACCGAAATGAAAATTTCACTAGAGAGGTTCAACAATAAATTTCAACTGGCAAAAGAAAGAAATGCCATCAAAGTGGCAATTCAAAAGCTTTCTACCATCCTACCCTCAAAGAACACCAATGTAGACACTAACAAATGAGAGTGCTTTCATGGTCATCCAGGAAACCAGCAGAGAAATTCCAGCACTTTTTGGGGGCAGAAGCATCCAAGATTTGATCCACTTCAGATGATGAACAGTTTGATTTTATGTGTGTCACTTCATCCTTTAAGTGGCACAGCTCAGTGACAATAGATAGTCACCTCATGCTTTCTTCCATAGGTGAAAGTGAGAGTGATTGAGTATCTGACTTTCCCCAGGTTTGTGGTACACACTGAAAAGGTCCATTCCATCCACAATACTGAGTCATAAACTATGCAACCTGGGGATCAACAGGTGCTAGAAGAACAGCAGCCAAGGTTGGCAATGAAACATCAAAGAGACGTGCATGCTACTGACTGTTTTGAGGACTCCATCAGAAAGCCAACCCGAGAGCCACTGGGGATGCCTTCTATACCAGTCCTCCTACTGGCCCTTGGGCACTGCTAAACTTCACATACCTCATTCACACTTGTTCTGCCTCCCAGTGGACAGCCTTAAATGCAAGCCACAAATTGCTCGTGAGCACATGCCAAAAGTCATCCAGATTCTACAGGATTGGAAGAAGCCACACAGGAACACTCATCATCATCTTCGGGAACACAAATGGGATAGACTGCATCAACACCTTGGCTCACACAGAAGGAAGTATTGTGTAGTATAAGACAGATTGTTTGAGATTATTTGGTCTGAAAACAGGGAAAATGAAAAGGAGTGAAGAAAACATTGTTTATAAAGTGTGGCGTTATCACTAAAATAATCATTTATGCATTACCCACTGGACCACCAGGAAAGCCCTGTACATCATTTTTTAAAAGGCAACACATATTGCTTGTGAGTGACATGTTGGATCTAATATGCAAATTCTGAAAGTAGCCATTATTAATTTGTTCAGTGAAGTAAAGATATCATGCTTAAAGAAATAAAAGTATGATGGCAATGTCAAATCAAATAGATAATATCATGAAGAAGATATAAATTACTAGAAAAAAGAATCATATAAAATTCTGAAGTGGAGGAACACAGTAACCGAAATGAAAATTTCACTAGAGAGGTTCAACAATAAATTTCAACTGGCAAAAGAAAGAAATGCCATCAAAGTGGCAATTCAAAAGCTTTCTACCATCCTACCCTCAAAGAACACCAATGTAGACACTAACAAATGAGAGTGCTTTCATGGTCATCCAGGAAACCAGCAGAGAAATTCCAGCACTTTTTGGGGGCAGAAGCATCCAAGATTTGATCCACTTCAGATGATGAACAGTTTGATTTTATGTGTGTCACTTCATCCTTTAAGTGGCACAGCTCAGTGACAATAGATAGTCACCTCATGCTTTCTTCCATAGGTGAAAGTGAGAGTGATTGAGTATCTGACTTTCCCCAGGTTTGTGGTACACACTGAAAAGGTCCATTCCATCCACAATACTGAGTCATAAACTATGCAACCTGGGGATCAACAGGTGCTAGAAGAACAGCAGCCAAGGTTGGCAATGAAACATCAAAGAGACGTGCATGCTACTGACTGTTTTGAGGACTCCATCAGAAAGCCAACCCGAGAGCCACTGGGGATGCCTTCTATACCAGTCCTCCTACTGGCCCTTGGGCACTGCTAAACTTCACATACCTCATTCACACTTGTTCTGCCTCCCAGTGGACAGCCTTAAATGCAAGCCACAAATTGCTCGTGAGCACATGCCAAAAGTCATCCAGATTCTACAGGATTGGAAGAAGCCACACAGGAACACTCATCATCATCTTAGGGAAAACAAATGTGATAGACTGCATCAACAGATTGGCTCACACAGAAGGAAGTATTGTGTAGTATAAGACAGATTGTTTGAGATTATTTGGTCTGAAAACAGGGAAAATGAAAAGGAGTGAAGAAAACATTGTTTATAAAGTGTGGCGTTATCACTAAAATAATCAATTTATGCATTATTGGAGTCCCAGAAGGATGAAAGAGGGAGAAATGGGCAGAAAGCTTCTTTGGAGACGTATGATTGAAAACTTCCAAAATTGGGGAAGAGATTTGAATATCCAAATTCATGAAGTTGATAGGCTCCCCCCAGATTTCAACCCAAAGTGATCTTCTCCAAGATGTGTTACAGAAAGGTTTAAAATTAAAGACAGTGACTTCCCTGGTGGTACAGGAGTTAAGACACCACATTCCCAAGACCTGAGTTCTATCCCTGGTTCTATCCCACGTGCTGCAGTAACTGAAGATCCTGCATGCCACAACCAAGACCTGGCATAGCCAAGTAAATACTTCAAAAACAAAACCAAAAAATTAAAAAACCAGAAACAGTGTTTCAAGCAGCAAGAAGGAAAAAACATTTTGCGTTACAGAGGAACTACCCTCCCCCCCATAAGGCTTTTAGCATATTTCTCAGCGGAAACTTTGCAGGCCAGAAGAGAAAGATGGTATATTCAAAGTGCTAAATGGAAAACACTGCCAACCAAGAGTACTTTAGTTGACAAAACTGTCCTTCAGAAATGGAGAGAGAATTCCCTAGTGCTCAAGTGGTTAGACTCTGTGTTTTCACTGCTGAGGGTGCAGGTTCCGTCCCTAGTTGGGGAACTTAAATTGTGCAAGACACATGGCATAGCCAAAAAAAAAAGGAAGATGACAGGTTTCCCCCTTTATCTGGAAGTGGGATTATTCCTATGAAACTGTAAGCTAAAATGGTGTATAGTGGCATATCTCCTGCTTTCCAAAATTTTGTGTTTTACTGCTTTGCTTGTATAAAAGGCCTACATTAGTACAGTAATTGCTTTTTTCATAAAAGCAAAGATCCACTTCAGATTTCTTTCGGTTAGCAAAACAGGTACCAATGTAGGCCTTTCTAAAAGCTCAGTGGGATGATGCAGACTTTTGGAAAGTGGAGGATACCTATAACTGATGGAGTTGATCATCCTTAGATCTGAGAAAAGTGTTGAAAGGAGTTCTTCAATCTGAAAGAACCCTAATTAGAAACATAAAAATATAGAACACATGGAAAAGGTAAGTGTATGGTCAAAATCAGTATAGTATAATACTATAATGTATGTTGATTAACACTAAATTAAAAATTAAAGGACAAAGTATTAAATAACAGCTACAGTTAATACATAATGTAGAGAGTTAAATTATGACATCAAAACCAAAATGTTTGGGGAAATAAAAGGTAGAGTTTTGTATGGGATTGAAGTTAGGTTGTTACTGATGTAAACTATACTGTTATATCCTGTAAAGTGTTACATGTAAATCTCCTGATAACCATAAATTAATAACCTGTAGTAGACACAGAAAAGATTAAAAGAAGGGATACCGCTACAGAAAGTATTCCACTGTAGAAAATCATCAGTTCACAAGGAAAGATAGCAAGAGAGGAAGAAAGGAATAAGGGAACCTGAACAGAAAACAATAACGTAATATTAGTAAGTTCTTATCTGTCAGTAATTATTTTAAATGCAAATGGATTAAATTCTCTAATCAAGGGACAGTGTCAGAATACATTTAAAAAGACTGCATTCTGTGCTGCCTATAAGAGACCCAATTCAGCTTTAAGGACACACATAGACTTATCCATGTGTCATACATAAAGAGATGAAAAGTTATTCCATGCAAATGGAAACAAAAGGGCTATTTCAAAACAAGTATGTGTAAGGTCACAAAACAAATTTTAGCAAATTTTGTAAGACTGAAATTATACCAAGTATCCTTTCTGACTGCAGTGGTAGAAATCTGCAACAGGGGAAAAACTTGAAACTCTACAGATACGTGGAAATTAAATAGCATACGTCTAGCCAACTGATGGGTCAAAAAATAAATGGAAAGGGAAATCAGAAAACATCTTGAATGAAACAACTATGGAAATACAACATATTCCACATTCCGTGATTTATATGTGGAATCTAGAAGAAGCCAAACTTACAGAAGCTGAGGAAAATGGTTTTGTCCAGAGGTGGGTAGTGGTGGTAGAAGAATGAAGAGATACTGCTTAAAGATTACAGACATACCTTCCTTCTCCATAAATAAGTGTATACTTTGTTTCATTTATATATAATTTAAAAAATACAAAACTAATCTTCAGTCTCAGAAAGTGGAGCAGTGATTGACCAAGGGAGGGATGACAAGATGGGAAAGAAGAGTAAGGACCCACAGGAGTCCACTACAGTGGTGTGTGTGCATGTGTGTGTATGTGTGTGCACACACATACAGATGCATACATACAATGATAAAGAAGTGTTTCTACTAGTCTTTGTAATCAACTAACTCAAAAATCAGTGGCTTGAAAAACAATTTATTAGTACGTTTTTGTGGATTGACTGGGCGTTTTGCTGGTCTTAGGCTCATACGACTTCATTCAGCTGGTGTGTTGACTGGGGACTAGACTTGACTGGGTCTCTTTTTCCATGTGGTTGCCAACTTAGGCTGTAGGCTTCTTCACAGCCTGGTGGTCTTAGGACAGATATGAAAGCTGTAAGACCTCTTTAAGGCTAAGGCGTATAAGTTACATGGTATCACTTCTGCCACATTCTCTTGTGGTGGAAAAACAAGTCACAAGGCCAGCCCAGATCATGGGTTTAGAGAGATAGACTGGATTTTGTAGCCATATCTAACTTTCAGTGTCAGTTTAATTAGATCAGTATTACGATAGAAGTCCTTTCCCTCTTAATGTTATTTCTTTGAAATATGTGTACATAGTACACACAGTATAATGCCTCCTTAAGCATGATGGGGTGACTGTGGTTCATTTAGGTGACAACCAATGACTTGGAAAGCACATGGATTCATGTGCTTGAATGGAGTTGGTAACTATATTTTCAGTTTTGAGAATACCAGTTCAAGTGCAGCTCTTAAATAAAACTGCCTTATGAGTATTAGAATATGCCTTTATTTTCCTGCTTCCCTTGGTAAAGAATCTCCCTATAATTCAGGAGACCCAGGTTTGATTCATGGGTGGGGAAGATCCCCTGGAGAAGGAAATGGCAACCAACTCCAGTATTCTTGCCTGGAGAATCCCATGCACAGAGGAACCTGGCTGGCAATAGTCCGTGGGGTCACAGAAGTTGGACACAACTTAGTGACTAAAGTACTAGTACTATGGTAGAAGTTAAGGATGCTATAGAACAAAGCAGGTAGAAACTTACCCCAGCCTGGGGGAGGAGTCAGGGGACACTTCTTAGAATAATGCTTTAGTTAAGCCCTTTAAAGGAAAGCTGTATGTGATGGTATAGTTTTTTAAAAAGCGCAGGTATTTTTCTTTATGAAATGTTCTGACAACTCACATCAAAATCTGGGAATTTTCCATAAATTCAGAACATGTTGCATTTTCTCTACCTCACTCCTCTGGTGTAGGCCTTTAGCTCTTAGCACCCTTTTAGCTCTTAGATAAAGATACTCTTTAAATGTTGGTTGGGGGTACGTTGATGAGCTAATACCTCTGAGGCAGAAAGTTCAGTTAGAGGATTTTTTAAGCTTTTAATTTAAAATATAGTTTTCTTCTTGAAAAATCCAGCTGACGTTATTTTGGTTGGAAAAAAAGTTGTCAAACTTTATTAAAATAGTTAGCAGATACAGAAGTCACTCCTCACATAGTATTGCCTGAACTAATTTTCTGATTCAGTTTCTGAAATTGTTTGAGTTAGTCAATCTTGTCCCCTAAAATGCAGATCTTTCATTCAAGCAAGGTTGCTGAACCATGAACACACAGTTTAATTAAGGGGATCAGAGTGGTGGTAGAAGAGGCACTTAGTTAATATGTCACCATGACAAAATTCATCAAGTATTAGAATATAGATATAAGCAGAATTATATGAGAACATAATAGTTGCCTAAAGAAGTTTTTCATAGAGTAGGTAACAATTTAGCAGAAACTTAAAGAATGATTAAGAATTTCCCAAAGAACAGAGTCTGTGGCACATGGAAAGATCAGGGAGCTTGAAAGAATCTGGAATCAGGATTACTGCATGCAGTAGAGTTGAATGTGCTTGCTTTTCTTTTTCTCCCTAGAGGCAGATAACCTTTTTGTCATTTTTTTCTCTAATTATAATAATGTATGGCTGATATTGAAGATTCAGACAATAAGAAAAGTAAAGCCTAGCCATAATCCTTTTATTTGGCACAACATAAGTATTTGGGGTCCCTCTTCAGTTTACTTTTAAAGATGAATTCATAGGATTCTGTTCCTTTCCCTTCCCTTTAAAAAGTAATGTTAGTAATTCCTAATGGTAATTTTAGTTTGTTTTTCTGTTCCTTCCTTTATATAATAAAGGGAAAATCAGAACAGCTACCATATATATGAGAGCCACAGAGTGGTTAATGATTTATCAAGAATCACAGAAAGAGTATCTGAGTGGATTTGAGATTAGTTACTGTACTTTTCCATATCTACACTGGACTTCTAGTTTTCTTGTGCCTTGTTTCAGAGATTTATATGCTTGTTTTTGAAATGGCTCAGCTCTTACCCTGAAGCTGAGCAAAATTACTTAGTTTGAACCATTTTCATTTGTATTTTCACTGCAATATGACAAAAGTAGTGGGAACTGCAGATCATCAGAATTTATCATTAATTTTCTGATTATCTGTGAATTTTGCTAGCATACATTTTGATTTCCTAAGCATGCTTTCCTGAGGACATGAAATCTCAACTGGAAAAGTATCTCACACTGCCTAAAGTAGCTTTGGATAACTGGCAGTTCAAGTAGAGCCTGGTTGATACTGTTACAGTAAATGGAAACAGGAGCTATAAAGTTAGAAAAAGAGAATTAAGACCTGGAAATGATTTGGATACTGCCTTCGGAACATTTTGCCCTTTGGTTCATTAATGCAGTTTTGCTCACAAGGAAATACACTTGTAGCCATTTCTGCCACTTAAGTTACTATCTTTATTTGGTATTATTTAGAAAGGATGTGTGTTATTCCAAATTTTAATAACTTTTTATAGAAAAATAAGGGGCAGAATTATATGAGAACATAATAGTTGCCTAAAGAAGTTTTTCATAGAGTAGGTAACAATTTAGCAGAAACTTAAAGAATGATTAAGAATTTCCCAAAGAACAGAGTCTGTGGCACATGGAAAGATCAGGGAGCTTGAAAGAATCTGGAATCAGGATTACTGCATGCAGTAGAGTTGAATGTGCTTGCTTTTCTTTTTCTCCCTAGAGGCAGATAACCTTTTTGTCATTTTTCTCTAATTATAATAATGTATGGCTGATATTGAAGATTCAGACAATAAGAAAAGTAAAGCCTAGCCATAATCCTTTTATTTGGCACAACATAAGTATTTGGGGTCCCTCTTCAGTTTACTTTTAAAGATGAATTCATAGGATTCTGTTCCTTTCCCTTCCCTTTAAAAAGTAATGTTAGTAATTCCTAATGGTAATTTTAGTTTGTTTTTCTGTTCCTTCCTTTATATAATAAAGGGAAAATCAGAACAGCTACCATATATATGAGAGCCACAGAGTGGTTAATGATTTATCAAGAATCACAGAAAGAGTATCTGAGTGGATTTGAGATTAGTTACTGTACTTTTCCATATCTACACTGGACTTCTAGTTTTCTTGTGCCTTGTTTCAGAGATTTATATGCTTGTTTTTGAAATGGCTCAGCTCTTACCCTGAAGCTGAGCAAAATTACTTAGTTTGAACCATTTTCATTTGTATTTTCACTGCAATATGACAAAAGTAGTGGGAACTGCAGATCATCAGAATTTATCATTAATTTTCTGATTATCTGTGAATTTTGCTAGCATACATTTTGATTTCCTAAGCATGCTTTCCTGAGGACATGAAATCTCAACTGGAAAAGTATCTCACACTGCCTAAAGTAGCTTTGGATAACTGGCAGTTCAAGTAGAGCCTGGTTGATACTGTTACAGTAAATGGAAACAGGAGCTATAAAGTTAGAAAAAGAGAATTAAGACCTGGAAATGATTTGGATACTGCCTTCGGAACATTTTGCCCTTTGGTTCATTAATGCAGTTTTGCTCACAAGGAAATACACTTGTAGCCATTTCTGCCACTTAAGTTACTATCTTTATTTGGTATTATTTAGAAAGGATGTGTGTTATTCCATTAATACTTCTTTTGAACATAAATCATGGGTGTGTTCTTATTTTTCTTTGGACCAAGGAAAGTGGAAGAACTACTTTTTCAGAAGGTTTTTTTAAAAATTAACTAGCATTTTGAGCTTTTTTTCCCCCCATCATGCTTCTTTTAGTTTTTCATATTTATTTTAAACACCATCTTTTATTCTTTGCCATGTGTGGGCCTCCCATTGCAGCGGCCTCTCTCGCTGCAGAGCATCGACTCTGTGCTCATGTGCTCCAGAGCGCTGGCTCCTAATTGGACAGTCAGGTACACTCGCCCTGCAGCACGTGGGATCTTCCTGGACCAGGGATTGAATCGGTGCCCCTTGCACTGCAAGGCGGACTCTATTCATTCGACCACCATGGAAGCCCAGGATCAAGTATTTTAATTTTAACATGCTCCCTGCACTGGTATTTGTATTGTGTAGTTATGATCCATGAATCTAAAGTTGATTCTTAAAGATTATGGACCCCAGCATCACCATCTCCTGGAGACGCTTAAAAATTCCAGTTATCAGGCCCATGCCAGCCTTACTGAATGGGAATTCTGTTAGAACCCAACAGATTGTGTTTCAGCATGTTCTCCAGGCAATTCTGATGCATGTCAAAGTTTGAGAACCTTGAAAGGCATTGCTAAAACTTAATCGCGATAAGTATTATTAAGTAAATAATGTCATAGATAATTAAGTTTGAAATTGGTTTGAAGGCACACAAATGCTCTAACATGGTAAGTCTTTAGTACTCTATTGGACATAATTATTCACAGTGTACGTTGTTGTTTTTAAGCTGCTTTTAAAAATCAGCATTGTAGTGTATGTGCATTACTTTTTCCTAAACAAATAGAAGACAGTTCTTAACGTTTGTAGACTTTATAAACAAGGGAAGAATGCAAGATAAACATGTATAAACACAAAAGGCAAACATACAAGCATGTTTCTTTCAGGGTTTGTGATATGTAGCCTATCTAAAAGAAGATTTGAGTTTGGGCTTCCCCTGGTGGTCCAGTGGGTAAAGACAGCACCTTGCAGTGCAAGGGGCGCCGGTTCGATCCCTGGCCTGGGAAGATCCCACGTGCCGCGGAGCAGCTGGACTGATGTGTCCAATTACCGAGCCGGAGCTCTGGTGCGCATGCGCCCAGAGACTGTGCTCTGCGACGACAGTGGCCACCGCGATGGGAGGCCCACAAGAGCCAAAGAACAAAGACGGATGAAAATAGAGAAATGAAAGACCAATAGAAGTGGCCCGCCCATCCCCCTCCCTCCTCACCCCAGCCTCCAAAAGATAAATAAAATTAAAAAAAAAAAAAAAAGACTTGAGTTTATTTACCCTATAATCCAAAGAAAAAAGTGTTTTATAGCATGTAAAATATGTCTTTAGTTTGCTCTTTACTGATAGCCTTTCCAGTTAAAATTACTATTGCTTAAACTTGAAGTTGAATATGTTCATCAGTTGTAGAAACTTCTAACTATCCTTAATTCATTTCTTCTTCCCCTTGGAAAAGGTTTAGGTTCAGTTAGGCTGTCTTACTTATTGCAGGCAATACAGTATTTCTTAGCCAGATCTGAAAAAATAAGACATTAATTGGAACTAAACTCTAGATTGTTTCTTAAGTGCTTTAAAAAACTTCTGACAGCAGAACTTCTGAAAAAGAGAATTTAATTGCACTTGTGATGTGTAGAATCAGACATAACAAAGAGTTAAAAATATTTGAATTGTAGTTCTAACAGCTGTAACTCTAAATATAAAAGGAGATTCACAAAAACAGACCCTTTCATTGCAGGCAGAGACTGCATACCTCTCTAACCCTTCTTTCCAAGGCGAGAATAGTTGATATGTTGGGAAAGTATAGCAAAAAAGAGTTAAGATTGTTTCTCAGTCACAGTTTACAGTCAAGTGGACTTGCATTTTATAGAGTTACAAAAGACTTTTGAACTGGGTTCCTTAGTAGGCAGTCCAGAGTACCTCTATTAATTGGAATTTTGCTTCCTAATTAGGAATTAATTTTATTGTGTATTTTAAACACAGTATGTCTTTATTCTTTGTCTTTAAATCTCATAGCCCCACACACTTAAACTTTTTGTCCAGGTTTTGGTCTTTGGAAACCTTCCTGAGTCAGTACGCTTTTTTTCCATCATGATTTCCTTTTCCTGCATTAATTCTGTTAATTTTTCTTGAGTTTCTTGAATAAGCACTTAATGACAATACTGGGTTTTCTCACTTGTGGTTTTTCTTAGCATTGGGTAGTCTTCACTTGTTTTTGTACTTGTTTACTTCTTTGTTGAGCAATTAATAATAAACCATCATGACTCTAGAAAAATACTTGACATTGAAATGGAGTGCTTCTGATCCTCACTGTCATTTTCTACATACATCTCCTCAGCTTTATTTAAGGGTTTAGAACTTGATAAGAACGGTTTATGTCAGAGAAGTGTCCCTTAGGAGACTTCCTTATAGCAAGGGTGCTTAAAATACATGTGATGGTTTATTACCTAATAAGTATGTTTCTACTGGTAATATTTGAAAGTAAATACATTTTCCCTTTTCTTTAAGGATAAGAGAAGCTTCTCTTCTTAATATGCTTTCTTTCATACCAGAAAAGTAAAATTACAGATATTTTAGTTGTTGTGTATTTAGGACACTGTAGAACACTTGAATAAAATTGGCAGATTATCACATATATTTCTGGGTGCGTTAGTCTCAGATAAACTTTTTCATGAAAATTTGTATAAATTAAGAGAGCAGCTGCAGATCTTGATGTATTCTGTTTTTTAGAAAACATTCAGAAGCTATATATCAAAAGAATTGCTGATGATTTTCTCTAGATGTGAACCCATTTTAATCAGTACTGGCCTCTCTTTCTCACTTAGCTGATTGCATATATTTGTGACCCTTAGATTATAGGGAATGGAAGTGAACAGCAGCTGCAAAAAGAGCTAGCAGATGTGCTGATGGATCCTCCAATGGATGACCAGCCAGGGGACAAGGAGCTTGTGGAAAGGTCACAACTGGATGGCGAAGGAGATGGGCCTCTTTCTAATCAACTCTCAGCTTCATCCACCATTAATCCTGTGTCATTAGTAGGGCTCCAGAAACCAGAGATGAGCCTACCAGTGAAACCTGGACAAGGAGGTTAGGATTGCTGCATTGCTTGCGTAACTGAAGGTTATTGTTTTTAATATTTGAGTGTCCATTCTATACCAGGTTTCATGCAGAGCAAGCAGAAACTATCTGTATTTTCTAGAATCTTCAGATTCTAGATTTAGGGGGATGTGAGAGGAATAAATCTATGTACCATTCTGATTTCTCTTCAAATGTATGTCATTTAAATTTTTTTTTTATTGGAGTATAGTTGATTTCCAATGTTGTGTTAGTTTCAGGTATAAGGCAGAGTGAATCAGTTATACACATACATATGTCCACTCTAAATGTATGTCATTTATAGCAAAGAAAGAAAAGCAGTTCTTATATGACATTGAGCGAGTCTTAAAAGATTTTTTTTTTTAAGAAAAGAATTTGAGCATGGTATTGGGGAAATAGAGAAATAATTCTTGGTGGAGAGAATGTTTGTCCCAGGCCTGTATAGCTTGGCGACAATAATTGTCAAGTTGAATAAAGGATGCTGAAAGGCAAGGAAGGAGGTAAAGGGCAATTATGAAGGCTTATTAGGAAAAGTAGATGTTTATTGGGAAAGGGGGACTGGAAAGAACATAATAAAGTAGCTCAGATTATGAATAAGAGAAATCATGGTAATAGAACAGATAAGAAAGAAGACAGGAGCTTTCAGGGTGGTAAAATACGAAATGTACTTTTGACCTAAACAAGTTAGAAGAGATAAATCAGGTATGAATCTCAGGTCACCTTTTAGGTTTAGGATTGAAACTACAGCCGTACCTAAATATGTTAGTGTTTGTGACAGAATTCTTGTGTGATATTTCTGACTAATTTTCTTCTGGGAAGGTGATGAATTTAATTTAATACCTAAATGTAACTTATATATTTTTTCTTAGTATTCATGTTAAAAAGATCAAAATGGAAATAATCATCTTCTTGTTTCTTTTAGATTCTGAAGGGTCAAGTCCTTTTACACCAGTGGCGGATGAGGACAGTGTAGTTTTCAGCAAACTAACTTATTTAGGCTGTGCCTCAGTAAATGCTCCCAGGAGTGAAGTGGAAGCCTTAAGAATGATGTCCATCTTAAGGGGCCAGTGTCAGATTTCACTAGATGTAACCCTGTCAGTGCCGAATGTGTCTGAAGGTACTGTGAGGTAAGACCAGCTTCTCAAAATGTTTGTAACATTTGGTCAGATTTCTGACCTATAGTTTTAGAAGGAAGCAATAGTGAACAAAATACATAATTGTTTTATTTATGTAATGTTTAATTCATCTGGTACTTAATTATCGTGTCTTCCAAAGATTGTGACCTTTATGAACAGTAGTCACCTGTCTAAACAGTTTTTTATTCACCCCAATTCTTTATAGCACTTTAGAAATTTAAATGTTTGAGGGATTATTGAAATATGTCGACTTAAGAGTCTGCCTAACAATTTATATTTTCCGTGTCCCCAGTACAAATACTAGATTGAAACTTGTTGGTAAATATTAACTATTTCAGTGCAGTTTTTCCGTAAAATTTTAAGAAAAGAATTTGAGCATGGTATTGGGGAAATAGAGAAATAATTCTTGGTGGAGAGAATGTTTGTCCCAGGCCTGTATAGCTTGGCGACAATAATTGTCAAGTTGAATAAAGGATGCTGAAAGGCAAGGAAGGAGGTAAAGGGCAATTATGAAGGCTTATTAGGAAAAGTAGATGTTTATTGGGAAAGGGGGACTGGAAAGAACATAATAAAGTAGCTCAGATTATGAATAAGAGAAATCATGGTAATAGAACAGATAAGAAAGAAGACAGGAGCTTTCAGGGTGGTAAAATACGAAATGTACTTTTGACCTAAACAAGTTAGAAGAGATAAATCAGGTATGAATCTCAGGTCACCTTTTAGGTTTAGGATTGAAACTACAGCCGTACCTAAATATGTTAGTGTTTGTGACAGAATTCTTGTGTGATATTTCTGACTAATTTTCTTCTGGGAAGGTGATGAATTTAATTTAATACCTAAATGTAACTTATATATTTTTGCTTAGTATTCATGTTAAAAAGATCAAAATGGAAATAATCATCTTCTTGTTTCTTTTAGATTCTGAAGGGTCAAGTCCTTTTACACCAGTGGCGGATGAGGACAGTGTAGTTTTCAGCAAACTAACTTATTTAGGCTGTGCCTCAGTAAATGCTCCCAGGAGTGAAGTGGAAGCCTTAAGAATGATGTCCATCTTAAGGGGCCAGTGTCAGATTTCACTAGATGTAACCCTGTCAGTGCCGAATGTGTCTGAAGGTACTGTGAGGTAAGACCAGCTTCTCAAAATGTTTGTAACATTTGGTCAGATTTCTGACCTATAGTTTTAGAAGGAAGCAATAGTGAACAAAATACATAATTGTTTTATTTATGTAATGTTTAATTCATCTGGTACTTAATTATCGTGTCTTCCAAAGATTGTGACCTTTATGAACAGTAGTCACCTGTCTAAACAGTTTTTTATTCACCCCAATTCTTTATAGCACTTTAGAAATTTAAATGTTTGAGGGATTATTGAAATATGTCGACTTAAGAGTCTGCCTAACAATTTATATTTTCCGTGTGTCCCCAGTACAAATACTAGATTGAAACTTGTTGGTAAATATTAACTATTTCAGTGCAGTTCGTAAATTTTTAAAATGAGGAAACTAAAGCCCAGAAAAGCCTCAAAATGGCTATTGTCTATACTAACAGAAACAGATAGCAGTGATAAAATGTAGCCAGTCAGATGTCTAGATCAGCTGGCTAAATATTGAACTCTAATAACAAGTAGAACACAACTGAAATAATTTCTTTTTATTATAAAAAATGCATACTTATTTCAGAAAAATCAGAGAACACAAATAAGGAAAAATTTAGGAAATTACTCTTTTTTTTCATGTAACTTGTTTTTTGACATATAGTTGATGACAGTGTTGTGCCAATCTCTGCTGTACAGCAGAGTAACTCAGTTATGCACACACAGACATTGTTTTTCTTAAAATTAGTTTTTCTATTGTGGTTTGTCATAGAATATTGAATATGGTATACAGTAGGACCTTGTTTATCCTGTATATAATAGTGTATCCTATATATAATAGTAGGACCTTGTTGTTTATCCTATATGTTTACATCTACTAATCCCATACTCCCAGTCCTTCCCTCCCCTCACCCTTGGCCACCACAAGTTTATTCTCTATGCTTCTGTTTTGTGTATAAGCTCATTTGTGCCATATTTTAGATTATGAAATAGTCTTTTTTTTTTAAACATTTATTTTATTTATCTTTTGGGGAGTGGGGTGAGGAGGAAGGGGGACGGGGGGCCACTTCTATTGGTCTTTCGTTTCTCTATGTTCGTCCGTCTTTGTTCTTTGGCTCCTGTGGGCCTCCCATCGCGGTGGCCTCTGTCGTCGCAGAGCACTGGCTCTGGGCGCATGCGCCCCAGATCTCCGGCTCGGTAATTGGACACGTCGGTTCAGCCGCTCCGTGGCACGTGGGATCTTCCCAGGCCAGGGATCGAACCGGCGCCCCTTGCACTGCAAGGTGGTGTCCTTACCCACTGGACCACCAGGGAAGCCCAGATTATGAAATATTCTTAATTCTACTCTCCCTTTGGTAAATAACAGTTAACATCTTGGTTTATTAAGACTCTTTTGTGTAGGTGTTTGTGTATGTGTGTATATACTTTACATACATATGCATGTATTTATACAGCTCTGAGAATCAACATTTTTTTTTGGCTTCTTTTAATGTTTTTTTTTATTTATTTATTTTCATCCATCTTTATTTTTTGGCCTGTGTGGGCCTCCCATTGCAGTGGCCTCTCTTGTTGCAGAGTGCCAACTCTGGGTGCATGTGCTCCAGGGTGCTGGCTCGTAATTTGACACACCGGTCCAGCCTCTCCGCAGCATGTGGGATCTTCCCGTGCCAGGGATTGAGCCAGTGCCCCTTGTACCACAAGGCAGACTCTACCCAGTGGACCACCAGGGAAGCCTTAAAATCAGCATTTTTAACAGCAATGGAATTATATAATACATACCATCTTGTAACATGCTTTCTTTATTATATCGTGAATCTTTCCTTATCAGTAAATATTCTTAAACATTTTCATGTATGATGGCACATGATCGACTATTCAGAAATAACCAGTCCCTAATGTTACATATTTCAGTGTTTCAATGATAAAAGTACTAATACTAATATTATTATATAGGCATGTAAGTGGTTTACCTGTAATTTTCTTATAAACATTTTTAAGCTACATTTTTATGTATTTTTAAATTTTCTGAGGATCACTTCCTAGAAGTAAACTGGATCAAAGGTTTGTCCATTTTTTGGTTTTTAATACATTACCAGATGGCCATCTAGAGTTATTGGTCTAGCTTGTACTTTTATCTGCGGTATATGAGAATAGCTCTTTCTCTGCCTTCAGGAATTTGGAATTTTTAATAATAGTAGAGTTGTAGCTAAAGATAATAGTAGTAGTAGTAAGTTAATTGTTATTCCAATCATTTGCATATGTAATTATTTTCTTGAGTATTTAAAGAGTGGTTTCACAGATGTATAAATACTAATTTTAATTGTATTTATTAATGCAAAAATTAGTAAAATTTGTTGTTTTTTTTCCTTTTCCCATTATGTAACTTATGAAAACTTAGTTCCCTGACCAGAAATTGAACCTGAGCCACCTCACTGAAAGCACTGAGTCCTAACCACTCACTGCCAGGGGAAATTTCCCCAACACTCATTTTTATGTGCTTCTTCGTCAGTAGTCATTCCCCCAACTGAAGTTATACTTGGTTCTAATATATTTTAATTCTATAAAGACATGAGAAAACTAGTTTCTCTTGCCCAGGTTTTCAGAATCTTTATCAAAGTGCCTTTGAACTTGGATTAGTTCCCCTTCTTAGGTATTTCCATTATATCCTAGGCTTTCTCATTGATAGCCTTGCCCATTCAATGTTGAAATTTCATAATTTCCATTTTTTCATAGTTGTGTCATCAGAACCCAGAATGGAGCCTGGGACATTGTCAATATCACATAAGTATTTGTTGAATGAATATTTTTTAATATATAATTTTATTTATTTATTTTGGGCTGTGCTGGGTCCTTTGCTGCTCTGTGTTGTGGTGTGAGGACTTCTCATTGTGGTAGTTTCTCCAGTGGGGAACATGAGTTTTAGGCACACGGACTTCAGTAGTTGCAGCGTGGAGGCTCAGTAGTTATGGCTCTCTGGGTCTAGAGAACAGGCTCAATAGTTGTGGTTCGTGGGCTTAGTTGCTGGAGGCATGCGAGATCTTCCCAGACCAGGGACTGAACCCGTGCCTCCCATACCGGCAGGCGGATTCTTTACCACTGAGCCACCAGGGAAGCCCTAGTGAATACATTTTTTTAATAAATGATAATTCCTTTGATTTCGTCCTTTTTTTTTAAATTAATTTATTTGGCTGAACTGGGTCTTAGTTGCGGCATGTGGATTACCAATGAGTTTTTCACGGAAAATAGCTCTTTCTCTGCCTTCAGGAATTTGGAATTTTTAATAATAGTAGAGTTGTAGCTAAAGATAATAGTAGTAGTAGTAAGTTAATTGTTATTCCAATCATTTGCATATGTAATTATTTTCTTGAGTATTTAAAGAGTGGTTTCACAGATGTATAAATACTAATTTTAATTGTATTTATTAATGCAAAAATTAGTAAAATTTGTTGTTTTTTTTCCTTTTCCCATTATGTAACTTATGAAAACTTAGTTCCCTGACCAGAAATTGAACCTGAGCCACCTCACTGAAAGCACTGAGTCCTAACCACTCACTGCCAGGGAATTCCCTAACACTCATTTTTATGTGCTTCTTCGTCAGTAGTCATTCCCCCAACTGAAGTTATACTTGGTTCTAATATATTTTAATTCTATAAAGACATGAGAAAACTAGTTTCTCTTGCCCAGGTTTTCAGAATCTTTATCAAAGTGCCTTTGAACTTGGATTAGTTCCCCTTCTTAGGTATTTCCATTATATCCTAGGCTTTCTCATTGATAGCCTTGCCCATTCAATGTTGAAATTTCATAATTTCCATTTTTTCATAGTTGTGTCATCAGAACCCAGAATGGAGCCTGGGACATTGTCAATATCACATAAGTATTTGTTGAATGAATATTTTTTAATATATAATTTTATTTATTTATTTTGGGCTGTGCTGGGTCCTTTGCTGCTCTGTGTTGTGGTGTGAGGACTTCTCATTGTGGTAGTTTCTCCAGTGGGGAACATGAGTTTTAGGCACACGGACTTCAGTAGTTGCAGCGTGGAGGCTCAGTAGTTATGGCTCTCTGGGTCTAGAGAACAGGCTCAATAGTTGTGGTTCGTGGGCTTAGTTGCTGGAGGCATGCGAGATCTTCCCAGACCAGGGACTGAACCCGTGCCTCCCATACCGGCAGGCGGATTCTTTACCACTGAGCCACCAGGGAAGCCCTAGTGAATACATTTTTTTAATAAATGATAATTCCTTTGATTTGCGTCCTTTTTTTTTTTTTAAATTAATTTATTTGGCTGAACTGGGTCTTAGTTGCGGCATGTGGAATCTAGTTCCCTGACCAGGAATTGAACCCTGGCCCCTTGCATTGGGAGATAGAGTCTTAGCCATTGGACCACCAGGGAAGTTCTGAATGGTATCCTTTTGATCTTATTAATGGTTTGTTTTTTTTGTCGTTTTTTTTTTTTTTGATGTTAACGTTTTTTGTAAGTCTCTCTCCTTTATTTGCCATGAAGCAAAAGAACACGCTTCACTCTGAGAAACCACATCAGTTTGTTAGTTTTTAAAATCATAAGGCAGATTAAGTCATTCTATTAGGCGATATTGAGAAGCACAGCTTTAATGATCTATTTTGGTAGTCTTAATTTACCCATTAATTTTTTTTAGTTAGACTATAAAAACAATATTATGCTTTCCTGATTGCCACTTTTAATGTATGGGATTATGTAGTTGTTACTACCATGAAATTGTGTAGTACTTACATAATTAGTAATTTTAAGAATCTATAGTGATTTATCAAGATTTAAGATTAATATAATTGCTGTGCGTGCTCAGTCGTGTCTGACCCTTTGCAATCTTTTGGACTGTAGCCTGCCAGGCTCAAGAAATGATTTATATGATCTTTTTTGCTAGAAAGCTGAATCTTGAATCATAATATGGATGTAGTGAAAATAGTCTATCATCCCTCTAATCTCTGTTTCTCTTTTTTTTTTGCCCCTGAGCAGACTCTTAGATCCTCAGACAAACACTGAAATAGCAAACTACCCTATCTACAAAATCCTCTTCTGTGTCAGAGGACATGATGGAACTCCTGAGAGTGACTGCTTTGCTTTCACTGAAAGTCATTATAATGCGGAGCTCTTTAGAATACACGTCTTTCGGTGTGAAATACAAGAAGCTGTAAGTACTTAAGAAGAAAATGTCTGCAAATGAAACTTCACCCTCACCCTTGCTTTGTTGACATAATTATAGTATTTATTATGGTCATTTATAAGCCAGATGAAATTCTTGGCTACTGTATTATTTATTCTAGCTTTACAGCCTGAGATATAAATAAAAGTTTGGTTAACCAGAACCTTGTTGGTTTTTTCCTTTGATTTGCGTCCTTTTTTTTTTTTTAAATTAATTTATTTGGCTGAACNGGGTCTTAGTTGCGGCATGTGGAATCTAGTTCCCTGACCAGGAATTGAACCCTGGCCCCTTGCATGGGGAGCTCGAGTCTTCGCCATCGGACCACCAGGGAAGTTCTGAATGGTATCCTTTTGATCTTATTAATGGTTTGTTTTTTTTGTCGTTTTTTTTTTTTTTGATGTTAACGTTTTTTGTAAGTCTCTCTCCTTTATTTGCCATGAAGCAAAAGAACACGCTTCACTCTGAGAAACCACATCAGTTTGTTAGTTTTTAAAATCATAAGGCAGATTAAGTCATTCTATTAGGCGATATTGAGAAGCACAGCTTTAATGATCTATTTTGGTAGTCTTAATTTACCCATTAATTTTTTTTAGTTAGACTATAAAAACAATATTATGCTTTCCTGATTGCCACTTTTAATGTATGGGATTATGTAGTTGTTACTACCATGAAATTGTGTAGTACTTACATAATTAGTAATTTTAAGAATCTATAGTGATTTATCAAGATTTAAGATTAATATAATTGCTGTGCGTGCTCAGTCGTGTCTGACCCTTTGCAATCTTTTGGACTGTAGCCTGCCAGGCTCAAGAAATGATTTATATGATCTTTTTTGCTAGAAAGCTGAATCTTGAATCATAATATGGATGTAGTGAAAATAGTCTATCATCCCTCTAATCTCTGTTTCTCTTTTTTTTTTGCCCCTGAGCAGACTCTTAGATCCTCAGACAAACACTGAAATAGCAAACTACCCTATCTACAAAATCCTCTTCTGTGTCAGAGGACATGATGGAACTCCTGAGAGTGACTGCTTTGCTTTCACTGAAAGTCATTATAATGCGGAGCTCTTTAGAATACACGTCTTTCGGTGTGAAATACAAGAAGCTGTAAGTACTTAAGAAGAAAATGTCTGCAAATGAAACTTCACCCTCACCCTTGCTTTGTTGACATAATTATAGTATTTATTATGGTCATTTATAAGCCAGATGAAATTCTTGGCTACTGTATTATTTATTCTAGCTTTACAGCCTGAGATATAAATAAAAGTTTGGTTAACCAGAACCTTGTTGGTAAGAGTGTCAGAGAAGACCAGTTGAGTGTTGCTTATTAGTTGGGTTAAATTTGCATCTTGCTTTCAGTAAGGATGTATTTGCAAACCATTCTTAAAGAGTTGAACTTGGAGGACTATTTTTTATTACAATAAATATATTCAAATACTTCCTAGTAATTTTGAAAATCATCTTTCAGTTGGATTTCTAGTGTTTCCAGTAATTCCTTTTTTAAAGCCTCTACTCTGGCCATTTTTAGTGTTGCTTGCATTATAGGTCTAATAAATTAGATAGTTTATCAAAAGGAATCAGTAGAGGAAAGGTGAATTACTGCCCTGAAACAGCAGAGGTCACCTTCAGCCTTAACAGAAGTGTATTCCTCTGGTGATAACAGTCCATCTCCTAACATGTCTGCTTGTAGGTGAGCCGGATACTTTACAGTTTTGCTACTGCCTTCCGCCGTTCTGCCAAGCAGACCCCACTTTCAGCAGTTGCTGCTCCTCAGACTCCTGACAGTGACATCTTTACCTTCTCTGTGTCTCTAGAAATAAAAGAAGATGACGGTAAAGGTTATTTTAGGTGGGACATCTTATTTGGTTTTGAGTTTGTATTAACATGTTGAACTCTGTGATTTTAGGGGAATGCTAGGTCAGAGGACATAATTTCATATTATAATATAATTGGTCTTATAGAGTTCTTTTAGATGTAAATGATAAAGGAAAACAGGCAAAGTGCAGAGCCAAGATTTAAAGAATTTTAAGCAATAAAAAAACCTATATCACATTGTGGCGAAGAAATAGGGAGGGGGAAGCATGGACGGAGTAACATGGAAACCTATACTGTTATGTGTGGAAAAGATAGCTAGTGTCATTGTGCTAAGGGAATAGGAGTGCTTACAATGGCTTGGGGCGAAGGTCTGGAGGGGTGGGATGGGGGAACTGGGGGTGGGGACCATGGATATGCATATGACTGATCTGGGAACATACATGTCTGTGAACAACAAAACTCTTGCTTTGTTGACATAATTATAGTATTTATTATGGTCATTTATAAGCCAGATGAAATTCTTGGCTACTGTATTATTTATTCTAGCTTTACAGCCTGAGATATAAATAAAAGTTTGGTTAACCAGAACCTTGTTGGTAAGAGTGTCAGAGAAGACCAGTTGAGTGTTGCTTATTAGTTGGGTTAAATTTGCATCTTGCTTTCAGTAAGGATGTATTTGCAAACCATTCTTAAAGAGTTGAACTTGGAGGACTATTTTTTATTACAATAAATATATTCAAATACTTCCTAGTAATTTTGAAAATCATCTTTCAGTTGGATTTCTAGTGTTTCCAGTAATTCCTTTTTTAAAGCCTCTACTCTGGCCATTTTTAGTGTTGCTTGCATTATAGGTCTAATAAATTAGATAGTTTATCAAAAGGAATCAGTAGAGGAAAGGTGAATTACTGCCCTGAAACAGCAGAGGTCACCTTCAGCCTTAACAGAAGTGTATTCCTCTGGTGATAACAGTCCATCTCCTAACATGTCTGCTTGTAGGTGAGCCGGATACTTTACAGTTTTGCTACTGCCTTCCGCCGTTCTGCCAAGCAGACCCCACTTTCAGCAGTTGCTGCTCCTCAGACTCCTGACAGTGACATCTTTACCTTCTCTGTGTCTCTAGAAATAAAAGAAGATGACGGTAAAGGTTATTTTAGGTGGGACATCTTATTTGGTTTTGAGTTTGTATTAACATGTTGAACTCTGTGATTTTAGGGGAATGCTAGGTCAGAGGACATAATTTCATATTATAATATAATTGGTCTTATAGAGTTCTTTTAGATGTAAATGATAAAGGAAAACAGGCAAAGTGCAGAGCCAAGATTTAAAGAATTTTAAGCAATAAAAAAACCTATATCACATTGTGGCGAAGAAATAGGGAGGGGGAAGCATGGAGGGAGTAACATGGAAACCTATACTGTTATGTGTGGAAAAGATAGCTAGTGTCATAGTGCTAAGGGAATAGGAGTGCTTACAATGGCTTGGGGCGAAGGTCTGGAGGGGTGGGATGGGGGGGACTGGGGGGGTGGGGACCATGGATATGCATATGACTGATCTGGGAACATACATGTCTGTGAACAACAAAACTCTGTAAAACCTTTAAAATAAAGAATAATAAAAAAAAAACAAACAGACCTATATCATGTTACCGTATTCTTTTAGTCAAAGTAGCTGGCAGACTGCTAATATGGTACATGACGTCAGCTGTATCTGTAGCTGGATTTGTTATGCTGGATTTTTTTCTGTTTTGTTTTTGATTGGTTGGTTTATTCGTTTTAATAAGCTAAAGATCTTAAGGCCATTGAGATCAATTTTATCATTACAGTTTGAGCACAGTGGAAGGGGAGAAATAAGGTCTGTATCTGAAGTCTAACCTTACATACAGAGTTAAAAATAACTGGTTCTGATTTTTAAGTAAAATTACACTTCTCTGGGTAGCAGAAATAGCCCTGGAATAGAAACTAAACCTTAGGTTCAGTTTACTTACTGCTACCATTAAGAGTGTGACCTTTTCCAACTTTCTTTACATTTCCTGACATTAGTTTCCTTATTTATAAAACAATGTGGCTAGACTCTAAAAATCCTTTCTAACTTTAAAATATTGACATTTTTTCTATAATCCCTATATGACAAAATGGGTGCTTCTTGGGGTCATAATCAGTAGTTGGATATAGAAGTTTCTTTCCTTCGTGACTACTCATAAAGTGAGTAAAGTGAAATTGATTTCTGATTAAGCACAATGATTGTTTCATTTGTTTGGGAAACTGATAACCATTACTTTCCCTTCAGAGACTTTAGAATTGTCATGCCACCTGGTGGCCAATTTAGTGTACAGTGCAGCTTTAACTTTGTACATTAAAATATGAGGCATTGGGCTTCCCCTGGTGGTCCAGTGGATAAGGACACCACCTTGCAGTGCAAGGGGCGCCGGTTCAATCCCTGGCCTGGAAAGAAAAAAAAAAAAGGGAGGGGAAGCATGGAGGAGTAACATGGAAACCTATACTGTTATGTGTGGAAAAGATAGCTAGTGTCATAGTGCTAAGGGAATAGGAGTGCTTACAATGGCTTGGGGCGAAGGTCTGGAGGGGTGGGATGGGGGAACTGGGGGGGTGGGGACCATGGATATGCATATGACTGATCTGGGAACATACATGTCTGTGAACAACAAAACTCTGTAAAACCTTTAAAATAAAGAATAATAAAAAAAAAACAAACAGACCTATATCATGTTACCGTATTCTTTTAGTCAAAGTAGCTGGCAGACTGCTAATATGGTACATGACGTCAGCTGTATCTGTAGCTGGATTTGTTATGCTGGATTTTTTTCTGTTTTGTTTTTGATTGGTTGGTTTATTCGTTTTAATAAGCTAAAGATCTTAAGGCCATTGAGATCAATTTTATCATTACAGTTTGAGCACAGTGGAAGGGGAGAAATAAGGTCTGTATCTGAAGTCTAACCTTACATACAGAGTTAAAAATAACTGGTTCTGATTTTTAAGTAAAATTACACTTCTCTGGGTAGCAGAAATAGCCCTGGAATAGAAACTAAACCTTAGGTTCAGTTTACTTACTGCTACCATTAAGAGTGTGACCTTTTCCAACTTTCTTTACATTTCCTGACATTAGTTTCCTTATTTATAAAACAATGTGGCTAGACTCTAAAAATCCTTTCTAACTTTAAAATATTGACATTTTTTTCTATAATCCCTATATGACAAAATGGGTGCTTCTTGGGGTCATAATCAGTAGTTGGATATAGAAGTTTCTTTCCTTCGTGACTACTCATAAAGTGAGTAAAGTGAAATTGATTTCTGATTAAGCACAATGATTGTTTCATTTGTTTGGGAAACTGATAACCATTACTTTCCCTTCAGAGACTTTAGAATTGTCATGCCACCTGGTGGCCAATTTAGTGTACAGTGCAGCTTTAACTTTGTACATTAAAATATGAGGCATTGGGCTTCCCCTGGTGGTCCAGTGGATAAGGACACCACCTTGCAGTGCAAGGGGCGCTGGTTCGATCCCTGGCCTGGAAAGATCCCACCTGCCGCGGAGCAGCCGGACTGATGTGTCCAATTACCGAGCCGGAGCCCTGGAGCGCATGCGCCCAGAGCCAGTGCTCTGCAGTGACAGAGGCCACTGCAATGGGAGGCCCACAGGAGCCAAAGAACAAAGACGGATGAAAATAGAGAAATGAAAGACCAATAGAAGTGGCCTGCCCGCTCCCCTCCCTCCACAACCCGACCCCCGCCCAAAATAAATAAATAAGTCTTTAAAAAATATATATGAGGCATTGTACTTTATGCTTATTAGCTATATTTCTATTCTCATAGCATCATTATAATGGTGCTTTCTGCAGTATGCATTCCTGTACTGGAAAGTAGAAATTGTTATCTATAAACCTTGTAATATTTTTCCTTTTTAAGAAACAGCAGTTTGAACTGTTTTTTCCCTTTATTGAAAATAAAGATTGAAGATTATAAATTCCAGTAGTAAGTGGGAAAGATCTGTAAGATCTCGCAGAAGAGAAGCACTAGGATAATTTCTCCTCTTTCTGGGATTAGGCATATTCAAAACAGAAAGGTAACAATCACAAATATCCCTGTTCAGCTGTATATTAAGGAAATGCTATACAGAAAACCCCTGGATGGCAGGTTTGCTGTAAACATTTGTTAGGGCTTTTTCAATTTATAATTAGAATAGAAAGAGTATTGTGTAACCTAATATAGTGATGTTTTCCTTAAATTTAAATAATTACTGCTACCATTAAGAGTGTGACCTTTTCCAAATTTCTTTACATTTCCTGACATTAGTTTCCTTATTTATAAAACAATGTGGCTAGACTCTAAAATCCTTTCTAACTTTAAAATATTGACATTTTTTCTATAATCCCTATATGACAAAATGGGTGCTTCTTGGGGTCATAATCAGTAGTTGGATATAGAAGTTTCTTTCCTTCGTGACTACTCATAAAGTGAGTAAAGTGAAATTGATTTCTGATTAAGCACAATGATTGTTTCATTTGTTTGGGAAACTGATAACCATTACTTTCCCTTCAGAGACTTTAGAATTGTCATGCCACCTGGTGGCCAATTTAGTGTACAGTGCAGCTTTAACTTTGTACATTAAAATATGAGGCATTGGGCTTCCCCTGGTGGTCCAGTGGATAAGGACACCACCTTGCAGTGCAAGGGGCGCTGGTTCGATCCCTGGCCTGGAAAGATCCCACCTGCCGCGGAGCAGCCGGACTGATGTGTCCAATTACCGAGCCGGAGCCCTGGAGCGCATGCGCCCAGAGCCAGTGCTCTGCAGTGACAGAGGCCACTGCAATGGGAGGCCCACAGGAGCCAAAGAACAAAGACGGATGAAAATAGAGAAATGAAAGACCAATAGAAGTGGCCTGCCCGCTCCCCTCCCTCCACAACCCGACCCCCGCCCAAAATAAATAAATAAGTCTTTAAAAAATATATATGAGGCATTGTACTTTATGCTTATTAGCTATATTTCTATTCTCATAGCATCATTATAATGGTGCTTTCTGCAGTATGCATTCCTGTACTGGAAAGTAGAAATTGTTATCTATAAACCTTGTAATATTTTTCCTTTTTAAGAAACAGCAGTTTGAACTGTTTTTTCCCTTTATTGAAAATAAAGATTGAAGATTATAAATTCCAGTAGTAAGTGGGAAAGATCTGTAAGATCTCGCAGAAGAGAAGCACTAGGATAATTTCTCCTCTTTCTGGGATTAGGCATATTCAAAACAGAAAGGTAACAATCACAAATATCCCTGTTCAGCTGTATATTAAGGAAATGCTATACAGAAAACCCCTGGATGGCAGGTTTGCTGTAAACATTTGTTAGGGCTTTTTTCATTTTTTTGTTGCATTGTTTTCTTAAATTTATAATTAGAATAGAAAAAGAGTATTGTGTAACCTAATATAGTGATGAAATTATTGACAAGGAGCCTTTGTCAGATGTGAGCTTTTCAAACACACTTCCTTTCATCCATTGATTGTGTAATAACATCTAGAAATCAGAAGTAATCATTGAGATGCAAAAAGGTTATCAGCATGAATGTTCCCCTTAACACAATAATAGCGAAATTAAAGAGTGAAATTAAATATCGACTAGAATAGAATGGTTAAAATATGGTGCATTTCACAGTATACACAAATATCAAATCATTATGTTGTAAACCTGTAACTAATAAAATAGTATATGTCAGTTATACCTACAAATACAGTGATATGCCTATATGACTTAGCACCTATTTTAAAAATATATGTGTATGCAGTTAGCCATAGCACAAGATAAATTGTGGTTTTCCATATCATAGATATAGGCCAAGTGCTCTGGCAAGAATTAATGCCCTTCTTTTCCTTCTTGAAAAAGTGTAATCCATTTATTATTAAAATTCAAAAGTTTAGCCCTTCGGAAAATGGAGCGGTTTCATTTATATAACTTTAAAGCACTTATTTTTGGTCTTACTTAATCTATAGAGTATCCCAGTTGGTATGGTCCTTTCTTCAAAGCCAAGGAAGATAGCCTGGATGTATGTTTCTTTTTTCTTTTTCTTTTTTTTTTTAAAGATTTATTTATTTAGGACGGGGGTTGGGTTGGGGAGGGAGGGGAGCAGGCGGGCCACTTCTATTGGTCTTTCGTTTCTCTATGTTCATCCGTCTTTGTTCTTTGGCTCCTGTGGGCCTCCCATCGCGGTGGCGTCTGTCGTTGCAGAGCGCTGGCTCTGGGCGCATGCGCTCTAGAGCTCTGGCTCGGTAATTGGACACATCAGTCCGGCAGCTCCGCGGCAGGTGGGATCTTCCCAGGCCAGGGATCGAACCGGCGCCCCTTGCAGTGCAAGGCGGTGTCCTTACCCACTGGACCACCAGGGGAAGCCCTGGATGTGTTTCTTAAGTTATACAAAAGGAATTAAATGTAAAATTACTTGGTTGGATTCATTCAGTGATACAGTAATGAGAACAGAAATATAATCTACACCCCTGACATTATTGAACTTCCACTGCTTGTAACTCTTAACCTTACTTCCTGTTAATGTCTCTTTCCCTTGTCCTTCAGATTCAGAACACCAGAGATAACTTTTCTGTTGTTTTTAATACTGCTGAGAGATGAGATTATATTAATTTATAGTTAAACATCCACAGAACATAGAGATTGGTATATTAGTATGAATTGAAAACTGAGACCTGTCCCATATCCTTGTAGGTGAAGTAGGTGAAAATGCTTTCAGTCACAAATATTTAATACTTGGGTGTAGAGCAGTTTTTCTTGTAAATGCTTGCTATTTTTAAACTCTTACGCTATAACTCTGATTTTTGTCTTTAAATTTTCACCTATTTTTATTGATTTTTTTTTTTTTTTTTTACTATTTTTTCCCCCTCTTAAGTCGTTGTTTATTTTTCATCCATCTTTATTCTTCAGCCTGTGTGGATCTCCCATTGCAGTGGCCTCTCTTGTTGCAGAGCACCAGCTCTGGGCACGTGCTCTACAGAGTGCTGGCTCATAATTGGACACACCGGTCCAGCCGTTCCACAGCATATGGGTTCTTCCTGGGCCAGAGATGGAACTGGTGCCCCTTGCACTGCAAAGCAGACTCTACCCACTGGACCACCAGGGAAGCCCCACTCTGATTGATTTTTTTCTTTTTAATTTTGGCCTCTTTTATTGGTTTTTTATTTATTTGTTTTCATCCATCTTTATTCTTTGGCCTGTGTGGACCTCCCATTGCAGTGACCCCTCTTGTCTCAGAGCACTGGCTTCAGACGCTTGCGCACTAGAGCCAGTTTGCACACTGGAGCATGCTTGCTCCGCAGCATTTGGGTTCTTCTGGGCCAGGGATGGAACCAGTACCCCTTGCACTGCAAGATGGACTCTCTACCCACTGGACCACCAGGGAAGCCCTGATTATTGGTGGACTAGTACAGATGAGATTCAAATTAATTTTATTTCTTCAGAGTCACTTTTTAGTTTTAGTAGGTATTTGGAGCTCTTCTATAACCTTTTATATTACCTTGTGATGATACTATTTCTCTTATTTTGAAGTCATACTGTAATAAGGCATAATTTAGATTTTCTGTGTGTTGCCTGATTGCTGTAAGCAGATATGTTTGCCTTTGAGAACAAAGGAGCCAGAGAATGTGGCATGTATGAGACTAGAGGATTATTTTGGTGAACTGTCATTTAGAGAACATTTTCAGCTGCTAAACTGATGTTTAACTGCATTATTAATATTATTTTTATAATTATCACATGGGTTTGCAATGAGGTTATTGTTGCTTAAGGAAAGAATTGGACAATATTTTACTGTTGATCATATCTTCCTCATCTCTATTGTTTCTCAAAAGCAGTTTGTTTTGAAATTCAAAGGATCTATATAATAATCTTTTCTTCATTATATCTGTAAACAAATAAGGCATTAATCATTTAGTTGCATTGATTAAAAACAGTGACTAAGTAGGAAGTGAAAAAACTTTTTGAGTGCCTTGGAACTTTAAAAGTGTCTAATTCAATTTTCACAGCAACAAAAAAGGAAAAAACTAAAGACACTTTTCAGGAGATGGAAGAGTGGTTTTGTTGCTTTTATAAATGGTTAATGTAATGATTTAGTGGATTGCAGTCAGTAGTGATGATCTTTTTACATCAAGAGACAGGTGATGATGTCTATTATAATTTGAATACCAGGCATAGAAAAGAATTAAACCTGTGATTCTTTTCAGTGCCTGATTTTCAAATCATAACAGTATTTGTTCTGGTGTATGTTACAAGGAAATGGTTTGCAAAATAAATGAAACATGTTGTTTTACAGTGCAGTTCCTAAAGATAAAGATAGACAATGTTTTAAACTACGCCAAGGAATTGATAAGAAGATTGTCATCTATGTGCAGCAAACAACTAATAAAGAACTTGCCATTGAAAGGTAAACAGTTTTAGTTTATATTTAAGCCAAACATTATATTTTTATTTAAGCCAAACATTTTAAAATTTGGCTTAAATATACGTTTTAGTTTTTGTCAATCTAGTGAAGCAGTCACATACTGTATTCAAAAGTGTGTTTTCAAACTGTTTTGCTCCCTGAGGAATTCTTTTGGTTATTAAAATATATATTTCATTCATTTTGAATGTTCTCTCATATCTTCAGCTAACATGTTGACTTCAACTATGTGATAATAGAAGGCAGCCATGGTGGAACTGAGGGATCTCAAACAGGGGTTCTGTGGCAACCTGGAGGGGTAGGACAGGGAAGGAGATGTAAGAGAGGTTGGTAGGGGAGGGACATGTGTATTTCTATGGCAGATTCAGATTGATGTGTGGCAGTAAACAACAAAACTCTGTTAAAAAAAAGAAAAAGAAGATAAGCGTAAGATTTGCTTATCTCAAATAAAAAAAGGTTTGGTAATGTTAATTTGGTGATAATTTTAATGTGACCTTTTTTCAGTAGTCTAACTTACACATCTTTTCTGTAGTCTTTTTTCCAAATTTCTGTCAATATATATATATATTTTTTGCAGGTGTTTTGGACTTCTCCTTAGCCCAGGAAAAGATGTGAGAAATAGTGACATGCACTTGTTAGATTTGGTAAGGATAACTTTTTTTTTTTTAAGTTTATAGTTTATTTCGTCTATGAGATTGTTTCACTAGGTCTAATATTACGGCACATTTATGAAGCAATAAGCAAAGATAAGGGCATTTTCTACTTGCTTTTCACCAGCCTGATCTTAGGCCTACTTAGTCTCAGGTGTCAGTTTCTTGACTGCAATAGTGTAAGGTTGATGTTGGAGTGGTATTGTTGCTTTTATAAATGGTTAATGTAATGATTTAGTGGATTGCAGTCAGTAGTGATGATCTTTTTACATCAAGAGACAGGTGATGATGTCTATTATAATTTGAATACCAGGCATAGAAAAGAATTAAACCTGTGATTCTTTTCAGTGCCTGATTTTCAAATCATAACAGTATTTGTTCTGGTGTATGTTACAAGGAAATGGTTTGCAAAATAAATGAAACATGTTGTTTTACAGTGCAGTTCCTAAAGATAAAGATAGACAATGTTTTAAACTACGCCAAGGAATTGATAAGAAGATTGTCATCTATGTGCAGCAAACAACTAATAAAGAACTTGCCATTGAAAGGTAAACAGTTTTAGTTTATATTTAAGCCAAACATTATATTTTTATTTAAGCCAAACATTTTAAAATTTGGCTTAAATATACGTTTTAGTTTTTGTCAATCTAGTGAAGCAGTCACATACTGTATTCAAAAGTGTGTTTTCAAACTGTTTTGCTCCCTGAGGAATTCTTTTGGTTATTAAAATATATATTTCATTCATTTTGAATGTTCTCTCATATCTTCAGCTAACATGTTGACTTCAACTATGTGATAATAGAAGGCAGCCATGGTGGAACTGAGGGATCTCAAACAGGGGTTCTGTGGCAACCTGGAGGGGTAGGACAGGGAAGGAGATGTAAGAGAGGTTGGTAGGGGAGGGACATGTGTATTTCTATGGCAGATTCAGATTGATGTGTGGCAGTAAACAACAAAACTCTGTTAAAAAAAAGAAAAAGAAGATAAGCGTAAGATTTGCTTATCTCAAATAAAAAAAGGTTTGGTAATGTTAATTTGGTGATAATTTTAATGTGACCTTTTTTCAGTAGTCTAACTTACACATCTTTTCTGTAGTCTTTTTTCCAAATTTCTGTCAATATATATATATATTTTTTGCAGGTGTTTTGGACTTCTCCTTAGCCCAGGAAAAGATGTGAGAAATAGTGACATGCACTTGTTAGATTTGGTAAGGATAACTTTTTTTTTTTTAAGTTTATAGTTTATTTCGTCTATGAGATTGTTTCACTAGGTCTAATATTACGGCACATTTATGAAGCAATAAGCAAAGATAAGGGCATTTTCTACTTGCTTTTCACCAGCCTGATCTTAGGCCTACTTAGTCTCAGGTGTCAGTTTCTTGACTGCAATAGTGTAAGGTTGATGTTGGAGTCGAAGGATACGTTTTGTGAGAGAGTTAATCACCTCTACAGTCCCCAGCTCTACCAGCTGAGCTATCCAAGGGTGCTTTGAGAGATTTCAGACTGTTACGAGCTTTGGCAAAGTAGGTGGTGTTTATACTATTGCTATTACATGAAAACCTTGTTTTCTTAACTGAAATTAATGTAGTAATTATTCACTTGACAGAAAAATTCAACATAGGGGTTGGTAGTAAATTTCACCAGTGTCTGTACAATTTGATATGATTTGCAAGCATTTACTTTATAGCTTTTCAGGAGTAGTTGCATAACTGGTTGGCACATTTTTTTTTTTTTAAAGATTTATTTATTTATTTACTTGGGAGGGGGCAGTGGGCGGGCCACTTCTATTGGTCTTTCATTTCTCTATTTTCATTCCTCTTCGTTCTTTGGCTCCTGTGGGCCTCCCATCATGGTGGCGTCTGTCGTTGCAGAGCACCGGCTCTGGGCGCATGTGCTCCAGAGCTCTGGCTAGGTGATTGGACACATCAGTCCAGCCGCTCCGCGGCACGTGGGATCTTCCCAGGCCAGGGATGGAACCGGCGCCCCTTGCACTGCAAGGCGGTGTCCTTACCCACTGGACCACCAGGGGAAGCCCTGGTTGGCACATTTTTAACTGTAACCATTCATATATACTCCTGAGTTTTATATATATATATATGTGCATATTAAATTCTCTTTCATATTGTTATTTTTGCAAATAGTATTTTTTTAAAAGCAGCAGAATAGGGATTAGCTGGTTGGTTTCTATTTTTTTTTTTTGGCATTAATGTTGTTTTTGCTCTTGTTTTTAGGAATCTATGGGCAAAAGTTCAGATGGAAAGTCCTATGTTATTACTGGGAGCTGGAATCCAAAATCCCCACATTTTCAAGTTGTAAATGAAGAAACTCCTAAAGGTGATGCAGATTGGTGACGTCATGAACATAAATTTTATTCTCAAGAAGATACTCAAATCTTAAGTTCTACTTATTTGAGAAATATTAGTGTTCACCTAATTCTGATGAAACTAAGAATAGTTGCTTTGAGTTTAATATTGAATACTTCTTTGAGTTTACTATTGAATTTGACATGTAAACAAAGTATTTTTCCTCCCTCTCCTTTCTTCATCTCTCCTTTTCATGCTTCCTTTTCTATTTATATACTTATTTATTATCAGGCTTCTACATATTATGTATTCTTGTGGAGAGAAAATACATGCACAAATTGTTAAAAATTCAAAGGATATATAGGGAAAAGTAAAAATATTTAGTCTTAGTGCTCCACCCTAAGGGGCACCACTGTGACCACTTTCCTGTGTAGCTTTTCATATATCATATTTCGTACTCTTCCTGAATGTAAACTTTTTTCCAAGCTGTTTCATACTCTTCCTGAATGTCATTTTAAAGTTTGTAATTTAATCACACGAGTAAATATAGTTCTGCTTAAAAACTTTCCTTATTCCTTCTCTCTCCCTAGATAAAGTGCTGTTTATGACCACAGCTGTTGATTTGGTAATAACGGAAGTACAGGAGCCTGTTCGCTTTCTCCTAGAGACAAAAGTCCGAGTTTGCTCACCTAATGAAAGATTATTCTGGCCCTTCAGCAAGCGTAGTACTACTGAAAATTTCTTTCTGAAACTAAAACAGGTACTGTGTTTTTCTAGAAATACAGAGGGTAAAATGAAAGAAGTCACTTCTGAGACTGATTTATCATTTATCCAAGTTATCAGACCTCTAAATAATCATGTGTATTTTTAAAATATTAAAGAGGAAAATTGTCTCTTATTTTTACCCACCCATTTTATCAGTTTTGTTGCTCTTCATTTCTTCCTGAAGAACCAGGTTTCTGTCTAGTCTGATTTGCCTGAAGAACTTACTTTAGAATTTCTTTTAGTGAAGATCTACTAAAGACATAACTTTCAGATTTCTTTATCTGAAAGTCTTTATTTCACTTTTCTTCCAGTAGGATGTTTTCAGTGGATGTAGAGTTGGAGGTTGACGAGTTTTTTACTTTTAGCACTTATAGATGTCATCTCACTGTCTTGTGGCCTCATTGTTTTTGAAGAGAAGTCAGCATTCATTTTTATTTGTAATGGGTAATTTTCTCTGGCTACTTTTGATATTTTTTATCTTGGGTTTTTAAGACCTTTAACTATGATGTACCTAGGTGTGTTTTTCTGTTTGTCTTAAGATTTGCTGAACTTAATGAATTTTTAAATTGATAGGGTTGTTTTTCTCTTATCTTTTTTTGGGAAACTCCAACTCATTGATTCTACCAGCTTTTTTACCTGCCACATCTGTCTGCTCTCTCCTTGAGGGATTCCAGTCATAAATATTTTTGATTTTTTGATATAGTCCAACAGATTTGTGAGGCTTTCTCCAGATATTTTTAGTTTTTTTATTTATAGGATACTCTCTGTTGACCTATCTTAAGAGTTCACTTGATCTTTCTTTTCGCCATCTTCAATCTCTTGTTAACCTCATCCAGTGAGGGTTTTTTTGTTGTTGTTGTTGTTTTTTTAATTTCAGAGCTTGTTTTCTTTTCCTGAAATGTCCCCTTGATTCCTTTTTTAATAGTTTGTTTCTTAAGAGATTGCCTCTAATCTGTAAGCCAATCTTCTTTTATATTCTTGAGCATAATTTTCATGTAATTACTTTAAAAATCTTGAGCTGCTATATCTAATATCTGAACCACATTTTCATGTTTCTTTGTCTAATATTTTGGGATTATATATTAGACACTAAATGTTGAGAGGCCTTATTATGGCCCTCTAAGTACAGAGTTTTTGAGAAAAAAAAAACATATATCAGTTAATCCAGTCAAAGTCAAATTCTGTGTCTTTCCTGTAGTGGGCAGCAGATAAAATTTCTGTTCCTTTTGGTTTCATTTTCCCCTGCCCGCTAAAGTCACTTCTGAGACTGATTTATCATTTATCCAAGAGGAAAATTGGTTCTCTTATTTTTACCCACCCATTTTATCAGTTTTGTTGCTCTTCATTTCTTCCTGAAGAACCAGGTTTCTGTCTAGTCTGATTTGCCTGAAGAACTTACTTTAGAATTTCTTTTAGTGAAGATCTACTAAAGACATAACTTTCAGATTTCTTTATCTGAAAGTCTTTATTTCACTTTTCTTCCAGTAGGATGTTTTCAGTGGATGTAGAGTTGGAGGTTGACGAGTTTTTTACTTTTAGCACTTATAGATGTCATCTCACTGTCTTGTGGCCTCATTGTTTTTGAAGAGAAGTCAGCATTCATTTTTATTTGTAATGGGTAATTTTCTCTGGCTACTTTTGATATTTTTTATCTTGGGTTTTTAAGACCTTTAACTATGATGTACCTAGGTGTGTTTTTCTGTTTGTCTTAAGATTTGCTGAACTTAATGAATTTTTAAATTGATAGGGTTGTTTTTCTCTTATCTTTTTTTGGGAAACTCCAACTCATTGATTCTACCAGCTTTTTTACCTGCCACATCTGTCTGCTCTCTCCTTGAGGGATTCCAGTCATAAATATTTTTGATTTTTTGATATAGTCCAACAGATTTGTGAGGCTTTCTCCAGATATTTTTAGTTTTTTTATTTATAGGATACTCTCTGTTGACCTATCTTAAGAGTTCACTTGATCTTTCTTTTCGCCATCTTCAATCTCTTGTTAACCTCATCCAGTGAGGGTTTTTTTGTTGTTGTTGTTGTTTTTTTAATTTCAGAGCTTGTTTTCTTTTCCTGAAATGTCCCCTTGATTCCTTTTTTAATAGTTTGTTTCTTAAGAGATTGCCTCTAATCTGTAAGCCAATCTTCTTTTATATTCTTGAGCATAATTTTCATGTAATTACTTTAAAAATCTTGAGCTGCTATATCTAATATCTGAACCACATTTTCATGTTTCTTTGTCTAATATTTTGGGATTATATATTAGACACTAAATGTGTAGAGGCCTTATTATGGCCCTCTAAGTACAGAGTTTTTGAGAAAAAAAAAACATATATCAGTTAATCCAGTCAAAGTCAAATTCTGTGTCTTTCCTGTAGTGGGCAGCAGATAAAATTTCTGTTCCCTTTTGGTTTCATTTTGGCCCCAGTTGCCCCGCTACTTACTGTTTCTTTTTCTTTTTTTTTCTTTTCTTTGTATCAGAACTCCTTGAAAGTAATTAAGTTCACAGATATCTAAATAGCTAAATTCAGTGGTCTGTGTGAGTCTTCATCTTACTGGATGTGTCAGGAGCATTTGATATAAATGATTACTCTCTCCTCCTTAAATACTCCTCTTTCACTTAGCCTTCAGGATATCTCAAATGTACCATGTCCAAAAAGATGTCATCATCTCATCCCTCACCCATAAAATACTCTGCCTACCTGTCTTCACCATTTCTGTTTATGGGCATTTGCTCCTAGTAGTTGCTTAGGCCAAAAATTTTACTCTTCTTTTTTTACACACCTTATCCAATCTCTCCAGAAATTGTTTACTGTTTTTTTATTGTTTACTTTTAAAACATATCTAGGAGCTAACCACATCTTACCACCTAGAGTACATTAACTTCATTTGAATCATTTTTACTTGGATTATTGGAGTAGCTTTTTCACATATCTCCCTGTTTCTATTTTTGTGACCTTTTGATGTATTATCAATATAGTAGCCTAATGTCAAATCACGTCATTCTTCGCTCAAAACTGTCTTATCAGGGCTTCCCTGGTGGTCCACTGGGTAGAGTCCACCTTGCAATGCAAGGGACACCGATTCGATTCCTGACCCAGGAAGATCCTTGGATGCCGTGGAGAGGCTGGATCAGTGTGTCCAGTTATGAGCCAGTGCTGTGGAGCGCATGTGCCCAGAGCCAGTGCTTTGCAATGAGAGAGGCCATTGCAATGGGAGGCCCACACAGACCGAAGAATGAAAATGGATAAAAAAATAAATAAATAAAAAATCAATAAAAAGGGCTTCCCTGGTAGTCCAGTAGGTAAAGAGTGTGTCTTACAGTGCGAGGGACACCGTTCGATCCCTGGCCTGGGAAGATCCTCCATGCTGCGGAGCTGGACCAGTGTGTCCAGTTTCGAGCCAGCACTTGAAGTGCATGTGCCCAGAGCTGGTGCTCTACAACAGAGAGGCCACTGCGATGGGAGGCCCACACAGGCCAAAGAACAAAGATGGATGAAAATAAATAAATGAAAGAACAATAAAAGTGGCCAAAATATTAAAAAAAAAAAATGCCATTCCCCTGGATCCCACTTGCTACAGGTCATCTTCAGGTCTTTGCTTAGATTTCTTAACAACTTTCACCACCCCTATTGAACACTGCAGTTTACCCAGTTAGACACTAATAATACCAGTTCCCTCCCCATTGATGTTTTTAAAATTTTTTTTGCAAGGATATTAGCTTCTAATATAGCACAAAATATACTTTTTTGTGTGTTTATTACCTGTTTTTCATATTAGAAACTTCCACTGTAGTATTTCTAATCTGACTCATTCACTGATTTGTCCCAAGCATCTTGAACGTAGCAGTTCTGAAAAAAAATTATGGATTTTATTTCATCAATAATCTTTGAAACTCCATTATACAAGGTTATAATATTGTGTGTGGTTTTACTAGAAAATGCTTTTCTGTAGCAATAAATACTTTAGTTCCAGTGTGTCCAAGTTAGACCTTTTGGTTATAGTTAGAAAAAGGTAGAAAGCAGAATAGGAATTTCTTTTCAGTGTTATCTTGTCTTTTTTAAATTAATTTTTAGAAATTTATTTATTTTTGGCTATTTTGGGTTTTCAATGTTGCCACGGGCTCTTGTCTAGTTGTAGGGTGCAGGGGCTACTCTCTAGTTGAGGTGTGTAGGCTTCTTGTTGCGGTGACTTCTCTTGTTGTGGAATGTGGGCTCTAGGGCTCACAGGCTTCAGTAGTTGCAGCACATGGGCTCAACAGATGTGGCTCAGAGGCTCTAGAGCACAGGCTCAATAGTTGTGGCTCACGGACTCAGTTGCTTTGCAGCATGTGGGATATTTTTGTTGTGACTTTTCTTGTGGAACTCGGGCTCTAGGGCTCACAGGTTTTAGAAGTTGCAGCACATGGGCTCAATAGTTACGGCTCCAAGGCTCTACAGCACGGCTCTATAGTTGTGGCTCATGGACTTAGTTGCTCTGCAGCATGTGGGATCTTCCCGGATCAGGGATTGAACCCGTGTCTCCTGCATTGGCAGGCGAACTCTTTACCACTGAGCAACCAGGGAAGCCCTTAGTGTTACCTTAAGAGACAAAAAATTAGCTTAGGTCCTAGCATTGTTCTCCCAGCTCTTAAATATGACAGGAGCAAAGGATTATCATCTAATTTAGCTTTTGAGTCAATGTACATGGGTTAGCATTGACTAGCTTTATGACTTTGAGCAAGCTCTTTCAATTCTCTGAGCCTCAATTTACTCAGCTGTGAAATGGGAATAATAGAATTAGGTAAGAAACTGTATAACATACTTGGAACAGTTCCTGGCACATACGTGTTCTTCATACATTTTAGCTATTATTGAGAGGGATATCAGTGGAACAGGAAAAAATGCATAAGTCATGAAACCAGAACAGCATTGATTTAGAGGATTAGCCTTGGAAAGAATACTTTAGAAATAAAACATATTAACATGCATTATTTTACACGTTTAAAGAGTGAGTAGAAATGTTTCTTAACAGTTTCTAGAGTAAGAATTAGCTAACAAATTAATTGTATAATATTTTTAGTGTAAATAAAATGATTAAAGCATCTTAGTTCCAGAATTTTGTTTTTTTTCCAAAAAGTTGGGAAACCTTTTGGTTATAGTTAGAAAAAGGTAGAAAGCAGAATAGGAATTTCTTTTCAGTGTTATCTTGTCTTTTTTAAATTAATTTTTAGAAATTTATTTATTTTTGGCTATTTTGGGTTTTCAATGTTGCCACGGGCTCTTGTCTAGTTGTAGGGTGCAGGGGCTACTCTCTAGTTGAGGTGTGTAGGCTTCTTGTTGCGGTGACTTCTCTTGTTGTGGAATGTGGGCTCTAGGGCTCACAGGCTTCAGTAGTTGCAGCACATGGGCTCAACAGATGTGGCTCAGAGGCTCTAGAGCACAGGCTCAATAGTTGTGGCTCACGGACTCAGTTGCTTTGCAGCATGTGGGATATTTTTGTTGTGACTTTTCTTGTGGAACTCGGGCTCTAGGGCTCACAGGTTTTAGAAGTTGCAGCACATGGGCTCAATAGTTACGGCTCCAAGGCTCTACAGCACGGCTCTATAGTTGTGGCTCATGGACTTAGTTGCTCTGCAGCATGTGGGATCTTCCCGGATCAGGGATTGAACCCGTGTCTCCTGCATTGGCAGGCGAACTCTTTACCACTGAGCAACCAGGGAAGCCCTTAGTGTTACCTTAAGAGACAAAAAATTAGCTTAGGTCCTAGCATTGTTCTCCCAGCTCTTAAATATGACAGGAGCAAAGGATTATCATCTAATTTAGCTTTTGAGTCAATGTACATGGGTTAGCATTGACTAGCTTTATGACTTTGAGCAAGCTCTTTCAATTCTCTGAGCCTCAATTTACTCAGCTGTGAAATGGGAATAATAGAATTAGGTAAGAAACTGTATAACATACTTGGAACAGTTCCTGGCACATACGTGTTCTTCATACATTTTAGCTATTATTGAGAGGGATATCAGTGGAACAGGAAAAAATGCATAAGTCATGAAACCAGAACAGCATTGATTTAGAGGATTAGCCTTGGAAAGAATACTTTAGAAATAAAACATATTAACATGCATTATTTTACACGTTTAAAGAGTGAGTAGAAATGTTTCTTAACAGTTTCTAGAGTAAGAATTAGCTAACAAATTAATTGTATAATATTTTTAGTGTAAATTTGTAAAATATTCTCTTTAATTAGAATTCTGTTTCTTTACTCTTACCTTAATGAATATAAATAAGATTACTCTGATCTTGCTTTTCCCTTGAGGTCTTATGTTATACAGCCTTTGATTCAAAGATTGCATAGGTTTACAGAAATATTTCTTCTGTTGTTTGATCTGGAAGAATGTATCTAACTAGGCTAACAAATTACTTGTCAGAGTAGACTAACCAATAACATGTATGCCTGAGACATAACCTGATAGACTATTCTAGCCTCTCTGCTAAAGTTACAAGCTAAACATAGGCTGAGTTGTCAATATTGTCTTTGCAAAAAGCTGAAGGTTATATGTGGAAACTGGAAGGACATCCGGGAATTCCTAAGAATAATCTCTCATTTTTCTCCTTATTTGGATATCTTGGTGGGTGGGTGTGAGGGGAGTCAGTTAGTGGGAAAGGAAAGAGTATGAAGAATTTGAACAATTTTTTTTCTGTCTTAGGGCAGTTAGGACACTCTTAATTCTCATTCCTTCTAGCATAATAAGCGAAGTTTATTAATTTGTTCTTTTACGTTCTTGGATTTAAAAATTAATAACAGCTACCACCAACTGAGGCCCTCTTGTGGCAATCACTGAACTAGCTTTTCTGTCTTAGTACTTTCCATAGTGATCCAGTGAGGATGGTGTTTACATGTTATAGTTCCAAAGATGAAGAGTAGTACATTTTATGGGATGGTGTGCGAACAAGATTCATACCTAAGCCTTTTAAGAGTTCCAGCCAGTGTTCTTCCCATAGAAATGTGCTTCTCTTGCCTTTCTTTCTGTAAGAGCATTTTTGGGATATACTTAAGTAAAACTATACATAATTTGAAATTTTGACCTGTTTGCAGTTCTCATTATCCAGAAAGGGAAACATTGCTACGGACCAAATTTTTAAAATATTCAATATTAGTATTTCTGTTTTTTGTTGTAAGCATAGGAAAAATTGAGAAGGAAATGGCAACTCACTCCACTGTTGTTGCTTGGAAAATTCCATGGATAGAGGATGCTGGCGTGCTGCAGTCCATGGCGTCGCAAAAGAGTGGGACACAACTTAGCAACTGAACAATAAGGGAAAGCAATTAAAGAAACGTTATTAAAAATACATGTTTAAAAATTTATTCTTTTTCCTTTCCCCTAAATTGCCTAGTGACTCAGTAACTCCTTTTAAGCTTGGAATCCTTCCCAACTATGAGGATTCCTGTATTAAGATGGCACCATATTAGAGAAGAAACTTTTAAAATTAGTGAGGAAAGAAAGAGGAAGAAATGGTCCAAAGACTAGCTTTTCCCACAGTTACAAGCTAAACATAGGCTGATAGACTATTCTAGCCTCTCTGCTAAAGTTACAAGCTAAACATAGGCTGAGTTGTCAATATTGTCTTTGCAAAAAGCTGAAGGTTATATGTGGAAACTGGAAGGACATCCGGGAATTCCTAAGAATAATCTCTCATTTTTCTCCTTATTTGGATATCTTGGTGGGTGGGTGTGAGGGGAGTCAGTTAGTGGGAAAGGAAAGAGTATGAAGAATTTGAACAATTTTTTTTCTGTCTTAGGGCAGTTAGGACACTCTTAATTCTCATTCCTTCTAGCATAATAAGCGAAGTTTATTAATTTGTTCTTTTACGTTCTTGGATTTAAAAATTAATAACAGCTACCACCAACTGAGGCCCTCTTGTGGCAATCACTGAACTAGCTTTTCTGTCTTAGTACTTTCCATAGTGATCCAGTGAGGATGGTGTTTACATGTTATAGTTCCAAAGATGAAGAGTAGTACATTTTATGGGATGGTGTGCGAACAAGATTCATACCTAAGCCTTTTAAGAGTTCCAGCCAGTGTTCTTCCCATAGAAATGTGCTTCTCTTGCCTTTCTTTCTGTAAGAGCATTTTGGGATATACTTAAGTAAAACTATACATAATTTGAAATTTTGACCTGTTTGCAGTTCTCATTATCCAGAAAGGGAAACATTACTCGGACCAAATTTTTAAAATATTCAATATTAGTATTTCTGTTTTTTGTTGTAAGCATAGGAAAAATTGAGAAGGAAATGGCAACTCACTCCACTGTTGTTGCTTGGAAAATTCCATGGATAGAGGATGCTGGCGTGCTGCAGTCCATGGCGTCGCAAAAGAGTGGGACACAACTTAGCAACTGAACAATAAGGGAAAGCAATTAAAGAAACGTTATTAAAAATACATGTTTAAAAATTTATTCTTTTTCCTTTCCCCTAAATTGCCTAGTGACTCAGTAACTCCTTTTAAGCTTGGAATCCTTCCCAACTATGAGGATTCCTGTATTAAGATGGCACCATATTAGAGAAGAAACTTTTAAAATTAGTGGGGGGAAAAAAGAGGAAGAAATGGTCCAAAGACTAGCTTTTCCCACAGTAACATAAAGTGAATAAAAGATCAACTAATCATTCTTAAATTCTTAAAATTATAGAATTACAGAATTTTCATTGCTAAAGACACTGTGGGGGTCTTAAAATGTGTTATAAAGTTATTATTTTACAAATGAAGAAGCTATTATCTGAAAGACTAAGTGATGTGGCCAGTGTTACATAGACAAGTAATTAGTATAACCATCCATATTGGAAATCGAGCTTCTATATGTGTGTGTACTTGCTCTGGATGTGTGTACAGGTGCTTAGTTCCATCTGACCCTGTGAGTCCAGGGACTGTGGCCCGCCGGGTTCCTCTGTCCATGGAATATTCTTGCAAGAATACTGGAGTGAATTTCATTTTCTACTCCACGGGATCTTTTCAACTCAAGGATCAAACCCACGTCTCTTGCATTGGCAGACAGATTTTTTACAACTGCGCCACCTGGCTGTGTGAATGTATACACGGACACACTCACGCATATGCGGTATTCCATTGTACTTCTCAGGATAGAAAATGCTTTCTGTGCCAGAGCTCTTCAACTGCTACATCAGGAGCCACAGGTTATTGAACTATTCCTAGGAAGAATGATCACTTGGTTAAGATGGTGACTACTAGATCTCTGCTTTGTGAAAGGAGAGTTTTCTTTTTTCATTTAACAAATCATCTTGATTCCATGTTTATCTCATATTCAAAGGGCAGTATTGTTCTGGTCACTTTTACTCAAAAGGGAGTCTCTAGATGAAGTGCAGTGATTATTAATGTTTATGTAGTTTCTGGGAAAAAATTTTAAAGGTAAAGAGTTGTGTTCCTCTTTAAGTTATTTTAGATAGCAGTTAACTAATATTTTAATAATTTAAAACAAAAGTAAATCTTTTGCCTTATCAAAGGATGATATTTGAAAGCTAAAAAATCTTACTTGTGCCTTTAGGATGAACATATGTCATAGAGTTTAATTTAATTCATTAATTAGTGGGGGGAAAAAAGAGGAAGAAATGGTCCAAAGACTAGCTTTTCCCACAGTAACATAAAGTGAATAAAAGATCAACTAATCATTCTTAAATTCTTAAAATTATAGAATTACAGAATTTTCATTGCTAAAGACACTGTGGGGGTCTTAAAATGTGTTATAAAGTTATTATTTTACAAATGAAGAAGCTATTATCTGAAAGACTAAGTGATGTGGCCAGTGTTACATAGACAAGTAATTAGTATAACCATCCATATTGGAAATCGAGCTTCTATATGTGTGTGTACTTGCTCTGGATGTGTGTACAGGTGCTTAGTTCCATCTGACCCTGTGAGTCCAGGGACTGTGGCCCGCCGGGTTCCTCTGTCCATGGAATATTCTTGCAAGAATACTGGAGTGAATTTCATTTTCTACTCCACGGGATCTTTTCAACTCAAGGATCAAACCCACGTCTCTTGCATTGGCAGACAGATTTTTTACAACTGCGCCACCTGGCTGTGTGAATGTATACACGGACACACTCACGCATATGCGGTATTCCATTGTACTTCTCAGGATAGAAAATGCTTTCTGTGCCAGAGCTCTTCAACTGCTACATCAGGAGCCACAGGTTATTGAACTATTCCTAGGAAGAATGATCACTTGGTTAAGATGGTGACTACTAGATCTCTGCTTTGTGAAAGGAGAGTTTTCTTTTTTCATTTAACAAATCATCTTGATTCCATGTTTATCTCATATTCAAAGGGCAGTATTGTTCTGGTCACTTTTACTCAAAAGGGAGTCTCTAGATGAAGTGCAGTGATTATTAATGTTTATGTAGTTTCTGGGAAAAAAATTTTAAAGGTAAAGAGTTGTGTTCCTCTTTAAGTTATTTTAGATAGCAGTTAACTAATATTTTAATAATTTAAAACAAAAGTAAATCTTTTGCCTTATCAAAGGATGATATTTGAAAGCTAAAAAATCTTACTTGTGCCTTTAGGATGAACATATGTCATAGAGTTTAATTTAATTCATTAAGTAGTGAGGGAGCCAGTAAGATGGTAAAACTGGTTCCAAGAATTTGAGGAACTTGAGTGTATGTAGTTTTTATATATATATATATATTTTTTTTTTTTTAAACATTTATTTATTTATTTATTTTGGCAGAGGTGGGGAGGGAGAGGAGTGGGCGGGCCACTTCCACTGGTCTTTCATTTGTCTAGTTTCATCCATCTTTGTTCTTTGGCCCGTGTGGGCCTCCCATCACGGTGGCCTGTATTGTCGAAGAGCAACAACTCTGGGCGCATGCGCTCCAGAGCTCCGGCTCGGTAATTGGACACACCGGTCCAGCCGCTCCGCGGCACGTGGGATCTTCCCAGGCCAGGGATCGAACCAGCATCCCTTGCACTGCAAGGCGGTGTCCTTACCCACTGGACCACCAGGGAAGCCCTGTAGTTTTTTCTTTACAAAAAATAATAGTACTATTAGAACAAGGTTGGTATATTTGAAACAAATCTGCTTAATGTCCTGTAGGTAACCTTTGGGTTATGTTTTCTATTGGACATAAATCATTTGTGTAGCTATTGGACACAGACCCTACAGGTTAATACGTAACTTCACAGAGTCTGGGTCCTTTAATTAATAGTATTTAAAAATTAAATAATCTTTTGCACATGTTGGAACAGTCAACACATCTGGATCTGTGAGGCGAATCTTGCCTGCCACTTGGGTTTTTTTTTTTTTTTTTTTTTTCAAGATTTATTTATGTATTTATTTTGGGCAGGGGTTGGATTGGGGAGGGAGGGCAGCGGGAGGGCCACTTCTATTGGTCTTTCATTTCTCTGTTTTCATCCGTCTTTGTTCTTTGGCTCCTGCGGGCCTCCCTTCGCGGTGGCGTCTGTTGTCGCAGAGCGCCAGCTCTGGGTGCATGCGCTCCAGAGATCCGACTCGGTGATTGGACACATCAGTTCAGCCGCTCCGCAGCACGTGGGATCTTCCCAGGCCAGGGATCGAACCGGCGCCCCTTACACTGCAAGGCGGTGTCCTTATCCACTGGACCACCAGGGGAAGCCCCTGCCACTTGTTTTTATAAAAATTTTTTGAAACGCAGCCACACTCAGTGTCTATGGCTGCTTTTCAACTGTAATGACAGAATTGAGGAGTTGCATCCGAGACTGTTGTCCCACATAGACTAAAACATTTAACTGTTTCACCCTTTACAGAAATGTTTACAAACTATACATTAAACAGTGCTTCAGGATGTTATTGAAATGACCTGTTGCCACTGTCTTAGCCTTGTAGGTTTGGGATAGTTTTTTTTAAGAATCCAAATGGAACATTAAGATGATAATATTTGCTCTCTACGTGGTATTTTTAATGGACCTCTTATTTCCTTCCCTGTTCTGTATTTTTTACTTCACGCGTGTATATCTTTCTCTTTGGTGTTGCCACCTTTGTGTTCTAGTTTTCTCAGTATCTCTTGCTACAGATTTGTCTTTCCCTCCTGCTCTGTATTTCACTCTTTTTCTCCTTCTTATGCTGGCTTTAATATGGAATGTTAATATATTTGAATATTGTACTAATAAAGTTTTATATTTTCCACTCTTAATTTTTGATTTATGCCAGTTTAAACTGTTATGCACTTGCCTCAGGATAAACCCAGAATACAAAACAATTTAAGTTATCAAAAATGTTATGAATTCCATTAATCTTGTTTCTGTAACTTAACTCTCCTCCCACCTCCCAGCTGTATCTTTCAATTGAAGAAAAGTTCCTATGCTGTTATCACTAGGCTAAAGGATTTGGCAGTAGGGGCATGGAGATAAGACTTTCTTAGTCTTAAACTGTATGTTTTAGAATATTTCTAAAACAATTTTTCATGTGCAGTTTTATATTAAAAACCTTAAGATAACTGGGAAGCTACAGAAGAGTTTATAGTTCACACTTAACTAAACATTGGTAGTTGGATATTTGATAGTACAGTCTCAGTACAATAAAATAAAATGGAAGAATTAGAGCCCTACTCAGTAAATATCCTCTTTTCTTAAGGGTTTTAAGTCTAAACATAAGGTTTTTTATTAGAAAAGGTTACATTTAGTTTAGATATTCAGAATAATACCTTTCTATTCTTAGGTCCTGTACAAAATCAGAAGTAGTGCTCAATTAAAGCTTATCTTTTGTTAAATCATATGTTTTCCTCTTTAAGATAAAGCAAAAGGAGAGAAAGAACAATACTGACACTTTATATGAAGTTGTGTGCTTGGAAAGTGAATCAGAAAGAGAGAGGAGGAAAACTACAGCCAGCCCCTCAGTTCGCCTGCCACAGTCTGGATCTCAGAGTTCAATGATCCCTTCTCCCCCAGAAGATGATGAAGATGAAGGTGAATAACATGGAGAGTTTAATTTCTGTTTTGGGGTGGTGGATTATACAGATGATTACAATTTATCAGGAAATTGATGAAGTGACATAGTATTTTGAATACTTTTAATATTTATGAGAGTCTGTGCGAAGCGCTGTGGCAGATAAAAAATAGTTAACACAGAGCTTTGAGATAATTATAGCCAAGTTAGAAAAAGTGACATTTATAGTCACTGTGTAGTTTTGGTAAGAATCAGTCTTTGCTAGCTTAGTGTATTAATATAGCACATTTTAATTTGACACAGCTTCCACCAAAATAAATGTGTCCATCTCAACAGATTATACATTATTGGATATTCACACTGATAAATAATAGGAATCAACTAGTTCTTTTTTTTTTGTTTTAGTTTCATGGTTATATCTGTGAATTATTCTGTCAATCTGTGTTGAAAGATACTATATCAAAGTGAGAAGATCAAAATAGATACTTTATTTAATAAAAGTTTAAATACAAAATGAAACTTGCAGTTGAACATAATGTAAGAACAGTAGGGGCATGGAGATAAGACTTTCTTAGTCTTAAACTGTATGTTTTAGAATATTTCTAAAACAATTTTTCATGTGCAGTTTTATATTAAAACCTTAAGATAACTGGGAAGCTACAGAAGAGTTTATAGTTCACACTTAACTAAACATTGGTAGTTGGATATTTGATAGTACAGTCTCAGTACAATAAAATAAAATGGAAGAATTAGAGCCCTACTCAGTAAATATCCTCTTTTCTTAAGGGTTTTAAGTCTAAACATAAGGTTTTTTATTAGAAAAGGTTACATTTAGTTTAGATATTCAGAATAATACCTTTCTATTCTTAGGTCCTGTACAAAATCAGAAGTAGTGCTCAATTAAAGCTTATCTTTTGTTAAATCATATGTTTTCCTCTTTAAGATAAAGAAAAAGGAGAGAAAGAACAATACTGACACTTTATATGAAGTTGTGTGCTTGGAAAGTGAATCAGAAAGAGAGAGGAGGAAAACTACAGCCAGCCCCTCAGTTCGCCTGCCACAGTCTGGATCTCAGAGTTCAATGATCCCTTCTCCCCCAGAAGATGATGAAGATGAAGGTGAATAACATGGAGAGTTTAATTTCTGTTTTGGGGTGGTGGATTATACAGATGATTACAATTTATCAGGAAATTGATGAAGTGACATAGTATTTTGAATACTTTTAATATTTATGAGAGTCTGTGCGAAGCGCTGTGGCAGATAAAAAATAGTTAACACAGAGCTTTGAGATAATTATAGCCAAGTTAGAAAAAGTGACATTTATAGTCACTGTGTAGTTTTTTTTTGGTAAGAATCAGTCTTTGCTAGCTTAGTGTATTAATATAGCACATTTTAATTTGACACAGCTTCCACCAAAATAAATGTGTCCATCTCAACAGATTATACATTATTGGATATTCACACTGATAAATAATAGGAATCAACTAGTTCTTTTTTTTTTGTTTTAGTTTCATGGTTATATCTGTGAATTATTCTGTCAATCTGTGTTGAAAGATACTATATCAAAGTGAGAAGATCAAAATAGATACTTTATTTATAAAGTAAAACAATACTTTGTTTATACAATCCACACAAATATCATGAAAAATGAAACTTGCAGTTGAACATAATGAAATGGAATCTCAGAAAGGTGAATTTGGGCTTCCCTGGTGGTCCAGTGGGTAAGGACACTGCCTTGCAGTACAAGGGGCGCCAGTTCGATCCCTGGCCTGGGAAGATCCCACGCGCTGCGGAGCGGCTGGACCAATGTGTCCAATTACCACGCCAGAGTTCTGGAACGCATACGCCCAGAGCTGGTGCTCTGCAGTGACAGAGGCCACTGCGATGGGAGGCCCACACAGGCCAAAGAACAAAGAAAATACATAAATGAAAGACCAATAGAAGTGGCCAAAAAAAAAAAAAGTGAATTTGCCCAAGTTTGCAACATCTAGAAATTGGCAAGGAGGACTTAAATCTAGATCTGTGAGTTAACAGTCTGAGTTCTATTCTTTCATCATCTCTGAGCTTTTAGTTCTCATAAAGCATTTTGAAGTGCGAAGAAGGCACATATGTTGTTTTTGAGAAGTCAGGGTACAATTTAGAGTCTATGCAGAGACGGTTTAAGTCATGTTTTAAGGCTGGTAGGGGTGAAATCATTCCTGCTGTTTGAGATTGTTGTGTAACAGGTTCTGGAGACTTGCAGTTTCCCTTTAGGTCAACAATGCTTAAGATGCAGAAGAAATAAAAATTTACAGAACTTTCCTCCTTTTTAGACTTGGCAATTAAAAAAAAGAAAAAACCACACCAGAAATTGAGACACTGTTTATTATGAAACCAGAGACTGCTCAAATCTCCATATTATAGATGTTAAAAGATATCTACCAGTTACAAAGAAATTTAGGCCCAGCTAATGCTTAACGTCAGGACCGAGATGTCCTTCTAGTCTGTAACAGGCACAAATTTTTTAATATAATTGAGTGGATTCAGGAGGCCTCTACCATAGGAGAATCAGGAAACAGTAAGACGCAAATGCTGTAAAGGAAGAGAGTGTTCTTTTCTGGCCTATGTTGTTTCCCTGATGTGTAGTCCAGATCCTGGTATATAATAAATGCTCAGTAAATGTTGGCAGGATGAGTAACCCTCCTAGGATCCATTTCCATGGTAAAAAGTTAATGACAGGGCTTCCCTGGTGGTCCAGTGGGTAAGGACACCGCCTTGCAGTGCAAGGGGCGCCAGTTCGATCCCTGGCCTGGGAAGATCCCATGTGCCGCGGAGTGGCTGGACCCATGTGTCCAATTACCGAGTCGGAGCTCTGGAGCACGTGTGCCCAGAGTCGGTGCTCTGCGACAACAGAGGCCACTGCGATGTGAGGCCCACAAGGATGGATGAAAAATAAATAAATGAAAGACCCATAGTAGTGGCCCGCCCACTCCCCCTCCCTCACCACCCCCGCCAAGGAAACCATTAAAAAAATAATAATAATAATAATAAAATTTAGAAAATAAAGTAAAAAAAAGTTAATGACAGGAGAACTTGGACTGAAGGAGACTGTAGTCATACTGTCTTTTTTTTTTTTTTTTAACTTTTTCCACCCCTCCCTATCATGCCTCTTTTTAGTTTTATATTTATTTTCATCCATCTTTTATTCTTTGGCCTGTGTGGGTCTCCCATTTCTGTGGTCTCTTGTTTCAGAGCACCGGCTCTAGGTCCAAGCACTCCAGGGCATTGTTTCGTAATTGGACACACCGATCTAGCTGATACGGGGCATGTGGGATCTTGCCATGCCAGGGATCGAACTAGTGCCCCTTGTACTGCAAGGGACTCTCTACCCACTGGACCACCAGGGTAGCCCCATTCTGTCTTTTAATTCTGTCTTAACCCAGTATACAAACCAGGGAAATTGGTCGTATTGTGATGTTTGCTCCCTGGAAAGAAATGGCTATAGTCCTCTAAAGAGGCTGCTTAGCCTTAGCCCATTCATGCCCACAGGGCAGGAAGCTAACAGTTGGAGGAGGGAGGTGTTCTGAATATTCTGAAAACATGCGAGTGTAAAAAAAGAATTTTCTAAGTTAAGTCTTCCTAATCTCTTTAAAAGAATTATCTCTTGTAAATATTAATACATTTAAAAATCGCTGCCATCCCCTAAAGACGTGGTGTTATATTGACATTTTCAATTAATGTAGAATTACCTGAGGCATTTAGAGTAGAGCCAACTCCAGAAAACAGTGAAGCAGAGGGAGTTTATCACAGTCTCTTTCTCTTTTCCTTGTTCAACCGTGCAGGTCTTACTTATATTCAGTCTGTCTTCCCTAACTCGCTGTGATAACTGCTGATAATGTTTTAGGCATTATAATGTGAATAAATGTAATAATAAACATACTGAATTTCTGAGCCTTTAAAATCAGTGTGGTTAGATATTCCATTTCTAAAGGGGTGCCAATTCATCATGTAATCATCAGATGTAAAGATCTGAATTTCTTAAAGGCAGGCTAAACCAAAAAAATCTAGAAACAAGAGTTGATTGAGCTCACAGGGAAACAATAATCCTTTTTCCCAACTATTGCAAATGTCAGTTGGTAAAACCATTTTGGAAGGCAGTTGGTGAGTAACTTTCAAAGTCCAGCATGCACTTTTTAACCCAGGAAGTTCACTTCTGGGCATATACCCAATAAAAGCAGTGAGATCTGTTCATCCTAATACTATTTGTAGCAGAAAAGTTGAAATCTCCCCAAATGTCCAGCTGAGAAAATTAACTAAATCTTAGTTCATATTTTTTTCCTACTTTCATTACACTTTTCAGTTTCTCTCATACCTTTTTCACTGTCTCATTTTTCACTCTTTATATCTTATAATCCTTAGGTTTTTATTCAGATTTATATTTCCTGATTACTGAATTAAGTTTGAAATTACTCATTTTAGTCCTTTTTTTAAAAATATATCTATCTGGGGCTTCCATGGTGGTCCAGTGAGTAGAGAGTCCGCCTTGCAGTACAAGAGGCACCGGTTTGATCCCTGACCGGAGAAGATCCCACATGCCATGGAGCGGCTGGCCCGATGTGTCCAGTTACAAGTCAGCACTCTGAAGCACATGCACCCAGAGCCGTTCTCTGCAACAAGAGAGGCCACTGCAATGGGAGGCCCACACAGGCCAAAGAATAAAGATGGATAAAAATAAATAAAAAACCAATAGGGGCTTTCCTGATGGCCCAGTGAGTGGGGAGTCTGCTTTGCAGTGCATGGGGCATCAGTTCGATCCCTGGCCCAGGCAGATCCCACGTGTTGCAGAGCAGCTGAACTGGTATGTCCAGTGATAAGCCAGTACTCGAGCACATGCGCCCAGAGCCGGAGCTCTGCAAGGAAAGAGGCCACTGCAATGGGAGGCCCACACAAGCCAGAGAATAAAGATGGGTGAAAATAAATAAAAAACGAATAAAAGAGGTCAAAATTTAGAAAAAAGCATATAGATATATACACATATCTGTAAACAACAAAACTATGTAAAAGCAAAAAGCAAACTAAAAATAAGTAATAAAATTTCTGTGCTTTCTATTAATCTGTGCCAATATAGAAAATTTAGAATGTCATAAAAACATAAAGGAGGAAAGAAAAGGATTAGTCATAGCTCCATATGATTTAGCTCTTAGTTTTATGTGCTGTTAATGTTTTGCCAAATCATTATGTAAACAAGCGTCAACACAAATTCAGATGGCAAACATATATCAGAATTTATTCGGATATTCTCTGCTTTACTATTTTGGAATCTTATATTTGTGTGGTTTGTGCTTTTATACATACCATATTTTGAATCCTGTTGTTTTATAATCATATAGCTCTTTTCTGCAATTGACATTATATAGATTTATATGAAAAGCAAATTAAGGAGAATTAAAGAATTTACAGCAAAATTCCATCTAGGACCATTTTTATTTTTCTCGTATTTATAACTGCATGCTATAAAAGAGAAATTATGACACTGTGCTTTTCAGTAAAATCTTTCAAATTTGACTGTTACATTTCCAGGTCATTCTTCTGGCTAGCATAGCCACCTCTGTTATCCTTTTTTGTGTTTTGTTTATTAAAGATAATGATGAGCCTCTCTTGAGTGGATCTGGTGATGTATCCAAAGAATGTGCAGAAAAAATTCTTGAAACATGGGGAGAGCTGCTGTCTAAGTGGTAAGTTGTAATAGAATAGTTATCCTTTCCACCTGCAGTTCTTATGTTATCGTATGGATTTTTACCTAACATTCGGTTTTGGAGTTAATAATGAAAGCCTAAGTATGAAGTTCACATTCTAAAATCCCTGTTTTTAGATATTTATAAGGGTAGTGAAGTAGTGAAGATCTGAAATCAGCTTTCAAAATTTCAGAAACCTAGTAAGTTCTCATTGCTGCAGAAAATATTTGTGCAAGCATGGAATTCATTGAGAAAATTAAGGAAAGGAAAATTAAGGAAAGAAGTCATTTATATTGAAGTGTGTAGAAACTACTGACTGGTTAAGATAATACGCAGTAATTAAGGCAATACACAGTAATCAGGGAAGTTTAGAAGATGCTCACACACTGCATAAAGCCATGGTAGAGGCTCCAATGAGATTTTCCTTTATCTCTGTTTTATGCCTCAAGTGACATAGCAGAATGTTATAAACATGGTATGTATTGTTCTACCAATTACTTTTCCCACCAACACTTGAAAAATTCAGAAATTTCTCATCAGCTCAAGAGATAGTTTGATGACAGTGTTAAGCAGTATTCTATAGATTGTCTAAAAGAGTACACTACCTTCAGATATTTATTAATAAAATCAGAGACAATGGTAAATCAGGTTGGTGAGACATTTATATAATTTTTCCCCCTATTGTATACGATGCCAGTATATGCTGAAAAGAGCTGAACTTTTTTTTTTTTAAGATTTATTTATTTATTTATTTTGGGGGGGGTGGAGAGGGAGGGAGCAGGTGAGTCACTTCTATTGGTCTTTCATTTGTCCATTTTTCATCCATCTTTGTTCTTTGGCCCATGTGGGCCTCCCACCTCAGTGGCCTCTGTTGTCGCAGAGCACCGGTTCTGGGCGCACGTGCTCCAGAGCTCTGGCTCAGTAATTGGCCACATTGGTCCAGCCGCTCCATGGCACGTGGGATCTTCCCAGGCCAGGGATCGAACCGGCGCCCCTTGCACTGCAAGGTGGTGTCCTTAACCCACTGGACCACCAGGGAAGCCCAGAGCTGAACTTGAAAGTAATTTGAGTAGTTTTCTGTTGCTGACTTTCTGATTATTAGGATTGTCATACCAGCCCCTATTGGGTGAATAGAATAGTTATCCTTCAGCTCTAGACAGTTTTACTAACTTCGGTTTTGGAGTTAATAATGAAAGCCTAAGTATGAAGTTCACATTCTAAAATCCCTGTTTTTAGATATTTATAAGGGTAGTGAAGTAGTGAAGATCTGAAATCAGCTTTCAAAATTTCAGAAACCTAGTAAGTTCTCATTGCTGCAGAAAATATTTGTGCAAGCATGGAATTCATTGAGAAAATTAAGGAAAGGAAAATTAAGGAAAGAAGTCATTTATATTGAAGTGTGTAGAAACTACTGACTGGTTAAGATAATACGCAGTAATTAAGGCAATACACAGTAATCAGGGAAGTTTAGAAGATGCTCACACACTGCATAAAGCCATGGTAGAGGCTCCAATGAGATTTTCCTTTATCTCTGTTTTATGCCTCAAGTGACATAGCAGAATGTTATAAACATGGTATGTATTGTTCTACCAATTACTTTTCCCACCAACACTTGAAAAATTCAGAAATTTCTCATCAGCTCAAGAGATAGTTTGATGACAGTGTTAAGCAGTATTCTATAGATTGTCTAAAAGAGTACACTACCTTCAGATATTTATTAATAAAATCAGAGACAATGGTAAATCAGGTTGGTGAGACATTTATATAATTTTTCCCCCTATTGTATACGATGCCAGTATATGCTGAAAAGAGCTGAACTTTTTTTTTTTTAAGATTTATTTATTTATTTATTTTGGGGGGGGTGGAGAGGGAGGGAGCAGGTGAGTCACTTCTATTGGTCTTTCATTTGTCCATTTTTCATCCATCTTTGTTCTTTGGCCCATGTGGGCCTCCCACCTCAGTGGCCTCTGTTGTCGCAGAGCACCGGTTCTGGGCGCACGTGCTCCAGAGCTCTGGCTCAGTAATTGGCCACATTGGTCCAGCCGCTCCATGGCACGTGGGATCTTCCCAGGCCAGGGATCGAACCGGCGCCCCTTGCACTGCAAGGTGGTGTCCTTAACCCACTGGACCACCAGGGAAGCCCAGAGCTGAACTTGAAAGTAATTTGAGTAGTTTTCTGTTGCTGACTTTCTGATTATTAGGATTGTCATACCAGCTCCCCGTGGACCTGTTACTGTGGAGTCTGATTTTTCTCTGCAGTTTTAACTTTTGAAACCTTCACTCTATTCTTAGTAAAACTGTATCTCAGCATTAAAGAAAAAAACTTTATACCCTTAAGGGATGGGACTACAAACGGGCATCATCTGCTTCTAGCACTCTCATAAAGCTCTACACTTTCAGTAACACGCTCTCTATATTGGGAAATGTCAACTGTGTACAGGAGGAGAATGCAGACCAAGGCTTGGTTTGTCTTTACACAAGTGGTTTTAATAAATGACCTCTGCAGAAGCCCCTCAGGGGAATAGTGCTCATTTATTTTTTATATTGCTTCAGCAATTAGGAGACAACCCTGCTGATGCTCTCGTCACAGTATGTTTTCAGTTCAGTGAATTTGGAGTCTTTGGACTGCTTCTGGCAGAAATTTCATCTGTATAAAAAGATTTCTGCTCTAAAATAGAAATGTAATTGAGTCTTGACATTGGTTATATAATAGCATATTTAAAATTATTTAGATACAGCATTTAGACGCTTAATGCTCTAGATTGTATAAAATGAACCCACCAGCATTTTATACAGTTGCTTGGAATTTGTTTTGTCTTCAGTCTTTATTCATTTTGTTATTCATTTAATGAAATTATATCCTTATTTTACTCTTTGAAATGTCTTAACTAACTTTTTATCTGTCTCAGCTGTCTTCAGGGTGTTTAAAACCATTTTTGCTGTTTTCAGTCATGTCTTTAGAAATAATAATATAGTTTTTCTTCAGTTTATTTTGTCATTATTTTAAGTGCTTCATGATAGGAAGCCTCATAAGTATCATGGAATTTTAGAGTCTGGTAGACCTGGCTTCAAATCCTCTCTCCTGTTTTTAAGCTGTTTGATGTTGGGCAGGTCACTTAACTCTTTAGTCTGTTTCTTCATTTGAAAAATACAGGTCTGAAGTACCACCATGCCGGACTATTGTAGATTAAGAATATTATAGGACTTCCTTGGTGTTCCAGTGGGTAAAGCATCTGCCTTGCAGTGCAAGGGGCACCAGTTTGATCCCTGGTTCAGGAAGATCCTGCGTGCCACGGAGCGGCTGGACCAGTGCTTCCAATTACAGCCCAGCGCTCTGGAGCGTGTGCACCCAGAGCTGGTGCTCTGCAGCGAGAAGGGCCACTGCAATGGGAGGCCCACACAGGCCAAAGAATAAAGATGGATGAAAATAAATAAGTTTTTATTTTTACTGTTTCCTCATAAACATTTTTAAAAAAGGAATACTAGATGTTATAATAGTAGTAATCATAGTAGGAAGTAATAGGTTTACCATGAACCCAGTACTGTGCTAAGTTCTGTGCTCTATTTTGACTGTAATAACCACCTTATAAAATGGTATCCATTTTTATGGGTGAGGAAACTGGCTTAGAGATTAAGTCAGCAATTCCATTGGTAAATAGCAGGCTCAAAATTTTTTTTTTTTAGCTTTTATTTTACTTATAACTTTTACAGAGAGAATTTTTAACACAGTCAAGTCTGAATCCAAAGCTGGTTTATTTAGCTCTACTTTAGCTTTTAGTATTTGTAATGAATATACCTTTGTGCTCTAATTCTCCAAATTCATTTTTATATGAATTTTAGTGGGTAGAAGAACTAATGTCAGTAATAAAATAGTATGCTGAGTTTGTTATTATTATCAGTGACATAAAATTATTCTGAAAATGATTTTACATATATATATATATTTTTTTTTTTTCCTCCCCCCAGCCAAGGAAAGCCAAGACTATGTTGAACTGTCAATAGCTCTTGTGTTAGAGTACTAACATCATCACGGAATTAATCACTTTTAAATGTACAGTGCTTCATTCTGTTGGAATTCTGGCAGATTTAGAGAAAAGTCTCAGACCTTTCTGTACAATATTTTGATAGTGGTCATTTTGTACCAGTAACTGGTGCTTAAATCTGATAGTCACAGGAATTCCTGTGTTTCAGGATCCTGCTTTAATGGTTCAGTAATGGTGGCTTTCAAATCACACAGAAGCTGTGATATAACACAAAGAGCATTCATTAGTCTTACAGTTTGAGTCTCCCTCAGTCATTTTTTTTTTTTTAATTTTAGCTCTGATTTTTTTAATTGCCAGGTTTTAAAAATTTATTATTTTCATACATCTTTATTCTTTGGCATATGTGGGCCTCCCATTGCAGCAGTCCTTCTTGCTGCAGAGCACCGGCCCTGGCCATACGAGCTCCAGAGCACCTGCCCTGGGAGCATGAGCTCTAGAGCACTGGCTTGCTAACTGGACACACCAGGCCAGCCGCTCTGTAGCATGTGGGATCCTCCTGGGCCAGGGATCAAACCGGTGCTCCTTGCACTGCAAGGCGAACTCTACCCACTGGACCACCAAGGAAGCCTCTACCTCAGTCTTTTAATCACCTTCCCTGAACTTCTTTCTCCGTCTGTAGAACTGGAGATACTACCAGATAACCTCAGATGATTGTTGAAGATCAAATAAAATTATATGCAAATGTGCTTTGTAAATTAATACCAACCTTTCAAAACAATTTTTTTCCAAGATGTTTTATTTCACCCAATAAAAGCATTTTAGGAAATTCCCTGGCGGAGTCCAGTGATTGGGACTTAGGGCTCCACCTCAGGGACCATGGGTTTGATTCCTGGTCTGGGAACTCTTGACTGGAGAATCCCATGGACAGAGGAGCCTGGCAGGCTATAGTCCATGGGATCACAAAGAAGTGAACATGACTGAATGACTTTAATCATCATCTGGGAACTAAGGTCTCCCATGCTGCATGACACAACCCCCTCCCAAAATGGATATTTCATTTCCCCCATTTTGTAGATGAAATAAATGAAACTCTAAGACTTTAGTAGCTTACTTTGGTAATATAGTAGTACAGTAGAAACTTATCCATAATACTTTTTCAAAAAATTTACTTAAAGTAAGGTATCATAGAAACTGCTGAAAGCATATACTTATTGTAACCTAGAACAAATGTTTGTTTAAACTTAAAACTTAAAAATACATAGTTAACTTATTCATTTTGATGCAGAACCAAACTCTTATCTTTGACTATGTGTCCACTAATGGGAAATTTGCTTTATTTTTCATACACAAGCCACAACCATAAAACTGCGGCTTCCAGTTCTGCTTTTAATAAGAAAAAAAAAAAAAGCAAGAATTTAGAGATACTTGAGAAGCAGTTTGACTTCAGAATTCTTCACCCAGTCTTTTACAGTTATATTGGCCACATCTAGTTCAGTGGTTTATTTATTTATTCATATGTGAGCTTTATTAAGTCTTTATATGTCATTTGGTTTAGCTTTCATAAAAATAACACACTTCTACACAATCTGTCTTTTATGCACTTACAGATTATGGCTTTATTTTTAGGCATCTCAACTTGAGTGTGAGGCCAAAGCAGTTGTCATCCTTAGTAAGAAGCGGTGTTCCTGAAGCTCTTCGAGGAGAAGTCTGGCAGCTACTAGCAGGTTGTCACAATAACGACCACCTGGTAGAAAAATACCGAATTCTCATCACAAAGGTAAGAGGATGAAAATTCAGCTTCAGCATTGGTTATTTCAGAAATTCATTACAAAAAGATTTTTGTGGCTATTCACTTACCAAGAATTATATATAATTCCTTTAACAGAAGAATAGAACTTTGAGACTACTGGTTCATAGTAATTTTCAGTGTTGACAAAAAGGAGAAGGTGTAGGTTTTCTTCCTTCCTTTTCACCTAAGAGGTAAAAGATGGCCTCTGCCCTTTGTGTAACTGAATCTTCTCTGACTGTAATTTCGTTTGTGGGTCAGTTGTGTATGCCATGTGTAAAAACTTTGCTTTATTTATTTTAATCCTTTCACACTTCCCAGAAATGTGCTCTTTGTAGTTAAGGCCTAGTCCTATTTTGTTACAATTAGAAGAACATGGTTCTATTATCTTAACCCATATTCCCTTTCAGTTCATTTCTCTAAGTTGAATTCTCATTTTTTATAGTATCCCCTTCTCAAGTTCATGAATTCCTTAAGGTTTTGCAAGTGAAACAGTGAAAGTATTCTTTGTACAAGCATAAAAGAATTTTAATATTTTGCAAGGTCAGGCAGTGATTTGTGCCATTTTATGGTTTTACATTTTTGTTTTTGTTTTCTGAAATTCTTGAAGTCTTTGTTTTTAGGAAGCAGTTTCTCCAGTGGTTTGCAAATTCTAAACCTGAGTTATGAATGAACTGCTCAGAACTCTCAATAGTATATGAAAGTTTTGTTTTTTGTTTTTGTTTTTTTAATTTTTTCCCCACCATGCCTCTTTTATTTTTGTATTTGTTGTCACAATCCATCTTTTTATTCTTTGGCATGTGTGGGCCTCCCGTTGCAGTGGCCTCTCGTTGCAGAGCACCAGTTCTGGGTGCATGTGCTCCAGAGTGCCAGCTGGTAATTGGACACAGTGGTCTAGCCACTCTGCGGCACATGGGGTCTTCCTGGGATAGGAATCGAACTGGTGCCCCTTGTACTGCAAGGCAGACTCTACCCACTCGACCACCAGGGAAGCCTCTATGAGTGTTTTTTAATGTGACATAAAGTAGTAGGACTTCTTTTACAAATATGATAAAGCTTTATAAGAGGTGAATAATACGTCTATTAAACCAGTACTTTTTTAAAAAAAAGATAGCCTTATATGTAAGGACAGCATTTTGAACATGGGGTCAGATTTTCTCTCACCAGAAAAATGGCTTTTATTTGCTCAAAATATTTTTCCTCAAGAACTAACATACTGATTCCCTTCATTAGCATGATGTAATTGTTTAACCAGCTATATTGAGTGTCTGTTACAACCACAGTGCTAGAGATACAAGGTCTAGCACAAAAGCAGTTTACATAAATCATGTGATAATCTGGAAAAGCATAGGGGAAACCATCAAAAGGAGTGGTTAATTCAGTATGGAGAAATAGGGAGGAGTCTTTATCAGAATGTAATATTTAAGGTGGGTTCCTGAAAAGACCTTCCCAGGCATGAAACAATGGCAGAGCATTGTACTCATAGTATCACTGGAAACATCAAAGAATGGGGTATGCAGTGTCTGTGGCTAACAAAGATACACCTAGTTGATTTTTTTCTTTTATTGACAAGTCCTGTTTTGGATATGTAATTGTCATATTTTGAAGTCCTTTGAAATGTTTGTCCAAAAGTTATTTCTCAAGTGTTTTTGATTTGTGTCTGTATGTGGCTACTCATACAGATAATTTAAAGACATGAAGTATTCTGTTTTCCTGGTTCTATGAAAATGGTGACATCTATTTCTCAAATAGGAACCTGGTAGTTGCATGATGTGTGAAAAATCAGCTGTTAACAGGATCTGATATATTTGATTAATATTTTATATATGCTGGTGTCATGTGCTTTATATTTCACATTAAACTTACTATCACGCGGATGGCTAGAAACTAGAAGGCTTTCTAAAAGATGTATATCAGATTGCTGACATTTAATCAGAAAATACAAATTATTTAACCATCATAATATTGGTGGATATTTTTTTGTTTTATGTAAATTAGATATAAGATATATATTGGTTATATCTATAAAAATATTTTTTTCTGTCTTCCTGGAAATAGTTATCACTGCAATTGATGTTTTTTTTGTTGTTGTTTTTTTTTTTTCCCACTCCTGTAATTGACGTTTTAAAATTGGCTCTGTGTTTTGAGGGGAGAAGCTACTTTATTTCAAAATTTATTTTACAGCAAGCTGTAATTTACAGACTAAAATACACAATATTAAAGTGTGTAACTTGATGACATTTTATGTATTAATACACTGCTCTGATCACTACCAAAAGGAAGAATATATCCATCACTCCAAAAAATTATTTTTATCCCTGTCTAGTCATAACTACCCCTACTCCACCCCTGGAAAAGCAATACTATATTCTGACTTCCCTGTCTCTAGATTAGTTCTGATTATTCTTGGACTTTAGGATGTTCTCGTTTAGGATGTACTTGTTTGTATCTAATGTTTTTTTGCTCATCCATTTTGGGAGTGTATCATTAGGTTATTTTATCACGATTTTAAAAACTTTAAATTTGGCTGCTCTGGGCTTCGTTGTGGGCTTTCTCTGGTTGTGGTAGGCGAGAACTACTCTCTAGTTGCGGTGCTTGTCCATCTCATTGGAGTGGCTTCTGTTTGTGGAGCATGGGCTCTAGAGCATAGGCTGAGTAGGTGTGGCCCACAGGCTTAGTTTCTCTGAGACGTGGGGTCTTCCTGAACCAGGTATCAAACCACTGTTCCCCTGCATGGGCAGGCAGATTCTTAACTACTGGGTCACCCAGTTTTTGTTTTCATTTTTCAGTTGCTGCAAATATTCTATTTTATGAATCAGTCACACTTAAAACAATCTATCCTGGTATTATAGATGTTTTGTTTCTTGTTTTAGCTTTTATAAGGTTGCTGTGAACATTTTTGCATATAACAAGTGCTATGATCTGAGTATGTCCCTTAAAATTCATGTTGGAACCTAACCACTATACCAAGGTAATAGTAATGAAGTAGGGGCTTTTGGGAGGTGAGTCAGTCATGAGGCAGAATCCTCATGCTAGGGTTAGCACCCTTAAAGAAGAGTCAAGGGAAAGCTCCTTCTCCACTTTCCACCATGGGGGAGGGCGATATAAGATATATATTGGTTATATCTATAAAAATATTTTTCTGTCTTCCTGGAAATAGTTATCACTGCAATTGATGTTTTTTTGTTGTTTTTTCCCACTCCTGTAATTGACGTTTTAAAATTGGCTCTGTGTTTTGAGGGGAGAAGCTACTTTATTTCAAAATTTATTTTACAGCAAGCTGTAATTTACAGACTAAAATACACAATATTAAAGTGTGTAACTTGATGACATTTTATGTATTAATACACTGCTCTGATCACTACCAAAAGGAAGAATATATCCATCACTCCAAAAAATTATTTTTATCCCTGTCTAGTCATAACTACCCCTACTCCACCCCTGGAAAAGCAATACTATATTCTGACTTCCCTGTCTCTAGATTAGTTCTGATTATTCTTGGACTTTAGGATGTTCTCGTTTAGGATGTACTTGTTTGTATCTAATGTTTTTTTGCTCATCCATTTTGGGAGTGTATCATTAGGTTATTTTATCACGATTTTAAAAACTTTAAATTTGGCTGCTCTGGGCTTCGTTGTGGGCTTTCTCTGGTTGTGGTAGGCGAGAACTACTCTCTAGTTGCGGTGCTTGTCCATCTCATTGGAGTGGCTTCTGTTTGTGGAGCATGGGCTCTAGAGCATAGGCTGAGTAGGTGTGGCCCACAGGCTTAGTTTCTCTGAGACGTGGGGTCTTCCTGAACCAGGTATCAAACCACTGTTCCCCTGCATGGGCAGGCAGATTCTTAACTACTGGGTCACCCAGTTTTTGTTTTCATTTTTCAGTTGCTGCAAATATTCTATTTTATGAATCAGTCACACTTAAAACAATCTATCCTGGTATTATAGATGTTTTGTTTCTTGTTTTAGCTTTTATAAGGTTGCTGTGAACATTTTTGCATATAACAAGTGCTATGATCTGAGTATGTCCCTTAAAATTCATGTTGGAACCTAACCACTATACCAAGGTAATAGTAATGAAGTAGGGGCTTTTGGGAGGTGAGTCAGTCATGAGGCAGAATCCTCATGCTAGGGTTAGCACCCTTAAAGAAGAGTCAAGGGAAAGCTCCTTCTCCACTTTCCACCATGTGAGGGCACAAGTAGAAGTTGGCAGTGTACAACCCAAAAGGGGGCCTTCACCCGAGCCCAACTGTGTAGACTTCTAGCCTCCAGAACTGTGAGCAAAAAATTCTGCTCATTAAAAGCCATTCGTGCCATGGTATTTTGTTATAGAAACCCAGACAGACCAAGACAGTGCAGTCTTTTATTCAGTCATTCTATTGGTAGGCATTTATTTTATTTCCAGTTCTTTAGCCTCTAAATAATGTTTACTAAAAAGCCTTACACATGTTCCAAATCTTTGACTTTTATGGAATAGCCTCAGTAGTGCGGTTAACTGGATCAAAGGATAATGTGTTCCTTAAACTTGTTATTTAATTTTTGTATTTAATGTACTTATATTGAGCTTGCTTCTCTGAAAGGCTGTAGCAGTTCACAGTTCCACTGGCAATTTAGGAAAGTAGCTGTTTACCCATATCCCAGATAGTATTAGGCATCACTGTAATTTTTGTTCTTAGTGGATGTAAGTGATGCCACTATGTCTTTAGTGTGCAGTTGCCTTACTTCAAGTGAACTTGAGCAGTTTGCTTTTCCATGAATCATATCCTTGTATTCTTTGTATATTTTTGTATTAACTGTAAGATACCAGTCTCTAAGTACTGTATATAATCATATTAATTCTTTGTGACTTCATTATAAATACCTCTCGAATTCTGACTATATATAGAATTCTAGATATATTTATAGTTTCATGTCATACAAAACATTTTCAATTTTTATGTAGAAAATTGCATCTTGAGATTTTGTAAATGTACTTCCCAGCATTTCCTTTTGAGATTTTTATTGTATGTGTTACATTTGCATGTCTTTAATCCATCTGGAATTTATTTTTGTACATGGCATATGATAGCAGTCCAATTTTACTTTCTCCCAGATGGATAGCCAGTTGTGCTGCTTCTTTTTTCCTAGTGAGTAGATCTACCGTTTTTGTTTTATCTTAAATTCTCATATATGCTGGTGTTGATTTCTAGCTTGCTCTATTTATTGATGTTTGTGTGTTCCTATACCCATACTGTTTTGGTTAAAGAGGAGTTTTTTTCTCTTTTTTTGCCACTTCTATTGATCTTTCATTATAGATTAAAACTGAAGTCAGGGAAAGCTCCTTCTCCACTTCAAGTGACCATGGTATTCAACCCAAAGGGGGCCTTCACCCGAGCCCAACTGTGTAGACTTCTAGCCTCCAGAACTGTGAGCAAAAAATTCTGCTCATTAAAAGCCATTCGTGCCATGGTATTTTGTTATAGAAACCCAGACAGACCAAGACAGTGCAGTCTTTTATTCAGTCATTCTATTGGTAGGCATTTATTTTATTTCCAGTTCTTTAGCCTCTAAATAATGTTTACTAAAAAGCCTTACACATGTTCCAAATCTTTGACTTTTATGGAATAGCCTCAGTAGTGCGGTTAACTGGATCAAAGGATAATGTGTTCCTTAAACTTGTTATTTAATTTTTGTATTTAATGTACTTATATTGAGCTTGCTTCTCTGAAAGGCTGTAGCAGTTCACAGTTCCACTGGCAATTTAGGAAAGTAGCTGTTTACCCATATCCCAGATAGTATTAGGCATCACTGTAATTTTTGTTCTTAGTGGATGTAAGTGATGCCACTATGTCTTTAGTGTGCAGTTGCCTTACTTCAAGTGAACTTGAGCAGTTTGCTTTTCCATGAATCATATCCTTGTATTCTTTGTATATTTTTGTATTAACTGTAAGATACCAGTCTCTAAGTACTGTATATAATCATATTAATTCTTTGTGACTTCATTATAAATACCTCTCGAATTCTGACTATATATAGAATTCTAGATATATTTATAGTTTCATGTCATACAAAACATTTTCAATTTTTATGTAGAAAATTGCATCTTGAGATTTTGTAAATGTACTTCCCAGCATTTCCTTTTGAGATTTTTATTGTATGTGTTACATTTGCATGTCTTTAATCCATCTGGAATTTATTTTTGTACATGGCATATGATAGCAGTCCAATTTTACTTTCTCCCAGATGGATAGCCAGTTGTGCTGCTTCTTTTTTCCTAGTGAGTAGATCTACCGTTTTTGTTTTATCTTAAATTCTCATATATGCTGGTGTTGATTTCTAGCTTGCTCTATTTATTGATGTTTGTGTGTTCCTATACCCATACTGTTTTGGTTAAAGAGGAGTTTTTTTCTCTTTTTTTGCCACTTCTATTGATCTTTCATTATTTATTTTCATCCATCTTTGTTCTTTGGCCTGTGTGGGCCTCCCATCGCAGTGGCCTCTGTCACTACAGAGCACCAGCTCTGGGCGCATGCGCTCCAGAGCTTCGGCTCGGTAGATGAACACATAGGTCCAGCCGCTCCGCAGCATGTGGAATCTTCCCAGGCCAAGGATAGAACTGGGCGCCCTTTGCACTGCAAGGCGGTGTCCTTACCCACTGGACCACCAGGGAAGCCCTGGTTAAAGAGGTTTCGAGTTATTTTCTATTATCTGGTAAAGCAAATCTTTCCTTCACCGTTTCCTGATACATATTTTTTCTTATGTATTTTTGCATATGTAATCTCCCATGGCCTCTTTCACTCCCAGCTGTAAGACTTAAATAGCTCCTTCGTTCTGATAAATAAATTGGGGTTCAGAATGGAGGGAAAATAGGGCACTTTCTGATTTCTAACTTTTAATAATAAGCTTTATAAAGTTGTTTTCTCCAGTCTGACCATCATCCTGTAGGGTTATATAAGGATTCTAGTTTGAATTGCACTTAATTTAACATATTAATTTAGTTTGTAAGTTCCATTGTTATATCTTTTCATCTGAGAATATGGTATGTTTTTCCACTTGCCCAGATCTAATTTTGTTTGTTGAAAGACTTCAGGAGTTGCTTTCATTTATGTCTTATTTCTCTTTTGTTAAATTTATTCCCAAGAATTATCTTAGAATGTTCTTGCTATAGCAAATGAAATCTTTTTTTTTTCTAATTTTCATTTCTCAATAGCTAATTGCTACAATAAAGAATAGATTTTTTAAAAATTCTCTTATCGATCTGCCTCTTGATATTTTGATTAATCCTCCTTTTTTTTTTTTTTTTTGGGCGGGGGTCGGGTTGGGGAGGGAGGGGAGCGGGCGGCCACTTCTATTGATCTTTCATTTCTCTATTTTCATCCGTCTTTGTTCTTTGGCCCGTGTGGGCCTCCCATCGCGGTGGCGTCTGTCGTCCCAGAGTGCCGGCTCTGGGCACATGCGCTCCAGAGCTCCAGCTTGGTGATTGGACACATCAGTCCAGCTGCTCCGCGGCACGTGGGATCTTCCCAGGCCAGGGATGGAACCGGCGCCCCTTGCACTGCAAGGCGGTGTCCTTATCCACTGGACCACCAGGGGAAGCCCTAATCCTCCTATTTATACTAGTGTCTTTTGAGATTTTTAGGTGTATGACAGTAGCAGCAAAAACAGTTTCACTTCTTTTTTCACTTTACGCAGGCTACTAAATGTTCTTGTTTTTGTTTTTGTATTTGATTGAAGCGTTAAGACTGTTTAATGATGGTGATGGTGGTTATAACTAGCATCCCTTGTGAATTCCTGATTTTAATTAAAATGATCTTAGTTTTTCTAGAAAGCATGTTATTCAATTGGGTGTTTTCTTTTTGTGAATACTTTTTATTTAAGTGATTTTATTCCATCTCAGAGTTTGCTTTTTTAAATTAGAAATGTATACTGAAACTTCATGAAGAAAATTTTCAGTACCTAGTATGATTTTCTTTAGATTTTTGATGAAGTAAGATACTTGATCATCATGTAATAGACTTCTTGATACTGAACTACCCTTGGCTTCATGGAATAAATTTCTTTATAACAAACACTCCTGGATTCTTTGTTTTCTGTTCTTCCTGGTCTTGACAGAGTATTCTTCAACCCTAGCCTCTAGTTAGAACTTGTCAGACACAGGGGGGAGAAACTCCAGTAAGTAATCTACAGGTGCTCCCATGGCCTCTTCTGCTCCCAGCTGTAAGACTAAAATAGCTCCTTGGTTCTGATAAATAAATTGGGATTTAGAATGGAGGGAAAATAGGGCACTTTCTGATTTCCAACTTGTAGATTCATCCTCTGGTCCTTCTTTCTTTCAGTTATTGTTCACCTTTTATTCAGTGACTCTGTTTATTTTGCTTGGTCCCAAAATTTCACATCAAAAATGGATGGATTTTGGCTTAATGGATTCTTTTAATAATAAGAGAATAATGAAATAGCAATGTGTTCTGATGTTTCTGTTCATTCCATCCATCAGACTTGTCTTCTCTGAAGCCTGTTTGCGTTGTTTTTTCTAGTCATTTTAGTGGCAAACATCGGTGGTTAAGAGTCTTTAGCCATGAATTTCAGACTTTTATCCAGAACCTAAACTATTAGTAAACCCATATAATCTATATTTACATTTCTGATTGTCTGAGGGAAGTCCTGGTGGGCGAGCCCCATTTTACCAGTCTGAAAAGAATTTAAAAGGACAGTGGGAAAATGTCAATATCTAATTATAATTTCATTATTTTGCATATTGTTTTAATTAAAAATATCTTTTTAGTGGACTTGATAATAGTTAAGGATTCAGTAATATTTAATCATAAGAACTTCCTATGGATACTAAACAGAAAGGGTAGCAAGTTAGCAAGAAGAACACTCACCGTAAAGCTAGGAAGCGTGAGTACTAGTGTCAGCTCTGCCACTCACTTATATGAACTCAAAGTTCTGTTACTGTGACTGTTCATTTCCTTTTCTGTGAAATGACATTGCTAAAGCACGTGGTTGAGCTTCTTTTTTTTTTTTTTTTTGTTTTTTTTTTTTTTATTTTCAGTACCTAGTATGATTTTTGTTTTGAAGTAAGATACTTGATCATCATGTAATAGACTTCTTGATACTGAACTACCCTTGGCTTCATGGAATAAATTTCTTTATAACAAACACTCCTGGATTCTTTGTTTTCTGTTCTTCCTGGTCTTGACAGAGTATTCTTCAACCCTAGCCTCTAGTTAGAACTTGTCAGACACAGGGGGGAGAAACTCCAGTAAGTAATCTACAGGTGCTCCCATGGCCTCTTCTGCTCCCAGCTGTAAGACTAAAATAGCTCCTTGGTTCTGATAAATAAATTGGGATTTAGAATGGAGGGAAAATAGGGCACTTTCTGATTTCCAACTTGTAGATTCATCCTCTGGTCCTTCTTTCTTTCAGTTATTGTTCACCTTTTATTCAGTGACTCTGTTTATTTTGCTTGGTCCCAAAATTTCACATCAAAAATGGATGGATTTTGGCTTAATGGATTCTTTTAATAATAAGAGAATAATGAAATAGCAATGTGTTCTGATGTTTCTGTTCATTCCATCCATCAGACTTGTCTTCTCTGAAGCCTGTTTGCGTTGTTTTTTCTAGTCATTTTAGTGGCAAACATCGGTGGTTAAGAGTCTTTAGCCATGAATTTCAGACTTTTATCCAGAACCTAAACTATTAGTAAACCCATATAATCTATATTTACATTTCTGATTGTCTGAGGGAAGTCCTGGTGGGCGAGCCCCATTTTACCAGTCTGAAAAGAATTTAAAAGGACAGTGGGAAAATGTCAATATCTAATTATAATTTCATTATTTTGCATATTGTTTTAATTAAAAATATCTTTTTAGTGGACTTGATAATAGTTAAGGATTCAGTAATATTTAATCATAAGAACTTCCTATGGATACTAAACAGAAAGGGTAGCAAGTTAGCAAGAAGAACACTCACCGTAAAGCTAGGAAGCGTGAGTACTAGTGTCAGCTCTGCCACTCACTTATATGAACTCAAAGTTCTGTTACTGTGACTGTTCATTTCCTTTTCTGTGAAATGACATTGCTAAAGTACGTGGTTGAGCTTCTTTGTTTTTTTTTTTTTTTTTAATTTTGGCCTTTTTATTATTAATTTATTTATTTTCATCCATCTTTATTCTTTGGCTTGTGTGGGCCTCTTGTTTTAGCAGCCTCTCTCGTTGAAGAGCACCAGCCCTGGGCGCATGTGCTCCAGAGTGCTGGCTTGTAATTGGACACACTGGTCCAACCACTCCGTGGCAAGTGGGATCTTCCCGGGCTAGGGGTCAAATCGGAGCCCCTTGCATAGCAAGGCGGACCCTTTACCCACTGGACCACCAGGGGTCCAGATCACTGGTTGAGCTTCTTTTAAACTTTAATATTCTGGAAAAATGAGATGGCCTGTTTGAGACCTGCCCTCAAAATAGCCCCCGATTCTACTGTTTCATGACTCAATACTCTTGCTATCTGAATTTGTAAGACAATAGATTGTTGGTGGACTTTTAGAACTTTATTGTCTACTCCCATATAGCAGTTGCCATAGTAGGTCTGCTATAGACTGAGTGTTCATGTCTCCCCAAAGTTCGTATATTGAAATCCTAACAACCCTGCACCCCCATCAGTGTAAATGGCATTTGGAGCTGGGGCCTTTGAAGGAGATAGGTCAAGGAGGCTGAGCCCTCATGAATGGGATTAATTTCCTTATATATATATAAAAACAGCCCTGGAAAGTGCCCTTGCCCCTTCTGCCTTGTGAGGACACTATATGATGACTGTGGGTTCTCACCAGACACTGACTCTACCAACAGTGGACTTCCAGTTTCCAGAATGATCAGAACTTCCAGTTTCCAGAATGATCTTGGACTTTCCAGTTTCCAGAATGATCAGAAATTTGTTGTTTATAGGCAATTCAGTCTATGGTATTTTTGTTGTAGCATTCCTAATGGACTAAGACACTGTTGTTTTAAATTGTTCTTTGTGAAAATAATTTTTAAGTCCCCATATTCCATCTGTACAAATTCATGTTCCTCTCATGTAAGTCATACCTGTCCAGGCATTTTCAAGATCTTTCTATATTGGGAGACTAAAAACATACTTAGGTTTGGTATGCATCAGTCTAATAATTATGAATTAAACTGTGATCATACTAGGATTTTACTTGAAAGGTCTTCCCATTCAGAAACAGAATTGCTTGTTTTACTAGGTATTAGTTATTCAATCAGAAATGTCTTTAAAAGACTACTTTGTGCTAGCCATGTGTTAAGGTCTTATGGATATGCCTGTGAATAAAATGTACCTATTCTATGATTTGGGGGAATCTACTGTCTAACGAAGGAAATTGACAACACACCAATTCCAGCAAAGTTGCATGAGGGTTATAGAAAAGAAAATACATACCGTTGTGCAGCAAATGATAAGCGCTTCTCACCTAAAAGTTCAAAATGGTTTCTTGTTCAGAAGTTGTAGAGAGATGATGAGTGTTGGGGAAGGATAGGGGAGCTGCATGTCCTGTGTGGTGTTGAAAGTTAAAAGGAAAAGCATGTTTTCAAGGCTGGGAAAGAGCTTGGCGATTACACAGTGTATGAAAGTAGGTTTGCAGGAGCCAGATCTCAGAAAGCTTAAATAAGGCATATTTAATATCTCAGGCAGTAGGAAGTCATTTAAGCATTTTAAGTAGGCAAATCTTATGCACCCCATGGGATTAGGATTGATTTCATGTCTCCCCAAAGTTCGTATATTGAAATCCTAACAACCCTGCACCCCCATCAGTGTAAATGGCATTTGGAGCTGGGGCCTTTGAAGGAGATAGGTCAAGGAGGCTGAGCCCTCATGAATGGGATTAATTTCCTTATATATATATAAAAACAGCCCTGGAAAGTGCCCTTGCCCCTTCTGCCTTGTGAGGACACTATATGATGACTGTGGGTTCTCACCAGACACTGACTCTACCAACAGTGGACTTCCAGTTTCCAGAATGATCAGAACTTCCAGTTTCCAGAATGATCTTGGACTTTCCAGTTTCCAGAATGATCAGAAATTTGTTGTTTATAGGCAATTCAGTCTATGGTATTTTTGTTGTAGCATTCCTAATGGACTAAGACACTGTTGTTTTAAATTGTTCTTTGTGAAAATAATTTTTAAGTCCCCATATTCCATCTGTACAAATTCACGTTCCCTCTCATGTAAGTCATACCTGTCCAGGCATTTTCAAGATCTTTCTATATTGGGAGACTAAAAACATACTTAGGTTTGGTATGCATCAGTCTAATAATTATGAATTAAACTGTGATCATACTAGGATTTTACTTGAAAGGTCTTCCCATTCAGAAACAGAATTGCTTGTTTTACTAGGTATTAGTTATTCAATCAGAAATGTCTTTAAAAGACTACTTTGTGCTAGCCATGTGTTAAGGTCTTATGGATATGCCTGTGAATAAAATGTACCTATTCTATGATTTGGGGGAATCTACTGTCTAACGAAGGAAATTGACAACACACCAATTCCAGCAAAGTTGCATGAGGGTTATAGAAAAGAAAATACATACCGTTGTGCAGCAAATGATAAGCGCTTCTCACCTAAAAGTTCAAAATGGTTTCTTGTTCAGAAGTTGTAGAGAGATGATGAGTGTTGGGGAAGGATAGGGGAGCTGCATGTCCTGTGTGGTGTTGAAAGTTAAAAGGAAAAGCATGTTTTCAAGGCTGGGAAAGAGCTTGGCGATTACACAGTGTATGAAAGTAGGTTTGCAGGAGCCAGATCTCAGAAAGCTTAAATAAGGCATATTTAATATCTCAGGCAGTAGGAAGTCATTTAAGCATTTTAAGTAGGCAAATCATATATTCAGGTTTGGAAGGCAGTATGCAGAGTGATTTACTGTGTCCATCTTGATTCAAGTCCTAGTTCTATATTTAGGCCATTTGACATCCGGCAATTTAGCATGAAAACGCTTAGTAAAAGTCATCATGTAAAGTATACTGTAAATAAGTATAGTATAAGTTTATATTATCATTGAGTTAGAATGGAGTAAGATTAATTGCAGGAAAACTTATTAGTAATTCTGGCAAGAGATAATTATGACTTGGTTTATTTTAGGGGCAGAAAAAATAGAGAAAGATACTTTTGAGAGAAATTTCAGAGGTAGAATCTTCAGCATTTGATGAATGAACATGTGAGATGAGGGAGAGAGGAATAAAAGATGAGTCAAAGTACCTTCAATTGGGTTCGAAATGATATTGATATAAATACTCACCTCAGCTGCACTAAAATAGTATGTTGATTAGATCCATATTGAAAGCTTATTTTACTAAGTAGTAAGTGATAGATAATTCCCAGAGTGAATGTTATGAATTTGAAGCTCTGAGATTGATTCTTTTCCATCTATTGTAGATAGACTGCTGGGGAGGTTGAGAGAAGAAAAATGTATTGAGCAATCTTTTCTCTCTTTCATTTCGTTTTCCTTTCTATTTCTGCCATTTTTCATTTTTAGTTCTGCAATTCAGTTATTTCAACTTCATAGTGTTAGGTTGCCGTTTTTATAGATCAGAAAGTTTACAGCCAGAAATGAAATGGTTAAATATTAACAATTTCACATATTTCATCTAGTTATATTCTCATTTTGTAAGTATTTTTCACTGGGGCTGTAAGGGTCCGTTATGAATAAATTGAGTACTAAGGACTATCTGAAGGCATGTTGCAGTGATGGCATAAGACCAAATGGAGCTGAGCCTTGTGAAGTAGGTGACTTACTAACCTGGCATCGTCTGTTCAGGGTGGCTCTGGGAGGACATTATACAGCTAGGTTTTTTTGTTAGCTTTTCCAAGAGAGACATGTTATATATTATTTTGGCTGTTTTTTTAACTTGATTATTAAAAATAGCACACAGAAATGAGCACATTAACATAAAACATAAAGGAAGTCATTTAAGCATTTTAAGTAGGCAAATGATATATTCAGGTTTGGAAGGCAGTATGCAGAGTGATTTACTGTGTTGATCTTGATTCAAGTACTAGTTCTATATTTTGGCCATTTGACATCCGCAATTTAGCAAGAAAACGCTTAGTAAAAGTCATCATGTAAAGTATACTGTAAATAAGTATAGTATAAGTTTATATTATCATTGAGTTAGAATGGAGTAAGATTAATTGCAGGAAAACTTATTAGTAATTCTGGCAAGAGATAATTATGACTTGGTTTATTTTAGGGGCAGAAAAAATAGAGAAAGATACTTTTGAGAGAAATTTCAGAGGTAGAATCTTCAGCATTTGATGAATGAACATGTGAGATGAGGGAGAGAGGAATAAAAGATGAGTCAAAGTACCTTCAATTGGGTTCGAAATGATATTGATATAAATACTCACCTCAGCTGCACTAAAATAGTATGTTGATTAGATCCATATTGAAAGCTTATTTTACTAAGTAGTAAGTGATAGATAATTCCCAGAGTGAATGTTATGAATTTGAAGCTCTGAGATTGATTCTTTTCCATCTATTGTAGATAGACTGCTGGGGAGGTTGAGAGAAGAAAAATGTATTGAGCAATCTTTTCTCTCTTTCATTTCGTTTTCCTTTCTATTTCTGCCATTTTTCATTTTTAGTTCTGCAATTCAGTTATTTCAACTTCATAGTGTTAGGTTGCCGTTTTTATAGATCAGAAAGTTTACAGCCAGAAATGAAATGGTTAAATATTAACAATTTCACATATTTCATCTAGTTATATTCTCATTTTGTAAGTATTTTTCACTGGGGCTGTAAGGGTCCGTTATGAATAAATTGAGTACTAAGGACTATCTGAAGGCATGTTGCAGTGATGGCATAAGACCAAATGGAGCTGAGCCTTGTGAAGTAGGTGACTTACTAACCTGGCATCGTCTGTTCAGGGTGGCTCTGGGAGGACATTATACAGCTAGGTTTTTTTGTTAGCTTTTCCAAGAGAGACATGTTATATATTATTTTGGCTGTTTTTTTAACTTGATTATTAAAAATAGCACACAGAAATGAGCACATTCATAAAACATAGAAAATCATAAAGAAGAAAATAAAAAACCACTTGTACTCCGATTATCCAATGAAAAGTAGAATTGATTTTTTTTTTTTAAGATTTATTTATTTATTTATTTTGGGGGAGTGGGGTGGGGAGGGAGGGGAGCAGGCGGGCTACTTCTATTGGTCTTTCATTTGTCTATTTTCATCCATCTTTGCTGTCTGGCCTGTGTGGGCCTCCCATCACGGTGGCGTCTGTTGTTGCAGAGCACTGGCTCTGGGTGCATGTGTTCCAGAGCTCTGGCTCAGCAACTGGACACATTGGTCCAGCCGCTCTGCAGCACATGGGATCTTCCCAGGCCAGGGATCGAACCGGCGCCCCTTGCACTGCAAGGCGGTGTCTTTACCCACTGGACCACCAGGGAAGCCCAGAATTGATTTTTAATGTATTTTCTTTCATATATATGGAAATATTCACATTTAAAAGAATACATCATGCAACTACATTATTTCAAAAGGGAAATGTTTGGATGAATTTTTGTGAGGACATAGGTTTACTGCTCCCCTTTATCATTAATAGTTCATCTCCTCTGAAGAAAATGGTTTCCATTAATCCAGAACATTTAACTTTTGACTGGTTATTTTTTGAGAGCTTCCCATGTGGCAGTGGTAAAGAACCCGCCTGCCAGTGCTGGAGACAAAAGAGATGTGAGTTGGATTCTTGGGTTGGGAAGGTCCCCTGATGTAGGAAATGGCAACCTGCTTTTTTTTTTTGTCCTGGAGAATTCCATGGACAGTGGAGCCTGATGGACTGTAGTCCATGGGGTCACAGAGTTGCACAGTGACTGAGTGTGCATGTGCACACGTACACAAATAATTTTAATTATAGCTCCTAGAGTGTTCTGTTGTTGTTGTTGATTTACCTTTTTTGTTTTAATTTTGGCCTTTTATTGTTTTTTTCTTTTAATTTTTGGCTACTTTTATTGGTCTTTGATTTATTTATTTTCATCCGTCTTTGTTCTTTGGCCTGTGTGGGCCTTCCATTGCAGTGGCCTCTCGCATAGCAGAGCGCTGGCTTGCAACTGGACACACCAGTCCAGCTGCTCAGCGGCATGTGGGATCCTCCCATGCCAGGGATCAAACTGGTGCCCCCTGCAATGCAAGGCAGACTCCCTACCCACTGGACCACCAGGGAAGCCCTTATTGGTTTTTCATTTATTGATGTTCATCCATCTTCATTCCTCAGCCCATGTTGGCCTCCCACCGCAGTGGCCTCTCTTCACTGCAGAACACCGGTCCTGGGCGCATGTGCTCCAGAGTGCTGGCTTGCAATTGGACACACCAGCCCAGCCGCTCTGAGGCATGTGGGATTCTCCCGGGGCAGGGATCGAACCGGTGCCCCTTGCCCTTGCAAGGCAGACTCTTTACCCACTGGACCGCCAGGGAAGCCCTCTTAGAGTCATTTTATTAAAATAGAAACAAAATTGAAGCCACTACTATTTCACTAATAGTATTGCGACAGCTTGTGGTTTCATTGCATCTTTTTTTCCCCCATCATGCCTCTTTTATTTATATTTATTTGCATCGATCTTTTTATTCTTTGGCATGTGTGGGCCTCTCCAGTGGTCCCTCTCACTGGCTCTGGGTGCGAGCGCTCCAGAGCGCTGGCTCGCAGTTGGACATACTGGTCCAGCTGCTTTGCGGCACTTGGACCCTCCCAGGCTAGGAATCGAGCCAGGCCCCCTGCACTGCAATACGGACTCTCTACCCGCTGGACCACGGGGAAGCCCTCACTGCATCTTTCAAACTTTTTAATTCTTTAAAGTTGTCAGTTAATGTAATACCTGTTTTTATCGGTTTCGTACATGAGAAACCTGAGATGGAATAAGAGAATAAGGTACATGCCCACATTTACAAGTAGTTAAAAAAACCTAGACTCTTAGCTTTGGCAAATGATTTTTCCATTTATTGAAATACAACTCTCAGAAATAATTTCTTTTTTAAGTCATTACTTATTAAGCACTTAAGACAATTAGATCAAAACTCAAGTCTGTGTCAGATGTAGAGAGTGATGAGTAACCTGGTTTGGCTGCAGGGCAAGGTATTTAGGGAATTTGGACTAGTGAGATCAGACTGGAAAGGCAGTGGGAACCATTGACTCTTCTTTTTTTATATTTTTTCTTTTCCCCATCATGCCTCTTTCATTTATATTTATTCTCATCCATTTTTTTTTTTATTCTTCGGCCTGTGTGTGCCTCCTGCTGCAGTGGCCTCTTCTGTTGCAGAGCATTGGCTCTGGGTGCCTGTGCTCCAGAGTGCTGGCTCTTAATTAACTGGGCACACTGATCCAGCCTCCCCATGGCACATGGGATCTTCCCTTCCACTGCAAGGCGGACTCTTTACCCACTGGACCACCAGGGAAGCCCCCATTGACTCTTACATAATTGAATCCATAATAGCCGTAATTAAGCATGTGCTATTGGGTGTTTAACCAGGTAGAAATGAATAGATTAGAAAAAAGAACAAAACCAGAAGTCCAGACAATATTTAATGACAGCCCAAAATATTAAAAACTAAAGAGTAAAATTAATTTGAGAGCCATTATAGAAATAGTTTCCCAAGATGTGGTAAATAAGAATGATGTATTAAGCGAGAGAGTGGTCAAGATAATTCCAAAGTTCATACCTGAGTGCCTGAGAAAATGTCAGGTGAAAAAAAGAGGTATATTTGGTAGGAAAAACATATTAAATGTTGGCTATGCTATGGTTGAAACCCTCTGTAGGACATCCAGGTAGAAGATGTGTGACTAGCAGGCAAATTGTGGACAGAAAAGATAACTCAGTGAAATCAGGTCTGAAGGCATAAGCAGAGAGATTACTGGTCTACTGAGAATAATTAATGCCATATCATCATTCCTCCTTCTCTTATGTATGTATAGCCTTAGTGTATTTGAGGAATGCAGGGCAGCAATGTGTCCAAGTGACTGTTGTTACCACCCTTAGAACTGGGCGGTCACAGTGAAAGAGGGCACCTTAGTATTCAGAAGAGCCCAGCCTCAAGCAACACAGCATGACTAGTGGGAAAATTAGAGTCTATTTAGGAAGGCTGTTTGAGTTGTATGAGAAGGAAGTAAAGTTCTATACCTCCTAGCTCCTAAGTTAGAAATATTTTTTTAAGCATTACTTATAAGACTAAGTTAGATCAAAACTCAAGTCTGTGTCAGATGTAGAGTGATGAGTAACCTGGTTTGGCTGCAGGGCAAGGTATTTAGGGAATTTAGACTAGTGAGATCAGACTGGAAAGGCAGTGGGAACCATTGACTCTTCTTTTTTTATATTTTTTCTTTTCCCCATCATGCCTCTTTCATTTATATTTATTCTCATCCATTTTTTTTTTTATTCTTCGGCCTGTGTGTGCCTCCTGCTGCAGTGGCCTCTTCTGTTGCAGAGCATTGGCTCTGGGTGCCTGTGCTCCAGAGTGCTGGCTCTTAATTAACTGGGCACACTGATCCAGCCTCCCCATGGCACATGGGATCTTCCCTTCCACTGCAAGGCGGACTCTTTACCCACTGGACCACCAGGGAAGCCCCCATTGACTCTTACATAATTGAATCCATAATAGCCGTAATTAAGCATGTGCTATTGGGTGTTTAACCAGGTAGAAATGAATAGATTAGAAAAATGAACAAAACCAGAAGTCCAGACAATATTTAATGACAGCCCAAAATATTAAAAACTAAAGAGTAAAATTAATTTGAGAGCCATTATAGAAATAGTTTCCCAAGATGTGGTAAATAAGAATGATGTATTAAGCGAGAGAGTGGTCAAGATAATTCCAAAGTTCATACCTGAGTGCCTGAGAAAATGTCAGGTGAAAAAAAGAGGTATATTTGGTAGGAAAAACATATTAAATGTTGGCTATGCTATGGTTGAAACCCTCTGTAGGACATCCAGGTAGAAGATGTGTGACTAGCAGGCAAATTGTGGACAGAAAAGATAACTCAGTGAAATCAGGTCTGAAGGCATAAGCAGAGAGATTACTGGTCTACTGAGAATAATTAATGCCATATCATCATTCCTCCTTCTCTTATGTATGTATAGCCTTAGTGTATTTGAGGAATGCAGGGCAGCAATGTGTCCAAGTGACTGTTGTTACCACCCTTAGAACTGGGCGGTCACAGTGAAAGAGGGCACCTTAGTATTCAGAAGAGCCCAGCCTCAAGCAACACAGCATGACTAGTGGGAAAATTAGAGTCTATTTAGGAAGGCTGTTTGAGTTGTATGAGAAGGAAGTAAAGTTCTATACCTCCTAGCTCCTAGTTACTGGTAAACCTTTTGTGTGCACTATCTGCTTTATGTCTTAACAAGCTCATGAAATAGGAAGTGTGATCTTCATTTTATGGGTAATGAAACTGAAACTAAAAGAGGTTTAGTGGGAACAGACTAAGGAAGCAAGGATTTGAACCAGATGGGAGTTCAGTGCCATGGGTCTTTTTGACAGACTTTGCCATCTTTTTCAGTAAGACCTGTCAGTTACAGCTATAAAGCTTATGCTCGTTAGGCTTTTTGAGCCTTTGCCTTCATGTAATAAGCACAGTGCCTCAGATCTTAAAATGTATTTTATAATTGATTAAATTCTGATAATGAGTGACCATTGCTGCAATGAGAAAACATGTATTAAACAAAAAAATGAAAGTTGGATTTCCTAATATATATCTCCATCCAGGTGTGCAGGCCTTTTGGAATGTTTACAAATGTCAACATTTATTTTCTTTTACTCTTCTCAATTATGCGAAACTTTGCTTAGAAGAATGAGAGACCAAAGATACATGGAAGAAAAGATACTGAAAATACACATTTCTAATTAAATAAAAGTTGTCGTAATTTGACACTCCCAATTAGCTGAAAATTATCCTTATTTGTGACATCATCTGAAATGCCACAATACAATCCCAATTTGTGTTAAGTAGGCACAGACAAGATTGTGTGTTCCAAGATACAAAACTAGTTTGTACTGTGAAACTTCCTGCAGTCATGGGTGCATTTAGTTTACATCTGTTGTTTATGTACCACTTCCCAGTAAACTAGAAGCATTCTTATGTATTTTTATAGCCTTAGTAGAAAATTGTGAGGAATGGCAGGTGTAAATCAGGTCTGAAGGCATAAGCAGAGATTACTGGTCTACTGAGAATAATTAATGCCATATCATCATTCCTCCTTCTCTTATGTATGTATAGCCTTAGTGTATTTGAGGAATGCAGGGCAGCAATGTGTCCAAGTGACTGTTGTTACCACCCTTAGAACTGGGCGGTCACAGTGAAAGAGGGCACCTTAGTATTCAGAAGAGCCCAGCCTCAAGCAACACAGCATGACTAGTGGGAAAATTAGAGTCTATTTAGGAAGGCTGTTTGAGTTGTATGAGAAGGAAGTAAAGTTCTATACCTCCTAGCTCCTAGTTACTGGTAAACCTTTTGTGTGCACTATCTGCTTTATGTCTTAACAAGCTCATGAAATAGGAAGTGTGATCTTCATTTTATGGGTAATGAAACTGAAACTAAAAGAGGTTTAGTGGGAACAGACTAAGGAAGCAAGGATTTGAACCAGATGGGAGTTCAGTGCCATGGGTCTTTTTGACAGACTTTGCCATCTTTTTCAGTAAGACCTGTCAGTTACAGCTATAAAGCTTATGCTCGTTAGGCTTTTTGAGCCTTTGCCTTCATGTAATAAGCACAGTGCCTCAGATCTTAAAATGTATTTTATAATTGATTAAATTCTGATAATGAGTGACCATTGCTGCAATGAGAAAACATGTATTAAACAAAAAAATGAAAGTTGGATTTCCTAATATATATCTCCATCCAGGTGTGCAGGCCTTTTGGAATGTTTACAAATGTCAACATTTATTTTCTTTTACTCTTCTCAATTATGCGAAACTTTGCTTAGAAGAATGAGAGACCAAAGATACATGGAAGAAAAGATACTGAAAATACACATTTCTAATTAAATAAAAGTTGTCGTAATTTGACACTCCCAATTAGCTGAAAATTATCCTTATTTGTGACATCATCTGAAATGCCACAATACAATCCCAATTTGTGTTAAGTAGGCACAGACAAGATTGTGTGTTCCAAGATACAAAACTAGTTTGTACTGTGAAACTTCCTGCAGTCATGGGTGCATTTAGTTTACATCTGTTGTTTATGTACCACTTCCCAGTAAACTAGAAGCAAGTAGTGGCATCTCAAAAGTATAGGATAGTCTTGAATACAGGAACAATCTAATTGTTCTTTGTGTGTGCTATTTCTTCATTATTTGGAATGGATGGGATTTTCTTTGTTTTTTCCTCTTTAATACCTTATTTTTAAGTTTACTTGGTATATTGGTCATGTTTCTTAAAATTGATCCATATTTAGTAAATCATGAGAGGGAAATAAATGCTAAATATGTAGTCTTCTAGCTAGAACTTCTGGTACTGAATTTCAATTCCTCAGTTTTCATGCACTGTTAACACACTTTCAGTCTTTAACACAGCTCTTTGTTCTATGGGAAATGCTACAAGAAAATAGGAATTTCCTCTCACTGTTAACCGCTCTGGCAGTATGTTTCAATCTGATTCCTAGCTTGCACTCTCTCCTGGTTACTACCTCTTCTCCTTACTAGCAGTCTAAATTCTGCTCATCTACCAAGAGGGGGATTCCAGACAGACGAGGAAACAGCTTTCAAAGGCTGCACTGCAGGCATATTAAATTATCCCCCCACGGTGCAGTCTGGAAGTCGGGGAGCACCTTTCTGGCAGTGAATTCTAATGAGCTGCTAAAGATGCCAGTGTGTGTGCTCACAAGGGCGTTTTCTTTCCCCTCCCCCGCCTCTTCCTTTTCCCAAGCCCCCTCTTCTCCCTATTTCTCCTCCTACTCCTTTATCCCCTCCCTCTGTGTCTCAGTGCTGCAGTAAGCGGGGCTGAGGCACATTCCTGCTTTGCAAGGCTTTCGTTAAGGATGTTCTGTGGCTTTTGTTTGGATTGCAGCATACAGAATTACAGGTAATGCTTGGAAATTGAACTAGACAGATCAGTGCTATTGAGATGTTTTCTAAGAGGCAGAATATTACATTGGAATCAATAGAGAAAATAAGTTATCTTGACTAATTTTATTAGTGGTAATTAAAGGGTATAAGCAGATTCCTTTTCTCCCTTGAAAAGCTCAAAAGAAAGGAAGTGGGGTTAGATTGATCTGACTTGCAATTGATTTCGTTTTATGTTGGTCATGAAAGCCTGCTGTTGCTGCGGCTCCTCAGTAAATTAAGAACCATTTATGTGGGGGTGCTACTGAGGTTAGCCGTGAAGAGTCGAACCGGGTTGGGTGGGGTGGAGTGGGAGAAGGGAGCTAGCCAGGTTCTTGATTAGGGCATTGGATGCAAAATATAAAACGCCTCTCCTTTCTTCTATCAGCTGTTCAGAGGAGACTCATTACAATTCCTGCTGAAGTCCTAACCCCCGTTTACTTGGTATATTGGTCATGTTTCTTAAAATTGATCCATATTTAGTAAATCATGAGAGGGAAATAAATGCTAAATATGTAGTCTTCTAGCTAGAACTTCTGGTACTGAATTTCAATTCCTCAGTTTTCATGCACTGTTAACACACTTTCAGTCTTTAACACAGCTCTTTGTTCTATGGGAAATGCTACAAGAAAATAGGAATTTCCTCTCACTGTTAACCGCTCTGGCAGTATGTTTCAATCTGATTCCTAGCTTGCACTCTCTCCTGGTTACTACCTCTTCTCCTTACTAGCAGTCTAAATTCTGCTCATCTACCAAGAGGGGGATTCCAGACAGACGAGGAAACAGCTTTCAAAGGCTGCACTGCAGGCATATTAAATTATCCCCCCACGGTGCAGTCTGGAAGTCGGGGAGCACCTTTCTGGCAGTGAATTCTAATGAGCTGCTAAAGATGCCAGTGTGTGTGCTCACAAGGGCGTTTTCTTTCCCCTCCCCCGCCTCTTCCTTTTCCCAAGCCCCCTCTTCTCCCTATTTCTCCTCCTACTCCTTTATCCCCTCCCTCTGTGTCTCAGTGCTGCAGTAAGCGGGGCTGAGGCACATTCCTGCTTTGCAAGGCTTTCGTTAAGGATGTTCTGTGGCTTTTGTTTGGATTGCAGCATACAGAATTACAGGTAATGCTTGGAAATTGAACTAGACAGATCAGTGCTATTGAGATGTTTTCTAAGAGGCAGAATATTACATTGGAATCAATAGAGAAAATAAGTTATCTTGACTAATTTTATTAGTGGTAATTAAAGGGTATAAGCAGATTCCTTTTCTCCCTTGAAAAGCTCAAAAGAAAGGAAGTGGGGTTAGATTGATCTGACTTGCAATTGATTTCGTTTTATGTTGGTCATGAAAGCCTGCTGTTGCTGCGGCTCCTCAGTAAATTAAGAACCATTTATGTGGGGGTGCTACTGAGGTTAGCCGTGAAGAGTCGAACCGGGTTGGGTGGGGTGGAGTGGGAGAAGGGAGCTAGCCAGGTTCTTGATTAGGGCATTGGATGCAAAATATAAAACGCTCTCTCCTTTTCTTCTATCAGCTGTTCAGAGGAGACTCATTACAATTCCTGCTGAAGTCCTAACCTTCCTCCCTTCTCTTCTGCCCCTGCCCCCAACCCTCATTGGCCTGAAGACATTGTACCCAGAGTTTGCCTTATTCCCCTGGTGCTATGTGTATGGTAAACCTGGTACTATGGCCGCATCTGGGACTGGCCAGACAACTGCTGCTGGTTCTCCCTATTCCAAGAAGGATTTAAAGGGGAATTGCACTGCAGGCAATGCACCAGAGTGGCAGCACCGGGAGCTTGGGGACTAAGGCTCCTCGGGCATTATTGCAGACACACACAGCTGCCCGCAATGACAGCAGCTGCTCCTTTGAACTGCTGGCAGCAGCCAAGCGGCAGCATGAAGTGAAAGATCACTCCTGAGCTCAAGATGAACTCAACCTTGGATGTTAATCAGAGCAGCCACTCTTTTTGCCTCTTGGCATTTGGTTATTTGGAAACTGTCAATTTTTGCCTTTTGGAAGTATTGATTATTGTCTTTCTAACTGTGTTGATTATTTCTGGCAACATCATTGTGATTTTCGTGTTTCACTGTGCACCTTTGCTGAACCACCATACTACAAGTTATTTTATCCAGACCATGGCATATGCTGACCTCTTGGTTGGGGTAAGCTGCCTGGTCCCTTCTTTATCACTCCTCCACTACCCGCTTCCAGTAGAGGAGTCCTTGACTTGCCAGGTGTTTGGTTTTGTAGTGTCAGTTTTGAAGAGTGTCTCCATGGCCTCTCTGGCCTGTATCAGCGTTGACAGGTATATTGCCATCACTAAACCTTTATCTTATAATACCCTGGTTACGCCCTGGAGACTACGTCTGTGTATTTTCCTGATTTGGCTATACTCCACCCTGGTCTTCCTGCCTTCCTTTTTCCACTGGGGCAAACCTGGATATCATGGAGATGTGTTTCAGTGGTGTGCAGAGTCCTGGCACACCAACCCCTACTTCACCCTGTTCATTGTGATGATGCTGTATGCCCCAGCAGCCCTCATTGTGTGCTTCACCTATTTCAACATTTTCCGCATCTGCCAACAGCACACAAAGGAAATCAGCGAAAGGCAAGCCCGCTTCAGCAGCCAGAGTGGGGAGACTGGGGAGGTGCAGGCCTGTTGTGATAAGCGTTACGCCATGGTCCTGTTCCGAATTACTAGTGTGTTTTACATCCTCTGGCTGCCGTACATCATCTACTTCTTACTGGAGAGCTCCACTGGCTATGGCAATCGCCTCGCATCCTTCTTGACCACCTGGCTTGCTATTAGTAACAGTTTCTGCAACTGTGTCATTTACAGTCTTTCCAACAGTGTATTCCAAAGAGGACTAAAACGCCTCTCAGGGGCCATGTGTACCTCCTGCGCAAGTCAGATGGTAGCTAAGGATCCTTACACAATTAGGAGCAAAGGTCCTCTTAATGGATTTCATGTCTGAAGTGGTTCAAGTATTGAATCACTGTGTATTCTGTGCTAGCGTGTGTGTGTGTTTTCTTTTTATCTTCCTGTATTTCTAGTTCACTGAGAAGTATGGGACAAACTAATAATTTTAACTCTAAGCAATAGCTAACAAATGTTCCATGCAGATACCTTTTAAATTTGTAGTAATGATTTTTTTTAATGCTTTCGAATGAGAAGAATCAGGACAATTACTTTCGGTAATGTCATGAAAATGTCTGTACTTCTCAGACTTAAAATGAATAAAACCATTATCTAACACCTCTCCAGCTGGCATGACTTGAACCTGGGTGTGAAAGGTCAGCATTTCTAAAAGTCATCGTTTTGTGTTGCTTTTCTGGGTTCTTTCCACCTGTTTGGGCTTCATGTACAATTGATTTCTTTTAACAGGAAATATTAAAATATGGTGATGAATTAACAATGTATGTTAATTCAGTGATGAATTCTTTATATATGTCAAAGTATAACTTTGCTGCAGGCTTCCAGACTGTCATTCAGAAAGCCGAATGTTTTATGTCTTACTCTCTTAAGAGAATTCTCAATACAGTGAATAATGTGAAAATTTAATTTAAATTTTGCATTGAACCGTGAAGCAAAAGTACAAATTATATAACTTAAAAAAAATAAAATTTTGTGCCAGTTACAGCATCGAAATTTGCTGTATGCCCCAGCAGCCCTCATTGGTGTCCCCCGACCAACCCTCAGCGAAGGCAAGCCCGCTCAGCAGCCAGAGTGGGGAGACTGGGGAGGTGCAGGCCTGTTGTGATAAGCGTTACGCCATGGTCCTGTTCCGAATTACTAGTGTGTTTTACATCCTCTGGCTGCCGTACATCATCTACTTCTTACTGGAGAGCTCCACTGGCTATGGCAATCGCCTCGCATCCTTCTTGACCACCTGGCTTGCTATTAGTAACAGTTTCTGCAACTGTGTCATTTACAGTCTTTCCAACAGTGTATTCCAAAGAGGACTAAAACGCCTCTCAGGGGCCATGTGTACCTCCTGCGCAAGTCAGATGGTAGCTAAGGATCCTTACACAATTAGGAGCAAAGGTCCTCTTAATGGATTTCATGTCTGAAGTGGTTCAAGTATTGAATCACTGTGTATTCTGTGCTAGCGTGTGTGTGTGTTTTCTTTTTATCTTCCTGTATTTCTAGTTCACTGAGAAGTATGGGACAAACTAATAATTTTAACTCTAAGCAATAGCTAACAAATGTTCCATGCAGATACCTTTTAAATTTGTAGTAATGATTTTTTTTAATGCTTTCGAATGAGAAGAATCAGGACAATTACTTTCGGTAATGTCATGAAAATGTCTGTACTTCTCAGACTTAAAATGAATAAAACCATTATCTAACACCTCTCCAGCTGGCATGACTTGAACCTGGGTGTGAAAGGTCAGCATTTCTAAAAGTCATCGTTTTGTGTTGCTTTTCTGGGTTCTTTCCACCTGTTTGGGCTTCATGTACAATTGATTTCTTTTAACAGGAAATATTAAAATATGGTGATGAATTAACAATGTATGTTAATTCAGTGATGAATTCTTTATATATGTCAAAGTATAACTTTGCTGCAGGCTTCCAGACTGTCATTCAGAAAGCCGAATGTTTTATGTCTTACTCTCTTAAGAGAATTCTCAATACAGTGAATAATGTGAAAATTTAATTTAAAAATTTTGCATTGAACCGTGAAGCAAAAGTACAAATTATATAACTTAAAAAAAGAAAAAAAACTAAGGTATATTTTGTGCCAGGCTTCACTGAGACCTAGAGTTGTATGTACTGAAAGTGATTATAGTCTAGTATTTTTACCCATGGCTTTGTATATGTGTGTACCAAGAATATTTGAATTGAGTTAGAGTTCTCTTTTATAGCAAAATGCATTTTAATACCCTGAAAAATAATTAAATGATAGGAAGATGGCTGCCATTTTTATAATGGTGAAAATACATTAAAGTGTGTCTTTAATGTTCTCTGCTCTTTTTATTTAGAGACATTTTGAAATATTAGAATATCAGGAAGAAAGTATCCTAAGCAACTGAGTCAGAAAATACACTGTACATTTACCTAGTTCTTTTTTTAAAATAGAAGGTGTTGGTTGAGATGTTCTCTTTGTGCTTAAATGGAATAATCTAATAAAGGAGCAACTAATTCTTTTTAAAAGTATTCTTTCAGTTAGTGTTAAGGAATGAGAGGAGGGGAAGTTCTGATTAAGTCTTCATTGCTGTTCTCTTGCTAGGAGGAAAAATGTCATTGGGATACAATTCATTTCCTAAATAGGCCTTTTTTTTTTTTTTCTTTAATCTGAGTATTAGCAAAATCTATAGAATAAGTAATTAAGAGTGCTATGTATTTGTATATATAGTGCTGTTTTATTCCTCACAGCCTTTATGTTTAGAGCAAGAAGTTTATTTTTCTAAAAGGAGAGAAAAATTTCCCAGCAGCTCCAGGCATAGAAGTATTTCCTCAGCTTTTCTACTGGTTTTAATGTTTTCAAAGTCTTTGGGGAACTTACATGATCTCTGCCTTTGGCTAGATGTTATAATAGGAATGTGACAATGGTGTTCAGTGAGATGGAAGATAGGAGAAAACCAAGGAAAATGGGTTAAAGTGGATTTTTAAGTCCAGAGGAGGACATGGATATTCATAAGACACGCATATATACTTTGGTTTGCCATCATGGTATCAGAAAACCTCCTACCCCCTTTTAAAATAAAGGGTAACATTCTTAAGATTTTAAGTTTTAGAGATTGGTTTGATTTTTAACTTTAAATGTATCCCACTTAAGTGTTTTTAAGAGAACAAGTATTAATACAGAGATGTTGAAACTTCAGATTCTGAGTTCTGTCCAAAAGCTTGAAAATTTGATTCTAAGTTGTTTCAAAATTTAGAAGTCATATCAAAAGTGCAAGTTATATTAACAGTGGCTTTGTTGACATCTGAAGTAGAAACTCTTTTCTGTTAGATTCTGAAAAAGAGCTACATACAGTTTCCCTTTAAGTGGCAGAGATCTTAAAAGAAACCAGAATTTCCCTTTTTTCATGTATATAATAGAGAATGTAATCTGTTTTGATTTGCACAGTTAGCTTTATCAGTTTTTGGTTTCACAGATAGGGCAATCATAAAGATTAATTTTGATAGAAAACTGGTATTAAATCTGCTAATTAATTAGTAGGTTTAATATCAGTTTTTCTTTTGGAGGTACCTTTTAATTTTTTCTTGCACTGGGGTTCCATCTTAGAGAAAACAGAAAGGTTTTTGGAAAAGATTCTGTGGGAATTCTATGGAGATGAGGAAATCTGTTTAATTTTCTGGAAATGGCTAACCACACTGATATTTTAACGACTGGAAAGATAGCAGTTCTTTTAGTAAGAGCTTTTGTTAGTAGGTTTTTATATTTTGACCCTAATACCAAATTTAGATGTTGGCAGAGTTTTTTATTTTGTTTTTTTTCCCCTCTAGATTAGAACCTGTATCAATGTGTCTTAGCCTAAAACTAGAAATAAAGTAGATACAGTAATTTTAAAGAAAAATAAAGCATCTCCCTCCAGATGATGCTTGCTTAATATCAGATGTCTTTCCAGTTTATCTTGTCGTCACTGGACTTTGTAAATGCTAAGGTTTCTTCCAGGTATCAGTTCTTTTCTCACATTCGTTGTCTTTTGCTTTCAAATTTTTATTTCCCTGAGGTGTGTGCATGCAGGGGAGAAGAAATGTGTTAGGATACAGACATGCAGGCTTCTGTGGCTGGGGGAGATGTGTCAGATTTGTCCAGTTTGTATTTAAGTAACCTTTTCATTCTGGCGTGTTCATTTACTTTAAATGGAAATCTTAAGATTTTAAGTTTTAGAGATTGGTTTGATTTTTAACTTTAAATGTATCCCACTTAAGTGTTTTTAAGAGAACAAGTATTAATACAGAGATGTTGAAACTTCAGATTCTGAGTTCTGTCCAAAAGCTTGAAAATTTGATTCTAAGTTGTTTCAAAATTTAGAAGTCATATCAAAAGTGCAAGTTATATTAACAGTGGCTTTGTTGACATCTGAAGTAGAAACTCTTTTCTGTTAGATTCTGAAAAAGAGCTACATACAGTTTCCCTTTAAGTGGCAGAGATCTTAAAAGAAACCAAAATTTTCCCTTTTTTCATGTATATAATAGAGAATGTAATCTGTTTTGATTTGCACAGTTAGCTTTATCAGTTTTTGGTTTCACAGATAGGGCAATCATAAAGATTAATTTTGATAGAAAACTGGTATTAAATCTGCTAATTAATTAGTAGGTTTAATATCAGTTTTTCTTTTGGAGGTACCTTTTAATTTTTTCTTGCACTGGGGTTCCATCTTAGAGAAAACAGAAAGGTTTTTGGAAAAGATTCTGTGGGAATTCTATGGAGATGAGGAAATCTGTTTAATTTTCTGGAAATGGCTAACCACACTGATATTTTAACGACTGGAAAGATAGCAGTTCTTTTAGTAAGAGCTTTTGTTAGTAGGTTTTTATATTTTGACCCTAATACCAAATTTAGATGTTGGCAGAGTTTTTTATTTTGTTTTTTTTCCCCTCTAGATTAGAACCTGTATCAATGTGTCTTAGCCTAAAACTAGAAATAAAGTAGATACAGTAATTTTAAAGAAAAATAAAGCATCTCCCTCCAGATGATGCTTGCTTAATATCAGATGTCTTTCCAGTTTATCTTGTCGTCACTGGACTTTGTAAATGCTAAGGTTTCTTCCAGGTATCAGTTCTTTTCTCACATTCGTTGTCTTTTGCTTTCAAATTTTTATTTCCCTGAGGTGTGTGCATGCAGGGGAGAAGAAATGTGTTAGGATACAGACATGCAGGCTTCTGTGGCTGGGGGAGATGTGTCAGATTTGTCCAGTTTGTATTTAAGTAACCTTTTCATTCTGGCGTGTTCATTGCAACATTTAATGTTTTGCTTAAATACCAGTCTAACCAGTTGAGAATGAGAAAAAGTATATTTTAGACTCGGTCATCTTTGACAAGATGGCCCATTTAACTATGTGGTATATGATATCAGAGGAAATGTAAGCTTTTTGTGATTGTGTTGAAATTATTTCATAGTAAATTTTAAAATAACACTAATTGTTATATCTGTAATTGTGTGTTTTTATACAATTATTTCAGTGGAGGGGTGTTTTTTTTTTCTTTTTTCACTCTTAGGGTGGAAAGGCGATTACAAAAGGACAAGCATTCCACTTTAAAGAAAAAAATTGTCTTACACCATAGTGGATGTTTGCATTTTTCATGGACCTGTTAGTTCTTTTTTTTTTTTGGCCACTTCTACTGGTCTTTCATTTATTCTTTGGCCTGTGTGGGCCTCCCATCACAGTGGCCTCTCTCGCTGCAGAGCACCGGCTCTGGGCGCAAGTGCTGCAGAACTTGGGCTGGGTAGTTGGACACATCGGTCCAGCCGCTCTGCGGCACGTGGGATCTTCCCAGGCCAGGGATCGAACCAGCACCCCTTGCACTGCAAGGCGGTGTCCATACCCACTGGACCACCAGGGAAGCCTGTTAGTTCTGTTAGCCTCTAATTCTGTTAGTTCTTACCCAAAATTCCATTATGAAAAAGGGCTCTCTTTTTTTAAGGTTTAGTGCTTCTTGAGCCTTTTATAATGACGTTTCCTTTTTTACTTGAATAATGGTCTCAGTATTTTAGGGATTTGGAAAACTTGAATTTTTGTACTATTAAATGTATTTACTGTTCACCTCTTTGAACTTGAAAATGAAGCAACAGGGTTACAACTTCCCAGATGGTAGAGTGATTTCTGGGAGTTTCCTCAGCTTTTCAGGTGTGATTAAAACATCTGCTTTTGATGATGTAGGAATCTTACTGACTTTGTGTTTTTATATCATAAAATATTTGTGAAATAAATTATTGCCAAACCAGAACTTACAGCTATATGAGATTTGAGGAAGTTTAAGGATGGGGAGAATCATGGAACTATGAAAAAATTTTAAAGTCTTCGTAAATCATTGTTTGTGTTGATTTTTGTATATATTTTCCATTTCAGTGGAAGTTTTATATTAAATGTACATACTGTTAATATATTTCACAGACCTAAGGAATGTTCTAGACATTTCCTATGGCTATAAATGAGTCATTTGACTTTTTTTCAAAATTTGGGTTATAAGGGAATCAAGACAAGTAAAACGAACTTTGAAGGGGGAATCTAAGTTTCTGTTGCAAATTGACATGTTTGTAAGGGCTAGTTGCTTCTCTAAGGACTTACTTTCTTCTATTTATAATAATCCTTTCATCCTTCACAGGTTACTTTGAGGACTGAATTAAATAACTGATGTAAAAGAACTTTGTAATATGTAAAGTGCTTTGCAAATAAAAATGAATGCTGTTATTTTTATCTGCGATAGTTTTACATCTAAGGAAGTTGTACACAATGCTGTGATATTCCCAGATAAGATCTTTGAACGTCAATTTCATCTTTGAGAAGAGAGGCATGATAAACTCTCAACTTCCTAAAATGACAGTAACTTTAAACTCAGCATAAAACTATTTTATTCTCTTGTTTTTAAAATCTCTAAAGGTAGGTAGGTACAGTGTCTCTTCATACTTTATTCCCCAAATCTAACTCAGAAACTGGCTTAGCATGGAAGTTTTGCTGAATTTTACAGAACTAATGAATCTTTTGGGCATTATAAAGGACTGATGTCTAAAGAGAAGTCCAAAGCCTATAAATAGTTTTTCGTATGGTAAAGAGCATTCTAGACTCTTAACAGATAACTCTCTTTAATACCAAGAGACTAGTGTAGAAATTTGTGTTTTATACGCTAGGTAACTTTACTCCTGAAAACTCCATAGCCTCAGCCAACAGAACTTTAGTTGTTGTAGTTTACTTGCCCAGTTGTGTCTGACTCTCTCTCGACCCCATGGACTATAGCTCACTCTGTCCATGGGATTTCCCAGGCAAGGATACTGGAGTGTGTTGCCATTTCTGTCTTCAGTGAATATTTCTGACCTAGGGATTGAACTCATGTCTCCTGCATTGGCAGGCAGATTCTTTACCACTGAGCCTGATGGTAAACTTAAGTGAACTTAAGTGTAACCCCAGAGAACTTAAGGCACTGCTATCAAAATGCCAGTTTCTCACAGTCTATATAAGATCTTGGCTTTAGAACTAGATAATGTAGGCTGTAAAAATCAGTCACAGTAAAAGAGGCACAAGAGAATAGGATACTTGGTGAAAGAAATTGATCTAATTCTTTGGTTTTGCTTTTTCTCTTAATCTTCGCCACTTTAATATCTTTCCTTCCTTTATTTTCTTAACACACCTAGTCGTGTATTCAGACTAAAGAGCTTATGATACTGCTATTGTTGTTGTTGTTTACTCATTCAGTCATATTCAACTCTTCGTGATCCCATGGACTGCGGCACACAAGCTCCTCTCTCTACCGTCTCCCAGAGTTGGCCCAGACTCATGTCCATTGAGTCAGTGATGTTATTTAACTGTCTCATTCTCTGCTGCCCCCTTTTCCTTCTGCCTTCAATCTTTCCCAGTATCGGGGAAATGAGTTGGCTCTTCACATCAGGTGACCAAAGTATTGGAGCTTCAGCTTTGTCATCAGTCCTTCCAGTGAATATTCAGGGTTGATTTCCTTTAGGATTAATTGGTTTGATCTCCTTGCAGTCCAAGGGACTCTAAAGACTTTTCTCCAACACCATAGTTCTCCAGCACCAGCATCATTCTTCAGCACTGAGCCTTCTTTATGGTCCAACTCTCATATCTGTACATGACTACTGGGAAAACCATAGCTATGACTGTGTGGACCTCTGTTCACAAAGTGATGTCTCTGCTTTTTTAACACTCAGGTTTAGATTTATCACAGCTTTTCTTCTAAGGAGAAAGTGTCTTTTTGATTTTGTGGCTGCAGTCACCATTCGCAGTCATTTTTGGAACCCAGGAAAAGAAAATCTGTCACTGCTTCCACTTTTTCTTATTCTATTTGCCATGAAGTAATAGGATCACATGCCATGATCTTAGTTCTTTGAATATTGAGTTCCAAGCCAGCCTTTTTGCTTTCTTCTTTCACCTTCATCAAGAGGCTCTTTAATTCCTCTTCACTTTCTGCCATTAGAATGTCTTCATCTCCTATCTGAGGTTGTTGATATTTTTCCCAGGAATCGTGATTCCCACTAGTGATTCATCAGCCTGGCATTTCACATGATTTCATGATTTACTCTGAATAGAAGTTAAACAGGCAAGGTGACAGCATACAGCCTTATCGTACTCCTTTCCCAGTTTTGAAGCCGTCCATTGTTCCATATTTGGTTCAACTGTTGCTTCTTGATTCCCATCCAGGTTTCTCAAGAGACAGGTAAGGTGGTCTGGTACTCCCATCTCTTTAAGAGTTTTCCACAGTTTGTTGTGAGCCACATAGTCAAAGGCTCTCGAGTAATCAATGAAGCAGAAGTAGATGTTTTTCTGAAATTCCTTTGCTTTCTCCGTGATACAACAAATATTGGCAGTTTGAGTTCTAGTTCCTCTGCTTTTTCTAAATCCAACTTGTACATCTGAAAGTTCTTGATTTATGTGCTGCTGAAATCTAGCTTGAAGGATTTTGAGTATAACCTTGGTAGCATGTAAAATGAATAATGTGGTGGTTTGAACATTCTTTGGCATTGCCTTTCTTTGGGATTGGAATGAAAACTGACATTTTCAAGTCCTGTGGCCACTGCCGAGTTTTCCGATTTGCTGGTGTATTGAGTGTAGCACTTTAACACCATCATTTTTTATGATTTGAAATAGCTCAGCTGAAATTCCATCAACCCCACTACCTTTGTTCATAGTAATTCTTCTAAGGCCCGCTTGACTTCAAACTCTAGAATGTCTAACTCTAGGTGAGTGACCACACCATCGTGGTTATCTGACTCATTAAGACCTTTTTTGTACAGTTCTGTGTATTCTTGCCACCTCTTCTTAGTCTCTTCTGCTTTTGTTAGGTCCTTACCATTTCTGTCCTCTTTCGTGCCCATCCTTGTATGAAATATTCCTTGATATCTCCAATTTTCTTGAAGAGATCTGTAGTCTTTTCCATTCTATTGTTTTCCTCTGTTTGCATTTTTCATTTAAGAAGCCCTTCTTATTCTCTCCTTGCTATTCTCTGGAGCTCTGCATTCAGTTGGATAAATCTTTCCCTTTCTTCCTTGCCTTTCACTTGTCTTCTTTCTTCAGATATTTCTGAAACCTCTTCAGACAACCTACTTTGCCTTCTTGCATTTCTTTTTCTTTTTGATGATTTTGGTCACTGCCTCCTGTGCAGTATTACGAACCTCCATCCATAGTTCTTCAGGCACTGTATATATCTACCAGATATAATCCCTTGAATCTATTTGTCACCTCTACTGTATAATCACAAGGGATTTGATTTAGGTCATATTTGAATGGCCCAGTAGTTTTCCGTGCTTTCTTCAATATAAGCCTGAATTAAGTAAGCTGACTGAATAAGGAACTCAGTCAGCTCCATGTTTTTATTTATTTGTTTATTTTTTGCTGACTGCGTTGAGCTGCTCCATTTGCAAAGAATATGATCTGATTTCAGGATTGACCATCTAGTCATGTCCGTGTATAGAGTCATCTGTTGGGTTGTTGGAAAAGGCATTTGCTATGACCAGCATTTTCTCTTGACAGACCTTTAGCCTTTGTCCTGTTCCATTTTGTACTCCAAGGCCAAACTTGCCTGTTATTCTGGGTATCTCTTGACTTCCTGCTTTTGCATTCCAGTTCCCATTAATGAAAAGGACATCTTATTTTGGTGTTAGTGCTGGAAGGTGTTGTATGTCTTCATAGAACCTGTCCACTTCTTTGGCATCAGTGGTTTGGGCGTAGACTTGGTTTACTGTGATGTTGAATGGTTTGTCTTCAAAACAAACTGAGATCATTCTGTCGTTTTTGAGATTGCACCCAAGTACTGCATTTTGCACTCTTTTTTGACTGTGAGGAATATTCAGTTTCTTCTAAGGGATTCTTGCCCACAGTAGTAGATATGATGGTCATCTGAATTAAATTCACGCATTCCTGTCCATTTTAGTTCACTGATTCCTAAGATGTCAGTGTTCAGTCTTGTCACCTCCAGCTTGACTGTGTCCAGTTTGCCTCGATTAATGAACCTAACGTTCCAGCTTCCTGTAGTGTTGTTCTTTATAGCATCAGACTTTACTTTCACCCACCAGATACATCCACAATTGAGCATCTTTTCCACTTTGACCCCTCTGCTTCATTCTTCTGAAGCTATGAGTAATTGTCCTCTGGTCTTCCCAAGTAGCATATTGTAAACCTTCTGACCTAGAGAGTTCATCTTTAGGTATCATATCTTTTTGCCTTTTCATACTGTTCATGGGGTTCTTGTGGCAAGAATACTAGAATGGGTTGCCATTTCCTTTTCCAGTGGACCACGTTTTGTCAGAACTCTTCACCATGACCCATCCATCTTGGGTGGCCCTGCATTTCATGGCACATAGCTTCATTGAGTTGCCCAAAGCCCTTTGCCATCACAAGGCTTTGATCCGTGAAGGGGATGATACTGCCATAGGTTATAGAAAATTGTATTATGCCATAATTGGCTTTTAGAGATAGTAAATAGCGTTGAGCTGCTCCATTTGCAAAGAATATGATCTGATTTCAGGATTGACCATCTAGTCATGTCCGTGTATAGAGTCATCTGTTGGGTTGTTGGAAAAGGCATTTGCTATGACCAGCATTTTCTCTTGACAGACCTTTAGCCTTTGTCCTGTTCCATTTTGTACTCCAAGGCCAAACTTGCCTGTTATTCTGGGTATCTCTTGACTTCCTGCTTTTGCATTCCAGTTCCCATTAATGAAAAGGACATCTTATTTTGGTGTTAGTGCTGGAAGGTGTTGTATGTCTTCATAGAACCTGTCCACTTCTTTGGCATCAGTGGTTTGGGCGTAGACTTGGTTTACTGTGATGTTGAATGGTTTGTCTTCAAAACAAACTGAGATCATTCTGTCGTTTTTGAGATTGCACCCAAGTACTGCATTTTGCACTCTTTTTTGACTGTGAGGAATATTCAGTTTCTTCTAAGGGATTCTTGCCCACAGTAGTAGATATGATGGTCATCTGAATTAAATTCACGCATTCCTGTCCATTTTAGTTCACTGATTCCTAAGATGTCAGTGTTCAGTCTTGTCACCTCCAGCTTGACTGTGTCCAGTTTGCCTCGATTAATGAACCTAACGTTCCAGCTTCCTGTAGTGTTGTTCTTTATAGCATCAGACTTTACTTTCACCCACCAGATACATCCACAATTGAGCATCTTTTCCACTTTGACCCCTCTGCTTCATTCTTCTGAAGCTATGAGTAATTGTCCTCTGGTCTTCCCAAGTAGCATATTGTAAACCTTCTGACCTAGAGAGTTCATCTTTAGGTATCATATCTTTTTGCCTTTTCATACTGTTCATGGGGTTCTTGTGGCAAGAATACTAGAATGGGTTGCCATTTCCTTTTCCAGTGGACCATGTTTTGTTAGAACTCTTCAAAGTGACCCATCCATCTTGGGTGGCCCTGCATTTCATGGCACATAGCTTCATTGAGTTGCCCAAAGCCCTTTGCCATCACAAGGCTTTGATCCGTGAAGGGGATGATACTGCCATAGGTTATAGAAAATTGTATTATGCCATAATTGGCTTTTAGAGAAAGTTTACGAAGCAATCGAGAAGCACTTAACTAGATGCCAGATAGTGTAACTATCTGGTCTCAGTCATTTAAAGAAGGATCATGATTACTTTCTTATGGAACTTCATAGTTTTTAGATGTTTCTTTTGGAAAAATTCTATAATCGGTTTTTCAGAAGGCTTCACAGAGTTAGTTTATCTGGATAAATTTACCAAACCTACAGGTGGAACAGTTGTGTGCGTGCTTAGTTATGTCTGACTCTTTGAGACCCCATGGAATGTAGCCTGCCAGCATCCGTGGGACTTGCCAGTGTAAAAAATTATGTTATTTTATTAGTTTAAAATGATAAATCAGTGCTAGGAATAGGGAGCAGTTTTTCTCTATTGATAAGTCTTCGTGGAAAGCCGTACCATATTCAGAATGTTGCTTGTTGAGAATGAAATCTCAGAATACGGTTCTGTAACATGAACATTTACTAGTATAAGAATAAGCCTGATGTTCCATCTCTAATCAGAAAACCTAGTCATTGGAATCCTGATAAAAGTTGAAATCATCTGTTCTTCTAGTACTGATTAATCAACCTTGTAATGGACATATTCTTTAGTTAATTAACTTCTTTTGTTACTTATCTTTTAGTAAAATTTCAACAGTCTTACAGGCTTGCTAACTCATTCTTTCTTTTGGAGGTGGTTTTATAGATCACTTTTACCATAGAACACTGTTTTCTGATTTAATATTCAAAGCATGGTCTTATTGCTTTGTTAGTTTGGGAAAGCAACTCATCTTGGTTTTCGTGAAGTGAGTATATACTGTCTAGTTAGAAAAGCAAGGTATATGAAAATACCTAAAATAATTAACAGTATCAGATAGGTAATTAGATTAGAAACATTAAATTTTTAAAAGTCACGTTATCCCCAAAGGAGATGGGGAGGGACATTTGAGCTGAAAAAGACCTTATAGATCATATGGTCTCTCTTTTTACAGACAGGAAACCAGTACAGTGGCCAAATACCATTTATGGTAATACTCAGACTTTCTACTACCTAGTCCATTGTGCTTTCCTATTATATCTTTTTGCTTTTGCAGAGGAGGTGGAGTTTGATTTCATTCGGCCAACTCCTGAAGAAGGCTTAAATAGGCTGATAAGAGGTGTGTGTATGTGCTTGGATGTGTAATTTTAGGTTTAGAAAGCATTATTGGCAAGAATATAGTTGTTAACTGAGTTGTCTTATGCTTCAGAGGAATTTTATAAACTTTATCTTGCTCCTTCTAACACTCTACAAGCCAGTGGCTATTAACCCCATGACAAAGATGGGAAAACTGAAATTTGGAGTTGCCAGAGTCAAACAGTTAATAATAGAAGATCTGGGATTCAAACCTCAGGCCTTTCTAACTTAAGGTATGTTGTTACCTCGTGTAATTCTCACAGAGACCTATCAGGTAGGGTTTGTTTGTGTTTGCTTATATTGTCTTATCTATATGTGTGTGTGTGTGTGTGTATCTGTTTTACAAGGGAGGAAACTTTGGTTTAGAGAAATTAATGTATCAACTAATTCCTATACTTGAAAACATGTGGCAGACTACTACATATAGTAGGTTTAGTATCCATGTTTATTTCTGTTAATCCCACTGTTAAAAAAATAGCAAAACTATAGTGCATATGGACAAAAGAGGAACAGAGGTGATGGCAAGATGAAGGAAGCCAACAAATTCTGGGGTTATACAAACCCAGTGGACAAGTGGTAACTGACTCAGCAGGATTGACAAAGCTGAATTCTAAAGTTGTGGGGGAGTGACAAAAAGAGTCAAAAACTGATCTGCTCATAAAATCCAGTAAATAGGTGGCAATTAGATTCTTGATATGCCTCTACAGGCAGAGATAGTATGGAGCTGAAAACTAAAAGGTACACTTAAGTCCCGTCACCCACCACCTTGATCCCCATCCCACAGTGGCCCTAGCAGACAACTGTTTTTTCACCATCCCAGCAGAAGATGGGAAACTTACTCTTTGGAGATTGAACGACAGACACTTGGGATGCCAAGTATAGCTGCGAGTGGGACTAAAACACCTTGGCAAAAGCATGAGTATCAAGAAAAAGTCTATTTGTTAAATAATCTGTACCCTCTTCGCAGGCTTCCTGTGGCTCAGTGGTAAAGAATCCACCTGCCATTGCAGGAGACATGGATTTGATCCTTAGGTTGGGAAGATCCCCTGGAGAAGTGAATGGCACTCCAGTATTCTTCCCTGGGAAATCCCGTGGACAGAGGAGCCTGGGGGGCTACAGTTCATGGTGTCATAAAAGAGTTGGACGCAACTAAGCAACTGAACAGGATTCTCTTCTCACTAACTACACTCCCAGAATCCTCTTTGTTGTCGTTCAGTCACCCAGTCATGTCTGACTCTTTGCTGCTCCATGGACTGCCACACACCAGTCTTTTCTTAACGCTCTTAGCCTTAAAGTTTCTAAGCAGCAAATAAGAGGAGTCTAGTCTGGGGGCCGGTATTTGAGGGCTCTCAGTTCAAACAGACTAGGCAGGCCCAGTCACTTTAAGTTGATGCCCCTCAGTCAGCAAATCCCACCCATGCATCTAAAACGTCCAGTTAGTTTTTTATTCCTTCTCCTTTAATGTCAACAGTCAGCCAGAGAAAGTCATATGAATAGGTTTGAGAGTATGTATCATGAATGCACAAAACCCAAAACAAATCAGCAGAAGCAGAAACAATGCAAGTCACAGAAGAAAACTTCCCTCTCCAAATCCAGTATTTATAACTAAATATTTTCAGAGAAGATTTTGCATCCGTTGAAGAAAAGAGGATGCTGTTTAAAAAAAAAAAAAAAAAGAAAACTCTTGAGATTAAAAATATAATCAGACATTTTTAAAAATTAGAAAACTTGGAAGATAAAATTGAGGTAGACTAGATAGTGAAACAAAAGACAGATCAAGTAGATAAAAGCAAGACAATTAGAGACATAATTAAGAAAGCCCAATATCTGACAACACAATTTTCAGAAACAGAGAAGAATGGGGAAATTCTTAAATAGCGCAAGAGAACTTTATCAACTGAAGGATATGAGTTTCCATAATGACAATGAGTAGTCATGAATGGATGTAAGAGTTGGACCATAGAGAAGGCTGAGCACTGAAGAACTGATGCTTTCGAATTGTGTTACTAGAGAAGACTCTTGAGAGTCTCTTGAACAGCAAGGATATCAAACCAGTCAATCCTAAAGGAAATCAGCCTTGAATACTCATGGGAAGGACTGAAGCTTAAGCTCCAATACTTTGGGCACCTGATGTGAGTGGCTGACTCATTATAAAAGATTCTGATGCTTGGAAAGATTGAAGGTGAAAGGAGAAGATGGCGGCAGAGATGAGATAGTTCAATAACATTACCGATTCAATGGACATGAACTTGGGCTAACTGTGAGATGATGAGGGACAGGGTGGCATGGTGTGCTGCAGTCCATGAGGTAGCAAAGAGTCAGTCACGACTTAGAGACTCAACAACAAAAACAATGAAAAGGACCAACCAGCTTAATGTAATAAGACTTTGTGATGGCAAGTCATAAAATTTCAGAACCCTGGGGATAGAAAACCCTAAAAGCATCTTGGTCTGGAGCAGGGATGGGACTGTAGAAACGTCCTGAGTACAGAGATATGAATAGCATTGGACTTCCTACCACCCTGAAGCAAGAAAATAATTGGGAGTAAGTTCAGAATTTTAAAGAAGTGATTTTTAACCTAGCATTTTATGCCCAGTCAAACTTTCATTCAAGTGTGAGGGTAAAACCCATTTTGCTATATTTGGGGGTCTCAAAATATTTATGTACCTTATAAATATAGTTACATAAAACACAGAGGGAAAGAAAAACTCTTAATTAGTAACTTTAGAAAAGAGAGGAAATTAAGAACGGAAATTTGATCATGATATAGTCTGTGATTCAGTAGTGAATGGTACTGATTTCGACAGAAATTGTTACAAAGTCATGTTGAGAGTCATAATGAGGGGAAGGGAAGTATGTGTGGAGGGTAGGGGGGATTGGGACTGTAACAGAGCAACAGTATCACCTCCCATACTTTTGTTGTTGTTTTCCAAAAAGCCATAAAATAGCAGTTGTGTATTTTTTTTTAAGAAATGAGAAAAAACAAACATAAAAGATAAAAAAGATGAAATTTGTTGCCTTTGGGCAGCAGGTCGTAAGGTGGGAGACACAGGGGGTCTGTTCTTTTTCGTAAGCTTTGTGCCATTTGATCTTTACAATTATGGAGGTGTATTTTTTTTTTTTTTTTATGAAAAGCATAGACCACATTTAGGCAGTGGTAGATAAATTTTAACAGAAATAGAAGGAAACCAGGAAATGTAGGTTTAGAACACATCAGTGAAGTAGAAAATGAGGATGTGATAGCACTGTATTACCTATGGCCCTGTACTAAGCAATTCCTTACTATCATCTTATTTCATCCTCCTAGTAGAAGACAGGCAAGAAGGATGTTATCCTTCTTTGACAATTATGGAAACTGAGTTTTGAGGCTATAGGACCTTTTCGATTTCTAATCTGTTACTGTGCCTCTTAACTATGTTTGAATCTTTCTAGATATTTTTATTTGTTTATTTTTACCAGCAGAAGATAGCAAATATTGGAAAACCTCCTCTTTGACATCATGGGAAGGAATGTATGAAAACAAATGCTTATGTATCTATGTATGTGATGAGTATGTGTGTACTGGTATACTTGTATTTGTAATGTCAGACCTGGCATTATGAGATTACAATAGAAATGTAACTCACTCTGTGGTGTTTATAGGTAAGGAAATGTGTGTTACATAGATTTCCTTAGAAGGCAGTATATGAGGTAGACTTAGTTCTGAGAATAGTAAGATTTCTCTAGTCTTCTCCCCACCCCTTGAGATTGGCATAAACTATTTAGCTGAGCAAGATTAAAGGAACCCAGAGAATCAGTAGGTAAAAGTGACCTACAATTAGCAAACAGTAAATGATATGAGAAAGCCTTCAGAAAAGTAAAAAAGCACAAATTTGTTAAGTTACCTTGACTGTAGTCACTTTAGAAAGAAGAAATTGATCATGATATAGTCTGTGATTCAGTAGTGAATGGTACTGATTTCGACAGAAATTGTTACAAAGTCATGTTGAGAGTCATAATGAGGGGAAGGGAAGTATGTGTGGAGGGTAGGGGGGATTGGGACTGTAACAGAGCAACAGTATCACCTCCCATACTTTTGTTGTTGTTTTCCAAAAAGCCATAAAATAGCAGTTGTGTATTTTTTTTTAAGAAATGAGAATTAACAAACATAAAAGATAAAAAAGATGAAATTTGTTGCCTTTGGGCAGCAGGTCGTAAGGTGGGAGACACAGGGGGTCTGTTCTTTTTCGTAAGCTTTGTGCCATTTGATCTTTACAATTATGGAGGTGTATTTTTTTTTTTTTTTTATGAAAAGCATAGACCACATTTAGGCAGTGGTAGATAAATTTTAACAGAAATAGAAGGAAACCAGGAAATGTAGGTTTAGAACACATCAGTGAAGTAGAAAATGAGGATGTGATAGCACTGTATTACCTATGGCCCTGTACTAAGCAATTCCTTACTATCATCTTATTTCATCCTCCTAGTAGAAGACAGGCAAGAAGGATGTTATCCTTCTTTGACAATTATGGAAACTGAGTTTTGAGGCTATAGGACCTTTTCGATTTCTAATCTGTTACTGTGCCTCTTAACTATGTTTGAATCTTTCTAGATATTTTTATTTGTTTATTTTTACCAGCAGAAGATAGCAAATATTGGAAAACCTCCTCTTTGACATCATGGGAAGGAATGTATGAAAACAAATGCTTATGTATCTATGTATGTGATGAGTATGTGTGTACTGGTATACTTGTATTTGTAATGTCAGACCTGGCATTATGAGATTACAATAGAAATGTAACTCACTCTGTGGTGTTTATAGGTAAGGAAATGTGTGTTACATAGATTTCCTTAGAAGGCAGTATATGAGGTAGACTTAGTTCTGAGAATAGTAAGATTTCTCTAGTCTTCTCCCCACCCCTTGAGATTGGCATAAACTATTTAGCTGAGCAAGATTAAAGGAACCCAGAGAATCAGTAGGTAAAAGTGACCTACAATTAGCAAACAGTAAATGATATGAGAAAGCCTTCAGAAAAGTAAAAAAGCACAAATTTGTTAAGTTACCTTGACTGTAGTCACTTGATGAAAGTTTTGTTGGCTTGTTAGAAAAAGATTGTATTGGCTTTGAACAAAATACGAAAGTCTTTTCAAAGTAAAACTTTAAATTGTGTCTCTTAGCTTCCAATAAATTTGCTTAATTAGACAATATTTTGGGGAGAAAAGTCAAAGTTACGGCATTAAATAGAATGATATATTTCTAAAAATTCTTAGGGAAAGTCTGGGAAACCCCCACTCCCAAAGCTGTTTATTTATAGCTAGACCAAAAAAAAAAAAAAAGGTCCATCTGTGTGTCTCTGTCTTCATTGGTCCCTGGGGAGTAGAAACTGAGTTTAAAAAGTTCTTTCAATTTAAAAATTTCTCCTTCGTGACACGATTATTTGTAGGAATTGAAAACATTCCTTCTTAGATTATGTTAATGTCATGTATAATTAATGGTCATTATACAAAGGATAAATGTGTAGCCTGCCGAACACTGGAAGTAAAACAAAATTTAGAGCTTAGTTTTCAGTGTATTAGGTAATGTAATCTGTCAGAACTTCAGAAGGATACTTTAACCTTTAAGTGAAGAAGACTCCAATATTATAGCAGTCAATTCAAGATAAGATACATGTTGCAGTAATGTAAAACTTTTTACATGGTTATTGTATTCTGTTTATACTCTTGGGTCACTATATTTCTGAGATAAAAAGAAGATAGTGAAAAAAGCATGCACTTTGGAATCTCTGGCTCTTGGTTCTCTACTCTGTAAAATGGGATAACCCTTGTTAGAATTATTGGGAAAAAATGATACTGTCACATCTTAAGTATATAGATATAAAATTGTGCATGGTGGCATCATAGACAGTCAATAAAAGATTGCTGCTATTATTTCCTTGTTACAGAGAGTCAATCTCCTGGTAACTTCCAGGGCCTCCTGGAAATTGGCATGTACCTTCAAAGGAAAGACCCTAGGTGCTTGTGGAGGGGGTTGGTGAGCCTCTTTCTCTCAGGGATCATAAACCCCTACAGTCCTGCCTTGATGGTTTATTCCATCATATTACTGATGTTTTACATGTGTGTTCCACAGGAGAGTTAGTCCTACAGTTTTCCGACATTAAGATACATATATTTAGATGCACTTTTCAAGGAACAAGTATTGGAGATTATAGTAAGAGCTTTAATAGTTTAGAGATTGAAAGGAAATTTGAGACTGAGGTAGTAAAGACGTTTAATTTAACTTTAAAAATGAGTTTAATTAGGAAAACGTAAAACAGTTACAAAGAGTGTTTTAAGCTTCAAAGGCCTAAATCAAGAGGAACCATTTAGGTACTTAAGGAATAGAGACTGTGTATTAATGTAGTGATTAAAAGTATGTGCTTGAGAGGCAGGCAGAATCCTAGCCCTGAAACTTAACTAGCTGTGTGACCTTGGGCAAGATTCATAATCCCTCCCAGTTTCTGTTGCAATAGTCCTGTTTCATGTAAGTGTTGTAAGGGTCACTGGTAATGCATGTAAAGCTCTTAGCACAGTGCTTAGTCTGCAGTAAGGATTCAGTACATGTTAGCAGGTGCTGTTAGCTTCCTTGTGAATAGGGCAGTATGGGTGAACCAGAGGTTTCAATTTGAGATATAATGGAATAAGGGCAAAAAGGTAAATTGGGGCTACTTGATAAGGAACTAAAAGCTAAGGAATGTGATTTTCATTGGGAATTGGAGACGGATTTAAGGTTTTTGATCAGGTGAACAAAAACTATGGAATCTTAAAGTTGACAGAGTTACAGGGTCCCTTAGAGGTCATAATGTAGACTTTCCCTTTTTCAAATGGGGAAAGGGAGACACAGAGTAGTGACACAGTTAAGTTAGTTGCAAAACTGGGACAGAAGTCCAGGTCTTGGACTTCCCTTAGACTCAATCATAACACCAAAATAAGTCCAAAGGATTGATCAGGAATGGTCAAGTTCTTAGAAAACTGCTGGCATTTCCAGCCACTTTGGGGAAAAAAGAAACAAGGGTCACATTTTGATGTGGATTAAATGAATAAAAATAGTCTCTCCATTGGTACTTTTAACCAAACGAGATTTGCTTGTGGAGGGTTGGTGAGCCTCTTTCTCTCAGGGATCATAAACCCCTACAGTCCTGCCTTGATGGTTTATTCCATCATATTACTGATGTTTTACATGTGTGTTCCACAGGAGAGTTAGTCCTACAGTTTTCCGACATTAAGATACATATATTTAGATGCACTTTTCAAGGAACAAGTATTGGAGATTATAGTAAGAGCTTTAATAGTTTAGAGATTGAAAGGAAATTTGAGACTGAGGTAGTAAAGACGTTTAATTTAACTTTAAAAATGAGTTTAATTAGGAAAACGTAAAACAGTTACAAAGAGTGTTTTAAGCTTCAAAGGCCTAAATCAAGAGGAACCATTTAGGTACTTAAGGAATAGAGACTGTGTATTAATGTAGTGATTAAAAGTATGTGCTTGAGAGGCAGGCAGAATCCTAGCCCTGAAACTTAACTAGCTGTGTGACCTTGGGCAAGATTCATAATCCCTCCCAGTTTCTGTTGCAATAGTCCTGTTTCATGTAAGTGTTGTAAGGGTCACTGGTAATGCATGTAAAGCTCTTAGCACAGTGCTTAGTCTGCAGTAAGGATTCAGTACATGTTAGCAGGTGCTGTTAGCTTCCTTGTGAATAGGGCAGTATGGGTGAACCAGAGGTTTCAATTTGAGATATAATGGAATAAGGGCAAAAAGGTAAATTGGGGCTACTTGATAAGGAACTAAAAGCTAAGGAATGTGATTTTCATTGGGAATTGGAGACGGATTTAAGGTTTTTGATCAGGTGAACAAAAACTATGGAATCTTAAAGTTGACAGAGTTACAGGGTCCCTTAGAGGTCATAATGTAGACTTTCCCTTTTTCAAATGGGGAAAGGGAGACACAGAGTAGTGACACAGTTAAGTTAGTTGCAAAACTGGGACAGAAGTCCAGGTCTTGGACTTCCCTTAGACTCAATCATAACACCAAAATAAGTCCAAAGGATTGATCAGGAATGGTCAAGTTCTTAGAAAACTGCTGGCATTTCCAGCCACTTTGGGGAAAAAAGAAACAAGCGCTCACATTTTGATGTGGATTAAATGAATAAAAATAGTCTCTCCATTGGTACTTTTAACCAAACGAGATTTGAAAAATCTTAATTACAAGGTTTTCTTGCTCAGTAGCAGTCACTTCAGAGATGTTTAGTATGGTTCTAGAATGTCTTCATTTATATTTATATAAATGAAGTATTTATATTAATTGTACTGCTAGTGAGATTACAGGGTGGAGTTTTTGCTTACATAAAATTAAAGATCATTGCTTATTCAGTACCTTTTAAAATTGCTGTTTCCCAAGGATTTTAAACAGAAAAATATAAAAAGAATTTAATTTCAGAAGGGCTCTTACATGTTATAAGCCATTACTAAATCCTAATATACCCCTGTGCCGTTAAGTTTTTAGGTTAGTAGACAAAGATCTAACTGATTATAGCTTTATACATTAACGATAGAATAGATAACTAACCATTAATCATTTCTTGTTTCTTTTTTAAAAATTTGGTTTTTTAATTGAAGGATAATTGCTTTACAGAATTTTGTTGTTTCCAGCCAAATAGCAACATGAAGCACCGGTAGGTATACATATGTCTCTTCCCTCTTGAACTTCCCTCCCATATCCCTCCCCATCCCATCCCATCCCTTTTTTATTGGTTATTTATTTTCATCCTTCTTTATTCATCGGCCTGTGTGGGCCTCCCACTGTAGTGGCCTCTTGTGGCAGAGCACTGGCTCTGGCGCATGTTCTCCAGAGCGCTGGCTTGTAATTGGATGCATTGGTCCAGCTGCTCCGTGGCACGTGGGCTCTTCCCTGACCAGAGATTGAACCAGTGCCCCTTGCACTGCAAGGTGGACTCTTTATCCACTGTACCACCAGGGAAGCCCCAAAGCCCCTGTTTGAGTTCCCTGAGTCATACAGAAAATTTCCATTGGCTATCTGTTTAGTAGTAGTGCAAGTTTCCATACAGCTGTGTCCATACAGCTCAGTCTCTCCTCCCTCCCCATTCCCCCATGCCCATAACTCGGTTCTCTGTTTCTCTGTTGCTGCCCTGCAAACAAATTCATCATTACCATCTTTCTAGATTTCATATTTGCATTAGTACATAATATTTATTTTTCTCTTTCTGACTTAAAATTAGCTCTGTAGTAGGAAAATTAAAATCTTAAACATGGTTTTTCTTCTGTTTTGAGAGTGATTTTGAGAAGGTTTTATTCTTAGCATATAATGCTTTATAAACTCTTTAGGTCAATAGTATCAGTCAATACAGTCTGCATTAAGAACTACTAAGAGGGCATTTGATATGATACACAGTTTTGCTCAATAATAATAATACAGTTGAAATAAGTATTTGGAATGCATCACAGTTATCAAAAATACATTTGAAATGTGACTTTATATATAATAATTCTGTGTCTTCTGATTTAGCTGACTCATAGATTACCTCCTCGACACCTTTACTCAGAGTGACACTTACTGTCTTTGCTTTTGTCAGATGAAAGTTCTTGAGTATTTTCTGCACCCTAGGCCTCTCCATGATGGAGTACTGTGAAGGAGAATCAACAATAGCAAAGCAGGAAAAGATTGACGGTGCACTTAGCAGTTGTGCCTTATCTATACATGATTTGGGACAGTGTTGCCAAACACTGAATAATTTTCCTGTGGGAAACTTGAACCCTAAAAGGAAATGAACATAGCTAAATGGCTGCATCTCACATGGGACTTAGATTTATTTTTAGAATGGCACTATAATGCCATATTTGGTTTGAAACAATGTGGTAGCCGTACCTTATCTTATTAAAAGCTATGGTTTTTTAAGAAGCCATTTAATTTTCTATTGCACTGTGTATATAGATTCACCATAATAAGTATATAACTGTTTAGCTGGTAACCATGCTAAAATGTTTTAAAGTTAGAGGCACTTATTTGGCAAACGTTTCTGGAGGCAGCTTTTGGGGGTCTGCTTTCTGCAAGAAAAGATTCTTTGGCAGTTCATTGATTATAGAATATAGTTGTCTTTTGTTGTACATGTTTGAGACAAATTGTTTTCTTACTGGAAGGGGAAACGAGTAAAGAAGAATTAGTAGCACTGAGTGTTGGTATAGTTAGTAGATTTGTCTTGAAATAAAAGAGTTCTTTACTAAATGAGTCAGTAATAATAGAGAAACCCAGGTGGATTTTGCTTCTGAGAAAATGATGTTTTAAAAAGATAGGAACAAAGATAATTCATATTGAGTTCTAGAATGTTCTGGTTAGCATGGTTCATAGGTGTGAAAAAGTCATTGCACCATTTATCTTTTGTGTCAGCTTTACTACTACCAGATTTATCTTTATAATTTTATTAAGTTAAAATAAATTAAGATGTCAGTAATATACAGTGGATTCCTGAGTTGGATACTATCTAAAATTGCAGGTGCCTCACAGTTCACTAAGTTTCAGATATGGCAGAAATCGCCAAATACATATTTTGTCTTTTGGCTTATCTCCCAAGGTTGGAAGTATGCCAGTATCATAAATCTCAAGTCCAGTGGGAAAGAGCTGTCAGTGATGGACAAAAGGCCTATGCTAGAGTGACACTTACTGTCTTTGCTTTTGTCAGATGAAAGTTCTTGAGTATTTTCTGCACCCTAGGCCTCTCCATGATGGAGTACTGTGAAGGAGAATCAACAATAGCAAAGCAGGAAAAGATTGACGGTGCACTTAGCAGTTGTGCCTTATCTATACATGATTTGGGACAGTGTTGCCAAACACTGAATAATTTTCCTGTGGGAAACTTGAACCCTAAAAGGAAATGAACATAGCTAAATGGCTGCATCTCACATGGGACTTAGATTTATTTTTAGAATGGCACTATAATGCCATATTTGGTTTGAAACAATGTGGTAGCCGTACCTTATCTTATTAAAAAGCTATGGTTTTTGAAGAAGCCATTTAATTTTCTATTGCACTGTGTATATAGATTCACCATAATAAGTATATAACTGTTTAGCTGGTAACCATGCTAAAATGTTTTAAAGTTAGAGGCACTTATTTGGCAAACGTTTCTGGAGGCAGCTTTTGGGGGTCTGCTTTCTGCAAGAAAAGATTCTTTGGCAGTTCATTGATTATAGAATATAGTTGTCTTTTGTTGTACATGTTTGAGACAAATTGTTTTCTTACTGGAAGGGGAAACGAGTAAAGAAGAATTAGTAGCACTGAGTGTTGGTATAGTTAGTAGATTTGTCTTGAAATAAAAGAGTTCTTTACTAAATGAGTCAGTAATAATAGAGAAACCCAGGTGGATTTTGCTTCTGAGAAAATGATGTTTTAAAAAGATAGGAACAAAGATAATTCATATTGAGTTCTAGAATGTTCTGGTTAGCATGGTTCATAGGTGTGAAAAAGTCATTGCACCATTTATCTTTTGTGTCAGCTTTACTACTACCAGATTTATCTTTATAATTTTATTAAGTTAAAATAAATTAAGATGTCAGTAATATACAGTGGATTCCTGAGTTGGATACTATCTAAAATTGCAGGTGCCTCACAGTTCACTAAGTTTCAGATATGGCAGAAATCGCCAAATACATATTTTGTCTTTTGGCTTATCTCCCAAGGTTGGAAGTATGCCAGTATCATAAATCTCAAGTCCAGTGGGAAAGAGCTGTCAGTGATGGACAAGGCCTTATGCTGTCTGCTTCCCATGCAGTATTCGATTTCCTTCTCATAAACTTTGCAAGGCAGTGAGCATTGCATACATTTTACAGATAGGGATATTAAGGCTCACACTAGCTAAATAATTCATCCAAGGTCATAATACAGTTAGCAAGTAGCAGAGGCAGTTTTCAGAGAACTGCTTGAACGTAGAGTCAGTGTTCTGTGATATTGTGTTCAGTTACATGGTGTGACCTCAGTAGAGCGCCTAAAATCTTCTCTATTCTTTGTCAGAAGTCCAACTCCAGTCTTCACATAATTATGGCCAGATTTTAAAATGCCTTCACTTCCATGTTTGTGGAAATCTTGTTACACTTTGTTCTGTATGTGGTGTGTTTGGATTCGAGAGTTTGAAACATTGCTGAATGTGCTTAGTCTCTTGGTTGTGCCAGATTTTTTTGTGACCCCATGGACTGTAGCCTGCCAAGCTCATCTGTCCATAAAATTTTTCAGGCAAGAATACTGGAGTGGGTTGCTATTTCCTTCTCCAAGGGATCGTCCTGACCCAGGGATTGAACCCGTGTCTTCTGCATCTCCTGCATTGGAAGGTGGATTCTTTACCACTGAGCCACCAAAGAAGCCCCATTTACTGAATACCTATATAGTATTTCACTTATTTACATATGTTAAAGATCAGTTCTTACCTTCCTTTGGTCAAGTTTTTAAAGTCTTTTATTAAATGTTATCCAGTGAAATTTTTACTAGAATTAATGCATCTAAGAGCAAATCTCAGGATAAATATACAAAGCAGTGTCTACCTACAAATCCACTTTACACTAAAGTTCTTGCTTATTGCAATGATGTGGAATAACAGCACTGCATTGTTGACAGAAAACTAGTTTGAATATCAGTGGTGCTAGTTACATAGGGACAAGAAAAATTATGTTTACATGATACACATTGTTATGTTCTTGAAATCTAAATTTAAGATATAAATGTTTCTACAATGAGTATTAAGTGAGCCCATCAGTCAAATTTCTTTTTAAATTTTGGCCTCTTTTATTGATTTTTTATCCATTTATTGTCATCTGTCTTTTTATTCTTTGGCCTGTGTGGGCCTCCCATCGTAGTGGCCTCTCTCCTGGCAGAGCTCTGGCTCTGGGTGCGTGCACTGGCTCGTAAATGGACACGCCATTCCAGCTGCTCCCCGGCACGTGGGATCTTCCCAGGCCAGGGATCAAACCCTCAATACAGTTAGCAAGTAGCAGAGGCAGTTTTCAGAGAACTGCTTGAACGTAGAGTCAGTGTTCTGTGATATTGTGTTCAGTTACATGGTGTGACCTCAGTAGAGCGCCTAAAATCTTCTCTATTCTTTGTCAGAAGTCCAACTCCAGTCTTCACATAATTATGGCCAGATTTTAAAATGCCTTCACTTCCATGTTTGTGGAAATCTTGTTACACTTTGTTCTGTATGTGGTGTGTTTGGATTCGAGAGTTTGAAACATTGCTGAATGTGCTTAGTCTCTTGGTTGTGCCAGATTTTTTTGTGACCCCATGGACTGTAGCCTGCCAAGCTCATCTGTCCATAAAATTTTTCAGGCAAGAATACTGGAGTGGGTTGCTATTTCCTTCTCCAAGGGATCGTCCTGACCCAGGGATTGAACCCGTGTCTTCTGCATCTCCTGCATTGGAAGGTGGATTCTTTACCACTGAGCCACCAAAGAAGCCCCATTTACTGAATACCTATATAGTATTTCACTTATTTACATATGTTAAAGATCAGTTCTTACCTTCCTTTGGTCAAGTTTTTAAAGTCTTTTATTAAATGTTATCCAGTGAAATTTTTACTAGAATTAATGCATCTAAGAGCAAATCTCAGGATAAATATACAAAGCAGTGTCTACCTACAAATCCACTTTACACTAAAGTTCTTGCTTATTGCAATGATGTGGAATAACAGCACTGCATTGTTGACAGAAAACTAGTTTGAATATCAGTGGTGCTAGTTACATAGGGACAAGAAAAATTATGTTTACATGATACACATTGTTATGTTCTTGAAATCTAAATTTAAGATATAAATGTTTCTACAATGAGTATTAAGTGAGCCCATCAGTCAAATTTCTTTTTAAATTTTGGCCTCTTTTATTGATTTTTTATCCATTTATTGTCATCTGTCTTTTTATTCTTTGGCCTGTGTGGGCCTCCCATCGTAGTGGCCTCTCTCCTGGCAGAGCTCTGGCTCTGGGTGCGTGCACTGGCTCGTAAATGGACACGCCATTCCAGCTGCTCCCCGGCACGTGGGATCTTCCCAGGCCAGGGATCAAACCAGTGCCCTTTGCACTGCAAGGCGGACTTTTGACCCACTGGACCAGCATGGAAGCCCCCAATCAGATATTTATTTCTGGAATTCTTATTGATTGAACTGTGAAATGAAATTGAGGGGCTTTAATTTGTTTTATCAGTTTCCTAGGTGGCCCATTGATAAAGAATCCACCTGCCAGGCTTCTCTGGTGGTTTAGTGGTTAAGAATTCTGCTAATGCAAGGGACACGAGTTCAGTCCCTGGTCCAGGAAGATCCCACATGCAGTGGAGCAACTAATAAGCCTGTGCAGCACAACTATCGAGCCTCCGTGTCTTAGAGCTCCTGCTCTACCACAAGAGAAGGCACCACAACTAGCGAAAGCCCATGTGAAGCAACTAAGACTCAGCACAGCCAAAACTAAAATAAATAAATCTTAAAAAAAAAAAAATCCACCTGCGAAGTAAGGCAGGAAATCCAGGTTTGATTCCTACATCAGGGAGATCCCTAGAGTAGGAAATGGCAACCTGCTCCAGTATTCTTGCCTGGAAAATTCCATGAACAGAGCAACATGGTGGGCTACAGTCCACAGGGACACAAAGAGTAGAACATGACTGAACACGCATGTGCACACAATTTGATTTTTGCAAATACAGCTGTACCTCATGTTACTGAGATACTGAAGTGTACCTTATTAGAATATTTAAAGTTCAGAGAAGTAGGAAAAATGTAAATAAGAAAGAGATTTGGAAACAGAGATTTAGAACACTAATTAAGAAAATGATTTTACCTCAGGAAAGTTTTTGGTCCTCATTCATTTGTAAGCATAGTACTCCTTCAGCTTCATTTTCCTTCTTTTGAGCTTTTAGGGAATATTAAAAATTAAGTATTTCAAATCACTTCTAACGATCTGTAGCTGACTTTTAAAGAGCAAAATGTAGCCAAAAAATTACTTTATTTCTGTGAAATATATTGTAAAGATAGGATATAACATGATGGATTTGAGTGAACTTGTTTTCTTTAGTATTACATGATGGCTTTTAACGGAGTATTTATAACATTCCAAATAATCTTAAGAAGATCTGACTTTTTCTTTAGGCAACAAGTTACTTGGAAATAATAATCTTCTCTGTGCTGGTTATTTCTCATGGCAGCCCTCCACAGCATTTTCTTTGTTTGGATACTTTCTTTTTCTTCCTGCCATTCTTAGCTTTCTATTTTTCAACTTGAGTTTACAAAGGGTGTGTATTCAAAGGGTTTCCGTCAGTTCCCAGTACCTTGTTAATCCTGAGAAGTTACTCAGTGAGCCAATTCTCACAGTATGGTATAAAAATAGTCATCCAGAAAAAATTACAGAACCTGGTACCACTGTGATTTGAACTAATGGGTAACGTTCAGAACCAAGATGGAAGAAGAAAACAGCACAAATGTTACTATTTCCTTAGATTTTTCTCTGCACAAATTATTTTAGTGAACACTTACACTTTATTTTTTTTGAGGGGGAGGGAGGGAGGGGACAGGCAGGCCACTTCTATTGGTCTTTCAGTTCTCTATTTTCATCCGTCTTTGTTCTTTGGCTCCTGTGGGCCTCCCATCACGGTGGCCTCTGTCGTCGCAGAGCGCCGGCTCTGGGCGCGTGCGCTCCGGAGCTCCGGCTCGGTAATTGGATACATCGGTCCAGCCACTCCGCGGCACGTGGGATCTTCCCAGGCCAGGGATGGAACCGGCGCCCCTTGCACTGCAAGGCGGTGTCCTTACCCACTGGACCACCAGGAAAGCCCCACACTTACACTTTAAAAAAATAACAAAGCCTCCCTGTTCCTCTCTCGTATACAGTAAACAGAGCTTAAGAATTGAGGACAAGAAAGAAATCACCTAGAAATCAGTTACTTGAACAGACACTCTCTTTTATTACCATAGGATGTAAGCATTTATTTCAACAGTTTTATTCCACAGATTGAATCCAGAGTTTTATTGAGTGCCTGATTAAGTATAGATCTTAATAACATTTGTTTCAATTAGTGAGCCAGTGTTGATATATTACTATTAATCGAAGTCCGTGCTTTATTTAGATTTCCGACTTTTGTTTTTTTCTTTCCTACGTTTATTCTTAATGCCTTTTTTCTCTTCCAGATCCTATCTAGGATACTACATTTTGTTTAGTTTTCCTGTCTCCTTAGGCTCCTCTTGACTGTAGGAGTTTCTTAGATGTCCTTTGTTTTTGATGACTTTGTTCAATGACTAGTTTTAGAGAATACTAGTCAGGGTACTGTATTTTAATTTTATTTGGAATTTGTCTGATGTTTTTTTACATTATTTCAACTTGAGTTTACAAAGGTGTGTATTCAAAGGGTTTCCGTCAGTTCCCAGTACCTTGTTAATCCTGAGAAGTTACTCAGTGAGCCAATTCTCACAGTATGGTATAAAAATAGTCATCCAGAAAAAATTACAGAACCTGGTACCACTGTGATTTGAACTAATGGGTAACGTTCAGAACCAAGATGGAAGAAGAAAACAGCACAAATGTTACTATTTCCTTAGATTTTTCTCTGCACAAATTATTTTAGTGAACACTTACACTTTATTTTTTTTGAGGGGGAGGGAGGGAGGGGACAGGCAGGCCACTTCTATTGGTCTTTCAGTTCTCTATTTTCATCCGTCTTTGTTCTTTGGCTCCTGTGGGCCTCCCATCACGGTGGCCTCTGTCGTCGCAGAGCGCCGGCTCTGGGCGCGTGCGCTCCGGAGCTCCGGCTCGGTAATTGGATACATCGGTCCAGCCACTCCGCGGCACGTGGGATCTTCCCAGGCCAGGGATGGAACCGGCGCCCCTTGCACTGCAAGGCGGTGTCCTTACCCACTGGACCACCAGGAAAGCCCCACACTTACACTTTAAAAAAATAACAAAGCCTCCCTGTTCCTCTCTCGTATACACTAAAAAGAGCTTAAGAATTGAGGACAAGAAAGAAATCACCTAGAAATCAGTTACTTGAACAGACACTCTCTTTTATTACCATAGGATGTAAGCATTTATTTCAACAGTTTTATTCCACAGATTGAATCCAGAGTTTTATTGAGTGCCTGATTAAGTATAGATCTTAATAACATTTGTTTCAATTAGTGAGCCAGTGTTGATATATTACTATTAATCGAAGTCCGTGCTTTATTTAGATTTCCGACTTTTTTTCTTTTTTTCTTTCCTACGTTTATTCTTAATGCCTTTTTTCTCTTCCAGATCCTATCTAGGATACTACATTTTGTTTAGTTTTCCTGTCTCCTTAGGCTCCTCTTGACTGTAGGAGTTTCTTAGATGTCCTTTGTTTTTGATGACTTTGTTCAATGACTAGTTTTAGAGAATACTAGTCAGGGTACTGTATTTTATAGAATGTCTCTCATTTGGAATTTGTCTGATGTTTTTCTCATAAAATTATGAGTTTGAAGGAAGAAGAATACATAGGCCAAGTCTCATTTTCATTATCTCATATCAAGAATATGTGCTGTCAACATTACTTGTCACTGTTGTGGACCTTGAACATCTGGCTGAGATGATGTATGTCAGATGTCTTCAATGTTGTTACTCTTTTTTCCCTTTACTATACTGCACTGAGGGACGACTCTGCACAACCCATACAGGAGTGAGCTCCCTCCATGAGGGCAGGGTGTTCATTTACATAAATTACTTGGAATTCTCTCTCAAAGACTTGTCTCTTCCGCCTTGCCCCCGCTTATTATTTGTTCACTTATTTGTATAAGTATAGATTCGTGAATATTTACTTTATGTTTCATCTTATAATCCAGTATTACTTCATTAATTTTGTTGCTCAAATTGTTCTAGTTTGGGCTACTAGGAACTCTGTTTGGCACATGATTCCCTTTGACATGTCCCATCCTTTTGGATTTGTTTTCTTTGTGGTATGAATTGGGGAGACGTGCTTCCTTCCTGTTCTTGATGTTCCAAGATCATCTTATATATTTTCTGCTCCAGTCCTAGAATCAGCCTTTTTCACAAGGAGCCTAATTTCTTTTATTGATAAATGGTTTTGGAAACCAAGACACTGGTATTCGGTGTGTTCATTGCTGGCTGACTATGACTGTCTGTGCTGAGTCGTCTCCAGATCTGTCTCTAGATCTGTGACCATGGACTGTAGCCAGGCTCCTCTGTCCATGGGATTTCCCAGGCAAGAATCCTGGAGTGGGTTGCCATTTCCTCCTCCAGGGGATCTTCCTGACCCAGGGATTGAACCCAGGTCTCCTGCGTTGGTTACTGAGCCACCTGGGAAGCCTTCTCAACTGACAGGACAAGGGAATATACACATGGTAGTGCCTTGGCTTTTTTGTTTGTTTTTTTTAAGTATTTATTTTATTTTATTTTTTAATTTTTACAGAGTTTTGTTGTTCACAGACATGTATGTTCCCAGATCAGCCATACGTGCCTTGTTTTTTCCTGTATTAGTCAACATGTGGGTTCAACAAACAGTGCATTGGAGTTAGAAAGGTGTGGAGTCCATGAACTCTTTGCGAATTTAGAGACAGTTCTTAGTTATATACAGACCAGGAGGAGGCTTAGACAAGTATATAACTGACAATTCCAAAACAGCAGGACATTTGCTGTGAAAGTGCTACCAATGTGGTGTATAAATCAGAGTGTACAACTTTATGGAGGACAAATTGGCACTGTAACTCAAAATCCAAAACATGAAAGTTATGCTGGATCTTTTAGGGAAAAGATTGGTTGCAGAAATCATCTCTTCGCTTTAAGAATCAAGACTCTACTTCACACTCTTGTTTATAGCAAAAGGAGTAGAACACCCTGAATATACTAAAGTCAAAGATTTGGCCTACTAAATTATAGTATGGCCAAGTTACTGTCCACTAAAAATGATGGGTTAGGGTAACTGTCAAATAAATGGAAAAGATACAACATTTTGCAGTAGGTAAAAATTAATTTTCAAAACAAAACTTTTAAAAAGATGGGTTAGGGTAACTGTTCCCATCCTTTTGGATTTGTTTTCTTTGTGGTATGAATTGGGGAGCGTGCTTCCTTCCTGTTCTTGATGTTCCAAGCTCATCTTATATATTTTCTGCTCCAGTCCTACACTCAGCCTTTTCACAAGGAGCCTAATTTCTTTTATTGATAAATGGTTTTGGAAACCAAGACACTGGTATTCGGTGTGTTCATTGCTGGCTGACTATGACTGTCTGTGCTGAGTCGTCTCCAGATCTGTCTCTAGATCTGTGACCATGGACTGTAGCCAGGCTCCTCTGTCCATGGGATTTCCCAGGCAAGAATCCTGGAGTGGGTTGCCATTTCCTCCTCCAGGGGATCTTCCTGACCCAGGGATTGAACCCAGGTCTCCTGCGTTGGTTACTGAGCCACCTGGGAAGCCTTCTCAACTGACAGGACAAGGGAATATACACATGGTAGTGCCTTGGCTTTTTTGTTTGTTTTTTTTAAGTATTTATTTTATTTTATTTTTTAATTTTTACAGAGTTTTGTTGTTCACAGACATGTATGTTCCCAGATCAGCCATACGTGCCTTGTTTTTTCCTGTATTAGTCAACATGTGGGTTCAACAAACAGTGCATTGGAGTTAGAAAGGTGTGGAGTCCATGAACTCTTTGCGAATTTAGAGACAGTTCTTAGTTATATACAGACCAGGAGGAGGCTTAGACAAGTATATAACTGACAATTCCAAAACAGCAGGACATTTGCTGTGAAAGTGCTACCAATGTGGTGTATAAATCAGAGTGTACAACTTTATGGAGGACAAATTGGCACTGTAACTCAAAATCCAAAACATGAAAGTTATGCTGGATCTTTTAGGGAAAAGATTGGTTGCAGAAATCATCTCTTCGCTTTAAGAATCAAGACTCTACTTCACACTCTTGTTTATAGCAAAAGGAGTAGAACACCCTGAATATACTAAAGTCAAAGATTTGGCCTACTAAATTATAGTATGGCCAAGTTACTGTCCACTAAAAATGATGGGTTAGGGTAACTGTCAAATAAATGGAAAAGATACAACATTTTGCAGTAGGTAAAAATTAATTTTCAAAACAATGTAAACTCATTTTATAAAAATAGCTATATAGGGTGACTTCCCTGGTGGTCCAGTGGCTAAAACTTTGCACTCACAATGCAGGCGAACCAGGTTCAATCCCTGGTCAGGGAACTAGATCCCACATGAAGCAACAAAAGATCCCAGGTGCTGCAACTAAGACCTGACACAGTCAAAAAAATAAACATGAATATTTAAAGAAAAAAAAGAACTATATAGCTAAAATTGATATTATTATAAGTGAAAATGTTTTATTAAAATAAAACAAAAAAAGGACTTTTTATTGCATCATATGACTCAGCAGTCCCACTGTTAGGCTTATATCCTGATGAAATCAAAATTGAAAGAGACACGTGTACCCCAGTGTTCACTGCAATACTCTATACAAAATCTGGGTCATGGAAGCAGCCTAGGTATCCATCGACAAATGAATGGATAAAGAAACTCTGGTACATATACACAATGGAATACTTGTCAGCTGCAAAAAGAAATGCAGAAGATTCAGTCCTAATGAGATGGATGAATCTAGAACACTATTATACAAAGTGAAATAAGTCAAAAAGAGGACAAATACAGTACACTAACACATATATATGGAATCTAGTAAGTTCGTATTGATAAATGCACACACAGAGCATCGATGGAAAAGCAGTCATAGAGAATAGACTTATGGACATTGGGGAAAGGGAAGAATGGGCGATAGATATAGAAAGAGCAACATGGAATCCTATACTGTCTTATGTAAAAGAGATAACTATTGTCCGTGTGCGCTGTGAGACTAAGGGGTCATGCATGGGGGCTATGTGATGGCCTTGAGGGGTGGGGGTGGGGCGAAAATGGAATATACATATGACTAATCTGGAACTATATCTGTAAACAACAAAACTGTAAAATCAAAAAAGCAAAATAAAAAAACCTTGTGATTGTGAAAAAAGGGGAGGGGCTTGTTGTTATACTAAGAAAATTAAAAGTTAGATTTTTTTTTTTCCTTTTAAAATGCCATATGGTATATCATTAATTAATTTGGGGTTGTGTTTAGGGAACAGTGACTAATCCCATTTAACAGGAGTATGCGAAGGGGAAATAAAGATTTAGATTTAAGTGTGAGGTGTTAATTCTCAGCATTTGTTTAGTGAATAAATTTTTAAAGTGCTATTTTTCTAGAGTATGGTATTTTAATAAAATTACTTCCAACTGTGTGTGTATGCATTCCATTATATGAATGGTAATAGACATATCTCTTTCTTATGTTAATGGAACGTTAAGGTTTCTAGTTTGGGGTCATTACAAATAACGTTATTATGAGCATTTTTTGTTTTTCTCTTGAGCCTGTTTTGTTCCTCCTTTGTGATACTTTGGAGTGAGATTGCTCGGTCTGGGTAAATGCCTATTTAACTTTGCTAGAAAGTGCCTTGTAATTCACTAAAATGGTTGTATCATTTTATATCTCCATTAGCAACAGTTAAGAGTTCCAGTTGTTTCATATCCTCACTGACATTTGGTATTGTCTTTTTATTTTAGTCAGACTAATACGTTTCATTGTGTGTGTTTAGAATTTCTGAATTGTGTATACTATCTGTATTGTTGCTTGAAATGAAAGGGGCAATATGCCACTATAATTACAGGGTTTAATTTAAATCTTTGGTACATTGCCGATACAGAAATACATAGACTTCGGAGAGTTGACCTTTGTAAAATGCAACACACATTTTAACATTTATTATTACATGGAGGAAAAGTGTTCAAAGACGTACACATTTCAACTTGTTGAAGTTTGTGGCAGAATTTCTGCAAGTAAAACATGAAATTAATCAATAGTAATGTCATCATATTCAAAATCACTGCAAAGATCTTCTCTGGTCATGTTGCTGATGACAAATTATCATGTTGTATATTTAGAGAAGGACTTGGCAAACCTCAGCAAATCTGGCATACTTCTTGTTTTGAAAATAAAGTTTTATTAGAATACAGAAATGCTTATTTATTTATAGGTTGTCTGTGGCTGCTTTTACTGTTCAAAGGGAGATTTGAGTAAATATTTGCCATCTGGCTCTTAACAGAAAAAGTTTGCAGAGTGTTACTACTGCATAATCACATGGCGGTTTGTTTTCTTCTGGACGGTAAACTTTTTCTTACAGTAAATGAAGCAGCCAAAACATAAAACCAGTTGACTGAAAAAACTGCATCTGCCATTACTTCAGTCATTTTTAGGACTTACCACCTTACCATAGTTTTGCCATTCCCTTTTCTTTTTGGCGGGTGGGGGGGACGGGGCGGGCGGGTGGCCCACTTCTACTGGTCTTTCATTTATCTGTTTTCATCCATCGTTGTTCTTTGGCCCGTGTGGGTCTGCCATCGCAGTGGCCTCTGTTGTCTCAGAGCACCAGCTCTGGGCGCATGCACTCCAGAGCGCCGGCTCTGTAATTGGACACATCGGTCCAGCTGCTCCACGGCACGTGGGATCTTCCCAGGCCAGGGATTGAACTGGCGCCCCTTGCACTGCAAGGCGGTGTCCTCACCCACTGGACCACCAGGGAAGCCCTTCCCTATTCTTTTAAGGTTTAATGGCTCTGCATGATTGCCTTAAGTATATTTGTAAAAGCTTTACTAATTGTCTGCTGAAAAGATGTACTTGGTTTACTTAAATCAGTTTGGCCATGAGTAGTATCATCCACTATATTTTGTACTAGCAAGTTTCCTGTATCAGTTACATCTATGTTAAACTGCTTAGAAATAAAAGGACTTTATATTTAGTGGCATGTATCTTGATTTTATAAGCACTTGAGTTTGGATGTTTTACAAAAGCTCTTTTCTGTGTTCTCTTAGGAAGGAATCATCCAAAATATTACTGTGACTTATTTTCAGATTCTTTTCAAATTTAACAGTGTCATTATTCTGATAGGAACTTACTAAATCCATCATTGTTGGAATTTTGGATCATTTTCGTGCCTCTTGGTCTCTGCCAAGTCAAATGGATTTATTCCCAAGTTCTTCAGAATATTTCCTAAAACCAGATATTTTAAGCAAGTGGTTCACATGGAATTCCTTATTATCATTCTTGAAGGCTTCAAAAATTCAATATGTGAATTTTCAAAATCACCTTCCCTCAAGGGCATATCTGATGACTTCCATGATTAAATGGTAGAAGGAGTGCAGATGTATGAGAACTAATCAGTTACAGAATTTTTTCAGAAAAGTGTTTTGTTGTGTTTCCATTCTATGTACGTTTGAATTTCTTAATTGTATATGTCTCATAACTGTGTATCCATTTTCAAGTTTCCTTATCATTAGTCTAATATCACTGACATTATTGGCATAGAGGATTTTGAAGCTTTTTTTATTCCTATCATTCTTCATGCTTATCTTAAGCCACAGTCTGTCATTCTTACCATGTTTGCGAACTTCCATTGTTGTTTCATTAAATTCCTAGCACGAATTCCTCTGACATTTTACAAAACCAGAAATCTCTTTGGGAAATATAATTACATTGGAAATGTACTTGAAGAATAGAATTAACCGCTTTTTTAGAATAGCTTTTTGTAGCTGAATTCTGAACGTAGATCAATAACATGCCCATTCATCATTTCTGGGAAGTTTTGTCGATGTGAAATTTGTATTAATCATTGTTTTAGTGCTTTAAGTCGTTATCCTCCTTTTTTAAGTTCCAGAACCTTTCCGAAATTATTCAGTGATGCTTTGGGTCATCTTCCTTCAGTGCTTTGAAATTGCCATTGTGATTTTCCAGATCTCCACTTGATTGAATTACTCTTTACAGAGTGTTCCAGGTAGTAGATTTCCTCTCATTGCCAAGAGTTCATTCCCTTTAGTAGACACTCAGGTTTGCTTGCTCATTGTGGTTTTAATTTGCATTGTCCTGGTAGCTGCGTTTTCATTTACTTGTATTAAATGTCTGCTCAAATTTTTGCCCGTTATATTAGAGCGTCTCTTTAAGTTATATATATATTCTGGATGCAGTTCCTTTTCAGATGTATGTACCAGTAGCCTGTTTCTTAATGACACATTTAATAAGAAAATTTCTCACTTTACTGAAATCCAGTCGGTCATTTTTCCTTTTAATGATTCTAGGGGTCCAGTTTCTGTCATGCTGTAGTTTCACAGTTGAAATTGGGACTTTGATGGTCTGTTACGTGAGCTATTCATGAAACAGTTTTATTTCAAATAAAGATTTTTCAGTTCCCAGTATACCTGTGGTTTTCTCTTTGTGTTGCTATTTTATATTCTATGTATTTGTTTAAAATTAAAACTGAGCTCAAGGAAATTCCCTGGCAGTCCAGAGGTTGGACTTGTCGCTTTAACTTTCCGAACCTTGGTTCAATCCCTGGCTAGGGAACTAAGATCCTTTGAGCTGTGCAGTGTGGCCAAAAATAAATACATACATAAAACTGAGTTCAAGGGAATTCACATATCCTAGACTGAATAGAAACTATTAACCCACAGTAATATAGCATGTATTTTTGATATAGACTCTTTCTTGTCATTTCGCTTGATAATTGTAGGAAGATTTATTTTGCATTTTGTGCTGAAGGACTCAGTCTTTATCCTGTTCTATTTCCTGTTGTAAGAAGCATGAGCCTTTATTGTCACATTGTAATGAAAAATATTGAAATCATCTAAATGTCATCGACAGTAGAATAACTATATAGTTGTATAGTTAAATGCATTGGAGCTATGTTTATCAACATGGATTAATCATTAAAATATAGTATTGGGGCTTCCCTGGTGGCCCAGTGGGTAAGGACACCGCCTTGCAGTGCAGGGGTGCCGGTTCAATCCCTGGCCTGGGAAGATCCCACGTGCCGCGGAGTGGCTGGACCAATGTGTCCAATTACCGAGCCGGAGCTCTGGAGTGCATGCGCCCAGAGCCGGTGCTCTGAGACAACAGAGGCTGCCGCGATGGGAGGCCCACACGGGCCAAAGAACAAAGATGGATGAAAATGGACAAATGAAAGACCAATAGAAATAGCCCGCCTGCTCCCCTTCCTCCCCACCCCACCCTCCTCAAATAAATAAATAAATAAATCTTTTTAAAAAATATATATATAGTATTGAACAGAATAAAATAAGCTACTGAAAGAGACATGGAGTATAATGTCATTTATAGAAAATATTTTAAACATTCCATAAAGAGTATCTATGGTTTATAGATACATATATTCATATGCATATGTCAATGCATGCATCTATATACATATACATTGAAGTATGCCTGTCAGTGACAAACAGCAAAATCAGGGTAGTGATTACCTCTAAAAAGAGGAAGAGGACATACGAGATTGGAATTAGGTATAGAGAGTCGTATCTGTAATGTTTGCTTCTTAATTTTGATAACCTATGTGAGTATTCATTATGTGTTCTCTAACCTTTTGACATTACTGAAATATTTCATAATAAAACCTCTAAGCAAACAAGCTTCGAGATGGCTTGATAAAATCAGTATACTTCCCCAAAGGTACTGATAAGGCAATTAATCTTTAAAAATACCTTATTTCGTCAAAAAATAAAGAGAAGCCAAAAGGAGGGCTCTGTTGTTCTGTTTCTCATGGCAGTTATTTTCTCTTGCCTGCATATGACACAACTTGGAATTAACTAATGAATCAATCATCAAAATTTTGTTTTTTTCAGGTATTTAGTCAGAATATCTTTAATTATTAATTTTTTTAAACATATTTTTAGTAATGAAAATATTGAAATCATCTAAATGTCATCGACAGTAGAATAACTATATAGTTGTATAGTTAAATGCATTGGAGCTATGTTTATCAACATGGATTAATCATTAAAATATAGTATTGGGGCTTCCCTGGTGGCCCAGTGGGTAAGGACACCGCCTTGCAGTGCAGGGGTGCCGGTTCAATCCCTGGCCTGGGAAGATCCCACGTGCCGCGGAGTGGCTGGACCAATGTGTCCAATTACCGAGCCGGAGCTCTGGAGTGCATGCGCCCAGAGCCGGTGCTCTGAGACAACAGAGGCTGCCGCGATGGGAGGCCCACACGGGCCAAAGAACAAAGATGGATGAAAATGGACAAATGAAAGACCAATAGAAATAGCCCGCCTGCTCCCCTTCCTCCCCACCCCACCCTCCTCAAATAAATAAATAAATAAATCTTTTTAAAAAATATATATATAGTATTGAACAGAATAAAATAAGCTACTGAAAGAGACATGGAGTATAATGTCATTTATAGAAAATATTTTAAACATTCCATAAAGAGTATCTATGGTTTATAGATACATATATTCATATGCATATGTCAATGCATGCATCTATATACATATACATTGAAGTATGCCTGTCAGTGACAAACAGCAAAATCAGGGTAGTGATTACCTCAAAAAAGAGGAAGAGGACATACGAGATTGGAATTAGGTATAGAGAGTCGTATCTGTAATGTTTGCTTCTTAATTTTGATAACCTATGTGAGTATTCATTATGTGTTCTCTAACCTTTTGACATTACTGAAATATTTCATAATAAAACCTCTAAGCAAACAAGCTTCGAGATGGCTTGATAAAATCAGTATACTTCCCCAAAGGTACTGATAAGGCAATTAATCTTTAAAAATACCTTATTTGTCAAAAATAAAGAGAAGCCAAAAGGAGGGCTCTGTTGTTCTGTTTCTCATGGCAGTTATTTTCTCTTGCCTGCATATGACACAACTTGGAATTAACTAATGAATCAATCATCAAAATTTTGTTTTTTTCAGGTATTTAGTCAGAATATCTTTAATTATTAATAAGGTTCTTTTCTGACTTAGTCTCGCTCCTCTTTCACAGGAATCTTGAATTAATAAACATTAGCATTAGAGATTCTGGTTTGGGAGAGCTGTTGACCACCTGAGCATTGCCATCATTCAATTTTAAGGAACCTTTTGGTTTTTTATTAGATATATTTATTAATCACTAAGTATTTCATGTGTTGTGCTAGGCACTGTGAAAGTTAAAAAATTAAATCAGTTTCTACCCCGATGTGAATAGTTCTATAGATAGATAAAATATACGAAAGTAAAAATGATACATATTCGATGAACCATATATGTGTGTATATTCTGTGTATCAGTGTTTGTATGCATGTGTGTTTGTGTACGTGTGTGTGTTCAGAGGACAGCCCAAGCTCTCAGCAGTACTGGAGACTTTGCTCGCTTTCACTTTTATCAGCTGTTATCTTTGTGTGTCAGACAATACTGGAAGCTCTGTGTGGTGGTGTTCAGTTGCTAAGTCGTGCCACACTCTCTTGAGACCCCATGGACGGTCGTCCACCAGGAAGGGTCCTCTGTCCATGGGATTTTCCAGGCAAGACTCCTGGAGTGCGTTGCCATTTTCTTCTCCAGGGATCTTCCTGGGCAATTGAACCCACATGTCCTACATTTTAGGCAGATTCTTTACCACTGAGCCACCAGGCAAGCCTGTTTGTAATTTATAGACACATTTAATGTAACCCTCACTACAACTTTATAAGGTAGATATTAACCAGTGAAGATCGAAGGCTTCAAAAAGTATTCATTATGTGTTCTCTAACCTTTGACATTACTGAAATATTTCATAATAAAACCTCTAAGCAAACAAGCTTGAGATGGCTTGATAAAATCAGTATACTTCCCAAAGGTACTGATAAGGCAATTAATCTTTAAAAATACCTTATTTCACAAAAATAAAGAGAAGCCAAAAGGAGGGCTCTGTTGTTCTGTTTCTCATGGCAGTTATTTTCTCTTGCCTGCATATGACACAACTTGGAATTAACTAATGAATCAATCATCAAAATTTTGTTTTTTTCAGGTATTTAGTCAGAATATCTTTAATTATTAATAAGGTTCTTTTCTGACTTAGTCTCGCTCCTCTTTCACAGGAATCTTGAATTAATAAACATTAGCATTAGAGATTCTGGTTTGGGAGAGCTGTTGACCACCTGAGCATTGCCATCATTCAATTTTAAGGAACCTTTTGGTTTTTTATTAGATATATTTATTAATCACTAAGTATTTCATGTGTTGTGCTAGGCACTGTGAAAGTTAAAAAATTAAATCAGTTTCTACCCCGATGTGAATAGTTCTATAGATAGATAAAATATACGAAAGTAAAAATGATACATATTCGATGAACCATATATGTGTGTATATTCTGTGTATCAGTGTTTGTATGCATGTGTGTTTGTGTACGTGTGTGTGTTCAGAGGACAGCCCAAGCTCTCAGCAGTACTGGAGACTTTGCTCGCTTTCACTTTTATCAGCTGTTATCTTTGTGTGTCAGACAATACTGGAAGCTCTGTGTGGTGGTGTTCAGTTGCTAAGTCGTGCCACACTCTCTTGAGACCCCATGGACGGTCGTCCACCAGGAAGGGTCCTCTGTCCATGGGATTTTCCAGGCAAGACTCCTGGAGTGCGTTGCCATTTTCTTCTCCAGGGGATCTTCCTGGGCAATTGAACCCACATGTCCTACATTTTAGGCAGATTCTTTACCACTGAGCCACCAGGCAAGCCTGTTTGTAATTTATAGACACATTTAATGTAACCCTCACTACAACTTTATAAGGTAGATATTAACCAGTGAAGATACGAAGCTTACCTAAAGATTTTCGCCAGGTGGCGCTAGTGGTTAAGAACCCGCCTGCCAATGCTGGAGACAGAAGAGATGTGGGTTCAGTCCCTGTGTCAGGAAGATCTCCTGAAGGAGAAAATGGCAACTCACTCCAGTATTCTTCCCTAGAGAATCCCATGGACAGATGAAGCTGGTAGGCTCCAGTGCTTGTGGTCGCAGAGTCAGACATGACTGAAATGGCTTAGCTCTCAAGAGACTGAGCCAGCTTTCAAACCCAGATACATCTGACTCTAAACCATGTCCCTGATTTAAGGCCTTAAAGATGGATTGACATCATTTTCATCTTTTAGGTAGCTGTAGCTAAACTGGAACTGGGAATTCTTAATGTAAAGGACCTGAATCATCCCCAGTCTCTTTTTCCATTGTTTGAGCACCTCCTCTTGTTTCTTTTTCCATTTGAAAATTACCTTTATTTAGATGTAACTTATATACAATAAAACTCACTGGTTTTAAGTATGCAGTACAATATGATAATAAATCTATTACTTCAAAAAGTTTTCTAAAATCTCTTAAAAATCAGTCTTCTCCTTTGAGCCCCAGCCTCTTCCAAACTTTGATCTTTCTGTACTTTTATGATTTTGTCCTTTGTAGAATTTCATATACATGAAATTAAAGGAAATTCTATTGTGTCTGTCTACTTTCACATAGTTTAATGCCCTTGCAGTCTTCATGTTTCATATCAGTAGTTTTTCCCTTTTTTGATTGCTGAATAGTGTTCCATCACTGTATGAAGGTACTGCAGTTTATCCATTTACCCACTGTAGCCCATTTGCATTGTTTGCAGTTTCTGTTAGGATTCAAACTGCTATGAACATTTGAGGTCAAGTATTTATGTGTGTTTATATTTTCATTTCTCTTGGATAAATATGTAAGAGTGGAATTGCTGAATTGTATGGTATGCATATGTTAAACTTTATAAGAAATTTCCAAACTGTTTCTAAAGTATTTGTACCATTCTGCAATCCCACCAGCATGTATAAGTAACCCTCACTACAACTTTATAAGGTAGATATTAACCAGTGAAGATACGAAGCTTACCTAAAGATTTTCGCCAGGTGGCGCTAGTGGTTAAGAACCCGCCTGCCAATGCTGGAGACAGAAGAGATGTGGGTTCAGTCCCTGTGTCAGGAAGATCTCCTGAAGGAGAAAATGGCAACTCACTCCAGTATTCTTCCCTAGAGAATCCCATGGACAGATGAAGCTGGTAGGCTCCAGTGCTTGTGGTCGCAGAGTCAGACATGACTGAAATGGCTTAGCTCTCAAGAGACTGAGCCAGCTTTCAAACCCAGATACATCTGACTCTAAACCATGTCCCTGATTTAAGGCCTTAAAGATGGATTGACATCATTTTCATCTTTTAGGTAGCTGTAGCTAAACTGGAACTGGGAATTCTTAATGTAAAGGACCTGAATCATCCCCAGTCTCTTTTTCCATTGTTTGAGCACCTCCTCTTGTTTCTTTTTCCATTTGAAAATTACCTTTATTTAGATGTAACTTATATACAATAAAACTCACTGGTTTTAAGTATGCAGTACAATATGATAATAAATCTATTACTTCAAAAAGTTTTCTAAAATCTCTTAAAAATCAGTCTTCTCCTTTGAGCCCCAGCCTCTTCCAAACTTTGATCTTTCTGTACTTTTATGATTTTGTCCTTTGTAGAATTTCATATACATGAAATTAAAGGAAATTCTATTGTGTCTGTCTACTTTCACATAGTTTAATGCCCTTGCAGTCTTCATGTTTCATATCAGTAGTTTTTCCCTTTTTTGATTGCTGAATAGTGTTCCATCACTGTATGAAGGTACTGCAGTTTATCCATTTACCCACTGTAGCCCATTTGCATTGTTTGCAGTTTCTGTTAGGATTCAAACTGCTATGAACATTTGAGGTCAAGTATTTATGTGTGTTTATATTTTCATTTCTCTTGGATAAATATGTAAGAGTGGAATTGCTGAATTGTATGGTATGCATATGTTAAACTTTATAAGAAATTTCCAAACTGTTTCTAAAGTATTTGTACCATTCTGCAATCCCACCAGCAGTGTATGAGAGTTCCACTTGTTTTTTACCCCTTGCCAGTCCATTATATATTGAGTTCTTTTAATTTTAGCATTTAGTAGCCATATAGAGGAATCTCATTGTGGTTTTAATTTATATTTCGCTGATAACTAATGATACTGAAATTTTTTATGTGCTTATTCATCCTCTCTTTTGTTTTCTTTTGTGAAGCATTTATTCAGTCTTTTCCCACAATTTCTCCTTTTTTTTAAATCAGTTGTCTCCTTATTTATTTTGAGAGTTATATATTCTGAGTATAACTCCTCTATCAGATAGATTTTATAGGTGATTTATCCTGGTCATGGCTTATATTTTCATGTTCTTAACAGTAATTTTTCGGTATTAAATTTTTTTTCACTTGATGAAGGCTTTAGCATTTTTTCTTTTATGATTTTATGACCCAGAGGCACCCCTTTCTCGGTACCTGTGCAGTCCTCTTTCTGTTAAGCTTTTCCTCTTCAATACTCTGAGCTACATATTCTAGTTACCTTGCCTTCCCTGAATCTTGCTGTCTCTCTTGTCAACTCAGGGAGACTCCTACCCCTCAGCTCTGTTTCTTCCTCTCCCTTTGCTACATACAGCCTGGAAGTGGCCACCAGGCAAACAGCTGCTATAATTTTAGTTCTCATCTTGTCAGGGTTCACCACAGCTCTGAGCTGCCCTTACTGTTGCTAATGATGCATTTAGAAACCTAGTACTCTGGGAGAAAAAAATCCAAGTAGTCTGCCAGTAAATCTCTTTGGAACGCAGTTTGGCAGTGCCATTGTTTAAATAGTTTACAGGTTAAAAAGAGCATAGCCTTTACTGTTAGCTCACTAGGGATGGAGGTTGAGAGGCTAAGATTAGTGCTTAAGGGTACAAATTTGTAATGAATAGTAAATAAGCCAGAAATCTAATGCATGGTATTATGTTTATAGGCAGTAATATTGTATTAAAATATATAATGTGATGTTGCTCGACAGCAGTCATATTACAGTATAGTATAAATGTATCAAAAGTAACACTTTGAATTGTATGGTATGCATATGTTAAACTTTATAAGAAATTTCCAAACTGTTTCTAAAGTATTTGTACCATTCTGCAATCCCACCAGCAGTGTATGAGAGTTCCACTTGTTTTTTACCCCTTGCCAGTCCATTATATATTGAGTTCTTTTAATTTTAGCATTTAGTAGCCATATAGAGGAATCTCATTGTGGTTTTAATTTATATTTCGCTGATAACTAATGATACTGAAATTTTTTATGTGCTTATTCATCCTCTCTTTTGTTTTCTTTTGTGAAGCATTTATTCAGTCTTTTCCCACAATTTCTCCTTTTTTTTAAATCAGTTGTCTCCTTATTTATTTTGAGAGTTATATATTCTGAGTATAACTCCTCTATCAGATAGATTTTATAGGTGATTTATCCTGGTCATGGCTTATATTTTCATGTTCTTAACAGTAATTTTTCGGTATTAAATTTTTTTTCACTTGATGAAGGCTTTAGCATTTTTTCTTTTATGATTTTATGACCCAGAGGCACCCCTTTCTCGGTACCTGTGCAGTCCTCTTTCTGTTAAGCTTTTCCTCTTCAATACTCTGAGCTACATATTCTAGTTACCTTGCCTTCCCTGAATCTTGCTGTCTCTCTTGTCAACTCAGGGAGACTCCCTACCCCTCAGCTCTGTTTCTTCCTCTCCCTTTGCTACATACAGCCTGGAAGTGGCCACCAGGCAAACAGCTGCTATAATTTTAGTTCTCATCTTGTCAGGGTTCACCACAGCTCTGAGCTGCCCTTACTGTTGCTAATGATGCATTTAGAAACCTAGTACTCTGGGAGAAAAAAATCCAAGTAGTCTGCCAGTAAATCTCTTTGGAACGCAGTTTGGCAGTGCCATTGTTTAAATAGTTTACAGGTTAAAAAGAGCATAGCCTTTACTGTTAGCTCACTAGGGATGGAGGTTGAGAGGCTAAGATTAGTGCTTAAGGGTACAAATTTGTAATGAATAGTAAATAAGCCAGAAATCTAATGCATGGTATTATGTTTATAGGCAGTAATATTGTATTAAACTATATAATGTGATGTTGCTACGACAGCAGTCATATTACAGTATAGTATAAATGTATCAAAAGTAACCCACTAAACACTTTAAATTTACATGATGTTACTTGTCAGATGTATTCAGTAAACAAATTTTTTTTTTAAATTTTGGCCTCTTTTTATTGGTTTTATTTTTCTTTTCTTTTTTCTTTTTTTTCTTTAAAGATTTATTTATTTATTTATTTATTTGGGGAGTTGGGGAGGGAGGGGAGCAGCCGGGCTACTTCTGTTGGTCTTTCATTTGTCCATTTTCATCCATCTTTGTTCTTTGGCCCATGTGGGCCTCCCATCGCGGTGGCGTCTGTTGTCGCAGACCACCGGCTCTGGGCGCATGCGCTCCAGAGCTCCAGCTCGGTAATTGGACACATGAGTCCAGCCGCTCCGCGGCACGTGGGATCTTCCCAGGCCAGGGATTGAACTGGCGCCCCTTGCACTGCAAGGCGGTGTCCTTACCCACTGGACCACCAGGGAAGCCCCGATTTTATTTTTCATACATCTTTATTTTTGGGCCTGTGCGGGCCTCTTATTGCTCGTAATTGGACACACCAGTCCAGCCCCTCCGCAGCATATGGGATGCTCCCGAACCAGGAGTCAAACCAGTGCCCCTTGCACTGCAAGGCAGACTCTTTACCCACTGGACCACCGGGGAAGCCTAGTAAACGAATTTTTTAATGTAAAGATAACTTCAGATTCCACAACTGTAAAATATTTATGGCCTGGGGGCCCAATTACATAAAAGTCTAGAGAAATTACCAGACAAGAAGAAACGTTACTCATTTTTCACTTGGAACAAGAGAATCAAGCTCTTGGATTGTGTGTTGAATATAATGTAGTCTCACCAAGGAGAATCAAGTCTATTGTCTTAGCTGTGAACACAATGCATTATTAAAACAGGTCATGTTTCTGTGCTCCAGTTCTTTACCACATGAGCAAATCAAGTTTAACACAGGGAAGCAACTAAAAATAGCTCACTAGGGATGGAGGTTGAGAGGCTAAGATTAGTCTAAGGGTACAAATTTGTAATTTGAATAAGTAAATAAGCCAGAAATCTAATGCATGGTATTATGTTTATAGGCAGTAATATTGTATTAAACTATATAATGTGATGTTGCTACGACAGCAGTCATATTACAGTATAGTATAAATGTATCAAAAGTAACCCACTAAACACTTTAAATTTACATGATGTTACTTGTCAGATGTATTCAGTAAACAAATTTTTTTTTTAAATTTTGGCCTCTTTTTATTGGTTTTATTTTTCTTTTCTTTTTTCTTTTTTTTCTTTAAAGATTTATTTATTTATTTATTTATTTGGGGAGTTGGGGAGGGAGGGGAGCAGCCGGGCTACTTCTGTTGGTCTTTCATTTGTCCATTTTCATCCATCTTTGTTCTTTGGCCCATGTGGGCCTCCCATCGCGGTGGCGTCTGTTGTCGCAGACCACCGGCTCTGGGCGCATGCGCTCCAGAGCTCCAGCTCGGTAATTGGACACATGAGTCCAGCCGCTCCGCGGCACGTGGGATCTTCCCAGGCCAGGGATTGAACTGGCGCCCCTTGCACTGCAAGGCGGTGTCCTTACCCACTGGACCACCAGGGAAGCCCCGATTTTATTTTTCATACATCTTTATTTTTGGGCCTGTGCGGGCCTCTTATTGCTCGTAATTGGACACACCAGTCCAGCCCCTCCGCAGCATATGGGATGCTCCCGAACCAGGAGTCAAACCAGTGCCCCTTGCACTGCAAGGCAGACTCTTTACCCACTGGACCACCGGGGAAGCCTAGTAAACGAATTTTTTAATGTAAAGATAACTTCAGATTCCACAACTGTAAAATATTTATGGCCTGGGGGCCCAATTACATAAAAGTCTAGAGAAATTACCAGACAAGAAGAAACGTTACTCATTTTTCACTTGGAACAAGAGAATCAAGCTCTTGGATTGTGTGTTGAATATAATGTAGTCTCACCAAGGAGAATCAAGTCTATTGTCTTAGCTGTGAACACAATGCATTATTAAAACAGGTCATGTTTCTGTGCTCCAGTTCTTTACCACATGAGCAAATCAAGTTTAACAAAGGGAAGCAACTAAAAATAGCTGGGTTTTTGGCATATTCTGTGCATTATTGACATTTGTTCAGTTTTAGTTACTCATGGTAAAAGAGGAAATAGTTTTTCTCCATTGGTAAAAGCAAGGAATATTTTCCCATACGCTGTTTGAATCCCTTGGCATTTGGTAGTCTAGTTTCATATTGAGTGGACTGCTATGTGTGGTTTTTATGCCATTTGCCCCTGGATAAACCCCAATCCGGGAACTTCTTTTTCCCTTTGAAAACCTGGCCCATTGAGTTTTGTGCCAAAGAAACAATTAAAGTAGCATTTTTTATCCGCAGTTTTTCTAGCAGGACTTTGCCTTCTATTTAAGGTTAGATTGTTTTCCTGTGGGAAATCCGTTTTGAATCACATTTTCCTTCTTACAATAGAAAGGTTACCACCTTGTAGCAGGGAGAGGGAGTATACATGAGGTGTGTAGAGTGAAATGGTTCTCTTTTCTTTCTTTTTTTTTCCCCTTAATATTTTCTTTTCCTTCCCTGAAGACACAGTAACTCTAAGCATATGTGTGTATATGTCCCTGCAGCATTTTAAAGCAGGTAGATGAGAAGACCTTGTTATACAAGTAAATCACATCCATTACTGACTGCTAAACCTGCTCTTTCCTGATATTTCCACAGGAGTCTCCCCAGGACAGTGCTATCACTCGTGATATTAACCGGACATTCCCAGCCCATGACTACTTTAAGGACACAGGAGGAGATGGACAAGATTCCTTATATAAAATATGCAAGGTATTTCGTGTTGAAGAAAAGGCTCAGTTATAAATGATGATGATTCTATTTCTTTGAAATTATGCAAAAGATAACTACAAAATGTAGTTTGTATTTGATATCCAAGAATGCCAAAAAAAAGGTTTTGTAAAAGCAAAAGTGACAACACAACTTTAGATTCATGAACAGGAAATAATTAAAAATGGTAGGACTTCTTTTCATCAGGACTTTCAGTTGATAGTTTCCTGGCTCCACATTTAGATGCACACGTTGGTTCTATGTTTACAAGCCTCTAAATCACACAGCATTGCATACTTCTTTTCAGTATTCACATTGTAAGTGATAAAGGTGGCTTTATTGGTCCTCAGAACTAGGCTTTAGTCTATTCTCCCTAAAACTAAGCAAGCACCTCCTCTATAGAAAGTACAAACAAGGCACAAGATGTATCTTCAAGAAATGTATGTATTATGGTTGAGAAAGCAAAACTAACAGCTAGGGCTTCCCCTGGTGGTCCAGTGGGTAAGGACACCGCCTTGCAGTGCAAGGGGCGCCGGTTCCAGCCCTGGCCTGGGAAGATCCCACGTGCCGCGGAGCGGATGAACTGACGTGCCCAGTTACCGAGCCGGAGATCTGGGGCGCAGGCGCTCTGCAACGACAGACGCCACCGCAATGGGAGGCCCACAGGAGCCAAAGAACAAAGACGGATGAACATAGAGAAACGAAAGACCAATAGAAGTGGCCCGCCTGCTCCCCTCCCTCCCCAACCCGACCCCCGCCCAAAATAAATAAATTAAATAAATCTTTAAAAAAAAAAAAAAAAAAACAAAACTAACAGCTAGTTCTTGGACAGACTAGTGGTAAATGACAGGTTCTGCAGTGATGGATGCTTTCAACTTTAAAGACACTTAGAGGTTAGCAAAGTACTCCTTGGGTTTAATTTCAGGTTCCCCATAGGACTCACAAAACTGTTATTTCTGTTGTGATCCTTTGTGATCATCCTTTTTAGCGCCTTCTCAGTTGTGCTTCCCACTTAAGCAGACAATTTAGCTATTCTTCATCTTCCTGCAAAATGTCCCAGAAAGAGACCCTATTTTCACCACCTCTGATCCCTTACTCCTGACCCACTGCACTATGGTTTTTCTCTCATTATGATCTTCATTGCAGCTCTATCTGCTGGTTTCTCCACCTCCTGATTAAGCACTCACTTCTCGAAGAACTTCACTGATTCCCTCCTCATGACTCTCTCTCCCCTTCTCCGTCTCTGCCTGCTCTAAAAAGATTCCCTCCTCTGTATGAGGACTTCTTTTCATCAGGACTTTCAGTTGATAGTTTCCTGGCTCCACATTTAGATGCACACGTTGGTTCTATGTTTACAAGCCTCTAAATCACACAGCATTGCATACTTCTTTTCAGTATTCACATTGTAAGTGATAAAGGTGGCTTTATTGGTCCTCAGAACTAGGCTTTAGTCTATTCTCCCTAAAACTAAGCAAGCACCTCCTCTATAGAAAGTACAAACAAGGCACAAGATGTATCTTCAAGAAATGTATGTATTATGGTTGAGAAAGCAAAACTAACAGCTAGGGCTTCCCCTGGTGGTCCAGTGGGTAAGGACACCGCCTTGCAGTGCAAGGGGCGCCGGTTCCAGCCCTGGCCTGGGAAGATCCCACGTGCCGCGGAGCGGATGAACTGACGTGCCCAGTTACCGAGCCGGAGATCTGGGGCGCAGGCGCTCTGCAACGACAGACGCCACCGCAATGGGAGGCCCACAGGAGCCAAAGAACAAAGACGGATGAACATAGAGAAACGAAAGACCAATAGAAGTGGCCCGCCTGCTCCCCTCCCTCCCCAACCCGACCCCCGCCCAAAATAAATAAATTAAATAAATCTTTAAAAAAAAAAAAAAAAAAACAAAACTAACAGCTAGTTCTTGGACAGACTAGTGGTAAATGACAGGTTCTGCAGTGATGGATGCTTTCAACTTTAAAGACACTTAGAGGTTAGCAAAGTACTCCTTGGGTTTAATTTCAGGTTCCCCATAGGACTCACAAAACTGTTATTTCTGTTGTGATCCTTTGTGATCATCCTTTTTAGCGCCTTCTCAGTTGTGCTTCCCACTTAAGCAGACAATTTAGCTATTCTTCATCTTCCTGCAAAATGTCCCAGAAAGAGACCCTATTTTCACCACCTCTGATCCCTTACTCCTGACCCACTGCACTATGGTTTTTCTCTCATTATGATCTTCATTGCAGCTCTATCTGCTGGTTTCTCCACCTCCTGATTAAGCACTCACTTCTCGAAGAACTTCACTGATTCCCTCCTCATGACTCTCTCTCCCCTTCTCCGTCTCTGCCTGCTCCTAAAACAGAGGCCTTCCTCTAGGTGCTCAGCCATTGGTTACTGTAGCTCTGCACTGTCTCCCTGGGTGACCCCTTCCATCCCCACAGCTTCAGTTGTCACCACTGCACAACTGTTCTTAAATCTGTATTAGTTCAAGGCCTAAATTTACAGCTGCTTGTTGGTCTCCATGTAAAAATCTGTCAGGTTTATCAGAAAATGTCTAAAGATAGAGTCCATTTAAAAAACACACTTTATGAGAATTTTCAAACACTCATAAAAGTTGAATAGTTTAAATGAGTTTGTATGCATCTCTATCCATATATAATATTTATCAACATACTGCCACAGTTGCTTCATCTGTCACTTTAAAAAAGGTTTTTCCTAGGGCTTCGCTGGTGTTCCAGTGGGTAAAGAGTCCACCTTGCAGTGCAGGGGACACTGGTACCCACATGCCAAGGAGCGGCTGGACCGGTGTGTCCAATTACGAGCCAGTGCTCTGGAGTGCATGTGCCCAGAGCCAGTGCTCTGCAACGGGAGAGGCTGCTGCAATGGGAGGCCCATACAGGCAGAAGAATAAAGATGGATGAAAATAAATAAATAAAAAACCAATAAAATAAGCCAAAAGTTTTTTAAAGAAGTTTTTCCTAAAGTACTTTAAAGCAAGCCTCAAACATCACAGTCGTAAAGTCTTCACCATACATCAAAAGAATAAGATCATTATCCACCTGTAGCATTAACAAGCAATACCATCCAGTTACCATTCCATATTCATATTTCCCTGAATGTTTGTATATGTTTAATTAGAATAAGGATCCTCACTATTCATACTTTGGCTCATTGTTATATCTCTTTTAATTAAAAACAGTCCTGCGTCCCACCAACTCCATTGTCTTGCTGAAGGTAGTCATTTCTCAGTTATTATGCAGTTCCTTCCATTGGCCACTTTCACTTTGATATGATTGTTGTCTCTTGTAGCCATACTTCCCTCTTTACTCATGACCTGGTACAGGCCGCTATCATATGCTGCTGGCACTTTTATAAAAGCTGCCTTGCATTAGTCTCCCTGCCTTTGGGTTCGAGCTTATTTACTATTTTCTCTGTGTTGACCCTAGAATGGGATCATTTTAGTGGCCTTCATTAAACCCACAGAATGAAATCAAAATTCCTTAGTTCATTTCCTGCTCCTAGATCCATTAACTTAGTATTAAAAGCATTCTGTAATATATCCTGGCTTATTCCTAAATATTTTATGCTTCAGTCATATTGAACATTTCACTATACTGTGGTTGATATACTTGTTTAACTTCCCAGCTGAGCTGTGAAGTTCTCAAGGGCAAGAATCATTGCTTACGTGTATTAGCATCTATAAGCACTTGCACAGTGCATGCCATATTATATAGTATGTGCTCATTAAATGTTGATGAATTAATGAAATCCTTTTTTACCCATATTTCCTTACAGCCCCCATGAATCTTATACTCCAAACATTTCCCAAATATATTATGTACTTGCCTGTCTGTATGCATTCCTTCAGGCTCTTCTGTGAACCTGAGAAATGCTCTTCTCCATTCTCTACCTATAGAAATTCATTATGTTTTTATCCTAGTAAAGCCATATGCCAAGCCCTTTACTTGAGGGGACTGAGAATAATGTATCAGCTCTATTATATAAATACTTTGGTTATTCTCATCTTACAAAGAAGGAATATAAACAGTAGGCCTAAGAGCCATATCTGGACATTAGCAGTTGTGGAATTTCAGCACAATTCTAGCTATGAAGCCTTTATTCTTCCCTGACTAATCAAATGTTGATTGATAACCTTCATCATTGTTGTCAGACAACATTCCACAGAGCTGTGCTGACATATGTTACTACTAGTTTTTAACAGCCTTAATGAAACTAGTATTAACACTTATTAATTTTTACTGATAGGTGGAAAATGGTCTCATTAAACTATAAAAGGTCATTTCTGAATCTCTCTGTGCATCTTGTCTTTGGAAAAGATACGTGTTTCTTGTTCTGTAGGCCCTCTCATCAGATAAGCTTTGACAAAATGGGGTATATAATGAGATATTGAATTCCGCCTGAATTTATGAAAACATGGTTGCATATATAAACATTAACAGTGCTTGGTGAGTGCCTGCTATGAAGCCCCTAAGAAGTTCACAGTTCTAGCTGAGAGGAAGGACATTTAAAAGGCAGTGTGGTAAGTGCTGTAATAAGCATACATCTGTAGCCAGTGCCACAGAAGTACCAAGGAGAGAGAATCCTGGGGATGGAATATGTGTGGAAACTGAAGGAAGAGCAGCTTTATTCTTTAAATATTTTATGCTTCAGTCATATTGAACATTTCACTATACTGTGGTTGATATACTTGTTTAACTTCCCAGCTGAGCTGTGAAGTTCTCAAGGCAAGAATCATTGCTTACGTGTATTAGCATCTATAAGCACTTGCACAGTGCATGCCATATTATATAGTATGTGCTCATTAAATGTTGATGAATTAATGAAATCATTTTTTACCCATATTTCCTTACAGCCCCATGAATCTTATACTCCAAACATTTCCCAAATATATTATGTACTTGCCTGTCTGTATGCATTCCTTCAGGCTCTTCTGTGAACCTGAGAAATGCTCTTCTCCATTCTCTACCTATAGAAATTCATTATGTTTTTATCCTAGTAAAGCCATATGCCAAGCCCTTTACTTGAGGGACTGAGAATAATGTATCAGCTCTATTATATAAATACTTTGGTTATTCTCATCTTACAAAGAAGGAATATAAACAGTAGGCCTAAGAGCCATATCTGGACATTAGCAGTTGTGGAATTTCAGCACAATTCTAGCTATGAAGCCTTTATTCTTCCCTGACTAATCAAATGTTGATTGATAACCTTCATCATTGTTGTCAGACAACATTCCACAGAGCTGTGCTGACATATGTTACTACTAGTTTTTAACAGCCTTAATGAAACTAGTATTAACACTTATTAATTTTTACTGATAGGTGGAAAATGGTCTCATTAAACTATAAAAGGTCATTTCTGAATCTCTCTGTGCATCTTGTCTTTGGAAAAGATACGTGTTTCTTGTTCTGTAGGCCCTCTCATCAGATAAGCTTTGACAAAATGGGGTATATAATGAGATATTGAATTCCGCCTGAATTTATGAAAACATGGTTGCATATATAAACATTAACAGTGCTTGGTGAGTGCCTGCTATGAAGCCCCTAAGAAGTTCACAGTTCTAGCTGAGAGGAAGGACATTTAAAAGGCAGTGTGGTAAGTGCTGTAATAAGCATACATCTGTAGCCAGTGCCACAGAAGTACCAAGGAGAGAGAATCCTGGGGGAATGGAATATGTGTGGAAACTGAAGGAAGAGCACATTTTCCAGGCAGAGAAGAGAGGAAAGCATGAGCAAGACAGGAATGACAGACAGCCTTTGTTTTTTTAGTGCTGAAATGGTTTTTGCTTAATCTTACCACTCCTTGGCTATAGAAAGTGGCATGGTGACGGGTTTATCTGTTATAAAGAAAAACTTGAAGAGAAATATTTGCATCATTCAGTTACCATCAGAGTGCCACGGTGAAGTGCGGGTAGCGTCTTTGAGGTTCCCGTGTTCAAGTTCTTTCAAGGCAACTATGACTCAGGAGTGAAAACATTTGGGACTTCCCTGGTGGTCTAGTAGCTGAGACTCCCAGCTCCCAAGGCATGGGGCTTGGGTTTGGAAATATCTCAGGGGCTACATTCATTTATACCTCCTGTGCTTTTCCCCCCAGGCTTATTCTGTGTATGATGAAGAGATTGGCTATTGCCAAGGCCAGTCATTTCTTGCTGCTGTTCTGCTTCTCCATGTGAGTAATTGGGTCTCTGTGTATTTCTTACATCCTGCCTTAGACTTGATCATGGCTTTATATTGCCTTTGGCCGGACTCTTATGCATGAGTGTTAACTTCTGTATCTGGAAACCTTTTCCTTAATATTAAATGTTATCATGGGAGAGAAACATGGTAAAAATAATTGATAGTGTTGAAAATTGCTATGAAGATACACTTTTTATTACTAGAATAATTGGATAGACTTTAGTCTTGGTTAAACTCTTTGGGGACATTTTGTAGGGGGGAGCATGTTATTTTCTCTAAAGTAGCCACTGTCAACAATCTTCGTTTTGAGATTGATACATTGGGCTCGGAGGGAAAAGTTCGCTTGCTTTATTGCCATTTTATTCATTCATTCATTCATTCATTCATTCAGCAAAGACCTTTATCCTTCCTCTTCTTGATATTTTTGAAATCCACAACAAAATTGAAAAAATGTTAAAGCAAACACCTGTATACAGTTGACTTACTTTATCAATTCATTATTCTCCATACTGCTTTCTCTGCATGTCTCTTTTTTAAAAAAATATATAAGTAATTTTTACTGATTTTCAGATTTTAATTTTGATAAGGAGTTTGTGATCTAACACTTTATGATCTCAAAACATTTTGCATATCTCTTTACCTTCCTCTTTTTCTCACACACACACACAGTTGTTTTATTATTTTTATGGAAAAAATTTTTTGAAATTATTTTTGGATAATAAAAGTAGCAAACATCAAGATACTCTACTCCTAAGTACTTATGTGTTTATCTCCTGAGGACCTAACCAGAGTATCACAGTCATATTTACAAAATTCAGCGCCGATTCAGTACTGTCTTACCTACAGTTCGCCTTTACTTTTTCCTATTTACTCAGTAAAATTCTTACAGCTTTTTTTTTCAAACCAAGATCAGTGAAGATTCACATACCACATTTGATTGTCATTTCTTTTTATTCTTTGTATTTTCTCATGCCATTGACGGTTTTGAAAATTCAAGCAAATTGTCTTATAAAACATCCCAGATTCTTGATTTGTCTGATCATTTCCTCGTGATTCAAGTTAAAATGCTTGGCAAAAATACCACACAGATGACGTTAGCTGAGCACCTGTTAAGGTCTGACTGTGCTAGATAAAGATCAGGAGTGAACAGAGTGAATGTGACCCCAGTCCTTGTGACTGCAGAGCTAGTGAAGCTGACTTAACTGCAGGCAAAAAAGCAATGCATGTATGTCATTGTTCATTTCAGTGGCTGTATGAAGGCATAGTGAAAAGTGTGATGCATGATTACGGCAAGGAAACCTTATTTAGCTTACAGACTTCTCTGGCAAGGGTACCTTTAAGATGAACCCTGAGAAATGAGAGGGGGCATTCATTCTTTTTTGTTCTTTATCATTTAAACTTTTACCATTGTTATGAAAATAATAAAATTATTTTGAAAACGAGTGGGGAGGGTAGAGCATTTCTTTTTTTCTTTTTTTCTTATTTTTTGTGGTCGGGGTGGGGGTGGGCCGCTTCTATTGGTCTTTCATTTATCTATTTTTCATTCATCTTTGTTCTTTGGCCCATGTGGGCCTTCCATCACAGTGACCTCTCGTCACAGAGCTCCGGCTCTGGGCGCATGCGCTCCAGAGCTCCGGCTCGGTAATTGGATACATCAGTCCAGCCGCTCCGTAACACGTGGGATCTTCCCAGGCCAGGGATCCAACCTGCGCCCCTTGCACTGCAAGGCGGTGTCCTTACCCACTGGACCACCAGGGAAGCCCCCAGGTAGAGCATTTCTGACAGAAAGTGTATGGAAGCCCTGAAATGGGGAAAACTTGGCATCTGGAAGGAACTGGAAGAAAGGCAGTGTGTGACAGGACTTCAGGAGCCATAGAGAGTTGGGGAGGGAGCCAGGGAGGTCAAGACCGGCTTGAAGGAGGGCTATGGAGGTCAGGCCATGCAGTCTAGATTTTGTTTCTCTAAGATGGGGTAGCTTTTGAAAAGATTTAATCCATTTTGTATAAGTTATACTACAAGTATAACAAAACCACTTTACAACTTCTTGCTATGAACCTAGCTGGTTGGTATTGGTAGACATGCAAAAATTTGACAAAGCTACAGCATTGATAAAGAAGTTTTTTCCCCCAGGTTTAATTACATATAATTGACAGCTAAAGATCAAATCTCCAATGTCTTGGTTTGAACTCATGCTGTTTGCCATTGTATTAAAATAAGTGTTTGATTGAGAACAGGGACAGGTGTGCTGCCTAACATCAGGAATGCCACTCTGGGCAAACCACATCTCCCTCAGTGAGTGAAGAATCAAGTTGCCTTCCATGATAAAGACCTCAAAGGTCTGGTCCTTTGCTCCCAAAGCCCTGACCTTTCCAACAGTGATTTGCTATCTTTTTATTACTTAATCTGATTTGCTCTTTAGCTTTACTTTATTTTCTTTAGCCACTTCTATTGGTCTTTATTTATTTTCATACATCTTTGTTCGTTGGCCTGTGTGGGCCTCCCATCACACTGGCCTCTCTCATTGCAGAGCACCGGCTCTGGGCGCGTGTGCTCCAGAGCTCCGGCTCGGTAATTAGACACATTGTTCCAGCTGCTCCGCGGCACCTGGGATCTTCCCAGGCCAGGGATCGAACCAGCGCCCCTTGCACTGCAAGGCGGTGTCCTTACCCACTGGACCACCAGGGAAGCTCTGGCTCTACTTTATTGCCAGTTATTTCTTTGCTCGGCCTACTGTCATCATCTTTTGAACAGAAACCCGCCCACCTTCTTGACATTTGAAAGACTGGCTACAGTCACATCGTGCCTTAAATAATCTTTCTTTTTATATTTTGAAAACTAGACATTTTGCCAGGTTCTCAGGGAGATATTTTTCTGTAAAGTTATGGAAGATGAATAAGTGAGTAGCATCTGTAAATAGAATGGCTTCACTTTTGACTCAGGAGTAAAGAACTGCCTTCATGCAGTTCAAGAGCTGCAGGAGCCACGAGTTCAATCCCTAAGTTGGGTAGATATCCTGGAGAAGGAAATGGCAACCCACTCCAGTATTCTTGCCTGGAGAATCCCATGGCAGAGGAGCCTGGCAGGCTGCAGTCCATGGGTTCACAGAAATTAGGACATGACTGCAGTGACTTAGCATGCACACATGCCTATAAATAGAAGTGAAGTGAAGAAGGCTTTTTGTAGTATTTTAAGGGTTACTGCAAGCGTTACTGTAATACCTAAAGCATAACTTCAAACATAAGATAAGGTTCTTCTGTAACTAGCCATGTTTTTATCAACAATGAGGAAGAAAAACATTTTTACTAAAATGAAATAACAGTTAACAGAGGTCTCATGATTTGAGAAAGATGAAACATATACTCATGTGTAGACCTGTTCTTATTCAGTTCAAATCCTGTCCTCCACAAAACCTGTTCCTGGCTCCCTCTCGAAGACTCAGGCTTTCTTGTTTTTGTGTTCCCACTGATCTTTCTCACTAATTCATTTTTCATTTCTTGTGTACTGGTTTTATGAGCGACTCCTCAAGGACAGTAACAGTGTCTGACATAGAGTAGGCATAAATATGTCTTGGTTGAATGAATGAATGTTGTAAAACAACTGAGATCTGAGTTATGTCATATATATATTAATTTCCTAGTGTTCCGATAGAGTTGAAGGATCAATTTTACATACTGAGGAAACTGTATGTATGTATTTTTGATTCTTGTTACAGATGCCTGAGGAACAGGCGTTCAGTGTTCTGGTCAAGATCATGTTTGACTATGGTCTCCGGGAACTTTTCAAGCAAAACTTTGAAGATTTGCATTGCAAATTTTACCAGTTGGAGCGCCTCATGCAGGTAAAAAGAGAATCCAGCTTGCATTTGCCAGTAAGGGTGCAGGACTGAGAAGGATAGGTTCACCACAGAAGCCATAGTGATACCTTAGCTATCCAGGATCAGGGAGAGGTTTTATGTTTTTCATTTCTCTTTGTGTAACAATGGCGTCGAGATCAATAAGGTGATCCAGGTTTTCTCATAAACACCCGAAAGATCAGCTGAGTGTAAGGAGCCTTTAACACAAGAAATACCTACCAAGGCTCTGAAGCTGACTGGTTGGGGATCTCCTAACAAAAGTGAAATAAAGTTTCCCAAGCATTTTATAACTTGGAAGGAAAAACTGTCCTTCCAAATATTTGTCACCATGTGGGGATTCCTCTTCAGAGCTACTTTGTGGACTGGAAACAAGAACTGAGTGCCAGTTTCATACCAGATGATAAGTGTTCTTGTGGGTGCTTTGGCAGTTTTTAGAAAACACAAATATATGACTTATTTTGGCTTATTTTTGGCAGATTTATGAGACTCCTGAGTGAGAGTTAAACAGCTGCATATGTGCCCCAAACTAATCAGTTTGCTATTTCAGGAATACATTCCTGACCTGTACAACCACTTCTTGGATATAAGCCTTGAAGCACACATGTATGCCTCCCAGTGGTTTCTTACGCTCTTCACTGCAAAATTCCCTCTCTACATGGTCTTCCATATCATTGACCTGCTTTTATGTGAGGTATGTATCACAAAGACCACAACTCTTAGGCTTTTGTTTGTAATGTCTTTCCTGAGTCACAGGTAGTAACCTGCCTTGCTCAGAGTGCAACTCTTTTCCATATGGCTGATGAGCACTCCAGCCACTATCTCTATATTTAAGCTAAGAGGTATAGGGGTTTGGAGAGGGTATGTCCCCTCTTTTAAAAGATACTTCCTGGAATTTCCACCTGTATTTCCACTTAACCTCTAACTGGCCAGAAGTTAGGCACATGACCATACCTAGCTGTATAGGAGAATTTTTTTTAAGCTGACAAGGAATTTGCTAAAGCTTGAGAGTCTATTACTAAAAGAAAACAGATACAGTAAATAGCAATCTTTGCCACAGCTTAGTCTTAAGTTTTATGGGGTGTGTGTGCCTAAGAAGAAAAAACTAGTTTCAAAAATAATATTTGCTTATTATAGAAATTATAGAAAGTATAAGCAAAAAGATTTTAAAATATTCTAATCCCAATCTAGAGAGAATCCACTTTTAACATTTTTTGTATATTCTTTCAGCCTTTTTGTGTGTGTTCATTTATGTGTGTGTGTGTGTGTGAGAGTTCTACATGAAACACTGTTTTCATATGGAATATTATAATTATGTTATGACTTTATATGTATATAAAAATGGGATTGTGCTATATATGCTATTTGGTAACCTATTTTTATCTCGTATACTTGAATACAGACACACATCTATACCATTTTTTAATTATCCCATATTTAAAATATACAAAAATCCATTAAGAAATCTGTATCTTTCATCTAGCTTGAAACATAAGAAGCAACATTCCAGATAATACCCATTTTGTGGTGGTTTAGTCAGTAAGTCGTATCCAACACTTGAGACCCCATGAACTGTAGCCTCCTAGGCTCCTCTGTCTATGGGATTTCCCAGGCAAGAATACCAGAATGGGTTACCATTTCCTTCTCCAACCGTTATTCTTACTGTCAAATGGGGCAATACCTTTTGCCTTGAAGCACACATGTATGCCTCCAGTGGTTTCTACGCCTTCACTGCAAAATTCCCTCTCTACATGGTCTTCCACATCATTGACCTGCTTTTATGTGAGGTATGTATCACAAAGACCACAACTCTTAGGCTTTTGTTTGTAATGTCTTTCCTGAGTCACAGGTAGTAACCTGCCTTGCTCAGAGTGCAACTCTTTTCCATATGGCTGATGAGCACTCCAGCCACTATCTCTATATTTAAGCTAAGAGGTATAGGGGTTTGGAGAGGGTATGTCCCCTCTTTTAAAAGATACTTCCTGGAATTTCCACCTGTATTTCCACTTAACCTCTAACTGGCCAGAAGTTAGGCACATGACCATACCTAGCTGTATAGGAGAATTTTTTTTAAGCTGACAAGGAATTTGCTAAAGCTTGAGAGTCTATTACTAAAAGAAAACAGATACAGTAAATAGCAATCTTTGCCACAGCTTAGTCTTAAGTTTTATGGGGTGTGTGTGCCTAAGAAGAAAAACTAGTTTCAAAAATAATATTTGCTTATTATAGAAATTATAGAAAGTATAAGCAAAAAGATTTTAAAATATTCTAATCCCAATCTAGAGAGAATCCACTTTTAACATTTTTTGTATATTCTTTCAGCCTTTTTGTGTGTGTTCATTTATGTGTGTGTGTGTGTGAGAGTTCTACATGAAACACTGTTTTCATATGGAATATTATAATTATGTTATGACTTTATATGTATATAAAAATGGGATTGTGCTATATATGCTATTTGGTAACCTATTTTTATCTCGTATACTTGAATACAGACACACATCTATACCATTTTTTAATTATCCCATATTTAAAATATACAAAAATCCATTAAGAAATCTGTATCTTTCATCTAGCTTGAAACATAAGAAGCAACATTCCAGATAATACCCATTTTGTGGTGGTTTAGTCAGTAAGTCGTATCCAACACTTGAGACCCCATGAACTGTAGCCTCCTAGGCTCCTCTGTCTATGGGATTTCCCAGGCAAGAATACCAGAATGGGTTACCATTTCCTTCTCCAACCGTTATTCTTACTGTCAAATATCCCATTCTTTGGATGGATCATAATTTATGTGAGCAATTCCTAATCTCAAACCTTTGACTAGTTTTTCACTATTATAAGCAACTATTAAATAGATACTGTGGGTCTGATGACACTCTGAGTAGCTTAATTTTTTTAGTTAATTAGCTCAGAAAACATTGGGAGAATATTAGTTATAGAAATTGAGGCCCAGAAACTTTGAAGGTTTAACTTGGTCAGCAGATGTTGGTGCCTCTCCTCAACTGTCCTTTGCCACACCACTCCTAGAATGATTAGATGAAAAAAGCAGGTTGGAGGGAACTTCAAGCAGAATCAGTTCTGGGACAGAGGACTCGAGAGCAGAGTGATTGTTGTCCTTGGAGTAGGTAGTGGAAGAGACACCAGGAGTTATTTCATGAAGGATCACAATTTTATGAATCTAATCTTTTAGTTTGAAAGCTTAGAATACTTTGGAAAGCATTCTTGAACTGTGAAAATAGCTGTAGAAAAGTTCTTCTCAGAAGAATTGAGAGACTAGCTCTACCTGAGTATTTTTCAGTGGTGACCTTGTAATTTTTATTTTCTAAGTTACTCCATTTCTTTTTCAAATTTTTAAAGTTTCCTAAAATTGTAGGATATTCTGAAGACAGATAGTTTAATAGTCCAGATATAAACTCTGAAACCGTTTTCTTGTTTTCTCTTTTAGGGAATAAGTGTTATTTTTAACGTCGCCCTTGGGTTATTAAAGGTACAGTGCACATTTATTTATAAGCTGGGTTATCTGGCATTCCTTATTGAGAACTTGTAATATCTTGGTCTTAATCTCATTCAGAGCAGCTCTAGCATTGTCCCTGACAGTGGATACTTGCAAGTAGCTCTAGCAAAGGCTACGAAGTATCTTCTGGGGATTATAAAGGTGCTGGGATTATGAAATGCTTCTTAGGCATCTTTATAGCAAGAAAACTTTTCTCTGTACATGATTGTGTTTTCTTCTTCTTTAAGACTTCCAAAGATGACTTGCTGCTGACAGACTTCGAAGGTGCCCTGAAATTCTTCAGAGTTCAGCTTCCTAAGAGATATCGCTCAGAAGAAAATGCAAAAAAATTAATGGAATTAGCTTGCAACATGAAGGTAAAATCATTTTGCATTAATGTAGATTCTTTTGTTAGTGTCTCACTCTTCCTGATAAAACTGTCAACGTTTATAATACAAAAACTTAGTAAATTTTAAGTTCATATATATTAGAGCCTATGAATTAATGTCGGCTGAACCTCGAGTAGCTTAATTTTAGTTAATTAGCTCAGAAACGGGGTTTAGTTATAGAAATTGAGGCCCAGAAACTTTGAAGGTTTAACTTGGTCAGCAGATGTTGGTGCCTCTCCTCAACTGTCCTTTGCCACACCACTCCTAGAATGATTAGATGAAAAAAGCAGGTTGGAGGGAACTTCAAGCAGAATCAGTTCTGGGACAGAGGACTCGAGAGCAGAGTGATTGTTGTCCTTGGAGTAGGTAGTGGAAGAGACACCAGGAGTTATTTCATGAAGGATCACAATTTTATGAATCTAATCTTTTAGTTTGAAAGCTTAGAATACTTTGGAAAGCATTCTTGAACTGTGAAAATAGCTGTAGAAAAGTTCTTCTCAGAAGAATTGAGAGACTAGCTCTACCTGAGTATTTTTCAGTGGTGACCTTGTAATTTTTATTTTCTAAGTTACTCCATTTCTTTTTCAAATTTTTAAAGTTTCCTAAAATTGTAGGATATTCTGAAGACAGATAGTTTAATAGTCCAGATATAAACTCTGAAACCGTTTTCTTGTTTTCTCTTTTAGGGAATAAGTGTTATTTTTAACGTCGCCCTTGGGTTATTAAAGGTACAGTGCACATTTATTTATAAGCTGGGTTATCTGGCATTCCTTATTGAGAACTTGTAATATCTTGGTCTTAATCTCATTCAGAGCAGCTCTAGCATTGTCCCTGACAGTGGATACTTGCAAGTAGCTCTAGCAAAGGCTACGAAGTATCTTCTGGGGATTATAAAGGTGCTGGGATTATGAAATGCTTCTTAGGCATCTTTATAGCAAGAAAACTTTTCTCTGTACATGATTGTGTTTTCTTCTTCTTTAAGACTTCCAAAGATGACTTGCTGCTGACAGACTTCGAAGGTGCCCTGAAATTCTTCAGAGTTCAGCTTCCTAAGAGATATCGCTCAGAAGAAAATGCAAAAAAATTAATGGAATTAGCTTGCAACATGAAGGTAAAATCATTTTTGCATTAATGTAGATTCTTTTGTTAGTGTCTCACTCTTCCTGATAAAACTGTCAACGTTTATAATACATTGATAATAATGTTTTCCTTTGTATTGTATAATTTTCCAAATAGTTTCATATATATTAGAGCCTATGAATTAATCTCATTGACTTGCCCATTTTGAACTCTAGGAAAGGTATTATCCTGATTTTCAAGACAAACCAAAATACAAAAAAGTTGTAGCCCCCTCCCCTAAAGTTGTATTAGCTATTTAAGGGCAGAACTCAGATTTCGTGATTTCTATTGTACTGTCCTTTCAACTTTCAGTGTTTGTTGTGGTGGCTAGAAATTCCCTAAAATGAAACTAATAATACATGAAGTTCAGGTCAGTCTCTTGGTCGACTTTTTGCGACCCCATGAACTGCAGCAAGCCAGGCTTCCCTGTCCTTCACCATCTCCCAGCACTTACTCAAACTCATGTCCATTGACTCAGTGATCCCATCCAACCATCTCTTCCTCTGTCATCCCCTTCTCCTTTGCCTTCTATTTTTCCCAACATCAGGGTCTTTTCCAGCGAGTTGTCAGGTGGCCGCAGTATAGGGGCTTCAGCATCAGTTCTTCCAATGAATATTTATTGAAGGAAACCCATTCAATATTTACCACTTCCAATGGAGCATTTATGATTTCTACTATTGTAAGAAGAAAAAAGAATCTTGTGTTCATGTTATAAAAGTTCTGTTTTTAAAGAAGAAAAAGCAATTGAGGGAGTTTTGTTTGGAATGTGACAGGTGGAAGCAAATTGGAGACAGAATAAATAGCTGTATTGAGATGCTAATAGAGTGCATAAAAGACCGACTGTCAGGTTTACTTGTTGTGATTCCAGAGGGTAGAACTGAGAGCACTGTGTCAGGGACAGATGTGATAGGAGAGAAGCTTCACTATTGCACGGAGCACAGACTGGGAGTCAGAGAGGTCTGGATTAAAAGTTGTTTCACCTGTTTAGGCACAGTTTCCTCTTCTGTAAGGTAATATTAGACTTCTAGTTCTGGTTATATGTCAGACTGAGTTAACGCAGGTTACCTTTCTTTAAACATTTGGTGATACTAAGTAAAGTATAATTGAAGAAATGTTTAAATACCTGAATGTACTTGAAAGGAAAAAGAGAAATGCCCAGGTGTCTGCAACAAAGTAGCTCCAAGCTAGTGTGTATGATAATAAAAGAGCATCCCAAGAGAATATGGGACCAAGGTAGGTATTAGGATTTTAATGCTCACAAAGACATTTAGGGCCTTCAGGAGACAGCTGAAACTGAAGTCTCTGCATAAAGTTAGGCCTTTGGAATGCCCTGTTTGTAAAAACAGGAATACATAAAACTGCCTGTTAACCTGAGAAACAGTAGGAATTCTGATATAAAGCAAATGGGGGATTTGAACAACAAAAAAAGGAAATAGAACTTTAAGAAATTAATCATTAAAGTTATCATTCAATTTAAATGTCACATACTTCACAAGTATCATGCATAGCATTAAATGGTATTTCGCCATGTGCCAGGTACTGTGATGAAGTGTTTTTATGTGTGAGCATTAACTGCAGTATGTGTACAGTGCTTTCCTTAGTGCCTGATAATGAGTAAAGGTTTAAGAAACAGTGGCTACTACTATGATTATATCCTCCTTGGTTTTTCAAGCAGAGAAACTTTTCAGTCACACCAGTGGTGGGTTTGTTTAAAGCACAGAGTGTATGAGCTCTGAGCTTCTTAGAGCTACTCTTTTTTACCTGAATCAGCATGCAGGAAGGTGCTGCCTCTTTTTGGCTTACGATTTCTTCCCCTCCAAAGTCAGCTCCTTTCTCAGCGTTCCCATCTCCAATTTGTGAGACATGAAAACTTACTCAGGCCTTAAAACTTGGTGCCATCCTCTCTTACTCTTTTTCTCACACTTAACATATTCATACTGCACACCCATACCCTATCATCAGAGTACATCCTCAGTCTGATCACTTCTCAGCTCCTTCGTCCCCAGTATCCTAGTCTAGTCATCTCATCCCTTCTTTTCTGAAATATTCCAGTAGATTCCTTTGTCCTCCTGTTTCCTCCCAGCCTCTGCTTGATCTCATCTCTCACTTGCTTAAGTCGCTAATGGCTTCTTACAGCAGAATAACTCAGGAGTTGTTGCCTTGGCTTCCAAGGCCTGGCACCATCTGACCTCTGACAGGCTAATTTCAGCAACTACTCCTTTTCCCACTTAAGCTTTCCACTTCAGTCTCCCTGGCCTCCTTGTTCTCAAACATGGCGAACTTGTTCCCTCCTCAGACCTTTTTATTGACTGATATCCTTGCCTGTAATGTTGTTCTCCTTGATGCCCTTGTTACTTTACCCTAACCTCTTAAGTCATAGGCTCAGTGATCATGTCATCAGAGAGGCCTTCTCTAATTACAGTGTCTGAAGTAGCAGCTCCCCCGACTCTTTCCAGTCTTATCTCCTTATCCTTTCGTATTTTCCTCATGTCACTTATTGCCACTTAACATTATCTGTTTGATTATTGTCTGCACTCCTCCCTACCCATGCTGGAATTAGGCTGTCCCAGAGGGGACTTTATCTCTCTTGTTTATTGCTGAATCCCCAGCCCAAGTACAGGACCTGACATATAAATACTGATTGGACCAGTGAATAAGTGACTGTTCTGTTGAGTTTCTTCCAGGTGTTTTACAAAGAAGAGTTAACAAGGATTTGGGCAAGGCTTAAAAATGGATTCTAGCCGAAGGTTTACCTTTTAGGTTTTCATTAGCTTGAAACATGTTAATAATATATGGTGGATTCTTTATTTCCCAAGTCCAGATGGGAGGTGTCTGGTGTCTTTTTTCCTTGTCTATGTTTCCAAGAAATTAAAAGTTGACAAGGCTGCACAGCTCACAGTATTATTTGCTTAGATGCATAATTCCTTTTCATCCTGGGAAGCTCTGTGTGGCTAGAGTATACCTTGGATGATTTCCCCTACTTGCAAATGGCTTTAGGCGAGAAGAATAGTAGTTTTTCTTGAAATTGACTCAGCATGGAAAACCTACAGATTCACCAGGACATGTAAGAGTGAGCCGTTTCTGCTAAAAGGTGGGATATGGTGTGTACAGTTTAGTTAGTGATAGTTTTATTCTGGCAGCTACACTTCATACTGAAAAATATTAAAGGATATATAGGCAATAGCTGAGGCAATTATTGGCAAAAGACTTCAGTCAAGGTGATAATTTGTTTACTCAAGCATAGGAAAAATCCCTAAGCTTTCCTAATGGCTTCTTACAGTCTCAGGAGTTGTTGCCTTGGCTTCAAGGCCTGGCACCATCTGACCTCTGACAGGCTAATTTCAGCAACTACTCCTTTTCCCACTTAAGCTTTCCACTTCAGTCTCCCTGGCCTCCTTGTTCTCAAACATGGCGAACTTGTTCCCTCCTCAGACCTTTTTATTGACTGATATCCTTGCCTGTAATGTTGTTCTCCTTGATGCCCTTGTTACTTTACCCTAACCTCTTAAGTCATAGGCTCAGTGATCATGTCATCAGAGAGGCCTTCTCTAATTACAGTGTCTGAAGTAGCAGCTCCCCCGACTCTTTCCAGTCTTATCTCCTTATCCTTTCGTATTTTCCTCATGTCACTTATTGCCACTTAACATTATCTGTTTGATTATTGTCTGCACTCCTCCCTACCCATGCTGGAATTAGGCTGTCCCAGAGGGGACTTTATCTCTCTTGTTTATTGCTGAATCCCCAGCCCAAGTACAGGACCTGACATATAAATACTGATTGGACCAGTGAATAAGTGACTGTTCTGTTGAGTTTCTTCCAGGTGTTTTACAAAGAAGAGTTAACAAGGATTTGGGCAAGGCTTAAAAATGGATTCTAGCCGAAGGTTTACCTTTTAGGTTTTCATTAGCTTGAAACATGTTAATAATATATGGTGGATTCTTTATTTCCCAAGTCCAGATGGGAGGTGTCTGGTGTCTTTTTTCCTTGTCTATGTTTCCAAGAAATTAAAAGTTGACAAGGCTGCACAGCTCACAGTATTATTTGCTTAGATGCATAATTCCTTTTCATCCTGGGAAGCTCTGTGTGGCTAGAGTATACCTTGGATGATTTCCCCTACTTGCAAATGGCTTTAGGCGAGAAGAATAGTAGTTTTTCTTGAAATTGACTCAGCATGGAAAACCTACAGATTCACCAGGACATGTAAGAGTGAGCCGTTTCTGCTAAAAGGTGGGATATGGTGTGTACAGTTTAGTTAGTGATAGTTTTATTCTGGCAGCTACACTTCATACTGAAAAATATTAAAGGATATATAGGCAATAGCTGAGGCAATTATTGGCAAAAGACTTCAGTCAAGGTGATAATTTGTTTACTCAAGCATAGGAAAAATCATCGGCAAGTTCAGGTGAGCCCCGATTTATGTGGACTGCGTGATGGGGTAGGGCCTCACTCAGCCAGCACAGTGAGTTCATAGGGTCTTTTGGTGGTTTGGGACCCTCTAGACATAGAAAAGGGGACTTATGTCATGTGAATGATTTGGAAACTAGCTTTTCAATTTCTTGGTGTACAATTTGGGTTTCCTTGGTGGCTCAGATGGTAAATAATCTGCCTGCAATGTAGGAGACTTGGGTTCAGTCCCTGGGTTGGGAAGATCCCTTGGAGAAGGGAATGGCCACCCACTGCAGTATTCTCACCTAGAGAATTCCGTGACTTATCCGTAGGGTCGCCAAGAGCCAGACGTGACTGAGCATACAATTTAGGAAGGAAATATTGGATCTGTAAAGTTCAATCCCATTCCATCTTTTAATTGAAAAAATTATGACTCCCTTTTCTCAGTTGTACTTTCTGATTAAGGTGGGAATTGGGAATGCTTTGTGCCAGTCCAAGAGACTCTTGTTGTATTTTGTGTTTTAGTAGTTGCAATGTTGTAATTTCCAGTATGTGTATAGATTTTAAAAGACTCTCATTTGTTCCTCACAGTACCCTGTGAGGTGCTAAGGGTAAATCAGGTAGCTTATAGAAGCCAAGTGACTTACCCAACTGATACTGACTAGGGAGTGACAGAAGCCCTGTTGGAATTCAGGCCTTTTGACTGCATGTTCCCAATGCTTTCCACCTTACTGCGTCGCTTCTTGTTAGAGGTGGCCGGAATGAAATTTGTGGCAGTATCTGAAATGACCACAAGGTGGATCTGTTGCCCCAAAAGGTCTGTATTCTTGGTGCTCTGTGTCTTTCTTTTCTTCATAAATCTTGTCCTGTGTCTATCTTTACTCGCATCTTTCTCTCTCTCTCTTTCCTGCCCTTTTGCTTCTCCCTTTCTTCTTTCTTCTTACTTTATTATGAGACTGATTTATTTTTTAATTTCTTGAGGAGTTGTAAATTTCTTGCTCTTAAACTAAAATTTAACAACATACATCAAAACTCATTTAACTATCAAATTTCTCTCCCTCCGTGGGGCCATGACCTAAGGGAAAAATTGTTTCTATTTTTGATGTAAGATCTAAAAGGAATTTTACTTTAAATAGATTGTTCCAGAAGATCATGAATGGTCATAGGAGCTCTGTAATCTATGCTTCATGTTTAGTGGGAGGAAATGGGAAAAAATAGGTCTTTTAAATTTTTGACTCAAATAATACGTAAGACCAACTGTTTGTGTGTCTCTACAGGAATTTTTGAAACAAGTCTGATATATGAGGTTTAGAAGAGATAAGAACCGTGCTAAAAGAGATGGCTCAGTGGGTTTCTTAGACTACATCTGAAGACTTGACCTTGTTCTATAGAATCTTCCTAATGTGAAATGGAATTTCTGAACCATTGCTTCATTGGAATTTGTTATTTCAAGTATAAAGTAAATATACTAGACTTCAAACTACCCGTAAGAAAAAATGTTATTGCAAATAGTAATATCTCTCAATTAATGTAATACTAACCACTTTCTGTTTGAAGGAACAGAAAACTCTTTGGCATTTAGGGATATTTGCCTTTAGGGCATGTTTTTATTCATGAGCTAAAAGTAGTACTAGATTTGAGCTTCATTCTGTGCTCCAATCATTTCTGTAGTTAGTGTGTGTTTGGGTTTTCAATTCTGTGTAGTGACTTTATCAGTCTTTTTTCTTGATATGTTCACAGAAACCTTGCATAATATCTGTACATAGTGAATTAATCGTTAGAGTGCCCGATGTGAGGTCATTTTACAACTGTGTACACTGAAGCTTAGAAAATTGAAGAAAACTCCCGAAGGGCACAAAGCTAGTAAGAGATGGAGTTGAGGTTAGATCTCAGGAATTTCAGCCTCTGAAGTCAGTGCTTATCATCATTGTGCTTTACTGTACCTGAGGGAGTGAATGAATGGGTCAGGACCCACTTCTTTTGGTCTTTCTTTGGCGGTACTTATCATATCATGGTGGTAATTCAGTCTCTGTGTCAATGTTGAAACTTACCTTTTGTACACTGTAGCTGAGTGACATTTTCCTTACAACTTGACCAGGCTAGTTTTATGTTTTTGCTTGTTCCTACCCTTTGTAATTAAATTTCATGAGGAAGCTTATGAGAGTGGGTACTTTCTGTCTGTGCAGTGAATCCTGAAGTTTGCTGGTTGTTACAGGGGTGGCAGTGGTTATTACATTCTTATTTTAATAAGTTCTGTTCCCTTGGTCCTCATCTGTGTTTGAGTACTCTTCTAATAATTCTGTTGTTCAGTTCCTTGGTCCTCTCTGACTCTTTGCGACCCCATGAACTGCAGCACATCAGTCTTCCCTGTTTTTCACCATATCCTGAGCTTGCTCAGACTCATGTATATTGAGTTGATGATGCCATCCAACCATCTTGTCCTCTGTTGTTCCCTTTTCCTTCCCTCAGTCTTACCCATCATCAGGGCCTTTTCCATTGAGTCAGCTCTTCACATCAGATGGGCAAAGTATTGGAGCTTCAGCTTCAGCATCAGTCTTTCCAGTCAGGGTTGATTTCTTTTAAGATTGGCTTGCAGTCCAAGAGTCTCTCAAGAGTGTTCTCCAACATCACAGTTTGACGGCATCAATTCTTTGACACTCAGTCTTTTATTGTCCAGCTCTCACGTACATACATGATTACTCAAAAAAACACAGCTTTGACTATGTGGACCTTTATCAGCAAAGTAAAGTCTCTGCATTTTAATATGCTGTTTAGGTTTGTCATAGCTTTTCTTTCAAAGAGTAAGAGTCTTTTAATTTCATGGCTACTGTCACTGTTCACAGCAATTTGGGAGCCCAAGAAAATAAAGTCTATTTCTGTTAGCCCATCTCTTTGCCATGAAGTGATGGGTCCAGATGCCATGATCCTAGTTTTTTGAATGGTGAGTTTTAAACCAGATTTTTCACCCTCCTCTTCCGCTTTCATCAAGAGGCTTTTTAGTTCCTCTACACTTTCTGCCTTAAGGGTGATGTCATCTGCATATCTGAGGTTATTGATATTTCTCCTGGCAGCTTTTTTTTTTTTTTTGGCCACTTCTGTTGGTCTTTCATCTATTTATCTTTGTTCTTTGGCCTGTGTGGGCCTTCCATTGCAGTGGCCTCTCTTCCTGCAGAGCACTGGCTCTGGGCACATGCGCTCCAGAGCTCCGGCTTGGTAGTCAGACACACTGGTCCAACCACTCCGCGGCACGTGGAATCTTCCCAGGCCAGGAATCGAACTGGCGCCCCCTGCACTGCGAGGCGGTGTCCCTACCCACTGGATCACCAGGGAAGCCCCTCACCTAGCAGTTTTGATTCCAACTTGTGCTTCATCCAGAGCGGCCTTTTGCATGATGTACTCTGTATAGAATTTAAATAAGCAAGGTGACAATACATAGCCTTGACACACTCCTTTCCCAGTTTTGAACCAGTTCATTGTTCCATGTCCGGTCCTAACTGTTGCTTCTTGACGTACATACAGGTATCTCAGGAGGCAGGTAAGGTGGTCTGGTATTTCCATCTCTTTAAGACTTTCCCAGTTTGTTGTGATACACACAAAGGATTTAGCATACTCAATGAAGCAGAAGTGGGTGTTTTTCTGGAATTCTCTTGCTTTTTCTATGATGCAACAGATGTTGGCAATTTGATCTCTGGTTCATCTGCCTTTTCTAAATCCAGCTTGTACATCTGGAAGTTCCTGGCTCACGTACTGCTGAAACCTAGCTGGAGGGATTTTGAGCATAATCTTTATAGCATGTGAAATGAGTGTAATTGTTTGGTAGTTTGAACTTTCTTTGGCATTGCCCTTCTTTGAGATTGGAATAAAAACTGAACTTTTCAAGTTCTCTGGCCACTGTCGAATTTTCCAAATTTGTTGGCATATTGAATGGAGCACTTTAACAGCATCATCTTTTAGGATATGAAGTGATGCTTCCTAAGGCTCACTTGACTTCACCTTCCAGGATGTCTGGCTCTAGATGAGAGATCACACCATCATGGTTATCTGAGTCATTAAGGTCTTTTTTGTATAGTTCTAATAATAATATAGTTGCTAATAATTTGTTGCATGCATTTTAGAAAAATAGTCTGATGGTAAAACAAGGATGCCTAATTCTATTTGGTAATCTTTGAGGGAGTTTGAATTGTATGAACAAATTAAATAGAAAGACTCAGAAATTAAATAGAATGTTGGTTTATTTCAAGTGGTTTTATATGCAGGCCTTGGAGTCCCACAGAACCTCCTGGTTCTGCCTCTGCTTTGTGACCTTAGGCAGGTTAGCACAACAGGTTGTCGAGAGAGAGCTAAGGGTTGACTTTAAAGTCACAGCTGCTCTTCACACCTGTGCTCTTCTGACCTGCCCTGTTCTGATCTCTGCCCAGATACCTGCTTTCCTTAATTCGGTTCATGTCAGTGAGCATTCGTAGATTGTCTTCTGTGCCAAGAATGTATAATACTCAGCTACAGAGAGGAATAAGAAATAGGAATCACCCCAGATTTGCCTTCATATGCTGGCAAGACTGGGTCTTTTACTTCAGACAAGTCGCTTTACTTGTCTAGGGCCCAGTTCCCTAGGACAGTGAGGGTGATGATCCCTGCTGCACGCAGAAGGGTGTTTGGAAAGGTAGGCTTTTACTTCCCAGTTTGTTGTGATACACACAAAGGATTTAGCATACTCAATGAAGCAGAAGTGGGTGTTTTTCTGGAATTCTCTTGCTTTTCTATGATGCAACAGATGTTGGCAATTTGATCTCTGGTTCATCTGCCTTTTCTAAATCCAGCTTGTACATCTGGAAGTTCCTGGCTCACGTACTGCTGAAACCTAGCTGGAGGGATTTTGAGCATAATCTTTATAGCATGTGAAATGAGTGTAATTGTTTGGTAGTTTGAACTTTCTTTGGCATTGCCCTTCTTTGAGATTGGAATAAAAACTGAACTTTTCAAGTTCTCTGGCCACTGTCGAATTTTCCAAATTTGTTGGCATATTGAATGGAGCACTTTAACAGCATCATCTTTTAGGATATGAAGTGATGCTTCCTAAGGCTCACTTGACTTCACCTTCCAGGATGTCTGGCTCTAGATGAGAGATCACACCATCATGGTTATCTGAGTCATTAAGGTCTTTTTTGTATAGTTCTAATAATAATATAGTTGCTAATAATTTGTTGCATGCATTTTAGAAAAATAGTCTGATGGTAAAACAAGGATGCCTAATTCTATTTGGTAATCTTTGAGGGAGTTTGAATTGTATGAACAAATTAAATAGAAAGACTCAGAAATTAAATAGAATGTTGGTTTATTTCAAGTGGTTTTATATGCAGGCCTTGGAGTCCCACAGAACCTCCTGGTTCTGCCTCTGCTTTGTGACCTTAGGCAGGTTAGCACAACAGGTTGTCGAGAGAGAGCTAAGGGTTGACTTTAAAGTCACAGCTGCTCTTCACACCTGTGCTCTTCTGACCTGCCCTGTTCTGATCTCTGCCCAGATACCTGCTTTCCTTAATTCGGTTCATGTCAGTGAGCATTCGTAGATTGTCTTCTGTGCCAAGAATGTATAATACTCAGCTACAGAGAGGAATAAGAAATAGGAATCACCCCAGATTTGCCTTCATATGCTGGCAAGACTGGGTCTTTTACTTCAGACAAGTCGCTTTACTTGTCTAGGGCCCAGTTCCCTAGGACAGTGAGGGTGATGATCCCTGCTGCACCCGTCGCAGAAGGGTGTTTGGAGGATTAAAGAAAATAGTAGGCATAGAGGTTATCTCAAAACTCGTACATAAATCTCAGATTATTTTAATCACTAACCAAAAAGAGAGGGTGGACTTGTGTCAAATTTCTTTGTTTTGCCATGAGAACTTTGGGGTTAGGATCTCCTTCACATACCAGACGTCTTCCTGTGTACCCACTCACCCACACAACATAACTCCAACCCTGCCATGCAGAGCTGCTGATTTCCAGCCTCCCACCTGTGGAACTGTATGTGAGTCCACTCCAGCAGGGATTCTGACCTTTGTGGGGTCTCTCAGCCAAACTTCAAATCAGTTCCTGTTTCCTAGCAGCAGCCTGTTTCCTACTGTTCTGTGTTAAATGGACTTTGTTGCATGACTTATTGTTTGCATCACATTTTCAGAAGGTGACTCTGTTTCATATTCAGGGCAAGAATGCAGATGATAATAATAACAACAAGTTATAACAACTCTTTATTTAAAAGACTTCACTGTGTGCCAGCTACTCTTCGTAGCTCTTTATGTGTTTTCTATTGTTTCGTCCTCACAGTAGTAGTCCTCATAAGGACTGCTGGGATTTTCACAGATGAGGACCCTGAGGCTGAGATAAGGCAACTTGCCCTCAGTTAGATATCAGGGACCCAGGACCCAAGCCTTGCTCAGTGGATGCTCTAGATGACCGACAATACTACTTCATTCCCACCCAGGCCAGTAGCTACTCTCATTCTTTCTGTACGGCGTGGGCCAAGACATCCCTGTCTATTCCAGGGACTGGTCAAGAGCCAGTTTTCCCAGGGCAGGTAGCACCTATTTTAAGAGAACCTTATCCAGTTCGTGCGACAGATTAATGACAAGTGAGTGACAAAGGAAAAGATGTTTATAAGACTGATTTTACTTCTACCAAAATATCAAACTGGCATGTTCCAAATCTCTACCTTCTAATTCAGAGTTTCTTAACCTGGGACTATGATGAGCCCTCTGAAATAACTTGTAGAATGATTTATTGCTGGGAGTGAGGGGGTGGAGTTAGGCATCCATGCTTTTTAGTGGGAAAGTTGGCTCAGGATATTCAAGTGGTACTGTCTTCAACAGTGTTAAGAGCCTTGTATTAATTGCAATGAGGTATACAGTTGGTTTTACCTAAATTACAAACAGCCTTAGCCCAAGAAATGATTAGAATCTTTTCCTTCTTGAAAGTATATTTAAACAGATTTTAAATCGAAGGAGGACAGGAATACTTCTGTGTGTGAAGCTGTGACTTTACAACCTTCTGATTGGACTTTACCAACAGTGGGGGTGATTCGGAGCTCAGGGACTGATTCCATTGCTTCTGTTCTTGCATTCAGTTAAAATTTTAGTGGTAGAAGTGAGAGACAGACAAATTGAACCTTGGACTTTTGAGAGTGGGGCTGTCTCTTCATTAAGTATTTTCATGCTTTTGTGTGCCATTGGGAGTTTCACAGTGCACAGAGAGTTCCTGCCCTTGTGGAATTTGCATGTTCTGACTTGTGTGCATCTTTATATCATTAATACCTGGCAAAGAATACTGCATACAGTGGGGCTCAATTACTGGATAAATAAATATCCTTGTTTGCATCCTTATTAGATTAAAAGGAAGGCCTTTGGCTTTGATTCGTTCAGCAGCTGACTATTTAAAGTTCTGATTATGTTCTGGGCATTGAGCTGGGCACTAGAGATATGGTGGTAAGCAGAACAGATGTGGCCTTTTTCCTAGTGGGAAGACAGACAGTCAAGTAAGCACATCAGTAAATAATCGTGAACTTGGGGGGCTCCCAGTGGAAATGCTCTAGATGACCGACAATACTACTTCATTCCCACCCAGGCCAGTAGCTACTCTCATTCTTTCTGTACGGCGTGGGCCAAGACATCCCTGTCTATTCCAGGGACTGGTCAAGAGCCAGTTTTCCCAGGGCAGGTAGCACCTATTTTAAGAGAACCTTATCCAGTTCGTGCGACAGATTAATGACAAGTGAGTGACAAAGGAAAAGATGTTTATAAGACTGATTTTACTTCTACCAAAATATCAAACTGGCATGTTCCAAATCTCTACCTTCTAATTCAGAGTTTCTTAACCTGGGACTATGATGAGCCCTCTGAAATAACTTGTAGAATGATTTATTGCTGGGAGTGAGGGGGTGGAGTTAGGCATCCATGCTTTTTAGTGGGAAAGTTGGCTCAGGATATTCAAGTGGTACTGTCTTCAACAGTGTTAAGAGCCTTGTATTAATTGCAATGAGGTATACAGTTGGTTTTACCTAAATTACAAACAGCCTTAGCCCAAGAAATGATTAGAATCTTTTCCTTCTTGAAAGTATATTTAAACAGATTTTAAATCGAAGGAGGACAGGAATACTTCTGTGTGTGAAGCTGTGACTTTACAACCTTCTGATTGGACTTTACCAACAGTGGGGGTGATTCGGAGCTCAGGGACTGATTCCATTGCTTCTGTTCTTGCATTCAGTTAAAATTTTAGTGGTAGAAGTGAGAGACAGACAAATTGAACCTTGGACTTTTGAGAGTGGGGCTGTCTCTTCATTAAGTATTTTCATGCTTTTGTGTGCCATTGGGAGTTTCACAGTGCACAGAGAGTTCCTGCCCTTGTGGAATTTGCATGTTCTGACTTGTGTGCATCTTTATATCATTAATACCTGGCAAAGAATACTGCATACAGTGGGGCTCAATTACTGGATAAATAAATATCCTTGTTTGCATCCTTATTAGATTAAAAGGAAGGCCTTTGGCTTTGATTCGTTCAGCAGCTGACTATTTAAAGTTCTGATTATGTTCTGGGCATTGAGCTGGGCACTAGAGATATGGTGGTAAGCAGAACAGATGTGGCCTTTTTCCTAGTGGGAAGACAGACAGTCAAGTAAGCACATCAGTAAATAATCGTGAACTTGGATGGGTGCCCTGGAGGATTTGGCTTGATGCTGTGAGAATATATAACGAAAGACTTAGACTTATCCTAACTGGGGGAAAAGGATTTGGGGAAGTGATGTGGAGCTCTAATTGCAAAGGTCAAAGAGTGATCTAGACACATGGCTGCGCAGGCAGAGGGACCAGGCTTGAAGTGTACATTCACTTTGGATGCCATTTCCATTTAGAAGACAGGTCAGTGCAAAGGGGTGGAGGTCAGGCGTCTTTTCTCATTAATTTAGCAGCATTTCTGGGCACTCGCTGTGCTCATGCTCGGGGAACAGCACTGAATGGGGCACAGTTCCAACCTGCAGAAGACACTGATGATGGGGCCTGCAAGCAGCATCATTTAAGGATACTGGAATTGCTGCTTTTGCTGCCGACACCTCTCATTCCTCAGTCATTTATCAGGTATCAGTTTTTCTCATGGGGTCTGCCTCAGAGGCAGCCTGAGCTAGTTGACTGTGCAGCCAGGTACTCTGTAGGTCAGGGTCACTTCTGAACCCGTTTTAAGCAGTGTTTTGTTTGTGATGGGTGTGTGTTGTGTTTCTGTTTTGTTTGTGATGGCGTCGGGGGTAAGGCACTTAAGGGAGAAAGAGGACAAGAGAAACCAAGAAGTGAGGCCAAGAATGGGGAAGGTGAGTCTGAGCTTGGAGAGCAGACAGCTCCAGAGCAGTGTGGTCCACAGAGAGAATGACAGCTCTGTCCCAGAGGAGCCCCAGTTATGAGCATTGTTTTTAAACAGCAGTCACGTTGTTAACTCAGTTAGCATGTGATTCCTGCACAGAGAGTTCCTGCCCTTGTGGAATTTGCATGTTCTGACTTGTGTGCATCTTTATATCATTAATACCTGGCAAAGAATACTGCATACAGTGGGGCTCAATTACTGGATAAATAAATATCCTTGTTTGCATCCTTATTAGATTAAAAGGAAGGCCTTTGGCTTTGATTCGTTCAGCAGCTGACTATTTAAAGTTCTGATTATGTTCTGGGCATTGAGCTGGGCACTAGAGATATGGTGGTAAGCAGAACAGATGTGGCCTTTTTCCTAGTGGGAAGACAGACAGTCAAGTAAGCACATCAGTAAATAATCGTGAACTTGGATGGGTGCCCTGGAGGATTTGGCTTGATGCTGTGAGAATATATAACGAAAGACTTAGACTTATCCTAACTGGGGAAGAGGATTTGGGGAAGTGATGTGGAGCTCTAATTGCAAAGGTCAAAGAGTGATCTAGACACATGGCTGCGCAGGCAGAGGGACCAGGCTTGAAGTGTACATTCACTTTGGATGCCATTTCCATTTAGAAGACAGGTCAGTGCAAAGGGGTGGAGGTCAGGCGTCTTTTCTCATTAATTTAGCAGCATTTCTGGGCACTCGCTGTGCTCATGCTCGGGGAACAGCACTGAATGGGGCACAGTTCCAACCTGCAGAAGACACTGATGATGGGGCCTGCAAGCAGCATCATTTAAGGATACTGGAATTGCTGCTTTTGCTGCCGACACCTCTCATTCCTCAGTCATTTATCAGGTATCAGTTTTTCTCATGGGGTCTGCCTCAGAGGCAGCCTGAGCTAGTTGACTGTGCAGCCAGGTACTCTGTAGGTCAGGGTCACTTCTGAACCCGTTTTAAGCAGTGTTTTGTTTGTGATGGGTGTGTGTTGTGTTTCTGTTTTGTTTGTGATGGCGTCGGGGGTAAGGCACTTAAGGGAGAAAGAGGACAAGAGAAACCAAGAAGTGAGGCCAAGAATGGGGAAGGTGAGTCTGAGCTTGGAGAGCAGACAGCTCCAGAGCAGTGTGGTCCACAGAGAGAATGACAGCTCTGTCCCAGAGGAGCCCCAGTTATGAGCATTGTTTTTAAACAGCAGTCACGTTGTTAACTCAGTTAGCATGTGATTCATCCTTGATGCACAAGATGTAGAAAACCTAGGAAATACACAAGGAAATGCCCATGTCCTATTACCAAAATGTAAGAATCAAATGAGATAACATATGAATAGGGCCTGGCACTTATGGGTCACTCATTATACATCAGCCTCTGTTCTACTGCCGAGGAGGAATCTACCCTTCCTTTTACTCTAAGAATTTATAATAAGGGATAATGAAATGTAGAAGACATTGTTTTGTAAATAGCCTCATAAAGTATGGCTGTGGGTCATTCTTTCTTACTGCTGCTGCAGCATGCGGATGAAAAGTTGAAGGATCCTGAAGTTTAGTGGAATGTTTTGTAGGACTTGGTATGAGTTTTCTTTTTCACGAGGCACTTGGGAAGCCTCGTATCTCTGCCTGCCCTTGTCGTTTACACAGACTGACAGCAAAGAGTACTGGGAGGAAGCATTTGCTGTCCACAAGCCTCATTTATTTTCTGTTTCTCTACTATTGATTTGTTAGGATTGGTTATAAATTTATTCATCACACAGACATTTTATTTAGATGCTCTCTTTGTGAATCATTTACATGCACAATAAACATTTACCCCAGCATTAGCCTTAAACCACAGACAATCTAGGCTTAGGGATGTAGCTTTCTTGCTTGCAGCCTCTCCCCAGTGTTTAGTGGGCAGCTTTTATAGATTGCAGCCAGGGCATGTGCTGGTAGGTTCCTTGCTACAGGCACAGCGAAACTCCAGAACTAAGCCCTGACTGGTGCATACCTGTGAACAGCCGACAGGGGCAGGTATCCACAGAATCAGTGGGAGAGTTAGGTGCCTGGCAGCTTGGGTGAGCCAGAAAGGGAAGAATAGAACAGGGAAAAGGAGATGCTGCTGCAGGCTTGGCCCTGTCCCATCTGCTTTCTGCATCTCATTTTTTTCATCTATAAAGTAAGGCAGTTGGACTGGAAGTCTGAGCAAATTTACCTGAAGCTGAGGGCTAAAAGTCAGGTGTGTGAGTCAGCAGAGCAGTGTGGTTCCACAGAGAGAATGACAGCTCTGTCCCAGAGGAGCCCCAGTTATGAGCATTGTTTTTAAACAGCAGTCACGTTGTTAACTCAGTTAGCATGTGATTCATCCTTGATGCACAAGATGTAGAAAACCTAGGAAATACACAAGGAAATGCCCATGTCCTATTACCAAAATGTAAGAATCAAATGAGATAACATATGAATAGGGCCTGGCACTTATGGGTCACTCATTATACATCAGCCTCTGTTCTACTGCCGAGGAGGAATCTACCCTTCCTTTTACTCTAAGAATTTATAATAAGGGATAATGAAATGTAGAAGACATTGTTTTGTAAATAGCCTCATAAAGTATGGCTGTGGGTCATTCTTTCTTACTGCTGCTGCAGCATGCGGATGAAAAGTTGAAGGATCCTGAAGTTTAGTGGAATGTTTTGTAGGACTTGGTATGAGTTTTCTTTTTCACGAGGCACTTGGGAAGCCTCGTATCTCTGCCTGCCCTTGTCGTTTACACAGACTGACAGCAAAGAGTACTGGGAGGAAGCATTTGCTGTCCACAAGCCTCATTTATTTTCTGTTTCTCTACTATTGATTTGTTAGGATTGGTTATAAATTTATTCATCACACAGACATTTTATTTAGATGCTCTCTTTGTGAATCATTTACATGCACAATAAACATTTACCCCAGCATTAGCCTTAAACCACAGACAATCTAGGCTTAGGGATGTAGCTTTCTTGCTTGCAGCCTCTCCCCAGTGTTTAGTGGGCAGCTTTTATAGATTGCAGCCAGGGCATGTGCTGGTAGGTTCCTTGCTACAGGCACAGCGAAACTCCAGAACTAAGCCCTGACTGGTGCATACCTGTGAACAGCCCACAGGGGCAGGTATCCACAGAATCAGTGGGAGAGTTAGGTGCCTGGCAGCTTGGGTGAGCCAGAAAGGGAAGAATAGAACAGGGAAAAGGAGATGCTGCTGCAGGCTTGGCCCTGTCCCATCTGCTTTCTGCATCTCATTTTTTTCATCTATAAAGTAAGGCAGTTGGACTGGACTAGTTCTGAGATTCATAATTAACCTGAAGCTGAGGGCTAAAAGTCAGGTGTGTGAGTCAGCAGTGCAGTGGTTTGCACTAGTTGGTAATGAAAAGCTTGAGAGAACGAGGACAGTAGTTTGGGATGGAGATCATCTAAGTAGAATGCTCAGCAGCACGGTATGTTTAAGAGCAGAGAGAAGAGTGCCTGGCTGAAAGTGGCACAAAAAGTGCTAATGGAAAGGAAAGTGGTCGCAGACAGACTTCAGATGGCATCTCACAGTCTGGGTGCAAATCCTGGATCTGCCGGTCCCTAGCTGAGGGGCTGCGGTCAAGTTACATAACTGTCTTACATCTCAGTTAAGTTGCCTATTAAGTGAGGATGATAATAGAGCACCTTCTAGAGGTGTCAGGAGGTCACAGAATGAAAGTACCTGAAGCATTGCTGGTATGTGCTGAAGAACATGGTAGATGTGGAGGCAGAGGACGAATACTCAGACCTAAAATTCAGGAGGGGTCATCTGTTGAATGTTCTTTCCAACACTGTTGGTAAACCCTCCAGGAACCATTATCCCCACAGACCCCTGGATACAGTAGTCACTGAGTAAGAATTTTAAGTCCTAGCCTTATTTGCAGGAAACACCACTTTCATGGTAACTTGGGATGCCCAGATGAGTAGAAATCTTGGTGTTCAGTGCAAGCCCTGAAGCACCCACCCCTTTCTGATGCTTTTTTTTTTTTTTTTTTTAAGATTTATTTATTTATTTTTATTTTTGGGAGGGGAGCGGGCGGACCACTTCTATTGGTCTTTCATTTCTCTGTTTTCATCCATCTTTGTTCCTTGGCTCCTGCGGGCCTCCCATCGCGGTGGCGTCTGTCGCTGCAGAGCTCCGGCTCTGGGCGCATGCGCTCCAGAGCTCCGGCTCGGTAATTGGACACATCGGTCCAGCCGCTCCGCGGCACGTGGGATCTTCCCAGGCCAGGGATCGAACCAGTGCCCCTTGCACTGCAAGACGGTGTCCTTATCCACTGGACCACCAGGGAAGCCCTTTCTGATGCTTTTTAATTTGTGCTGTGCTTTATCCCACAGATTAGTCAGAAGAAGCTGAAAAAATATGAAAAAGAATATCACACAATGAGGGAACAGCAGGCCCAACAGGAAGACCCCATTGAGCGATTTGAGGTTGGTTTGTGGCTTAAATGATGTGAAGTGCCGTCAGTCTTTCATTTCAGATAATTGTGCCTGTGACTAGCTTTAGTGAGTTCTTTTTAAAATTTAGTTTCACTTTTTCTAGGTTCTGGTTTCAGTTTGAGTTTGCAAATGAGAAAGCAAGATTTATTTTGCTTCAAACTAGTTGCCTAGCTTTTTTACAGTTCAGTGGATTTTTGCGAAGTTTGTAAGTAGCTGCTTGACAATCACGTGAATTGGTTAAACATTTCTCTGTGGAGGTAGAAAGTAAAGAATTTTTTTTTTTAACTTCATGCCATGAGCTCTTAGTTATTTATTATTTTCATCCATCTTTATTCTTTGGCATGTGTGGGCCTCCCATTGCAATGGCCTCTCTCATTGCAGAGCACCGGCTCTGGGCACATGTGCTCCAGAGCACCGGCTTATAATTGGGCACACCGGTCCAGCCACTCAACGGCACATGGGATCTGCCCGGGCCAGGGATCGAACCGGTGCCCCTTGCACTGCAAGGCCAACTCTACCCACTGACCCACCAGGGAAGCCCCTAAGGAATTGTTGATTGGCAGTATATTGGGACTAGCCACATCTCCCCTGATACCCATAAGTCTCAGCAATTACTTTTGAAGGTTAATGTGAGAATTTGTCACTTCTATCTTACCTTTGTGTCTATAACTGGTTTCTCTCTACCCATCAGCGAGAGAACAGACGCCTACAAGAAGCTAACATGAGGTTGGAACAGGAAAATGATGACTTAGCCCATGAGCTGGTGACCAGCAAGATTGCTCTGCGAAAGGACCTAGATAACGTAAGTCTCCTTTGTCTGAAGACATGATTGTTTTAAGACAATTTTCCCTTACGTGAAATCCTGGAGTTTTTTGCTTGTTGTTCTAGTTAGTGGTTCCCTCTTATGATACAACTTAACTCTTGTTAGTACTGTTCCCTCCTTTCCTTCAGGGATCATCGATGATCTCAGAAGCCCTCTTTATCACACTCTTCCGTCATCAGACCTGCAGTCCCTGAACACCTCTCCAGACACTGATTGGAAGACCTCTTTGGCTAGTACTTATGCTATTACAATTGGCAGTAGCATTTAACCACTGTACTTTGCTTAACTTAGCCCTGAGATGAGAATAGGTTTTGTTATCCTGCGTATCGTGTGCCAATTGTAATAAAGCTCTGTGCCTCCACAGCTTGCAATTTCATCAGAAATTTCTGTTGGCAGGCGTTCTGTTTTTCTTTGCTTCTCCTAATCTTAAAAAGTTTGAGACGATGGCATTCCTGGCAGGGTACCGTCCGTTTTCTATGCTGAAGGCTTCCCGTAGTGCACTCTCTTGGTGATGGGTTAGGTCAGAGGTTGGCAGACTTTTTCTGTAAAGAGACAGGACTGGGCTTGGTGGGCCATATGGTCTCTGTTGCAGCGGTGCAGCTCTGCCATTGTCATAGAAGGAACCACAGACAATAACTAAGTAGACAAATATGTCTGTGTTCAACAAAGCTTCATTTAGGAGAACAGGTGGCAGGCCGGGTTTGGCACTTGGACAAAGTTTGGCACCACCTGACTTAGATTTCCCTGCCACTTTTCTGTTCATTGATTTTCCTAGAGATAGACTTAGTTATTGAGGGTTTACAGGGGACTTACGTAATATGTTGAACCCCATAGAATGTAAGAACTTTATAAGGTCCCTGACATCTACCAAGCATGTGTGAGAATACCGTGTGCTGCTGTATTTCTTCAACAGTCTGTGCTTTCGTTAGATTCTCCAGGTGATTCACACAGCAGACTAAGAGAATGAGAGGTGGCAGTATCTACTGGTTCATATTACTTCTCTTAAAAATAGGATATGGAGTAAAATTTTGAATGGATCTGAATTCTGACATCAGCTAGTCTTATTTTCAAGTAGAATAAAGTGTGAGAAGGTGATTGTTTAAGACAATTTTCCCTTACGTGAAATCCTGGAGTTTTTTGCTTGTTGTTCTAGTTAGTGGTTCCCTCTTATGATACAACTTAACTCTTGTTAGTACTGTTCCCTCCTTTCCTTCAGGGATCATCGATGATCTCAGAAGCCCTCTTTATCACACTCTTCCGTCATCAGACCTGCAGTCCCTGAACACCTCTCCAGACACTGATTGGAAGACCTCTTTGGCTAGTACTTATGCTATTACAATTGGCAGTAGCATTTAACCACTGTACTTTGCTTAACTTAGCCCTGAGATGAGAATAGGTTTTGTTATCCTGCGTATCGTGTGCCAATTGTAATAAAGCTCTGTGCCTCCACAGCTTGCAATTTCATCAGAAATTTCTGTTGGCAGGCGTTCTGTTTTTCTTTGCTTCTCCTAATCTTAAAAAGTTTGAGACGATGGCATTCCTGGCAGGGTACCGTCCGTTTTCTATGCTGAAGGCTTCCCGTAGTGCACTCTCTTGGTGATGGGTTAGGTCAGAGGTTGGCAGACTTTTTCTGTAAAGAGACAGGACTGGGCTTGGTGGGCCATATGGTCTCTGTTGCAGCGGTGCAGCTCTGCCATTGTCATAGAAGGAACCACAGACAATAACTAAGTAGACAAATATGTCTGTGTTCAACAAAGCTTCATTTAGGAGAACAGGTGGCAGGCCGGGTTTGGCACTTGGACAAAGTTTGGCACCACCTGACTTAGATTTCCCTGCCACTTTTCTGTTCATTGATTTTCCTAGAGATAGACTTAGTTATTGAGGGTTTACAGGGGACTTACGTAATATGTTGAACCCCATAGAATGTAAGAACTTTATAAGGTCCCTGACATCTACCAAGCATGTGTGAGAATACCGTGTGCTGCTGTATTTCTTCAACAGTCTGTGCTTTCGTTAGATTCTCCAGGTGATTCACACAGCAGACTAAGAGAATGAGAGGTGGCAGTATCTACTGGTTCATATTACTTCTCTTAAAAATAGGATATGGAGTAAAATTTTGAATGGATCTGAATTCTGACATCAGCTAGTCTTATTTTCAAGTAGAATAAAGTGTGAGAAGGTGATTTCCAAGAAAATAGAGTGAGAGTTACACAGGCAGGTTCCCTCTGCTTGTCTGATTGTCAGCTATAAATAGCTTCAGGTAACTGGTTGGGACTTCTTTCTCTAGTTTTTCCAGAGAGGGTATTGCAAAGTCCAGGCCTCAGTAACCATAACCTGGAGGTCTCTCTGTTTTTTGGTTTACCTCTGTCCTCTCCTGAAGTTGGCATCTCCTCCCATGTGCAGGTTCCCAGCCTCTCATGTTTGTGAATCACTCCCTCACTGTTCAGGCATTTCTGCTAAGTGGGCAGGGTGAGGCGGGTGTACACTGAGCAGGGGAGTTTGCTGAAGCAGAAGCCGCAGTGTGTACCTGTGATGGCTTCTCCAGCCACTGTAGGTCATGCAGCAAGGAAGTGAAAAAGAAAAGAAAATGGGTCCTGTACTAGAGCTTTGTATTCTACGGTGAAATTAAGAGGCAGCTTAAGATAAAGTTCCAGGTGAATTTTTCGTTTGAGCTGTTGTATTTGCCAGTCTGATGGGCCCAGAAGTAACACTGGTGTTCCACTAGTTTAGGATAGATCACAGATTTCTTAGGTTCTTGAAGCCTACCTCTAAAGGGTATGAACCTTTTCTTTAAATTGTTTTCACTTGACTCAGTAGTCAAAGAACTAGGTTACATTCCTGCTATCAGAAGTGAGAGAATAAGATGAATTCCCATTTACTCTGTGATGCTCTCTGGGACAGGCACTATGATAAACACTTTGCTGACTTAGATTTCCTGCCACTTTTCTGTTCATTGATTTTCCTAGAGATAGACTTAGTTATTGAGGGTTTACAGGGGACTTACGTAATATGTTGAACCCCATAGATGTAAGAACTTTATAAGGTCCCTGACATCTACCAAGCATGTGTGAGAATACGTGTGCTGGTGTATTTCGTCAACAGGCTTGGCGTTCGTTAGATTCTCCAGGTGATTCACACAGCAGACTAAGAGAATGAGAGGTGGCAGTATCTACTGGTTCATATTACTTCTCTTAAAAATAGGATATGGAGTAAAATTTTGAATGGATCTGAATTCTGACATCAGCTAGTCTTATTTTCAAGTAGAATAAAGTGTGAGAAGGTGATTTCCAAGAAAATAGAGTGAGAGTTACACAGGCAGGTTCCCTCTGCTTGTCTGATTGTCAGCTATAAATAGCTTCAGGTAACTGGTTGGGACTTCTTTCTCTAGTTTTTCCAGAGAGGGTATTGCAAAGTCCAGGCCTCAGTAACCATAACCTGGAGGTCTCTCTGTTTTTTGGTTTACCTCTGTCCTCTCCTGAAGTTGGCATCTCCTCCCATGTGCAGGTTCCCAGCCTCTCATGTTTGTGAATCACTCCCTCACTGTTCAGGCATTTCTGCTAAGTGGGCAGGGTGAGGCGGGTGTACACTGAGCAGGGGAGTTTGCTGAAGCAGAAGCCGCAGTGTGTACCTGTGATGGCTTCTCCAGCCACTGTAGGTCATGCAGCAAGGAAGTGAAAAAGAAAAGAAAATGGGTCCTGTACTAGAGCTTTGTATTCTACGGTGAAATTAAGAGGCAGCTTAAGATAAAGTTCCAGGTGAATTTTTCGTTTGAGCTGTTGTATTTGCCAGTCTGATGGGCCCAGAAGTAACACTGGTGTTCCACTAGTTTAGGATAGATCACAGATTTCTTAGGTTCTTGAAGCCTACCTCTAAAGGGTATGAACCTTTTCTTTAAATTGTTTTCACTTGACTCAGTAGTCAAAGAACTAGGTTACATTCCTGCTATCAGAAGTGAGAGAATAAGATGAATTCCCATTTACTCTGTGATGCTCTCTGGGACAGGCACTATGATAAACACTTTGCTGAATTCTGATATCTCTTGCTTTCCCTCAGCCTTGTAATAGGAACCCCATTTATGGATGAAGATTTCTTATGTTGACTGTTTTGGGTCTTTGTTGCAGTGTATGGCCTTTCTCTGTTTGTGGCATGTGCGTGTCTCTTTTTGTGGAGTACGGGCTGTAGAGCACACAGGCACCCGTAGCATCAGACTGTGAGCTTAGTTGCCCTACGGCATGTGAGAACTCCTCAGACCAGGGATTGAACCTTTGTCCCCTGCATTAGCAGGTGGATCCTTAACCAATGGACCACTAGGAGAAGTCCCAGAGGAATTTTTTTTTTTTTTTAAAGATTCATACAACTTGAGAATCAGAGAGAGGAAGGCACCAGGAAGAAGCAGAACCAGAAATATATAGCCCAGGTGTATCTAATTGAAACACCCAGGCCTTTTCTGTGATGCCAGACTGCCTCCAAAGTAAACATGGAACAAGAACCTGGGATTTGGTGTCGTAACTACACCAAGAATATACTGACACCTAGCAGAACATCTCCTAAGCTCTAGGCATTGCACAGTACTTTGTTAAAGCCTGTTAAATCCTACAGGCAACTCTTGGGCAAGGGATACAGTTACAGTCCCCATTTCTCTGAGGACACCTGAAGAGGCTAAATGTTTTACACATTCTCATTGTTAGTCAGTGGCAGAGCGCTTAGATTGAAATCCAGCTGGTTTGACACTCTTGGCTCAGAGGAGCAGGACCCCTACTGCCTCTAGGCCTCAGGAATAGCAGACTGGGGTCCCCCGCCCAGCTGTTGCTGGTGCTGAAAAGACAGACCTTTTTGCACTAAAACATTGAGTCCCCTTCCAAGTTGGTCTTCTCTTGTTTCTGTTGGATCATCACTGAAAATCTAGGTTCTAAAGTGAAGGATGTGAGGTCTTCTGATCATTTTTTTGACTTTAGGGAGTTAGATTTTTGAAAGAACTCCATCATGCCTTTTCCCTTTCTGTATCCCAGAGAAAAGCTCTGGTTTGTGGCTTATAGGATTTCCAGAACCCTCCTGTAAGTACCAGTTGATTTTATGTCATTTTTGTTATTCCTCACCTGTCACTTTTGTGACTCATCACATAGCAGCTATGGAGAAATCCCTGGTCAGCCATTGAGTCTATAGGTTACCCCCATCCAACCTTACCCTCTGTGAAATGGGAGGAATGCCTGGACCTGACATTGGTGCTGAAGGCTGAGAGGGAACCTGTGCAAGGCCCCTGGCACAGGGCTGACAGGACCCATCTGAGTCCCCTCTGGCATGGCTGCTCTATACATGGAGACAGGGTGATATGAAACAAAGGAAACAGACTTAGGAGCCAACCTGCTGGGATTTGAACTCTGGCTCCACTGCACTTTAGTTTTCTGATCTGGAACAGGTCACTAAGCTTTTCCCCCTTTGGCCTCTCTATCAAAAATCATCGACCCTGTATGTATGGCTCTCCTCGATTCTATGTCTGTTCTGTTGACGTATATGTCTGTCCTTATGCCAGTACCACACTGTCCTAATTACCGAGGCTTTGCAATCTTTGAATCAGGTCATGTGAAAACTCCAACTTTGTTTTTGTTTTAATGGTTTGGCTATTGTAAGTTGCATTTATATGTAAATATTAGAATCAGTTTCTCAACTTGTAAAAAATAAAAGCCTTATGGGATTTTGAATGGGGTTGTATTGAATCTGTCAATCAGCTGGGAGAGTATTAACATCTGAACAATCATGGAACTTTCCAGTCTGCAACTGTGGTACAGGATCATTAATTTAGGTCTTTTTTAGTCTCTGCATTGTTCTTTAGTTTTCTGTTTACAAGACGACAAGACATGCACACAGTTTCATCTGTTTCCTCACACATGGTTTTTCTCAATTGAAGTTTCCAATTGTTTATTGCTAGTCTCTAAAAATACAGTTGATTACATGACCTGTATGCTGTGACCTTGCTAATAAATTCACTTACTCCACTAGTTTTTTGTTTCATTTTTAGGATTTTCCGCATACATAATCATATCATCTCTGAATAAAGAGAGTTTTACCTTCTTTTCTTTACTTTCAAGTTGCCCTGCCCTTTCCCTTGCCTTCCCACACTAACTAGGACCTCAGGGACAATACTGGATGTGAGAGTGGATCTTATTGCCTTGTTCCACATATTAGCTCCAGGTTTTCCATAGATCAGGCAGAGAAAGTGTCCTTTATTCTGTTTGCTGAGAGTTGTTGTCACGAATGCGTGTTGAATTTGGTCAAATGCTCTTCCTGCATCTGCTGCGTATTTCTTTGCTGTTTTCACTGTACACAAACTGTGCATTCCTATGAAACTTGGAGTTTTCGTAAGATTTTATTTGTGTTAAAGCTTTTTGCATTCCTGAGGAGTATTGTCTGGAGTTTCTATTAATGTGTTAGTCTGGTTTTGACATCAGGAGCCAACCTGCTGGGATTTGAACTCTGGCTCCACTGCACTTTAGTTTTCTGATCTGGAACAGGTCACTAAGCTTTTCCCCCTTTGGCCTCTCTATCAAAAATCATCGACCCTGTATGTATGGCTCTCCTCGATTCTATGTCTGTTCTGTTGACGTATATGTCTGTCCTTATGCCAGTACCACACTGTCCTAATTACCGAGGCTTTGCAATCTTTGAATCAGGTCATGTGAAAACTCCAACTTTGTTTTTGTTTTAATGGTTTGGCTATTGTAAGTTGCATTTATATGTAAATATTAGAATCAGTTTCTCAACTTGTAAAAAATAAAAGCCTTATGGGATTTTGAATGGGGTTGTATTGAATCTGTCAATCAGCTGGGAGAGTATTAACATCTGAACAATCATGGAACTTTCCAGTCTGCAACTGTGGTACAGGATCATTAATTTAGGTCTTTTTTAGTCTCTGCATTGTTCTTTAGTTTTCTGTTTACAAGACGACAAGACATGCACACAGTTTCATCTGTTTCCTCACACATGGTTTTTCTCAATTGAAGTTTCCAATTGTTTATTGCTAGTCTCTAAAAATACAGTTGATTACATGACCTGTATGCTGTGACCTTGCTAATAAATTCACTTACTCCACTAGTTTTTTGTTTCATTTTTAGGATTTTCCGCATACATAATCATATCATCTCTGAATAAAGAGAGTTTTACCTTCTTTTCTTTACTTTCAAGTTGCCCTGCCCTTTCCCTTGCCTTCCCACACTAACTAGGACCTCAGGGACAATACTGGATGTGAGAGTGGATCTTATTGCCTTGTTCCACATATTAGCTCCAGGTTTTCCATAGATCAGGCAGAGAAAGTGTCCTTTATTCTGTTTGCTGAGAGTTGTTGTCACGAATGCGTGTTGAATTTGGTCAAATGCTCTTCCTGCATCTGCTGCGGTATTTCTTTGCTGTTTTTCACTGTACACAAACTGTGCATTCCTATGAAACTTGGAGTTTTCGTAAGATTTTTATTTGTGTTAAAGCTTTTTGCATTCCTGAGGAGTATTGTCTGGAGTTTCTATTAATGTGTTAGTCTGGTTTTGACATCAGGGAAATGTTGGCCTTCTAAAGTAAACTAGGAAATGTTCTCTTCTGGTTTTTAAGGACTTTATGTGGGAATGTTCATTGATTAAATCTTTAATTCCCTAGTGTGGGCCTGTTGTTTTCTTAGCAGGAAATTTTTGTATTATGATTTCAGTTTATTTTCCGATAAGGAGCTATTCAAATTTTCTAGCTTCTCATGTGTAGATTTGTATAATTTGTACCTTTGAAGTAATTTATCCATTTTATCTTAGTTATCAACTTACTGACATAAAAAGTCATTGATAGTCCCTCATTCTTTTAATGTTTATAGAGTCTGTTGAAGTCTTCTCTCTTTCATTCCTGATGTGGTTAATTTGTGTCTTTTCCCTTTTTTCCTTAGTGTAACTAGAAGAGTATCAATTGTGTTGATTTCTATAACGCCAGTTTTGGGTTTTGTTGACGTTTTTCTTTTTTTTTTAATTAATTTTTGCTTTTTATTATCTCCTCCTACTTTTGGTATAATTTGCTCTTTTTCTAGGTTCTTAAAGAGGAAACTTAGTCATTGATTCAACCTTTAGTCTTCTTTAAAATAGACATTTAAAGTTAGAAGTCTCCCTGTTTCAGCTACATCTCACACATTCTGATGTATTGTTTTATTTTCATTCAATACTTGTGATTTCTTTGCTCTCTAAATTAATTAGTAGTGTGTTGTTTAATTTTTAACTATTAGGGATTTCTCCCAAAAGTTTTAATTCAGTTGTCATCAGGTTTTAATACTTTTAAAGTATACTTATGCCAAAGAATGTTCAAATGATCATACAGTTGCACTAATTTCACATGCTAGGAAGATTATACTCAAAATCCTTTAAGTGAGGCTTCAGCAGTATGTCAACCAAGAACTTCCAGCTGAAAAGGCAAAGGAACCAGAGATCAAATCACCAGCATACATTGGATCATGGAGAAAGCAAGGGAATTCCAGAAAAACATCTACCTCTGCCTCATTGACTATGCTAAAGTCAAGAATACCAGACCACTTTACCTGTCTCCTGAGAAACCAGTATTCAGGTCAAGAAGCAACAGTTAGAACCAGGCATGAAACAAGAGACTGGTACAAAAGGAGAATGACAAGGCAGTGCATTGTCACCCTGCTTATTTAACTCCTATGCAGAGTACATCATGCGAAATGCAGTGCCAAGCTGGATGAAGCACAAGCTGGAATCAAGATTGCCAGGAGAAATATCAAGAACCTCAGATACACAGATACCACTTAAAAGGCAGAAAGTGAAGCAGAACTAAAGAACCTCTCGATGAGGGTGAAAAAACTGACTTCAAATTCAACATTCAAAAAACTAAGATCATGGCATCATTTCATAGCAAATAGAAGGGGAAAAGAGGAAGTAGAAATGGATTTTATTTTCTTGGGCTCCAGAATCACTCTGGACAGTGACTGCAGCCATGAAATTAAAAGACAGCTTACTTCTTGGAAGGAAATGAAAGTGTTATTCAGCCGTGTCCAACTCTTTATGACCCCATGGGCTGTAGCCCACCAGGCTCTTTTGTCTGGAATTCTCCAGGTAAGAGTACTGGAGTGGGTAGCCATATCCTTGAAAGGAAAACTGTAACAAACCCAGACAGCATATTAAAAAACAGAGACATCACTTTGCCAACCAAGGTCCATATAGTCAAAGCTATGGTTTTTCCAGTAGTCATGTATGGATGTGAGAGTTGGACCATAAAGAAGGCTGAGTGCCAAAGAATTGATGCTTTTGAACTACACTGGAGAAGACTCTTGAGAGTCCCTTGAACTGCAAGGAAATCAAACCACTCAATCCTAAAGGAAATCAATCCTGAATATTCACTGGAAGGACTGATGCTGAAGCTGCAGTTCCAATACCTTGGACACCTGATGTGAAGAGACGACTCATTAGAAAAGACCCTGATGCTAGAAAAGATTGAGGGCAGGAGGAGAATAAGGCAACAGAGGATGGGATGAAGAAAGTAAATGGCATCACTGACTCAATGGCCATGAATTTGAACAAAATCTGGGAGATAGTGAAGGACAGAGAGACCTAGTGTGCTGCAGTCCAAGGGTCGCAAAAAATTGGGCAGGACTTAATGAGTGAACAACAGAAAGCATACTTATTTTATGACCTTCCACAATATTTCTTTGGGTGAATGCCGCATGCTCTTGGGAAGTATGTATGTCCTGTTGTTGCAGGTGGAGTGTTCTGTAAACATCACTTTAGTCAGGTTAATTGGCTACTGATTGAAGCTTCCATAGACTTACCACTTTTCTCTCTATTCTGTCACTTACTGAGAGACCAGTGAGGAAATCTGCAACTCTCTGCACTTACCTATTTCAGCTTTCAGTTATGTCAGTTTTTGTTTCTTTTAATTCAACTTTATGAGTAAATTTCAGGTTTACTGCCTTCTTAATGGAGTGCCTTTTATTGTTGTGTAATGTTCCTTTTTGTCATTGGTAATAACTTTTAGTTCTGAAATCCACTTTGTCCAATATTTTTTTTTTTTAAGATTTATTTATTTATTTATTTTGGGCGGGGGTCCGGTTGGGGAGGGAGGGGGATGGGCAGGCCAGTTCTATTGGTCTTTCATTTCTCTATTTTCATCCATCTTTGTTCTTTGGCCCGTGTGGGCCTCCCATCGCGGTGGCATCTGTTGTCACAGAGCGCCGGCTCTGGGCGCATGCGCGCCAGAGCTCCGGCTCGGTAATTGGACACATCGGTCCAGCTGCTCCGCGGCACGTGGGATCTTCCCAGGCCAGGGATCGAACTGGCGCCCCTTGCACTGCAAGGCGGTGTCCTTACCCACTGGATCACCAGGGGAAGCCCCACTTTATCCGATATTAATATAGCCATTCCAACCTTCATGGTATTGCATGGTTTATCTTTTTCCATTCTTATACTTTTAACATATCTATGTCTTTATATTTAAAATGGAGTTTTATCTCCAGCATATAGTTGGATCTTTCTTGCTTTTTAAAATCCTGTCTGACAATCTCGTTTTAATTGGAATGTTTAGACCGGTTACATTTAATGTCTTTATTTATGTGGTAGATTTAAGTCTGCCACCTTGCTGTTGACTCTTTCGTTGTATTTGCTTTTTCTTTCTTTTTTTCTCCTTTTCTTACTCCATGGTTTAATTGGGTATTTTCATTATTTCATTTTATACCTTCTGCTTCTGCCTTATTAGTGGTTCTAGAGCTATGTTATCTCCAGTGTTCTACCCCAACAGCCTCAACTTCTCTGACCCCTAAACGCTGCCTCCTTAACCCTTTGAGGTATGGAATCCCTCACACTGCTCCTTGGTTCAGAATGTGCCCTTAGGCAGAAATCCAGAGTGACAATAGGGGCTTGCTTGTTTCCTTTCTCCCAGGAGCCACAATTCTGCATTTGTTTTCAGGGTGAGAAAACAATAGTTTAATATATTTTGTACAGTGTTTTGTTTACAGTGGGAGGGCAAATCTGGTCCTGGTTAGTCCTTCATGACCAGAAGTAGAAGTCTGGATTTGTGTTTATCCTCAGATGTCCTCTCCTCATGCACTTATGTAAGTAGTGACCATGCAGCAAGTGCGGCGCCCTCAGAGGACCCTGGTCAGTCAGCCCAGTGGCCTCTGTACTTTCCCATCAAGAGGCACGGTGTTGCAAGTCAGCTTCCGGAGCGATGGCATAAATGCTGGTTTCAGATTGCAGGTTGACCGCATGCACTGATCGAGCTTGGGGAAAATCACTCCCCTGTCTCACTTTGTTCTAAACTGGGGGGTCAGGGCGGGCAAGGAAGACTCTTGAGTTGTAAGGGCCCCTTTATGAGCTGGCGGTCCCAGACTTCTTAGAATCAGTTTTAGCTACCACGGAAGTGATGATGAGTAACTGAGAGAATGTGTGTGCTTCAGGTTACTGCTCTCACCAGGACCTGCTGTAGCCAAGTCCGAGAGGGAGAGGTGACAGTATGTTCTGTTTGCTAAAGTAAAACATCTTGAACAGGACTTCTTTCTACTTATGATTTCCTCTGTTGTTTCATTTCCTTCTTGGTTGCTACTTGGGTTTGAGCTAGAGGAGAGGATAAGCCTCTCCCCAGAAACGATAGGCCTTAACCCAGGGACCCGTTTAATTGCAGTGTTCTAGCCTGGAGAATCTCTTGGACAGAGGAGCCTGGCGGGCTACCATCCATGGGGTCACAAAGAGTCAGACATGATTGAGCGACTAACTCACTTTCTTCAGGCTTCCAAGGTGGCTCAGTGGGTAAAAATGTCAAGTGAAGTGTGCAGTTTGCTGGTAATTAATGGCTTTTTGAGTTGCATGTCGTGCCATTCTCAGTTCTCCCTAAGGCCCAGCCCCCTAGAACCTGTACCTCCCAAAGAAAACGTGTCAGAGGAAGTGGTGTGGTAGCAGGCACAGGGCTCAGTCACACTTCAGCCCCGTAACCTCAGACGTGTTGAACTTCAGGAACGCCAGCCTCCATGGTCAAAGGAGACTGTGTGTGAGGAGCTGGCAGAACCCCTTCATGTCTGGCTTCTGTCCCCTTTCCTTGACTGCTCTCTCTCATGCTGCACCTACTCTCAGTTATCCTTGGACTCGCCAGGGTCAGGGGCCCTGTGGTTCAGGTACAGGCATATCATTTTCACTTGGACCCAAAGATCTACCCACCAGACCTTTGTGTGCTTTAGGAAAAAACTCGGATGGAAGATGGCCATTTCAGATACATAAAGGAGAGTGCCAAGAAAGAGGTGCCTGCCTTTGTCAGATGACAATGAGAGCAAACCGCAAAATGAGTTTGATGAAACAGAAGAAATGCTGAGAGTTGAGAAGAAAAGCAGAGTGTATTATTAGTCTTCATGATAATGATACCTGCCTTTTATTGAGTGTCTGCTACATGCTAGGCACTGTGTGGAGTCCTTTCCATCCCTTCTGCCTCAGATGAAGATCCTGAGGCTGTTGAGAGGTTCTCAGGGACTCATCGAAGTAGCACGCAGTCAGGGAGCAAAGAGTCAAGCCCAGGCTGTCTGACGCCAAAGGCCAGCTTCTGACCGCTGGCTCGCACAATTCTGGGCTGGAGACAGCTGGACGCTTCTGCGTGAGTGTAGTCTCGGCATGACCGTGAACATATCACGTCTTCCTCGTCATCTTAAAGCTGGGCTAGGCTGGGTCACTCAGACCCTTTCCCTTCTTACTTCTTGTTCTTTACCAGCATCTCTTAAACATTTCAGGCTGAGGAAAAGGCAGATGCGCTGAACAAGGAACTGCTTATGACCAAACAGAAGCTGATCGATGCAGAGGAAGAGAAGAGAAGGCTGGAAGAAGAGTCGGCCCAGGTATGGGGAGCTTCATCCCTCCCCCAGTCTTCTGTGTCTTCAAAATGCTTGAGAGCTGGAGTTGACTGCTTGCTTCCTGTTTGCCCTGAAGAACCCTAGAGACAGCTGGCTTCAGTTTCTCTCCAAAGGCCTTTTTCATTTACTGTGTAAAGCGTAATGTTCTTAATACTTAAGATGTAGGAGGAGACAGGGAGGCAAAGCCCGTCCTTCATTGGGGCAGAAGTTCCTGTGTGTCGGCATCCCCAAGTGTGACAAAGAGGAGGGTTGACTTTTCTGCAAAAGGAAAGCAGCCATCACAAAGTGTCTGAGTCTCCCCTACCTGTCCACCGATGATCACCCCCACAAAGCCAACTGTGGGAGGTTTGTCCTGATCCCAGCCCCTGGGGCGCAGACTCATAGCTGTAGGGAAAGTTTCGGGTGCTGTGCCCTGGACCAGGCTAGTTCTGCTTCACTGCCCACCTTCTTCCTATCTCAGTCAGGCGGCCCAAGGTGAGAGGTGACAGCCATGTCCCATGTGACCCTCCAAGTGCTGAAGGAGCAGCGATGCTCCTGTCAGCCCTTCCTTGGCCCTTGTTCTTTTACCTCCTCCACTCAGGATCCCTGGGTGGGCTGCACTCGACAGGCAGGGACTTCAGCCAAAGCCCCATACTGAAGTGGGATTTGATGTCCTTAGACATCCTGACTTCTCTCCTGGCATTAGGAGTGTAGGGTTCATACTGCTTCGAGTGAGGGAAGGAGGCAGGAGAGCCCCTCTAGGACTTGGTCAGGCATGTGAGGACAGCTCAGCACAACACAGCTCCTGCCAAGGCTTCCTGTGTGTTTCCCTTAACAGTCTGTCACCTTTGGTTTTCTTGCTGTGTACAGTTAAAAGAAATGTGCCGTCGGGAACTTGACAAGGCAGAATCCGAGATTAAAAAAAACAGCTCTATCATCGGCGACTACAAGCAGGTAGGTCTGTGTGCCTGGAAGTGGGCCACGTGCTCTGGGAGCTCGCTCTGGGAGCTCTGCTTGCTTGCACGAGGCTTCTTCTCCATGCCCTCATGCGTCCTCACTCGGCCATGTGCACTGCAGAGACCCTGCCCTTCTGACGGGTTACTGTGCTGATTCTCGGCTGTCTCTCCTGGAGATTGTGGTGAGGAGTCCTGAGATGATGCCTGTGGAGCCCCTGGCATCGCCCCTCCCACAAGCAGGCACCTAATCCACGGAAGCCGCCTTGGTTCTTGGGAGCACTTCAGACTCAGGCTGTTCTCCTGTGGTCCTCTGATGTTGGACTGCCTGTCCCCCAGCTGGTTGCATTTTGAGAACATAACTGAATTGGTCTTGGTGCTTTCTGTACTGGGATCTCATGCTGGCTCCAGGGTCTGTCTGTAAACGCTGAACATCGAGTGTGGTGCAGATAGGTTCCCACAGGTCCTAGGTCAATGGATGCGGAGGTAACAGAGCCAGAGGACCCTCTGCCCACCTGTCATCTGCCCTGTCCCGCTCAGTACTGTCTCAATTCATAATCCAGCCTCCACTGTAGAGCCTCCTGCCCCGCACCCAGCTTGTGTAGATTACAGCATTGCTGAAGACACTGTCATTTGATGTTTGTTTCCTTAGATCTGCTCTCAGTTGAGTGAAAGATTGGAGAAGCAACAGGCTGCTAATAAAGTGGAAATTGAGAAAATTCGGGTAAGTCCTTATATGTCAAAGAGATATTTATCCCCGGTACACCTTATGGCTGTATTCTGCACAAAAGATTGGGAGGTGGGTATTCCACTTTGATTTCCAAAAGTGAGATAAGCTGACGCGTGCCTGACAGGGAAGCTCTGGGGACCTGATTCAGCAACTGACAGCTCATATCCTGCCTCTTTCCTCTGGGCAGGGAATACAGATCAGACCAGAAGGGCTCTGACTTTAGACTCTGACCAGAAGGGCTCTGACTTAAAGTACAAGCGTCCCTTTTCTTTATCCATTTGTATAATGTCCTTCTCTCAACAACTTGGTGAAAAGACTGATCAAAATGCGAGAGCATCAAGACTTCCTGCCGCACCACGCTGAGGTGGAAGAGTCCTGCAAGGTACAGGCTCAGTTGAGGTGGGGTCCAGAGACCACTCCACTCCCCACGTGGCTCTGCAGCACGGGGCTCCTGCTGCTGAGCTCCATTCCTTCTGCTCTGCTGCACCCAGATACAGTGAGAACCTGCGTTTTTTAAATGTTTTGTTGCCAGTTGTATACAACCAAGGGGTTTTGCATCCTGATGCTTTCTTTATTATTAGAGTACTTGTCAGGTTTTACTAAGATGAGTCATTTACTGAAAGTGACTTTATTTAAAACTCAGTGGACAGAAATGTGGGAGAGTTCATGGCCATGACTGCATGAAGCAACATTTTACCTGGAACAGGATGATACCTGGCCTCCATCATTAGCAGTGTTTAACCAGCTGTACCTTTTTTTTTTTTTAAACAATTCATTTTCTGATTCTAAAACTAATAATAATGTTCACTGCAAAAAATTGAAAATAAGAATAAAAGAAGGGGGGGGGAAATGTTATGATCTTATTACCCACAGAACACATTTAACACTTTTGTGTGTATTCTTTCAATCTTTGATCTATATTTTCTCTAACATACAAAGTTTCATTCACTCTAAGATAACACATTTTTTTCACATTTACATCTGAAATTTGGACATATTTTAAAACTAATGGCTTTTGTGGCTTCATTGGCAGAATGTTTTCTTAGGAAAAAAATGAAATGATATTTCTTTTGCTATCTTAATTTCATGATATGTGGCATATGTTTGTAACTGTGCTTTAAAAACTTTTTTGAGTCCTGGTTCATCCAGCACCATAACATTTTTACCATGTTATGAAAAAAATCCTCAAAAACTTCCTTGAGGCTGCATACCTCCTTGTATAAATGGAGCACATCCTGTGTCATTTCCCTTAGGAGCTGGATGGTTTATCTCCCCACCCCCTTTTCTGTCTCCAATTCTGCAGTGAAATTCCTTATATATAAATCTTTTATCTAGTCATTGCTTTTCATTTTTTTAGCTAAGGTTCCTAGAAGTGAGATGACTGGATCAGGACATAAGAATATTTTTATTGCTTTTGGTGTATAACACCAGTTGATTTGCCAGTAGGTCATTTGCCTGTTTAAAAGAGAACATGGCTTTTCAGAAGCTGTAGTGCTCAGTCAGGAGGCTGTCTTTTGGCTCCCTAGAAAGGAGAGGCTCAGTCCTTCACGTTTCCTTTGTCTCTTCACATCTGACATTCAATTTCAGCAAAAAGTGGATGACTGTGAGCGCTGCCGGGAATTTTTCAACAAAGAAGGGCGCATAAAGGGCATGAGCTCGGCTAAGGAAGTTGTGGATGAGGACCCGGATGAGGAGAAGGAAACACTCAAGAACCAGCTGAGAGAGATGGAGCTAGAACTGGCACAGACTAAGCTGCAGCTGGTGGAAGCTGAGTGTAAGATCCAGGTAATGGTCATAGCCTCTGGCTCCCTCCACCCCTGATGCAGGGGTCCACACCTGCTTGGGAGCGTAATTTCCTGGCAGGGACTAGAAACCCCAGAAAAGATAGTGATGGTTTGGGGATTTTTCCCTTTTAAACTTTGGAAAGAAGTCCATTACTTAATTCCTTACTAGTGGATGTTTAATTAGTATTTAGCCAGTCCTAAGAAATGGACTTTCTCATAGTGAGAATCATCTATCAAACTTGGAATCATTCTGGTGGAGCAGAGAACACATGATTTAAAATCACAGCTACACCACCAAACTCTCTGACTTTGGGTTTGTAACTTCCTTACACTTCGGGTTCCTCATCTGCCTGTGGAGGTATTGAGGGTCACTCTGGTAGTTTATTTTGAAGACTGAAAAAGATAATGCACAAACACCTCAACATGGTGTCTGAGGGTTTCACACTACCAGCTGTTATGTCCCAGCTCCCATCACTTAACCAGCTTTGTGCCTTAGGACATACTACCTAATTTATCCAAGCCTCCTTTCCTCATGAAGAACCTGGGGTTTAGTTTGGTCATCTTTATACTGCATGGGTAGTTGCATCAGTACCAGTGCTGAACACAAGGTAGGCACTAAAGCTTGGTGTGTGGAAGGAGCCCAGCTTAGAACAGATCTTCTGTATCACGAACACATCAGCTGAGGACCGGCTTGCCCACGCCCTGTTCTACTGCTGGCACTGCAGAGCTAAGACCTGGCTTGGGTGGACTGTCTAGGACAGTTAGGAAAGACCTCCCCAAGGGCAGTGTCTGAGCTGTGGTCAGAGAATGAACAGGGCTTGCAGCTGGAGGAGAGGAGGAACACTGACCTTCCTGGTGGAGGGCATGGCATGGCATGTCTGGCAGCACAGAGGCAGGAGTGACCTTACCACTAAGTAGCTTCGGGAGGTAGGCAGGGAGGTAGGTGCTGAGCCGTGGGAGTCTCGGCCCAGATTGTGAAGCATCTGACATGTCTTGCTGGGAGTCTAGACATTTAAGGTGCTTGCTGGAAACGAGATGCATTCTCAGCTAGAGCATCTGGTCTGACTCCTGGCGTGAAGTGGGTAGGTGGAGAGGAAGACACACAGACAGTGGAAGCTGTTTTAATAAACACATGAACTCTTCTCTAACCTGCTTGGGAGTAATTTCCTGGCAGGGACTAGAAACCCCAGAAAAGATAGTGATGGTTTGGGGATTTTTCCCTTTTAAACTTTGGAAAGAAGTCCATTACTTAATTCCTTACTAGTGGATGTTTAATTAGTATTTAGCCAGTCCTAAGAAATGGACTTTCTCATAGTGAGAATCATCTATCAAACTTGGAATCATTCTGGTGGAGCAGAGAACACATGATTTAAAATCACAGCTACACCACCAAACTCTCTGACTTTGGGTTTGTAACTTCCTTACACTTCGGGTTCCTCATCTGCCTGTGGAGGTATTGAGGGTCACTCTGGTAGTTTATTTTGAAGACTGAAAAAGATAATGCACAAACACCTCAACATGGTGTCTGAGGGTTTCACACTACCAGCTGTTATGTCCCAGCTCCCATCACTTAACCAGCTTTGTGCCTTAGGACATACTACCTAATTTATCCAAGCCTCCTTTCCTCATGAAGAACCTGGGGTTTAGTTTGGTCATCTTTATACTGCATGGGTAGTTGCATCAGTACCAGTGCTGAACACAAGGTAGGCACTAAAGCTTGGTGTGGAAGGAGCCCAGCTTAGAACAGATCTTCTGTATCACGAACACATCAGCTGAGGACCGGCTTGCCCACGCCCTGTTCTACTGCTGGCACTGCAGAGCTAAGACCTGGCTTGGGTGGACTGTCTAGGACAGTTAGGAAAGACCTCCCCAAGGGCAGTGTCTGAGCTGTGGTCAGAGAATGAACAGGGCTTGCAGCTGGAGGAGAGGAGGAACACTGACCTTCCTGGTGGAGGGCATGGCATGGCATGTCTGGCAGCACAGAGGCAGGAGTGACCTTACCACTAAGTAGCTTCGGGAGGTAGGCAGGGAGGTAGGTGCTGAGCCGTGGGAGTCTCGGCCCAGATTGTGAAGCATCTGACATGTCTTGCTGGGAGTCTAGACATTTAAGGTGCTTGCTGGAAACGAGATGCATTCTCAGCTAGAGCATCTGGTCTGACTCCTGGCGTGAAGTGGGTAGGTGGAGAGGAAGACACACAGACAGTGGAAGCTGTTTTAATAAACACATGAACTCTTCTCTAGGGAAGACCCCAAAGCGTTCAGCACCCAGAGCTTTCTGTGCCAGCTTGACAGCAGGGAGGGGGGCAAGGAGGATGGATTTCCAGAGGCCTCTCAAGAGGAAAGAGACAGGAGACTTGTTGCCTTGGCTCGGCTCTGGGGAGGCACTGCTGTTTGCACAGGAGACCAGCACCCTCATGTCCTTCGTTCCTCTTCCAGGACTTGGAGCACCACTTAGGCCTTGCCCTCAGTGAGGTCCAGGCAGCCAAGAAGACGTGGTTTAACCGAACACTGAGCTCCATAAAGACGGCAACTGGGGTTCAAGGGAAAGAGACTTGCTGACTGCAGCTGCTGCCTCCAGAAAACACGACACCTTTTGTTGCCTTCTTTGGCCAGATGTGTGATTCTGTGACATGTCCCAGGACCAGAATGTCCCAAAGTCAGATCCATAGAAGCATGTCGGTAGGTCACTGGACCAGAGCTCGGGAGGCAGGCAGCTCCGCGGTAAGGCCCTCCTCGCTACTGATACTAACAAGCAGGCCTGCCAGCTCGGCTGCGGCTCTGGACACTCCTGAACGTCACTCCTCTGTGTGGCCTCCGGCCTCCTCCCCGTTAGGTCAGCTCTTACCCAGCCCAGCGGCTGAGTTGACATTATCAGAGTTTGGGGATCTTCAGGTTGTTGGTGTTTTTCTAAACCTTTAATCTTTTCTTTTAATACATATATATATATATGTATGTATATATATGTAGGGAGGTGGGGCTGGGGTCAGTACTCGGCCGTCTGCTCCAGTGCCCCAGGGGGTCCTCCAGGTGGACATGGAGAAGCACTTTGTTTTCAGTAGGAGGGTTTCATGGTTGTAGCTGAAGCCACCTAGTTTTGTTAAACTCTATGGCGCACAGGTTTCTGGTTTGGCATTACTTACACATTTCTGATCAATTCTATGCAACTCTCATAGCTCCGTTGTGCTTAGTGTTAGCTGCCAAATGACTCCACAGCACTGGGTGGGTTGACCAACTGTGAGACTGGATTAATCATAACGTGGACAAATCTTACTTTGCTCAATGTGTCCTCTGTGTGTGTGTGTACATATATATATATATATATATAAATATCTTTTCCCAATGCACCCAACTGACAGTGTTTAAATCCCAGATTAGGACTGATCTGCACAATTATGTGGTTTTTTGGACACTTAAATTTCACTCTGGGTTTGTCGGGCTCTGCTCTCCACCCTGCTGTCGTGAGAGCTGTGAGAGCACCTTCACTTCAAGGTTCCTAGTTTTTTTGCACAACAGGTTGTACAGTGAGAAAGTCTCTGAGCTCTATGTGTATGTGTGCTAAGTGTGAGGATGTGCAGGACACACATGCCAAGAGGCCCCCATCCTGCTGGCCTGTGTCCCTGCCTGCCGGGGCCCTGCCCGGGTGAGGCTGGGTGCAAACCTTGCTGTTCAGATGGGCTGCAAGTTCTGACTTCACAACTATAGATTGGAAATCTTAGCAACTGTTTTTTTTTTTTTTTTAAGAAACGTGAGGCTTTTAATTTATATAGTGATATGCTGACAGGCTGTCTTGCAGATGATCTTGCTGTCTTCTCTGTGTGCAGTGTCGAGGTAGCTGGTTACAAGAGGCACTGGTTTGTATATAAAGACACTTGGGCTGTTTTGTCTCTCTTCCGGTTGGCTGTATTAACTCTTGCTGAGGTCATCTGTGATAAGGGAGGTAACAAGCAGCAACGCCTAACCCCCCAAACCATCCCCTCCACTGCTCTCCGTGTCTTTCTTCTTCAGTTACCTAAACAGCTGTAAGCCCATCTAAAACTAGGTGTGTGGACATTGTGCTAGGGTAGTTTCAGTGTGTCAGCTTTATGAATTGAAATATAAACCAGTAAAATTGTATTACTGTTCCTTTTGTTGGTTTTATTTTAACAACATATTCATTAAATATTTTGGTACAAACAGTGTTGCTTTGTAAAAACGAGTTTTATCATTATTAGCTCTTACCCCCACACACACCCCGTTTCTTCCCCTTCCCCTCTGGGCTGACAGGTGTGTGAGTATCAGCCAGTGCCTCCCCATTCATCCTCTCAAGACAGTTCACGGAGCAGCCATGTGTGCCAGGCCCGTGGGGGCAGAGAAGACACGGGCTCTGACCCCTGGGGGCTGCTGCCCGCGCCTTCATCGTGAGCATTGTCCGTCCTGGAGAATCAAGTGATGGCGGTGACAGGTGATGTGTGACCTGTGTATTTGAGGTTCAGGAAGTCTAACTGGTAAGGGCGGTAAGACTTTGAAAGACAAAAGCATCTCACCAGGCAAAGGTGGGAGAGGGAATTGCAGGCCCTAGGTGTGAATTGTGCAGGGAAAGCAGCTGGGAGCAGAACCACAGTCAGTACCAGAGGTCCAGTTACATTCTGCTCAAAGTCTCAGGGAAAGTGGTGGTATGGGCAGGTGCTCCTTTCTGGCCACTGCTGGTCTTGCCACACCGTGGCACCACAGGATGGGGCTTCCAGACCAGCCGTTGTTCACTACCTCGTCCCCTTCTCTGCAGCAGGAAGAAGAGCAGACGGCCCCCCGCTTGCTTGACCTGCCCCGCAGGACTCCCACACCAGCCTCTGGATGGAAGCGGGCCAAGCTTCAGGCCCCAAGAAGGCAAGGTGATGAGTGAGTGAGCCCTGCCTATCTCCTCTCCACTGCCCTGTTACAGACCAGGCACCTGGCAAGCGGCCAGGCCCTGACAACTCTGCAGAGGCCACCAGCACGGGGGCTCCGGATTACAGGTGGGATCCCTTGCTGCTCAAGACTAGAGGGCTCGTTTCTGGGATCCTCATTCCTGGCCATCCAGGGCAAGACTCCAGAAGAGCTAGCCTGCTCCTGGCTTTGTAGGCCCCAGGGCCACAGTGTTCAGGAGGATAGGAACTTGCAGAAGTTGCTTACCCAGCAGCTGTGCACTGTCAGGAGGAAGGCGCACCCTTGGCCAATTAGCGTTGACACATAGGCCTGAAGTAACCAGGATCATCTGGAGAGAATGAGTGAGCTCCGCTTCAGGTGAGGGTGGGACTGGACGAAGGCCCATTGGTTTAGTGACTGGGAAACTTGCTGGTGCTCAGGGAGGCGATGCACAGGTGGGCGGGGTACAGCAGAGAGGCCAGACCCAGATGGGTCGAGAGGTGTGGGGGCAGGAAGCTGAAGCTCCAGAGTGTGGATTTCAAGAAGCCTGGCTGTGAGGGTCAGTTGGGGAGAAGGGGAGGGTGTTTGGAGAGAACCGTGACTGGCTTTATGCTGGAAAAGTGGGATCCTGTCTGACAGCGTGTCTGACCGCAAAATACGAGACAACCTGAATAGCCTATTGAACGTGAGCAGATCTCCCAGGGCTGCGGTCTCTGTGGGACAGAGGCAGCTCAGAAAGAAAGGCAGGAGGAATACACTGCCTTGTCTCTGGGAGTGCTGCACAGAGACTCTTATTCTGAACCCCAACTTCCCATGGCAGGAGTGAGAAAAGATGAACCCACTAGAACTAAGCCCAGAAATAGTACTCACAGCTCTGAACTGCCTCAGCAGCTGCAAAAGCCACATCTGTGCAGAAGGTGTAAGTAGATGACAGAGGAGGGATTGTCTAAACTCTAGGAGCCTGTTTCTTCATCTGGATGAGGAATGTGTAAAGGGTTCCACTGGTTCACCTGTGCAGATGCTCAAGTCTGACCCGGGGATTCCACTCTTCTCCTAAGCTTCATTTTGGAGGGTGATGAGCAGCACAGATGTGAGCTCAGAACGACTAGAGTGCTCCTTCCTGAAACAAAAGGACCACGCACGATCTTCCCCTACCCTCCCCCATTTCCATAGGCATAGAAATTGGGCCCATGAGAGGTTTCTGGCCCAGACCATGCAGCTGGGCTATTAAACCCTAGCTCTAATTCCCAGCAACCACTAGATCATGGGCAGCAGATGCGTATAAACTCTCATAACATTTTACTACTAGTGTACCTGGGCTTCCTTCCCCAGGCGATGCGGGTTTGATCGCTGAGTCAGGAAGGTCCCCTGGAGCAGGCAATTTCAACCCACTCCAGTATCCTTGCCTAGAGAATTTTATGGACAGAGGACCGTGGTGGGCTACAGTGCATAGGGTCACTGAGTCAGACAGGACGGAAACAAATGAGCATGCGTGCACCTACACCAAAAACCCTGGGTTCAAGGCCAGGCCATGACCTTGGATGCTCACCTCATGTGGGAAGGTCACATCACCCTCCTGAGTGATTCTCTTTGCCGTGGCCTCAGTGCTCTCCTCTGTTTCATGCATGCTCCTGTTAAGCTTGACCCTTTCCCCTGTGTTCTCCCTCCAGTTGTTGGAACAGCCATTAAGTGACGCTATCCCCAGATTTGAAAGTGAAGGTGAAAGACTTGCCCATGGTGACAAGATCTTGGATTTCAGAGCTTTCTATCAGGTACCACCACCTCCATCTTCTCTTCCAGGGCCCAATGCAAGGAAGACAGTGCTTCTCCCTTCACACCCTGGTTTAACTCATCTTCCCGTTCCCTGTGCCAGTCCTGGGTGAGAGGGATGGGAGTGGGGCCCCCCTGAGAGAGCAGCAGCTAGCCGGCTATCAGCGTGCCCACCAAGTGCCACTGTCCACTCACCTGGAGGGCAGCAACAGGCCCAGCTCCCCATAAGACCCTACCTGGGCTGCCAGGCCATCTTTGTCCTTACTGAGGTGGGTGGAGACTGAAGGATTTACTAGGGCAGCAGAACCTCTCATGGGGAGCAGTGGAAAGAGCTTGGGCTTTGTTTTCAAATTGCTGTTGCCATCAGCTGTTCTCCTCCTCTGGGCAAGTCCCTTTATCTCTGAGCCTTAGTGTCTTGATCTGCAATACTCATCAACTTTGGGGAACAGGGGGTCAGGACTGAGAGAGAGGCAGATGCTGAGTCGAGGAGGTGGCAGCAGCCACAGTTAAGCATTCCCTGTGCCGGGTCAAGGGCTCAGGTGGGGCAAACTTCTTGCAGCATTAGCAGAGAAGCAGTTTCAAGGACCGTGAACAGGGCTAAGGCATGGCCCTCTGCAGTGAAGGGAGGATCCTTCCACACATGCTGGGCTGGGGAGCAAGGGAAGTGGTTCTGCACCTGACCCTTTCATCAGCGCCAGAAGAAGTCCTGCAAAGAAAGTCAGTGCTGTGAAGACATAGGCTTTTATTTTTATTCATCCAAATGGGAAAATGCAACATGTCAGGGCATTACAGACAAGCTGCAGCAGCCAGACAATAGGGTCAGTCTGTTCAAGAGTCCAACACAGCTGGTGTAGAGAAGCCGCAGTGTGGACGCTGCCTGTGGGAGTCGGGGTGCAGAGTCCCTGTGGATGAAGGCCAGGCATCTCTGGGCGAGGCACTGGAGACGGTCCACATGTGCAGTGCAGGCTGCTGCCTCAGCCTTACAGTTCAGAGTCCTATGTGTACTCACTGCCCCAGAGAGCGGACAATCCACGGTGGTCGCATACTCCAACATTTAGTATAATACACAACCTAAAGTTATTGCCAAGGACTCTGCACTGCAATTATACTATGTACACTTGCGTATTCAGAAAAAAAAAACACAGTAAATAGATACACAGACAGGCATTAAATAGATTTCTTAAAAGCTACTTTGGCCACCACCAGACCAGAGTGAGAGCAAGTCAGCCACGAGTTCAGTGTCACGTGTGTAACTGCAGTGAACCTGGGAAAATTTTCTACCCTCAACTACACGTGGCACCTCCTGACCCTGTCCTAGGCTGAGACTGAGGACCCCTTGCACAACACCCTTCTTTCAACAGCTCAGGGCTTCAGGGCAACAGCTCTGGCTGCCTCCTTCCCAGTGAGTTCTGCCTGGATTGGATGAGGAGCAAGTTTCAGAGGCCACGCTCCCAGAATCCTACACAGCAGGTAGACGAGGGTGCCTGGGCTGTGGGGCCAACAAGCCGAGCCAGGTCCTCCTGCCTCACTGTTCTGCATGTGCCCGGCACTAATTGGGGTTCCTTCAGAAGAACTGCCTTCTCAAGGTGAAGGGCCCCAGCCAGCCACTTACACAAGGTTTAGCACAACTCTGGATCGGCCCTAGTCAAAGCCCTGAGCTCACAGGAAAACAGCCTCAACACTGCTGAGAGCTGAAGTACAGGAAGTCTGCCCAAGGCAGGTGCCTCGTGACTCCTTCAGAGACATCACAAGAAACAGAGGAGCCCTCCGACCAAGCATTCCCTTTGTGGCCTCAAGCCCCTGGATAGGAAGTCCACGTGGAGGCTGATAACAGCTCACAAAACATCCAGAGCCACCCTTGATTCCTGGGATGTGAGGATAGGCCCTCGCTAGACGCCTTGAGGATGCCGGCCACCTGAGAAGCCACCAGAGTAAGTGAACAAGGGGACCAGCAGTACTCCGTGTCCACCATGCACCCCTACTTTGCAGAGGGAACCCCATCCAACCACATAGGCCTGGCCTGAGCAGGCGACGCCACCATGGCCAGGGAAAGGCCACATCAAATGCCAGCACTGCTGACCTGGCAGGTGAGAGAAGAGGTAATTACAGGAACTTGACTGAATTCCAGACCCTGCCTCATGTGGGCCCTCATCACAACCTGAGCATCAGGGCAGCTGAGGAAGCAATACAAACAAGGAAAGGAGCGTAAGTTTAACTTAAGCCCAAGAGTGTTTGTGAGAAGTGCTCACGGCATCCGAGGCTGACAGAAGAGCAGCATCCTTGATAACAAACTACAAGCGGAGCTGTCTATGGCTGTCTATAGACTTCTGTCCTTAACTGTGGTTCACTTCCTTAGATAAAAATGTTAGAAAGACTTCTCAAAACAGAAATAGTGAGGTTTAGAATGAGAAAAGAACTTTCAGACCATCATCTGTTTTCTAACTAGGAAAACAAGACAGACATCAAGCTTAGGACTCCCCTATTCTGCCTGGATTGGATGAGGAGCAAGTTTCAGAGGCCACGCTCCCAGAATCCTACACAGCAGGTAGACGAGGGTGCCTGGGCTGTGGGGCCAACAAGCCGAGCCAGGTCCTCCTGCCTCACTGTTCTGCATGTGCCCGGCACTAATTGGGGTTCCTTCAGAAGAACTGCCTTCTCAAGGTGAAGGGCCCCAGCCAGCCACTTACACAAGGTTTAGCACAACTCTGGATCGGCCCTAGTCAAAGCCCTGAGCTCACAGGAAAACAGCCTCAACACTGCTGAGAGCTGAAGTACAGGAAGTCTGCCCAAGGCAGGTGCCTCGTGACTCCTTCAGAGACATCACAAGAAACAGAGGAGCCCTCCGACCAAGCATTCCCTTTGTGGCCTCAAGCCCCTGGATAGGAAGTCCACGTGGAGGCTGATAACAGCTCACAAAACATCCAGAGCCACCCTTGATTCCTGGGATGTGAGGATAGGCCCTCGCTAGACGCCTTGAGGATGCCGGCCACCTGAGAAGCCACCAGAGTAAGTGAACAAGGGGACCAGCAGTACTCCGTGTCCACCATGCACCCCTACTTTGCAGAGGGAACCCCATCCAACCACATAGGCCTGGCCTGAGCAGGCGACGCCACCATGGCCAGGGAAAGGCCACATCAAATGCCAGCACTGCTGACCTGGCAGGTGAGAGAAGAGGTAATTACAGGAACTTGACTGAATTCCAGACCCTGCCTCATGTGGGCCCTCATCACAACCTGAGCATCAGGGCAGCTGAGGAAGCAATACAAACAAGGAAAGGAGCGTAAGTTTAACTTAAGCCCAAGAGTGTTTGTGAGAAGTGCTCACGGCATCCGAGGCTGACAGAAGAGCAGCATCCTTGATAACAAACTACAAGCGGAGCTGTCTATGGCTGTCTATAGACTTCTGTCCTTAACTGTGGTTCACTTCCTTAGATAAAAATGTTAGAAAGACTTCTCAAAACAGAAATAGTGAGGTTTAGAATGAGAAAAGAACTTTCAGACCATCATCTGTTTTCCCTAACTAGGAAAACAAGACAGACGGCATCAAGCTTAGGACTGTGGGCTAGGGTGGTGTGAGCTCCACAAGGGTCTAGGTGCCCTGATTCAAGCCTCCCTGTGAGGCCAGAGCTGCAGTGCAAGACCACACTTTGGCAGCACAGCCAGCCCCACCACCAGAAATACAAGTCGCGCCTCTTAGAGATGGGAAGTCACAGACCTACTGTCTGTCATCCCGAGAGCCCCACCAGGAGCCTTTCCACAAACCTCACCTGATGGTCAGTGATGATGAGCCACAACCCCACTCAGAGCAGTCAATTCCGTAAAGCCCCCCACCAACATTATAGCCTTCCCCACGCCTGCCCGACCTGCTGGCTCCGTCCCCAGAGGACCCACAGGCCACATGAAGCTGGTCACACTGCCTCCCGCTAGGGGCCTTTTCTCTGTGCAGAAGGCGAGCCTCACCTACTCCCACAGGCATCCATGCAGGTACATGTAGGCTCCTGAGGCCGGCACCCTCCTGACTTCTGTCCACATCTCAGGAAAATGCAGGCAGCTTGTAGCCTCACCTTTTGGTGCTCTATCAACAGCAGTTCCCTTTGTTTACCTAGAAACATCTCTGAGGGAAAATACTGTGGAGTACAAAGCACTTAAGTTTTATTCATCACCCCAACTTCACAGAGCACTTGGGGCAGACACCATGTCCAGTCTGCAGTCTGTGCTGTGCCTGTCGTCAGGCCTGGCCCCAAGCAGCATCTGCTCCAGCCTGTACACCCTGCATCAGTGGTTCACAGGCCTCATCTCCCACTCTCTAAAGAGGCAGGAACTTGACTGAATTCCAGACCCTGCCTCATGTGGGCCCTCATCACAACCTGAGCATCAGGGCAGCTGAGGAAGCAATACAAACAAGGAAAGGAGCGTAAGTTTAACTTAAGCCCAAGAGTGTTTGTGAGAAGTGCTCACGGCATCCGAGGCTGACAGAAGAGCAGCATCCTTGATAACAAACTACAAGCGGAGCTGTCTATGGCTGTCTATAGACTTCTGTCCTTAACTGTGGTTCACTTCCTTAGATAAAAATGTTAGAAAGACTTCTCAAAACAGAAATAGTGAGGTTTAGAATGAGAAAAGAACTTTCAGACCATCATCTGTTTTCCCTAACTAGGAAAACAAGACAGACGGCATCAAGCTTAGGACTGTGGGCTAGGGTGGTGTGAGCTCCACAAGGGTCTAGGTGCCCTGATTCAAGCCTCCCTGTGAGGCCAGAGCTGCAGTGCAAGACCACACTTTGGCAGCACAGCCAGCCCCACCACCAGAAATACAAGTCGCGCCTCTTAGAGATGGGAAGTCACAGACCTACTGTCTGTCATCCCGAGAGCCCCACCAGGAGCCTTTCCACAAACCTCACCTGATGGTCAGTGATGATGAGCCACAACCCCACTCAGAGCAGTCAATTCCGTAAAGCCCCCCACCAACATTATAGCCTTCCCCACGTCTGCCCGACCTGCTGGCTCCGTCCCCAGAGGACCCACAGGCCACATGAAGCTGGTCACACTGCCTCCCCGCTAGGGGCCTTCTCTCTGTGCAGAAGGGGAGCCTCACCTACTCCCACAGGCATCCATGCAGGTACATGTAGGCTCCTGAGGCCGGCACCCTCCTGACTTCTGTCCACATCTCAGGAAAATGCAGGCAGCTTGTAGCCTCACCTTTTGGTGCTCTATCAACAGCAGTTCCCTTTGTTTACCTAGAAACATCTCTGAGGGAAAATACTGTGGAGTACAAAGCACTTAAGTTTTATTCATCACCCCAACTTCACAGAGCACTTGGGGCAGACACCATGTCCAGTCTGCAGTCTGTGCTGTGCCTGTCGTCAGGCCTGGCCCCAAGCAGCATCTGCTCCAGCCTGTACACCCTGCATCAGTGGTTCACAGGCCTCATCTCCCACTCTCTCTAAAGAAGAAACACCTGCTGCATAAAGCTTTCTTGCCAAGTAATTCCATTCTGAAGTGAGTGGAAGCCAGTCCCTAGCATTTTTCACCCACGTACACCAAGGCTCCCAGTCAGCATTAGGACCTGAGGCAAGAACATTAATCTTGCCCAGCAATTTTTGAATAGCAAGAGAGAATCAGGCCAAAGGTGTCAAAAATCAGGCACCTAACGCTGCCAGGAAACCTATGACTCAGGCCTCCCCTTTCCACTTGAGTACCAACAGTAACCAAACTCTGGGTGGAAGTCCAAACCAAACTGAAAGAAGCCACTTGTAACCACAAGCCTCATCTTGCCGAAGCAGATCATCTTTCCAAAACATCTGTAATCACATCACCTCCCGAGCACGACCTCCAGTGGCTCCCCAGCACCCTTAGTTCACAGGCTGGCTCAAGCCACCACTTCTCTGGAGCTGGTTCACATCTACGAGATGTGCAGGAAGCCTTGGGATATAGATGGGTCCAGGCAGAAGACGGGAGGAAATCACCAGTCATGGTTAAGCCAGAGAGTAAGTCCAAGGCAGGCACTTGCAGTGTTGCCTGCAGCCACCTGTCTGCATGCTGTTCTGCTGCTGGGGTGACAGCCACGTGAATGGGCCACACAGCCTGAAAGAGTTACCAACACCATGCCCAAGGCAGTGTCCACACTGTCCACATAAAAAGGTGATATTTTGGTGGCCCATGGAACTAAAAACACACGTAATCACCTCAAAAGCTAATGGGCTCAATCAGCCTGTGGCATTCTAACCTGAAGGCTCAAACCATTGCTACCTCTCGGCCTTTGTCCGCAGAAGAGCTACAGAACTAAACATAGAGAAACACCCCCTCCAACCCCAACTCTTCCAGAAGCTCCCTGCCCACCCGTGCACAGTGAGCCAGAGGTGGCAGAACAAGTCCCAAGCAAATTTACTTTGTCCTCATAGGGCTCATAGAAAAAGTGTGTACTTCCCCTGGCTGAAGACGCTGCTCTACAGATGTTGAATCCAAGGGACTCCACCTCTCTTGCCAAGTAAAGAAGCTTCTGCCACTCCCCTGACAGAGCTGACCGGCAAACCTCTCCATCTGTCACTGAAAGAGATGCTTCCCAGAGAGCACAAGAAGGGGCTCAGGGTCCCAGACCCACCAAACCCCTACTTCCGGGTCCAAAGGAGGCAGTCCCTGCTACACTGCAACAGCTCTCCCTGCCACCACCCGCTTCCTACCTTGATCTTAGGCACCGCCATCTTCAGTCAGGTACTGAACAGGGGTTCCAGTCGCCTTGCTGGGTATGAGTTCCTGTGGTTCCCTGGGCAGGAGGAGATGCCATTCCTGCCTCTCAGCCGCCTGGCTCCACCCTCTGCCAGCCTCCATCCCTCACCGGACCACCTGCAACAGCCTCAGCCTTCGGTCCTTCCTTATCCCGCTGTCCAAACTGCTCCTTCGGAGTCCTCTCGCCATCCTGGAAGATGGTCACCACTGAGGGTGCAGCACCCAAGGGCTTTCACAGAGTGGCCCCAGGCAGCACCCTCCTAACCATCCTGGCGTACTGCGTTGAGATGTGGGCTCCATGTGGCCAGGAGACCAGGAATGTTTAGGCAAGAAGGCAACTGTGTAGAGAAAGTCACCCATGGTCCCTCAGTTTGCACAGAATACTGTGATCAGTGACACTCCCAAGACCACTTGGGCCCTTGGGTTTCTTGGAAACAGTCACTGTCACCTCCTAACTGCCTGGCTGGGTTTAGCCGTTCCCCTTCTGGAGCCACACGCAAGTACATCCGACCGTCAGAATAGCTGCCGGGAAGGTCCACAGACTCCAGGTCTGCCTTGATGAGCCTCACCTCTCTCTCAAGGTGCTTTCGCTTTCCTGAGCTCTTCAGGTGCCACCCTCCAGATGATGTGGATGGAGGGATCCCTTCAGGGGTGACGGCGCAGCCACCATATTCCTATGATGCTGCTTCTATGCATGTTGGAGTGCTGAGCTCAACTTCTGAGACCAGCTACTGGATGAAGACCCAGTGAGACCCTGGCCCCAGTGCTCTGGGAAGGTGGCGGCAGATGTTGAATCCAAGGGACTCCACCTCTCTTGCCAAGTAAAGAAGCTTCTGCCACTCCTGACAGAGCTGACCGGCAAACCTCTCCATCTGTCACTGAAAGAGATGCTTCCCAGAGAGCACAAGAAGGGGCTCAGGGTCCCAGACCCACCAAACCCCTACTTCCGGGTCCAAAGGAGGCAGTCCCTGCTACACTGCAACAGCTCTCCCTGCCACCACCCGCTTCCTACCTTGATCTTAGGCACCGCCATCTTCAGTCAGGTACTGAACAGGGGTTCCAGTCGCCTTGCTGGGTATGAGTTCCTGTGGTTCCCTGGGCAGGAGGAGATGCCATTCCTGCCTCTCAGCCGCCTGGCTCCACCCTCTGCCAGCCTCCATCCCTCACCGGACCACCTGCAACAGCCTCAGCCTTCGGTCCTTCCTTATCCCGCTGTCCAAACTGCTCCTTCGGAGTCCTCTCGCCATCCTGGAAGATGGTCACCACTGAGGGTGCAGCACCCAAGGGCTTTCACAGAGTGGCCCCAGGCAGCACCCTCCTAACCATCCTGGCGTACTGCGTTGAGATGTGGGCTCCATGTGGCCAGGAGACCAGGAATGTTTAGGCAAGAAGGCAACTGTGTAGAGAAAGTCACCCATGGTCCCTCAGTTTGCACAGAATACTGTGATCAGTGACACTCCCAAGACCACTTGGGCCCTTGGGTTTCTTGGAAACAGTCACTGTCACCTCCTAACTGCCTGGCTGGGTTTAGCCGTTCCCCTTCTGGAGCCACACGCAAGTACATCCGACCGTCAGAATAGCTGCCGGGAAGGTCCACAGACTCCAGGTCTGCCTTGATGAGCCTCACCTCTCTCTCAAGGTGCTTTCGCTTTCCTGAGCTCTTCAGGTGCCACCCTCCAGATGATGTGGATGGAGGGATCCCTTCAGGGGTGACGGCGCAGCCACCATATTCCTATGATGCTGCTTCTATGCATGTTGGAGTGCTGAGCTCAACTTCTGAGACCAGCTACTGGATGAAGACCCAGTGAGACCCTGGCCCCAGTGCTCTGGGAAGGTGGCGGCAGATGACCTTCATTTAGGGCACCAGAGAAGGCCTAACCAGAAACATGACCACAGACAACCAGAACATGGATGAAGCTCACACAGAAAAAGCACTCTCCAATAAATACCACATCCCTTTTCTCTGTCACTGCCTGGGGACCTCTCCAGTGGCAAGTACTAGTTTGCACTTTATCACAGGGAGCCAGCTAATAACACTTCTGAGGCATCCAGAGCCTGCGCCTGCAGTCTGGTTTCTTCCGTTCCCACAGTGGGGAAGGGGAGAGGCTCAAGCTTTTTTCTAAAGCCACACAGGATATATTCCAGCAGTCTGGAAGGTGAAGAGCATGAATGCATCATGAAGAGGAAACTGTCACCAAATGGTTTTGGAAAACAGGACAGGCAGCAGCCTAGGCTAACCACACAAACCACCAGTGGTGAGCACAGCACCATCAGAACGGGTGGCCTGGGCCATTTACTAAGCTCTGTAATTTTGGGCAAGTCATTTCGTGTAAACCTCTATTTCCTCATCTGTAAAAGGAGAAAATTTCTAGATCCCTCAGTTGTGGTGGTATTCAAATCTCATCCCTAAAAAAGGCTTCTGTTAACTCTAAAAAACAGAAGGAATGGCATTTCTTCTGTGTGATCAAAAACTCACTTGTTAGAGGAGTCACAGTGTTTTGCCACAGATAAGCTGGGTGGTATACGGATGTCTCTTGGCTTCCGTTTTCTTATCTGTGTAGTGGGAACCACCATGCCTGCACTGCTGCTGCTTGGAGTGGGGCCAGCAGGGCAGGGAGTGTGGTGACAGCATGGAGAGAACCTTGCTGGCCCTACACACAGGGGCCAGTCCCTCCACAAGTTGCAGCTCGAGAACTCCTGTAAACCTGGGCTTACAAGAGGGATCCTGCTTCCTGAAGTTCCCCTCCAGGATTATGGCATGGGGCTCATAAAACGGCCAGCTCTCAAGGACTGTGATGACTTGGGGTCTGGTAAGAATATCTCCCTGAAGAGGATCCATCTCCGCCCACCTGACCAGGCATTTATGACACAAAGCACTCTCCAGCTACTGGATGAAGACCCAGTGAGACCCTGGCCCCAGTGCTCTGGGAAGGTGGCGGCAGATGACCTTCATTTAGGGCACCAGAGAAGGCCTAACCAGAAACATGACCACAGACAACCAGAACATGGATGAAGCTCACACAGAAAAAGCACTCTCCAATAAATACCACATCCCTTTTCTCTGTCACTGCCTGGGGACCTCTCCAGTGGCAAGTACTAGTTTGCACTTTATCACAGGGAGCCAGCTAATAACACTTCTGAGGCATCCAGAGCCTGCGCCTGCAGTCTGGTTTCTTCCGTTCCCACAGTGGGGAAGGGGAGAGGCTCAAGCTTTTTTCTAAAGCCACACAGGATATATTCCAGCAGTCTGGAAGGTGAAGAGCATGAATGCATCATGAAGAGGAAACTGTCACCAAATGGTTTTGGAAAACAGGACAGGCAGCAGCCTAGGCTAACCACACAAACCACCAGTGGTGAGCACAGCACCATCAGAACGGGTGGCCTGGGCCATTTACTAAGCTCTGTAATTTTGGGCAAGTCATTTCGTGTAAACCTCTATTTCCTCATCTGTAAAAGGAGAAAATTTCTAGATCCCTCAGTTGTGGTGGTATTCAAATCTCATCCCTAAAAAAGGCTTCTGTTAACTCTAAAAAACAGAAGGAATGGCATTTCTTCTGTGTGATCAAAAACTCACTTGTTAGAGGAGTCACAGTGTTTTGCCACAGATAAGCTGGGTGGTATGCGGATGTCTCTTGGCTTCCGTTTTCTTATCTGTGTAGTGGGAACCACCATGCCTGCACTGCTGCTGCTTGGAGTGGGGCCAGCAGGGCAGGGAGTGTGGTGACAGCATGGAGAGAACCTTGCTGGCCCTACACACAGGGGCCAGTCCCTCCACAAGTTGCAGCTCGAGAACTCCTGTAAACCTGGGCTTACAAGAGGGATCCTGCTTCCTGAAGTTCCCCTCCAGGATTATGGCATGGGGCTCATAAAACGGCCAGCTCTCAAGGACTGTGATGACTTGGGGTCTGGTAAGAATATCTCCCTGAAGAGGACTGCATCCATCTCCGTGCCCACCTGACCAGAGCAGAGACCCAGCCAGTGCTCACCCACTGAGGAGCTGTGGAGGGGCCTGAGCTGTGAGTCCAGGGGCCACTCCGGGCTAGCAGAACAGGCCACTGCAATCCACCCTCACCCATCTCTGCCCAACACATGTCCAGAGCCACCTGTCTGTCTCTCTTCCTTTGATTCAGTGAGCCATGCCTCACCAGTTCTCCTTCTGGAGAACCAGTCCGACTCCAATACCCACATCACCACACTCAGGCCAGATAGTCTACTCAGAAAGCCTTAGCTGAATAAACACACACACCTCAATTTCTCATTGATACTCAAACAGAAAAACAAGCTTCAAATACAAAAGCTTCCTCTGTTTATACAGCCACACCTTCCTTAGCCATCCAATCTATCTCTGAAAGTCACTCTAAAAGAAAAGAGTCCTATTTTCAGCCGGGATACTGGTCTAAAATGACCTCAAATCAAAGGCTAGACTTCAGCACAGGACCAAGGATTGGCCTGAGCCTGTGAACTCAAAAGACCCTATGGCAGTCAGGCCCTTTTTAGGCTCCATTTGGCCCTGCCCCACTGCCTCCACACCTTCCTGTCCCCAGTGTGCCTCCTCACCTTCTTTCCAGACTTAATCCATAGAAATGGTGCTGCAGAAAAAGGCGCTGGCCCTTAAGGGAGCTGAGTTTCATTCCTGACTCTAGCCCAAACTGAGCCTCAGTTTGTTCATCTGTAAAATAATCAGACCACCCTCAAGAGGGCTGAGAAGAAAAATGTCTTACCAAGACACCAGTTTTAGTATCTTTCCTCCTGCACTCTCCTTTGTTCCCATGTACTGCTGCCTAGAGCCCCAGGTGAACTGAGGGCCACCGTTATCTATTTGGGACACTGAACAGACCTGTGAATGCAGAGACTATTCTTCCACATCACACAAAAGGATGAAAAAAGGAGAAACTGAAACAAGGCCTAGAGCAACCAGGCTCCTAGGCAGTGCTAAAAGGACGCCCTCCTATGGGTCATTGCCTCACCTCCTGGGGCTCATAAACGCCAGCTCTCAAGGACTGTGATGACTTGGGGTCTGGTAAGAATATCTCCCTGAAGAGGACTGCATCCATCTCCGTGCCCACCTGACCAGAGCAGAGACCCAGCCAGTGCTCACCCACTGAGGAGCTGTGGAGGGGCCTGAGCTGTGAGTCCAGGGGCCACTCCGGGCTAGCAGAACAGGCCACTGCAATCCACCCTCACCCATCTCTGCCCAACACATGTCCAGAGCCACCTGTCTGTCTCTCTTCCTTTGATTCAGTGAGCCATGCCTCACCAGTTCTCCTTCTGGAGAACCAGTCCGACTCCAATACCCACATCACCACACTCAGGCCAGATAGTCTACTCAGAAAGCCTTAGCTGAATAAACACACACACCTCAATTTCTCATTGATACTCAAACAGAAAAACAAGCTTCAAATACAAAAGCTTCCTCTGTTTATACAGCCACACCTTCCTTAGCCATCCAATCTATCTCTGAAAGTCACTCTAAAAGAAAAGAGTCCTATTTTCAGCCGGGATACTGGTCTAAAATGACCTCAAATCAAAGGCTAGACTTCAGCACAGGACCAAGGATTGGCCTGAGCCTGTGAACTCAAAAGACCCTATGGCAGTCAGGCCCTTTTTAGGCTCCATTTGGCCCTGCCCCACTGCCTCCACACCTTCCTGTCCCCAGTGTGCCTCCTCACCTTCTTTCCAGACTTAATCCATAGAAATGGTGCTGCAGAAAAAGGCGCTGGCCCTTAAGGGAGCTGAGTTTCATTCCTGACTCTAGCCCAAACTGAGCCTCAGTTTGTTCATCTGTAAAATAATCAGACCACCCTCAAGAGGGCTGAGAAGAAAAATGTCTTACCAAGACACCAGTTTTAGTATCTTTCCTCCTGCACTCTCCTTTGTTCCCATGTACTGCTGCCTAGAGCCCCAGGTGAACTGAGGGCCACCGTTATCTATTTGGGACACTGAACAGACCTGTGAATGCAGAGACTATTCTTCCACATCACACAAAAGGATGAAAAAAGGAGAAACTGAAACAAGGCCTAGAGCAACCAGGCTCCTAGGCAGTGCTAAAAGGACGCCCTCCTTGCAGTGGGCTCATTGCCTCACCTCCTGGGGCATAAGCAGCAAAAGATGACTCAGAACTACATCTCCATCGAGACGCTACTCTGACTCTTATGTGGCCCGGCAGATGGTGGCAGTCCTCAGGCTACCCACCAGCAGAGACAGCAAAGTTCTGCCAAGAAAGACTCTCCCATGCTTCCCTGGTGGTCCAGTAGGTAGAGTCTGCCTTGCTGTGCAAGGGTCACCAGGTTCGATCCCTAGCCCCGGAAGATCCCATGTGCTGCGGAGCAGCTGGACCAGTGTGTACAATTACAAGCTGGCGTTCTGAAGCACATGCACCCAGAGTCGCTGCTCTGCAGCCAGACGGGCCACTGCAATGGGAGGCCGACACAGGCCAAAAGAATAAAGATGAATGAAGATGAAAAACCAAGAGGCAAAAATTAAATGTGTGTGTCTGTGTCTGTGTGTGTGTGTGTGTGTTTGTCTGTGTGTACATATGTCTTTAAAAAAAAAGACCCTCCCAGGCCAACTAACAAAACCCCAAGGCCTTACCTCAAGAGTTAGCTAACGAGGCAAGGATTCCACTGAACAGCCACAGCTGAGAAATGGGGTCACTTCTGCCAAGACATCACTTACACAAATGTTTCTTGAATTTAAGAAAAGCCTTGACTATAATGCAGATCTGTCTTACTTGTCTTTAAAAGTAACAGTTCTGTCTATAGAGTTTTGGTGACTTAGAACATCGCCAAGCTCAGTCTGCATTCCCCCACTCAGTTCACCTCCACCAGCAGAGAGGCATGTGGTTGTACACATTTCTCCAGCAGCTCCTGAGGTGAGCCAGAGATAGGAAGATGCTCACTCTATTCAGTCCAACCTTTTTTTTTTTTTTTGCTGAAAAGCAACTTCCACCTGTGCCCAGATAGATAAGATGGGTAGACGGACAGACAGACGGAAAACAGGCAGATGGGACGCTTTGTGTGGTATTAAGTACAGGGCCTTTTTCCCCCAAAGTGTTGCAAGAAACTTTGAGAAGCACAGAAATGCCATTCAGAAGCATCTGAGTGAACAATGACCCAGTTCTTTGCTGTGCTTTACAGTAACTCGCTTTCTACCTGCCAAATAAACGGTGAGCTCTGAATGTCAGGTATCAGGGCTAACTGTAACCACACATATTTTTTCTTACTAATGCAAAGGCAGGAAACTTGGAATCAGCAGGCTGATAATTCTAAGCTTAGCCCCTCTGAAGTTCCAAGCACACCTAAATCCAAAACAAGTGTAAACTCCTGGCAGTAGACGGTCCAGTGATTCTACCACACAGAAACATCTTCATCCAGCGTGATCTGCAGTGACCTCCCATACCACATCTCACCTAGTGTTTGCTCTGCACCTCCTGTCTGACCCCAAGATGCTAGGGGTTCTCTCCCAAAGCCTGGGAGCAACCCAAACCTGTCAACACTAAGCAACCACACAGTTCCCCACCAAGCAGGCCATGTATCTGCTTCTCCACACACACTCTGCCAGCACAGGCCAGCCAGTCATGGTAAGAACAACATTTACTGAGCACTTACTATGTACCAGGTACTATTCAAAGCACTCTGTGTATTAATTTACTTAATTTCCAGGCCCCACAGGAATTTGCTGGAGGAAGAGAAATATACTGTGGCCCAGAGTCCCACATGGTTTCTATTCTCTATTTCTAGCTGTGCTGTAAAGCTTACGTAACTTAATTTGCATTATGGTGCTATTTTTAAAAATATCCAAAGATCACTGCTTTAAGCATCAATGGAAGCTGTTAGCACTTACCTAAAATGATAATGTAGGAAAGAATATCTATTCTTACAACTAAGTCAACTTTAATCCTTGACTTAAAACAGACTTTCTGGAAGATGCTATTAGGAAAGGAAGGAACTTACATAAGTAGTACTGGCTCTGTAAATAACTGCTAGCGAGGACCACGTCAATACTGAACTCACCTCAGTGGTAGGTGTTTCTTGGCTCTGCAGTTTTTCATTCACCACATATCTCCCCTTCCCAGGCTCCTAGTAACACAGACTTCTCTGGCCACTGGATGGCATGGCCTCAGATGAATACGAAGCACAAATCGGAATACAACAAAAACTTTCTTGTTCTAGGCAAGTTCAAAGGGGCCATCCCCAAACCAGCACCACCACCAGGCAGGCAGTGGCATTCACTGAATGGGAGTTACTGGAAGACCCTTCCCAGAGCAGGTGGATTTTAGCTTAGGATTCTAGATGGCTAGAAATCTAACTATTGGGGGAAAGGAAGGTAATCTCCGTAGTTCACTTCTCTCACTCACTACTGAAGATTTACCTCCATTGCAGTTAATTAAATCTGTGAAACAGGGAAGTAATAATGAATGACTGATTATTGTAAGAGTAAAATTCTCATTTGTCACTGAAAAGTATGGTCAGTGTTTAAATTAATCATTATTCTACCACACAGAAACATCTTCATCCAGCGTGATCTGCAGTGACCTCCCATACCACATCTCACCTAGTGTTTGCTCTGCACCTCCTGTCTGACCCCAAGATGCTAGGGGTTCTCTCCCAAAGCCTGGGAGCAACCCAAACCTGTCAACACTAAGCAACCACACAGTTCCCCACCAAGCAGGCCATGTATCTGCTTCTCCACACACACTCTGCCAGCACAGGCCAGCCAGTCATGGTAAGAACAACATTTACTGAGCACTTACTATGTACCAGGTACTATTCAAAGCACTCTGTGTATTAATTTACTTAATTTCCAGGCCCCACAGGAATTTGCTGGAGGAAGAGAAATATACTGTGGCCCAGAGTCCCACATGGTTTCTATTCTCTATTTCTAGCTGTGCTGTAAAGCTTACGTAACTTAATTTGCATTATGGTGCTATTTTTAAAAATATCCAAAGATCACTGCTTTAAGCATCAATGGAAGCTGTTAGCACTTACCTAAAATGATAATGTAGGAAAGAATATCTATTCTTACAACTAAGTCAACTTTAATCCTTGACTTAAAACAGACTTTCTGGAAGATGCTATTAGGAAAGGAAGGAACTTACATAAGTAGTACTGGCTCTGTAAATAACTGCTAGCGAGGACCACGTCAATACTGAACTCACCTCAGTGGTAGGTGTTTCTTGGCTCTGCAGTTTTTCATTCACCACATATCTCCCCTTCCCAGGCTCCTAGTAACACAGACTTCTCTGGCCACTGGATGGCATGGCCTCAGATGAATACGAAGCACAAATCGGAATACAACAAAAACTTTCTTGTTCTAGGCAAGTTCAAAGGGGCCATCCCCAAACCAGCACCACCACCAGGCAGGCAGTGGCATTCACTGAATGGGAGTTACTGGAAGACCCTTCCCAGAGCAGGTGGATTTTAGCTTAGGATTCTAGATGGCTAGAAATCTAACTATTGGGGGAAAGGAAGGTAATCTCCGTAGTTCACTTCTCTCACTCACTACTGAAGATTTACCTCCATTGCAGTTAATTAAATCTGTGAAACAGGGAAGTAATAATGAATGACTGATTATTGTAAGAGTAAAATTCTCATTTGTCACTGAAAAGTATGGTCAGTGTTTAAATTAATCATTATTGTTCTTTGCTACACTATAAAAATCGCTTTAAAAGGACTGGGATGTTTGTTAATCATTTAATTCACTTCACTTATGCAGATAGAAGTCCATGAACATAAACCAGAGTTTCAGGTTCTCAAAACTGCCAGGGAAATATTTAAAATCAGTCAGCTGCCAAATGATGCCCTTTCTCAGTGTTATCAGAGGGCCCATATTATTAAATAATTTACTATTAACTAAATTATCTTCTGACACTGTTAATGCGTTGTCTCCCAACCTATGTTTTATTTACAGTAGGCCCAACTTAAAAGGTTTCCAGTGGGTAGAGCCTGTGTCACCAGTACCCAGAGGAGAACCTGGCACATAAGGGGCACTCAGCTGCTTGTTCAGAACTGGAATGTACTTGGTACTAGTCACTTAGACCTCATACAACCTTTCATAGGTGCCAAAGTCACATTCAACATACATACAGATTCTGTATGGGAAAAAAGTTGTTCCAGCAACCTTCAAAGTTAGTAGTAAAAAGAAAACTGCTACTTAGAGACAAATATAAAACATAAGCTTCATTTTAATCTCTATATATATATCTCAAATACAACCTTAGCACAGAACATCTAACACACAGGAAATGCATTTATGAAATACACTACATGAAGCACATCCTTTTAAAAATATTTGGCCTAACCCTCATATCGTAAATGAACCTCATGATGGTGAATAGATGGGAAATAAATCATCTAGCTAACCTGGAAAAGACAGATCTATTACCTTACATCTGTTTGGTCTCTGCACCCCAGGTTTTACCATTCTGAGTCCTGTCATAACTGATTATGTAAATACTTAGCTTAACTCAGTCAATTCTGTATTTTTTCCATAGTTACCTTAATATTTTGGTTTTTATTTTTCATTTTCTATTGCTTTTTTTTTTATGGCTTCTTGCTGCTGTTGTATTTGGACATACAACACAGATCAGAGATACTCATCTCTCAGAGCAGTCTCTGAGAAACTAACTGGCACTTTGATCTCCAGCGTACACACCAGCTACACACAAATAAACCTGCCGGCACTATTACCACTCTCAGCTGCTTATGAAATTCCAGCACTTTGGCCAGAAGAGTGCCTTGACGTTAAAATCTTCTTAGGTGAACACATCCCACCACCAAATTCTTTTATTCTAACATAAGTGTGTGTAATTCACATATATGTTACATTATAATTTCTGTACAACACACACACTTAAAAGTGAAATGTCTCTTAAATAGAAATGACAAGGGTATTAAAAACAAAATGCTGAAAATAACTATTTTACATTTAGATCATAAAAAATTTTAAAGGAATGTGATGACATCAGACCCAAGAGATCAAATACATCATATATGATTGTCATATATGCATGTCATGTTCACTGATTTTTAATTTTCTCTTTAATCAGAAAATAAAAGATCTTACCTTTGTATACTGAGACCACAGCTTACAGTCACTATATCTCAGCCTATTTTATACAAGTGATATGGCTACGAAGGTCCGAGGAGAACGAGAATAAAGTGAGATAAACGTGCTGAAAACTGCTTAAAAGTATTAACCTGAAATACACAGAGGGTCCAACACCAGGTTTAAAAATACATTAACGAGGTATTCCCAGCTCTTCAATTAATAATGGTGACTGACTGATTCATGATTTTCAAACATTCACCCAAATTTTAAAAAAGAAAAGTGGTTTGTTCCCCAGGTTAACAATCTGAGAGCCTACAAACAACGCCAGAGCCCTCGCGTCCCCGCACCATGCACTGCATCTAGTCAGCATGAGGTATGTCGGCAATCTACTGGACCAATTAGCTTGCACAAGAGATGGGGGGGACTGCAGCCTCAGGGAACACAGCTGTAGGCCACCTCCCTGGCTGGGTGCCAGCCCCCATGCAAAGAATATGGCTTCAAGGAGGACCCCTATCTCTGAGGAATTATAATAGCGCTAACTGACGCAGTCAGGAATGCCCAGCTATTCAGTTTATGTGCTAAAAAAGTTTAAAAATTGTCAAAAGATAGCACAGCTCATACACAAATTCTAAGTTCTACACTGATCTGCAGACTCCCTAACAAGAGACTAGGCTAGGAGGGGTTAAGTATATCCAGGTATTGCTAGGTTTCCAAAGGAAAAGTTTTCAAACAGACACCGTGGCTTTGAATAAAGTATTGCTCTTCTTTAAAATGCTCGGTCACTGCTTTCCAAAAGGAGGTGTCAGAGCGCTGTGTCTGAAAGCTGGAAAGCCTCAGGGGGTCACATTGCTCTTAAGATCAAGACACAGAAATTGCCATTTCAAGCCAGACAACCTGATGGTTCTAGAAGTCAGAGAAGAAATCTTGAGGGCCCAAGTGAATAATAAATGGTGCGACGCTCAGAGGCTGGCAATAGGGGCTGTCAATGAAAAAACCACCTACAGTGGAGAAAAGAGCAGAGAAGCAAAACTTGGTGTTAATTTCACAGAATTTGGTGAAGCCAAAAGCTTCATTTATAGTTCTCTGCTCTTTCAGCTGTAAGTGGAATTTTCATTACAAAATGAAGGAGTGGGAAGGGCAAGGGGGTGGAGGAGGGGGAGGACACTTAATTCATTACAAAATTTAAACAGTTGAACTTGCATGGTTACCACTTCTAACAAAGGACTGACAGCTCCATTATTTTAAGTAAAGCAGAGAAATGTCAAAGTTTGCAGCAACTGGGCAGGTTTACAAAACATGGTTAGTAACTTCCAACAAACAACAAATTAAAAAAAAGAAAAAGACTTGGTAGAAACCATTTGAAATGACTGCCATCATGGTGGAAAAGAGCACAGCTCCCTTTGCACCGTTACAGAGGGGTTCAGTTGAGTTACAAGTCAGCTACTTCAAAAGAATTTTCTAAAGAGAAATCTCCACAGAGAGATTCCAACTTGGAATGCAAATTTGACAATCAATTTCAAATAATACAGCTGCAACTGCCAATTCGTAGTATTCCAAAAACAAAGAGGGCTGTTGAAAATGATTAATAAAAACTGGACTACCAGCCATGCTTTTTCTTCTCAGTGATGGCTCTGTTTCATCCATAGGTCAGCAAAACAAATCAGTGAAACAGGAAAACTCCCAGCTGAGAGGAGCCCTCTTGTGTAGGTCTAAAAAGTTTAAAATTGTCAAAAGATAGCACAGCTCATACACAAATTCTAAGTTCTACACTGATCTGCAGACTCCCTAACAAGAGACTAGGCTAGGAGGGGTTAAGTATATCCAGGTATTGCTAGGTTTCCAAAGGAAAAGTTTTCAAACAGACACCGTGGCTTTGAATAAAGTATTGCTCTTCTTTAAAATGCTCGGTCACTGCTTTCCAAAAGGAGGTGTCAGAGCGCTGTGTCTGAAAGCTGGAAAGCCTCAGGGGGTCACATTGCTCTTAAGATCAAGACACAGAAATTGCCATTTCAAGCCAGACAACCTGATGGTTCTAGAAGTCAGAGAAGAAATCTTGAGGGCCCAAGTGAATAATAAATGGTGCGACGCTCAGAGGCTGGCAATAGGGGCTGTCAATGAAAAAACCACCTACAGTGGAGAAAAGAGCAGAGAAGCAAAACTTGGTGTTAATTTCACAGAATTTGGTGAAGCCAAAAGCTTCATTTATAGTTCTCTGCTCTTTCAGCTGTAAGTGGAATTTTCATTACAAAATGAAGGAGTGGGAAGGGCAAGGGGGTGGAGGAGGGGGAGGACACTTAATTCATTACAAAATTTAAACAGTTGAACTTGCATGGTTACCACTTCTAACAAAGGACTGACAGCTCCATTATTTTAAGTAAAGCAGAGAAATGTCAAAGTTTGCAGCAACTGGGCAGGTTTACAAAACATGGTTAGTAACTTCCAACAAACAACAAATTAAAAAAAAAAAAAAAAAAGACTTGGTAGAAACCATTTGAAATGACTGCCATCATGGTGGAAAAGAGCACAGCTCCCTTTGCACCGTTACAGAGGGGTTCAGTTGAGTTACAAGTCAGCTACTTCAAAAGAATTTTCTAAAGAGAAATCTCCACAGAGAGATTCCAACTTGGAATGCAAATTTGACAATCAATTTCAAATAATACAGCTGCAACTGCCAATTCGTAGTATTCCAAAAACAAAGAGGGCTGTTGAAAATGATTAATAAAAACTGGACTACCAGCCATGCTTTTTCTTCTCAGTGATGGCTCTGTTTCATCCATAGGTCAGCAAAACAAATCAGTGAAACAGGAAAACTCCCAGCTGAGAGGAGCCCTCTTGTGTAGGTCTAGCCACTAATGCACAGGATGAGAATGGTAAGTTCACAGCTACTTCCAGCAAAGTGATGAGGTTTTATTAAAGTATCACCCACCACTGATACAGACAAAACGTCATGAAGCAGAAGGAACAAACAAGCTGTGGTGTGTATAGAATCAAATATCTGATAAGTAACACCAATATTTCCTTTCAGCTGCCCATTTCATGCTCAGTTAGTGGTCCCAGAGAAATCTGGTACATAAATTTGCCATATTTTGTGAAGCCCACTCTCAGAGATGGGCACTATTCAGAGCCAAAAAGAACAGAAATGAAGAAAGAAAAGGAAAGCTAATTCATACTAAAATTGACAATTTTAAGACACAGCAACTTGTAAATATCAACAAGGGACCACAACGATGTCTTTATGGGGGTGAGTACCTTAATGAAACCATTACCTTCTAGTAACATCATAGGCTTCCAACCAAGGTGAGAATGCAAGTGGAAGACTTAGGTCTGCACCCTTTACAAAACAGCACAATGTTACCAACTGATCATTTTTCACCAGCTTAATCAGGTGTCTTAAAAAATAAATGCTGACCCATGGCTGAAACCTGTCACTTTTCACAGCAGCACTCAACAAGAACTGGGACAATCGAAGAGCAAGTTTTTATGGGGACCCTGTTGCTGCTTTAGATTCTGATGTAATTGAAGAGGATAAGAGACCCTTCAATGAATTCCAGAAAAATCACTAATTTTCTATCTACATGAAAAAAGCCAGGGAGTGAACACAGTATCTTACAGAGTGAAGAAGGCCACAAGAACAAGAGAGGGTCATTGATTGATTAATTTATTATTTTTTAAAACTTGGAAATTCAAAAACTAATATAATCACATTCCTCCTTCCCCATCTCTGGGTAGTGCCATCATTTTAATAAGCAATGCTCGGATAACAGAATAAACCTCTATCACGGGGATGCCCTTGTACAGTTGGAGTACAAAGGGCTTACAAAGTAAATAGACGGGCTCAAACTAACAATTGCCTTTGCTTTCTTTTATCAGTTTGTTTACAAATGAATGGATTTCTAGGGCTAAGTTTTTAATTCTTTATAATTTGATACCAAAACATATCAAAAATAATAAGCTAAAACAATATTCAAACCCATATTTTATTGGCTTTAATTACACACTTCAGTATTTACAAAGTTAAAGTTTAAATGAAAAGTCTCTATTGTATTAAAAAAAAATAACTACAGCCCGAATTAAAGTGCCCTGGGGCAAATACAGATCAATTAGCTAAGCATCAGTGACTGCATCAGGAACCAGGCAGTACTCTGTGGTTACAACAAAGCAGTTTATTTGTGATCAGTGTTTGAGACTATACATCCTTCACAAATTTAATTTTACATAATCTGATACTCCTCTTAAACTCTGAACTGCTAGACTTATTTCCCTAGAACAGAAGGGCTGGTATAAGTTATTTTCCGGAAATGAGGTACCGTTTCACAGAACTGGTTTCTTTTTTGTTTGTTTTCAAGTTTTAGAGAACTAAATTTGCATTTGTTAAAATCAAAAAGTAGGAAAGATGTTCTTTACAAATAATTCTGATCAAGTATGTGTTTAAAGAAAGCAGGATAAAAAGGCTTTTTCGCTAACATTCTGTATGTACTGTGTTGTTGTTGAGTAAGAATTAGCTTCTGTCATTTGCTAAAAGAATGAATAGTGGGGAACAGGATATGTTGGGAATTTCATAACGGGTAACAGAACCATTCTCTTGGGCAAACCTACAGAGAAAAGAAACGGAGAGGACTCCAAATAAGTTTAATAATCCAATAAAAATTTCAGGTTAAAAAAAAAGAATCTTACAGAAATTATCATTAACCTTTTCCAGATTAGTCAGTCAACATGTACCATTATGAAAGAGGCCCACAAACTTTGAAATTACTCTTAAAATTGTGATAATACTTTCCGCTCAAATTAAGATGGCTGCATTATAGGAAGAATGATATCCAAAAGGGGATTTCATTTGAGTGAGCTGCCATGAACTATAAAGCTCAAAGCAATGCTATTGATTAATATTCTAAAGTAACTCTCAATTTGGCACATCACATATTACAGGAGAAACAGGGATTGTCAAAGATTCACAATACAGTATTCTGTGCAGGCCTTAGCTCCCCAAAAAGACAGTTCCAACTGGAGTTCTGATCAGGTATTTATCTTAATGGCTACTGCCAATATTGGCATGGCAAATCTGGAAAGATTAATTACTTTCTTAATTTTGTAATTAATGAGTTCTTGTGGCCTCACAAACTTCTGCATACTCAAGCATGATTTGAAATCTGCTCCTTGCTTCTATTCTAATATTTAACCTATGGAGAAATCACAAAGCAGCAACAGCAGGTATTCGAGAGCACCAGATGATCAGAGGGAAATTACCCCACATGCAACAGCTTTACAAAGGCCAAGAGACATATTTACCTTACAGCCAAAAGAAAGCATTGTTTTAGTAAGGTTGGCATCACAGTAACATTTAAAAACCGTATCTTTTATGTGAAAAATGGGGGCATTAAATTTCACCAGCTTTGGAAGTCAGTTATATGGCACATGGAAGAGAGGAGCCTTCTGAAGAGGTGGCTCAGAGGCGGCAGGGTGGAAGTATGTTAGGGGAAACAGAAGAACGAGAGAGAAATTAAAAAGATCGTGGAAAAACATGAACGTGCCTTAGAGCCTATCTATTACAAGTGTTTTAAAGAAAACCATTAAGCTCTAGCAAACCTGTACTAAAGAACGTGGCTCTTACTATATCTAAAAGAAAGGCACTGACTGAAGGACCTGCCCTAGAAGGTACATGCTTTGGCTCTCACACAAGACACGCCACAATGTGACCGGTCAAAGTGTATTTGGATACACTGACCAGACCTAATTCACAGGAAGGAAGAAGTGGTCAGGATATCCAGAAGTTGGCTGAATGGTAAAAGCAATGACCAAATCAAAAGGAGCTAGAGAGTTTGAAATTAAAAGAAATTCTAAGTGACTGCATATTCTTGAGCGAGCCGCCAGTTCCTAAATCCCCGTATCTAAGACTAGGCAGAATACAGGGAGGGCCTGGCCAAAGCCGAGTGTGCCAGTAGAGACGCAGGTAAGCTTGAAGCTCCAGACTCTGCTCTCGACCCTGGAGAAGACCTACCCCAAATGTTTAAGCCTTCCAGATTCCCCACATCTTTCCAGATTGTAAATTACCTATCTTAATGGGGAAAGTGCTCAAATTGTTCACTTTCTACTTATTTCCACAATTATGAAATCAGAGGAAGTTTCGATTTGGCGGGTTAAGGACCCATAATTTTCATCCAAACAGAAATGGGAAAGCTGATGCGTGAAGAGAGAAAGCACCATGGAAGGTCTGAGATTCATGGGGAGAAAAAAAATAGACAAACTTCTGCATACTCAAGCATGATTTGAAATCTGCTCCTTGCTTCTATTCTAATATTTAACCTATGGAGAAATCACAAAGCAGCAACAGCAGGTATTCGAGAGCACCAGATGATCAGAGGGAAATTACCCCACATGCAACAGCTTTACAAAGGCCAAGAGACATATTTACCTTACAGCCAAAAGAAAGCATTGTTTTAGTAAGGTTGGCATCACAGTAACATTTAAAAACCGTATCTTTTATGTGAAAAATGGGGGCATTAAATTTCACCAGCTTTGGAAGTCAGTTATATGGCACATGGAAGAGAGGAGCCTTCTGAAGAGGTGGCTCAGAGGCGGCAGGGTGGAAGTATGTTAGGGGAAACAGAAGAACGAGAGAGAAATTAAAAAGATCGTGGAAAAACATGAACGTGCCTTAGAGCCTATCTATTACAAGTGTTTTAAAGAAAACCATTAAGCTCTAGCAAACCTGTACTAAAGAACGTGGCTCTTACTATATCTAAAAGAAAGGCACTGACTGAAGGACCTGCCCTAGAAGGTACATGCTTTGGCTCTCACACAAGACACGCCACAATGTGACCGGTCAAAGTGTATTTGGATACACTGACCAGACCTAATTCACAGGAAGGAAGAAGTGGTCAGGATATCCAGAAGTTGGCTGAATGGTAAAAGCAATGACCAAATCAAAAGGAGCTAGAGAGTTTGAAATTAAAAGAAATTCTAAGTGACTGCATATTCTTGAGCGAGCCGCCAGTTCCTAAATCCCCGTATCTAAGACTAGGCAGAATACAGGGAGGGCCTGGCCAAAGCCGAGTGTGCCAGTAGAGACGCAGGTAAGCTTGAAGCTCCAGACTCTGCTCTCGACCCTGGAGAAGACCTACCCCAAATGTTTAAGCCTTCCAGATTCCCCACATCTTTCCAGATTGTAAATTACCTATCTTAATGGGGAAAGTGCTCAAATTGTTCACTTTCTACTTATTTCCACAATTATGAAATCAGAGGAAGTTTCGATTTGGCGGGTTAAGGACCCATAATTTTCATCCAAACAGAAATGGGAAAGCTGATGCGTGAAGAGAGAAAGCACCATGGAAGGTCTGAGATTCATGGGGAGGACAAATACCACAAGTAGCAACACAGTCATGGTCCTTCTCTTCCGTGTGCATACACACCCAGTCTAGGGTCACACTGGTGCACACACAGACTCACGTGTGCATATGCACACACTCACACACATGCTCTGTCACATGAGCACACACACACACTGGCATTCTTTTTTCTCTCAATGACGTTCTACAGACAGCTGATACTGTATCATGTAGCACCCGAGTTAGGAAAAATGTCTGAAGAGAGCATATCACTGACTCCAAACCCACTGCCTCCATTGCCACATAAACCTCATTCAAAAGGTATCCAAAGGGCCACTGAGGTTCATTTCTGCATTTGCCTTCACTTATTTATTTGTGGAGAGAGAGGAGATATTCCTATGATTTTCTGACATGTACTACACAGACTTTCTGCAGTAAGAACTTAACACGGCTGTAGATACCCCTGCATCACTCTCTGGGACCTGTCCCTCCACCTCCAAAGCAAAATTCATGACAAAAGACAACACTACCAGTGTGGAGCAAGCATTCCTATCCCCAACGACAAATCACCTGCAGTTCACACAGTTTCAAAAAAGAAACTTTAACGTGGCTCTGTGACTGGCAGGCAGCCAAGGGAGGAACTGGGTATGGCCCTTCAGTAGCCTTTGAATGGAGTGTAAGTTGGCTGTAAGAAGAACTACTCAGAATATTTAATTTCAATATGGTCAGAAACAGGCAATTAGAACAAGCAGTCCTTCCATCAGGCAAAGCAGAGAAGAGCAACTCCAACCAAACCAAGAACCACAAGGTTGTGGCATTTTCAAAGGGAATTTAAGTCAGGTTACTAGAATGAGTACTTCTGAGATCCTCCATTTAAAGAAACCCTAGAAACAAACTGTGCTTTGGACTGCTGTGCAGAGAGGCTAAGAGGAGAAATCAGTAAGACAGTGTACATACCATAGGCAGGGGCAGCTGTGCTGTAACCATATGGTGTTCCATAGCCTGGTGCAAAGGAGGAGAGAGCAGATCAGTGCAAGATGAAGGGCAGTCAGCACTGGCCCGATTCACGATGACCACCTGGCCCAGCACCCTTGGGCCCTGGCTGAGGACTGAACAAGAACCTTTCCCGGAATGGCCCTTGTCTACCAATCCCTCCCTACTTATGCAGAGTGGAAGCTTTTTATCATGGCCTACCAGAAGGTCCTGTTTCTTTATCATTACATTTACCACATTATATTGTAATTATCGACTCTACCTGCATTCCCCACTAGGATGGCAGAGACTCAAAGCCTATACATCTTTGTATCACCTGAATCTAGCAGAATGCCTGACATGTACTAACAACTATACTAAACATAATTTGTTCAACAAAAGAATACTCAGAACCACTGAAATCACCAGTATCTTATGGTTGGATAATAGAAATGTCCCAAGTCTTTTTTCAGAAAGCAGTGACAGAGCAGGCTTTAGTCTCAAATGCCACAGAAGAGGCACACAGCTCAGGTGTGGGCTTGAGGGCGAGCTCCATGCCATGTTGATATCCTAATTCTTGGCCCCAGCACAGGGTCCTCACTAAACATTGTTAAAATCAACATTAGCATTTGGTGCCTAGGGCTCATATTATCAACAAAAACTAGTACAAACAACACATAAGTTTTCTGAACCAATTAGTTCTGTCTGTAGTTTCTTAAATGTCTTTAGATATCTAACTTCTGAGCTGATACTTTCATCTAACAAAATGGGAAACCCTCCAAGATACTTTATAGTTTTATAGGGATTAGAAATAGTATATTAATAGAAATGATAATCTTTAACATTTCAGTAATATGACTTTAAAAATATAAGTATTAAAATACTTGGGTAAATCTCTAGGAAAAACTGGTTTCTGAAATAGAATAAGGGCCTTAGGGCTTCCCTGGTGGTCCAGTGGGTAAGGACACCGCCTTGCAGTGCAAGGGGCGCCGGTTCGATCCCTGGCCTGGGAAGGTCCCACGTGCCGCGGAGCAGCTGGACTGATGTGTCCAATTACCGAGCCGGAGCTCTGGAGCGCATGCACCCAGAGCCAGTGCTCTGCGACAACAGAGGCCACCGCAATGGGAGGCCCACAGGAGCCAAAGAACAAAGACAGATGAAAATAGAGAAATGAAAGACCAACAGAAGTGGCTCGCCCGGCCCCTCCCTCCCCACCCCTCCCCCACCTAAATAAATAAATAAATAAATCTTTTAAAAAAAAAAGGAATAAGGGCCTTAAATCTACACGGGCCTTTCATATTGTATTCAAAACAAACCCCTCTTTTACTTTACAGCTCCTTTTCCTATAATCATTTCGCTGCTAAAATGATCTTTTTTTGCCTCCTTCTCTAGTTGACCAACTGCAACCCATCCTTCAAGTTTCACCTCCTCTGTGAAAGTCCCCTAGACTTGCTGTTCACTTGGTCCACCCCATGTCACGGTGTGCACTGTATTTCAGGGTGCTTTCTCAAGTGTCTGCTCCTACCCCATGTGACCCCAAGCATTCACTGGGGCAGATGCAAAGTCTTAGTCATCTTTGAATGCTCAGTTCCAAATCTCGTTAGAGACAAAACATTCAAATATATGTTGAATAAGTAAACTGCTTTTGGGGACTAATTGAAGCATTTTCTTAGAAAAATTTTCACTTTTTAGTCTATATTTAGGTCATGTAAAACTAAGGGTTGTACAACTGAGTCTTTTATGCTCACTAAATCATGTATTTCAAGATGATACAAGACAGCTGAAATAACTAGTAGGAAATGAACAGTAGGAAAAGCATCAGAAGCCAAAAAAGAAATTAATGCTTAAAAAAGAAGGCTGTATATCAAATTTATTCCAGGAAGGGCAATTGCCTGGCTAAGGCTACAGTTTCAAAGGTTTTCCTAAAACCTCCTTAAAGAGAGAAACTACAACCACTAAGCTGGCCAGTAATGAGGCCACTGGGGCTCCAAATCTGACTCCTATCCACCAGCAAGGTGACTAAATCACACTTGCTATTGGCCCCCTCAGAGCCTCGTTCTTCTGCTACTACAGAATCCCCGCCACTAGCCGATGGGTAGCGACCCAGCAGCTGGACACCACTGGATAAGCACATCACCAAAGGCAAGACGGTTTACATCAATAACCTGAAATAAATCAAAGCTGCTTCCTTTAAATAAGATATTAAATGAGGCAAAAAATAATAATTTCCATAAAACAGACGTACAAAAAAGGTATTAACTCTGCGCAAACTATATCAAACTGTCACCAGCCTCCTCCCTCCCTGGTCCTC